>CM028130.1:287721666-290655833 GCA_016271365.2 Neoceratodus forsteri
ACCACCAGCCTATAGATCTGGGGTCTATGAGGAAAAGCAGGACTTTTATCAGTCTTGCCCCCTCTGTAAAAAAAGCTAACTACACCCCTGCTGGAATGTGTACAGGTTCTGGAGACTCACAAACATCTTTTTATGGGATGTCCCTCTGTTATGGGACTATGGAACTATTTGGCTGATGTGTGGTATTGGAGTCTACCAAAATGTTTAACATGAGGGGGTTCATTTGTGGCTTTGTATCAGACAACTGGAAATCCTTGCATCCTGATACACTTTGTATGATTTTTCTTACTTTAAAGTTCTGTGTATGGCAAGCAAGATAAATGGTTGCCATGCAACAACAACACATGATGCACAGTATAAGGAACTGCAGGTCTCCATCCGATTAGCCAATGGAAAAGTTTATCACAGGGACTACCATGTTTCCTGGATCTTATTTGGGTCATTTATAAGCGGATTTTACTTCTATACTGTATATGTGAATCATATAAATCATTGAGAGGCAAAAACATTTAGGCTGACCATATATACTTAGATTACTGTATTTTGCCTTGTTCAATTCCTATTTCTTCTCTTAGATTACTGTAAATGAATCATGTTTCTTGGTTTGTTTTTTCTTGTATTTTTCTTTTCAATTTGTGCCTTAATTTTTGCATTATTCTCCTTTTGTATAGACAGCATGTTTTCTCTTTGTTTCTGCATCTGTAATGTAGAATATTTTCTGTACCTTTTTTCGTGTTTTTTTTTTTAATCAATAAAACATCCCCCTAGCCTTTCTGAGAAGTGCCATGGGATCTTCACATCCGTCTGAACAACCACCAGAACAGGAAGACAGGACCTCAGTTTAACATCTCATCCAAATGGCAGATGTTATGAAAAAAGCTGGCAATTAGCAATTTAAATCACAGTCTATGTGGGAGGGGGACTATTTTTTTTTTTAGTTGTTTAACCAGGAGTAGCACACTAAACTGAAAACTTTTTTTACAGGTGCGACCTGGGAGCACAGGGAAGTTAAGTGACTTGCTCTGGGTCACACAGTATGCAAGTGGAAACTGTGGGACTGGGATTCAAACTCAGGTCTGGTCTGCTGGATGTCACCAGATTTGCAGCTCAGGGCCTTAAACCTCTGCACTATACTGCCTATTCAAGTTGCATAGGTCAAAATGCGTAAACACAACTTAATGCTTGGTGACCAGAGGACAAGACCAAATATTTAATGGCTGAAACCTTGTCATGAAGTTCATTTTATACAGTTACTACTGTACCTACAGAAAAAGTGCTATAAAGCCACTTTAATATCATTTTGTACTTTATTATTAGCTGTCCTGGTTATCTTCTCAGTGCAGTACTGAATGACACTGTTTAATCCTTTAATTTATTACTACAATATTTATTTCATTGCCTATATTTTGGTATTGCCCTTTATCCTCCATAACCCCCTTCCTGGATCATACCTGGAAGCAAACTATTTTGTGTATGTCCCCTGGTCAAATTGATAAATAAGTAACATATTAAGAAAAGTTACCCACAGTGCCACTCTATCCTGTTTAACTACAATGGATCACCAGGGAAGTCTTTTCTCAATGAAAAATTATTATAATTCAAATAACAACAATACAATACAACTATTTCACACCACACTGCAGTATTGTAAATAGTTGATTAATTACTTAAGAAACAAACACACACTACTAATATATTTAAATATTTGATAACTTATGAACTTGTAACTAACAATTATCTACCTGCATTGTATTCTTTATGCAATAGATAACATTTGTTGGAAGGACAGAGGGGTGGGGAGAGGGGGAAGGGTTGCAATTTAGATAGATAGATAGATAGATAGATAGATAGATAGATAATGTATATATTTATAATGTTACGAGCCTCATTCACAAAACTGTCATCACTTCATGGACGAATAATCTAAAGATGGTGTAGAACTGCACTGGGGCATGAACTATTTAATTTGCCTATAGGCATAATAAAAAGAGGTACTTCTCCCAATGTAGTGTTTAGCTGCTATGAAATGTAAAGGGGCTGTGGCAGTATAATGTAAAAGTGCATTTATATGGAGAAGCACGATTTCTAATATTACTACCGCATTGCTACAGGTCAAGCAAATGTTAGGATGTTTACCATAGTATGATGCTGATGCTTTCAGTCCTCATTTTACCAGCACTTCCCATTTCAATTAAAGCCTCTTTTGAAAGGGAAACCTGGCTAATTAGGCAGCAGCAGCAACAGCAACAACACAATAACAGTGAATATAAAACAAATTAAATAAAGGAAGCATACCAGAACTAGTAGACTACAGGTTTGTAGGCTCGGCTTTCCAGCACAGCTCCTCCAAAATCCCCGAATCTGACTGCAGGCTCAGCATGGCTGACATGGCGGCTTAGCGGCTAGGCTCCTAGTCCTTACCTCGCTCAGTCAGGGACACAGAGACATGGACTCATGTCCTCACGGTGCAAGTGACAGTTTTTTATGGGTCAGCAACAACAGCCCAGGACTCAGAGGCACACTACCACCGGCAGTAACATTGCAGGCACTCAGGCAGTGGCTCAGTCTACTCTCCACTCGCTCTCTGGCTCAACTAACGGTCCCACTCTCTTCTCCTTGGCTCGGTCTCAGTCATTGTCATCGACTCCTCGACCTCAGGCAGCCGGTAGTACTGCAATCCAATTCCAATCCGAACTCACTCCAAGGCTCCAATTCTGACCTGCTGGACTCCGCGTCTCTACAGTTGAGCAGAAGCGAACAACAATAGACAGTACACTGATTTTCTTTGGCATTTTAAGGAGCCTGCATGACCCCACTCCACTCCTTACTAGCCAATGTGCCACACCTCCTTTCTCTTATGCGGACCTGATTGAGATGGGCAGCATATTCCTCAATTAGGTCCGATAGGTCACATCACAGCCCACCCCCCTTCCCTCCTCCCTTAAAACATCAGAAAGGCCTTAGAGCAGCCAGGAAAGCCCACGAAAGAAAGAAAGAAAGAAAAAAAAACACAAACAAAGGAATGTGGGCAGGACTGCTGGCTTCTGCTACCCCCCGATTTACTGCTACATACCCTGGTGTGTCAGGCGTATCGGTAGCTATGCCCTTGGACTGAATGTGCACTAGTGTTATATGGATAGCTACACAAGTAGGAGGGAGGGTGGGTGGTAGTGGTAGATGTGAAAGGGAGGTACTGGGGGTGGGGTTGCTTGTTTGTCTCAGTTTGTTAGATGCTTCACTGTCTTGTTGTACAATTGTTCTGTTTTTGTTATAATATGTTATTTTGTTATTTCTCTGTATGTTGAATTATTTGAATACAATAAAAAATATTAAATTATAAAAAAAAAGAATGTGTGGGTAGATCAGAGACTCAGGAAGTGGGAAGGAATCATGCAGCCTCCTGCCCTTTGGGGGTCAGATTATGATCTCTTCCTTTCCTTTGGGGGTACTTGAAAAATTTTACAAACATCAAGGAGAAGATCCCAGTGAGAATAGGGAGCTCTTTATCTCCCTGTTAATGCTTTTCAGCACCAAGAAAGGTGCTCTTAAAAGGAGAGATGAGGAAATATTTCTTCACTGAAATAGTGGTAGATGGCTTGAACAGGTTGCCAGTAGAAGTGGTAATTGTAAAAACGGGAGATTTCAAACATGTGTGGGATAGACATAATGGTGTATTAGAAACAGACAGGGGAGAGGATCACCAGAAACCAGTTAGTGTCTGTAGAGACAGATTAGGCAGGGAACATCTGGGCAGACTGGGTGGGCCAAACAGTTCTTTTCTGCTAACTAATTCTATGTTTCTATGGGGCTAGATCTTTCTGTTCATTTTAATCAAAACATTTGAATTTCTTTTTTTTTAATCTATTATCTGTTCCCTCCATGCTATCCATCAGGGCTATACCTTGTAATTAGACAGGGATACTCCCTCAAATCAGATATAGATATACCCTGCCCTGTAATCAGACAGAGAATGGGATATACCCTGTTCAGAATCTATAAGCCATCATTGAAAGAGCATGGACTTTTTTTCAGTCAGGCCCATCCCCCAACACAGTGCCAAACTCCACTCCTGAACCTGGCATGTCAGGGTAAGCACAAAATCAAAATATTTTTATAGCATCATGTTGGTCTCCAAGTGAGTTTGAGATTTTGGCAAAGAGTCTAACATGGCGCTTTATAAAAATGTTCTGTCAGGCATTGCTCTTGGACACTCCTTGAAAATTAAATGAATGGATGTAACAACCTACCTGCAAGCATCACTTCTAAATCAACGTTATGCCTCTTTAAACGTGATCCAAGAACTCATCTGACTGCTAATGCTAGGTGGGGCTGTTTCCAGTAGGACCCCCGGCTTAACTCACTGTATTCCAACCATTCCACTGCCCAACCACTCCCCTGCTGTCTCCTACTACCCATCATTCTGATCCATCCTGTACCCTACCCCTCTTAACTCCCCCCCACTTTTCCTCACCTCAGCTTCCTGTAGCTCCAATCTCATCTCCCCTGATTCGCATACCTGCTGCCTAATGCTGATCCTGCTCCAACCTTATGCCTGGCTCCCCTAGGTTATCTGCACCTGCTACCTAGTATTTGGTTATTGCTCCTCCCCATGCCTGGATCCCTAGGTATCTATGAATCTCCTTGACAAGGCCCACAACTTGGGTTGATTCTTGTAGTATTCACTTTTGTAGTTTGTCTTCTCACTGCTGCCCTCCTCTCCCTGTGTTAACCCTCCCCCTGTCGCACTCTCACACCCACTTTTTCGAATGGGTCTTTGTCACTCTTAGTTTATATAGCATTATTTTTTTTAGTCTTATTTCCCTGTACTATTTTTTGCCTAAATGTATATCCATTGTTGTCATCCTCCTCTCACGGCTTAACCGTAAATTGTTGTTATGTCTCTTGCTGTCTTACCTTGATGTGGAACCTACATAATAAGCCTGTTCTCAAAGGTTTAATCTGAGCTGTTCAAAGAAAAAAAATTAAAATATATAAAATAAATGTAAAAAGAGCCATAAAAGCTTTTTTCATTTATGTGACAAATAATTGTAGCGAGATGGAGTTAGCCAAATTATGACAACTGTCATCAATACACCAATGATACTAAAGGTGCCAGATAAGGTCTATGAAGTGCAAAATAATTGTGTATTAAAATACAATATATTGTGTGCTTACCTGGATTCAAACCATTAATCCTTTGCCTGCTTAATGAACACACATTCAGTGTGCACTGAGCTGCAGGTATGAGAATTACAGTTCCTGTGCAGTAAAGGTTAAGTCACAACCTTGAAAGCAGTCAACTGGGGATCTAATCCTAGCAAGCAGTTTAACTTCACACATTGTTGTTCTTAGCTAAATTTACTTTCCATATAATTTTTTATTCCAACTCCACACCACCATGAGTTTCTACTAAAGTGAGTTCCCATCTACAAAAAAATTGACACAATGTTCAAGACTCTGCCAGAATTCAAACTATGTTTACCTGCATATGAACAACTGATCCTTTGCCTACTAAGCAAACACATATTCAGTGTGTCACTGAGCTGTAGATGAGTATGTTGCCATGAATCACCACTCAAGTGAGTTTCCATCTTACCAAAAATTGCAAGAGATGTTTAAGTCCCTGCATTGATTTGATCCACTTATTCTTTGCCTGCTAAGTTAATAAACATGCAGTATTTCACTGAGCTACAAGTACTGTAAGTGGCATGCAGTTCCTATGGTGGGGAGGCTATGTTACAACCTCCAAAACAGACAGTATGCCCCCCATATGGTGACACCAACACAGCGAACTATGCTCCTGTCAGCAAAATCGACACTTTGCTGACAGGTCACTGTGTTGGTGTGCCTCCCGGTCCTGCACCCCTGCCCCTAGTTAACTCCGACTAGAGTTAACAATCCTTTAGTCAGAGGGTAAGGGTGGTGCAGCCCCCAATATGAAAACAGGACCTGGAGTCTGCAAGGAATACTGCCGACCATGATTTGCGGTCAACATGATTCCTGTCACTGTAACACCAGTCAACATTAGAGATGTCACACCAGCATGGTAGAGCCAAAACAGACAACTAGGGATCTAATCCCAGCAGGTGATTTACCTTCACAAATTGTCAACCTTAGCTAAATTTACTTCTCATATAATTTCCTATTCCAACTCCACACCACCAAGAATCATACTAAAAAAAATGCTTACTTTCCTGCTCAGATTTGAGCCACTGACCCTTTGCCTGCTAAGTACAGACACAATCAGTGTGCAGCTAAACTACAGACAAGTGACCTGCAGTTCCTGTGATGTAGAGGTTATGAGACACCTCCAAAACAAGTGATTGGGGAATGGTATCTATTACCAGCCCCAGCAGGTAATTTACCTTTACAAACATCAGCATGCACAGGAGGGGACTGACCCTGCCCTGGAACACCCTGTTAAAACATCCAACATCTGAAATTTTTTAAAGGCTGAAAATGTTGATGCAGACCACTCCCCTCATTTATGTCTTAACTAAACATTCACTGTCTTACAAAATCAAGAGTCAGGACTTGGTATGGGAGTTGACTCATCAGGAAGTGGGGCAAGACAGCATAGTATGGGTGTGACAACACATGTGTGGAAACAAGAGAAAGAGTGCAAGAGAAAAGCATATGGGCAAGGTTAACACTGGCAAGCTGGGTGAAACAGACATGTACAATGAAGATCAGAAGAAGGCTCATGCAGCTGATCAGAATTTGGCTCCTCCCTTCTCCAAGGCAGCTCAGTCTGGGTAGGCATGTGTACTGTGTATGGTGCAGCTGCTGATCATGGGTGTGGCAGGTGAGGGTTGTGGGGAAAAGATGAAGACAGACTACTGGACCTGCAAATGGGAATTGAATTGCTGTTCCACCACTTGGAGTGATCACAGTGTCTGCTGAAAGATGAACAGGTAAGCACCAATTCACAGTGTGAACTTCAGCATACTTACTTGGATGCTGATCTTGGAGAGATACCCCTTGAGACTTAGCGACTGGCCTGCCAACTTTACTTTAAAATAAAATAACATTAGAAGCACAACAGCCTGATTGCTATGAATATTAGCAACACTCCATGACATTACTGATATCCTCAGAGACCTTCTGCCAAGCTTTCTTCCTGTTGCTTGTTGTGCAGCCAGAGCCTATTTAACAGTGCAAACTGGGCCTTCCTGGTCATGGGAATAACCTACTGTACAGTATATGTGGTAAGGCCGCTGCAAATTATTTCTGTTGTGTGGAGAGTATCAGGGAGAGCAGTGTGCTTGTGAGCTTTATTTTTTCAGGTGGGGGGAAAATATATTATGACTAGGAGTACACCAGGGACAAGAGTCTTATTGAGTGTTTTTTTCCTTGTGGGAGGAGAACACTGTAGTCACAAGGGAGAACAGCCCAACTTCAATTCTATGAGGGAAGCGTGGGCTGAAGAGGAGTGCTTTGGACAAAGGCCTGTCTGTGATTGGGGAATGACTGGATTGATGGAGAGATTGTGTGTCAAGGGAGAGCAACAAAAGTTCTCAGCCCTGAAGGTAGGGGTGTGTGTGTGTGTGTGTGCGTGTGTGTGTGTGTGTGTGCACCTGTGTGTGTGTGTGTGTGTGTGTATAACTACCAAGGGGCCTTTAGCCTAGTTCTGTGTGTGTGCATGTTTCTTTTGGGAGGACAAGTTATATGAAAAACTTCTTTAAATGCAGGAAAATGCACCATTTACACTTTTTTTTTCATTTCTAGGAGGGGGCATGCCTAGCTTTATGGAGATTTTGGTCCCTTGTTAATTTACTTTGTGCACCCCACCATTCATAAAATTTGTTCTTAGCTAAATTTACTTCTCAAATAATTTACTATTCCACTCAACACCACCATGAATTGGAACTCAGATAAGTTTCCATCTTATAAAAAAAGTTGAAAAAATCTTTAAGTTCTTATTTGGATTCAAATTATGTCTACATGAATTTAAACCACTGATCCTGGCACACAGTCTCCTACCAAGCGGTCCAAAATTTTACTTCATTTACAGAAACTACAGGCTGATGTGGCCTTTCTTCAGGAGACTCATTTGCCTCCCTCCCAGGTTCTCCTTCTTCAGTGATCCTGAGTGGGGCAGGCTTTCAGAGTGGGCACTAACTCTCGTAAGAGAGGTGTGGCTATTCTTATAGCCTGGAGAATTCCTTTCCATCTCCTCCAGTAGATTTCAGACCCTAAGTGTCATTATGTAATATCCTTCAAGTTCTGCTTGGCCACCTTGAGGTGGTAGTGAGTGCTATATACTGTTCTAATGTTGATAACCCCTGTTTTTTTACTACTCTGATGTCTATTTTAGCTCCCTTGAATTCCCTCCCAATTATCATTGGAGGGGACTGGAATCTGTTTTTTTGTAATGAACTGGGTAGAACTGGCCTGACCTGACAGGCTCTTTCCCCTGGTCAATTGACCCTCTGAGACTTCATGCACTCTGTGGAGTTGGTAGAACCATGGAGGACATTGAACCCAGACAGTCAGGAGTACTCTTTCCATTCCCTTCCCCATACCTCCTTTTCTAGGCTTGACTATTATTTGTTAGGGGTAGACCACCTTTCTGGAGTTGTTTTGTGTCACTACTCTGTTAAGGTTGTTTCGGACCACCACCCTGCTCTCATTCAAATTAATTTAACTCCTTCACTGATGAGAGGTAAGGTGTGGAGTTTAAATAACCAATTACTTAAATCAGAAGATTTACTGAAATATCTTCATTCCTTCATTACCACTGTTATGGAACCGAAATCTCCCTCCATGCCTAAACTTGATATTTTATGGGGAGCCTTGAAGTGTGCCCTCTGAGGTGAACTGATTCGCCTAGCGACTAAATGGAATAAACAGACCTTGGCTGCTTTACTTTTTTGTTAACTTGTATTCAATCCCTTGAGGAGCACATCTCACAGGCTTCCTTTCAGTCAGAGTGGGAACTGTTGGATAGTCTCAGGTTGCAGTATAACGTTCTGTTGGGGGAGAAGGCAGAACATCTTATATTACGTTCCAGAATAAAATATTTTGACCAAGTAGAGGAGGCCAGGAAGTCATTGACTCTCCGCCTTCAATCCCAAGCCATGGCTAGGATTGTTTCTTCCATCCATTCAGATTCTGGGCACCTCCTCACTTTACCTTGTGACATTGTGGATACCTTTAAGATATTTTATCACTAGCTGCATGCTCTACCTTCTCTTCCCTTTTGTTCTGTTCAGTTTGAATATTTTCACCAGGACATCACTCTTCCCCAATTGGCTGATTCTCATGTGGCACTACTGCAGGCTCCATTAACCCTACTTGAAGTTCCCCAAGCTATTGACTCCCTTGAATCAGATAAGTCTCCTGGCTCAGATGGGTTTACCACCAATTTGTATAAAGCCTTTAAAGACCAAAGTGGCCTTCATTCTTTTAGACACCTATAATTACATCTTTAAGGAAGGTCTGTCTGATCTTTCTTTGACCATGGCCACTATTTAGCTCCTCCCCAAACCTGGTTGGGATCCCTTGATAGTTTCCAACTACATGCCAATGTCCCTCATTAACATGGACTTTAAAATATTTGCTAAGATATTGGCCTGTAGATTGGGTTTGGTATGGGACTCGTTCATTAGCAGGGAGCAAGTGGGATTTGTAAGAGGCAGACTCTCAGCTGATCACCTCAGGAAGACATCATGCCTTCTTTTGGTGTCCAGGGATTCCTCTATCCCTGCATCCTTGGTATCCCTGGACACCGAAAAAGCCTTTGATAGGGTTTTGTGGGATTATGTATTTGCTATATTATTCAAATATCATATTCCCCAGCAGTTTATACAATGGGCCAAGGAGCTCTACTCCTCCCTGTCAGCCTGAATACTCTGTCATGGCATTTTATCAGTGCCATTCTCCCTTTACCAGGGCAACAGGCAAGGATGCACTCCCTCCTTTCCCTTACTTATTCAATCTCTTTCTGGACCCCTTGGTCCATAAACTAAATTCTTCCTCTCAGGTCTCTGGTATTTCCATTGGTAATACTGACTGCAAAGTATCAGTGTATGTTGATGTTATACTGCTACATGTCTCCTCCCCTGCTACATCCCTGCCTGCTGCTTTACAGATTATTTTTCAATTTGGGACTATCTCTAATTATAAATTAAATCTTTCTAAAACTGAGGTAATGCCTTTCAACAGTGCCACCTTTAGGGTGGAAGCCAAGCACCTTGGTCTTGTCTGGGGAAAAGATAAGTTTGAAATACCTGGGAATTTATCTAGGTTCCTCACTCCCTCAAGATGAAGCAATTTAATCTTGATTCCACAGTGCCCTGCCTTAAGGTGGATTTAGATCGCTGGTCTATGCTACCTCTTTTCTTTGTGCGGCTGACTGAACATCATTAAAATGAATGTTTTACCCTGGTCATTGTACCACCTCCAGATGCATAATTAAGCCCTCCCCCGGTTGTGGTTTACCCAAGTGCATAGGATCCTCACTTCATTTTTATGACAAGGTAAAACAGCCCATCTAGCCTTTTACAAATTAATGCACACTAAACAAGATGGTGGCCTGCTAATTCCCAATTTCTTTTTATAGTATTTGGCCCTGCATCTCACAAGACTTTCTTACTGGTTGCAGCCATCTGGAAGTAACCTTGTTACATCATAAGTTCCATGTTTGGTGGATATAGAGTGTTCACTGTGTTCCCTTAATGGTTTGGATATCCTTGCACTTCCTTATCTCCCTAAGAAGAAACTTCCCCATTCATTGTGGGACACACCTCTGGGGGTATCCCTTCACGTTCATTTACAACTTTGCTCTTCACTCAAGATTTGCCCTTACAGGGTTACTTCCCAACCCCTATTTGGGAACCTCAACTTTTGGATAGCTGGTCAAATGCTTTCTAGAGGGTTTTGACCTGATATGGCAGTGGATAAAGTTGAGGATCTTACTTTCAATCAAAAACTGTTATACTTCCAGGAGGCATGTTCCTTGTATCACTGTCCTGCTACCCTTTGTTTTTGTTACTTCCAAGTATCTGATATGCTTGTGCAATGTTTTGGTAATGGAACATGGCTTAGTCCCCACAGTACTTATGCCCTCCCTTTTCTTCATGCTTTCCCCTCATCTCATCTCATCTCATCTCATATTTCTATCAATCTCTCCAGGAATATTTGGTTTTTCAAGAGGGCTCAAGGTTTTATTGGTGGGACCAGGCTCTTCTGTCCTCTCAGTCCTCTAGAGACTGGTCTGTCATATGGAAGCATCTATACAAGTTAATCAGGTGGGATAGATACCCCTTTAAGCAATTTCAGATTATTCACAACCTTTACTATCCTCCAGTCAAATTGTATAGAGTGGGTTGACTACCCACTGATTCTTCCTCCAGGTGCGGCAAAGAGCCTGGTACCCTGCTTCATATTTTGTGGTCCTGTGAGACGGTCATCCCCTTTTTGAATTCAATTTGAACCCAGTTAGATCCATTGTTGGGATATCTGACACCTTTCTTCCTGAAATATGTATTCTGGGAGAATACAATGATGCCCTAATTGGTAACCAGAGGTCACGTATGGCTTTAATTTTGGCATGTGTGAGGAAGGTCATCCTTTGGCACTGGCTCAATAAGTGTACGCCCCACCTTTCAGAATGGTACAAGGAGATCCTGTTTGCCTTGCAAGTTGAGTGCCGCATTGCAAGTATGTCAGGCAAGTTGTCTAAATACAGACATATTTGGGAACCATTACATGTCTTACTAACAGTATAAATGCATTTTTTACCATTCACTGTATCTTCCCATTAGCAGACTGGAGCATAACAGATCTGGCCTTCTGATCTGCATCTCTCTGTGATTTTATTAATTTCCCTCCAGTGGCTGGGTGGGTGGATGTTTTGATGGGGAGGAGGAGGAGGGTGGGTAGGGAGTTATGTTGCTTTAATGTAAATGTATGAGTCCTGGATCTGTGTATGACCTCTTTCATTTCACTGGGTCTTCTGAATCTTATCTGCTTCTGTATGAGGTTTTTTTCACCTGATTTATTTCAATAATGTTTATTCAATTGAAAAAAAAAATAAACCATGGATCCCTTGCTTATTAAGTGAACACACATTTAGTGGGCCACTGAACTGCAGGTAAGTAAATTGCATTTCACATGGTATGGAGGTTATGTCACAATCTGCAAAACAGGCGACTAGGGATTTAGTCCCAGCAAGTGATTTTCCTTCAGAAATTATTGTTGTTAGGTAAAGTTACTTCTCATATAATTTACTGTTCCAACTCCACTACACCATGAACCCCCACATAACTAAGTTTCCATCTTGCAAAACAAGTGAAGAAGTCCCTGCTGAGCCTTTGGCTGCTAAGTAAACACATATGCAGTGTGCCACTGTGCTACAGGTACGTGTGTTGCATTTTCTATGGTGGAGAGGTTATGTCACAACCTGCAAAACTGGTGACTCGAATTGTATTCAGACTTAGACATACCTCAGCTGGGTCTAATTTAATTGACTTCAACATACTGTAGAACTAAGTTCAAATTATCTGAAAGTCAGCAGTTTAGCTCTGCTGATACCCTTCACTGCATCTGCAATGACATCTAACAATGCCTATCCCACAACAAAGATTTCTGTGAGAAAGAAAAATATTATGCAATATAGGGGATCAAACTCAGGCTTGTGTAGTCCTGAAACCATATGACCCTATCACTGATATCATGCCGCTGAATCACTCACACTGGACGTAACCTTAAACTTGACTGAAATACAGAAAAGAGTAAGCATGACCACAATAGGTGCTAAAGGCTATGCTGCTGACAAATAAAGACACTTCCCCGAACAATCCACTTCTGCAAAACATTGGTGTTAATATTTGTGGTTTTAATGGTAAATATGTTAAAAAGTTGATATTGGAAATGATCTGTAAGTGTTGGCTTTCTGCAAATAGCAAGTACTAAGTTTGTGGACTCCTACGCTACTAATCTTTATCATCATGCCAAACTCCAACACTACTAATCTTCTTTATCATCTTTATCTTTATTCCCAAATAAGGAGGATTTGCAAACCTAGCTTGTCTTATTTACATTGGTATCTTGTTTCTTTATGTACTGTGTCTGGTACTCATTAACTCATGTTCAAGCAGCCTTTTTGTATGCCACCTGACCCAGAGAGGCTTCTGCTGTTTGATGAATAATGCTGGAGTGCTGGGTGAAAATCTTCACAAAATAAATTCTGAGTACTGATAATAGTACAATAGCAGCACAGTTTCTAGAGTATTACTTTTTTCAGGTGTGGGAACGCTGCTTTTGAGAACTTTGCTAGAAAATTAGGGGCTTGCAACCCCAGCAGTGAATCCCTCAGCTTGTTGGAGCGCAGGTATTACTTGAGAGAATTGTTGGCCCAGTGACATGACTGCAGTTAGATGAAACTATATCATTGGCAGATAAAATACCTTTTTCTCACAGGCCAGCCTTGCCTGTCACAGTCATCATTATCATTATAATAACCGGGTTTCACTTTCTACCATTTGCGAAATTGTGCCATAATTTGCCATAATAAAGGAGTGTTTATTACAGCAAATGTGAACATGGTTTCCCTCGATCTGTGCACGCCCAGCCACAGCTCTTCCATGGTTCTGAACATTCACACCGCACTGCTTTCTCCACCAAACTGCACCGTCACTGTCGGCAGTAAGTCATTCTTCAGTTGTTTTTTTTTATTTATCACTACTCTGGACAACTACCGGGGAACAAAATACAAAAGCAGAACATTGACTGTGGACCAAAGGCAACTGGACTGTGACCACACCAGAATGTCAGTTTATTTTATAAAATTACTGTGGTTAGAAAGCGAAACCAGGCAATTATATAAAATAAAATCTGGGGTAGTGTGTGTAAACTCAAATTTTACACACACGTTCAGTGTTGGATGCCTAGATGAACCCCTTGAGCTCCGCTCTCAGGGTTTATGGCATGCAATACCTCAGTTGTGTGTAAAATTCTTGTTACACACACCACCCCGTACTTTATTCTATTTATTGTGCACATTTTTGTGTATTATTGTTATTATTATTAATACATGCCCCAGTGTTAGATAACATGAAAATATATGCCCCATTGTTAAATAGCATTAGAAATCAAAAGCAGGATTCAGGGTCTGGACAAGGGAATGTAAAGCAACATTTTTGGAAGCTCAAGTGTTAGCCAGAGCCTGGGAGTGGCATGGCAGCAGTTTTTAGAAGATGGGTAGCTTTAATCCTGCTGCTACACAGAAACTGCTATTACCTATGATTTCAACTACCTTTGATTTTCAGTACCCTGTGAGTCCAACTCCAACCCAGTGCCACTGATGTGATTAAAGATGAGATAAGTGTTACTGGACCATCACTACTCTGCTGCTGCTGCTGCTATTCCACAGATGCCCAGACAAGATCCGGTGATGAGCTTCGAAAACCATGTTGTATCCTATCAGCAAGTTAAGTGTTGTTTGTGGGGATTTTCTTTTTTTGGAGGGAGGCTGCCATAGGTGAGAAAGGCTTAACACACAATGTGTCCTAACAACAAAGGTAAGTATTCAAGGGGAATTTTTTTTATGTTACAGGGGGAGTGGAGCTACAGGTGGAAAAGGTTTACTTTAACTGCATGACTTGCCTGTCAGCCTCTTAAACATGTTTGTTCTTCTGTCTCTTATTCTTGCAGGTACAGATCACGTGGGTGAGGGCAGATCCTGTTGTTGTGTAGTTCTGACCCAGATCAAAACTGATGTGGTAGCCCAACATTATTGAAAAGACAACCATAAAACTGCAGCATATTGAAACTGAACCAAATCCAAACAACACACAGCTAGAGAATCGAGAGAGAGAGCTCAAGAATCCAAAACAGAAAACTCAAGAATCTGAGCGACAGACATCAGGTGGAGGCAAACTCCAACCACCTGCCCTGTGTGTCAGCAATACCAAAAATGTGGAATAAGGCTGACCCAGTGGCATGGAAGGCTGAGACACTGTGCTTCTCTCTGTCTGTTACACCAGTGACCGAGGTTCAGAAACAGTTGTGGTTCACTCAGAGGTTGGATGAGGAGGGAGGACTGAGTGTCTATAAGATTTTCTCTTCTCCCTTGGTGATGGGCGGTTGCTCTGGCTTACTGTTTGACTGACACTATGAGGTATCCCGGTGGCAGTGCAAGTGAGACACATGTAGAGTGAAGGGATCCATGTTCAGGTTGCTGGGTGGCATCTCCATGGAGGGGACCTTGCACAGCATACCCATTGCACATCCTGTGGGCCTGGGGCAAAAAAATCAATGAAAAACCATCCTGACTGCGGGATGAAGATGACCCCTCACAAGCTCCACACTGGCAACTGGGCATCTTCCACAGTCCTGTGGCAGAGGATGATGGAGGGAAGGTAAGTTTTGGAGAAGCCAGGTGATGGGGCTTGGGGGGTCAGTCAGAGTGCAACAGCTAGGTCAGATCAGGAAGATAAACACTTATATGAAAAAAAATGTAGACTTTTGTCAAGAGGAAGGTCTAACTGTCCCATCTGTCTGTCCAGCAATGGTCTGCCCTTTTAAATTTATTTTATCATTTTTGGCCAGGGAAGGAACACTGAACTGGTTAGTTTTTGGTCTGTTCCAGGGCCACAGGTTGATTAGGTGACTTACTTTGTCCAGGGTCACACATTATGCAAGCTTTTGTTACCATACATAATATTTCCAGACCAGCACCTCACTTGTGTCCCCACCCTGCCCACTCTTGTCCACTTCTCCTACTCCCCCAGCAGGCTATAGCTCTTCATCCTTGTATACCACACAACAGAGAGAAAACCAGGACTTCAGAGCAAAATATTACCCTACCACCAACACCACAGGCTCTCACAGAACAAAACATGGCTGGCCAGTGATCAGGCACCACGTAGTGGTTTCGATTTGAATAACTATGCCTAGGGCTGTAATAAGCTCATGGTAAAAAATGCCACTTTTCATGGCTCCTGCATGGTAGAAATTTATTTTTTCATGGGAAACACAACCTCCATATTTACTGTTAATTGCTATGATTTTTAATATAGAAAAATGTGGTTAAAACATCTCAGATAAAAAAATCAAAATCAAAATCGAAAATGAAGTATTAGCATGAATTAACATATAAAGCTTGTATGTTGCAGCATTAAATACATTTTCAAAATTATCTGGTGTGATGCTCCATCTGGTGTTTGTGAGCATGGCATTTTAGCGACAGAAGGATCTCTCTCCACTGCCAATGTGTAGCGGAATGCTGAGAAATCTAATGGCAATACCCAGTCTGCACAGGTATTTGATTGTATTGCTAAATGACTTGATTACCCTGTCTTTGGCACCCCTCTCTTAAAGCATCATTGCACAAGTAAATCTACCTGGCTTGAAAGACACTGCTGAAGTTAGCATAGTGCAATTTTTTTTTTTATTTATTTTTATACTGCTAAATCTGTGGGACAAGCCCATTTTCACAAACAACCAGTTTATACAAAAAACATGCACATAACTTTTAAACAGTTTACAATCCTTAAATATAAATTTTGTAAAACATTTACAGATTGACTTCAACAAATATTTTTTAAGTTCTGTCTTAAAAATAGATAACTGCTTTGGTTTATAACATTGCAAGGAAGCTGATTATACATCATAACAGTGGTAAAGTTCATGGAGTTTGGGCCAAAAGGAGTATGAAAGAAAGGGACCAAAAAAACCTCCTTACTCTATAGTCTTGTACAGCCAGATTTTGTATTCAAGGGAAACAAACTAAGAATACTTTGTGGCATTATACCTAAATGAACCTTATGTAAAAACAACAAAGACCTAAGATTAAATTGCCCCTCTAATGACAAACAACCAAAATGTTTATAAAGAGAACAATGGTGAGTTAACCTCGATTGACCAGTAGCAAAACATAAAACAGAATGGTATGTAGCTTGGAGTCTTGTAAATACTCTATCAGATGTATAAGAGTATACTATAGACCCATAATCCATAATTGATAACAATAGACTATATGTAAGTAATATCCTAACATCAACCGTAAGATTGTCCCTAATTCGATAAAGGAACCTTAACCTTTTATGTATCCTACTAATTAATTACATAACATGAGAATCGAATGATAAATGACAATCAATAAATATTCCCAAATATTTAAACTCCTTAACCTGTTCAATTACATTCCTGCAATAAACATTTGTTCAAACCCCAAGGAAACTATTTCATACATTCACCAATAGTTAGGTGACTTTCTTTTACCCTGCAATCACATTTTCCTACTTTGGGGGCTTTATGCTTCAGCCATAACCTAACAACTGACAACTAACTTAATTAGCAGTACATGGGACATTAAATTGTTTTGCTCCGTGTAGTTAAAAAAAAAAGTAAAAACTGGCCAATTCACTGAGTGATCTCTGATTTTGAAAAAATCCACGGCAACGCACCATTTTTATGGAAATCGTGAATTCCGTGCGTACCAAGAATTTATTACAGCATACTATGCTCAATAACCTGCAAGGCGGTAAAAAGTTGGTGATGGGGCTAGATGGTGGGGTGCCACCACCAGATATCACCGAGGTGGGGAGAAAAAGCTCTAAAGAAACAAAAGACACTCCTTTAAGTTGCTGAATGTATTATGCAATAGTTTGACAAAATCAACCTAATTTATGTATTTCTAAACTCTTGACACTTAATAGGAAAGTGCACAAAACAGTTTGTTTTTATGTATACCTGTGACAGACTGGTTGTAGAGAAAAGTGCATAAAAGAAAACTGCCAAAATCTGTGTTCTTTTAATGTGCACCAATGACTGATTGCTTGCATAGCAGAAACAGACCTAGTACTAATAGTTTTTTCTTTACTTTTAGGGAAAAACACTCCTAGCAGGTATGCTGAGAAACATTGAAAATTATCGCACAAGAGTGAAAGAATGACCTCGTCTAGCTTGGGATTCAGCAAGGGACCGTAAGTTTAGTTTAGTTTATCCATTTATTAGCGTGCTCTATCTCATTATGACTCTAGGCACTTTACAAACAGTATAAATGGAATTAAAATAAAACAGAGCAATAAGTAAAGCACAATAAATGAAAAAGAGGGAAAGCTTTGCTAAATAAAAAGGTCTTCTAATCCCTCTTGAAGGCATTAACTGTGGGTGCCTCTCTAAGCAACTGTAGCAGTAAATTCCACAAGGTAGGTGCTGCAACCAAAAAAGCCTGAGTGCCAGAAGATTTTAAATAGACCCTGGTAATCACTAAGAAGTCCTCCTTGGTTGATTGGAGGGGAAAGAAGGATGGTGGGGCTGTAGGAGGTCTTGCAGCTAACTGTGCCCCAGGCCATGCGGTGCTTTATAGGTCAGTAACCCAACCTTGAAGGTGATCCACCACCTAATAGGGAGCCAGTACAGAGAGCACAGCACAGGCAAAGTGTGACACGACCTCAGAAGGCCCATCAACAGCCTGGCTTCCACATTCTGCACCAGCTGTAGGTGGTGGAGATTAGCCCCCGATAGCCCTAGGTAAAGAGCATTGCAGTAATTAAGCCGTGATGTCACAAAGGCATGAACCAGTGATGGCAGTTCACCCGAGGGGATCAATGTTTGATCCTGGTGATGTTTTTAAGGTGTTAAAATCTACTCTGGACTAAGGCCGATACCTGAGATTCAAATGACAGGCTGCTATCCAGTACAATGTCAAGATTTTTCAACCTCACTGAGGTGAGAAGCTGGGAGTCTTCAAGCCTAAGCCCAGTGACTTGACCAGTCTGTACACCAACCTTCGGGTGACCAGATGCCACCACTAGAATGTCCATCTTATCTGGATTTAACCTCAGTCAGTTAGCACTCATCCAGTCTTGGATCTCAGCAAGGCAATGACTGAAAACTGAGACTGCATCCTGTTGTCTGGGCACAAAAGAAAGGTACAGCTGGGTGTCATCAGCATAGCAGTGAAACACCCAGTCTATACCATCTTATAATGTCCCCTAGTGGAAGCATACATACCCCGAACAACATGAGGGACAAAATGGAACCCTGCAGGACCCCACACGGCAGGGTCAGTGGCTGAGAGGAAAAAGCCCCTATCACTACCCTCTGCCTTCTTGTTGGTGAGGAAAGAATGGAACCAGTTCAGGACCACATTAGAGAGTCCACAATGAACCCCGCATGCTATCCAAAAGTACCCCATGATCCTCGGTATCAAAAGCAACTGAGAGGTCGAGAAGAACAAGAATAGATCATTCTCCTCTACCCCTTGTCACCAGGAGATCATTAAGCACCCAAACCAGGGTGGTCTCAGTACTGTGCCTTTTCCTAAAACCCAACTGGAGAGGGTCATAGATGTCACGAGTTAACAAACAGGCTTCCAGCTATAAAGCCACCGCTTTCTCAATACCCTTCCCTAAAAAGGGCACATTAGAGACAGGTCTGTAGTTTGACAGGCAGTCCCAGTCCAGCAAAGATTTTTTTAAAAGGGGCCTCACCATTGCCTCCTTAAGGGGCTCTGGAAAGACCCCCATCACTATTGAACACTGGACTATCCTGGTAAAGACCAGGCCAATGGACTCGATGCGCCCTACAAGAAAGTGAGTCGGGCCTGGGTCCAAACTACAGTAGGTGTGTCTCAGCTCATGGATGACCCTAACAACATCCTCCACCACCACTTGGTCAAAATCAAACCAGACAGACACAATGCCTGTGGCAAACAATGGATCATCACTGCAAGTCTCCTTGGAGGGTGCTGAAAGGATCCCAGATCTGGTAGTGGAAATCTTGTCAGCAATAAACGGAGTAAACTCTTCACATTTAGATTGTGAAAAGGCTCTAACCAGCTGAAGACAAGGCTGGATTGCATGGCCTGTCGACAGTCCAGAAGAGCTGAGCTGGTCTGTTAATTGCTGCAGGCTTTAAATGAGAACTTCACAGTATAGAGGTCAGTCCAAATGACCAGTTCCACAATGAGGTCAGTCACCTCTAGTCTCATTGAGAGGACAAGGTCCAAGGAGTGACCACATGA
This sequence comes from Neoceratodus forsteri, assembly GCA_016271365.2. Lineage (NCBI taxonomy): Eukaryota > Metazoa > Chordata > Ceratodontiformes > Ceratodontidae > Neoceratodus > Neoceratodus forsteri. The sequence goes on from CM028130.1 coordinate 287,741,645, forward strand.
GTGGGTTGCAGAAGTAGCCGCCTGTGTCAGGCCCAGTGATTGCACTGACTGGTAAAGAGTTTTGCTTTTTGGCTAATTGTAACAAGTGGATGGAAGTAGATTTTGCTCTTTCACTGCAACTCTGATGTTTGTCTGTCTGTCCGTCTGTATGCTTGTAGCCAAGGCCCTTAGTTCTCTGTGGCACTGAAGACCTAAGTTCTGCAGCGGGGTGTCCAAACTTCTGTGGCACCATTAAGCCTACTTCTACAGCAGTGGAAAAAGTACTGTGGTGCAAAAATAAAGTGATGATCCAGGCTTTTTCCCAAACCTGGATCATTAGTGTCAAGAGTGTTGGTGCTGCCATGGCACCAGCGGGTGACCCTCCAGAAAAGTGAAGATATTTCAAGCCCCATTTTTCATACCAACCCACTTCTCTTGATGCAGAATGTGGCCCCATCAGACCTTGACACTCACATCAACCCCTTGTCTGGGAAGGCTCCCTGGCCTGACGCGAGGTGTCCCCAGTGTAACCGAACACTGCACAGTACCTTCACAGGCTAGGAGCAGTGGTGCTCGACAGCACAGGCGTCATCCTCATGCTGCCCAGCAAGCTACCCAAGCTCATCCCTGAACTCGAGTCACTGGCACAGAACACAACATGCTACCTGCTGGGCCAATGGCTGGCCTTACACACATATCTTCATAATTTTTTTTTTTTTCACATTTTGACCCCCAGTTTTCAACATAGACTTTTATGACCCCACTTTTTGAGCATGCCATGTGTCATTAATAAAATATTAGCTGAAACATCACTTCGCACCACTAGTACAAAAATACATTTTGGGCAGGATTTGAACAGCAACAACAACATATGTCATGTTAATGAGGTGGTATGAAGAATTGGTTATATTAAGAATTTGGGGTGAAAATGTTAAAAATTACCAAAGTTACTTATGAGTCAAGGTTGAAACATTTCAACATACAGTACCTTTATAACTTTGTTGTTCTTTAAGATTTTGACCCGAAAAGTCCAGCATAGTCTTTTTATAACCTTATTCCATAATCCTTATAGGTGACAATTTTCAAATCCCACCCAAAAGGTGATTTTGTGGAGTGACAGCAGAAGCACCTTTTGGGCAGGATTTAAAAAATGTCACCTGCTGTACTTTGTCCACAAGGTGGAGTCCCAAAAGACCATGTTGAAAATGTGGTGGAAAAATATTTAAAAACAGTGGAGTCATGAGTTAATGTTTAAATATTTTAACATTTATTCACAACTCAGTCATTTTACAATATTTTTCCACCAAATTTCCAACCTAGTCTTCTTATGGCCCCACCTCATGAACCCAGTAGGTTTACATGTTGAAATCCCACTCAAAAGATGATTTTATGGAGTGACTGCAAAATCACCTTTTAAACCAGACTTGAAAAATATCATCTACCTTGTTCATGAGATGAGGCCTAAAAAGGGCCATGTTAAAAATTTGGTGAAAAGCATTAAAAATGGCAAGTTATGAGTAAAAGTTAAAAACACATTGGAAATACATTGACCACAGTTATCTTGTTTCCTTAGTTCACAGTCGAGGTTCCAGAAGGAGGATGTTTTTTTCATTGTACAGTGGATCTACAGCATGGGATGGGTTTTACGTTACATTTACCACTGCAAAGAAGTTCAAAATTCAATCACTTAAAAAAATAACAATTGCTGCAAGTCCCACAATGTTTCCAACCCACTAGTCTCCAGTTCCCACTTTAAATAACTACCTTCTCTGATGGCCCAGGGGTTGGGGGTAGATGTGCATCTTGCACATCTTCCACTCTCCTCACCTGCAGCACTTAACTGGTAACCTGGATCCTTCAGACTTAGGCCACAATACCTATACTGCAGCTGAAAATGAGACACAATGGCATTAATTATCTGGATGACAGAATGTAACAAATATTACTTCTGATGCAGATCTGCCATTTGCAATAGCAATCCCACTGACTGCTGTGATTGCCCGAAGACTCTAGAGACAATTTCCTTACTTCCCATTTTTATAGTTAGCAATTTAAACAATATTACTTTACTCAGTGTTTCCAGCTGAAGCATTACATGATAAGCGTCACTAAATGCGGTCGAGTACTACAATAACATAACATTGTCATGAAATTTCTTATCAAGTTATTGATTTACTTATTTGATATACCAGTGCTTCCACAGTTGGCCGTGTGTTCTGCAGCCAGCCATGAGTTTTGTGGGTTTCTCCACAGCTGTGCAACCTTGGTTAACTGATGGCCTTGCCTGCAGCTTCTACAAGTGCTGGACCACATGGAATGCCTTCAGTGAGCTTCCAAAGTGACCTCTAATGTGACAGAGAGTCTCAGGAGATCTGGAGGTGTCACACACAGTTCCACTGGCCAAACAATGAATAAAGAAGTATAAAAAAATTAATACTTGGGGCCCCAAATATGAATACTTAGCTGAATACTCAAAATAAAGTGTTCTCACCCCCCCAACTCAAGATGCCATAAGCGGGCTAATAGATCCCAAAAAGGGCCATTTAGTAAATCATGTACATGCAACAGAAATTGTGATTTTGCAAGGAGATCCCCCCATACAATATTTCCTGCCACATCTGTGTGATTTTTCAGGGTTTTGAAAATTAGGCCCCCTGGTGTTTGGCTTTGAACAATCGGTCCCATCTCATAACAACTGCCCATGATTTCTGTTTTAAGCACTTCCTATTTCCTTTGTACCCAGCCATCTTCTGGAGAGTAACTGATGAGCCACTCAACCCCCTACAGATAGTAAATGCTTAGTAGCTGTTGTTTTTAACAGTGAATGAGATTTTGGAAAGATATGTTATTTTGGTGGGTACAGTAAAGAGGGTCCCGGAAAGCATTGTGATAAATGTTACTTTTTTTACTTGACTAAAATATTTAGATCCCCCTGGCACCTATTCAATATTAACCTTTGTCAAAGTGACTAAGATTTGAAATAGCCCTACTTTAAAACCTTATGAGCATGTATCACACTGTTAAACTGAACCGGCATTTGATGCTGAGGAGCCCTTGTATGATGTCACTGTGACCTGTAATTTTGTCCTGTACCTTGCTCAACTTCTCTTTTGGCCCTCTTATCTCCCAGACAATAAATGATTAATCCACTGACCCCTATATTTATTTAAATATTATTAGTTGGTCTTTTAACAAAGTATGATATTTGGATAAATGTAGTATTTTGGCATGTAACGGGGGAGGGACCCAGAAGCCATTGTGTTGAACATTAACATGTTTGACGTTATGAAACATTTTTCTATTTACATCCCCCTGGCCACAAGGTGATTCCACCCTTGGTCAAAAATATTTACATTTGAAGTAGCCCTACTTGATAGACCAAGCTACCTTGCATTACCAATGATGTAAGACCAATTGTCCCACCTCCTCTGAGTACATTATGCTGTGGGTTAGGAAAAGGGGCTCTGTTGAATTAGACAGGATGTGGACTACTATTATCCCACAAAATCATAGGCTGGGGAAGAGGAAGGGCCCACATGTGATCAATGGCCCCCTAAGGGTGGGAGAGAGGCTGGGCTGGAGAGGAGAGGCTCACTCATAAGACAATGACAGTTACTGTCGCCAAGCTAGAAACTGACAACTTGATGATAAGCTGGGTGAGCTATATTTCACATGTTGTGGAAAAGTATTGCTCCAGGTTATACTGTACCAGTAATTTTCCAGTAAAGAAGAACCACACATTTTTTTAGTTTCCTTTTTTGGAGTGAAGAGGACATTTTTTATTTCTGTGCCATGGGTTCAGACTTTTCTAATGGGTTTCAGTGAAACTCAATGTTTGGAGCTGGTTCGACCAGTTTATCCAGCCTAAAACTGTCTTTGCACAATTTCTATTTATGATGCTTATTTATCCATTATTGTATGATTGTTCTGGTGTACCACACTGTCCTCCCTTGCCCCTTACCCCAGGACACATCTGGAAATTAGTTATTACCAGCTCAGTATATCTTTCCTGATTAAAAATGTTTTAAATAAAAGAAATAAAAACTAGCCATACATTAGTTCACAGTTTCCTCCCAACATATAATCTGGCTTGAGGCTAGACACTCAAAGTTTCTCAGACTGAACTTGCAACCCTTATGTCAACCCAAGAGTTTAGAGTAGAATGCACACCGTATGCATTCTGCCAACTATGTGAGCACTTAGGAAAACACAAATTATATCATACAACTTTAAAAAATCAGCAAATATTGAATCATAGCAGCTTTTGAACTGTATTTGGAACCCAGCTGCTGTATGAAAAATAGGCTAGCAGCAGATTCAAGGTAGTCCATCTTTACCTGTACTACACATTAACTTCAAACCTGGAGCTGCTTTTATTTTAGACAGTGTGAAAAAGGTCAGGCACTGTAAAACTAGTCCTGGCAGTAAGCTGGAGTTAGCCCAACAAATTCCTTCACGAGCTCTGGCTCATGACACGTAGTTGCCAAAGGAGATACAGTATTTTGTGGTAATTCAATCTGAGCTATCAATGATAAATAGTTGCTGTTCTAATAATAATGATACTTAACACTGGTGAGTATGTCCAAACCTAAATTTGTTTTGTCTTCAAAGTTAATGTAATGCTTATAAGGGGTGATCTATTCACATATGAGCTTTTACTTTCAGTTTGGGTTAACTGAGCAGCAGAGTGTTGGGATTAATTTATATTGATGGCATACACAAAAAAAGCAATTGGCATTCTTTCCAAGGTTGTTGGCATCATGAAAAATGCTGTTTACATATCCATTAAAACATAGAAATGTGCACTACAGTTGTATTTATTTATATTCTACTGAATGATTAGTTCTGTGATGCTTGTTTCTATCTAGATGACAGGACTTTGATTCAAGGCCAGCCCATGTTCAATGTGCATAAGATCCATAATCACTGAAATTGGTGTCAGCCTTTTAAGTACTAACAGTTTGCATGTGTTCATACTCTAACATTGTTCCTCTGTAGCCTTCTAATGTCAATACAAGATCTCATAAAGAGCTTGATTCTGAAAACAGTTACATAGAAAAAACCCAGAGTACATTCCTCATGTAGTTAGTCTCTAAAATGCATATTATGCAGTATTTAGGGTAAGCAGGGGTTTTCAGGATGTTTAATGTATTTATTACCAGATGTTTGCTAGGGTGCACAGATTTGAAAACAACAATGGATGTAAGGTGGTGTCAAGCACACAGATATTTCTTATCCCTGCTGTTGCAATGCCTAGATTATGATTAGGTAGATTAAATAAATTACTAGCACCTCAAAAAATTAAAACTGAAGACACAAACAATAGCTGCATCCTGATAAAGCACTGCCAGATCCCACTTTTGTGTTGCATCAACAGATGCCCCAGAGCAAGCAAGTACAATTGTATTTCATGTAATGCCTCATCTCTAAGGCACTTCACATTCACTTCAGAAATACTATAGATCTTACTATGGATAACAGAGCAGAAGGAAATGAAATGTCCATGTGAACTGCTGCCCAACAATTTAGTGGTAGTACTTTACATTTTTTGTTTCTGTAATGAATTTATCTGAGTACACTTGACGTGAATTTATCTAAATTACACTTGACATGAGTTCTGTCCTTACTTAGTATTATATTATCTGGTAATTTGTTCCAGATTTAAAACATCAATAAAACACAAAAATTAAGCACAGAAGTACCCGTATCCTATATACCATAATCACTAAATTATTAGAAAGACCCTTCAGATGCCAGGGAGAAAAGATGGGTCTTCAGAGCCCTTTCTAAAAACTTCAATAGACCTGACATAGCTGGCTAGGTAAAATGTTCCAGCTGTGTGGAGCTGCCACAGAAAGGCCTTATCCCCCAAAGATTTTAAATGAACACATGCAATGGCCAACACATTCTCTCCTGCTGACTGGAGCAACTTAGCAGGAGTATAAAGGGAACAGGAGTTCTTTTATGTAGTTGGGACCTGACCCATGCAGGGCGTCATAACTATCAAGCTTATCTTGACGGTAATGTGCTACCTAACTGGTAGCCAGTGCAGGTCACACAGCACCAGCATGATATCATCAAAAATACTGAAACAAACTGCACTAAAGTGCAAACTTCCCCTGAAACAGGGGACAAAGTACAGGCACACAAATCTATCTTTGGTAACTGAATACCTATTTTATTTATAGTACAAATATGCAATTGTGCAGGACTTTATTCATGTGAAAAAATTAAGCAATTACTAAGTCACTTTTCAAAGTTAGTTAATTTCAACAGCCTTGTACCAGATATCAGCCAAGGTGTTGCATTCTGCACTAGTTGGAACTAATGCATCAGACCTAGAGAAAGCCCTAGATAAATAGCATTACAGTGGTCTAGATAGGATGCAGGGTCACTCAAGCAGCCCACCCCCACAAGGTACAGCAGACAGGACAGAACAGAGGTGCAGAAAAAGGAGTTCAGGACTGGGACAGCAGAAGCAAGCAGAAAGGGAGAAGCAGAGGAACCAATGCCACAAAGGAAAGACAATTGGAGTGGGGGGAGAGAGAGAGAGAAGGGCAGCAAAAATAGGTGCAGAGGGAGAAGGGGCTGCAGAACTTGGAAGCCTATGGTAACAAATGCCTGCAACCTGGGAAATAAAATCCCAGACCTGAAGACCTTGTTAGCAGATGCAGACCTGGACATATCAGCAATAATGGAGACATGGTACACCTCAAATCATGGGTGGGACATAAATGTACCAGGCTATGCTCTGTTCAGGAGGGATGGGGGCTGTAAGTGGGGTGGCCCTGTACATCAGGAAGGTATCAAGGCAACAGAGGTGCAAGGTAGACATGGTGAGGCAGAGGCACTGTGGGTCATCCTTGAGCCTGGAAATGTCACAGCAATGTGCACAGGAGTCATCTACAGGCCTCCGGCACAAGGGGAGGAAGTGGACAAGGAGCTAGTGGATGAAACTCATGTGATGTTAACTAAAGGTGAAGTTCTACTGCTGGTTGATTTCAATATTCCATATATGGATTGGACCACCCAGTAGCTGCTTCAGTCAGAAGCAGGGACATCCTAGACTCCCTACAGGGGTAGGGCTCAGGCAGCTAGTGCTTGATCCCACCAGAGACAGGGTGATTCTGGACCTAGTGCTATCAAATGGGGACAGAATTGTCAAAGTCTGGGTAGCAGGAAAACTGGGGTCTAGCAACCACAATGTAGTGTGGTTCAACATAGGTACAGGGACTCGGACAAGTCACACAAAGGTAAAGGTTCTGTATTTCAGAAATGGGAAAATGTATCAAAGTAGCCCTAGAGAAGAGGGATGCAAGGGAGGGGTGGAAGTGCAGTAGGTACACCTAAAAGAAGCCATAGTGGAAATGATGAACTAATGCATCAGGTTGGTATCCAAGGGAAAGAGAATGAGGAAACACTATAGTTCTCAAAAGAGGTGGCACTAACTTGCTCAACACAGGAGAGGTTCCAGAGGACTGAAAGAGGACACATGTTGTCCCTATACACAAAAGAGGCAGTAGGGAGGAGGCAGGCAATTATAGGCTGGTCAACCTCAACTCAGTAGTGGATAAGATCATGGAAGCACTGCTTAAGGAAAGAATAGTGGCCCAGGATCCAAGGCAACAAGGATACACAGCAGGTTGGTTATGTCAGACAAATCTGATAGATTCTTTTGACTGGGTGACAGAGAAAACATAGAAACAGAATAGAAACAGCCAATTGTTGGCAGAAAAGACCACTAGGCCCATCTAGTCTGCACGTAGGAAGTAAATCAAGGGGGCTTGGTGGATATTGCCTACCTCAATTTCAGCAAAGCCTTCAACACCACCCAGTACAAGAGGCTGGTTAATAAGATGGGCAGTCTGGGCATGGGGCAAAAGAGGGTAAACTTGGGGAGGAACTGGCTAATTTACAGGAGGCAGAGGGTGGTGGTAAATAGGATCCAATCTGGGGAGAGGGGGGTGACCAGCGGGATCCTCTGGGATCAGTCCTGGGGCTGGATCTGTTTAATATTTTCATTAGCAACATTGCAGAAGGGCTGGATGGAAAGGTATGCCTGTTTGTGGATGGCATTTGAAAAATCAAGATCCAGAAGGGCCAACCTTTGTTAAAGCAAACAAATATTCATTGCTTGTGTATGAGACTACAACTGTGTTAGCAAATCTGTGCAATTTTGATGTAACTTGAGTTTTTAAACAATTAATTTGTTCATGAGCCCTGCTTTACTCCCGTTTAGGCAGGAAGTAGAAAGAGAGCTGGTGTCAGGGTAACAATACACTGTCCTACAATCCAGCTAATTTAGACATCTTTTCTTACTGAAACAGCAACCGTTTTACTTCTGTGGGCTACGGATGAGTAGCCCTGCCTATAAACTGTAAATTGTGAGCTGTTTTTTATCTTTTTTTTAAGCACTTTGTGCTACAAGGGAATTTGTGACCCCTGTTGGTACTTCCGGGTCATCACTCCCGTTATCAAAATGTCCCTGCAGCGAGCAGGGCGAGCGCGTGCAGGGCGCGCAGTGAAGCACGCAGAGACACGCACGTTGCATGTGTCTGCCGTTTCCGCCGTGACAGCAGGGATAAGGCCCCTCACATTGTAAGTAAACAATAGTTGTAGTAAGTAAACCATAGCTTGGTAAGTGGCGAGTATTATGGAGGCTCCAAATAATTATTGTCAGTCTTGCTATATGTATGCTACTGGTCCTCAAATTACCAACTTTGTGTGCAGTAAATGCTTAATGGTTGAAACCCTTCAAGAAGAAATTAATCATTTACTGGCTTCTACAACAGTTAGCCCTGAAATTGAAGCATTGGAGGACTACATTGACTCCATGCTGGGTCAGTCTCTATCATTAAACCCTCCACTAGCTGATGAGACAGCAGCTGTTGCAAGAGACAAGTTTGTTACATCCTCTACACCTGCTGTAACTATTGAGGACCCTGACAGCTGGGCAGTGGTTCCCAAGGGTAAATTTAAATGTAGATGGGGGCAAATTGGTTGCAATGTTTCACCCCTACCCTTATATAAAAAATATGAGGCCCTCCAACACGATATAACTGTTACATCTCAGGATGCTATACATAACAACCCTAACAGTGAACCTTCAGTTTCAAGTCACCCCCGTAGAATGGAGAATAGTTTTACTGAGATCCCTACACCCAAACTAAACATAAAAAAACACCATAAAAATGATCCAAACTATGAACCAGTTACCCTATCGTCTACTTCTAAACAAATTTTTGTTATTGGCGATTCCATTATCAAACATCTGGACCACCCCATATGTAATGTGGACAAATTTAATTGCACATGCTCTAGCCTGCGAGGTGCTCGTGTATCTGATATTACTTCTACTGTGAAAAACATTCTGAAGGGAGTTGATGAGAACCAGATGTTCATATTACACGCAGGTACCAATGATATAAATAGGTGTAGCATAGATGAACTGAAACAGGACATCATAGCACTTAATAATGTGTTAGCAGAAAAAAATAGTTTAGTGTGTTTTTCAGAGATTCTTCCGGTACCCAGAGCTTCTGATGTTATTACTACAAAAATAAAAGCTTTTAATGACTGGCTGAGACGCTGGTGTTTTCAACAGAATATTCTTTGTCTAACTCACTGGGAAACCTTCTATTTAAAAGATTCACTGTTCTGCTGGGATGGACTCCACCTCAGTCGTAGGGGTAGTTCTCTCCTGGGCAAAAGCTTTGTACCAGCTATCAATAAACTTTTAAACTAAATCCCGGGGGTGAGATCAGCGACATTAGATCCTGTTCTCTAAAAAGACCATCCACTGACCATTTTGAGTGTGAGGTACTTAGTTTGAATGCTAGATCTTTAAACCAGGTTAAAATGGCAGAATTGGAAGCCCTGTGTCAATTGAATAAATATGGACTTATTTCCATTACAGAAACCTGGTGGGACCTTGATACTTCCTTGACCCAGCGTATTCCTGGGTATAAACTATACCATAAGGACCGTCAAGGTCAGATGGGGGGGTGTATGTCTCTATGTTAGGGATGACATATCCTCATTTCAACTCCCTATCACTAGTGATATAGAAACCATCTGGGTTAACATTCAGTTTAAAGGGTACCCACAATTGTTAGTAGGGACATGTTATAGACCTCCTACATCTAATAAGGAATACTCTACCTCCCTTTACAGTGAAATTCTGAACATGACCTCCAAAGGTAATATACTTCTATTGGGTGACTTTAATATGCCACCCATAAATTGGAATTCCTTGACTGGCGGTATGCAGACCAAGAAAGATCTGATTACACTCATGGTTGACACGGGTTTAGAACAAATTATTATAGAACCAACTAGAGGAGTCAATATCTTGGACTTGGTTATCACCAATACTCGGAATTTAATATCCAACATTGTAGTTGGTGCCCCACTAGGATCAAGTGACCATAATACTATTTCGTTTTCATTGTTATTTCACCAATATACCACCAACTTCACGGAATTTAAGAATTACAACAAAGCTAATTTTAATGCTATTAATCAACAATTAAACTCAATTTCATGGCAAACTATATTATCTCCCCCTTTCCTTGGAAGAATCCTGGGACTACTTTAAATCATCCATTTGTTATTTGGAAAACCTGTTTGCTCCAACTTCAAAAAAATATAATAAAAAGGGGAAAATACCCTTATGGTATAATAAAACAATTAAAGCATTAATTAAGGATAGACAGAGACTCTTTGCACATGTAAAAAACAGTAAGGGGGAAACCAAGGAATCATTCCTTATTCAATATAAGAAAATTCTTAAATCATTAAAACAAGCCATTCTGCAATCAAAAAAGAAACTAGAGTTTCATCTGGCTCACACCAAAGATAGTTATAAATCATTATTTTCCTATCTCAACAATAAAAAAATAAATAATAGATACATGGGGCCCCTATGTGTAAACGAAAAAATTGTGTCTACTGATAGGGACATAGCAGATACATTTAATGAGCAATTTTGCTCAGTTTTTACCACAAAAGAAGTCCCTAAAATCTTTAAGCATTTAAATAATATTACTCCTTCTTATATTATTACTGAAGAGGACACATTAAAAGCTATATTGTCCCTAAAACCCAATTCTAGTCCGGGACCAGATAATATTAATCCCAGATTCTTAATTGAATCTGCTGTAGCTATTATTAAACCTCTTACTACTATCTTTAATAAATCCCTTAAAGAAGAACTCATTCCCCGGGACCGGACATTGGCTACAGTAATCCCAATTTTTAAGAAGGGAAGTCACTCTAGACCTGACAACTATTGTCCAATTAGCCTAACTTCTGTTGTAAGTAAAATCATGGAGAAAGTTATCAAGAAGTTATTAGATTATGAAACTACTGAGGGTAACATGATAGATATTACACAACATGGCTTTAGACAGGGATATTCCTGCACTACTAACTTGGTCTCCTTCTATAATCATGTTAGTATGGGAATGGATAAAGGTATACCTATGGATGTAATACTTCTTGATTATAGTAGAGCCTTCGATAAAGTTCCTCACGACATACTACTTGATAAAATGAATCAGATGGGTTTTTTACATTATATAATCAATTGGGTGTCAGGTTGGTTAAATAATAGACATCAGCAGGTCAGAATCAATGGCACACTTTCCCAGTCATTGAGTGTGACCAGTGGGGTCCCACAGGGATCTGTGTTGGGGCCAACTCTGTTTAACATTTTTATCAGTGACTTGCAGGTTGGCCCTGAAACTGTTCTTTCAAAATTTGCTGATGACACAAAGTTGTGTGGTCTGGTTCTAACAGTGTCAGACAGAGAATTTATGAGGAACAATTTAAAATCTATTGAAGAATGGGCAGCTCTAAATAAAATGACACTCAACCCAGACAAGTGTCATGTTATGCATTTTGGCAAGAATAATCCGAGGCAGACCTACTTATTGAATAATGTGGCCCTTTATGTGTCACCACTGGAGCAGATCTTGGAGTAAACATTAACAACAAGTTATGTCAATGATCACTGTACAATGATAGCCAGGAAAGCCAATGCCTTGCTCACGAATCCAGCATTCATTTGTGTCTAGAACTCAGAGAATGTGTGATTCCACTATATAGAGTCTTCATTAGGCCTCATTTGGACTATGGATCTCCATGCTGGAATCCCTATTTAAGGCAGGATGTGGACAGGGTTGAAAGGGTGCAGAGAAGAGCCACCAAAATGGTGCCTTATCTATCCAAATTAGACTATGAGGAAAGGTTAAAGGTCATGGGGTTACATTCATTACATACCAGACGTACAAGAGGTGATCTTCTCCTCCTGTATAGAATTCAGAATTCTCAGGAGTTACTGCATCAATGTGGTTTACATTTTTCAACTAGTTGGAATTCTCCACGATATCATAACAAACAGATATTTGTTTCTAAAACTAGAACAACAAAAAGGTTACATTACTTTACAGTAAAACCCCCTAGATTATGGAATACTCTTCCACAACATTTAGTAGACAGCAGCTCCATTCTTACCTTTAAGAAAGGGTTAGATCATTGGTTGAAGTGGAATAGCCCTGGGGTATAATTGTCCCACCAACGTGGTGGGGGACAATCTCGATGGGCAGTAGCCTTCTTTTGTCCCTTGAAACCAAGTAAGTAAACCAAGTAAGTAAAAGGGCACTGTCAGCTTTTCCCCTCATTTTTGTTGTAGAGTCTAACAGTGCAACTCTGTGCACCTATCTATCACACATGCCCCACATAATGTCCATAAATGTGCCACAAGTGAAAATGCTTACCATTTTCTGTCTTTTTGTAATGTTTTACTTTCCAGTGACCCATCTGAAAGTACCCCATCACCAGGAAGCAGAGGTATGCTGAGAGCACACCTCTAACATGGAGCGCCAGTACGAACTTTGTTTTTTTTCATGCCCAGACAGAAAAGCTAAATGTGGCATGTATTACACAATGCTGGATTAGATTTGCCATTTTTTCTACAAAACCAAGTTCTGGTAGTGCCAGGAAATACATTAAAACACAGGTGCCAAAATCCCACACATGCACAAAAGCGGGCTGCTCCTGCACATGCCTGGGATCTGTGTTTCTTGCTACTTTCCGTGCATGCACGGGATTTCAGTGTCTGTGTTTCAGTGTATTTCCTGGCACTACCAGTGCTTGGTTTTGTAGGAAAAATGGCAAATCTAGCCCAGCATTGTATAATACATGCCACATTTAGCTTTTCAGTCTGGACATGTAAAAAATCAAAGTTTGTGCCGGCGCTCAGTGTCAGAGGTGTGCTCTCGGCATACCTCTGCTTCCGGGTGATGGGATACTTTAAGTTGTGATGCTAGAAAGTAAAATATTACAAAAAGAAAGAAAATAGTAAACATTTTCACTTGTGACACATTTATGGACATTATGTGGGGCATATGTGATAGGTGCACAGAGGTCCACTGTTAGACTCTGCAACAAAAATGAGGAGAAAGACTGACAGTGCCTCTTTAAGAGAGTAGCTCTCTACCAGTCAAGGTGACAAACAGAAAAGATAAATTGGTAGTAAAAGAGACCACTCACCAAATGTACAAAAAAAAATTCAATACTTAATTCCGCATTGAAACCTCTTAAAATTAAGTAGTGTGTACCTGTAGGTCTTTGTCTGAAGGTTAAGGCTGGAGAACTCTGTTTAAAACATAAAAATATAATTGCCTCTACATTGCCACTTTCATAAAATGATTTCTGAAAATCTCATTTGGTGAGCCAACTAGTTGTATTCTAAAAACAGGCGTACGTCTCCATACCTGTATGCAGCAAGGTGTTTTAGATTCTTGTGTGTGCTAGAGAGAGAAAACAAAATGCCCAAATCAGTGCTTTTTTTAAGAGGTTCATATTCTCTTTAGTTCTGCATTTGAACAGTGCAAGCAGTAACTGGAACAAGAGTGCACTTACTTTTATCTTTTAAATTCATCACGTTCTGGAGCTCCCCTGACCTCCGCTCTCTTTGGTAATGGAGGTGTGTGGAGGAACACCTACGCAGATTAAATTGCTGTGTCTTCAAGGGAATCAGGTGTGGGGAAGTGCGAGTGGTCAGCTGACTATTGTGCTAATCCCCTGTGTGCCCAACCTGTAACTAACAGCACCTAGCAACAACAGAGGCTTGGTGTCCCTTGATTTCCAGGTAAAGGTTTACAATCAAGGAGTGTATAACCCCAGAATACTATCTTACGGGGTGAAACACATCCAAATAGTTAATGGGTTATCTCTCACATGGTTGAACACTGTTACTCGATCTCAGTAAAGGAGCAGACCTGTAGCTCAGGTGTTAGGTCAAATGGGGTCAAGCGCATATCAGGATGGAGACAGATGGGGCAAAAATGTAACATCTCATTACATTATGACACAAATCTAATATTTTCTTAACCAAATTCGCTATTGCTAAGTGGGGAATAGAGGGGTTGTCAGCCGATATTGTTACACTTTTTTCTACACATTTCTTATTACTCTTAAGGGTACCATGTCCTAATAGAGAAAATTTTTTTTTTTAAACTTGCAAACTATTTAATGTTTCAATCTTATTTTTTGTCTGTAATCATTATGTGACCCTAGTGTATGGAACTGTTCAGTGTACATCTATTTTTATTTGCTGTTCAAGTAAACAATTGTCTCTTATCTTAAACAATTCTTATAGGGGCATTCTGGGAGTTTTTGACAGCTCCATTGTTGTCATAGAACTTCACGATGCAACCTTTCTTACAGTGATAAAATACATGAATGGCTTCAAATACAAGAGCAAAAAACTTATGTGAAGTTGTCAAAAACAAAGTGACTTTTATAGAGAAGTTTCTTTCCCCAAAACAAGTGAAAATGACTCTGATATGGGAGGTAGCAGCTGTTCCCTGCTCAGAAGGAGGAATGACCTCCCCTACTACAGGACGCGCCCAGACTAGGGTACAAAACCCAAACAACCTGCAAAGCCATCACTACACTCAATCCGCAATATAATTTTGGAATTTCAAGAAGCAATATGAAACTCACTGCAGATGGTAAATTCTTCTCTTGGGAGCATCATGAGCTGAAGCCAGCAAATTGAGGATAACATTTCAGCAATGGAGAACCGGGTAGAAGCTGGCAAAAAAATGAAAGAAAAACTTTCTGCTCATGTCCTTACAATAGAGAGTGCCATGAATGCAGCCCTTCATGAACAGCTTGCTACAATGAGTAAGCTGAAAAACATGGAGAATACTCTTTTGTTGAGAAACATGCACCTTATCAGCCTCTCAGCAGATATTGTTAATTCTGAATTAAAGGAATACATAGAGAAAGTGCTGGACACTGTTCTTTCTTTGGAGCAGCCTCTTGTGCTTGATTCAGTTTTTCAGCCACAATTAAAGTTCGCTCAACAGGGGTCAAATGCAGCTCTACACTATACAATATGTACTTTCTCTTCAATAGCTGAATGGAACAAAGTTTTGAATATAGACAGCAAAGAGAAATTGTTTATGAGGGCACAAAAATGCATTTATACCCTGACTTCTCCATGATCACTCAGATGCTGAAAAAGATTTTGTGCTATTAAATCCAAATTTATAGAGGCTGGGATTCCTGCAGTATTGCAAGCGCCTGCAAAATTGAAGATAACTTTTCAAGGAAAGGTAAATTTTTTGGTTGATGTCAATAAGGCGAGGGAATTCTATGAGAAGAATGTTGCTTTCCCTGCGAATTTAGGTTCAGACTTAGAAGATGAGGCAGACAAGACTCAATAGGTACCAGTAGATGCATGAGGAAAACCAAGAGATAATGAATGGGACATTTTGTCTGTTTTTTTTAGTTTGATATTTCTAAAAGTTAATATACTGTGTGCTAGAGCTTTAATGTATTGGATTTAAAAAGATATTAGTTTATTGAGTATGCTTTTTAAAGGGTGTGAAAGTTTGGAGCATACAATGTTTTTGAAAATGTACTTTAAATGAAATTCTACATAAAAAACTTACTTATGATTATTGCTTTTTAAACCCTTGAAAATAAGAACATTTATGCTTATAGGAAATCTTATAGTTTAAAAACACTTTTTCAAGATGAATTATTATGTTTGAGATATTTATTGAAAATTGAAATTAAAAATATTTATTTTTTTTGTCTCTAAAGAAAAATAAAGTATAAAAAAGTATTGAATTAAAAATGAGATATGAAATTGAACAATGGTGATGTTTAGGGACCTTTGTGTGCAAATTTAGTGACTGGATATTATGAATATCATCTGATAGAATTTTTGTTTACCAGCTGAAATGTTTAATCATACGTAAAGAAATATTATATGGGATTTAATGAAATGTTGAACCAATAATAAGGAAACAATGCTGACCTGCTGGTGCTTTTATTTTTAATGTAATTGTTGTAAGCTTGAAATGGTGTTGGTTTTTATATGTTGACATTTAGGTACCTTTAATAAAATTTAAGTACATTTGCTATAAGAGAAGAAATAATAAGGAAACATTTATCAAGAGTCACATTGGGCTTATTTTAAGCAGTACAGAGGAGTAGAGAGTCAATTTCTGTTTTTATCCTTTAGGAGTCTTTGTTTAAAAAGAAAAACTCTGTGTGCTAAGAAACTCAAGTGAGGAGGAATAATGGATGAGATATATTGTGAATATTATTATTTTTTGGATTTATAAAAAGAAATGGGATTTTTGTGAAGTGCTGCAAAAATACTTTATATGTTAAAAAAATATATTTCTTTTCATTTTCGAATATAGTAACAGTGTTTACTCACTGAATAAGGATTATCTGAAATGTTTGGGTTTATGAACACTGTATTTCATTGTTTTCTTGGAAGAAACAAAAAATGAGAAAAAAAACTGAATTATGATGAAAAAATAAATTACTGATTTTTTTTTTACATTTGGTGAGTGGGCTCTTTCACAACCAATTTGTCGTTTCTGTCTGTAGCCTTGATTGGTAGAGAGCTACTCCCTTAATTAATATTCTTTTGCATTAACTGAGGTTGGATGTTCCGGATCTTGATCTTTCAAGTTTACATAAGGCATTGGGCAAGTGCTTCATCCAGAGGGCCACCATCTTGGGATTGAGAACATTTTTTCACAACCATTCATCACTCATGAACCCTCCTGAACTTTTGATTGGAACTGTTTTTTTTTACTTTTAAACACACATCATTATTCACAGGGATATCTCCTTTTAGTTGCACCACTGTTGTCATTACCTTGGATTTAACAACATACATTCACAATGATAAACTTTGATGAACTGGATAAAATTATGTACAATAGATCACATCCTTTATCCATTACTGATATGAAGGAATTAAGGATCATCCAGAACTTTAAAAGCAACAGCGACTTTGGGTGCTCGACACCAGTTAGATCGGTCACAAATTAATATGAGTATTTGAAACAGAAATAGATAAAGCTTGAATGGCATGCCTTGACAATATCCCAGTGTCTTAAACAGAAAATAATCCATAGGTGACTAAGAATATTCATTGAAGCTAATTTAGGATACATTGACCAGTAATTAGATACTGAATGGGAATGGGTTAGGAATCACTGTTCAGGAGATTTCATGCTGTTAATAGTTGAATCAGTTACTAAATAGCTTGCCAGGATGGAATCAGGTCTAAATTACAATGAATCAGAAGTTAAAAAGAAATACTCTGTAGAGGAACTTAAAACATACTTGTTAAAATGAATGCATACCTTAATGATTTTGAGGAAGAAATAAGAGCCATGAAGTTAATGAAGTTTAAAAGGGATTTGAATGACTATAGAGATAATAAGATCTATACCTATAAAAGAAATATGACAGATGACACAGGGTGAAAGTATCATTTGGACTCAGAATATTCATAACCTACAGTTACTAGTGACACAGAGGTCAGCAGTACCTCGACCAGGTGGGGGAGGAGGTAGAGGGTGTTTTTTTGCGAGGGGTCGGAGCAGGAGATTCTTCAGGAACAAGGGCAGAAGGGGCTATCTGTATACACACAACACAACAGATACAGGAAGGGCAGATATAGTAGAAGCAGGAACCTCAGAAGAAACAGAAATAGAAAGAAATATAGAGACAGATGAAAAGAGGAAAGAAAAAAGACAAGGGGCACAACCAGAGAAAAAGTCCCTGAGATCACAGACCACCAAAGAAAATTAGTATATAATATTTCTAAAAGGATATTAACAACAGTTGAGGAAGAAGTCCTTTCTAAAGGTTTACCTTTCTGCCCATATAGTCCCCTTAATGAGCTTGCTTTGAAGTTGGATTTAAATAGGTTCTTCAGGAAAATTAAGTTAAGATACTTTTTTGATTCCCAGCTGGCACCTATTAATAGGGATCCTAGAGAACAGGAGAAGAAAATTGAACTGAGCAGGAGATTGAATTTAAAATCTACCTTCATACCACAAGTTAGGCCACATATAATTGAGACATATCTCTTTGGTTAATAAGGATATAGAACAACTGTTGATCAAGAAGTGTAATACTGACAGGAGAACCAAATGCAACTTAACAGCGTCTCAGTATGGTGCCCTTAGAAATTATGATACCAGTATCATTATCAAGAGTGCTGTCAAAGGCGGAGCAGTGGTTGTCATGGATTATGTACATTACAGGGACATTTGTTTGTCTCTACTTAATGACACTAAGAAGTATTTGAAACTACAGAAAGATCCAACAGAACAGGTGAAAAACATAGTTAAATCATTATTAGAAATGGCATATACAAATGAATGGATTACACAGTGGGAAAGAGATGCTTTGTTTAGACCTAACCACTCTATACCATTATTTTACATTCTTCCCAAAATTCATAAAAAATTACATAAGCCACCAGGAAGACTGATAGTTTCAGGGATTAATTCAGTACTTGAACCTATATCTGTTTAAATTGATCATCAAATAAGGCAGTTTGTGGAAAATACTAGGACCTACATAAAAGATTCTTCAGATGTCATTAAATTGATAGAAAATGTAAACTACACAGATTTAGATATTAATAATGGTATTTTAGTTACTTGGGATCTAAAAGATCTTTATACTTCAATCCCTCACCAAGGATGTAAAGCTTTGGATGAAATTTTGGACATGAATAGACAAGAAAATAAACCACCAAATAACCTGCCAGTTAAAATGGCTGAAATTGTCTCACATTATGACTTTTTTAAATTTGAAAAGCAATTTTTCTTACAGATAAGGGGTACAGCGATGGGGTCTAGTATGGCCCCATCATATGTGGGCATTTACATGGATAGCTTTGGAAATAAACACATATTTCATCCTAATAATATGAACATATGAAATTGCTAGAAGAAACAGGCCTCATGGTATATTGAGTCTGCTCGAGTGTGCAGCTAGCGCCTCATCTCGCAGCTGCACTTCCTACCCCCCATTCCCAGTATCCCTTACCCTGTCCCAACCTCTCTTGAAACTGCCCATCATCTTACAGGACACTATCTTGTCCGGTAAGGTGTTGCATTTTTCCACCACTCTTTCCATGAAAAAATGTCTCCTCATCTCACTCTTGAATCTTCCCCCCTCCAGTCTCAGCCCATACCCTCTCATGTTCCTCCCCCTTCTCATCTGAAAAATCCCTTCTATGTTGGTTTTGTTTGTCCTGTTCAAATACTTAAATGTCTTGATCATATCCCTCCATCCCTCCTCTCCTCCAGTGAATACATATTCAACTCTCCCAGCCTATCCTCACAGGGCTTGCTCTCCAATTACTGGATCATCTTTGTGGCTCTTCACTGCACCCTCTCCAACAATCTGATGTCCTTCTTCAGGAATGGGCACCAGTGATCCATTCTTTAACCACCTAAGAGTATTTAAATGCTTTATTGATGACATTTTATGTATACAGACAGGGAACATGGAAGAACTTGAAGAATTTAATAGGTATTTGAATACCGGAACTGATAACTCAGTTTTTACTATGAATGCCAATAGAATAGAAATTCCTTATTTGGACCTATTACTTTACAAGGAAAACAATAAATTATGGACAACAATCTACAGTAAACTGGCAGATAAGAATTCAATATTGAGAATGGATAGTTTCAACCAAACATTTGATTGCTTCTATCCCCTTTGGACAGTTAGTCAGAGCTAAATGCAATTGCACTGACCCACACAAATTTAATAAAGCCAGAGAAGACATGTGCAATAAATTCAGGGAGGGGGATATGAGGATATAACAGTGACTCAGGCCACTGAAAGAATCTAGGAACATACTAGAGATGCACTACTACACCAGAGAATAGTGCAGACACCACAGAGTGACACAGTGGGAAATAAATTAGTATTTGCTATCATTTATACAGATACATTCTTTGAGATTAAGAAAACTGTAATTAAACATTGGAATGTGATCCAGGCCACTGCTATAGGGGAGAAGGTTTTTCATAACTTGGTAATGGTGGTAGTCAAGAGAAATAAAACTCTGTCAAATAGACTTACAAGGACAAACCATAAAGTAAAGGACTATAGACCCCAACACTTTATATCTGCTATGGATACTGGAGGAAACTATCAGTGTGTTCATTGTGCCCATTATAATAACACATATAAAGTGAAGAAAATCAGAAACACCTGAAGAGATGAGGATATTATCGTACAACAGTTTATTAACTGTCAAAGTGAAGAGGTGGTCTATATTTTGAAGTGTCCATGCAATAAGCTATACATAGGGAAAATAGAAAGGGCTTTAAAATCATGAGTGGGAGAACATAACAGTGACATAAGGAGAGCTGACCTTACGTCACCTGTGGCCAAACACTTCATAGAAGCTAGACACCAGCTCCCTTACGTTAGATTTTTTTGCTTGGAAAAAGTGGAGCCATACCCTAGAGGAGGGGATTATAAAACCAGATATTGACAAGGAAAGCCTATTATATTGATAGGTTTAATGCAACAAACCCAAGATTTGGTTTGAATGATTCTATGAACTGGCAGCCTATCATTTGAAAATTGAAAAAAGAAAACTTTTTTTTGGATAAACTGATCTTGATTGCAGAGAAAACTAGGGATGCCTATATCAATATAATCATCTGACATAACTTTAGCCCCTAAATGTGTTGGCCTTCTGTAAGTCATTTATAGTTTTAAAAAAAATGTATGCATAAGAATTGATTAAGATGAGAGACAATTCTTTACTTGGACAAAGAGTGAAATAGATGCACATTGAACAGTTTAGTACACCAGGTTCACATAATGCTTACGGATAAGAATGAAAAATTAATTAGTTTGCAAGTTTAAAAAAAACACATTTTCTCTATTAGGACATGGTCCCTTTAAGAATAATAAGAAATGTGTAGAAAAAAAGTAGAATAATAAGAAATGTGTAGAAAAAAAAGTGTAATAATATTGGCTGACAACCCCTCCATTCACCACTTAGTCATAGCAAATTTGGTTTAGAGAATATTAGATTTGTGTCATAATGTAACGAGATGCTACATTTTTGCCCGCCCCAATCTCCATCCTGATATGCGCTTGACCCCGCTTGACTTCCCACCTGAGATATGGATCTGCTCCTTTACTAGACTTTGACGGCAGATACTGATTTGGACAAACAGTGTTGGACCATGTGAGAGATAACCCATTAACTATTTGAATGAATTTCACCCTGTAAGATAGTATTCTAGGGTTATAAACTTCTTGATTTTAAATATTTACCTGGAAATCAAGGAACACCAAGCCGCTGTTGTTGATAGGTGCTGTTACTTACAGGTCAGGAGCACAGGAGATTAGCGCATTGGTCAGCTGACCACTTGTGCTTCACCACACCCAGTTCCCTTGAAGACACAGTTATTTAAACTATGTAGGTGCTCCTCCACACACCTCCATTACCAGAGAGAGTGGAGGTCAGGGGGAGCTCAAGAACTTGATGAATTTAAAAGATAAAAGTAAGTGCACTCCTGTTCCAGTTACTGCTTGCATTGTTTCTATGCAGAACTAAAGAGAATGTGAACCTGTTAAAAAGGCACTAGTTTGGGTATTTTGTTTTCTCTCTAGCACACACATAAGAATCTAAAACACCTTGTGGCATACAGGCATGGAGACTTCCACCTATTTTTAGAATACAAGTGGTAGGCTCACTAAATGAGACTTTCAGAAATCATTTTATGAATGTGGCAATGTAAAGGCAGTTATATTTTTATGTTTTAAGCAGAGTGCTCCCGGTCTTAACATTCAGACAAAGACCTACAAGTGTACACTACTTAATTTTAAGAGGTTTCAACGTGGAATTAAGTATTGAATTAATAATGAGACATGAATTTGAACTGTGGTGATGTTTAGGGACCTTTGTGTGCAAATTTAGTGACTTGATATTATGAATACCGTATGATAGAATTTGTATTTACCAGTTGAAATGTTTAATCGCACATAGAGAAATATTATATGGGATTTAATGAAATGTTTAACCAATTACAAGGAAAAATTGCTGACCTGCTAGTGCTTTTATTTTTAATTTAATTGTAAGCTTGAAATGGTGTTGGTCTTTATATGTTGACATTTAGGTACCTTTAATAACTTTTAAGTACATTTGCTATAAGAGAATAAATAATAAGGAATGTGAATATACATTTATCAAGAGACATATTGAACATATTTTAAGAGCTGCAGAGGAATGGAGAGTCAGTTACTGTTTTTTACCCTTTATGAGTCTTTGTTTACAAGGAAAAACTTTATGTACTAAGAAACTCAAGTTATGAGGAATAATGGGTGAGATATATTGTGAATATTATAATTTTTTTGATTTATAAAAAATGGGATTATTGCGAAGTGCTGCAAAAAGACTTTATATGTAAAAAAATATTTTTCTTTTTTCATTTTTGAATACAGCAACAGTGTTTAGTCACTGAAGAAGGATTATTTATCTGAAATGCATGGGTTTATGAACACTGTATTTCATTGTTTTCTCAGAAGATACAAAAAATGAAAAAAAATTGAATTATGATGAAAAAATTAATTACTGAATTTTTTTTTACATTTGGTGAGCCTATCATTTGAAAATTGAAAAAAGGAAAACATGTTTTTGATAAACTGATCTTGATTGCAGAGAAAACTAGGGATGTCTATATCAGTCTAATCATCTGACAAAAATGTAGCCCCTATATGTGTTGGCCTTCTTTAAGTCATTTATAGTTTCGAAAAAAAAAATTATGTATAAGAATTGATTAAGATGAGAGACAATTCTTTACTTGGACAAAGAGTAAAATAGATGTACATTGAACAGTTTAGTACACCAGGGTCACATAATGCTTACAGATAAAAAATAAGAACAAAAAATTAATTAGTTTGCAAGTTTAAAAAAAAAATTCTCTATTAGGACATGATCCCTCTAAGAGTAATAAGAAATGTGTAGAAAAAAAGTGTAACAATATTGGCTGACAACCTCTCCAATCCCCATTTAGTCATAGCAAATTTGGTTTAGAGAAAATTAGATTTGTGTCATAATGTAACAAGATGCTACATTTTTGCCGCCCCCAAGTCTCCATTCTGATATGCGCTTGACCCCGCTTGACTTCCCACCTGAGATACAGATCTGCTCCTTTACTGATTTGGACTAACAGTGTTGGACCATGTGAGACATAACCCATTAAGTATTTAAATGAATTTCACCCTGTAAGATAGTATTCTGGGGTTATAAACTTCCTGATTGTAAATATTTACCTGGAAATCAAGGAACACCAAGCCTCTGTTGTTGATAGGTGCTGTTACTTACAGGTCAGGAGCACAGGGGATTAGCACATTGGTCAGCTGACTACTTGTGCTTCACCACACCCAGTTCCCTTGAAGACACAGTTATTTAAACTACGTAGCTGCTTCTCCGCACACCTCCATTACCAGAGAGAGCGGAGGTCAGGGGAGCACAAGAACTTGATGAATTTAAAAGATAAAAGTAAGTGCACTCCCATACCAGTTACTGCTTGCATTGTTTCAATGCAGAACTACAGAGAATGTGAACCTGTTAAAAAAAGCACTAGTTGGGGCATTTTGTTTTCTCTCTAGCACACACATAAGAATCTAAAACATCTTGCGGCATACAGGTATGGAGACTTCCACCTATTTTTAGAATACAACTGGTTGGCTCACTAAATTAGACTTTCAGAAATCATTTTATGAAAGTGACAACATAGAGGCAATTATACTTTTATATTTTAAGCAGAGTGCTCCAGCCTTAACATTCAGGCAAAGACCTACAAGTGCACACTACTTAATTTTAAGAGGATTCAATATGGAATTAAGTATTGAATTACAAATTAGATATGAAATTGAACTGTGGTGATGTTTAGGGGCCTTTGTGTGCAAATTCAGTGACTGGATATTATGAATACCGTCTGATAGAATTTTTGTTTACCAGCTGAAATGTTTACTCACACATAGAGCAATATTATAGGAGATTTAATGAAATCTTGAACCAATAACAAGGAAACAATGCTGACCTGCTGGTGCTTTTATTTTTAATTTAATTGTAAGCTTGAAATGGTGTTGGTCTTTATATGTTGACATTTAGGTACCTTTAATAACTTTTAAGTACATGTGCTATAAGAGAATAAATAATAAGGAATGTGAATATGCATTTATCAAGAGACATATTGAACTTATTTTAAGCACTGCAGAGGAATGGAGAGTCACTTACTGTTTTTTACCCTTTATGAGTCTTTGGTCAAAAGGAACAACTTTATGTACTAAGAAACTCACGTTATGAGGAATAATGGGTGAGATATATTGTGAATATTATTGATGTTTGGATTTATAAAAAAATGTGATTTTTGTGAAGTGCTGCAAAAATACTTTATATGTAAAAAAACACTTTTCTTTTTTCATTTTCGAATACAGTAATGGGCCCAGATATTCAAACTGCGCCCAAAAAGTGCACAATAGCAGGAGCAAGGGCAAGTCCATTGCGCCCATGCACAAGAGGCGTGATATTCAAAAACTGAGCCAGGCAAAATGTGCCTACAGCTGACGACTGAATATCACACCACCTGTGCCATAGCACAACTGGGGAGGGGATCCTGAGCAGATCAGATGCACCATAGCGCAATAAGGGATGTGCAGCTGAGCAGTCCAGAGGCACCATAACGCAACCAAGGATGCCCCCCAGCAACAGGGTGGCAATGCAACTGCACAACCAGGGAGGTAGGGGCCCACCACCCATACCAGAGATGGGCAGAGGAACACACAGCAGAACAGACATCGTCCCCCCCCACACCCCATGCACTGCACAACTGGGGGAAGGCTGGAATAACCACTGGCCCATGGAGACCAGCAACCAACCCACAGCCGAGCCATGGTGCCCCATCACACCCCCCGGCAAGCTGTGACTGGCACACAAGAAGGGCTGACCACCCCATGCCACACCATCCCCCAATGCAGAGCACACCCTGCACCATGACCCCTAGACACCCTGCCCAGGAGCAGTGTCCACCACTGCAGGAAACCCCATGCATGCCACCACCCCCACTGTGACAATGCAACCCTGTGCACCACAGAACCATGCAAGGCAGCCCCACCACGAGCACCCATCAGTGGGTGGCAGCACACAGTGATGCAATGATGACATAGACAGTGCCACCACGTACAGCCCCCCTGAGAGACCAACCATGCGTCGGCACACAAGGCACCCCACATGAGACAGGGCATGCCCCATCCCCACCACCAGTGGTACAGCGCCCTGCACACTCTCCCAATGACACACCCCAACCCAGCACTGGCCACAACAGCCAGTTCAGACACCCACAGTGGTGTGTGGAAGCATGCACCACACTGGATGCCACACAGTGCATGGACAGACATCCACCCATACCCAAGGGGCACAACAACACAGGGACGCAGTAGCGGGGCAACCAAGCCCCCAGTGTGGGTCCATGTAAACTGTGTACACACAACCTGCAGTCCTCCATGGCACAGGAGTGCCAGCCACCCTGTGCAGGCACTGTGTACCTGTACACCACCAGCATTTGCCTGGAGCACAAGTCACAGACAGTGGTGCACATCCCCTGCAACACGCACAAGCCACAGCATGGAGGTGGGTCAACAACTGTGGAGGCCACATTGTCACCCGAGGCAAACATGCACCACACCATTGACAGGAGGCAACCCAGCATTGTGATGGGTACAGTGGCTGCCCTACATGGACAGCCACCACTGACATGCCAGCAGACTGTGCAGGTCACAGACATGCATGGGTGTCAGCTGCGCGCAGGCCATGGACGGGCTGACAGGGGCACCATGGACACAAAGCATGCACCATGAACCACTGCACACAGTCATCCAGTGCACAGGGCACAACACACACACACCACAGACACTGACTGATAGCTACCCCACACAATAGTCACCTCCCCATGGACACACACACATACCAATGACTGCACCACTCCTGATGCCATGCACACTACTGCAGCTGAGCACCTATAGCCCACTGCAAATCAGAGACCACCACAGTATTCATATCAAAAGATCTGTATTAAAACAAAATATGAAAGTTAACTTTATACAATAATATATACAAGGTGGGATGGAGGGCCACAAACAAGGTAGAGGTGGGTAATAGGCAGGGGTGGACAAATGGGACAGGAAAGGAGGGGTGTGAGGGTGGGTCCAGGGAGGTAGGGGATATCAGGGGCAGAGGGACTTTCAACGGGAGCCCCGTGCCCTGCTCTGGCTTCTCCTCTGCTGATGCCTCCTACAGACCCCAATCTGATCTATGCGGTGAAGGATCTCCAGGGACACCCTTGCCATGTGCAGGATCTCCCACAGTGCCTCCCAGATGTTGTTCAGCTGGTGGACACCTAGGACAAGGGAGCACAGTCAATAGGTGTGAATGCACAGCCCCATACAGCCCACCCACTGTGCATGGCATACAGCCATGGGACATACCTCTGTGATGGTGTGTGACCACCCACATTGATCACGTCCACATGACCTGCCCACCCTGGCGCATACAGCCATGCGGAACACTGCACATACCCACCGGCCAAGTCATGCACAGCACCACCATGGCCATTTAGTGACATGGCTATGTGGTGTAAAGGCAGTGGCACAGCCATGTACCCGGTGCATGCATGGACCACCATCGACACACTCCCAGACATGCATTGCCACTGGACAGTGCTGACTGTAACAAGTTGCGTGCATGGCAGTGGTGTAAATGGATGGTGGCCATGCCCCGCTGCCCACCCTGTTACACAGCATGCAATAGTAATCATGGAGGTATGGCACTCACCATCATCAGGCTGGTTCCTTAGGTGCTGTGGATCCTCTCCCCGCCTTTCCTCCCTCTCCTCTTCATTGCACCACAGCTCATGTGCCAGGTGCCACTCCTCCAGCCCTGTGGTGCAAACATGGAGAGAGGAACATCAGTACAATCCCATAGCAAAGCCCCCCTGCCCCCAGGTGTGTGCCCTCCCACCCAGCCAGACCCACCCACCCCATACCCTGATACCACCACAGCCAACACCAGACAGTCCCTCCCCATGTGCTGGACACATACAACCATGATACCCATATGGAAGATAAAAAGTGTGTTGACATAACACCTACCTGGCCGTGGCACCGTACCCCTCCTTGCACATGCCCACAGGCGGGCTAGCAGGTCCGGCTCCCTGCGCTACAAAAGTGCTACATTGGGCTGCAGTGGCCATAGTCGGTTACTGCAGTCTATTGGTGAGTTGCTTGCTGTTTGGGAGTGTGGATTGTGGATTTTGGGACATGCATGGGACTGCACAGTCACAGGTAACAACTGTCATTCTTACAGGATAAAAAATGACCGAGCAAGTTGTGGGAGAGGAGGAACACAGTGGTGGGAGGAGGAGGAGGCCTAATTTTACCAAGGCCGAGACCGATGCCCTGTTTGAGGCCTACTTGGATCAAGAGCTGCTTCTCAGTGGATGGCAGGGAACACCTCAAGCCCATGCTACTGCATGGGACGAGGTGGCCCGTGCTGTGAACCTGCATGGCAGCCACCAGCGCTCCATGCAGGAGTGCCAGAAGAAGATGGACACAGGCAGGAGGAGGATAAAGGAGAAGGTGGCTGCCATCAGGGCAGAATGAGCTGTGACAGGTGGGGGACAGCTGGAGATGGTACACCTGATCCCACAGGAGGAGAGGATTTCTGGAAGCATGCAGAGTTGTGCCATTGAGGGTGTTCCGGTTGGTGGCTTCCAGATGGGTGGTGGCCCATCACTGCATGGTAAGTCATAGTCTGTCTATGGGGGGGCAGGGTAGGCCACATGCAGTAATGCGACTTTGTTTTCCCTTACAGATCCTGAGCATCTGCATGGGTCAGTGGTGGTGGGCCTGTCCACTGAGGACAGTCAGATGGAGATGGAGGAGGGCCCATCCACTTCCACAGGTATACATAGCTCAGTGCAACAGTGGGCCCGCCTGGCTATCCACACTGATGTTGTTGTTACAGGTGCAGAGGAAGCCCTGCCCATGTCCCAGCATGCCAGCGTCCATGGATGCCAGCATGCTGTGACTTGGGCCAGTACTGAGTCCGTCACCGATGATGGTGTCGTTAACGGCATGGGCAATGACACGTGTGTGCCACGGGATGGCCACAAAGCAGGCAACATCACAGCCATGGCTGTGGGTGGCGCTGCTGTGGAAGCCTGCGTGTCAGCACAGTCCCTGCCTGTGCCTGTCAGCACCAGTGGGGCAGCACTGGTGTGTGTTCAGGACAGTGGGACTGTTGCAGATACTGCGGTAGTACCACTGAGCCCTGGGGAGTGGCAGCCAGAGGGGCAACCTCAGCAGTCAGCCAATGGGCTTGGGAGTACAGGGTCAAGCAGCGGCATCTGTGCACTGCCTGTGGACATGCTCAGACCTGGTTCTGGTGTGCAGCGCCCACCCTCAAGTGGTGCTGAGCATCAGGGACATGCACACCCTGAGGGACAGGATGCCGAGGAGGCAGATGACCTCTTGGATGATCACACCCGCCTACTGCAAGCATCAGTCCAGCAGCAGATGAGGCTTGCGACATTGGTGGATGCACTGTGTGCAGCTCTGGAGTGGGCAGAGGAGCGTCACAGCAGAGACACCGCTCTGATCCTGGCAGGGATGGACCATTTGCGGGAGGATGTGACTGCTACCATTGACAGGCATGCACAGGTATTCACTGCTGTCATGGCCACAATCACCATCATCACTGGCATCCTCATCGTCCCCATCACTGTCCCCCTCTTCGACCTGTATGGCTATCCCACATTCGTTGGCCATGTTGTGCAGGATGCCACAGGCCAGAAATAGCCTGCAGGCCTTTGAGGGGCTGTACTGTAGGGCACCGCCGGAGATGTCCAGGCAACGGAAATGTGCCTTCGGCAACCCGAACACCCGCTCGATGACATTACTTGTGGTGGCGTGTGCCTCATTGTAGCATTGCTGCGATGGAGTCACGGGCCCCTGGTAGGGTGTGAGCAGCCAGGGACGGAGTGGGTATCCACTGTCACTTGTGTGTAGAGGGTGGACATTAGTTTGGTGCTCAGCATCGCCCTGCCCCTGGCCATGTAGGCCACTACCCATGTCACCTTTGACCATGCCCCCCAGGCCCTATGATTGTCCATGTGGTTTGCATACTCACCCACTAGGTGGCCAGTGGGGATATCCCCACTCTCGAATCTGTGGCACAGTGCTGACTGGTGCCAGATGAAGGCATCGTGTGCTACCCCAGGGTGCCTGGTACAGACATTGATTATGCACCCCCTGGCATCGCACACCACCTGGCAGTTGATGCTAGCATAGCCCTTGCGATTGATGTATGTGGCCCCCTCGGGGCCAGGTGGTGTGCGGATGGCCACATGGGTGCAGTCTATTGCCCCTAGCATGCCAGGCATACGTGCTACCCTGTGGAACTCCTGTATGTTTACTGTTCGCTCCACCAGTGTGCTGGGGAAATGGATGTACTCCGCAGCATGTGGCAGCAGTGCACTGAGGAACTGGGTGAGGTGGCGTGACATGGCTGACTGGGTTATGCTTGTGGTGTCCCCAGTTGGTCTCTGAAAGGTACCCGTGGTGAGCAAGCACATGCAAGCTGTCACTTTGGTCTCCACTGACAGGGCATGGCTCCATCGTGTGGGTGCCTGCATCACGTCACTGCACAGCTCACAGAGCCGCCTCAGAATTGCCCTATTCAGGCGGTACTGGCCCATAATCTCAGTATCACTGTACAGCTCAAAGCTGGTGCAGGCTTGCTACTGCCTGTTGGGGGCATACTGCCGACGGGCCCTTCCATGGCCACACCCCCCTGCTGCTCGCCTTATCACCCCCCTCATAATGGCCTCCATCTGGAAGGTGACACTGGCCATGTCCCTAGCTTGTGTTCACCCCCCTGGCAGGTGTTACTGTATTCCCCCCGCTGTCCTCACTGCTACTTCCCCTGCACCGGGAACACCTGCCTGTGCTTGCCTCACTGCTGTGTGGTGTACCTCCCCCTTCTGCAATGTCTCCCCACACCTTCCCCTGTGGCTATTGCTTCCAGGTGCCCTTTCCTGCCTGGCCCTGTGTGTCCCTGCTGCCCAGTGTGTCCTGCTGTGTTTTGCTCTCATGTGGCTTCCCTGTAGTGTTCTTGCATCTCTCCCTTGCTCCCTTTTATTTTGGCTCATTTCTGCTATGGCGCAACTTCCGCTTGCTCCCCTATTGCGCATGGCGCAAGTTGTTGAATATCGCACTGCGCCATTTATGCATGGTTTCTCCCCCTTCAGTTGTGCATGCCTTCATTATCATTGCACTGTTGCTCAGCGTGATTTGGGGGGCGCAACTGCCTCCTGCTGAATATCGCAGAATGGCGCATTTTCGTACTTGCGCAGGCGCAACCCTATTGCACATGGCTCAACTCTTTTGAATATCTGGGCCATAGTGTTTAGTCACTGAAGAAGGATTATTTATCTGAAATGTATGGGTTTATGAACACTGTGTTTCATTGTTTTCTCAGAAGAAACAAAAAATGAGAAGAAAATTGAATTATGACGAAAAAATAAATTACTGAATTTTTTTTTTTTTACATTTGGTGAGTGGGCTTTTTTACTACCAATTTGTCTTTTCTGTTTGTGGATGACACCAAAACCTGCAACAGGGTTGATTCTCTGGACGGGGTGGAGAGAATGAGGAGGGACATGAGGAAGCTTGAAAAATGGTTACAGGTGTTGCAGCTGAGGTTTAATTCAAAGAAGTGGAAAATAATGCAGCTGGGATGAGGGAACCCTTGGGAGACCTACAGAATGGGCGGGGGGCTGCTGACTATTGCCAAGGAAGAAAGGGATCTGGGGGTTATCATTTCAGAGGACCTAAAGGTGTCTAAGCATACTAGTATGAATAGATAGGCCACTGACAGAGCAATGGCTGATGGCACATTTATAAGTTAGAAAAAGAAATGGGCAGACTGGATGGGCCTTGCGGTCCTTATCTGCCATCAACCTCTATGTTTCTATGTTACTAAGGTTACAGGGAGGGCCAGTGACATGCTGGGCTGTATAAGCAGAGATATCACTAGCAGAAGGAGGAAAGTAGTGATGCCACTGTATAAAACACTGGTGAGGCCTCACCTGGAGTACTGTGTGCAGTTCTGGATGCCGCACCTTCGTAAGGACATAGACAGGGTTGAGAAGTCCAGAAATGGGTGATTAAGATGGTACAGGGCTTGCATCAGAAAACAAATGAGGAAAGATTAAAGGACCTCAATATGTGCTTGCTAGAGGAGAGGAGAGGAGTGATCGGGGGACATGATTGAAACTTTCAAAAACATTAAGGGCATAAACAAGGAGCAGGGAAGACATCTTCCAGTATAGGGGGAGTACAAGAATGAGAGGGCATGAAATGAAATTTCAAGGTGGCAGGTTAAGGGGAAATGTGAGGAAGTTTTTCTTCACAGAGTGAGTGGTGGACAAATGGAATAGTCTGCCACTGGAGGTGGGAGTGAGTGAGCACAGTGGAGAGATTTAAACATGCCTGGGACAGGCACAAGGGATCCTTAGCAGTGGAAAGAATGGATGAAAAGCTGCTGGCTAGATAGGACCAGATAACGCAATAAAGCTTAGGGGTTATGGGCAGACTGGATGGGCCTAACGGTCCTTATCTGCTGACAGCTTCTATGTTTCTATGTAATTAATGCATGGGCTATACTTACAAGCACATCATATCAGGGAAAGGGCTTCACTCATGTGATACTCAACAGATGGAAAAAGTCACAATGGATAGCATTTGACATGTGGGGCCAGATTTTCCAATGACCATGATAGCTGCAAGCCCTGTGTGCATGAAAGATTTGGTGCACCAGTCTTGCAGAAATCTAAAGGGATCTTTTATCCCTTGTAGCAATTGACACAAGCTAGACCATCGTTTTGTGGTCTAGCTTGTTTCCATACTTGGGACCATTTTCACAGAACTTGCACCCAATATTTGGCACAAATAAGCCTGATAGACTGTCATGACTGCACCCAAGATGGGAAAATCGGGCGCAGTTGTGGCAAACCTGTATGGCACATGGTGAAAAGGGTTTAATGCAGGGCTTACCACCCTTTGGAAACCAACCCTGGTGTTTAAAGGTAAATCTATCATTAATTATGATCCCCAGGTTTTTAGCCTTATCCACAGCTTGGAGGGTAGTGCCACCCAGGGGAGGTAGAGTGAAGCTAACCCTCTTTATTGCAGAGTTCTGTGATCCTTGTTCCATAATCAACAATTCATTTTACCTTGAATCATGCTCAGCCAGCTAGCAGCCATCCAATTGTTAAGGTCAGACTACACTAATTTATCACAGCTCCAGGATCAGCCTAATAAGGTGTGAAGGACAGATATGACTGGGTAGCAGTGAAAACCCAGATCATACCATCTCACAATCTCTCCCAGTGGTAGCATGTACACTGGCATCAGCATAGGGGACAGTATTGAGCCTTGATGTACACTGCAGGAAACAGTCAAGGTCTTGGAAGAAAAAGCCACAGGGTTACCTGCTGACTTCTGTCATACAGGTAGGATTAGGACCAACACAACACCCAACCTTTGAACCTTCCCATAGTACCGAAGGTGATCCATCAGAACTGTATGGTCCACTGTGTGAAATGCTAAAGAAAGGTCTAGGAGAATAAGAAACAATTATTCTCATTGATGCCTTGCCTGGAAAAAAATCATTCAACACTTTCACTGAGGCAGTCTCTGTGTGGTGTCAAAGTCTGAAACCTGATTGGAAGGACTTCAATATGTCATATTGCATTAGATGAGTCTCCAGTTGCAAAACAACCACCTAGGTGGTAACCATGACATAGGAAACAGTGCAAAGGATTTCCAAAGGAAACTTTCCAATATCCATCTTGCCATATTTTTAATTGCAGAATTGCATCTACCTGGCATTGCTATATCATGTTTTAGTCCCTCTGGTCAAAACTGCATTAAGAGTCAGTTTATGGATGCAAATTCTGATGTAAGTCAAACTTTAAAGCTTCCTTTGAAATTTAAGGGTTTTATGTGATAATCACAACTCCAGAATGCACTTTTTAGCATTGAAACTCAACTGCCAGACACCCAACCACTTCTTTAATAGGCTTAGGTCCTTTCTCATTTTTTCCACCCCCTCCAGTGTGTCCACTCTGTTGCAGATCTTGGTGTAATCTGTGAAAAGGCACACCTTTTCCTTCAGATGCTCTGCAATGTCACTAATGAAGACACTGAATAGGACTGGCCCCAGCACTGACCCCTGTGGCACCCCACTGGTCACCTCGCTCTCCTCAGATTTCATGCCATTTACCACCATCCTCTGAGTTCTGTCCCTTAGCCAGTTCCCAACCTGCTTTACCACCATAGGACCCACTCCCAGGCTCCCCAGTTTATTTAGCAATCTCCTGTGTGGGACGGTGTTGAAGGTCTTGCTGAAATCCAGGTAGCCCACATCCGCTGACCCTTCCTGAGCTACCACCCTGGTTACCCTATCAAAGAAATCTATAAGATTCATCTCACAGGACCTTCCCACTGAGAATCCATGCTGCCTTGGATCCTGTGCCGCGCTATACTTCAGAAACTTCACAATCCTCTCTTTAAGTAAGGATTCCATTAGTTTCCCCACTTCTGAGGTCAGGCTTACAGGCCTGTAATTGCCTGCCTCCTCTCTGCTTCCACTATTGTGGAGAGGGACCACATCTGCCCTCCTCCAGTCCTCAGGTACCTCCAACATCTCTAGTGATGCATTGAAAAGGGCAGCCAGTGTTTCTGCCAGTACTTCCCTGAGTTCCTTTAGTACTCTGGGGTGGCTTCTCTCTGGCCCCTTTGCCTCATCTGCTTTTATTTTCCTGAGTTCTTCTAAGACTCTTTCCACTGTGAATGGGATGGTGTCTTCCTCCCTTCCCTTGATACCCCTCTTAAAGAGTCTTGATCCCTCACCCTCCCCTTCCATGGTGAATACTGAGCAAAAGCACTTGTTCAGTATCTCAGCCTTCCTACACCCTTTCTCCTCCTTCCTTCTTCAGCCTAACAATCCCATTTCTGTTCTTCTTCCTCTCACTAACGTATCTGAGGAAGGTCTTGTCATCTTTCTTGATAGCCTGGGCTATACCTTCCTCTGTCTGTGCTTTAGCCCTCCTAATTATTTTCCCAGATTCCCTCTGCTTCTCCAGATATTGTTCTCTGTCCTTATCCTTTTGTGTTTCCTTGTATCTTTTTAAGGCTCTTTTCTTTTCCCTTACTTTCTTGGCCGCTACCTTCGAGAACCATAATGACCTTTTCTTTCTTTTACCCTTGCTATGCATTTGACACAGTGACCTGTTACTTCTGTTATGACTCTCTTCAGTCTAGACCACTGTTTTACACATCTCTTCCTGTACCTTCCGGTGCTAGGGCTCTGTTTATCCAGCCCCTAGCCTTACTGTCTACTGCTGTACCCATTACTGAAATAGTGGCCGGCTAATAGAAAGCTCTCAGCCAGAAACAACCAGCAGCAACAGCTCAGACACAAAGGACAACCCTAGGAGGCATACACCAAATCCGGGGTCCATTCTCCACTGAAGAAGCTTCTCTCCTCACTCACTCTGCTAAGACCCAGGCAGCAGCTGCTCTCTCAGCATAAGGAGCTGTTGGAACACTTACTCCACACCCCCTTGATATAAAAACAAGTTTCCTTTCCATCCTATCAGTTCTGGGTGTACTTTGAGTTTATGTGCAGTTGATGTACCAAGGGCTTGGTACATCTAAAAGGCAGAACATCACTGATTGTTTTTACAGGTAGCAGAAACAAAGGGAAATAGCAGGCATCCCTTTTCTTTTGTCCGAAGATTGCCTCTAGGCAATCTACTTCTCTCACCGGACTTCACTTATAGAGTGGGGCACTGTCTAACATGCTCCACAGAGCCCTCCAATCACAGATTCATGCAGCATGGGATGAGATAAAATACCTCCATGATATATTAAATTGGCCCCCACTGGGCAACAGTGTAAAACCTTTTGTTTCAAGGTGTACTACACCAGTACTCCTACCCCAAAAGACAAACAGGCCAGGGGGTTGGCAACAGGTCAGGTCTTGTACAACTGGCACAAAATCCTCAATACAGGAAGGTACCAAACCTATTCAGACATCAAATAGGTACACTGCACTATCTACCATGACAAATAATGTAACGAGCACCAAACATTCTGTGAACCCAAAGTGGTGCATGAAGGTACAGCACAAAACTAAAGCCACTAAAAAGAACAAAAAGAAACCAGTACTAATAATTGGCGACTCAATGATTAGGAGTGTAAAGACTCACCTCCAATGGGGCCATGCTTCAGCTATGATAAGGTGCCTCCCCAGAAAATCAGCATGGATGGACACCAATCACATAGAGGAAATCATTTGAGGCATTGACCGAGACACACACATGTCATTCTCCACATAGGTACGAATGACCTAGCCAGTAGATTAGTAGAGGAAACTAAACAAAACCTCACCAGGCTGGGCAACAAGCTTGCTTCCCTTTCGCCCACTATCACCTTCTCTGAAGTTCTGCCAGCCTAGAAAAAAGGAGACAGCAGGAAGAAGGTCAGAGAAGGGGACAACTCTGAGCTAAACACCTGGCTATAGGACTGATGCCAGGAAAAAGGTTACAACTTTATTGGAAAATGGCAGGATTTCTGGGAAGGCGAGTTCTTTAAATTTGACTGCCTACACCTCTCAAAGGAGGGGACCTGAGCACTAGGGCAAAAATTTGATGTTCACATTGGTCAGTTAAACTAGTGGATGTGGCACAGGCACCCCAGCACAAAAAGGGGTGACAAATGCCCTTTCCCCTATCACCAACTAGTTCAGCACAAGGATGCACCAATCATACTTGGATCAAACATCACACCAAACATACTCAGACCAAGCATTTCAATAAAATTACACAACCAAAGCATGTTAAAATGTAAGTGACCAAAACAGAAGGGGATGGAAGGCAATGTGCGTCAGTGCTTGTAGTCTGCCAAACAAAAGCCCTGATCTCACAGCCATAATGGCAGATGCACAAATAGACTAGGTCACCGTTAAGGAAAAATGGTTTACTGGGAACCACTCCTGCGATGTCACCATCCCAGGGTATGCATTATTCCAGAAAGATCTTGAGGGAAAGAAAGGGAGGGGTAGCACTGTATGTCAGAGATGACATATGTGCAACAGAAATCCATGGAAAACACAGTAAAGTGAGGCCCTTTGGGTTACACTAGGAGCCGGGGACAAAGTCCCTATCTGGGTAGGAGTCATATACAGACCCCCATCCCAGGAGGCCCATGTAGACAAGGAGCTCTTGGAAACCATCTCAATGATGGTGGACAGGGGTGAGTTGTTGCTTGTGGGGGACTTCAATCTACCGGATATGGATTGGTCCTCATACACAGCATCCTCAGACCGGAGCAAAGAGTTCCTTTTTGCACCAAGTGGAGTAGGTTTCCATCAACTGGTGAACTCACCCACTAGAGACAAAGCAATATTGGATCTACTGCTGACAGACAGCACAAGGATCCCAAAAGCAGAGGTGGGAGCCAATCTAGGGACCAGTGATCACAGTTCAATCTGGTTTACGGTGAACAATATAGAGGAAAATAGTCACACCAAAATCAAGGTACTAGATTTTAGAAAAGTCTGCCTTCCCAAAATGAGAACTATGATAGCATCCATGCTAGAAGGAGGAATCACAGGAGATGTTGAGGACTGCTGGAATACTCTGAAGGCTGCTCTGCATACAGTAACAACTGTATGCACTAAGCAGATCAGCAAGTCCAAAAGAAGGAAAATACCTCTCTGGTTCTCTCACGAAGTATCATCCAAAATCAAAGAGGAAAAAAAAAAGCTTTTATGCAATTCAAGCAAACGAAACATGAAGCAGACATGGAAGAATACAAGAACAAATTAAAGGAGGCAGGGAAAGCTGTTAGAAGGGCAAAAGCACAGATGGAAGAGAAAATAGCACAGGGTGTTAAGAAGGGAGACAAAACCTTCTGATACATAAGAGAAAAAATAAAAACTAAGGAAACAATAGTTTGACTAGCAACCAAGAAAGGTAAGATGGCAGAGAGAGATGAGGACAAGGCAGAAGTGCTAAATGAGTTCTTTAGAAACATAGAAGTTCTCAGCTAATGGGGACCATATGATTCATCAAGTCTGCTCTTGGCTACCTAACCTACTATGGCGATCAGAGGGACAGGATGAGGAGGGGGCACTATTGTATTCCCTGGTACAGGGACTGCATGCTGTGCAGGGTGCCAGGCACATTTCACTGTCCAGCCCTGCACAACACATGCAAATGGGGCCATAATGACATGCAAATGACCCGATTTGCACCTTGCATAGATAATGGCTGTATATGCATATTCAAGTCTGAATATCTGGAATTTGCACCTGGTGTAGCTCCAATTGTGCTGGAGCATTCTCATTCCTGGTAATCAGACCTGTCTGGAGATGTGCCGGTACATTGTATTTGCACCATGCGCATTATTTGCTATATTCAGAAGAGATGTGTCATGGGACCTCTCTTTTGAATATATCCCTTAGTTGCTCCTTGTGCTGCACCACCACTTGCGCCATTGGCCAGACACAATTCTGAATATCGGGCCTATAGTGTATTGTCACACTAAGCATTATGATGTCATAACAACAGCAGTGGGAAGTCAGAAAATCCTGATGAAAGCTTTTCATGTTGACTTCATGGTTAAAGTGACAAAAACATAAGGTATAACATGAGATAGAAGCAGTAAACAAACAAGTCATTCCACAGCCTTACTGTGACATGTAAATTAACAATGTGAAACCAAAAAGAAACAGGCACCGGTCACGGAGGACTGCTCTGACAGACATTTGTTGCATGGGCCAGAAGTGCAGGGGCGGTGTGGGGGAATTCACGGTTCTGTCTCGTGGAGAAATGGGGGTGCCCATGTGCAGAGTTCCCTGACTGGTTTGGCTTCTTCAGAGAGGAACCCATATGTTGTGACCACATTAATTTAAATAGGATATTTAACATGACCTTCATGCAACATGCAAGGTGATTGATGGAGCTCCGTGAAATTCTTTTTATATTTTATAATTTTTGTAAATTTTTTCTGGAATTTTGGGTTATTTTATTAATTGAAAATGTAGTTGCATTTCTTGTTATCACATTTACATTATTAAAATACCTCAAAATGTCCTTAAACACACTATAAAGCACATTCCTAGTATACTACATCGTATTAAGCAGCATTATGTTATGGTCTTGAAAGGTTTTGTGAATCAGACAATTCCACTGTAGTTTCCTTCCAGATCATTTATGTGGTAACAACAGAGTCTAAACAACAACTGCTGCAAGATTTATTTAGTTTTTGCCCCCAAAGAGCAATTTTTTTTAACTTTTTCATGTGTTTGTTTTTGTCTTATTTCTTTTTATTACCTTGAATTTCTTGTTATTTCTCATTATTTCTTATTTAAGAAAAACTGGGGTGTCTGGTGATTGACAACAAAACAGTAATTTGCTGCAGTTGCAGGATCAGTGGAATAATAATCATCAACCGCAATACAAAAATTACACAATATCTTGCAGTATTGCACATTCCATAATTTATACTCTTATCTCAAAAATCTTTCATGGATATTGCACAGATAGCCCCCTGATTTGGATATCAGCTCTGGAATGATTCAAAACTGGCACTTAAAAGAGATAAGAAAGAATAGTAATATTTGATACATGCTGCAGGACAAATATTGTCTGAATAGACATGCGATCATATATTTTCTTGTAGCATGTGTTCTGAAACAGATGGACTATTGCATAACCATGTGGAACATTTTAGAGGAACAGATACTATATATATATATATATATATATATATATATATATAAATCTAAATCTGCTTGTTAATGCCTGGAGGATACAAAACTCCTAATTATACAGTCCACATAAATTCCCGTCTTAGAGTTAGTTGTTCCGGATTCTCTCCCCACTTCCCAAGTTTAACTTTTTCAATACCACATAATTTAAATTCATGTGATTCTGCATTAGATTGTGAATGGATGTGTGTAGCGAGTGCATGTGTCCAATCTTGTTTTGCAGTCAAATGCAAATGTTCACCTATATGGACTTTAAAAGGGCAAGAGGTTTTCCCCACATAAAATGCGCCACAAGTACAAACTCCAAGATAAACCACATTCACTGTTACAAAGACTAAAACAGTGACATCCAAAGGTTTTACAAGAATTAACCATGGTAAAGTCAGTAGACTTTAAAACACTGGGGCATAATTTACAATGTCCACACTGGAAAGTGCCAGGAGGAAGACTAGTAAGTCAGATCTTATTATGTGGTGACTCTGTAGGCTGTAACTGTGTACTAGAGTATCCACCAGATTACTGCCCCTTTTGTACACAATAGGAGGTACCTGTAATGCATAATTTCGCACAATGGGACCAGTCTTAACAACAGACCTATTTTTCAATATAATCCTTCAGACCTGTGAACTCTGTCTGCAATATGTGGCAACAAAATTGAAATGTGGACATTGTGTCCCCTCAGCCTCAAGTTGTGGTCCTTCATGGAATAGTAGCTCCTTGCCCTTACTGTTAGCCCCTATTCTAGCTGTTTCAACAATGTCACATCTTTAACCCCTGGCCTCAAATCTACTTTGCATCTCTGTACTTCGTTTTTCCAAAATCGACGTAATTACTGCAATTGTAACGAATACATAGGAACTGGGATTTGGGAATATTTTCTACTGTATGGCATGGGTGGCAGCTAGAGAAGTGGAGTAGGGTGTTTCTTTTTGTGTATTTTTATATAAATTGGTACAAGCGGTACCACCATGGTGCTTAGAAATGCTAAGATCCAAAAAGCTGATACTTTTTAGATCAGTTTGAACTGAAAACTGTAGATTATCATTGCTGCCCTGTAGGTAAGAAACAAACTGGTCAAACTCCTCCCTCCCTGCTGTTCCTCCACACCGGTAGGATGTCATCTATGTGTCACTTCCAAGGGTCAGTCCTATAGTAGAAAGGATTGACTTCACTATCATAGACAAATTCTTTCTCCCATTATCCCAAATACAAGTTTGCATAATTGGGTGTGAAAGTAACACCCATAGTGTTACCTTTGATCTGCAGGCGGAATTGATCCTGAAAGATTAAACAGTTAGAAATGAGGACAAATTAAGCACATTGTATCAAGAAATCTTTAAATGTAGCATCATGGTTGGTTTTAGTGTCTAAAAAATGACAGAGTGCCTGTAACACCCCCCGCCCTCCCCCCAGTGGGGGATGTTGGTATAAAATGACTCTACATCATGTGACACTAACTAGCAATCTGAATCCATTTGCAGCTCACCCAGTATATGTATATGTCTGGTATCCCAGACATATGAAGGCAGTGTAAAAACAATTTCCTTGATGTGGCCATCTACAAACTTGGAAAGGGGCTACATAAGGGATTCGGTTCCAGCCGCAATAGAAAGTTCAGGGGGATCTTGCAATCATTTATGGACTTTTAGCAATGAATATTTTTAATGAGGCATTTGCTGAATACAGTGCAGTCATACCACCTAAAACAACTGCTCACAAGGACAAAACATTGAGCTGTGAAGACCCACCCCGCCCCTTCCTAGCACCAGCCCAGAATTCTACTTTCGGCAGGTGACCACCAAGGAGACTGCTAAATACCTTGTAAGAGTGCTGGTCAAAACAAGGAAGGGTGGGGACAGGAGTGATATGAAACTTATCTCAATCGCCCTCCCTGAAGTGGTCATACCTATCACTAAGCTTTTTAATATGTCAATTCGGATGTCAACCTTCCCATCTACCTGGAAAACTGCCCTGGTCACTCCAGTTCTAAAAGGAGGGGATTGTTTGCTTGTGTCCAGTTACAAGCCCATCTCCATTCTGTCTCCTCTCTCCAAAGTGCTAGTAAAAATCCTTGCAGACCAGCTCTCTACCCACCTACACAAATACAACCTCCTCAGCCCGCAACAACATGGGTTCCACAAGTGGCACAGTACCAACATGGCCCTCATTTAATTCACAGGTTATGTCCACGAGGCACTAGACCAGGGACAACTAGCTAGAGCAATCTATATCAAGCTATCCCTACTTCTCCCCTCCACCTGCCCTCTGTCCAGTACACTCACACAACCTCTAACCCATGTTTCTTACCTCTTCCCCCTCCCACTCCCCCACCCACCTGCACATATCAAACCCCAACTTGTCTCTCTGCACTTAACTTCTCTCAGATGACTGCACATTGCGTACCTCCACTGGGAAACTGACAATGCTACCAGCTGCTTCATTCATGTCTTAACTTGTGTAAACCATAAATGTGTTTGCTACCTCATCCTATGTAAACTCTATATTAGTAGTACAACCCCAGTGCCAGTTTGTCTGCTGTAATTATGCAGTTGTAACAAAATGTATCTCCTTAAGTGTTGACGAGGATCCTTTGTAAACGAGCTCTTAGCTCAAGGGTTTGTAATTCTGAGTTCCCAATAAATAAAAAAAAAATAAATAAACATAATGTTGCCCTTATTGGATACTGTACTGTCAGATATTTTCTAACACACTCAGGAATGACACCGCCTTCTGTAGCCTGTAAGAGAAAGTCATCAGTGTTACGTTTATATGACATTGTGGTGTCAAAATTTAGTTTTCTGTAGAACTGTTGGTTATTCAGTTGTCTCAGCATCTCCATGATGTATTTTGTGGTATCCATTACAATGAACGATCCCCCCTTGTTGGCCGGTTTCAAAGTCAGACTGAGATCGTGTTCCAACCTATGTAAGGCCTCTTTTTCTTGTGATGTGATGTTGACATGTTGTTGGTTGATGCTTATCCAACAGTTCTTTGAAATCATGTTCACACAACCACCCAAGGATGATTACGGAAGGATTGTAGGGCGGGGAAAAAGTAGATCGAGGTTGAAAATCCACAGAAGTGTCCAGTGCTAGAGCACCATTCTATGATGCAGATAAAGCTTCGGTCTCTGCATTAGAAATATCCAGGCTAGCTACATCACTCGATGAAACAGTGGATACTGTGATTTTGGTATTGGATGAGACATTACTGTCTCCAAATGATGGCCTGCCATCCCTCGTTTGGCCCATCTCAAGTTTATGGAAACAGGGCTTCAAATTTAAGGTCCTAGTAAAGCAGTAAACATCCAAGAATAAATCCAAAGGTTTGAGTTCCTGCATAGGAATGAATGAGAGACCCTTTTCTATCAGGGAAAGACCTGCATCTGTTAATGATTTTGAAGAAATATTGATAACATTTATTTCTTCTGGGGTTTCAGTTTCCTGGCTGTTTGCTCCCCAGAAGCGTCTACTGCAGCCGCTTCTCCTGTTTCATTTCTTTCTTCCTGAAACATTACAATCTGAGGACTCCTGTGGGTGACCTGTGCGGTTTCCCCTTGGTTCTTGTATAAAAAAAAGTTCCTTAATATCTGCCTCAGACTTGCTGGTAGAACTACAGTATGCAGATTTATTTTGTTTGTATTTTAAAACAGAGCTCAGTTTTCCATGGCTGTGGCTATGGCCTCTCCTATTGATATCAGAGTTCTTAAACCAAGTAAACACCTGATTCCTCTCGTAATCACCCCAGTCTCGTTCAAATTTTCTTTGCTTTACAGCTTTTAATCTTTTTTCTTGTTTGTCTATAGCGTGTTTCAGTTTATTTTCAAAGTTTCTAAATTCAGGATGGTCCTTAAATGTATTCACCTCCTGTTCTCTGGCCCTCGATTCAGCTACGAATCCAGGTTGTTGCACTACATAGTCCCTGGTAATGCACTGAATCAGCTGCATTGAAACCAACTGAAAAACACCAGTCCATTTCTCAAAGAATGGCAGCCTTTCGTGCCTGTAACCAGGAAGTTTAGTGATGAGGAGGCCCTGTAGTACACAATCAACCCTTAAAAAAGCTTTGAGGGACGTTTTATTCCAATAATGTCTTCTTGTCTTAAGAACCACACTCTCCAAATTAATATATGCCTGCTGTACAGTGAAAACTTCTGCATTTTGTACATCTTAGTCAGACAGCCTTGGAGTGGGTCCCAAGGTGGTAGCCTGGATAACAAATTGGCTGGACAACAAGATGTAAAGGGTAGTAGTAAACGGAGTCCACAGTGAAGAAAGAAGGGTTACTAGCAGGGTACCGCAGGGTTCAGTACTGGGAGTGGTCCTTTTTAATGTCTTTATAAGTGACATTGCAGAGGAACTGGAAGGAAAAGTATGTCTCTGAAGATGACACAAAGAT
This sequence comes from Neoceratodus forsteri, assembly GCA_016271365.2. Classification (NCBI taxonomy): domain Eukaryota; kingdom Metazoa; phylum Chordata; order Ceratodontiformes; family Ceratodontidae; genus Neoceratodus; species Neoceratodus forsteri. The sequence continues at coordinate 287,785,311 of CM028130.1, forward strand.
CTGCAACAGGATTGATACACAAGATGGAGTGGAAAGGATGAGAAGGGACATGGCAAGTTTGGAGGAATGGTGAAATGTATGGCAGCTTAGATTCAATGCAAAGAAGTGCAAGGTAATGCACCTATGAAACAAAAAACCAGGGGAAGAGTACACAATGGGGGGTGAGATACTGACAACAATGAAACTGGAAAGGGACCTGGGGGTAATTATATCAGATGGCCTAAAGGTGGGCAAGCAATGTGAGAAGGCAGTAAGAAAGGCTGGGGGGATACTGGGATGCATAGGGAGAGGCATCAGCAGTAGAAAACAGGAAGTTGTTATCCCTCTGTACAGACAGTTGGTGAGACCCCATCTGGAGTACTGTGTGCAGTTCTGGAGAACCCATCTCCACAAAGACATAGACAGAGTGGAAGCTGTCCAGAGGAGGGCAACCAAAATGGTGCAGGGTCTGCACCAGAAGACATGAGAAGAGAGATGAAAGGAGATTAACATGTCTATCCTTGAGGAAAGGAGGGAGGGGGGCATGATAGAAACTTTCAAGTACCTCAAAGAAATCAACAAAGTCCAAGAGGGTAGTATCTTTTAGAAAAAGAGATGTGCAAGAACAAGGCGGCACAATCTGAAGATGGGGGCAGCTCAGAGGTAATGTGAGGATGTTTTTTTTTCACAGAGAGGGTTGTGGATGCATGGAACAACCTTTCTGAGGAGGTTTTAGAGTCAAGAACAGTAGAGGATTTCAAGAATGCATGGGACAGATGAGGCAGTCCTAGTGGGGGGTAGGAGGAAGTAGGCTGTTGGTTAACTAGGATCTGCAGCTTATCCGTTAGGTAGAAAAATGGGCAGATAAGGTGGGCCAAGTGATCCTTATCTGCTATCGAATTCTATGTTTCTATGTTTACCCCCCTACTTAGCTGCCTGCTTGTGTACCCCATAGTGTCTGTCCCATGCCCACTTGAATTCCCCCACTGTCTTGGCTCCCACCACCCCTCCAGCAGGCTATTCCATGATTTCACAGCACGCTCAGTGAAGAAGAATTTCCTCTTATTGCTTCGGAACTTTCCTTCCTTAAGTTGAAGGTTATGCCCTCTAGTCCTGCTGCAGTCCTTTACCTGAAAGAGGGTCTGCACATGCACTTTGTTATTGCCTTTAAGGTATTTGAATGTTTCTATCATGTCCCCATGATTTCTGCATTGTTCTAGGGAGTATAATTTGAGATCATCCAGTCTTGCCTCATACGATTTCTGATGCAAGCCCTGCACCATCTTTGTTGCTCTTCTCTGTACTGTCACCAGCCTATCTATGTACTTCCTGAGGTGTGGCCTCCAGAATTGGACACAGTACTTCAGGTGAGGCCTGACCAGGGTCCGAAACAGGGGCATGATTACTTCATGCCTTCTGCTCCTGATGCCCCTTCTTATGCATCCCAGGATACCACTAGTTTTTAGTGCTGCCTTTTCAAATTGTCTACTGACTTTGAGGTCATATGATATGATCACCCCTAGGTCTCACTCCTGCCTGGCAGCCACCAGCTGCTCCCCTCCCATTGAGTATCATTTCCCTTGGTTATGCTTATCCAGGTGCATGATCTTGCATTTTTTGGCATTAAATTTCAATTGCCAGGTGTAGGACCGCTCCTCCAGTTTTTAGACATCAGCTACCATGCTTTGCCATCCCTCTGTTGAGTCTACCCTGTTGACGATTTTGGTGTCATCTGCAAACAGGCACACCTTTCCCTCCAGTTCATCCGCAATGTCACTGATGAATATGTTGAAGAGGATCGGCCCCAGAACTGAGCCCTGCAGGACCCTGCTAGTCACCCTCCCTTCCACAGACAGAGTGCCATTTACTAATACTCTCTGAGTTCTGCCATGTGACCAGTTTCTCACCCAGTTTGTAACCTCGGGCCCAACTCTCATGTTCTCCAGTTTTTTGACCATTCTCCTGTGTGGAATGGAGTCAAAAGCTTTGCTGAAGTCCAGGTAAACCACATCCGCTGTACCACCCTGATCCAAGAGTTTTGGTAACTCAATTGAAAAAATCAACCGGGTTTGTCTGGCAAGACCTCCCTGCCATGAAACCGTGTTGATTTTTGTCGAACTGACCAGTTTGCTCCAAAAAAGCTATGATTCTTTCCTTCAGCAGGGACTCCATCAGTTTTTCCATGACTGACCTTAGACTAACCGGACGGTAGTTACCTGGCTGTTCCTTACTTCCACTCTTGTGGAGTGGTACTACTAATGCATTCTTCCAATCCTCTGGCACCTCCCCGCTCCTTAATGATTTGTTGAAGAGCACTGCTAAGGGGGCTGCTAATTCCCTCCCTAGTTCTTTCTGTATTCTTGGGTGTATCCCATCTGGCCCCATAGCTTTATCTACCTTTAACTTGTCTACTTCCTCCAGGACCATTTCCTCTGTGAAGAAACCCATGTCTATTCCTTCAATCCTTTATGCCTATTGTTGGTCCGTTACCATCTGCTTCCTGTGTGAAAACAGCAGAAATACTCATTGAGTGCCTCTGCCTTCTCCCGTCTTGCTCTGTGGTTTGTCCATCTTTTTTTGTGATTCTAACAATGCCCCCTTTGGTCTTCTTTTTTCCATGTATGTACCTGTAGAAGGTTTTGTTACCCTTTTTAACTTCCTGAGCTATCCTAACCTCTGTTTGAGCCTTTGCATTTCTTATCACTTTCCCTGTCTCTTTTACTTTCTTTTTATATTGTTTTGTCTGCTTCATTCCCCGACTCCTTGTACTTTCTGAAGGCTATGTGCTTTTTTCTCACCATGATTGCCACCTCCTTGGAAAACCATAGTGGATTTTCCTCCTTTTGTCTTACTAACCTGATGGGCACACTGTGATGTGACCATGGTTATTGCATCCTTCAACCTTGTCCAATATTTCTCAACACTTCCTTCTGTCAAGTTACTAAGGTTGTCTCTTAGGCAGGCCTTCATGTTTGTGAAGTCTACCATCCTGATGTCAAGGACCTTCAGTTTGGTGTGTGTGGAGTCTACAGTCCTTTTTACCCTGAACCATTCCGTGTTATGATCACTGTTGCCCAGATGGTTTCCTACTTATACACCTGTAACCCTATCATCATTTGTGAATATCAGATCTAGAACCACATTACCCCTTGTGGGTGATGTCACTAGTTGACTTAGGCTGGCTTCCTGAAGTGTGACTAGGAATTCCCCGCTCTTCTGTGATGCTATTGTGTGGATATTGTAGTGTCGGTGGCTCAGTAGGTAGCACACTCGCCTCTGAGGCTGGGAGATCAGAGGGCTGTGGGTTCAGTTCCCACATCTGGCACTTGGGTTAATATCCCAGTACTGACACTGTAATGCAGCATGAGAGGGGTGCTGCATTTCTGAGGTGCCGTCTTTCGGATGAGACGTTAAACCGAGGTCCCATCTGCCTGGATTGGTGGTTCCAGGTGGATGTTAAAGATCCCATGACACTTATCGAAAAGAGTAGGGGAATTTCCCCGGTGTCCTGGCCAAATTTCCCTCATTCACTAAAAATACCACCAACAGCTTAATCTGGTTCAAGGTCAGTTGGCATTCATCTGTATCCTCCTCCCCGGGGTCGTGCCTGAAAATAGGCAGGATTTGTCTAGTGCACTTACCCGGTCAACAAAAGCTAAATAAATAAATAAAATTCCAGTCTATGTCCGGCAGATTTAAATCACCCACCAGCACTATGTCCCCTTTGCCTGACATCTGGATCTTGTTTTCCAGGATTTCTGTATCCCTGGCTTCTTCCTGATTTGGGGGTTGGTAGATTATTCCTACCTGAATGAGTTTTCAACTTTTGGCTGCTACTGTGATCCATAGATCCTCTGTTTCCCCTAGTGCCTGCTGCATTTTTGTAGCATTGATGATATCCTTAACATAAACAGCTACTCCCCTTCCTTTTTCCCAGTCTTATCTCTCCTAAACAAGTTGTACCCTTCGATAGTCACCTCCCAACCATGATTATTTGTTAACCATGTTTTGTTCATGGCCACCCAGTCTAGTTCTGCCTCAGCTATTGTGGCAGTGGGGTCAGTTATCTTGTTAGCCAGACTGCGTGCATTGAGGCATAGTACTGACCACTCTTGCTGTGTCACTTTGTTTGTCATGCCTCCCTTGATGTTATTGTTCATTCCTTTGTAGTTTTCCCTGTTTATGGTTCCTCCCTTTCCATTGTAATGATCAATGCCAGAGCCGGAAAGGGGTTTATGTTCCTGGCTATCTGCTTTTGCTATCCTGGAGTGTGTAGATTTGGTGCTAGCTGGAGGGGGAGAGACAGCAGGCTCCATGTCTGCTTCTCCTAGAGCTACTGTCTTCCGCCCTCCTGCTAGTTTAAATGTCCTATGTGGACATCAAATTTCTATCCCAGTGCTCTGACTCCCTCTTTAGTCAGGTGGAGGCCATCGAATTTGAAGAACTCCATTTCCTAGAAGTTGCCCCAGTTTCCGATGAAGTGGTGCTACTTTGTGTGGCACCAGTCCTTGAGCCATGTGCTAAACTCACTTATCTCTTTCTCTCTGATTTTCTACCTGTTCTTCCCCTTTTCCCAAACAGGCAGAATCTCAAGAGAATGCAATGCTGGATGAAAATGAAGCCAATTTCTCCCTGAGCTGCGTAGTATGCTTCTTAACCTCCTTGATCGACCGGCTAGCAAGCTCATTGGTCCCTAGGTGGACCAGGATTTTTGAGCCCTCTTCTTCCTTTTAAACTATGCTAACTATTTGGTCAGTATCCCTTCAAGTGGATGCTCCTGAGAGACATCTGACCTGCACATCTGCTCATTTGTTTTACCTCAGGTGGAGGTCAACACCGTGAATCATGGAGTCCCCTATGATTATGATTTTTTCCTGTTGAGATTTTGTTTATGATGTTGTTTTGCTATCCTGTTGCATTTGGCATTCCTTTGGCTTGAGACATCCTCCGTCATTGTGGATGGTATAGACACAAGAGGTGTGTACCTGTTTTCTGTGTTTAGAGTGCTTTGTTGGTTTGGGAGAGTTGCCCATAAGGCTAGGTGCTGGACCACACTTGGCGTATGCCTCCTAGGGTTGCCCTTTATGCCTGAGCTGTTGCTTCTAGCCGAGAGCTTTCTGTTAGTCAGCCACTATTTCAGTAGTGTTACAGCAGTACAAATGCTGATTTACATATAGCAGCTAGGAATTCTGGGTAAGTGTTCCAACTGCTTCTTATGCTGAGAGAGCAGCTGCTGGCTGGGTCTGAGCAGAGTGATTGAGGAGAGAAGTTGCCTCAGTGGAGATAGGAGCCTGGACTGTGCACTCCAAAGGAGGATTCAGCCAGGTAGAACTGCCATCAAGGAGTCCCCATTTCTGCACCTGTCAGAGTCTGCCTTCCCTCCATGATTGGTCTTTCTCCCAGTCAGTGAAGATCAATGAAGCTCAGCAGACAGTAAGGCTACAGACTGGACCGCACTTGACATATGCCTCCTAGGGTTGTCCTTTGTGTCTGAGCTGTTGTTTCTGTCTGAGAGCTTTATATTAGCTGACAACTATTTCAATGGTGGGTACAGCAGACAGTAAGGCTAGGGTTGGACTGCTCCTGAGATATGCCTCCTAGGGGTACCCTTTGTGTCTGAGCTGTTGCTTCCAGTTAAGAGCTTTCTATTAGTTGACCACTATTTCAGTAGGGTCACAGCAGTACAAATGCTGATTTTCATACAGCAGCTAGGAATTCTGGATAAGTGTTCCAACTGCTTCTTATGCTGAGAGAACAGCTGCTGGCTGGGTCTGTGCATAGTGACTGAGGAGAGAAGTCATCAGAGTGGAGATAGGAGCCCAGACTGTGCACTCCATGGGGGATTCAGCTAGATAGAACTGCTGTTAAGGAATCCTTGCTTCTGCACCTTTCAGAATCTGCCTTCCCTCCATGATTGGTCTCTCTCCCAGTCGGTGAAGATCAGTGATGCTCAGCAGAAGAAAGCAGCTGCTGGCTGGGTCTGAGCAGTATGACTGATGAGAGAAGTTGCCTCAGTGGAGATTGGAGCCTGCACTGTACACTCCCAAGGAGGATTCAGCCAGGTAGAACTGCCATCAAGGAGTCCCCATTTCTGCACCTATCTGAGTCTGCTTTCACTCTGTGATTGGTCTCTCTCCCAGTTGGTGAAGATCGGTGAAGCTCAGCAGAAGAGAGTAGCCGCTGGCTAGGTCTGAGCAGAGCGATCGAGGAGAGAAATCATTTCAGCAGAGATAGGAGCCCAGACTGTGCACTCCAAGAGAGATTGAGCCAGGTAGAACTACTGTCAAGGAATCCCTGCTTCTGCACCTGTCAGGGACTGCCTTCCCTCCATGATTGGTCTCTCTTCCAGGCAGTGAAGATTAGCAGACAGTAAGGCTAGAGACTGGACCTCACTTGGCATATTCCTCTTAGGGTTGCCCTTTGTGTCTGAGCTGTTGCTTCAGGTTGTTTCTGCCTGAGAGCTTTATATTAGCTGACCACTATTTCAGTGGTGGGTACAGCAGACAGTAAGGCTAGGGCTGGACTGCTCTTGGGGTATGCCTCCTAGGGGTACCCTTTGCATCTGAGCTGTTGCTTCCAGTTAAGAGCTTTCTATTAGTTGACCACTATTTCAGTAGTGTCACAGCAGTACAAATGCTGATTTGCATACAGCAGCTAGGAATTCTGGGTAAGTGTTCCAACTGCTTCTTATGCTGAGAGAGCAGCTTCTGGCTGGGTCTGTGCATAGCGATTGAGGAGAGAAGTCATCAAAGTGGAGACAGGAGCCCAGACTGTGCACTCCAAGGGGGATTCAGCCAGATAGAACTGCTGTCAAGGAATCCTTGCTTCTGCACCTGTTGGAATCTGCCTTCCCTCCATGTTTGGTCTCTCTCCCAGTTAGTGAAGATCAGTGAAGCTCAGTAGAAGAAAGCAGCTGCTGGCTGGGTCTGAGCAAATTGATCGAGGAGAGAAATCACTTCAGCAGAGATTGGAGCCCAGACTATGCACTCCAAGGGGGAATATGCCAGGTAGAACTACTGTCAAGGAATCCCTGCTTCTGCACCTGTCAGAATCTGCCTTTCCTCTGTGATTGGTCTCTTTTCAGTCAGTGATGATCAGTGAAGCTCAGCAGACAGTAAGGCTACGGGCTGGACTGCACTTGGTGTATACCTACTAGGGTTGTCCTTTCTGTTTGAGCTGTTGTTTCTGGCTGAGAGCTTTATATTAGTCAACCACTATTTCAGTGGTGGGTACAGCAGACAATAAGGCTAGGGGCTGGATCGTTCTTGTGGTATGCCTCCTAGGGGTGTCCTTTGTGTCTGAGCTGTTTCTTCCAGCTGAGAGCATTCTGTTAGTTCACCACTATTTCAGTACTGGAAAAGCAGTACAAATGCTGATTTACCTATAGCAGCTAGGAATTATGGGTAAGTGTTCTAACTGCTTCTTATGCTGAGAAAGCAGCCCTGGCTGGGTCTGAGCAGAGCAATCAAGGAGAGAAGTTGCCTCAGTGGAGATAGGAGCCTAAGGGCTTCAGCAGAGATTGGAGCCCAGACTGTGCACTCCAAGGGGGATTCAGCCAGGTAGAACTGCCATCAAAAAATCCCTGCTTCTGCACCTGTCAGAGTCTGCCTTCCCTCTGTAATTGGTCTCTTTCTCAGTCGGTGAAGATCAGTGAAGCTCAGCAGACAGTAAGGCTAGGGGCTGGACTGCACTTGGTGTATGCCTCCTAGGGTTGCCCTTTGTGTCTAATCTGTTCTTTTGCTCTGTCATCACTATGAATATGCTAGATGTTAACTGGAGCACCTTTGCTGCAGCCACATCCAAGAGCAGGGCCATTCTCAATGCCCTAGAGGGGGCATGCCTCAGACAGCTAGTTTTGGAATCCACTCATGAGGGAGCAATCTTAGACCTCATACTTTCAAATGGGGACAGTGAGAGGATCTCACATCTAGAAGTGGGTAGCCATCTGGGAACAAGTGACCACCAAACTGTGTGGTTCATGATAAACTCAGCTACAGAGTCAAGCCATACAAAACTGAGGGTAGTGGACTTTAGGAGGGCTGACTTTGGCTAGATGGGAGAGTGCCTTAGAAAAGCACTAGCAAACAGGCTTAAAAGAGGGGTGAAGCAACAATGGGTAAACATCAAAATTGCCATCACAGAGGTAACAAGTCTTTATGAGAAGCAAATAAACAACTCAAAATGAAAGAAAAAGCCACTATGGTGCTCAAAAGAAGTGGAGGGGAAGGTTAGGGAGAAAAGGATAGCATTTAGTAAGTATAAAGAAACACAGAAGGAGCAGGACAGAGAACTGTAACAGATAAGGCAGAAGGAAGCAGGGAAGGAAGTCAGAATAACAAAGGCCCAAACTGATGAAAAGATAGCCAACTCGGTTAAGAAAGGGGATAAAACCTTTTATTGGTACATCAGGGAGCATAGAAAGACAAACGGAGGGATAGTGAGGCTGATTAGAATGGACGGTGGGTGGGCAGAGAGGGACAGTGAAAAAGCAGGGATACTGAATGAATACTTCTGCTCAGTATTCACAAAAGAGGAAGGGGGATACCTAATCTAATTATCAGAAGCACTCTGGATAGTGGGGTCGATTCCAGTCCTTTCACAGAAGAAAGGGTTCTGAAAGAACTCTTAAAACTGAAGGTGGACGAGGCAATGGGGCCTGATGGGATTCACCCCAGAATTCTAAAAGAATTAAGGGGAGTGCTAGTGACACCACTGACTACCCTTTTTACCAAATCATGGAAGGATGGTGTGGTACCTGAAGACTGAAGGAAGGCAGATGTGATTCCTCTTCACAAAAGTGGGAGCAAGACAGAGGCAGGGAACTATAGACCTGTCAGTTTGACCTCTGTGGTAGGGAAAGTGATGGAATCACTTCCCAAGGAAAGAATTGTTGAGTACCTAGAGGCCAGTAGGGCACAGGACCCAAGGCAGCATGGGTTCACAGTGGGAAGGTCATGTCAGACGAATCTAATTGATTTCTTTGACTGAGTGACCAAAGTAGTAGACCACGGAGGGCCTGTGGACATGGCCTACCTAGACTTTAGCAAGGCATTTGACACAGTCCCACACAAAAGATTAATAAACAAATTAACCAGCCTGGGAGCGGGTGCCAGCATGGTAGCCTGGGTAAAACATTGGCTGGACAACAGGACACAGAAGGTAATTGTAAATGGATTCCACTCTGAAGAAAGGGTGATTACTAGTGGGGTACTGCAGGGTTCAGTACTGGGTCCAGTCCTTTTTAATGTCTTTATAAGTGACATTGCAGAGGGACTGGAAGGAAAAGTATGCCTCTTGGCAGATGACACAAAGATCTGCAACAGGGTTGATACACAAGGAGGTGTGGAAAGGATGAAAAGGGACTTGGCAAGGTTGGAGGAATGGTCAGAAGTATGGCAGCTTGGATTCAATTCAAAGAAGTGCAAAATAATGCACCTGGGAAACAAAAACCCAGGGGAAGATTACACAATGGGGGGTAGTAACAACAACAAAAATGGAAAGGGACCTGGGTGTAATCATATCAGACGACCTTAAAGTTGACAAGTAATGTGAGAAGGCAGTAGGGAGGGCTGGGGGGATACTGGGAGGTATAGGGAGAAGCATCACCTGCAGAAAACAGGAAGTTGTTATCCCTCTGTACAGACAGTTGGTGAGACCCCATCTGGAGTACTGTGTCCAGTTCTGGAGACCCAATCTCTGTAAGAACATAGACAGGATGGAGGCAGTCCAGAGGAGGGCAACTAAAATGGTGCAGGGACTACAGCAGAAGCCATACGAGGAGAAACTAAAAGAGCTTAATATGTATACCCTTGAGGAAAGGAGGGAGGGGGGACATGATAGAAACTTTTAAGTACCTCAGTGGAATCAACAAAGTCCATGAGGGCAGCATCTTTCAAAAAAGAGATGTGGAAGAACAAGGGGACACAATTTGAAGATAGAGGGGGGAGGCTCGGGACAATGTGATGAAGTATTTTTCACATAGAGGGTGGTGGATGCATGAAACAGCCTTCTTGAGGATGTTGTGGGGTCTAAAACTGTGGGAGAATTCAAGAATGCATGGGATAGACATAAGGCAGTTCTAGTGGTGGGTAGGAAGAAATAGGCTGTTGGTTAACTAGAATCTGCAGCTTATCCTGTAGGTAGGAACATGGGCAGACTAGGTGGGCCAAGTGGTCCTTATCTGTTGTCAAAGTCTATGTTTCTATGTTTCTATAGAGGACAGTGGCAAATGCCCCACACTGAGCAGGTCAAAGAAAGATACCCAAGGAGCAGATACTAGCCCCTCCACAAGGGAAAGGGTCCTACAAGATCTTAATAGACTGAAAGTGGAAAAAGCCATGTGACCGGACAGCATACACCCTAAGATATTGAAGGAGCTCCGAGATGAACTGACCACACCACTGGCTGAGCTCTTCAACAAGTTACGAGACAGTGGGAAAATACCTCAGGACTGGAAACAGGCAACTGTTGTGCCCTTATGCAAGCGCGGAAACAAAGAAGAGACAGGAAATTACTGCCCTTCAGTTTGACTTCAGTTGCAGGGAAATAGATGGAGTCACTACCAGAAGAGAGGATAGTGGTGTACCTAAGAGATACTGGAAAAATGGACCCAAAGTAACATGGCTTCACAGCAGGATGCGCTTGTCAAACCAACTTGATTGACTTCTTCAATCGGGTCACTAGAACATTGAATCAGGGAAGGGCAGTGGACATTGTATACCTAGATTTCAGCAAGGCCTTTGGCACCGCCCCTCACAGAAGGCTAACCAACAAGCTGGAACATAATGGAGTTGGCCAGCAGGTGGTCAGCTGGATCAATAATTGGCTGAATGATGGGACCCAGAGAGTGCTAGTTAATGGATCATTGTCAAGGGAGAGTAGGGTGACCAGTGGAGTCCGGCAGGGATCGGCACTAGGACCGATCTTATTTAACATATTTATAGCAGACTTAGCTAATGGACTAACAGGGAAGGTTTGCCTGTTCGCGGATGATACAAAACTCTGCAACAGAGTGGACACAAGGGAACGGGCAGACAATATGGAAGCTGACCTTAGAAGGTTAGAGTATTGGTCCAGGGACTGGCAGTTACAATTTAATGCCAACATGCATAAGGTGATGCACTTGGGAAAGAGAAACCCTGGAAAAAAGTATACACTGGGAGGATATCAACTTAAGAAGACACAAACAGAGCGAGATCTCAACATAATGATCACTGATGAATTAAAGGTAGGAAAACAATGTGAGAAAATAGCACAGAAAGTGGGTGGCATCCTTGGATGTATAAGTAGAGGTATTTCTAGTAGAAAGAGGGAGGTTATCATGCCCCTCTACAGGTCCTTGGTGAGGACACACTTGGAGTACTGCATTCAGTTCTGAAGACCTCACCTCAAGAAGGACATTGACTGTTTAGAAACGGTGCAGAGAAGGGCTACTAGGATGGTGCACAGACTGCATCACAGGTCATATGAAGACTCAGGGAGCTGAACCTATACTCCCTTGAGCAGAGAAGACGCACAGTGGACATGGTTGAAATATTTAAGTAAGTGAGGGGATTTAACGCAGCTCAGACAGACAATCTATTTCAACAGAGCACGGCAGCATGCATGAGAGGGCATGATATGAGACTGGTAGGAGGAAGGTTCAAAAGCAACCTCAGGAAGTTCTTCTTCACAGAGAGAGTAATAGACCTTATAATATTTCACTTTAGTTGCTTCTTACAGGATTGCTGGTTTTAGGAATGACTGGACACCATAAGTAACTTCTAACAGCTCTGAGGTTTATTCAACAAACATACATTAGATAGATCAGCAGGCCTCAGCAGAACCACTACTACAATCTGCTCGTGCAGTTTCTAAAACCCAGTTTCCACCTCAGACTTACCATTGGCCCAAAACTGCAGGGGGATGTGGACTAAACCATTCTACAATGTTACTAGGGTAAGTTACCATATACTACATCTCCCCTTCTAGTAAAAGAAAGCAATTACCTTGATTTCGGTTTGTATATCAATGACAAATAATTACCAAGCAATATTAACATAATGGTTGAATCTTACTTTGTGATGAGTTAGGGTCTAAAGTCACTGGTACTCAGCTTTGTTGAAATAAGTCTTTACCACTGACTTAAGTCATAACAAAATCTCTGAACCTCTCAGGAACTTTAAGCAGATGCCCTCTTCTGGTCATTCGAGTAGACTGCACACTGGGTACAGCCTCAGGACTTTCTGGCAAAGTGTCATTGAAAACAACAGGTTCCATCTCAGGTTGCTCATACTCTTGACAAGTGTCCTGTTCTTGGCTGTTGTCCCTGGATTGCACTGTTTGTGACAATACGGATTCAGTTGACTCATCTGCCTGTTGCTCTTCAGCCTCCAAAGTAACTGTTCGGTCTCTCCTCAGGTGTCTCCTGTTCCCGCGGTATCGCTGTCCTGCAGGTGTAATCACACTATAGGATCTTGGTTCATCACGGATTCTTTCCACTGTAGCAGGTTGACACCCACTAGAAGTCTCTATGCATACCCTTTCCCCTTCTCTGAATGGAGTAAGTGGAGCTGCATTCCTGTCATAATACTGTTTCTGTCTTTTCTGTAGTTTTATCAGACATTTATGTGCATCCTTTGGTATTTCAGGTCACAGTGCCCTTGCACTTGCTGGTAATGTTGTCCTCAACATTCTGCCCATTAACAATTGAGAAGGTGTACAGTTCAGTCCTGTGACTGGTGTATTTCTAAGACTGAGCAATGCGAGATGTGGATCGGTCTGACCTTGCATAGATTTCAGAAAGATTCTTTTTACTGTCTGGATCATTCTTTCAGCTAAACCATTAGATTGTGGGTATCCTGGGCTGGAATGAGTTATTTGAACTCCCACAACTTTGCAAATTGCTTCATTTCATGACTTGCAAATGGTACACGATCCGCTACCAGTTCTTTTGAATTCCATGTCTTGCAAATACAGCTTTCAATTTTGCAATAACTGTAGCTGTTGTCTTGTCAGGCATTCTGAGAACCTCAGGGTATTTTGAAAAATAGTCCACTACTATTAAGTAGGAGTGTCCCCTAAAGTCAAAAATGTCTGCACCAAGCTTTAACCATGGCATGTCAGGTATTTCATGTGGACACATTGGCTCTTTATGGTTGCTGGGTAAGAGTTCCTGACAAGGTCCACATGCTTCAACTATCATTTCTACTTCTCAATAAATGCCTGGCCAATACATCACAGCTCTCGCTTGTGCCTTCGACCTTTGTATTCCTTGATGTGCTGTGTGAAGTCTTTGTAGCATATCTGTTCTCAGCTCTTTGGGCATGATGATTCTTTTACCCACCATTATGAGTTCATTTTCTGTGTATATATTGTGTCTCATGGGCAAATAGTGCGGAAGTTTGATGCTGACTTGTTTTTTCCTGTTAGGCCATCCTTTGAGGTGCATTTCTTTAAGCAACTGTAAATTACTGTCCGTATGTGTGGCCTGTTTTAGCCCCTCTAACATGCTGTCAGGCAGTGTTTCTGTTGCTTGGATTGAGTATATGACCTTTTCACTACTTAGATCAATGTCTCCCTCTGCTGTTTTTTTTGGTACTGCCCTGGATAGAGTGTCTGCAATCAGAATATCTTTACCTGGAGTATATATTACCTCTATGTCATATTTCTGTATCTGTAACAGCATCCGCTGCAATCTTGCTGGAGCCTTTCCAATTGGTTTGTTCAGTATGGACTGTAGTGGCTTGTGATCTGATTGTACTTTCACTGACCTTCCATAAACATACTGATGAAATTTCTGTAGAGAGAACACAATTGCTAGCAACTCTTTTTCTATTCTGCATAGTTTCTTTCAGCGCTGGACAATGACCTAGATGCATAAGCTATTGGTCTGTTTCTTTGTAGTAGACAAGCACCTAGTCCATCCTTAGATGCATCTGCTTGATTTCAATGTCCTCTTTGGATCAAAGAATTTTAATACTGGTGCACAAGAAATAGTCTCTTTCAGCTTTTGTAAGGCTTCTTCCTGTGCTGGCTGCGCTGCACATGACATCTTTTTGAGTAGCTGCCTTAGTGGTGCAGTGAGGTTTGCTTCATTCGGAATGTACTCGCCAAGTATTGAGTCATTCCTAACAGCCTCTGTAGTGCTTTTTTATCTTCGGGAAGGGGCATCTCAGCTATTGCTTCTACTTTGGCTTCATCAGGCTGTAGCCCATTTTCAGTTATGATGTGCCCCATGTATTTCACCTCACTCACCAAATACTGTATTTTGTCACTATTGAACTTTACATTGAGTTCCACTGCTCTGTCCATTACTTTCCTCAAAGTATTGTCATGCTCTTCCTTGGTAGCTGCGGCTATAAGCATGTCATCAGCTATTACAAAAACACCTGGTATGTCTCCGAAGTGTTCAGCATTTCTCTGCTGGAATACTTCACTCGCAGACCGTATACCAAAAGGAAGTCTGTGAAATTTGTACCATCCCCATGGACTGTTGAATGTACATAGGTCTGCAGATTCGTCATCTAATTTGATCTGCCAGTACCCATCTTTTTCATCTAGAACTGTAAAAAACTTTTTACCTGCAAGCTTACTCTGAATATCCTCCAGTGTGGGGATGGAGAAATGATGTCTTCTGATAGCTTTATTTAAGTCTCTAGGGTCCAAACACACCCTGATCTCACCATTTTCTTTTCAGTAATTACAAGGCTATTTACCCATGTTGTAGGTTGTCTTACCTTGCTAATCACCCCAGTTTGCTCCAGCTGTTCCACTGTCTGTTTTAGTCTGTCCGTAACTGCATATGGGACTTTCCTGCACTCATGTATCACAGGAGTAACATTTGGGTCAGTATGTATGTGGTAAACACCAGGGAATTCTCCTAGGCCTTCAAACACTGTTTTATATTGTGCAAGAAGTTCCTCTTTTGTGCTCGGTGGCTTGGTTTTAAGCACCTTTACTTTGCAAATCAGATCCAGGATGACACATGCCTGTTGACCCAGTAGGGAAGCTTCCGATGTATTAGTGACATAAAACTGCAGATTGGCCTCTCTGTCTTGTGTCTTACACTTTAGTGTCACTTTCCCTTCAGGATTAATTTGTGCTCCTCCATACGCCATTAGGATAGTACTGGTCAGCTTGATTTGTATCTTGCATGAAAACTGCACAATCACTTCTTTAGTAAGTATATTGGCTTCAGCCCCAGTGTCCAACTTGAACTTAACTGGCTGTCCCACTATCTTCAAGGTAGTGTACCACCCTTCATCTGGTACTTGTGTCCGCATCATTTCTTGTTTTCTTTTTACAGCACCCACAACTAGTGCTTCTACCCTTTGGTCATTTTCTCATGAGGTTTGTTGGACTTTTGGACCTGCACATTTTGCATAATGGTTGAGGCCACCACATTCTGCAACATTCTTGTCCACATCGCTGGACAAGCCTTTGTGCTTCACTTGCTACACTTTCCAACGTGTTTGATTTTTGTGCATGTGTCTGACGTGTTGGTAGCTGGCGGTCTGGTTTTCGGCCTGTTTTACCATCCTGCCTTGAAAAATAATTCTTAAATGTTTCCATAACCTCAGCTGCTTTTTTAGCTTGTGGGTCAGCATACGTTATATTGAGGGTATTGTACACCTCGAGGGCCTCATCCCCGATCGTGTATAGCAGGACTGCAATTTTCATTTCCTCTGACTTATCATCTAATCCCATGGCTGTGAAGTACAGACTTAATCTCTGTGCCCACCTTCTCCAGTTTTCTGCAAGATTTCCAGTCAGCAATAGTGGTGGAGGTGGCTTAAATTGCTCCATACTGCCAAAAATACTCTGTTATACAGTCTTTTAGTAAGCTTTAGGTACTCACAAATACTGTCCTTTGTTTCTTTTCTTGGCAGCACAAACTTTCCTTCTTTCTTGCAACTGCAGCACTGCAAGTTCACTTCTGACTCCATATAATATTTCACTTTAGTTGCTTCTTACAGGATTGCTGGTTTCAGGAATGACTGGACACCATAAGTAACTTCTAACAGCTCTGAGGTTTATTCAACAAACATACATTAGATAGATCAGCAGGCCTCAGCAGAACCACTACTACAATCTGCTCGTGCAGTTTCTAAAACCCAGTTTCCACCTCAGACATACCATTGGCCCAAAACTGCAGGGGGATGTGGACTAAACCATTCTAAAATGTTACTAGGGTAAGTTACCATATACTACAGACCTGTAGAACAGCCTGCCCCAGGAGGAGGTAGCATCACAGACAATCAGGGAGTTCAAACTTGCATGGAATAGACATAAAGACAAGTTAGGGTGAAGGCTGCATAGGGAGGGGGGGTAGTTTCTAGGGTAGACTAGATGGATTGCACTGTCCCCATCTGCTGATGCTTTTCTTATGTTCTTATTAGTAACAGTTCCCCTTTGGCTGCCATTTTGTGGATGGTTTCCACAAGAATTTTGTTTAATTCCTCCCCCTGTGCCAGAGGCCTGTAAATCACTCCAGTGTGAATGGCTGCCCTTTTTCCCATCTCCAGGGTGGCCCACAGTTTCTGTACTCCTTCTTGTAACCCTTGAGCCTCTGTTGCTTTAATCCCTTCATTCACATGCATTGCTACCCCCTCCCCTTCTCCCATCCCTATCCTTTTTGTAAAATTTCTTGATTAATTTTTCCTGTCACTATACCTCTCAGTAGATGTTATGTAGTAATGTTTCAACAAACAAATAATGATTGTCGCAAATTGTAATCAGTTTATCTCAGTGTGTCTTAACTTCCTGTATACTTGCCACTTTAAAGTGGTCCGGATTTTTCCTGTAATAGGACCTCTGGTCTAGGGCACTTACCTGGTCACCAAATCAATCAATAAATAAATAAACATTTCATTTTCCTTTTATTTGTAAAGGAAAGGTGGTTTAATGCCTTTGTGTGGAAGTTCATTTTGAATAGAATCCTTAGGCTGTATCAGTTGAACAACATATTTAAAACAAGCATTTGTTAATGCCAAATGTTTTCTGCTTGCATTGCTGTTGTATCGGGGATTGCTTGTATACAAATAAATTTGAGTGATAGAACCCCCCCCCACACACACACACATGAAATGTAAGCCCTCTGAGACAGTTTCAGAGCATTCATATACTAATAGGGCTAAAGGACCAGTGCAAAGGCTCGATAAATGAAATGGTTACAAAGGCAAATATAGGAGAGGTAGTCAGAGGTCCTGCAATTTTGGCACTTTCAAGCTTGAGTTCAGTCACACTAAGAACTGGTCATAAAGATGACCAGAAATAATTGGGTGCTTCCATTTCAAAGTACAAAAGTTTACCTTTATCCTGGTCAGTGTACCCTGACCTATGAATGTAACAGAACCGTTTTTATCACTTTTTAGGTGCAAACTAGCGAAAGTGCCTATTTCCATTATGCATGTTCTTTTCTGCATTCAGGTATGTTTAAGGTTACATTCTAAGTGACTTAGTTGCATGATGTCTTTGACAATGCTAGTGGTAGGGATTTTAGGTATTGTAGGGTTTCAGACCTACAAAAGCCTGGGTTCGATGCCTAGTATGGAACATTCTTTCTTTCTCACTACAATTTATGTAATATGAGAGACATTGTTACATGTTATTGGCATCAGTGATGAGTTTCAGAAAGGTCTGAAGTAGACTTTCAAAATTCTAAACTTTTACAGTACTTTGTAGCAGTCAACTTAGTTCCAGCTGATACTTTGAGGCTTGTAAAGGTTTGAATGCAACTTAGTAGGGAGCATTACATAAACTGACAAAATGTTTGTTAGTAAACTCCACTGCAGCTGTGTGTGGGGGTTGGGGTGGGTCTGCATTCAATTCAACATGTGTGTTCTCCTTGCATGGGTTTCTTGTGAAAAACAAACAAAAAAAACTTCTGTTTCACAATGTGAGATAGATAGATTTATTTATTGATTGATTGATTAGCTGATTTGTTTGTTTGCAAATTGGTAACTGGGAGAGGCACACTGAGCTGAAACTCATTTCCAGGTATGAGCCAGGTGAGGGGAACATAGGAAAACAGCAGCACAATACATAAATGTAAAAAGTGTGGAGCAACATTAGATAAAAAAACTGTACAAATTTTGAATAAATACAAAACTTGTATAAGCAGGAAATAAAGTGTGGCACAGCTCAAAAGGAACACCTAACAAGTGCACATTCAGAAGTGGTAACTGTACTTAGTGAACAACACTCTGTTGACAACAGGCGAGTGACCTGAAGGTGGGTTGATGTCTGACCACGTACTGGAGGGGGAAGATTGCAGCTGTGTGGTAGTGAAACAAGGCAGGAGCTGGGACCCAACCGATTGCTTACCAGGATGATTAAGCCTTGGCCCAGGGGTGTCAGGAAGAAGGGTAACAGGAGCAGGTGGGTATGGGTTGGAGTTTCAAGTAGTCCCTGAGAGAGCCAGGGGATGAGCAGAGTCAGAGGGAGGAGAGGAGCTGATCTGAGAGTGAGGGAAGTCAAAAGGAGAAGGCAGATTACCCAGCAGAGGAGCATGGGTGAGGAGTGACAAAAGTGTAGTAGTCCCTTGAACAAAAGTAACAGAAAGCAGGAGGAAGTTGGGAGAGGAGAGGAATGTCCCTACCACCTCATCTGCCAGATAGCAGATTCTCCTAGAGGCCATCCAGGACAGATTCCTGTCACAGAAGGTAATGGAATCAACCAGGGAGGGAAACATCCTAGACCTGGTGTCGCTGGATGGAGAGCAAGTACAGCTTGTGAGAGTCGAGGAACCCTTTGGCATGAAGCAACCACCGTACAGTGTGGTTATCTCTCAATCTGGGTAAGGAGGTCACTAACACAAAAACAAAGGTTCTAGACTTCAGAAAGGCAGATTTTGATTGGATGGCAAATATTCTGGAAGAGCATCTAGTGAATATCTGTCCCGTTTGCATGCAGAACAAAAATGGGCAGTCATTAAACAGCGGCTGGTACAGGTGACGGATTCCTGCACAGGGAGCCAGACTAAAAAAGCCCGAATCAGCAAGCCAACCTGACAGAACAAAGAGGTGATGGAGGGGGTGATGGAGCAGAGGAAGGCATTCAGGAGATTCAAAAGTTCCAACCACAAGGAAGATAGGGAGAAATACATAAAGAAATCTAGGAAAGTAGGTAGGCTAGTAAGGGCTGCCAAGGCCTCAAGAGACTTAAGGCTAGAACAGGGGATCAAGAAGGGGAAAAGGATTTCTTCAGGTATATAAGAGAGAAGAGGAACAGAAAGGATCATATTGTAAGGCTTAGGAAACAGGGAGGGTGGGCTGAAAAGGGTGTAGAACAGGCAGAAGTACTTAACGAATACTTATGTTCAGTGTTTAACAGGGAGAAAGATGGGCCCATGTCCAAAGGGTCAGGAGGGGTGAGCATGGGAGGGGAGAGGGCTACAGATGGAGAAATTCCAGTAGGCAGGGTGTTTGAAGACTTCAAGTCCCTCCAGGTGAATGGCACCAGGGCTAGACAGGGTGCATCCTAGGATACTAAGGAAGTTGGCAGGGGTCCTGGCAGGTCCACTGAAGGACTTGTTCAACACCTCACTGGCCTCTTGGTGCATGCCAAGTTACTGGAGAATGGCACATGCGGTGCCCCTCCATAAGAGTGGTCATAAGGGCGACCCAGGTAACTACAGGCTGGTAAGCCTCACTGCAATAGTGTGTAAGATCATGGAATCTATCCCTAAAGAGAGGACTGTGAAATTTCTCTAGGACAGTGGACTCCAGAACAGCAGGCAGCATGGATTTGTACAGAGAAGATCCTGCCAAACAAATCTGGTCAACTTTTTCAGCAGGGTAACAAGGTCACCGGATAAGGGCCATGTGGTAGATGTCCTCTACCAGGATTTCAGCAAGATCTTTGACTCAGTACCTCACAGAGGGCTGATCAGTAAGTTGAGGGATCTGGGAGCAGGGGAGACGCTGATGAGGTGGGTTGAGTCATGGTTACAGGATAGACAAAAATAGACAAAGAGTGGTCATTGGCTGAGACCTTTCAGAACCCAGAGCCATAACCAGTGGAGTCCCACAGGGCTTGGTACTAGTATCAATACTGTTTAACATCTTCATTGCAGACATATGGATGGGGGTAAAAAGTAAGATCAGCCTCTTTGCTGATGACACAAAGATCTGTGCGGAAGTAGATAGTTTAATGTGTGGTAAGTTTCTCCAAGAGGACTTGGCTACAACAGAGAGATGGTCAGACACATGGCAGCTAGTATTCAACACAAAAAAGTGCAAGGTTATGCACCTGGGAGCCAGAAACCCTGGGAATTGCTACTGGTTTGGTGGGGTGAAGCTATCACCTACTACAGAGGAGAGGAATCTGGGTGTACTGGTAACTGGTGAAATGAACCATTTTTTTGCAGTGTAGAAAGGCAGCAGCAAAGGCGAACAAAATGCTTGGGTGCATTGCTGGGGTATCACATCCAGACAGGAGGAGGCCATTCTGCCCTTGTACAGGTCCCTGGTGAGACAGCACCTGGAGTACTGTGTGCAGTACTGGTGATCCTGTTTAAAAAGGGACATCAAGCTGCTGGAGGGGGTTCAGAGAAGAGCAGCTAAAATGATCCAGGGGCTGTGGGAGATGCCTTATGAGGAGAGACTGAGGGAGATCAACATGTATTTCCTGGAGGATAGAAAGGGGGGGGGACATGATTGAAGACATGCAAGTGCTTTTGCAGACAGCCCTTGATTGGGCTCCAAGCTCAGGGCACTGGCCATGATCCTAGCCAGCCACACCTGCTCCTCCATCCAGTATGGGTATGCAGCCACGACATCAACATTTCAACAGTGGAGTCCTCTACAGCGACAACAGTGCCATGTCACTGTAGGGAACCTGCTGGAACCCGGCACAGTATATTGGGGGTCGTGCACCCCCCAATCAGCTCTGACTTGGAGTTGAGAATCCTACTTGGGTGCAATGCAGGGGGTACAGTCCCCTGCATGTGGGGTTGGGGCAAAGCCCCCCCCCAAAGAAATTACTAGCGTCTTGTGAAAACCGGCAACCGACTGCAAAATGCAGTCGACCTGCCGGTTTTGCTGTCGGGTCCGTCGACAAATATTTTGTCGATAACCCATCATTGATCCCCAGCACAGACTTACCTCATCACATGATCCTAGCTGGCCTCGCCCACTTCTCCCTTCAGCAGGGACTGCCAGCCACATCTCAGACAGCCCTTGATCGGGCTCCAAGCTTGGGGCACTGGCTGTGATCCTAGCTGGCTGCACCCTCTCCTCCTTCCAGCACAGACTGCCCGCCGCATCACAGGTATGGACCCTCGAACCTGAAATTGCTTCTCTGAACTCTGATTGTCAGGGTTCTTTAAACCTCTTTCCCGTCACTGGCCAAGCCTGAGTACTGCCTGCACCTGATTGGTTCCCCTCTTTTCTGGCACGATTTTCAAACTGCATCCCTTTTCTCTACTGTGTGAATTGATTTTTGTATTTAATCTGATGTAATTTTTCTTAAGAATTTTGCACCGGTTTACTATCCAGCTAGCTTACAGTGTTGTTAGATCTCCACAGCTGTTAGTTCTGAAATTGCGATTTAATTTACTCTTCACTGCTCCGCTAAACCTCTACTGCCTTTCCTTTGTACTCCCCGGCTCATAGCTAATTTCTCTTCTCATGGTGGCTTTCTTTCAGCATTTACTTGCTACTGATTCAACTGCAAAGCTCAACACACAACCTCCTTTGGTCTTGCTGTTGGCTTTGCCTCTCCAGCGCTTCCTGCACCTTTCTGCCTTTTCTTCACCTCCCAGCTCTTTTCATACTCTGCTTTCAGCTTCCCCCACTGTATACACTGCTCAGTGAGACATAAAGCTCTTCCTGCCCCCTGGCACCTCAGTCCACACACACCCCCTTCCTGTTTTTTTCCCTGACTGCACCCACCCCTAATTATTATCTCCCTTCCTTTTGTTCTTCCTCAGTCTCTCCTACCGATTTAGCTCCTGGCATTGTTTTTGGAAGCCTTAACCCTGACATCTCTCCCCTCTGCTCTTCCTTTTGCAGACAGACCTTCATTGGGCTCCAAGCTTGGGGCACCAGCCGTAAGCCTAGCTGGTCGAGCCCACTTCTCCCTCCAGCATGGACTGCCAGCAGCATCACAGACAGCCCTTGATCGGGCTCCAAGCCCAGGGCACTGGCTGTGATCCTAGCCAGCTGCACCCGCTCCTCCCTCCAGCACGATCCACCAGCCGCATCCCAGGCGCTGGACCTTTGGACCCAAAATTGCTTCTCTGGACTCTGATTGGCAGGTTTCTCAAAACTTCATTACTGCCATTGGCCAAGCCTGAGTACAGCCTGCATCTGATGGCTCCCCTCTTTTCTGGCTCAATTTTTAAACTGCAACCCTTTTCCCTACTGTGTGAATTTTTCTTCCACTCACCCACCCACTCACCCCCAACCCTGGAACTCTTTAAATACACTTCCAACCTTCCAGAGTGCCATCCCACTCTCTCTCTCTCTCTCTCTGTCTCTTAGGCTCACCCTCACTCTTAAAGGGTCCAGTCACTGATTACCTAATCTCCCCATGTATCACCCATCTGTTGGAGCTTGATAACTTCAACTGCACACAAGATAGCCCATCATTATCTGTACCCCCAAACTAATCATGTCCCAAATGTTGGCCCACAAAATGTTAATCCTTTTTATGTTGATTGCACGTGTGCGCAAGAAACATATTGTGGTAGCTTTCTCCACAAGCAGGTTGTTGAGGCACTGCACTGTTGTGGCCAATGCCCCTTCAGCATTTAAATGCTTGTGCAGCATCCCCCAATGCCATGGCATGTTGCTACTGACACTTGTTCAGCCAGCATGCCACCAACTTGTAAAAAATCAGCCGCTGCAATCAGGGGCTGCCTCGTCATTGCAGCATCAGTCTTTCGCTGCAATGAGGGAGCAACCCTTCATTGCAGGGTGGAATCTAGAAGCCCTAATATGGTTTGTGAACATGGCGGTGGCTTGCCACCATGTTCACAAACAATATTAACCCTCCCACCATGTTTATTTGCCAACGGGGGCCCCAATCCCCGTTGGCTTCAGTCTTAATGTTAATTTTGCCGACTGAGGCCCACTCCCCGTGGCAGTATCATAACCCACTTTTATTGTCTGCTGGACAGGTGCCCAATCCCCATTGGCATATCGTGTGATACTCCACACCCCCCTTCTGTTGTGTGCTGATGGGGTGCCCAATCCCTGTCGGCATAATGTGATATCCCCACTCCCTTTTGTTGTGTGCCGACCAATCTCCTACCTCTATTCTCATCATTCTTTCTTCCCTTTCAACTCAGGTTCTCCTCTACATAGCTGCGATCCGCTAAGTTGCTCCTATCCCCTACCTCCTACCATAATACTGACTTAAACCTCTGGGTGGCACCCCTTCAAAACTCTTGTCATTCATAACACTCAGCAAGTCTAACTAACCTTTTTTCCCTCCTCTCCTGGATTGAGCTTGCCCCCCTTAGGCCCATCTCTGCACCTTACTGAATATTCTTCTGATTCCATGCAACATTTCTGCTATTGAATTATTTTATATTAGTTGTACATAATATGTATAGCAACTATTTCCCAAGAGATGCAGTGCATTGTGGACTTAGTGTAAATTCCTCGGATCTTATGCAACCTTTTGCCATTGTATTATCATACTTTGGTTGTATTTTTTTTTTAGTTAATCTTTTTTACCTTGCTGGCACCTCCAGTCTGCATCCACGTCCCGGCATCCGTCCTTTCTTCAGCTGCCATCTGGTTCTGCCTCAGCCCCTCAAGGAAGCTCACACTACCCAATTACCCCAGCGGCTTTCCCCCTGCAGTGGTGGAGAGCCCCCCTCACCCCCCACTGAACCAGGATCCAGTACCGGCAGTGGTGCCCCCTGAGGCCAGGCGTCCCCAAGATGGCCATCAAGCCACCTCGACCAAAGTGCCATGTTTTCCACTGTTTCTCCCTTGGCCAGCATGACAGGGCATGCAAGAACACCAAGAAGGTGAGTGTGCATGTGTCCGCATGCGTTCCCTCCGGCATCATTCCCCAATATCACCCCCTACAATACAGTGCCAGTTCACTGCCCTTAGCTCCGCCAGAGGTCGCAAGTGAGCCAACAACTGGGATCCCCCCTCCCCGGAGAGGGAGAGCAGTCCTACGGATGCTCAATCCCTCTCCACTCCTGCCAACCCCTGGCAACCCGAGTCTGTTCCCGAACATGGATCACCAGCATGGAGCGAGGTGTGGTGTCCAGCGCCTCAACCCTCAGCGCCACCAGGCCAGCCACTTTGGTTGTATTTAACACATTATAGTAATGCCATCACTATATTGGTTAAGCATTGATGATTTGATTTTATGACTGTATGTATGATTGTATGTGTGATTGTGATTTGTCTTGAATACTAAGACGTGGAAGCTTTGTAAACAAGTTGTTAAATCTCAAAGGTACTAATCTGAGATGTCAATAAATAAATTACTAAAAGGTATTTACAGGGTTAGAACTGAGGGTTTGTTTAAGCTGAAAAGTGGGAGAGAAACCTGAGGACACAGCCTGAAGCTAGACAGCGGAAGATTCAGGAGGGAAATGAGAAGGCACTATTTCATGGAAAGAGTGATGACAGGGTAGAATGCACTACCTGAGTAATTGGTAGTATTAAGGACAGTGGGTAGCTTCATCAGTGGCTGGGACAAAGTCAAGGAGACAGTCAGGATGAAACCAGAAGGAGGAGGGGCCGCAGCAGTTTGCTAAACTGGGTGCTGCACACTCGATCAGACTTGATAGACCATAAGGCCTTTTTTCTGATGGCAAGGGCGTATGTTCATAAGAGGGAAGGGAACCAAAGCAGTACTTGGATATGAAGCAAGTACAGTGAGCCTGGCAATGTGATGGCAAAGAAGGATGGATTGGGATAAATACACTGAACAATGGTGTGTGTGGGGGGGGAGGATTTTGCAGCAAAGTGACAGAAGCAATTGCAGAGGGTGTCTAGTCTAGCAAGGGAAGTGGAAGTGGTGGTGCCATAGACCACATCCACATAGTCAAAGACAGGGAACACCATTTTGGAAATAAGCTCCCAGTTGACATGCAGAGATAAGGAGTCTTTGTTGTGGTACAATGCACTAAGCTTGGGATTGAGTTTTGCATGGATGTCATTGATGTAGGCTCTGAAACCCATCTTCCTGTCTAGCCACATATCAAAATATTTGAAAGCCTGAACTGTTTCAAGTAATATGCTATGCAGAGTGGAGAAAACAGAAAGGGCAGTGAGTCTGGCCAGATTCTGACTGCTACCAAAGGTCACAGACACTATTTCTTTAGTGTTGACTCTGAGTTGATTGGATTGGAACCAGTGCAGAACATTGTTGAAATCCTGCTGGAGTGGGTCTTTCATAGTTGCAGTGGAGGGACTAGAGGTGAAGATAACTGTGTCATTTGCATACATGTGGATATTGAAGCTGGCACAAGCAGAGGGGAGGTCATTCAGGAAGATGGAGAAAAGGATAGGACCCAGGATGGGGCCCTGTGGGACCCCAGCCTGGATAGGACAGGGAGGTGACAGGGTGTCTCCAACCTGTACCAATTGTTGTCAGATTATTAGGTAGGAACAGAACCAAGCAACAGTGGGAGCTGAGAGACCAGCAGAGCTCAGCTTGTCCAGGAGGAGTGAATGGGACACTGAATTGAAGGTTTTGGCCAGATCCATGTCTATAGCAGCAATAATGAGCCCCTGATCAGTCCCAGTAAAGATGGAGTCAGTTACATGCAGCAGTGAAGAGATGGTGGAGTGATGTTTCTGGAACCCAGACTGGAAGGGTGAGAAGAAGTTGGTGGATGAAAGGAAGTCAGAGGATCTAGAATGGACTACTTTCTCTTGCAGCATAGAGAGGGACTAGAGGAGTCAGATGGGACAGTAATTGCCAGGTTAGGAGAGGTCATCCCCTTTATGAAGTGGAATACCTTTGGCCAACTTCCACGATTGAGGAACAGCACTGAGGGAGAAGGAAAGATTGAGTACATATGAAAGAGGAGCTGAAATGGCGGGAGTTGAGAGGCAGAGGAGCTTGGTGTCCAGACTGTCAGGGCTGGACTTTGATGGATTGGGGGGGGGTAGGGCAAGCAGTTAAATTGAGGAGGAAAGGGCAAGCTGTGTTTCCTGATTGGTGATTGGTGGAAAATGGAGGCCCAGTGAGGGGTGGGAGGGCAGGAGTGGAAGAAAAGCAGCCTGAAGTGAGAGAAGAAGGGAGGGTGCAGATTGTGAAGAACTCATTAAAGTAAGTAGCAACACAGGTTGGGTCAGACACAGGTGACCCATTAACCACAAGGATTGGAGTAGTGAACTGGGCAGGAGGAGGGTTGAAAAGGGAGTGAATAACATTCCAGAATTTAACTGGGGAGTTATGGTTATTGTGGAGGTTGGCCTTGAAATAGTGTCATTTCACAGTCTGTACAGCCTTCATACAGTTGTTCCTCAGAGCCCTGTAAGAGGTGAGGTGAGGTCAGGAGAGGAGTGGGATAATTTGTGGCGGGCTCACATGAGGTCTCTGAACTTGCTCAGATCAGTGATTATTGTGGTAATCCACAGGTGACGGGAAGTTTTTAATCTGTATGTCCTGAGTGAGGTGTGCTTGTCCCAGACATGGGGAGAATTTGGAGCGGAATAGTGTAAGGGCTATGTCAACATCAGAGGCAAAGAGGAAGGCTGAACAGTCAATTGTAGCGAGGTTGCTCAAGACAGCATTGGTGTTTAGGGACTGGAGATACCTGGACCAGATGTATTTTGGTGAAGAGGGCACCAGTTATTCCTAACACAGAATGTCTTGAAGTGGTCACTAAAGGAATCCAGCAAGGCACCTGCTGCAACAGTGCAGTGTGAGTTGGAGGTTAGAACCCTGTCCAACAGGATATGGCTGGTAGAGTGGAGATTGAGCTGGGTGGGTCTGAAATAATCTGGGACAAATTAAGGGATTCGGTCTTGTGAATTGTAGATTTGGATGATGGTGAGAGTCAGTTTGCACTGAAATCCCCAAGGAGAATTATTTCACCTGAGGAAGAATGAGAGGTGATAGAGGAAAGATAGTCAACCAGGAATAAGTGTGAGATCTTAGGGGAGGCATAGACAACCCCAATGAATATAGGTAATGGGGAGGGAAATTGCCTGACAAGGAGAATTTTGTGGGAGAAAGGTATAGCCACCCTGAAGGCCATGGCATATGAGAGGCACTGACTAAGATGGCAACCCCACTTCCACATTTTTCCCTGTCCTGCCTGAAAAGATGGTAATCAGGAAGGGACAGACAAGAGCCAGGAGTCCTGGAGGAAAGCCAGGAGGACTCAGGGATGCAGAGGACATTGGGAAAGTGCAAATGGGCCCAGATAGAGAGACAGTGGAGTTTAAGTAGAATTTTGCTAGCATTCAGAAGGAAGATGCTAAGGCCCTTGGCAGTAGCAGGGGAAGAGAGGGGAGGGATCAGGGTTGGGCTCCATATTGCCATGCAGGAGGAGGTGGAGGAGGAGGAGTAGGAGAATGAGGGAAACAATTTATTTATTTATTTTTTATTTATTAAACTCTAGGATTACTAGTACCTTTGAGCAGGAACTGCTCATTTACAAAGGTTCCACATCGGGGGGGGGGGGTAACACACATAGGTAAACAATTGTTACAAAACTTTACATATGTGTTACTTCTACATAAATAATTCAGTCAAGAAGTTGAAATAGACAACGCAAGCTAGTTTCTATCAGAATTCATGGTAAAGCAGTATACATTATAGGAGTAGGTCTGGAAGAAGCAGGCAGGTAAGATGCCATTGTTAGTCGCAGGTGAGAAGAGCTAGGAGAACGGTGGCCAGAGGACTTAATAAAGAGTGTGTCAGTAGAGGGCGGATGAGTGGGTGGGGGGGGGGAGGAAGAGAAGGAGGAGGCTAGCACCAGAAATGCAAGGCTGAGATGGTAAGTAGCAGTTACAACTAGGGGACGAGAGTGATATCCAATTGCTTAGGGTAGGCAGTCACAGTGTGAGATAGAGGGGAGGAATAAACGTAGTTGCCTTTTAAAGGGGCATAGCATTGCAGCTTCAAGAGTTTCTTTGTTAATGGTATTAAACCACTGTGGAGCCCTATGCAGGATGGAGTGGGGCTTCCTACCCTTGGAGCAGGTAGGAGAGCAGGAGAAGAAGGATGGGGAGGAGACAGGATGGCAAGGTGGAGAAACTCCAGGTAGAGAGAAGAGAATGGTAGGAGACCAGGGTGGATAGGGAGGAAGGCAGGGAGAAGAGTAGGGAGAGGAGGGAGACGGGTGGACAGGGGGAGGCAAGAGAGGTCAGGAGAGTTGAATGAGGGAGGGAGGTGGAGAGGGAAGAAGAAAGAGGGGGAAATAGAGCAGGAAGAATAGTGTGAAGAGCATTGTGGCCAGGAGGAGGGATACAAGAGCAACACAGAGTGCAGAGGGTTGCTAAACAGTGCACAATATCAGGCAAGACTAACCAGATTAGTTATAAGTTGTGGTACAGGAGTGGACAGTAGCAAAAGGTGTCACCTGAAAACAGATCTGGCTGTAGCAAAAAAAAAAAAAATAGGCACTAGGTAGGAAGGAGACAATTAAGTAGATTAACTATAAGTAATGGTAGGCAAGTGAGCAGTAGCAATAGGTAACACCTGGAAACAGATCTGGCTGTAGCAAAAAGAAATAGGAACACAAGAATCCAGTGAGAGCTGCAACACAGAAGTACACAGATTACTGAAAAACTCAACACGTGCATGTGAGAGAGGGAGTGAGCTCTGGAGTGTTAACTTGGACAATAAATCAGAGATGAAATATAGAATCTGAATGCACCAAAATAGATTTTTTCTGTAGGTGCAGTACAAACAGGTGGAATGAAAAATAACAATGCAGTAATTATGGCAGGCAGGAGGCCCATGGCCAACTTGACAAATTAGTTGTAAGTTATGGTAGGCAAGTGAGCACAAGCAATAGGTAACCCCTGGAAATAGATCTGGCTGTAGCAAAAGAGCAAATAGGAAAGCAACAAGCAGATGCTAGTACTCAGTGGTAAAGCAATATGTCAGTAGTTGAAGAGGGCCTGGGAGTTAAACTCCAGTAAGTAAGTAACATTTTTTTATTTCTCACAATTTATGTACTATAAAAGAAACTGTTAGATGTCATTGCTGATATTACTGTAGCTGTGTATGGGTGTGGGTCTTCATTCAGTGAAGGATTGGTTTTGGGTCCATGGCTATTTACATAGAAACATAGAAACATAGAAGTTGATGGCAGATAAGGACCGCAAGGCCCATCCAGTCTGTCCATTTCTTTCTCTACCTTATAAATGTGCCATCGGCCTTTGCTCTGTCAGTGGCCTATCTATTCATACTCATTTGTATTGCTCCCTTATGCCTATCCCATGCCTGTTTGAAGCCCTGCACTGTATTCATAGCCACCACTTCTTGAGGTAGGCCATTTCATGCATCCACCACCCTTTCTGTGAAAAAGAATTTCCACATTCCCCTTAATCGGCCCCCTCTAATCTCACGCTGTGTCCTCTTGTCCTGCTATTTTTCTTATATTTAAACATGTTAGACTCTTTCACCTTGTTAATGCCCTTAAGGTGTTTGAATGCCTCAATCATATCACCTCTCCCTCCTTTGCTCAAGGGTATACATATTGAGCTCTGTTAATCTGTCCTCATATGTCTTCTAATGCAGTCCCTGCACCATTTTGCTGCCCTTTCTGACTGCCTCAATTTGTAATGTCCTTGTGAAGGTGTGGCCTTCAATACTGCACGCAGTACTCCAGATGGGGCCTAACCAGTGTCTTGTAAAGAGGATTATTACCTCCCTCTTACGACTTGTGATATCCCTACTAATACACCCTAACACCCCTAGCCTTACCTACTGCTTTAGAGGTCTGATTGGATGATTTCAGGTCATCAGTGATGATGATGCCCAAGTCTCTTTCTTCCTTTGTGACTGCTAGCAACTCCCCTCCCAGCCTATAGGTGGCTTCAGGGTTTCTCTTCCCTACGTGCATGATCTTGCACTTCTTTGCATTAAATCCCAGTTGCCACTCTTCTGACCATTTTGCTAGTTTATCCAGATCTCTTCTCATTCTGCCCACCCCATCTGGATCATCTACTCTGTTGCAGATCTTGGTGTCATCTGCAAATAGACAAGCCTTACCCTCTAGTCCATCTGCAAGGTCACTAATGAAGATGTTAGAGGACTGGCCCCAGGACTGATCCCTGAGGTACCCCACTTATGACTTGCATCTCTTCTGACTGTATACCATTTACCACCACTCTCTGTTTTCTGCCCGTCAACCAGTTTGCCACCCAGTTGACCAACTTCTGACCCACCCAAGCCTACCCAGCTTATTTATCAATCTTCTATGTGGAACAGTGTCAAAAGCTTTGCTGAAGTCAAGGTAGGCGACATCAACTGCTCCCCCTTGGTCCACCACTCTGGTTACCCAGTCAAAGAAATCTATGAGATTAGTTTGACAGGACCTTCCTTTTGTAAACCCATGCTGTCTTGGATCCTGTGCCCCTATGGATTCCAGGTGTTGCACTATCCTTTCCTTAAGGAGTGCCTCCATAATCTTGCCCACTACTGAGGTAAGACTGACTGGTCTGTAGTTCCCTGCCTCCTCCCTGCTACCACTCTTGTGGAGTGGGATCACATGAGCCCTTCTCCAGTCTTCTGGGACCTCTCCTGTGCTCAGAGACTCACTAAACAGTTCTGCTAATGGCTCTGCTAGTTCCACCTTTAGCTCCTTAAGTACCTGGGATGTATGCCATCAGGTCCCATTGCCTTATCCACCCTGAGCTTAGCAAGCTCTTGTAGGACCCTTTCTTTTGTGAAGGGAGTAGTGCTCACCTCCTCCCCTGTGTCCATGGTGCTGAGCTGTGGGCCCTGCCCTACCTTCTCTTCAGTAAATACTGAGCAAAAGTATCTATTTAGGATAGATGCTTTTACATGGTCCTCCTCCTCGCATGCTTCCCTTTCTCCATTAAGCTTAGCACACCCTCTGGACTTTCTCCTTTCACTAATGTATCTATAGAAAGTCTTGTCACCTTCTTTACTGTTCGTGCTAGTGTTTCCTCAGTTTGGGACTTTGCCTGCCTTACTGTCTTCCCTGCTTCCCTTAGGGCAGTTTGGTATGCCTCCCATCTTCATCCCGCTGTGTTCCTTATATTTCCTGAAGGCCAGCCTTTTGGCTCTGACCTTTCTGCTACTGTATTTGAGAACCAAAGTGGTTTCCTTCTTCTTTTGCACTTCCTTTTCTGTCTAACACAATGGGATGTTGCTTCAAGTATTGCATCCTTAATGCTTGCCCACTTTGCCTATACCCCCTCACCTGTGTTTCTTTTTGCCAGGGCTAGCTTAACTCTGTCGGCCATCTTATCAAAGTCAGCTCCTCTGAAGTCCCATATTTTTGCCTTGGAATGGGATGATTTAGATTTAGTAGTCAAATTGAACCATACCATGTGATGGTCACTGGCCCCCAGGTGACCTTCTACCTGGAGATCTGTGATCCCTTCCCTGTTAGTCAGTACTACAGTATTTAATGCTTTCATAGTGGACATAGTGGAGGGAGTTAAGAGCAAGATGAGTCTGTTTGCTGATGACTCCAAATTAGGTATGTTGGACAGTGAGGAAGGGAGGAAGGTACTCCAGGAGCATCTGGAAAGACTTGGACAGTGGTCAAACACATGGCAGCTGGGGTTCAATACTAGGAAGTTTAGTGTACTGCATTTCATGGTCAGAAACCTAGGATACAGTTACCACTTGGGGGTGGAGCAGATATCCGTATCTGAGGATGAAAGGATCCGGGTGTGGTGATCACAGGGAATATGAAACACTCAATACAGTGTAGAAAAGCAGCGCCAAAGGCAAACAGAATGCTGGGGTTCATTGCTAGGGGGATAACTTCAAGGAGGGAGGTTATTCTGCCACTGTACAGATCATTGGTGAGGCTGCACTTGAAGTACTGTGTACAGTTCTGGTGCCCATACTTAAGGAGTGATACCAGGCTCCCCCATACTTAAAGAGTGATACCAGGCTCCTGAAGGAAATCCAGAGGAGGGCGTCCAAGATGATCCAGGGAATGGGGGAAAAATCCTATTGGGATAGACTAACAGAGCTCAACATGTACTCCCTGGAGGATAGGAGGGACAGAGGAGATATGATCGAGACCTTTAAGTACTTGAAGGGCACAAACAAAGTAATTACTGAGGGTATGTTTTGATTGAAGGGGGAAGGGACAATAAGGGGACATAGACTGAAACTGGTGGGGGGGATTCAGGAGAGAGCAGAGGAAGCATTACTTCACAGAAAGGGTGTTGGCAGCTTAAAATGCTCCCTGAGGATGTGATCTCGCTGGATTCAGTGGGGAGTTTTAAGAAGGGATGGGACAGGTACATGGGCAGGGTACAAGTAGGGAGAAAATTGACTAGGGTGGTGAACTCGGAGGAAACATTTGGCAGGAGGGATGGGGGGACAGCAGCAGTTGTCTGAATTGAGAGCTGCATTTTTTGCATAAAAATGTTTTATTCCAGTACAAACACACACACACATACAATCACAGTCAAATACAGAATCCATTAATACAAAGTAATGACAGTGTACCACAGTGGTACCCACTATCACATAGCAGAGAATTATTCTGCAATTTCTTTTCAAATATATATACCTATAAGCAAGTAAAAGGTACACAGATAAGGTGCTCAGGTGTCACAGTGTTATAACCCATTATCTCATGAGTATTTCCCATCCTAAAGAAGCATACTCTCTTGTTGTGTTAGATCTGCCAGCAAGGGGGCCCATTCTCTAGGGAAATGGTTAAGCTTACCTTTGACCAGAAGGGTCAATTTCTCCAATGCCAAGGTGCGCAATGCCAACATACGCCAACATTGCACTGTAGGCGTGACACATGACACCCAAGTATTTTGAATGCAATGTCTCACCATTATTAAGAGAAGCCTCACCCACCTTGGCAGTGGCTTCCAATCCCCCTTTTTCTGATTCCACTCCAAATAAGCATGTCAGTGGGTCCAACAAGATCGCCCTTCCCCACATCCTCCCCACATCTAGGGTCACTGCTCTCCAAAACTGCTGTAGGACCTGACAGGTCCAGAAACAGTAGATGTATGTGCCTTCTTCCTGATCACATCTGCCACATTTAGGGGGCATAGGAGGCTGATATTTTTGGACTATTGTCAGCAGGGGGGCTACATACCCTGTTTATGAACTTGTAAAAAGCTTCCTTAAACTTGTTACAGAGCAGAAGTCCCATATGCATGGACAGTAGCACAGCCCAATCCTGCTCCTGTATCCGAACACCCAGATCCCGCTCCCAGTGTGTCCTGGTTTTAAGCAAAAGATCCAGTATACAATGCCTGGAGTCCCTGACAGCTTTCCCTATAAAACCTTTTTCTTCCTGTTTTGACCCTTGGATAAGCGATTTTATTACATTCATTTCCACTATTCCAGGTACTTCTCTGGCTAGCCCCGCCATGTATGCCCAAACTTGAAAATACCTGAACAGATGACCATCCCCCAGATTTAGTCGCTGACACAGATCCAAGAATGAGCAGAGCCCCCCCATCACAGAGATCCTCCACGTTCCTTATTCTCCATCTTTTCCATATCTTGAACCCAGAGTCCTCCCAATCAGGCAAGAAATATGGGTTACCAGCTACCGGGACTAAATATGTATCCCAACTATCAAATACTGCAAAGACTAGTGGGTTCCTGGACTCCTGCCCTCTATATGCCCCAAGACCTCATTTCTCTAAATACGCTGAGAGTCTCGCTGTACAGCCCCATTGCTTGAGGTCCAACCACCAAGCCGCCTGGGGCATATGTATCCAGTCACTGATATATTTCTGTTGAGTGGCCAAATAATAATTTCCTATATCTAGAAAACATAAGCCCCCCCTCCATGTATCTACCTTAAGATGTTGTAGACTTACTCTCGGGCATTTCCTTTTCCATACACTGTAAATGAGGAGAGCATACCCTCCAATCTCCTGATATCCCTACTAGAAATTAACACGTGCATCACCTGTATGATATATACCAGTCTAGGGAGGATATTCATTTTGATTAAATTTATCCACCCAAGCCAAGAGACCAGAAGCGACATCCACCTTCGTAAATCAGCCTCTATGGTCTTAAGAATAGGGGAATAATTCAAATCTTAAAGGGACCCCAAAGACCACCCAGTTTTGATTCCCAGATATGTGAAATGGCCACCTACCTTCTTAAACCCCCATCCCTGATCCCGTCTGATTGTTCTAGGGAGTCTCATGAGTTCAGATTTATCGAGGTTAAGTTTGTATCCCGAGAACCGTGCGAACTTCTCCACCAATTGCAGGAGGATAGGCATGGAGACCTCGGGCTCTGTGATAAAAAGCAGCATGTCATCTGTTACATTGTGAGTTTATGCTGTTCCCCTGAGATCCCCCGCACCCCGCACCCCTAATATTCCCTCTTCCTGCCAGATCACTATCACCAGTGGCTCCTCCGCCACGGCAAAGAGCAGTGGAGACAGCGGGCAACCCTGACTCGTACCCCTACCTAAGCCGAATCCCTCAGAAAGTGTGCCATTTACCAGTGCCTTTTCCCGGGAGGGAACTATAAAGTGCCTGTACCCAACTTACAAATGCGTTCCCCAGACCAAACAGAGTTAATGCCTCAAATAAGTAACCCCATTCTACCCAATCAAAGGCTTTTTTAGTGTCCATGGATATAACGCAAGTATCTTCTTTCCTCTTATCCGTCCCCCAGATCACATTAAGAAGTCTTCTCACATTATGGTATGAGAGACATCCCTTAATAAACCCGGTCTGGTCTGGGTGAATAATGTCAGGCAACACTATTTCCAGTCGACCTTTGCCAAAATCTTAGCATCGCAATTCAAAAGTGACATCGGCCTATAGGAAGCACACTCCAAGACATCCTTCCCCACTTATGGATCAAACAGATCACCACATCTGAGAATGTCTCCAGAAGCTTCAGAGTCTCTCATTCCTTCTGTGAAAGGTGTTACACTGTGGACTGGCCAGCTGCCCCGCAAGGCATTTGTAATATTCTACCAGGTAGCCATCTGGCCCACTTGCTTTCCCACTCTGATGTCTCTGAATGGCACACAACACTTCCTCCCTCATAATAGGGCTGTTTAAAGCATTATTTTGTTCCCTTGTCAGCTTAGGCAATTTCAAAGCATCCAAAAAAGCTTGCCCCAAGTCCCCCGCACCCCCCCCGTCGCATATAGCTTTTCATAGAACCTCCGGAAACATTCCGTTATCTGCTGTGTTGACTTGTGCAGCACCCCCTGTCTGTCTTTAATCACAGTGACATGAACTGGACACCTCCCTCCTCGCATCAGCCTGACCATCAGGGGGCCTGGTTTGTTGCCCCATTTGAATAGCCTTTTTCTGCCGAAAGTCCATGCCCTACTGGCCTCCCCCACTGAGCAAAGCAGTCAGCATCTCTCTGGCTGCCTTCAACCTGACCCTAACTGCCTCCTCCTCCTCCTCCCCATCTGCAGCTCTCCTCTCCAGCACTCGCACCCGTTTCCAACTCCACTCTTTCAGCTTGTTTCTGCCTATTTACTTTGGCGACATATTTGACGATCATCCCCCTCATAAACGCCTTCCCCGCATCCCATATGATGGCTTTACTTGTAGGGAAGTTCTCATTCGCTGCCCAGTAAATCCCCCATTGCTCCTCCAGGTATTCCTTAAAAGCTTTATCCCCCAGTAAATAGGTCAGAAATGTCTCGGGTGGGACCCTCCCTCGGCTTGTTCATTGTCAGGGACGCAATCACCATTGCTTGGTCAGAGATGTGACTAGGACTATGCCTTACGACCTGCATCCGTTCATACCACCCCTGTGGGAGAAACATATAGTCTATCCTCGACCAGGTGCCATGTAGGTTAGAGAAGAAGGTATACTCTTTTGCCCCATGGTTCGCCTCCCACCATCCATCATCCCTAATTCTATCAATCTGCTATGCCACTGGTGAATTGCTTCATGCTGTCAACCTCTGCCCTGAGAGTTATCTAGACAGGAGTCCAAGGTGCAGTTCAAATCTCCCCTGAGAAGCAGACCCAGGAATTGTTCTTTAATCAAGAGGGAGAGGATGGTATTATAAAATAAGGCTTCAAATACTGCCGGGGCATATCTGCTACCAAACATCACCTGCTCCCCCCACAGCTCTCCCACAACAAAAATGTACCTGCCCCCAATCTGGTCCATAACCACCCATTTCACCTGAAAAGGAAGATTTTTATGCAGAAGGACAGTGACCCCTCGCTTATGAGCCTCAAATGAGGCTGCAAAACATTTTCCCACCCAGCCCCATGCTAACTTCATGTGCTCTGCTGCCGTAAGATGTGTCTCCTGTAACATGGCAACTTGCACCCCCTGTATCCGAAAAGCAGTGAGGAGACTGATACGTTTCAGTGAGGTTGCTATCCCTCGCACATTCCAAGAGCATACAGTTAAGCCTTGTCAGTTAGCCATTGAAACAATGAAACGTTGTCCCAGTTTCTCTCACCAGTACAACAATGCATGTTATCTCAATCCGGATATAATGAGCAGATGCCCCCCTCCGCTTCCCCCCATGTCTTCTATATACCTGATACACCATTATCTCAGAACTGTAAGTGTGTGTGTAAGAACAATTGAACAGTAAAACAATTAAAACAACCCAACAAACTTGAATACATTTAACCAAACCTCCCCCAGCATTTCCAGAACCCAACATCAACATTCCCTGCCCTCCCCCTGTCTCACAGCAGTCATATTTTGCCATGTCTGCTCCTTTCTCCTCATTGTGGGATTCCAATACCCCATCCCAATTTCTCCCACACACCGATTGGGCACTATCTGCCACATATGCTTGAGTGTCAATAACATTCCCATACTTATCCATGTCCCCCTCTGCCCCCCGGGAGTATATAGTGCATCTGTGCAGCAATTCCCTCTCCCGCCATGTAATGGCCATAAAGGATGCCCACAAGGTGGAACACCCAGGAAATGTGCAGACCTCCCAAGAAGGCCTGAGCCTCAGTCTCCCACCTCTACTGAGTGCCAGGTCATCCCTGGGGCCTCCCTTGGCCAATCCACGTAATTGAGCCCAACTCTGGAAGATGTGCCACTCTGGATACTATTGTGGAAGCAGGGAGAAACTCCCCATGCATCTCATTGGCATTACGCTGGCATGTACCTTCTGCCCTTCTGCCCTCAGATCAAGACCTTAGAAGAAAAAAGACGAAGAAAAAAACAACCAGGCTGCTTTGCCATCTGAGTTCCCATGCAGACTTCTAGGAAAACATAAACTGAACTTATAAGCTCAAATGGGCAGACTGGGTGGACCATAGGCCCTTATCTGCCGACACTGTCTATGTATCTATGTATCTATGCACAAGTCTAGGCACAAGCCTTAGTGTCAAGGTAGCCACCCCACATGCAACCAAATAGGTCTTCCCACTAGCTGTTTCCCATCTGGAAGCAGCAATATGGCACCCCCCCCGCTCCCTTCAGATACTCCAGATATAATGTGTCTCCTCATCTACCCTCTGAGTAACTAGTGATGAATATCAGTTTAATCAGAAAAATTAGACTGGTAATCATATTAAATAAAATCCAGAGTCTTCGTGAGTCCAAAAAGCCCAGAACGGCCATACACAAGGACCTTGCACCTCCTACCATTGGAGCACAGGAAGAGGGAGTGAAAGTCCAACAGGAAAAAACATTCCCAATGGGGAAGAAATGCAGTACATACCTCCAAAGTAATTTCCTTCACTTTTCAACAGATATTGTAACAAAAACAAATCTTCATTTTATTTCCCCCAGATGTCCCCCAATATTATTGTTAAACCATGAATCCACCTCTCTGGCAGTGGCATGAAAGTCACCCTATTATCTTTTTTAACTCATCCACAAACTTCATCACTTTGTCTGTTTCCCAAATGGAGTAGACCGATCCCTCGTGTATTATCTTTAGGGTTGCTGGATAAATCAAATAGCTCTCAACCTTGAGAGCCCGAAGTGCCACCATAACTTCGTTGAACATTTTTCTCTTTTTCAGGGGTCTCACCGAATAATCCTGAGATAAAAAGAGTCGGTGGCCCTCGATCATCAGCTGACCCATCTCCTAGTATGCACGGAGCACTGCCTCACAGTCTTGAAAATGTTGGAACCACATAACAACTTGGTGAAGCGGCTGCCCCACGGGTGGCCGGAGCATGACTGCCTGATGTGCACATTCCAATTTTATTCTTCCATTCTTAACCTAGAGGCCCAACAGCTTTGGTAGCGATTCAGCACAAAATTCTAAAGCACTCCCTCCTTCCATCCCCTCTGGCAGACCTCGGAGACGGAGACTAAGTCTCCAATGCTAATTTTTCTGGTAATCTGCCACCTCCTTCATATCCTCCAACTCTTTTTGTAGTGCTAGTATCCGCCCCGGGACCCCAGCTCATCCTCCATCCTCGAGATTCACTCCTCAGCCTCCATCAATCGTGTTGTTCGGGCCGCCTGCTGTGTCAACACCTCCTGCAGGCGATCTTTGATTCTGATCTCTAATTTGCATTGCCGCAGCTTCAAAGCTGTGAGGAGCTGGCCCATCAGCTCCCACCCCAAGGCACTCACCTCTGCAGCTGAAAGAGAGACTACTTGATGACTCGCCACTTGCACACAGACTGCTCTTTTCTTAGACGCTTTGCCAGCTGCTCATTGGCTTTTTCCCACTCCCGACATCAGGTACTCATCCATATTGTAATATTGCTTGGTCTTACAACAAAATAAACCATGAGCATACACAAATTATTACTTTTTAAACTTTAATTTACTCTGGCAATGAGAAGCAAGATATGGACACGTCTTATCTCATCAAGTGCTCATTAGCACCCCGAGAGCTGCATTTTTGAGTGGACTAGATAGACCTTGAGGCCTAATTCTGCTGGCATTGTTGTGTTTTCATATGTTCGTATTTGCATTCTTCTTACAGGGATCTCTTGTCAAAAAGTTCCTATGTTACCATGTAGGATGATGCCCAAAGTGGTTTGAGCTCTAAGCCACTAGTTGAATGGGGCTTGGGTTCAATGCCAAGTGAAAACACTTTTTTTCTTTCTCACTACAATGTTGTACGAGAGGAACTGTTAGATGTCAATGCTGAAGTTAGTGGTAAAATTTTGGTAAATTCTACAGCAGACTTTCAGAATTTTAAAGTGTTATTTTATTGTAGTCATCTTAATTCCAGCTGATACTTTGAGGCTTATCTACATTTGAATGCAACTTAGTGGGAAGCATTACTTCAAGCTGGTAGAATGTTCATTACTAAACTCATTCATTAGTACATTCCATTGCATCTGTGTATGGGGGTCTGCACTCAATGTAGAAAGTATGTTCTCCTTGCATAGGTTTATTGTCAAAAAAACTTCTCTTTCAATGTGAGCGATAATAGCACGCAGTTTTAGAGTACCAAGCCAGTAGATGAAGGGGGCCTGGGTTCAGTCAGTGAAGAACATTTTTTTCTTTCTCACTACAATTTATTTATTATGTGAGACATTGATGTCACTGATAAGAATATCAGTAAGATTTGCTGCAGCCTTTCAGAACATTAAATGTTACTTGAGTGCAGTCATCTTAATTAGATCCTTAGAAAATCAGCACTCCAACACAATCCAAATACCAAAGGCAAAATAAGGTTTTAAAAGTACTATAATGTAACAGGCCTGGAGAAGCCTACTGGAGTCCCATGCCCCAGGACTCTAATTAATCAGCCACCCCAGGTCTGTTACATTAAAGTATTTTTAAAACCTTGTTTTGCCTTCAGTATTTGGATTGCTTTGGAGTGCTGGTTTTCTGTGATTCAATGAAGCAGACTGGCTGCCCTGCAGTAGCACCCCCTTCCATAATTTCCAGTGCACAACTGACTTTTCTTTCATCTTAATTAGATCCAGCTAATACTTTGAGGCTTGTCTAAGTTTGAATACAACTTAGTGAGAAGCATTACTTCAAGTCTGCAGAATGTTCAATACTAAACTCCACTGCATGTGAGTATGGGGAAGGGTAACATAGAAACATAGACTTTGATGGTAGATGAGGACTGCTTAGCCCACCCAGTCTGCCCATTTCCCTACCTATTGGATAAGCTGCAGATCTTAGTTAACCAACAGCCTACTTCCTCCTACCCCCCACTAGAATTTCCTTATGCCTGTACCATGCATTCTTGAATTCCCCCTTGTTTTTGACCCCACAACCTCCTCAGGAAGGCCCTTACATGCATCCACCATCCTCTTCATGAAAAAATACTTCCTCACATTGTCCCTGATCCATTCCCCCTCTATCTTCATGCACTCAATACAGGATGTTCATTTTCCTTGCATGGGTTTCTTGTCAAAATCTTTCTGTTTCACCATGTGAGATAATATCACACAGTTATAGAGCACTAAACCCATAGTTGAAGGGGGGCTGGGTTCGATCTTCAGTGAAGAACATTGTTTTTTGTTCTCACTACAATTTATGTAGTATTAGAGAAATTGTTAGAGGTCTTTGTTGATGTCACTGATAAGTTTCCATAAGGTTTTAAGTAAACTTTCAGAATATTAAACTGTTACTTTATTGCAGTCAACTTAATTAGTTCAGAATGATACTCTGAGGCACTTTGAGGCTTGAACACAACTTAGAGAGAAGCATTCCATCATGTTGGAGAAATGTTCATTACTAAACTCCACTGCAGCTATACTAGGGAGTCTACATTAAATGCTGGATGTATGTTCTCCTTGCATGGGTTTCTTGTGAAAAAAAAATCCTGTTTTACCATGTGAGATGTTAGCACACTGTGGTAGAGCACTATGTCTGTAGCTGCAGGTGCCCTGATCTCCAGTTATGAACATTTTTTTCTTTCTCACTACATTTTATGTATTATGAGACAAATTTTTAGATGTTATTACTGATGCCAGTGATAAGAATATCAGTAAAGTTTGAAGCAGACTTACAAAATATTAAATTGTTACTTTATTGCAGGCAACTTAATTAGTTCTTGCTGATACTTTGATGGCTATCTAGGCTTGAATGCAAGCAGCACTTCAAGTTGGCAAAACATTCATTAGTAAACTACTGTACACTGTAGCTGTTTATGGTGGATCAACACTCAGTGCAGAATGGATATTCTTCCTGCATCGGTTTCTTGCAAAAAAACCCTAAAAAAACTTCCGTTTTATCATGTGAGATGATAACACATAGTGGTAGAGCACTAAGCCGTTAGTTGAAGGGGGAGCTGACTTTGCTCTAAAGTGAAGAAATGTTTTTTTCTTTCTCACTAAAATGTATGTAGTATGAAAGAAATTGTTAGATGCCATTGTTGTTATCAGTGGTATGTGTTTCAGTAAGGAAATAACTATAACCATTTGGCACATTTTATTGCCTCCAAAAGGTTTATAGTCTGAAGTATACTTACATCAGTAGAAGGAAATATTACTTTGTGTTAATTAACTGTTACTTTAATTCTCACTTGAACAAGTTTTGGTAGGCATATAGACTGAAGTCAGAGATAATAATTGTATTTAAGAACATTCTTTCAATGTTTTTCACTACATAAAAGAGCTTATGACATGCAATATATACTTTACTGTGTAACCAAACACCCCCTTTTTATGCACTGTCACCAGTGTTAACTAAACATGTTCTAAAAATTGTATCATGAAGTAAAAAACTGAATAAAAAGTATTATAGAAAAAAAGAGTCTCAGTAAGGTTTCTCTCAGCAGAGTGGTGATGCTAAAAATTATCAACTTAACTGCCATAGTTGTCCACTCATTTTGTACATTATTAGGCTAATTTGTGTTTTTGTATGGTACATGTATTTAAAATATTGTATACAGAGGGCTGGGCACATCAATAACATGTTTTTCTAGAGGATT
This sequence comes from Neoceratodus forsteri, assembly GCA_016271365.2. NCBI lineage: Eukaryota > Metazoa > Chordata > Ceratodontiformes > Ceratodontidae > Neoceratodus > Neoceratodus forsteri. The sequence continues at coordinate 287,827,186 of CM028130.1, forward strand.
CTTGAGATCTTAGGTTGACGATTGGTGTTCAGTGGGAAATTAATTGTCCCATTACAAGTTGTGTTAATTACTGGGGCATAGTTTTGTTTTCCATATCCTTCTATGCTCGGAGTCCTGACTGACAAAGCCGCTGATTTTTGTTTTTTAGTGGAAATCCCAGTAAAATTCTGAAATTTGGAGTTTCTAAACACCACTAAAAACAAAGCATTTCACAGAATTTTGTCATTTTTTTTTAACTGAGTAGTAAACCTACAGATCTTGTGTCTTTCTATAAATTCTTTCCTGTACTATTTTCATATTGGGTTATTCAATTTGATGTACGCTTAGCCTTCATTTATTCTGAATAGTTATACACATATAAAATATTTGACAGTTGAATTCCAGAAATTAGACTAGCAATTACCATTGCGATAGTGAAATTTCAAATCATGAAAATGGAATTTCATTGCTTCCAACACCATAAAACAGTGGCTTTTGATAAATGCTGCATTTCGGATCCCATCCCAAAGCCACTTCCCCTTCATTGCTAGGGGAAGCCTGTCAGCCGTCTTTCTGGTCTCAAGTATTTCACACTTTACAGACTTTCTTTAATGCCTTTAGCATCATAGGTACTTTGATGTATCCTTGTAAAGCAGGAGTCTTCTGGAATAGTCATTGCTACATACCAGCATTCTTTTTTTTTAAACATTTTACTTTGATAAGCTAGTAAATTCACAGCATATATAAAATAATAATATATTGCACATTAATTCAGATTCTTTATTACAACAACATGCATAAAACGTTACAATTTATGACATGTAAAAACAACCACCTAAATCAGAAAAACATTTAAAACTGCATAAATCACTCTCTTGTAACAGCATTAACTAATTTGTAAACTTTACAATACAAAACAATTCTAAATACTGTGATAAACTGAAATTTTCAAGTTTTCTAAATAAGTTTGTATTTCTATCCATCCATCTATCTATCTATCTATCTATCTATCTATCTATCTATCTATCTATCTATCTATAGATCTATATTATAGGTACATGGTAGTAGCACCCCTACAGTTAGGGTTGCATAGGGTGCTTAATGTTAAACCCCTAACATTGCACCTTACTAGCTTCACTCTTGTTCAGTAGAATTATATGACATTTTGCATGTGTTCTCTGGAGGGCAGGGTCTCTTGATATGATAACTTTTGTGATGGTTGGATGTCCAGATTATGAGATACAGATAGTACAAAAAGTAGAAAAATCTCTCCTTTTTTGCTGTCACCTACAGTCCAGATAGCTTGGAATTTTTTTCAGAAATGTTCAGGGCAGAAGAGGCTTGCCCTCAAAAGGTGACCCTTTTTTGTTCATTTGGTGAAAAAATTATTAATCTGTTCCTGAGTTATAAGAGTTTGAAATTTCAGTTGTGAGTATGCTCAGTAGGGTCTTTTATTTACATGTCTGAATTGAAAGAAGAATTTAGACTTAATTATTTTGTCATGAAAGAAGAGTCCTCTTTCATGAGTTAAAGTTTTTTTTGTGAGAAAAAAATCTTTTGTATGGCAGCCATCTTGGTTTGTTTTGTTATTTTAATTGAAAACCCATAACATTATGCTCCAGAGAAAAACAAATGTATTAATCTAGCTAAGTGGAACCCATTTAGCTAGATTCTGGTGTTTTTTTTTTAAAGACTCCAAAATATGGTTTTGGGACATCCATAAAATCCTAGGTTAAAGGCGTCAGAAAAGGTCCTGATTCTTCATTCATGAGCTGAACTCTTCAGCTTATAAAAGACAAATCTTGGCTCACAAAAGAAGACGGTGGGACTTAGTTTTTTCATAGTTCTTTTGTGAGCAGAATTTCTTCTTTCGTGAGTCATGAAAGACTTCATGAAAGAGGAATCCCATCTCAAGAAAGAAGAGGGCGAGACAGGTTCTTATCACAGTTCTTTCATGAGGTCATACATGAGATGTCATGAAAGAACTGCCCATGAACAGTACTTTCTTGAATTGTGAAGCTGCATCTGAAGTTGTGCTGCCAGCTTCAGTTGGAGCAGTGAGGTAGCAAACTTAGCGAGGGTTATTATGAAAGAACAATACAAATGTACCATAGTTCTTTCATATTGTTCTTTTGTAAGAACAGTGGGACTTTCTTGAATATTGAAACCACAGCTAGAGTACTGTTTCTGGCTTCAGTTGGAAGGGTGAGCCCCCGATCTCCTCTCTCTCTCTCTCTCTACCTATCCATCAGTCTGTCTGTCTGTCTGTCTGTCTGTCTGTCTGTCTGTCTATCTATCTATCTATCTATCTCTATCTATCTATCTATCTATCTATCTATCTTCTCTCTCTCTCTCTCTCTCTCTCTCTCTCTTTGTCTCCCTCTCTCTATCCTTGTAATATTTCTTAAGCAGACTTGGGTTCCCACCCCCAGTACACCTTCTTTCTCCCTCCTCACTGACAGGTAACCTGCCCCCTCTTCCAAAATGTAATTTGTACAGTTTTATGTGGACAGGGCTGCCCACTGCCAGTACTCCTTCTTTTGCCCCTGTCCCATCCAGGTTACCCACCCCCTTCCCTTTATATATGTGGCGGCACTGGGGAACCAACTCTGGTGCTGCTGAAGATCCTTCCAATACTGGGGTGCCCAATCCCCAGTGTTGGTTTGTGTCCCCCTATAAAAAAGAAAATTGTCCTCATTGATCTTTTTTCAATTTAATGTGAAAAAAATATAAAATTGTCCACTAGTGATCTGACCTCACAGACCCCACCCTGGCCCCTTGCCCAGCACCCATCATCCCACATCCCCCACCCTTGCACACCCTACACATACTCACTCACCTGAACATGTCCCACAATGTAGATCTACTCTCCAGTTGAAGACACGTCTTGCTACTGGAATCAGTGACTATGATATGAGAAAACAAGGTATGTCTAGTTTAATATACACTATATCAATGGGTTTGAACTTTTATTCATTGCATTGTCATTTTTAATATTTTTACAACACATTTTCAACATGGCCTTTTTTTTGGCCCCACCTCATGTACAAGGGCAGTGAAATTATTTAAATCCATCGCAAAAGGTGATTTCATGGTTGCAGCATAAAATCACCTTTTGGAAAGGATTTGAAAATTGTCTGCACTTTGTTCATGAGGTAGGGTCATAGGAAGGCTATGTTGAAAATGTAGGGTAAATATATTAGAAAACAACAAAGTTATGAGTGTACATTGACATTATTAATGCAGCTCATAACTTCAGTTATTTTCAATATTTGGACCCCACATTTTTAGAATAGCCATTTTTTGTTCACATCACCTCATGAATGTGATAGGTGTCATTTTTCAAATCCTCACCAAAATGTCTTTTTGCACTTGTGCATGCTACCCTTTCATCTTCAGTTGCAGCTGAAGATATGGACAGGTATTTTCTGACATTCCTGTTATATCCCTGGAGAAATTCCCCGCCTGCCTGCAATACTACTAAAGGGCCACCAGAGAGAATCTCTTTAGAAATATTTGGAAATTTGGTGAGGGATAACTTGGACCAGTCAGGGTGCCCAGTAATGATCTCTTTTGATGCTGAGAAGGCATTTGATTGGATTGAGTGGGACCATCTCTAGTGCACACCAGACAAAATGAGATTTGGTAGCAAGTTGATGGGACTAGTGAAGGCCATCTACAAAAACTTCACAGCTAAAATTCAAACTAATAACTGGGTCTCTGACCAAAAATAAATTAGGTAGGGGGTAAGAAAAGGGTGTCCCCTGCCCCTCTATTATTTAATCTTGCAATAAAATCCCTGGCTATGACCCTTTGATAGCACCCACAGATCTCTGACATAGGAGTTGAGTGATCACAGCCCCTATGGAGCTGTATGCAGATGACTTGCTAGTAAATGTGACACACCCTGAGACCTCCCTTCCCGGTCGCATGGATATGGTGACCACATTTGCGACTAAGGTCAATATCTCTCAGTCGATTGTATGCCACTTTGTAAATCTGATCACCAGGAAATAAGCAACAGATTCCTGTTCTAGTGGTCAGATAAAGGATTGAGATAGCTGGATGTCAATGTCTCTCCCCAATACAAGTAGCTTTATAATGCTAACTTTGTTCAACTACTACAGAGCACTAAGGAGCTATTTAAGACTTGGTCTGCACTGATGCTATCAGTGATCAGCAGAGTAAATTTACTTAAGATGATGGTATTACTTGGATTTGTGTATCTCTTTCAGGTTCTGCCTGCTCCTGTGCTGCAAATTTCTCTTAATCAGCTCATAGCAAGCTGTAGTAATTGGATTTGAGGACAAAAAACCCTAGGGTAAGAGTTAAGCAGTTAACACTTCCCTCAGGGAGGGGGGACTAGGTGTCCATAGCTTTGAAAAATACTACAGAGCAGTGCAACTGGCAGTACTGAGAGGTTGGCATCACCTGGATTATGAGGGTCAGGGTATATTGTTAGAGCAACAAATTGTGCAGAATAGTCACCTCACAGATCTGCTATGTAGTACCAATCTGAAAAATTTAAAGGTAGCAAATGGCAACCCATCATTACTCATTTACTCAGGCTTAGGAATAGGACACGTCAAATGTTGGGGTCAGGAGCCCAATACACAAACCTAAGCCCATTGTGTGGTACCCCTTTGCTACCAGACTTTTTAAGGAACCCAGGTTTCCAACTATGGATGGAAGGTGGGGGGCTAACACTGATGGGTCACCTGTTCAAGCAAGGAAAAGTCCTAACCTTTACTGATTTGTGTCAGAAATTTAACTAACTCAAATCCCACAGTTTTAAATACAGACAAATAGGGCATTATTTAGCAATGCTCTCTCACCACCCCCATCAGTTACAGGCTCCCTGGGAGTTAGCACACATTTTGGATGGTTCTAAGAACACAAGGGGGTTGGTTACTAGGTTATACAACCACATTTTGTTGGGGATAAACCTAAGCTGATTGATTACAGGAAGTGGACAGAAACCCTGGGCACATCCATAGCTGAGGATGACTGGGCTGATATCCAGAAAGACAGCTGACATATTCCTCTCTAGAGGAAATTTAAGCTCACATAGTATTTCACCTCCTATATGGCCTCCAATGCACTGAAAATACTTCAGTAAATGTCTCAGCAGTATGATGGGCTCTACCCCTGACATAAATGCAAGAAAGACACTCTGCCCCATATGATGTTCTCCTGTACAAAACTGGCCTACTTCTTGGGCAAGGAGGAAGTCACTCTAAGTTCAATCACAGAGAACCAAATAAAGCTGGAAGCACAAATGATACACATTAGGAGATTTAGAAAAGTTGCCCAAATTAGTAGAAGGTCCAAGGAGATTTCTATATTTAGCTTAAATGTGCCAGACTGGAAATAATCACACACAGGAAAAGTGAGCACCCCCCCACCCCATGAATCTTACCTGGCTGTCCAAGCTTTTTGATTGTGCACACATGGAAAAAACTATATATAGAACCAGAAGTAAACCCAGGGCTGAATTTCTAAGGATGGTGCTGGACTTGCTTCAAGCTGTGTACTACAGCACTTTATCCCCACAGATGCGCCATTCCCATTTGCCACAACAGCACCTAATTTTACATTCTCGGGCACAGTTGTAACAGTTTACCTGCTTTATAGCAGCTTGTGCCAAATCTCAGGTGCAAGCTCTGTGAAAACGGTCCCCAGTATTGATGCAAGCTAGACCACAAAATTATGGTCTAGCTTGCATCACTTGCCACAAAGAATAGAAAATCCTATTTGATTGCTGCAAGTCTGGTGTGCCATATCTTCGGCACACATGGGGCTTGTGGCAATCTTGGGCATGTTAAAATCAAGCCCCTGAACTGTACAACAAGAGATGGCTGTTTAAGGAAGATTATAAAATGAGTAAATAAAATAGCTTAACCTGATTGGCTGAAAGGACGAATAAAAATGTTACTACTACTACACTACAGAAATAGCTGAAGTTAGGCACAATAACTCCATCCTATCTCTTACAAAAAATGAGGTACAAGGCGAACTGTTCTCTATGGCAGCCAATAAGGAGCACGCTCGCTCCCAATCCTGATCCAGCAGGCGGCAAGTATATAAACACACAAAAAGCAACCTGCAATTTCATTGCCTGCTGAAAAAGAAATGCTCAGCAGAAAAAAAAAGAAATAAAATGTGTATGTGCTGAGGGGGGTACCCTCACTACAAGTCATACCAACCACTCCCTGGCTACTGTCAGAACAGAAAATGTTGGGTCAAAAATTTCAAGCTGGCCCGGTGGCACTGAGAGTTGAGGCACTGGGTGCCATACCATGCTCTATGCTGGTGATCTGGGTTCAGGAATGGACTCGGGTCTCCAGGGGTCAGCCGGGGGAGGCAGGATTGAGCATTCTCATGGATGCTCTCCTCCTCTGGGGAGGCAGATTACAGGGGAATAATGCCAACATGTGTTGCTGCAGGTGGAAGCACAGCTGGTGAGGTGTAATGGCTCCCAACAGGGGAGCCAGGGGTGGGGATGGTGCTGTGGATGCTTGACAGTGACATGCGTAAGCATGCCACCTGTCTGGAGTCAAGTCCTCTGTGTTAGCACCCTCAGGGGTTGGGACCAGGAGAAACCCAAAGGCAAAAAATCTCCCTATCTCACATGGAATGACACTGGGCCCACCCTACATCGAAGCCCAGCCAAAAAGACCCGAGGAGGTAAAAAAGGTTTCCTTAGGGCAGAGACCTGTAGGCAGTAAAAAAAAAAAATTCAGGAGTGGCTTTGTGCAACATTATCTGATACTTTTTCTGCTAGGATAGCTGTTCAGACCTTTCAATATACAGGGTCAATGCTGAAGCACTGCTTTTATATTTGTGCTTCAAATCTGCACAAATCCCATTTATGGACTTCCGTAGGGTGTTAATGCAAGCCCTGCTTATGTTATTGTTTTCATATAATGCATTACATGCACATTACAATGATATATAGGTCACTGGTTAGATCACAACCTGGAATACTTCATGCAGTACTGGCAAGTGTCCTTGAAGAAGGACATTAGGTTGATGGAGGGGGTGCAGCGAGGGGCAACAAAGATGATCCAGGGGTTATGGGGTCTTGCCCAATGAGAGCAGAGTGAGTTGAATATGTACTCACAGGAGGAGAGGAGGGATGGGGGAGGGACATGACTGAAACCTTCGAGTACATGAAAGGAATAAATAAGGCTGGCAGGGAGGGGCTTTTCAAATGAAGGGGTGCACTTGAGGCAAGATCTGAGCTTGTAAGGGGAAGGTTCAGGAGAGAATTGGGGAGACACTTTTTTACAGAGAGCGTGATGTAAAAGTCACATTAAAAAGTGTGATGTGCTGACAACATGGCCTAGAAGGTACTCCCCAATCAAGTTTGAAAAACTAGCACTTTTACATGTTGTTCCAGTTTGTTGTTTTTCACATCGTGTCTATTTAAACAAGCATTTGTCATGCTGAATGTTTGCTTGTTGGCATTGTCATTGGTAGTGTAGGAGTTAGAGAGATGCATAATAGGAATGGCAGTTAAGTATTTAACTGAAGTCAACCCCACCACCACCCTGCAGAGACTGACAGGCATTGGGGTGTGCCTTTAGGTCATCAGGCATAATGGCCACGCCATTTCACCACACCCTACCCTACAGACACCGACAAGTGTCACGGTGTGCTTTGGGGTCTTTGGGCCTTATGCTCACCCAATTCCATAAGGAATTACAGTGTGATGGGTGCAGTTTAGGAGAATGGGGTGAACTTTGGGTCTGAAGAGTCCAAGGCACACCTCGATGCCTGTCACTGGCTACAGGGTGTGGGTGGAATGGCATGAGCATTACAGGTGACAATCCCAAGTCACACCCCTGATGCCTGTCAGTCTCTACAAGGTGGGGTGTTATGGTTGTTGTTATTTTCACTCCAAATTTTCAACATGTGTTTTTTTGTGACCCCCACCTCATGAACAGTGGCAATACCAGTTCATTAGCCAAAACCTGATTTTGCACAGCGACTATGCCATTTGGCACCACAGGTGCGAAAACACATTTTGAACAAGTTGTGAAAAATAACAGCTGTACTGTTCATAGGGAGGTGTAAAAAATGGCAATGTTGAAAATCTGGAGTGAAAATATAAAAAAACTGGTGAAGTCATGAGCGTGTGTTGAAGCTGTGCAATGCACACCTGTAAAGTAATTCGTTTGGGGATTTTTTACAGCAGATTGTCAACACAGGCATTTGAGGACCTCCACTCATGAACAGTATCATTGTGATTTTCTTAATCTGTCCCGAACACTAATTTCCCACAGCAACCACACAGTTCTGCACCACAAGTGCGAAAACACTTTTCGGCCAGGGTATGAAAAATGACAGCTGTACTGTTCATAAGGAGGTATGGAAAAATGCCAGTGTTGAAAATCTGGATTGAAAATATTACAAATATGCAAATTGCCTACACGTTACCACCACTGATTGTGGCTGTGTTTTCCTCAGAACTGTACGCCACTGCATCTGAACGGCTGTCATAGACAGCTCGGACATTCATCGGTGCAGTGCAGCCGCGCCTGCAAAAGGGAGCAGGGCATTGGAAGTGGAGGAGGCACACCTACGAAAACTCAAATGGTGGCATTATGTTTCTTGCACATGCGTGCAAGCAAACATAAAAAGGTCATCAGTTCCCACTGAACCTTTGGTACCAGAATAAGTTGCATGACTTCCACTCCTACTCCATATACTAATCAACAGTTCTAAAAGCATCTCTAGCTCCCCTAGACCTGTATACTAAGCAACATTTATGACAGCATATTTTTGACACAGCATTCAGCACAGCCTAGAAATGTATTTAGGTGTGTGTGTGTGTGTGTGTGTGTGTGTGTGTGTGTGTGTGTGTGTGTGTGTGTGCGTGTGTTTGTGTGCATGGGTGAGCATGTGTGTGTGTGTGTGTGTGTGTGTGTTGTGTGTATGTGTTTGTGTGAATGGAATAATACATTTCTGTGTGTTTCAATGCAATAATATATTTCTGTAGTGTAGTAGTAGTAACATTTTTATTCATTCTAAATAATGAATTGGTTACTCAACTGAGTCGAAACTCATTTCCAGTGAGATCCATCATTAAAATATTCCAGACAATAATTACAGTTGTGTAAGAGACACAATTCAAAATGTGCGTGCACCATTTCAGATAAGTGCTTAATTGTGAACAAAATGCATGCTATTGAACCAAAATTTATCTAAAATGGAAATAAGCAAAATAATAGTTGCCTTAGAATTGAATGCTGGATACTGGGGAAAAATGTGGGTGTTAAAGTTTGAACGTGCACATGGTAAAAAATGTAGTTTGCACAAGCAAAGGGGGCCATTGCATTTTAGTGGCAAAACTGGGGATGCTATAGCACCCTACGCACATGTCACAGCACCAATGCTTATTGATTACAAAATGGAAATGTTTTTGCTCACAATGGCAAAAAAATTGGGGTACTGCTCAATTCTGTCAGGACTCTGCATAATGTCAAGCACTGTATCTTTTATCATAGTGCCGCATGAGATTCAGCATTCACTTTTTTATGTGCCTCCCCATGCCACCAGGCTGGCCACTCCTTCGGGTCACCTAGGACCCCACTGGCACACTATCCTCACTGCCATCCATCATCTCACATTGTGGCCACCTGGGTAACCTGGCATAATCCTTTGCCAGATGTGTCCCCCTCCTCCGAGTGGGAAGGCACCAGTGGGGTGGCAGAGCACTCCTCAATTGGCCCAGGTGCCACTGAGGTGGACTGGCTGTCCAGGGCTTGGTGGCAGCAGGGGCCAGCAACCATCATCTGGCTGGCCAGGGAGCCATTTTCTCCCCAGGGAGTGGCGTGCATAGATGTCAAGGTGTACATTGATGTCCACCACTCTCCCAATCAATGGGACCTGACACACTGTTGTACTCCTGGCCTCTGCCAGGAGTCTGCCAGCACCAGGCCATATCCTCCTCCCTCCTCCCCTGGGAGAAGGTGAGCCATCCTCAGATGCTCTAGCTTTCTCCCCCCAGCCAGCCCTCCAGTGACCTGAGTCCATTCCCAAACCTGAGTCACTGACATCGCAAGTGGAAATCCAACTGCTGCACCAATGGGCAAGCTGTCAGCATTCCTTTTACTTAGATTTCTGAGGAGTTGTGTGGAGCTCTAGCAACTTCTATTGCTTTTGCTGCAAAATGGACATACAGAAATTTGGCATTTGATAAGTAAGAAAGGGGCCTGCAACCACGGGAGAGGGCGCTGAAAAAATGGGAATAACACAGACTGGCACTGGCAGCTTTTTAGTATCTGCATTGGATGCTGCCACTCAGGACATTATGCCATCTGTATTTTATTTTTTTACATGCCTAAAACTGCAAAACAATAGTAGGTAGTAATTTATGGTGTGCCAGAGGTTGATCAGAGTACAGGAGCCACTAGGTCAGTGTTTCTGCCAAGGCAATGCTTTCTGCTATCTGGAGCTAAAATCAGCTGTTCTCAATTGGCACTGGGTGACTATAGCCCTAAACAGAAATGCTCTGCCATGTTATCTGTTGTCTCATGCAGACAATAATACAGGATTCTGTGCATCCTTTATTTTATTTGGGAATGCTCTGTTCTATCAGGACTCTGCATAATGTCAAGAACTGTACATTTTTACCAGACTGCACTCTGAAATTCAGAATTAATCATTTGCATTAGATTTGTAAGGAGTTGTATGGGAAAAACATTGGAATTATTATAGATGTATTAGGAAATTTACTGGAATGATTTTAGATTTATTAGCCAATTATTAAAAACTCATCAGTCCAAGTTACACTGGTGATGTCTGTCTTCTGAATCAGAGATGTCATTGTCAGTGTCTGAATCAGAGGCAGCTTGAGCACCCTCACTAGGAATAATACTGGATACTAGAGGCTCATATTGGTATGATCGGATGCCAATATCAAAGTTTAGATCAATGTCCTCTATACCTTCAAACTCTTCAACTTTGAACATTTCTAGATATTGATCACAGGCACACTGAAAGCTTTGTGAACTAAGCTTTTTTATACAGCCATGCACAGCATGAACCAATGCTTCAGGCCAGTGTGACATCACAGGAGATCCCTGGCAGTGTGGCTGTGCTCTGTTTTCATGAATAGCAAAGGGAATAGCAACAGACAAACAAACCTTTTTTTGGTACTTTGGAAGCTGAATTCAAACATTAAAGTAAGTTTTTTGGTTAAAAATAGCCTATAAATATCAAAATCTACCCTCAAATCAGGCAAAATAGAACTTTTAAATAAGATGCATTTCAGTGTCCTTTAATGCTACAAAAACACAGGCAATGGTTTTTAGCTCAGAAAGTATATTAAAACAACTCTTACCAGATAATGAGAATATTAAGAATGTACAGAATTAATAGTATCTGGATTTATGATTTGATTTGTAATTAGCCTGGAATGCCCATATCACATATTTACTTAAAGAAACTTGGACAACACTTTTTTTTTATTTTGTCATAATGACTTTCTATTCTGATATGTACCTGTGATGGAGTGTACATCTGTCATGCTCCCTACACCCGTCAACTCCATTACGATCACACAGCACAAGTTTTGGCCAGGGCCAGGAGGGAATTCAAACCAAACCACTCTTGTTTCATAATTAGCCCTTTAAGACTTCACTGCTCTAAGTGCTCAACTTAGTGGCTCTCCCTTTGGAGGGGTTGTTAATAAGCAACACCTGAGCCTAATAAAGAGAGAGAGAAACAGAGAGAACAGGGCTGAGCCTGTGAATGAGGAAACATTGCAGAACTGTTACTGAGCAACCAGGCAGAGCTGAGAAATTGTCTGGAGAAAGCTGAGAAATTCAGAAGCCAGGGACTATGTGCCAATTGGATTTGTTTTTCTTTGTTTATCTGCTAAACAGAAGCTGTTTTACATTGGAAATGTTAACACTACTAAATAAAAGCCAGTTACATTTTGATCACTCATGAACTCTGGTGTACAACTTATCCTTTGAGTGTTCCTGAAACTGCCTAGGCCACCATGTTCATACTTTCCTGTCACTTGTGCAAGATAAGATTGACTCTTCAGTGCTGTTTCCATTGATGGATTATATTGATTTTATTTATGAATCAGGTTCTGTCATCCAGTTACACAATTTGGTTGTTATTATACAAAAACCTGGCCATTTTATCACTCTCCAAAGAACTCCCACCACTAGATTTGTGCCTCAGGCAGGGATGGCTGTCTGTAGCCAAATGTGGACAGTTTCATTTTCTTTAGTTTATTCACAGCTGTTTTCTATCAAAGTCCCCTGTTTGTATTAGGACTATGTTGATTCCAAGAGTCATATAAATTGGCTTATGCTTTTCTGTTGAACTTGAATTGGCACATCATTCTACAATATTTTCAGCTCTTTTAGCAGACTGGCATTTAAAAATTCTGACCCTACCCACTGGAACATCTTTACATTGTCTTGTTATTTCTGGTACTGTTACCAATTCTGCTGCTGTATTTGATTGGCTTTTTAATTATGTTTCATTTCTGTGTTCTTGTTTTACATCTTTATGCTCAATTACTTTGCTGATACGTTCTTGCAAAGATGAGAAATGCATTTTGTTATTCATTGCACTTAATATGGAAAAACTGATTTTATATTAATACTGCATGATACATTTTAACTTGTGATATTTTTAATATGCTGTTGCAGTATTTTACAATTGTCTTATACAGGAAACCATTGGAAAGGAGCTTGCATTATTTTACATTTTCTGCTCTAAGTTAAAATTATTTACTAAAGAGGCTGGCCAGGTGGGACTAACGGTTGAGGTGTTGGATGCCACACATCACACCACGCTGGCAACACTGGTTTGAGAATGACCTTGGATGGTCGGGGTGCCTGCACGGGGGGAGGGAGGGAGGAATGGAGCAGGATCGAGTAGCCTAACAGCAACTCTCCTCTCCTGGGGTGCCTGTCACCCCCTGTAGTTCCACTGCCACTGGGTGGAGGTCCAGTGGCAGTGCAGGCGGAAGGGGGTGGAAAGTTGGAAGGGTGCCTCGGAATGCAGTGTGCATGTGCTGACACATGCACACATGTGTACCCGGGGGAAGGGGCAGACAATAACTGGGAAAAACACCGGATAAAAACATAAAAGAAAAAACATTATTTACTAAAATGTATTTAATGGGAAAAGATCACACAACAAGAATTCTTCATCTTTTCACAATAAATCCAACACTCTGCTGTGTGTGTGTCTCGCTTTGTCTGATATTGCCATGTTATCAGCATTGAAAAAATGCAGCTACAGCTGAGTAAGTCAAACACAACAATACTGTGGAAAAAAAAAACATTTAATTAACACCACCTACACCAGTCTCTAGCACTAAGTTTACAAACCTGTAGTAAAGTGCAACACAAAAATAAAGTGTTTTGAAGATTTCAGGCACTGGTGTGTCTGTGAAAAAAAAAATACAGGTGTGCCATGAGCTGAGTAAGTTACATGGGAACATTTTGTCTGGAATGCAGCATGGCATGGCTTCATAAAGTATGAGATTTACTGTGGAATTATGTTCTGCAAAACACACTTGTTCAGTGGGAAAATGGTGGGCACTGTGTAAGATAAACATCAGTGATACCATACTCAGATCATGTTCTATGGGTCACAATGTAAATGGAGGAACTTGGGGACCTGAGAAACAGAACTGCACCCATACACTGGTCTGTGACAGACATAAAATAGTAAATGGGTATATTTCTAATAAAATGCACCCACTTCCTTTCACAAATGCACCCACTTGCTTTCACAAATTTAACATATAATGGTCAGAGAATATGTTCTCTGGAAAACAGCATGGAATGGTGGTTCAATTAAATACCCTTTTGCTTATGACAGAATTCAATGGAGCAAATCAGAAGTTTCAGAAATTCTGCAAAATTTTGATTCACTGAATTTAAAAATTCTGCACAGCACTGCGATTTACACATTTCAGAAGCACAAACGAAAACAATCAGAAGTTGAAACCATAGTACATACACTCACATTAATCCCCCCTTTTGCTTACTTTAAAATAAGTGACAGAGCTGAAACATCTTTATAAATGGATAGCAATTTACATAGTTTAGAATTGCAAATCAGATTATTCTAACACCTCCCAAACTTTCACACCTCTAAGTTAAACTTTTTAAGTACAAGGCATCTCATTACAGTGCCATAAAAATATGCATTTTGTCATGTAGAAACTATTTAAAAGAACAGAATAAATCCCACTTTTCTGATGCACATCACACAACCATAACATGATCTTACAGACACATGAACAAAGATCAACCTACACTCAACTTCCCAACAAGCATGGAATTGAAATATAAATCTTGATTATCAGATTAGTTGCTTTACACTTGGAAACATTTTAAAAAGCCTTAAACACATTTAGAAAACACCCATTCTTTGAGTATCCAAAAGCTTTATTCAACCACTCAGATGTGTTATTAAAAAGCAAATAGAAAAGTTGCGTATACACAAAAATGATGCAGTTTGGAGTGTTCAACTGCTAATACTGTTGCTTGCTTTCAGGCTCATAAATTATTATTAGAGCTTTGTGGATGTTTTCTACCTATGAAATCCTCATGCCATTTGCATATTTTGCATTTATGAAAATTCACAACATATTTTAAATGTTTTGCAAAATTCCACCATGCCCAGAAAATAATCAAGTCATGGGGAAAAACAAGTTGCAGGAAAAAGAACCCATTTTCAGGCAATGGTTTCCTTTGTTGTAGGGAAAAATTTAAATATTTACAGTCAAGCATTAAATCCTCAAGTTAAGAGAAAAACAAATTAAGTCACAGGAACAAAATTTGTGAATCTCAAACTTCACAAAATATGGATTTTTATGAAACAGTTCCTCATTTTGCAAAATTTTGGCAGACACAAAATTTTTAGAAATTTTGTAAAGCTCTGTTACCTCAGGCTACCCTCTTGATGGAATTATTTTGCAATATACAGAACATATCTATCACTTATTCTGTATAGTTCAGTAGTGTCTTCACATATCTGGCAGACATATCATGCTTTTAGAGGTAGTGGAAGATGAGAGGAGGTGACAACATTTGAAACATTGCTGTTGATTCTTCAACAAAATATAGCCATGCTTGATTTGGATAAAGGTGAGACATGAGACATTACACAAAGGCATTCTAATTTTAAACTCAATTTTATCTTGTAATGGTTTCATGGTGCATAATAACCAAGCAAATTAGATGGAAATCAAACCAGGGACACCTACTTTACTAAACCTAACAATTAAATTATAAAAACACAAAAGTAAACATAGCTAACATTGGCTAATGCTTTGTTTATAAGGTTGTTAAGATTCTTCTGTTTTGGAATTTCTTTTAAAGACAGAGAGGACCCCTCTCTTACTATCGACAGAACAAAAAGCTGTGTAAACATTTTAAAGTGCAACATTGTGAACTTTGAACTTCAAACTATGGAATGTTTGCCATGGTCTAAGAAGGTTCACTGTTTGCAAGGGTGAACTAATTAACCTTTCTAAAACCCCTTTCCATGTGACCAAGGGGTAGCCACTTGGGTGCCTGTCTTTAAAAATCTATTTCCCACCCCACCCCCTCCTCAGCTTACAGCACAGATATTATTTGAAAACACATTGCCAGCACTCTGTCAGGTGCCAACACTTTCTTTTAATAGTTGCCCTGTCCCAAGCACACCCACCCAGCACCCAAAATACAATTATTTATTATTTTCCCCCTTCCTTACACTGAAGCCAAGATTTTGAGGATGTGTGCCAATAGTAGTTAAAATCAGGCTAGTTTAGCTGGTTCTCTTCCCTTGCTCTATCAATAAATGAATATAGAAGGTGTGTTTGTTTACCATGGATTATAAAATAGGTCAGAAAAATCATGCAGCATCATTGGATGAAGCATGTCACATAAACTTTGATTATTTTTTGACAACCGCACACCTTAGTTGAACTGCATATTTTTTTTTTAAATAAAAGCTAATTTTATAAGCAGAATAACACACTCCAGGGTGTGTAGTCATAAGGTAGTAATGCACTTTTTAGATGGCTGTGAATCTCTGCTATTCCACATGCCCAACAACCAAGTGAGGCATGCATTATTCCCTTATAACCATGCACCCTATCATTTGTTATACCACACATATAAAAATTCAATACTCTGCAGTATTCCTCTAATAGAATGCTCCCCCTCACAAAAACCCAGAGTGCTAACATACATAAATTCCATGGTAGTCCACTGGCATGTGCTCATACAGATGCACACACAAGCCTCGAATGGAGAGAGAGCCTTAATGTTATGTGTGGTCGGGCTAGCAGCAAATATATTTCTCTGTGAAGCTGACTGACATAGGGAGTGGGATTTTTCATGGCCATTAAAGAAAAAACACAAATTAAACCTCTGAATAGTGCTTAATTTTTAAATGTAATTATGTATTTATATGTGTAGAGAGGGGATAAAAAGTGATACAGACCCTCTAATTTTTTTTAAAGGATGTTTTATTTTTAGGGTCTAGTTGAAGGTTGTTATATAAGAGTAAAGGTGGCAGCTATATTTGTGATGGGAATTAGGAATGAGTGAAGTGGCTCATGAATTCTGCATGTGATTTGTCCAAATGTAAGATCACATGACTGAATCTTTCTCTTTACGTGACAGTATTGACACATCAACATATACCAATAGAATGGTAACAGACAATCTGAATACAGTATTCTGCTTGCCCATTTTCAAAATATAGCGAAAATGGTGGCATTCTTGATTTTCTTACATGGAAAGTGTGTTTATACCATGCATCTCTTATTCTTGCACTCTTGATATGGGAAGTATAAACCCACATAGAAACATAGAAACATAGACCTTGACAGCAGATAAGGACCGCTAGGCCCATCTAGTCTGCCCATTTCCCTACCTACAGGATAGGCCGCAGATCCTAGTTAACCAATAGCCTATTTCTTCCTACCCCCCACAAGAATTGCCTTATGTCTGTCCCATGCATTCTTGAATTATCCCACAGTTTTAGACCCCACAACCTCCTCAGGAAGGCTGTTCCATGCATCCACTACCCTCTCTGTGAAATAATACTTCCTCACATTGCCCTGAACTGCCCTCCTTCTATCTTTAAATTGTGTCCCTTTGTTCTTGCAAGTCTCTTTTTCTGAAATATGCTACCCTCTTGGACTTTGTTGATTCCACTGAGGTACTTAAAAGTTTCTATCATGTCCCCCCTCTCCCTTCTTTCCTCAAGGGTATACATATTAAGCTCCTTTAGTCTCTCCTCATATGGCTTCTCTTGCAGACCCTGCACCATTTTAGTTGCCCTCCTCTGGACTGCCTCTATCCTGTCTATGTCCTTGCGGAGATGGGGTCTCTAGAACTGGACACAGTACTCCAGATGGGGTCTCACCAACTGTCTGTACAGAGGGATAACGACTTCCTGTTTTCTGCTGATGATGCCTCTCCCTATACATCCCAGTATACCCCCAGCCCTCCCTACTGCCTTCTCACATTGCTTGCTAACCTTAAGGTCATCTGATATGATTACCCCCAGGTCCCTTTCCTTTTTTGTTGTTGTTACTACCTCCCCACCCATTGTGTATTCTTCCCTGGGTTCTTGTTTCCCAGGTGCATTTTTGCACTTCTTTGCATTGAATCCTAGCTGCCATACTTCTGACCATTCCTCCAACCTTACAAAGTCCCTTTTCATCCTTTCCATGCCTCCTTGTGTATCAACCCTGTTGCAGATCTTTGTGTCATCTGCAAAAGGCATACTTTTCCTTCCAGTCCTCTGCAATGTCACTGATGAAGACATTAAAGGACTGGACCCAATACTGAACCTACGGTGCCCACTAGTAACCCCCTTTCTTCAGAGTGGACTCCATTTACAATTACCTTCTGTGTCCTGTTGTCCAGCCAATGTTTTACCCAGGCTACCACCTGGGTCCCACTCCCAGGCTGGTTAATTTGACTATTAATCTTTTGTGTGGGACTGTGTCAAATGCCTTGCAAAGTCTAGGTAGGCCATATCCACAGCCCCTCCCTGGTCTACTACTTTGGTCACCCAGTCAAAGAAATCTATTAGATTTGTCTGACATGACCTTCCCGCTGTGAACCCATGCTGTCTTGGGTCCTGTGCTCCACTGGCCTCTAGGTACTCAACTATTCTTTCCTTCAGAAGTGACTCCATCACTTTCCCTACCACAGAGGTCAGACTGACAGGTCTGTAGTTTCCTGCCTCTGTCTTGCTCCCACTTTTGTGAAGAGGAATCACATCTGCCTTCCTCCAGTCCTCAGGTACCACCCCATCCTCCCATGATTTATTAAAAAGAGTAGCCAGTGGTTTCACTACTCATTCACTACTCATTGGCAATATAAACCTGCATGGCTGCCATTGCACAGTTACTTACTTCACTAACACTCTCTTATTGCTTGTAAAGTGCATTGGGAATACAATGTATATGAAAAATGTTATTGTGTATAAGTGCTAATTATTTTTCTTTTTTTGTTGCTTCTCCCATGGCCCCCCTGGCCAGCCACACCTTTGGGTCACCTGGGTCCCATGACCACCCTCTTCTGCTGGTCCCCATCCTCCTGTCCCTGCAACCACCTAGTTATCCCCAGGTGACCTGATGTAACCCTTCATTGGATGGGTCAGGGGAGAAGTGCCCAGAGGCACAACTACTGAGCCCTGAGATCAATGGTTGGGTTGTCAGCATGGGGTGATCCCAGGCTTAATGGCATGCTGGGGACCAGTGGCCATCATCTGGTTGGCCAGGGGGCATTTTCACTCTTCTGGACCACCTACTCAACCCTGATTGGGCCTGTGGGAGCGGCAACCTGCATTGGGGTTGTGTGGTTTGTGTGTGTGTGTGTGTGTGTGTGTGTGTGTGTGTGTACGTGTGTCTCAAGGCTACACATCCCCCTAGCTCATCTCCAATCCTCCCACAGGTGCCAAGGCCCTGCCCACCCCCTGGGAGGGAAGCATCCAATGGATGCTCTGGAACCCTTCACTGCCAGCCTTCACTCCTGGCACAATTATTTTTCGTCATCTTCTTCTGCATTTCACAACCCCGTTATGTAGACATTGTATACCATCTATTGTACATGCTCAGATGCCTTCTCAAATCTTTGAAATGTAACCTCCGATGCCCTCCACTCTCTGGGACTAAGGGCCATGGTGCTATGCAATAACCATCCTGTTTACTTCCCTTCCAGTCCGATGCAAATTTATGTGCTGACAACACATGGCATTTGGAAGTACCCAAGCAGCAGTATGTACTAGCAGTTCTGCAGGTGAGGAGAGTGTGCAATGAAAATCTTTGTCCTTAGAGCTGTCTGATGGCACAGCAGAAGTGTTATGTGCTTGCACAATTGTTTACCCAGCTTCAGGACTTGTATTGATCCTTCATTGGACTTCAAATGTTATATATTCACTATGTGCAGAGCCAATAACTCTAAAATTGGCATTGCCTATAGAATGAGTTATGCTTTAACCCCCTCTGCTAGAACTGCCATTGTGCAAGGTATTCTACTCCTTGCCCTTGCCTATGGCTCTGTAACATATGCTGCAGCTTCCAAAATCAGCCTTCTCAAGTGAGATGCCACCTATAACAGCATTTGCCAATATGCCTTAGCATCTCCTCAACATACTCACCACTGTAAGCTCTACAGTGACCTTAACTGTCCCTCCCCCTCTGCCCACCAGTCCCTCCTCCTTGGTACCCTAATAGATAGTATCATTCATTCTGGTGTTCTCTCCTCTCTTTCCAATATGCTGACACTGACAAACTCTTGTTACAACCTGCACTCTGGGGATAAAACCCTTCTAGGTTTCCCTAGATTCAAAATAACTATGGTCCTGGGCTTTTTCCTATGCTGCACCTCGGTTCTGAAACTCACTACCAGCAGGACTCAGGCTCTCCCCAACTCATGCCAGTTTCAAAAGGATGTTACATACTTACTTTTTAACATCTGACTCTTGTAGCTGTTTCCATCCCCATTGATTTTTGTTCCCCACTACCACCACTCTCTGCCCTTTTCTGTGCTCCCTCTCCTATGAGCCCTGGCTGTCTTCCCCATGCCATCTCCATGCACTTATAACTCATATAGCTTCCTATCTAATATTCCTTTGTAAAACTGTTGCCCTACCTCTACTTGTGCCAGTCTTTCCTACTGACACAGCTCACTGCTCCTCTCAGTCTCTGATGTATACCCTGATGTTCCACCTGAACACCTAGGCAGCCTAGCCACTATGTATTTTAATTTACCATATGTTAAAATTCTATCTTTGAAACTTTGTTTAAGAATACTTGTCTAAAATATGCTCACTGATGATTTGTTTTTGCTGTATTCATGCTTGGCCAATTCCAAAACTGTCTTGACTAATGTTTTTGAGAAATACTGTTTTTTTTTTCTTGTTCATCATTGTATCTGTATTTTGACTGTTCTCATTTGTACTCTCTTGGGCCATACCTGAAAATAGGCATTTCTATGTCTAGTGTACCTACCCGGTTATCAAAAAACAAACAAATAAATACATAAATAAATAACAGCAGACTCAGGGTTATCAGGTTGGGTGACTAAGGGCTGGGGTGGCACTGTTGTGTGGCAGCACTCCTAGCCATGGTGGGAGGTGCTCTGGATTCACCACTGTAGCCACCCCTGCTGTTGGCTTAAGAAGCTTGTCTCCTCCACAAGACGCAGATATGCACATACACAGTCCCATCAGTAGGATTGCTCCCTGATGAAGCCTTTACGGGCTCTACATAGGGGTGTTGGGCATCCCAATGAGCAACTAATAAAGAGTTAAAAGACACCATCCATGTTCTGTGGGGGTATGTGCACTCTTTTTGGCTAAAACCATCAGTAGGGCTACTGACAGCTATGAGGTGAGGCGGGAAGGGACAAAAATATGATGAAAAACCCATCACGTGCAGGATGGCCCTCTGACTCATCACATGTCCCACACCACAGACTGTGCATGCTCTGCACAGCTGGGTGTGGATACTAGTGGATACTTGTGGGAAAGAGGATGACTCCCCTTCGGGCACTGTGATGGGAGGCAATCCATGGGAAACACCCCAAAACAGGTAAGTGCCTGAGAAGGTAGATGGTTGGGGTGGGTGGTCTCAGGTGATGGGGGACAGAACCATGTAAGAGGGTAAAATACTGATGAAAATATAAGAAACTCAGTCATCTTGTCATAACAATAGGTTTAAATACCAATTTCCTATTATGGGCATTTAGCTAAGCTTTTAGGCCCATGTCACACAATTTGCATAAATTATATAACCAATGTAAGACAGGCTCAAATCTTATGTTAACACCTATTTCATATAAAGTCTAGATAATGGTAAATAACTTTTTTTGTCACACCCACATGCAATATGAAGAAAAAAAAGTAGATTTTATTTTGTCCCTGTACAACGTTTCTAATTACTAATATAAGCATTGATAGAACATTGTAAACATAATGAAAAGAAGCATAAATACAAAACAACAGAGGTTTCAGAAAACAAAGAAATGACATAAAACCAAAACAAGTAAAATTCAAAGCAATGAGTAACATCAGCTGTATACCATACCTTCAGCAGGGCATTAGCATTAGTTTCATGCATAAGAACTTGCAAGCTATTTACATTAATGTATTGGACTATATTTCTGTATAGGACATAGAAACATAGAATTTGATGGCAGATAAGGACTGCTTGGCCCACCCAGTCTGCCCATTTCCATACCTACTGGATAAGCTGCAGATCTTAGTTAACCAGCAGCCTACTTCTTCCTACCCCCACCCCCTAGAATTGCCTTATGACTGTCCTGTGCATGCTTGAATTCCACCACTGATTTTGACTCCACAACCTCCTCCGGAAGGCCGTTCCATGCATACACAACCCTCTCTGTGAAAAAAATGCTTCCTTAAATTACCTCTGAGCCGCCTTCCTCTATCTTCAAATTGTGTCCTCTTGTTCTTGCACACCTCTTTTTTTGAAAGATGCTACCCTCTTGGACTTTGTTGATTCCCTTGAGGTACTTGAACGTTTCTATCATTTCCCCCTCTCCCTCCTTTCCTCGAGGCTATACATATTAAGCTCCTTTTGTCTCTCCTCATATGTCTTCCGGTGCAGACCCTGCACCATTTTAGTTGCCCTCCTCTGGACAGCTTCCATCCTGTCTATGTCTTTGCGGAGATTGGGTCTCCAGAACTGCACACAGTACTCCAGATGGGGTCTCACCAGCTGTCTGTACAGAGGATAATAACTTCCTGTTTTCTGGTATGCTCTCCCTATGCATCCCAGTATCCCCCAGCCCTCCTTGCTGCCCTCTCACATTGCTTGCCCAGCTTTAGGTCATCTGATATGACTACCCCAGGTCCCTTTCCATTTTTGTTGTTGTTAGTATCTCACCCCCCATTGTGTACTCTTCCCCTGGGTTTTTGTTTCCCAGGTGCATTACCATGCACTTCTTAGCATTGAATCTAAGCTGCCATACATTTGACCATTCATCTAACCTTGCCAAGTCCCTTCTCATCCTTTCCACCCCACCCTGTGCATCAACTCTGTTGCAGATCTTTGTGTCATCTGCAAAGATACATACTTTTCCTTCCAGTCCTTCTGCAATGTCGCTTATAAAGACATTGAAGAGGACCAGTCCTAATACTGAACCTCAAGTACCCCACTAGTAACCCTCCTTTCTTCTGAGTGGACTCCATTTACTATTACTCTCTGTGTCCTATTCTCCAGCCAATTCTTTACGCAGGCTGTCATCTTGGGACCCACTCCCAGGCTGGCTAACTTGTATATTAATCTTTTGTGTGGGACTGTGTCAAATGCCTTGCTAAAGTCTAGGTAGGCCATGTCCACAGCCCCTCCCTGACCTACTACTTTGGTCACTCAGTCAAAGAAATCTATCAGATTCATCTGGCATGACCTTCCTGCTGTGAATCCATGCTGCCTAGGGTCCTGTGCCCCTCTGGCCTCTAGATACTCGACAATTCTTTCCTTCAGAAGTGATTCCATCATTTTCCCTATCACTGAGGTTAAACTAACAGGTCTGTAGTTTTCTGCTTCTGCCTTGCTCCCACTTTTGTGAAGGGGAATCACATCTGCCCTCCTCCAGTCCTCGGGTACCACCCCCTCCTCCCATGATTTGTTAAAAAGGGTAGTCAGTGGTGTCACTAGTTCTACCCTTAGTTCTTTTAGAATTCTGGGATGAATCCCATCAGGCCCCATTTCTTATTTCACTTATTTCAATACTTTTTAGCATGCAAAATGTTCGTATCTTCTTAGAATGAGCATAAGCTTAACCATATAGCTGAGATTCTACATTTAAGAAGTCAAGTTTACCAAGCCACCTCCCCAGCTAAGCCACATTAGAATATTATAAAAATTAATTAATTGGCTGCATCATATTCCAGGATATAGAGCATTTAAAAAAATAGAGAAGGGAAAAAGGGAGGAGGGGTGGCCCTGTTCATTCAGGGTGGAATAGAAGGAAAGGATATAGAGCAATGCAACAACTTAGATAGACTTGAAACAGTTACTATCGAGCTGTTGGGTATTAAGGGGAAAAATGTAGAATTTCAGTTTTCTATAGGGCATCTTATATCGGCATGGAGGAAACTGAAGCCTTTATTAAGGATATTGCTAACCTGACTGTGATGACAACTATTATTTTTATGGGGAATTTGAATATGCCCTCCATTGAGTGGGAAAAAAACAGTCTGGTAATAATTTAGCATGTAGGGTCCAGGAAGAACTGATGGCAGGGGGAGCTAAACAATGTATAAGGGAGGCTACAAGAGGAAGCAATATTCTAGATGTCATCTTCACCAATACACCTGAGGTAATACAGAGGATCAGCATCCAATCACAATTAGGTAATAGTGACCATAAGTCCATTATGTTTGTGACAGATTGGTTAATTAAACCAGTTAAGGGAAATATAGTTCACTTTCTCTATCATAAGGTAACTATGGAGCAATAAGAGAAAAATTAAATAGTATGAAATGGGAAGATAGAATGGAGGGATTATGTATGGAAGAAGCATAGAAATTATTTTTGGATATACTGAATAACATGATAAAAACTCATATTCCAAGTAGGAAGGTCTATAATCACAAAGGCAAAAAGCCACCATGGCTGAATAGAACAATAATAAAATTGTGTAGGAAGAAGAAAGTAATGTTTAAGAAAATAAAGACTAATAATTCAGAAACATCTAAGAAAGGGTACAAGAAAGTATTGAAGAGATTAAAGAAGGAAATAAGAAATGCAAAAAAAAAAAAAACAGCTTGAGTTTAGATTAGCCATTAATAAAGATAAAAAAAGCTTTTTTGCCCACGTGAATAGTAGTAACGGAGGAAGAAGTACAGTGGGACCATTGAATATTAATGGAGTGATGACGTTTGAGCCTATAGATATGGCAAATGAATTTAGCAGATATTTTAGGGCTGTATTTAGGAAAAATACTGATGGCATGAGTGAGTGTAATATAGGTATATGTAATCAAGATCCTCAAACTATAATAACCGAGGAGAGGGTGTCAAAAAGAGTAATGAGATTAAAGGTGGACAGGGCAGCAGGACCAGATGGGATCCACCCACACTTTTTGAAGGAGTTGGGTGATGTTTTGATACCTATTATTACTAAATTGGGACAAAAATCTTTGAAGGAGGGTGTGGTGCCTGAGGGGTGGAGGTTGGCACATGTGGTGCCAATACACAAGAAAGGGATAAGGAGTGAAGCGGTAAATTATTGACCGGTGTACTTGACCTTGGTGGTGGGGAAGATTATAGAAGGGGCACTGAGTGAGACTATCTCTGAAAGTATGTTAAGTAAGGATAATATAGATAAGAATCAGCATGGTTTTATGCCCAATAGGTCAGGTGAAACTAACCTAATTACATTTGATGAGTATATCGGCAAATGTGTTGATGATGGAAAAAATGTGGCTGTGGTAATGCTTGATTTTAGTCGAGCCTTTGATATGGTTCCGCATTACAAAATAATTAAAAAAAAACTTAGTGATATGGAAATAGATGTGATCATTGTAAGATGGGTTGAACAGTGGCTGGAAAATAGACAGCAGCAGGTAAAGATACAGGGACATTTATCTGAACCAATGAGGGTGTGGAGTGGAATTCCCCAGGGGTCAGTGTTGTGCCCACTGTTGTTCTGTACTTTTATAAGTGATTTGAAACTATCTAGTAAAAATAAATTAACAAAATTTGCTGACGATGTTAAAATAGGAACTGTAGTAGATATGTTCAACGAGAGACTCCTGTGTGGGCAGGATTTAATCTATATTGCAGATTGGGCAAAAAAGAATGGGATGGCCTTCAATAAGGACAAATGCATAATCATGCATTTAGGCAGATACAATATTAAACAGACCTACTATATGCATGATCTCAAGCTTAGGGTTTCAGAATGTGAGAAGGATTTGGGAATTTATGTCCAAAATGATTTAAAGAATGGGGTCAGTAGCAGAAAAGCATCAAATAAAGCAATTAAACTTAATGCAGATAGCCCCCTGGTGCACCTCCATGAAAAGCTAGTTGCCCACAATCAAACTGGTCACCCACAGCCCACTGGCATCAGAAGGCATAGAAGAATAAACAAGATGTTATGCAATATGCTCAAAACCTATCTCCTGAGAATTATCCTTATTTTTCTTCTGCTATCTGGTAATGTCCACCCCAACCCAGGACCAGGTGATCAGACTGCGCATCCCCCGAACAGAAGGGAAGGGTCCCTCACCATCACCTCCATAAACACCTGTAGCCTCATTAATAAGCTGGATAACCTCCAAACACGGATACTACAACACAAGCCTGATATCCTCTCTGTAGTCGAAACATGGCTAAACCCCAGGATCCCAGACACTGCAGTTTCAATCCCTGGCTATTATATATTCCGACAGGACAGGTCTGCTAAACGAGGCGGGGGCTGTGCTATCTAACTAAGGGACACATACATGGGACACATCATTTCCACCCGAATCCAGGGCTCCACATCTCAGATTCTCACCATTAAAGTTCTATTCGGAGCCCACAATAAGGCGCACTGTAGTCTCTGTTTAATTACCCCCTAAGGAGCAAACTGGTGGCTTCAACTGCATCTTGGAATTTCTAAGAAGCCTGCACCACAAATCGAAGATAATTATTTTGTGCAATTTTAACATAAACTGGCTCTCGCCTGAGGTCTGTGTTTATAAGGATGCCATCTCGGCACAACACCTCACACAGCTTGTCCCTGCTGCCACCAGGTGCAACTATAGAACTGGGACATTCACCCTTCTTGGCTGGATTCTGTCTAACCACCCCAAATGAATCTCTCATGTTTCAGTACTCCCTGACTCAATAAGTGACCACTCACCTGTCATCTGCTCCTGAGCTAACAAACTCACCAAGCCCCCTCCTAAGCTAATAAACACCAGGGTACTTAAGCAGGGGCATCTCCAGCTGCTAAAGTCCCACCTATGCAACCTGGACTGGGCACCAATTGATACAGCCAATGATATCAACAAAGTATTGGACCTGTTCATCAACCGTTTCACTGCGGCCTGTGATATCTATCCGCTGATGAAAAAGATTAAGGGCAAAGGTAGGGCAAACCCACAGATAACTGCAGAGCTTATGGCACAGCTCAAACACAGGGACTACTTCTGGTACTGTGCTTGAGCAACACCTACACAAGAGAACGTATAAAAATATAAAGCTGCCAGAAACGACTGCACTTGAACAATTTGGAATGCTAGAAGCAAGTATTTCAAGGAGTCGCTAATCAACTCTTGGGGTAACAGTAGAAACTTCTGGAATAACCTGAAAGAACTCATGGGCAAGGATCCAAAGACACCACCCACTATGCTCAACATCGATAGAATACCAACACTTGACCTTGGCGCTATTTCCAACACTTTCAACAATGCATTCTCCAACCTTGGCAGTGCCCTTCCACCAAACTTCTTTGATGCCACTTCACCCACCACACCCCAAAACACTGCACCACAGTTACACACAACTCCACAGTTCTTCTTTAAAGAGATACCAATGCATGTAGCCAGAACCTATATCAGCAAGGCCATCTCCAAAACTGGGTACAGTGGTGACTCCCTTGACCTGAAGCTGATCTCGCTGGTTCTAGAAGAAATCCTTGAACCCCTAACAAAAATCTTTAACCTTTTCCTTAGACTAGGGCAATTCCCCTCACTTTGGAAACTGGCCATCATCACACCTGTATATAAAAGTGGAGATAGGGCCCTACACACCAGCTACAGGCCCATTTCACTCCTCCCCCCTTATCTAAAGCCCTGGAACATATTGTCTTGGACCAGTTAGTCGAATTCCTAGATAAGTATGACGTTCAATGCCCAGAGCAGCATGGCTTCATAAAGGGGCATAGAACCACCACAGCTCTGCTGGAATTTACAAGTTTCATCCATGCCACGCTTGACCAAGGGAACTGTGGTGGGGGGCAGTATTTATTGACCTAACAAAGGCATTTGACACCATAAATTATCCACTCCTACTCAGGCAACTGCCTACTATTGGGCTGTCCAATGATGCACTGCAATGGTTTGCTAGCTACTTCGGAGGTAGGGTCCAACATGTTAGGATTGCTGGTGTCACCTCAGATGAAAAGCCAGTCCTCTCTGGAGTCCCACAGGGCTCAATACTGGGACCCCTACTCTTCTCCCTATTTCTGAACAACCTCCCTAGCATCTGCCAGTAAAAAAATTCTACTCTACGCGGATGATACTGTCCTGTACACAAGCCACCATGATGCTAAACTCCTGGAAGACCAGCTGCAGCTAGACTTTAAGCATGTTGAAGATTGGCTGAGTACACATAAACTCATCCTGAACCACAGCAAAACTAAAATCATGACATTCTGTCATGCAAGGAGCAAGTATGAATCTCTGCCCCTTTCCATCTGGAACCACTCGGGGACTTCACTTGAACATGTCTCCAAGTTCAAGTACTTTGGCATCACTCTGGACAGTACCCTCTCCTATGCTCAACACATAGACAATGTTGCAAAGGCTGCCAACATTCGAATTGGCATACTGCACAAGCACAAGCACTGTATGACTACAGATGCCCATAGAATGGCTATTCACAGCTCTGTCACTTCCATCATAGACTACGGTCTTGCCATCTATGGGTCTGCCTCTACAACTGCCCTCCGCAGGATCTCAGTATCACTCAACAAAGCCTGCGGACTACTAACGGGCACTTCATGTTAACACACACCTGTGACCTTTAGCCCAGGCAGGTTGGCTCCCCTTAGACAGTCGAATTCAATACCAGACCTGCCTGTTATCCAAAAAGGTACTCCTAGGGCTCATGCCTCCAAGGGTTGAAAAGCTCCTTACTGCCCACAACAGTACTCAGCATACACGTAGCACCTAACAGTCAATCTTCCAGGTTCCCAGGTGCAGAACCACAATGGGCCAGCGGGCATTTATGCACACGGCACCGTAGTGGTACAACACGCTCAACAAGGAAGCACTTTCTCTAGCGTCTGCTTTGCTTGGACCCTTCAAAAGGAATCTCCGATACTATCTCACCTCAACCTCGCAATGCAACTGCCTCTCCTAAATCTGGCTCTCCGTCACCCTGGTTGTCTCTGAACTGCAACCAGTAACCTTTAACATATAATGCCCTATGCTTGCCCCCCCACCGCCTCACTCCTGCCCTTCCCCAGTCTTTCATGCCACCTCCCTCCACTACTGCACCCTATAGGCATCTGCCCCTTCTCCCATAATTCCACTTACACCTCATCCTTCCACCCATCACTCTGACAGATGCACCTCCACCTGCCTACCTCTTCTGGTTCCCCCACTACCCTGCACACAAAATCTGTCCTTCCTATCTTTTCTTTCTTGGCTTTGATACTCTGAAACCTTATTTAAGTTGCCGTCTGAAATCAAGTAACAATTTATACCCGTAACTGTAATATGTGTTAAGACTGTAAACTATTGTCTACCTTAGTATGTACGTTACCCACTTCCTCTGATGTGGAACCTTTGTAAATGAGCAGTCCTTGCTCAAAGGTACTTGTAATCCTAGAGTTTAATAAATAAAAAAAAAAGATTGTAGGTTGCATAAGGAGAGGTTTTCATTCAAGAAGTGGTGAGGTATTGATGCCATTGTACAAGTTTCTGGTTAGGCCTGTTTTGGATTATTGCTCTACTGTGGCCAGCCCATTACTGGTGAGGGATATTAAATTAATGGAAAGACCACAGAGATCCCTCACTAGATTGATTTCTGGTTGTGAGGGTAAGTCATATGAGGACCGATAGGGAAGGTTGGGATTGTGGTTATTGGAGAGTAAAAGGGCAGGGGGAGACTCATTGGTATTATATAAGTCCCTGAAAGATGAGGATCTTAGATCTGAGTTGGGATTGGTGTTTAAGGAAAAAAACATATCAATTGAGAGGGCATGATAGGCAACTGAGAGAGGACTTGAGTAGGACTGAACAAAGAAGGAAGGGTTTTAAGTGCAGAGCAATAAGGATGTGGAATGGACTACCTCAAGAGGTGGTAAAAGTGGAAACATAGAAACATAGACTTTGATGGCAGATAAGGACCACTTGGCCCACCTAGTCTGCCCATTTCCCCACCTAGAGGATAAGCTGCAGATCCTATTTAACCAACAGCCTGTTTCTTCCTACCCCCCACAAAAATTGCCTTATGACTGTCCCATGCATTCTTGAATTCTTCCACAGTTTTAGACCCCACAACCTCCTCAGGAAGGCTGTTCCATGTGTCCACCACTCTCTCTGTGAAAAAATACTTCCTCACATTGCCCCTGAGCCATCCCCCCCTCTATCTTCAAATTGTGTCCCCTTGTTCTTGCACATCTCTTTTTCTGAAAGATGCTATCCTCTTGGATTTTATTGATTCCACTGAGGTACTTAAACATTTCTATCATGTCCCCCCTCTCCCTCCTTTCCTCAAGGGTGTACGTATTAAGCTCCTTTAGTCTCTCCTCGTATGGCTTCTCTTGCAGACCCTGCACCATTTTATTTGCCCTCCTCTGAACTGCCTCCATCCTGTCTATGTCCTTGTGGAGATGGGGTCTCCAGAACTGAATGCAGTACTCTGGATGGGGTCTCACCAACTGTCTGTACAGAGGGAAAACAACTTCCTGTTTTCTGCTGGTGATATCTCTCCCTATACATCCCAGTATCCCTCCAGCCCTCCCTACTGCCTTCTCACATTGCTTGCCAACCTTAAGGTCATCTGATATGATTACCCCCAGGCCCCTTTCCATTTTTGTTGTTGTTACTACTTCCCCCCCATTGTGTAATCTTTGCCTGGGTTTTTGTTTCCCAGGGGCATTACTTTGCACTTCTTTGCATTGAATCCAAGCTGCCATACTTCTGACCATTCCTCCAATCTTGCCAAGTCCCTTCTCATCCTTTCCACACCTCCTTGTGTATAATTAAGTATTTTAAAAAAAAGATTGGATAAGTTCCTTGATGAAGTTGGTGGCAATTGTCACTACCACTGAATTGTGGAGAAAGACTATGTGGGCTATGCCTTTTGACTTTCTTATTCTTCCAGTATGAACTCCAGTAATTACAATAATACTCAAACATCTGGTTATTTGTAGAGGCTTGGTTTTCTGTCTTTTAACTTCAAATCTTGGTGAGTTCTTCTCCATTTAGATGATAAAAAGTTATTTCAGTGGTTGAATCTCATGGTAGTGCCTGTTTTCACTCCTCACACACTCAAGCCCTGGATCCTGGGCTCCTTTGGTATCAGCACAGCAGTGCAAGCTTGGTTCCTCTGGTTTAGATATCTCTAGGCATCACAGTACCTTTGTTCTGGTTTTGGTGAGAACTTCAAACAGTACTTATAACAACAAGAAATGTCCACAGCACTAGCAGCAGATCCTTCTAGCATCTCAGTTGGCAGTAGACTATGTGGATCTACCAGAGTGGCATCACCACCTTGCTAGGTCATCATTGCACCATTTCTGACTGGTTCTTGCAAAGAAGTGAATAGTTAGTTTTTTTTCTATGAAGTCTCCACCTCTTACTCAGAAAGTACAGTTTTATGCACCAAATTGATTTTTCTTCATAACTTTTGGATGCAACACCATACTGTTTTCAAACAAACATTTCTGGATTCCACATAAAATCTGGAGTATTTTATTTATTTATTGAAATGTTTCACCAAGAAGGCACACTGAACAATCAAGTTGCTTGTCTCCCAGTGCATCGTAGGGGAGAATAAAACATAAATCTGCAACACATTAAAAATGTAAGGATCCAATAATACAGAGATGGGAATTATACAGTTAGTAGAAAGCATAAGAGGTGCTATATGAGTACATTCATAACTAGCTCAGAAGACATAATAATTACTTGCTTCTAGGTTGTGCACACAATATACCCAACATGTGCCTTAAGTGCCTTGAAGTGCATAGGTAACAAAGTATTCAACAGGTGAAGGGTAAGACAAGTATAGAGGAGAGAACAGACAGGCAGAGTTAATGTAAGTTGTAGTTATAATGTCCAGGAGCAAGATTGGGTGGTAAATTGGAGAGCTTATGAGCAGTAACAGTTTACAGAGAGGTAGTTTTATAGAGCTGATGAGAGGGAGTGAGGGGAAGAGGAGTGTCATATTTGGTGAGGTAAAGTGTTCCAAAGTTTGGGGAAGTGGTGTGAAAATGCGGCCTGTCCTACTGAGGTAGATTGGCGAGGGACTACCATACTGTGAGAGTCATTGGATCTGAGGGAATGAGCAGGGGGTGGAGGGATGGAAAGAGAGGAGGTGAGATAGGAAGAGAGAAACCCAAACCAAAATTTAGAAGTGAATTTAGCACTATGAAGGTGATGCCTGTTATCAAGTGAGGGAAATGCCAGAGAGTGGTAAAGGTCACAGTGATGAGTGTAGTAGGGGAAATCTAGAGTGAAGCAGCAAAAGGCATTGAAGAAGATGTCCAACTT
This sequence comes from Neoceratodus forsteri, assembly GCA_016271365.2. Classification (NCBI taxonomy): domain Eukaryota; kingdom Metazoa; phylum Chordata; order Ceratodontiformes; family Ceratodontidae; genus Neoceratodus; species Neoceratodus forsteri. The sequence goes on from CM028130.1 coordinate 287,859,135, forward strand.
GGATAAGGAAGTCTTGGGAGCAGCACTGTAGACTACATCACAGTAGTAAAAAATTGGGAGTGTCATCTTCTGGATGAGTTCATGCCTTGCTGATAGAGGTAGACAACTACAGTTTCTGCACAGGGTGCCAAGCTTGGGGTGCAGCTTTTTCAGGATGGCGTCCACATGTCCAGAGATGTTGAGTTGTTGGTCTACCCAAACCCCAAGGTATCTAAAGGAGGAGGTGTCCTTGAGGGTTGTCCTATCAAGGGTGTGGAAGGAGGGCAAGGAGAGTAGCCGTGAGTGTCTCTGCTAGTGCCAAAGGTCATGGAGTCTGTCTTCTTGGCACTGAAAAAGAGTTGATGAGAGCAAAGCCAGTGCTGAACTTTGTTGAAGTGATGCTGAAGTCTGACTGCTACATCGGAGAGAGAGAGACTGGCCAGAGGTGAACAGGACCATATTGTCTGCATACACGTGGCTAGAGGATGAGGAGCAGATGGATGGAAGGTTGTTGAGAAAAATAGAGAAAAGTATAGAGTCCAACACTGAGCCCTGTGGCATAGCAATATTAATTGGGAGTGGATGTGATATTGAATCAGCAATTCTAACTGACTGAGTCCTGCCTACAAGGTAGGCTCTAAGCCAGTTTGTGGCAGAGTCAGTTAAACCAGCTGAGGTGAGGGTGTTTAAGAGGATGGTATGGGAGACCATGTTGAAGGCCTTGGCTAGGTCATCAAAGATAGCAGATGTGATTAAGCCACTGTCCAGCCCAAGAGGATAGAATATGTGAGCCTAAGCAGGGAGGATGTGGTTGCATGATTTTTCTGAAACCCAGATTGGCAAGTTGTGAAGAAGCTGGAGTCAGAAAAATAGGAAGAGAGCTGAGAGAGAACCAAGTGCTCTTGAAGCTTGGCAAGGGTGGGGAGGAGAGATATAGGGCGGTAGTTCCTGGGTGAGGAAGGATCACCACCCTTAGGTAAGGGTATCACTATGACATGCTTCCAGTCAGCTGGGACAGCTGCCATCAAGACAAAGAGATTTAGGAGATCAGACACATACCTCTCAACTGTACTGGATACGGCGTAATGTCCCAGATTCTGACCCTTGTAGTCCACTTGTACCACCACCCCACATTCATCTTTTTTTTTCTGCATCGGACTCCAAAACCACGCGGTGCATCACACAAGCAGTGATCTCTTTGTCCCTTAGGGCCTTTGTGTCCAATAACTTCCTGTGTCTTGAAGTTCCCGGTACGCTAATGATGATGTTGGGGGGGGGGCTTGGGGAGGTGCCTAAAGGCTAATAGAGCTTATTTGGAAGCAAGATGAGTGACAGGCTAGTTTTCCAATCCTGTCCTGCCCTGAAAACAATTTGGTTCCCCATGCCATCAGTGTTCCCCAATCCCCACTCAGCTCTGCTGCCCGGCTGTAAGACACTGGGTGCCTGGAGGGTGAACCATAGCTTCAGGAGCATTTTGCTGAGGACTGCTGCCAGGAAGGACCCACCATGCCCAGACAGAGAGAATTCATCAGTTGACACTGCCCACCATGCTCAGCTGCCAGGAAGCTGGAACAACCAGCCAGAGTCAGACTACAGAGAAGAACTCTCTGCCAACCAGCCACGGACCACCAGAGCTAGACCCACTGGAAGGGTCATATCTGTGGGACCGACTGACTGGAAAGAAAGTTCAGCAGCAGTGATCGGGGCCTCAAAGCAAGGTGCTGATGGTCACCAGTCATCCCCAAAATGGTTAACCCCGAAGGAACTGGTGGGGTTTGAGTCAGGATTCGGGACAGACCTCTGTGGAAGCTGGAGTGTGGAGGGGCTACAATTCTTGCTGGACTGCTTTGAGAGTTCCATGCCAGGGGAAAAAAAAAATCAAACACCACTGCTGGACATCACAAAATGAGGGTCAATGCTTGGACCTCCACAAATAGTTACTGCACATCCTATCCCTCTAAAAAAAAAAAAGTTTCTGAAAAGGTTAACTTGGAAACCCCCAATGGTTCTTGGACTGACTACTGCAAAGAGGTAAAGTATTTTTTTAAGTCATTTCATATTTACCTCCCACTTTCAATATTATTTTATTACAGATCTTTATTGAATGGAACTTTTGTTGCATTGCAGGGGCAATTAGCATTTGGTGGGCATCTCAGGATCCCAAGCCAGAGTTAACGGGGTTGGGGGGACTGGATGGGTTTAACTGCAACAAAACACACTTCCTTGTTAGTCGTGTAATTTGTAGATGCACTAGTGATAAGGTGTGTGTGTGTGTGTGTGTGTGTGTGTGTGTCTTAATTTTGATTCAGCATTGCAGACATACTTCTCAACTGTCTTGGTATGTTTGCATGTAACTGTCCCATGCCATAGGGAATCCCTCCAAATTGTTCTGTTCCACATGGGAAAGGTGCTGGCAGAGATAGTGGTGTAGATTCATCATATTCTAATATGGGGCATCAAAATTACACTTGGCACAGACAAAACACCTTTTTCCACAGTACTTGGAGCTCCTATCTACATGTTTTATGATGATGTGTACAACATTATGATGGCTAGTGTCCCATATTTTAGTGACAAAAGGTTGAGAGCGTATCCTCCGCCCTGTGTTTAAATATTTTTTTATGCCTTTTTGGGTTGATTGGGGGGTGGCTGGGCAGGCGGGGAAGAGATGTGGAGAAATGAGAATCATCACTCAGTCAGCACACCAGCCTTATCAGCCAGCAACCAGAGAAAGAGGACTCAGAGTGGCGGTCAGGTCCATGTCTGACTTGGTGGAACCCGGAGTTCCTTCTGACCTGAGCTGGCTGACAGTGAGAGAGGGCTGATGCCGAGTGATGAGATACAGGGAGATGTCAATGACAGCAGCACTCAGCACCCTGCCAAGTTCCACTTCCAACTGAGCTGTAATCATGGAAGTTGGCTTGTCTGTGCTGCTGCTCCTATGTTCTGTGTGTTGCCAAAGTTGGATTCTAAGTCTGGCAGGCAGGTCTGAAAGAGTGAGGTGGGACTTGGGAGCAGCTTCTCTGATTCTTCAGACTGAATGACTAAAAGTCTATAAATCAGTCGGTCCCCAAGAGAAAATTCACCAGCATTGTCCATCACTTAGCCAGCCAACTTCATTGTTGGTGTTGGAAGTTGAGTTGGCTAGGTTAACTTTTTCAGATTGGGTCCTTGCTCACTCTGGGTCTGGTCCCACTGTCCCATCCTCCTGGTGGGTAACAGCCTGGTACTCACTTACTGGTAGAGCAGCAGCACCACCACTGAAAAACCTGACTGGCCAGAAGGAACCAGGGGCAGAGCAGCAGCACCACCACTGAAAAACCTGACTGACCAGAAGAAACCAGGGACCAGAAGGGCCCAGACCATCACTAACTTCCACAGGGGGCTACTTTTTTTTTGTGGCTCAGAGGGTCCCTTCTTTGCTCGCAGGTGCTCAGCAAGCAGTGTCTGGCTAGATAGTAGAAAAGCAGCAGCACTCCCACTGCACTAAAAGAGCTGACTCACTAGACAGAAGGGACCACTACTAACTTCCCTTGTGCTGCTGCTGAGCCATTATTGTTGTTTTGTGAGTGAAAGCCATCCATCCAGGCCAGTCACTGGTGCATGGCTGCAGCTGCCCAAGGCTGTGTTGTGTGGGTCTTGATGTACAGCTATATGGGTAATGCCACTGCTCTGCCAGTCACTTTACTACTCCTTGTCAAGTGCTTTAGAATACAATGTGTTTGCAAGTGTGCTATAAATACTAATGCTTCTTTTTCTTCAACAGATACTGTACATCTGCCACCCTCACTGAGAGAGTGAGTGTACCTGTTTGTGAGCCATTGTGCTGGAGGTTCTGCGAGTGACACATGACCAGCTTCCATCATCTGATCTGACTCAAACGAACCCCCACCAGGAGCCACCATCAGAGGGAGCCTGGCCAGAAACCCAAAGCAACCAACAGCATCCAGGAGACCAGGACTCTACACCACCATGCAGGCATTCATCACCAGCAAAAGAAGGTGAGAAGAAGAGTAGGAGCAGCTGAATAGTGCTAAAGGTATGTTCCTGGGGATAAACTCCATTATCCAACACAGATGTGTGGGCACAAGGATGTGGTGCTTCAATAATTAAAAAAGAACAATTTTAACAAGAAACAGTAGAGCACTCACACCTCAAATGTAGACAAGAGCACCGGTGTTAGTCAAAAAAATTTATTAAAGTAATGCCATAAAGAAGATCAACCTGACTCAATTCTGATGGCTACTCATTCTTTATCAAAGGTTGCTCTTTATTATGCCATTACTTTAATACATTTTTTTGATGAAGACCGGTGCTCTTGTCTACATTTGAGGTGAGTGCTTTACATTTTCTTAAGATTGTTCCTGGGGATATTTGGAAGTTGGGATTGTTTTTGTACCAGTGTTTAACTGACTTTTTTTGGCAGGGGGTTTGCTGCCTGACATAAATTATATGTATTTCTGATGGTTACTTTATAGCCTAGTATGTGTAAGTACACCTTGTTTTATGTGTGGGGAGGGGGTCAGCTTGCTGTGCGACATCTAGCTGGTATATTAATACAGTTATGTCAGTGTGACAAACACAGTGTAGTTGTGTTAATAAACCATCAGTAGTGAATGCGCACAGTGATCAGGACCCCCTTCCCAGAAACCCAAAAAATGATGTACATATCCTTTAGCAGTGAGTATCTTGCTTGCTACATGACATTGTCGGATTACTTTTAATACCAAAATTGCCAAGTGTAATGGAATTAAATATGGGGGAAGGGTGCATGCTGTGTCCAGACAATGTCTGATGTTTTTTTTAATATGACTGCAATGTTAGTGTGACTCACAAGTCATGTTCAGAAAACATCAGCATTGACTGGACACAGCAAGTAGAACCTCCCCCTTCACCAACCCAAAAAACAAGGTACATGGCCCATTTTTGATGGTGTGGTTTGTTTGCTTTGCAACATTGCATAGGATTAACTGTGTAAAAGAATTGTTTGCTCTGGTATTTGGATGCATGGAGAGGGGCTGCTTGCTGTGTCCTGACAATGTTTGATTTTTTTTTTTTAATATGACTGCAGTGTTAGTGTGACCCACCAGTCATGTTCATAAAACATCAGCATTGACTGGACACAGCAAGCAGGACCCCCCCTTCACCAACCCAAAAAACAAGGTACATGGCCTATTTTTGATGGTGTGGTTTGTTTGCTATATGCGACATCGCTGGGTTACTTTACATGTGTAACAGAATTCTTTGTACAAGTATTTGGGTGCATGGGAGGGGCTGCTTGCTGTGTCCAAACAATATCTGATGTTTTATTAATATGATTGCAGTGTTAGTGTAACACACTACAGTCATGTTAATAAACCATCAGGATTGATTGGTCAGAGCAAGCGGGACCCCCCTTCCCAGCTCCCACCAACCCAAAGAATGATGTACATGTCCTGTGTCTGGCCTGATAAAGGACACTGCATCAGATTACTTGGTTCAAATGTGTTTTCTGGAGTACTCATTTATCTTTGCTATCCTTTGTCAAAGTTGGCTCTGGCTTACTTTGCTACTTGCCTGCAGTTTACTTCAGATACATTTTTCATGGAATTCTCTTGTCTTTGCTGCCATGTCCTGCCAAGTTGGGCCACACAAGTATTTCTCCATGTTCTGTACTTCATTGCCTGAACCATCCTGCCATGTCTTGCCAAGTTGGGCTACACAAGTGTGTTTCTCCATCTTTGATACTTCATTGCTGAACCATCCTGCTGCCATGTCTTGCCAAGTTGGGGTGCACAAGTGTGTTTCTCCATCTCCTTTTCTGCAGCATCTTTTGTTGTGTGATTGTTTTTCATTTTTTTTTAATTGAAGATGTGTATCCAGAGGGAGCCTGGATCTGTTCATCAAGAGGATGGCAGAGAAATTCTCTCTTTTCTTCTGCTACCTTCTTGGAGAATAGAATCCTACACCATTGGAACACTAAAACTGATGTGTTCAAGCACTAAATACAAAATTAATACTTCATGTGTAGACAACCGGGCCGAAGTTGATGATGAGGCCATGAGGACTATGACAGCGACAAGTCTCCAGAGAAGAAGAAGAGAAGATACACAATTTTCCAAGCCATCTGAATGAGCTTGTTTGACTGGTTAGCGGGAAGCAAAAATGGTGTGAAACATGCATTCTGCAAGACCTGTGGCACAGATTTCACCATCCACCATGGAGGATGACATGACATGCAGTGACATGCTAATTCAGAAAAGCACCAGCAAAATTCCAAGCACGTGACTAGAAAGAATATGTCACACTTCTTTGGCTCTCCAAACCTGGTGAGCACGAAAGTAATTGAGGCAGAGGTGGCTTTTGTGTCCCTGATAGCAGAACATAATCTTCCTTTTACAGCAGGAGAGCATATGCTAAAGTACATGAAAAAATATGGAGAAGACCCAGAAGTTGTGAAGAAGATGACTTGTGGGCCAACCAAAGCAAGCTGCATTGCAAGGGATGTGCTTGGGCCACAATACCAAAATGATGTAGCTGCAATGTGTCATAAAGTACCCTTCTGCGTGTACATGGACCACAGCACTGATGTGGGTGATGAAAAACTGTTGGTAATTCTTGTGGGTTTCCTGGATGAAGCTACAGGCAGAAATGTCATCCATTTCTTAGATATGCCAGATTGTGTGTCTGGAACTGGGGAAGTGATGTGTGACTGCTTGTTAGAAAGCCTGAATAAGTTTGAAATCCCACTGTCAAATATTGCAGCTTTTTCATCGGATAACACTGCCTCTATGATAGGAAAAAACAATTCGGTCATGTCACATTTAAAGAATGTGAATCCAAACATCCTTAACATGGGATGCCTCTGTCACTTGGCTGATCTGTGCAGTAAACTGGGGTAAAAGCTCTACATTCACCTGTGGAAGAATTACTGTCTGATGTGTACTGGCACTTCTCAACCAGTTCACAAAGACAACAGAAACTAAAGGAATTTGCACTGTTCACAGATGTTGACCCACTTAAAATAATTAAGCATGCCCCAACTAGATGGCTGAGTCTTGGAAAAGTTTCCAATCGAACCTTGGATATGTGGCCGGCTCTGCTGTCATATTTTCTAACACTGGAACCAAGATCATCCAAAATCAACCTAATTTATTTATTTTTTATTTATTTATTTAGTTTTTGTTGACTGGGTAAGTGCACAAGACAAATCCTGCCTATTTTAGGCATGACCCGGGGGAGGGGAATACAGATGAATGCCAACTGACCTTGAACCAGATTAAGCTGTTGGTGGTATTTTGAGTGAATGATGAAATTTGGCCAGAGCACTGGGAAAATTCCCCCCTCTTTTGAGAAGGGCCATGGGATCTTTAACATCCACCTGAACTACCACCAATCCAGGCAGATGGGACCTTGGTTTAACATCTCATCTGAAAGACGGCACCTCAGAAGCACAGCACCCCTCTCATGCTGCACTACAGTGTCAGTACTGGGATATTGACCCAAGTGACAGATGTGGGAACTGAACCCACAGCCCTCTGATCTCCTGGCCTCAGAGGCAAGTGTGCTCGATTTGCGAGTGTGCTTAATTTGTGATCATCTGCAGAGCCATGAACTCAGACTGGTCTTTATGTTTCTTAAATATGCCCTAGAACCCTTGCTGCAGTTCAGCATCCAGCTACAAAGCAGAGAAAGCCAGCTTATGACTCTGCATGGAGATGTGCACAAACTGATGCAGCAGTATGCAAGCAGAGTACTGAAACCAACAGTAGCTGTAAAATTAATCAGGCAAATGACATGTCTGTACTACATGACTCGAGCAGTTTCTTGGCCAATACAGACCTCAGGGTTGGACTGGAGGTCAAGCAGTACATAAGCAATAATGAGGATGACATTTTGGGGACAGTAACTGAACAACATTTTTACAAGAAAACTGTGGTGTTTTATACTGCTGTGCTGGAAAAAATCCTGAAAAAGTTCCCAATTCAGGATCACCTATTAAAAAATGCTGCATCCATTCTTAATCCAGCAATTAAGCTGGACATATCTACACAACTTGTGGTTGATGTTGCCAAATGTCTCAGAGTCTGCGTAACCGAGGAAGACTCTGAGCAATTATTAGATGAGTTTTCAGTGTATCAGATTGAAGATACAGGTAAATTATTAGGACCAGTCAATGGACCACATTAATACATTTCTAAATATTGGGCTAATGTTCTGCAAGAACTATGTGACTCTGAAAGACTTCAGCTTTTCAAAAGATTAATGATGACTTTACTTTGCTTGCTGCATTCGAATGCTGAAGCAGAAAGGGCCTTCATCATGGTGAGGAAGGTAAAAACTGAGCTGCATCATTCATTAAGTCTGAAGACACTGAACTCTCTGCTGGCCATCAAAATGAATGAAGACAAGCACTGATATGAGGTCAAGCAGCCAAAGCAAGTGCTAGATTGCTAGATGCTGCCAAAAAAGCCACAGCAGCATACAACAAAAAATATCTGTAATACTTGTAGTAATTTAATTTAGGTTACACTGGCAGGTGTGCAGCCACAACTTTTCTGAATGTTTCTTATGTTTTATTTGTATTTGCTGTTTAATTTCCATTTCTTCTGTTCTGTATACACTGATGGTCTTGACTTCATTGTGTTGGAGTTGGGCTGTGGTTGCAGTAACTAAAAGCTTTGCATTGCTCAGGCTGTTTGAATAATGTTTTATTTACTGTGTGGTATTTACTATTTAGCATAGCATTTTAGAAAGTGTAGCATAGCAATGTAGATAGAGTAGGCTGCATAACGTAGAAATGTAGGCTGTGTGGCATAGAAATGTAGGAACTATAGCATGGAACAAATGTAGAAAGTGTGGATGTGTAGCATGGATGTGTAGCAGGTGTATTGTGTTTGTCTGCTTTTAATATGTGCAACATAAACTGTTTCTTAATCTATTCTTGTGTGTATTGTGTTATTCATGAGTTTAGCATTAAAATAAAGTACAGACAACACATTGGTATAGTAAGTTTTTATTACAAAAACACACAACACCACACATGGTTAAAATAACTTTATTGGTGCACCATCAGATGGCTGCACTACTCATGTGCTACAAAAAATAGGGTGTTCCACCTTTGGGTCATTTGTTACACATTGCCATGGTCTCTGTTCCACATTGGCAGCCTACAGGTTGAGAGGTATGATCAAACAGCAGAGCAGAAATTGCTATAGCAGAGATGTAAAGTAGCTTAGTGTCTAGACCATCCAGTGAACTGCCTTTAGAGGGGTTCGGTGCAAGTAGAGCATCCAGGGTATCAGCTGAGGAGATTTTGGAAAAAGAGAAATGTCCAGGAAGGAAGGCACACTTGATGTAGTGGAGGAATGGGCAGAAGGGGATAGGATAAGGAGGACAGGAGAGTCTTTTAAGATAGGTCTCTCATTTATAGGATAAGTATTTCCTGAGATAAGTTAATAAGGGCTATAACTAATTCTCGGCAAGGTCTTTTAAAAACAAAGTAATACTCCTGTTTCTCATGTCCTAGGCTCCACAACTAAGCAGGTCTCTCTCACATCCAAGTTCCTGAAAGTCCTTAAGAGCACAAGATTCCTTTACAAAGATCTATGCCTTTGCTTGTGGAAAGTCAACCCTGAAGCTAGGCTTACTACAAATTGTTAAAGAAATCTTTCAGTCAGTGTAACCCTTTTCTGCCACCATGTACTCATTCAAAAGTCACATTTATGGATTTGTCATGACACCAGCTTCAATTTAAGATCAAACACACTTATTTAACACTTGTAGTTTTGGCACAATATTTTGTTGTAAATAACCATGCTTGTAAAGTTGCTGCAGTCATAAAACTTAGTTATTTAATAGATTAACAGGCCTTTTTATCAACTGATGTAATTTGGTGCTTGCAGCATGTTGCAATTCATTTTTAGTAACAAAGTTCCACACATTTAAACCAATTAGAGATTCACCTCTCTTTCATGAACGTAGTTGATGTACAAAGCTGTACCACCATTGTAAAGCTCAATAAAAAGTGACATCTTGGCACATGATTACTATAGGAACTTTTCTAGTCCTAGTTGTGATAAGCATGCTGCAAGCAGATATCCAAGAGTGCAGGTAATATCACAGCCTACAGAGGCCCCCAGATAGGGCTGGAGAGGTTGGTTTTTAATGGAGAGTTTTAGACTACCTTTTTTTTCCCTCAAGTTCCAGTTAGGCAAGACTTTTTTCCTTCCATTTTCAGAGCTCATCTAAACAGCTTTTTTCTTGCTTGTAGAGCTCATGTAGACAGGAATGTTGACCTTAGTATGACTTCACAATCACCCTAATTAATAATTAGGCATTTATCAAAAATATAATATAGTAATTAAAATATTGAAAAATAATATAATAAACTATTTTTATAACTAAGGTTTTGTTCCCACAATCTTTTGTTTGCATTTGTTACTGGCATCCTGGTCACAGTGGCCCAGATAGTCAATGGGGTTGTGCCTGGCACAAATTAGTTGGGCCAGTGCAACCCCAAAAATGTATTCTGGGGCAATATTCAAAAGAGGGACTTGTACAGTGCAAATCCCAATGTGATGAGATGCAAAGATAATGTATGCAGCACAACCCCAGGGGGCATGCCCATGCATATGCGGCACATCCCAATATTCAGTCTGGAATGTGTGGCACATATGGTGGCACAACCCTGAGATGTGCTGCCATACCAATTCACAAAGCTGAACCTGAAAAAAAAGGCTCAAATGATGGCCACCCACAGGTGAGCTGCTGTACTGCAAGTCACAACACAGCAGCCACCTGCCGTGGGTGGCAACCCACCCCCCAACACCATGCACAAGCACCCATGTATGTCCCTAGTGGTCCAGTGGTCCTCCCTCCCTCCCCGGAGCCCTGATTGCCAAGAAATAAATGATTCCATATTCCCCAGTAGTCCAGTCATCCCCACTCCATGAAGCCCTGATTGCCAAGAAATAAATGATTCCATAGTCCATGGTAGTCTAGCGGTACCCCCCTGCCCATAACCCGATCACACAGGAATCCCAGTTCAAATCATCCTGGTGTCTAGTGATTCCCCTCCACCCTGCCCATAACTTATCCTGGTGGTCTAGTGGTTCCCCCTCCCTGCCTGTAACACTGATCACACAGGAATCCCAGCTTGAATCATCCTGGTGGTCTGGTGGTTCCCCCCCTTCCTGCCCATAACACCAATTACACAGGAATTCCAGTTCAAATCATCCTGGTGGTCTAGTGGTTCCCCCCTCCCTGCCTGTAACACTGATCACACAGGAATCCCAGCTTGAATCATCCTGGTGGTCTGGTGGTTCCCCCCTTCCTGCCCATAACACCGATCACACAGGAATTCCAGTTCAAATCATCCTGGTGGTCTAGTGGTTCCTCCTACCCTACCTGTAACCCCAGTCACCATTAACATCACCGTACAAATGTCCCTCATGGTCCAGTGGCACCCCCCACCCACACAAGACCCCCTACCCATCCAGCTCCCCTCCCATCATCGGTGGGCAGCAGCACACCCACCTGCATACCACTGTGGCTGCCCACCGAGTAAAGAATGACAGCTTACAGTAACAACTGTAAGCCCACTGGACCATACTGTGGACCAGAGGACTTGCAGTGTACACTGTAATAGTACTTCACAAATATGTGAATGAATGAATTTCTACTACTGTAAGTACTTCTGCTAATTATGGCTGTCATTTGGCAGGCAGCCATGGTGGTATGGGTGGGTGTGCTGCTGCTTCATCGATTATGGGGGAGCAGGGTGGGCAGGGTGGGCAGCGGGTCCTGTGTGGTTGGGGGTGGGGGTGTGCTACTGGACTGCAGGGACTTTGTACAGTGATATTAACAATGACTGGGGTTATGGGCTGGGTGGGGGGACCACTAGGACCACCAGGATGATTTGAACTGGGATTCCTGTGTGATCGGGGTTACAGGTGGGATGGGGGGAACCACTAGACCACCAGGATGATTCAAACTGGGATTCCTGTGCAATTGGGTTACAGGCATGCAGGGGGTTACCACTAGACTACCAGGGACTATGTATACCAGGGAATACAGAAACATGTATTTCATGGCGATCACTACAGGGCAGGCAGGGGGTGCCATGCCCCCCTGGTGGCACCACATGCTGTACAGGGTGCCAGGTGCATTTTGCTGGCCAGACCTGCACAACTCATGCAAATGGAGCCATAATGACATGCAATTGGCCCCATTTGTGCCTTGCATACATTATGGTCCAATCTGCATACTGCTAGCTGAATATCATAAATTTACACTCAGTGTAACTCTGTTGTGCTGGTGCAGTTCCCATTCCTGGTATTTAGCCCTGTCTGGGGGGGGTGCACCACCACATGGTATTTGCACAGTGCGCATTACCTGATATATTCAGAGGAGATGTCCCAATGCTCATCTCTTTTGAATATATCCCTGGGTTGCACCAGCACAACTCAGTTGAGCTGCGCAACCACTTGCACCAATTCTGAATATCATGGTCAATATATAAAACAAGGTTGCCAAGTAGTCTTGTATCACTTGATATCATGGAATAGGTGAAAAATAAAAATGTGATATTTTCAGAAGTCAATCACATTCTATGTCTGAAATACTTTAACCACACACAGACACATGCATTTTATTTTAAATTAACAAAATCTCTGTGAGTGTTGGAAAGTGCTAAAAAATCTTAAAAAATATCTTAACTATATAAAGGACATGTTATGTGTGGTTCAGAGCTCAATGCTTGTGCTATGTACAGTAATTGGATAATGTAGGTTGTGCTTGGATACAGAGGCCAGATCAATAAGTAGGACAATGCTCGTCAGATATTTAGCAGTTTGAATTGATCAGTGCTTAGGTACTTTAAACATAGTTATACACTCAGCGATTATAGTACAAGTGAGCTGGATAATCTTATGCAAGTGCTTAGATGCTTGAGCTTATGAGTAACGTGTTATGACTTGGTATTGGTTTAGCCTTACTCTGTATCCCACCATAAAAAGAATGCTTAGTCCAGTAGTATGAGACCCCTCAAAAAGAATAATAGTATCAAATGATTATCTCCTCCAACTCCAAAGAGTGTGACCAGTAGCACACAGGAGAGGAAAAAACCCCTTTGGGGGATACCTCTGAGGACCCATAGCTACTGACCTGCCTGTCCTTCTGGGCATACTAAGAGAGAAAAATCCTATCTAACAATATTAAGATAATTCGAGTTCCGGAGTTCGAGGTCCTGATCCAGTGAAGTGAAAGCTGAATAAGTACAGAATATTCCGGTTGGTGAATGTAGCATCATCCTTGTAGCAAATCCTAGTCCGAGAGTCCATGTCCGGATCAGAATGGTGGGAGACTGGAATCCATGGTTGATAATATTTCGCAGCATCAAAGTTGCATGGTGAAATGTTCCAGCAAGTGAGAACAGTTTCTACAAGGAGAACCAGTAACTAAAGGCTAAGTATCCATGTCCAGAGTAGGAAAACAGGTAGTTCGTGTTCCGCTTGGCAAGCTTTGCAAATGAAGGCCTTGGTAATGAAGCATGAGAGCTGGGCGCATGCTGCATAATCTGAGAGGGTGGAGCAGTAGGAATCTCCGATCCAAAATGAGAAGCATGTAAGTGAATTAGGTATAGATCTTAGAGCAAATGGTAGACATAAGTTAAATGTACCTCCAGATCCCGATGGGTGAAGTAGGTTGTAGAATAAAGGAATCGGTCTTGATGAACCTCTAGGCCCTGTAAGAGCGTAGCAGGTAATATGAGCAATAGTGTAAATAAGTGGACGTGTACGTAGGTCAGCGTAGTAGTACATAAAGCTACATGATGCAGACGTAGTAGCAGAGTAGTATTGCACAGGTCATTTGCAGTATACAGTGAGGTGCAGGAAGGGATGGTAATAGCACAGGAATTGAAGAGCTTCATCTGGTAATCCAATAGTTGCGTAGTGATGAAGATAGCCATGGTCTGAAGGTCAGAATGGTAAGAAACTAGCTTTGACTTTATGAGAATAATCTTACGAGTCTTGAATAGCCAGGCTTATTAGTCATAAATGGTGATAACCAAAGAGGCTGAGTCGAATGAAGTAGCATTGTCACAGGGTCCAAGAAACCTTAGAGTATGAACCGTGAGGCTGAAAGTCTTCTGGATAAGCTCAACTAAGTGTCCTGGTAGGAGTGTATTAGAAGTAATTAGATGATTGAAGTGGCAAGGCAGAAGCATTCAAAGAATAGCTGATGTGCAGTTAAACAATTCCTGGACATGAGTCCATAGTATAAAGGAGCTACTAAGGCTGGCAGACACGGTGGCAGACAAACATATAGTAAAATAAGTGAACTTCCAGGCCCCGAAGATGGGCAAGACAAGTGTAGAGTAGAAGCAGAAGAACCTCCAGGCCCGATGGGTGAAGCAGGTTATAGAAGCAGGTGATTATAGTGTTGTAATACAGCATAAGATCAAGGGACCTCTGGACCCATGAGGGTTCAGGTCTTCAAAGTGCGATGTGGTGAACCTCCGGCCCTGCAGGGCAAGGCAGGTCATAGAGCAGTGGTAGATAAGTAATAGTAATGTCAAACTGCAAGCAATGCAGAAATAGCAGCGAAGTAGTAAGGAATAAATGTAAATGGTATTGTAATGGTAGCATATCCTGAGTCAGTTTGGTGCGGAGTAGTACTGTAGTTTTAAGGCAGACTTATGAGAGCAGTGAAAGGTGCTATAGACTGTGTTATCCTAGAGATCGAGGATGGTAAAGATTACAATGAAGAGACCTTGGCAGATGAGCTGGCAACTCGACGAGAGGTAATAAGCATCCTGAAACTGTAGTAGATCAATGCCTTAGGCATCAGTTAAACTGAGGAAGACAGTATGGAATAAAGGTCAGCAGGGAGTTCTGACAGAGACAGTAGTAGTAACTCCAGGGGAGTTGAAGTAGCATGGCGAGGAGCATCCAAAAGAATTGAGGAGAATATCTTGATGTACTCCAGAAATAATCCAATGGAAGGCAGAAGCTTTAGGGAGCATATTTTGGAGAGGTAGGTCTGAACGAATAAAGCAGCTCTGTAGGAAGCATCCATGGGAATGAAGGGGAGCTAGCCCAATGAGATAGACCACGTGTAGGTCAGCCGATGAACCGTAGGAGGTATGGTTGACTGAATATGTCAGCCAGTGAGTAAATAGAATTAGTAGCTAAACCCAAGAAGGCTAACATGCAACTGGACCATACGAGGTCAGTTGGTAAGGTAAGTAAAGAATGGCAGCTAGCCCCACGTAAGCTCGCATGCACAGCTGGACCTCACGTTGGTCAGCTGGTAAGGTAAGTAAATAGTGGCAGCTAAGCCCCATAAAGGTTAGCCTGTATGGCTGGACCACATGTAGGTCAGCTGGAAAGTGAGATAATAGCAATAAATGCAAACAAAGCGAAGCAACATTATAAGCATCCAGGAATAATGGTGTAAAATCCTAAATCATACTCTAATAGTAATTCTACATAGGAACACAGATTAATATCTTAGGCAGATGAAGGGATATAACAAGCAAGGCGAGCTGCAGCATCCAGAACTCGATAGCAAATTGCAGGTGACATATCCTGGAATATATCCAGTCTTGATGGATAAGCTCAGGTGAAAGTCTGTAGGGAGAATCTGAAGCAGGCTGAAGCAAGATGGATGCATGGCTGAAGTACTTGGCAAGAATGCCGGGGCTTAAGGTAAGGCAGCAGCTAGGTCCGTACATGGGTTGGCGTGAGCAGCTGGACCACACGTAGGTCAGCCGAGGATGGAGTAGAGGCGGCAGCTAGACCCCACGAAGGCTAGCAGGACCGCAAATCCACATGCCGGGCAGGAAGAAGGCAATAAATGCTAACCAAGCTAGGAACAATTAGGTTCAATAGAGTAAACAGAAAGTCAAGCATGAATAACATCGGTGCTGCAAATACCCAGTGTGTAGTATTAGGTATGGAAACATCGTTTCATAAAGTAGTCTTCTGGTTGCAATAATCCCAAAAAACATATGCTAAGTACGGTTTTCTTTTATGGCATTGGGAAATGATTTACAATGGACGTACAGTACATCTGCATTGTAGCTCCAGATATGAGGTTAGCAGGAGGAAACCCTTAAGGGGAAGAAAGCACAAAACAAACTGGTCAATAATGAGTTAAAAGCACAGTGCTGAGAAAGATGAATAAAGTGCAACAAGTGCTTCCATACAGATTCCAAGTAGAGGTGTCCTGGGATCCAGGATAGAGCTGGAGATACACGTGCTGCCAAAGTCAATAAACTACCTTAGTGGTAAATAATAAGACATTTCCCCAACCTCCTGTGTGGAAAAGCATGCAGCTGAACATACTATGCAGCTATACAATGTGCTATCAGATGGGAGGCTGCAGGCTTTTGCATTGAATAGGCAGAGTAGATCAGGTAAAAGACAAGCAGCCTCGTTTCAAAGCATGCAAAAGTCAAGGTGCATGGTAGTTGCACAGTGGAAAGATCCTGGAAGGCAGCCACCAGACGGAGCTCATGAGAGTATGCTGGGCCAGGAGTGTGTACTGCACAGATGATTGTGCTGAAGGGAGGCAGCTGGCTAATGATGGCAGCAGCGGGGATGTGTGAGAACCCCGTGTGTGGTGGCGGTGTGACCGGAGAGGAAGCCTAAGCCTCCACCAGCAGAAAAAGAAACAAAGTGGTGATGAACCTGGCATGGAGTTGGGCTGCTCAGGAAAGTGAGGAGACAGCGAGGTAAGTACACAAAGGAAGAGCATGGGCAAAGCAGCGTGCCACAGCAGGGAAAGAGTCAAGGTCATGAATGAGCTACGACCCCCCCCCAAAAAAGAAAAAGCACACAGACAAAAGGACAAAGAAGAGACAGGGGGTAGGGAGCCAGGAATCGCACAAAAACAGAAACGAAGGCAGGACGGGGGGGGGGCAAGCACAGGGAGAGGGCAGCCACAGACCAGCAATGGCAGGTCAACGAGTGCGACTCACTCTAAGCAGAGCGGATGTAGCCTGCTCATTTAAATAGGATATGGGGGAGGAGCTCTCCCCCACATAAATAAAGGTGATAGCCTTCATATTCCTTGTACATTGTATTAAGTGAGGAAACTTGTCACGCTTATCCAGATATGTGTTTTTTTATGCTATGAAACAGCACATTTGTCTTATTTACTATCTGTAGGGTTTCATTCTTTCATTCATAATCTATACTTAAACATAGATTCTGTCACAGTAAAATGTACAGTATAAGGTCTGAGATTGTGAAGAAATGAGTATTCAGCATACGGTATGTGTGATGCTTAGAGATGTTGCGAAATTTAATTATTTATTTATTTCAGTTTGGGATTAAATACCTTTGAGCCATAGGCTCGTTTACAAAGGTTCCAGGTCAGACATCATACAAAACAGATAAGACAGACAACAGGAGTAGTACAGTAGTAATACAGAATCAGGTAAAATACAACAGTAATGAAATTCGAGCACATACAGTAGCATTAGTTACTTCATAGGTGAAAATCACTATGAGGAAGATAATAATTATAGGTTCCCAGATAGCTTGGAATTCTTCAAGAAGATTTCAGTGTTGTTACATCTAGAATGGGGGTAGGGTGTGCCCACTGGCTGTAGAGGGCAGAAGCAGTATTGTGCAGGCGGGCAGAGGGTGGTTAACAGGCCCGAGCAACAATGGGGGAGGGGCAGCCAACACGAGGCTAGGGGTTGAGTGAGAATAGCAGCCAGAGTAGGCATTGTCAGGGGAGGCAGGGAAAGAGAAGGGGAGGGGTTAGGAGGAAAGAAAGGAAGATAGCTAAGGGGGGTAGGAAGCAAGGAGATGGAAGGTGAGGGAGAGGAGAAAGGGTGGAGGTGGGTGTGGGGTGGAGGGAGTGAAAAAGGGAGGGGGTAGGGTAGTAAGTGGGGAGTTAGCTGGGGCACAAGAGGGAAATAGAAGAGGGAGAAAGAAAAGGCAGTGAAAAAACAGGGGGATGGGGAGGGGCAAGAGCTAGTCGATTATGGGTGGGGCAGGTGAGAGGAGTGGCAAAGATTTTGCTGGTGAAATGCTAGAGAAATCATGAATGTCACCCGGTGAAACATTTTCACAGAATTATGAATTTATGGCAAAATTCGGCCACTCAATTTCACCGTACATTTCATCTTGCACTACTATTAGGTGAAATTAGGAGAAATTGGGCTTTTCACATGACTTACTGTCTGCAGGTCACATGGGCGTCTTTAAACAGGCAGGAAGTGAGCGATTCATTTCCTGTGCTACGTGTCTGGAGTGAAGCAGGCAGCAGCTTAGAATCATTGTGAACACACAGAGCATATTTAGTTAGAAAATACTAGATTTTTGATATTTTGCTTAGTTTTTCTGGTGTGTCTTTTTATTATTTCCTATTTGTGTATCTGTAGAGTGAGTGTGTGTGTGTGTGTGTGTATGTGTGTATGTGTGTGCGCGAGTGTGTGTGTGTAAGCCCCCTTCCCCGTCTCTTCTTTTCTCTCTCTCTCTCTGTTTCTCTGTATTTTTTGGGGGGAAGGGTGCTGGGTGGATAAACCACCGTGCAAATGAAAGGGAAAAGCAATAGGGCAACTGTTCGCCACCTTAACAGGAGAATATTTCAGCCTTTATTTAGTCAGACAACTTCACAAAGTGCTGTGGAGCCGGTGAGTGGTACTGCTCAGAGGCAGGAGCAGGAGGCTATTGTCCCCACCACCCAGCAGCAGCAGGAGACTTTGCCCCCTCCCTGGCAGCAGCAGGAGACAGTTCCTCCTCCCAGTCAGCAGCATGATGTGGAACCTGTGGCTGGGGCATCAACTGGAACACCCCATCCCCGGCAGCCAAGATCTTCACTTGCCTGGGACTTTTTTTCATCAAATGCTGTAGGTGACCCTGTAGTCATCTGCAAGTTGTGTAGCCAGGCAGTCCAGCATGGGAAGCATGGGTCCCACTTTGGTACTAGTGAGCAGAGGAGCCAAATGATGCACCACCACCTGCCTAAGTGGGAAACAAAACTGCAGGAGGTGGTGGCAGCATCAGCAGCAGTCCGTAGTGTGGGGGAACGCACGGAAGAGGTCAGCAGGAGGGAGGTGTGGCTGGGTCTGTGAGCCATCATAGGAGGGCTCACAGACTCAGTTCCAGTAGGCAATAGCAACAGCAGTCCACAGCACCATCAGCACCCTGTCATCCATAGCCAACAGCAGCAGCACAGACAGCCCCAGTCACCCATGCAGACTTGGCTGCTACCCTAGTTGAGGTGAAACAGCTTTGGCAGGACTTTAATACATTCTGGCAGGAATTCAGTGATGCCAGGGGTCAGATGTGTAAACTGCAGTCTGATGCTGATAAATCCTGGGCACCCTGGCTGAAATGCATGGCACCGCCACTGGCAGTGGCAGTAGTAATTAATTTGTCTTTTTTGTTTTCCTTTTTCTATCTCTCTTCAGTTCTTCATAAGGTCCCCTCCACTAAACAAGTATAAAAACAACAAAAAAATATTTTCTGTCCTGTAATCTTCATTTCTCAAAGCCCTCTTGTATCTTTGTGTTGTGTTAAAACTTATTTCTTTGACCATTGGTTTTGTGTTTTATTATATGATCCCTGTATCATTCAGTCCCTTTTCTTGTTCTCTCTCTTACTTTTCCCTTCTCATTGTATTCCCCTTGTCCTCCTTACCCTGCCTGTCATTTGTTATAGTTAGTCTGTACCATGTACCCCTAATAAACATCTTATTATTTTTTATGTTACACCTTAGAGCTGCTGACACCTCTAAGAAAACTTTTAAAAACATAATAATTAGGCCAATTAAGTTGCATTCCACATATATATTACAAATGTATCTTCCCATATATTTATCACTGAGAAAATTTCCATGAATACATGATCTTTAGCTCTTAGAATTCATCTGATTCCACAGTTTCCATAGCTTCCATAGCAGTGTCAGTGGCTCAGCAGGTAGCGCACTCGCCTCTGAGGCCGGGAGATCAGAGGGCTGTGGGTTCTAACCCCACACCAGGCACTTGGGTTAATATCCCAATACTGACACTGCAGTGCAGCATGAGGGGGATGCTGCACTCCTGAGGTGCTGTCTTTCGGATGAGATGTTAAACTGAGGTCCCATCTGCCAGTTCAGGTGGATGCTAAAGATCCCATGGCACTTCTCGAAAAGAGTAATGGAATTTCCCTGGTGTCCTGGCCAAATTTCTCCCATTCACTAAAAATACCACCAACAGCCTAATCTGGTTCAGTTTCAGTTGGTCACCATCTGTATCCCCCCTCTCCCGGTCACCCCTGAAAAAGGGATTTCTAGTCTCAGTGGGCCTACTGGGTCAACAAAATTCAATAAAATAATAGTTTACTCCTCCCTACTTCAAGTCACAATCGTCTGTTGTTACATCAGAATCAGTTGCCATTGGAGTAACTGTGATGTCACAAGCAGTGCATTATGACCTGAAGTATGGAGAAAGCAACTGGAGTAGATGACATTTTTTTAGGAGCAAAGCTCCTGTTTTTGTGCAAACTTCCTCAGTAATACATAATGTGGAGGAGACATACATAACGGTAACAAGCAGTTTTCCTGAGAAGTTAAACAGAGATTTGGTTTTAGTACTTAACATGTGTTGTGCACTTGCCAGAAATGTTAAGTGGTATCCCTCCTCACAAGACAAAAATAATCTGCAGAGAACTGAAACATAATTGTTGTGGAACTTATGAAGTTCCCAGCAATTGTCAATTGATGGTCATAGTGCAAAACTGCTTTCTTTGTACAAGAACAGGCCACAGAAGTCCAGTAATGTTAGATGAGAAATGTTACATAAAACTGAGAAATAAATGTGGTTTCACTCCCAAAACTTTATACACCCAACCACCACCCAGACAAAAAACGCTGTTTTGTCCACCATTTACAAATTATTTCAAGATGACTCTTGTTGGCGTTGGTGCAGAACAGTCCGTACAAGCCCAGAAATGTTACATGAGAAATGTTACATAAAATTGAGACCTGAATCTGCTCTCAGTCACATCATGTTATATAGCGTCCCACCACCACCCCGAGAAAAAAATGCTGTTTTGTCCAACGCTTACAAAGATTTCAGAATGAATCTTGTTGCCACTAGCTGCTGTGCTGTGCAGAACAGGCTTTAGAAGTTCATAAATGCTACATGACAAAATTGTGAGATAAGGGAGGCACAATTATTGTGGCAATTATGAAGTAGCCAACATGGCAAGTCGTGGCCATGGGGCCATGTTGACAAAATTAATTCCTCCTACAAACTGCTGCTGCTAGTCACACTTGCTGTCTCATGCTGCTGGTTTCACTAATGAGATTTATCTATAATATTCCTTTGACAATGCTGTCCTGTTTGGCTGTGGTGACACTGTAGTTGTAACTTGTATGGCATGGCAGAAATGAGATTTTGGGTTGCTGTAACTCACTGCCTGCTGCTCCTCTGACTGGTTGCAAACTTGCCACCAAGTAATGTTTTGGCTGGTGTAATGTTCATGGATCATCCTCACAGACATACTGCTGTTGCTGCACACATAAGCATTTCTATGTATTTAATTTTTTGTTTCGGAGCAAGAAAGGTGTGGGGGTGGGTTAGTATTGTGGCCAGTTGATGTCCAATATGTTTGTACTGCTTTTCCATTGTTTTACATTTGGTGTAGGATTAGATCACGATGCCAGGATTCTGATGTTTGAATGCACCAAACTTCCCAACACCGAAGGTAAGTATTTAATTTTTCATTGTTGCTGAAGTGGGGTTACTGCAGTCCAGATGTTTGATTTTGACAGTAACTGTGTTCTGTATGCCTTTGTCAATACTCAGGAATTCCAGTGCTGGTGCATGTGTTACCTCCGACTCCTGCTACTGGTGATCAGACATCGTCGCTTTATCTAGAACGGTTTCAGTTTAACAGCCAGTCCCTGAGGTAAGTATTTCTTCTTTTTTAATGGGTTCTCGGGGGGGGGCACTTGTACCAATCATCAAATGTTTTTCTTGTTTTTATATTATTGCCAGGTACACAGTGCTTTTATGGGAATGAGGATGCCTGATGCTGCTGGCCTTTATGTGCACTGCATGTTCCTTCTGTGGGACATTTCCGCAGACTACATTCAGTAAGGTAAGTGTGCATGTATATTTTTGGGACAAAAAGTGCAGGCCTCAGTAGGAAAAATGATATCCTCCTGCAAAATGCTTTTCAGGCAGAAATTTGCAACAGACCAGGAAAGGCATGTACAAACACAGGAGAATATTATGAGACAAGTTAAACAATACACAATTATTTAATTTCCCAAGGCGGGGATTACTGCAGTAAAGATGTCTGAGTTTGACATTAATTCAGTTCTGTTTTGTTTTGTCAATATTCAGGAATTTTCTGGGCCATGTGTTACTGTCTGCTCCTACTGCTGCTGGTCAATACAACTTGTGAGCTACATTTGCTGTTTGAACTGTTCAAGTTTCCAAGGGAGTACCTGGGGTAAGTATTTCTTCATTTTTAATGGGGGGGGGCGCTAGTAACAATGCTCAAAATATCTTCGTAATTTTTTCTTCTTGTCAGGTACGCAGTACTTGAATTGGAATAGTCGGTTCATCTTTTTATATTCAGTTGGCATCCCATGACTGTATGGTGTCAGTGACAGATCTTCCTGATGTGTGGACATCGGATCACGGTGCTTGAGCTGTGAGGTATGGGCCACTGCTGCAATGAACAAGTAAACAAATACGTTATCATCAACAATGGACACCTGTGAAGAAAAAGAGAAATATTAGTAATACTCTTTAGTGAAGTTGCAAACTGTGACCTTGGATTTTATCCACATGTCTTTGGCCATTGCCAGTGCTGAAGACTTCATACGGCACTTACTGAAGTTCCTTGAACCACTGTGAAGAGGAAGGATTTATTACTTTTATCTAATAATGCACAAATGACGCTGTAAACGGGGGCATGATCATCACCTGCACTATGATGTTACCTGAACTAACAGTGTTACCTATAGTAAAGAATAATTTCCTCTGAAACCAAAAATTGCCACTCATGACAGATGTTGTTTGAACCAATTTTATCTGTGAAAGGGGGGAGAAAAAAAATATGAAAGAAAAAAAATTAGCATTGATACTTACCTGTAGCGATCCTTGCCATCCATGTTGGTGATATTGATTAAAGTTTTCCTGGACTGAAATGCTTGTTTATAAGCCTATGCTGAAACCTACAGGGACATAGAGAACCTGGAAGAATGAACATTTTAATATCATGAAATAAAGTTGAATGCATTTTGTCTGACTCCAGTCCAGTGACACACTTCATCTTGACTCCAATTGAAAAAGATTGCTTTTTTTCATCCATGACACCTACCATGGAAAATAATGCAAACAGTAATTTTCACAGATGCGACTGTTGTACTGAAAAAGAAGAATAAAGTGAAAGTGGAATTTTCGGAGCTGACTCTGAGCATAATTGTCATGAAAAGAAGAGAAAATGGAGTTTTCACAGATGTGACGCTACAGTCCTGAGAAAGCAAAAAGAAAAACTGGACAACTGTAAGGTACTTGCTGTGGCATCTGTCTTGAAATAAAGAACCTGATTAACTACTTTGCCCACATTTTGACTTGTACATCTCTGTACTGAATGACTGAACAGATACCCCGTTTAGAATAGCGCTACATGAATAGCGTCAGTCTACAGAGCACTTGTTCATGTAGCACTAGCATGGACAGTGAGAGGGGATCTACAGTGCTTTCAGTAAGTGCTCCCCAGGTTGCTGTCCATGGTGCTCACCACAAACAAGAGCACCAGGAACCAGGAGGCAGGCTGAGCTGCTCCTGTGGCATGATGGGCTACGGCATAGAGCAGCTCGGCCAGCAGCAGAGGAGACCACAGTTCTAATCCTGGCCTCCAACATTTTTGTGCACTCAGGACTTTGTTTCTTTGACACCGGTCTGTGGAAAAAGTATTCCACGGCCCCATATGTTTTAAGTTTCCCTGTGATCCACTTCTCCCCCCCGGAGTGAGAATCCTTCAGTCTGGGGGGTGTGGGAGCAGAGCCCCCCTTCAAAAATAAAACTGACTGTATTATTGCCGTGCTATTGTTGCCGATGGCATTGTGGTCGGGCGCTATTCTGGCCCAGTGTCACAGAACCACTGTACCTCCATGACATGTACGCAGACAGAGTGTATTTGCAGACTTGCACACATTGAGTTACAAAACCATGCCATTACTTCAACTCATACTTTTCTATTTTATGATGATGCTGTGGCAAGGAAACAATGTTACCTAATCCATTCATATTTTGTATGTCAGGATTGGGATGGAATACACAAATTCGACCAACTGAAAAATGTTAAATGGTGATGATACTGACCTGTACATAATGATACTTTCAATGTTGACTAGGCTCCGATGGTGCCTTGTCAGATGCATCAGACATATTCCTGGCCTCACATGGTGTGCTTGTGGCAAAACCTGCATGGAGTCAAATGGAAATACTCTACATGAGATACCTTATACATCATTTCTGCATAAGGTGGGCTGCCTTTCATGCAACCTTGACATCCTATGGCAAAGACATGCATGATGGAGGTATAAGTAATAAGATGAGAACACAACTCAAATATACTTACCATGAATCACTTGACCAGAATACAGGCCATGGAGGAGGAACAGATATATATATATATGGCTTGATGATGATCTGTATCGCTGAGTGGCTGTTTGGCCGGCTGGAGGGCAAACAGCAAGTGGGATGGCTCAAATGAAACTGCTGCATCATGCTGATTGAGGTACTGGCACAAAATGTGCTGGCAATGTTGTCATCATGGGTGAGTGATTATTGGTGGAACACTGCAAGAGGTGTAATAGTTGGAGGCAGCATCGATGTACTGTGACTGTTGTTTATGGTGGAGCAATGCATGCATCATGTCTACTACATAGCTAATTTCTGCTCTATTTCTTGGCAGTATGAGAGTGAAGGCCCACACTGTTTAAACTCTGTGTTATAGACATTAGGATAGATGCCATGGAGGAGGTGTACATGGCGGTGAAATATATACATGGTTGAAACCTGCATGCATTGCTGATTCTCCTAGTACTGGTTGTGCACTGTCAGACAGAGCAGTTACATCGAATATATTCTTGGGGGAGACTGGACATACATTCAGGGAGGCTGGAGGAGGTATGTGTGGAATTGGAGCACATAGTGTCTAGTAATTCTTGCTGGATGGAGCCATTATGTATTTACATTACAGTTAGCATAGCATGAGTAAGGAATATTTAAAAAATTACAAACTGAAGTAAACAGTGTTAGTAGATTTATCAGATTAACTGGATTAACAGAATGTAACACAGAACCATAATCGAAATCCAATGACAAATTTATAAGAATAAATTAAAAGAGCATACTCAGTGGAAATGGGTGGGGCTAAGAGGGGATGCCATAACCACTGTAGCCTTCTTTCAGTGCCACTGCCACATCATCCAGGAAGCAGCCGTCACAGTCTTCTAGACTGGAGTCATCACTAGGTTGAAATTCTTTCATGATTGATGCTTCATATACCTCCCTGCTGATAGAAACCTTAGCAGTGCGGATGTCTTTGTTGTCATCATCATCTCCAAGATGCAGTTCGTGTGGCAGCACCGTTAACATGACTGTGTTATGTGGAATGTGACCCTCATTCATTTTTAGAAATGTTAGGATGGACACATTCTTAGGTGACAAATTTGTCCTCCTGTCATGTACAATGGCCCCAGCAGAACTGAAGACACGTTCAACACTGACACTGGATGGTGGGCAGCTCAGGTATTTAAAACAACTGATGCAAGTGTGGGCTAGTCACTCTCTCTACTGCAATGGCTTGTCAATGATGCCAAGATGCTTGGTATCTCTGCTGTAGGTCTCCACCATACGTTGTGCTGCCCTGAGTCCTGCTGCCTCACCATGCTCCTCCTCCTTGTCTTCCATTTCTTCCACTCCTACCTGGTAAGAGAATCCCAAAATGGGATTACTGGCCGGTTGCTGCTGTGACTCAGATATTTTTTCAGATTTGGTGGCCTGTGAGCTGCTGGCGGTGGTGGTAACAACACATGGTATATGTGCAGTTTGTGTCTGTGCCTTTTTCTTCTGTGCACCATGTTCCCATCTGATAAGGTAATTTGTCAATTTTTGAAGTCGCTGATGGCCTCCTTCAATTATGGCGGCAAGCAACATTTGTAGCATGGCTTAAGCATCATAGCAATAGCAAATTCATCTGACTGTAGAATGCCAGAGATATGCATATTGCTATCCAGTACATGGAGCATGTGACCCATTAGATTACAACCACTGTGATCACCACTTGCCTCTGTCTGGTGATGAACATTCACCATTGTCTGCCTCAGCACTCATCTAATGGGTATTGACTGACTTATACAGTCAGTGTACCCACTCACAGCCTGTGCTGCATGCTCGAATGGACACAGAATGTGTATTATGCCATCTATTTGTCACCACTGCTCTGTTGTTAGAGCTATGAACACTCCATCACTGTCCTGGGTAGTGTGCAGCAGAAGGTAATCTGAAACCACCTTATACTGCTTATACAGCTGGGTCAGCATGTACAGTGTGGAGTTCCATCTGGTCACAACATCAAGCTTCATACAGTGCTGAGACAGATGGTTAGTGTGCTGCAGCTCATGTAGATGGTCACTGGCCTTTGCAGAATGGGCAAAGTATACACAGATGCATTGGGCAACAAACACAATTCCCTTGATGTCAGCATGGTTCAGAAATTGTTGCACAACAAGATTAAGGCAGTGTGCCAGGCAGGGCACTCTGAAAAAACTACCATCACTAATGCACTTCACCACATTGGAGCCATTGTCACTGGCAATAAACCCTGCTGTAAGTGAGAGTGTGTGTGTGTAGCCACTCATCAGTCTGATTTAGCAGCACATTAAGCATTTTCTCACCTGTGTGAGACCTGTTAACACTTTTCATAGTACGGGTGGCATGCTGCTGAATACCAGGTGTGTTGCTACTACCACAATTTTGCTTTATGTAGGTTTTGCCGGGCCTCAAATCAATGACCACCCCAGGTACCTGTGTCCAGTGTGCTGTTATGCACAAATATGAGCTGCCCACTGTTTGGCCACTTGTTCACATATCCATGCTAAGGTGTATATATTCAGAGGCAGAATGCTTCATGGCATGAAGGATGGATTCTGAAACTCAACTGTAAAGTTCTGGCATGGCATGTTTTGAGAAATAGGTTTGCAATAGCACCTGCCATTTGGAGCAGGCACGGGCCATCAAATGGCAGAATCCAGGATTCTCCATGAAAGAGAATGGCAACTGTTCAATGGCCAGCATTTCAGTGGTGGCAGCATTCAGCAGCATGATTTGGGGGGGTACCTTGAGTGCCATTCAAAAACGCTGTCCAGTGTGGGCTGCATCTTTGGGGAAGGTCGAACACAACGCTGTACTTGTGCCACCAATGTTGTTCTTGCCAGGGTACCAATTGAGTCTTGGGGCCTGGGATGTGCAGCATGTATGAAACTTGTTATTTTGGCTGATTTGGGCCTACTTTTGTGTACTTTTGGTGTACTTTTATGACTCGTGGGAGTGGCACATCCACTGCTACTATGCACACTGCTCAAGAGAGAAAAGGATTGCTCACACTTATCCTTCAGCAACCCACTCAACCCTCCCTACTTTCTCTATTTGCACTACTGTCACTAACATTAGGCTTGATGAGGGCAATCCCACCAACATCTCTGGTATCTTTCTGGTGTTAGTGCCAGCACAGTGGGTGTTTGTTTTTTAAGTGACTGTGTTGACCACCAGTGCCGATGTGACTGCCCTTTTTTCCATGACTGACACATGTTTGACACAGCTGACATATTGTTATGGTCTCATCAGCTACATCAAGCATGAAAAAATCCCAAATTAGGGACTTTGCAACTCTGTATTTCACATGGTACTGGAACTAGGATAGCGGAGCCAAAGGTGTTGAAGTTTTGGTTTTTTGGGCCACTTTCATGACTTTCATTACACTATTTTTGGGGGGGTGGATTACTTGATTGCTTGTTGTAGGCTTACTGCTGATAGCCTCACCCTCAGGCACTGCATCTAAATGAGCTACATCACCCTTCAGCTTTTTCAACTCATGCTTCCACAGGGGATCCAACACCTTGTCATCATCTGGATGGTATACCATCACCACAGTGACTCCCCAATGGTGAAGACCATCACAGCAACAGGATTTGGCCAAAATCTGCATGTCGCTGTGATGGTCTCTGCATGACCAGGGGATTGCCTCACAGGATGTTTCACCCCCCCCCGGTCCAACTCCGACTCGGAGTTAGAATCCTAGAGA
Organism: Neoceratodus forsteri; assembly: GCA_016271365.2. Classification (NCBI taxonomy): domain Eukaryota; kingdom Metazoa; phylum Chordata; order Ceratodontiformes; family Ceratodontidae; genus Neoceratodus; species Neoceratodus forsteri. The sequence goes on from CM028130.1 coordinate 287,887,430, forward strand.
CTGGGGGTGTGGGGGGCAGAGGGGTGTTCAGGTGGTGCAGCCCCCCGATGTAAACACGGAGGCATCCCCGACACTGCATTTCCAACACTCAGCACTTCTGCTGTCGCTATCGGGGATGTCTCTGTAACCACTGTCTCTGTGGTAAGGTAAAACCCATCTGGACCACAGCTGATTATGTCCTCCTCCTCCCTATCACTGTCTACTTCCACAGAAACTTTTCAATTCTCTGACATCTTCTCACGGGGCTAACTTTCCATGTCTCCTTCTACTGGAGAAACAGACTTCAGCTGATCAGTATCACCACCATCAACTCCAACATGAACAGGAACTGTCACACCGACAACTTTATCCCCCTCCTCCTGGACCTCTGTGCCTGTACTGGTGTGAGTGTCTCCGTTATTCCAAACATAATCCCCAACAAGTATGGTAGCAACAGATTTGGCCATAAAAAACTGAATCACACTAAAGCCACTTCTAACTTCTCTTTTGCTGGTGCTGGCTGCCACAGCACCACAGCACACAGAAGGCACTGATGCAGAAATATGTTTGCTTACCGGAAGTGGAACTGCATTTTTACTTTTTGCAATAGACTTCTTTGAAGCATCTCTCACCATGTTACCTTTCCCTGAACTGGAATGTCTCTTGGCAGGTATATTTATATGCTTGTTCCAACATTTGCCTTTCTTGGGAAGTATATAATACTGTATTTCTATTTACTAAGTGTGTAATGTGAATAACACACAATATGACCTACGGCCGCTGTCTGGGCAATGCAGGTACTGCAATGTGTCAGTACTTACTGAATAACATTTTTGCTTATACTGTAGATACATCAGAGGGCAGGGACAACAAGATTTAAAATGAATAAACAAAGTTGCCTCCAAAAATCTGGGAGGGACCACCATTCTCTTGAAAACTATGTAGCTTGTTATATAGTACTGGTCAGGTAGTAAACAACAATGGTGTAATAGGGAAAGGGTAAGCAAAATTAAACAGGAAAACAGGAACGCCCGAATGCAGATGCTAGATCACACTATTAAATTCCGTGAGCAATTCACAAAAACAGTGTACCCAGATATGGACAAGTGTTCAACTACTATAAGTATTTCCAATACAAAATAAAGCACAAGACTGATTAAACAAAGGGTAACAGGAACAGGACAACTCAGAATGAGTAACTGTTCAGATACAGTGACAAAAAAATTGGTCAATATGTAACAAAAATATTACAAATAAGTAGCACGCCAACAAACATATAAAGACTTGAAAGAAATGGCAGATACTCACTCAAAACGTATGAGAAATCTGTTTGTCAAATTAAATATTAGGAACTAGCCTGATCCACTTACATACACACACACACACACACCACACGGTGCACCCTTCCCCACTCAACTCCTTCACAGATGCAGACAAAACTGAAAGCACTACCTAAGTTGCACTACATAATATTCAAAGATTCAAAAAAGAAGAAAATGTTCACTAGCAGCACTAGGAACAAACTTTATATTTTGGAAGCAATTAGCTCTCAAAAATCAGATATTAAGAGGATTTTGAAGGGTTTATAGGCTGTGATGCACCACACTGAACTGCTCTCTGACTCAACAGACAATACACTGCTGGAAACAGCCTGCATGTGGTATTTCAACCACTTACCCACAATGCATTGCAGATTTCACCTTCTGAGCATAACTGCATAATTCCCCACCCTCCCATTCCCTTAGATCAACCAACTCCAATACCCTGGTTGCCCCCAGCAAATCCACCCAAACTGGCCAATCTAGCTACTCTCACCACCTCCCAAAAATTTGGAATCCCCTTCCCTCCCAAATCCGGCATTCACCGTCTGTCTACTCCATCAGCTCTGCCCTCAATAATTACCTTGCACCTAGCTGCTCCTACCATGTCCCTTCCTAATTCCCTCCTGTAAGCACTGAACAAACCTTACCACCCTACTCTAACCTTCACTTTTCCCTGTACACACCAACCCCCCAAATCTCTAGCCCTTCTCCCCTTTCCCCTAATTACCCCTCCTTACTGGCCTCCCTTGATCTCTCACAGAACCCTGGATGCTCTCCATGGGTCTCTTTCTTTACCCCCCAAGGGGCTTGCATCTCTCTTCTACTCCCTGCCTCCACCATCTTCTAGGGATCTCTCTGGGACACCACCTTAACCCTTTTTCTCTGGTTCCCCAGTCCCCTTGCAGGGTTCCTCACATCCTGAAGTGGTCCCCATGGGCACGACTCTTCTCCCTCCCCCACCTCACCCCTCCACCCCCTTTCCCCCTTTCCTATCATGTAAGCACTTGTTTACTTATTAACCTGTCACTTATTTTTGTTCACTCTTTCTACATGTTATGCTCAACACTGTTGTAACACTGTTAACACCTGCCTTACAACTGTATGTTAATGTTGATCTTATAACTTGAATGTTGAATGTCTCATCCCAGTTGTACTCCTTTCCCCAGGTCGCACATGGAGACGAATAACTTGTTGCTCAGTGTGCCTTCCTGGTGAAACATTTTGATAAATAAATAAATAAATAAAAATTGCACAAGCGAGATTGAAAAAAACGCAGTGAAACTGGTGAAATTTTGCAGGTATGTGAAACTGTCACCCACAGCAAAATTACATTTTGCCTATGCAAACAATTTCATGTAATGTGGTAATTATGTAAAATATTTTGCGTAGAGACATTTTCATATTTTGCACAACACTGGTGATGCTACCACAGTTGCAAGCTCAAAAAAGATAATGCAACTGAGCAAGTAAAAATCCCCACAGTGCTGTCATATCTTAGACTTTGAGGTGTCAGCTGTTCTGTAACCTTTCATGATGTAATCAGAACCAAATATTGAAAGGATCTGACTTTTTACAGAGGCATTTATTATTGTTCTGAAATGCTGAACTTGCCTTAGTATTACTAGCCGAAAACAATGCCTGTTAGAATACTTTGTAACCTTCAGCTATGATAAAATAATTTAATTAGGAATCTGGACCCCACAATGGGGTAAAAGGTTTAGCTTCTGTTTTGACATCTTAACTCATAGAAAGCAGGTCAATTAAATCAATGAGTAATTTGTATACACAATCCAGTATTAGGTTTGGGTACAGGAATATCAAAAAAGGGTGTCGTCTGTCTGTTCGCCTGTCTCTCTCTACCTGTCAATCTTAATATAAATCCTGTAACAATATACAAAAATAAATTAGATATTTTTGTTGATGATGCATCCAGAGTGAACACAGTTGTGGCACTGTCACTGTCAATGTATCATCTTCTGACATTCTCATTCCAGATCTGTCCAAATGGAATGCTTAACCAATGGGAGGGCAGGTTTCCCAATGCTCATAGTAATTAACACTCTGCTGCATACTAACTAAACAGTGAGCTCAAACAGAAATGGTTACATCTTCACATACAGAGCTCCCTTAAAATACACAGCCTTTAATGTGGTGTTTCATGAATGAGACATGCAACAGACTGAGTGGAAATATGCAATTCATCCCTATTTGTGGGGGTTGGAGAGGCTTTATAAATAATTTGTGGCTTCATCAATCACAGGCTGGAGCCTGACACTCTCACTCTAAGAAGTAGCACTAGGTGAAACTGCCTCATTCATTTTTTTAGTCATTTTTCTGTAAAAACAACAATGTTAATGTAAACTTATTTTAGTTAAAAAAAAAAAAGGACACCAATCTAGCCCCAAAGTATTGCATTTTTGTGTGTAAAAGGCACAATTCACATGCAAGAACAGTGATGTTTCTGTAAATATGTATTTGTTACAGCTTGGCTGTAATGTCTTGTGGTTGCAACAATGATGTATATAAGCCAGCTCAGTGTGGGGGTCAGCAGTAATAGGTGGAATGGCTTGCTTACCATCACTCAGCAGCTCAACATTTAAGAGCTGTGGATGCAGAAAGGAATCTGGGAGTCATTTTGAACACCAAGCTGACACTAGAACAGCAGGTGTCAGCTGTTGTCTAAAATATTTTTACCCTTTCTATAACATTGCCTGGATTAATCTGCATTTTCTACATGCTGACCTGGTAGCAGTAGTCCACATTTTATCCCTTGTAATCTGGATTACTGTATTGCTTTATTCTTAGCCTTATCTGGAGGTTTGTTGCACTGTCTGCTGTTGGTTCAAAATGTAGTGGTCCAGCTGGCTGCTGGGTCTTCTCTGAGTGACAGCATCATGCCAGTCCTACACAGTCTGTACTGGCTGCCAATTTTGTGGTGTGTCACCTTCAAGATTGTCTTGTTGACATTCAAGGCCCTACATGGTATGGGTTCAGACTACCTCAAAGATCTGTTTCCTTACTCCCTGTTCATCCTTTCCGTTCCACTGAACTGGAACTGCTTGTGGTCCTTTACTCTCAACTTAAGCAATGAAGGGAGTGGGCTTTCAGAGTCACTACACCATCGGTCTAGAACTCTCTTCCATTAAAAGTCTGATCTGCCCATACAGTGGAGGCCTTTAAGACCTCTTAAACTTTATTTAACCATGCCTACCCAGTTTAAGTTTAGTTTTACAGTATTTTAACTATTTACCTTTAATTTTTTTCTAACTCAGAACCAATTTTGTAATGTATGTTTGAAGGCTGTATTTCTGTTTTATGCTGTTTGGTTGTACAGCAAATTGCCCTGAACCCTAGAGATAGGGTGGCTGACAAATAACATTTCCTTACCTTGCCTTACATTTCAACTGCACTTCATACCACTTTACAAGCACAGTGCACCTCAACTGCACCATAAAAACTTGTACTTTTACTAATGTCAACCTCATCTGCATATTATAAACTTTAAAAGATAGCAGTATGTACTTCAGCTAAACCTTAAAAACATAAATAATGACTCCATTTTCAAAGAGGAACTAAAATATGTAAAAAGTCCCTCGGTAAAATAGAAATGAAAAAGAGGAAATGTAAGAGTGCTAAGAAACCTTGTAGCAAACACACAAGGCAAAAGTAAATAAAAGAATAATGCCTTAGATTGACAGTTATTAATTGACTGTATATTGGGGGGGGGGTAAAGAATAATAATGAAAAGACAGAAATCAATGCTGTCTGTATTAGTTTTTCCCCAGGCCTACCATAAATTGCAGATTCTCCAGAAATCCTGGCTCCTTATTCAGTCAAATCAGATCCCATAACAATTGTAGATACACCAAGTATAAATAAACAGAATTCAACAAGATTGGTCATGATTAGTCCACTGTCCTGTGAAGGCCATGAGGAGTTTGAAAACAAAAACTGCATGGGGTTCCCAGCCAAAGACATTGAGTTCTGTAGATTTATTAGGGAATAATAATGAAAGCTCTAAATATATCCAAAGATTTCTCAGTATACAATAAATACCCGATTCCTCTGTCTAAGGACATGGTTAATGTGTTATGCCATCCACATATGGCAAATATTCTAATTATGTATTATAAGCACTTATTAAAACTAATTGGAGATGAGAAGCGGTGAACTGGCTCACAACAGAATATTGCTAGAAAAATTACAAACTAATAGGCAATCATAGGAGGGTAGCAGCTCTCCAAAGGAAAAGAGTTAAAATTGACTATCTAGTAGTGCAAGCTCAGTAAAGGTGAAAGAGGGGAAAGAACAGACTAAATAAGAAAAAGAAAAACAAAATGGGAAGTAAGTGAAAGAAGAAAGTTTGACTGAGTACAGTCAGAACTTGAAAACAATAAGAGGAATGTATGTACTGTACTGTTAGTATAGACCAGCAGATAACTGGTGCAAAATCAAGAAAAACAGAGAAAAAACTACCGGTGACTAGAAATTTTGCCTCAAGAAAATGCACTCAAAACCCTAGGAAGGGTAACTCCCAAAGAAAGCTTTAGATCAAGGATGTTATAGTAATAAGCAATGGATGGTTCCTTGAAATGGAAGGTATTTATGAAAAGAAATATAAAACCCACATGCCTCTTACAGAATTATTGAGCTATTTACTAAAGAAAGAGCTTAACATAGAAATACTGTACAAGGTAGCTTTCTACAAAACCCTTTAGATACAGTATACTGTAATTCTAAGGATAGCATTTCTGTAGTGTTCTTAGTTGCAGATTAGCCAGATGTCTTGTATCAGTGATAAGCAGACTGAAAAAGAGACCGTTATCAAAGTTGAGTGTTACTATTGATCTACTGAATCCCCTTCAAAACTTATCATGATAGATCTCGGCAGAGTTGCCAATTACTGATCTGCAGGATATTTTGTATCATGTAGGGGGAGACAAAAGGCATAATCAAGAACATGTAGTGTTGCCATCATGGTATCTACCAACAAAGGGATGAATCCAGGATTACCGTTACAGTAAAGTTATGTTTATAGATATGTTCAGGCTGTATTTTTTTCTTTAGTATACTTGGCCCCCTGTTAACTTGACCAGACCACCTTCAGTCCTGCCTTCTCACCCTCCCCATCACCTTCCTTCTCTGGCTTAAACTCTTTCTTTGTTCCTCCCTGGCTTGCTAACCAGGATGGGGCCACTGGGAATGGACCTGGTTCCCCAACAGATCTACAGTTCGGTGCTAGAGAGAGCACCATGGTTGGTGATATGAGACCTGAAGTGAGAGGCAGATGTACTCTTGCTGCTGGGGATTTTCCACTTTATCTTTCTAGCCCCCTTGAATTCTGAGTTGAACGTTGTGACACACATGCACACAGTTGTATGCCATGTGTGTCAAAGCATGTCAGCGTCTTGCCCTGATCCTCAGCCTCTGACTGACTGCCACCTCTGGTCACCCAGGTGGGAGTATTGTAGTGGAGACTAAACTACCTTCCTCCCTGAGGTGGGGAGAATCTTGTGAGATGCTCAATGCACCTCCCCCAACTGGCCTGCCGATGACTCAAGCTTGTTCCACAACTGACGTGTCATGGGTAGTAGACCTACTGCTGCACCAGCAGGTCAGCCCCTGTTTTAGGATGTAGTAGAATATTTGTAGCAGATACAGATATTCTAGATATTAAAAGAAACTAGAACAGGACTAGAACAGGTAGGCATGATTTATGGAAGTAAACAAATTGTAAAACAGATATTAATGGATGCACATTATTTGGATAGCATGGGTTTCAACATTGTTAATACATCAGATGTCATCAAGAACAAGTAATCAAATAACATAGTCCAAGAGTGTATTGACATTCCAGTTCAGACTTCAAACAAATTTTCTTTGCTACAAACTAGAAATGAGCAGTGACTACATACAGACTCGCAAATAGGGATTAGGAATGATAGGCTGCCAGCTAGCTCAAATCAGATTCCCATTCTTACTTGGAATGTTGCTGCCATCTCAGTAAGATTTCAGCTAAAGAATTGAAGGAGTTTTTTTCTGGGTTTTGACATATTGGGTCTAAAAGAGACTTAGCTACTACATAAGCATGATCTGATTCTGAAGCACTATAAAATATTTGTCCAAAAAGCAGAAACAAGAAGGGAGGTAAACATCTGGGAGGTCTGCTCATGGCAATTAAGGGTAGTTTGAAAATAGATGTGTGGAAATTCTTATCTCAGGATTTTAACATGCATATTATACATTGCAAATTAAAAGAAGGCGCTATAATATTGTGTAATGGTTACATCCCACACCAAGGTAAATGAAAATGTTTGCCCACACAGTTTGGCAATTTGGAGGCCCTTCTGATGCAGTTCCAAGAGTAAACTGAAACTCCAGAAATTCTAATCATGGGGGGTATGAATGCTACAGTTATTAAATTAAATAGTTATGAGGAAGTATTTTTGAGCTCCTCTGGTCCTTGTCATTTTAGTAATGTTGGAAATGTACAAATGCTGTAGTAACAAAGGTGGCAAAAACTCTTAAATCTTTGTGTCAGACTGAGACTTAAGCAATAAGGCATGACCAGGGGTTAGATTAACAGTCTGTTAATCACCCCCTAGAGGTATAATGTGGCATGAGGCACAGCCAAGTACCATATTGCCCCTAGGGGGTGATTAACTGATTGTTAATCTAACTCCTGGGAGTGCCTTATTGCTATTATATAAAAAATATTTAAAAGGAAAAGTGTTAAAGTATACTTTTTGAATGTTTTCCTCATTTAAAGGGAGATTTTTAATAAAATAGTTCTTCCACCAACAGTTTAAGAATGCTGGTTCAGAATCAGAATGCATCATTCCACACATTCAGCAGTGCTAGAGGATGGAATGCTGACAGGAAGAATCCATGTGCCATGGTGATCAGGCTGTACATGACAGTGTAACATGGATTAATGTAAGGCTGTTGGAATGCTAACAACCAATCAAATTGCAGCATTTCTGAGACCCTGTTATAATAGGATTTAAAAAAAAAACTTCTTATTGGATTTTAGCACATATGGACATACAAACAGTCAATTGGGTATCAATTTGGTATTATCAAGTGATCATAATCACAGTTTTAACAGTAGAGCAATACATCCATTTCATTTACAGCAAAGTTTACAAAGATTGTCAATGAACATTAAACACTGACTCAAACAAACATTCATCACACTAGTTTTCCCTGCTACAGTTATCATAGTACATTAATTTATGTTCTGTTTAGTTGCATACCTACATCTCTCGATCCCTGTATGAATCAGTAGAGTCTCTTGCAGGGGCAATGAATTGATATAGGGGTGCCATGGCCTTTGGATTTTTTAGCTGACCCTCTTAGTTAATAGGTAGGCTGCTCATTGGTAATACCTTTAAAATCAGGGTGTGCCACGTCTTTATAATGAGTTGTTGTTTGGACACTCAGGTATTTTGTATACATTTACATGCTGGAAGGAGAAAGATCCACACCACCATTGGTTATGAGGCCCAGTCTTTGTCCTCCATCACCTTTATTCCCATCAATGAAGAGACTGCATCATCCCTCATCTGGAGTCCCACTATGTGTTCTATTTTGTCTCACTGTCTAGCAGGACCAGAAATAGTGTAGGAAGGTCCATCTGTCCTGGTTACACTTGCCACATATAGGAGATACTCCTGAATTAAATGGATTCACCATGGCAGGTAGCATGTACAACCTGTTTATGAAATTAAGTTGGTCTTCTTTATAGATATTACAAATAGTGAGCTTCCTATGTGATTCAGAAAATACACCTCAACCTTTCTCAGGGATCATGCATTGCAGGTCTCTTTCCCATTGCTGTCAGACCTTTGTGGACCTATCTGGTGATTTGTCTCAAGCACTGAATATGCCTAGGTCATTAGATCCCTGGGGACACAAGTTGCTGACATACTCATCCATTCCATCTTCTGCAAGGTGGGAATGCCAAGGATTTCATTTGACCCATTCTCTGAATTAAACTTCTGACCTGCAGGTACCTAAACATGTGTGTCTGTGGCACATAGATCTCATTCCTGATGGTGTTGAATTCTCTGAAGGCAGTTCGCTCGGATAAGTCACCACATACATCACACCCCCTTCCTGTCATTGTATGAACCCTAGATCCTCCAACCTTAGCAAGAACTCCAATGTGCATGCAGTGGGTTATCAATGTTCTGGTTGTTTTCTTACCCAGTTTACTTTTAATCCCTTCCCAGGCTTCCAGTGTGTGAAGTACTGATTTTTGTTTCTCAGGCAAAGCCTTATATGCTTTTAGTTCTCCAGGGCTTAGATATGAGGCTAATGCTGTGGTGCCCTCCACTTTTTCTATTGAGACCCAACTAGCTCCCACCCTGCCAGTATTCACACTCTGATGTATCTTGTCTGCACTGATAAGTGGTATCTGGCAAAATCCAGAAATTGTAGGCTCCCCTTTGTCACTGAGCATTTGAGGCAAAGCAGGCTGGCCCTGGGCAATTATTTGTTACAAAATAACTTGGTACAGACCCCTTCTAAATGCTGCACATCTTTTTCATTTAGAACTATTGGAAGTATCTGCACTGGGTAGAAAATTCATGGGAGCAAATTAATTTCCAGTAGGTTCATGTGCCCTAGTTATGAGATTTGCAGTGCTTGCCATCAAAACAAATCTGCTTTGATCTTTGCTAGAATGGCTTTATGGTTAAGGTCTTGCAGTGATGCTAGGGTACTTTCAGTTTTGATTCTCATGTATGTTAGGCAGGAGGTAACTCTCTGGTATGTTGCTTCTACAGTTATTTGGAGTCCTCCTCCAATTCAAGTGGCTCAGATTTTGCAAAATAAATTTTAGAGCCTGAAAGGCAAGCAAATTGCTCTGTAATTCTGGTCACTACTGGGATCAAACATATCAGCTGTGTAAGAAATAAGAAGGCATCTTCCCCATATAAAGATATTTTGTGTTAAGGTCCCAAGACTGCTTGTATGCCCACCACTTTTACCTCCATCCTGTTTTTCTCTGCAAGGGGTTCTATTGCTAGGGGAAACAACCGTGGTAACAATGGGAACCCCTGTTGTGTGTTTCCCTTAGTTTGAACTCAGCAAGCACTCTCCTGTTGATTAGTATATTAACCATGCAGGACGGAACATGTGTCTGTGTCTTCTGTTTTCAGCCTTTGCAAAGTGTGTGAAAGGTCATTTGGCACCATGTGCTCTTCTTAATGCAGAACCAGTCTAAATTCTTTCATGGTGATTTGCCTGTACTTCCCATGATCATTTGCATTATGGGGATATATAGTTTTGCATTTCTTTGAAACCTGGCTTTAGTGCCAATGCCCTTTCTGGGTAACCCTTGCCTCAGTGCTTTTGTGCTGAGGTCCTTGTCTCTTAGCCCTGAGGTCCAAATAGAGAATTTTAACCTAGTTAATGAAGGCCTTGCCTAGCCCAAATTCAGTTCAAATCCAGAACAGGCACTCTCATTCCACTCTATTGAAGGCTTTTGTTTGGCATCTAGGGGGAGCACAAAGGCCCTACCCAGTTGCCTACTTCCCCATTACATGACATTTAGGAGTCTTCTTACATTGTGGAAAGAATTCCAGCTGAAGGCAGTATACCTTCCAACCTGGAGGCCAATATTTTCACAAGAATTTTAGTATCAGTATTTAACAAAGAGATGGGCTGATATGAGGCATATTCTGCCAGGTATTTCCTAGCCTTATGCAATACCATAATTGTAGCCCTGTTACTTGCCATGGATAGACCTCCCACTTCACTGGCCTCCAGAAACATGCTGTGTAAACCTCTTCAGCAGGGCTCCCCTATGGCGCTGTAAAATTCACTTGGTAACACACATTGGCCTACCTCCTTGGAAAGCTGGCTATGGCAGATCTGACCTCCCTAGGGCTAATGTCTCCACCTAATAATGCCACCTACTCTTCAGATGGTTTGGGCATATTGGGTTAGGAATTTTAAATGGTAGAATAGGGTGTGATTATATAGGGGCACCCACTCATTTATGTGGCAAAACTGCCTCCACTATTTATTAGGATATCATTGAAGCATTAGATACAGTATTCCAAATTATGCCTTATTAAAAATCCCAGATAGAGCTGAGAGTGATGATCCTCATCTCTGTTTAAGCAGGCAACTTGATGCCACTTGAAAAAAAAGTTACAGTTTTGGAAATGTATTGAGCAAAATTGGATGTGATCAATAAAAAGAGAGTAATTTAAAGTGATATTCAGAAGGACAAGATTAATTCAATACTATCAACAGCAAGTTGCTCATCTCTTAGTTTAGATCTACTGAACATTAAAGATGATCTACAGTATGCAACATAATCTGTTAGTTTCTTTACTAGGTATTATACGACCTTCATGTTACAAAGAAGAAAAATCTCAAAATGAACATGATTGATTTGACTCGGGCTGCAAAGAGATCAACAGAAGCCTGAATAGGTTAATTGGGTTAGTCAGGTCAAAGCTAACAAAGTCCAATCTTAAGCATTTTAATAATAAAAGAATAACATTTTTATTTTAAATAAAAATAGAAATATCAAGGAAGTTTATGGAGAAAAATGTTTGATTCAGTAGAATGTGTGAATGTTTTAAAGATTCTGGAAACCTGTCACACAGGGGACTGACAACTTATGAAATTATACCAATGCACACATACAGTAGCTCCTGATATTTGAGTGTAGTATTTCCAGAATCTTTTCTACAATGAGTTTACTATTCTGGGACCATGAACTTCTGAGTATATTGAATACATTTAAACTGTCTTCTTTTGATGAAATCTGAAAGGCTAATTCTCTGTCTAAGGTTTCAGGCCTCAACAGGGTCTTGATGAATTCTTTAAATCAGATTTCAAGTTTTTGGCTCCTCTTTTGACCTCTCTATTAATTGCATCCAATCAATTTTTTACTCTCTTCCTGGAAAGAAGGCATATTGCTTCCAATATTTAAAAAGGGAAGAAGCCCTGACCCTGCTATGTAAAGGCCTAGAAGCCTCTTGGATACTTCTTCCAAACTTTTTCTAGAGTTATACAATATGCTGTGATTTGGTTGATTATATTAAAGGATGAAATATGTCGTTGGATCTGCAAACTGGATTCAGAAAAGGAGGCTTGACCATTACTCAGTATTTTATCTTACATCATATGCTGGAAAATATCTGAATGTGAAAAGGCTGTATTGCTTTCCTTGATCTTTGTAAGTCATTTGAGTCCTTAAACAGAAATATTCTGGGTAAAAAATGTGACTTATTAGGTCTTGACCCCCATCTCATGAATTTAATAAACCAATTATAACAGGTAACTGGAGAAGGGTCAGGTTTGACAAGATAGATTCTGATAAGATCAAAGGTAACTGTGGGACAAAACAGGGCTATAAAGGGGCGCTGCTGAGCTCAACAAGGTCAGACTTGTATGTTTGGAGCTCTGCTAATATTTGTTGGTTTTCCATCTAAATTCCTATATAATTACTCAGTCTTTACTGGAAAATAGGTTTATGACCTCTCTGATCTGATGGAGAACCTAGCCTGTACCTCAGATCAAGTTTGTAAATCCAAAAATGTCAGGGACAAGGGTTCCAACCCAGATGCTGGCTTGCTCCACTGGAGTGGTTGAAACAGTAAGCTGTCCTACTGTAGCATGCTCGGAGGTAGTGAGAAACCCAAGGCACCTCTAAAGCCTACCTTGGTGTCAATACAGGCTCTCCTCACAGACTGCCAGTTCAAAGTTTTCTCATACACACAAGAAATGGGGATTCCACTTCAGTAATTCATATCTTCTCTTGTTGTGCTACTATAAAACTCAGAGCTGAGAAAACACAGACATCCATAAAACTCAGTGAAATTGAAATTAGATCCATTGGGGCCAGAACTCTCGTGGTGGAAGGGGCACTAAATATTGCTCTCCATATGCAACAGGCACAAGGTTCAAGGCTTTAATGCCTGGAGAACAATATGCTTCAGAAAAACTTGTGATTATTTGGCTTTCCTACAACATTTCCAATAACAAATAGAAGGAAGAGCAAAAAGCACTAACAGCTGTTTTTTCCTTCTATCAAGCCCCTACTAATCTTAAACTCTTTATATAGATATATGCATCACTGCAATACACAAGCAGATGGCCCAGCTTCTGAACTAAACCCTACTGAGATCTCTGACACTCCTTGTTTTGGATTTGGATATTAGTATTATTTAAATTGCTGTCCAAAAGATAGAAGCTTCTGAAGATGGTGCAGCAGAAAAAACAATTTTACTATGCAAACAGATAGCTTCACTTTTATCTAGTCAAGTCAATCTTTATAAAAAAAGCACCTTTCCGGAACCAAGGCACTTGTACAATAATAAATAATTAAAACACAGCAAATAAAACAATGAATTAAAACCAATCAGCAATAGTAACATTTAAAAATAAGTGTAGGCTATGCTAAATAAATACGTTTTCAAGGCAGTTTTAAAACTTTGGATGGTCAAGCAATCTCGAACCCGATGAGGTAGAGAATTCCACAGGGTCAGGGCCTTAAAACTGAATGACCCGGCCCCTGATGTCTTCAAATGGACCCTGGTAATCTCTAGCAATCCCTCATTGGTGGATCGGAGAGAGCAGGGGGGACAGTAGGGGGGAATAAAATCTTGCAGGTAACTAGGTCCCTCATCATGTAGGGCCTTATAGGTCAGCAAACCAACCTTGAAGGAGATCCGCCACTGAACTCACAGCCAGTGCATTCCACAGAGGACAGGTGTTATATGACTGGTCCTAGAGCTACCAGTCAAAAGCCTGGCTGCCACATTCTGCACCAGCTGCAGGCAGCAGATATCAACCCCCGGTAGCCGTAGGTAAAGGATGTTGCAGTAGTCAAGGCGGGAGGTAACGAAGGCATGGACCAGAGTTGGAAGATCATCGGAAGGAACCAGGTGCTTCACCCGAGCGATATTCCTCAGATGGTAAAAAGAGGTTTTCATGACTGCTGACACCTGTGATTTAAGGGTCAGGCAGTCATCAAACATAACACCCAGGTTCCCATCCAGTCTGAGGTAGTTAGCTGAAGACCCCCAAGCCAAAGACCTGAAGGTGATCCTGCCAACATACCCGCCTCCCGATGACCTGGGTCCACAACTAATACCTCAGTTTTTTCTGGGTTCAATCATAGCCAGCTCACAGTCATCCAGTCCTGGATCTCGGTGAAATAGTTGTTAAAGACCGAGACAGCATCATCCTGGCCAGGCACAAAAGGACATGTACAGCTGAATATCATCTGCATAGCAGTGAAAACTCAAGCTGTATAGCCTAATAACAATGGCAGCATATACACCACAAACAACATGGGTGCCAAGATGGAGCACTGTGGCACCCCGCAGGATAGGGGGAGTGGTGCTGAGGAAAAAGTGCCAGACACCACCCTCTGAGTCCTACCCTTGATGAAAGATAGAAACCTTCTGAGAACAGCACCAGACAGTCTACAAATGAGCCGCAGGTGCTTCAACAGCACACCATGATCCAGGGTGTCAAATGCAACGGAAAGATCTACAAGGACCAAGATGAAATGGGCCTTTCCGTTAGCATCCCAAGCCCAGGTCTCCTCTCCTCTGCACTGCCTGAACCTCCCCTCATTCCTGGAAGTATCTCCTTAGCTTTTATGTCAATTTACTGTTATTATCTCCTTCCCTACTAAATGGAGATGAAACTTGATGTCATAAGAGCCTGTCTGCGAATCATGTACAGTATATTGTTTCTACTCTACTCTTGTGTACCAAATTGTAACTATTGTAAATAACACTTGAGTCTGTACTGCGAATCCTTCTTTACCCCTGTGTACTGTCGATAATATATTCTGTTGCTAATGTCTAATTGTGCAACAGATGTAACTACTGTAAAAAAAAAAAATTCTTTCTAAATGTCTTTTCTGTAACTAATCCCGGGTCACCCCTGAAAAAGGGACCTCTGGTCTCAGTGGGTTTGCCTGGTTATCAAAATCTAAATAAATAAATAAATAAATTTCGATCTCTCGTTATTAGGAGGTCATTTAGTACTCAGACAAGGGTTATCTCAGCACTGTGTATCTTCCTTAATCCGGACTGGAGAGAATAATAGACTTTGTGACTAGTCAAATGATCATCCAACTGCAACACAACGACCTTCTCAATTACCTTACCTACAAAAGGTAGGTTAGAGACAGACCTGTAGTTAGCCTGACAGTCCAGGTCCAAGGAGGGCTTTTTAAGAAGGGGTCAGACCATGGCTTCCTTCAGGGGATCAGGAAAGATACACCTCTCCAATGACAACTAGACTATCTTGGCAAGGACTGGGCCAATTTTATGCACACAACCAAGAGGTGTGTGGGGCCCGGGTCCAAACTACAGTTGGTTGGTCACAGCAACTAGACAACCATTACAATGTCACTGATTGTGGGTAGACCAAAGTCAGACCACACAAACTGGGTGTCTGACATCTCTTGCCGACTACCACGGCTCCCAATAGAGACAGTCAGAAGAAGATTGGACCTGATTGTGGCAGCTTCATCCACGAAGAACCGAGCAAACTCCTCACATCGTTCTTGTGAAAAAACACTTCCAGGCTGAAGACAGATTGGATTGAACAATCTTTCCACGGTCTGGAAGAGCTGGGCTAGTCAATTCTGCATGGCAGAAATTTCCCTGGGCAGGAACTCTGCCTTCTTATGGGTAATTGCTGATTGATAGACCCCATAATGGTCCATCAAACTAAGTCTGACACACTCCAGGACCAACTTTCGCCAACACCTCTCTAGCCTTCATCCCACTCTCCTTAACTCCCTCAAGGTCTCATCAAACCAAGGAGAACTGGGGTGAAGAGTAAGGGGATGAACATGAACAGGAGCAATGGAATCCAGGGCCCCTACCACCACCTTATTATAGGCAAGTACCAGGTCCCCGGGATCCATGCATTCACTTGGTAGACCTGAAAGGTCCAGGACTGCCATCAGGCCATCCAGGGAAGCACCCCTCAAAGGATGGTACTGGACCATCTCCATAGGGGCTGGCCTATTGGAGGGGCCACAAAACTGAACCCGATGGTGTGATGGTCAGACCACCTGACTGGTTCCACCACCAAGATGGATATCTCCATCCCCAGGAGAAATGCCAAGTCCAATGAATGACCACTTATATGGGTCAAGGAGGAAATAACCTGTGTGAAGCCCAGCAAGTTCATTAGCTGGAGGAAGTCCTGACCAGTTCATCTTTGACCCATGCATTGAAATCCCCCAGAATCAACCATCTAGAGGATCCCAATGTCAGGTTGACAAAGAAGAAAAAGACTTCCCACAGGAAAACATTCCCATCTCCTGGTGGACGGTAGATGAGAAGAATCCTGCACCCCACACCCTCACCCACATTACATTCAAAGGAGTTGGTGGTCCCCATTGGTACCTCCACCAGGCTCAGTTCCAATCTAAAACAGATTGCAACTCCCCCGCCACTATGAACCAGCCTGGGATGGTGTATCACCGAGTACCCGGCTGGTATAGCTGTAGCCAAAACTGGGCCAGCATTCTCATCCAGCCAGGTCTCAGTGATGCACGCCATGTCTGATGATCTAACAAGATCAGCAAATATAGCAGTCTTGTTTTTAATGGACCTGGTGTTACATAACACCATCCGAGTAGGGTGTCATCGGGGAAGGCTGATCTACCTGTCTACAACAAGCAGAGCCCTTGGGTATGGGAATCAGGCAGGGAGGACCCCTCTCCTGAACACATTTTGCCCCAGGGTGTCTTCTTGTCCCCACTATCCCAATTCTCCCACTCCTTTCCATTCTCCCACCAGGCTCATCCCCCGCCCACCTCCTCCTCACAATCCCCAGAACCCAACACCATCTATATACTTCTAGGGACAGTGGGGAGCACCTAAAAGGGCAGAGGTCCTTGAGCCTGGAGAGGGAATAATGCCTGACCATCCCAGCACCTTCCCAGCACATCTTCACACACTCAGTGAGCACCCAATATAAACTACCACACCAACACCACTTAATCCACACCACACTTATATACCCAACCACTCAACTTTCCAATCATTCACCCACACACCATATACACACCAAATGATACAGCACCAAAAAGTACAACAATAAACAACAATTAACAACAATACATCTAATAAACATAAAATATCAAGCAAACTCAAAAGGTAATGAAGTAGTGGGTTCAATGAAAAGGAACTGCCACAACTCTCCAGCAAAAATTTGCAGCCTCTAGGAGCTCTCACCTCACCAGAGAGATAAAAGAAAATTTCTCCCCAATTCTATCTGTCACTTAGATTGGGTATACATTAAGTCAAATTATAAACTGTTTGCTTCCAAACAGGGCGCTCTCACTGCCTGCCAGGCAAAAAAAAGAAAGGGATAGAAAGTAGCTGTCTTACCGTATGTCTGATAACAATCCTCTGGGCTGTAGATTCCTGAAAGGCCTCTGGACTTTCCAAAAAAAATATTAATTCACAACTCCTCTGGGTTTCCAAACAGAGCTTCACTCCATTCCAAGCCACCACACCATCCTCTGAGAAGAATGCCACCAGGAGATTAGAGCGTGAGTAAGTCTCAGTGTGGGACAGGCTCAACAGTCTGGCCCCCTCCCAAAGACCAACAAGGACTGTACCCTGTGTGCTCATCCTCCGATGGCCACAGGTCCAGTTCCCCCACACCACTAGTCACCTCAGCAGCTCTTCCTGGGTTTAGGTCGGTCACTCAAAGAGCAACACATCCCCTCATAGGGCAGAAGTCAAAACCCTCCTGTCAGCAAAATAAACCATGACAGCAGTCTCGCCCAGCAAACTGGAAGGTTTCCAGGCTCGAAGTAGCCCAACCCCAACAGCCAACAGCTCCACTCCACACACAATCCATAGCAATCCACAGCTCAGCTCAGACCCAACGGTCATGGACAGCCAAGGCAACTGCAACTCCTCCTCTTCATCCCAACAGGCACTTAGCAAACCCGGACCACACAGGCAGCTCTTCCTAGAAACTTCTCCGTCTTTGAACCTGGCCAGAAATCAAAATAGCCAGGTAATGTAAAGTAAATCTGGACTTAAGCCTTCATCCTCAAGCTATAAGAAGAGGCTTTTAGCCATCCTCTCTGAATTTAAGGTGTCCGGTATGTTGGGCTCATTGTGTACTACAGTGTGCAAAAAAACCCTGCGCTCAGCAAACATAAAGGGGTGTTCTACCTGCATGAGTCCAGGTCAGGACCCACAAATAATTCACAAAACTAATTTTGTGTCACGCACAAAAGAATGGTGAGCATTGGGTGTAGGTGAGGTAGCCCAAATCAAGTAACAGCACACTTATATTTAATTAAAAAAACAACATAGGGTTTTATTGTGCAAATTCACAGTGTACATACACAGTGCAAACATTCACAGCTACCAACAGATATAACAATTGACCTACCCCAGTCCAACTCACCAGCCACCATTCACCCCAGCACTTACCGCAAGGCTTTCTCAGGGGACATGGTTACAATGCCCCAAAATTTAGTTATATACCGTACAAAGGGCACATGTTCTATATCACCAAAAACCATTCAATTAATCAAGTTTTCCTATTTGATCCTATTCAGTAGCCATCATAAAAGTAACTTATATTTAATCACTTTTGCTTCTAACTGCATAACATAGTGTATACTCATTTTTCAATATTTAAATATAAATATTCCATTTCCTTTACAATACTTATAAACTGTGCAGTTATTTTAAACATTCTTTCACATCTTTATGAATAAAATATGGTAATAACACATCTTGAATATTTACTTATTGACACTGTAATGAACCCCACCGTTAGTTTAAGCATTCTTAAACTTTAAATATTTCAAGTTATCTCTTAGCATTTAAAAAAATGCTAATAGATAACTTGAAATATTTAAAGTTAGAAGCAAAAGTGATTAAATATAAGTTAATTTTATGATGGCTACTGAATGGCATTAAATAGGAAAACTTGATTAATGCATGCTTGACACAAAATTAGTTTTATATTGTGCTCACTACCCACTCCAACATGGCTAAAAATGCCAAGTAAGGTGCAGGGTTTTGAGGACCCAGACACCACTAGATGATTTTTCAAAGCTAATGTTCAGCTTTGGGAAGATACTGTGCATGACTTTGAGGAAGACAAATTCACCAATTCTTGCCTTTTTTTTCTTTCTGTTCTGGTTATTTGGCAAAAATGAACCATGATGCTATTAAGTGGGTGCTTTCAGTATATTAAACTTTAAAATAGTTCATTAATCAAGTGATGAAAAGTGCTTGGACAACAGACAATTTGTTACATAACAGCTAAAACTGTACAGAGGTCTTCTAAATGTTGGACATGTTTTCTATAAATTCCCCTCAAATAAAAGAAAAATCTTTGTGATTTATTTAGTTTGGTATAAAGGAATGGCATGTGCACAATTTTCTGAATGTGTTCTGCTGTATTATGAGCAAGGACACTGGTTATCATTTTGTTCCATAAAACCTGGTAAAATTCCAGAATTTGGTCTTCCTGCACACCAATAAAAACATGGTGCTCAATTTTCAAAACTTTGATTGTGACACAGGGTGCCTGTGTCAAACAGAAGCGATGCATAGGGCACTTTGCATCACAACTTGCAAAGTTTGCGATCCTGGAGGGCCAGCTGTGGCACAACAGGAACCCCTGGACCAGAACACCTGTGCACCAGGCTTGCACCAAGGTCAGGGGTGTGCCAGGGTGCATGGGGAGCTGTGGTGGAAGCTTGCTGCAACGTCCCCATAAATCAGATTCTGACAGCCAGCAGGACCTGCCAGTACTTAGACCACACAGCAGGTGGTCTAATGGCCATTGTGCCACCCCTTGAGCCTTTGCAGGGTCAGAGGGAACCTGTGCCACTGACTGCCTGCATATCTCATCCCACCACAGCACACGGAGCACTTACACTCAATGGTGTGGTGCCCACAGATTCCCCCTAATGGTGCTAGGCATGCAGCAGTCACCCCCACATGAATGGCACAGGCATGGCATCATCCTACATTGTCCCCTTCAGGGACCTGTTGCCCCCCCCAGCACCCATCCATGTCCAACCTGCTCTCCCCAACCCCTGTCCTACCCCACCTGACACTCCCAGCTTTCAGTCTGGTCCCCATTACTGGGCGCTGATGCTGACTGACCAACCCACAGCTTGCAGCTAACCTCTCCTGTAAGCCTTGCTTTTGGTGCACAGCAACATTTGTCACAAGCTGTGGGCCTCTGGCACTGGAACTCTACTTATTTGTGAATCAGGTGCAGGGTTCCTGGCACACCAGTGATCAGCACAAGCTGCCATTGGTGCAGCTTGCATCAATCTTTGAGAAACAAGCCCACAGAATTTCCCAGAATTTGGCATTTTATACCAGATCAGTAAATCTACAGATCTTGTATTTTTCTTATAATTACTTTCTATACTATTTTCAAATTGCTTCATTTAATTCTGTATGTGTTAAGCATTCTTTTATTCTGATTAGTTATATACATACTGAAAGACTGACAGTAGACTTCCAGTAGGCTGGCCCACTGGTGCAGTGGTTGCGCTACCACTTGTGGTGCCAGAGCTTGGGTGGTTGGAGGGTCAGCCGGGGGGATGGATTGAACAGCTGCTGCATATTCTCCATCTAACGGGAGGGAGGAGGGTACCTCCTCCCAGTGTAAGGGCTCCTGGGTGACCATGGGGGTGGTTTACTGGGGGGCAACCAGTTGAGGCTGGGAGGCGTGAGCACACTGGCACTGTTATGCCATTGTGTCTGTGCATACCACACCTCTTGAACTAGTACAAAAGTAAGAAAAAGCTTGACCCCAGCTGATCCCAGAGCTGCCACCACAAAATGAAAACCTGCCCAATGACTGGATGAGCAGGGGGAATAGCCAGCCACCCCTTCTCCTACCCAGGGGATAACCGAGGTGCCATTAGAGCAGGCAGTGGTAGGGGGCTGAGACTTTGGTCACAGATACGGGGCCAAAAGCATAAATGAAAAAAAAAAAGAAGACTGCTAGTAAAATCCAGAAATTAGATTTACAATCACCACTGCAATTACCAGAATTTCAAGTCTTGAAAATGGAATTTCATTACTTTAAACACTGTATTTATTTTATTTATTTATTTATTTATTTATTTAGACAGCAGTTTGGAAAACCTTTGAGCCATAGGCTCATTTACAAAGGTACCTTGTCACAGTAAGACAAATGAAAATACACAGTATAACAGTATAACACAGTATAACAGTAACTTAAGACATAGATACAAACAAGCTGGTACAGGTAGGATTGATGCAAACAATACCAGCGTTATGTTGTCCTTAGCAGCTTAGTAGCAAGCTTTGTCATTAGTACTGAGTACAGCTTTGACTAGTGGCAATTACAGCTTCTGGTGTTAACAAGGTGGTTCTGTAAGGACGTTTTGAAGCACGATATAGTTGGAGCTTCGGAGATGGAGGGGGGCAGTGTGTTGAACCAGGAGGGGGCCCTAAAGCTGAAGACTCATTGGCTGTGAGAGGTCCTAGCTCTAGGGATAACAAGAGATGTTTTCCCAGAGGTCCGAGTATGAACTAGTGGGACAGAGCAGCGGATGGTGGTGGTCAATCCAGGCAGGGATAGCCCAAGGAGGGTCTTTTTTGAAAGGGTACAGGTCAGATATTTGAGGCGCTCATCAAGATCAAGTACCAGTGTTTTAGTGTACAGTAGACAGGTGTGTGTTCGTCTAGGTGCCCCAGTAATTAACCTGCAGGCCTTATTCAGAGTAGTGCGAATTTTATGGAGTGCGGTCTGATCAGCAGCACCATACACCGGCAGTCCATAGTCCACTAGGGACAGGATAGAGGAGGTGATCGAGTCAAAGAGCCTCCGGGGGGAGGCAGTGTTTATACCGATGTAAGATGCCCAATCGGATATTAGTGGCAGTGGCTAGGGCAGGGATGTGTCCATGGAAGGAGAGGAGGGTCAAAATGAATCCCTAGGTATTTATAGGAGCAAACTTGTTCGAGTGGAAAGAGGACCCAGAGTGAATGAGGAGTTTGAAGTTGCAGGACTTGTTTTGAGGATGAGTGAAGAACATGGGTTTTGTTTTTAGATTTATCACCAATCTCGTTCTGAGACAGCCTCGGCTTCAGCGAAGGACTTCTGCAGCGAGTCCTGGAGGGCAATAGGGTTACGACTTGAGGCAAAGATGACTGCATCATCAGCGTACAATAGAATGTTCCCCGAGCAAGAGCGTGAAAGGGTGTTAAGGTAAAGGGAGAATAGTAAGGGGCCTAGAATGGAGCCCTGGGGAACCCCAGAAAAGATGGTACAGATGTCTGAGTAGGTCCCATTAATTTTTACACACTGTGAGCGGTCAGACAGATAACTGGTGCACCAGGAGATAGGCCCAGCAGCAAAACCAGAGAGACTAAGGGCATCAAGAAGGAGGGGGTGGGAGACAGTGTCGAAAGCTTTACAGAGGTCAATGAAGACCGCACCAGCCAGAGAACCAGTGTCTAAGGAGGAGTGGAGAAAGTTGGAAAACTCTAGGAGGGCTGTGTTGGTACTGTGGCCCACTCGGAAGCCATGCTGCTCAGGACATAGGACATTGTAGGTGGAGAGGTAGTCAGAGATTTGAGAGGCTACCACTTTTTCCAAGGCCTTGGAGAGAGGAGAGAGAATGGAGATTGGACGATAGTTTCCAGCCACAGTCCTATCACCACCTTTAAAGATAGGGGTGACAGTGGCGACTTTCCAGGCAGTTGGAACCTTCCCAGGCAAAGAGAGTGGTTGATGAGACACGTGATGGGTAAGGACTGTGTCTAAGACCAGCCGTACGGATACGGATCTAGAATTGTCACTGCCCATACTATTACTCTTGAGGTCTGTGACAAGGCGCCTAAGTTCTTGGGCAGAAACAGGCGGAGGAGAAAATAAGGGTGAGAAAGATTTACGGCAGGTGCTGGGGAGGAGGGTCAAAAAAATTTGTAGGGAGGATAGGGCTAAGGTCAGTGAATGAGGTGTTGAGGTTGGCTATGAGGACTGGGTCTCGAAGAGATCACGCCATTAATGTTGATCTGTGGTGGGGGGAGTGCACTCCCATTTAACTGTTTAATGTTATCCCAGAAGGTTCTGGGGTTCCCCCATGAGGCTGTGAGTGAGGACCAATAGTGCTCAGACTTGGCCTTTCTGATGGCCCGAGTGCACTTGTTTCGGGTGGTAGCATATAACTGCCTGTCACTGGGCCGGCCAGTCTCAATGGCACGGTGCCATAGGTTGTCCCTATGTTTGAGTTGGTGGATCAAAGCTGGGGTTACCCAAGGGGCATTCTGCCTTTTAGAACGGGCGGTTGACATTGGGGCAAAGATATCACAGGCATTATTAAAAGTTCGGTAAAGAAGGAGAGAGCTGTGTCAATGTCAGGAGTTGCCTGTATAGGAGACCAGTCAATTTGGGACAGAAGTTCCTTAAGTTTTGTCAGACCACCAGGTATTAGACGCCACCGGCATGTGGACTGTGCTATGGGTTTGGGGACTGAGGATGACCAGTGAAATAGAATGGGGGAGTGATCGCTGAGAGAGTCTGGGAGGACTTGTACATTGGGGATCCGATTAGGGCGGTTGGTGAGTACCACATCAAGCAGGGTACTGGAGCCTCTCTTGGGGTTAGTCCTGGTAGGTTAGGTAACTAGTTGTGTTAGGTCTATTGCAGAAAAGAAGTCACGGGTAGAGGAGGAGGAAGGGCTGAGCCAGTTGACATTTAAGTCACCCACCAGAATTTGATCAGCAGAAGGAAGTAGTGAGGAAAGGTATTCTGTAAGAGAGGCAATGGCCTGCGTTTGGCCCCTGGGGGGCACGTATGCAGTAGTCAGATAAAGGGGTCCCTTTAAAGGGTCAGGGGTTAGTTTCAGCATAAGCACTTGGGCCCTGGAGTCAAGGATTAGAATAGGCAGGGCTAGTACGGGGAGAGATTCCTTGACATAAATAGCGCAGCCGCTGCCCCGTCTCCCAACACGGTCGGACCGGAAGAGGGTGAAACCAGGAAGGGAGACCAGGGAGTCAGGGGAGGATTTTGACAGCCAAGTCTCAACCAGAGCGATGACATCACGGTTAATTGATGTGACCAGGCATTGTAGTGCTCAAACTTTTTAGGAGGCTACAGATATTCATGGAGACCATGCATAGGCCTGTGGTGCTAGTCGGGGAGCTCCTGGGAACTGGGCCAGGGTTTGGATGAATGTTCCTGACAGGAGTAGTAGCATGACTAACACCCTGGCTGGGAGATGGTGAGAGGTTTTCCTACGATTGACATGGGGGGGAGGGGACGTTAAGGGAGCAGGGGGTGGGCAGGGTGGTACAGGAAGGGAAGGCAAGAATAAGAAGACACCCAGATGTTCCTGAGGCAAGGAGGAAGCTAGGGGGAGGGCAGAGAGTACCGAGACACACAGAGGTCCCAAGGGGCAAGAGAGCAGGTTCAGGAGCAAAGGGAGGGAGGGGTGCCAGGGCACAGTGCGGAGTAGCAGATGGGTAAGTGGGCAAGTGCACTGCTAGTGGGGATAGACACAGGCAGAGCGTGAGGCAGGGCCAATACATTGTGGTGAGCAAGATCCAAGGAAGGAGTACTGTGCAGGTAGGAGTGGGAAGTAGCGAGGGAGCATAGGTCCCTCTAGTGGCCAGCAGGTATAACCTGCAAATGGGAAAGTGGGGAGATAGGTTCTGGGCAACAGGACGTGATGTCACTGGATGTGATGTCACGGGGGTGGATCCTTAAATTCACATCCGCCCCTGGGTGGGTGGATGGTTGGGGAGGGTGGGGCAGATGGCGCGAAGCGCCGTTGGGCTAGCACCCCCTGCAGGTGTCCAGATGAAGAGAAGAGGCTCTCTTTACCTCGAAAGTTATCAGGCTGGAAATTCGGCTTCCTCAGCTCCTCAGGTGAGCTGCTTGTGTTGCTTGTGTTGCTTGTTTGTCCCGAGTGCCTGCCGCAGTTGGCAGTGAGCTTGGGGGGGGCTGCCTATGTAGTGGAGAAAACAAAGCCTCTCATTACTATGCAGCAGGAGAAAATGTTGTGACTTACACAAAGGGGCTCCACTCTAAGCAAACAGGGCTATTCCAAAATGAGGTCACACTAGGACCCAGCTATCCTAATACCTTCAGTTACAAGCACAATTAGATCCAAAACCACAATATTAAACAAGTCTGCTCTATATTAGCTGCTTAGTATGTCTGGCTTTAAGGTATAATCAGTAAGGCAACTCTAGGGCACCCAGTGAATCCCTAGCTTTACACTTCAGCATTAGTAGCACAAAGAAAAGCAAATAACAAGCCCACCCAGCGGTGAACAGGGAACAAAGTTCATAAATCAAGTGTATTTGATTATAAGCTGTAAATGTGATCAGTTTATATCTCTATGAATAATAATATGGTTAAGAAACCCAAGGCTACGTTTAAGCCAAATTATTTTGAATAGTTATATTACTAATTTTATAGCTGACCTGGATAATAAAGAATTTGGCCATCCTCAAACTGGGAAATGTTCATGACCCTTATTAGTGTGAGCAGGTGATATAGTCTTACTATCGTGGACCCTGAAAGATCTGCAAACTCAATTGGACCTACTAACTAATAAATATAAAGCACTTGATTTTGTGATTAATCTAAACAAAAGTAAAACTTTGTTGGTCAAAAGGGGCAGAAAAGTTAATAAAGGAAGATGGTATATTGATAACAAAACTGGAGCAGATAGACGTACACCTGTATTTGGGACTAGCATTTAAGAAATATTTTTCCTGGGAAAAACAAACAGTAAATACCAATAGCAAAGTGACTAAAACAACCAACCCTATTTTATTATTAACAAGAAATTTATAGGCAGTATCACTGAGGCAGCCATAATGGTTTGTAAAGGCAAAGCCATTACCATAGATTATACAAGACATAAATCTGGGGGTACACATTCCTGACAGATCTTGAAAAACCATTGGACAATTTCTATAGGAAACATTTGAGGTTTCCAGTTTCAGCTTCAGGTTGTAAGCCAGCCCGGTGGCACTGAGGGTTGAAGGGATGGACGCCATACCTGGTGCCACACCGGCGACCCGGGTTTGGGAGCAAGCTTGGGATGCTGGGGGCCAGTGGGGGGTGAGGACTTGGATTGAGCAGCTGGCTGTCAGCTCTCCTTTCCTGGGGAGGGTGTAAGGGTCTGGTGCAGATCTGGCAGCTCCTGGTGGTGACCAGATGCAGTGGCTCACTAGGCTCGGGTAAGGGGGCTTGGAGCTGCAGCAGTTGTCCTGCAGGTGGGTGCAGGAGCATGCCCACACTGTGCTGGAAGTTATTGCATGCTGCGCTCCTTAGGAGAAAGGGGAGGTACAAGTAGAAAAATCCTCCTTCCCTCTGGTAGGCGAATGTGGGTCTAGGGGCAGCAGGCACCATGTCCAATTCCGGGTTCCGGGGCATCCTCCAGGTTCTCCTCTCATCTCGTTCTGTCCACCAGATACTCTAGAAAGAGTACCAGTAAGGTGGTGGTGGTCCTTGCTCCAGGGAACTTAGATCCAGTGGGTCTGGAGGGGACACAGTGATAATGGAAGGAGCCCCACCAGGGATGATGTCTGGACTTCAGGAGGATGGGAAAAAGCCTGCCCGCCAAGCAACTCAGCTGGAGAGAGTCTAAAAAGTAAGGGTGCAGAAACAAATAGTTAAAAAAAACAAAACTTCAGGTTGTAGTGTGAGAGCTGAACTAGGGCAGACATCACTGTTCGCTTTGACTGCTTGATGTACCATTAACTATTTGCTCTGTACAAAATTCAGATAGTTTTGCATATCGGTGTTTAATAGAGGAAATGAAGTTAGTTGTGAAAAAGAGCCTGTAAGACTCCCTGGATTGACTTTATTAAGAAAACAGCACATAGCATTGGAAAAGGGAATTTATCGAATTTGATTTATAGAAGGCATTACAATTTCACCGAGTTACAATAAATGTAATAAGATGAGATTATATGAAACTGATAAGCAGAGACATATGACAAGGTTAGCATAACAGATTCAGTCTACTCTAGCAACTTTTATTGATTGATCAAGCTGTATGGTCTATTCTCTCAAGGTATAGATTTGAAGCTTTCCCAAGCAGAATTTTTGACAAAAGATTTAATCAAGATGATACTGAAATGTCAGATAACTCTCCATGCAAAGTGGGAGGAACTGAAGATTAGACATGTGGTACTTTTATGCTCATGGTAGAGAAAACAAAAAGAATAACGATTGGGTAATGTGTTACTGTAAGAAATCTTCATTTACAGAAACAAACTACTGTTACATACATACATACCTGTAGATACTGTCAGCAAATAAGGGCCTGTGCTCCATCCAGTCAGCCCATTTGAGCTCGTAAGATCACTTTAAGTTTTTCTAGAAGTCTGTTGCCCCTTACCCCTGACTTCCAGGATTCCCTTATGTCCATCCCATGCATTCTTAAATCCTGTGATTGTTTCAGCACCCACCACTTCCTCAGGCAGGGTGTTCCACTTATTCCCCACCCTTTCAGTGAAGAAATTCTTCCTCACATTTCCCCTGGCTTGCCCTCCCTCCAACTTAATCCCATGCCCTCTAGTCCTGAAACATCTTTTTCACTGGAAAGTAGTGATATCCTGCACCCTCTTCCTCCCTATTAGGTACTTACATGTCTCTGTTATATCCCCTCTCTCCTTTCTCTTTTCCAGGGAGTACATTTTCAAGTCCTTCAGCCTGTCCTCATAGGACTTGTGATGCAATCCCTGTACCATCATTATTGCCCTCCTCTGAACCTTCTCCAACCTGTCTATGTCCTTACATAGGTAAGGTCTCCATAACTGGACACCATACTCTGGGTGGGGCCTCACTTGTGTCTTGTTTAGTGGCATTATGACCTCCCTTTTCCTACTGGTGATGCCCCTGCCTATGCATCCCAGCATCCTATTTGCTTTACCTGCTGCCTTGTCACACTGTTTCCCTACCTTGAGATCATCAGAAATGATAACCCCAAGGTCCCTTTCTTGCTTGGTGCAAGCTGTATCTTCACCCCCCAACTGATATGTTGTTCCAGGGTTTTTGTGCCCCTTATGCATTATTTTGTACTTTTTTGTGTTAAATTTCAACTGCCAAACCCTTAACTATTCTTCATGCCTCTGCAGGTGCCTCCTTATTCTGTCTATACACTCTGGCATGTCCACTCTGTTACAGAGCCTCGTGTCATCAGCGAACAGGGAAATTCTGCCTTCTAGGTCCTGTGCAATGGCACTGATGAAGATACTGAATTAGACCAGTCTCAACACTGATCCCTGCAGCACCCCACTGGTCACTTTTACCTTTGTGGCGTGACAGCCATTTAGCACCACCCTCTGTGTCGGGCCACCCAACCAATTATCCACCTACCGCACTGCTGTCCTGCCCACTCCCATATTCTCCAGTTTATTTAACAGCCTTCTATGAGGGACAGTGTCAAAGGCATGGCTGAAGTCAAGATAGGCCATGTCCACTGTCCTCCCTGATCCACTTTGCTTGTCACCCACTTGAAAAATTAAATGAGGTTGATCTGGTATGACCTCTCCCCAGTGAAACCATGCTGCCTTGGATCCTGAAGTCCATTGGCAACCAGATGTTCTACCAATCTTTCCTTCAGTACTGCTTCCATGATCTGCCCCACTACCGAGGTCAGGCTGACTGAAACATAAAAACATAGAAGTTGACGGCAAATATGGACCCCAAGGCCCGTCCAGTCTGCCCATTTCTTTTTCTACCTTATGAATGTGCCTTGGCCTTTGCTCTGTCAATAGCCTATCTTTTTATACTCATCTGTATTGCTCCCTTATGCCTATCTCATGCCTGTTTGAAGCCCTGCACTGTATTTATATCCACCGGCTTCCTGAGGTAGGCTGTTCCATGCATCCACCACCCTTTCTGTGAAAAAGAACTTCCTCACATTACCCCTTAATCGGCCTCCCTCTAATCTCATGCTGTGTCCTCTTGTCCTGATATTTTTCTTAAATTGAAACATGTTAGACTCTTTCAACCTGTTAATGCCCTTAAGGTGTTTGAATGTTTTGATCATATCATCTCTCTCCCTCCTTTACTCTAGGGTATACATATTGAGCTCTGTTAATCTGTCCTCATATGTTTTCTGATGCAGTCCCTGCACCATTTTGTTTGCCCTTCTCTGGACTGCCTCAATTTGGTTAATGTCCTTGTGAAGGTGTGGCCTCTAATACTGCACGCAGTACTCCAGATGGGGCCTAACCAGTTTCTTGTAAAGAGGGATTATTACCTCCCTCCCTCTTCTGACTTGCGATACCCCTACTGATATACCCCAACATCCCCCTAGCCTTACCTACTGCTTAAGTAGTCTGCTTGGATGATTTCAGGTCATCGGCCATGATGATGCCCAAGTCTTTTTCCCTTGTGACTGCCAGCAACTCCCCTCCTAGCCTATAGGTGGCTTCAGGGTTTCTCTTCCCTATGTGCAAGATCTTGCACTTCTTTGCATTAAACCCCAGTTGCCATTCTTCTGACCATTTTGCTAGTTTATCCAGGTCTCTTCTCATTCTGCCCACCCCATCTGGATCATCTATTCTGTTACAGATCTTGGTGTCATCTGCAAACAGACAAACCTTACCCTCCAGTCCATCTACAATGTCACTGATGAAGATATTGAAGAGGACTGTTCCCAGGACTGATCCCTGAGGTACCCCACTTGTGACTTGCATCCCTTTTGACTGCATACCATTTTCCACCACTCTCTGTTTTCTGCCCATCAACCAGTTTGCTACCCAGTTGACCAACTTCTGACCCACCCTGAGCCTACCCAGCTTATTAATCAATCTTCTATGTGGAACAGTATTGAAAGCTTTGCTGACGTCAAGGTAGGTGACATCAACTGCCCCCCCTTGGTCCACCACTCTGGTTACCCAGTCAAAAAACTCTATGAGATTAGTTTGACGGGACCTTCCTTTTGTAAACCCATGCTGTCTTGGATCCTGTGCTCCTATGGATTCCAGGTGTTGCACTATCCTTTCCTTAAGGAGTGCCTCCATAATCATGCCCACTACTGAGGTAAGACTGACTGCTCTGTAGTTCCCTGCATCCACCCTGCTACCACTCTTGTGGAGTGGGATCACATGAGCCCTTCTCCAGTCTTCTGGGACCTCTTCTGTGCTCAGAGACTCACTAAAGAGTCTGATAATGGCTCTGCTAGTTCCACCCTTAGCTCCGTTAGTACCCTGGGATGTATGCCATCAGGTCCCATTGCCTTGTCCACCCTGAGCTTATTGAGCTCTTGTAGGACTCTTTCTTTTGTGAAGGGACTAGAAACTGGTCTGTAGTTCCCTGCTTCCTCTTTGTTACCACTTTTGTACAAGGGGACCATATCTGCTGTCCTTCAGTCTTTGGGAACCTCCTCTGTTTCCAGTAATTGGCTAAACAGGATTGACAGAGGTTCAGCCACTACCTCTCCTAGTTTCTTTAGGACCCTGGGGTGCACCCCATCCAGCTCCATTGCTTTATTGACTCTTATTCATTCCCATTCCTTTAGGACCCTTTCTCATGTAAAGAGCCTTATGTCCATTCATGTGCCATTCCAACCCCTTGTACTCCCTTCAAGCCCATTACCCTCCCCTTCCTCAGAAAAGACTGAGCAGAAATATCTGTTCAGTATGTCAGCTTTACTGTTGTCATCCTCCACACTGCCCCATCCTCCCCCTTCAGCCTCACTATCCCTGCTTTCACTCTTCTTTTTTCACTTATGTACATGTAAAAGGTTTTGTACCCTCTAACCACTGATTTTGTGATAATAATAATAATCATAATAAGCTTTATTTATTTGGTGCCTTATCAAAACCAAGGCACCTAACAATTTTAAAATCAAATCAAACATCAGTACACATATAATAATAAAATAACAGCATACCATCCAATCAGTCGCGGAATGCCTGGTGCCACAAAAATGTTTTTAAAGCTTGCTTGAATCCCTCCACAGTTGTGCACTCCTGTAACCGATGGGATAGAGAATTCCAAAGGGTAGGGGCTGCACACATAAATGCTCTCACCCCTGATGATTTCAAACATACCCTTGGAATCACTAGCAACCCCTCATCAGCTGAGCGGAGTGATCGTGCAGGACAGTAAGGGACCAGGAGCTCTTTCAGGTTATCCAGCCCCAGTCCATGTAGGGCTTTGAAAGTCAACAAACTGACTTTAAAGGTGATCCACCACTGTACTGGCAGCCAGTGCAGTTCACGCAGCACCAGCGAAATATGACAGGACCGAGCAGATCCTGTCAAAAGCTGGGCTGTCACATTCTGCACCAGCTGCAAGTGGCGGATTTCCATCCCAGGAAGCCCTAGCCGAGGTGATGCACCCTTCTGTCTGAGCTTTGGCTTCCCTTACTGACCTCCCTGCCTCTCTTTGCTTCTCCTGGTAATTTTCCCTATCCCCTTCTGCCTGTGTCATTTTGTATTGCCTGAATGCAATCTTTTTGGTTTTCACTTTCTCTGCTACCTCCTTGGAAAGCCATAATGGCCTCCTCTTCCTTTTCCCCTTGCTAATCTGCTTAATGCATAATTGTGTTGCTCTTGTTATCCATGTTTTAAATAATGCCTACTGTTCTTCCACCCCCAATTCCCTCGCCATTCCTATTAGTGCCTCTTTCAACCATGTCTCCATTTTCCCCAAATCTGCTCTCCTAAAATCCAGGATACGTGTTTTTGTGTGGCTTGCTTCTGCTCCTTCTGTGATTTTAAACCTGGTCAGTGTTCCCCAGGTGCTCCCCCACTGTTACCCCTATTACACTGTCCCCATTTGTGAGCATGAAGTCCAGTATTGCCTTCTGCTGAGTTGGTTCCATGAACAGTTGCTTATGGAAGGCACCCTAACCTAAAGGGAGTCCAGGATAAATCTGATCCTAGTTGATGTTGCTGCTGGGAAGCTCCAGTCCATGTCTGGAATATTGAAGTCTCCAACCAGCACCACCTCACCTTTGTCCACCATCCTTTGGATGGCTAGCATTAACTCCCTCCTGTGTTGGTGGTCTATAGACCACCCCTGTGAGGATGGCTGACCCTGTTTTGCTTTCCAGCTTAACCCACAAAAACTACTTATTTCTACTGTTGAAATTAGAGTATTTTTTAAAATCTGCTTACAGAATAAGGATAATGAGATAGTCTACAATCCATGCATTTAAACAAATGCTGAAAGGCTTACTATTTGTGGCTCTGTAATTACCTTTATTATCTCTGTATCCCCTCTCCTTCATATTACATAATACTTTACTTGCAATGTATTTATTCCCGTACCTGTGCTAATGATGAAGTTATTGTATATTTGTGATTATGTATGAATTCTCTTTTTATGCATGTATAATGGTATTGCTGAATTGCACCTTTGTAATATCTTTTGATGAACAAATAGATTACTTTAACTTAATTTAACTTCACTACTTTGAAAATATGCAGCAAGACTTGATGGTTTAACAGGAAAACTTTATAATAAACACAATATTGAAGTTCTGTAGTGCTTTCCAACCAGCTTTGTGATGGAATCTTAGGCTCTTCATGGTCACCTTCCTACCAGGAGACTTGATCACAGATGCCTCCCCAACGCCTCTGTCATGTGGGGTTCCACAGGGCTCGATCTTGTCTCTGATGTTATTTGTGGTGTACATGCTAACCCTGTGTGAGATCATTCGACAATACAGAGTGGCATTTCACTGCTATGCTGATGACACCTGGCTGTATTTGTCATTTGTGCCAAGAACATCTGATGCTGTCAATGTGCTTTACATCTGTCTGGCTAAAATCAATGACTGGATGGCTTCCAGCTGGCTGAGACTAAACCTGGATAAGATAGAGGTGCTAGTGATCGAGTCAGGTCATGGTCGTGATAGGTTGCAACCTGGAGCAGACACGGGTCTTTTCCTGGGGTCTTCTCTATTGCTAGCCTGCCTGAGGGTGCGAAATCTAGGTGTGATCCTGGATAGCAGGCTGACCTTTGAAGATCAGGTGTCATCTCTGGTTAAGAGTGGCTTTTACCACTTGTGGAAAATCACCAGGATCAAGCCCCTTGCTCCGCCTGAGGATCTGCCGACTCTGATACATGCCTTTGTTACCTCTAGGCTTGACTACTGTAATGCTCTTCACTTTGGGGTCATTGGAGGAGCACTCCACAGGCTGCAGCTGGTGCAGAATGCAGTGGCCCAATTTCTGATGGGTCTGTCTAGGTCCTGTCATGTGACCCTGGTCCTGTGTGCTCTGCACTGGCTGCCGGTCAGGGAAGGTCCTTTTCAATGTGGGCCTTCTCACTTATAAGCCGTATATGGGCTGGATCCTGGCTACCTTTCAGAGCTCCTGACACCTGAAACCTCTGCTTGCTCCCTCCGCTCCTTTTTGAGGGGCCTCCTGGATGTTCCCATGGTTCGGCTCAAGACATCTAGTAATCAAGCTTTCAGTGTCTTTGTCCAACCCTGTGGAACATGTTTCCAGCTGTAGTCTGGGAGGCCCCTTCAATCGGTGTTTTCAAGCAGCAGTTAAAGGCTCACCTCTTCAGTCTGGCCTTCACAGAGTAATCAGTACTATTAGAGAATTTTATTATCTGAACTTTGATTTTATTTATCTGCTATTTATGGATTTTAATTAGTTGTTTTATCTGTAATACTTTGTTAGACGCCCAGAGCCTCCTGGATTGGATGCCATAAAAATAAAATTTGCCTTGCCTTCTCCAGGTCATCTGTTCCACTTTTAGTAACAAACACTCAGGATAATACTTGGCAGCCATATCTTAGGTTTTCAAGAGGTTAATACATGTAAGTTCTGTTCCATTCCATGCTTCCACGAAATATAATCCCTCTCACAAGGAGTTGTGTTCATTCTTCTCTGTTGGAAACCTTGAGGTGCGGCTGTCGGTTATTATCCTGAGTGTTTATAACTATAAGTGGAACAGTGAATTTTGTGAACTAATTTCTAGGCTTTCTCCTGAGGAAGCTTATAATGTGGGAGAAACATAGAGGACAATCTGTATGCTTGCTTGAATTGTGATAAATAAAATGCCTGAAGCACAGAGGGGATTTTCAAGTGCCACCCTCCCCCCCGTTTCTTGTTGCGAACTTGGATTTGTTGACAAAAAATGCATGCTATTGCAAAGGACATCCAGCAACAAGTGCAGCTCCCACCCACAACACAGATGCAGTAGATTTTAGTAATGAACAGTCTGTAAATTTGAAGTAACGTTTCCCAAGTTGTATTCAAACCTCAAAATTTGTAATGAAACATCTCAAATTATCTCAAATATAGAACCATAAACTTTGCTGAAACCCTATCACAAACATCAGTAACAACATGTACCGATTTCTTTCATACTACATTAAATTGTGATGTGAAAGAAAAAAATGTTCTGCACTGGGGATTGAACCCAGGCCCCCTACACACTACTGTTTGGTAACCAATAGCTCTACTATCCTACTAAGGTTCCACAACAAAAGATGCATGCTGTGGCAAAAGACATCCTGCAGTGAGTACAGCCCCACCCCCACTTACACACAGATGCAGAGGGTTTTAGTAGTGAACAGTCTGTCAGTTAAGCAATAACAACCAAGAAGGTGGTAATTTCTGAAGGATTAACAACTGAATGGGGCAATGGGTGGTACGAGGTGAGCGTTAAGGCAAGAAAATGACTGACTTCAAGGCTGTTATTGCAATTATAAGTCTAATCACAATAAGAACTTTTGTTTTTGCTGGTTTTATTCAGGTTTTAGCTGTGTGGCGCAAGCCGTGAGTGCCACACAGCATCGGTCTAGAGTTGGATTGGTTATTTCCAAGATGTTAATGTCTGATCCAGTAGCCAATCAGGAGCCTCGCTAGGCTCATGAACAATTAATTAGACTTATACTTTGAAAAAATGTTTCCCCAAGTTGCATACAAACCACAAAGTCTCAGCAGGAACTTTTCAAGTTATCTGCAACATACACATTTAAAGTTTGCTGAAACTCTATCACTGACATCAGCAATGATATCTAAAAATGTCTCTCATACTACACAAATTGTAGTGAGAAAGAAAAATTGCTCCTCAATGGAGATCAAACTCAGGCCCTCTAATCACTGCTGCCTGATAGCCTGTAGCTGTCTCATTGTACTAAGGTTCCTGGACAGGAGATGCATACTGTGGGAATGGACATCCATCAGCAAGTGCCCCTCTCCCCAGCTGTAGTGGATTTTAGTAATGAACAGTCTGTGAATTTGTAATAATGTTTCCCAAGTTGCATTCCATCCTCACAGTCTGAGCTGGAACATTTCAGATTTTCTGCATTATAAACCTTTAAACAACTTTATCACTCACATCAGAAATGATACCCAGCAATTTATCTCATACTACGGAAACTGTAGTCAGAAAGAAAAAAATATCCCATATTGGGGAGCAAACCCATGCCCAGTAACCACAACTGAATGATAGTATTTATTTTTACCAGTGTACTAAGCTGTCATGACAGGATGTATGCTGTGGCAATGGATATCCAGTGGCGAGGATATACCCCCCCCCCACACACACAGCAGTAGTGGATTTTAGTAATGAGCAGTCAGTCAATTTGAAGTAATGCTTCCCTAATTGCATTCAAACCCAAAAGTCTCAGCTGAAACTTTTCAAGTTAATAATTCTTCTCATACTACATAAATTCAGTAAGAAGGAAAAAATATGTTCTGCACTGGGGTCAAACCCAGGCACCATGGCCATGTATCCACAACTGCTTGGTAGCGGGTAACTCTACCCCTTTAGCAAAGTTCCTTGACAGAGGTTGCATGCTGTGGCCTTGGACATCCAGCAGTAAGTGCAGCCCCCCAACAGAGCTGCAGTTGACTTTACTAATGAACAGTTTTTCAGTTTGAAGTAATGTTCCCCACGTTGCATTCAAACCCCCAAAGTCTAAGCTGAAACTTCCTATGTTGCCTGCATCATAGAATTATAAACACTGATGAAACTCTATCACTAACATAAGTAACAACATAAAAAACTTTCTTTCATACTACAGCAATTGTAGTGTGAAAGAAAAAATGACCCACATTGGGGATCAAATCCGGCCCACTACCCAATATTCCTTAGTTGCCTGTATTCCTACCATTATACTAAGCTTTCTTGACAAGAAATGCATACTGTAATCAAAGGACATCCAGCAGCAAGTGCAGCCCCCACCCTCTACACAGATGCAGTGGATTTTAATTATGAACATTCTGTCAAATTGAAGCAAGGTTTACCAAGTTGCATTCAAACCACAATGTCTCAAAGGAACTTTTCAAGTTATCTGAAACACATAACTTCAGACTTTGCTGAAACTCTATAACTAACATTAGCAATGCCATCTAAACATATCTTTCATACTACTCAAATAGTAATGGGAAAGAAAAAATATATTCCTCATTAGGGATCAGACAGTGGCCTTCTACCATTGCTGCTTGATAGACTGTAGCTCTCCCAGTGTACTGAGGTTACCTGCCAGGAGATGCATGCTCTGTCCAGGACATCCATAAGTGAGTACTGCTCCTGCTCCAGCCCCCCCCCCAACACACAGCTGTAGTGGATTTAAGTAATTAATGGTCTGTCAATTTGTAGTAAGGTCTCCCAAGTTGTATTCAAACCCCAAAGTCTCAGATGAAGTTTTCAAGTTATCTGCAATATAGAACTTCAAACATTGCTGAAACCCCATCACTAACATCAGCAATGACATCTAGAAATGTCTCTCATACTACATAAATTGTAGTGAGAAAAACAAATGTATGACCTGGCTGAGGATGGGATCAGAGCAGTGCAACAGGAGTTTATGGAGTTGGGGAAGGGTCTTAGACAAGTAGCACACACGGTAACTTTCTTGGACGTGATACCTGTCTATGGCATGGATAAGGCCAGGGTACACAGCACCATGGGATTCAATGACTGGTTGAAATACTAGTGCAGAGCTCAGGGATTTGGCTTCATTGGGGACTGGGGCTCCACCTGGAGGGATGCAGGCCTATACAGGTGCGATGGTCTGCATCTATCCAGGAGGGGAACCAGTATCCTAGGTGATAGTTTTAAATGCTTCATTGGCAAGCAGTTAAACTAGCCAAGGGGGGAAGCACTGAAAAGGAGAAGGGAAATACCAGCCCCCCCCAAAAAATCAGGGTAATTAGTGAGGTAAACACCAAGATAGAGCAGTCAGTAGGGAGAAGGGCAGGGGTAAATGGAGAAAAAGACAAAGGTAGTAAGGACAGGGATGGGGCAAAAAAAAGCCATAAAAAATGGAGGGTAATGAGTACCAATGTCCTTAGTCTGGGTAAAAAGCTCCTTGAAATGATGGCCTTAATGGAAGAGGGATGCCTGGATATTGTGGTAGTCACAGAAACATGGTACACAGAGAACCATGACTGGGATGTCAACATACCAAGGTACACAATCTACTGGAGGGACAGGGAGGGAAGAATAGGAGGAGGAGGAGGAGCTCTCTATGTAAGGGAAGGGATCAAAGCAATGGAACTAAAGGGTAAACAGGGAGGAAAGGAAGCACTATGGGTCACCCTGGAGACTGGAAATGGCTCCACAATCCGCACAGGGGTTGTATACAGACCCCAGTCTCAGGGGGAGGAAATGGACAAGGAAATGATGGAAGGCATCTTTGGGATGGCAGAGAAAGGGGAGATATTGTTGATGGGGTACCTGAATATGCCAGATGTTAACTGGAGCACCTTTGCTGCAGCCACATCCAAGAGCAGGGCTATTCACGATGCCCTACAGGGGGCATGCCTCAAACAACTAGTTATGGAACCCACTCGGGAGGGAGCAATCTTAGACCTGATACTCTCAAATGGGAATGAAGAGAGGATCTCTGATCTTGAAGTGGGTAGCCATCTGGGAACAAGCGACCACCAAACGGTGTGGTTCACGATAAACTTAGCTGTAGAGTCAAGCCACACAAAAGTGAATGTACTGGACTTCAGGAGGGCTGATTTTATCAGAATGGGAGAGTGCCTCAGAAAAGCACTAGCAAACAAGCAAGAAGGTGGGGTGGAGCAACAATGGAGAAACATAAAAACTGCCACTACAGAGGCAACAAGCCTTTGTGTGAAGCAAATAAAAAAATCAAAACAAAAGAATAAACCACTATGGTTCTCAAAAGAAGTGAAGGAAGGTAAGGGAGAAAAAGATAGCATTCAGGAAGTATAAGGAAACACAAAAGGAGCAGGACAGATAGCTGTACCAGTTAAAGCAGAAGGAAGCAGAGAAAGCAGAGAAAGCAGTCAGAATAGCAAAGGTCCAACCTGAGGAAAAGATAGCCAACTTGGTTAAGAAGGGGGATAAAACCTTTTATAGGTACATTAGGGAGCAAAGAAAGACTAAGACAGGGATACTGAGGCTGAATAAAGAGGAAGGTGGTTGGGCAGACAGTGACAATGAAACAGCAGGGATACTGAACAAATACTTCTACTCAGTATTGACAATGGAAAAGCAGGGAGAGATACCTAATCCAGTCAACAGAAGCACACTGGATAGAGGGGTTGATATTAGTCCTTTCACAGAAGAAAGGGCTCTGAAAGAACTCTTAAAACTGAAGGTTGATAAAGCAATGGGGCCTGATGGGATTCACCCCAGAATTCTAAAAGAACTAAGAGAAGAACTAGTAACACCACTGACTACCCTTTTTAATAAATCATGGGAGGATGGTGTGGTACCTGAGGACTGGAGGAGGGCAGATGTGATTCCCCTTCACAAAAGTGGGAGCAAGACAGGGGCAGGAAACTACAGACCTGTCTGTTTGACCTCAGTGGTAGGGAAAATAATGGAATCACTCCTGAAGGAAAGAACCAAAGCAGCATGGATTCACAGTGGGAGGGTCATGTAAGACAAATCTAATTGATTTCTTTCACTGGGTGACCAAAGTAGTAGACCAGGGAGGGGCTGTGGACATGGCCTACCTAGACTTTAGTAAGGCATTTGACACAGTCCTGCACAAAAGATTAATAAACTAATTAGCCATCCTGGGAGTGGGTCCCAGGGTGGTAGCCTGGGTAAAACACTCACCGGACAACAGGACACAGCAGGTAATAGTAAATGGAGTCCACAGTGAAGAAAGGAGGGTTACTAGTGGTGTACCGCAGGGTTCAGTACTGGGGCCGGTCCTTTTTAATGTCTTTATAAGTGACATTGCAGAGGGACTGGAAGGAAAGTATGTCTCTTTGCAGATGACACAAAGATCTGCAACAGGGTTGATACACAAGCTGGGGTAGAAAGGATAAAAAGGGACTTGGCAAGGTTGGAGGAATGGTCAAATGTATGGCAGCTTAGATTCAACGCAAAGAAGTGCAAAGTAATGCACCTGAGAAACAAAAACCCAGGGGAAGAGTACACAATGGGGGGTGAGATACTGACAACAGAAATGGAAAGGGTCCTGGGGGTAGTCATATCAGATGACCTAAAGGTAGGCCAGCAATGTGAGAGGGCAGTAAGGAGGGCTGGGGGGATACTGGGATGTATTGGGAGAGGCATCACCAGTAGAAAACAGGAAGTTGTTGGCCCTTTGTACAGACAGTTGGTAAGACCACATCTGGAGTACTGTGTACAGTTCTGGAGACCCTACCTCCACAAAGACATAGGCAGGGTGGAGGCTGTCCAGAGGAGGGCAACAAAAATGGTGCATGGTCTGCACCAGAAGACATATGAAGAAAGACTAAAGGATCTTAAGATGTATAGCCTCAAGGAAAGGAGGGAGAGGGGGGACATTATAGAAATGTTCAAATACCTCAAGGGAATCAACAAAGTCCAAGAGGGTAACATCTTTCAGAAAAAGAGATGTGCAAGAAAAAGGGGGTACAATTTGAAGATAGAGGGGGACGGCTCACAGGTAATGTGAGGAAGTATTTCTTCACAGAGAAGGTTGTGGATGCATGGAACAGCCTTCCTGAGGAGGTCGTAGAGTCAAAAACAGTTGGGGAATTCAAGAATGCATGGGACAGACATAAGGCAATTCTAGTTGGGATAGGAGGAAGTAGGCTGTTGGTTAACTAGGATCTGCAGCTTATCCGTTAGGTAGGGAAATGGGCAGACTGAGTGTGCCAGGCGGTCCTTATCTGCCATCAAATTCTATGTTTCTATGAATGTTCCACATTGGGGATAGAACAAAAGCGCCCCTACCTGTACCAGATTAACAATGGCTCCAATGGCTCCATGGAGCCAGGCCCACACTCAGAAGGGGGCCCACTGGCCCAGGGGTAGCTACTGCCCACGTGCCTTGTGGAAGTTGTGGATTGTTCTTTGGTGTTGTATATATTTATTTATTTTTGCACAATAAGTGCCCTGCCTGCCCTTGTGTACACTTAACACTATGTTCGAGTCATTAGTAACATCATGTGATGTGGAGGAGCAGAGTGTGTGAGTTGCACAACACACACTTTCCCGCTGCCACAGACAGGTTACAGCTCAGTTGGTGATGAGGTGAGCTCTTGCTTGGTGGCATCAAAAAGAATTTCGTTATCCTTAGTCTCACTGCAATGCTTAATGGATCTGACTGCAAGTAAGCACAGGACCATTTGGATCGTGGTCAGAAGTCAGGATTGTTTGGTTCCAGGAGGAGGAGGAGGAGAGGACTCAAGAAGCAGATCTTAACTGATGGGCTCACTGGCCTGGTGGCAAGTGGCAGGCCACAGGTTCCAGATGGGTAAGTAAGTTATCACAATTGCTCCCCATTCACACTTGTAGGTTGTGTTTATTTACTTGAATCTTGACATATCGTTCTGCACTGTGCACACATTTGAGCAGCCACCTGCCACCTCAAACATGTGAGCTGATTCAGTACAGAAGAAGTTCTGCTGTACTGAATCAGTCTGAACACTTGAGCAGGCAGGTGGCTGCCTGAACATGCAGTGCACAGCAGTCAGTGCCTGTGTGTGAATGTGCGAGGGGACAAACTGGCACCTGACCCCCACTGTTTGTTGCCCCATGCCCCTCCCATTGCCCTGCTGAAATCTGAAATGGTGCCCACCCCTGATTATCACACATCTGAGCATTTTGGTTTCACCCAAGTAATGGTGATCCTAGCTAGGTAGGTCATCTGAACACCGTCACCTGCCCCCCCCCCCCATGAAAATGGGGCCGACAAAACTTTTTGGTGCCAGGTTCACAAAAGGTTAATCTGGTCCTGCCTCTACCCACTACTGTTTGGCTTCCTGTAGCTGTACAACTGTACTAAGGTTCCTTGACAGAAGCTGAATGCTGCGGCAAAGGACATCTAGCAGTGAGTCCAGCCACCCCACATGCCTTTACAGATACAGTGGATTTTAGTTATGAGCAGTCTGTCAAATTGAAATAATGTTTCCCAAGTTGCATTCAAACCAGAAAGTCTCAACAGCAGTAATTTTTTAAAGTTATCTGCAACACACAACTTTAGACTTTGCTTAAACTTTATCACTCCCATCAACAGTGGCATCTAAAAATATCTGTCATGCTACATAACTTGTTGTGAGAAAGAAAAAAAATGTTCCTCATTGGGGATTAAACCCAAGCCACCTACACGCTGCTGCTTGGTGGCCTGTAGCTCTCCTAGTGTACAAAGGTTTCCTGACAGGAGATGTAGGTTATGGTAAAGGGCATCCATCAGCAAGTGCTGCCCCCCCACACACACAGCTATAGTGGATTTTAGTAATGAACAGTTTGTCAGTTTGAAGTAATGTTTCCCAAGTTGCATTCAAACCCCAAAATTATAGCTAGAACTTTTTAAGTTATTTGCAATATGGACCCTAAAGCCTTCCTGAAAATCTACTAGAAACATCAACTGTGATATCTAACAATTTCTTTCATACAGTCAGCCCTGGTTAATACGTAAGCATTGTTTTTTGCTCACATTGTTATGTAATAAAAGCATATGCTGTAATCAGAAAATGATGAGAGGACCTTTTGCTTTCCTTTATTTTAAAAAAATGAAAATTTGGAAAGACAGTACTGAGTAGTTAAAAACATCTAATTTTCCTTTCTTAATCATTTATTAATACTAAGTTAATGCTTAGCTTAATTCAAAATATTCCATGACTTTTGCACAAAAAGTTTCTGCCCCTTTAACATTTACACATTTTTTATGTCAAGAACACAGTCCACAAGTTTCTGGGTTTTCTCTGAAGGCTTTTGCTCCAGGTAGGAGCAGAAAACCAGTGTTCAGTTCACAGCCAACAGCAGTGTTCTCAGTTAGCAGAAGCTACCACCAGATCTTTCTGCCAAGGTTCATACCTGATCTGGGGCTGGGTTGTTGCTGAGTGGGGAGGGGACGCTTTTAAAACAGGAGCTGGATTGAATGGGATAGCACTGTGACAGCTGGCAGAGCCATTAAACTGTCTAAGATGAGTTGAGTTGGTGGAGTGAGAGGGATGGCAGGAGGGAACATTATTTGTTAAAGGTAATAAGAACAGGTTCACCCATGCCAGAGCACCAGTGAATTTGCTGCTGGC
Source organism: Neoceratodus forsteri (assembly GCA_016271365.2). Classification (NCBI taxonomy): domain Eukaryota; kingdom Metazoa; phylum Chordata; order Ceratodontiformes; family Ceratodontidae; genus Neoceratodus; species Neoceratodus forsteri. The sequence continues at coordinate 287,930,175 of CM028130.1, forward strand.
AATTAGAACACCAGCAACATGCCGATGGCAGAAAGCACTGTGGAATAAAAGCATACCCCACAAAATGTGCAAACAGCCGCACCTCAACAGGGACAGAAGCACCCCAACAGGAGGCGCACACACCCCAGCGGACACAACAAGAGCAACTGGCAGGCACTGCAACAGTGTGTGTCGCTGATGCTGACAGTCCACCTGCCATGGTGCCCAACATCAACCCATGTAAATACCTATGGACATGGTGACCACACAGTCCACCCACCCAACACCCACACCATAACATGACAGGAAACTCACCACCCCCTCAAAAGTTGCCCTGAGGCATGGCCCCACCACCAGCAGACCCATCCCAAACACCCACTGGGAAGTGGAAGTGCATGGCAGCGCCCCCGGAAACCCATGCAGGTGTCCACAAATATGAATGCTGGACATATAAAAGCAAAATAGGAAGTGTGAGGCACACACAATAGGGAAACAGGGAAGGCAAGTGGTCAGTACAGTCTTGGTCAGTCCTCAGTTTCCCATTGGCCCATGAATCTGCATGTCTGTTGGCAGAAGGGCAGGCACCGTGGCCCACAGGATAGGAGACATTGGAACAATGACGCATATCAAAGATGTACAAGGGAGAAGTAGCATATGTAGGTGTGTTGTGCCCACTTGGGGCTCGCACCTCGCTGCCAGAGTAAAAGTTACAAGCCTGTCCTGGGAAGCAACCCACAATTCTGCTACTGCAAATTAGCAGACCCTGAGGCTTTCTTCCCCTATTGAACCTGTGGCCGGGGTCCTTCGAACTCCGGTTCATTGCAGGGCCCAGAAATCTACAGAAACAGCCAAAAGCCGTATACCCCGTCAGGTACGTTGGTATTTGGTGCCTTTGGACATTCTGAATTTTGAGCTTCAACACTCTTATTGGAGGATCTCAGCCTAACTGACTTCTTCCTGCTGGTCTCCATTTTACTGTACCTTGCTTCATTAGAGACGTTTATCAGTGCTGCTGAACCTGGGGCTATCCTTTTTTCTAAAGCAAGAATTTCATTTTTTTCTTCTTTTTGGTAAAGAAATTGTTCTTTTTTGTAAAGCTAGAATGGCATGAAAGACCCCACCCCCACCCCACCCCCACTGTTTCTCTCTCATCTATCAATCCAGTTTAGGCCATTCAATGTTACACTGCCATTGTTTAAAGTGATTTACCTGTTCTGAATGCACTGTGATTACATCCCTCTTTAGAATTAATTCTCTGCGAAAGGCTGAAGAGTTTTAAGTTGACCTTTTAATGCACTCCTTAATATCCTAAAACTACAGCCTAATCCTTTTTATTACTAATTCTGAGTGTAAAACTGTAGAGTCTTAAGATTATTAGACCTATACTGCACTGTCTATTATTCTAAGTGAACAGTTGAATCCTTTTTAGAATTAATTTCTGTGTAAAGCTGCAGTTTTAAATTGTCCATATGTTTCAGTGTACTGCCTAGCATTCTAAATTTAAAGCCCAATCCTTGCCTCTCGCTTTGCCACCTGTCTGCCCTCTAACCCACTTATGTCTCCTCCCTGTTTCTATTACCCACTATGTAGTTTAGCCTCCTCCTTCCAAATAATAGTGACCACCCTGTTTCTTTGTTTGAGTTAACCACACCTCCCTAGCCTGCCCCTACTTAATCCATCTCCTTTCCTCTTCCCCTCAGTAGTGTCATGCCCACCTGGGGCTCACACCTCGCCGCCAGAGAAAAAGCTACAAGCCTGTCCTGGGAAGCAACCCACAATTCTGCTACTGCAAATTAGTAGACCCTGAGGCTTTCTTCCCCTGTTGAAACTGCTGCCTGGGATCCTCCGAACTCCGGTTTGTTGTAGGGCCCAGAAATCTACAGAAACATCCAACAGCCGTATACCCCCTCAGGTATGTTGGTATTTGGCGCCTTTGGACATTCTGAATTTTCAGCGCCAACGCTCTGATTGGAGGATCTCAGCCTCACTGACTTCTTCCTGCTGGTCTCCATTTTACCTTGCTTCATTAGAGACATTTATCAGTGCTGCTGACCCTGAGTCTATCCTTTTTTGTAAAGCAAGAATTTCATTTTTTTTCTTCTTTTTTTTTTTGGTGTCTACTTTCTTATTTGCAAATAATACTACATAGCCACTAGAGGGCTACAGCAGCTGTCTTTTCTGTTAAAGAGGAAACACGTTATATTTTCTACTTCCTCTTCTGCTCTAATGGCCTGGGATACCTCTTTCTGAGGACCATCCCCTGGGTTTTTCCTGCCTGTTTCTCAGGCCAAACCATGCTCATCCACTAAGGTTGCAAGACTTGAATGCCTGTCCCCACTCCCATTCTGTACTGGTGGAGCAGGGCCAGAAACGAAAGCTACAGACCAATTTTGCCACACTGGATTGCAGCCTTGAACCACCTCACTGGCTCAGCTGCAAAGAGTTTCTCCACAGGTACGTTCAGCACCAAAACTGCCTCTCAGCCAACAAAAGGATTTTGAACTTATGACACCTGATCGCCAATTGCATGGGCTTCTAATGACTTTTACTGCTGGTTGTTGTGGCATTTAGATCTACCATGGGAAGTTACAGCTGGTTCCTTGGTGTGTCACTAGCTTTACTAGCGCTCAGCTCAATTCTTCAGAACCCTCATCCCTCTCTAAAGTGGAATGACCCTTGCGCTTCTCCCTGTCCTGCGTCCAACAGCTCCTTTCAGGTAGCCATTCTGGACTATTGGGCTTCTCAGCTGTCTCTGCCGCGGAGTGGGACATCTCCCGAGATGCCTCTGCAGATTACTTCCCCATCCAGATTCGAGACTTCCTACTCATGGCAAATTCCTGCCAGGACACTAGTGGCTGAAACACTAGGCCAGTATAACACCAGGAGTGGGTACAGGCCTACCCATCAACACCGCCTCCCCATCACCCAAAAAATAATATTTGCAAATTACAGTTTGCTGCCTTAAAAAGAATCCTGCTTCTTTTACTGATGTACTCAGGCAATTTCGAACTCAACCCAGGACCATTAGACACCCTTGCTTCTCCATCAGACCTGGCAGGTACCAAAGGAATGTCTTTTATGCTTGCTGAAAAAGTTCACCCATATCCAGGCTTGGGTGAGCCACACCATACCTGACGTCCTAGTGATCACTGAGACCTGGCTTAGGCCAGTCACCCCAGACAATGAAATCAATATACCAAATTATTTACTCTTTTGAGCAGATAGGCAATCAAGAGGAGGTGAGGTGGCAATTTATGTAAGGGACAAATACTCAGCCACATGCATAGGTACATCATCATCCCCCAAAGAATCTGAGAGCTTGACCCTAAAGATCAAACTTTCTCCTTCCAGTGCACTCTGTGTAATAGGCTGCTACAGGCCCCCTTCTGACGGGCCTCATCTCCTGTCTCACCTCAGTTCCGTAGTGGAGCTCAGTTCCTTGGAAACCATTATTCTTGGTGACCTGAACTATGATTGGCTGTCAAGTGCATCAGCTCCCTTGAAATCCTTTTGTGACACTCTAGGGCTGGTGCAACTCATTGGTGAGCCTACTCGCCCAAATAAAAAGAACCTTAACAACAGCTCCCTCTTAGGTGTAATTTTGGTTAGCAAGCCACATCTGTTCTCTCGTGTCAGAACATTTTTCTCAGACATTAGCAATCATTGCATAATCACCACCATTAGATCTGTACACAACCCACAGTTTGTGGCAAAGTTCTCTATCAAGATGTGCAAACACAACTTCGATTTGTTTGCATACGTCCACGACTTGAAACATTCACCGTGATGACAGGAATTCTTCCTAGCCAAAACGGTTAACAGGGCATATACTATTTTTTACGATATTTTAAGTGAGGCTTTAAATAAGCATGCACCCTTGGTTAAGGTGCGGGTCAGGAGCAGCACCTGTCATTGGTTCTCACCCGAGCTCGAAGCTTCCCTCTTAGAAAGGGATACTTTATGGAAAAAAGCCCGAAGAAGCAAGACTGACTCAGATTGGTGTCTTTTTAAGAAAGCACGTAACAAGTGCACCAAGTTGGTCAGAGCAGCCAAGGCTGCCTACTATCGTTTGGAGCTAGCCTCTGCCTCAAGAAATCCTTCAAAGCTCTGGAAAACATTAAATGACACGTCTGGACACACACCTGGTATTTCCATTCCAGCAAAAATTAAGTCTGGTGGCAGCATTATCTCTAACCAATCTGAGATATTGGAAGCCCGCTATAACCATTTTGAAATGGCAGGGCTAGCATTTGATGCTTCCCCTGCCAATGACCTCTGCACAGCTCGGGACACGCCAACCCATGAGTCCCCCCCTACCAAGGAGGCCTTCTCCCTCCTGCCTCTCTAAAAGAGGTGGACAACCTACTGCTGCAACTGGACACCAGGAAGGGAGCAGGCTCCAACTTCATAGAGCCATACTATCTGAACTGTGCCTACCATGTGCTTGCAGTGCCATTCACCCACCTATTCAACATGTCACTCTCCCAGGGTAGCCTCCCCCCTCAATAGAAAATAGCCCATGTCATCCCTCTATTAAAAGCAGGTGACCCCTGCAATCTAAATAATTACAGACCAATCTCCCTCCTCCCCATCCTGTCTAAATTACTAGAAACAATAGTGTGTGGCCAGCTAGGGGTATACTTAGAATCCAGAAGCCTATTAAACCTGTTTCAGTCTGGATTCAGAGCAAAGCACAGCACCATAACAGCCCTAGCTAAGGTGAACAATGATTGGCTCCTAGACCTTGACAACAAGAAGCATGTCTGTGCCGTTTTCTTGGATCTTAGTAAGGCATTCGACACAGTCGATCACAGCTTGCTTCTTTCCTCCCTAAGCACCTTAGGCCTGGACCATAAATCTACGTGCTGGTTTGCAGACTACCTCGGAGAACGGAAACAGCAGGTTAAAGCTGAAGGTGATCTTTCTCCATTAAAACCTATGCTGAGGTGCATGCCCCAGGGTTCTATCCTTGGTCCCCTCCTCTTTGCAGTCTACATTAACAACATCAATGACCCTATCAAAAAAGCCAACATCCACTTATTCGCGGACGACACTGTACTGTACTTGAGTTGTCCCACACCGGAAGCAGCCTGTGAAGACCTCCAAGCTGAATTTAACCTTCTACAATATCAGCTCATAAACAAAAAGCTTTTGCTTAATGTGAAAAAGACAAAAGCCATGCTCTTCTCCCCTTCCTTGTATGCGGCAATTCCTGCTGGAGGGGGGCTATCCCACAAATTACCACTGTTCTTGGAGAAACACTAGAGTATGTAGCTAAATTCAAATATCTAGGAGTTTGGCTTGATCATAAACTTTCCTTCACCAACCATCTCAGAGAACTACAGAAGAAACTAAGGCAAAGATTAGGACTATTCTACAGAATTATTTATTTATTTTTATTTAGTTTTTTTGTTGACCTGGTAAGTGCACTAGTCAAATCCTGCCTATTTTCAGGCACGACCCGGGGGAGAGGGATACAGATGAATGCCAACTAACCTTGAACCAGATTAAGCTGTTGGTGGTATTTTTAGAGAATGAGGGAAATTTGGCCAGGACGCTGGGGAAATTTCCCTACTCTTTGCCTGCAGGGGGCCTTGCTTCCTGTGAGCTGAGGGGACCCTTTTGTCTGTGGTACCAAGATGGCAGATGACAGTGTGGTTGCTGGTGGAATTGCTGGAGATAGTTTGGATTCTGACCTGACTACAGCTTCACCCATGGAGTCAAGAATACCTGACATTATCTCTGAAGAAACTACAAGGCTGCAATCTGCAGAAAGAAATACAGAAGGTACCACTTTAAATGAATTGCCAGACAATCATCAAGAAGACTTGCCTCAGACACCACTTTACCCAGTTTCAGGAGCTCAGAGCACTTCTGATGACACAGAAAATTATCTGCGAAGCATGTATTTTGCACACAAGGACTTTCTTATTGGTCTAATGCACTCTGATTCACAGTTTTCCTCAGCCTTTTTTGTCAACTTACCCTGCAGCAGCCACTTCTGATATGACTCCCAGCACCAGAAATGCCACAAACTCTGCATCAGGAGCTCCTCTCTCTTTGCATCTACGGGACAGTCATCACACCACAGAGGACACCCATGGCAGCGCTTCATGCTGCTGGCTGGCAGCAACATTCAGAAGGAGCACCCTGGACCTCCCCAAGGGCAGTTTCAGCCCAGAAAATCATCTCTGAGGCTCGCAATGAACTCCAATCATCAGGAGACACACCATTACCGACGAAAACAGCTCCAGAACCAGTATCTTTCCCTAGTAATGCTTCAAGCACACCTGTTATCTCCCGAACAACACCTGACATCACAGACACTGTCACGGGCCCCAACTTAGCCAGACATGAATCTACTTCATCCTCCTCGACTTCAGAACATAATTTAGCTGGTACATCTCAGCCATTTGCTCCACAGCCTGCAGGTAAGGGCACTAACTCGACCCCATTTAAACTCAGTGATTGGTTCACAAACTTAGGTGAGCCAGCCCAGCGAAGGAATGCTGTACGTATGAAGTTCATGGGGGACATTGCTACAAGCCCTGACAAAAGAACTGTATTGCATAGTATGTTGCTGAACTCTTTAGGGATAAGGGCAACAGAGTTATTTGCCTTCATTCATGTGCATGGGGAATCTGTGGATGACTTAAGTTTTAAAAATGTGTACACTTTGGAGAAATTTTGGGAGAAATATGAGCATGTAAAACATCTGCCACTCTGGGCTCCCTTTATGGTCATCCCTTTCATGAAACCAACAGTGAAAATTGTTACCTTACTGTTTTGTAGCAAGGGGGTGAGCATAGCGGACGTCCAGTACTGGCTCAGGCAGCGCTGCAATATACTAGAGGTCCTTCGACCTATTTTGGATGAGGACCTAGTATGGACTGGGGGATGGAAAGTAAAGGTACAACTTAAAAACATGGATAAAGTTATCTCTCATTTACCAGGCAGCGTTCACATAGGCAGGGACCGTGGCATATGTTTTTACCCTGGACAACCATGGACCTGTCATAAGTGTGGTTCTCGCACCCACCTGAGCAGCTTTTGTGACAAGCCCAGATGTACTTTATGCTTATCCTATGGACATGTGAGTTTAGGTTGTCCAAACCCTCTATACTGCAATCTGTGTGACGAGCCAGGGCACTCCTATCACCAGTGCCCTTGGGCGGATCATAATAGGCTCGACCGCCCTCCCCAGGACCAGATAGCACTTATAACGGATTCCCAGACTCAGGTCTTATGCCACAGGGAGGCCCCGACCCCTGCCACTGCTACCCTGGCACAAGAACCTCCTCTCCCACAAGAGCCTGAACCTACAGCCAGATAAGGGGCCATTCCCAAGTCCCCTGGTACCCCTATAGCAGCAGTACCCCCTTCTGAATCAGTCCCTGCTAGTACCCAGGCTACCATGCCTCCTCCCCCTCCAAAGGACTCAGACCACTTTGTGGTAATCCCCCCTTCTAAACAGGGTAAAGGCAAATGAAAAGTAGAAGCTTCCACCCCCAAGAGAACAATTATCATGAGGAATAAATTTCAGGCCTTAGCCAAGAGACGACAACGGGGAGACACGGAAGGGGAAGATGGAGACTCGGATTCTTCTCTAGCTTCTTCCTCCCATATGAACTTCTCCTGTGACTCCCAGCTTGATCCCCCCCTTCAGCAGATGGAGGTAAGACCCATGCTAACATTACCTGACACTAGCTCCTCCAGAATGGCACTGCACTTTCTGAGATGAAGCACCACCAAGGACTCCGCTGCTTCACCCTAAATGCATGCAGCGTTAAATCCTATAGAAAACAACTCTCTACAATGCAGTACCTTTCTGACTTACACCATGGCATCTATTTTCTCCAGGACACCCGTTTGAAATCTCCTCATGAGCTTTCTCAAATTATAACTCGTTGGCATCAGGGCTTTTCCTTCTGGTCATATGGAGAGGACAGATGTGATGGCCTAGGTATTTTGTTTGCAAATTTTAATTTCCCGGTTGGTAGACATAATACCAGGATGAGCCATGCTTGTAGGCTGTACATACCAACAACACAGACTTAGGCTCATTAATGTATATGGCCCCCAGAGCATTGCCTCCAGAACAGACTTATTTAACAAAATACACCCATGCCTGTATTCCAACCGGCAAATCTATATGGGAGGCGATTTCAACTGTGGTCTTACTCTCTCAGATCGGGGCGGCTCCACCCAAAAACTTTTCACAGATTCAATTGCCCTGAGCAAAATTATTTAGACTGCGGCCCTCATAGATGGACATAATGCTTTACATGGTCCAGGTGCCAAAACCTATCATAGAGGTCCATACACTACCAGGATAGATTTTCTTTTTGTCTCATGGAATATTTCAGTCACACAGGCAAGAATCATACCCTGTGAGACTTCAGACCATCTGGGTATCTCTCTGGTTTGCTCCCCCTCAGAAAACTCCTTTCCTGGTCAACCCCACTCTAGGTGGAAACTGAATAGTTCATTGTTGACAGACCTGGCCATTTCAATGCATTGCACAGACCTTCTAAGGGCCCGGCTGTCCGTATTGGAAGCATATCATTCCCCTCTACAATGGTGGGAAGACACTAAGAGTGATATCAAGATTTTCTTCCTACATACAGGGAGGAAGAGAACACTGAGTTCATATCTTCAATACCTTACTCTCAGACAAAAACTACAACAGGCCATATCTCTTTCTTTCACATCCCACATAGACTAGTCTCACACAATAAAGTCCATTAAGGAAGAAATGGAACAGTTCCAGTATCACTGAGCACATTCTTTACGGATGGTAGCTCAACATGGGACACAAGGCTCTGGTCCCTCCTTAGATATCTATAAAAGTTGCACTGACAGGGTAAATGCAACCCACATAGAGGAACTTTTTGATCTTGCTTCCAATACCCCCCACAATTCCTTGCTGGACATAAAGCGTATTGCCAGCTCTTATCTAGCTACGATGTTTGGCACCACAACTCCTGTGTATAGTATCAAACCTTTCCTTTCAGGTATTTCTATTCCTCCTCCATCCCAAGATACATTGAAACATCTCCTTGAACCTATAACACCAGAGGAAACCCAGCAGGCTATAAAACGCCAAAAGAAGTGCACTTCCCCTGGATCCGATGGCCTTACTGCAGAATTATATATACAGTTTATGTTATTTTTTGCCCCCTTTCTGACATTAATATATAATACCATCATAAGCACTAATCCTACTCCTAAAGGATTTTCTGATGCTATTATGATTTTTTTATTCAAGAAAGGGAACAGAGCAGATATACGGAACTGGAGACCACTAAGTCTGCTAAACGTAGACTATAAAATATTCACTTCCATCTTGCTCAATAGGATGATCCTTGTTGCTGCTCAGATTATTTCTGAGGTGCAGATTTGTGCCCTTCCTGGCAGATCTATCCTTTCCAACCTACCCCTCATTCGAGACATTATTTCAAACTGTACCCCCTCTTCACCTGCCCTGTTGCTCTCATTGGACCAAGAAAAGGCTTTTGACCGGGTCAGCCATGTTTATTTGTTCCAGGTTCTTGCACACTACCATGTTCCCCAGAAATTCATCTCTTGGCTTAAACTCTTATATAGTACTGCTTGGATACAACCCCATATAAATGGTTCTCCATGCCCCCTTTTTTAGGCCTTAGAGGAGTGCGACAGGGTTGCCCTTTAAGTCCTCTTTTATATATTTTCCAACTGGACCCTTTATTACGAACCCTACTGCTGCACCCATCTTTACCTGGAATCTCTCCCCCCATTGGAAGACCTCTACCTCCAGTATGTGCATATGCTGATGATCTGTTGTAATGTTCTGTCATGATTGATGTGGAGCCTTTGCAAAGGAGTCCTTGACTCAAAGGTTGTAATTCTGAAATTTTCAATAAATAAATAAAATAAATAAATCTGTGCATTTGTACTACCCACTATCTTCAGGAGATAGTAATTCCCCCTATTTTCAAAGCATTTGAGACAGCTTTGGGCTCCCAAATAAATATAGCAAAAAGCACAGCACTAGTGGTGCCAGCTTCAGCCAGCATAGACTTACCAACGTATATTGTAGATATCCCTCTGGCAATCGCTCCAATAAAAATCCTGGGCTTACATTACGGCACCTCAGATGATGCCAGCTATAACTGGAATATAGTATTAAATAAAGCAGCACACTCCCTTTCCTTTTGAAAGGACATAGCATTGCAAAACGGAAAGAGTGTTTTATTGAAAACTTTAATACTTCCCTTTCTTCACGTGGCATCAGTGTTTCGGTCCCTTTTCTCTGGAGGCAAGAGTTTACAATATTTTTTTTTCAAGGCTTCTGGGGCAGCCGTTTAAATCCCATAAAAAGATCATACACATACATGGATTATTGTCATGGCGGGGTAAGGATGCTGAACCCGATAGTATTTTTCCATAGCCTATTCCTGAAAATCATGATACCCCACTTACTCCGTGATCCATCCCTATTTTGGCATTTAATTATATATTCTTTTACCATTAAGGTATGCCAAATATGGCAACAATTCCATCCTGATCCTCGCCATGTTTCTACCCCTGGCTCTCACTCTTTCCCTATTAACTCCTCTCCTGGTTTTAGTCAATATATGTGCAGGGGAGAGTTTCCATTGCTGGATCTTCAGAAAACTAGGTATCCCCAGCTTCCTCTTCCACCCTTTTCTGAAGATCCAGCAATGGAAACTCTCCCCTGCACATATATTATCTAAAACCAGGAGACAGCTTTATAACTTTGTTTTAGATATCCATTTTTCTGACTTACCACAGATAGTATCTACACAAGGCTCCCTTCTGGAATTAGAAACGCCCTTCTCTCAGTTAACTGACCCCAGGATCCCCACACAATTTTGGGATATCTCCTGGCTAGCTTGTCATGGAAGACTGGGTGCCAAGAACAACCTAAAACATAAATCAGTAGAGGAGTGAATATGCCCCCGAGACCCTTGCACAGCGGTACTGGAAACTATGCATCTTTTTTTTATTGTTTGCCCATATAGTCAAGTTGTTTGGACCCTCCTTTTATATAAATGGAAACAAAGGGCACTTCAGAATGTAATATATGATATCCTGGTGTACAGGATATACCCCCCTGGATTACAGAAATATCACACAGGGACCTTACGTCTCATCTTTGCATCCCGTCACTATTATTTATGGCAGGCCAGGTGCGCCTTTCTCCTGCAACAGAAAGTGTTTTCTGCAACGCAAATAGTTGCACAGATTGTTTCTAGCCTTGTGTTAATCCAAATGAGGAAAAAAGTTGTTGACTTCTGCTGTATACAGTTCATATTGGAACAACTGTGCATGGATTGAAACTGCAGTACCCTGAAGATGTTTTTCTTTTTTCATCTCTGTATTAGTAAGCATTTATTTTGCTCCATTTAAACTGAAATGTTTCTTTTGACTTTTTTCCTTTTTTTTCCCCCTCACCTTTGTTTATTGGTTTTATTTGTGGGTTGATTTCATTTTGTCCTTCTTGCAAACCTTATTTACAGTTTCTGTAAAGTTGACATTGTATTTTGTTTATTGAATGTACTGCACTAATTTTTCTTTAAATAAAACATTCCCTTACTCTTTTAGATAAGTGCCATGGGATCTTTAACATCCACCTGAACTACCCCCAATCCATGCAGATGGGATCTCGGTTTAACGTCACATCCGAAATTAACCACCTGCTCACAAAGGAAGCCAAGATTCAACTGGTTCAAGCTACCTTCCTATCTTTAATAGATTACGCGGACCTGCTCTACAGCCACTGCACTGCTTCTGCACTGGCTAAGTTGGACACCCTCTACCACAGAGCTATCAGGTTCATTATTGGCCTTCCACTTTCCACATACCACTACTCCCTGTACTCATCGTTAGGCTGGACTTCCCTTCACTATAGAAGGAATAGAAACGCTGCCCTATGGGACTTCAGAGCAGTGATCAACAAGCTCCCCTCATATGTCTCAGATTGTATTCCCCAGAGTGTGTTAGGCACCTACGCTCTAAGGAGCTATTCCCTAATTGCCTTCCAAGTTCCAAGGGTCAACACTCGTTTCGGCAAAGCTGCTCGAAGCTTCTCTTTACCCACATTGTGGAACGGTTTATAAAGGAACTTGAAGCTGAGCTGCCCTGTTAGCCTGAATATCTTCAAGGCGTTTTACGATTGCTACATGAAAGCACTTTGCAAATGTTTTCCTTACTGCTAGCCAACTAATTCCACAACTTCCCCTTTCCATCCTGACGCTCGCCATGTTTCTACCCCTGGCTCTCACTCTTTCCCTATTAACTCTTCCTGCTGCACCCTCCCTTCCCTGTCCACTCCAGCCTGGCTAAAGTCCCACCCCATCCATAGTAGTGTCCCAATTATCTACCCCTGCTCTGTCATTATCATAATAAACAAGTACATGACAGACATTGTCACTTTCTGTGGTTTTAGCCCAATTTTTCCCCCAGTTGTCGGTAATATGTCTCTCCTCTTCTTTACCTTTCTAACCTGCCACCCCATACATGGCCTCGTTCCCCTATATGTGTAGTTGCCAGCTGCCTCACTCAAAAGATCTCTGCTTATAACCCCTGTATGCCTATGGTTGACTGTACATCTGTTGACTTCTTCAATTGTAAAATAATGCTGTTTTTTTTTTATTATTTATTTCAACCTTGTACTGTACTGAATACACTGTATATACTTTTCTTCCTTGTATATTTTTGCTTTTTGTATACCTGCTTCTGTACTGTACTTTGATGTATTCATCACCAGGTCCACCTTGCAAATGAGCCTGAGATTTTGATTGATTGATTGATTGATAGATAGATTGATTGATTGATTGGTTGATGTAAACTGACAGAGGATGGTGTACAGAAGCTAGAACAGCCCACAGGGTATGTCTCCACTGTTGCAAAAAGCAGTCTATCTGACATCTAAGGAGAAGAAGGCATGAAGTGATGGAAGCGAGACAAACAAGTGTAGGGTCCACAGAAGGAAAGGCGTACAGTGGTCCCAAAAATCTGTATGGTATTCAGGCAAATGACTTCAGCAATGTCATTATCAACACTGTCAGATATATTATTGACAAGGCCCCTTGAATTCTGTGATTCTGCGGTTGCAGAATTTTCTGCAGAATTTGCATCATGCTGCAGAATTTATATAGTGCCGCAGAATTCATTGCTTCTTGTGAGTTTTCATTCAAATATACAGTTTTTTCCTAGTGCCAGGCTCCTGTACCCATCTTGTTTATCCTGATGCCCCTCATCTATGCTTGGTAGGTGATGTCATCAATGACATCAGTTCATATTTTAGCCAATGGCAGGGCTGCATTCTGCCACAGAAATGAATAAATCATTTCGCAGAAATCAGAAAATTCTGCCGCAGAGCACTAGGGGCCTTGGTTGTTGATATCCTTTAAATAATATAATATCCCATCCCTAATGTCTACATGTGAAGTAGATGGGAATCAATGCAGGAAATCCACCTCATAGTGTGCAGGTGTCTGTGGCAGCAAAGATGTGATGATGTGCTGTGGGTTGAGGTGGCACTGTTCTTTGACTGTGGTAATACTGACCCATGAAGCTTGGTCCTGCCTCCTGTGTGGCCTGGGGAGGTGCAGAACAGCAGCTCCCCCGGGTGATATGCCCCCCACCCGACCACACGGTGGACATGCCCAAACAATGCAACACAGTGGGCTGTCGGTCATGGAGAGGAACAGTGGGCTGTGCTAGAGGCCCAGACTGGCTCGATAAGGGGGGGAGTAGCATGGAGGTACTGGGTAACACTACCTGATGGGATGGGGGTGTGGGGCAGTAGACTGCCAGAGCATGTACCAACACATGCCGTTATTGCCCATACCACACGTAACCACACAGGGACCATGCTGCCTACCAGGCTCAGAGAAGGAGGGGGGCCTGAACCACTAGGTCCGGCACATACCTGTCAAGCCATAGGAAGGGTGAACGGGTGGGGGTTGGAGTGATGCTAGCCGGGGGGTTGTCGGTAACTATGATGAGCACCTCCACAGATGTTGCACACACCAACAGGAAAAAAGATGCAGGAGACCATCATGCTGACACTGCAAACTTTACTCAGGCACACCAGAGGTGGGCATGTTACACAGGCATGTGGAGCATAACAGCAAGATAGCACCTACAGGCTACAAACAACAGGGGCTACACTTGCATGTGGAAGGCCATTGCCACATCCTTTAGGTAGTCCTGCACAGTGCATGTGCCATACTGGTCCACTAGCTGCATGATGTGCTGACTGATCCTTGTAGCTCTTCTGTCACGCAGCTACTGCCGTCCCCAACACATATTGCTGGATCTTTTACTCATTGAGTTGCTGCTCAGCACGGAGGCAATCAATGAATGTCCAGATACTGGGGTGGGAGGAAATGAACCCCCTATGCCATCCATCCTCTGAGTTGATGGTCCTTAGCTGGCCTGACTGGGTAGCTTCATAACAATTCCAAAATGCCACTGGGAATATGGGCTTGTGATGGAGTCCACTTCGAATGGGTCTGCTGAACCAGCTGTCCTCAAAGTAATCCAGTAGGTGGGTGAGGAGTTCATCCCGTTCGGTGAAAAAGTACCAGGTGTGGAGCTTCTGGAACATGGGCATAACATTACTGGGTGGCACAAATGGCAAGGCCAGCAGAAGGTGGATATTCAATGCAAAGTCCCTGTCATCCATGAAGGACCCCTATATCTTGGGCACCTACTGCACCTTGCACCAGACAGACTGGCATAGATGGAAAAAGCATCCCCACAGCACATCCTCTGGGAAGACTGCCCAGAATGCCTTGTACACTGCCAGTTCATAGTCAACCATCACTGAATGGGCTTCAGATCAGGGTGCAGATCTAGCAGCTTCCGCAGGATGGCCACGTATGCAGCGATGGTATGGTTGGCCATCAATGTGAATACCATTGGTATGACTGTGCTGTGTTCCATGCCATAAATGGTGTACAGTTGATGGAACAATGTGGAACAGCACTTGAAGGTGCCATTTGCATACCAGTCTGTTCACTGATCCTTGTACTGCAGGTTCCATTCAGTGGCAAACTGTAGGAACCTGTTCTGCCCACTCCCTGAATCCCATAGCAGGAATGACTCACCTTTCTGGGAGACTCAGTACTCCTCTGACACAACAAGTTCTGCTAGTAACGTTGGCACAGTGGGAGCCTTGCTGGCTGTTCTCCTTGCTCACTGTACCGACCACTTTAGGTAGTCCATGTGGGGCATCCTACCACCAACGGGCTCAGGCAATCAGCTGCTTCAGGTGGCCACCACTTTCTGCAATGTCCCTGTTGTGGTGTGAACCCATTTCTCTATGTCCACCCACACTTTCTGCACTGTGATGTCAGCGTGGTCTGGGACATGGTTGTATGTCCCCAGCATGGTGACCAACTACTCTCTGTTTTGTGTGCCTGCACCTTCCACTGGCTGCCCTGGTACATGGTGCACTTCCAATAAGTCTTTGCCTCGTGGGTGCACTCCTTGTGGTACACATTGCCATCATGTACCAGGATCTCATTGTCACGGGGACTGTCGATATACTCGATGGGTACTGTGAAACCTCTGTCAGTTCCTGTGTGGATGCTGCATCACTGTCCACCCACCAGTTATACCCCTCCTAACCTCCGGCCAGCTGATCTCAGTCTGGGATGCACTACACCTAGCCACCATTGCCACCCAGATTCTATGCACCGCGCCCTAACTGCTGGCTGCTTCAGGTCCGGGATGCACTTCACCTGGCCACCATAGCAACCCGCATTCCCTGCACAACACCCTTAGTGCTGTCAATTGTTTATGCTTAGGCACTCTGTTTGTCATGCGCTTCTATGTCCCACCACCTGGCCATCGCCCTTGGAGACTGGGGGTCAATGGTGCTGTGGCTGCAGTGGGGTTCTGGTTTGATGGCAGAGTGCAGGTCAGCTCTAGAGGCAACATATCCCCATGTGGTGGGTCAGGGACCATGTCACTGTTCATGTGTGCAGCTTACATAGGGTTAGTCCTGATCTCGGGGTGTGCGGGGTCATAGGTGGTACCCCATCTCAATGTGACAGGCTGGACAATACATTATATGCCATTATGTTTACATTCCTACCTGGGCAGTTCTGTTTTTTTTTTCAGGGTATAGTCCATACCAGATCTCAGGTGTGCAGCATCCCTGCTGCGTTCGTGTTTCCTCCTGCTTTACTCCTCCTCATTCTGGTGCTTTTATGAAGCTCCTTTTTGTGATGACTGTTTCAGCAATTTCATGTACATGTTGCACCAGTGCCAGTGCTGACAATTCCCTGCACCACACCCTTACTGCAGACGACTGTTTTTGCTTCTGCTCTCTTTTTTTTTTGTAACTTCAAGCTTATTATATATCAGATGACCATAACAACTGATCACATATCCTTAATTACAAGCTTTTCATCTGATTAGCAAAACATCTCAACTTGTTCAGAAGATACAGTCACTGTACAGATTATCTATCTAAAAAATTACCAATGATACATTAATTAGAACCCACCTCTGACACAGTAGCTGCTCATTCTAGATCACATTTTCTGTCAACCAATTTAAAATAAATTAATATATAAAATGCATCCAACTTTAAACAATCCAAATAAACTTAGGCATCCTAGGACTCTTGACCTCTACTCCGATTTGTTAGTCTGCGACAACCCCCCTCCTCAGATTTCATTAAGGGGCTTCATATAGATTCTGTGTGTGCTGGTACCATGGTGACCAAATATTAAGAAAATTCCCCTGACACTGCCTCAAGGTATAGGTGATATGTTCCACTGTTTCTAACTGATTAATTCTGGACTTCCATTCCTCAACTGTGGGAGGGAGAGGGGAAGCACCTCAATGTGATTGATTTCACAGCTGCCACCCTCATCAAGTGGGGCAGTTTTCTGGATTGTCTTGACCCTGTGAGTAAAACTGGAAGGCCCAGGATCAGGTCCTCCCTGTGAAAGGGATCTGTTGACCTGTAATAGTTTGCATATGGTCATGTACCTCCCTCCAGAATGGAAGCAAAACAGGACATTCCCAGAAAATATGTGTTTGAGACTCCTTAACCCAACAGCCCCTCCAACATAAATCTGACTGATTTGAACCAAAGTGTTGTGTTGTAGAAGGTGTAAGGAAATATCTTAAAAGTATCTTCCAATGAAATTCTCTCCAGGTTGGAGAACTGGACACCTGACACCCTCTGCTTAATCTCTTGTCCCAGATATGTTGGGAAATTGAAATAGATAGCTCTTCTTCCCATCTCTGTTTCACCAGGTCCAAACCAGTGTTGTTGGTATTGATCAGGACTTTATAAAGCTGGGAGAGGGGATGCAAACCATCTTTAATTGTAATGTTAAAATAAAAATAATTTTAAAGCTGTGTTTTTTTCTCTATTTATTTTTTGCATTCTATTCTCAGAGAGAATAAAATGTCGGACTTGAAAATATCTAAATTGATCTTCCTTACAAAGTTGAAATTTTTCAGTTAACTGTGCAAATGACCAACAGTAGTCATTATTTGTGCACTGTACAAACATAGAGAGGCAGTGTGCAGCCCAATACTTGTAACCCAGGTCTGACCTGGGTGGGATGAATGATGGTTCAAAACGTAATAATGTTAGAGGACCAGGACCCTCTGGAGTTTGGGTGATCTTTCTGAGTTTCTTGAGAACTAATACAGAGTGACAGATTCATGAGTTTGTTACTGACCCTGACACACTTAAAGGTATACTATTTGTTGGGAGAGTCCAAAGAGCCCAATCTCTAAGTGAGACCTCCTCTAAGTGGTACCACCTTAAGTCCTCTGTACATTTGGCCCAGGTGCCCAATTGAGCTCCTCTGGCTGCCAGCAAATAAAGATAAAAATGTGGGAGGGCTAAACCACCATTATCCCTGGGTGCTTGTAGTATATTTCTGGCCAGTCTCATTTTTTCCCATTCTAAATGAATCCCTGTGTCTCCTTTTGAAGGTTCGCCCAGAACTCTCTGGGAGGTTCTATTGGGAGAGTCTGAAACAAAAATAGAAACCTAGGTAAGGCATTCATTTTGAGAACCTGTGTTCTCCCATACAATGTCAGGGGTAGTAACTGCCATCTGGCCATATCCACCTGAAGGGTTTGGAGTAGTTTTAGATAATTGTTTTTATATAGTAAGGACAGATATATTGAGACTGCAATGCCAAGGTAGTGAACCATGTTCTTCTTTGCCCAGACGAAGGGGAAGACCTTTTTAAATGCTTCTGATGGGGATCCACTCAGGATAAGGGTTTCTGGTTTGGAGAGGTTGATTTTGTAGCCAGCCAGAGTGCCATACTCATCAAGAGTCTGAAGGAGAGCCGGGAATGAAGTCTCTGGGTGGGAGATAAAAAAAAGTGAATCATCTGCATATAGGGCAATTTTTAGGGCATGACCCTCTACCTCTACCCCTTTAATTAGAGGGTTTGTTCTGATATCTATTGCCAATGGTTCAAGGGATAAGGCGAAGAGAAGTGGGGAGTGGGGGCAGCCCTGCCTTGTTCCCCACAATTGGGGAAACCACTCTGAAAGGTGGCCATTTACATTGACTCTGTCTTCTGGAGCTTTGTACAATGCCTCAATGCTGTCTATAAATGTGTCCCCTAGTCCAAACCTTTTCAGGGTTTCCCCTAAGAAAACCCTGTCAAAAGCTTTCTCAGTGTCCATGCCAGTTGCAAATATTTGGTATTTTTGTGGGCTGAGATTATATTTAACAGGCGTCTGATATTATCCTGCAAATATCGACCTGATATGGAGCCCGTTTGGTCGCTATGAACTAGGGAACAGACTACTAATTGTAGCCGATCAACCATAATTCCGTTAAAAATTTTTAAGTCTACCGGGAGTAGGGAGATACAACGATAGGACCTACAGTCCTCCGGGTCCTTGCCAGGTTTAAGAATAACCGAGATTTGGGCCTGATTCCAGGATCAAGGAGCCAACCCCTCCCCCTCCCACAATTCATTGTATGTGTGAGACAACACTGGCACTAAAAGATCTAGGAATGCCTTGTAAAATTCTGCCACATAACTGTCCATTCCTGGGGCCTTCGCAATTTTTAATTGTTTAATTTTTTGAATTATCTCTCTATTAGAGATGGGAGTTTCCAGTCCCTGTTCAACTGATAAAGTAGGGAATTGGATATTGTTGAGAAAAGCTGAACTTCTTTCATGATGCTCTGGACCTCTCTCTGCTTGGTATAAATTAGTATAATATTTTTGAAACTGAGCTGTGATCAGATGGGGGGACCAGAGTGGAGCTTTATCCACTTCAGATTGAAGCTTGGGAACCACCTGGGAAGCCCTCTCCATGCGGAGCTGCCATGCCAAGAGTTTCCCCGCTCTATTACCATGTTCATAGTATTTTTATTTAGCGTAGCGGAGTTGTCCCTCCACTTGCATGTCTAAAATTTTATTTAAGTTGGCTTTGGCCCTGTCTAGTTCCTGTCCGGTATGTTCTTTTATGAACCGTTTCTAATTGAGAGATCTTTTTTCTAAATCCAGATGTTCCTTAATTTTAGCTTTCTTATATCTAGAGGTGTATGAAATTATAATACCCCTTAAGAAGCATTTAAGAGCATCCCACCTGATTCCCACCTCCGTGTCCCCCACCAGATTGACCTCCAAATATTGTTTAATCGATTGCTTTTTTAAATGTTTAAATTCTTCATGATTCAACGGACTAACATTAAGGCACCACAAGGATTCAGGAGGTTTCAGTGTCAGAGCTATCTCTAGGGATGTGGCAGCATGATCAGATATGGAGATGGTACCAATATTTGCCCCTGAGAAATAAGGTAAAACATTTGTTGATACCAAGAAAAAGTCTATCCTGGAATACATTTTGTATTTATGGGAATAAAAAGTGTAGTCTGTTTTTGGGGTTTATAAACCTCCAGCCATCAGCCAAAGATAACTCTGAGCATAAGCTAACAAGGATTCTACTGGATCTGGCAGGGCCTACGGACTTAGAGCCTACCCTATCTAAACTAAGATCTAGTACCAAATTAAAGTCCCCCCCATGAAGATTAAACTGTTGGGATCTATTATGGAGTCTGTCAGTGTTTTAGTTAGGAAGGGTATCCTGTCTTGTTCCTCATTCGGGGCATCAAGATTTAGAAAAAACACACTTCTGACCCTTGAATTCACCCGTTAGTCTCACAAATCTGCCCTCAGGGTCCACATCAGTCTGAGTGATTGTAAGAGGGGTATCTTTTCTAATCAATATGGCTGTTCCCCTTCGATTGGTCTGTTGTTGATATTCAGCAGCATATATCTCTCCCACTCACCCCCTACGTAACTTTCTATGTTCGATCTGACTCAAATGTTCTTCCTGCAAAAAAGCTACGGTGGCACGTTGCCGCTGCAGCTCTTGTATGATTCTGGCCCTCTTGACAGGACTATTTATACCCCTAACATTCCAAGAAATTATTTTAAGGTCCGCCATGTTAACAAGCTAATACAATATAGAATCTTCTTCACATCCCTGGATGCCTGTAAAAAAAGTCGGATAGGTTGGACGTAAACATCATGCAACATAAACATAACATATCAGTGTCAGTGGCTCAGTAGGTAGCACACTCGCCTCTGAGGCCAGGAGATCAGAGGGCTGTGGGTTCAGTTCCCACATCTGGCACTTGGGTTAATATCCTAGTACTGACACTGTAGGACAGCATGACAGGGGTGCTGCACTTCTGAGGTGCCGTCTTTTGGATGAGACGTTAAACCGAGGTCCCATCTGCCTGGATTAGTGGTAGTTCAGGTGGATGTTAAAGATCCCATGGCACTTATCGAAAAAGAGTAGGGGAATTTCCCCGGTGTCCTGGCCAAATTTCCCTCATTCACTAAAAAAAAATACCACCAACAGCTTAATCTGGTTTAAGGTCAGTTGGCAGTCATCTGTATCCCCCTCCCCCGGGTCGTGCCTGAAAATAGGCAGGATTTGTCTAGTGCACTTACCCGGTCAACAAAAACTAAATAAATAAATAACAGAACTATGTACAAACTGCCTCTTGGGCAGTGCCAAAAACTTTAAGGTAACTTCAAGGTGCATATATACCCTAGTCCACATCTCAGGACACATCTATGAGGTGTGGTAGGGGACTAACTTTCTAGTCCCCCGTCAGGACCAATCTGCACTATGAGATTGGTGGGATGTCCCAACTGGGTTGTGTCTGGTTGCCCTTGAAACTATCTGTCAGCCCACCACTGAGGTTCGACTAAATACTTTAGTTAAATTATTTTATCATTGTGGTGCTATTAGGGAGCTGGGATAAGCAGCACCCCCCCCCCCCCCCCGTACACCGCCGGAAGACGGGAGCCACCTGGCACTGCGGGCTGTCCTGAGGCACTACACCGTTACCTTTCTGAGAAAGCATTCTCGAATACCCCCCATGATCTTAAAACCAAAAGGGATTCCAACTGGCTTGGTGAACCTCTGTCCCTGGCACCGCAAGCCACTCATCGTCGACCCCCATATGGCAAGATCCATAATCCTCCTTCACCCCACTAAATCTCCGAAGGCTCTCCTCCTGGACACACTTTGTAGAGTTTGTTAATCATTACTGAATGCCATAGCCCCGATGGGGTGACAGATCCTAGGACTATGCCACTAAGCTTTCTCAGGCCAATCATTCATCCCCATATTTAATCTTAGAGAGACGGCTCGGTGCGCCCTTCTTTTTTTTTTTTTATTTAGTTGTTTAACCAGGAGTAGCACACTAAGTTGAAAGCTTTTTTACAGGAGCAACCTGGGAGCACAGGAAAGTTAAGTGACTTGCTCAGGGTCACACAGTATGCAAGTGGAAGCTGTGGGATTCAAACCCAGATCTGGCCTGCTGGATGTCACCAGATTTGCAGCTCAGAGCCTTAAACCACTGCGCTATACTGCCTCCCCTTCAGCTCATTCCTTCCAGTCACACCTAAAATATTCCCATGTTTCAACCTCTTTAGCCTGAAATAAACAGCATACACCCAAAACTGCACAATCTTAGGTGGCAAATGATGAATCCATCCTCCAGATACTGTCTTCTGCCCCAATCGACACCATGTGTGAGTCTGTTCAGAGGGCTCCATGTAGGACCGCAAGGGACGGTGTAGGCCCTACTCGCTAAGGATCCACAGCAGTGCTAGCCATGCAGCCAGGATCGAGGACTGTAGCTCCCAGCTGTTACCTCAGGCTTGGCCCGCCCCAACAGGAGGCCCCCCCAGAGGGCCAAAAGGAGCCCTGGAGCACCCCCTTTCCACTTATTCAACCCATCGGAACCAGCTCTGTTCCCCAACTATTAGAGCAAGTTCAAAATTTGAACCCTGTAAGAAGAGTTACTGCAAAAACTGTACCTTGTGAATAAAAATATAAGAATTACAATTGGTTTAAGCCTCATTATTGACTAAAATTATTTAACAAACCACCCGGTTAAAATGATCTTAAACTCTATATACATTTGAGCCTGCCTGTAAAAAGGCCCTAAGATCTAAAAAAAAAACAAGGATGGAAACACAATCAAGTCCTTTAAAGGACAGAGACAAGTCAGCTGCTGGTTTTCACGTCCATATTTCTACCTCCCTTCCTCCCTAGTATGGACCCAAACTGAACCCAGGGCGGATCCCCGTAGTCAGGCCCCTGTATCCTGTTTTAGGACCTTAAACCATTGGCCCTGAGTGCAGCTTAGCTCTGTCTCTGTCAACAGGATTAATAAGCATGTTAAAAGAAGTGTACTCAGCCATTAGAAGTTGCTGATTCCTTGGGAGACAGCTCCGTAGGCTGGGCTGCACAGGATGAGGTGGGCTGGGGGACTATTTTTTTATACACATTGTCCCACACTGAGTTAGATTCCCCTGCTTGCAGTGCCTTGGTCAACTTTGCTACTTTCACTTGCTAGCATTTCTTTAGAAGAGCTCTATCTGTAACTTCAGTGCCCTCTGCTGGGATCGATATTCCATGTGTTTTGGCCCAAGTGATTGCTTCAGCTACATCTTGGAACCTTTGCCAGCCTTCAGGGATATTTATTTTTAATTTTGCTGGGTATTCGAGCTGTGCAGAGTAACCGGCTTGCCTGATCAATTTGACAATATTATAAGCTTTTTGCCTGCACGCTAATGTTTGGGGGAGGCGTAGTCCTGATCAAAGAAAAAACATGTGTCACCGAATAGGATTTGCTTCTTGGACCAGGCCACCTCGATAACTTCTTCTGTGATCCTAAAATCCACAAAGGCCATGATTATTGAATGTGGGCATGCTTTAGGGTCTTTAGATTTAGCCACCAGAGACCTATGTGCATGGATGGTAGCTAAATCTCTCTTCTCTTCTAAGTTCAGGAGCTCTTTTAGAAAACTATCCATGAACTGCAACATCGGACCCAATTCAGTGCCCTCTGGGAGACCATGCAAGCACAGGTTGTTGCATCTGTTCTGATTCTCAAGATCCTCTAATTGTTGTTGTAGAAGCAGTTCTCTGTGATGAAGATTTCTCAGGGCTGTGTTGTGGATGTCTGAAACAGTAGTATACTCCATCATTGACTCTTCAAGATGTTCTGTGCATTCCGCCAGATCAGTTATACATTGCCTTGTCTTCTTTGGATCTCTGCTGTAGTCTGGTGAGTGTATCATTCATTTGTTGTAGGTGCTGCACAGAGTTTTTGATATGATCGTGAATTCCCTTTCTGTACTATTTGTAGCCGCGGGGGTTTGGTTAATTAGATCCGCTATCTCGGCATGCAGTGCCTGTGGCAGTGCGCTCTGGGATGGGAATCTCAGTTTAGAATGAGAATTTGAGCCTCCATCCTTGTATTTCAATTTAGGAAGCATTGTTAACTTTCATTTAGTTCGAGGTCTTGACAGGATTTTTACGATTTTGAGCTGGATTCCAATGGATTCCAATGGATTGAGTATTGTTCTGTTGAGAGCTCTCTGCTTAGGCTTCCATCTCTCAGGCAACTGGAACCAGAAGTCCATTCGGCCCTCTTTTTGTGCAGCACTTCTGAGTATCAACTCCTGCCCGTTGTCCTCTTTGGCAGGCACTGCTGCACTCAGGTCACTGCTTCTCCTTTCACCTCTTTGCCAGTGCTGTAATGCCAGCAGTGAACTGACGGTGCTCTAATGATGTGGAACCATAAGAAATAGGTTATTTTAACTCTATATGTCCTCCTGTTTTCCTTTTAGTGCCTATGCAATATTCTGATATTGTTTTGACATTTTTTGTTAACTTAATAATCCATTTTCCTCTATAACAAATCCCTTTCTGCTCAGCAGAAGCAGTTCTCACTTTTCATACTGCCTGAAAATTCTATGACATTAGGAACACCACTCCAGGCCATTCAGATTGATAGCATGGACTGGTGTCACTGATGTAATGGAATGTTTTAGGAATATGAAAAGCAAGAGCAGTACAGTACAGTATTTGGAGAGGACAGTGTAAATCTAGTTAGGCCTACCTAGACTTTAGCAAGGCATTTGACACAGTCCTACACAAAAGATTAGTAGTCAAATTAACCAGCCTGGGAGTGGGTCCCAGGGTGGTAGCCTGGGTAAAACATTGGCTGAACAACAGGACACAGAAGGTAATTGTAAATGGAGTCCACTCTGAAGAAAGAGGGATTACTAGTGGGGTACCGCAGGGTTCCGTACTGGGTCCAGTCCTTTTTAATGTCTTTAAGTGACATTGCAGAGGGACTGAAGGCAAGAATGCCTCTTGCAGATGGCACAAAGATCTGCAACAGGGTTGATACACAAGAAGGCATGGAAAGGATGAGAAGGGACTTGGCAAGATTGGAGGAATGGTCAGAAGTATGGCAGCTTGGATTCAATGCAAAGAAGTGCAAAATAATGCACCTGGGAAACAAAAACCCAGAGGAAGATTACACAATGGGGGGAGGTAGTAACAACAACAAAAATGGAAAGGGACCTGGGGGTAATCATATCAGATGACCTTAAGGTTGGCAAGCAATGTGAGAAGGCAGTAGAGAGGGCTGGGGGGATACTGGGATGTATAGGGAGAGGAATCACCAGCAGAAAACAGGAAGTTGTTATCCCCTGTACAGACAGTTGGTGAGACCCCATCTGGAGTACTGCATCCAGTTCTGGAGACCCCATCTCCGCAAGGACATAGACAGAATGGAGGCAGTCCAGTGGAGGGCAACTAAAATGGTGCAGAGTCTGCAAGAGAAGCCACACGAGGAGAGACTAAAGGAGCTTAATATGTATACCCTTGAGGAAAGAAGGGAGAGGGGGGACATGATAGAAACTTTTAAGTACCTCAGTGGAGTCAATAAAGTCCAAGAGGGTAGCATCTTTCAGAAAAAGAGATGTGCAAGAACAAGGGGACACAATTTGAAGATAGAGGGGGAACGGCTCAGGGGCAATGTGAGGAAGTATTTTTTCACAGAGAGGGTGATGGACACATGGAACAGCCTTTCTGAGGAGGTTGTGGGGTCTAAAACTGAGGGAGAATTCAAGAGTGCATGGGACAGTCATAAGGCAATTTTTGTGGGGGGGTAGGAGGAAATAGGCTGCTGATTAAATAGGATCTGCGGTTTATCCTTTAGGTAGGGAAATGGGCAGACTAGGCGGGCTAAGCAGTCCTTATCTACTGTCAAAGTTTATGTTTCTATGTTCTATGTAGGGCTAAGGGCATCAAAAAGCTTGGTTATTTAATTATCAGAAATTGGTCAAAGCATATCAGAATACATAACTGGCATAGAAAGGAAAATGGGAGAAGAGTTAACTATCCAAAAATCATTCCCAATCACCTTTAATATGCCAGAGGGGATTAAGAGGGATTAATGCAACTGCCATTAACACACTCAACACCTGGACAGGATAATCCAGGTCAAAATGAATGGCAGTAATGGTCTTTGTACTATGAACACAGCATTTAGATTCAGATTCAGGTGTTTCCATAATAAAGAGGTAAGTAATATGGCAAAAAATCTGTTTCGGAGGTTCCCTAGTCAAATGATCAAGTATCCATAATAACAAGGCATGGATCAACCAGGTCTGACTTTGCAACACTCAATACATTGTAGTGAGAATGAAAGAAATGTTTCCCATTGGGGATCAAATCCAGGCCCCTTACCAACTACCATTTGGAAGCATGTAGCTCTACCACTGTATTAGGGTTTCTGATAGAAGATGCATGCTGTACATGCATCTTCTGTCAAGAAGTCTTGATAGAAGAGGGCATCCCCCACTTAAACAGATGCAGTGGGTTTTAGTAATGAACAATCTGTCAATTCGAAGTAATGATTTCTAAGTTGCATTCAAACCCCCCAAAGTCTCAGCTGGAATGTGTCAAGTCATTTTTAACATAAAACATTAAATCTTGCTGAACCTCGATCACTGAGATCAGCACTGACATCTTGCAATGTCTCTCATACTAAATAAATTGTGGTGTGAAAGAAAAAAGTGTTCCACACTGGGAATCAAGCAAAAGCACCCTACCCATTACTGCTTGGTAGCCAGTAGTTCTACCATTGTATTAAAGTTCTAGACAGGAGATGCATGCTGTGGCAAAAGAAATCGAGCAGTGAGTGCAGATCTTTCAACACAGCTGCAGTGGATTTTAGTAATGAACAGTTTTTTGAACTGAAGTGATGTTTTCCAAGTTTCATTCAAACTCCAAAGTCTCAGCTGGAATGTTTCAAGTTATCAAGCATCACTGAAATGTTATCACTAACATCAGCAATGAAATCTAACAATTTATTTTACACAAATAACGTGTAGTAGGAAAGAAAAAATGTTCCACACTTGGGATCAAATTCAGGTTGTGTAGGTCTGAAACCATATGCCTAGACCTAAGAAACATGACACTAACATCATCAACAACATCATGCAGCTGAATCCCTCTCACTGAATGGTCCTTCAAATGTGACTAAATGTAAAAAAAAAATAAAGTACACCTGACCACAATAGATGTTTAAAAGCTACACTTTTTAGTGCTAAAAGTGGTTAAGGAAATCCTTGCTTCCTGATTGGCCGAGACTTGGCTCTAGCCATGGCCTTGGGAGAGTACAACCAATGATTAAATCAAGTCCCTGCCAACCTGTATGCAGCACACTCCATATCCATGTGCTAGTGACATAGAATGTTCTTTTTAAAACTGATTGACATTTTGCATTAAACAAATGGCACCCCCAAAAAATGTGAAACATGCTTTATACTGTAGTCTATTTTTCCAACCATTCGCTAAACAGATTTTAATTACATTACTTGTCTTTCTTTATTGTTTTTATACCAATTTTTCTTCTATTCAGTTAGTTTTTTGCTCTTCAGTACAGACTGGTCACCCATTTGCATGCTGTGTGGTTTGTTCATGCCCCAGAAAGCTTGCACACTCCCCTCCCACGCCATTTAGATCATGATTGCTCAAAAACACGGGATGCTGCATCTCAGCTTGGGCTATCCTAGGTAAAAAAAAATTGTTAAAAAAAGAAAACATTGGGCCATTCCTGGTGGTGCTGAGGGCTGAGGCGCTGGTTACCACACCTCACACCACACTGGTAACCGGTATTCGGGAACGAGCACAGGTCGCTAGGGGTTGGCAGGGTAGGCGAGGGATCGAGCATCTGCTGGACTGCTCTGCCTCTCCTGGGAGGGGGGCTCCACTACAGTCGATGCCTGGCTGCCTCCTGGTGGAGGCTGGGGGACAATGACACTCTGCTGTGCATAGGGGGTGGAGAAGAGGGCAAACGTATGGAAGAAGCATGTGCGGACGTGTGCGCGCTCCCCTCCACTGATGTCCCTGCATGTCCTCAGCTCTGGGGCAGTAAAACTAAGAAAAAGGGAGATGGTGCCTGATGCGAGTGGCTTGATGGCTGTCTGCGAGTTTCATTGCGGCACCCATCTAGATCCGTGTTCCACAGGGAGTTGGGGGCTCCCTGCAGCCCCGCTGTGGGGGGGGGGAGCCACAGGAGTCAGGGTGCCGATGGTAGAGGTGGAAGGCGGCTGGATGCGAGGACAGGAGGGGAGCAGGTCAGTCAGCCACAAGGAGGTAAAAAAATAGAAGAAAAAAAAGAAAACATTGCTTATAGTCACCTGACTTTTTCAATTATACTAACCTACCACATGCTTCATAAGCAGCTAAGTCCTTCTTTAAATTAATTTGCCTTGTCACTAACTGGTCTATCCCATCAGCCAAATTTATCAGGAACAAATCCATTATAGAGGCTATACTGGACTGCCACATTAAGCAATTGGTAGATGAACCCACTAGACTTAAGTCCATCCTAGATATAGTCCTTACCAATTCAGACCTGGTGGGTACCATATCAGTTAGGAAGCCCTTGCAAACAGTGACCATAATATGGTATGGTTCCCTGTACATGTTGGAACTTCTTATTCCCAATCCAGGGCTATAGTACTCTCCTTCAAATGGGCCTCTAGACCTTCATCTGCTGGCAAATTTCATATGTTCGTATTGCAAGTATAGTAGATCATAGCTGGCTGACTCTCACCCTGATATTTACTGTAAGCAAAAACCCCAAAATTCCTTGCAGCTGATGTAACAGTCAGGCTGCAACTGAGGGAGATTCAATAGCCTGCTGTGCAAGTTAAGGCTTTTACAAACACCGATCAGCTGTTTTCCAGTCTCACTGTTTTCCTGGGGCTAAGTACAGTATTTATTTAGTTATTAATTTGAAAAATGGTAACATGGAAAGGCACACTGAATGTAGGCTTGTTTCCAGGTGGTGTTAAAGATTTTATTATTATTTCACACAGGACGCACCAAGCAAAAATATAATATTGAGAGGTTACATACAACCATACCGAAACCTTAATACAAGCATCCGAGATACAACATGCAGGATACAAAAAACAAAAGGAATAAAAAGCACTGTCATAGGTAATGATCCAAACCTACCTAGATCCTCCCACCCAAAAGAGAGTGGAAGCCATGAGATATAAACTGAAGGGCCCAAAGAAAACAAAAAAAAAAAGGAAAATAACAATAACATATAGGGCCCAAGGCAGCGTATGTAGACGGGTTAAGGCCCTGATCAGCTTCATTGCTAGTTAGAACTATATACACTATAAACTGGGAAACCAAAAAGGCAGACTGATTCTGAGATAAAAGATAATACCTTAACAAGTATAAAAATAAAACGGGAAAGCCTATAACTCAGATCAGACAAGGGTCCCTCGGGAGTTACTGACCACCTAGGGTTGAACATCGTGACAGTACTTGGACCGGAGATATGGTTGCCACTGTCTGTCAAATTGGACCAGTGAACCCCCTGCAAAACTAGAGAGCCTCTCATACATAGCTCCTAGGGCTAATGCCTGAAGGAACTCTCGGAAGGATGGAACCTCTGGGGACCGCCAACTCCTTAAAATAAGCCGTTTGGCTATTGCCCCCACAGCAGTAACCCACTGGGCCCCCGGACAGCGCTTGAGTGTATGGGAGCGGGCACAACCAAGAAGGAGAAGAAGAGGGTCCGGTACTACTTGAGAGAACAGAAAAGTACACATATCCTGGATTGTTGTCCAGAAATGCTGGAGATAGGAACACTCCCAAAGTATATGAAAAAGATGGGCACCTTGATTACCACATCTTCAGCAAGTGTCCTGCTGAAGGAGCCCCATCTTTTTAAGTTTAACCGGATCCCTGTACCACCTATGAAGGGTTTTGTTCATAATGAGACGGTGCGCCCATCCCTACACGCCATATGCAGTCTCACCCAAGCATGGTCCCATTGGGGCTTGGAGATAGAAGAATTAAAATCCTTTTCCCATTGGGCTTTAGCTGACAAAGTAGGATTTGCAGCGGCCCCTCTAAGAGCCCTATAGATTTCTCTGCCTCTGTTCCTGGGTTGACGTAACCAACATGTAAGAGGATGGGATCCTGATTGCGACCCTCTATTTCGGGGAAAATTAGGTAGATGGGTGATGGCGTCTCTAATCTGGAGATATCTCCAGAAATGAGAGGCTGGGAAATGGTATCTGGATCTTAAAGCCTCAAAAGTATCCATTGAACTAGAATCTGGGAGCAATAAATCTTGAACTAAAAGGATACCCTGCAACTCCCGTGCTTTCCAACGGATCATACTACCACCCCCTACCAAGGCGTGGTTGTTCCATAGAGGCAAAAATCTCCAGGGAGTTACATCCTGGCCTAGCAGAGTTAGAACTCTTTGCCAATATTGGATGGATAATAGAATGGGAAGGGGAAGATTAGAGGGAAGGTTTTTTTTACTGTATGGCGCCACCGCAGGAGAGGGGGCCTCTAGTAATGCTGCCTCCAACGGGAGCCAGGTAGGTGGTAGGGCCAATGTTAGAGAACCATAAAGTGGTCTGGGCCGAGATAAAAGCCATGTGGTACCCCTGAAACCAAGGAAGGCCCCAGCCCCCCCTGCTCCAGTGCTGACGAAGTTTAAACTTACTAAACTGTGGACGGGAGCCCTCCCACAGGAAATTACCAATGACTGCATCCAATTTTGGAAACCATTTCAAAGGAATAGGTATTGGAAGATGGGACAACAGATACAATACCTTGGGGGCCACCATCATCTTGATGGAGTCTATTTTCCCGGCTAATGAGACCCTTAAGGCTTTCCAACAGGCCGTGTCCTCCTTAATAGACTCCACCAGTGGAGAAAAGTTGGCTATGAGCATTTTGGACAAGTTAGGGTGTAGGATGTTACCCAGATACTTTATGCCATTGGGGGACCATTTGAGACCCGCGGCCGCAATATCTATACCAGAGGGCATCGAATTGAGAGGGAGGACCTCTGTTTTGGAATGATTGATCCTAAGGCCTGATATTCCAGAAAATACATTCAGTATATGTAAAATAGATTGAATCACCTGTGGAGTGCATTCTGTAGTGACCAGCAGATTGTCAGCATACAGAAAGGTTTTAAAAGTAATGCCTCCCATCATTATTCCAGGGATGGAAGATGTTTCCCGAAGCGCGATGGCCAGGGGTTCAATGGCTAAAATGAACAGAATGGGGGAAAGTTTGAAACCTTGTCTTGTACCCTTCTGCAACTGGAAAGGCACCGATAGACTGCCATTAGTCAAAACCCTAGCCAGGGGAGAGGTATATAATAGTTTGATCCAGGAGAGAAAATCAGGTCCTACCCCCATGGAAGAAAGGGTATGAAACAGATATGACCATTCTACTGAATCAAACGCCTTTTCAAAGTCCATGGCTAGAGCTATAAGGTGTTTTTTTGACAGTTTGGAATAATGCATTATTGAAAGAAGGGTTCTGTGATGATCAGACCCCAGACGCCCCTTAACAAAGCCAGCCTGGGAAGGGTGAACCAGCCATGATATGAAAGGATCAAGTCTACTGGCAAGAACCTTGGCCAGGATTTTGGCATCTGCGTTGATGAAGGAAATGGGACGGTAATTACCCGGGGAAAGGGAGTCCTTCCCCTTCTTAGGGAGTACAGTAATAGTAGCTTCCGTTAGGGACAGGGGTAAGGTTCCTGAAAGTAGGGAGTGCCTAAACATCCGGACTAAATACGGAGCAAGGTTAACACCTTGGATCCTATAAAAATCTATAGGGAGTCTATCGGTCCCAGGGGCTTTATGAAGATTCATGGATTGGATAGCCCTATCCACTTCTTCCACAGTGATCGGGGCTTCCAGCGCTTTAACATCTGATGGGGAGAGCTTGGGGATGGGCAATGAATCCAGGAATTTTTGGATGGAGGGCAGGCTGGGGGGGGGCAGGGGAGGCATATAACTGCCTATAAAACTGAGCCATAATGTCATTGATCCCAACCGAGGAGTAACACGGGGTCCCAGTATGACCCCTTAAAGCATGTATCCTCCTGGACATTTGCCGCTGTTTAAGGCAATATGCCAGGAGTTTACTAGCCTTTTCCCCACCCTCCCAGTAGGCATGGACGTGACCCCGCCTAAGATTCAGTTCAGCCTGACGGGTGAGGTGAGCATTCAGGGAAATTCTGGTACTCGCCAGTTGTGCCAGTAAGGACTGAGGTGGAGGTTTGTCGTGAAACGACTTATATTGAGCTTCCAGGAAATATACAGTAGTTGTTTTTCTAAAGCCCTCTAATCTGCCTCACGGCGGCGTCTCCTAGCTGAAGCGAAGGCCATTATCCCACCCCTTATTGTAGCCTTGAAGGCTTCCCATATGGTAGTATCCGAGACCTCCCCATTATCATTGTTAGTCCAATACTCAGCAATTGCAGACCCCAGCCATTTCTGAAAGTCCCTGCCCTCCAGAAGAAGAGGGTCCAAACGCCAGGAGGAGGAAGGGGGGTGGTCCTGTCCCAGTTTAACCTGAATTCCCAGAGGGGCATGGTCTGAGACATAAATAGGATGTATGCAAGAGGTAGACACCTTGTCAAAAAGTCCAGTAGAAAGTAGCCACAAGTCGAGTCTACTGGATGAACCATGTGTCTGCGAGAAGCATGTATAACCCCGCTCCCTGGGGTGTAAGGCTCTCCACGCGTCCAGCAGACCATGTTCATCCATTAACCTCAGGAGGGCTTTTTTGGCCTGCCTATGTGGTTCAAGGGCCTTATTGCTTCTATCCAGAGAGTGGTCAAGCACCAGGTTAAAGTCACCCCCCAATAAAATTGGGACTTTGTGAATGCTGAAATCCGTGAGGGCCTGGTTAACCATATGGAAAAAAAGGGAACAATCCTGGTTAGGGGCGTATTAATTAACTAGAACTAACGGGCCTTCTGGCATCGCCATTTCGGCCATGATCCATCTCCCCTCTGCATCATGAGTGTGTCTTTTAACCTTCCACCCCAGAGATTTATGTAGAAGTATAGAGACCCCACGCTTGTGAGAGTCTGCCACACTATGTATCTCTTCCCCTACCTAGCCCTGTCTAAGCTTCCTCGCTTCAGCTGAGGAGAGTTTCGTCTCCTGAAGGAGGGCTACCGAAGATCTGAGCTTCTTCAGATGGAGCAAGACTTTCTTCCATTTAATGGGAGAATTAAGGCCTCGAACATTCCAGGAGATAAAATTAGTCTCCATTTGACCTGGGTGGGATCATGGCAAACCCTATATGCATCCACATACACCAAGGCCAGAGACACAATCCCCCAGGAAGAAGACCTTTTCTCTTAAGACAGCCTTGATGAAAATAGGTCAAAATCTCAGAAATCAGAATGCCTAAACTACTAACAACATACAGAACTAAATATTTCTGAAAGTGGCTCACTAGGCCCTGAACATGAACTACAAACAACAACCATAACTTTGAATAACCACAGATGTAAGAAACCCTCTCCCCCTCCCCCCTCCCCAAATCCCCTCCTCCTAAACAGATCAGCTCCTGCTGCACGCATCGATCGATTTATGGCCCAGATACCAGCAGTAATCGCTGGGAGGTAGGAAGTTATCTAACTACAGCGAAAGAGGAGTAGGACAGCCCACTGCCCAGAAGACTCTCTCCGTTATATCCCACCAATACAGCGCGCCTGCACCATCAAGTCGGCTGAAGTAGCCACCCTCCACCTTAAATTTGTTACACAGGCGTTGAAGGACTAGCCCCCCTTGCCCCCACCCAACATACCATACATTAGTTACAAGAAGCAGGGTTGTGAAGAGCTCAAGGGTAAACAGTGAGGGGCTGTCACGCACTATAGAAGACTAGTTGTCACCTGGCCGTGCCCCCTCTAAGAGGGAATAGAATAAATAAGCGACCAGAGTGGAAACAGTATCATTGGATCCCTCCCCGGAGTCAGCACCAGGAACACCTGTGTATACTGGGCACATACCAGGGGCTAGAGATCAGCACTGACCGCCAATACTAATTATAACAGGAGGGAGAGAACAAGAACACAGAGAGCAACACAAAACAGTCTCAGACACATTCAGCCCGCAGACTTAGCAGGGGCAGCCGCAGTGCCAAAGGGTGTTGGATAGATAGAAGCAACATCCATAGCAGTGGAAATCTCTGGAGCTAGTGACTCCGCAGCATCCGCCCAGGAAGGTGAACGCGCAGCCCAGGATTTATTCCCCTTAGGAGATGGTCTAGGTGGCAGAGGAGGGTCCAGTTGAGATCCATCTGTCGGAAGGTCCATCAAGGCACGGAACTGATTGTTGCTCATGTAGGGCTGTATAGAGGAGCATGAGGCAACAGAGTCAGGACTGGCACTGCGACTCCGAGAACGGGAACGGAGCCGGAGGGTCTTATCAATATGGGCCCCATCAAGATGAGCCCTTCTTCTGTTTTTCTTTTTGCTCCCCGGAGATTTCTGAGGGGCAGAGCGAGATGGGGTCCTGGGTTGTAGGGCTACAGGCTGGGTGGACCGGGGGGGTGTAGGGGTTAGTGCAGAGGTCTCCGTAGCTGTAGCCCCCGAGTCCATATATTCCCTGGGCTCACCCCGATGTAGTTTGTGAGCCTGTGATGCCAAAAAGTTCTCAGCGGCTGCTGGGTTGTCAAATAGCCGCGGCGATCCATTCAGAATAATAAGGAGACAAGCTGGGTATCTCAGTGAATACTCTAACCCCAGGTCAGCGCAGGCCCGACGTGCAGCAGTAAAGGCCCTGCGGCATGCAGTGAGTTCTTGGGAATAGTCTGCAAAAATCTGGATCTTGTGGCCTCTCCATATAAGTTCTTTCCTTTGGCGTGCCAGCCTAGTAATAGATTCCCGGTCCTGGAACCAGAGAAAGTGGGCCAATATGGTGCGAGGACGCTCCCCAGGAGCCGGGCGGGGTGCCAACGTTCTGTGAGCCCTATTGATCTCCAGAGGGTGCTCAGAATGCCAGCCCAGCAGAGGGGGAAGCTCCTTTTGTAGAAAGCCTATAGCATCCGACCCTTCACAACCCTCAGGGAAGCCCACAAACCTCAAATTATTCCGTCTACTACGGTTTTCTAAATCCTCCACCCTGGTCCATAGGTGCTGAATGAGCCTATCGTGGTCCAGCACTCGTGCCCCAATTCGCCGGCAACTGTCTTCTACCTCTGAGAGCCTGTGTTCAATTACGGTAGCCCGCTGTGAGAGATCTACAATGTCCGTGATATTTTTCTGGGTAGCGCTGTCGATATTGTCCATGCGGTTCAAAATTTGGGTGAACATTTGCCGGATTTCAGCCAGACCACCCTCTGAGGGCACAGCGGGAGAAGAAGACTCCATCTTGCAGTAGGCCCGGCCACCAGACGGGTCAGCAAATGACTGAAATACTGAATACTTCCCGAGCGGAGTGGGGCTTCGGAGCGGTGCTACCGAAGGGCGGGACAATCCTGTAGCCAGCAGAGCGTGAGAGAGAATGCAATGAGCAGGTACGAAATGGGCTTAATAAGGATATGCGGTGGGAGAGACAAGAGCTCCTCGGTTAGGCGTCCATCGAGCTCAGCGGCTAACCATGCCCCCCTTGTTTCCAGGTGTGATCTGGGAGAAGTAGTCCTTTGTAATGGTACATACCCACTGGAGGACAGCAGAACCAGCAAAAAAAAGATTGGAGCTCATAAAAACTCTACTATGTACTTAAGGCTGTTAAATATTCCACAGCTGCAGCCCAGCTCTGATGTTAACAGGGGTTTCTGGGATTTCTGGTTACAGCAAATGTCAGGGTGAGACTCAACAGGACCAGCCATATACAGTTTAATATATTGCAAGAAACAGCATTGAGAGAAAACACCAGACTGTGAAGATTCTAAGGAAGACTACACACCTGGGGGGGGGGGGTGAGTGGCACAAACCAAGAACATTATTACCCATGGACAATTCTGAATGTGAAACACTGATTATAATAAGTGGCAGAAAGACATGGTTAAAACAGCAGTACTAGTTAACAGAAACTAAAATAATTTGGTTGTCAATATGGCAAACCAAAATATCAGTTTATCTGATTTTCGTTTTGCTTCATTTCATTCCTGTGGCAAGATAGAGAATTTTGAAGTTCTTAAAAATTATTGGTCCTTTACGAAGTCCAGCACCATGGATATACGCAGATCAGGGTACTGCTGTGAGGTTGGCCATCAGAAACATTTGCTAGCAACACCTTAACATATCTGCATTATAAATACAGTATGCACAGTTAGTGTGTGATCTCTGGGGAGAAGATGTCTGTAAGCTGCTGGGGGCTGCCATCTTTACAGCTGATCCACGCAAATTACAAACGCTGTAATTAAACATGATCTTAAAAAATAGCTGATTGAATTTAAAATACATGAATGAAGAATCTAACATTATCAGGACTACATTACTGCTGAAAAATGGTAGGATGACATTTGTTGCTAGCTAAGTAGTGCTGCTGCTTTAAGAACTGAAATTTACAGCTGGCCCGCTGACACAGTGGTTGGATTTCGGCTTGCGACGCTGGTGACCTGGGTTTGGGAACAGTCTCGGGTCATCGGAGGGCCAGCCAAGGGAAAAGGATTGAGCATCCAAGGACTGCTCTCCTTCTTCCGGAGGGAAGACGCAGGGCATTGTCAGTGCATGAGGGACCCCTGGCAGAGGCCAGGAGTGCCACAGCAACCGACACCAGTAAGATTACAAGGGGGCGGGATGGACGCAGGCGTCATTGCATGTTCCCGTCCCCATTACACAGGGGAAAACTAAGCCTGCCTCCACTGCCAAGATGATGCCTGCCCCTCAGCTACGATCGGCTCCCCAGGCCAACTCCCACCCTAGCCTGTTGTTCATGGCACCTTAGGGCTGGGTGCCATGTCGCTGCCCTGAGGGGGTAATCCAGGAGGACTTGAGACTGGCTCCTGTGGGGATGCCGCAGCTGAGGGGTCCGTGACTGGGCAGATGGCTAGCAAGTGGAGCGGGCACAAAAAAGACTAAATAGAAAAAAAGGAAATGAAGTTTACTATAACAACTCTGTAATACTGTACTGAAATTCTTGGGTTATATAATCTAGAATAAATTGAACACTTTGTACTGATGTTAAATGATAAATAAACAATACGTTCTGAAAAAGAAAACTGAAACCGTGATATGATAATGCGCATGACTGGAGTCATGGCTTCAATTTTCAAATCTCTATTTTGTTATGCTAGAGCATTTCTCTTTACATTACAGGTAGTTTTGGAAGTTCAGGTGACTGCCAGCTTTTTATACATGCTATTATCCAAAGTTGCAATAAACTTAGAAATAGTCATGCGTGCATAAGTTTACCGTCACCTCAGTGCTATATTTCTACCATCAATGCACATACCCGTCTAGTAGTGGTGAAACAATCGGGTGACTTTAAATAAGATTTTTGTAAAAAAACAAGAAATTCATAATTATATTAAAATCAGGGGCATAATATATTATCTGTTGGACCACTGATGGCAACAAGCACCATTATAAGTAAATACATAAATAATCCCCCATAAAGCTGACAGTGTCCCTTTAGGTTATGAGATGGCCCCACATGAAGGGATGCACAGTAGAAAAATATAAGCAGACAGTAAATAATCAGAGATAGCATTCATTAAAAGAAATTCAGATTACACCATGAGATTCAGTATGAGGAGGAGAGCAAAGGCAAGAGATTGTATGTTAAGGGCAAGAGCCTGATGGAGCAAAGTGTGACCAAAGAAGAGGCTTGAGAGAGAAGTAAGATGGGATAAGAAAAAGAGAGGTTGGGAGACACTTCCATAGTGATGGCAGGCTTACAGAGAAGGGAGACTGGCCAGCAAAAGTCAAGCAGTGGGGGATAAAGAAGGAATGGGTGTCAGTGGAGTGAAGGGAGTAGAAGGAAGGAATAGAGAATGCAAATCTGAAAGATTGAAGGAGGGAAGCAAACCAAAGTTTAAAGAAAAGGGATCCCCCAAGGAAAGGATATATACAGGAACAGTGATGAGTGAGAAGAGTGGAGTTAGTAATGAAGTGGCAAAAGGAGTGGAAGAGGGGGTCCAGTCTGGCAAGAGTAGATATGAGAGAACCTCCATAGACCACATCCATGTAGTCAAACAGTAATAACAGCATGAGAATGATTTCCTATTGGGCAGGAAGAGATAGACAGGACATATTCTGGGCATCAAGTTCAGGGTGTAGTTTTTTAATTGATGAGGGTGGAGAAGTCAAGGTGACTATCAAGCCACACTCCAAGGTACTTGAAGCTGGAAACAATTTCAAGTGGAGCACCGCTGAGAGTTTTAAATACAGTGTTCAGGATGAGACTACAAAGCCATTGCCTAATGCCAACTAGTGTATTATATAATGGCTCCAAAAATACTAGTTTGTGATTGACTGGCTGGCACAATTTTAATGTTGTAAATCATGGCATCACCCCATGGGAAAAAGTGCCAATCACCTTAATCAAATACCCACTATCACTCTGACCCCCCAACATCAAAAGTATTTGCTGCCATATTGACCCCCCACTAAACTAAATAGCCCACTGCCAAGTTCAAAAAATGCACATCTCCTTTAATATACCAGATCCAAATGAGCAGAAATAAATTTTTTGTATAGTGAATGAAACGTCTGACATTCGACTGTGCCTGAATTAAATGTACCTCAGCTTTCTTCCTGAACTTGCACTCTGGTCAGCAGTCTATGGCCAGTGTGCAACAGCAGCACCAAAAGCTCACCGCAAAAAGCTCAAAGTGTCCCACAATCAGACACTACAACCAAAGATGGATCCTGAGGAAAAAAAACAAGGGCTGAAAGTTGTTTGACTCACCGCCAAAAAGCGAAGCCGTGATGCCACTCATGTATCTATGCATATGCACATGCCCAGTTTCATGGATCAACTTTTCAACACTAATCTGTGTGTACATTTTAATCCTCATTTTCCATCAAAAAACAGTTTCCCAGCTTCTACGTATTTTCGTACTTTTAAAATATATCTGTGTAAATCGACATGCCAGACATACTGAAACCCCTTGTATGCCTCAAATAATCCCACATACAGGACCTGCAGCCACTCAACTTGCAGAGAGAGTCACTTTCAGCAAACACTAGTACAAAGAGCAACACCAGTGGGGGAGAGACAGAAATCATAACAATCAAAAGAATACTTTTTTCCCTAGACCCTTCAGAATCATGGTCAGAGCCTGTATGTATATACTGTATATATATATATATATATATATATTGTAAATATATATATATTTCCGTGCTGTTTCTCTCTCGCTGATAATGTACCCCTTGCTGTCTCTGTGTCCCAGTCAACTGTTCTCTATTACCCATCCTAACAAAAGGTAACATAAAATAGAAAGCTTAAAATTAAAAACAATATGAAATTAAACTTATAAAACGGAAGGGGGGGATGACATCATGGCACAGCAAAAATCTTTCCCGATATTTCATTACCTACTGGGTGCACTATTTAACTGAGGGAGGAAGGATATTTTAACAAAAATCAATACAAGAAAACCTATAAATTATGTTATGTCAATTTTTCTTTATTTATTGTAGAACAAAACATAAAAAGGGACATTGTATAATCGCAATATGCCACTTGAGAGTGTGGGTGATGTCAGGATTTACCCATTCCCCTGGTGTGTTTTGTTCACTCGGCCTCCAGTCTCATGACCAAACAACACACCAGGCATGTTAACTACAGGCCGATCTCACTTCTCTGTGCCCTGGCCAAGATTCAGGAAAGGCTAGTGTACTGTCAACTCCGTGACTACTTGGAGGCTAACCGATTACTAGCCCCCACCCAACATGGCTTTAGGCAAAACCATGGCACTGACACGGACCTCATAAAATTCACAGTTGACGTACTAGGGGCCATGGACAAAGGACTCCTCACAGGAGCTATCTTTATTGATCTTTCTAAGGCTTTCAACCTAGTAGACCACAAACTCTTGCTATCCAAACTGGCTTCCGTTGGCCTGGATCAGTATTCCATTTCCTGGTTCACCTGCTACCTGTCTGGATGCTCCCAGTAGGTCAAGTGGAGGATAGCGACATCAGATCCACCCCCCTAAATGAGGGGGTGCCTCAAGGTTCCATCCTTGGCCCCTTCTTCTTCTTGCTATTTGTTAACGACCTTAATTCCCACTGTGGTGGCAGCTCAGTCATTCAATATGCAGATGATGCTGTAATCTACCAGTCCCTGAGCAATCCATCTGATCTGGGACCCCATCTGCAAGCTGACTTTGCCAAATTAGAGTCCTGGTTTACAGAAAATAAGATGGTTTTAAACACCACTAAAACCAAGGCAATGCTACTTGGACAGAAAAACCTTGGCCCAGACAGATGTGCCTTACTCCCTCTGACCTCTACCTCAGGCAGCCGCATTGAGGTAGTGAATTCCCTCAAACACTTGGGGTTAACCCTGAATCAGGGGTTCACCCTCAAGTCTCACATAGACCAGGTAACCAAAATGGTGCACTGCAAACTGGGCCTCCTGTACTGCCTGAATGACCAGCTCATCCCTGAGTCAAGAATCACCATAGCCAACAATCTCCTCCTTCCTACACTGACCTTTGCTGCCCCTATACTTCAGGAACTGGCAAAACAGGAGTTGTGCAGGCTGCAAGTTCTTTACAACAAAGTAGCTCAGTTTGCGCCTCAGTCTCACAAAAAACGGCACCACTGCAATTCCCTTGCTTCTCTACAATGGCCATCCCTTGATGGTCGCCTTCAGTACCCACTGCTTTGTCACACCTACAAACTCCTACACTGCAAATCCCCAGATAGCTTGTCCAGTATCCTGGTTCCCAAGCACTCAGTACGTATCCTACGAACCTCTGGGAGTAACCTCCTAGTCAAACCTAAGGTTCTAACCACTGCTGGCAGCAAGTCCTTTGCCATCTCTGCCCCTGCCCTATGGAATAAGCATCCCCCCTTCCTTCAGGAAGCCCCCTCCCTTGGAACTTTCTGCAAAGGACTCTGTGCTCACTTTCTCGAAGTTAGCATCTGGTCCTGTCAATGAAGGGGCATTCCCAATCTCAAATACTAGGTCGTATCTAGCCTAAGCTATTCACTGCTGTATTTAAGTATTACCTTTTTTCCTGCACTGCTACCATTGACTTCTTAGGTAATTCGTCTTCTCCTGACTGTAGCACTGCTACCTTTGACTTTTTTGTAATTGTCATCACCTGTAACTAACTTTAGCACAATGTCAGTACTGTTTATTCATGTACTTGAACTCTCCCTATTGTTTTGATGTACTGTGTCCTTGCTCCATTATTGTACTTGTATCCTTCTGTAACTAATTCCGAGTCGCCCCTGAAAAAGGGAACTTCGGGGTTCAGTGAGCGCACCCAGTTACCAAAATTGAATAAATAAATAAATAAATGGGTAAATCCTGGCATCACCCACACCCTCTCATGGTGTATTGCTTAACTGGCAGTTTTCTTAGCATTTAAAGGGCTAGTGGACTCAAAACTGGCATACAGGGAAAATATGCAAATTTTAAGTAGTCAATCGTGACTTTGTAACTTTTTATTTCTGAAGTATTTGTCTTTTCCTTTTGCTCATCAGAAAGTTCAATATGGGAAAATACTGTGCAGGATGCGTGAAACAGCTCTCAACCTAGCAGCTGACATATCTATCTTTATTTCCCCCACTACATCATCAGCATTGATCTCACTGTGACATCATAGGTGACTGACCTGGCAGCTACTGAGTGGCTGTTCCTAAGCAGCAGTGCTGTCACAGTCAGTGAGGTCACAGTGCTAACGATGCAATGGGAGGAATAGAGCTAGATATGTCAGCTACCAGACAGAATGTTGTTCCACACATCACCCCTACTAATGTCAGGTAAACCATTTTCTAATTAAAGAAAGAGAAAAGAAAAAGTATTTCAGATATAAAGGGTAATGGTTGACTGCCTTTAAAAACATATTAGTTTTAGGCAGTACACTATTTCTTTAACGTGAGTTTGCAGGAGCAGACCCAGTGCTGAACACTGTTAAAATCGGACTGTTCCTACAAGGGGACAAAAGGCCAAATGGAACCCTAATAGTCCCTCGCTACACTGGATTGTGGGGGAGACTGAGGAGTAGCTCTCCTGTGTTTATGCGAGTATAGACGGGTAGAGGAAAAAGCTACAGAAGCAGTCAAGGTGGGGTTTTCAGCTGACTGGATGACTGGGAGTTGAGCAGTAGTGTTGACAGCAGGCAAATGGTAAGCAACTACACTCTGGGACAGAGAATGGAAAATTACCACTTTGATGACAATCCAATATTGCTTCATCACCTAGAACATAGGGATTCAACACTTTAATAAATGCATGTAACAACGGGTTCTAAGAAAACCAGTCACTGCTGAACATGTACATGTCCTTCTTAAAAACAATCAAACAAACACGTATGACTTCATTTAATACTTAAGACCTACTGTCATAAATAGGGGGAGAAAGGAAATTGCTTTCCTAGAAGTCAATTGTGCAAATGTTATTCTGTCAAAGTTATGATGCCTGAATTGCATAACCACTTTGACACTTACTCCCTTGATTTATCTTTAGTGCTGCACATTCAGTAACAACAACAATGTATTTACAGCAGATAAAGTCATGGATATCAGCAGGAAAGGTTTTAAAATAGCAATGCTGAGATTCTTTGTAAACTGCTGTCTCATTACCTATTTAAGCAGTAAACTGTGTAAAGAATATTTTCGGAAGACTTGAATTTCTACTCTATTTCAGAAACTGATCAAATAGAACCACTTCACTGAGGTTTCTGTGGCCTTTCACTTAGTGTGCTACACTCTCCAGTGATATTATGTGACAAACAGCTACAACCCCCATTTAGTGCTCATGTTTGCTAGATAAAAAATCCTAATTATTAAGATCACAAAAATGTGGCTGGCCTCGTGGTGCTGAGGGCTGAGGCGCTGGACACCACACCTCACTCCATGCCGGTGACCCGAGTTCGAATACGGGCTCAGGGCATGGGGGTGAGGAGATGATTGTGCCACCAGCTGGCAGCTCTCATCCTCAGGAGGGCTCTGAGGGGCTCCTTGGGGTTTGGTTGCCTCCTGGTAGAGGCCGGGTGGCAGTCTCACATTCAAGGAGACCTGGAGATAGGCCAGGGGAGGGCGAGTGAGGTTGTGGACCAGAGCTGTGGTGTGCATGAATGCCTCCACGTACATGTGCTACCACTTCTGGGGCCTCAGGATAATGAGGGCACAAACAGAAAATACCCCAGAGGATACGGGGAGGTAGTGGAGGCCCCAGGAGCCAAAGCCTACATCCCAAGGCCAGATCATCCTTCTAACGGGCTCTCCCGAGCCTTTTGAACTGACCCTCTAATCTCAGAAAGGCTGCCGGGTAGGTGAGGTGGGCCCTTCCATGGTGGGTGATCCAGGAGCTGGAAGGTTCCCTGGGTTTGGGAAGAGGGTGCTCAATAACTGTGCTCCCTGGAGGAAGGTAGTTTCAGGCCAGGAGTAGAGGCCATGGTTGAGTTGGCACTTTTGAGATATGCCCTGATCCCCCTGTGAATAAACAGAATCTACAAAAAAAAAAAAGATCAGAAAAATGATCAGGATACGGCAGACAAAAACTGCAAGATGGGGCTGGAAGCCCATAAAGTTCACAGAAACAGTGCAGCAAACAGCCTCACAGGCAGAGAAAGAATCCAAAGAAAGCAAGTTAAATGCAGTGAAAACAAAATATATTACAGTAGTTACCACACCACCACACAGAAGGCATAGAGAGAGTTTAACTGAATCATTCAAAATGTCCCAGCACTTTAAGGACCACTTGCATTTTGTCAGGACTCTAGAAAAAAGGTGGCTTAAGGGAACATTAGCTCAGTCTTCTGACTAATGAAATGTATTGTATAGACAAGATTGAACAGATGG
Source organism: Neoceratodus forsteri (assembly GCA_016271365.2). Lineage (NCBI taxonomy): Eukaryota > Metazoa > Chordata > Ceratodontiformes > Ceratodontidae > Neoceratodus > Neoceratodus forsteri. Next base: position 287,973,808 of record CM028130.1, read on the forward strand.
AGATGTTTGATCTGGTGCTCTCCAGCAAGGGTGCACCTGTCCCAAACCATGTGGCTTCTTGTAACCATTATCATTCTAGTCTGTAGTATTTGATTTAGTGTCGGACACTGAGTAGGGGTTGTATCTGCCTAAACTTCTATTATTTAGGATCTAGATATAGGTGTACACCTGTTAAGGGATGATACGAGACTTCTGGACTGGTAATCTGATTTTTTTTGTATAGGTGCAGGGTGATGGAACAGTTGGAGAGAGTCTGTACAAAACTAAAACTTCTGCCTATCTTTCTGTCCTCCAACTGGACATGGTGAAAACCTTGTAGCTCTGAGGTGGTAAATTTAGGGATAAAGTTAGGAGGCACTTCTTTTTCCCAGAGGGTTGTGATCCAATGGCTCAGCCTAACAGTGGAGACAGTGAAAACAGTATAAGCTTTCAGGATAAGCTCAGAAACAGTTATGTTTCCAAAGCCTTTTAAAGGCCTCCACTGAGGAGATCTGCCAAAAGTGGAAAGGTCGGAAGTTCCACAGCCAGGGAGCTACTACTGCAAATATTCTATTCCAGAGATGATTTTAATTGTGGCTGTGAAACCTCTAGATAGTTCTCCACAGTGAAGCAAAGGGGGCGACCCAGTGTACAGGAGTGCAGGAGCTCTTTAATGTAGCCAGGGTCAAGTTCATGCAGGTCCTTGAAAACCAACAAATAAGGTGGTCCCCTATAGAAGCCTTGGTGGAAGGGATATGTAAGGGTAGCTAGCTTGGTGTCCTAGTAGCAGTATGTCCCAATTAATATTTACAATTTAGCGACTGAGCTTGGTGTGTGTGCTGCTCCTTTTTTATTTTTGTCTACAATTTGTTTGTCAAGTGGCACCTTTTGGGGTTTGGTGTGCACTCCTCTAGTTGCTATATCCTGTAATGTAATCCACTCTGCCAACCTTTGCACAGAAAACTCCTCCCTCCCCTCCCTGGCAAAGTTCACTACTGACAGTATGTGATTCATCATGTAATTATTCCCTTCCCTCACCCATGTGCCAAAATCACTCCTCCAACCCAAGCAGACCCCCACGTTGAATAAAACCCTGACAATTCATCCCCTCTCTGCCCCCCCACCTCCCTCTTTCCATGAGCACAACCCAAAAAATACATTTTTGAAGACCTGTAAAAGAAGAAAACCATTTTGCAGTACAGATGTCTGCTCTGTTCAGTGTATTTGTCTTTAATGGAATGAGAAAATGGTGACACATTTGGCCAATAGTAAAACCTGATTGGCTTGAGGCTCAACCAATCAGGTTTTGCCATGGGCAAATATGACACCATTTATTCATGCCATTACCGACACTTACACTGAAGAGCAGATACTCTGCACAGGTGGATGGTTTTCAACTTTTACAGGTCTTCAAAAACTGATTTTGGTGTGCTGGGGGGGGGAGAAAGAGGTGGGTGCCAGAGTGGACTGAGTGGTCTGCTTTCCATTGAATATCAGGGTCTGGTAAGGTGAGGGGGAGAGCGTTTTGGCACATGGATGGGAGAAGATAGTAATTATATGATGAATTACTTACAGTCAGCATTGAAGTTCACCAGAAGGGGGGAGTCTGTACAGGGGGTGGCAGAGTGGATTACATTACAGGAAAGGGTAGGGGTGATTTTTTGATGATAGCACAGTGGGTGGGTGAATATAAGTATTGTAAAAAGTATCTTTTTTATAAAAGAAAAATCTTGGTGATGCTGGTGTGGCTATCTGGAAATTTACACCAACTTCATAGGCAAATTAAAACTTAACAACATCTCTAATCATGAAGGCATGCTCCACATTCACCAAGTCATCATACTGAAGATGGGGCTTTTGGGGCTTCAGTCTGATGATGTTCCTGAGGTGGAAAAATCCACAGTGAACAACTGCTACCACCTGCACCTGCAGCTGATTGGCTCTCCTGCCCCATTGACTTACACTGGCTCAATCTGCATTGCCAAAATCTGTGTGGAACTTGATTTTGCCTTTCACTCTTCCCCTGTTTTTCTGCAAAATCTCCAAAAGAGCTGCTTCCAACTTGTGAGGCATCTGTAGAGGGAATCTGTGGTTGCTTTTGTTTGAATTCTGCTGGATCCTGTTAGCAGCAGTGGGCCAGATGCTGAGGCACCACTCTCCTTCTATTTTAACTGTGTAAATTACCTAAAAAGTGCTGTTTTCCACTATTGTATTGCATGGGGAAACTGCCATTTTATTGCTCTTTACTGTAATTACAGCTCCTTTTTTGCATTTGCAAGGTGGGCCAGACGCTGAGGCACCACAGCACCCCTCCACAGTCCTTTTGTTGTGCAGATTCAGTCAGTGACGCTCAGGAACACTTGTTGCTGCCTTTATTAACTGCTGCACCCTCCTCTGTCTCTCTCCAGCCTGCAACTCCCACCCCACAGCACCCAGCTGAGCGCTGGGGCTTCGCTCTGCCAGCGGGCGGTTGGCGGCACCTTAGCCGAACCAGGGAACCACGAGGCCAGGAGGAACAGCGAGGGAGCAGTCGGGAAAGGCGCAAAATTTTTGCCCACCCGCCCTTCCCTCTCTTGTGTGTTAATTTATAGGCATCTTCCCGCCGAAATCTCTGCCCCGCCCTCAGCATTTTTTCTAAACCAACAGAGAGTCACACCAGCTTGCTGTTCCAACCAATCGGCAACTTCACTACTCCCCCACAGCCAACTACCAATATCTCTTTCAGAATGGGGAGCTTAATTCTGATACTCCTTTCACTATCAGCCATAGGGATCCACAAAGAAGATGTCCCTGTCATACAATTTAGAGTGGTCCATCCGCACAGCCTCTTTGAACCATCCCCTTTGGCTGACACTCAAACCCTCATATATGCTCTACCATTGCTGCATCGACTACAGTGGTATAATCACCATAAAGAGACACATACCACCACACATGTATTTCAGTCAAGGCTCCACTGCTGGATATATAGATCCCCCCTAAGCCTAGTCATCAAACTGCTACTTGGTATCACAACACACTTCCTTAAAACCACAGGGAGCACCCCAAAAAAAGAGTGGCAATAGAATAAAAGAAGGAGGACCAAAGACAGCCCCCTCTCCCTATCACTGGCAGCCCTCATGAAACTACTGCTCTTTCTATTGCTCTGTACTGGTAATGCGGAAATCAACCCTGGACCTCTTGAAAGTATCACCTCTCCATCAGACCTAACCTCAATTAAAGGCCTCAGTTTCCTGCATATTAATGTATGCAGTCTGTTGAAAAAATTTATGTTGATACAAGCCTGGGTTGCCCATACCTTGCCAGACTTTCTTGTGGTAACTGAAACATGGCTCAAACCCACCACAGCGGACAGGGATGTTAACCTACCTATCAGCTATTCAGAGCTGATCGCCAAACAAGGGGAGGTGGAGTAGCCATATATGCAAAAACTGGTATAGCTGTATCCTGTACTGCTGCAACATCTATGCCCAAGGAGTTTGAATGCCTATCTCTAAAAGTCTCTCTCCCCAATACAGCAGCTTTTCAACTAATTGGATGCTACAGACCCCCCTCTGCTGAACACAAGCTCTTATCCCACCTGGGGAACCTGGTCAAGCCCAGCACTGAAGAAGTCATTATTCTAGGTGACCTGAATTTCAACTGGCTCACCCAGGCAGCTACACCTCTGGTATCATTCTGTGACACCTATGGGCTCACACAGTTAATTAATGAACCAACAAGAATAAATGCAAGGAATAGTAATAACAGCACACTACTTGATATCATGCTAGTGAGTAAACCACATCTATTCACACATGCTGGAGTGCTCCTATGCAATATAAGTGATCACTGTCCCATCACAGGGGTAAGAATCACCAGCATAACAACAAATCCTGCAAAATTTCTCATGAGGAGATCCAATAAAAACATCAATATTAAAGGATATCTGTATGATCTAGCTTACTCTCCACACTGGCAAAAGTTTTATCTTGCACATTCTGTAGAAAAAGCTCAGCAGGTGCTAAATAGCATTATAATAAATGCCCTTAACACCCATGCCCCAATCTCTAGTATCCGAATAAAAAACAAATCCTGTCACTGGTTTTCAGCTGACCTCAAAGCTGCACTGCTGGAGAGAGACAAACTCTGGAAAGTGGCAAGAAAAACTAAGAATGCAAACGACTGGACGATTTTTAGGAAAGCCAGGAATAGATGCACCAGGAAAGTTAGGGATGCAAAGGCTGCCTTCTACCTCGCCGAGCTCGACTCCTCCTACCATAATCCAACTAGGTTTTGGGGCACCATCAAGGGTATGATGGGACAGGACGTTAACAACCCCCTTCCAACTCAACTACACAATAGTTATGGCCCTATCACTGGCAAAATGGAAATCCTGGACGCATTCAATAACCACTTCACAACAGCTGGCCTTGCCTTTGACACCTCCCCAGCTAACCTGCTGAGGGACCAATTAAGCTTCCACTACATTGGTGATCAAAGAGATGACTCTTCCTTTAGCTACAAACCTATACTGTTGAAACAAGTTGAGGATCTATTATGGCATCTGGATACCAAAAAAAGTGCAGGAGCAGACTCTCTGGACCCCTTCTTTCTAAATATTGCATGCCATGTACTTGCAGTCCCCCTAACACACCTCTTTAACCTCTCCCTAAACTCTGGCTCTATTCCCACACTGTGGAAGAAGCTCAGTGGTCCCTCTAAAATCAGGGACCCTATAGATCTTAATAATTACAGGCCCATTTCCATTCTACCTGTGCTATCCAAGATGCTGGAGAAATTAGTGAGTAATCAGCTAAGGGAATATCTTGACAATGCTAACCTATTAAATCCAGCTCAATCTGGATTCAGGGCCAAACACAGCACTATCACTGCATTAGCCAAGGTCACAAATGACTGGCAAATTGAATTGGACAAGAAGAATAATGTCTGTGCAGTATTCCTGGACCTGAGCAAAGCATTCGATACTGTGGACCATGAGCTGCTACTCTCATCCCTGCACTCCCTTGGCCTAGATCCACCCTCCCTTAAGTGGTTCAGATGCTACCTCTCCAGTAGGTCACAGCAGGTAAATGCTGAATGTGACCTATCCCCATTAAGACCACTGTCAAGAGGAGTCCCCCAAGGCTCTATTCTGGGTCCTATCCTTTTTGCCATTTATATAAATAACATTGATTCAACCCTTACCAAGTCCTCAGTACACCTCTTTGCTGATGACACTGTTCTGTATGTCAGCAACCCTTCGCCTACAGTTGCTCATGAAATCCTACAAACAGAATTCTCCTTGTTACAACATCAGCTACTCGAGAAAAAGCTTCTGACTAATTGCAAAGAAAACTAAAGCAATGATGTTCACAACGCAAAACTCCACCAGCACATCCTCTTCAATCACTCTCCCCCAGCTATGCACTATACTTGGAGAAAATCTAGAGTATGTTGAAAACTTCAAATACCTAGGTGTGTGGATTGACAACAGACTCGACTTCACCCATCATCTAGAAGAACTGTTAAAAAAGCTTCGCCAAAGGCTTGGCCTCCTTTATAGATTAAAACCCTTCCTTAACAGAGACTCTAAGATGAGGTTAGTCCAGGCCATCTTTCTATCAGTTATTGACTATGCAGACTTCCTTTATAGTCACTGCCCCATCTCCTACCTTCACAAGTTGGATACCTTATATCATAGTGCAATAAGGTTCATTACAGATCTGCCATATAATACCCACCATTGCTCTTTTATGATGCAGTTGATGGGTTTCCTTCATATCAGGAGGAGCAGAAATGCAGCTCTATGGATTTACAGAGCTTTATCAAAAAAACTCCCAATCTATATCCTGGACTGCTTCAACCAGACCACTCCTAGCTCCTATGCCCTAAGAAGCAACAATGTCATCCTGCTCAAATTGCCCAAAGTCAGCACCAGACTTGGGAGGGCAGCAATCAGCTATTCTCTAGCTATAGCATGGAACACCCTACAAAAATCCCTAAAACTGCCCATTATCTTTCCATTTGCATCCTTTAAACAGCATTGTACAGCCTTCTTCACAGAGAAATGCAGTTGCTACCACTAGAGCTAGATTAGTCATCCTACAAATCTGGCTTCCAATCATATATGGCATATTCCTTCCAGTCAGACACCCCCAGCTTATGGCACCCAATAATACCTTCACCATCCTAGTATTCATTATGTTGTGTGTCTGTCATGGCCCTCATTGGGATATGTATGTACTGTACATACTATAGATATTATTAACCTTCCTTTAACTGAGTTTTAACATGTGAATTCACTGTACTTCATTGTGTTATAAACATTATTTTTCTCTGTATGTATAACTGTCTTATAAAGCGTATGATGTATTTGCTGTGTATCAACTATTGAACCTTGACCTTATCAGGTCCATCTTGTAAATGAGCCTTGCTCAATGATGTTCACCTGTATAAATAAAGATTTGATTGATTGATTGAATTGACAGCTTGTTGTCCACTATGACCTCCATATTTTTTCTCCCTCCACAGCTCTGAGGGAAATGCCCCCCAATGAAGGCATGATGATGTCAATCCTCTTCATTACCAATTTCTTAGATCATGGTTCAATAAGCAATAAGCAACAAGCAGCAACTCTGTTTTACAAAAATTAAGACTCAGCTAGCTGTCAGTCACCTAGTCATTCAAATTAGACAGATTTCAATCAATCACAGTCACAGTCACCGAGTCACCCTGATGTAGTGTGAAAGAGAGGTACAACTATGTATCATCTGCATAGCAGTTAGAACCCAAATTGTACCATATCACTATCTGCCCCAGAGACAACATGCACACATCAAACATATTAAAGGAAAAAACTGAACCCTGCTGAATGCCACAGGTCACATCAGCCACCATGGAGGAAAACTACCTTAGGGTTACACCCTATTCCCTGCTGGCCAGGAAGAGCTCAAACCAATGTAATACTGAAGCAACAAGTCCCCCATACTTCCTCAGATGATCAGTCAAAACCCAAAGGTCCACACTGTCAAATGCTACTAAGAGATCGCGGAGGATGACCATCGAGTATTTCCTCCAATATCTTGCAAGGAAGAGATCATTCATCACCTTCACCAGGATGGCCTCTGTATTGTGTCTTGATATGAACCCTGATTGAAATGGCTTTTAGATATCCTTATGAACCAGGTCCACCTCCATCTATGATGCAACCACCTTCTCAATTACCTTCCATAGAAAGGGAACTTCTGAGAAAAGTCTGTAATTAGCCTGGGTCTCTGAGTCTAGAGATGATTTCTTAAGGGGAGGAACTGCCACAGCATTCTTCAGTGTTGCAGGGAAGTAACCCGCACCCGGGAACTCCCAGATGATCCTGGCTACCTCAGGTACCACAGCCTGTGATAGTCCACCAACAATCAAAAAGTTCCTGGGTCCAGAGAAGACACAGTAATTAGGTCTCAGAGTAGACATCAACTGTGATAACTCCTTATCAAGAATGGCTGAAACTCCATCCAGAGTGCAGGTGTGACCTTAAACAAACTGTCTCTCCCATTGTCAGGACTCACTCTCAGCTGGGAGAACACTGTTCTGATAAAGGGCAGTCTGTCAAGAAAGAATGCACCAAATTCCTTGTGCCTTGTTGCAGAAACAGCCCTGGACTACTGACATACCTGATGTAAAAGCCTGTACACAGTGAGGAAGAGTTGGAATGGTCTATTCCCCTCTCCTACTGCAATCAACCCTGATAGGAACTCTGTCTTCTTCTGGGTTATTGCCCTTAGATAAACCCAAGAATGGGTTCTCTGAGCCAGTTTGTCCTCAATGGATTTGCAGTCTCAATCAGATACAATCCAGTCTCTACCATAATATCATCTACTGCTTCAACTCTTCATTGTACCCTGGTGAGCTATGATGTGAGACCAATGGGTGGATGCAAAGAGGCACAAAGGTGTCAACAGTGGCTGTAAATGACATGTTGTTGCCTTCTGTGACTTCATCAACCACCTATGCACAGGCGGCCAAGGTGTCTGAGACAAACAAAAGAGCACTCCAAAACAGTTAGATCCGGGTGGGGGTTGGGGGTCCTGGCTATGTGACAATGTGATTATCCATATGTTGGAAGGACAGATACAAGAATACTTGGGGGTATTATGAAAACAGAAAATGGAACCCTCATGAAGGATGATATGAAACGTACAGTATGTATGGGCAGTTATGATTTAAGTTTATGGCAATTGACAATGTAAAAAGAAATCCCAGGGGGAGACAGAGTGATAATACTTCTACAAAAAAAGGCACACAGGATTTATAAACTAAAAGCATTGAACCCGCATGGCTTCAATTACATTTTTTGTGACATGAAACTGGTGTATATTTGTGATGCATCAGCTGTTTTCCTTCCAGTATTGTTGGTTTTGTTATACATGCAGAAAGATGTCAATAATCCTTCAGAAGAGCACAACAACATAAAGAAACAAAGCATGGTATCATAACATCAAGAACATAATTTTCCAACCGAGAGTCACTTGGGACATATCTTATGTACTATTTTATTCTAATTAGAGACAGCTTTTGAGATATACAAAAACATTTTTTTTAAACAAAACCCCCTTTTTAAATTTGATAAAAGAAAGTATTCTGTTACATGTAGTACTAGCCAAAAGTACTTGAAACATTTTTTCATTATTTAGATTTTAATTGTTCACATTTTTTTTTCTTCACTCTCTTCTCAAGGATATACAGAGTACTACCTTATTATCACATTTGTTATTGCTGTTCTCTGGAGAGTCTGGTAGTTTTACAATCTAATGAGAATGGGCAGTTCAGGGCCCCTATCTTTCAACTAGGTGTTTTTTTTTTTTAAAAAAACACGGTGGTAGTCACATTTTTCATCTTTACTATGTATGTTTTTTTTATTTAATCAATGTTACCTTCTTTATGTTTTTATCTATTTTGCTTTACATCATACTATTGCTTTTGAATTTCCTCTAACAATTCTGTTCGGTACAACTACTGTATGCAGCTGCTCAGCAAAAAATATTCATTATCTTACATGGTGGTGAACATGATATGAATTGGGGTCATATTTAAGAGAGATGGGGTATAAGAGTAAAACAGGGATCGTTGGAGAAAAATATACTAAATAACAAAGTTTCCTGGCACAGTTTTTGATCAAACTTAAAGGTAAAAAAGAAATGCAGATATCATATTACATGTTAAATGCCCTCTGGATTTTATAATGTAACAGTACTCTCCTATCCCTATCCAAATGTACCCCACTGACAATGTATGTACTCTGACACTGTTTTACTGTATGTAGTCCGACACTGTCTTATTGTACCCCTGCCTCATGTACTGACTGTTTATACATTTTGAAAATGTCTTACTACAACCTGATGTAAAGTGGTTGGTGCACTCAACCTCGGGTCACCCCTGAAAAAGGGATCTCTGGTCTCAGTGGGCTTACCTGGTCAACAAAATCTAAATAAATAAATAAATAAAATAAGTACCCATTGCTTGATCACATGTTAGATGCAGGATACTTAAATAAGGTCTCCACTGACACAAACAATGCCCCCAAGGAAAGAAATGCAGTCCTTAAAGTAGTGGGGATTGCACACAGGTGGTTTGTGGTGGTGTGTGACCCACAATAAGATACTGTACCTGTACTTGCTGCTGATGTTTTCAGTTGAATACACCATATTCATGCAGCATTGATTTTAACTGGTGAACCGTGCTACATTTTCTCATTAATTTTTGTACCAATTAGTCACATTCTGGCATAGCCAGAACCATCAGATATAACTGTCTTGGAGTGCTTTTTTGTTTGCTTGATTGGCAATTTTATTATAAAGCACCTGGTCTTATGGAAACATGTTTATGTATGCTTACCTATGCCAGAGTAATCCTTGTGCCAAGTCTATGTGATGAACACCAGATCAGGCAAAGAACTGGTGACAAAATCCCTCACCATTGTTTTTTTTATTCCTTAGTGACCTGGCATTGCAAAGAATCACCCCAAGTGGAGGAGCATGACTAGCTTGTACCCTGGCTACAGCCTCTCTTTCAAGGAAGAGATTCCTAGATAGCAGAACCAGACAGTGAAGACCACAGTCAGATGTTCAGTCCCTACTATGGTGCCCCCTGCCTTTGACTCTTTGGATTTGCCCTCCCTCCACCCTACTTGCAAACCACAACCTTTCCCACTGTGATGCCTTCTGAGGATTACCAGGGGATCTGCAGCACATGTAAGTGTGGGTCTTTGCAGGACCCCAGCTGTCAGAGGTGGCCTTGTAAGTAGAAGAGCCTATAATGTCTGAAAATTCCCTCTTACTCATCGTTTCCCAGTACTGACAATAATCTAGAATTAAGTCCTCAACCTCCCAGGTTAAAAATTAACAATACATCCCACCTTGCTAGTAATACAACTCCCCCAGTTTGAGTGAAAACAGAAACACCAAAATAATCTGGGAGTTCTTGATGCAAATAATTTGCCACAAGTTTTGGAAGCTTTGGGTATCTGATGCACTGGACTTGTGGCAAATAATCAGGATTTTTTATCCCTGTGGCTAAAAGATACCTACTTATAAAATACGTTGGAAATGTCCTGCTTCCTGATAGGCTAAACAAGTTCTGAGACCCAGGTTGAACAAGTTCAGAAGGTGGAATTTGGAATTAGGACAACTAACATAGAGACTACATGAGCCATTTCGCTCATTCCTGATTTCCATCACAAGCATGGCTGACACCTTTACTCACATAAACGAAAACCCTTCAACTAGGCCATAAAAATGAAACTACGTGAAATGAAACAAAATAGCTCATGAGCCTCTCCTTACATTCATAAACAAATAAAAAAAAGAGGTACTGTTCAGAGTTTCCATTGCTGGAGTTTCTTTGATGACAATGAAAAATTCCCCTCCTATCCCTACCAGTTTGCCAGAGAACTCCTTGCTCTTTACCCTGGTGTGTGTCTGAGTGTATGCCAATGGAGCTCAGCAAAATTTAGAATTGATGTATTTCATGTTACCATTCCATGTGTGTGTGTGTGTGTGTGTGTGTGTGTGTGTGTGTGTGTGTGTGTGTCGTGGGAGGGGGGTGGCATTCTACTACTAGAATACTGCAGAGTTTAGAATTCTTGTATTCCATGGTAAACAATCACATAATGTATTAAATGTGTAGAAAGACAGATGACTGGAGAGTGAAAATCATTTGCGGAGGGACTATTTTACATCTTTTATCAAACTTTTATTACATATTTTTTGGTTTTTAAAACTTTTAGTGTTCATTATTTAAGTTGCCTATTGACCCATGTTGTAAGGAAGTGCTGGTATTACCACACTTCCAGCGGCTGAAGACACATGACCTGCAGCCTGCTGCCTTACTACACCACTGGGCATGTGGTAAAACCAGCATAACCAATCTCCTGTCATGTCTCATTGCTTACTTGAACACTTTTCTGTGGACTAGCATGCATCTGATTCAGTAGCACTTGCATGCTGCTTTCCTGCACTTGTGTTTAAACCTAGAAACAAGTGTCCACAAAGCAGGTAATAATGTCATAAATGCAGCCCACATTGAAAAATACACATGCATCAGTCCATAGGGATCACACACCAGGTGTGCCAGTCTCTACAGCTGCAACCTTGGTCCCAGACCTTGAGCTTGGTTTAGAAAATTTGGCCCAGTGAATCTGGAATCAGAATGCACAAAATTCACTTTAATCTGGAATACTGGGCAGCTGCCCTAACCTGCTACCCAAGCTGCTCCCAAACTACTGGAACTGGTGCCCTGGCACCCAGAATTTCCATGCATCCACCAGAATGGATAGTCCCACACCCCTAACATTCCAGAATAGGTATCCTGATCCCTGGGATACCCCCTACCCAGCAAAACAGTTGACTCAACCCCTGAATACCCCGATCCATCAGATCTTGTCCCCTGACCCCCAAAAATGCAGACAGACCTGCCAGAACAGGCTTCTATTCACATGAACCTGCCAGAATAGGTGCCTTGATCCCTAAAATATCCTCTACTTACTGGAACAGGAGTCTTAAGCCCTGGAATGCCCCACACTGCTTGGATTAGGTGCCCTGATCTTGGGAATGCCCATTCTGGCAGGTTTCTGTGGCTGTTCTGGCAAGTCAGGGGAATTTCTGGTAGGTTGAGATCATTATGTTGGTCAGAGTACCTATTCTGATAAGGTGAGGAGAGCATTCTGGGAGCAGGGCACCTGTTCTGGTAGGTTAGATATATTACAGGGTTCAGGGCATCTATTCTGACAGGTTGGGGCCATCCGGGGGTCAGAGCTCATATAATGGTAGGTTGGAGGTGTGGTGAAGCCCATTCTACTGGGTCATAGACACATAGATACATATATACTGTCGGCAGATAAGAGCTTCTGGCCCATGCAGTCTGTCCATTTGAGCTTGTATATTCCCTTTACATTTTTCTAGAAGTCTGTTGCCCTGTTGTCAAGTGTATTCAGGAGCTCAGGGAGTCTATTCCAGTGGGTCAGTGGCATTCTTGGGGTTAGGTGACCATCTAGTGTTTTGGATTAAACCACATTTTGAGTCTGTGGCACCCTCCATTCTACAAAACAGCTCTAGCTGCCTGATGATGACCACACATGTGCTAGTCCTTAAGCTGCTGTGGTACAACACCTCTTCCATACTGCAAGTTGGCTGCAGTACAGTCACTGATCCTGATTCCTTTAGTCTGTGAAGTGAGGGCTGAGTTTGAGAAAAGCAAGCAATTGGGCAGCTGAACACTTTATTTCATCTCTGCATGCACCTGCTGCTGGCATGGAGTGGAGACAAACATAAGCAATCTGGCAACTGGGTCCTTGATTCAGAGTCTGTTGCCAGAAAGATAGAGAAGAAAGTAAGAAGTTGGCCTCACCATTCAGCTCCCCACTCTTCACCAGTTCTGAAGCCTAAAGCCAGCAAGACAGGTAAGAAAGTGAACAAATAGGTTGCACTGGTACCCAATCCTGCTGTAGGGTGGTGGTGAGAGCAACCAGTTGGGCCATCAAGCCCTTGATACAGCCCCCATGAATGTTGATACTTACTCCTCTGCTGGTAGGGGGGGACAGCAACCAGTTTGGCATTTGAGTCCATACACAACTCCAAACCCTGCCCCAATTCTTATTGCTGGTTGAGAGGAGGCAGAGAATATGTCTGCCTGGATACATATGGGTGTTTATGGTGATGCATCTACTGTATATATATTGCATATCTGTAGATGTGTGTGAGTGAATCTATCTTTTTTGCTGTATGTCATGGCATGTGGTGTTTGCATGTCTGTAGTAGTATATGTAAATGTGCTTCTGTGTGTGTGGTGATGTCTGTTCATGTAGTGATGTGTGTATATGTACAATATGTACAGTAGTTGGATTCCTGTGTGTGAATGCATCTGTGTGTATTTTGCACTTGTGGGTGGGTGGGTCTATGAATTGTACATCCATGGATGAGTGTATGTATGAATTGTGCATCTGTAGTGGGTGCATCCATATATTGCGTATTGTGTGTGTGTGTGTGTGTGTGTGTGTGTATGTTATCTTTGTTGATTGATCTGCATTTGTGCATGACTACTGTCCCAGCTAGTGTAGTGTGTGTATATGCTTCTGTGTGTGGGGTTGTGTCCATGTGCATGTGTTTTGTATAAAGTAAAACATAGAAATATATAATTTGTCAGCAGAAAAGGACCACTTGGCTCACTCAGTCTGCTCAGTTGGCTTCTGCCTAGTCTGTCTTCGCAGACCCTAACTGGTCTCCAGCCACCATCCCTGCCTATTTACTAAAGTTCCTCTATGTCTATCTCATGCATGCTTGAAGCCCCCTACTGTTTTCTCATCCACCACCTTTGCTGGCAGTCTGTTCCAGGCTTTCATCACTCTTTCAGCATAGTAGTACTTCATCACATCCCCTCTTAAACTTCCCTCCTTCCAGCTTCATCACATTTCCTATAGTCCTGGTGCTCTTTCTCATTTGAAGGAGACTGTACTGCTGTACCCTGTTCACCTGTGTGAGATAATTGTAGGTCTCTGTCATGTCTGCTCTCACGCTCCTCTTTTCTAGGTCTCTCCTCATAAGGCTTTTGATGCAACCCCTGCACCATTGTAGTTGCCCTTCTCTGGACTGTCTCCACCCTGTCTATGCCCTTTCAAAGCTGTGACCTCCAGAACTGGATGCAATACTACAGGTGGGGTCTCACCAGCAAGCGATACAGTGGCAATGCCACCTCCCTCCCCCCTGCTGGAGATACCTCTCCCTATGCATCCCAGCATCCCACTGGCCCTATTCACTGCTTTGATACACTGTCCTACCACTTTGAGGTAATCAAATATGATAACCTCCAGTTCCTCTTCCTGGTTATTGACAGTGAGTACCTCTCCCCCATCCTATACTCAGCTCGTGGGCTCCTATGTGCTAGGTTCATGATTTTGCACTTTTTGGCAAACATCAACTGTCATGCTCTGACCAGTCCTTGAGTTTCCCAAGGTCCCTACACATTCTCTCCATCCCCTCCTGAGTATCCACTGTATTATATTATGAGACTGTAGGTGAAAACAGATATGAAAAGATGGGACAAAGATCACAGACCATGAATAGAGAGGAACAATAACACACATCTAGAGAACATTTTTCTAGACAGGAGGGAGCAAACAGGGAACTACCAGGACAGAGCAGAACAGAGACCAAAACAGAGCAGATGGAGAGCAGATACAATACTCGAGCCAGAGGCACTTCAGAAGAGGTAACAGAGCAGGGAAAATGAGATATAGGAACAGGAATAGGCAGAGGGAGAGGAGATACCAGGTCCAAGCAGAAATATTACCAGAAATAATACCAATATTTAATTTAAGTCAGAAAAATCTGACTGAAATGGAAATTAAAATTCTATCCAAAGGTCTTTCATTTGCACCAGCAACAACTATGAATCATTTTGACCTACAATGTGACTTGCAGAATTTTTTTAGAAAATTACGTTTAAAAGCCCAATATGGAAATAAGACTCCAGTGGAAGATTACAGGAGAAAATTAATGAATGATTTAAAGGTTAGATCAACGTATAACCCTCCCTAGGAGTTTATCCAGCAATAGAGATGTATGCAGAAACAGTAAGAAAAGAAATACATGGACTTTTTAAAACAGAAAAGGACATGAAAGGAATAAGGGACAATTTAAGTCAGCATGAGAGGAGAATATTGAATTCTTTGAGGAATGATGAATCTATTATCATAAAACCAGCATACAAGGGGGGATAGTGCTGATGGACTATGATCATTATCAAACTATGTATTTAAAGTTATTGAAAAATACAGATAATTATGATGAATTGAAAAAGGATCCAACATTATGATTACAAAAAGCATTAACAGAAATAGTGGAAGGATTGATACTGACAAACCAGCTGAAAGACTGGGAGGGAGATAAATTGTTACAGAAACATCCATGGACACCAGTATTTTATACTATTCCTAAAATACATAAGAACATTAATGACCCTCTGGGTCGTCCAATAGTATCCAGCATTAATATTATGTTTCAAACAGTATCAGATTACATCAATTTCCACTTACAGTCATTAATGGAGACAGTACCAACATATGTTAGGGATACCTCTCATTTCATTGAGAAGTTAAAGAAAATACAATTTACAATGGCAGAGAAACAAAATGTAGTATTGGTGACCTTGGACGTTTCTGACCTTTATACCTGTATTCCACATAAAGAAGGGACTAAAGCTATGGGAAGCCTGCTGGATCAATGGGACATGAGATTACATCCTAAAACAAGAACCCTACAAATGTTAGCAGAATTTATTCTGACTAAAAATTACTTCAGATTTGAAAGGAGTTTTTTTGAAAAGAAAAGGGGAACAGCAATGGGGTCAACAATGGCCCCAGCATATGCTAATGCATTTATGCATGTATTTGAAAGTGAACATGTGACCAATACTGAAAAAAATCCTTATAGTGAGTGGATAAAAATGTATAAAAGATATATAGATGATTTATTCATTGTATGGACTGGTACAATCAAAAAACTTAATGAGTTTAGTTTATATCTAAATTCATGTTCACAACACATTAAATTTACTATGGATTACAATATGGAATTTATTTCATATTTAGATGTGAAAGTCATAAAATGTGATAGTGGATTATTTACTTTACTATATAGGAAAGAAACAGCAGTTAATATTATATTACATGCCCAAAGTTTCCATTCTGAGAGTCTTATTAAGAGTATTCCTTATTGCCAATTTCTACAAATTCATAGAAATTGTGGACAGGATATAGATTTCAGGAAATAAATTGATGAAGCAACGAAGAGGTTTAAACAAAGAGGATATGAGAGAAACACACTGGTACAAGCAAAAAGACTTATAGAGCAGGTAACACAGGATACAGCATTGAAAGGAAATAAAGAAAGGAGAAAGCACTAAAAGGATAGTTTTTAGTATGAAGCATAACCATAAATTTAAAGAAATACAACAGATAATCAATAAACACTGGTCTATTTTACAGAATTTACCTATGGGAAATGATGCATTTCAACTGCCACCTTTAGTGGCAGAAAGAAAAGTAGCAACACTTAAAGACAAACTGGTACATACAGATCATTCACAAGGAAGACAAAGTACTAGTTTACGACTTTTATTGGAACCTCTAAATCCAGGAATAACCCAGTGTGGACACTGTTCAGTGTGTGGACACACAAGTAAAAAAAGTATTTACAAACATCCATGGACAAACAAAGAATATCTTATTGGACAACCAATCACATGTGAAACTAAAGGTGTTATATATGTGTTACAGTGTCCATGTGACAAAATATATATGGGAATGACCACACACCAATTGAAACAAAGGATTCAAGAACACAAGTTGAATATTAGAAATAAATTAAAAACACCAGTGGCAGAACACTTCAATGCAGCAGGGCACATGGGAGCATCTATTAGATTTTGAGGTTTGGAAGCTGTTAAAAAAAAAAGAAAGAGCGGGAGATTTTGCTAAAGTAATAGAGAGGGTAGAAACCCAATGGATTTATGAGATGGAAATACTGGATTCCAATATCGGTATGAACAAGGAAATTAATTGGAATTGTTGTCGAAGATAAAGGAACCATTTGTATAACCTAGCAGAATATTAGGAAAGTAAGGGTAATATTCTTTGTAACTTCCTGCAATTTAAATCATACGCATGGTTCAGTAGGAATATTCCCTCAGTGAGATATAAAATAAACCATGGAGTTTATAAAAATATAACCAAGTGGATGCTGGGGAATGTCTGTTTTGTATTTGGTGGTTTAGTCTCGAGGACTTCATAGAAATTGAGATGGTACAAGTATTAAAATAAAAAAAGATGGGAAAGGTTTGAGGACCTATGTAAATTGAGATGATAAAAGATTTTGCAGGGTTGAAATTAGAATAAGAGACTATGGCCCATATATTCAAAGCATAGTGCGGTGCACAAAGCAATAGTGTTGTAATAGCACAGGAATAGCGCGGAGCCACCATATTCAAAGGACCATTTAGCGCGCGCTAACAGCAGTAGCGCGGGGCAAAGCACTAATATATGCAAGGGGCAACAGGAAGGGGGGTGGCCCATGAGGGACGCGCAAAGGGATATTCAAAGGCCCAGTGCCACGCTAGGACACATAGCGCGACACATAGCGCTGCGCTAGTTACCGCCTATAAAAAGGCTGGTCTTAACCCAGGGCAAAACACAGAGGAGGAGAGACCAAAACAGGAAGTGGGAATGTGTGCAGTGCCCATAGCAGTGATGCTGCCATTGATGGCAGCTGTAGTGGAGGAGGAGGAGGAGGAGGAGGAGGAGAGGGAGCGGGCACAACATGGGCCACAACACAGGCCAAGGAGACAGTATGCTGCAAACAGGTGGTACTGGCCCAGGGTCTCCTTCAAGACACTGCCTGATGACCACATCATTGGCTGGTACAGGATGAACAGGGGAATGTTGAGGCAGCTCTGTGAACTCCTGCATGAACAGCTGCACCCAAATACCAGACTCAGCCATGCCATGACAGTGGAGGAGAAGGTGACAGCAGCGATGTGCTTCCTCGCCACAGGGACGTTCCAAAGACCAATGGGGGACACCATCGGGGTATCGCAGTCTGCCGCCTCACACCTCCTGACCCAGTTCCTAGAGGCTTTCCTGCCACATGCTGGGGAGTTCATAGTATTCCCCAGCATGGCAGCAGAGTGCAGAGAAACAATGCAGTGGTTCCATTGGGTTGCGCACCTACCATCCGTACTGGGTGCCATTGACTGCACCCATGTCCCCATCCGTGCACCACCTGGCGATGGCAGTGATGTGTACGTTAACAGGAAGGGGTACCACTCCATCAACTGCCAGGTGGTGTGTGATGTGGCTGGGCGCATCACCAATGTCTATGCACAGTACCCCGGCAGTGCCCATGACGCATTCATCTGGCACCAGTCCCAGCTGTGCCAAGCATTCAAGGAGGGCAGGATAACCAGTGGTCAACTAATCAGTGAGTAGTAGCATACAAGGCATACACACACCAGCATGCATGGGGGCAGGCATTGCAGGCCAGGAAAGGGGTGTGTAGGGCTACACAGGGGTGCAGGACAGCATCCGACAGACTGCCGTACGTCACTAACAGGTATACATCCCTTGACGGGGACAGTGCCTATCCCTCGACCCTGGCTGCTGACACCAGTACTCCGACCGGCTACAGTGGCCGAGGAGATGTACAATGAGGCACATGCCAGCACAAGGAACATCATAGAGAGGGTGTTTGGCATCTTGAAGATGCAATTCCGATGCCTAGACACATCAGGCGGTGCCCTACAGTATACACCTCAGAAGGTATGCCATATCTTCCTAGCCTGTTGTATGCTGCATAACATGGCAATGAACCATGGGATACAGGCACCTGAACCTGAGGGACAGTCTGACAGTGAGCCAGAGCCAGCGGTCAGGGGGATAGTGGAGCACCTTGAGAGAAGGGACCCTCGCATGGCATGCAGGGCCATACAGCACAGGGACAACATCATCAGGACACTGCAACAGACAACAGGGTAAGTACAGACTGCACAACAACTTGAAAAGGTACAATTAATAATGACTTTAATGTGCACATGGACACAGATGAGTGACAATAACAATACCAACAGTAAACCTACACAGTGGATCTGACAACATGTGTGCATGTGTTGTGAGTTCGGGGTTGTGCAGGACACGCGTGGGGGGGCCGGACACAAATGATGTGGTGTCGGTGGGGAATTGTGATGTGTGCCGTGAGGGTAAGTGATGCAACCGTGGCAGTGGAGGTGTGTGTGTGCATGTGTGAACGTGCATGTGGGTGTGCCTATGTGGCAAATGTGGGGTGATGAGTGCGCTGTGCCACATAGTCAGCATGGCCATCAATGACGCCTCCCACCACGCATGCGACTTGTGCCACTACCATGGGACACAGACCCTGGTGTGCTCTGTGCAGAGGACAATGCTGATGTGAAAGGCGAGGCAGGAAGAGTTGGCCTCCTGTGCTCCCGGGGGACGGTGGAGCCTGACAGGGTGGGTGGATGGCCACGGTGGCGCTGGGTCACAGATGGGGTGTGTGATGCTGTTGAGCTGGAACCACTGGCAGCCCTGCGTCCATGGCCTGCTCGCCTGTGTGCACCTGTGTTGTCTGCACCACGGCCAAGCATCCCATGCTGGTGAACCCCATGCACCCCACGCAGGACATTCCCTATGTCAACCACCACAGCCAACAGACCAGCAAACCCATGCTCGATGGCACCCACCAGGTGGCCCATCCTGTCCTCTGCCCGCTGTTCAGCATGGGCAAAGCCCACTGTGATGGCCTCTCTGGTCTGCGCAAGCTCATGGCGCATCTCCCTCCGCATGCCAAGAAGGGCCATACACGCCCCCTGCTGGAAGGTGAGAGCAGCCTGCAGGAGTGGGCGGGCACTATGGACATCCTGTCCCAGGGGCACATTACCCTGAGCTGTAGCTGACAGAGGTGCCTGCTGCACAGGAGCAACTGGATCCTGTCGCATGGCAGGCACGTTCTGCTGCTGGCAACTACTGGTGGTGGTCTGTGGAACGGTATGGGTATGGACACCAATTTGCATTGTACCCTGCACACCCTGTGGTTCTGCACTGTTCCCTACACTGCCCACCACCGTGTACACAGGTATAGCCACACCGGTGATGCTGCATGCACCACTGGCACCCATCCCACAGCTTGCCGGCAGCCCCTTCCCTGCATCCCCTTGCACAGGCACAGCCAGGTGTTGCACCAAGTCAGACACATCAGTGTCCTCACCACTGGTGACAGTGAACAGTAGGACATCCCCTACACCACCCTCCTTTGACTGTGCTGCATCCTGGTATCCGGTGTATTCCAATACCCCTACTGACCCCTCCCCAGTCAGTAGCTGCCCTTGGCTATGTGTGTGCCACACATGCATGGCGTCTGTGCGGCCATCTGTTGCACCATGCCCGGATGTTGATGGTCATTCCCCATCATCCCCCTCCACTACTGTTGGGACCTGTCCACACATCCTTGGCAGCCCCTGTTGTCATGCAGGCCTGGCAGTCACCGCTGTGGAGACAATAGGGACAGAGTCGGTCACCTGTACATGGACACTGTACGCAAACACCACCACCACTACCACCACTACTCCATGCATACCCCAGGACACGTACCCCCTTCACACAGGCCCGTGACCCCATGCACCCACCAAACCCACAGTGGCCATGCCCATACCAGGCAGCTGTTAGGCAGACCGCTGTGCACCCTGTGCAGGACATCCACAGCATGGCCGTGCACCCATGGCAACACAACATAGGGTATACACATGCGAATACTGACCTGTTCTTGGCAGTGCAAGAAGTGTCTCACACCCACCACCCAGCACACCTGTGACCACCACCGTCCTGAGGGTCGATGCCACCACAGCCATGTGTGGCTCCTCCACCCACTGCTGGTGTTCAGGTGGTCCACCACCGGTCCTCATCCTGTCCCTCAGTCGCCGGGCCTCCTCCTTCTTCGCACGTCGCAGGAGGTCATTCCAT
Organism: Neoceratodus forsteri; assembly: GCA_016271365.2. Classification (NCBI taxonomy): domain Eukaryota; kingdom Metazoa; phylum Chordata; order Ceratodontiformes; family Ceratodontidae; genus Neoceratodus; species Neoceratodus forsteri. Next base: position 287,994,842 of record CM028130.1, read on the forward strand.
CTCTTCTGCACAGCTTCGGTTGTCCTGCCATGTCCCCCTACGGCATTCACAGCCGCAGTCACCTCCTCCCAGGCTTGGTGCACTACTGCATCAGTGGCCCTGTGCGTGCGTAGCACCTGCTCCCTCTCCTTCACGGCATGCACAAGGGTGTTGAACTCCTCCTACGAGAACTTGTGTGCACATATGCGCTCCTGGTGCGCTGCCGAACCTATGGGATAGTCAATAGGGGACATGTGTCATTGGCCATGTCGGTACTGCATTGCATTACACATAGACATCACAATGCCCCCCCTCCAGTGCCACAGGCCACATGGATATATGGGAGTGCTGCATGTGCATGTACGGTGCACACGCCACCAGAGTCACTGTGCGTCCCGTGTCTGTACAGTGAACCCTGTACACACATGTGCACTACCCCTATCCTAACCACCTTGCACTGTACTATGCCCTTTGTGTTCACTACAGTGGTTGCGTGGACAAGTGCACTAGTACATAGACAATGTCAGGACCCAATGCAATTACCACATGGTGCATGGGCCCCGGCACAGTTCCGGGACACTGCGTACATCCTGCATGGGTGCCATGGCCTGTTATGCCACACATCCAGGGAGTCATGTCAGTGGGCAACTGTTGCAGAACACACCCCTGCAGGGGACTGTGCACAGTACACTGTACATTTTGTTGCAGACATCTAGGGATGTGCACCATCACACCCAGAACAGTGCTTGCCTGTGGTCCAACATGGGTCAGACCATTCACCAGAGAATGCATCTCTGTGCTCCTGTCCATGCTGAACCTGTTCTGGGATACTGACATTCAATAGTGTCCTACAGCAGTCATGCACACCTGCCTCACGCTGCTCTTCCTCCTGTTGCATCTGTACACCAGTATGTTGTTTATGCTTAGATTCCTTATCAGGCTGCAGTACCACAACACAACACTGGCGGTGCACCGCACTCCCTTTTATAGCCCATCCAGGCAATCAAGCGTGTCAGTCATGCAAATGAGCACATAATGATATGCTAATCACACAGTTTGCCCCACGCATGCACAAGTACCCTCATTTGCATACCCTTTTTGAATATGGCCCGATTTGCACCGTGCTAGCACAGCCACACTGTGCAAATGTCAGCGCAGAGCTATTGGTGTTGCAGCACCGCGCTATCCAGATAGCGCAGCGCTATGTTCCTTAGCGTGGCCAACACGCATGCTTGTGAGGCCCCCATGTCCGTGCTATAACCCAGTCATAGCGCGATGTAGCGCTGTGCTGGACAGCATAGCGCAGCGTTATATGCATGCATGGAACACAACCTCAGGGCCATGCTGGGGTCATGCATGTGCAGTGTGGTTGCTTCCGGGTAGCACTGCGCTATGTTATGTGATAGCGTGGCGCAGCAGGGATTGTTGAGGTGCATTCCTGGTAGGGCAGGGTGTTTGTGTCCAACCACATTACAGTGCCATGTCTGGACATGCAAGACAGCGTGCAGTTGTGCACAGGGTCAGGTGCTGGGGGGACGTAGAGTCCACAAACCTGGTGCAGCTGGTTATGAAACAGCACAGGAGGCTGTTTGTGGAGGTGAGGGAGGGGGACCTCCCATGAATGCAAGTATGGGAGACAGTGGCTAGGAAGCTCAGTGAGCATACCGGCATACCCCGCAATGCAGAGAAGTGCTGCCACAGGTACACGGACCTGAGACTCAGGCAGAGGCAGCAGCTAGAGCGATACAGGTGCATGGTGTGTGATGGCACTGTGCCTGTGCCAGGTGAGTGGTGTTGCATGTGGAGTGTGCATACATGTCAGGCTTTGTGTGCGTGTGGGTGTGGGTGTGCAGTGGGGGTGGTGGTGGGGGTGTGTGCTTTGGGTGTGGGTGTGTGGGCGTGTGTCTGTGTGCACAGCTGTGCACAACGGTGCACCATGCTGTTGCACACTGTGTACAGGCACAGTGGCACATGTATTCCCCATAGGGGCACGGTGCATGCTGTGACCATTGCTATGGGTGGAGGGAGGGGTGCATCGTGTTTAGGGTTGCATGAGCATCTTGCTGTGATTCACGATGTGTATGTTGTGTCATGCTCTAACAACACTTTCCCATTTGTCCACTGTAGAGCAGATCGAGCAGCCCATGCCCGCAGGTGCGACTCAGCCCAGGACACAGGAGCGGAGACGAGACAGCACGAGGGCGCCATCACTTCCACAGCGTGCGCAGGAGAGCGGCACTGATAGCAGTGGCATGTTGTGTGAGTACCTGTTACATTGCTCTGTGATGTGTACACTTTCACGACGCTGTGCACTACATCTGGGTGTCCAGCCACTCACTTGTCTGCAAAGGTCACTGGGCCGGTGTGGTGTAGCAGTGTGGTGTGCAGTACAGCTGTGTTTCACACCACAGCTGAGTGCTATCAGCCTTGCCTGGGGGGGCGGTCACATTGTAGTGCTGTGCGGGTGGCAGATGGTGTTGCTTGCTTGAGTGGTGGGTGTTCCGTGGGGACACCATGCTGACAGCTGACCTTCCCACCTCTGTGGTGCATCCATACCACCACCCACAGGACGTTCACAATTGCACAGGTGGTGGTTACTTGCTGTGCATGCGGGACAATATGGAGCATGCCTTGCGGACTTACCTCTCACCCTTCTGGACACCTGCTGTGTAGCACTGCCTGTCACACTGTGTTACATACTGGCACTGTGCCGTACGCATTGTGCATCCATCCATGTGTGTCTCGTTGCAAGGTCACTGTGTTGCTGTTTAGTTGCAAGGTACGGATATCACTGTGCTATTACATTATGTGCATCATTCCCTGCCAATATTGACCGTGGCTGTGGAAGTGGTCCTCACTGTGTGGGGGAGGGGGGTCCTGTTATGTGGGTTGGGGACACTGACATGTACCATGTCTCCGTTGGGTGATATGCTTTCAGTGGTATTGCCTGGCAGCATGTGAAGGCCCTTCAGTGACAGCGTCGTCCCCCTGGCTGATTGTTGTCACCTGGCCTGTGTTGGTCATTGCCAGGACACTGTCATGGTTCATTGATGCTCCTGCATGCATGTTGTTGTTGTTTGTTCTGCGCTCTGCATTGCTGTGCATTTCCATGTGTGGCTGGGCAGCATGTCCCAACATGTGGATGCCCTTGTGCATGTCCTTGCGTGTCCCTTGCACCCAACTCACCGGGTTTCCAGCTGTGTGTCTGTCGAGTCTAGCGGTGTGCTGTATTACGGTGGGTGGTGTCACATGTCACCCGGTGCTGTCAGGATCGCTGTCATCATCTGTGTTGGGTTCTGTGTTGGTGCCTGTGTTACCCTGTGCTGCATTGTGGGACGCTGCCATGTTGTCATACCACTGCAGAACTCAACACCACCAGGGATAGCCCATTGGGACATGCTGTCCATCTTTGTATGGCAAGGGTTGGCTGCTGGTTGCCTCCTGTGTGGTGTACCGTCCTCATGGTCTCACCCTTCCTCTTGTAGGGCCACTACGGGCATCGCTGTGGGCAACGCATCCTGAAGAGACAGAGGGAATGGAGGAGCTGCTGCGCAGGATTGTGAGGCAGCAGCGAACACAGATCAAGCAGCAGGCCATCATTATTACTGAGACCAGGAGGGTAGCAAACATCCTGGAGGCTCGTCTCCCTGCTCCTGCAGACACATAGTTATATCTCCTGTTGTTTTTCAGTCAGCCCTCACCACCCACCTCACTGGACTTGATTCTCCCTTCCTTGCCCATTGTCTTCTGTCCCTGTGTGTGTCCTCCTCCACTTTGCACCCTTGGCCTGTGTCTTCCCGTCCCTCCATCTGTTGTCGTCCTTATATTTACCTTTGTGTGCCTTTCCCTGCTAATGGTGTTTGACATTTTTTATCATGTGGTGGGCATTTGGGATTGTGTGTTGGGGGGGCTTGGTGGGTATTTTCTAGTTCTGTTTCAGTGTTGTGGGGGAGGGTTGTTCAGTGGTGGGTGGGGCATTTTGTACTCTGGGGTTTGTTACTCGTTATGTTCTGTGTTATATTTGCTGTTGTGTTTCCGTTTGCTTTACTGTTCATTATTGGTTATTACACTGGTTAATGACATTTTACGGTGTCCTGTGTCATTCTTGGGTGCTGGGGTTCCACATGCTTTGTACTGTTGCTGGAGTTCTCCACATGGGTCTGGGTTGTTGCTGGACTTTCCCATGGATGTGTGGCATCCTCATGGGTGGGCACTGTGGTGTGCTCCTGATACCTCATTCCAGCATGTGTTGCCTTGCATGTGTCCCAGGGTCGGGCTGTCTCTGCACTGTATTCCATTGTGTGTTTGCACTGCCATCCTGGTGCTATATTCAGTGCTGTCTTGTGTGCTATATTCAGTGCTGTGTTATTCCTGGGCTTTTTTTGCACTGCACTTCTGGGCCTGTTTGCCCGGTTTCCTTTGCTTGCTATATTCAGCGGGGTTTGCCCCGGGCTATTCATTTTGAATATGGCTGGCATTTTGCTCCGGGCTAGGTTTGCATGCCGGGCAGTGCTATTCGCTGCCAGGGGCTAACCTTTGAATATCTGGCCCTATGGCTTTTATAAGAATATAATTATGTGAATGTTGGGGAATGTTAAGTCTGAATCAAATAGGTTTAGGTGCAAGGGCCTCATAGAAATTGAGATGATGTCAGTTCTAGAATGAAGAAAAGAGTGGGCTTGGATTTGGTGGTATAGGCCCAAGGACCTTATAGAAATTGAAATGGCATCAGTTCTAGAATGAAGAAAATGGTGGGATGGGTCCTGGGGACGCAGAGTGAACTGAGATGACATGTTTTGAAATTTTTAATTAAAAAGGTTTAATGTGAGGTAGTAGAGGTAGTGAAGGATCAACATTATTTGCCCAATAGAGTCATCATTAAAACAAAAAAGGCATTGTTACTTAACTGTTTATTAGTAGGAAATTAGGGCATAGTACTTTAAGAATAAAAAAATCACAACCTTGTGTGCATGGTGTGTGATGTCACTTTAGAGTGTCAGGTGCATAAAGATTTGGTAGAACACCAAACTTTTTAACCATAAGCAGCAACTTAGTGTGGGCTTGAAAAGATAGAAAAGAAAGGTAAGAAGACTACATTAAATCATGCAAGATTATAATTGAGAAATGTTTGTGGAGGCTAATAAATAACGGGAAAATAAAATGGAGATATTGTACTGAAGAAATGGGATGTAGTGAAGTATGGCACATGTAGATTGCATAGCGTAAATGATGAGTGCTTAAGGTAACAGTCTGTTTTCATTATGAAATGTAGGTTTGAGAGTAAGCAAATAAAATGGGAATAAGTAGCAAGACTTATCAAATGGATTTGGATAGCTTCAATGTTAATTATGTAAAAAACAAGGGGAAATAGACTGAAGACAGAAAAGATAGATGCTAGAGAGAAAACGTAAAAGGAAATAGGATGATAGAATTGGAGAGTAAAATGTAGCGTGGTGTGAGAAATGCTCAAAATAAAACTAGCACATTAGGAAAAGAGATGGTCATAGGAAATGGGATGGGGAAATGAGTTAATGATGTGGTTTTGTGGAAACACAATAAATTGTAGACAGAAATAATAAGTGCATTGTAAAGATGAAGATAAATACTGAAAGATTTGTGGAATTTGCATGTCGCTTTTTCAGAGCAACCACAACGTGGGGCCTACAACAGTATGGAAATTATAATCATTTGAAATAAAGATTGAAAAGGTAAAATAAATAAATGTGATTGAGAAAGAAAAGAACATTTTAGTTTTAAAAAAATATGAAAAAAATATGAATATTTTTGCTGCCTGTGTGGTCAAAAGAATATGTAATATTTTTAAATAATAGTATAGATAGTATACAGTTTATAGATTTGGAAATTAATTGGTGGTAGTGTGGTGTAAAAGCCAAATGGGTATTGTAACTATTTATTTATTGATATATTTAATTATAGGATGTGTGTGGGAATCAAGTAGTCAGATTGGAAGGAAAATTTAACTGGAGCACTGAATAACAAGTGAGTGGCCTACATTGCTCAGTAAAAGAAAATATAAATATTAAATGAACATGAAGTGTAGGCAGGATATTTATGAATGTATTTTTGTATTTTTAAAGGTTTTGTGAAGGCACCTCCTGAGGAAGCCAATATTTGTTGGTGAAATGTAAAGGGTATGGGCCTGAAAATAAAATAAAGGAACAACATTTTGAAAAAAGATCTGTCGACTTATGTGAATTTCTTGCACTCCCCCCCTTGGAAAGAAAGAGTTTTTTTTATTCGACACATAGGGAGGGGCAGCACACCAAAGTATTAACAGTAAATATGACATTTCCCGTGGACTTTGTGGAATATTTCTCAAAACTTTTTCGTCTTATCCACTGTATTACAGATTTTGGTGTCATCTGCAAAATGGCATACTTTCCCTTCCAGTTCTTCTGCAATGTCACTTATGAAGACATTGAAGAGGACTGGTCACAGTCCTGAGCCCTGTGACACCCCAGTGGTCACTCTTCCCTCATTAGAGTGAGTACTGTTAACCACCATCCTCTGTTGAGTATCCAGTAAAATGCTTCATATCCAATTTACCACTTTGGATCCCACCCTCAGGCTGCTCAGTTACTTTATCAGTCTCCTGTGTGGCACAGTGTCAAAGACCTTGATAAAGTCCATTTAGGACACATCCATTGCCTGATCTAATTCCTTGGTCACCCAGCTGAAGAAATCAATCAGATTCATCTGGCATGACCTACTCCCTCCCGATGAAGCCTTGCTGCCTTTGGTCTTGTAGCCCATTGTATTCAAGATACTCTCCCAATCTTTCCTTAAACAGGGTTTCCATTAATTTCCCCACCACTGATGTGAGACTGATTGCCTATACTTTCTAGGCTCCTCCCTGCTGCCACTGTTATGAAGCGGGACCATGTCTACTGTCCTCCAGTCATCCAGAACCACACCTGTTCCCAGTGAACTTTTGAATAAGGCTATCAGTGATGCACCTAGCACCTCCCTGAGTTCCTTTAGTACACTTGGGTGTATCCCATCTGGTCCCATAGCCTTGCCCATTTTCAGAGCACAAGCCCCTTCAGGATTCTTTATTCTAAAAATGGACTTGTGTCCACTCCCCCCATTTGTTCATGCTGCTTCTTGGTTGCTCTTTCCACAGTGAAAACTGAGCAGAAGTACCTGTATGGGGTGCTTGCTTTTTCTTGAATCTCTTCTGGGCAGTCTACCCCGCCACCTTTCCTTATCCTTACTATCCCTTCCCTTGCTTTCCTCTTCTCACTTATGTACCTTAAGAAAGTCTTATCCCCTTTAGCTACCCCTTTGACTATCCTTTCCTCTGTCTGCACTTTTGCTCCCCCATTTGCCTTACTTGCTTCTGTTTTACTGGATACACCTCCCTGTCTTCCTCCCTCTGCATTTCTTTGTACCTCCTGAATGTTACATTTTTTTCCTTCACCACCATGGCCACTTACCTAGAGTACCATAATAGTCTTTTTTTTTCCTTTGCTTTTATTCACTTCCTTAATACAGAGGCTGGTTGCCTTAATTATGATTCCCTTTATTTTCCCCACTGTTTCACTACCCCTTCCTGGCAATCATCCCCTACTAGGCAGTTTCTGAGGCAGTCTCCAATTCCTTTAAAATCTGTCCTCCCAAAAGTGCAGGACCCATTTCCTCATTTGGTTTGCCTTTGCTCCCATCTTGATGTTGAACTACACTGTACAGAGATCACAGGTACTCAGAGGACTGCCAGCTATGAGGTCTGCAATGCTCTCCCTATTTGTAAGCACTAGGTCTAGCAATGTCCTCTCCCCAGTGAGTTCGCTGACTAGCTGCCTGAGAAATGCCCCTTGTAGGGAGTCAAGGATTGCCCTGCTCCTTGCTGAAGCTGTAGCTAGAAGTTTCTAATCCACATCTGGCTGATTGAAGTTCTCAGCTAGCAGCACCTCATCCTAATTTGCCATCCTGATGATGTCTTCCTCAAGTGCCTTATCCAACTCCTCTCCCTGTGCTTATGATCTGTTTACAACCCCTGTACAAATAGTGGCCCTATCTTCTATCTCTAGGATGACCCACAGCAAATCCAGACCTTTCTTTTCCTCAGATTGCCCCTGTATTTCCATAGCCTTGATTCCATCCTTCACATTTAGAACAACCCCTCTGCCCCTCCTTATCTCTCCTGAACAGAAAGTAACCTGGTATGGCCATGTTGCAATAATGATTCTTAGTGCACCGAAACTTAGTTGTGACCACCAAATCCAGGTTAGCCTCCTCCATGATGGCCTCCAGCTCCAGAATTTTATTTCCTAGACTCCTTGTGTTGGTTCACATGGATTTCCATAGCTTGTTCCCTCCCTGCTTGCCTTCCCCTTCCCCCTCCTGCCTGTGCTGCTTCTTGGAGCTCCCCCTGACCCCGTCTTCCTTCATTACCCTCTCTGTTTCTTTTTTGTTTTAATCCTTCTTGCATTCTTGATTTATACCCCCTTATCTGCCTTGTCCTTGTTTCTTTCTTTTTATGCCCCTGCTCCAGGAAAGCTTTTTCCCATTGTGCCCTACCTCATTGTTGCTTCATCATGTGTGCTGGGGGGAAGGATGTTTGCCTCTCTTGGTAATACAGTTCCTCTGGCTAGTTTAGAAATGTGTGTGTCTGCTTCAGTGTGTAGAGTGATGTGTGCTGTATGTGGTGGTGTGTGTGTGTGTGTGTGTGTGTTGGTGTTGACATTGATGTTGATGTTGTTGTTGGTGTTGTATGTCATGTCAGCATATACTGTGCATCAGTGGGTGTGCATCTACTGATTAATTGTACATCTGTGCATGGGTGTGAGTGTACCTTTGCTATAAATAGGTGGCCCACTCCCTGCATCAGTTAGCTGCCTGGCAGCCAAGGAGGTGTGTGGAGGGCTGTGCAGCTGGTTATCTGGAGCTGTGGCACCAGCAATCAGGTATGGGGTTTGGGGAGGTTGTCAGTGCCTCGGGGAGTGGGAGGACCACTGGCCACCAATAATGGGGAGTGGGTATCAGGGTAGGGGAATGGGATAGTGGTGTTCGGGGCACCTGTGTGTGTGGTGGGGGGATACCACTACCGGGACATGGTGCCTCAGTGGCTGGGCACTTGCCCCTTCAGCAGTCCCAGCCCTCACCAATAGCTTCATGGGCTGGGACAGCATGATGGTTGGACTCCTGGGTCTGCCGCAACCAGCTGATCATGTTCATGGAAGCATGCAGTGGGTTACAGTAGTATCCCAGTAGCCATAACCTGATCAGTCCTCTGCCTCCCTGTGTACAGCACTACACACCTTAGTGAATGGTGCCTAGTGCTAGCATGCCCTTGGCCCACCCCCAGCAAGTTGCATTCTGCGCGGTCAGGGGATTGGGTGCGTAGCTGTTGTGCACCATGTTGTTGAATGCTGCACGGACTCCACTCTGTGGCATTCATGCGTAATGATGCCAACGCGCCTGGTTTACATGGCACATGGAACCGAGGTGCATCCCTCCAGTTGTGCCTCTCCACAATTCATTCGCCACTCTAGCGAAGAATGTTTTTTCTATGGAGGCATCTGCAGTGGAGACCAAGGAGGATGCTGGGAACCTTCACAATGGAGACCCACAGGAGGGTGGCCCAGGACCCCACAGGGGAAGGAAACAACTCTTGGTGGGGGACTCATTTGTTAGGGCGGTAGAACTGGGGGAGGGAGGGAAAGGAGGGAGGTGAGGTGCCTGCCCGGCACCAAGGCTTGGAGGGACAGGAAATGAATCCTCAGGATTGTGGGAGCAGCAGCAAGGGGGAGGGAGCTGGATGTCATTATCCACCTAGGGAAGAATGACCTGGCTGAGAATGGGATCACAGCAGTGCAACAGGAGTTTGTGGAGTTGGGGAGGGGCCTTAGACAAGCAGCACGCACGATAACTTTCTTGGAAGTGCTACCTGTCTATGGCATGGATGAGGCTAGGGCATTCCACACCATGAGAGTCAATGACTGGTTGAAAAGCTGGTGCAGAGCTCTGGGATTTGGCTTCATTGGGGACTGGGGCTCCACCTGGAGGGATGCAGGCCTATTCATGTACGATGGTCTGCATCTATCCTGGAGGGGAACCAGGATCCTAGGTGATAGGATTAAATGCTTCAGTGGCAAGCTTTTAAACTAGCCAAGGGAGAAGGCACTGAAGAGGAGAAAGGAAATCCTAGCCACCCCCCAAAAAAATCAGTGTAATTAGTGAGGTAAATACTAAAATAGAGCAGTCGATATGGAGAAGGGCAGGGGTAAATGGAGAAAAAGACAAAGGCAGTAGGGACAGGGATGGGACAAAAAGAAATAAAGCCATAAAGAAATGGAGGGTAATGAGTATCAATGTCCATAGTCTAGGTAAAAAAGCTCCCTGAATTGGTGGCCTTGATGGAAGAGGGATGCCTGGATATTGTGGCAGTCACAGAAACATGGTACACAGAGAACCATGACTGGGATGTCAACATACCAGGGTACACAATCTACAGGAGGGACAGGGAGGAAGAAGAGGAGGAGGAGTAGCTCTTCATGTAAGGAAAGGGATAAAAGCAACATAACTAAAAGGTAAACAGGGAGGAGAGGAGGCATTGTGTGTCACCCTGGAAACTGGAAATGTCTCCACAATCGGGGTTGTATACAGACCCCCCATCTCAGGGGGAGGAAATGGACAAGGAAATGATAGAAGGCATCCTTGGGATGGCAGAGAAAGGGGAGATATTGCTGATGGGGGACCTGAATATGCCAGATGTTGACTGGAGCACTTTGCTGCAGCCACATCCAAGAACATGGCCATTCTAGATGCCCTACAGGGGGGATTCCTCAGACAGCTAGTTTTGGAACCAACTCGGGAGAGAGCAATCTTAGACCTGGTACTCTCAAATGGGGATGGAGAGAGGATCTCTGATCTTGAAGTGGGAAGCAATCTGGCACCAAGCAGTGTGGTTCATGATAAACTTAGCTGTAGAGTCAAGCCACACAAAAGTGAAGGTACTGGACTTCAGGAGGGCTGATTTTGTCAAAATGGGAGAGTGCCTCAGAAAAGTACTAGCAAACAAGCAAGAAGGTGGGGTGGAGCAGCAATGGGGAAACATCGAAACTGCCATCACAGAGGCAACAAGCCTTTGTGTGAAGCAAATAAATCAAAACTAAAAAAAAAAACACTATGGTTCTCAAAAGAAGTGGCGGGGAAGGTAAGGGAAAAAAAGATAGCATTCAGGAAGTATAAAGAAACACAGAGGGAGCAGGACAGAGAACTCCTTGTTCTTTCGTCTGTGGTTCTTTCATCCGTGGTTCTTCTTTTTAGGCAGGGGAAGGGCCCAGCCACCCACCCCCATCCCCAACCACCCCACGCTACACTCCTTTTATAGGGTACCACAGTTGTGACATTTCCTGTGGCAGAGCAGGAAGGGGCGGATCAGTGGAGCCTCCACAATGTGATCTCATTTACAGGGGCACTAGTAATTTAACTTGTTATAACAAGTTAAACAAAGCACAATTAAACCATTACTTGCATTTTTTTTTTCCTTTTTTTTTCCTTCTAATTACTCTGACTAGGTTACAAACCCAGCAACTTATTTGGAATGGATTTCATTAACTGCAGGTACTGTGGAACAATTTTCAGAAGGACAGTCTTACAGGATTTAGGACACTGTCCTACATGCTGGGCCTTTGGAGATCTTAGGGCTCAGCTCCGGGCAGCATGGGCAGAGATTGCACGCCTCAAATTTCATATTGAAGAGGAAATACATTATAAGAACCACCTGCCATTTCCCCAACATCCAACACAAAAACCTCGACCGCAGAGGGTAGTTGGTCCAGGAGGTTGGCAGGTGGTTAGGAGGAGCAAATCAGGTGCCCCATCACTCTCTGCTCTCCAACACATTACCTCCAAAAACCATATAAACACTACAAACAGGTATCTGCATCTATCTCTGAAATCAAATAAAGAGGCAGAAGACACTGCAGAGCAGAACACTGCGGCACAGGAGCTAGCACAACAAAACTCACCCAAACCAGGAACCAAAACTAAACAAGCACAAAAGAAATCCAAAAAACTTCTGATCATAGGAGACTCCATGATTCGGGGAGGTGATACCTATCTCCAGCCAGGGGTGATGGTCAGATGTCTCCCAGGTACATCAGCATGGAGAGACACTGACCGCATTGCTAAAATTGTTCACAAAGCAGGAGAAAACATTGATGTCCTAGTACACATAGGGACTAATGATCTCGCCAGCCGGTCAGTTGTGGAGACCAAGGAACACCTGACTAGGCTGGGTGACAAACTATCATCTATTTCATCCGGCATCTCCTTCTCTGAGATCCTGCAAGTCTGGGAGAGGAGAGCAGATGGACGGAAGGTCAGAGAAGGGGAGATAGGGGAGCTAAACATGTGGCTCAAGGACTGGTGCCAGGAAAAAGGACACAGATTTGTAGGGAACCGCAACAGTTCTGGGAGCGAAAGTTCTTTAAATTTGATGGACTGCATCTGACTAAAGAGGGAGTCAGTGCATTGGGGCAGAAGTTTGACGTCTTTGCAGAATATTTAAACTAGCAAATGGGGAGAGGGGTGCAGCACCCCATACGTCGAATGGGAAGAACACCCCTCCCCCCTCAGCTAGTGGTCAAACAGGAATTCAGCATGTTTGCCGTTCATTTGCATCACCAGGTAAGAAAAAAGGTTTGTCTCCCCATACGACGCACAGGAGTAATGCCAAACTTCACCCAACAACTAACACACCAAAATCTGGCCAATGGAAAATCATGTACACAAATGCTCACAGCCTGGGAAATAAGATCCCAGACCTGCAGGCAATAATGTCAGAGGCTAAACTGGACAGTAGCAATTAGTGAGACGTGGTTTACCAGTAACCACACTTGGGAGACTTCAGTACCTGGCTATGTATTGTTCAGAAGAGACCGAGGTGCAAAAAGGGGGGGAGGAGGCCCTGTATGTTAATGAAAATATCAAAGCTACAGAAATTCAGAATACACATAAGGAGCCAGAAGGACTGTGGGTCACCCTGGAAACAGGAAATGGGACAGCCATAAGAACTGGGGTTGTCTACAGGCCCCCAGACCAGAGGGAGGACATAGACACATTACTGTTAGAAGATATACAAAACATGACAGCTAAAGGGGAGGTTCTGATAATGGGAGACTTCAACATGCCAGATACAGATTGGTCAATACCAGCAGGAACATCTGCCAGAACTAGACTCATAGTGGATTCCCTGCAGGGGGAGGGCCTCAAACAACTGGTACAACAACCCACAAGAGACAGGGCTATCCTAGATCTGGTACTGACTAACAAAGAAGGGATCACAGATCTCAGGTAGAAGATCACCTGGGGCCAGTGACCATCACATGGTATGGTTCAATTTGGCTACTACATCTAAATCATCCCATTCCAAGGCAAAAATATGGGACTTCAGAGGAGCTGACTTTGATAAGATGGCCAACAGAGTTAAGCTAGCCCTGGCAAAAAGAAACACAGGTGAGGGGTACAGGCAAAGTGGGCAAGCATTAAGGATGCAATACTTGAAGCAACATCCCATTGTGTTAGACAGAAAAGGAAGTGCAAAGAAGAAGGAAACCACTTTGGTTCTCAAATACAGTAGCAGAAAAGGTCAGAGCCAAAAGGCTGGCCTTCAGGAAATATAAAGGGAACACAGTGGGATGAAGATAGGAGGCAAACCAAACTGCCCTAAGGGAAGCAGGTAAGGCAGTAAAGCAGGCAAAGTCCCAAACTGAGGAAACACTAGCACACAGTAAAAGAAGGTGACAAGACTTTCTATAGATACATTAGTGAAAGGAGAAAGTCCAGAGGGGGTATTGCTAAGATTAATGGAGAAAAGGGAGCATGTGAGGAGGAGGACCCTGTAAAGGCATCTATCCTAAATAGATACTTTTGCTCAGTATTTACTGAAGAGAAGGTAGGGCAGGGCCCACAGCTCAGCATCATATACACAGGGGGGAGGGAGGTGAGCACTACTCCCTTCACAAAAGAAAGGGTCCTACAAGAGCTTGCTAAGCTCAGGGTGGATAAGGCAATGGGACCTGATGGCATACATCCCAGGGTACTTAAGGAGCTAAAGGAGGAACCAGCAGAGCCATTAGCAGAATTGTTTAGTGAGTCTCTGAGCACAGGAGAGGTCCCAGAAGACTGGAGAAGGGCTCATGTGATCCCGCTCCACAAGAGTGGTAGCAGGGAGGAGGCGGGGAACTACAGACTGGTCAGTCTTTCCTCAGTAGTGGGCAAGATTATGGAGGCACTCCTTAAGGAAAGGATAGTGCAACACCTGGAATCCATAGGAACACAGGATCCAAGACAGCATGGGTTTACAAAAGGAAGGTCCTGTCAAACTAATCTCATAGATTTCTTTGACTGGGTAACCAGAGTGGTGGACCAAGGGGGAGCAGTTGATGTCGCCTACCTTGACTTCAGCAAAGCTTTGACACTGTTCCACATAGAAGATTGATAAATAAGCTGGGTAGGCTCAGGGTGGGTCAGAAGTTGGTCAACTGGGTGGCAAACTGGCTGATGGGCAGAAAACAGAGAGTGGTGGTAAATGGTATACAGTCAGAAGAGATGCAAGTCACAAGTGGGGTACCTCAGGGATCAGTCCTGGGGCCAGTCCTCTTCAACATCTTCATTAGTGACCTTGCAGATGGACTAGAGGGTAAGGCTTGTCTGTTTGCAGATGACACCAAGATCTGCAACAGAGTAGATGATCCAGATGGGGTGGGCAGAATGAGAAGAGATCTGGATAAACTAGCAGAATGGTCAGAAGAGTGGCAACTGGGATTTAATGCAAAGAAGTGCAAAATCATTCATATAGGGAAGAGAAACCCTGAAGCCACCTATAGGCTGGGAGGGGAGTTGCTAGCAGTCACAAAGGAAGAAAGAGACTTGGGCATCATCATCACTGATGACCTAAAATCATCCAAGCAGACCTCTAAAGCAGTAGGTAAGGCTAGGGGGTGTTAGGGTGTATTAGTAGGGGTATCACAAGTCGTAAGAGGGAGGTAATAATCCCTCTGTACAAGACACTGGTTAGGCCCCATCTGGAGTACTGCGTGCAGTATTGGAGGCCACACCTTCACAAGGACATTAACCAAATTGAGGCAGTCCAGAAGGGCAACCAAAATGGTGCAGGGACTGCATCAGAAGACATATGAGGACAGATTAACAGAGCTCAATATGTATACCCTTGAGCAAAGGAGGGAGAGAGGTGATATGATCGAGGCATTCAAACACCTTAAGGGCATAAACAAGGTGAAAGAGTCTAACATGTTTAAATATAAGGACAAGAGGACACAGCATGAGATTAGAGGGAGGCCGATTAAGGGGGAATGTGAGGAAATTCTTTTTCACAGAAAGGGTGGTGGATGCATGGAATGGCTTACCACAAGAAGTGGTGGCTATGAATACAGTGCTGGGCTTCAAACAGGCATGGGATAGGCATAAGGGAGCAATACAAATGACTATGAATAGATAGGCCACTGACAGAGCAAAGGCCGATGGTACATTTATAAGGTAGAAAAAGAAATGGGAAGACTGGATGGGCCTTGTGGTCCTTATCTGCCGTCAACTTCTATGTTTCTATGTTTCTATGTACCAGTTACAGCAGAAGGAAGCAGGTAAGGCAGTCAGAATAGAAAAGGCCCAAACCGAGGAAAAGATAGCCAACTCAGTTAAGAAGGGGGATAAAACCTTTTATAGGTACATTAGGGAGCAAAGAAAGACTAAGGCAGGGATACTGAGGCTGAACAAAGAGGAAGGTGGTTGGGCAGAGAGCGACAGTGAAAGAACAGGGATACCGATGGAATACTTCTGCTCAGTATTCACAGTGGAAAAGCAGGAGGAAATACCTAATCCAGTCAATAGAAGCACTCTGGATAGGGGGTTGATATTAGTCCTTTCACAGAAGAAAGGGTTCTAAAAGAACTCTTAAAACTGAAGGTGGATAAAGCAATGGGGTCTGATGGGATTCACCCCAGAATTTTAAAAGAACTAAGGGAAGAACTAGTAACACCACTGACCATTCTTTTTAATAAATCATGGGAGAATGAGGTGGTACCTGAGGACTGGAGGAGGGCGGATGTGATTCCCCTTCACAAAAGTGGGAGCAAGACAGAGGCAGAAAACTACAGACCTGTCAGTTTGACCTCAGTGGTAGGGAAAATGATGGAATCACTTCTGAAGGAAAGAAGTTTTGAGTACCTAGAGGCCAGTGGGGCACAGGACCCAAGGCAGCATGGATTCACAGCGGGAAGGTCATGTCAGACAAATCTAATTGATTTCTTTGACTAGGTGACCAAAGCAGTAGACCAAGGAGGAGCTGTGGACATAGCCTACCTAGACTTTAGCAAGGCATTTGACACAGTCCTGAACAAAAGATTAATAAATAAATTAGCCAGCCTGGGAGTGGGTCCTAGGGTGGTAGCCTGGGTAAAACACTGGTTGGATAACAGGACACAGCGGGTAATAGTAAATGGAGTCCACAGTGAAGAAAGGAGGGTTACTAGTGGGGTACCACAGGATTCAGTACTGGGGTTGGTCCTTTTTAATGTCTTTATAAGTGACATTGCAGATGGACTGGAAGGGAAAGTATGTCTCTTTGCAGATGACACAAAGATCTGCAACAGGGTTGATACACAAGCTGGGGTGGAAAGGATGTAAGGGACTTGGCAAGGTTGGAGGAATGGTCAAATGTATGGCAGCTTAGATTCAATGCAAAGAAGTGCAAAGTAATGCACCTGGAAAACAAAAACCCAGGGGAAGAGTACACAATGGGGGGTGAGATACTGACAACAACAAAAATGGAAAGGGACCTGGGGGTAGTCATATCAGATTACCTAAATGTGGGCCAGTAATGTGAGAAGGCAGTAAGGAGGGCTGGGGGGATACTGGGATGCATAGGGAGAGGCATCACCAGTAGAAAACAGGAAGTTGTTGGCCCTCTGTGCAGACAGTTGGTAAGACCACATCTGGAGTACTGTGTACAGTTCTGGAGACCCCAAAGACATAGACAGGGTGGAGGCTGTCCAGAGGAGGGCAACCAAAATGATGCAGGGTCTGCATCAGAAGATATATGAAGAAAGACTAAAGGAGCTAAAGATGTATAGTCTCGAGGAAAGGAGGGAGAGGGGCGACATGATAGAAACTTACAAATACCTCAAGGGAATCAACAAAGTCCAAGAGGGTAGCATCTTTCAGAAAAAAAGATGGGCAAAAACAAGGGGGCACAATTTGAAGACAGAGGGGGGACAGCTCAGAGGTAATGTGAGGAAATATTTCTTCACAGACAGGGTTGTGGATACATGGAACAGCCTTCCTGAGGAGGTCGTAGAGTCAAAAAACAGTGAGGGAATTCAAGAATGCATGGGACAGACATAAGGCAATTCTAGTGGGGGGGGTAGGAGGAAGTAGGCTGTTGGTTAACTAGGATCTGCAGCTTATCCGTTAGGTAGGGAAATGGGTAGACTAGGTGGGCCAAGCGGTCCTTATTTGCCGTCACGTTCTATGTTTCTATGTTCTATGTTTCACATTGGCATTGTGCATAGGGCCCAATATTTGTAACATTTTCCTGTCTGTTTTTTGTGGTTCGACTAGCTCTTTAAGCTGGGACATGGCAGTACTTATTTCCAGTTTGTCAATCTCACTCCCAAACATTGGTATCTGGTATTATAATGCAGACATGTAATAATGAAGCAAGGGTGGCTGCATCCAGAGATATATTTCATGACAATTTGATTTCACTGGCAGTCTGACTCCACAGACTGACTGGTTTCTCTCTGATAGCCCCACCCCCCTTTTTATTGGGGCAGAAACTTGACAGTTGACTGGTTGGAATCTGCTGGTAACAGGTAATTGGCTGCAGTTTCCCTCCAATTTGCTGTTGTGATCCCTGACCCCTTCACAGTAGTCTTTGTGGGGTCAAGGTCATCTAGCTGTATGGTGGCTGCCATGTTTGTTTACATATTATATGGTGCAGATCTTGGTTTACTTTCCCCATAGAAGCTCCCTGCTGCTTGTGTTAATGCCCCCCAGAGCTTAGTTTACATGTTCAGAAATCACTGCCTGCCCTGGGGCTGGTACTGGAACTGAAATGGTGGCTACTTCCCTCGATTTGTGATCAGAGCCCCAATTCCATTTAGAGGCCCCCATACAAGCACAGGGCCTACATTGGCACCTGGCTCTAATAGCTCCTCCTGGTGCCAAACTCCTGTGCCTGTTCTGGGGCAGAGCACCACAATCTCATGCCTGATGGTGCTCCTTGCTCTGATCCTGATACCACTGCCTTTCCTGGGACCAGGGGTTCCAGAGGTCCTGCTGCAGGCAGGTGCTATGAAGATGAGGGTAGCTGAACTTGTATCATGGATGATTCCTCAATGTGCCCCTTGCTGTGCCCACCTGGTCCCTCTCATGTAATTCTGGGAAAAGGGGACCAAAAAATACAGCAGCTGGGCTGTTGCCCACAAGTTGAAACCCAGTAATGGGGGGTGGGTGCTTACATTTGCACCTCACAATGAACATTCAGCCTCCATGGCAAAGACTTGCTTTTGTTGCACAAGAGTTTGTGGTGCCCTGAAACCCCCTACAAATAGGGGTTCCTATAATGTCTTCCTGGGCTCCCTGATGCCCACTTTCAGGATGGTGCCTTGTCTGCATTAGTTCTAATTGGTTGCATGATAGTGCTCCAGTAAGCCTCCATGCCTGTCTCTTTAAGAGAATGTTTAGCCTGTGTGAGATAGTTGGTCTGGACTGGGCTCGAGTGATTTAGGGCTCGCAACCAGCCAGACAGTCTATATTTCTGCTCCATTCCGCAGTCGCTACTTGCACAGAGGGATTTCTATTAGGGAAAGTGATTATTTACTGTTTATCTGCTATAATAATAATGACAGAGGAGTTTTGTCTAACCTGCTTTCAGTTGCAGCTTGAACTTGTGAATAGAGCCACCATTTTGGTTCTGGACTGCCATTGTGTTGGACCATTCAAACCTCAGGGTACCTAAAATAGAGACCATCCCTAGAGGTCTTGTGGGATTGAAATTCTGTAGGAATTTTAGTTTTAAGTGTTTGGTGCCTAAATGGCCCTGGATGGGGAGCTCTTCCTGTGACAGATAGTTCCCTTAGCCAACTGAACCACTTGGATTACAGGGAAATCCCCAGAACTGCCTAAAGCAGAAGTCAGTCATGAGTTGGAGTTTGGAGAGTAAACAGCTTGAGCCATCAAGCAGCTGCTCCTGCTAGGAGCACGAGAGAATTGGTAGGAAGGCTCTGCTGTCCTGCCTGTCACATCTTTCAGTGTGAAGTATCGCCTTGTGTGTGAAATTTGGACTTTTTCTGATTTCAGGTCGAGACTGCCTCAAGAGAGAGAAACTGTGTTATTGTTGCCTGCAAGTGGACAGAAGACTTGCTCCGTAAGCGACTGGCTTGCCTGGTACCGAAGTGAGCCTCAGATCAAAAGGTTTGTGCAGAGAAGCTGCGATTTGCAAATGGACTTTATCTGAACTGTGGCAAAATACTTTAGGTGTTATAGGTGTGCTGAATGTGTTTCATGGGTCAAGATTTGGTTCCCCACTGTGAGTTCTGTTAGCCTGCTGGAGGCTGTTCCAGCACTTCATCACAGACTTCATCTGAAGTGTCTGCTCTGCCTGGGCCCTGCCACCTTGGCCTAGGCCACTGCTCCTAATTCAGAAACATTTCCGGTGAAAGACCTGCTTGGGGATTCGGCCCCCCCTGCTCAACACCACCAAACAGGTAGCGACCACCAGGAGGTGAGTTATGTAGGCCCTGCTTCCCTTGGCAATCCAGTACAACACCTCGAGGTCTTCATCTTGCTGGTCCTGTGTCCTGGTCTGGGTAACGTGAGTACAAAACAGGGTAGCTTCCTGCAACAAAGCTGCAATCATTTGTGTGTGTCATCTGATTTACTTGTTTGGCTTTATTGCAATGGACTGAGCCATCTGGCTCCACATTACAAATATTTTGGTTGCGTGCATGTTCATTGTTTTCTTCCTAAGGGCCCCAACAACAGCTGCAATGCTGACCTGCCCCGGGCAATGCTTCAGGTTAGTCTGTTTAACATATTGGGTTCCCAGGGTTGTGGGGCTATGTCAGAGGGACTTACAGTGCATGCTTAAGCAGCCTGAATTTAATCAGAACTGCCAATCACTTGCTAGATTAACACCCCACCCTTGTTCACTTCCCCTGAATAAACCAGACTGTGGGTTCTCATGTTTAAACTGGCTAGTGTGTACCTTCTTGGTGGGGATAAAGTACTGTTTTTGTGTTGTAGCATCACTGGTCTTATTTTCCAGGGGGTCTCCAAGGCAGTCACAGAAGATCCAACCCTGGTGATAGGTGCAAAGAGTGAGAGCATATCATTATTGTCCTATTGTAAATGTGAATGTTCTGTTGCTGAACAGTTTAGGCCATTAGAAGGGTTGGTGGGTGGTTATAGCATCCCAGAGGGCTATACCAGCAGCAGCTACGCTACCCCAAGACTGTTCCAGGTGGAGGCACCCATTTATCGAGCTCAGGACCCTCAACCTGTGAACAGTCACGCAGTCAGGGGTAGTAGCCCATAGGATAATGCCACCTAGGGGTTACACCTGCATGGGTGCTTAGACTTGTGGGACAAAGTGGTGGGTTAAGAGGTTTTGATAGCACTACTGCTTGTACAGTGGTTCACAATATATTTTTCTTAACAATCAGGCAGTCACCACCTGCCCAGTGGTGGTGCTGTGGTGCACAGTTGACTAGGTTGTTTCCTCCGGCTGCTGGGGATGGCTGTCTCAGTGGGTAGAATGCTGGATCCAAATGTCCTGTGCTCTCTGCTGGCTCTGCCCTGCTTCAACCTCTTCTCACCACCCTGATGTCTGTTTGTTTGTTTGTTTATTGTTCTAGGAATTACTACCTTTGAGCCAGAGGCTCTTTTACAAAGGTTCCACGTCAATTAGGTACAGTACAAAAGGTTACATAGATAACACAGCAATTTGTGTTGTGTCAAGAGCAAGAAAACATATACAAATACATATCAAATCACTTGTGCAAAAGGACATGAGATATCAATAATCACATTATTATTACAAGAAAGAGGTCATGCCAGATTAGGAGAAACAAATAGGGAAAAAGTCCAGAACAGAGAGGGTAAGTGAATGGTGTGGGGAGCAGACAATAGCAGGAGAAAAGGTTTCCCAAACATGTCTTTGTCAAATAACGGAACAGGGTGGGTAGTGAGAAAATAGGAGGTTTAATCAGGGCAGTCACAGGAGCTGGAGGTGGCAAGGTGAGAGAAAAGCCTTGATTTGAAAATACCTAGAGAGGTGGAGGCAATAATATGAGTGCTGAGGGCATTTAGCCAGCTGGGGGCACGATAGGCAAATGATCTTTGTCCCTGAGAAGTCCGGCATCGGGGACTTGGAGAGGCTGGTGTTCTGATCTTCTGGTAAAACGGGTGCTAGCGCTCGGGCATAACAGGTCTTGGATACAGGGTGGAGTGAGGCCCAGAGTGGATTTTTTCGCCATCAGGCAGGTAAGGTACTTTATCCGGTTTGAGAGTTGCAACCAACCTGAGCCAGCATAGAGTTCACATGTGTGGGTACGTCGATGTGCACCAGTGAGCAGCCGACAGGCCTTATTTAGGGATGTTGAAATGCGACTAAGTTCTGTAGTAGTGGCAGATCTGTATATAACTAAGCCATAGTCAACGACTGAGATGATAGAAGATTGGATGGCAATCCTCAGTGCAGAATGGGTAAGAAGCTGTCGGTTCCGATACAGAATCCCAATTCGCTGATTAATAGTTTTTGCTGTACTATCAATGTGAGTTGCAAAGGTTAGGCCTTGATCAAAGTTGATTCCAAGATATTTGAAAATTGGCACTTGTTCAAGCGTATTTCCCAGGTGTGTATTAATGGTGAGTGGACTTGCAGCTCTTGTTTTGTGAGTTAGAGAAGAGCATGGATTTAGTTTTTGTGGTTTAGAACCAGCTTATGTTCAAGGAACCACATCTCAACTTTGGAAAAAGCATGCTGAAGGTTGAGGCGTAAGAGGTTCGGATCTTTATGAGTGGCAAGAATCACGGCATCGTCGGCATAGAGGATTATTTGTTCAGGGCAGGATTTGGGGAGGGAGTTTAGGAAAAGGCTGAAAAGGAGAGGACCCAGGATGGATCCCTGGGGAACTCCTAAGTGAACCGGTTTTGAGTCTGAGAGAACTCCAGCTACTTTTACAGATTGAGAGCGCTGAGCAAGGTAATTTTTTACCCAGTCACCAGGACCCTGCAAGAGCCCTAGGGATAGAAGTTGTTTGATAAGTAGGCCATGGTGAACTGTATCAAATGCCTTGGTTAAGTCAATGTAGACTGCTCCAGTTAGGTTTCCTTTGTCCATGGCATTGTGGATTGCTCCTGAGAATTCAAGTAGGGCAGTCGATGTGCTGTGCCCTTTCCTAAATCCATGCTGCTGAGTGCATAGGATGTTGTGCTTTTCCAGGTAGTCTGAAAGTTGGTCCGCCACCAAGCGTTCAAGGGCCTTAGAGAGTGGTAGTATTGATATCGGGCGATAGTTACCAGGCAGTGACTTATCACCACTTTTGTGCACTCGGAGGACAACTGCAGCCTTCCATTTCCTAGGGAATTGGCCGTAGCAGAGGGAGAGATTGAAAATTTTTGTGAGGGGGAGCAGTACTTCCTCCAGAGTGAGGGACAGAAGTTTAAGGTCAATAGTGTTGCTGCTTGCTCGGGACTTAGAAATGGCCTTCTTTGCATATTTAAAGACTTCATGTGCCTTTACTAGTTTGAAATGGAAGGATGGTTTGGTTGGAGAGGCAGTAGTAGAAGTAGAAATTGGAGGGTCAGCATCAGTGAAGAAATCAGATGAGAGGACACCACTAAGGTCTGTGAAGGTATCATTTAGGGTGTTTGCAATGATCTCTGGGTCTAATGTAGTGGTTCCATCCACATTCATTATTGTAGGAGAGGATTTGGACTGCCGACCCATGATATTCTTTATGTTGTCCCAGAAGGATTTCCCTTTCGCCCAGGAGTTGGAGAGGGCATTCTTGAAGTAGGAGCTCTTCATCAAGCGGATCTGTTTAGTACAGTGGTTGCGAGCCTGTTTATACTTTTGAATGTCCGACAGAGTGCCAGTAGCTCTTGCAGTGGCCCAGAGGTGATCTCTACTTTTGAGTTGTGCCAATAGCTTTCCCATGAGCCAGGGATTTGTGAGTGCTTTGATTTTGCACTTTTTTACTGGTGCATAGGTGTCACAGGCAGTGTTGAAAGTAGTAATAAAGTAATCAAGGGCTAGGTCAACATCTTGAGTTTTGTAAATCAAGGACCAGTCTATCTGCCTAAGACAGGTCTTGAGATGAGTAAGGTTGCCATAAGGTAGGACTCTACTATAGATGGTTTTTGGAGGCGGCTTACGAAACTTATTTGTCCAGGTACATATTATTGGAGAGTGATCACTGAGCGAGTCAGGGAGAACACTTACATTGGTTATATGGTAGGGTGGCTGGTAAGGATCCAGTCAATGAGGGTGCTGGTCCCTGATTTGTAGTTTTTCCTGGTAGGGAGTTTACCACTTGTGTTAAATTTGCTGCTAGGATGGCATCTTTGTTTGACCCTGCATCAGAGGGCAAGCCAATTTATATTAAAGTCCCCAAGGAGAAGGAGTTCGATGTCAGAAGGTTGTGTACTTATGAACTCGAGGACAGCCTGTAGGCCGGAATCAGGATCTTTTGGTGGGATATAGACAGCAGCAATCATGAGGACTTTGTTTTGGGCACCAAGTAGTATCTTGATAGGGAGGAGTTGCACTGAGGTTTCTGTGGTGGGGTAAGAACCAGGGAGACAGGTGAGGTAGTTCTTTATGTAGATTGCACACCCACCACCCCTTTTTGAGGTCCTATCCAGCCTGAATATCTTGTAGCCCTATATAGAGATGGCATGATCCGGAGTATTAGGTGTCAGCCAAGTTTCGAGAATGGTAAAGATATCCGGGTTGTGTTGGCTGGCAAAGATTTGAAGGGAGGCCAGTTTTGGAAGGAGACTGCAGATGTTTAAGGTAGTAATTTTGAGCCCCTCCATTTTGGCAGGCTTTGTTGTACTGTAGGAGACAGGGCCAGGATTTGAGTGGACACTTCCTGATATCAAGAGGAGGAGGAGTAGGAGTTTAAGAGACAGTTGCTGTACTTTGTAGTCAATAGAATTACACTTCTGAGGCTTATGCGGCTTGGACCAGTGCAGGCGTCTACGGACCCAGAGCAAGGAGATTGTTAGTAATAGAGGATGATATGCCCATTTATCCTTGTTGTAGCTTGTCAGTTGCACCCAGTCGCTTGCAGATAGGTACCTGGTGGTTAAGTCAAAAGCCAAAAGAATGATCAACAGCTGAGGTCCAGAGTCACTGAAATGTTAAAATTCCTGAAGGTGATTAACTTTGCCTGCACATATGCAGGATGTGAAATCCTTTGTCTGTATGCTTCTTTGTCATTTAAACAGGTTGCTGAAAAGCCCACATATAGATCATGGAGCAGGTCAGACGAAAATGTGGATTGCAGCAGGACCCAGAGTCACCAAGTTTGTCAGATGTAGTTGCTTCACTTATGTTTTGCTTGGGATAGCTGTAATTGAAAGTGGCAGGTGTCGACTTGCACTTGGACACCAATGCACTTGTTTGTTTGTTTGTTTTATTTATTTATACTGATAGGACCATGGGCCAACAAAGACCCATTTTCATGGGCGATCACTTGATGATGAAATGCTCACAACTTTTTTTAGAACATGCACAGCAACATAGAATGTGCACAACAAGGTTTTTGAACTGCTTGATTTTAATCCACAGTAAGGCTTAACCATATATTAAAGTAGAATATTCTATGGGCAGCAGTGCAGCAAGTTTTTTTTTTTTACACACCCGAGGAGTATGATGTCACATAAACCATGAGAGTGAAGCTCAAGTGACTTCTACTTATCTCACACACCAAGGGGGTGCAAATGAAATGAGTAAGTAAAGCTGCACATCTTTTATTTTTTATAATGACTGGTTTCCGATTATTGATGAGCCGATGCCAAATTTGTATTCAGTGAATGTTTTAAAATTCAGCACTCTATAATTTATTGCAATTGAACATTTGAGCCACTTTGGGATTACTTTGACCTTTGGCCAGTTAATTAAAAAAACACTTTAGGGCTTCACAGATGGCCAGGGATAGTCCCGTGACCACCTTTCAACCCCCCCGGTTGTTTCTTGCACCTCCTGCACTCTCTCAACAACCATTTCTTTTATAAAAAAATATTTCCTGCTCCAGTAACTGTGTCTGGTACTGGCTGTTTTTTTATAATCTCACTGACAGACCAGGGAGGGTAGAAGAGGTTGGGATTGACTGGAGCGGGTAAAGGGATGCCTGAGGGGTGCTACTTAATCCTATTTATTGCCTGCTAAATCCCAACACCAAGGACCTGAAGTGTCTTTGGCCAAAGTGTCAAAGCCAAATTGAAGACAGGGTGTTAGAATCAAAGTCAAACCAAAGTTATCAATTTCTACATTTCTTGACCCTTGTTTAAAATGCTGACTCACACCATGCTGAAATAGAGTACAGTGTCAGTCAATGGCAATTAGTATGAAAAAAAAGTGTAAAAATCCTATAACACATAATTGCTGTGTCTCAGCTGTGTATAACAGAATTTTAGAGTACTGTTTTCAGATTGACATCGGACCTAATAAGGAATACTGTATGAAAGCAGTAACACAGGGGAGGGTGTGGAGTATTGCTAAATTAGTACAGTAGGTGTCCCTGTTGAGTTTATTTATTTATTTATTTTTAATATCTATTTTTGCATCCTTCCACTGACAACCCCCATCTGATCGGCTCCCCAAGCCCTGTCACCCAGAATAACCTGGAGCTTACATATGCCCAACCGGAGGCGCACCTACTTGAAGTCAATTTTCATCCTGCTGCGGTGATTTTTCCTCTGTTTTTCTCCCAAGGGCCCCAGGAGAAAGATGCATGCGTGGCGCCTTACGTCCCCGGTAACGACCTTCTTCCACCCACCCCATTGGCCTAGTGCCGGGCACCCATATGGTCTGCACTGCCTCCTGGCCTCCACCAGGTGGCAACCATTAGCTGAGGGATGCTGCTTCACCTCCCTTGGAGAGGAGAGTTGCCTGCCGGCAGCTCCATTCAGCTCCACCCTCTCCCCCGTGCCGATCGACGACCCCTGCTCATTCCCAAACCCGAGCCACTGGCATGCCGTGAGGTGTGGCGTCCAGCACCTCAATCCTCTGTGCCACCTGGCCAGCATTGTTGAGTTTAGTTTTAATTTAGATTTAGTTTTTATTCCACACAGCATCCTTAAGACAAAGCCTATGCCCAAGGATTTTAGAGTCAAGTATATAGACACTAAAATACATACTGTACCTACTGTACAGTGGTTGTACAAAAACAAAGTTACTGGAATAGGATACCAGTTACAAGACATGTTGCAGTGTGGGTTATTGGTCTTATAAAATGGACCAAAAAGTTACAAAAAAAAAAAAAGAAAAGAAAAACAAAAGCAATATTTGAAATATGCAGAAATGTAAATTAAAGTCTAATTAATTATTCATGAGCTGAACTAGCTCATTGACTGACTTCTGTGCCGGGCTGAAATCACTTCGAAATGCCTGGCACAGCTGCCACACAGCTGTTAACATGCTTCCCTGTCTCTTCTCACCACACCTGTCACTGACAAACATTGAAAGAGCCGTGTGTAGAGGCACCCGTCAGAAATAATAAAGCGCAACATAGTGAAAAAAAAATGAAAGTACCTGAAGTTGTTTGCCAGTTGAAAACTGAAATGTTTAAAAGTTTAATTTCAGTTTCATTCATCTCCACGTAGCAGTATGAGTATTCCAGTTGAAAGTTCATGAATTATTAAAGACTGTAGTGACATTCCTAGACTCTCATTTGCACCGCACAGCACTTCTGTTTTACATACATGTACTGAATATGCATGCCAGCAGCGTTTCTGTTACCGCTGAAAGACTGAGCTACAAAAAATGACCAGTTTCATAGAATTATAGAAGCTTGATAGCAGAAAAGAGCCATACCGACCCATCAAGTCAGCTCCATTTTCCCCCCTACACCTCCCCCTCCCTGCCAGCCCCCACCCTCCCCCGATACTCAACCCCATATGCTTGTCCCATGCCCCCTTGAACTCCCCACCAATCCAGCCCCCACCACTCTGTCTGGCAGTCTGTTTCAGGGCTACACTACACTCTCCATGAAGAAACACCCTCTCACATTGCCCCTGTTTCTTTTTCCTTGCAGTCTGAGTCTGTGCCCTATAGTTCTGACCCCCTCCTTCCTCTTAAGTAAACCCTTTTCTCCCACTTTATTGAGTCTCTTTACATATTTAAAAGTTTCAATCATGTCTCCCCTTCCCCCCTTGTCTCCAGCGTGCACACATCCAGCTCCTTACACCTCTGCTAAAATGGCTTTCCCTGCATACCCTGCACCATCTTGGTTGCCGTTCTCTGAACCCTCTCCAACACACCTATATCCTTGCAGAGATGTGGCCTTCAGAACTGAACCCCATACTCCAGTTGTGGCCTCATCATGGCTTTATAAAGGAGCATTATTACTTCCCTCCTTCTGCTAGTAATGCCTCTGCCAATGCTTGCCAGCATTCCATTGGCCTTTTCCACTGCCCTACTACATCGGATTCCTACCTTATGGTTTGAGGAGACTATGATCCCCAGATTCCTCTCCTATTCTGTTACTTTGATTTTCTCCCCACCTAGGGTGTACCCTGCTTGACTGTTTCTACTCCACTAGTGCATCACAGCACACTTCTTGGCATTAAATTTCAGCTGCCACATCCCAGACCATTTCTGGAGTGTCTTTAAGTCCTCCCTCATGTCCTCCACCCCCCATGGGTGTCCACCCTATTGCATATTTTCACAGCATCAGCAAATAGGCACACCCTTCCCCTTAAACACGCCACAATATCACTGATGTAAATGTTAAAGAGAAGCAGACCCAAAACTGGTCCCTGTGGCACTCCACTCTTCACCCTCTTTGTCCTGGAGTGCATCTCATTTAGCACCACCCTCTGAGTTCTTCCTGCTAGCCAGGACTTTACCCAGCTTGTTATTTTCCCACTCAACTCCAGGCTTTCCATCTTGCTTACCAGCCTCCCATGGGGGATGGTGTCAAGGGCCTTACTGAAGTCCAGATAAGACACGTCCACCACCCACCCTGGTCAATCACCTGAGTCCCCCAATCAAAGAAATCAATTATGTTTATCTGGCATCACTTCCCCTTCATGAACCCATGCTGTCTGCTGTCCTGCAAGCCACTCTCCTCCAGGTAATCCACTACCCTCTTCTTGATTAATGCCTCCATTACCTTCCCCACCACTGATGTGAGGCTGACAGGTCAGTAGTTCTCCTTCACATCCTTACTACCTCCCTTGTGTAAAGGCACCACATCCTCCCTCTTCCAGGCCTCCGGCACACTCCCCATATCCAGAGACAAATTGAAAAGCCTTGTCAAGGGTACTACAATCTCCTCCTTCAATTCCCCGATCAATCTGTGGTGTAAACCACCTGGCCCTATTGCCTTGTCCACCCTCAATCTATCTAGCTGTTCCCTAACTCTATCCACAGTGAATTGGCTCAGATCCGTCCATTTGCCCTCCTTCCCCTCGACTTTAGCTCAGGTCCCCTACCATCTTCCTCTTCCGTGAATACCAAGCTGAAGTTTTTATTAAAAAATTTTTTTATCAATAAGTTTTTATTAATTTTTCGACATAACAACAAATACTAATAATAGTGACAATACAAGGCAAATGATCATACATGTAAAGGAAACTAATCCGTCATCCATAATTTATCATTAATAATATATCAGTCTAACTAATTTGTTGTCTAGTTATTAAAACTTATTTTTGCAAATATTTGAGAAATTTCATAAAAGAAAAATTAAATATGAAGCTGTTTAAGTATTATAGCACCAACAAAGTTAAAACGAGATATATTTAAACTTATTTCTATGGAAAATTTAATTTCACTAAAATTTCATAATAAAAATTATAGATATAACATTAAGTGTTAAAGGTAACCTGAATAATGCGTGTATATAAAACATTCCACAATCATTTGTGGTGGGGATGGGGGAGTGAGCTTTAGATAAGCAGGAAAATATGGTAGGCCTACTCTCGCTCATCATATGTTTTAACCTTACAGTGGCCACCTAGTAATTCTGCCAATCATTATGAAAGGTTAGAATGTCAGGGGTTGAATAAGAAGCTTTGTTATTAATTCTATATCTTAAAAATTAGGTTTAGTAAAATAATTATACTGATCAATGTGGACTGGTTAGAACATGCTAAATGTTGGTCCATTTTTTGTCAAACTTTTTGGATGTCTCATTTAAAGTTCAAGCTAAATGTTCTGTTTTAATTATATCAATAATAGTATTTTTCCATTCATTTATTGTTGCTATTTTATTTTCCAATCAGTATTTTAAAATGCTCAGTCTGGTAGCCACCCCTAATAACATGAGAGTGTGTTTTTGTTCATAAGTCCATGGACGAGTGGGCTCAGAATAACCTACTATAAATATATTTACTGTCATATGGTTATAAATTGATGAAGAGTTATCAAACATAGCTTTAATCTCCCTCCAAAGAGTTTGAACTAGTGGACAGCCCCAAAACATATGTAATAGAGTACCATTAGCAGTTTTACAATTTATGACAAGTTGGGGTAACAGCAAGGCCCATCTTATATCTCTGATAAGGTGTATAATAAAGATTGTGTAGTGACTTAAAATGTACTAATTTGAGATTTACAGTACTGAAAAATTTGAAAGGCGCCAACCAGATTTTTTTCCAAGTCCCAGTTCTCAGTTCCTACCTCAAGTACCTGAGACCACCAGTGTACTGATTCCATTGATGAACCTCTGATTATCTCAGCATATAATCTGTATAGAGAAGATATAGATGCTGACAAATGCATGCAACCTAGGAGGGACCTAGAATTGTCATTAAGGAGAATAGCTAAGTCCAATCTATTATTGATAATATTCTTTAAGGCTGAATAGAATCCTAATTCAATGTGAGGGATATCAAAATGCAGTGTCAATTCATTAGCTGTCAGAAATTTATCATTTTATTATGTATTTTAAAAGGAGGACTTCCAGAGTCTGCCATACTGGTTTACTTTTACCATCTAGTGCAAAGCTAGGGTTTTTCCAGATTGGCTAACTCAGGGATTGATTTAAGTTTAACTGAAGCATAAGGTATACTTGTTTTAATTATCTAATGGAGTCTTTTCTAAACATTAAAACTTTATAGTTTTCCTGACACCTTCCTTGAATGGATAAAAATATTGTATAAGAACTCAAGCTCTGCTGTAGTAATGAACGGGGTAATGTCTCCATTCTTTTCTATTAACAGTGGGACCAGACAAGGGTGTCCCCTTTCCCCCTTACTATTCAACATCATGACTGACCCCCTTATGAGAAAATTGGAGTCGTACAAAGAAACCTTGGGAGTTAAAGTTGCAAGTAGCAAGTATATGGTGGTGGCTTATGCAGATGACATTACGTTAATGGTGTCTGACTCATTTAAATCTCTACCGAGTATATTAAAAATTGTACAAGTATTTGGTAGCTTTTCAGGATATAAGCTCAATATGCGTAAGTCAAACTTTCTTCCTCCCTTTCAATAGGCTTTGTCATAAAGAAGAAATCGCCACTCTGGTCCTTGCTTGGGAAAAGGATCATATTGTATATCTAGGTATTAAAATATACAATACTGTACATAAAATTATACATAAAAATGCTAGTGACATTAAAAGAAAGATCACAGAAGATTTGTGTAAACAGAATAAATTACCATTAGGATTATGGGGGAGGTCAGAGTCAATTAAAATGACTCTTCTACATAAGCTCATATACATATTTATGATGATACCGTGTCATTTTACTAAAAGATGGATTCAGGGTATAACATCACAAGTCACTAGCTACATTTGGGAGGGCAAATGAAATAGATTAGCTTACTCTAAAATGTGTAGATTAAAGAATAAGGGGGGACTAAGGGCTCCAGATCTTTATCTATATTTTTTAGCTGCTAGGACTGCTCAAATCTCCTGGTTGCTTAATGAAGCTTCAGAAGAAGAATAGTCCACTGGTTGGATATGTATTGAAAGAGAAAAAGTAGATAATCAGAACATGGATGTCAGATCATTGATATTCTCCAAGCCAAACAGGTCACTAAATAACAAAGTAATTTTTTTTTTTTTGTTATCGCTTTTTACCTCCTCCTGGCAACCTGGTCTGCTCTGAAGTCCCCACATCATGGTAGGAATTCAGCCACTGTCTGCCTCTACTGCAACTCCCGCCATCACCCTAGAACCCCTGTGGCTTACTCCCTTCAGCAGGGTGGCAGGGAGCCCCCAACTTCCCAGCTCTATACGGATCCAGTTTTGGGTACAGCTTTGGTCCCAGTGACCACACGGACGGCCATCAAACTGCACAAACAGGTGCCATCTTTTTCACTTTTTTCCTTCCCCTGGAGCCTAGGGCATGCAATGATGCCAGCAGAGGGTAGAGCGCATGTGTCTGCATGTGCTCCCTCCAGGCATCTGCCCCAAACTCCTCCCCATGCTGCTACCTGGTGCCCTGTCCCCCAGCCTCTGCCTGGGGGTGACCGGGCATTGACTAGTGAGGGAGCCCCCAACCCTGAGAAGGAGAGCAGACCATCAGTCGCTCAGTCCTTCTTGACCCATGCCAATCCCTGGTGGCCCATGCTCATTCCCGAACACAGGTCACCGGCGTAGTGCGAGGTAAGGCATCAAGGGCCACAGCCCTCAACGCCACTAGGATGGCTTCAAAGTATTTAATAACTCTGCTTTTGGACAGTCCCTTTCCAATTGTATCCCTCCCTCCCCCTTCAGTCTAGTAATCCCCTGCCTTGCCCTCCTCCTGTCCCTCATGTATCTGAAAAAAGTTTTATCCCCCCTTTTGCACTTTTTGCTATTTTCTGCTCAGTATCTGCATTTGTCTTTCTGATCTTCTTCCCTGCCAGCCTCCTCTTTTCTCTATACTCTTCCTTATCTTCCTCGATGAGTGTCCACTTAACTTTTCTGAAAGTCCTCCTCCTTTCCCTGACTGCCCCCACAACCCCCTTTGTAAACCAAAGTGGTCTCCTCCACCTGTTGCTCTTCCTAACCTTTTTTAGCACATTTCCGAGGCTTGTAGTACCCCTGCCTTGATGGCCTGCCATAACTCCTCCACTGACACTATATTCACCATACTCTCCATTGACTCCCTTGCTGTCCTTCTCATCTTGCCAAAGTCTGTGCATCTGAAGTCCATGACTGTTGTACTGGGTTTACTTGTCTCCCTCCTCCCTGCCCTGACCCTGAACCTACTGTGCTGTGGTCGCTGGTGCCCAGAGCTTCTCCCACCTGCACCTCCTCCACACTCTCCCCATTTGTCAGGACCATGTCCAGCAGGTTGTTGCCGCTTGTCGGTTCCCTGACCAGTGACCTGTATAGTGGCAGCATCACCTCACCCCTTCTGGAATATATGCCTCTGGCAATACAACCCAGCATCCTGTTGGCCTTTGCAGCTTACTTTCTACACTGTGCTGAGTTGTTCAGTTTCATAGATAGATAGATGGTTGGATGGATGGATGGATAGATAGATAGATAGATAGATAGATAGATAGATAGATAGATAGATAGATAGATAGATAGATAGATTTATTTTTATTTGTTTGGCACCCAATCCCAGGGGCTCTGGGTGCCGTACAATCAAAATTGACCAAATAGTAAAACATTCAAATTATGTAAATGGTCAATAAGTAAATAAATGAAAAATAATTTAAAAGTTCTGTATTAGCTAAAAAAAAGAGAATGCATTTCTACATCAAAAGTTACCACAAAACCTACAAAATAGATGAGCACAATACCTTGCTGAAGACAGAAAAAACAGTAACAGATACCATGCGGCAGGCAGCAGACTTAAAGACATGCTGAACTGTCACCATGCCGCAAAGAAAGAAAAATAGTGAAGAAAAAAAAAATGACCAAAAAGGTTGTTACTGTGATTAGACTTATAATCGAAATAATGCCCTCAGAGCCATTCATTTCCTCTTGATTAACAACTGGCTTGGTGGGGTTGGCCCTTGGCTGCACCTCGGGCCACCCTTGCCCCCCAGCTGGTAGTTAATCTCCAGGAAATGACAGGATCTTTGATCATTATTGCTTAAATGAAAGCATTCTAAGGTGATCAGTATTAACTATATGAACATACATACTTACAAACATATGAAATTGCCAGCAGATAAAGGCCTTATGGTCTCTGAAGTCTGCTCGATTGTGCTGCTAGCAACCATTATACTGCAGCTGCTGCTGCCACTCCTCCCCCCTCCAGTGACCATCCCCCTTACCCTGTCCCATCCCCTTTTGAAGCAGCCCACTGTTTCACAGGATACCACTTCCTCTGGCAATACATTCCACCCAGACACCACCCTCTCTGTAAAAAAAGTCTCCTCATTTCCTTCCTGAACCTTCCCCCTTCCAATCTCAGATTGTGCCCTCGAGTGTCCCTCCCCCTCCTTCATTTGAAAAGCCCCTCCATGCCCATCTTATTTATTCCCTTCATGTACTTGAAGATTTCAATCATGTCCCCACATCCCTTCTCTCCCCCAGGGAGTACAAGTTCAACTCCCTCAGCCTGCTGTTGTAGGGTAAGTCCCCAAGCCCCTGGATCATTTTTGTTTCCCTGCACTGCACCCCCTCCAGTAACCTAATGTCCTTCTTAAGGTACGGGCATCAGAACTGCACACAGTATTCCAGGTGTGGTCTAACCAGTGACCTGTATAGTGGCAGGATCACCTCCCCCCTCCTGGAGGATATGCCTCTGGCAATACAACCCAGCATCCTGTTGGCCTTTGCAGCTGACTTTCTACACTGTGCTGAGTTGTTCATTTCTCCCATTATGATCACTCCCAGATACTTCTCCTCTTCTGTCTTGGCTAGATGTATCCCCCCTAGCTGGTAGCTCCTCCTTGTTTTTTTTTTGCTCCAAAATTTAGCACCTTACATTTCTTGGCATTGAATCCCAGCTGTCAAGAGTCTGACCAGTCCTCCAATAGTGCCAGGTTCTCTTGCAACCCCTGCCACCCTTCTAAGTCATCCACTACTGCTGTCATCTTGGTGTTGTCTGAAAACAGACTGATCTTGCTCTTGATGCTCACTGAGATGTCTGCTATGAAGATCCTAAACAACACTTGACCCAGTACAGAGCCTGGGGCACCCCGCTTGTCACTGTCCTGGGAGATGGGAGCTCCCCTTCCACCACCACCCTCTGCTGTCTCCCTTGCAGGCAGTTCACTACCCATCCTGCCATCTTCACCCCTGTACCTTCCAGCTTACTTCCTAGCCTCCCATGCGACATTGAATCAAGTGCCTTACTGAAGTTCAGGTACAGAACATCCACTGCATGGCCCCTGTCTACTTGCCTGGTTACCCAGTCATAGTACTCCACCAGGTTGGTCTGACAGGATCTGTCTGAGACAGATCCATTCTGACTGCTGTCCTGCAGCCCATTAGCCTCTAGTAGGGAAACCAGCCTCTCCTTCAGGATTGTCTCCATCAGCTTTCCCACAATGGATGTGAGGCTTACCAGTCTGTGGTTTCCTGGCTCATCCTTGGGGCCTCTCTTGTAGATGGGAACCATGTGCACCATCCTCCAGTCCTGAGGTACACTTCCCAAGTCCAGGGAAGCATTAAACAGGTCTGCCAAGGATTCTGCCAGCTCCTTAAGCACTCTGGAGTGTATGCCATCTGACTCTGGTGCCTTGTCCACCCTCAGTGCCCTCAAGCCCTCCAGTACTCTGCCCACTGGGATTTCCCCAGCTGTTACCCCTTATGGCCACCTTCCCACCCCCTTGAGTATAGCTCCCCCTTTCTGTTCAGTAAATACTCAGCAGAAGTACTCATTTAATGCTTCTGCCTGTTCTGTCCATTTCCACCCACCCCCATCCTCATTATTATCCTTACTATTTGGTCCTTATAACTCCTTTTCTCCATGATGCACCTGAAGAAGTCTTTCTCCCCCTCTTTGATGCCCTGTGCTAGCCTGAGTTCCCTGGACACCTTGGCTGACCTGACTGCCCTTGTCACCTCCCTTGACTCCTTCATGTATTCCTCTCTGTCCTCCCCTCTCCCTGTTTTTTTGTACCTTCTAAAGGTGGTTCTTTTCTTCCTTACTTTTTTCATGACCCCCCCTGCTCACTCAGCTAGGCTTCTTGGCCCTAGCCTTCTTAATCTGAACCATTGTACAATGTTACGGTTGCCTCATCAATTCTCAATTTAATGACCTTCCACTTCTGGTTAGTGTCCATGTTTGATTGAATCCTGGGAAGATACCCCTGTACAATTTCCCTCATCCTCCAGAAGTCGGCCCTCCTGAAGTCTAAAATCTTTGTGCCCGTTCCTACTCCCCCTTTTTCCCATGTTTATCATGAACCACACCAAGTGGTGGTCACTCCCCGCCAGCAGTTCCTCCACCCCCAACTCACTCACAAACTCACCATTCCCTAGCATGTGGTCTAGGGTGTTCCCTGCCATGGTTGGCTCATTGATCATCTGCAATAGAAAGCTGTCCTGGAAGGTGTCCAGAAATACCTGCTCCCTCTTATTTGTGGTGGCTGGGGTACCCCAATCCACTCCCAGCAGTTGAAGTCCCTCACTATTACCGTGCTGCCCCTCCCACAGGTCCTTCTGATCTGTCCCACTAGTTTTCTGTCTAACTCCTCAGTCTGAGATGGTGGTCTGTACATCAGTCCCATTCTGAGGGTCCAATATTTTGAGTTCTGGAGCTGCACCCATAATGGCTCTGTGCTGCCCTCCTCCCCTTCCTCCCTAAGACACTTCAGTTCTTCCCTC
Source organism: Neoceratodus forsteri (assembly GCA_016271365.2). Lineage (NCBI taxonomy): Eukaryota > Metazoa > Chordata > Ceratodontiformes > Ceratodontidae > Neoceratodus > Neoceratodus forsteri. Next base: position 288,030,777 of record CM028130.1, read on the forward strand.
ACATACAGCTCCACCCCCCCCTTTTCCTTTTACCCTGTCCCTCTGAAATGTCTTATATCCCGGTACTGCCAGGTCCCAGTCATGGTAATGGGTGGCCTATGTCTCGGTGATGGCCACCATGTCCACCTCCCCATCTACTATGAGAGCCTGGAACTCTGCTGTTTTGTTACCTAGACTCCTAGCATTCAAGGTTACCACTCTCCACCCTGCTTCCTTCCCCCTTTCCCTACAGCACTTGCTCTCCCTTTCTAGCATCCCCTCCTGACCTCTCCCTAAGTCCCTTGCTGCTGGTATGGTGGATGAGCTCATTCAGCTTCCCTACCTGTGGATGCTGCCTGACTCCTGCCAACTTCCCACCCCCCTCTTCCAGTTTAAAAGACCTTAAATAAAAAAAAAAATTCACATTGTTTGCCAAGTATTATCCCAGTTTCTGTTTCAATAACCTCCTTCCCTCCTCACTTAAGTGTAGCCAGTCCTTAGTATACAGATCACTGCCCTTCCGGGTCCTTCCCCTCCCTCCCCCCACCACCAGCCCATAGTCATAGTGCTTGTTTTATATGTGCTACATTTTATTATGAATGTTGCTAAGAAAGAGGCAGTTTTGCTTCTGCAGGGTCAACATAGCATAACCAAGCCACCTGGGTATAAATGATTTGGCTTATCTGTCTTGGGACTGATAGTCTATGTGTGGCAAGGAAGTGAGGTTCTGGGCTCTGTGGAAAGGTAATGGGCTAACAAGTGCCAGCACCCTGTTGGACAATTATAGAGTGCTATCTGGTATAACCTGTGGAAGAAATTGCTTTCCCAGCCCTGGCTGTGGCATTATACTAATGTACTACAATAGCAACTGCCCTAATGATCATGGTGGGGACAAAACAGGAAAATTGGGTATCTGGCTCACAAAAAAAAAAATAATAAATGAGTTTTGCAAATCCTCTGGAAGCAATGGAACACACTTTCACAGCATTGTAGGCATAAATAGTTAAAACTATAAATAGTTCAAACTTTTTTTGCTGTAAATAATTAAAACTGTTTATAAAAAAATAAAAGACTTTGCACTGGGAACATGCAGGTAGCATCTGGCACTGAATGATGAATGTATGTAGTCAGCAGACCACTTCATGATTTTCATATTTCAATTAATTCTGCCTTGATCTGACATCTTAAAACTGGAAAGATATAGGTTTGTTGATAAATTATTTCACAAGGATGTATCTTACCATTTATTGGTAAACACGTCTATACACTGTACCAGATGTTTCTTGGTGGCAGTGGCTGGGCACTGAAGCCTTGGCTAATCACAAAGTCCAATCACAGAACTTTAGCAGAATAAAAATTCTATATTTCCCGCCTCCCACATTATCCGTTACTAAGACAGCATTTGGCACCATGAAAATCCATCATCCAGTCACTCACTCAATAAAAACATCATTGTTGTTGTGCCCTTCTAGGATTTCACTCAGGGGAGGAGTACAGCATTACATGCCATGAACAACATTACAAAACAAACACACAAGTGCATGAGAAAAGGACTATAAAACACAGAAAAAGGTAAAACAAGTTAATTCTATTAAATTTGCGTTTTAAAACTCCATGACACATCTAGGGGAGGAGCATGTTTAACTCATTGCAGCACTGTCAGTGTCTCTGTATGTTGCATGCTTGCCTATGGAACCAAAGACCAGAATGTTATGAGTTCTAGTCCCACATCAGGAACTTAGGATAATTCCCAGTACTGACAGTGTAGTGTGGCGTTAGTGATGCTGTCTAGTTTTCCCTTGTATGCTGACCAACATTCTCTTTGTCAATAAAGCAGGTCAATGATCTCCCCCCAAGGTGCACCCGAGAATGAGCTGCTATAGCTAAGGGTCTCTTTCCTTGTCAGAAAGTTCAGATCAATAAAGAAAATCCTCTCATGTGCTACACACTATACAGAGGAAATGTACTTATGCTTCCCAAAGCATCTTTATTTTATAGATTGTTCCAAGGCTATATCGGAATATACCAAGTATTAATAATTAAATCAACCAAATGGAAACATTACATTAAGGCTTGTTCCCACAATTTTCATTTGTGTTACTGTACTGGTAGCTAACCCCCAGATGTCAGGTACTACAGGGACTGACACCATGAAAGGGAGCTGCCCAGATTTCTATTAGATCAGCTGGGATGTGGGGCAACTAATATGCAACAGGTGACACTAAAACAGCTTGCATCAATTTTTAAAGGAAATTTCTAAGAATTGCAGTTGTGCTTTGAAGCCCATCACCTTATGTCAGCACTAACATTTTGGTGCCAAAATATAATTTTATATCAGGTCCTTTGAGGGAGGGAAGGGATCATACTTGGAGTTGAATCCACAGCCAGCTGATCCCTTCCACTTCCCAGTCCATTGGCCACACCCCCACGCTCAGACATTTTGCAAGTTTTAAGCAGGGAGAGCATCGGGGCGCACCCCTTGGAAGTCTATGAAGAAAGATTGCAATACCTTTTTCTGTATGTTTAAGCAACCTTGGAGAAAAATTAAAGTGACTGCTCAACTAACAGGGCCCTAGTTGAGCTACGGTTTTTCAGTTTTCTCCAAAGTTGCTTAAACATACAGAAAAAGGTATTGAAACTTTTCCCATGCAAACATAAGAGAGAAAGAACTAAGTGCCCTAGCTCGGACTTGAACCCAGGCCACTCAGAATACCATTCTGGTTGTGCTACCAGATGCGTCACCAAGGAAACAGGAAACTGGGATGACCCAAGGCATCTTGCCCTTTCTCTGGTGCACAACCTGGTGACGCACAGATAATTTGGGTTTCATAAATGTGCACACTGCAGTCTTGAGATTGAAACTGAAATATTTCCACATAGACTTCGCTTAGGTGTCACAAAATGTCTGAGCGTGGAGGTGGGGCTGGCAGACTGGGAAGTGGAAGGGATTGGCTGGCCATGGGTTGGCATCAAAAGACTAGCATTGATGTAAGGTAATGGGTTCTAAAGTCCCAAAAGAAAAAAACAAACATATTTTTGCAATACCAGAATCCACAAAGAAGTGGCTAATCAAACAGTAGGCATTTATAATATTCTGACATTTTTGCAGGACAAGCCTATAAAAGCATAGAAGAGTAGGGTTGCTAGAGGGGAGCGTGAAGTGTCTGCATCATGATTAATGGCATAACATAAATGAAAATTAAGTTGTAAACTACTTGGTTTCTAATTAAATAATTTTTAGTATCGCCAAAATTCAGAAAAAGTAAAGAAAATTTTTTTTTCAACTGTCATGTAACTTTACATATTGCAACAAAATAGCACTGGAAGAGTTTTATCTTCCGCCAGGGAAATTCTGGTAAAATTCTGATTTAGCTTCTGTGAAATGTCATGACATTTTTATGAAACTTTTGCAAAAGTTTTCCAATTTGTGATTTCAGTTATGTCGCTGTACTTTAAACAGTGTTTGTCCAAATGACATCACATTTGGTATGATTACTTTATCAAGGTCCATACATAAATGTACCCAGTTGCAGATCTTTATCTTGAAAGGTGACTGAGGTATAGGCCTCCAAAGGTTTGGAATTTTTAAAATTACATTTCGCAGTTATTTAAATTGCTGAATTTTAAGCCCCTATAACTTTAAAATTGGAGAACAGAATATCACCAATTGTGTTAGGTGCATTGGTCCTAAACATTAGGCTTTGAGACCACCCCATGGCCCAGCCTCACAGCATTGTGCTGCCATGCTAACAACCAGGTTTGAAGCAAGCCTGGAAAGTCACACTAGGGAGGAAGGCGATAACTAAGACAGCTGCACAGCAACCCCTGTGACTGGATCAGGGAGGTTGCTCCTGCCACAGAAGAAGCTGTGGATGTGCAAGACTTACAGAGTCTCCACTCCAACCAGGAGAAATGGGAGGGAAAAATGTTGGAAAAATACCTGGTAGTCAACTGAATGATGGCTGGGTTCAGCCTGATCAGGGTATATCCCTGTGAACAGGATATATCGCTGAGAGACAAGCTGCCAGCCAGGAGGGAAATAAATCCTGGTTTGCATGGAGTGGGTGAAGTTAGAATGCAGGTAGTCTGGAGAGGTACATCTTGAAAGACTTGACAGGGCAGAGGGGGTTGTCCAGTTTGACGTATGTGAACCCCCTGTACTGGTCTTGATTGCAGTCACTATGACTTTTATTTGTTTTTGTTGCCTCATTGTATCTCAAGTGGACATGCTCAATACCATTTTCATCAGTCTGCTTTTTGAATGAGTCTGGTCATAAGTCCCTCTTCCCCTTTCTCCCTCTGTGTACCATACGGAGCTGGGCATTAACCCATACCTTTTGTATGAACCCCACCACTGTCGTTGGTGACAGCATCGAAGATGTCTTTAGCTTCTGTAGGTTAGCAACTGTTAGTGGAGTGTGGTGGGTGGATATATAAGGGATATGCGGGGGACACCTGTTGGATAATGAAGTTATTTGTACAATAGCCTGTGACCTCAAGTAACGTCACGAGTGGCGAAGCCATGAGTGAGGTTCATGGGAGGTCACAAGCTACTGTACAAATAACTTCATTATCCAGCACGTGCCACTCACATATTGGATTTATGCAACATGTTTCCTTGGTTTTAGTTAGCAGGCTTAATTTTTAAACAAAATACTGGAGTACTGGAGTTTCGAGGTAGGCAGATGTGGAGCTCTGGATTGCCTTCTTTTGAATGGGGGATTATAGTGGATTGTGACTGCCTGTTTCTTCATGGTTTTGTGTATTTGTATTGCTTACTAGTGTGGTATAGCATGTGATTGGTGTACAACTTCAGTTTAGCACTTCATTGGTTGTGAGTATGTGGGGGTGGGTTGAGCATTTTACGAAACATGGTGGCGGTTGTGCTCACTCGCATATCACAGTTTTAGTGTTCTATTTTCATAAAATGTTTTGTTTCCTTTCCAGATCAGCATGTGTGTAAGACAGGGAAAAGTTTTTTTTTTTTTTTTTTAGGCTGGAACAGTTTGTATATCAAATGGTGGCTTGTCATGCTGTGGTTGGTCCGAAGTTTGTGCACAGTGAAAGTGAAAGAGAGAGTGGGGGGGGGGTGAAAAGAGATGAGCAGGTAGATATGGAACAGAAAGCCATCAGCACTGCAGTTATGGAGAAACAGATACATTTTGGAAAAAAAGGTAGAGATTATTTTTATTGTGACTGGGAGCTGGAATGGGGAATGGAGGTAAAGAACAAAGGAGGCAAATTATTGAGAGCCAAGGCATATGTGGGGGAGCTGCTGTGTCTGCGGATAGGGTAAAACAGAATTCTCGGGAAGTGAAACTTGGTGGAAGTAGTGCTGACTGGGTGGCCAGTTGGGTGGGGGGAGTGGCGTGGTCATTCTGTGGATAAATGGGGGATGATGTAATCACTATGGGAATAACTTCAAGTTATTCTCATAGTGATTACGTCATAGCCCATTTACCCACACAGTGACTCAGATAACTGGAGTTGTGTCAGTTTTTATCCTGACACCTGTTGCATAAATCATACAAACATATGAACATACAAAATGCCAGCAGAAACAGGCCTCGAGTCTGCTTGCTTGTGCAGCTAGCCCCTCAACTTGCAGCTGCTCCACCCTCCTCTCCCCATAACCACCCCCCCTCACTCTGTCCCACCCTCTCTTAAATCCTCCTACCATTCTACATGATACCACCTCCTCGGGCAAAATGTTCCACTTATCTACCACCCTTTCTGTGAAAAATTGTCTCCTGATTTCCCTCCTGAATCTCCCCCCAATCTCATCTGATCTGAAGAATCCCTTCTGTATTATTTCTGTTAATATGCTTTAGGTACTTAAAGGTTTTGGTCATATCTCCCTATCTTCCTCTCTTCCAGGGAATACATTTGCAGCTCTCCCAGCCTCTCCTCGTAGGATTTTCCCTCAAGTCCTCGTTCATCTTTGTTGCTCTACACTGCACCCCCACGGCAATCTGATGTCCCTCTTCAGGAATGGATGCTAGTACTGCATGCAGTATTCCAAGTGCGGCCTAACCTTTGACCTGCACAGGGGTATAATCACTTCTCTGTGCCTGGAGGAGATTCCCCCTCATTATGCACCCCAGCATCCTGTTTGCCTTTGCAGCTACCTTCTTGCCTTGAGCTGAGTGGTTCATACTCCCCGTTATTAGTACCCCTAGATCCTTTTCCTCCACTGTGCTTACCAACTGTACCCCTCCCAACTGATATTTCTTCCCCTCGTTCCTTGCTCTGAAGTGCAGTACCTTCCACTTCTTGGCACTGAACCCCAACTGCCATGTTTCCGACCATTCCTGTAGATTGGTCAGGTCTTCCTGCAGCCCTCTCCACCCCTCCATGTCTTCTACCACAGCACCGATCTTTGTATCATCTGCAAACATACTGATCCTACTCCGGATCCCATTTGAGATATCGGCTATGACTGTCCCGGCCTAAACAGCACTGGTCCCAGTACTAAACCCTGGGGCACCTGATTTATAACATTCCTTGGGCATGAGAGTTCCCCCTCCACAACCATCTTTTGCTGCCTACCCCTCAGCCAGTTGGTGATCCAGTTGACCATTTTTGTCCCTACCCCAATGTATTCCAGTTTCCCTCCCAGCCTCCCATGCAGCACTGAGTCAAAGGCCTTGCTGAAGTCCAAATAGTGGACATCCACTGCATGGCCCCTGTCCAGTTCCCTGGTAACCCAGTCATAGTACTCAACTAGGTTTGTCTGGCAGGATCTGCCCAATACAAAACCGTGCTGATGGCCATCTTGGAGCCCATTGTCTTCCAGAAAGGTTATCAATTTCTCTTTTAGGATTGATTCCTTGAGTTTCCCCATGATTAAAGTGAGATTCACTGGTCTGTAGTTGCCTGGATCATCCTTCGGGCCACTTTTATAAATGGGCACCACATGGGCCATCCTCCAGTCCTGTGGCATGCAGTGATGTATGGAACAGGTCTGCCAATGGTCCTGCCAGCATCTCTGCTAACTCTCTAAGTACACTAGGGTGAATGCCATCTGGCCCCGGTGCCTTGTCCACCCTCAGTGCCCTTAGTCCATCCAGCACCATGTCCTCCATAATTCTGATATCAGTCACCCCTCCCCCCCTTTGCCCACTCCACCCTTCCAATGGGGTATCTGCCCCCCTCTTTTCTTCGTGAGCACAGAGCAGAAGTACTCTTTCAATGCCTCTACCTGGTCCTTGCTTTTCTCCCCCCCCCATCTTTCTTAACCCTCACAATCTGGTCTTTGTTTCTTCTCTTGCCAAAGTATCTGAAGAAGTCCTTTTCCCTGTCCTTGAGTCCCTGTGCCAGTCTCAGCTCTCTGGAAGCCTTGGCCACGCTGACTAGCCTGGTAACCTCCCTGGACTTTTTTGTGTGCTCGTCTGGAATGTTTTTCTCTTGGCCCTCACCCCTTCCATTATCTTCTGAGTTGGCTAGCTCGGCTTCTTTGCTTGCCCCTTCTTGCTCTGTGTCCTGGTGCAGGTCTCAGTAGCCTCTGCCAGCCCTTTCTTAATGATATTACATTTTTGGCAGGCAGGCTTGCATGTCTGAATTGCCACCAGATGCTCAACCAAAATTTCCCCCATCCTTTTAAAGTCTGTTCCCTTAAAATCAATCACCCTAGTATCTGTTCCTCCTGTTACCACTCCCATATTGAGTGTGAACCACACCATATGATGGGCGCTCCAAGCCAGGGGGTCCTCCACTCCCAGATCCCTTACAGTCTCCCCATTTGTTAATACCAGTTCCAGAGTCCTACTCTCCCTAGTAGGCTCATGGACCAATTGCAGCAGGAAACAGTCCTGAAATGCATCAAGTAATCTCTGCTCCTTTGCATACGTGGTAGTTGGGGTGCTCTAGTCCACCCCTCGGAGGTTGAAGTCCCCCGCACTACAGTGCCCCCCTTCCTACAGACTCATCTAATCTACTCAGCCAACTCCCTGTCCAGGTGTTGGTGGCCTGTACACTACCCCTTCCCTGTGCCTTTCTTTTAGAGTCTTGAAACTGCATCCATAGGGTCTCTGTACTGCCCTCCACCCACTCCTCTCTCATACACCTTATCCCCTCCCATAACATAGAACACCACACCCCCCCCTTCCCCTATTGCTGTCTTTTCTGACTATCCTGTACCCTGGGATCATCATATCCCAGTCCTGATTCTGTGTGGCCCATGTCTCTGTGATGGCTGCAATGTCTACCCTCCCCACTGCCAAGAGAGCCTGTAGTTCAGCTGATTTTTTACCTAAGCTTCTCGCATTCAGCGAGACCACTCTCCAACCTGTGTCACTCTCCCCCACACTGGTTCCTGCCCTCCTAATCTCTTTTTGTGTCCCCACCTCAAAAATCTCTCTGGTAGCTTGGGGGGTAGGCATGCTTGGCTACCCCCTCTGGGATCCCTGCCTACTAGCTGTCCTTCTGCCACCTGTCCACCTAGTTTAAATCTATCCTTGATGCTATGTACCCCTCCAATCTCTTCTTTAATACACCTTTCTCATCCCCACTCAGATGCAGCCTATCCCCTGCATATATATCTTTATTTTCCCAGTTAATGCCCCAGTTCCCCACTACCCTGTTTCCCTTAGACTGACATCATTCCCCCAGCCATTTGTTGAACTCCCCAATCCTCCCTTTCCTTCCCATACTCGCGCAGGGTATCGGAAGCACCTCTGAAAAGGTCACTGATTACCCCACTTCCTCACATAGCCCTCCTAATTCCTGACATAGCCTCCCTAATTCCTCAAACCTCCACCTCACTACTTCCACCATCTCCCCCACCAGGTCTTTAGTGCCCACATGCACTACTACATGCAGTTTCTTTCTGCCCCTCCTTGTGCACTTAAGAACTGCCTGCCCCTCCCTGTCCTCTGTTAGCCCAGGTATAACCTCCACCCATATTGTACCATGCCTCTCCCCCCTGCCGACCCATCTGATCCCTTTAAGTATGGAATCACCAAGCACTGGTACACCTCCTTCCTTGTTCCTTGTCCCTGCCCCCACCCATTTCCCAGGGTATCCACTCTTATAGCAATGCTAACTCACTAACAACACTTTTACTCCCTACTGCTCTCTGCTCCTTCTCCGTCCTGTCCCCTGCCCCCTTTACTGCTCCCTCCCTATCCCTCTCATCCCTCCCCTTTGCCTTGGCCCCCCTCCTCTACCCCGCCCCATTGTCCACCCCACCAGCAGTGCTTCTCTCCCCTTCACTCCGCCACCCTCCTCTGTCTGATTCCTGCCCCTTGTGGGTTTCCCTGTTCCTCCTTCTTCTGCTCCCCCCTGGAGATCACTTCCTCCCTCCTCCTCCACCAGTGTTGCCAGCTCAGCAAACCTATTTCCTGCCCATCCTGTCTGGCTGTGCCTCTGCTCCTTCCTCCTGACTCTAGCCTTCCCACTAATGCTAGTCCCCTTGTTTGTTCCGCTCCTGCACTCTCTTCTCATCACTTCCCTTGAGCCACTGTTCCTCCCCGCGGTGTCCTCCTGTTATTTCCTGGATGTGGTCTTCCTGCCTCTAGGCCCCTTCCCCCTTCCCTTATCCTCTCCAGCTCTCTACCAGCCACAGTACTTCCTCCTCCAGCCTCCTCAACTGGATACAGATTGGACACCCTCCTAGCCTCCACAATATGTTAATCCAAACTGCTGCCCACATCCATTACAGCCCACTATCCTACTCATGATACCAGTATTCTCTACAAAATACAGTTCTATCTATAAGTTTCTAACCAGCCAGTCCCTACTTAAAAATACAATACCAACTCTGCAAGCAAAGAAGCATAAAACACTACTATGATACCATACCATGCATACATTTCCAAACAAAATACAGCATGAGGTGTTACACCTATATACAAACACAATACTATCTATAAGTCTTAACTTTTTACCACTGTAACCTGAGCTACATATCAGTCTAGAACATTACAAAGAACAATCCCCTCTGTTAGGGCACATTAGCGGATGCACCTGGTAGTGCTTTCCACCAATCCCAATGCAGCACTGCCCCAATAAGTGTGGACACACTGGGGGAGGGGGATGGTGGGATCAGGGCCCATTGCCACTCCCTGGACAGTCAATCAGCTTCTTGCACAACTGCACACCTCAGCCCCTTTCCTCAGGCAGGAGCAAACACATCCCTGTAACTATTTGAACTAAAGTGAATGTAGGAAAACAAAAAAAACAACTTCCTTTTCGTTTAGCCTCACACAAACACCAGGACACCCTTGCTGCTCCTGCTCCCAGCTCCACACTGATTCAGTTAAAAAAAAATCATTTTTCTCCCATGTACACTGCTTCACTACAGCAATAAACACATTGTTGGTGGTTGTAAACCTGTCATCAGCAATTATAGTACTACAACCCCCAATGTCAAGGTTGTTAGCAGTCTATTCAGCCTTGCTGGTAGCTCGAAGTAACTGCAAACTGAGTACTGCTACCCAGTACTAGTATGGACCTCAGCATAAAATCTGCAAAGCACACTGTTTAACTGTTTGATTGCTATTGTTTTTTAATCTTTTTTCCATCTCACATTTAGATAACCAACTAGGAAATATCTGATGAGCCCAATTTGTTGATTTCACTGTGTTACGTAACTTACGCTCATCCTGCAGTTTCTGTATTATAATAAATTCAGCATCTGTTAGACTAAGGTGTTGCAGGGGTGGCATTTGAAGTGGTGGGTGTCCCTTCTGGTTTATTTAGCATTTCTTGGATCTTGGGATCACTGAAGAATGTAAAATTAATTTCTTGCAGGTGAGATGGCAGTGGATTTTCAGTTAGATACAGAAAATGTGTATTTTATCTGGGAGTTTTTATAGCCATTTGTGGGGACAGCGAGCTTCTGTTATATTATTCAGCAAGTGAATTGCTGTTATGTCATTCTGAGGCAGCACAAGACAATGCTTTTCGACTTGTCAAAACATGACAGTGAAAGCTGTAAAAACTCTATTTTATAACACTCATTAAATAGGGCTTTATTGTTATAGTTCTTTATATATGTCACTTTGATTGTGTTTTATTTTAAAAGACAGACGAGGCATACTGATGAGTCCTGGGAGGATGAAACACGTGTCTATGTCTTCTGTTGGCACCCTTTGCAAACTGTGTGAGAGGCCTTTCGGCACCATGCATTTCTGCTTAACATTGAACCAGCATAATATTCTGTGGTGATTTGCATATGCAGCCCATGATGCTTTGCATTGTGGGGTCATGTGTGATTTTGTATTTCTTTGAAACTTGGCTTCCCAGCCAAATGCCCTTTGGGGTAACCATTGCCTCAGTGCTTGCGCACAGAGGTTCTTTGTCTTTTAAATAGTTTTGTGTTTTAATTGGGTTCATCACAACATAACCCAGATAGACTATCTTAGGGTAGCTGGTTCATTCCACTGGGGTGTCAGACAGATGAGGCACACTGATGAGTCCTGGGAGGATGAAACACGTGTCTATGTCTTCTGTTGGCACCCTTTGCAAACTGTGTGAGAGGCCTTTCGGCACTATGCATTTCTGCTTAAAGTTGAACCAGCACAATATTCAGTGGTGATTTGCATATGCAGCCCATGATGCTTTGCATTGTGGGGTCATGTGTGATTTTGTATTTCTTTGAAACTTGGCGTCCCAGCCAAATGGCCTTTGGGGTAACCATTTCCTCAGTGCTTGCGCACAGAGGTTCTTTGTATTTTTAATTTTGTTTACTTTACTGTATCTGATACAAAATGCTCTATTGATCCTCCCCACCTGCCCACTCATTGCCGCCAGCCAACTTGGCATGCATTACAGTGCTTTTCACACCAAGATTGTCCTGTACCCTAGAGTCTGCCTGGGATTGAGAGTGAAAGTCAAGTGCTGAGACAGAGACACAAGTTATACTCTCAGGCCAAACTCATATCTTATTTATTTATTTGTTTTTTACACATATACACTGATAGATGGCCCACCTGCACCATAAACATCCTTCTTCAACATCTGAATGATTCAACAAGATGAGTTGCATGAATATGTAAGCTGGTTGGCTATGACATCTCCATGAATGTGTGACATAGTCTTGACAAAGTTAGCAAAGGGCATGTGCAGTAGTGGCAGTGGGGTAGGGAGGAAATTAAACTAAACTGGATTACATCATTTAGTGGTGCAGGCAGCTGGTGGGTGGTGGGGAGAGGTTGAAGGCAAACCATGGCTGGTCTGGTATTTCTAAGAACGCTAGTGATCACAGTACAGATTGTGGGGCTGGTGGGCTCTTGCTCAGCTGGGGTACATGAGGCATATATGGGAAAGGAACTACCGAAAGAATGAGGATCGGTGGCCTACCATCTTGAATCTGCAATTACATGGAGAAACGGTCAGTAAAAACCAGGGAATGGCTCATTTCACCACTTTGTGGCACTGTCTATTAACTGTTGTGGTGCTCATTGATTTAAATACATATCTTTTTTCTTTTTCAAACTGATGGCACTTCAGAATGTTTGCCCATTTTTACATTATTAACATATCTGCCAGACATTCTTTTAAAGAACACCTGGAAGGCATTGATACATGGGTTCACAATATCCTGGTTGACAAAAGGGTTCCCTACCTGGTAGCTGTGACTCCTTAATGCACTGGGTTCTGAACCCTCTTGGCCAACCAGGATGCAGCTTTTTTCCCTACTCATTTTATAAATAGTATATAAAGCATTAACTCACTATGATAGTCCAGTGCAGGCCTGCTGAACAGTCAGTATACTATTGCTTATATTGTCTGCACCAACAATGGAATGTGGGGTCAGGGTGCCTAGTCAACAGAAGCCACCATTGTGGTCAGGTGCAATCAGGTTAAGGAGTAGGAACTCTTCTACAGATGCTATCAGAGTGCTAGCATTGTGCTAGCATGGTACAGTAAGCATGCAGTTGTGTATAAAATTGGATGGACGGAATGGGTATAGTAGGTGAAGATGAACTGAGGAGCACAAGACTAGCCTTGGCTACATGAGGAGGACTAGAGGTTGTTTTTGGTTTTAGTTTTGTTTTACTTCTTTGGGGCTGAAAAATTAATGTCAAGAATTTGAGGTTCTTGAGTATGAATATTTACCAGAAGGCACTATCACACCCCTACCTCTTCACTCACTGCCTATCACTAGCATGACGTGGACAGGGGAGATATTGTGTATAAAGTAGTACAAGTTGTGTAGTTCACATGCTTTCCAACTTTTGCTTTGCATAGTAAATTATGAATGTTCTCATAATCTGTTATGAGGCTCAGGCAGTCAGATTAAGAGTACACTCAATGCAAGAGAGGCATTTTATACAGTGAAGAGTAACTGTTGTGCTAAGTGCGCTGTTGTCATGGTGGCATCTGGAGAACATCTGTTGGATGAACAAAATGGCAGGATTGTAATATTTTTTAACACGGGCTGCCAGTTGCCAAAGATATTTATAAAAATAGTTACCCACAATGGGCCTAATTAGGTCCTGGTCAAATTATAGCATGGTTCTCAAGAACAATTTTCTAAACCAGTTTAGTGTGCCCAGGCCTGAAAGTAAGGGGTAACAGAACTGTACTACAACACCTGTAAGTTGATTCTCAAAGTGACGCCATAGGTGACTTGCACCAATTGCCAATGCACAGGGGACTCTGTACCCAGTTCTTTATCAGGCAGGGTCCCAGCGACTAAGTCTTGTGGCTTGTGACAACTCTAGCAGTGTGCCAAACAGAGGGTCACCTATACATATATAGGTTGCTGCAAGCCTGCAGCAGTGTAAAGTGCAAGGATGCAAGCACCCCCCTAGCCCCGATCCCTGAACAATATATGGCAACTACCCTGGTGGTCTAGTGGACCCCCCAAGCCCCAATCCACCTGTGTCAACAAATTAATTAAGCTTTAGTGGTCCTATGGATCCACCAAGCCCAATACCCGTAAAATGGTACCAACATACCTGGTGGTCTGAGTGAACCCCCACCCCCCCACCGGAAGTGCTACCATCCCACTCCCCCAACCGAGTACCCAATGGGGGACTGACACAGCTCACTGCACACCACCATGGCCAGTTGTGTGACTGAGCTCTGTATGAGGCGCATTGCAGGTGCGCGTCTGGCTGAATGACAGCAGCTGTCATTCACTGAGCACGTACTATATACAGTACACTCTCATACAGAGCTCAATCAGTAGCTGACCACAGTGGTGAGTGGTGGTCTGTGCCAGTCGCTGGCTGGGTATGGGTTGGGGAAAGTGGGGTGGTAGGGCACTGCTGCATGTGGGGGAGTGGGAGTTCACTAGACCACCAGTATGTTGGGCATTTGTTTCACATGGGATCAGGCTCAGGGATCCAGTGAACCACCAACAATTCATTAATTTGGTGACACAGGGGGATCAGGGCTTGAGGGGGTCCACTAGACCACCAGGGCTATTACCAAAATGCTTATAGGTGATCAGGTTTGAGGGGGTGTCACTAGTAGAATAATAATTTCAGGGATGGGGGTCTACTAGCCCCCCAGGACTGATTGTATAATAATTTCAGGGATTAGGGTGAGGGGGCTGTAGGTACTACTGGTGCAACACCCGGAGGATGCCAATGTACACTTACACCAGTCCCTGGCTGGTGTAAATGTACTGGGACAGTTATCTTCTGGTGGTATTTTGAGAATACAATTTTAGGAATGTGGTAGCTAACATTTGAGAATCGACCCCTGCATCTGATGCAAACCCCCTAGCTCCATGTCTCAGCCAATTTTTTTGCTCAAGCTCCCTTTGCCGCAAGCAGCTTGCGTTTGTTGCAGGCTGCTTTTGAGAATAGCCTGTGGTGCATTTTTTTGGTGCAAGGTGCTAATTATGTCTATTTTCTTTGATGCGGGCACCTTGCATCTTTCTTGAGGGCTTTGAGAATAGGCTCCCTATACTCTAGTTCAGTTCTACAGTTCACACACTGTTGCATTATGGGAATTCATACAATACCTTTAGGAAGGTCAGAGAACCATTCTCAAGAACCGGTTGCAAAATCCCTGTCCACACTACTGTAGAACCCAACTCGCTAAATCATGCAAATGAAGATTCATTCTCTAGCCTACCTCCCTAGGTGAGCTAAAGAATGATTCTCAAGAAAAAGCCTACAAATGTCACAGTCAGGACAATAATTGAGTTAGACACTTTTAAATAATGTTAACTTTGCTAACCTGGTATAAATGAAAACTGCACATAAGGAAGTGCTATTCCCCACCAGTAGTAAAGTGCTCAATCTGGATGTTTACGAGAAAAAAAAAAATTTTTATGTGCCTTTTAATAAATGAAATGGTCGTATAAATACTTCATCACCACCTCCACAGGAAGTGCTGGCTTTAACTAGTGCAGTAGATATTACTAGTGAAGTGCACATAACCCCCCCCACTTCAAAAGTGTCACCATCTGTATGCATACTGCCTCATACATACAGTTGTGCTTAGTGACATGTTCTATCATGCCATAGCATGTTACTTAGTAACTCATTGGAAATCCAGTTAACAATGGTTAATACTATCAATGTGAGACCTAGTGAACATGTAGCAATTCCCAGTGTTATAATGAGTTATGACAAAGTGCATTGTGATAATGTTTTATTTATTTTAGTCTTTGGTAACCAGGTAAGGCCCACTAGGCGCAAGTGCCTGTTTTCATGGGTGACCTGAGAGCACTGGAGAGGTTAAGTGACTTGCTCAGAGTCCTACAGTATGCAAGTGGAAGTTGTGGGAATCAAACCTAGGTCTGCTGGATGTACCAAGCTCATTCACAGTTTGTTATTCTAACCTCTAGGCTATACTGCCAGCCTTGATAATAGTATCAAGATATCTCTGATTATAGTGGCGCGCTTGGCTGATCATCCCTGTAGTTGGCTAAAATGCCATGTAAATGTGAATCCTGTTAGAATTTTGGATTTAGGCTTAATTTCCTGCAAATGTCTTCAAATGCTGATGTTTTCCACAATAAAGAATAGCTGAAGATCAAGGGCTGTTATCTCACCAATGAGTTATATAATTCATTTGAAACTCAAGTTACTATGTGGCAGTTTTGTGCAGGCATGAAATGACTCTGGCAGTGTAGTTTGTTTTATTGCGAAACCTGGGAAGAGTAGGTACTGCTAGAGGGGAAATGGAAATGTTCATAATTCAACACAATTCAAGACATAAGATGAATGAAAATGAAACTGTAAACTTTACAGTTTCTAATTAAATAATGTATAGTATTAACAAAATTCAGAAAAAGTAAAAATACAATTTAATAAAACTTTGTTTTTAAACCATCATGTGATTTATGGTTCTGACACATTTGTTTGTGTATGTATGTATTTACTCATTGTGTGTTTGAAAGACCTCAGAACTCAATAGCTCTTTTTCAAAGGTATCCAAGTCAAGCAAGATTACATACAACATGAGGCCAGCATAAATAACAACTAGAATCAACAAACATTAACAACAGGCCAAAAAAGAAAGAAAAACAGCAGCAAGTTTCAGGGGACACAAAATATGAGCAGTCTGATAGGCATCAAAGGTGACAGATCACAAGAGCTGAAGAGGGCAATCACTGGGGGCAGGGTGCAGATATTAGTCATGTCCACCAGGTGGGCGACTACTGCCTGATATGGACTAGGCACACAAGCTGTGGAGTTTCTTGAATGGTTGGGTTGTGACTTGAGCCTTGAAAGGGGCAAAGGCAGAGGGAGAAGTAATTGCCAAAGACAAACAGTTCCAAGTTTTGACTGTTCAAGATATGAAAGAGTGCTGAACAAGTGTCATATTCCTGAGTGACAGGAGCAGTTTTTGGTAATCCATGTAATGAGTTCTGTAGTTGGTACTGATCAGAGGAAAGTGGTGGCAAACACCTGGTGGCATTTGGTCAAAAAGGGCTCTTTTACATAGCAAGGCTTTGCTGAGGGTAACTCAGAGGTGGAAAAGATGCCAGTTGGTGGAGATGTATAGATCACATTGATGGAGTCAGGTTTCTTGTAGAGTGCAAATCTACAGACATGGTTGAAGGAAACAGAGATTCTATCAAGGATGACGTTGTTGGTAGCTGAGTAGATTACTGCTCCATAGTCCATTACCAGGATGATGAGGCTGGAGACTAGGAGTTTTTTTTTTACTTCAGTGGTAAGGTTGGGCCTGTTTCTGTGTAGCAGGCGAAGACGTCGGTGAATATTTTGGACTAAGGAGTCAGCATGTGGGGTGAGGGACAAGGTTGAGTCCAGATGTATACCCAGGTACTTGAAGACATGGGCTTACTCAATGGGGTCTCCCAAGGGGGTTGTGACATGCTAACCGTTCTTCAGTGCATGGATGCACCCACTCCCAAACAGTAGAAATTTAGTTTTTCTGGTGTTAATAATCAATGTGTTAGTGGCGAACCAGTCACAGACCCTGCTGAAGTTGGAGCACAGGTGAGCAGGCCAGTCAGCACAGTGGTAGTATCTATGCTTGCGACTCTGCCTACCTGTGTTCAGGAACGAGCATGATGTGGCAGAGAGTTGGCTGGGGGGAGATTGGATGAGCATTCCACAGACTACTCTCACCTTCCAGGGGGAGGGCTGTGGCTTCCCGGCATGAGAGATACCCAGTGGAGGCTGGGTGTATACCAGCCAGGATAACACGCAAGTTAGGTGGCAGCACTGGCAGATGTCTGCAGGATGTGTGTAGAAGCACTCACATCCTGTGCTGACATAATTGCAATTCCACACCTCCCGGGGGAAACCTAAGGTAAAAATCCCTGGGACCAGCAGCATTGAGAGGCCCCTGGACCTCCACCCAAATGATGCCCCAGGTGTAAGCCTCAGCTGGGGCCTCAGGTGGATCTTGGTCCCACCCCTCAGGGAGCCCCTGCAGGGGGTAACCTGTGGGCCTCCCAGTCTTTGCAGCCTGGGTGGGATGCAGGGTGGAAAGTCCAGGTGCTGAAAGGGGGTATATCCCCCACATGAGCCCTAGTGGCATAAAGAAAGTTAAAAAAAGTTGGAGTGCAGGTTGCCTTCTAGAGTATTCGGATTGTGGTGAGAGGTAAAAATGATGGGGTTGTTGGCATACTGCTGTGATTTTGAGTGTGCACATACATCCAGGATCTTGTTTATGAAAAGGCAGAATGGTAGAGGTTCTAAGATAGAGCCTTGCAGGACTCTAGTGGTAAGGGGGTGTAGACTGGAGAACACATCTCCTTATCTGGACTTTTGCAATCTATTGGTTAGGTAATTAGAAAAACATGCAGTGGCCTCAGCTGACAGTCTCATTTCATGGAGCTTTATGATAAGGAGGTCATGCCTTACCAAGCTAAAGGCCTTGAAGAGATCAAGAATGGCTATGCCAACATATTCCCCTTTGTCTAAGGCAATGTGGAGTTCCTCCATTAGCTCGATTAGGGTAGTGGTCCTGCTGTGCAGTTTCCTGAAACCATGCTGTTCAGCAGCTATCAGATAGTGGGCCTTGATGCAGTTCATAATTTGAGTTCTGAGAATTTGCTCCAAGGCCTTAAGAAGTGGAGAGAGGATAGATATGTGCCTGTAGTTTCAGACCAGCATGCTATCCCAAGATTTAAAGACTGGGACTACTTTGGCTTGTTTTCAGACATTAGGGAGGGAGCCAAATTGGACGGACAAGTGGTACGAAGGATGAAAGGTGCCTCTGATTAGACCATATCCTGAGGTGCAGTCCAAAGAAACAGGGAGCAAGTCTGACCAGCTGGCAGCTTGCAAAAAAAAATGTCAGTTGCTGCTTAGGGACAGAAGGGGAGGTGGTCTGGGGGTGTTCCTAGGCAGAGAGCCAAAGGTAAACCTCCTTTTAAGAGGGGGTTACACAGTCTTCCTACAAAGAACTGAATAGCTCTCAGTAACCACATTCTTCTCTGCTGAGAGAGCTAGAAATAGCACTACAACATGTACAGTGCAGGGAGATGCTGTGGATCATGTGGCTTGCACAACTCAGTGATGTATTACTGGACAAAATACAGCTTGATGCTGTTGAAGAGCAGAAGTGCCAAAAGAAGCCTGGAAACTTTGCCCCCTTCCCTTTCCATAGTCAAATAGTCAGTTTTTATGGGAGGGTCCAGCATACTCAACTTCAGCATCACTTCACATTTACACTTAACGTGCCATTACATTAGAAAGCAAAGGACCCCCAGTTTAAATTTAGATTGGAAATTATTATTAATTGTATTTTCAGCAAGAGGTCAAAGTTTAAATTCTAGCATGAACTTAAATTTTTTTTAGAAATATTGTTTTCTGTTCAAATTTGTGGTAATCTTTGGTAGCATGGAGTTGGAATAGTCAATTTTATTTACAACAAACTAATATGGGTAAGACATGTTCCTCTCAGTTCTCAACTAGAGAATTTTGCAGTGTCTTTTTATGGCTGTGTGCGGAGCCTACAGCCATTTTGCAATCTGTAGCTTGAAAATGGAGTTTCGTGGAGCACATTTTAAACTTTTCAATGTATCCTTCCAGCCAACTGAAATAAAATATTCTTTCTGTTAAGAATGTTGGAGGCATAACTACAGGCTGCTTATCAGATGCCATTAGAAAACTGAAACAGCTTGTTAAATATTTGTTAAATATTGGTTGCCTATGAAACTGGATATTTGCACATTTAGATACTAAGCATTTAAACAGCTTCTTGATACTAGTTTAACTTGGGAATGCATGGTCTTTCAAGAAAGATTCATACCTCATAAATGTCACCCTTTCCCCAACAAATCAATGATTTACACTGTTTTTTAACCTCTACAGACACTAGTTGATGAGCAGTCTCAGACATATGCCAGGTCTTCAGTGAACTGCTTAGATTAAACATGTATCAATAAGAAGACATTTTTATGTTGATTGCACGCATGCGCTAGAAACATGTTGCCACAGGTTTGTCCAGAAGCAGGTTGTGGAGGCGCGGCACTGTTGTGGCCAATGCCCCCACAGCCTGCAAAGGCTTGCCCTGGAACCCCAATGCTGTGGCACACTGCTGCTGACACTAGTTCAGCCAGCGTGCCACAACTTTCTGAAAAATCAGCTGCTGCAATCAGGGGCCGCCTCGTCATTGCAGCGTCAGGCATCCGCTGCAATGAGGGAGCGACCCATCATTGCAGGGTGGGATGTAAACTCCTGAGATTGTTTGTGAACATGGCAGTGGCTTGCTGCCATGTTCACAAACAATATAACTGTCCCCCCTACCATGTTTAGTTGCCGATGGGGGCCCCAATCCCCGTCAGCATTCTGTGCCCCCCCCCGGTTTTGCTCCTGCCGACAGGGTACCCAATCCCCATTGGCTGTAGTGGTCCCTGCTTGTTTTGTTCCTGACAGGGAGCCCACTCCCCATCAGCATTCTGTCACCCCTTTTTGTTCCTGCCGACGGGTGCCCAATCCCAGTCGGCATAGCTGATACTACGCCCTTTGCCGACAGGGGTGCCCAATCCCCGTCAGCTACTGCTGCCCCGAAGAAAGAAAGCCTCTGCTATGCTGGGAGCCCCACCCCAGTGTGCCAGAGGCCCTGCAAAGTAAAAAACGGTCCAGCGACGCCTGTTTTTTTTTTACCCTGGAAAGCAGGAAACCGCCCTCGGCGCCGCCTCTGCCTCCCACCCACAACCCACACCCACCCACTGCACACCCTACCTCCCACACCCCCTCACCCCATACTTACCTTAGGAGCTCAGCGCGATGATCTTCGGTAGACCGGGAACACGTCTGCACTCTTCAAAGCCGACCGCGAACTGAGGAAATGCCGGTAAGCTGTATAATGTAATACATAGGGGTTTTTCAACTTTACTGCATATCTCGGGCATTTTGGGGAATTTTTCTACCAAATTTTCAACATGGGGTTTTTGGGAACCCTCCTCGTGAATTCTTGAACTGTCATGGCATTAATCGGCCTGGAAAGGTGATTTCGCAGTCACTGCATGGAATCACCTTTCGGGACTGGTTAATGAAACGACAGTGCCAGTGTTCATGAAGTGGGCTCTCAAAAAGCCTATGTTGCAAATTTGGTGGAAAAAATCCAAAAAATGACTGTTTTATGAGCGTGCGCTGCACAGTTGCTACGCACGCTCATAACTTCATGAATTTGCAATATTTTCACACCAGATTTGCAACATTGGTATTTTGTCACACCCCCTTGTGAACAGTATAGCTGTCATTGTTCACATCCTGGTGGAAAAGTGTTTTCGCACTTCCGACGCAGAATAGCGCGGTCGCTGTGGGAAATCAGTGTTTGGGACAGATTAAAAAAATGACAGTGACACTGTTCATGAGTAGAGGTCCTGAAATGGCTATGTTGAAAATTTGGTAATGATATTCCATAAAATGACTGTGGTACGAGCGTGCGTTGTGCAGTTTGCACGCACGCTTGTAAGTTTGTGAATTTATAATATTTTCACTCCAGATTTCCAACATTGCCATTTTCCCACACCTACTTATGAACAGTAAAGCTAATAATTTTTCCCATCCTGGCTGAAATGTGTTTTCGCACTTCTGGCGCAGAATAGAGCGGCCACTGTGGGAAATCACTGTCCGGGACAGATTAAGAAAATGAGAGTGATACTGTTCATGAGCAGAGGTCATAAAATGCCTATGTTGAAAATTTGGTGATAATACCCCATCGAATGACTGTGTTACAAGTGTGCATTGCACACTTTCCACGCACCCTTGTAACTTCGCAGATTTGTAATATTGTCACGCCACATTTTCACCAGTGGAATTTTTCCACACCTCCTTATGAGCAGCACAGCTGTCATTCTCCACATCCTGACCAAAATGTGTTTTCACAGTTCTGGCGCAGAATAACGCAGTCGCTGTAGAAAATCACTGATCGGGACAGATTAAGAAAATGACAGTGGCATTGTTCATGAGCAGAGGTCCTAAAATGCCTATGTTGAAAATCAGGTGACGAAACTCCATAACATGACTATGTTACAAGTGTGCGTTGGCCTGTTTCCACGCACCCTTGTAACTTCGCACTTTTGTGATATTTTCACACCACATTTTCAACAGTGGCATTTTTCCACACCTCCTTATGAACAATACAGCTGCCATGTTTCACATCGTGGCTAAAATGTGTTTTTGCACTTCTGCCGCAGAATAGCATGGTCGCTGTGGGAAATCACTGTGTGGGACACATTAAGATCGATCGAATGAGAGGGGGGAGTGACCGCGCTCAACTGAGCTCTGTCGGGACTGCTGCAGATTTGTTCATGGGCAGAGAAAGGGCCCAACGCAAGAGCCCAGTACAGAAGAGCAGCCTGCAGCACTGGGAGAAACAGAACGAGAGAGCGAGTGAGGGAGGGGGAGTGAGCAAACTGACCGGAACTCTTTCAGGACTGCTGCGGATTTCTTTGTGGGCAGAAAAAGGCATCAATGCAGGCAGGGGCCCAGTACAAAAGGCCAGCCTGCAGCGGTGGGAGAAACAGTACGAGCAAGTGAGACATAGGGACTGAGTGAGCTCAACGGAGCTCTGTCAGGACTGCTGCTGATTTCTTTGTGTGCAGAAAAAGGTGCCAATGCAGGCAGGAGTCCCTTACAAAAGGGCCACTTGCAGCACCAGAACAAACAGACTGAGCCTGTGAGAGAGGAAGACTGAGCAACCTCAACACAGCTGTGTCGGGACACCTGTGGATTTATTTGTGGGCAGAGAAAGGGCGCAACATAAGAGCCCAGTACAAAAGGGCAGCCTGCAGCACTGGGAGAAACAGAACGAGAGAGCGAGTGATGGAGTGGGAGTCAGCGAATTCACTGGAGCTCTTTCAGGACTGCTGCGGATTTCTTTGTGGGCAGAAAAAGGCACCAATGCAGGCAGGAGTCCTGTACAAAAGGGCCGCTTGCAGAGCCAGGACAAACAGAATGAGCATGTGAGACAGGGAGACTGAGCGACCTCAACAGAGCTCTGTCGGGACAGCTGCAGATTTGTTTGTGGGCAGATAAAGGTGCCAGTGCATGCAGGGGCCCAGTACAAATGGGCAGCCTGCACTGGTGGGGAAACCAGAATGAGCGAGTGAGAGAGAGGCAGTGAGCGAGCTCAACAGAGCTGTATTGTATGTGTTGCAAATTTCTTTGTAGGTAGAAGAAGGTGGCAACGCAGGCAAGAGTCCAATGAAAAAGGGCAGCCTGCAGTGCCGGCAGAAACGGAATGAGTGAGTGAGAGAAGGGGAGTGCATGAGTGAGCTAAACGTAGCTTTGTCGGGACTGCTGCAGATTTCTTTGTGGGCAGACAAAGGCGCCAACAGAGGCAGGAGCCCAGTACAAAAGGGCAACCTACAGCGCCAGGACAGACAGAAAGAGTGAGTGACACAGGGGGGAGTGTGCGACCTTAATGGAGCTCTGTCGTGACTGCTGCAGATTTCTTTGTTGGCAGGAAAAGGTGCCAACGCAGGCAAGATCCCATTACAAAAGGCCACCCTGCAGCACCGGCAGAAATGGAACGAGTGAGTGAGAGGGGGGAGTCAGCAGGCTTAACAGACCTGTGTCGGGACTGCTGCAGATTTCTTTGTGGGCAAAAAAAGCCCCCAACAGAGGCAGGCGCACAGTACAAAAGGGCAGCCTGCAGCATCAAGAGAAACAGAATGCACTAGTGAGAGAGGGGGTGTGTGAGCCACCTCAACGGAGTTCTGTCGGGACAGCTGCAGAACTCTTAGTGGGCAGAACAAGGTGCCAATGCAGGCAGGAGCCCAGTACAAAACAGCAGCCTGCAGCACTGGACAAAACAGACTGAGCGACTGACAGTGGGCCAGTGAGTGTGGTCAACACACCAACGCAATCAACATTTGGCGTTGACAAATGCTTGTTTACTATCTTTTGAGGAAAAAGTATATTGAGCTACAGCAACACACTCACACACGCGTGCACGTGTATACACACACACATACACACACACTCTATACACACCATCCTCATGGCCACAACATTCAAAAATAAATATTGCATCTAATATGTTATAAAAAAAACCTGTTTATGTCAGTGAACACAGTGAAGTTCAGTTTAGAGTAGATTTCCTTTAACTATTTCTTATCTTATATTTTCTACACACACACACACACACACACTACACACCATCCTCATGGCCACAGTACTGCCAGGCAGCCTGGGTTCAAGTCCCAGCTGAGGCACTTATTTTTTCTCACCTCTGTTTGTATGTGCTCCTTAAAATATGCACACCGCACTCCTGTGGCATTTTGTTGTATTTTTGGCTGCTGTCTAAGATGGCGGCTACGCTGGGTCGGCCTCTGTGAGCTCCTCTGCTCTGTTTGCTATGTTCGTGGTTTTATTCATTTTTACTCATTCTGAGCTTCTCGTAACTGATTGGTGCTGTCTTGGTGCATCTTAATGTTGCATTTATTATAATTTATTCTGCTGTTTTTTGTACGGCACACTTGCTGACTATTTCGACAGTCCCGATTGTTGAAATCGCTGCGGTGTGATCGTTTGACTATTTAGCTATAAGGATGTTTGTAGCTAGCAGTTTATATGCTGCATGTTGCCTATGTGAGCCGTGGAATTGCTGTGGAACTGTGGAGTCACTGAGTATTCTGACTGTCCCGAATATTAGAACTGCCAGAGGTGGATTTGGTGCTGTCGTGGACAGGAACAGATTGTGTGGTGGAGTGGAGTGGACTATCTCTGATTGTGGGAACCTATAGTCTGCAGTTTATTTGTTATACTCTTCACACCATATTTCATCTTTGCACATTTTGGAACTGCTGAACTGAAATCCGACTGTCTGGTGGAATGGACTCGTTGGTTTGTGAGTAATGCACAAATTATGCTACAGCTTGATATTTTATCTGGAAAGGACCTAATAGTCTGTGAAGATTAAGAAGAGCTGCTGTTTTCTGGTTGTGTTGATTCTGGAGCCCTGACTGTTGCTGAGAAATCAGCTGGATTGAATTTATCATTATATTATTCTTTATGATTATTATGATTATCAGACTCTGGGCAATTGTAAATGTTTATTGCAGGGTGAGCTACTGGGGTACTCGCTTTTCTGGCTGGGCTTGGGACGGGTGGCACTGGTTCTAGGCCAGCCGAAGGGCGGGCGTGAAGCAATCAGTGCCTCCTAGGCCTACTGAGGGGGTCTGCTGGTAGGTGGTCTCATCTCTGGGGGCCGTAGTCCTGATCTCAGCTGGGTGTCGATGTTCCCTATATGGTAGCTATTTTCCCCTGGTGAAGTTTTACTCTGGACTTTCACCTTAGTAGGCCTGGAAAGGCTATTATATTAAACTGACCATGAGTTAGTGATGTCTTTAAGATTTCTGGTGAGAGTAGAATCTTAAATAAAATCTAATGGGCTGGGGAAGTGAGAGGCCCTTTAGCCCATAAAAATAAAATAAGACATCTAAAGTGGTCAATTTGAATAATATTATTTATTCCTGTGATTTGCCAGAATAATCCGTATAAAAGGATTTTTTTTACAGGATTTACGGGACTCAATTGGACTATTAGTATAAGTACTTTATTATTTATTGTGGTAATAACTGCCTATTTAATTCAATTTAAGCTGATTTCCTGTAATAAGTAGGGTTTACTAGACTGATTTGTGCAGTTGTGTTGATTTATGTATTGGATATCGCTGTAGTGTTATTCAACCTGGGTATCTTAACTGTGTGTTTTTTTATTGCTCATTGAGGTGTGCTGGGAGGGATCCAAGATGGTCAGGTGCTATTCTCCCACTCTGCTTCAGGACCTCCACCCTTTTCACTGTCCCCCTTTGGCAGTTGACGTCTGCAATAGATGTTGTGCATTGGGGATAGTGAGAAGGTGCTTGAGGGGTGGATGGACTGGACATAGTGAGAGAATGGAAAGGGGTCGACCAATAGAGGTAGTGGGGACTAGGAGACACCCTGGGGTGAAATTAGTTCAGGAAAGGATTTTTCCCTGCCTGATTGCCATACCCAAGGGCTCCGCAAATTGTGACTTTCTTGATTTCTCTGCAGCATTTGATACTGTGGACCATGGTGTGCTGTTGGAGCGCCTGCAGCTTTTCTGTGGAGTGTCCGTTACAGTTCTACATTGGTTTCGATCTTTCCTCACAGGTCAGATACAGAGGGTTGTCACTGGAATTTATTCCTCTGACGCCATCTCTCTGTCCCGTGGGGTGCCGCAGGGCTCCATCTTGGCACCCATGTTGTTTGCAGTTTACACACTGCCATTATGAGATATCATTAGGCGATACAGTTTGGGTTTTCACTGCTATGCCGATGATACCCAGCTTTATTTGTCCTTTATTCCCAGACAAGATGATGCAGTCTCTCTGCTTAACAGCTGTCTAGCCAAAATCAAAGACTGGATGAGTGCCAGCTGGCTGAGGTTAAACCCGGATAAGACCGAGGTGTTGGTTGTGGACCTGGGTCACCTTGAGGCGGGCCGTAGAACTCAGATTCCATTGGGCCTTTGGCTTGATGGTGTCCAGCTCTTGACCTTAGACCAGGTACGTAATCTGGGAGTTATCATTGACGATGGTCTGACCCTGAAATTTCAGGTGTTGGCCGTTGTCAAGTCCTCTTTTTACCATTTTAGGAATATCACCCGGATGAAACATCTGGTTCCTCTGGCTGACCTTCCTACCTTGGTCCATGCCTTCGTGACCACCCGCCTTGATTACTGCAATGCCCTGTACCTAAGGCCACTGGGGGTTGATATCCGCCACCTGCAGCTAGTGCAGAACACAGCGGTCAAGCTTTTGACTGGGACATCTAGAAATAGTCATATTATGCCTGTCCTGCGTGGGCCGCACTGGCTGCTGGTTCAGTGGTGGATCACCTTCAAGGTCGGATTACTGACCTATAAAGCCCTACATGAACAGGAACTGCAGTGTCTGCAAGATCTCCTTACTCCCTACTGCCCCTCTGGCTCACTCTGATCCGCCAATGAGGGATTGCTAGAGATTCCCAGGGTTCGTTTGAAGACATCTGGGGCACTTGAATTTTCTTACGCTGCCCCTGCCCTGTGGAATTCTCTTCCTCATCGGATACAAGGCTGCCTGTCCGTCGAGAGCTTTAAAACGGAGTTAAAAACATTTTTATTTTTAAAAGCTTATAGAGAATGATTTTATTATTGTTTTAATGTTTGTTATTTTAGTTTAGTTTAGTTTATTAGTCTAGGAATTAATACCTTTGAGCCAGGGCTCTTTTACAAAGGTTCCACGTCACAAAGAACATTTAACAAAGCACGATACACACTACAGGTAAAACCAGACAGAAAAGTTACATCATAAATTTGCTATTAACAGTTTAAGGCAGTAACATTTTTAAGTTTCATAGAAAAACAAGCTATAACAGGTTCAAGCGGTAGACAATTTCGAGGTTAAGGAGACTTCCAGGAGAGGGTGATCATTAGGCGCAAAGGAGGCTAGAGAGGAGGGAAGGTGGTGAGCGGAGAGTAAGTGAGAGAGGACAGGAAAAAGGGGAGTGAGTTTGGGTGGGAGACAGGAAGTAGTAGAGGTACCAGAGGGTTCATTAGTTAGGAGGAAGAGGCCTCAGATGTGAGGATGGACATGAGGAGTAGTAGTCTTTATCTAAGCGCAATCACAGTTGCTAGTGGTGGTGAGGTGGGCATAGAGCATGGATTTGAAAGCTGGCGAGGTTGAGGATAGAGTAGGTGGACTAAGCGCATTGAACCATGTCGGGGCCCTGTTGCGAAAGATCTTTGTCCTGTGCAGTCCGGCATCTCAGAACCAGGAAAGGTTGGTGTTCAGATCTGGTGGAGGGTCGTGAGCCAGGATTCAGTCGGAGTAGGTTTTGAATACATAATGGAGTCAGTCCCAAGATAGATTTTTTTGCCATTGTGCAGGTGAGATAAATAAGATGATTTGATAGGTTCAACCAGCCTGATTCATAGTACAGATCACACGTGTGAGTCAGTCTTTGAGCCCCCGTGAGGAGCCAGCAGACCTTATTTAGAGTGACTGAGATACACCTTAGAGCAGTGGAGGTAGCTGAGCCATAAATAATAAGGCCATAGTCAATGATTGAGATTATGGAACTCTGTATAGCTATTCTCAATGCCGCTTGATTTAGAAATTGGCAGTTCACGGAATAGTATTCAAGGACGTTGGTTCACTGTTTTTCCGCAGTGTTGTCAATGTGGGTTGCAAAGGTGAGCTCTTGGTCAAAAGTGATGCCAAGGTATTTGAAAGTATTTACTTGGTCCAGTGTAATTCCTCAGAGGTTTGTATGGTGAGTGGAGTATGCCTATTTTTGTTTTGGTGATTGGAAAAGAGCATGGTTTTTATTTTATTGTGGTTTAGCACAAGTTTACTATCCAGGAACCACTAGAGAAAGCAAGTTGCAGGCTTTTTCGTAGGGAGTTTGGATCCTTGTGGGAAGAGAGAATTACAGCATTATCAGCGTCTAAGATTATTTTCTCTTGGCAAATATCTGGGAGGGAGTTAAGGAACAGGCTAAAGAGGAGCGGTCCAAGAATTGATCCCTGTGGTTTTTTAAATGTTGTCTATTTGTACAGCGCTTTGTTTTTTTGAAAAGTGCTTAAAAATTAAATTTTACTTACTTACTTGCTGTGTGATTGTTACAAGTAAATATTCATATTGCCATTGGGTTGTGCATTTGAGAAAGAGTAATGTGCTTGAGGACGGCCCAGGCTCCAGTTGTCTCAGTGGTGCAGCTGGTTAGCGTAATCAGAACAGTATTCTGGGCAGCTTGGGTTTAAGTCCCAGCTGAGACACATATTCTTTCTCACCTCTGTTTGTATGAGTTCCATAAAATATGCACACCAGACCCCATGTGTGACTGTTACAATAAAGAGACTGTTTGTCTATGTCAGTGACCACAGTGAAGTTCAGTTTAAAGTAGATTTCCTTTAAATATTTCTTATCCTATATTTTGTATCCTGTATAGTGCAGGGGACATGCTACATCTCATTGTCATAGGGATCTTCATTTACACATTTCTGCACTGTATTTACTCAGTCTGTCCCAGATTAGATGCAATATCTTGTTTTTAGTGGGGTCATGATTTTTCCATTTTGATAATGTATTTCTTCAGGGTAGCCTAGTCCAGGGCCTCCATATTTAAAGCAGATGAGCAGTGCATCCCGGTGGAAATGTGAGATGTGCCGTGCAACTCCAACAATGCACCACAGAATGATATTCAAATGTGCAGGATGCACATGCCACAAGGGAATGGGCCTGCGTGCACACAAATAGTATGCTGTGAAAATTGAGGGTATGTTCCCATGCATATGTCGTGCTGCGGCATACTCAGTGGGAAATTCACCCCTCACAGCCCAGAGCAGTGCAGCTCACAGCTAGGCCATGAATAGCTGGCCAAAGCCAGCCAGCTACCCACAGGTGGGCTGTGGAAGTGCACCCAGGTGCACAGCAGCATGGCAGCCCTGGTGGACTAAAGGTACCCCCTCCAATCCCCTATTGATCCAACTCCATCCCTAAAGAGCTCCAAAGTGTGGGGCTCACCCCTTGACCGAATCACATCAGAGGAAACTACTGTCCATATCCATAGCATAGAGGACTCCCACCCACTGCCTTGTTACATAGACAACCCTGCTTCCCCATACCCTAGCTGTTGCAGGGACTGGCACTGCCTTGCATGCCCTGCCACAGTAAGCCACCAACTGCACTGGACCTGGGCTGGGGACCTTCACTCCAGAATGACCCAAGTGGTTATACCATACATTGGGGCACTACACAAGCTGTGGACCCACCAGTGTACGCAGCTGTGTGTATGTCCCTGGCAAACTAAGTGGGAAATGACACACCTCCAATGCATGCCTTGTCAATGATATATCTTCCTGAGGTCATACGATCTTCTCAGTTCCCCTGTGTAACATGCCACCCTCTGGACTGCTGAGGTATCCTAGGTGCCATGAGGTGTGATATCCTGCAATGGCATTTGCAGTGTACTCTCCAGGCTATGGATAGTGCATTTGTGGTTCCCCAGTTGTATAAACAAATGGGAGGTTGGCTGTAACATGCCTGTTCCGGGACCTGTGTGAGTGAATACAGAATCAGCTTTCACCCACACAGAGTAGTGCAATGGCACCATGACGATGGATCCACATGTGACTGCCTGAGGTGTACGGCCACTGGGCATTATCGGCCGCACACATCTTGTACCTATGTATGACACATTCCAGCATCCTACTGCTAGTGTTTTACCACCCGAAAATAAGATGCCATTTCTTCTGTGAACTATCCAGGCTAAATATATGGCAATTAGGTGGCATATTCTAGGAAAATACATTTTAAAAATGTGTAAAACGAAGACCACATTAAAACTGCCTCTCAGCAGATCTGCATTGTGCAAATTCTTTAGAAGTAATGGGTAATAGCATCCCAAAAGTTCTCCACAGCCATATCGGCTCTGACCAGAGTTTGTTTAACTGAGCTCTAATCCCACCAGGTGTAGATAAAGTCTCAGGACACTATTCACAATGTCTATAAGCTATTTTCATGTAGTGCATAGACATCTACAGTACCCGACATGCTGCAGTGAAATGGTGTAGGGATGCCCTCATAGCACTGGTCTTCAATAAACATCCTCAGATGGCCTTGTGTGTCACAAGGTTACAGGTACCTAGGAAAGGGAATCATGGCCCACTTACACTTTTCTGCATGACAACAGGGACTTCTTATGGGTTTGCTCAAGGAATAACAGGGGCACCTTTTAGTGCTGGGTAACTGCTTGGAGAAAATCTCTGTTAGTAAAGAACATTCTGGATCTTCATGGTTTTATGTTTGATGTAAGTGCTGATGATTTCTAATAAGAAATTCCATAAGAATTGTAGTTCAGTATTCATTTATTTGAAAGGTTTCACCAGGAAAGGTATACTGAGCTAAAAATAACTCATTTCTATATGCGTCCAGGGCAGGGAGGGGGGAAAGCGGTAAGTACAGTTGACTTTTACACCAAAAACAAAGCTTACAAAATAGAACTTCATACAGCGACTAAATAACAGTGAACCAGCTATGTACAATAGGAAAATTTGCATATTAGACAAAAAGCATAGTAAATACATATTAATATCAAGGCTAGGCATGGTAGGCATGTACCTAAGTAACAGAGAACTAAACAATTATATAGGGGAGGGCAAACCTTTGTTGTGCCATGGATGTGTATACATGTCCTAAAAACCTATATATTCTAAATATTCTAGCAGCCTAAGGGTTAAGGGATAGAGCAAGGGGGGTCATAGAGAGGGAGGAAAAAGAAAAAGGGTGAGTAGAGAGCTATTGTGGAATGGAATAGGAAAGGAAAGGGAGGGAGTATGGTAGAGATGGAGAGGTAAACCATTGTCCTTCTGTGATGCAAACCCCATAAGAGCCAGACACATGCATGGTGACTTCATAGAATGCATCCAAGCTCATTTATAGGGGCATTTTAACATCCTTGAAACATGCCTTTGTAATCCCCCTGACCCCTGCCTTTTTGCAAGCGACAGGTGGTATGCTGTTGAAGCTGACAGCAGTACCAGGTGGGGACTGGGTTTGGGGAGGACTAGGTTACTCGGCACAAGGGCTTAGGTTTGGCTACTCTGCACAGGGGCACCCAAGTAAATCCTAACACAGGAAGCAATAACTGTGATGTCCAATACCAGGAATGGGATTCTAAAGTGTGGCTTTTATTCACATCCAAACTGAACAAACAAAGCATAGACGGAACCCCATGGGGCTACATTCCTGGTAATGCAGATAAAAGAAACAGAACATTTTCTCAACTCTTCAGCCCTCAGGCTCTGGACCCACCCGGCACACAGCCCAGACTTGCATGCTGCTTTGGGTACGCAGCCCAACTTATACACTATTTGGGTTTTCCCTGGCCCGGCTCCCCTTCCGGCCACTCGAACTCCGTCCATATGACATGGACACATTTTTCTGGTGGCTCCCTAACCCACCTTAGAGCCTTCGACTCCTTAAGGGAAATTTCCTTTCAATCCCACATCTGGGTACTTCCCTCAGCCCTGGCCAAGTGCCTGAGGCAAAGTAAAAGGGCCACAGAGCAAATCCGTAGAGATGAACCTGGTTACTAAAGATGGGGGGTTTCCCACCTCTAGCTTCCACAATCCATACCTGGCCATTTCTCTGGACATTAAACAACTCTTTCTGAAAAGCTTGGCAATGTAGATTAATGGGTAAATGTATAGCATATTTCCTCTATATATCTTGACTTTCCCCTTGTACTAGACTTGAACATACTTAAACATCTTTTTCTGAAAAGCTTGGCGGTATAGATTAAAGGGTAAATGCATAGCACATTTCCTCGACATGTCTTGGCTTTCCCCTTGTGCTGGACTTGAACATACTTTTTCTTTGACTTAGCCTATTCCTCTAGGCCTCCCACTGATTAAGCAATCCAATCCCCACTTTAAAACAGTTCAGGTGAAACATAGGCCCCATGAAAATAGCAGAACTCACCCTTTGGTTGCAGGTGCCCCACAAGTGAATCTTGACAGCTTCTGGTGCCACAACACAACTGAGAAAATAAGGCAGCTTCTTCCCTAGCCTGAACCAGGGGGTTGCCCCTGGAATAACAGGCAAACCTTTTACCCCCATCCCCTCAGGAATGGAGCACAGAGACCCATATCAGTGATCTCCACCACTTCACGAACAGCTTACTGTGTTCCTTTTTTGGGGGAAACATACACCTTTCCCTAAAAGCAGCTCTATATAAGAGCTTTAGGCTCCAAGAGCCTGTGCACAGACTGCTGTGCTCCTCTCTTCAAGACTGCTCACACATAACTGCTGCAACTGTTCAAAAACTCCCAACATGCTAACCTAACTCCCATCTGCAGATTCCAATGTGGTTCATGCAGCTGCGATAGTTCTATGGTGATGTCATCCCTCAGTCTCAGCTGAGACTGAGAACAGAGTGAGACAGTGTGAAATCTATTTAACTGGAGTTTCACAAGCTGCCTTCCCTGCCTACGACTAGGTCTTACTGGGAGTCTAGTAACCCTGGGTAACAGGGGGGTTACACCTTCATTTCTTAAAAACACACTTTTTCATTTTTAATATATTTTCTTTTCTGGACCATTCACACTTTTCAAAAAGTCAATTATCTACTGAACTGCAGTGTTCATGAACACTCTGTGGAAGTTAGGTGAGTTCCCTATTTGTCAAAAACTAAGATGGATGGAAGCTGAATTGACATGGTTAAAAAGAGAGTTCGAGAGGAGAGAAAGGAAGGAGTGCAGATGGAAGGCTGGAGGGGAGATTGGTATGAAAAATGGGAGGATGGATAAGGGGGCAAGATGGTGGAAAGGGGAGAGGGGGATCAGAATGGACAAAGGACTCTGAGCTCATGGACAGGAAAGCAGTGGGCAAAGTGTACTCAGCAGGAGTTATACAGTGGCATGAAACAGGTACTGGTCCCTGGCTGGTCTTATGGAAAAGGAGGGGTCGAGGAGGGGAGAGGCAGATGTTAATAGAGGACAGAGTCATAGAAAAGGGAAGGAGGACAGTGTAGGGGAAGGGCATGTAGGAAGAGCACAAGTGAGGAGAAGCAAGGGTAGAGCACAAATAGGGGGAATGGACAAGGAGGGTCGAGAAGGATATGCAACAAGCAGGAAGAATGGAGGGGAGGACTTGGAAGAAGATAGGGTGGAGGAAATGGGGATGCAGGATCCAGAATTCCGCACCAGGGCTCAGAAGAGGGACGAAGGTCAGAAGAGAATAGGGAGGATAGCTAGTAGCAGGGAGGGGAAGGGGGAGAAAGAGGAAGCAGGGGGAGGGTGAGTTGGAGAGGAAAGGGAGCAGATGGGGCAACACTACTGGGTGGAAGGAGCACGAGAGACCCAGACAGTAGAGGTGAGGCACTCTCGGGGATAGAAAACACAAAAGCAGTTATAGTAGATGGGGATTTGATCTTAAAGGGGTTTCACTGGCTAAGGAAGAATGTAGCTTTTAAGGGGAGGTCAGTTTTGTGTAACCCAGAAATGGAGGCCAGAACTGTGCTCCCTAGGATAAAGGACTGCATTAAGTTAGTGGGAGGTAAGCCACATCTAGTATTGCATCTAGGAATAAATGATTTGGCTGGAGAATTGGTGGAGGGGGTTCAGAGGAGGTTCAGAGTGCTAGCAGAGGGATGTAAAGGGCTTGTCAGTTCCCTGGCCTTCTCGGAGGTCCTGCCAGTGCATTATGTTAGTATGGCAAGGCAACTCAAAATAAAGGAATTCAGCCACTGGCTGAGACAGTGGTGCAGGGAGGAGGGCTTCATATGTTTGGGAGACTGGGGGATACGTAAGTAGATGAGCACCTGTATGCAGGGGACATGTTGCACACAACCAATGCAGGGGCTAGATTATTAAAAGCAAAACTGCAGGGATACTTAGATGACAGACTGGGGGTCAACTTAAATTTAAACTAGACAGGGGAGAGTGTGACACTAGGGGAAGAGGGAAATCTAGGCCAAGCAGCACTAACATAGTGCACACGCTCCCAATGCGGGTGAAAAGAAACAGCAGGAGGGAAGGGGATCAAAGAAGTGGGGTAAGATGGAAGGGAATACTGGCCAATGCCAGGAGTCCAGGGAATAAGGGGGATCAAAGGGGTTGGAGTGAGATGGAAGGGAATACTGCCCAATGCCAGGAGTTTAGGGAATAAAATGGGTGACTTAGAGGCAGTGGTGGGAATGGATGACTTGGACCTGATAACAATAACTAAAACATGATGGACGGATTGCCACATTTGAGAGGTGGAGTTACAGTGGTACAGTCTTTTCAGGAGGGATAGACAGGAAAAAAAGGTGGGAGGGGAGTAGCCCTGTATGTAACTGATGGGATTAGAGCTGTAGAGAGTAAAGAGCAGAAGGGATTTGCTGAGATCATTTGGGTCACCTTAAGCAGGAAGGGGGAGCAATAAGGATAGGGGTGGTCTACAGAGCACCACATCAGGGAGAGAAACAGACTTTGACGGCAGATAAGGACCACTTGGCCTACCTAGTCTGCCCATTTCCCTACCTACAGGATAAGTTGCAGATCCTATTTAACCAACAGCCTGTTTCTTCCTACCCCCCCACAAAAATTGCCTTATGTCTGTCCCATGCATTCTTGAATTCTCCCACAGTTTTAGACCCCACAACCTCCTCGGGAAGGCTGTTCTATGCATCCACCACCCTCTCTGTGAAAAAATACTTCCTCACATTGCCTCTGAGCTGTCCTGCCTCTATCTTCAAATTGTGTCCCCTTGTTCTTGCACATCTCTTTTTCTGAAAGATGCTACCCTCTTGGACTTTATTGATTCCACTGAGGGACTTAAAAGTTTCTATCATGTCCTCCCTCTCCCTCCTTTTCTCAAGGGTATACGTATTAAGCTCCTTTGGTCTCTCCTTGTATGGCTTCTCTTGCAGACTCTGCACCATTTTAGTTGCCATCCTCTGGACTGCCTCCATCCTGGCTATGTTCTTGCGGAGATGGGGTCTCCAGAACTCGATGCAGTATTCCAGATGGGGTCTCACCAACTGTCTGTACAGAGGGATAACAACTTCCTGTTTTCTGCTGGTGGTGCCTCTCCCTATACATCCCAGTGTCCCCCAGCCTCTCTACTGCCTTCTCATATTTGCTTGCTAATCTTAAGGTCATCAGGCTATGATTACCCCAGGTTCCTTTCCATATTTGTTGTTGTTACTACCTCCCTTCCACTGTGTAATCTTCCCTGTGTTTTTGTTTCCCAGGTGCATTATTTGCACTTCTTTACGTGAATCAAGCTGCCAGCATGACCATTCCTCCAACCCTGCCAAGTCCCTTCTCATCCTTTCCATGCCTCACTGTGTATCAACCCCTGTTGCAGATCTTTGTGTCATCTGCAGCGAGACATACTTTTCCTTCCAGTCCCTCTGCAATGTCACTTATAAAGACATTAAAAAGGACTGGACCCAGTACTGAACCCTGTGGTACCCCACATGCAACCCCTCTTTCTTCAGAGTAGACTCCATTTACAATTACCTTTTGTGTCCTGTTGTCCAGCCAATGTTTTACCCAGGCGATCGCCCTGGGACCCACTCCCAGGCTGGTTAATTTGACTATTAATCTTTTGTGTGGGACTGTGTCAAATGCCTTGCTGAAGTCTAGGTAGGCCATGTCCACAGCTCCTCCCTGGTCTACTACTTTGTTCACCCAGTCAAAGAAATCAATTAGATTCATCTGACATGACTTTCACACTGTGAACCCATGCTGCCTTGGGTCCTGTGCCCTACTGGCCTCTAGGTACTCAACAATTCTTTCCTTCAGAAGTGATTCCATCACTTTCCCTACCACAGAGGTCAAACTAATAGGTCTGTAGTTTCCTGCCTCTGTCTTGCTCCAAATTTTGTGAAAGGGAATCACATCCACCTTCCTCCAGTCCTCAGGTACCACACCATCCTCCCATGATTTGTTAAAAAGGGTAGTCAGTGGTGTCACTTGTTCTCTCCTTAATTCTTTTAGAATTCTGGGGTGAACTCCATCAGGCCCCATTGCTTTGTCCACCTTCAGTTTTAGGAGTTCTTTCAGAACCCTTTCTTCTGTGAAAGGACTGGGATCAACCCCCCCTCTCCAGAGTGCTTCTGTTAATTGGATTAGGCACCTCCCCATCCTCCTCTTTTGTGAATACTGAGCAGAAGTATTCATTCAGTATCCCTGCTTTTTCACTGTCCCTCCCTGCTCACTCACTGTCCTTTCTATTCAGCCTCACTATCCCTCCGTTTGTCTTTCCACACTCCTTGATACACCTATAAATGGTTTTATCTCCCTTCTTAACCGAGTTGGCCATCTTTTCCTCAGTTTGGGCCTTTGTGATTCTGACTACCCTCCCTGCCTCCTTCTACCTTAAATGATATAGTTCTCTGTCCTGCTCCTTCTGTGTTTCCTTATACTTCCTAAATGCTATCTTTTTCTCCCTAACCTTCCCCGCCACCTCTTTTGAGAACCATAGTGGCTTTTTATTTTGTTTTGATTTGTTTATTTGCTTCACACAAAGGCTTCTTACCTCTGTGATGGCAGTTTTGATGTTTCCCCATTGTTGCTTCTCCCCTCATTCTAGCCTGTTTGCTAGTGCTTTAAGACACTCTCCATCTTGCCAAAGTCAGCCTCCTGAAGTCCAGAACCCTCACTTTTTATGGCTTGACTCTGTAGCTGAGTTTATCATGAACCACACTGTTTGGTGGTCACTTTTCCCAGATGGCTACCCACTTCTAGATCTGAGATCCTCTCACTGTCCCCATTTGAGAGTATGAGGTCTAAGATTGCTCCCTCATGAGTGAGTTCCAAAACTAGCTGTCTGAGGCATGCCACCTGAAGGGCATCGAGAATGGCCCTGATTTTGGATGTGGCTAGAGCAAAGATGCTCCAGTTAACATCTGGCATATTAAAGTCCCCCATCAACAGTATGTCCCCGTTCTCTACCATCCTAAGGATCCCTTCTAGCATATCCTTGTCCATTCCCTTCCCCTGACATGGGGGTCTGTATACAACCCCTGTGCGGATTGTGGTTCCATTTTCAGTCTCTAAAGTGACCCACAGTGCTTCCTCTCCTCCCTGTTTACTCTTTTGTTCAGTTGATTTTATCCCTTCCTTTACATAGAGAGCAAATCCGCCCCCTCTTCTCCCCTCCCTATCTCTCCTGTAGGTTGTGTACCCTGGTATGTTAACATTCCAGTCATGGTTCTGTGTGTACCATGTTTCTGTGACTGCTACGATATCCAGGCATCCCTCTTCCATCAAGGCCACCAGTTCAGGGAGCTTGTTCCCCCGCACTATAGGCATTGGTACTCATTACCCTCCATTTCTTGATGGCCTTACCCCTTTTTGCCCCATCCCTGTCCTTATTGCATTTGTCATTTTCTCCATTTACTCCTGCCCTTCTCCCTATCAACATCTCTATCTTGGTGTTTACCTCACTCAGTACCCTGATTTATTTGGGGGGGCTAGTAGTTCCCTGCTCCTCTCCAGTGCCTCCCCCTTGGCTAGTTTAAATGCTTGCCAATGAACATTTAAACCTATCACCTAGGATCCTGGTTCCCCTCCTGGACAGATGCAGACCATCATGCCAGTACAGACCTGCATCCCTCCAGGTGGACCCCCAGTCCCCAGTGAAGCCAAAACCCTGAGCCCTGCACCAGTTTTTCAACCGCTGATTGAATCCCATGGTGTGGAGTACCCTATCCTCATTGGTGCCATAGACAGGCAGCTCCTCTGATAAGGTTATCATGTGTGCTACTTGTCTAAGGCCCCTCCCCAACTCCACAAATGCTTTCTGCACTGCTCTGATCCCTTTGTTAGCCAGATCATTTGTCCCTAGGTGGACAATGACATCCAGCTCCCTCCCCTGTGCAGCTGATCTGGCAATCCTGAGGATTTTCTCCCTGTCCCTCCAAGCCATGGCACCAGGCAGGCACCTTACCTCCCTCTCCCCTTCCTCCCCCAGTTCTGCCTTCCAAATAATGGAGTCCCCCACCAGGAGTTGTTTCCTTCCCCTGTGGGGTCCCATGCCACCCTTCTGTGGGTCTCCTTTGTGGAGGTTCCCAGCATCCTCCTTGGTCTCTAGTGTGGGTGCCTCCATAGAGGAACCACACTTTGCCAGAATGGCATATGAATTGTGGAGAGGTATAACTAGAGGAATGTGCCTCTGTTCCACCACCCTCACCCTCCCTGAGCCCACTGTGGTTCAACCGCTCCTCTTTCTTGGCAACCTCTTAGGCAACAGCAGTGGCCCTGGTGGTCCCTGGGTATGAGAGGAGGTCCCACAAATCCTAGCCAACTCATCCTGGAGATGAGCAACCTCCTTTCTCAGCCCAGAGAGGTGCTTGCAGATGGGATAACACCGCATCCTCCAGAATGTCTCCCAGATGACTGCTGCCTGCAGCCACTGCACTGCACTACCCCATCATGTCTTATTTCTGGCCCCTAACTGTTGAGAGGAAGTGGATAGGGAAATGGCTAGGGACATACAGGAGAAGTCCAGCAAAGGGAGATCCTGGTGGTAGGAGACCTGAACCTACCCGATGTGGGCTGGCAAATCCATTGGCGACATCCAAAACAGCAGGGACTTGTTAGAATCCATTCAGGATGAATTCCTGCACCAGCTAGTAAGGAACCAATTTGGGCTGAAGCAACACTGGGTGTAATTTTTTACTAATGGGGACAGTGTGGAGGAGGCAGAGGTGGGGGAAAATTCAGGAGACAGTGACCACCGGATGGTCAGGTTCTCCCTTCTGGCAGGGTCAGAGATGTGCAGATCAACCACCAAGGTACTGGACTTCAGGATGGCAAATTTTAGGAGGATGAAGGAAATTTTGAGGAAGGAACTTGGACTTGAAGGGAAATAAAATCTAAAGGAGGTAAAGGAGCTTTGGGGGGCAATAAAGGGAGGTACCCTGAAGGCAATGGAGCAATGCATCTGGAGGAAAAGCAAATAGAAAAGAGGGAGGAAACTCCTATGGTTCATGGCAGAGGTTAGGGAGACAGTTAGGGAAAAGAAGAAGGTGTTCAAAGCCTACAAAACTTCACAGGGGTTAGGGGAAAGAGGGGTCTATAAGGAAAAGCTCAAGGAAGCAGGAAAACAATTAGAAGGGCAAAAGCATTAACGGAAGAGAAAATAGCTAGGGAGGCAAAAAGGGGGGAAAATGATTTCGGTATGCGAGTGGCAGGAGGAGAAGCACGCAAGGGATTCTAATACTTAAGGGGGAGTGCACTAGTTGAAGGGGATGAGGAAAAGCCAAATCTACTCAATGAATACTTTGAGTCAGTATTCACAGTTGAGAAAGAAGGAAGAGGGCCTGTATTAAGCCGAAGGGGGAGGGTGGGCAAGGAGGTGGACACAAGCCCCTTCGCTGTGGCTAGAGTGTTGGAGGAGCTGGGGAAAATAAAATCTGACAAAGCTATGGGCCCAGATCAAGTCCATCACAGGGTACTTGGGGAATTACAGGAGGAACTGGTGGCACCTCTTACTAAGTTGTTAAATCTATCTCTCGAAGCGGGGAGGGTCTCAGAGAACTGGAAGCAAGTGAAGGTACTACTGCCATATGGGGGGTTGTAAAGATGAGCCAGGCAACTACTGCCCAGTTAGTCTCACCTCTGTGGTAGGCAAACTGATGGAAGCTCTCATAAAAGAAAGACTGGTACAACACCTAGAGGAGGAAGGACTAATTGATGACAGCCAGCATGGGTTCACAGGTGGTAGGTCATGTCAGACCAACCTGATTGAATTCTTTGAGGGTGTAACGGAGGTGTATGATTGGGGGAAGCAGTAGATGTGGCATACCTGGATTTCTGGAAGGGTTTGACTCCATCCCTCACAGGAGGCTGGTAAGCAAGTTAAGCAGTTTAGGAGTGGGATCCAAGCTTACAAATTGGGTGGAAGATTGGCTGGGGGGGAGGACTCAGAAAGTAGGGGACAATGGGAAGCACTGTAGGGAATGCGAGGTGTTGAGTGGGGTTCCACAGGGATCGGTGTTGGGACCCATATTGTGTAATGTATATGTGGGGGACTTAGCACAGGGTTTAAATGGGAAGGGTGTGGATCCGGGGGTTGGAGAAGATGGGACAGGATCTAGTCAAGCTGGAGGAGTAGGCAGAAAGGTGGCAACTTCAATTCAGTGCAAAAAGGTGTAAAATAATGCACATAGGCCGTAATAACCCCAGGGCAACATACTAGCTTGGGGCGGGGGGAGGCACTGCAGGTCATGGAGCAAGAGAAGGACCTGAGAATTTGGATTTCTGATACCTTAAGGTTAGGAATCGGTACAAATTGAGTGGCAGCAAAACAACAAGAATGTTGGCGTGCATAGAGAGGAGCTTCAAGTAGGAAGAGGAGGTGATCATGCCACTCTGCAAAACACTGGTCAGATCACAACTGGAGTATGGAGTGCAGTTCTGGAGGCCACACTTGCAGGGTGACAAGGATTTGCTGGAGAGGGTCCAGAGAAGGGCAACCAAGATGATCCAATGGATGCAAGGGAGGCCATACGGGGAGAGGCTGGAGGAGCTTGGTCTGTTTACACTGGAGGTGAGAAGGGAAAGGGAGATATGGTGAAAACCTTTAAATATATGAAGGGAATAAATAAAGTAAGGGAGGGCAGCCTCTTAAGGCTGAGTGAAAACAAATCCACCAGAAGCCATGCATTCAAGCTGAAAGGGGGTAGATTTTGTGGGGCTGTAAAGGGGCGTTACTTCTCAGATGGGGTTG
Source organism: Neoceratodus forsteri (assembly GCA_016271365.2). Classification (NCBI taxonomy): domain Eukaryota; kingdom Metazoa; phylum Chordata; order Ceratodontiformes; family Ceratodontidae; genus Neoceratodus; species Neoceratodus forsteri. The sequence goes on from CM028130.1 coordinate 288,071,835, forward strand.
TAGGACCATGGAACAGGTTGCCAGAATGGGTTGTGGGGGTGGATACAGTGAATAAATTCAAAAGAGCATGAGACAACTACATGGGGCTAAACAGAGGGGGGAGAGGGAGGGCAAAGAGGTGGGAGGTAAGGGGAGGGGATGGGCTATTTTTAAGACTAGATGGGTCAGGTGGTCTTTTTCTGTTGGCTGAAATCTATGATTCTACTGTAGTTAGGCATGAGGAGCATGAAATTAAAACCAGAAGTTTCCCTCATTTCAAAACGTGGGTTTCAACAGCACACAGCATGAAAGTAAACACCATAGAAATTATATTGATGTAAGGTAGAGGGAATTATGATTTCAAGTTTTCTGACTACAGAAAAGTTCTTGACAGTATGTTTTGGAGACTGTCCCTTAGAGGACGCTGCAATTAGAAACACTAGAGTTTAAACTGGCAAGGGAAGGATCTGTCATTTTGAGTGAAGGAGTTCACTTTATAAAGGAGGTATCGAAACCAGCCTCTGTCAAATTTGTATTGGAGACTGTTTTGTTGAGTCACCCTCTAAGTACTCCCAACACACATCATTGCTATGTTTTGGTTATCAAAGCATTCCTCCGAATATACTGTCAGAGCTCAGGCCTTCAGACTCTACAATCAAGAGTCTGAAAACTGTGGCATGACCACGAAGTCTTCAGATTAACATATTTCTTTCTTCAAACATGCTTTTACTAGCAGTTATCTGAATAATATAGGTGACCTTGTGTAAATAATACTCAGTTTAGTGCACTATAAGGCATGCAGATCACATTACCTCACATGCATTAAAAAATCAAGCTGAACCACAATAATATTGCCTGGTAACTGAATGTGTACTATGTTACTATAAATTACACTTCCACAAGTGGTGTGTCATACTGAAACCATTTAGACATTCTGTAAACTGTTGTCTTAGCTGACTGCTGAACATTTTCAAGTACATTAAGAATGTTTTTGGAATCAAGAATCTATTTGGTAATTAGAATTAGGGCAATGCTGCTTATTTATGCTAAGCTGCCATTCCTTAGTGCTTTTAGCTTTGCACACTTAGTCACATCAGTAGACTAAACTACAATAACGCTTGCTACAGCATAATCAATTACTATTAAATATACTGTAGAGGACCCGGCCCAGTGGTGCTGAGGGTTGAGGCACTGGACGCCACACCTCGCTCCACACCGCCACCCAGGTTTGGGAACAGACTCAGGCCACCGGGGTCGGCAGGGGAGGGAGTGCATGTGGAAGCATGCGCACTCCCCCCATTGGTGTAATTGCATGCCCCACTCACACAGGGCTCAGAACAGTGAAAATGGCAACCGGTTGGTGGTGGCTTGATGGCTGTTTCATGGGACACCAGGCTTCAGGGGCATCGCTGTGTGTACTGGATCCGGTCCTGGTAGGAGAGGGCAAAGGCTCTCCACCACCCCACTGCGGGGGGCAAGCTGTGGGGGTAGAAGCAGCGAGGGTCCGACTGGGAGCTGGGGTGGACCAGGTGGTGACTGGATGAATGGGGATGCATGGACATGAATGCAGACCAGGAGCCAAGGTAGGAGAATAAGACCAACTAAAAAAAATTAAAAAATCACTGTAAGAAAGAATTAAAAAGATAAACTTTTAGAGGCAGTTTAGAAGCTCCAAAATGGAAACTGCACTTGAAATGTGTTCTGCAGAGTCTTTGCAAGCACCTCAAAAGTTCTGTCCCTACTTAAATTCAAGGACTAGTTTTGCCAAAATGTGAGTCTTTGAAAGGGTTGTGTCTGGAACATAATAGCATTAAATTAATGCTATTAGAAACAACTCTGAACAGTGTTTCAAGTACTGACACATGGTACAACATATGTAAGTAATAATGCACAATGGGATGTGTGTGTAGAACAGATATTACCACACGCCCGGTGGGGTTGTAAGGTACAATGCCTCAGGCCGAGTACCTTCAGCCCCTGCCTGTGCCATAATATCTGTTCTATGCACGCCCTAGAGTGTTGCATTGCGCTTTTAAAATGGGTACTGTTATAAAAAAGTTTTAATTGTCCAAGAAAAAGTATATGTATATATATATATATATATATATATATATATATATATATATATATATATATATATATACACACACACACAAAATGAGTATTATGTTCAGCATTTTGATAAAATATAGTCCTTCTGCCAGCTTATGTTTCTGGCAGTCAGGTGATGTCATGTTGCTGGCAGCCAGCTCCACACCCCAACTGGTATCAGGCTTGATAGAAACTGCACTGAGAAAGTCACTTTTTTCTCCATGATGAAGCAGTGGCTGTTGAGGGTGATGAAGAGCATAACTATTTTTTATTTTTATACAAGCACTTCTGGATGGAGTGGCCTTTCCCCAGCTTCCCTGTAGTAGCGTGGGCACTGTTGTTGAGACCGGAAGAGTGGACGTTCTGTCCAGTGCCTTACCCACCAGAAGTTCATTTGGGGACAGCAGATGGAGCAGGTGAGGAATTGGTTAGTACTTCTGTCTCCTACCCCCGCCTCCCCCCCACACTCAGCACGCAGCAGCTTTGGATTTAATATCTGGTTTGCACTTCTCATGTACACTGAGAGATGGCAGTGTGAAGGAAAGGATTCTGTATAGGAAGAGAGCGCGAGATTACTCTGTCATACAGAAACCATTATTCCACTTCACTCTCTCTTTTTCTCTCCTCATACAGATAACCTCACTCTCTCTTCTCTTTTAACACTCACTACTGTCTCAGAGAGAACCTGTGAGCTGGGTTCAAAAATAAAAAAGAAAAAGGTCTTATTTTTGCACATTTGTAGTTGACACATAGGGAGGTGACGGATATGGGAGCAAGAAAAGTAAACCAGGAAAAGAAAACTACTCATTTGTAGATACCTTTTGTAATTATTTTTTAAACCATTTTTTCCAGATCCTTTATGGGGCTACTATTTCATTTCTAAATATATGCTAAATATGTTTGATTTTATGTACAGATGCTTTGCCCCTGCCAACCGAGAAAACAATGGCAGCATTTTAAAACTGTGTGTTCCAACAGCAGATTGATTTTTCCCGTACTGCTGTTCTGCTATTTAGATCTTGTTTTTACTTGTGCATCAAACATATTTGATGCACATGTAACAAGCAATCAGAGATGAGGATTTTCTCTTCCCATTTTGTAAACAGTAATACAGTGCCAGAGCAACTTAGAAGGCTGAATCGTTAAGTGTATTAGAAATTATATAGGAGGCATAGCACAAAACAAGGTCTTCATTATACAATGGGCACAGAAAAAAAGACAAAATCCTGTATTCTGATTGGCTGGCTGGCACCTTTCTACTGTGGTAAATCCTACAATAACCCATGCAAAAGGTGCCAGCCATCCACATGTGCCATCCCCACTTGAAATCACTCAGACCAGAAAACAAATAAAAAAGCCTGCTTGCTGACTTGCTCTTAAATGACAGTCGCCAGCTCCGATTTAACGTTAGTGTCGGCTCCATCCACATTCCGGGTCCATATTCACCTAACCACATATTAAAAAATCTCTTAGGAATGAAGGTGTGAGGAATCTCTATCTTTATCAAAAACAAGAGATAAAATTAATAAAAATCAAGGCTGCAGACTAAAAGCCCAGCACTGATACTGGGCAGGTGCGAGAGGTAAAAGTAAGCGCATGCCCAGTATCAGCGCTGGGTGTTCAGTTTGCAGCAACAATTTTCATTACTTTTACCTCTCGTTTTCAATAAGCAAAAAGTTTCCCCAAACCGGCATACCTAAAAGACTTCCTCATATCTTCTCCACAAAGTCCCATTCCCGACATCAGTAACTTTTGACAAAATATAGCCCAAGTACAAACTCAAAGAGAGCACCTGCCTCACCTCTCTCCACAACCACGATGTCCTGTTCCCGACTGCAACAACAGCTTACACCACCATAATCCAGCACTAAATACCCCAATCTTAGCAGCACATCCTCCCCAGATGTGAAATCCAAACTTAAACAGGAATCGCTAACCCCCTGAAAACAACCCCAGAAGTTCATAACGGTAAGATCCCCACTCCACTCACACCTCTTAAACACAGAAAAAAAAAATATCAGAATCTGTGTTTAAAAAAATGAAAAAAGCAATGGTAACTACCCTCTCTCTCTCTTTCCTTCTAAACTATACTCAGTTGCGGGGGCAGGGTCAAATAGAAGCCTGGCATGCTTTCTCTTGGGAGTGAAGCATTATACTACCTGGCAACAAGGAACAATTTTTTTGGGTGGAACATTCTTTTAAAAAAAAATGAAGTACTAAAAAACAGTTTTTTGGGGGTTTTTTTTGCTATAATAACTGAAGGGACACATTGTTTAACCACTATAAACTACTCCAGGGTGTGGGTTATGGGGGGAATTTACCACAGCTGGCCTGGATTTGACCACTCAGCCTGTGGCCTCATGGACAAACCACGGCAGCCATGGTAAATCCCCCCCATAACCCACATCCTGTCATGGTTTATTGCTTAAGTATACCATAGCCTAAGTTTATGTAGAAATGGGTTTATCTCTGTGTTGCACCTGCAGATTGCCTAGTGTCATTAACGATGCAATTTCCTTGTCCATGCCTCCTGATCATGTACCCAGTTGCTTCATTAAATTACATTACTACAATGGAATGGGCATTCTGTGTGGGGAGAACAGCCTGACTAGATGGATTTACTCATGTACAACAAGCCCCCCTGCCCGGAAATCAGTGGAGACTGAGGTGCAAAGCACCATGAGGGTATTTTGTGGACTAGGAGGGGTCCGGCTAGGAAGGATGAAACAAATACTGCTGTCAGCTCCTGACATCATGTCAGCAGCTGACACCATTCCACACATTTTCAAGTCTGGGACAACAGGTACGGGGAGGTACGTGGGGAAGCACTGGGATGTGAGGGTGACCAGGAAACAAGCCCTGGTCACCTGGAGTGAGAAAGAATTTTCTAGCTTCAGTGCCCTTGATAACAAATAAGAAATACTGAATATTTGGCCCCTGAATAGTAATATTCAGCAGAATATTCAGGAGAAGAGTACTCACACTGCCCTACAAAATAGTTATAAAAAGAAAGCAGCGAATACTAATGAAATATTCTGTCTGCTATTTTGGCTCTACTAGCTCTTAAAACAAGCATAGATTGCCCATATCCTCCAAATGTGATGCATCATGAGCATTGTGTGAAAGTGCCAAGAAAGAATTGAGACTGGCCTGGGCTTAAGCAGTGCTGCAATGTGCCAAGAGACCTCACAACCTGCAAAAGGTTAAAGCAATTGAAGCATCAGGGTAATTACTGGGTCCGGTTCCCTGACCCGACTTCCAAGGGATGTTCCGAGAATGATCTTTTGGAACTGGCGGGAACAGCCACCCTATTCAGAAATTCAGCTAGATTAGGGTGAAGTCTAACCGAATGTGCTGATAATGCACATGGCTGAGTGTCCAATTATGTTATTGTTACTTTATAACCACCCTTCTTCAGTCATGGTCTAATCTATTCACCTGATTAAAATTACCTTATCCTAAACCTTTGTAGTTATTTTGTAATATTTTTGTAGAATTTGTATACCAATGGTCATAATTAAGTTTTACCCTGCATTGTAAGTCATCAACTTTATAAGTAAAATATTTAATTGAAAATAAATACCAGGAAATGTCATATTGTCTTAATTCTTTACTTAAAACTTGTATACAAAATTAACATTATTTTGATCAGCAGTGCAAGCAAACAATATATTTTTCAACTGTAGAGGAAGTCTGTCCTACTTTTAGATACAATCATGCAGAACATAAAAATAAAATGAAATGCAAGGATCATCCTTCTCTGCTCCTAATGTCAGAGATATAAACAACTCTTACCACACAGAGCCATAACCTGACATCTCAAGTGATGTCCTGGCAGAAGGATGTGCTGTCACAGCTCCCTCCTCTCTTCTGCTTACCTTGACTGGAATTTTTTAAGGAGTTATATAGTCTTGTCAAGGCAAATAACTGGGTTGGTACTTTGACAATTCTTGGTTTTGGGCAGGATTCAATGCAATGGCCTTCTGTGTTAGAAAGTAGTTTTGTGGGTCGGATGACCATTTGTTGATAACCTTATGTATCAGTAACTCGAATCATCTGATTAAAAAGGGAAATATTTGGGCTGCTACTATAGTCTGATGTCATGGTACTATGTCTGACATGACCGGGGAATTTTTAACTGAATGCAAAAATAAATCTGCGTTCCCAGGTAGGACATATAATCTGGAGTAGATTTGTACTAGTCCAGAGATGTGGTGACCGATGTGGACATCTGGTAGCTTTGTGGTCAGGTGTTTACAAGAAGGAGCTTCTCTAATTTTGTTTACCAAGTGACTTATGAGAAGAGTGCTTAAAATATTATGAGTTATGATTCCTACTGTAAGATTATATGTAAGACATTTAATACTTATCAGAAAGAGTTCACATTTAGTTATACATTTTCACACAGCAGTTAATACTTATCAGAAAAGAGTTCACATTTAGTTATAAGCTTTCACACAGATTAATTAGCAGACCAGTAGACCTTGAATATGATCCAGGCTTATAAAAATGAAAACATTTGTTTGAGCGCACCAGTTACAAAATAGGTATATTTAAATCTGTCTGTTAGATTAGCATAAAGGAAGCTGGCCTTTAGTTGACATTTGTAGTTAAGCCAGACATTCAAAATATGTTGCTTGAGATTTACCAGAAAAGTACCTAGCATATAATTAATTTTTCTGGAGTCACGTGATGCAGTGCACTGAGTAACACTCTCCTGCCTGAGCTCCTACCCTCCGCTTTGTTTTATATTGTCTATTTCTGATTTGTAGCGGTAAATACTTCCATCTGCTCGGTGTAGTTTCACTGTAACCCGGTATTTATGCTGCTGTGGCTAAATGGAGATAGAGATGAAGAAAAGCCTGCTAAACACACTCCCCTCGTCTCGAGAGGCCCGAAGAAGACCAAGGCCTCTTCTGCAGCACAGTCGCAGGCTTCTGGCACTAGCATTGTGGACTCAGAGCCTCTTACCCTTGCCAGATTTTTGGATGAATTCCAGCCTTTCAAATCAGAGCTGCAGTCGATTTTGGGAGAAATTAAAACTATCTCCAATACTGTGGAATCTCTGGCTCAGAAGACTTCTGATAACGAAGCCCATATACACTCTCTAGAGTGTAAGCAAGATCAATTGGACCTGAACCGGTAGCCATCCGGCAACGAATAGCCAAAATGGAGAGCAAGGTTAAGGATTTGGAAGGCCGTAGTCACATAATAATCACGGTATTAATAAACCTGCAAGAGCGAGAAAGAAGGCTCGGACCGGTCAAGTTTGCCAGAAAATTAGTGCAAAAATAGCAGGCCCATTCCGTTTGGCTCTGACTACACCATCGTAAGAGCCCATAGAGCGCTCCGTCCAATGCCACCGCAAGGAGCTGCCTCTAGATCCTTCATTTTTTGTTTTCTGAACTATCAGGAGAAACAGCACTTTTTGGCTAAAGCTCGGGAAACTAAAGATCTTGCATGGGAAGGATCTAGGATTAGGATTACTCAAGACCTACCCCTGTCAGTGCACCAGAAACGAGCCTCTTACCATCCTACAGTTATGAAGCTAATAGCAGCAGCGATTAAATTTAGGATAAATTACCCAGCCAAACTGCAAGTGCTCGTGGCAGGCTCTTGGCGTGCATATGACGATGCTGAGACTGTGGCTGCTGATCTTAGAGCTGCCTTTCCAGAATTATTCCACACCCCTTGAAGCTGGAATTGGAGGTGCCTGTCTGAAATTTCATCTAGTGGAGCGAGATATCTGTTAAGGGCTCCCCTTCTCTTCTTTTTTCAAAGCAAAGGGAAGGGAGGAGATGGAGGGACCCTGGTGTTTGTAAGGGGTTTGGGCAGTTTCCCTCTGAGAGGCTGCACATACTAATCATGAAGGTGTCTATTCTGAAGGTTTGGCTATTTGGAGAATGCTGTGATCTCTTCTGACGGCCCCATCAAGACACCCAAATGACAGCAGGGGGTTTCGGCTTCACTGGCAACCCGCACTACCCGCTGAGGGTTCCCTTTAATTCTGGTAGTTTATATGGGTCTTGACTTAATGTTTCTAACGAAGACTTACATGCAGTTTGCACAAAGAGCTTAATTTGATGCTGCGATTGCGTTAATATTGCTTTGTAGAACTTTGAAACGTGGGACAGCGCCACTGTTTCTATTAGAGATTTGTTATTCTTCACTTCGTGAGTCAACTTTAATTTGCAGTATAGACTGTTTATCACTAGATGGCACCAAAGACTGTGTGTGCTGCCTTTCCTCATATAGTGGTTGCATAATGGGTTTATACTGGGGAAAATACTTGGTCTGATATTATTTTAAGAGAAATAATTCTCTTGGGGGCAATTTCTATGTATTTTGTTTGCTTGTTTATTTAATGAAGGGAGATTATGTTAAAGGGAGAAGGGCAAATTAGATACCCTTCTGGAATTTCTTGCTTTTATCCCCATATTGATTAGCAGTGCTTAGGTTTCACCTTCACCTGCCATGGCGGCGTTTTTACCCTGAGACAGGGCTAGTATTTTATGTTTGACTGGCTTACTTCTAGGTGTAGGGATTACTGATGTTATTACTCAACAAGTGTTGCTACTTTGGTATCCTGAGATACTACATGTAACTACTGTTGGCTTCAAAGTTAATTGCGCTTTATAAGCATTGAAAGTGTTGTTTTACTGGTTAGTCAAGCTATTCGCTCGGGGCGGGAGGCGACAGAGTATAAGGTGAGCTGTTTATCATGTACCTAGCAATGTGTGGGTGGGAATGGGAGGGCTGGTCTTTATTCTATGGTGTTGGGGTCTTTTTCTGGGGGTTGATATGTGGATATTGGGGGTTGGGCTGGGCTGGGAGGGGTGGACAAGCACAGCATATACTCAACAAGTGGCATTAGTGAGTTCATAAATAGGTGTGGGTGCTTTATTATGATCGACTGTAGCCCAGAGGATGATGGTTAGAGTTATCAAGTGTATTACTTGGAATGTTAAAGGGCCAGACATAAATTAAACAATACTCAATTCTGAAATATCTAAATCACTTTAAAGCAGAAATCATATTATTGCAGGAGACACATCTCTAAATGCTGAAACAGACAAGATGAGGCGCCAGCAAATAGGGCAGGTATTTGTGGCTCAAGGCACTACCCAAAGTAGAGGGGTCATGATCCTGGTACATAGATCTATCCCCTTTCAGCCCCTCAAAATTGTCTCCAACCCCTGTGGTAGGTTCCTGTTTGTTAAGGGGAAACTATATACAATGGACGTTCTCTTGGGCAGTGTCTATGGCCCAAACATGGATACTCCCGGTTTTTTTGTCAAAATACTGGAAGTGTTGCACTCATTTCCTGACCTTCCCATGATAATAGGGGGTGATCTTAACTTGGTGTTTGACCAGGCGGTAGATAGGTTGGGATGATCTCGTTCCGGCCTCTCGCCCACTCAGAGGGCTTTCAGGGACTTATTGGACTCCGCTGGATTATGCGATGTGTGGCCAGTGCTTCATCCTAATCATAGGGAATATACCTTTGTCTCGCCAGTACATGGCACTTCCTCCCGGATTGACTATATTCTGATATCTCAGAATCTTTTACCTGGGGTTGTAGATTCTAATATTGTTTCGGGCCCACTTTCAGATCATTCGGCAGTCACCTGTCAGTTCTCAACTGCGACCTTACCCCAGAAGGGCAGCAGGTGGAAGCTCAATAATCAAATTCTAAAAGAACCGGATAAGGTTGCTTATATAGCATCTCAAATTCAGCAGTTTACGGCCTTAAAAAACAATTCCATGGGATGACCTGACATAGAGTGGGGAGCTCTCAAAGCTTGTTTGAGAGGGATTATGATTAGGATAACTTCAAAAGGAAAAAGAAGGAAAATAAAGCTGCTCATTTATTGCTTCAGATCAGGAGTATGGAGGCTAGTCTCTCCCCAGCTTCTTCTGAGGCTACTAGGCAGGAGCTAGTTAAGCTGAAGGATGCTTACCTTGGTTTATTAAGAGAGAAAGTTAAATTTGCAATTTTGAGAACAAATGCCGTCTATACTGACCAAGGGGAGAAGGCGGGGCGGATGTTAGCCATGCGGGTCAAACAACAGGAGTCCATCAGGTTCATTGCTGCAGTTCATTCCTTAGATGGTGATTCCCTTAAAACATCACCTTCAGAGATAGTAAAGGAATTTTCTAGTTATTTTCAGGAACCATATGGTCCCATGGTAGCCCCCCCTTTGGAGGAGGATTTACAGGTATACCTGAGGAACCTACAATTACCCATTCTTACTGAGCTTCAGCAAACCGCATTAATTTCTCCTATCTCTGAAGAGGAAATAGAAAGGGTGATTAAATCCCTTCCATCAGATAAAACCCCTGGTCCAGACGGGTTTACCTCTAATTTTTACAAAGTGTTTTCTAAACTAGTACCCATTTTGCTTCCTCTTTTCCGTTTTCTTCTCTCCGGTCAAGCGACTGACGCCTCCCTTTTTGAAGCATTGATTATTTTATTGCCCAAGCCAAACAAGCCACATGACCAGGTCTCTAGTTATAGACCGATTTCCCTTCTCAATCAAGATATTAAAATTCTAGCCAAATTACTCGTGGATCGGTTGAGTTTAGTACTTCCTTCTATAATAGGCGAGAAGCAAGTTGGATTTATGAAAGGTAGGTCATCATCTGACCACCTAAGAACTCTGGCTCATGTCTTCTCAGCCTCCATGGATGCTCCTCTCCCAATGGCCTTGGTCTCCCTGGATGCAGAGAAGGCCTTCGACAGAGTTTATTGGAAGTATTTGTTTGCAGCGATGGAGGCCTTTGGTTTTCCTGGAGAATTTCGGAGCTGGGTTCACTCATTATACTTATTACCCTCTGCCAGGATATCCTGCAATGGGGTGATCTCTGCTCCAATAAAACTATCTGTGGGAACCAGGCAAGGATGTCCATTATCCCTGCTGCTGTTTAATATTTATGTAGAGCCTCTTATTCGGAGGCTGACTAAAGCTAAAGACATCTCAGGTATTTTCTTAAATGGTCATGAAGCTAAGGTTGTGGCATATGCAGACGACCGCCTCTTCCAAGTGACTAGCCCGACTACATCCATTCCCCGATTCTCAGGATAATAGAGGAATTTAGTCAGGTCTCTAATTACAAGCTTAATATAGGTAAAACCCTAGTTTTTCCTCTCAATCATAGAGTCTATAAACACGAAATCACTACATTTGGTCTGGCGTGGAAGGCTGACTCCATTAAATATCTCGGAATTACTTTGATGTGAAACGTGTTTTGACTTAAGCAGTTAAATTTAGATTTTTTTGGTACAGGAGATTGACCAGGGTCTTCGAAGGTGGTCCATTCTCCCTCTTTCTCTGTGGGGGCAGGATCAATTTGATCAAAATGAATGTTTTTCCCCCGTCTTTTTTACCCTATTAATATGCTAAATAGTGTACTCCCGATGTCCTGGTTTAAAAGAGTACATAGTATGCTTTCCAACTTTATATGGGGATACAAGAAAGCGAGGATGGCATACCATAAACTGGCTGCCCCAAAGGGAAGAGGAGGTTTAAGGCTTCCGCATCTTGGTTTGTACCACTGGGCCAGCCAGGCCAGCAAGTATCTTAGATGGTTGACCATTGATCAACTAGCAGCCTGTTCTGGGTATACCCCGCTATGGCTAAGGGTGGAAACAACCCTTATTAAAAAGTCTGGATACTTTCCCAGGCGATGTTATATGCCAAACTACGCTCTCTTCCTGAAACAATTAGTTACTCTCCATTGCAGTCTCAATTAAAACATATATGCAACTATGTGCTTTTCTTAAATATGACAATATTAGGGATACTTCCCAGCCCATTAATGGTAATCCCAACATATGAATAAATAATAAGCCACTGCCACCTTCTTGGCTTCCTCAGTTTGGAAACTGTCAGTTGGAGGACCTCATTTCAGCTGATATCGGTGGTCTTCTTCAGAGGATGTCATGCATAAATTCAGGATACCTGGCAAAAGTATATTTAAGGTCTATCAGTTCTGGCATCTGCTGTTGCAAGTTTTAGAGGTTACTCCACCTCCCGGAACTCATGTTCGTTTTCAATCTTTGTTAATCCCATGCTGTTTCTAAACTATACAGTCTTTTTTTTGCGAGGGCATATCCCAATAACTATGCCCCAGTAGCCTACTGGCAGTCCCTCTTACCAGGTAAGGAATTTGACTGGTCCCGTGTTATTGTCATAAATTTTGTTACAAGATAGACTTAGGTTAATGCAATTTAAAATTCTACATAATATTTACTACTCCCCACAGAAACTTGCCAGATTGGGTCTTCTGTCCTCTCCGCTCTGTACAAGTTGCAGGTCGCAGTCTGGAGACCTCCTTCACATTTTTTGGGAATGCCCTAGAGTGGTACTACTTTGGACCATGATTAGACAAAGAGTAGAGCCGCTCCTAGGGATTTCTGAGTTGTTCACGCCTGAAATTTGTATATTAGGGGATCTTTCATCTATTACTGTAGCATGTAGAAAGTACTACATGGCTTTGATTTCTTTGTCTGTTAAGAAAGTGGTCCTTAGACACTGGAAAGATTCAGATAATTTAAATTATGTGGAATGGCTCCAGGAACTTCTGGCTAACCTCAGAACGGAGAGGACTATTGCAAGTCTTGCAAATAAAACTGATAAATTTAATAAGATTTGGGACCCCTTTCAAACTTTATATGCGTTACAGAGCTGAAGACCATTTTTTTTTTTGATAGGTTACTCCGCACCTTGTTGGTATAATACTGTGCTGGGTTTGTTGGGGGTGGTGTGGTGGGGGAGGGAGGTGGGTATGGGAGAGAATGAGCCATTGTAAACTTTGTTGTAAGGTTATATCTAATTTGTTAAGCCTGTTGTGGTTTGTTCTCTGTACTGTAAACTTCAATAAAAGTTGAATGGAAAAAAAAATAGTTTTTTTCTTTACTGTAAAGACTTAAATATTTAATAAAAATCCACACTCTGTAATTATGTTGTTAAACACCAAAATCATATTAGTAAATGTTGAATACTCACCAAAACTGATAAGTAAACTTAACTGTAATCAGTTAATTAATAATAAACATATGCCTAAGTATTGGGTTCAGTTGTGATTATGTGCTCGAGCAGGAAAAAGCTATAAGGAGTTAAGGCCTAAGTTTGCTTACTTGATGTATTGTATTTTAAAACACATTAAGCAAAGAATAACTCTACTTGGCATTGTTTAGAACTCATTTATGATGTTCAACTGAGAATTCCTGAGAGGATATCTGTAACGGCCCATCTAGCCATTACGCCTTCATGTTCCTGGTTCATTCCTTCATTGGTTAGGGGTAATGGGGCAAGCAAACCCATTGGAGGCTGTATTGGATGTAAATTGAGCAAATCCACCACTCTTACGAAATGCATCGGAGGATAGAAGAGTGGATTTTCGGTTTGTGGATTGGATAAGTGGTTAACATATCTGCTAAGAGACAGTCCTGTCCATCGCATTCAAGTGTCAAGTATTGGGGTAGGTCTGGATGTCGGATCAGCATATGGTTCCTGAGGTGATCGATTATTTGGGATTGACTTGGTTTCAGGAATATCAGATCACAAAGTATTCACTGGGCTTTGCCGCAGATGTATGGTTGAATAAACAAGGCCACAGCTGAGACTGCTCTTTTTCTTGGGCTAAAGGAGGGCCACATCTCATGATGTCTCAGGCAGGACAGGGCAGTTTTAAAGTAGTGGCAGCTTCTGACAAAATCAGCCATCTGAAAACCAATAGAAAAACTTGTGAAAGTAGGAGCAGTTTACCATTTGCAACAGCACAGTAGCATAATGACAGCAGAGGTGCACACTCTTTGGCAACTGCAGAACAGTAAGACAACAATAGCAAGACCAAGTACCACCAGTATTGTATTTAATGGGGATAAAAACAAGAATACAATGTTTTAATCCAATTTAGTGGATTTTAACTTTAATTAGGTTAACTGAAGCTCCACTATTTGCTGCTGTAAAATGTTTAGGTGTGTTAAAATAAGATTGTGTGTGTTGTTTATGGATTGTATTGTGTATTTGTGCAGTTGAGTTCTGTTGAAATTTGCATGTTTTGTTTTTCAAGGTAAGCTTGAAAATTGGCACAGTGCCTAGAACAATGCTTAATTTGGATATAGAGCCTTGTATGAGGTCTTGTGTGGTAGTAACTATTGGAATTTGTAATATGAGAGGGACTTTTAACTGTTTTGCAATGCAATTATAATAGATTTAGCCTAATAACCAATATATTTTGATTAAAGATTAATTTAGTATATATTTTAGAAAGACATTATAAGACTTGTTTAATAATTTTTTATTTTTATTTTTATAGGAGCAAGGTGTTTTATTTTGTTATAAGTTATAGTGGAAAGACTTCACAAACATCTAGTTAAAGTGATGTTTTGTGGCAGAGGATCCCAAGCCTGTTTGGTGAGCTCTGTGTCTTTTACTCACTCTTATATAGAAACATAGAATTTGATGGCAGATAAGGACCACTTGGCCCACCCAGTCTGCTCATTTCCCTACCTAATGGATAAGCTGCAGATCCTAGTAAACCTGCAGCCTACTTCTTTCTAACCCCACCCCTTAGAATTGCCTTATGACTGTCCCATGCATGCTTGAATTCAACCACTGTTTTTGACTCCACAACTTCCTCCGGAAGGCCGTTCCATGCATCCACAACCATCTCTGTGAAAAAATACTTCCTTACATTACCTCTGAGCCGCCCCCTCCATCTTCAAATTGTGCTGCCTTGTTCTTGCACACCTCTTTTTTTGAAAGATGCTACCCTCTTGGACTTTGTTGATTCCCTTGAGGTACTTGAAAGTTTCTATCATGTCCACCCTCTCCCTCCCTTGTTTTTGTGTAGTAAAATTGGTGACCCAGATAATATCTACTAATATGATTCACTATCAGGAAGCCCAGTACAGCCTATCTGGTGATCCCTGTGCCACCAATTAAGATCAGATTGTAACATTTGAAGCATACTGGCCCCACCAAAAAAGGAGAACATTCTTCAACTGACACATTGAAATTACCTTGGTCCACAGAGACAACCACATAATTAAGCCCATGCAAAACAGTTACAACCACTGGTATACATTGAGGGTGCTATTTATTTCAAGATTATATGTGTGTGTACTGTACATGTATGTGGTGTGGATGTTGTGCTAGTAGAATTATTGTATGACTGTTTGATTAACAATGCTAGCTTGGTAGGATTGTTAGAGTTATGAATGGTATTGAGTAGTAAAGTATTAGTGTTTTTATGGTAGAAAGGCATAAATTAATAAGGTAAATGTGGTAATGATGAATACTGTATAATAACTTTTTCTAACAGTTTACATGTGGAGCATTGCTGAGGTTTGTTCTTAACCTTACGTGAAGCTGCATGAGACATAGCAGGTTCATCCAATATGGTATAAGCAGTGTTTGTCTTCTTTAAGAAGGGTTTGGACTCACTGTGTTGTGTCATACTGAAATAAACACACTATATATGTTAACAAAGCTAGGAACTGGTAAGCATTTGCTGTTTGTACTTTAAACCAAGCACATTAGCCATAGGAAGTACTGAAAAGTATTAAAATTAAAATAGTAGAGCAAGCATTAATTGGTAAAATTATCATCTTAAAAAGTTTTATAATATCTTCTTTCTACTACCCTCGGTGTTGGTTTCCTCCTGGGATTTTTCCACTACATAACAAATTTTAAACCTTTTAAACATTTAAATAAACAATTTGGCTAAGTAAACACCAGACAAATGGCAAGGAAAATGTAAATCAAAAAAAGCAAAACAAACAGTAGTTGGTGAGATTACAATCTCAAAATTTATTATTTTGAAAAGTACTACATTATTAGAGAGTTGTTTTATTTGCATGGGCTTGATATATTTAAGACCCATGGTTGTTTAGTATTTTTAAGCAAACCCAGTTTCCAATGTCATAAGGGTTTACTGGAGACTGTACCTACTGTGTTATTTAAATGCAGTTTTGCCTGGTATTAGTATCAGGACCATTTATGTTCATTTGAGCTCCTATATGAGTTGATAAAGTGAAAGACCATGTTTTGTAAATGGTTTACTTTTGAGATACATAAGTGCCATTGATATACTTCTAGTTTAAAATTTATTGTACCTCATTCTCAAGGCCTGTTGCAAATGCTTGTTAACATTTTAACTAGACCTTGGGACTGAGGGTGGTATTGAGTACCATAGTGCCAATTAATACAATACTTGTCTTTCAATTCAAAAACATGAAAAAAAAAATTAAATGCAAACTTTGAAGTGAATGGATGTGAGAGGGGATTCCCCAATGAGGAAAAATCTCTTTGGTTAATGTGTCCACAGGAAGTTTGGTTGCGGCCACCACTGCAGGAAATACATTCACATATTGTATAAAATTATCTGTAATAACCAAAACATATTTTTTATTTTCACTGGGGGATAATGGTCTCACTAAATACTCATGTATCTCTCAGGGCTCATGAAAACTTACTTGCAGGTTGGGAGAGGGAACTGGTTGGGCCTGCTTGTATTGTTAGCAGGTTACACAACTATAGACGTAATTAGAAATGTTTGACATCATGGAAGGCCAATTGAAGTTGCTTTGTTACCCAGATGTACATGATGAATGCCTGTATGTGCCAAACAGATTAACTCCTGCCTACAGGAATCATTATTTACCAAATAAGTATTTCTTGTTTTTTTTTGTATTAGGCCTTCCAACTCCCATTCCTATAATTTTTGAGATTACTTCACTGTCCAGGAGGCGGCCAACCTCCTGTTTGACCTCCATCAAGGTTTGACTAAGAGTGTGATACCGCAACATGGTATACTCATGCTTTGTTGCTGAATTGCTAGGATGATCACTTGGAATAGTATAGTCTGTTAATGTCCTCCGGATATGGAAAACCTTGGGTGTAGGAGTTGAGACTTCACTTGCTTGCTAAATTCCATCCCAGTCTGATGGGAACACCTTAGGCTGTTTTAGACATGAAATGTAGGTTTGAACTATGGTACATAACTGCTGTAAGTGGATACAAAATTAGGCTTGTGATTTAATGCTTTTTTAAGTGCCAAGACTTTAGTAGGCAGAGTAGACCAGGCTTTCACTGGTATTAATTCTTGGGTAGTAATGGAGTAATTTTCTTGCACTGTCTTGTAATCTGTAATGATACCTATTACTGACTTTTTTTACCCTGTATATGTTGTACACTTTTATTTGAATACACTACAGTGCTAATTTTTGGTATAGTTGCCCAATAAATGCATTTTATATTTGGTGGGCTGCCCTTATTGATAGTATGATGGGTATAATGCTTTTTATTTAGAACAAAACTATTTATTTATTTATGTGTTTAGTGTACTGAGGTGCAAAATGTAAGCCTTGTTTGGGGTTAATACCTGATTTTTGACTAGGGCTAGAGTGTTTAGATGTTTGATGTGTACTGAAATGTGAAATTAATGGTACTTGCCTCAAGTGTGGTGCTTGTTTAAGAATAGTATAATTACCGTGATGTTTTTTAAAACCTGTAATAATGTCTGCTGGGAATACATTTTTTATATGTGTTGTCTGTTATACTTTTTTGTCAGAAGATATGCTAATGTTACCATTTGGTATAGTTGCCACGAGAATATACTTAAAATGTAACTAATTTTACTGTTAGAATGGTGAATATAACAATGTTTACAAATGTTGGGTGTTATTAGTGCCTCTATTAAATGTGCATATAGGCGAGAATTAGTTAGGAAAATGCATTGATTAAGCAATAAGGCATGACAGGGTGTGTGTTATTGTGTAATAGCGTCACTCCTGGGGTGAGTCGAAGCACGAGGTGAAGCCGAGTGCTTTCGCCACCCCAGGAGTGACGTTATTACACAATAACACACTCCCTGGAGTGCCTTATTGCTATTATACAATGGCTCATTTTAAAATAATATTAAAAGTTAAAAAGAAAACATTTTTTTTAGTATTTGTATTGTTTTTTTGTATGATAGGCATATTTCGAAAATGAAAGAAAAAGTAGTCCAGCAGGTGGTGCTGCTGCTAATACAGTGTCGTTTTTTGTGTATGCCCCCCCCCATGTAACGTTTGCTGAAGTATATCATTTGATGCCTGTGCTCCCACTTCTTGCCTTGGGAGCATTTGACAATGTTTTTTTTTTTATTTGGTTTTCTTAGCCCTGTAGAAAACGGGATCGAAAAAAAAAAAAAAATACAAAGGCGCAGCAGTAACTCCGGTTTCCTCTCCACTCCATAACAGGACATCAGTTGAACCTGTGTTACAGGTCTTTTTCTTTTAATTTGGGTGAACTGCTATTTACGAAGACTGAAGGTTTGTGGGTTTGCTGAGAAGCTGGTGAGTGTCTATTTACATTTTATTGAAATGGCTGAGCGCGTGCGGGGTCACAGTCTGAGGCAGCTCCGTGAAATAAAAGCAGGAGAGCTGCCGTTTTTCCTTTTCAATTATGATTTTTATTAAGTGCCTCAAGGAGTGAGACAGGCAGGGAACGTGGGTTTGTATGTGGATGGGGGGTGTTGAATCGGGCTAAGTTGTGGCGTCTTGGTAAGTGGTGTGGTAACTGATCTAGTTGTTTAGTGGGAGAGGTGATGAGGTCATCAGCATGCCAGACCTAGATACAGTGATGTTATTGCTCAATATCATCACTGTCTCTAGCTGGTGGTAGCCAATGAGAACAAAGGAAATTTTCATGCCATTGTATAATAAAGGTGATATAGTACAATCAATAACAAACTCCTGTATTACATTTGTGTATGTTGAAAGAATGCTGAAGTGCATTTTAGCTTAATGTAAGATGTCTCTACATGCAGTTGTTTATTTTTAAGGTTCTTGCCTTAAAAACCATGGACAGTGAGATATGAAAAAACTATAAGCACATTTGTGCTATCTTTGTTGATTGAGCAAGAGAAGCTTGGCAATAGTATGTGCTTAAATACACAAGGAGGTCAAGTGACTTGCTAAAGGTTACACAGGGTGAAAGTGATAACTGGTGGGAGATAAGGTTAGCTATTTAGGTTTGGAAAAGCAGTAGTGTTAAGCATTGAATTACACTATGGTATGTGCCTTTTTGTGATAAAAACAGGAAGCAAAACAAAAGATGTGAGTTAACAGTTATATTGTTGTAACATGAGACATGTAGCAGTTAAACGCAGGAAAATAAGAACAGATTTTATGACTAATACATATATTTGTTTTAATTGCTTAGCAGATTATGGTACAAAACAGAAACCTTGGTACCCAGTTATAAATGAGTGGGGAAAGTGAAAGAACTTTAAATAAATAATGTAATACCAGTTAACTGCATTATGAAATGATTAATTATGGAATTATAGTTTGTTTGTTTGTTTTTAAAAGTTTATTTAAATTCATAAAAAATTGAACAAGAATATAGGATAAACTCCATTGAGTTAAAAACTCATTTCCAAGGAGGTCCATTAGTAAATGGTTAAGTTTAAAAAGTGAGTTGCATAAGCAATGGTATCACAGAAAAAAGGAAGTATACAGTTTGTTGACATTTGGGCAGAAGCCAACTGGTGGACTGAAGCAGCATTTAAAAAGTCAAAACTATATTAAGAGAAGAAAGTCACGTTACAAGTTGGGATTGCTTTGCAATTAAAGCAGCAGTGCAATGAATATGGGCTAAAATTTGACCCCACCTTTTTTCTTCCTAACTGATGCTAGATGTCTTCCAGTTTATTTTAGTGGTGACATTTTCAGTTTCTGTTTTCATTTAAGAATTTTATGAAAGTTTTAAAGGAATTATTTCTCAAGAAAAAAAGATGTCTGTCTCATTTTTGCATTGAAATAATATTGAGAACCTGTGAAGGGTAAGAATCCAGACAAAATGCAAATGTACCGTACACAGTATAGGAAGCATCCAAAAACCCAAATCAACAGTTCTGCCAATATTTTCATAACCATAGCAGAAAATTAGTTTTTAGAAAAACGTCACTGCACTGCTGCTTTAAGACGCTCATTTATATACTAATATTACAACCAACTGTAATGAACAAACCAACCCAATAAAAAAACTCTGGGGATGGGATATTCAGAAAATGCACCAGAGGCAGGTGCAACAACCATGACAGCGCATGCACACTGCACCAGTGAGCATCCAACGCAATATTCAAAGGCTGAGCACAATGGCAAGTGACAGCGCGAGCAGCTGAATATTGCAGGATGCACCATGGAGCAAGGCAGGAAGTGCAAGAGCACAACATGGGCTGGGCAAGGACAGAGGCGCATGGGCCATAGCAAGGGCACCGGCACAGTGTGGAGCAGGCCACAAGAGCAGGCCACACTGCCATCAGGGTGCAGGGGATGACTGGAGGGAGGCAAGGCATGTGCACAGCTGCAGGCCCTGACCATGCAAACCACAGCAGTGCAAGGAGGTGGCGTGACACCAATGGCCACTGACAGGCAGCCATGGGCAACCCCCACAGGATGGCATGGGACATGCCACTGGGACTATAGCTGACAACACACCTTCCGACAAGAACACAACACACAGGCCACATAGCCCAGCAGGGAACACACGTATGCCCCAGGGCACACACACAGGCCACTGGGCACAGACCACCAGACATAAGCACCAGTCAACCCCAGATGTACCACACAGCCACCATGCACACCACTGCAGCATGGCACCATATGCCAGCTGCAAAAGCAGGCTGCGGACATGGATGGCTACCAAAATATAAGTGTATTAAAAGAAACAAACAACAACAACAAACTATATACAGGAGAACAGGGAGAGGGGACAGGGAACAGGAAGGCCACAATCAGGAAGGTAGGCTGGGGAAGGGAGGCGGGGGACAGGGGTCATGGCTAGGCAGGATACAATGGAGGATTGGGAGGAGGGTCAGGGGAAGGGAGGGGAAGGTGAAGCAGGCCAATGGGCCCCTCAAAATGTTCACGCCTACCGGTGCCTTGTCCGTCTTCACCTTTGAGGCTGGAACAGGGACTGCCTAATGATGCGGGCCTTTGCAAGGGTGACCATGGCAACCCTCAGTATTCTCTTCAGCAGCCTGGTGTGGACATCCACCTGATGGACACCTAGGACAAAGGAGGGGACAAGGATGAGTGCATGCCCATATGACTGTAGCCCATCCACCGTGCGCAGTGGACAGTGGTGTCATGTGCCCTGTAGGTGGCACACAGCCATCCGCAATGTGCTTGCCCACATAAGCCACCATCCTGACCATCCACAGCCATGCTCAGTACTTCACACCACCACCAGCCATGTGCAGCACACCACAGCCATGGCTGCCATGCAAATGGCCATTGCGTGGGGATGGCAGTGGCCTGGCTTGGATCTGGATGCACCCACAGCCCACCAGCAGTGGCCACACATATGTGCAAAAGGCACAGCATGGTGCAGTGGACCACA
Organism: Neoceratodus forsteri; assembly: GCA_016271365.2. NCBI lineage: Eukaryota > Metazoa > Chordata > Ceratodontiformes > Ceratodontidae > Neoceratodus > Neoceratodus forsteri. The sequence continues at coordinate 288,093,305 of CM028130.1, forward strand.
CTGGTGATGCATGGCTGTAATAGCTATGTGCATGGGGGGCTGTGGCCCACCTCTACCCTACACAACAATGTACACTGACAAAGTGCCTACACAACTATGGTATGACTGGCCTCCTGCACCTCCTGCCTGGCCAGCATCCCTCTGCCATGTGCCACCACTGTCCTGCTGCCATCTGGCAGTGGCACCCACCATCTGGGCTCTGCACCAATCTTCAGGGCCTAGTAGGGAGACAGTGAGAGGCAGACAGCACCAGGCAGCAACCCACATGCCCCACCCCCCAGCACAGCATACCCCATGTCCCTGTGCAGTGGTAGTGCCATGGCACAGCACATCTATGGTGTGCTGCCATGGCCAGCGATGTTCCCAGCCACAGCCCCCCACCTCTGACAGCATGGCGTGGCACCCACTGGCACCCCACAGAACAGCAACATGGCACAGTTGTGGATATGTGCACTCACCTGGCTGTGGCAAGGCACCCCTCCAAACACAAGCCTGCAGTGTCCTCAGATGGTCCGGATCCCTCCGACACAGATCCCCGTACCTGTGGTGGCACTGTTCCCCACTACACCATGACCCTGTGGCCTCCTCCAGCTCCTGGGCCATCCCCTACCACACCTCTGTGCGTGGCTGGTCCAGGGGCACCTGCCCACATTGGGAACCAACATGTGGCTCCACCAGTGCCACCAGGTTGACTAGCTCAACCTGGCTCCAAGTGGGCACTCTCCGTGTGCTCCTATGAGGCATGCCTGCTAACTACACTGCAGAGCCAAATGGCACTGGTGAGCGTGACGAGACGACTCTGATGGATGCGAACACGCCTGGCGATGCACTGCCATCCCCAATTGTGTATGCCTCGCCGATGCATGATACAGCTGGGGCATCGCTGGCACATGCCGCAGGCACCTGGGGGTCAAGGGACACATGCAGGGGTCAAAGGTCTGCATGCACACCGTGCGCGACAGCGCAACAGGGCATGGATAGCATGGTACGCTATAGGGTCCATTGTGCTCCATGGGCCATGTGCCAATAGTGCATAGACATCACTGGGTGTACAGCACACATGCCCCACATGCCCAATAGCATCAGAGCACTGTGCCACCTGTAGTGCACTGTGCGTAGGAAGCACTACCAATGTAGACAACGTCAGTGCATGCATACTCTGTACCATGCGGAATGCGCACGTCATACAGTTGCGCCGTGGCTTGTGCATGCACATCTCCACTGCACCATGAGCATTTCCACAATATTCAGCAGGCATATGCAGATGAGCTGATCAGCATATCCACAACGCATCATAGGCATTTGCATCTCATTACAGTTGCTCATTCCCTCATTTGCATGTGATGTGCTATAAAGGCTCCATGGGACTGCACAAGCACCAGACTGGTATTGCATCCTTCACAGGTAAGACACCAGGCAGTGGGCATGTCAGGACAGTAGACTTGGGGGGGCACCCCATGTGTGGCAGCCAGCACTAACCACATGTCCCCACCCACAGGAGTGAACATGTTGGTGCAAGAGGAGATTGAGGAGCAGGGGCCTGCATGGAGATGCAGGCCCAATTTCACAAGGGCTGAGTGTGATGCCCTTCTGAGTGACTCCACAGGCACCTCGTAGGCCAGGGCGGAGGCATGGAAGGGCATGATCAGGGCAGTGAACCTGCAGGGCAGCCATCAAAGGTCAGCACAGGAGTGAAAGAAAAAGGTGGGCATGGACCTGAGGTGGATAAAGGAGAAAGTGGCTGCCATCCATGCTGCACAGGCTGCCATGGGTGGTGGACAGTCTGAAGAGCCACAGCTGACACTGCAGGAGGAGCTGGTGGTGGTGTCCATGTGGCGCAGCACTGTGGAGGGTGTATCCAGTGGTGGATTCCAGATGGGGGGAGGCCCATCGCTGTATGGTAGATACAGTGGTGCATGGGGATGGGGGTGAGGGGTGCAAGGGGGCAGGGGTGTATGGTGGCAGCACTAACATGTATGTGTTCCCTTACAAATCCTGAGTGCCTGCGTGCAGCTGCAGGGGTGGCAGTGCCCACCTTGGGGGCTGACGTGGACCTGGAGGAGTGTCCATCCACCTCCACTGGAGTCTGGGGTCTGGACCGCTGCTGGGCCTTCCCCACTGTCCGACTGGATGTCTGTGGCATGGGTGCAGATGAGGCCCAGGCAGTGTTTCAGCGGGATGCCAGCCATGGTGTCCAGTATGCTGAGACACTGATCAGGGTGGGGTCTGGGTCTGATGATGACATGTTCACTGTCCTGGACAGTGGTGATGCCAGCTGGGGGGAGGCACCCCTACCATGCACTGGACACAGCAGTGCAGCTGGTGCCCAGGTGGCACTTGTCGACCCTATGGCCACACCGCCTGGTGAGGCAGTGGTAAAACGTACCTGCGGCGCAGACCATGCTGTGTGGCGGTGGTGGTGCAGCCACCCCAGTGCCATCATGTGCATAGCAGCCGGAGTAGCAGCAGCGGCAGCAAGACAGTGCCGAGGGGGGTCTGGGTGCAGTGGCTGCTGCCATTGCCCACAGACAGTACAGGCCCAAGGGGGCCCCGCTGTGCATCTCCTACCTGCACGGGGAGCCATGCCGCAGGACAGCACAGCTCCTGTGGGGCGGCACAACACCCAAGCCCCCCAGGGCACTGACCCTCTGATCGAGCACACCTGTCTGCTCTGGGCATCCGTGGAGCAACAAATGCTGGTCATGGTAGGGTGTGTGCACTCCACATAGAGCTGCGCCAGTCTGCAGGGTGGCGTGACCATTACTTTGAGCAGCTCCTGGCTGAGGCCACATGCATGCAGGAGGACATGACCGCAGGCCTGGATCAGCTCACCACTGCAGTCATGGCTGGTCTAGCACCACTGGTCACCCTGGTGTGGGGCTGCCCACAGCAGTCACCACAGAGTGCATTCTCCACCCCTCAGTCCCAGCGTCATATGATCCTGGCATTGTCATTACTAGGATACACTGTAGGCATTCGGGCACACCTGGGCGGGCCTGTTTGGTGACCTGCAGATGCCTGCGAGGGACCAGTCGCATTCCACAGCGTCACACCTGGGGGACCATTTGAACACCCCTGTGGCTGTCGCATAGCCTGGAGTCTGCTGGGTGGCCTCAGGCGGGGCCATCCACATGTCCATGGTGACCATGCAACTGCACGGTGGTCATGATCCACCTCCCTCCCTGTCCGCTGCCTGCCGCAGCCCTGTATGCACAGTGGTGTGTGTGCATGTGTTAACCAGGGACATGCGGTCCATGGCCTACGCAACATGCCAGCCCTGTGCACACCCATCTGGCTGCTGGCCACCGCAGCTTGTGCATGATGATGCCATCACATCATCAGCTGCCACTGTACACTGGTGTTCAGCATCTGACACATGTCCGTTGGCGGCTTCGGGGTGTGCGTGTGTGGGTGCCCATGTGACTGTGCTTGTGTGTGTGGAGGTGTGTGGGGCCGTGTGTGTGGGGTCCACAGTGCCATACGGGGTGCTTCCACAGTGTCCTGTCCCTTTCAATCAACGCTGCCCTCCAGCCATGTCTGTTGTGGGGCCCAGCCTGGCATGCCTGTATACTGTGCCCTGGTCTCTGCATGTGGTCATGTTCACCTACCTGCATGCACTGTAGTGCTCCTCTGCAATGGTGTCCCGGTGCTGCTGGGCCATCCTCTGCTGCCAGAGTTCCCATAGTCTAGGGGGGCTGCTCACCACCATGTAGCCCAGCGTCTGCGTCATCCCCACTTCTGTTCCCCTCTTCGACCTCGACGGCTATCCCACGGTCAGTGACCATGTTGTGTAGCACACAGTAGGCCAGGAATAGGCCACAGGCCTTTGAGGTACTGTACTGTAGGGCACCACCAGACCTGTGCAGGCAACAGAACCATGCCTTCAGCAGTCCAAACACATGCTCAGTGATGTTCCGTGTGCTGGCGTGTGCCTCGTTGTTTCTCTCCTGCACTGGGGTCGACGGGCGCCGGTAGGGGGTGAGCAGCCAGGGCCGGAGTGGGTATCCACTGTCACCTGTGTGGGGACATGATGGGTTAGCACTGTGGTCTGTGTGGCTGCTCCCCCGCCTACCGGACAGACCTCCATGACCCCTAGCATTGCATCTCCCCAGACCCTGCCCTGTTGTGCAGGGCTTCCCATTCCAGCTACATACTCACCTACTAGGTGGCCGGTGGGGATGTCCCCACTCTCAAACCTGTGGCACAGTGCAGACTGGTGCCAGATGAAGGCATCGTGTGCTCCTTCAGGGTGAGTGGCACAGACATTGATTATGTGCCCCTTGGCATCACACACCACCTGGCAGTTGACGCTGGGGTAACCTTTCCTGTTGATGTAGGCCACCCCCTCTGGCCACGGTGGTGTGCAGATGCCTACATGGGTGCAGTCAATGGCCCCTAGCACACCAGGCATACGTGCACCCCTACATCTCCTACATGTTTGCTGTACACTCCGCCTGTGTTCTGGGGAAGTGGATGTATTCTGCAGCATGTGGCAGAAGTGTGTTGAGGAATTGTGTGAGGAGCCATGATGCAGCCAACTGGGTTATGCCTGTGGTGTCCCCTGTTGGTCTCTGGAAGGTGCCCATGGCAAGCAGGCACATTATGGCCGTGATCTTTGTCTCCATTGATAGGGCGTGGCTCCATCTTGTGGGTGCCTGCATCTCATCACTGCACAGGTCACAGAGCAGCCTCAGAATTGCCCAGTTCAGGAGGTACCAACCCACAATCTTGGTCACTGTACTGTTCAAAAAGTGGTATGAACAATGTACCACCTGTTCTGGCTACCGCCACTGGGCTCCTTCCATGGCCGTGCCACTCAGCCTCCTCACTTCCTCAAATCCTCATTGACCACCTCCATCTGGAATATGCACTAGCCATTGCCTGGTCTGTCCCTACCCCGTGGCTGACGCCCTGGGCTACCCCAGCTGTGTGCTGCTGCCTGGGCCCCTGCATTGGGCGCACTCCTGTATTGGCGACCCACACACACGCTCTGGTCAGCTCACACTCACAGGCACAGTCAGGGTTGCACTCCCTGTCCCACTGCCCATTGCACTTCCTGCCTCTGTGCCTGTTCTGCACCCCTGCTGCTGTCCTGCCTGGCCACTGGACCTCTCTCTGTCTGTCTCTCTCTCTCCGTCTCTCACCCCTACTCCCATGGGTGCAAGCCTCCGTCCCTGCTTGCTCAATCCTTTTAATAGTCAGCTTTACTCCGCACATGTCCCTGTTATCCTTCCTTGTGCCATCGGCTTTGCTGTTGTATATCGCATTGTGCAACTTTTTTATGGCTACACCCCCTGCACTTGAGCATGCATTCATTTGGGTTGCACATTGGCGCACTGCATTATGCGCTGGGCATTGTCGCCCACTGAATTTCAGTCATTGGCACATGTCCGCTATTGCGTTGACGCATCTCACTTGCACCTTGCGCAACCGCTTTGAATATCCCACCCTTTGTGTATGTAGTACTCAGTATGAATGAATTACCTAGTATTACTGTTTTGCACAGACAGGAAAGAGAAAAAAGAAACATAGAAACATAGAATTTGACGGCAGATAAGGACTGCTTGGCCCACCTAGTCTGCCCATTTTCCTACCTAACAGATAAGCTGCAGATCCTAGTTAACCAACAGCTTACTTCCTCTTACCCACCCCTAGGACTGCCTTATGCCTGTCCCATGCATTCTTGAAGTCCCCCACTGTTCTTGACTCCACGACCTCCTCAGGGAGGCTGTTCCATGCATCCACAACCCTCTCAGTGAAAAAATACTTCCTCATATTACCCCTGAGCTGTCCCCCCTCTATCTTCACATTGTGCCCCCTTGTTCTTGCACATCTCTTTTTCTGGAAGATGCTACCCTCTTGGACTTTGTTAATTCCCTTGAGGTACTTGAAAGTTTCTATCATGTCCCCTTCTCCCTTCTTTCCTCAAGAGTATACATATTAAGCTCCTTTAGTCTTTTCAGTATGTCTTCTGGTGCAGACCTGCACCATTTTGTTGCCTCCTGGACAGCCTCCACTCTGTCTATGTCTTTGGAGATGGGGTCTCCAGAACTGCACACAGTACTCCAGATGGGTCTCACCAACTGTCTGTACAGAGGGATAACAACTTCCTGTTTTCTACTATTGATGCCTCTTCCTATGCATCCCAGTATCCCCCAGCCTTCCTTACTGCCTTCTCACAATGCTTGCCCACCTTAAGGTCATCTGATATAATTACCCCAGGTCCTTTCTATTTTACTGTTGTCAGTATCTCACCCCCATTGTGTATACGTTTCCTGGTTTTTGTTTCCCATGTGCATTACCTTGCACTTCTTTGCATGAATCTGAGCTGTCACATTTGACCATTCCTCCAACCTTGCCAAGTCCTTCTCATCCTTTCCACTCCATCTTGTGTATCAACCCTGTTGAAAGATCTTTGTGTCATCTGCAAAGAGACATACTTTTCTTCCAGTTCCTCTGCAATGTCACTTATAAGACATTAAAAGGACCGGTCCCAGTACTGAACCCTGAGTACCCCACTAGTAACCTTCCTTTCTTTCACTGTGTACTCCATTTATTACTACCCTTTGCTCCTGTTGTCTAGCCAATTTTTTATCCAGGCTACCACCTTGGGGACCCATTCCAAGGCTGGCTATCTTGTATTAATCTTTGTGTGGGGACTATATCAAATGCCTTGCTAAAATCTAGGTAAGCTATGTCCACAGCCCTCCTTGTTCTACTACTTTGGTCACCCAGTCAAAGAAATCTATTAGATTCATCTGACATGACCGTCCCATCGTGAATCCATGCTGCCTTGGGTCCTGTGCCCCACTGGCCTCCAGGTACTCAACAATCTTTTTCCTTCAGAAGTGATTCCATCATTTTCCCTACCACTGAGGTCAAACTAACTGGTCTATAGTTTCCTGCCTCTGTCCTGCTCCCATTTTGTGAAGAGGTCACATCTGCCCTCCTCCAGTCCTCAGGTACCACCCATCCTCCCATGATTTGTTAAAGAGAGTAGTCAGCGATGTCACTAGTTCTACCCTTAGTTCTTTTAGAATTCTTGGGTGAATCCCATCAGGCCCCCATTGCTTTGTCCACCTTCAATTTTTATTAGTTCTTCAGAACCTTTTCTTCTGTAAATGGACTGGTATCGACCCCGTCTTCAGAGTGTTTCTCTTGTTTGGTTTAGGTAACTCCCTCCTCTTCCTTTATGAATACTGAGCAGAAATATTCGTTCAGTATCCCTGCTTTTTCACTATCACCCTCTACCCACATTCCTTCCTTTATTAAGCTTCAGTATCCCTCCTTTGGTCTTTCTTTGTTGCCTAATGTACCTATAAAGGTCTTATCCTCTTCTTAACAGAATTGGCTATCCTTTCCTCGGTTTGGGCCTTTTGCTATTCTGAATGCCTTCCCAGCTTCTTTCTGCTTTAACTGATAAAGTTCTCTGTCCTGCTCCGATCTCACTTGCACTTGTGAACCGCTTTGAATATCCCACCCTTTGTATAGTACTTGTATGAATGAATTCTAGATACTGTTTTGTACAGACAGGAAAGAAAAAGGAAACATAGAAACATAGAATTTGATGACAGATAAGGACTGCTTGGCCCACCTAGTCTGCCCATTTTCCTACCTAACAGATAAGCTGCAGATCCTAGTTAACCAACAGCTTGCTTCCTCTTACTCCACCCCTAGGACTGCCTTATGCCTGTCCCATGCATTCTTGAAGTCCCCACTGTTCTTGACTCCACGACCTCCTCAGGGAGGCTGTTCCATGCATCCACAACCCTCTCAGTGAAAAAATACTCTCCTATACCCTCTGAGCTGTCCCCCTCTATCTTCACATTGTGCCCTTGTTCTTGCACATCTCTTTTCTGGAAGATGCTACCTTCTTGGACTTTGTTAATTCCCTTGGGGTACTTAGAAGTTTCCTCATGTCCCCTTCTCCCTTCTTTCCTGGCAGAGTATACATATTAAGCTCCTTTAGTCTTTTCTTTTCTGATCGTTCTGGTAGCAGACCCTGCACCATTTTGTTGTTCTCCTCTGACAGCCTCCGCTCTGTCTATGTCTTTTGATGATAGCCTCAGAACTGCACACAGTACTCCAGATGGGGTCTCACCAACTGTCTGTACAGAGGGATAACAACTTCCTGTTTTCTACTATTGATGCCTCTTCCTATGCATCCCAGTATCCCCAGCCTTCCTTACTGCCTTCTCTACAATGCTTGCCCACCTTAAGGTCATCTGATATAATTACCCCAGGTCCCTTTCTATTTTACTGTTGTCAGTATCTCACCCCCATTTGTATGCTTCCCTGGGTTTTGTTTCCCATGTGCATTACCTTGCCCTTCTTTGCATTGAATCTGAGCTGCCATACATTTGACCATTCCTCCAACCTTGCCAAGTCCTTCTCATCCTTTCCACTCCATCTTGTGTATCAACCCTGTTGAAGATCTTTGTGTCATCTGCAAAGAGACATACTTTTCCTTCCAGTTCCTCTGCAATGTCACTTATAAAGACATTAAAAGGACCGGTCCCAGTACTGAACCTGAGGTACCCCACTACTAACCTCCTCTTTCTTTCACTGTGTACTCCATTTACTACTACCTTTGGTCCTGTTGTCTAGCCAATTTTTATCCAGCTACCACCTTGGGACCATTCAAGGCTGGCTATCTTGTGTATTAATCTTTGTGTGTGGGACTATATCAAATGCCTTGCTAAAATCTAGGTAAGCCATGTCCACAGCCCCTCCTTGGTCTACTACTTTGGTCACCCAGTCAAAGAAATCTATTAGATTCATCTGACATGACCGTCCCATCATGAATCCATGCTGCCTTGGGTCCTATGCCCCACTGGCCTCCAGGTACTCAACAATTCTTTCCTTCAGAAGTGATTCCATCATTTTCCTACCACTGAGGTCAAACTAACTGGTCTATGGTTTCCTGCCTCTGTCCTGCTCCCACTTTTGTGAAGAGGAATCACATCTGCCTCCTCCAGTCCTCAGGTACCACCCATCCTCCCATGATTTGTTAAAGAGAGTAGTCAGCGATGTCACTAGTTCTACCTTAGTTCTTTTAGAATTCTTGGGTGAATCCCATCAGGCCCCATTGCTTTGTCCACCTTCAATTTTATTAGTTCTTTCAGAACCTTTTCTTCTGTAAATGGACTGGTATCGAACCCCGTCTTCAGAGTGTTTCTCTTTGTTTGGTTTAGGTAACTCCCCTCCTCTTCCTTTGTGAATACTGAGCAGAAATATTCGTTCAGTATCCCTGCTTTTCACTATCACCCTCTACCCACATTCCCTTCCCTTATTAAGCTCTGAGTATCCCTCCTTTGGTCTTTCTTTTTTGCCTAATGTACCTATAAAGGTCTTATCTCCTTCTTAACAGAATTGGCTATTCTTTCCTCGGTTTGGCCTTTGCTATTCTGAATGCCTTCCCAGCTTCTTTCTGCTTTAACTGATAAAGTTCTCTGTCCTGCTCCTTCTGTGTTTCCTTATAGTTCTTGAATGCTGTCTTTCTCCTTAACCTTCCCTGCCACCTCTTTTGTGAACCATAGCATTTTTTCCTTCATTGTGTTTTATTGATTTTTACACAAGGCTTGTTGCCTCTGTGATGGCTGTTTTGATCACTCCCCATTGTTCCTCCACCCTCCTTCTTGCCTGTTTGCTAGTGATTTTCTGAGGCATCTCTCATTTTCCCAAAGTCAGCCCTCCTAAAGTCTAGTACTTTTTCTTTTTGTATGGCATGATTGTATGGCTGTGTTTATAAGTGAACCACACTGTTTGGTGGTCGCTTGTTCCCAGATGGCTACCCACTTCAAATCTGAGATTCTTTCTCCATCCCATTTGAAAGTACCAGGTCTAAGACTGCTCCCTCCCGAGTGGGTTGCGATACTAGCTGTCTGAGACATGCCCCCTGTAGGGCATCAAGAATGACCCTGCTCTTGGATGTGCCTGCAGTGAAGGTGCTCAACAACACTTATGACTGTGAAACTTGATAGAAACATAGAAACATAGAAGTTGACGGCAGATAAGGACCGCAAGGCCCATCCAGTCTGCCCATTTCTTTTTCTACCTTATAAATGTGCCATCGGCCTTTGCTCTGTCAGTGGCCTATCTATTCATAGTCATTTGTATTGCTCCCTTATGCCTATCCCATGCCTGTTTGAAGCCCTGCACTGTATTCATAGCCACCACTTCTTGTGGTAAGCCATTCCATGCATCCACCACCCTTTCTGTGGAAAAGAATTTCCTCACATTCCCCTTAATCGGCCTCCCTCTAATCTCATACTGTGTCCTCTTGTCCTGATATTTTCTTATATTTAAACATGTTAGACTCTTTCACCTTGTTTATGCCCTTAAGGTGTTTGAATACCTTGATCTATCACCTCTCTCCCTCCTTTGCTCTCAAGGGTATACATATTGAGCTCCTTTAATCTGTCCTCCTTGTAATATTTCTGATGCAGTCCCTGCACCATTTTGGTTGCCCTTCTGGACTGCCTGAATTTAATTAATGTCCTTGTGAAGGTGTGGCCTCCAATACCCGCATGATACTCCAGATGGGAGCCTAACCGGTGTCTTGTAGGAGAGGATTGTGCCTCCCTCTTAGGACTTGTGATCCCCTACTATTTCACCCTAACACCCCTAGCCCCTTGCCTGCTTTAGAGGTCTGCTTGGATGATTTTAGGTCATCATGTGATGATGATGCCCAAGTCTCTTTCTTCCTTGTGCTTGCTAACTAACTCCTCCCAGCCTATAGGTGGCTTCAGGGTTCTCTTCCCTATGCATGATTTTGCACTTCTTTGCATTAAATCCAGTTGCCACTCTTCGACCATTCTGCTGGTTTGTCAGATCTCTTCTCATTCTACCCACTCTGGATCTGTCTACTTTTATTTGCAAAGATCTTGGTGTCATCTGCAAACAGACAAAGCCTTCCCTCTAGTCCATCTGCAAGGTCACTAATGAAGATGTTGAAGAGGACTGGCCCCAGGACTGATCCTGAGGTACCTTACTTGTGACTTGCATCTCTTCTGACTGTATACCATTTACCACCACTCTGTTTTCTCTGCCCATCAACCAAGCTTACACCCATTTGACCAACTTCGACCCACCCTGAGCCTACCCAGCTTATTTATCAATCTTCTATGTGAACAGTGTCAAAATCTTTGCTGGAAGTCAAAGGTGGCGACATCAACTGCTCCCCCTTGGTCCACCACTCTGGTTGCAGTCAAAAGAAATCTATGAGATTAGTTTGACAGGACCTTCCTTTCGTAAACCATGCTGTCTGGGATCCCAGCCCTATGACCCAGGTGTTGCACTATCCTTTCCTGCGAGTGCCTCCCATAATCTTGCCTACTACTGAGGTGTAAGACTGACTGGTCTGTAGTTCCCTGCCTCCTCCCTGCTACCACTCTTGTGAGCGGGATCACATGAGCCCTTCTCCAGTCTTCTGGGACCTCTCGTGCTCAGAGACTCACTAAACAATTCTGCTAATGGCTCTGCTGGTTCCTCCTTTAGCTCCTTAAGTACCCTGGGATGCTATCATCAGGTCCCATTGCCTTATCCACCCTGAGCTTAGCAAGCTCTTGTAGGACCCCTTTCTTTTGTGAAGGGGTGGTGCTCACCTCCCTCCCCTGTGTCCATGATGCTGAGGCTGTTGGCTCGCCCACCTTCTCTTCAGTAAATACTCGAGTAAAGTATCTATTTAGGATAGATGCCTTTACAGGGTCCTCCTCCTCACATGCTCCCTTTTCTCCATTAAGCTTAGCAATACCCCTCTGACTTTTCTCCTTTCACTAATGTATCTATAGAAAGTCTTGTCACCTTCTTTTACTGTTGGTGCTAGTGTTTCCTCAGTTTGGGACTTTTGCCTGCCTTACCTGCTTCCCTTAGAAGTTTGGTTTGGTATGCCTCTATCTTCATCCCGCTGTGTTCCTTTATTTCCTGAAGGCCAGCCTTTTGGCTCTGACCTTTTCTGCTACTGTATTTGAGAACCAAAGTGGTTTCTTCTTTGCACTTCCTTTCTGTCTAACACAATGGGATGTTGCTTCAAGTATTGCATCCTTAATGCTTGCCCACTTTGCCTGTACCCCTCACCTGTGTTTCTTTTTGCCAGGGCTAGCTTAACTCTGTTGGCCATCTTATCAAAGTCAGCTACTCTGAAGTCCCATATTTTTGCCTTGGAATGGGATGATTTAGTTGTAGTATAGAATTGAACTATACCATGTGATGGTCACTGGCCCCAGGTGACCTTCTACCTGGAGATCTGTGATCCCTTCTTTGTTAGTCAGTACTAGATCTAGGATAGCCCTGTCTCTTGTGGGTTGCTGTACCAGTTGTTTGAGGCCCTCCCTGCAGGAATCCACTATGAGTCTAGTTCTGGCAGATGTTCCTGCTGGTATTGACCAATCTGTATCCAGCATGTTGAAGTCTCCCATTATCAGAACCTCCCTTTAGCTGTCATGTTTTGTATATCTTCTAACAGTAATGTGTCTATGTCCTCCTCTGGTCTGGGGCCTGTAGACAACCCAGTTCTTATGGCTGTCCATTTCCTGTTTCCAGGGTGACCCACAGTTCTTCTGGCTCTTATGTGTATTCTGAATTTCTGTAGCTTTGATATTTTCATTAACATACAGGGCCTCTCCTCCCCCTTTTGCACCTCGGTCTCTTCTGGGCAATACATAGCCAGGTACTGAAGTCTCCCAAAGTGTGGTTACTGGTAAACCACGTCTCACTAATTGCTACTATGTCCAGTTTAGCCTCTGACATTATTGCCTGCAGGTCTGGGATCTTATTTCCCAGGCTGTGAGCATTTGTGTACATGATTTTCCATTGGCCAGATTTTGGTGCTTTGGTTGTTGGGTGAAGTTTGGCATTACCCTGTGTGTCGTATGGGGAGACAAACCTTTTTTTACCTGGTGATGCAAATGAATGGCAAACATGCTGAATTCCTGTTTGACCACTAGCTGAGGGGAGGGTGTTCTTCCATTCGGTGATTGGGTGCCGACCCTCTCCCATTTGCTAGTTTAAATATTCTGCAAAGACGTCAAACTTCTGCCCTAATGCACTGACTCCTCTTTAGTCAGATGCAGTCCATCAAATTTAAAGAACTTTCCTCCCAGAACTGTTGCCAGTTCCTACAAATCTGTGTCCTTTTTCCTGGTTCCAGCCCTTGAGCCACTGTTTAGGTCCCTATCTCCCTTCTCTGACCTTCCGCCCATCTGCTCCCTCTCCCAGACTGGCAGGATCTCAGAAAAGGAGATGCTGGACGAAATAGATGATAGTATGTCACCAGCCTAGTCAGATGTTCCTTGGTCTCCACAACTGACCGGCTGGTGAGATCCTTAATCCCCTATGTATTACTAGGACATCAATGTTTCTCCTGCTGGCAGAACAATTTTAGCAATGCGGTCAGTGTCTCTCCATGCTGATGTACCTGGAGACATCTGACCATCACTCCTGGCTGGAGATGGGTATCAACTCCCGAATCATGGAGTCCCCTATGATCAGAAGTTTTTGGATTCTTTGTGCTTGTTTTGTTTTGGTTCCTGATTGTGGTGAGTTTTGTTGTGCTAGCTCCTGTGCTGCAGTGTCCTGCTCTGCAGTGTCTTCTGCCTCTTTATTTGATTTCAGAGATAGAGGCAGATACCTGTTTGTGTTTATATGGTTTTTGGAGGTAATGTGTTGAGAGCAGAGAGTGATGGGGCACTTGATTTGTTTCCTCCTAACCACCTGCCAACCTCCTGGACCAACTACCCTCTGCGGTTGAGGTTTTTCTGTTGGATGCTGGGGAAATGGCTGGTGGTTCTTATAATGTATTTCCTCTTCAATATGAAATTTGGGCGTGCAATCTCTGCCCATGCTGCCGGAGCTGAGCCCTAAGATCTCCAAAGGCCCAGCATGTAGGACAGTGTCCTAAATCCTGTAAGACTGTCCTTCTGAAATTGTTCCACAGTACCTGCAGTTAATGAAATCCATTCCAAATAAGTTGCTGGGTTTGTAACCTAGTCAGAGTAATTAGAAGGATAAAAAGGAAAAAAATGCAAGTAATGGTTTAATTGTGCTTTTTAACTTGTTATAGTAGTTAAATTACTAGTGCCCTGTAAATGAGATCACCTTGTGAGGCCCACTGATCCGCCTCTTCCTGCTCTGCCACAGGAAATGTTACAACTGTGGTACCCTGTAAAAGGAGTGTAGCGGGGTGGTTGGGGATGGGGGTGGGTGGCTGGGCCCTTCCCCTGCCTAAAAAGAAGAACCACGGACGAAAGCTGATACCGTCATGTTAGCCCTCATTGTGAAGAAGAGTTGAAATTTGTTGATGCAGTACTTGTACTGCTTAATACACTTAGACAAATAAAAACATAGTATGAATTTTTACTTTATAGACTTAAGATTACTGATAATAAAGCACTTCAGTCAATGCATTGCAGAACAAACACTTTTGGCAAAATATGTGTGTGTGTGCGCGTGTGTGTGTATATGTGTGTGTGTGTGTGCATGTGCGTGTGTCTGTGGAGGGGGGTTGCAACCAAGGCAATAGAGCATGGATTTTTGACATAGTCTAAAATAGACAGTGTATGCTATAAAGAGGGTGCTTGTGTAAGAGTTTGAGGAAGAGGTAACAAAGATTTAAGTGGTTTAGAAAAGATTACTTCTGCATGATAAAATGACCCTGTATAATAAGAGATTAACTTATTTTGTTGTTATACGGTGGCAGAATAACTATTAAGGGAGTTTTAATAATTTGATAAATGGGGAAAGACAGATTGATAGGCATTAACTTATGATATTGTAGTATAACATGTGGAAATTGTTATAGAAATTTTAGTTATTTATTTAGTTATTTTTTTGTAAGTAAAATGTGTTATGACTGATACAGGGATTTGGTTATAGTAACATAAGATAATAATATTAATTTGTACATTAGTGGTCACCATCTGAAGCATCAGGGTAATTACTGGGTCCAGTTCCCTGACCCGACTTCCAAGGGTTGTTACATGTTCCAGGAATGATATCTTGGAACCGGTGGGAACAGACACTCTGTTCAGAAATTCAGCTAGATTAGGGTGAAGTCTAACCAGATGGGCTGATGATGTACATGGCTGAGTGTCCAATTAGGTTATTGTTACTTTATAACCACCCTTCTTCAGTCATGGTCTAATCTATTCACCTGATTAAAATTACCTTATCCTAAATCTTTGTAGTTATTTTTTAATATTTTTGTGCAACTTATATACCAATAGTCATAATAAAGTTTTAACTCTGCATTGTAAGTCATCAACTTTATAAGTAAAAATATTCATTGAAAAGAAATACCAGGAAATGTCATAGTGTCTTAATTGTTTACTTAAAACTTGTATACAAAATTAACATTATTTTGATCAGCAGTGCAAGCAAACAATATATTTTTCAACTAGAGAGGAATTCTCTCCTACTTTTAGATACACTCATACAGAACATAAAAATGAAATGAAATGCAAGGATCATCCTTCTCTGCTCCAAATGTCAGAGATATAAACAACTCTTACCACACAGAGCCATAACCTGACATCTCAAGTGATGTTCTGGCAGAAGGACATGCAGTCACAGCTCCCTCCCCTCTTTTGCTTACCTTGACTGGAATTTTTTACTGATTTATATAGTCTTGTCAAGGCAAATAACTGGGTTGGTACTTTGACAATTCTTGGTTTTGGGCAGAGTTCAGTGCAATGGCCTTCTGTGTTAGAAAGTAGTTTTGTAGGTCAGATGACGATTTGTTGATAACCTTATGTATCAGTAACTCAAATCACCTGATTAAAAAGGGAAATATTTGGGCTGCTACTATAGTCTGATGTCATGGTACTATATCTGACATGACCGGGGAATTTTTAACTGAATACAAAAATAAATCTGTATTCCCAGGTAGGACATATAATCTGGGGTAGAGTCGTACTAGCCCAGAGATGTGGTGATTTATGTGGACATCTGGTAGCTTTGTGGTCAGGTGTTTACAAGAAGGAGCTTCTCTAATTTTATTTACCATGTGACTTAAGTGAAGAGTGCTTAACAGATTCCGGCTTATGAGACCTACTATAAAATATCTATGTAAGACATGTAATACTTATCAGAAAGAGGTCACATTTAGTTGTAAGTTTTCCCACAGCAGTTAATACTTACTAGAAAGAGTTCACATTTAGTTATAAGCTTTCCCACAGATTAATTAGCAGACCAGTAGACCTCGAATATGATCCAGGCTTATAAAAAATGAAAACATTTGTTTGAATGCCTAGTTATAAAATAGCTATATTTAAGTCTGTCTGTTAGATTAGCATATAAGGAAATTGGCTTTTAGTTGACCTTTGTGGTTAAGCCAGACATCCAAAAATATGTTGCTTGAGCTTTACCAGAAAAAGTGCCTAGTATATAATAATTTTTTTTTTTACTGTAAAGGCTTAATCATTTAATATAAATCCACACTCAGTAATTATGTTGTTAAACATAAAAATCATATTAGTAAATGTTGAATGCACACCAAAACTTATAAGTAAACTTAATTGTAACCAGTTAATTAATAATAAACATATGCGTAAGTATTGAGTTTAGTTGTAATTATGTAATCGAGCAGGAAAAAGCTATAAGGAGTTAAGGCCTAAGTTTGCTTACTTGATTTACTGCATTTTAAAACACATCAAGCAAAGAACAACTTTATTTTGCATTGCTTAGAACTCATTTATGGTATTCAACTGAGAATTCCTGGGAAGGATATCTGTAACGGCTCATCTAGCCATTATTCCTTCAAGTTCCTGGTTCATTCCTTTATTGATTAGGGGTAATGGGGCAAGCAGACCCATTGGGGTGTGTATTGGATTGCAAATTGAGCACAATAAAACACAATCCTCTTGAACTCTTTTTTGGGCTACGTATTTTACAGAATTTGACTCAGCCCAACAATTGAGGTTAGCCAGTCAGTTTGTCAGGCTTGATGGTAAATAAAAAAAATGCCTCATAGTCAGTAGCACCTGTAAGCTTCCCACCACAGGGCTTATCTATATGGCTGCCTCTCAAAGAGGGGAGCACTTTTTTGTTATTCTCCTTAATCTTTTGTTGGTGTTTGACACCATATATCATGCAGTTTTGATGGAATGCATCTAGGAATAAAGAGGACTCACTTGGCCAACTTTAAAATGGTTTGATTCTTTTCTTTCTGGCAGATTATAGTGGGCTGTGATGGGAACTTTCTTGTCATGCCCCTGACAGTCACCTATGGGGTTCTTCAGGGGTAGATTCTGTCCCCCATGCTTTACCCACTGTGTATGTTATCATTTACATTGGATCATCAGATGGTATGATGCGAGACTTCATTGCTATGCAGATGACACTCATCTGAATCTGTCCTTTACATCTGATGTGCAGGAGGGGGCCACTGTGGAGCAATGATGCTTTATGGAAATTGTTAACTGAATGGCCTTCAGCTGGCTGAGCCTCAACACAATCAAGATGAACTTACTACAAGTAGAACCAGGTCCTCAAGGTTTGGCTGCAAGATTAGATTACCATCTCTGAATAGCACTCTGCTGAAAGTCACAGATAGGGAAAACAACTCTGGGAGTCACCGTGGACTTAAGATTGACACTAGAACATCAAGGGCCTGATATTCAAAAATAGGTCAAATAGAGCGCAAATATTTGTGCTGCATCTTGCCCTTGCCGGTGCCAATAAAGTGCTATATTCAGTGGAATAGCCAACCAATGCTATTCAACCAAATATACAGCCATTGCAAGCCCAGCACAAAGCATCCTAGGGTAGGCATGACTCCCAAAATAGGGCATCATAATGACTTGCGCCCATGCTAAATCTCTGATATTCAAATGGACCCATGCAAATGAGCCCATGGGCATGCAAGGTGCTAATGGATCATTTGAATGCCCATTATGGGCTCATTTTCATGGGTAGCCTGGGAATTCAACATGGTGCTGTCCCCTACTTGCCTGGTCTCAGAGAGCTATCCTTGGTGCTAGTGGCCTACCAGTGATTGCTGGCCCGATGTAAAAGAGCAAGCTTCCCTGGTGTCTAGTGATCCACCCTCCTCTCAAATCACTGGCCTGATGTAAAATAGAAAGTTTCTGTAGTGTCTAATGGTCCCCCCTCACTGATTTCTGGATGGATATTACAAATAATCATACCCTGGTGTTCAGTGGCCCCTCCACCCACCAGCACCTATGGCCACTGTGGTATTATGTATTCCCTGGTGGTTAGCAGTCCCTCCCCACTCCTGGGAGAGACCATTGGACCTCCAATAATGTCTTTATTTTTACATGGATGGGATCAGGACTTGGGGAGTGGGGACCTGGTCCAGTACATTCAGCAATGACACTGTCATGCAGATGAGCCCATAAGGGGCATGCAAATGGCCCATTAGCACTGTGCATGCCCAATGGTCTCATCTGCATGTTTGGGCTAAATATTAACCTTGGGGACCATGTTGCTAACCAGTGTACACTGTGCTTTACCCCTAGGGGTGGTCTTTGGCTCAGCTCTCTGGTAGCATGGCAAAAACCATGGTGACTGCTTGCCATGTGACACGCTAGCTGCCATGGCCCAATATTCAGACAAATAGTGTGGTCAGTTCAGATCATACTATATGTTTGAATATGGTGCCAGAGTTGGCCAGCCCAATCTTTTTGCATGGTGCACCTGTGTGCGTACACAGCCAGCCAGCTCTGCATACAGGGCCTGTCATGTTTATAAGAACAGTCATAAAAAGATTATCTTCAAAATTTGGAGTCAAAATGAAAAAGACATGCATGTGTGAAGAGTCCATGTGTAAAGAGTGACTATATGAAGACTAAATGCATGAAGAGTGAGTCAATGGGCTTGACTCTCAAAGCTCCCAGAATGGTGCAAGGGGCTTGCACCACAAGGAATGGCACAAAGTGCCCCTTGTGCTGCAAGATACATTGGGAATGATTTACAAAAGCAGTCTATGGCAAATGCAGGCTATGTGTACCAAAGGGGGCTTGTGCTGTCCTTGCAGCACAAAATGGGCTGTGGCATGGTGCTAGGGGACTTGCAGCAGATGCAGTCTGCCATATCCCCTAAGTTGATATTCACAAAAGCCTCCCAGAGGGCAAACTTCTAAGTACCATTAGACCAGCCAGGCTGGTCTATGGATACTTTTATAAGTATGTCATCTGGGAGAGTTTAGACACTTGCACCAATGTGCCACAGCCCCTCCAGCTCCAGTCTCCTTTTAAATAAAATACCACATGTCCTAGTGGTTAGTGGCCCCCCATCCCCAATCTCCATTTAAATAAAATACTGCATGCCTCTGGTGGCTAGCAGCACCTCCCAGCACTGATCTCCATTTAAATAAAATATGCTGTACCACATCTCCTTGGTGCCTAGTGGCCTGCCTAGCCCTGATTTCCATTTAAATAAAATACTGCATGTCCCTGGAGGCTAGTGGCCCCACAGTCCAGATAGCCATTTAAATAAAATACCACATGGCCCTTGTGGCTAGTAGCCCCCAGCACAGATCTCCATTTAAATAAAATACTGCATGTCCCTGGTGGCTAGCAGCATCCCAGCACCGATCACCATTTAAATAAAATACCAAATGTCCCTGGTGGCTAGTGGACCCCCAGCCCTGATCTCCATTTTAACAAAATATCACATGTCCCTAGCAGCCTCCCAGCTCAGATAGCCATTTAAATAAAATACTGCATGTCCCTGGTTGCTAGTAGCCCCCAGCCCCAATCTCATTTTACATACAATACAGAATGTCTGATAATAGCTGCTCCACCAGCCCCGATCTCCATTGAAATAAAGTACTACATGTCCTAGTGGTCCCCAGTCCAGATAGCCATTTAAGTAAAATAACATGTCCCTGGTGACTAGTGGTCCCATCAGCCCAATCTCCTTTTGCATATATTACTGCATGTACCTGGTGGCTAGTGGCCCCCAGCCCTGATCCCTTTAATACTATATTATGCTAACTCACTTCCAGTGTGATCTAAAAGGACCCCCAACCCCAGCAGGCAGTGCCTTACCACCTTGTTCCCCCACCCCATCCCAGCCCCTAGCAGTGATGGCACAGCCCTCTGCTCACCACCATGGCTGGCTGTGGACTGAGCTGTCCAAGGGGCATGTACTGTATAGTACGATGCTCATTGATTGACAGCTGTCAATCAATGAGAGCTTACTGTGGACAGCACGTGCTCCTTGACAGTTCAGTCTGTGGCTGGCTGTGGTGGTGAGCAGTGGGCTATGCCATTTCCAGCTCAGGGCTGGGATGGGGTGTAGGAGTGGGGATGCAGCACTGGGGGAGTGCAGCACTGTTTTCCAGGGTGGTGGATCCACTAGACCACCAGGGATGTGAATTATTGTAATTTTAAGGGAACCAAGGCTGGGGGGGGCACTAGCTACCAGGGGCATGTGGTGTTTTTGAAAAAGGAGAGTGGGGTTGGAGGACAGTTAGCCACCAGGGACGGGTGGTGTTTTATTTAAAAGGTGATCAGGGCTGGAGGGCTGCCAGCCACCAGGGACATGTGGTATTTTATTTTAATGGAGGTCTGGGCTGGGAGGGACCTGCTAGCCACCAGGGACATGAATTGTTATAACAATAAGGAGAAAGGGATTGAGGGGACCACTAACAACCAGTCACTGTCCAAGGGCACAGCTGACACCTGACCACCCTGCAGCTTGTGGCACACCTCACAGATGTGCCGTCTGTTTGGCGCATGATCACTATTGCCACAATCTGTTGGACATAGGCACTGGGACCCTACCGGATAGTGAATCAGGTACAGGGGTCCCCTGGTACACCTGAATTGGGTGCAAGCTGCTGCTAAGGTAGCTTGTGCTGAGTTTGTGAATTGAGCCCAATGTGTATTGAATGTGTGAAGAGTGAGTCTGTGAAGTGAGAATGAGTACTGAATGTGAGAAAGGGAATGTCTAATAAGTGAATGTGGTAGGCCCTGAAAACCTGAAGACAGATGGAGTCTTCCATAGCGCATGTTCCAAAGGACCCTGCACATTTGTTTCTGTTCATGCATCAATGACATCTTCAGCTTCCCTTGAGTCTGAAGCAGCCTTGCACTTCATACACCTGCATCAATAACATCATTTTGCAGCCATATTGACTCTGACCAGAGTTTGTTTTGTTTGTGAGCTCCCCCATGGGATGACCATGTCAGATGACCAGCATGAGGAGACAGTTATACACAGGATGAAAGGTATAACCATTTTCCTTGCTGACCGGTTGTGGGCGTTCCACTGCAATATAATAAATTCTAATGCTAGAGTTCCTGTTCTTGAGAAACAGATTCTGGTAGCCCAACAACATAGAGCAAAAGACACAAGCACAAAGATGACAATGATGACAGTTTTTCTCTTATTACATTTTCTCTTTTGAGTTGAGTTTATGTACTTCTGGTAGCTGCCACATTCAGCACATGGTTACTGTCACTGACAGGACTCAAGTGTACCATAATCCTATCAGTTACAGTCACCAAGTACTATACAGTGAAGCAAATTGAGAAGAAAAAAAACATAAAACATAGTCAATAACATATTTCTTATTTTCAAAGTGCATTCTTAGAGTATGTGGCATAACTGGGTAATTCTACATTTTCTTTTTTTCATTGCTGTTTAAATGTTTTATGTATTTAATTGCCTGATCATGAAAATTGTTCTGGCAGTAAAAATAGGGCTACATTTACATTCACAATCCGTTTTGTATACTATTTTGTACTTTGATTACCCTCTTATGAAAGTTGTGTATAATGGCCAAATCAGGTCCCCCCCCCAACATTTGCCTTTTTATCGATAGTCTTGTGATGACTACAGTTTTGATTACTGTGTATTCAATGGATATATTGCTACTGGTAACATTATAGTGATTTGTATAAGAATGCATATGTATTTGTCTTCAATATTTTTTTCATCTTTCCTTGCTGACAAATACAAATGTGTATTTGTGAAATAAATGAAATGTCATCCACCACTGATCCCATCTTGGTGTTGTCCACAAATAGACTGATCTTGCTATTTATGTCTACCGAGATGTCTGCAATAAATACCCCCAAATAACACCGGCCCCAGCACTGACCCTTGTGGGACCCCTCTCATCACTGTCCTTGGGGATGATAATTATCATCCCATCACCACACTCTGCTGCCATCCCTGCAGCCAGTTCTCCACTCATCCCACCAATCCCCCCCCATGCCCCTTAGCTTACATGCTCGTCTTCCATGTGGCACCGAGTTGAATGCTTTGTTGAATTAGTAACTACATCCTCTGGAACCTAAGTAGACAGCTGGGGTAATATTGTTTTTGGTTCTGTGGCCTGAAATTGTTTCTTTTATGCCCCAGTCTCCTGTAGTACTCGAACAGGTTTAAAGTGTCTGAAACATACCTTTAATGTGCTGTATCTGATAGTAGATGTACACAAGTTCTACTGTGCTGCCAGTCTGTGGTTACTTGCAGGCAATGTGTGTATTAGACATTAGGTTCAGTGGTTGCTGTTTATTCATGCTAGCCTAGTCTTTCTAATTGTAGGGAAAGCTTTATTAAGTTGGCAGCCTAGTTAGTTAGGAAGTTGCTATCATGCCTTCTCCTGATGCAGCCTGTACTGTTTCTGTCTGCAAGACTGGTGTAAGGTATCAGTAGCCTGTGCCATATTCACCCAAATGGTGTTACTACTATTTACATAGGCCTATGTTCCCCTATCTGTTGTTCCCATGGGGTCTCAGTTAAATCTCAAGTTGACTATACCTTTTCTAATCTAATAGCCTCCAAACAGCTGTGCCATTGCCCTATTTTGTGTTTGAAATATAAATCTGTCTCTTTTACTGCTGGACTGGTTAAACATTACCTCTGCCACCCAAACATTTCTATGAGATGAACTGTCCTGCCACGCCTTGTTTGGCTTTCGTGCTTGCTTATTATCCTGGCTGGGGATATTGAACCTAACCCTGGGCCTGCTACCCCCCTCAGCTTATTGGTCCCCCTACCTGGTTATCTATGAAAGGTGTTAAACTTGCCCAACTGAATGTTTGTAGCATTCTGCCTAACCAAGCAGAACTTACTGCTTGGGTAACTCACACATTCTGGGCATTACAGAAACATGACTTAAAACAACTATTCCAAATTCTGCATGTGTCCTCACTGGTTTTAATCTTACATGAGGCTGGATTATGCTGGCAAAAAGTGTGGTGGTGGTCTGTTACTATATTACAAAAGCCACCTAAATGTGTCTCTCATACCCCACCTGCATCTGCCCTCTCCGTCTGTGAATTCCTTCATGCACTACTCCTATTGGGTAATACTAAAAAGATGCATCTAGTCTGTGCTTATAACCCCTCCTAAAGGTGTTATGCAAGGGCTAATCTATTTCCCTGACAGCATTAGTTCCAAGATGTGCTCAAATGAGTTACTGTTGTTTGGTGACTTTAACCTAAATTGGATAGCAAGTAATGTCAAACAATATGAACCGTCATTGACTGGTCTTGGTCTTAGTCAACTTATAAAAGAACCAACTAGGCTTTTCACATCAGGAGGTCAAAATGTGCTTCTTGACTGGGTATTGATTTATAGGCCTGAGAGGATTGCTATATTTGGAACCTTCCCAGATTCAATCTCTGATCATGCCCCTACATGCTGTGTCTGGAAAGTCTACTCCCCTAAAATACTGTATCCCATAAGGTTATCCATATGAGAGACTTCTCAAAATTCAGCCTAGAATCCTTTCATGAAGATCTGGCACTCATAGACTGGTCCACTGTACTATCTGCCAACAATGTTTATGTTGCCCTTACTAACTTCCTTAGCATCTATTCCTCTCTACAAGACAAACATGCCCCACTTATAAAGAGGAGAGTAAGGGCACTGCCACAAAATGGCTAAAGGTGGACTGTTTTCACTTATGAAGTCCAAGGATAAATGCTAGGCAAGGTTTAATACTTCTCAAGACATGTCTGTCTTCAATGAATCTAGACGTCTCCAAAATGTTCATAAAAAGCTACACATTCAGCCAAGAGTGAATTCTGTAAGTCTGTTCTCCTTACCTCTGCTAGAGAACCTAGGCATGTCTGGCACAATATTTAAAAATGTAGTAAGTTGTGTCTCAAAAGGTTACATTACTAATATGCTTATTGGTGGTATAAACTGCAATAATGCCTTAACAATTGCAAATGCTTTTAATACCCAGTTCTCTAACCTGTCCGCTTTCACCTCCCTATTTATCACCCCCATTGTGCAGTATTCCTGCCTGAATCTGTCTCTCACCCACCTTTGTACCTCAAAGCAGTGTCTGTAAGTAAGATGCATAGACTGTTTGCTAGCCTTTCCCTTTACCAGTGCTGGGCATGACAATATGGAGCCAAACTTATTCGCCCAAGTGCTCCTTTCCTGCCCTACCAGTTACCCATATCTTTAACACACCCCTTATCACTGGATCTATCCCCTGACTTATGGAAGGTTGCTAGGTTGTACCAGTATTTTAACAAGGTGATCCAAAACCCTTGAAAACTACCAGACCAATAGCTATCATCTCTGCTACTAGTGTTATTAGAGAAAGTGTTAGCATCCCAACTTACAGACAATATCCACAGTCATGAACTACTATCCTTGGCACAACATGGCTTTGTAAGAGTTGTTGTACCTCCCTGCCCTTGCCAAGGTCACATCAGAGATCAGGGTAGCCAGGGATCAAGGCAAACTGACAGAAGCAATCTGTAGATCTCTCTAAGGCCCTTGATTTAGTTGACCATATTCTTCTGTGCTCAAAGCTTAGGTCCTTTGGCTTGTCAGCCCCTGCCCTAGCCTGGTTCACAAACTACCTACAAGGGAGGCAGCAACTTGTTAAGTTTAATAGAGTTTTCTCTGAGCTTACTCCTGTCAAATCTGGGGTCCCATATGGGTCCATTCTGGGATCCATCCTTTTCTATTTATTTGCTATTGATCTATCCCTGGTGCCGCTCCATGGTAGTGCCATTTTATATGTGATGACTTAGTACTCCTAACTAACTCGCAGGATATTAGCATCATTAACGCTCACCTAAAGACTGACTTTGGCAACATACAATCTTGGCTTCGGGACAACAAGTTAGTCCTTAATCTCAGAAAAATGCAGGCTATGCTCTTTGGATCCCTGGCCAAAATCAAAGTGAGTTCTGAGCCCCTGAAAGTCACTAGTGCTGATGGGTCCCTTGTGAGGCTCACTGTCTCCATGAAATGCCTGGGAGTCGCCTCTTGACTTCACTGTGCACATTCAAAATGTGAGTAAGGCAGCAAATAGTAAGCTGGGCTTGGCCTATACAGCAAAAGGAAGTCTCACATTAGCTGTGCATCTTGCCTTGGCAAAGTGATACCTCCCACGCTCTGTTATGGGCTCATAATCTTCACCCATGTCACCAAATCCAGTCTATCAAAATGGGATGTTGCCTACAACAACATATGTCACTGTGCCATCTTTGTCCTCCAACTCACTCATCTTTGTGAGTTATATAACAAACTTGAATGGCTCTCTCAAGAAAATCATCGGATTTTGCATTGGGCTGCTTCACTGTCAAAGTATTTAGAACCACTATTCCTGTGTCCTAGCAAAGCTATTTGGTGTGGCCCTGAACAGCGACATTTCTACAGCAACATCGTCGATATAAACAACAGCACCATGCACTGTAGAAGTGCCACTGGGACTGGGCAACCTCGTCCCCAACCTGCACCCCCCTCCTGAACCAACTCTGACCTGGGTTAGAATCTATCAGTACAGGGGATGCGAGGCAGAAACCCCTGAGTGGGGGATTGGAAAACCCCGGATGAAAAAAACACACACTGACGTAATGACTCCACTGCCAACTGCAAATCGACTCGACATGGAGCTCATGCCATGATGCCAGTCAATGTATTTCTTGTCGTACTGGCATCAGAGAGTTAGCTATTTAATCCTGTTAACTCAACATACCTACTTAGGTCCAAAGACTCATCTACAGCATGTTCTCTGTTCCAAAAGCCTGTACACTGATGGGTGATTGGGCATTTGCTGTCTAGTGCACCTAGGCAGTGGAACTGCCTTCCCATACATGATTGTTGTGCCACTTCCCACATCAGTTTTAGAAACTTCCTCTGGGATCATCTGAGGTTCACCTTGGTCTGCAAGTGTACCAAAGTAGTCAAGCAAAACACGTAGGAAGAAGCACCCCAGATAGTGTTATGGTGCTAAGGCAAAAAAAATAGCAGCAAAAAAGAAAACTAAAGCACCCATAACAGCAGCAAGCACTGGAGGACACACTTAAGATTGGTTCAGGTCCTTACTTTAATGGCAGTAGTGCAATTTACACCCACATAGAAAACAGCATGCGAAACTGCAGGAAAAAAAAATGCAAAATAGTGCTGCTAACGTTTCACTTGGTCTCTGCCAAGCATCATCAGAGCAGACTGGTGATACTATTCTGCACCTGGCATATATGGTACAATAGCAGGTCACATGATGTTTATATATCCAGTAAATGACATCAACATATTAACACCAATTAATGTGATCGTGATGACCCTACCATGCTAATGCGTGTTTTAAACCAGTGAAATAATTTAAAATTTTAAAACAGATAGCATATGCCGAGTATAAAATTTTATAAACTCATCTACTATATTGTCTCTAAAGTGCAGTGGTTTAAGACTCTGAGCTGCAAATCTGGAGACCTGGGTTTGGATCTAACAGCCCCCACTTGCATACTGTGTGACCCTAAGCAAGTCACTTAACTTTTCTGTGCTCCCAGGTTGCACCTGTAATCAGTCTTTCAGCTTAGTGTGTCTCACCTGGTTAAACCATTGGAAAAAAATACAAAAAAAAATAAAAGGTTAAATCAAGATATGAAAAAACATATAAAAAGAAGAAAAACTTAGACATGGTCTGGCACCACAGCAAAAATATACAGATTTGGTGGTGTAAAAATAATTATTTAATATCAATTCCACCTCTGTTTAGCTGTGTGCACAGTACCATATGCATACTTAATATAAGAACCAACTGTGTGGTACCATATATAAACTATAATGGTTTCAGCATCTTCATTTTAGGACCTATCCATTTTATCTGTGGTGTCCACAGCACTAATAATGCTTTTGTTGCTATAACCACTATCCTTAAAGTGTACTATCTATACGAGGGCATGCCGACTGGACAACGACTAAGGGACGGCAAAATCCCTCACAGTGACAATCTCGACAGGTTTCAAGTTTGTCACTGTGCAGGACCTAAGGTGAAATTTCACCCTTTTTCCATCTCCCCGAGACAACTCCAACTCGGGTTAGATATCTTTAGAGGGTGGGGGTAGGTTCAGTGTGTACCCCCAACAGAAAACACACAATCTCTGACAGGTGAAATTTTGCCTGTGGACATTGGGATCTCGCCATGCTGAACTTTGACAACACCGTTGTTGACTCAGCATGGTAGAACTCTGTACTGAACACTCTCAAGAGGTTATGATTCTTATGTCATTATTAGACATGTTAAAAGTGCTCCTGGGATTGGCCATAACATCATGTTTACTGGTATTGAGGCAGTTACAGTTGGCCCTAGGGGAGGAGACATTGAGAAACTTATTGGCCAAAGGGAAAGCCTTTGGATTTATAATCTGGGGCAGGAACTGAAGGGATAGATGAAAGCATTGATTTAGCAGCATTTCTTAAAAAATGTAGATGTTGAAACCATTATAGTTTATATATGTTACTACGCAGTTGTTCTTTATATTAAATATGTACCGGGTACAGTGTAAACAGCTAAACAGAGGTGGAAGTGATATTAAATAATTATTTCTACACCACCAAATCAGTATATTTTTGCTGTGGTGCCAGACCATGTTAATGTTTTTTTTTTATATATGTTTTTTTTTTCATATCTGATTCCACCTTTTATTTAGGGACAATAATAGTTGATGAGTATAAAATGTTATACTCAGGGGTATGTTATGTGTTTTGATGTTTTAAATTATTTCACTGGTTTAAAATGCACATTAGCATGGTAGGTTCATTATGACCACATTAATTGGTGTTAATATGTTGATGTATTTTATTGGATATACAAACATCATGTGACCTGCTATTGTACCATATATGCCAGGTACAGAATGGTATCACCAGTCTGCTCTGATGATGCTTAGCAGTGGCTTAGTGAAATGTTTGCAGCACTGTTTTGCATTTTTTTCCACAGTTTCGCATGCCGTTTTCTATGTGGGTGTAAATTGCACTACAGTTATTAAAATGAGGACCTGAACCAATCTTAAGTGTGTCCTCTAGTGCTTGCTGCTGTTATATTTGCTTTAGTTGTCTTTTTTTGCTGTACCAAAGTAGTAGTGCCCTCCTCTTGCAACTGTTGCACTTTATCATTCTGTCTGGTCTCTTTCTAGAGCCCAGTTTGAGTATAGCTTTTATTTAGCTATTAAACTGTTTACATTTTATGTGCTGTTAAGCTTGCCCTTACTGTAAACCCTGCATTATCTGTATATTTTTTTGTGATGTTGCACTGTCTGTTTTTCCTTGTAATCTCCCAGGTTGTACCTGAAAATAGGCTTATGTTGGTTTAGTGTGCTTACCTGGTCAGCAAAAGCTAAACAGATAGATAAATGAAATTCTCAAAGACAATAAACCAAACCAAATTTAGCAAAGCACCTGGACCCTATAAGTAAGTTGCAGATATATTCAGATATTATGAAGAATGGTGGATACCAATCTTGCATTACATTTATAATTACATATTTCAATTTACATTTATTCTGGCATCATGGACAGGAAATATTATATTTCTAATCCATAAAAAGGTCTGTTAAGCGATCCTTCACTGAATCAGCCTATGCATTTCATAGACACTACACAATCCACCACTGATAATGTTTTCTGCTTGACACATATGTTCAAAAAGTATATTCAAATCAAAAAGGTGAAGCTTTGTTCTCTATTTATAGACTTAACCTCTGCAATTAGTTCTATAAATCGCAATATACTATGGGATAAATTAAGGTGCAAGGGTATTAATGACTCTCTTCTAAAACCTATTCTGTTACTTTATTCCAACAAATATGCAAAAGTTAAGATTTGATGCTCAGGGCAATACATGCACAACTGACCCCTTCACCTCTACTAGAGGAGTAAACCAATGCTGTTTACTAGCCCCTGCCCTATTTAATTTGGATGTGAACAATTTATTGGAGCTTAATGATAATATACAATATGATCCACCTAACATAAATGGCCTTCCATGCCATATAGAAACATAGAATTTGACAGCAGATAAGGACCGTTTGGCCCACCCAGTCTGCCCATTTCCCTACCTACTGGATAAGCTGCAGATCCTAGTTAACCAGCAGCCCACTTCTTCCTACCCCAACCCCCTAGAATGGCCTTATGACTGTCCCATGCATGCTTGAATTCCACCACTGTTTTTGACTCCACAACCTCCTCCGGAAGGCCGTTCCATGCATCCACAACCCTCTCTGTGAAAAAATACTTCCTTAAATTACCTCTGAGCCGCCCCCTCTATCTTCAAATTGTGCCACTTGTTCTTGCACACCTCTTTTTTTGAAAGATGCTACCCTCTTGGACTTTGTTGATTCCCTTGAGGTACTTGAATATTTCTATCATGTCCCCCCTCTCCCTCCTTTCCTTGAGGCTATACATATTAAGCTCCTTTAGTCTCTCTTCATATGTCTTCCGGTGTAGACCCTGCACCATTTTAGTTGCCCTCCTCTGGACAGCTTCCATCCTGTCTATGTCTTTGTGGAGATTGGGTCTCCAGAACTGCAAGCAGTACTCCAGATGGGGTCTGACCAGCTGTCTGTACAGAGGGATAATAACTTCCTGTTTTCTACTGGTGATGTCTCTCCCTATGCATCCCAGTATCCCCCCAGCACTCCTTGTTGCCCTCTCACATTGCTTGCCCACCTTTAGGTCATCTGATATGACTACCCCAAGGTCCCTTTCCATTTTTGTTGTTGTTAGTATCTCACCCCCCATTGTGTACTCTTCCCCTGGGTTTTTGTTTCCCAGGTGCATTACCTTGCACTTCTTAGCATTGAATCTAAGCTGCCATACATTTGACCATTCCTCTAACCTTGCCAAGTCCCTTCTCATCCTTTCCACCCCACCTTGTGCATCAACTCTGTTGCAGATCTTTGTGTCATCTGCAAAGAGACATACTTTTCCTTCAGTCCCTCTGCAATGTCGCTTATAAAGACATTGAAGAGGACGATCTAATACTGAATTCTGTGGTACCCCACTAGTAACCCCCTTTTCTTCTGAGTGGATTCCATTTACTATTACTCTCTGTGTCCTATTCTCCAGCCAATTCTTAACCCAGGTTGTCATCTTGGGACCCACTCCCAGGCTGGCTAACTTGTATATTAATCTTTTGTTTGGGACTGTGTCAAATGCCTTGCTAAAGTCTAGGTAGGCCATGTCCACAGCCCCTCCCTGATCTACTACTTTGGTCACCCAGACAAAGAAATCTATCAGATTTGTCTGGCATGACCTTTCCACTGTGAATTCATGCTGCCTAGGGTCCTGTGCCCCTCTGGCCTCTAGATACTCGACAATTCTTTCCTTCAGAAGTGATTCCATCATTTTCCCTATCACTGAGGTTAAACTAACAGGTCTGTAGTTTCCTGCTTCTGCCTTGCTCCCACTTTTGTGAAGGGGAATCACATCTGTCCTCCTCCAGTCCTTGGGTATCACCCCATCCTCCCATGATTTGTTAAAGAGGGTAGTCAGTGGTGTCACTAGTTCTACCCTTAGTTCTTTTAGAATTCTGGGATGAATCCCATCAGGCCCCATTGCTTTGTCCACCTTCAGTTTTAAGAGTTCTTTCAGAACCCTTTCTTCTGTAAATGGGCTGTATCAACTTCTGTATCGAGTGTTTTTTACTGTTTGTTTTAGGTACCTCCCCTCTTCATTTGTAAATACTGAGCAAAAATATTTGTTTAGTATCTCTGCCTTTTCACAGTCTCCTCTGCCCACCCTCCTTCCCCTTTATTAAGCCTCACTATCCCTCCTTGGTCTTCCTTCTCTCCTGATGTACCTATAAAGGTTTTATCCCCCTTCTTAACTGAGTTGGCTATCTTTTCCTCAGTTTGGGCCTTTGCTGTTCTGACTGCTTTCCCAGCTTCCTTTTGCTTTAACTGATACAGTTCTCTGTCCTGCTCCTTCTGCGATTCCATGTACTCCCTGAATGCTTTCTTTTTCTCTTGAACCTTCACTGCCACTTCCTTTGAGAACCATAGTGGTTTCTTACATCGTTTTGTTTTGTTTATTTGCTTCACACAAAGGCTCGTTACCTCTGTGATGGCAGTTTTTATTATTCCCCATTGTTCTTCCACCCCTCCTTCCTGCCCATTTGCTAGTGCATTCCTTAGGCACTCACCCATTTTGGCAAAGTCAGCCCTCCTAAAGTCCAGTACTTTTGCATTTGTATGGCTTGACTCTATTGCTGTGTTTATTGTGAACCATACTGTTAGATGGTCGCTAGTTCCCACATGGCTACCCACTTCTACATCTGTGATCCTCTCTCCATCTCCATTTGAGAGAACCAGGTCTAAGATTGCTCCCTCTCGAGTGGGCTCCAATACTAGTTGTCTAAGGCATGCCCACTGTAGGGCATCTAGAATAACCCCACTCTTCGAAGTGGCTGCTGCAACTGTACTCCAGTTAACATCTGGCATATTCAGATCACCCATCAGCAATATCTCCCCTTTTTCTGCCATTATACGTATACTTTCTATCATTTTCTTGTCCATTTCCTCCCCCTGAGAAGGGGGTCTGTATACAACCCCTGCACAGATTGTGGTGCCATTTCCGGTCTCCAAATTTACCCACAGTGCTTCTTCTCCTCCATGTTTACCCTTTTGTTCTGTTGCTTTTATTCCTTCCCTTATGTAAAGAGCTACTCCTCCTCCTCTTTTACCCTCCCTGTCCCTCCTGTAGATAGTGTATCCTGGTATGTTTTCATCCCAGTCATGGTTTTGTGTGTATCATGTTTCTGGGACTGCCACGATATCCAGATGTTCCTCCTCCATCAAGGCCACTAATTCAGGAAGCTTGTTACCCAGACTACGGGCATTGGTACTCATTGGTCTCCATTTTTGATGGCTTTACTGTTGCAGCATCCCCCACTGACCTTTCTACCTTGGTATTTTTCTCATTTAGTACCCTGTTTTTGTACGGAGGCTGGTATTTTCCTGCTGCTTATCAGTGCTCCCCCTTTGACTAGTTTAAAAGCTTGCCAATGAAGCATTTTAAACTGATTGCTCAAAGACTTGTTCCTTCCTGGACAGATGCAGACCATCCTGCCAGTATAGGCTGGTGTCCCTCCAGGTGGAACCCCAGTCCCCAATAAAGGCAAACCCCTGTGCTCCACACAATTTTTTCAACCATTCATTAAACTGCATGGTGCAAATTACCTTCGCCTCCCCCATGCCATTGACAGACAGCACCTCTGAGAAGGATACTGTGTGTGCTACTTGTCTTAGGCCCCTCCCCAACTCTACAAAGTCCTCCTGCACTGCTCTAATTTCATGATGAGCAAAGTCATTTGTCCCAGGTGGACAATGATGTCCAGCTCAGACTCCTGTGCAGCTGTTCTCATGATCCTGAGGATGCGCTTCCTGTCCCTCCAAGCCATGGCACCAGGCAGGCACCTTACTTCAGTTTTCCTTGCTCCCCCCAGTTCTATCCCCCTAATAATTGAGTCCTCCACCAGGAGCTGCTTCCTTTCCCTGTGGTGTCCTCTGCCTCCTTCCGGTGAGCCTTCCTTATGACAGTTGTCATCAGTATCCTCTGCAGGTGCATCCATAGGGGAGCTATGCTCCCCCAGAATGGTGTATAGATTGTGGAGTGGAACAACTGACTGGGTGTGCCTCTGTTCCACCATCCTCACCCTCCCTGAGCCCACTGTGGTCCAACTGCTATGCTTTCTTCACAACCTCTGAGGTAGTGGTGGTGGTTCTGGTGCTTCCTGGATGGGGAGGTTCCTTCCTACTGTCCAGTGTGGCCTGGGGAAAGGTTCCTTACTACTGTCCAGTGTGGCCTTCAGGTCATCCTTGCTCCCTAGAGCAGAATTTGATCTAGCGTCAGGCATGCTCAGCCATTAGATTGACTACTGCCCAGCCATACATTTTCTCACATGTTTTGTCTACTTTTTGTTTGTTTGTGTGTGTGTGTGTGTGTGTGTACGTGTGTGTGATTGGTTTGTTATATAGAAATATATATATATACAATGTGTATGCTTATATTGTCAGTGCAGTGTGCTAGAGAGGATATGACAGTGATATGCCTTGCACTCTTGAGGAAATGATGTCAGAACCCCAGGTATAAGGGAACTATTTCCAGGGGTGGGTGGGGTGAGGGGTGGGAAGGGGTTGGGCCTAAACTGTGCCCTCACAAAACAATCAGCTAAAAGCTCTAACCCACCTCTGTGATGAGTGCCTTCCTGTCAGCAAGATGCCCTGCACAACAATTTGACAGAGAAAATATCCTGCTAATCAAACAAAGAAAAATCCAGACATCCAAGTCAGACACAGGTAAACCTCCCCAGCCCCCAAACAGCCTGGTGGTTTGTTAGCCACAAAGGAAAATCAAATATGCAGTTATTTCAACCCTTCTAAAGATGCTCACAAGATAAGCAGTTTTGAAAACCCCCTTTCTGAATTAAAAACTAAAATAATTAAACACAAAGCAATACTAAAGTAAAAGTAAGGAAAACTTCCCTCAGATGTAAGCAAGAGAGAGATTTGTTGCAGATATCTAGTCCAATATAATATATCCCATGCAGCTTCTCAGTTGTTTCAAACTTGGAAGAAGATGGACTTCTGTCTGAAACAGGATCACTCCAGTAGTTTATAGTAATTGATCAATGCTGAAATGTTCAAGCTAGAACAATTGGCTGTGATGCAGGTCTCCCTGACTTGTGAACACAATTTCCCCCACCTCAGGCTATGTCTGGCATCCAATTACAAACTGCAGCCTTTGCTATTTTAAAGCACTCAGCCACCACCAGCAAATATTGCAAAATATATTGATGCAGATTGTCACAGAATTCTAGTAGACAGTCCAGTTAGCCACAAAGGAAAATCAAATATGCAATTATTTCAACCCTTCTGAAGATGCTGACAAGATAAGCAGTTTTGAAAACCCCCTTCCTGAATTAAAAACTAAAATAATTAAACACAAAGCAATACCAATGTAAAAGTAAGGAAAACTTCCCTCAGATGTAAGCAAGAGAGATTTGTTGCAGATATCTAGTCCAATATAGTATATCCCATGCAGCTTCTCAGTTGTTTCAAAGCACACCCAGTTACACAACTTGGAAGAAGATGGACTTCTACTTATATATTGGCATTTGCAGATGATACTGTTTTATTTTCTTTAACAAAAAAGGTCTACAAAGAAAAATAGACACTATTAATGAAAAATGCAAAAACCATAACTTAAAATCAACTTAACTACAATGAAATCATTGATTTTGGTTCCAATAACACTAATACCTCCATTTTCTTAGACAAATAATTGATACAGACAAGGAATATATTTACCTAGGGATCAAAGTAACAGAAAATACAAATTGTTTATAACATCACAAATCACAAATAATAAAGCAAAGCAAAATGCTGAGGCATTATTAAAATTTCATTCCAAATTTGGAGGATTGGCTATAACCCCAGCACTGCAAGCTGCAAATGCCAAAGTTAATCCTATTTTGACATGTGGTGCCAAAGCATTGGTCACTGATCATATTCCTGCTTGGAGACTTCCTCATTATATATTTATACAAAGCAATACTGGTGGCACCTTTACCAACTCCATCAGCAATGGTTAAGGCAGAGATAGGTAAAGTTCACATTAACTCAATCAATCAGTATCGTGTGTATCCTATTGGCTGAAAATAATAAATAGCAAGTATAACATTCTTCCCTTTGCATGCCTTCAAGACAAAATAAAATGGCACCAATTGGGCTAAAATTGAAATGGCTCTTGATCCTGCTTTCAATATTTAATAAATCAATCTCAACCACATATGGTTGGATTTTCAAAGAACATATCCATCTCAATACAATATAAGTCCTACATAAGGAAAAATATACTCTTGCATGGAATAAAGATATGGAGGAAATCAAATCACAAAATGTACTCCTGGTTTAGGGACAAAAAATTGATCATAACATGGAGGAATATTTGTTTCTACCACTTACTCACATTAAAAGAAAATTCCCTACATGGGCAAGATTCAGCTTAATCAACTCTAAACATACTTACTTCAATAAGAAATTTGAGAGAATGGACTAAATAGAGAACTTATGTGTCGTGCAGTTCGACCACTCCTGAATCTCTAATACTTTTGACAATATATTGTCCTAACAATTCTGATCTCCATCTCAAATATTTGAATGACATCTTAAAATATTATAATAATTTAACTATGATGTACTATTTATACTTCTACATCCTTTTACGTTAAATGATGCAGATTGGAGTGTTGCCTTTTTTCCTCAGTTGTTATACAGAAAAAAGTAAGGGAAAAAACAATGATCCTTGAATTAACAACAACTTGTAGCACAATAAGAAGGAATGATTAACATTTTATTCATTCTCTCCACATTCAGGTACTTAATTGTACCTGTAGATGATTATAGAAAGTACAATATATGTATTTATTTTAGGTAGGTGTCATGTTTTGAATGAATGAAGCTTAATATTCTTCATGTTTTCAAATACAAAAAATTAAGAATATATGTGGTCAAAAACATTTTATCTTCTGTAATAACCTTGGCATTTGTATAGCTTTGTTGATCAAATAAAATGTGAATTGAATTGACACTACACACAAATTACTATCCTGAATATTATTGGATAGAGTACTAATATGGGGGAACAATAATCAAATACTAGATGAACTTCAGAATAAGTTTAGAAGGAACAGATCAGCTGTTCAACACTGTATGGTTTATATCACGCTTAACACATAAATACATCAGATTATGGAAAAGGAAGCTTTTTTGTTGTTTTATAGATTTAAAGAAGGCATTTGATAGCATCAGTTGTAAGGCATCATAGAATATATTATATAATTTGGGAATGGATAACAATTTGTTGGACATTATAAAACAAGCATTTGTCAATGCCAAATGTTTGCTTGCTGGTACTGGCATTGGTACTGCATGAGTTAGAGAGATGCATAATAGGAATGGCAGTGAAGTATTGAACTAACGCCAACCCCCACCCCACCCAGCAGAGACTGACAGGCGTTGGGGTGTGCCTTTGGGTCATCGACCATAATGTTCACACCATTCCACCTCACCCTCACCCTGCAGACACTGACTGGTGTCACAGTGTGCCTTGGGATCTTCAGCCCTTACACTCATCCCATTCCATAAGGAAATAAGCTGAGATGGGTGCAGTATAGGTGAACAGGGTGAACATTGGGGCCGAACACCCCAAGGCACACCTCGTGCCTGTCAGTGGCTGCATGATAGTGGAGGTGAAATAGCTTTGCATTATGGCCGATTACCCAAGCCACACCCTGATGCCTGTCAGTCTTTCTGGCACCACAGTGTCATGATACTGTGTTCAAAGATAGGAAAATGATGTGCTGAAAAACACCACACACGCACACACAACAAGGGTCCTTCAGGTTTCAGCCTCACAATATTTCCACTTACAGAAACCAACTGGATTTCCCAACCACACACTAATATACACAACCCAAGCAGAGCACAAAGTGTATGCAAAAAAGTAAAATTCTGTGTATTCGAACAAACCCAAATGCACTTCACATTTTCCTTCATTCTGCACTAATTAAAAAAAATAAATTATTTAAAGAGGCAGCATACTCCAATAGAGGTTACAGCAAAGGCGTGGGAACCAGGATTCCCAGGTTCAGATCTCACACAACCATTTGCATGCAGTGTGATTCTGAGCAAGTCATTTAAAGCAGCAATACAACCTATCCAGGAAGTGATCAATTTCAATGTTCTGTAGATGCACAGAAAATACAGTGCCTGCCTGTCTCCCCATCTTTTACTGCTGCTGTCAACATGGTGGGCATCAGAAATGTAAACAAAAGCAGAGGACAACTAAGTAGATCATGGGGAAATAGTACAATGCCGGCAAGAAAGAGTACCAGGGACATGCTCAACAGAGCACAGGGAATAAATAGTCAAAAACACACAGATTTATTTTTACATAGTACTGCTGCTTTAACCTCTCATTCCACCTAGCTATAAAAATGAGCAAAAGCAGATCTCCACTAATAACGACATATATGCATCACAGCTGTGCCATCCTTAGTAAATATGTACAGCAATCACCATATTTTAATCATATGGCTTTAGCCAAAAAAAAAATAATATTTGAACTTGAGATAGAATAAGGATTTTGAGTCCATCCTGTTTTCTCTTCTTGAATTGCCATGATTTAGGGACTGTCAATGTGGGTTCATAAATGTTACAAATCACCACACATTTGAAAAAAACTGTCTGGATTTTAATTAAACAGAACGTTCCAAGACGTTTTACTTTCACCAACACGAGAAAGCCCCATCTAAAACCCTCATTTAAAAAAAACATAGTAAGTAACGGTATAAAGCAACCCAATCTGTTTTAACTCCAAGACTTTTTGGCTTTCACTTCACCAAAAAATACATGTGCATCTGTCTTCTTTTCACACAGTGCAATTCAAACTAATGTTTAAAAAAAAATAGAGGAACTAAAAGTTTACACCTCACTCACTCCACCAAATGGTAGCTTCAGGCTGTTGTATATAAATACCATTAGACTTCATGGGTGTCTCGAGTGCAGCTCCATGCAGAAGAGCTAGCATTAAAAAAAAATTTCCTAAGAATCAATTTATTGACGCAATCTGATTTTGTCCTTCTCGCACTTGAGTGTGGAAGGGGGCCTGCTCAATGCAAAACCCCAAATTTCTCCATCAGAAAGGGTTTAAGCACTGAACTGAGAGCTGTGCAAGACACATCACCAAAAGTAGAGAGCTCCATCAGCAGCACTGTCTACCACTACAAATACAGACGCCTCCCACTGCCTTACCTTCTGTGCCAAGATGCTTTGGGGTCTCTTCAGGTCTTCGTGGTTGCAGCAGCAGCAGCAGGCGGTTGGGCAGGGGTGCAGATCGGGTTACAGATGTGACAATGAGAAGGAGGATGTTGTGACTCACTGCTAGTCAGAATGGGTTCCACAAGCCATGGCTACGTCTCACTTATTCTCTCCTTACATCGCATGCTCCATGGTCCTAGCCGCTGGGAACAGTTAGTTGATTACAACTAGCCCTACTACTCAATGTCATTGCTCAATTCTGTGTGGCGGAATTGAGATCAGTGAAGGAGGTAGGGTGGCAGTGGCTGTGTTTGGTAGGAGCAAGTTGTTATGGCTACCACAGCATCTAAGAAAACTAGAGTGGGGTGTAGCCAGGAATTTCTGATCTGCACACCAAGTGGACTCACGGCTACCACCCCCCCATTGTTCGGCCCAGCTACCACTTTCCCCCCACTGTCCATGCCCTGTTCGTGTCCTCTTCACCCGACACAAGCGTCATTCTCTGTTATATATCTTAGCACACCACTAGCCATACTATAACCAACAGTTGTCAGTCTAACATACTGGCTCTTAGTTACAATATTGCATTGTGGCAAGCCTTTGTACCACATCAAGGTAGCCAGTCCCACAGAGGTCCATTCATACACCACTAGCCATGCCACCACACCACAAACAATTGTCAAACTAACAGACTGGCTTTTTGGTTACAATAGTA
The DNA here is from genome assembly GCA_016271365.2 of Neoceratodus forsteri. NCBI lineage: Eukaryota > Metazoa > Chordata > Ceratodontiformes > Ceratodontidae > Neoceratodus > Neoceratodus forsteri. The sequence goes on from CM028130.1 coordinate 288,132,071, forward strand.
CATTGTAACAAGCCTCTGCACTACGTCAATGTAACCAGTCCCACAGGGATCCATTCACACACCACTAGCCATGCCACCAAATCACTAGCTACACAATATTGCATTGTGATAAGCCTCTGTACCACATCAAGGCAGCCAGTCCCACAGAGGTTCATTCCCACACCACTAACTATGCCACCACACCACAAACAGTGTTCAGACTAACAAACTGGGATATGGCATAACAGCAACCTTAAAACCCATGAAACAGTAGCTTCAAGTCATGCCCCCCCCCCCCAAATTTACAGTTCCAAACTTTTAAGTCATGGAAACACACATTTTAGGAGTAATGAAACATGTGAAAAAATCATAGATGGACTTGAAAATATAGGAAAGTAGAGGTGGGCAGGTTGGCTGATTAGCAGTCTACATTTGTAGTTTAATAAAACTGCTCCACTATACAACAAAAAATGCAGTTTCATAAAACTGTTACCACTCAACAGCAAAGATGCAGTCTGCATTTGTAGTACTGTAATAAAACTATGTTCCTACTAGCCAGCAAAAGTACCATCTGCATTTGCTGTTGAATTATACTGCTCCCAATAGCCAGCAAGCAAAAATACACAAGCCAGCACTGATTGAGATTCCCATTTCATATGTGCCACACAGTAGTAGGCACTTCCTACAACCAGACAAAAGAGGACTTGAGGCAATGCAAGAATTACACCTACAGATCTATCCCATTCCTTTATAACACTTTCATCACTTGCAAAGCTGCATTTAGAACACATCTCACTCGCTGACAGCTGTGCCAGAGATACAGTAGTAAGGCTGCTGATTCAGGACAGAATCAGATCATGCCTGTCTCTTACTGTACATTGCATGTGCTGTACTGGTATGCGCTTTACACCCATCAGATGGGCTTCAGTCCATATTTATAGGATAGGGTGGTATCAGGTTTGTCATACCTGTATGTACTGTACAGTGACTGGACTAATTAATATTCAGCTGTTCTACATACTTCTCAGCAGGCAGGATAGGCGAGATAAACCATTATACTATTCCTATTTTCTTTCTCCATTTCTCTCTGCTTTTGTTGCCAGTACCCCCACAATGCCTCTACTCCCTTTGTCCCTACAGAACTGAGAACAGCAGGAAACATAACATTTTGGACTCCAAATGCCTCCAAATGAGGAACTTAGAAGCCTGTGGCAGGCTGGCAGCATGAGCAGAACATGGCTTTGTGAACCCGTACACTTACAATAAATCTAATTCTGGTTTCATATTAAAAAATAACCAGTCATAGAGCCACAAGTTTGAGCACTGAATTCAAGACTTGCAACAACAAAGAGGTTAGGCACAGTTCTCGAGGTTGAGACCTTCTTCAGTTCTAGTTCGACTCTGAACTGATGGAAGTCTAGTGCTGAGAACTTGTATAATGTTATTTTCAGAACAGCAAGAAATGCACACTTGGACGTCTAGAGATTTGAACTTGATCCTTAAGTGTTTTGCCCAAGATAAGGTCACATTCACAACAATTTGACATGCAGTAGGACATGGAATATGTAGTAGCTCTCTGAACTGAGAGAGCTACTACATATTCCTACCCTATGTCAATTTGTGAATGTGACCTTACCTTGGGTAAAACACTTAAAAAGCAAGTTAAAATCTCTAGGAGTCAGAGTGTGTATTTCTTGCTGATCTGAATATAACATATGATAATATGCACACTGCCCGATCATAACAGAATCAAAATAAAATAGGATTCAGAGATGTCGGGCAGACAAAGCAAATAATGCAAACGTAAAATTTATAAAGACCCAAAATACCCAAGCTGGTAGGTAGTATTTTAGCAAAGGCTAACAGGCTCTGAACTGCAAATCTGGAGACCTGGGTTTGAATCCCACAGCCCCTAATAGCATGCTGTGTGACCCTGAGCACGTCACTTAACTTCCCTGTGCTCCCAGATCTCACCTATAAACAAGCTTTTAGCTTACTGTGCTACTCCTGGTTAAACAATTGGGGAACAAAAGATCCATCCATCCAGTAACAGGGGTGTAGGCAGGGATTTTAAATTTGCACTCAAAAGTGACAACTGCCCGCTTTCCAGGGCACTGTAGCCACCCCCCCAACATAAACAAAGTAAGCCCAGGGCAGGAGTCAGGACCCCAGCCAGGCTGATTTTATTTTTCTTTCCAGTAAACCCACCTGTATAGCATTCAATTCAATCAACTTACACAGTCAGTTGATACTCTAGCTATCTATTCTAACTAATGCTGAAGCCTTGTCAGTTCACAGGAATGGCAATTTCATTGGTAAAAAAAAGCATTTGTCAATGCCAAATGTTTGCTTGCTGCTATTAACATTGGGAATGCAGAACTTACACAGATGCAGAATAGGAATGGCAGTATACTTACTGGAGGAGAGCAGACAGCGGGGGGACATTGTTCAAGTCATTCCAACATTCTTCCCTTCTCCTCTCAGGTCCAAGACAGACAACAAATCAATGTCCTTCAGATAGGGACTCAGCAGCAGAGCAGCATCACGGCCCAGGAACAGAGGGAGCGGGGCGGACAGTACACAGTGGGAGGGAGTGGGAGGTTGTTGTGTCACTCCGGGGTATGGCAACAGAGGGAGCGGGGTGGACAGCACACAGTGGGAGGGTGCGGGAGGTGTTCATGCACTGCAGGGAATGGGACCAGAGGGAGCGGGGCGTACAACACACAGTGGGATGGAGTGGGAGTTTTTTTCCCACTCCAGGGTACGGGAACAGAGGGAGCGGGGTGGACAACACACAGTGGGAGGGAGCAGGAGGCTTTGTTTGCACTCTGAGGTATGGGGACAGAGGGAGTGGGGTGGACAGCACACAGTGGGAAGGAGCGGGAGGTCTTGTTTGCACTCTGGGGTATGGGGACAGAGGGAGCGGGGCAGACAGCACGCAGTGGCAGGTAGCAGGAGGTTTTGTTGTCACTCCGGGTGTGGGAACAGAGGGAGCGGGGCAGACAGCACACGGTGGGAGGGAGTGGGAGGGTTGTTGTCACTCCGGGGTATGGGACCAGAAGAAGCGGGGTGTACAGCACACAATGGGAGGAGGCGGGAGGTTTTGTTTAACTTAGCTGCCGTAACAGGAAGCAGGGTGGACAGCAGGTGAGTGGGAGGAGCAGGAGGGTACTTACATTCTGGGCAATGAAACAGAGGAAGCGGGTGGACAGAACACAGTGGGAGGGGTGGGAGGGTTTGTTTCTCCAGGGTATGGGAACAGAGGAGCTGGGCAAACAACACACAGTGGGAGGGAGCGGAGGTTTTTGTCACCCAGGGCATGGGATTAGAGGGAGCAGGGAGGAGAGCACACAGTTGGAGGAAGCAGGAGGGTTTTTTTCACTCCGGAGTACGGGACCAGAGGGAGCAGGGTGGACAGCATGCAAAGGGAGGGAGCTGGAATTTTTTTTTTTAATGTTGGCTGCCGTAACTGGAAGCGGGGTGGACAGCAGGCAGTGGTAGGGAACAGGAAGGTGTACCTGCACTCGGGTATGGAAACAGAGGTAGCGGGCAGACAGCACACAGTGGGAGGGAGCGGGAGGGTTTGTTTCACTCCAGGGTACGGGACCAGAGGAAGAAGGGTGGACAGCACACAATGGGAGGGAGCGGGAGTTTTACTTTTTTTAACTTTGGCTGCCAGAACTGGAAGCAGGGTGGACAGCAGGCAGTAGGAGGGAGCAGGCGGGTGCACCTGCACTCTGAGGTACAGGAACAGAGGTAGCGGGCAGACAGCATGTGGTGGGAGGGAGTGGGAGGTTGTCTTTTTCACTTCAGCTGCTGGGGCGGGGAGCGGGGAGCGGGGGTGGATAGCATGCAGTTGGAGGGTTTAATGGCACTCCTGGTGCCACAATGGAGACAGTGGGGTGAACAGAAATATTTTGATATTCATGGCACACCCTGCAATGATGGGGCGCTCCCTCATTGCAGTGGAATTGGTGACGCTGCCATGACAATGCAGCCCCTCATTGCAATGGCCAAAACATTTCAACTTGGTGCACTTCTGCAGAACCAGTGTCATCAGGACACTGGTCCTGTATTGGGTGCACACCGCCAAGCCCACAAATGCAGTGCTGGCATGGCCGCCACACTGCCGCACCTCCAGAACCTGCTTCTCTCCTAAGCTGCCCAATATGTTTCTTTGCGCTGTACAAGCAAAACATAAAAATTATACAAGTGTACCAGGTCTAAAGTACAATATAACATTTCTGGGGTTTGACCACAAAAACTAAAGACCAGTTATGGGGTTTGCCATGTGTATTATGGCCCCATTATTATTTACTTTTTTTTCAGATTTCATATTTTTATTGATCGACCAGTGGTCATTTCAAACATACAGAAAATAAAAGGCTTGCCATTCACATATTAAAAATGCAACAATTGAAGCAGCTTACATAAAAATATAATTAAAATACAGTAGAATAATTAGATATGTTTTCCTTTGTCTCAAGATTGCACTTACATAATTGGACAATAGCATCTTCAGTTTCAAAAGGATGCATGAGTACATACATAAAAGCAGATAAGGCATCTTTATAGACTGACATATGGTTTATTGGAAACTTATCTCTCCACTTCTTATATAATGGACATTGAAACAGTATATGGAAATTATGTTCCATATAGCCTATGTTGTAAAAACATTCTGAAGATAATGGAGGATACTGATTTTTTCTGAATCTTATTTCTATATGATTAAAAGGTAAAATATCAAAATGGCATAACCTATCCTGAGTCCTAGGCACCCAGCTCTCAACTGTCTTCAGTGCAGACTAGAGTACTGCTGGCCCTATGGATCCATTTCATGTTGTGAGCAAACTCTTTAATTTCTCTCTGCCTAATTAGGTTGCAACTGCACGCTAGCTACCTGTTTTCTGGCTTAGGTCCTCTACCTCCCTCCTTTATGTTCTCCCGTACCCACCGTGCCCTCCCAGCTCCCCACCCTCACTATTCCCTTCTGTTTTATTCTGCTGCTGCATTGAGCACCTACCTTGTATTATTTGTGTCATATGATGTACTGTCACCGTTGTATATCAATCTATTGTGTACTGGTATTAACCAGGCCATCCTGTAAATGAGTTCTGTATTTATTTGTTGCATTAATGATATATTGTCACTGTTGTATGTAAAATGATATATTGTCACTGTTGTATGTAACTCTCCAGGCCCACCTTGTAAATGAGATTTACTCAATGATGTTTACCTGGATAAATAAAGATTCTGATTGATTGATTGAAGTGTTATAAGATGTCTTTCCATAGGTCAGGGAGATAATGTTAATTAGGGCTCACGCAGGGCTTCAGATAATTTTTTTTGGGTGGAAGTCAAATACTTCCATGGGTTGAAATTTGGAAGTCATTTCAGTTTTACAGGAGTCAAAATACTTAGCTGTCAATTTTTGGAATCAAAATAAATCCAGTTGACAAATTGTGGCAGTCAAAATACTCCAGGCCCTATAGTTTTCGAAGTCAACTCATTGGCCTTCTCTGAATACCTCACTGTAATGCCTGCTACATCCACATAAAAGCATTTCTAAATATTAGGAAAGGAAAATGTACACAGTAAATCATTTGCAGACAGTATGTGTTTATACTCCATTCCTAGCCCTATTCCCCCATGTGGCCACCTGTGCTATGTTTCTAATCACTGCCCCTCCCCGGCACTGTCAAGCACTCTTTAATGGCACCCTTTAGAATTACTTTAGAGGGTGTTACTGAAGATGTAACTGCACTTTGTGAGGGATGTTATACTCTGTGGACATCCCTGAGGAGCAGTTGCATGGCAGCCCCTGCCCCCTTTCCCATGCAGTCACAAGGCAGTTCTTAACCATGAGCAGAGGACTTGCAGCCTCATTTGGGGATACAGGTCTGATTTTTCCTGAACCACATGTGGAGCAGCAGCACCAACTATCCAGGCACATGCACTGCAAGGCAAGATTTCAGGAGGTGGAGGGGTGAGTCAGTAAATACTTAACATAAACAAATTAGTCATAAATAATCTGCTGTGCAGGATTTAATCTCCCAGCCACTATGAAATTAATGATGATTTAGACACATGCTCTCTCCTGCTAGTGCATAAGCCCCAGTTAGGGGTTTTGAGTAAACAAATAATTTTTCTAACTGCATTTCAGTATTCAAAGTTACATTTTAAAAGGAGCCCTTAAACTTCCATCTTGAAAGGCTGACGGCAGCTATATTGTGGGCGCCACTTGCTCCCTCACCTGGGATATGCCAGTGTACCCTGGCCAGCCCATGCGCTGAGTGACATTAGCATATCCTGGGTGAGGGAGCGAGTGGCTCCTCTGAGATGCCTGCTAGCAGCCTTGCAAAATGGAAGTTTAAAAGCACTTTTAAAATGTAACTTTTAACACAAAAATGCAATTAGAAAATTATTTTTTTTTATTCAGACCTGCTAATCAGGAGCATATGCACTGATTGAGAGTGTCAGAAGATAAACAGTGTTTTCAGTTAAACATTACTTACCAAGACAAGTTGTAGCCAGTGCAGGAGTCTGCTTAATGTCAGTCAGTTTATCTCATAGTACCATGCATCATGAGTAAAGCATTGCACTAACCACTAAACATTTTTCTCCGCATGGTGAAAACAGAGTAAAAATAAGGAATGGATAAATCTACCTTTAATGATGAGATTTGCTTCAGGCTAATCAAGTTGCAGCTGTAGACAGTCATGTTATTATAATAAAAAACTTGATGAGTCCTTCCCTTTAATACTGGCAATGCACTACTATTCTCAATTTAAGTACATATATACTTAATGCCATAAGCTAAAATGTAGCATTTGGGAAAAGTGCAGATGGAAAAAGTTGTGAGGGGCAAGTACAGCTGGGATAGAGTTATGGAGCCAAACTTGAGGTTTGAGAGAGTTCCAGGACAGCAGCGAATGCATGTGGAAAGAGAGCGATTATGGTTTGATGACTACTGAACTGGAGAGGACATACTAGGCTGAAGTTTCACATGAGCACTGTTAAGGAAGGGCTCATGTAAAGTAGATTGTGGAGGGAGAAGAGGACAATTAAACTGTGCCTGGAAAGGACTACTATGTGGGGCTGGGAGTGGAGAAACTGAAATCACATGCTTTAGGATGGGATGGGGTGGGAAAAGTGGGTTGATTGATTCAGCTCATAAACAAGCACACTTCTTGGTGGGGGTGATGTTGGGGAGGGATGTAGGGTAGTTGGCTGCTCCTGAGTCCTGGACACTGTTTCACTTGCTCTGCTGTTGCAGAGTTGCTGGAGAGGATGAATCTTGGGCTGAGTGGAGTTTTGGTTCGTGGTACTCCAAGAGGGAGGGGGATTGGTGACTAGAACTCAAGCTCTCCCATGAGTCATGACCACTGATGTTGGCTGCTAGACTCTGTGGATAAAACACCAACAATAATGACAGTGGCAAGTGAACGTAAGTGTGATATTTAACTGGGGCTGGGGGGGGAGGGAGGTGGGGTCCAGGTGAGCAGGCGTGGTTGAAGAGCCTGTTATGGAGTAGGAAGCAGACACAGTAGTACAGTAAAGAACAATGTAGCTGCAGCCTGGCTTACACGCACCCCACAATGTTACATAGAACATAGAACATAGACTTTGACAGCAGATAAGCACCACTTGTCTCACTTAGTCTGCTCATTTCCCTACCTATTGGATAAGCTGCAGATCCTAGTTAACCAACAGCCAATTTTTTCCTACTCCCTACAAGAATTGCCTTACGTCTGTCCCATGCATTCTTGAAGTCTCCCACAGTTTTAGACCCCACAACCTCCTCAGGAAGGCTGTTCCATGTGTCCACTACCCTCTCTGTGAAAAAAATACTTCCTCACATTGCCCCTGAGCCACCCCCCCATCTTCAAATTGTGTCCCCTTGTTCTTGCACATCTCTTTTTCTGAAAGATGCTACCCTTTTGGACTTTGTTGATTCCACTGAGGTATTTAAAAGTTTCTATCATGTCCCCCTCCCTCCTTTCCTCAAGGGTAACATATTAAGCTCCTTTAGTCTATCCTCGTGTGGCTTTTCTTGCAGACCCTGCACCATTTTAGTTGCTCTCCTCTGGACTGGCTCCATCCTGTCTATGTCCTTGCAGAGATGGGGTCTCCAGAACTGGAAGCAGGACTCCGGATGGGGTCTCACCAACTGTCTGTACAGAGGGATAACAACTTCTTCTTTTCTGCTGGTGATGCCTCTCCCTATACATCCCAGTTTCCCCCCAGCCCTCCGTACTGCCTTCTCACATTGCTTGCCAACCTTAAGGTCATCTGATATGATTACCCCCAGGTCCCTTTCCATTTTTGTTGTTGTTACTACCCCCCCCATTGTGTACTCTTCCCTTGGGTTTTTGTTTCCCAGGTGCATTATTTTGCACTTCTTTGCATTGAATCTAAGCTGCCATACTTCTGGCCATTCCTCCAACCTTGTTATGTCCCTTCTCATCCTTTCCAACCTCCTTGTGTATATCAACCCTGTTGCAGATCTTTGTGTCATCTGCAAAGAGGCATAGTTTTCCTTCCAGTCCCTCTGCAATGTGATCAGTATCAGTGGCTCAGTAGGTAGCACACTCGCCTCTGAGGCTGGGAGATCTGAGGGCTGTGGGTTCAGTTCCCACATCTGGCACTTGGGTTACTATCCCAGTACTGACACTGTAGTGCAGCATGAGAGGGGTGCTGCACTTCTGAGGTGACGTCCTTCAGATGAGACGTTAAACCGAGGTCCCATCTGCCTGGATTGGTGGTAGTTCAGGTGGATATTAAAGATCCCATGGCACTTATTGAAAAGAGTGAGGAATTTTATAACAACCAGAAAGCAAAACATATACAAAATAGTGTTTACAGCACACAAAATCATAATATAAAACAAGGATTAACAGAAATAAGTATTACATCATACATTCAAAAATCAGCAGCAGTTTAGCGACCCAAAAAACTAACCAGTGCCAACTACCCCCCCAACTAAAATAGTAGGGACTTGTTTATTATCATAACAGTAGACCAAAGTGAAATATAAACTGTGGTATGTCACATAAAATAATAAACAACTCATATGGAAAACAAAACAAATGAGTATTGTCAACATACCATGTCAGAGCGATGTAAAAGAAATAATATGAAAACATCCCCCCCACTAAAAAGGATTAGGTGAGTATTTGCAACTAAAAAGCAACAATCAAACAATAATATATACAGTAGAAATCATAATGCACAACAAATGGAAACAAAACAAGTATACTAGCATAGAAATGGGATGTACAGGAAGCATAGAAACCAAGTATGCACAACAAAACAGCATCATAAAATGATTGGAAAATTTAAAAAACAAATAGTACCAGAAGATACAAATGCCCCCCCTTAGAGCGAGGAAGTGGGTCTAAAACAAAACTAACACGTATGCAAAAAAATAGCAGTCCCCACCAAAATTACCCCAAAAGGAGGTTCTAGTTTTGCAAGCAGGGATACCCAGCACTTTTCAAGAAAGCCTGGACATAGCACCATAACCTTTACCCTGTGTCAAGCCAGTTCATTTTCCTCCACCACAATCGAAACAGTTCAGGATGTACTTTTTCCCTTTCCTGAAGTCTCCAGCTAAGTACTACCTTCTTAATGTTATAAATAATCTGGGATGAGAGAGTAATTTCTGCAAGTGTCAAATTACACCGTGCTTGCCACAGTTAAAGCCTATATGACCCATTAACAGGCGCATAGTGATTACATCATAAGTCACCCAGGAGCCTGGCAGAACCCCTTCCACCCAGCTCTGTGATGTAGGATCCCGAAAAGGATTTAAAGGCCACACATCCTGAAATGGGACCAAAAGGAAACTACAAAGGACAATCCACAAAAAAATGTTCCATAGTTTCAACCACCCCTAAGCAGGTTTCCTCCCTGGGACAAAACCTCTCTAAGAGTTCTTTATGCCTCATATTGCCTTTTACCCCTAATCTCTTGTGGAAACATAGCCATAAAAAATCCCACATATAGCGGGGTACCCTCTTGCTTACTAATAATTGTAATTTGGAATGTTGCTCAGAAACTGGTAAATCATGAAACCAAGGATCCACAAAAAGTAATCCTGCAATATAGTACTATAGAATTGCTGGCGGTTTGAAGAAGAAAGGATTTTCTGACAACATGCCAGGATTTCAACTTTGAAACATCGATGAAAGTGACTAGTCATGCACATAGCCGTACCTGCCGGGCCAAAAGGAATCCTGAACCCAATGCCTAAGAAGGGATCTATACTATCAGCCACCCACGGGACCAGATCTTAACAACCCCTTGAGCAAAGGAACTAAATTATAAAAGATAAATATACTATGCAAGAATACCAACGGATTCACCATACCCAAACCTCCTTGCCAATAGGTAAATAAGTGATACCCTCTTCACGGATTTAATCTATTACCCCATAAACAAAGAAAAATACATCATAAAGGGAGGTTTCTAAAGAAGGAGGGGAAAACTGCAGCTATAAACAAAAATATGGCAACAAAAAGTTTTAATCAAATAAATTTGCTTTCTTTAGACATTGCCCTTATTCCAGAGTAACACCCTATTACGTGCCTCCAATAATTGGCTCTCCCAATTGTACTGATGATCATCCACACTCCAAAATAAACACCAAGAATCTTCCTATAGCCAGTTTTAATAGGCATGTCCCAAATCAATGCCACATCAGTGGCCCCATTCCCCAAAGGCAATATCCACTTTTAAACCTATTAATAGAGGAACCAGACATAGCTGAAAAGGTGTGCAATAATGTCCGTGCAGCAACAGCAGAATTTTTATCTGACAGAACTAAAACCAAATCATCTGCATATGCTATTGTCACTATCTGTGGGTCCATATAACCAACTGATAATCCAACAATATCATCTGTATTATTTAGAGCATGCAAAAGGGGTTCCAAGGATAAGACATAGAGTAGGGGACTTAGTGGACACCCCTGCCGTACTCCCCTATGTACCTCAATATCTTTTCCCAACCATCCATTTATGCTAGGTATCAGAGTGATGTCTGTATAGCAGGTACGTAGCCAGTTTATAAATTGTGAGGGAAACCCATACCGTCTCAAACTCTCCCACAGATAACTATATTCTACTTGATCAAAAGCTTTAGCCAGGTCAAGACAAACCAGATGCCCAAACATGTCTCCAGATGCTCCTTTAGCTATAAGCTCCCTGAGTAGGATCAGTGCATCCTGAACCCTTCGATGTGGCACCCCACTAAATTGTGATGGATGTAATAAGGAACCCAATACACCCCGTAATCTAATACAAAGATTTTCATCAAGATCTTATAGTCAGTGTTCAAAAGAGACAAAGGCCTCCAATTATCTAAATCCCCACGCTCCCCTTTCTTTTTATACAGTAAAAGCAACACACCCTGTAACATGCTTTTAGGTAGAGACCCTGCCTATAACCCAGCATTCAATATCCGACATAGTTCAGTACCCAAAACTTCCCACAAACTTTTATAGATTTCATGGGACAATCCATCAGCACCTGAGTAATTCCCGACTTCAGATACCAAATTGCAGTCTTTAGTTCATTTACCATAATGGGTTGGACCAAAGTAGACTGCTCATCTATAGACAAAACTGGGACGGGTCTTCTAAGAAACCAATCATTAATGGGGGTCTCAGGGAGCAATCTACTCTTAAAGGATGCAGTAACAGAGTCATGTATTGTATCTAAAATACCAGTGTTTGTTGTAACCGCCCCAGTTGAGGTGTTTAAATACATCATAGCTAGAGTGTTTAGAAGTTTCAGATTTTCAAAAGGTAAAGTATCCTTCTTTGTACCACTAATCCCATATTTATGCTTTCTCTCCACATCCTGTAAAACCTGAGATTGTAAATTAGCCAACTCTTCCTTTACCTTTTTAATTTGATCCAAACCTGCAGATCCCAAAGACTGGCGGAAAGTAGACAAAAAATGAAGTCGTTCTCTAAGATATTGAAGTCCATCATGCCAGAATCTCCCATTTAAATGACCTATGGTTTGAAAATAGAGTCTGACTTCACATTTCCTGTCCTCCCACCAAGTATTTAAATCTTCATATAGAAAGAAAACAGACTGACATGCTAAAAAAAGGGAATGTAGACCATCAGCCACACCAGGGATATCTAATAAGATAACATTTAATTTCCAAAAACCTGGCCCCCTCCGAACTTCAGGCACGTCACATAACACTAATCTAAGCATTTTATGATCTGATGTGGCACCTCCTGCAAGGACTGTGATTGCACTACAACCCCTGGTGAAAGAAAAAAATAGTCAATTCTGGAAGCTCTAGTTCCACAAAAATAAGTATTTACAAACCCATTAGAGGTAGGCCCAAAAGCATCATTCAAACCAGTATCTGCAAGAAGTTTTGACAAGCTTGCCATATCACTATACACTTTTTTCCTCATTCCAGAAGAAACACTGAAAGGCAAGGAGCAGTTAAAGTCTCCCCCAAGGATAGCAACATAAGAGGTGCATAGAAAAGGATATAATGAATTAAAAGGGTTACTTGATCAAATTTAGATTGAGGTGCATAAACATTAAGTAACCGTAAAGGTAAGAACCCATTTAACATCCAAAACCAAGGCCCTACCGCTAAAATCTCTATTTGATGAATTACTTTATATGTGAATGAAAAACAAATCCCACCCACTTCACAAATCACTTCCCAAAGACCAAAAACAATCTCCCACACCCAACCAGTAGTGGCAGCCTCTATCTCAGAGAAGAATGCAACCAACATCCTGCAGGAAAACACAGTCCAGATTTTCATATAAAAATGAGAATAAGTGCTCTGACGTTTAACAGGAGATTTAATACTATTTGCATTTAAAGTTGCCACTCTAAAGTAAAAGGAACCATGAGTTAATGAAAGGGTAAAGTCACTTTACTTTGCTAGATGCTCTTGTTACCCTTCCACTTTTCCCATCTAATGGCTTAGGGTCAATCTGTCCTTCAGCAGGTTCCAAGGGCTCAGGCCTTAGGGGGGATGCAGAAGGCAGAGACATGTCGGAAAACTCCTCTGGAGCCTCTACCAATACTGCAAAGGTATTAGGGTCAGCAATAGAACCATGCATGGAAGGTAAAGCTGTTTTCCTACCCACCTTCCCTTTCCTTTAACAGATTTCCTTTCTTGCCACTAACCATAGTAAAACCATCTACCAAGGGTCCAAACTAGACAATACCGAATCTGGCAAATAACCCCCTTGTCCTATCTCTGGTATCTCATGAGTCACCACTTCAGGTATATCTATAGAGTCTGTGCTTGAGGTAGAGTTAGCAATCAAACCTGACACGGGCAAAGGGAGACTAGCCCCAGAGGTACTGGGATCCAACCTTCCTCCAGTAGGAATGCCAAGCTGAACTGCCTGCCTAATATAATGGTCCTGTACCCCAAAATCAGCTTCCGGTGTGTTTTTTGCTGCCGAAGGGCAAAGTTCAAATGTGTGACCCACCACATCACAAAGATTGCATTTAGAGGTTTGGAAACAGTGAGCACTAGGATGACCAGACTCCCACAATAAGAACATTTTAGCACATCACAAGAGGTGTTATGTGAATCCGAGACCCACACTTGAAGCAAACCCTTGGCTGACCTGGATAAAAAGGAACCCTATCCCTCCCCAAAAAAAACAGTTGGGAGATGCACCAAATCAGAATCAGTAGAGTGGAGTTTAATCCTAAATTTCCAACCCCATTCCAAAATCCCTCTGCATCCAGGATAGGAACAGGATTCCCTGTATTTCACATCTTTTAGATAACCAGTTAACAATATCTATGACATTAACCCTTCATTTCTGAACATGATCGTAATGACCCTGAAGGCCTGTTTTGAAAGGGCAGTACAATAAAGTCCGACCACAGGGGATTAGTTTTTAGATTTAAATAGCGACTCCAGAATAGTTCCAAAAGAGCTGGGGTGTGAAAACTGACATCAAATGTGAACTCTCCAGGAACATGGATCAAGGCGTAGACTTCAGAAGGGGAAAAACCCATACTTTTCTTCAATAAAGTTTTTCCAACATAAAATCTATCAGGGATTATCCCTGGGCCCAACATATCGTAAACGAATGGCATTTCGTCGCTTGGCTAATTCTAGAGGTTGCCTAAAATGACTGGCATAGAAGGTTTTTCCACAGGTTCCAAAGCTGGCCCTGTATGACAGAGGAAGTAGCCACATCTGCAGCCATTTCCACTGACAGGCTGTCCAAGGGTAGTCCAGAATCAGTAGTAGATTTAGGAAAGGGGAGGCTGGAAGTGCAGAGACTAAAACAACAGGAGAAGGGACTGTTAAAGCCACGGTACTTATCTCTGCAGACTCGGTAGTGCTGAAGATCCATCAGCCGGCTTCCATGAATCATCTGAAATGGAATCCAGCCAGCCCATGCAGCGCATGCTCTGGAGACCAGGATTCATCTACCAGATCTCCCCAATCTTTAGAAGTCGAAACTTCACTGACTTTCGGCCTTTCAGTAGCCGGATGCAACTTGCTGGGCCCCGCTGTTGCTGCAGTGCTCGGGGAACCCTCCGATCTCTTTCACTTCCTGTCATCCTCCACAGTGAGGTTCCTACGTTCCTGTACCAATAATGCACTCACATGAAGAAGTTCCTTTTCCAAACAGCATTGTTTTTCCAACAAACTAAGCCCCAACGTAGCAACAGAAACTGAAGGACCACTTAAGTTGGCGTTTTGCTGGCCACCTCGCAGGTGCATCCCAGCCACCATTTCAGCGTTTCCAGACTAGGTGGAATCAACAGGTAAGGAATTACTCTGGGCTATCGCAGCCCCATGTGCAGCTCCTCCACTGTCCTCCTCCTCCGCCATCTTGGTCCCACCAGAAAATGGGTCCCCCCTGCTCACAGGAAACAGGAAGTAGGGGAATTTCCCCGGTGTCCTTGCCAAATTTCCCATATTCACTAAGAATACCACCAACAGCTTAATCTAGTTCAAGGTCAGTTGGCATTCATCTGTATACCCCTTCCCCGGGTCGTGCCTGAAAATAGGCAGGATTTGTCTAGTGCACTTACCCGGTCAACAAAAACAAAACCAAAAAATGTCACTTATAAAGACTTTAAAAAGGACTGAACCCAGTACTGAACCCTGCGGTACCCCACTAGTAACCCCCCTTTCTTCAGAGTGGACTCTGTTTACTATTACCTTCTGTGTCCTGTTGTCCAGCCAATGTTTTACCCAGGCTACCACCCTGGTACCCACTCCCAGGCTGGCTAATTTGTTTATTAATATTTTGTGTTGGACTGTGTCAAATGTCTTGCTAAAGACTAGGTAGGCCATGTCCACAGACACTCCTTGCTCTTCTACTTTTGTCACCCAATCAAAGAAATTGATTAGATTCATCTGACATGACCTTCCCGCTGTGAACCCATGCTGCCTTGGGTCCTGTGCCCCACTGGCCTCTAGGTACTCAACAATTCTTTCCTTCAGAAGAGATTCCATCACTTTCCCTACCACAGAGGTCAAACTGACAGGTCTGTAGTTTCCTGCCTCTCCTACAGTCCTCAGGTACCATCCCATCCTCCCATGATTTGTTAAAAAGGATAGTCAGTGGTGTCACTAGTTCTCCCCTTAGTTCTTTTAGAATTCTGGGGTGAATCCCATCAGGCCCCATTGCTTTGTCTACCTTCATTTTTAGGAGTTCTTTCAGAACCCTTTCTTCTGTGAAAGGACTGGGATCGACCCCCATATCTAGAGTGCTTCTGTTAATTGGATTAGGTACCTCCCTCTCCTCCTGTTTTGTGAATACTGAGCAGAAGTATTCATTCAGTAGCCCTCCTTTTTCACTGTCCCTCTCTGCCCACCCACCGTCCTTTCTATTCAGCTTCACTGTCCCTGCCTTTGTCTTTCTACACTCCCTGATGTACCTATAAAAGGTTTTATCCCCCTTCTTAACCAAGTTAGCTATCTTTTCCTCAGTTTGGGCCTTTGCTATTCTGATTGTTAATTGTTCTCTACAGATTAGAATACTGACTAAAAGATGCTATTTACATCATCACGAACTAGTGCTACTTTTGTATAATTGGCTAAGCTTGCTGAAGGAAAGAAAATGCATTTTCAATTCTAAGCATCGGGCAACCCCATGTAATGAGGTTAACAGGGTTTCCTGCAAGCACTTGAAACAGTGTTAAACTTACTTACTTAACAGGTGCAAATTACACAGTATCATTCGAGTGAAATACTAGTAGATATAGCAGGGCAGGGCAGGCTGATCTTGCAGACACAAACTGCACAACACAAACTATCACGTATTCACTCAGTGATCATGAGTAACTTTACTGACACTGACTGTGCGCTGATATCACACTGACACCATATCATCACTACCCCCATTTGTTGAACAACTCCAGTCCATACCCACTCCCAGTCTAAACACCATACCTTTCCTGCTTGGGCCTGGCAAGACAATTTTGTGTAAAGACTAAATCAGTATCACCACACTAGGCACTAAACAGATCACTTCACAGTCACAGACAGTGTCCATAATAACAAAATAAAATAAATACCTTTTTATCTTTCAGATGAAAACTGTGTGGACACAGAACAAGATTTTAGCGTTGAGCCATCGAAGACTGGGCTGGCTGTGGCCAGGTGGCTTAGACAGTTGGCTGCAGCCTGTGGGCTGCCCCTCCACTCTCCATGAGCATGCACTTCCTAATTGCTGATTCACCAGCAATTAAGTTATTTTACTGCTGCACCACCTGCAGCTTAGGCTCCCTGCTGGCCTGGCTCACAAAGAAGAATATTGGGTGATTTGGAACCCAAATGACCTTAACCTCATCCTCGCAGGCCAACTCAGCTCTACCCTGGCTTCCTTCAGAGATGCCTCCACTCCACTGTGGTCCACCTTCCTTCCAAACGTTGTGCGACCGACCACCTCTGGATCCTCCGGCTCCCAGTCTTGCCTCTTTCAGGCTACCGAGAGCCACCCTTCACTTCACCTATGACCGCTCAATGTGCCACAGGTGGCCCGCACTGTCCACACATGTGATCCACAGCCCGCTGCTCCCTCCGGATCCTCGAGTTGACTGGCACCTGGGGCAGGCAGTGGAGTAAACTCACCCACAGATTCATCCTCTCAAATCAGTCAGTGACTTTAATCACTGCTGGCCTGGCTCCACACTAGGATCTAAAATTTACAGTACATCTGTCTCTCTCAAATCAGACTTGTGTTATTGTAGTCCCTCACTCACTTGGTACATTCTGATCACCTCATGACAACTGAAGGCTTACGCCTCAAATGGATTGTGCATGTGCATGTGCAAATGGAATGCGTCCGACAATTTGGTGGGGGGGTACAGCTGGCATTGGAAAGCAAAAAATATAAATGACTCCCATAGCAACTGACAACCCTTCAAAGGATTAGAAAAAAAACATAAAGACCTGACATCTGCATCATGAAAAATGGACATCAGCCTTAAACAAGTGAAATGTTAGTGGATGTCAATGACTCCAGGGACTACATTTTTGGATGTGTTGAGCTAAATTATAGACATAAAATACATCCAAAATAGAGTTATCTGAAGGGCTGGACTCACATTTTGTTTGCAAACCAAATGGGGAGGTTTGAGGCCTTTATAGAAGCCAAATCTTTCTCTTTATAGATTCAAAATAAGCAATTTTTAAAAATGCCTTACTATAAAATGCTAATGTACTCAGCTAAATAATCCTTCCACAGCTTTAATAAACCCATCTTCTGGAGAGTATTCTGCACTGAGAGCAACTACGGAGATACAGTGCAGTTATCTTCCCATCTAATTCTTTCCCTGAGGCATCTTAATGGCCATGAGTTTGAGCTGTTATTCATAATGCATAACCAACAATTAAGAATTCACAATTTCATATAAGCTTCTATAGGGAGGTGACCTATTTCTGCCCTCATGTAAGCTATGTATGAAAATTTTGGAATTTTAAGATTTGACCTGTAAAAATTAGAGAAGGGAAACTTGAGATAAGGTGGAGCAAAATACCCCCATACTTCAGCAACATATAGGGCCAATGGATTTACTTTGGCTTCAGCTGCAGTCAGAGCAGGGAGTAAAGTGGAGCTATTGTATTGCAGTTAATTCTAAACAAGGCTTTGGAATTTTGTCTTACTTTATCAGATTTAATTTTTCTTGCAAGGACCAATTTTTATTAGTGGAGAACAAGACACTTAAATATTCATACATTTTAAAATTCACATAATTAAAAGTAAAAGTTTGTATTTTCCCCCAAAGTCCAATATTTGTTTTGCTGAGATTTAACTCCAGTTTATTTGCAGTCTGCAATTCTGAAAAGTGGTTAAGCTTTCTTTGCATCCCTCCTGGAGAAAAGAGAAAAGCACCATGTCATTGCATAAGCCAAGTCAGGATGATAAATTAATGTATGGAGAGTGAAATTTGGTATAATCAAGATTTAACAAAATATTATTCATCTATACATATTATAGTGATGTGGTAGCACCAGTATAGTTAAGGTTGAGCAGGGATTTCTATGTTAAACCTCAAATTTTGCACTTTAATGTCTTCACAACCATTCACTGGATTTGCACAAAAGTTTTCATGTGCAGTCTTTGGGGGGGGGGGCGTTTGATGTGCCAATTTTCATTCTGGTCAGATGTATGAATTTCGAGATATGGATAGTGAAAAAAGTTTAAAAGTCACTGGTTTTTACTGTTTTTTTTTGTCATCACCTAGTGCCCAGACAGTTTGAAATAATTTTGGAATGGGATTTCAAGATAGAAAGGGCATAGTCCATAGATGTGTCTTGCACTGGTTTGGTGAAAAAATATTAGTCTGTTCCAAAGTTATTAAATTTTAAAATTTTGGTTATGCATGCTCAGTACAGTCTTTGGGATAGCTGCTTGGTACAAAAAGAAGAATTTGGTTCATATTGTCCCAAAAAGGATCCCTTTTTGTATGGGGGTCATCCTTTTTCATAAAGAAAAATTAATTTTTCGTATGGTGGCTGTCTTGCTTCCATTTTTCTTCAAAAGCTAAATTTAAAAACCCACAAAAATGACATCCTGGACAGACACCAATGCACGAATCTTGGTCATTGAAACCATGTTAGATTGATTCTCTACATAACTGTTGAAAAATGACCTCCAAATGTTTTTTTTACATTTAACATCTTTTCAGTGACTGCTTCTATTTTTTGTATAGCTATAGAAAAAAAGAATGTAGCCATTCAGAAAAGGATCACTTCATACGAAAAAAAAAAAATTGGAAAAATTAAAGTCAAATTCTTTCTTTGTATGAGGCATCCTTTTCCATATGAACAAAAAACTGACAAAAAGGATCCCTTCATACAAAAAAGAATCACAATGGAAGAAATCTAAGTCTCAATTCTTTTTCATATGAAGGATCTTTTCTGTGCTTTTAAATTCATACAAAAGGATGCCCTCATACAAAAAGAATATTTGATTTTTTCAGACTTTTTTGTATGAAGGAATCCTTTTCATGTGCTTTTTCATTCATAGGAAAAAGGATGCCCTTATATGAAACAGATTTGGACTTAGTTTTGTTTCTTGATTCTTTTTGTATGTAGACATCCTTTTTTGTGTGGGTTTTTCGTTTGATAAGAAAAATGATTCCTTCATACGAAAAAAGACTTTGGACTTAATTTTTTCCCTCATTTGAACTTTAACAATTCATAACTCCCTCAATATTTGGACTTAAGGGACAATGTATATACAAAACAAAGGCCTTAATGAGTACTGCAAGAATAACACATACCCCAATGAAAAATGTAGGGCCCACATAAAAACACACAAATTAAAAAATCAAAATTCTCATAGGATAACACTGGAACATTAACAATCCATAACTCCTCAATATTTGGACTTAAGAGGCAATGTATATAGCAAAACAAAGGTCTAAATAGGTACTACAATAATAATGCATATTCCCCCTGTAAACATTTAGGGCAATATAAAAAAATGAAAATTCCATAAGATAACATCAGAACTTCAGCAAGCCTTAATCAAGCACACTGGTTTTTGGTTTTACTGGAAAATCTGGTTCAAATAATGGTATTTGGTCTTTCTATACACTGGTAAAAACAAAATAATTCATGGAATTTATCATTTTTAACTAGATCAGTGAATCTTCAGAAACTGTATTTTTCTATATATTCTTTCGCATACTATTTTCATTTTGCTTTATTTAATTTGATGTGCACTTGGCCTTCTTTTATTCTGAGTATGTATACATATTCCAAAAGGGTACAAGGATAGAACACTGGTAAAAACAAATTTTAGAGTTGCTGACACTGGTGACATTACCGTTTTTTCCAATTTGCAAAACAGAATTTTCCCTTTATCAATCACAATAAACCAGTGTCCCTGGTCTTAACTACCTCAGTATTTTAACTTAAGGGATGATGTACAGTATGTATCAAAACAAAGGTCTTAATGACTACCACAATAATAACAAATATTCTCTCTGTAAACATTTAGGGGCAATTTAAAAAAAAAAAAATTCCCAGAGAATAACATTGGAAATTCAACAAGCCATAACCCCATCAATGCTTGGACTTCAGGGACAACGTGTATATCAAATCAAAGGTCTTCATGCATACTGCAAGAATACCCCCAAAAAAGACCACATTTATGGGCAATATAACAAAAATGAAAATTCCCATAGGATAACATTGGAATTCAATAAGCCATAGCTCCCTGAATATTTGCATAAGGGACAATCTATATGTCAAAACTTAAGGTCCTAATGAGTAATACAAATAACATATATTCACACTGTAAACATTTAGGGCAATATAAAATAAAACATAAAAATGAATATTCCCATAGGATAATATTGGAACATCAACAATATAACTACCTCAGTATTTGGACTTAGGGGTGATGTATAAATCAAAACAAAGGTCTTAATGAGTACTACAACAATAACAAATATCCCCCCCAAAACATTTGGAGCAATATAAAAACATTTAAATGAAAATTACCATAGGATAACATTGGAATGTATATATTTTAATCAGAGGTCTTAATGAGTACTACAATAATAACATATATTCGCCACTAAACATTTAGGAGCAATATAAAAATAAAAAACATGCAGATTCCCATAGGATAACACTGGAACTTCAACAAGCCATAACTCCCTCCATATTTGGACTTAAGGGACACGCTTCTGTATATACCACAACAAAGGTCTCCATGAGTACTACAGGAACAGCACATATTTTCCCCATAACATTTAGGGGCAATATAAACATTTAAAAAATTAAAATTACCTTAAGATGACATTGGAAGTTCAACAAGCCATAATTCTCTCAATATGTGGACTTAAGGGACAACATTTATATTAAAACAAAGGTCTTAATGAGTACTACAAGAATAACACATGACCCCCTTAAAAAAACAAAACAAAAAAATTAGTGGCAATATAAAAAAATCCCATAGAATAACATTGGAAGTTCAACAAGCCATAACTCCCTCAATATTTGAAATTAATGGGACAATCTATGGGACAAACCCATTTTTCCTCTGCTTGTGCATGTGACTAGGACCTGCTCTAACACTAGCTGTGCTTCTCCTGAAGATTATTTTACATGCACTGAACTGTACGTTTGTATGCTGTAGTCTCTCACACAACTACCACCTACCATAGTAGTGCTTACCTTACCCTAGCAATTGCAGGGTTGCTCTTTTTTACTCATTGCCTTATAATATGGGTTTTGTACATGCTCTATATCCTCTGTAACCTTTCTTGTAAACTTTGCTGTAATATGTACTCTCTTTAACTATGTATTTCTCCTATTGCCCTTGTCCCTCAGGACGCATCTGGAATCGAGCAGTACTCTACTCAGAATGCCTTCCTGGTAAAACTTTTAAATAAATAAAATAAAATAAATAAAATCTCTATATCACAACAAAGGTCTTAATGAATTCTACAAGAATAACACATATCCCCCTAAACATTTAGGGGAAATATAAAAACAATAAAAAAATGCAAATTTCCAAAGGATAATGGAACTTCAACAAGCCACAACTCCTTCAATATTTGCACTTCAGGGATGATCTATATATCAAAATAAAAATCTTAATGAGTATTACAAGAATAACACATATTACCTCATAAACATTTATGGGCAATATAAAAAAGGCATATAAATTAAAAAATACTAATTCCAGCAGGATAACATTGGAACCTAAACAAGCCATGCAACAAATGAAATAAATTGCTATTTTGGCAGAAATGGAAGTGCAGGAACCACAGTGCACTTCTACAGCAACATGCATGTTTACATCTCTGCAGGCCTTCTGCAGGCAAATGAAGATATGATTGTGCTATCTCAAAATGTAAGGAAATTAATTAAAAACAATGTTGTTAATGCACTAGTTAGGGTTAAACTGACAAAATTAGGGAAATGTGGTGTTAAGGTTCCAAACCCTAACACCCCACCCCCACCCTGCAGGCAGCAATAGGAAAAAACATTACTGTTTGACCTCTCCTGCATCTTCACAAATCATTTGTAGGTGTGCCTTGATGCTCATCCCATTCTCATATAATGTCCACATCTCATCTTATTTAGTGATGGAATGGGGTGAGCATTAGGGATGACAACCCCAGGCACACCCCATGCCTGATTTGCAAAGATGCATTAATTACTACATTAACAATGCTGTTTTGCAATGTATATACATATATATATATATATATATATATATATATATATATATATATGTTGTAACTAGTCTAAATAAATTATATTCCATCCAAGATTATGTAGTTTTTCCCAATGAATATTACAGTTTATCATAGTGAAAGCAGCATGAAAGTCAATAAAACTGACGTAGAATTTAACATTTCTAACTTTAATATACTTTTCAGTTAGGTGGGCCACGGTGTAAATATGGACAATGGAAGAAAAGTTAGATCTGAAACTGGCTTGCAAATTAGACAAGTCTAGCTATAATTTACCAATAGCATTAATCTGGCAAGCACAATTTTAGAAAATATCTTGGCAAGAATTCAAATGCTGATAGGTCTAAACCTTTTGTGGTCTGATACATACCCATTCTTAAGAGTGGATGTTATCACAGTTATTCTCCAATAATATAGGATGCAATCAGATTTAAAACTGTTGTTCAAAATATGGTCAAAAAGGAACCCAGATATTTAAATCCCTCCATGGTTGCGCACTCACGTAACTGGTGGGGTAGAGAGTTCCAAAGGGATGGAGCTGCGTGCATAAATGCGTGGGCTCCAGAAGATTTTAAACAGACCCTTGGGATTTCTAGCAACCTCTCACCAGCTGAGCAGAGCAATTGCCCAGGGTGGTAGGGTACTAGAAGCTCTTTCAGGTAGTCGGGCCCTGTCTGTGTAGGGCTTTTAAGTCAAAGACCAACTTTAAGGTGATCCGCCATTGTACTGGCAGCCAGTGCAGACCGTGCACACGGGAGAAATATGGCAGGACTGCAAGGTTCTTGACAAAACTGGGCTGCAGCGTTCTGCACTAGCTGCAAATAATAATTTCCACCCCAGATAGTCCTAGGTAAAGGGAGTTGCAATAATCTAAGAGCGAGGACACAAAGGCATGAACCAGCATGGGAAGGTCACCGGCGGAACATGGTGCTTAATCATGGAGATATTTCTCAGATGGCAAAAGAGTCTTGATGACAGCTGACACCTGTGAGTGCAGTGTCAGCCCTTCGTCAAAAATTACCCTCAGGTTTCGCACCCATTCAGAGGCCAGGAGTGATACACCCCAAGGAAAATCCCTGAGGGTGAACCTGCCCCGATCCCTCTATTAGGCACCCTGGGTCCACAACCAGCACTTTAGTCTTTCCCGGTTCAACTTCAACCTACTCGAATCCATCCACTCCTGGATTTCTGTGAGGCAGCTGTTAAAGACTGAGAGAGCTCCATCCAGGTCAGGTGCAAAAGAAAGGTAGAGCTGGGTATCATTAGCCTAGCAGTAAAACCTCAGCCCATACCTCCTAACAATGTCTCCAATGGGCAGCATATACACTGTGAACAACATGGGGACAACACCGATCCCTGAGGAACCCCACATAACTGGGGGATTGGGTCTGCAGAATAAATCCCAGACACCACCCTCTGAGTTCTTCCAGTGAAGAAGGATATAAACCACCTGAGGACTGTGCCTGACAGCAGGTGGCCAAATTCCCAGAGGGCCTGGGTGCAAGGGTATGTTATAGGCCCTCCCAGTTTTGAATAAACATCAAAATTATGATTTGGGCCCTCCAACCTCATGGGCCTGGGTGCGACTGCACCCCTGCACCTTGTAGCTATGCCCCTGCCTGACAGGCCACAGATGAACCTCAGATGATCAAGCAGAACCCATGGTCTACAGCGTCAAACACTGATGAGAGATCTAGAAGAACCAAGATGGAATGATTCTTCTGATCTCTGGCCATCAAGAGATCATTGAGCACCTGAACCAGCACTGTCTCAGTACTATGCCTCTTTCTAAAACCAGACTGGAGAGTCTCATAGATGTCATGGATGGTCAAATGGTTCTCCAGCTGTACAGCCACTACCTTCTCAACCACCTTCCCTAAAAAGGGAAGGTTAGAGATTGATCTGTAGTTCACATGGCAGTCTGGGTCCAAAGAAGCTTTCTTTAGGAGGGGAGTTACCACCGCCACCTTCAGGAAGCTAGGAAACTCACCTGTTTCCAAGGAGCACCAGACTGTCCATGCAAGGACCAGACCGATGGAATCAATACAACCCAAAATCAGGAAAGTTGGTCCTGGATCCAAACTACGGCATGTAGGGTGCACACCCTGGACAATCCTCATGATATCCATGAACTCCAGGTGGTTGAAGGTACTCAGGAAGGCTGAAGGCTAGGTGGCAAGCACTGATCAGGAGCAACGCCCATAGAGTGTGCCAGTTGGAGAGCTGCCCTGATGTCAGCCACTTTAGCTGCAAAGAATTGAGCAAGTTCGTCGCACTCTATCTGCAAAAATGCTTTCCAGACTTGTAGACAGGCTGGGTTGCACAGTCTGTCCACAGTTTGGAAAAGCAGAGCTGGTCGATTCTGAGTGGTTGCAATCTCCCCGGACAGGAACTCTGTCTTCTTACGGGTGATTGCAGATTGATAGACTTGATAATGGTCCATTAGTCTAAGGTGGTCAGCATCAAGTGCAGATCTCCACCAGCAACACTCTAACCTTCGCCCTAATCACTGCATCTCCCTCAAAGTCCCATCAAACCATGAGGACTGAGGGCGAAGGGAGAGAGGGTGAACTCGGACAGGAGCAACAACGTCATAATGATAGGATTTTTTGCTTAAGCTTCACTATCAGGTTTATAATATAAATCCTACTTAAACTATGTAGCTATTAGGACAGAGTGTATTTTGTAGTGATATAAAGGTGTTTGTATGATATTTATCAGTGCACTTTGAATGTTAAATGGTTGGGTGTAATTGCTCATACATATTAATGATTAAGAAAGTCAAAAGGGCTCGAATGATTGTTTGCTATACCCCCTTTGAAGACTCACAAGAATTGAGGTGCTAGGGGTGTTTGCCTTTTTGCAGAAGTTCCTGTAAGCCCTCCATGTGTAAGTGGAAATACTTTTGTTGTGGAAGACTCAAAATGGAATAAATTGCAGTCCTATGCACTTTACTCGGTGAACTACCTTGTGGACTGTGTTCTTTTTCCACCTTTCCATGTTACTTCTCAATGGTGGACTAGGCATTGTTGTGCACTTCACTTTTTGTTTATACCATTTCCCAAGGTTAGCATGCCTCTTGCAGTGCGAGCAGCAGGTTTTGAATCCGTTGAATTTAGTGGTGATTTCTTTTTGGATATAGTTGTAGGGAGGGTATTGAGGTAGAGACTGAAAGGTAGGGGACCCAGAATTGAGCCTTAGGATACCCAGAATGAACTGGGTGGCAACCAGAGATGGTGTTGTTTATCTTGACACACTGGGAATGGGAAGAGGGTAGTTGGTAAACCAGGTGGTGACCCCTTGGGAGAAGTATAGTTGGACAAGGGCAGATAGGAGGAGAGGATGGCTTACTGTGTCAAATTCCTTGGACTGATCTAAGAAGACAGGTGCCCATTATTGAGGGTAGAGTGAAGGAAGCTGAAAAATTCCAGTAGGGCTGTGGTAGTGCTATGGCCCTGGGGGAAGCCATGCTGTTCCTCACAAAGTAGTTTGTGTGTAGAGAGCTATTCAGAGAGCTGGTCTGTGATGATTTTTTCCAGGGCCTTGGGGGGGAGGATAGAGAGTGGACAATAGTTCCCCAGGAGGTGTGGTCACCACTGTTGTGTATGGTGGTGATGACCACCACATTCCAAGTGGAGGAATTGGCTGAGACAGAGGGAGCAGTTCGGAAGGTTGGTGAGAGGGGTGAGCATGATGTCAAGAACCTGATGGAGCAGTCTGAGATCCAGCAAGTCATTACTGTGGTTGTGGCAGTTAAGGACTTTTAGGAGGCAGGGTTTTGCCTCCTGCTCTGTGACAGTACAGAAATAGAAGGGGGGGACGGAGTCGAGGAAATTTGGGGGAAGGACTGAGCTTAGGTAGGAGAAAGTGGAATTAAGAGTATCAGCAATGCATTTTTGGTCAGAGGAGATGATGCCATTGATGTTGATCTGGGACATTGGGGGGAATGGACTTTCCATTGAGCTCTTTAATGTTGTCTCAGAATTTCTGGGTGGAACCCCAGGAGGAGGCCAGGACTGATTTGTAGTGGTTAGCCTTTGCTTTACGGATGGCTCAGATGCATTTGTTATGGGCCTTATGGTAGAGTTGTCTATCTGAGGTCTTGTCAGAGTCGAGGGCTTTATGCCAAGTGATTGTCGATGGTGCATTTGGTTGAGTAAGGGTTGAATGACCCATGGGATGTTAGTGTTTTTTACAACATATTTAGTGAGGGGAGGTAATAGGTCACAGGCTGTATTGAAGGAGCGGATGAAGTATGATAGGGCTGCATCAATGTCAGGTGCCTGATTGATTGGGGACCAGTCCCAGTGAGATAGGTAGGCTTTTAGCTGTCCAACCTACCCAGTTTGAGGCAGCACCAGAGGGAGGTTTTGGGAGGCAGCTTCTGAAATTTGCTGGACCAGGAAATAAGGATAGGGGAGTGGTCACTAAAAGCATTTAGTAGGACTATGGTGCCAGCAATTTTATGTGGATAATTGGATAGGATGATGCCCAGAAGTGAGGAGGAGCCATTGGTTGGGTTAACCCGGGTAGGATGAGTGACCAGTTGTGTGAGACCTAGGGCAGCAATAGCATCTTTGGACTGATCTGCAGAATTGGAGAGCCAGTTTACACTCAGGTCCCACAGTGTGATTTGCTCTGCTTTAAGTGGGAGCTGGGAGAGGTGGTCAAGTAGGGATTTGAAAATAAGTTTCTGATGATGGCGTGGGAAAAGTAGGCGGTGGTGATGAATAACTGTGCCCTGGGTGGTTGGGTAGGACTTTGATAGTGAGTGCTTGGGCACCATGATCAAGCTGAGGGGTAGGAGAGTGTGAGCTTGGAGGGAGTCTCAAATGTAGAAGGTGCAGCCACCTCCCACTTCACTACCCTGTCTTCCCGGAACAGGGTGTACCAGGGAGGGTAATGAAGAAGTCAGGGGTGGTTTTGAGAACCAGGTCTCAACAATGGTCAGAATGATGCTGGGCAATCCAGCTCTGGAGCCCTACAAACTTTTTAGGAGACTGAAGATGTTCATGGTAGCACTGGGAATCGTGGGTGATGAGGCAGTGCAGGTGGGTGGGTGGGGTCGGATTGGGGTGGATGTTTCCAGACATCAAGAGGATGAATATCATGCTAAGGAGCACTAGGTGGAGCCTGTGGTGGGGTCAGGCAGTGGCCAAGGTGCGGGTACATCCAGAAGGCCTGACAGGGATGGGTAGAATGAGCAGGGTAGGGAACACTAGGAAAAGTGGGGGGGGGAGTCAGGGTGAGGGGGTAAGAGGGGCAGAGGTACCAGAGGGGAGGTTTTGGGGGGTGGGGTGGTGAAAGTGGGGGCAGGGTGCTGGGTAAGAGTGGGGCATGTAGGATATGGTCATTGAGGTCTAAAGTAAGTGGATGATGGTGGGGTGGTGCCAGAGGGGCCAGGGGAGCAGAATACAAGGAGCAGAAATGCTAGGTGGGCAAGGGTGGGGTGATGCTGGGTTTGATAGTGGAAGGACATGGTAGGGGGGCAGGCAGGCATCCGAAGGGGTGTTATAAGGGAGACTAAGAGACACCTAGTTGTGAGGTAGCTGCGATGGCCCAGAGGTAGGGTCACAGAATTGTGGTGGCAAGGGTACAAGGTTCAAAACACTAGGGCAGAGTAAGGATGGATGGGAGAAATAAGGGGGGATAAGGAGGAAGTGAGAGCAAGAAAAAGGGTGGAAAGTGAGTTGAGTAGGCAGAAAAGTGATGGGAGAAAAGTAGTGGGGAAGTGGACAGTAGCGACTTCTATTGGTCAAGGATGGAAAGAGCAGTGGGAGAAGGAGATGCCAAGAGAGGGGTAGGGGTAAAAGCAGGGGTAGGGAGGACAGGAAAGTTGGAGTAGAGATGGAGAAAGGGTCAGCAAGTGTTATGGGGAGTAGACAGAGAGCGCAGTGTAACCACCTAGTAGTGGCTAGTGATAACCTGCAAAGGGGGAAATGAGCACTTAGTAAAAATCAGTTAAGTAATTTTTTTTGTGACAGGGAGACATATTCCACTCCCCATGTCTCAACTATGTCGGTCCACTGCTTGGCACTCACTAAATCATGCCGCCATGTTTTTGTCACTTCTCCCGTAAGAGCACCGTGGAGTGAGCCAATCATGTGGCAGGATAAGGCTGAAAAGTTGTTGCACTATCGATGTGATGTCAGAGCGATAGTAAAACAACTTTTGACTACTGAACACCCTACAACAAGATTTTAAAGGCTCCAAATTCCATAAATAAGCCTTAACCATATACTCTGATATAAATGAATATATGGTCAGAGCACAAAATTGCAGTCACCTTGTAACAAGCTTAGGCTGTAACTAGAATTTAGAATAACAACAGATAATTGGGCTGCTACACAGATGTATACAGGTATACAAGTTACTGGCTAAGCTGAACAAGGGTAGAAAGCTGGGAGAAGCAACACTGGATGCATTTAGCACGGACAAGTATAAAACCTTTAAAAATGAGCAATTAGTATACTGGAACTAAATATGCCTTCAGTTACTTTGTGTGTTCTTACTGTTTGATTCAACACAGGCTTATCCTGAAGGCCCCCCAACCCCCGCTGGCTCCAGAACAGCATTTTGACAATCACCTCCTAAAGATGATATTTCAGGTTACAACAGGCAGGATGTAATTTTTTTTCTTTTTGCTCCTTTGCTATATGAACCTATAGTAAATTGTATTGCATAGGTGTCAACTTAAATATGACTACCACTCCGCTGTATCAGGCAAGTGTTGGAAGCCTGGGAGTGGTCAGATAAATAAGATAAATAAGTCATGCCGAATCTGGCTCATGCATTAAATGTATTAATTGTTTACAGTGGTGCACTGTTCAGCATCCAGCAGAATGTCTACATATTATATATCTGAAAAAAAAAAAACTTAAACAACAAAAAAAATAAGCAATTGAGAAGTAGATCACTCAAAAACTGAGTGCATCCAGATATGGTTTAGCAACAAGTTTGCGAAAATGGGGAAAAATTGAACTAAAGGCTACAAGAAACAGTAAGGAAGACTGCCTAACCAACTAGCAATGAACAAGCAAATAGGACTATGCCTGTTATATTGAGGTTAACACATTAGCAATAAGCCTAGGCAAGTTAATAATGAGGTAAAACACAATTAGAGTGCGTGTTTAAGCAAAACATTTACATTGGTTATCAGGAGGCCTCAGTATATGCAGGGTTACAGTACATGTAGGGTGTAGGCAATTTGATAAGACCTAGAACCTAAGGCACTTGTACACAGTGCTTGCCCTTATCGCTCATTCCATGAACCGTTTCGTTCCTCTCGGTCTGTTGCAAAGCAGATCGCCTTTACACTGTGGTGATCTGTATCGGAATGAGTAGTACAGATTAACTGTAACATTACCTTCCTGTGCCATCTACAGGTGATCCTTTCTGCAAGAGCCAGGACAGCATGACATCCCCTTTTGTAGTGGAACAGAAATGAGCGGAAGGGTGCTTGTACATGGCAATGGAGAACGGAACAAAACTCCACGAACCCAGGAAAGGAGGGAACATGGAATCGGCGACCGTTAATTTCTCTTGCAAAACAGATTGCCTGTACCGGGAGAAAATTTTGCAGTTGATCTGTATCACTTGTTGCAATACAGATCACTGCGTAAACGCCTTTAGATTACACCAGAATTGCGTGTTGGCACTGCCTCAGTAGGATCAGAGAACTATCAGCTAGTAGGTAGTACAGCTAGCTCTAGTTAGTTTGTTAGCAGCAGAGAAGGATTTCAAACAACATACAGCTAGCATGTAATTGATTAGGATCACTCTGTCAGACTGTAGTCATGGCAATATCATCTGCTATAAGTAAACTAAACCAATATTCACTCTTAAGCTGGCAGAAGTTTAGAACACATAGGTTTTAGGATGTGTATACATGCTGGCAACACAGCCAGGGTTCATTGCTGACCACAAGACTTTTCTACTCCCTATTTTTAGACTTTCTTCACACTATGCACGCTCAGTGCATTGGGAGCCAAAGTGGTTTGGCTAAATCCTTGAAGCCAAACAAAATTTACTGCCCAATTCAGAGTTGAACCAAAGTTGCCATTGGCCTACTTCACTCACCCTTACTACAGACAGAAACATAGAATTTGATGGCAGATAAGGACCACTTGGCCTCCTGGTCTGCCCATTTCCTACCTACTGTAATACTGCAGACCCTACTGATCTCTGGCTTTTACCCACCCTTTCCTACCAACTATGGTTCCCTTGTGCCTATCCCATGCAATCTTGAATTCCACCACAGTATTTTCCCCACCACCACCTCCTCGGGAGGCTGTTCCATGCATCCATCACCCTTTCTGTGAAAAAAGAGTTTTCTCATGTTTCCTCTCATCTACCCCCAGCTTCATAGCATGACCCCTTATTCTTGAACATCTTTTTCTCTGAAAAATGCTACCCTCTTGTACCTTATTTCTATCTGTGATGTATTTGAAAGTCTCTATCATATCCCCCTCTCCCTTCTTTCCTCCAGGGTGTACATACTGAGGTTGTTTAGTCTGTCATCATAGGGCTTTTGATGTTGACCCTGCACCATTTTAGTTGCCCTCCTCTGAATCACCTCTACTCTGCTTATGTCCTTCCGGAGATGAGGTCTCCAGAACTAGACACAGTACTTTAGATGAGGTCTCACCAATGATCTGTACAGCGGTAACACCACCTCCTTCTTGCTGCTGATGATACCCCCCCATACACCCTAACATCACACTGGCTCTCCCCATTACCTTGTCAAAATGTTTGGCCACCTTTAGGTCATCAGATATGATTACCCTGAGGTTTTCTTCCTGTTTGGTGGTTACCATTACCACTCCCGCCATTTTGTACTCTGCCCCTGGGTTCCTGCACCCCAAGTGCATAGACAACAGCTAGTGAGTTGTGGACTCTGAGCCTTTAGGAGGAATAGTAAGAAATTCACTAAATGTAACACTATATGGTACACTGTAATATATTCAAGGATCATGAGAATACTCTGGGTGCATACATTTTTTTGAATACTTGGGAGGTATTAATACTCGACACCCCAGATATTCAGCTACTTTTTATTCACAATTGAGGCCAAAAATAAAAGAAATAGAACAAAAGAGATCCGTATCCCTTCCCAGGAGGCCAGGACTAGTTCCCTGACTACCGTCCTTCCCACTCCTCTTTGCAGACATTTCCTGCCTTCCACCCCCTCTCTCATTCTTTTGCCACCTATAGGCACTGTGCCTGCAACCAGCCATGTCTTTTTCAATAACACCCTACTCAGTAGCCTGAAGCCCCAGTCCTTAAAATGCCATTAACATTGAAACATGGAATTTGGCAGAAAAGGACTGCTTGGCCCACCAGCCTGCCCATTTTCTCTACATACAGTGTCGTGGCAGACCCTACTTGATCTCTGGCTCTACCCCCTTCATTTCCACTAAGATTCCATTATGCCAGTTCCATGTAATCTTGAACGCCACCACTGTTTTCGCCACAGCACCTCCACTGGAAAGCTGTTCCAGGCATGCACCACTTTTTCTGTGAAGTAGTACTTCC
Organism: Neoceratodus forsteri; assembly: GCA_016271365.2. Classification (NCBI taxonomy): domain Eukaryota; kingdom Metazoa; phylum Chordata; order Ceratodontiformes; family Ceratodontidae; genus Neoceratodus; species Neoceratodus forsteri. The sequence goes on from CM028130.1 coordinate 288,164,287, forward strand.
TTGCATCCTTCCTGAATCTACCCCCTCCAGCTTCATCTCATGTCCCCTTGTTCTGATCATTTCTTTAGAAAAATGCTCCCTCCTGAACCTTATTTGCCCCTGTGAGGTATTTATAAGTCTCTATCATATCCTCTCTCTCCCTCATCTCTTCCAGGGTGTATATATTAAGGTCCTTAGTCTTTCCTTGTAGAGCTTCTGATGCAGATCCTGTCCAGTTTTAGTTGCTGTCCTTTGGACAGCCTCAATTCTGTCTATGCCCTTGTGTAGTGAAATCAAAGCAAAGGAGCTTTCGGCTGCATCTCTAAAAGGCACAATGAAACTGCCACAATATAGCGTACTCTAACTATAGTTGATTAAATCTAAAAGCTGAGGTAGCACCCCAGTAGTATTGGTGTATACTAAGTGACAAAATGATTGATGGGTTTTAATGGCCCTCCCAGAATATGTTGTAGCCCCCCATCCACGTCCGTCCGCTTTCAGGCAGAATATAATGATAGCCCCACCTATGCCACATCCTCTTCCGGGGCACAGAAATGATGTAGCACCACCCATGTCCAATGATGCAGTTCTGACTGCGCCGGATGTTACACAGTATTCCCACCCTGGATATAATGCACCCCCCTTTTCTGGCATGGGGCTATGACGCACTTATGGGTTGGGCAAATCTGGGCTTGTTCAGGCTTGTCAGAACATGTCAGAGGGTCCAAACCAGACTTGGTACATATTTTCTGTGAATGGATAAATAAATAAAAAAGCAAAAACACTGATTGTGTGAAACTAACACATTTGATTAAAATGGTTTTGTAGTAAATGCATGTATTTTTAAAATGCTGTTTTCAAATTTTGGGAGTGAGTATAGTAGCAGTCAAATTAAACAGTTGGTTTTTCCTCACTGGTTTTATAATTTTCTTTTCTTTTTGTCAGTCTAAAGTGGATTTAGTGTTTCAAATGTACCCTATACTTTTAGTTTGATTTTGTAAATGGAGCAGTGCTTCTTTCTGCAAATAAGAATTCTCTCCCCACATACACAATACTTTTAAAACTTTTTGTCACCTGCATCATAAAAACAACTTATTTTGTTTCTGTTATCATGCCCTTGAATCTGGTTTACAAAAATTCTGTCCTGCTGCAAAATGTTTACAGATTATCAAAAGTCATATCCCTGTATCAAATATTGTTTTGTGTATGTATCTAAAAGCTTAATGTTATCTAAAACTCTACAAAATGTTTTTAGTGTTACCCAAAATGAACAGAAGCTGCTGGGCTGGAAGCTGGTTTGCAAATGTGTGTGTGTTTCAGGCTCCGAGCAGAAATTTATGTTGATGGTATATGTGCAGTCTCTGTGCAATGGCCACAGTGGTCTGAGTTTGACCTTAAACGATAATGGTCAACAAGCTTGGGAAAGTTTAGGAAAATGCTATTTACTTACAGTTCCATAGCTAGATACCTAATTTTTAACTTTATCTTTTACCATTCTTCTAAAATGGGCAGTCACAGAAGGTACCACCCAAAACAAAAGACCTTGACCTTTCTCAAAGCAGAAATTTATGTTGATGGTGTATGTGCAGCCTCATGCAATGGCTACAGTGGTCTGAGTTTGACCTTAAAAGATAATGGTCAACAAGCTTGGGAACATTTAGAAAAATGCTATTTACTTACAGTTCAATAGCTAGATACCTAATCTTTAACTTTTGTCTTTTACTATACTTCTAAAATGGGTAGCCACAGAAGGCACCACCCTAAAAACAAAATACCTTTTTAACTTTAAAATGCTATAGCTGATTGATATGCCTGGGAAAGTGTATGAACAATGCTATTTATTTATAGCTTAATCGTTGGATACTTATTTTTTAACTTTTCACGTGTCTTTGTTACAATGTTTGGGGCGTGTCACAGCACCTTGGACAATATAAAAGGAGTTGCTTTAGACTGCTTGAGTCTCTGCCACTCTGAAGCAACCTTTGGTAAGCTTTTGAAAAGTTGTAGCCTGTAAACTACTGTTGTTATTTTGACATTAAAATGGCAAATTATTTTGCAAAACAGTTTTCTCAGATTGGCTTTCATGATCTTGTTCTAGACTCAGAAGACCCACAAGGAGCTGTTGGTGAGTGTTCTTTTTAATTTTTTGTAATATTTTGATTGCTTAAAATCATGCTTATAAGACTATAACTAAGTTTTCCTAATTCAGGTTTGCCGGCCCTGTGTATACAAAGCAACTCTTCTGCAGGTACACACATCACATCATATGTTATGTCCAATTAAATGTACCAATGTCTTAATTATGTGGACAAGTCCAGACAAGATCATAAAACCCCTCTGCCCTGCTCTGTTATAACTGTGTTGCATGAGAACATATGCATAAGTGGATTTTCTGCCTGTGTTGCTTACATTATGGTGTATTGTATAGTAATTAATTTATCTGATAGTGTTGTAGCCACATTGCTGCACTGTGAGCCTTAGTTTAATTCATTGACAACTGCAAGGTTAGTAATAATATAAAGGTTTGTTAATATACATTTTGGTAATTTGTATCAATTAATGTCTACACATGGTTCTAAACCCTCTAGCAAACAGATTTATTGACCCCTACACTTTGTAGATAGATGAAAAAAACTGCTGAAGTTTAAAACTAGCTAAATACTGTTTTTAAAGTGTAGAGAAGTAATAGCTGTTTGACTACACCCAGTATGCTTGGAAAACCCTATCTGTTTAGTGATGACATATATACTGCATTGATTTTTAACAGAAACAGGTCAGCCAGAGTCCACATCTGAAAATAAAACAACATCAATTATTGAAGACAAAACAGAGGGTATGTGTTAAAGTTTTTAATAGTGTCGGGCATTAACTGAAAACTAATGACTTATTTTTACAGTGCTGGAGATGGATAAGGGGGCTGCTGTGGTGGTATTTGCAAATATTTTCTGTTTTATAAATTTAGCATGCTTTCTTGCAACAAAAATTATAATATATTGCCATGTGTTTTTACAATATTTGTTAAGAAGTTTTGGGCATGGCTATGTTTTTAAATCACATAGTTTTTCTGATTTTATAGTTTTAATTATGTGTGACTCATTGTAGCAAACTATTTAATATGTTGGTATATTGCATGTTTGAATTCAGGATGTAGTCAATACGGTGTATAGTGCTGATATATTTATGTTCTCTAATTTTTTGTTACTAGGTGATACCGAATTTAATCATCTAGAAGCTGTATTTCAAAAGTCTGCAAGAAGGCATTACGCATATTCAAGGCTATCCAGACAGAAAAAGCACCCTATTAACAAGGCTGGACCATCCTCACACACAGTGCCTGCAACCACGGCAGCAGCCCAAAAGCATAATGACATTTTGAAACTTTCTTCAGGCCCCTCTTGCTTGTCTTTCAGAGCTGGCCATACACCTTCTACCAACAAAAGTGCAAAACGTGAACACTGTTGTTGTACAGGGATTGGGGTTAAGAGGTGCTGCAAACATAATAATAAACAAACACAAGCACCTGTTACAATAGACTGTGCCACTGATAGTATAACTGCACAGCAGGCGTGCATTAAATCATCAGCTGTGTGTGTAAGTAAGGCTGACCCTATAATTACACCTGGAACACTGATACCTGAAAAAGTGTCACCACATGTTAAAGGCCCAACTAGTGGTACACTTGTGTATACATATAGTTACAATTTAGAACCTTTTGGCATACCTGTGACAGACTCTTCACATATGTAAATACCCACTGGTTGCAATCTAATATTTGGAATTTCTAATAACACAATTAAGGTGGTTAGCCTTGCAGAATCATAGTCATAAAGTCAATTTTAAATAATTCTGTTAGCTGTGACTGGTATACCAAAAATGGTGGGTACTAGGAAACTAATTCAAAAAATTAGCTGTAGGAGATGTAAAAATGTGTACTATTCAAAATGAGTGTAATAAAATTATTAATAGAATTATTCAACAAGGGCGGGTCATCAGAAACACTAGGCGTAATATAGTAAGCCAGTATATTAGCAGTAGAATTCGAAGGTCTAAAAAAATATTGGTTGACTGTAGCAGAATGAAAAAAACAGCAGAGTCCTTGGCACAGACACAAGCCACAACAACATAATCATGGGGAACCGGGGTCATATACATCATGTTGTGTTTGTGCTTGTTTGAATGATTGTCTTGTGTGTTTATCAAGCCAGCAGTCTCCTGAGTGCCAAGAAAATAGTGACTGTGGAACAACGTGTTGTATGAGTGAAAACTGTGAATGTGCACAGAGTGATAATTCTGATATTTGTAGGGGTCTGACAGACAGCGAGGTATGTATGATGCCTTCTCAAAACAACACAATTGATAATTCTGACAGTTGTGTTTGTGATTGTTTGTGTGCTTGCTCTGTGTGTTTATCAAGCCAGCAGTCTCCTGTGGGCCAACAAAATAGTGGTTGTGAAACAGTGTGTTGTATGAGTGAAAACTGTGAATGTGTGCAGAAGTGATAATTCTGATATTCGTATGGAACTGTCCAGTTGTGAGGAATGTATGGGGCCTTCTCAAAGCAACATACCTGAACACATGCAGATAGGGGGCGGTGGTACCACAGACCATGAAGAAGATGAAGAAGACATGTGTAGTCAGGAGGTCCCACAGGAGAGGGAAGATGCTGTACCCAGAACCTGTGTATTTAGAATTAATAAATGAATATGAAGTACCCAGAAATAATTTTAATGGTACTGAGTATCGCCAGCAGTTTCACTTCACTAGCCTAGACCAAATAACGTCCATAGATCAATACTATTCTGCAATCCACACAGCTGTGCAACAGTTGTTGGACAGAATAAGGCCCACTTTGGGTAATAATGATTTTGTACAGCTACACCTGAGTTGTGATAGCTTAAATGATCCTGTGTACTTATTACGTCGGAACCCCAATGAATTAAATGCAGATGAATTTTTAGAACATATTTCCAATTTATTAAACAGCAAGATGGAGGTGTGTGCTAATGAGACATTAATGCTGGTTGTGACAATTGTGCGAAATGTGCATGGGGGCATTTCCAGGGATGTCAGAAGCATCTTATCTAGCCACATTGTAAAGCAAAAAGCAAGACACCTAGTTAATATTGTAAATCAAAGTAACACATCATGCTTTGCTGCTAGTTTAATTGCTTCGCTACACAAGCAACTAGTTGATGTTCAGATATTAACAAAAGCTAAAGATTTACACAACAGGGTAGGCTTGTCAGAACACACACTTGTAGATTTGAGTCACATACACCTACTTGAGACAGAGCTAAATGTGACCATCCTTGTTTACTGTATGAACAAAGCTGGGACATGGCAGAAGTTTGTGAGTTCTCCTAATAAGCAGGCTAATACAGTTTTTATGCTTTTACCGAAAACCATTATTATGGTATTAAAAATCTTAAAGGCTTTTTGGTGCCAGAAATGTGTGGAGCATTGTCATGCCCTTTTTGCACAAGGTTCACACATGCCCTAACATGTGCCATGCATGCAGATCCTTTGGCTGCAGTGAAGTGCAAAGTGAGGTGGTACAGTGCCCTGATTGCAATAAACACTGTAACTCCACAGACTGTTACAGGCAGCATAAATTGACATTCCCCAATTGTCATTTAACTAAAGTATGCAAATCATGTGGAAAACCTAAGGAGGGTGTGCATATTTGTTTTCAGCCAAAGTGTCATAACTGTCTTACAGATGTACATCCTTTTGAACCCCACTTATGCTATATTCAGCCATTAAAGACACCGCCATGTTCAAGCAGCTATATATTTTATGATTTTGAATGCATGCAAGATGTCAGTGCTGGTGACTCTAGACATATTCCTAATTATATCTACACCATTGAAAGAGGTCACAGGTGGGAATTTGAAGGCAGTGACTGTGTTGCACAGTTTGTAAAAAAGTTTATTCAAAAAGGGTTTAAGGGGTACACTTTTATAGCTCATAATGCAAAGGGGTATGACAGTCACTTCATCTTAAACCAGCTTGTAAAAGAGAAAATGAAGATGGAGTTATTGACTCAGGGAAGTAAACTGATGTCTGTAACTGTAACATGGCTAAAAATCCGTTTTATTGACAGTTTAAATTTCCTACCTATGAGACTAGCTGCTATGCCACATGCAATGGGCTTTGAAGGAGTAAAGGGGTTCTTCCCACACTTTTTTAACAAACCAGAAAATCAAAATTATGTAGGGCCTATGCCTGACCCCAAAGATTATAGTATAGATTACATGATGTCAGATGAAAAAAACAGTTTTGGAGTGGCATGGATTGCATAAAAAGATATATTTCATTTAAAAGGAATTACACCTACTGCAAGTCAGATGTAGAGATTCTAAAACAAGCATGTGAAATGTTTCAAGATGGTGTAGAGGAAATGTTTCAAGACATTGCAGAGGTGAGGGGAAAATTGACCCTTTCAGTACATCACTATAGCATCAGTATGCATGGCCATGTATCGATTTAAATTTTTAGAGCCAGACACCATAGGGATTATACCCTCTGACAACTATCACCGCCAGTGCAAGGGTTACTCCACACCTGCCATACAGTGGCTTATGTACATAAGTAAACAAGAAAACATTTCCATACAGCATGCTTTGAATGGTGGTGAAGTGCAGGTGGGTAATTACTTTCTTGATGGTTATGTTGTAATAGACGGTGTCCCTACAGCATTTGAGTTTTTAGGTTGCTTTTATCATGGCTGCAGGGAGTGTTTCTTTGAAGATTTGTTTAACCCAATGCTTGGCACAACCTACAAACAGCTATAATACATGACTATCAAGAAATTAAACTTCCTCAGGTGTGAAAAGGTATGAATGTAAGGGTTATGTGGGAGCATGAATGGAAACAGCTGGTGTGTGAGAATCCTCAGTTGCAGGCCTTTTTGAAAGTAGCTGATTTTCCTGAGCCCATGGATCCCCGTGAATCACTTTATGGAGGGTGTACAAATGCTCTGCGTTTATTTTACAGTGCACAGCCTGGTGAGAAAATCCATTATTATGATTTTACCAGTTTGTATCCCTATGTGAACAAGACCAAGACATACCCCATAGGTCACCCAGTGGTTATATACGACAATTTCAAGGATCTCAGACAATATTTTGGGATTATAAAAGCTAAAGTGTATCCGCCCCACAGTCTATTTTTGCTGTTGTGCCCAGCAGGATAGGTGGCAAGTTAGTGTTCACACTGTGTCGCTCATGTGCTGAGACAGTTCAGCAGTCACAATCATGTATCCATTCAGATGAACAACGATCTCTGGTGGGCACATGGTGTACTGAAGAGCTAAAGCTGGCTTTAGAGAAAGGTTATAAGGTGGCCAAGGTGTATGAAGTCTGCACTACCAAGACAGGTCAGACAGTCTTTTACAGACTATATTAAATTACACCTAAAGGGAAAACAGGAAGCTTCAGGATGTCAAACTGGTGTACATCTGATGTAGAGGCGTAAAGCTTACATCAGACAGTACTATGCTAAGGAAGGTGTTGTGTTAGAAGCAGAAAATATAGCAAATAATCCAGCACAAAGACAGATTTCAAAGCTCTTTTGAATTCTTTGTGGGAAAAATTTATCAGCGACCTAACTTGACGAACACAGCTCTTGTCAAGGATGCTGAAGAACTCTTTCAGTACCTTTTCACGGATCGCTACCATGTATCTAGTCTGTATTTCATCAATGATGATACAGCCTCAGTACAATGGAAATACACTGAAAACCACTACACAAACGCTACCAACATTAATGTTGTTGTGCTGCCTTTACCACTGCTTATGCTCGACTTCAATTGTACAGTTTACTTGAAAGCTTGCAGGACCGCTGTTCATACCATGATACAGACTCGGTCATTTTGTCAACAGACGGGTGACTGGGATCCACCACTGGGCGACTATTTGGATGATCTGACCAGTGAATTACCACATGGTGAACACATTGTGAGTTTGTGTCTGGTGGTCCTAAAACCTATGGCTACAAACTGACCAATGGTAAAATTTGCATGAAGGCAAAAAGCATAACACTAAATATGTCTACTAGTGAAAAGGTTAACTACAGCTGTCTCAAATCACTAGTACAGCATTTTGTCAAGGACGGTGGTGCAGGAGAAGGTGTTGGGGTACAATCAGTTACTATTGGACTGAAAAAAATTGTGAGAAGCAAAAAGAGCATCACTATTGAAAACAGGCCAGAAAAGAAAACCTTCAGGGTTGTCTACAACAAAAGGGTTTTGACTGAGGAGTTTAAAACATTGCCTTATGGCTTCTGATATGAGTATGGGTATGGATATACGTTTGCAGCACCCTTTTTCCTGTATTTTGGCTGGACCATCAAACTGTGGGAAAAGTTATTTTATTAAAAGCATGCTGGAAGCTGGTCTCAGTGCTTTAACAAGATTTCCAGAAAATATTATCTGGTGTTATAGCTGTTGGCAACCTTTGTATACAGAATTACGTAGTAAATTTCCTCAGCTGAGATTTATAGAAGGTATTCCTAGCACTCTACATGATGATGAACTATTACCACCTCAAAAAGTAAATCTTTTAATTGTAGATGACTTAAAGGAAACAGCATCTGAAAACTGTGAAATTCAGAAATGTTTCACACAGTACTGCCACCACAGAAATGTTAGTATCCTGTATGTCACACAAAATTTGTTTGTCCAGGTTAAAAAAAGCAGGATCATAAATTTAAATGCTAATTATATAGTTTAATTTAAAAATCCCAGAGATAAGCTGCAGGTCAGTACACTGGCCCACCAGGTGTATCCTGGAAGGGCCAGATTTTTTGAAGAGGTCTTTGAAGATGCTACTCGTGAGGCCTATGGTTATCTTCCAGTGGATTTAAAACCCACTACACCAGAAACATACCTCTTAAGGTCTGGTTTGTTTCCACCTGCTTTACCTGTTGCATACATAATGAAACAGAATGCACCACAAAAATAAGAACTGCCTCATTTGTTCATTGTAGCCAGATAGTCATAGCCCTGGGACATGTCAGCATGTCTGAAAAGAAACCTTGCAGTGCTTAAGCTGCTGGTGAAGGGGCCACCACGACAGCGAAAAGCTATTCTCTGTTCGGCCTCTGATGATTTAATAGCAGCTATTGCAGAGGTGGCACTCAATGCTATTAAAGGGAATATACCTCTCACAATTCATCAGATTAGGAAGCTAAAGAGGAGGCTAACATTGTTAAAAATTAAGTAATAAAAACTGTCTGTTAAACATAGAAGCATCTTGTAACACAGTCTGGGGTTTCATAGGTACCTTGCTCAGTGTGGCTATACCATTTTAACCAGCCTTCTATCAAGCAGATGAGTCAGGCATGGCTTATGCACAAAAAATGTATTTGGTACCTAAACATCAGCTGGACATGCTAAGAGGTCAGCCACAGCTTGAAGAACTACCAAGAAAGAGTGTGGAACACCAGCTGGATGCTGAGATGCAGGCTGTTCTTCAAAGGACTGACCTCTCTGAATATGAGAAGGCTAAAGTATATGGGAATGTGCTACAACGCTATCTCACAGTTGTACACCAGGGTGAAAAAGATGTTGCAAACTTGTCATTATCTTTGACACCACATGCGCTAATGCAGCCACAAGATGACAACACACTGCTACCTGGCACTGATAACATATACAGTGACATATTACAAGGTGTTTCTGTGCATGCCGAAAAACACTGAAATGTTGTTAAACAAACTAAAAGGTCTGCTGGTGTTACAGATTGGAATGATCGTGGTGAATTTATATATCATGGCGTACCTATTAAAGGGTCTCACATATATGATTTAGTCAGAGCTGTTACTTTGCAAAGATATATAACTGATGCTAAAAAACCTAGGGGGTGGGATAAATTTATCAATGCTTTAGCAGAAATTAATGCTCCTGAATCAGTGGTACCCAACATACAAAACAGGTATTTGATTCAGAGTTCTAAAAAACAGCTGTCAGAGGTTCTGACAGATACTTCTGCAATGACAGCATCTGAATCCCACACAGCGTCACCAGTGACAAGGATAAGAAAAATCCCTTTTAAGAAACCACAATGGTTAATGTTTTAACACCTATGCTATGTCCTACACAGTTCTCCTAATTGTGTGTTTTTGTACATTTTATTAATTAAACTATGTGCTGTCTTTTATTTTATCATATTGTAAAAGTAAACCAACACTCTGATGCAATTCACAAATGGTTGTGTTTATTGTCTCCTCACAACAGAACCTTTATTAATTATACACTATAAAAACAAGCTACAATGTTGTCTAGAAAATAGAGCATGCATTGATCGTGGATCTATCAACAGTAATATCGCTGGTTATAATCATAACATGAAATTACTGTCTGAGGGCTTAAAGAAAAAAGAAGGCTTCAGCCTTCTAACAATTCTACATTGCTTGACAAATTTATAAACTTTCTGATCATTCATTATTAAATTATCAGAATACAGACTAATCACATCATTAAAGGAAACACCTTTGCATCTATGATGTAAGAAAAATATGCAATGGTGTCCGCAGGTCATAGATGTTACATCTTGAACCTGTTTAGAGTTAAACAGTGTTTCTCTCACATTTTTCCTGAAAAACATAACAACTGGTGGTGGAAAAAATGTAAAGTCTGGAGGAAATCCATAAGAGTCAAAAAATTCACCAGTGGTGTGGTCAGGTAAATAAATAGCTAACCAATGTTCACCAGGCATAGACTGGGGCTGTGTATTCACAACTAAAGAGGCTGGCATGCATGTAAGTCTCTCTGAAGGTAGTTGATCACTTGCAAAGACCCCCCAAAAAGCTATTTCTGGTAGAAGAGTTGTTGTGGAGAAATGTGTCCAGTTGTTGAGTATTCATGTTTAATTAAAGTCAAACACAACGTTTCGTCTTTGATTAATCTCCATAACATTATCAAAAACAGCATACACCACCATATTCACAGTAGCTGGTAGTGGGTCAGCAAACCGTATTTCAGATCTCAGGTTTTCTGAGCGGATTAGCGAATAATGGTCACTACAGTCTTGGTCAGGACTTAGATCAAAAGCAAAAGTGTGTACTCCGACAAAAACCTGCACGGTCTATCAGCAGGGGCTGTCTTTCATATGTTTTCCAATGCGTGGATCAGGTTGATATATTCTCTGACAGCATTACCACTTGTAAAGTTAGGCTGCAGTGGTTTAGCAGGGACTTGTTCACCATCCACCTAGGGGCTATAAAGTTAATGTTAAAATGCTTAAAATTGAATGGGTTTTATTATACATACCACTGAAAGCATCATTATCAACAAATCCCATCACCAATAATTTAGGTATCTGACCAGAAACAGATTAACTTGGTTACATACATGGCTCCCACCTGATATACTGAACACTTTCATGCTAACACGATCAATAAGGTACTTTGCATTAGCAGACTGTAAAGCCTGAGCATGGCCGATACGTACAGCTGGTGAAATTTTTACCCTTTTTACATATAGCGATGCCGCCTTTATTTGTAATTTATATTCTTCATTTGCATCACCGCTTATTAAACAAAATTCATTCTTGTTACGAACAAGTTTAATTTTAACATCCACTCCATTCAAGAGCAATTTTTCCTGGAAAAAAAGGTCTGCGTGAATCGGTCCAGCCAGTTCTACCATGCGATTGACTGCTGTAAGCTGCTCGCTTTTTAAAACCCTCGTTGGGCCATTAAGAGCTGTATTTTCATGCTGCCCTGTTGTATCTTTATAAAATAATCCAGATGAAAATTGTGTAGACAGGGTGTCTCGATGTAATTAAGCAGTGATTCAATAACTGCTCTGGGGGTAACTGGTTACTTTGCCTAATTAGACGATCACCCACCACTATATCCACCGGCTAAAGATTGTTCCTAAAGGGTAGTTAATTAGGCTCACTCTAGCCTGATCATCAATGTCACTACCATCAGCCTTAGTGATCTTGCACAAAAGGTATAACAAGGTATTGTTTAAGTCAACGTAGTCTTCACCATTACCTGCCACATAAAACTCAGAGGGCACTATCACTTAAGGCTGACAAGGGTGGGATTTGACATAAAGGTTTTTCTCATACTGGTTTGGGTCAGTGGTAACATGAAGAGGTCTAGTTCTGATTTTCCACATTCTTGAGACATGCAGTGTACCAGAGACATGATTTAAAATAAGTCCCTTTGTCTGTTGCTTACGCTGTTTTCCCTCCTTGCGCTTATGTTTCACAACTGTTCTTTTCTTTGAACACGCAGCCTTTTAATAGTGCTTACAGATACCTGGGAGGCTATTCTCCTTTTCTTATTGGTTCTCTTGTAAGCAACCATTCCTGACCCATCTTGTGGCTTCTCTGGATCATGTGATGTAAAGGAAATCACAACATTCCCCACTACATCTTTTACAATATTTTTAGCTGCTGATTTAAGGTGGGGTTTCACTATCTGCAAACCTTTTTGTAATAGTGGAACAGCTTTTCTAAATAAGCCTCTAAATATACCACCTATGCCCGCACCATACATAACAGGGACTCCATGAAAACCAGACAAGCTATGACCAGACTGTGCTTTGTAATAGGCCACATAAAGGCTAGGGTTGCTGTACAACCTCTGTGACATTGTAGGCATTCAGAAGGCTCCTTTAACAGAGCGAAAATGAAGCTTCACGATCACTTTGCCAAACAAGAATAACACATTTTTGTCTTGATCATTCTTTATTACAGTAGTTATAGTGTCAAACTGATGTTTGCTGATTGGTATATAATCTGGCTTATCATAGCGTATGGTTATGATGTCATTATTCTTACCAGATATTTCCACACAACGAAGTAGTGGGACATGGCTATCTCCGACTCTTTGGTGCTCAACAATATCAGAATGTACAAACAGTGTATAAAAGCCACCATTGATGTCTGCATAATATGGTACAATGCTTGACTGCACTTGTGGGATGCCAGGTGGTACCCCCAAAATACGAGCAAGCTTATTGCGAGCTATAAAAGATTTACCACTAATGTTGTGGAATTTTATTTTCTGGGCCTGACTGTCATATTCTAGCCACAATTCTAGCTTTGCACTTTCCAGTGTCTCATTGATGGCTGCTGTGACATTTTCAACATTTTGATAATAACCTCTGGGGATTGATAATGTTAATATTGGCCTAGAAGTTTCACCAGCATAAAATTTCTCATCGTGTGATGTAATATTGTCCCATGTCCTTGGGTACTGTATTTCCGACAGACCAACTTCCCATAAACCCACTAAATTGATAGGTTTTGCTAGTTTCACAGTATAATCTGATATTGTGTTGTTGGGAAACATTTCAAAAGAGGCATTGCTGGGGCAATGTAACATAAAAACCATTCTCAGACATTGTTTTACCACTAACGCCTTCACGCAACTGCCATCATGTAAAACATGAATTCATCTTTATAATTTAAAATCTCTCAGCTGTTTGGATTCTATCCAACTGTTAAATTTTGATGGCCAGCTGAGCCATTTCACTAAAACAAATTGTTTCTTCCCTTGTGTTTTCTGTGAGACTATTTTCTCCACCCTGTATACACGGTTTGTTGTGTCTGGCGACTTTTATCAATTCTTGATCATAAAATGTACCTCTTATTTCATCACCATCATAATCTTTTAATTTGTACACTGGTATAGGCTTAGGTATACATTCAGAAATAATGAATATCTCACTGGTAAAGTTTTGTTCATAGCCTTTTTCAAATGTTTTTTTAACTCTAGAAACACGCACGTGATCACCCACGTGAAATTTGAAAGGTCTTTTCACTTTTGGTGCAAGATCTTTATATAGATTTTTCCAGGTAATTAAAGAATTGTCATTTGTAACATCGACAGGCCTCATTTTGATGGACTGGTGATAACTATAATTGTAGGACCTTGTTAAAGATTGAAGGACATCTATGTACCTATATGTATTAAATGCTGTAAAATATCTCCACATTTTTTGTTTTCAATGTGCGGTTAAATCTTTCTACAATGCATGCCTTAACATCATTTGATGTTGTAAAATGGTGTATACTTTGTGATTTTAAAAATAATTGAAATTTATCATTAAGAAATTCAGTCCCTTCATCTGTTTGTAATTTTTCAGGCTTGCGGCCCTCTTGTAGTATCGTTTTGAAAGTCTCTGTCACCTCTGTTCCCAATTTATTTTTTAACACTTTAGTCCATGCATATTTTGACAGAACATCAATAACTGTCAGAATAAACCAGAATCCATCATTTTCCTTGGAAAGGCTACTCATCTCCACCAAATCGGATTGCCATTGTGCATCAATGTTGTTAACAACTACCCTGTTTCTAAGAAATTGTTTCCTTGCAGGCTTGTGCATAGTGTAGGCATCTTGTAATGGCAGCCACTGTGTTACTTGTGGTGGTAAGCCTTTTCTCTTGTTTTGCAGTGTCATGTAGTCTTTGAATGCCTCCTAAGCTACCTGGCAAAACAGGATCATAGTAAATTTTTTCAAGTTTCTTAGCCATGATTTTTCTTAAACAGCACAAAAAGACACGTGTTTTTCCAGTCTTAATATTTTTTATTATGAAAACGCACATTGTACACATACATTATATAACACAAAACAAGCGATAGCAGCTGTGCTAAAATTACACTACATGATAGTATAAAATATCACAACAGGAAAAGGCAGGCCTTGTTTTGCTGCGTTACAAGAAAATCTGATGAATTCAATCACATCTCTAACAGCTTGCTGTCTTTGACATTTTAAAAAAGAACAGCAGATCTCAACACTGTAGGCCATAGCAACCAATACACGACCATGAGAACAGACTCCTGTTTTCAAATATTAGTGGTAGCACATTTTGAACAGTTTCTAACACATTATTGTTTATACACACAGTCATTTTCATTATTTCACACCAATGTGAGTCTTTTTAATGTCATTCATTAAAATCTGGAAAACAAGTTTATCACCATTTATGGGACTGCATTGGTGGTGAGTAGCATAGTCTGGGCTTTGTATGGTTATCAATGTCTGTAAAATATCTTTCATTTTCTGCTTTTCAAAGTTTCTTTGGTGGTTTCCACAGGTTACCCATCTTAATGGCTCTCACCACGGGCCATGTGTTCCTCATCAGAACTCCAATATCATACAAGTACATGTAATAGGGCACAGGGCTTCCTTTTGCAGAGGGCTTTTAAAATATTTTTATGACTTCCTGAAGAAACAGCTTCTTCAACAGCTTTCTGTAGTGTTATACTCAACTGGTCATACAGTTCGTCAAGGCCTTTAGCAATACTAGGCAACGCTTTAAATTCTGTCAACGCATCATTAACAACTTGACTGTATCAAAATAGGATGCTGTACCCAAGCTTCCATGCTGTAGATTTCACTAGTAGCTTGATCCGTCGAGGGTGCAATCTCTCACAGAGTTCAGGAAAAACAAGCTCCCAGTACCCCTCCTCAGGTCTGTATATACAGCTATGTCTTAACTGTGATGGGTGATCAATTGCACAGCCCTCACACTTTATCTTCAAGTCCTGTGCCATCAAGTCTTGCAGTAGTTGTATTAAAATGCCCTTAACCAGGCCCAACATGATAGACTTTTCCGGTGGTTCATAACTCGCAGTCCCAGTCACAGCAGACTTATCGTCAGAGCATGTCTCAGTGTCCAGCACATCTGACTCTCCCCACTGCTCTTCTGTATTAACAAGCTCATGAGTATCTTGCAAATGGAGGTTCATGAATTGTTCTATCAAATCGGGCATACCAGAATCCACCAAATTGAGCTCCTCGGGTGTGACACTAGCAGAAGGTGTAGGATAACATCGGCTAGGTTCATCCATCATAACACAACCAGTTGCTGAATCATTGTTATCCTCAATGCTGCTCTCCTCAGGAACTCTACACATACATGAGCAAAACATGGTGCAGGCAGACTATGGATACTCAATAGTGTGTGGCTTTATCAACATCAAGTCTGGTTTGGACCCTCTGACATGCCCTGACAAGCCTGAACAAGCCCAGATTTTCCCAACCCATAAGTGCATCATAGACCCGTGCCAGAAAAGGGGGGTGCATTATATCCAGGGTGGGAACACTATGTAACATCTGGCACAGTCAGAACTGCGTCATTGGCACACGGGGTGGCGCTATGTCATTTCCTGTGCCTTGGAAGAGGATGTGGCATAGGGGTGGAGGCTGTGTCATATTCTGCACCGTCGAGCCCAGACGTGGCGTGGGATGGGGACGTCATATCCTGGGGGTCATTAAAAACCCATCAATCATTTTGTCACTTAGTATACACCAATACTACTACCCCCTCACACACAGGTGGCATCACCTGTGTGTGAGGTGGTGCAACCTTAGCTTTTCAGATTTAATAAATTATTGTTAAAGTATGCTATCTTGTGGTGATTTCATTGTACCTTTTAGAGATGCAGCCAAAACTTAATTTGCTTTGATTTCACTTTGGAAACTTGTATTTTGGCTCCTCCATTCATTCACCATGCAGCTGTGTTTTTCTCTCTGTTTGAATTTCATATGTCCTTCTGGTGATGTGGGCCTCGATTCTCAAACAGGGCACAGATCAGCACAAGCTGTGGCAAACAGCAGCATGCGCCAAAGCTCGGTGTGCCAGGGAGCCTGCACCACATTCTGGTACAGGAGGTGTCTCGGCACCTAAGTCCCCAAACTTGCCACAACATCTCCTGTGTGAAAAACACAGGGCATATGGGAGGGGTTTGCTGCAGGCTCCATGTGTAACCTGCAGCAAAGGCTAGTGGTCCCCCCAACCCCAATCCCCTGACGAACTACCCCAAGTCCTGTCACTGATGGTCTAGTGCCCCCCCTTGGATCCCCGACATCGCCCAACATAAATATATACAATAAATTCTCCTGCCATAGAGATTTAATGATCCCCCTTCCCCAATCCCTCATGTCATCTGTCACATATTTATCTACATATATACAGTACATCTACATCTACACATCTACACATCTACACCTATATCTACACATGTACATCTACATCTACATCTACATCTACATATATATATATATATATATAGATATATATAGATATATATATGTATAATATATATATCTATCTATCTATCTATATATATATATATATATATACACACACACAGTATATACATATTTATACAATGAGGGTGAGACATAGTCCAGTGAAATACAACATGTTATTTTCACTGCAGTGAAATAAATCCTGATGATGTAAGCAGAGTTAAAATAAATACCATTTATTACACTCCTGATACCCATGCTAAACCCACGCAAGCTGCGCAAATTATACTTTTTGCAACAATGAGGCCCCATTGAATAAATAGGACACATGATGTGCACATCATGGAATATGAAAAATATTACTCCTGCCTTGTGAGCACTGTATATTTCACTCGTGCCTTCTGCACTCGTGAAATATCTGGGCTCACTCTGCAGGAGAGAAAATATTTTTCATATGCCACTCATGTCCATGTATCTTGTATCATACATACAGTATATATATATATATATATGCATATGTATATATATATATTAGAGGCAAAGAACTCCATTTAATACATCAGTTAGGGTTGTTCCACAGTGACAAAAGTGAGGAAATTCAGTGTTAGGTTTGAAAACCCTCCCTTGCACCACCCTCAGCTGACCCCCCAACTGGCATCGGGGTGTGTGTTGGGGTCGTCAGCCAAAACTCTAACCCCATCACATGTGTGAACAAGCTGAGGCATAAGAGAATGGGGTGAGAGTTAGGACTGATGACCCCAACGCACACCCCAATGTTGGTTGGGGGGGTGGGCTGAGGGGGTGCAAGGGGGGTTTTCAACCCTAACACCGAATTTCCTCACTTTTGTCACTGTAGAACAACTCTAACTGATGCATTAAATGGATTTTTGTGTCTCTAATTTCCCTTCCTTTTGAGAATGAGGACTATAAATAGTGAATGGAATGCTCCCACCACATGATGTTTTGTGACATAGTAATGGTAACAGCAATGGAAATGCAGGTGGTAATGGTTATGCACATGTTGACAGAAACTTAATTTGTAAAACAGCGTTAATGGAAATCGAGATGCTAAGTGACGTAAAGCAAACAGTGATGCAAATGGAGATGCAAGTGCATATGGAAATGGAACTGGTAATGCACACAGTCATTGTACCACTATTGTAAATGCAAATGATAACTGTAACAGCAACAATAACGTGAAATGAAACAGAAATGGAAGCATAAGCGCAACTGGCGTATGGAAGCATAAACCATAGCGCACATGGTAACAGTACTGCAATTGTAAACACAAATGGTAATGGTAACAGCAACAATAATGCCAAAGAAACAGAAATGCAAATGTAAACATGTATGGAAATGCAAACCGTAATGCACACAGGCACGGGAATGCAATTGGAAATGCAAATAGTAGCAGTAAGAACAACGATGACGCAAAACAAAAGACAAATGCAAATGAAAACAGAAGGGCGGCCACCAATAGAAATGGTAATGCTCATGGTGATGCTAAGCAAAAGACAAAAATGAACAGTAGCGGAGACACAAATGGTAACAGTAATGCAAATGCAAATGGAAACGCAAAGGGTAACGCACATGGTGGCATACACTGGAAAGCTAACGTAAACGGGCATGGAAACACAAGTGTAAAGCCTACATATAACAGTAACTGGAGTGCACACTGTATTTTTCCCCAAAAGCTCCATTGAGAAACAGAGTGAAAACAAAGAATGTATGCATAATAATGGGCCTCGGAACATAAAACGAGCAGTTGTAATACTAAAATGGTAATATTTCAGTAACTATACGACTATAGAAAAAAATTGAAATTTCACAATTCATGAGTTTCCTGGCTAGGTTTTACTAAATACCTAGCCCGTGATAAAATTCTGTATCTCGCACCGTTTTCGAGTCTACGAGCCCAAATCTTGTGACGACACCACCATGTTAGTCTATGGAAAAAAACCCATCAATTTTGGAGTACTGTAACTTGGCTTCCGTGCAATATTTTGTCACCAGACAACCAAAATGCACATCTGTCAGATGTTGGCTGCCTTACCTCCAAATTTCAGCCCAAAAGACCAAACCGTTTTTTTGCAGCAGGGTGGCAAAGAATTCCTGTCATTTTGGCCAAAGTCTAGAAAAGTAGTGTGATTTGCAACACCTTTTGCAAAAATTTGTGAAAGTGTCGCAAGTGCGACACTACTTTGCGACACTCCTTTTCCCAGAAATTTGAAAAACATATTTCTGGGGTGTTTATCCCCAAAATAAAGACATGGCTAGCATCCTCAGGGCTCGAATTGTGTCCCTAGATTGTCCCAATTTTAAATGCCAAGCATTTCTGTGACCAGTAACTGAAAGCAAATTGGCAGATTTGCGACACTACTAGGGCCATTTGTGACCCTGAAAACTGCATTTGCGAAAGTGTTGAACTTTTTGTTAACTCTTCCCATTGACTTATAATGGGAACTTGTTTTTTGAATAACTTTTGAACCGTTCAATATTTTTTCACAAATTCTTCAAAAGGCATATCGGGGACCCTTGCCACATGTTCCCTAAAGCTTTCAGACCGGTTGTGCAAACCATATGACCTGTAAACACGAGCAAAGAATGTGCAAAAAAGGTAATTGCATTGCATAGATGTCATAATAACTCCACAGCCATATATCAGACCACTACAAAAGTTACTAGATCCCAAGATCTATGATTCCCCATGCCTGCCAAATTGCAGGCAAATCCATTAAACAGTGGCAAAGTTATTAAGGTGCAAAGTTTTACCATTTAACCTTGAAAGGGCTACTCAACCCTAACCTACTCAACACTACCATCTACCTTAAAATTATATATATATATGTAGTGTATATATATATATATATATATATATATATATATATATATAAAAAATATACATATATACATACATGCATCTATATATATATCTATATAGCTATAGATATATATATATGTATATATACACACACTACACAAACATATGAAGAAGCCAGCAGAAGAAGGTCATTTGGTCTATCAAGTCTGCTCTCGTGTTGCAGGGTCCACAGCTTGAGCTACTATCCCTGCCCCCTTTCCCCACTCCTCCCATCCTCCTACCCATGACCCTTACCTTCCATACCTGTCCCAGGCTTTCTTAAAGTTTCCCACTGTCTTCAATGAGATTACCTCTTATGGCTGCTCATTCCAAGTGTCCACCACCCTCTCTGTGAAGAAGTGCTGCCTGACCTCCCTCCTTAACCTCCCACCCTCCAGCTTAACACTGTGCCCCCTCATGTTATGGTTGACACTCAACTTAAAGAGACTCTCCTTATCAACCTTATTTATTCCTTTCAAGTACTTGACGGTCCCAATCATGTCCCCCCTCTCTCTCTCCTGTCTTCCAGGGAGTACATGTGCCCTATTAAGTAAAATAAGGTGGGTTTTGCTCAGGGGCTTCCCTCTTCCACACCTAAATTAAATAGCGAACTTTTTATTATCCCTGGTAGTCTAGTGGCCCACTCCCCATCATAGGAATGTACATAATGATGTATGTTATCCCTGGAGTCTAATGGCCCCCTGAATGAGTGTCCTATTAATATCTTTCTTTGTTATCCATGGTAGTCTAGTGGCCCCCCCATGTGTCTTTATGCACATTTTTCTAATAATTATATCCCTTGTAGTCTAGTGTCCCTCCAGCCGCGATCTGTAGTTCTTAATAATTAATATTCCTATCCCTGGTAGTCTAGCAGTCCCTCCTCCCATTATAAAAATGTACTTCTATTTAGCAATACCTGGTGGCCCCCACCCCCACCCATCCATGACAGCCACCCAGCACCCCCTACCCTTCCCCAGCTGGCGACTGGCACAGCCCACCTCTCACCTCCACGGCCAGCCGCTAACTGTAAGATTCTGGAGCAAGAAATTAGGTGCCAGAAAATAATTAAAGTACCTCTTTCAAGTACCACTAAAATATCTACACAGTCAGCTGGCTGTGGAATTGAGTGAGAGAATTATAGGCTGTGCCAGTCGCTGGCTGAGGAAGGGTAGGGGTGCTGGGTGGCTGTCATGGATGGGTGGGGGCCACTAGACTACCAGGTATTACAATAGAAGTAAATTTATTATAATGGAGGGGACAGCTAGACTACCAGGGATAGGAATATTATTAAGAACCACAGATCCGTGCTGGGGGCACTAGACTACCAGGGATATAATTACTACAAAATGTGCATAAAGACACATGGGGCGCCACTAGACTACCACGGATAATAAAGAAAGATATTAATAGGATACTCATTCGGGGGGGGGCCACTAGACTACCAGGGATAACATACATCATTATGTACATTCCTATGATGGGGAGGGGGCCACGGGACTACCAGGGATAATAAAAAGTACACTATTTAATTCAGGTGTGGAAGAGGGAAGCCCCCTGAGCAAATTTTACTTAATAGGGCAGCCCTGGGCTACAGAAATTGATTTTAAAATCTGGACATCTCATCCCTCGCTCTTTGTTCATGAGCGAGCATTTTCTTTGACTGCCAGCATGCAAATTCTTTGATCATGAGATTCTTTGATCACGATCATGCATCGCGAGTGAGGGACGAGATGGCCAGATGAAAAAATTTATTTTCTCAGTTCAGGGTGTCCTAGCAAGACAAATGAGAGTAGGTTTTACCCATGGTGGTGGATTACCACAATTGTGTCAATTTTGTAAATTACACTAGTTTTTATTCTTTGGTCGTGACCATGCAAATTCTATGATCGCGAGCCTACAAATTCTTTGATCGTGAGATTCTTTGATCGCGATTGTGCATCGTGAGGGTAGGACGAGATGGCCAGAATAAAAAATCTACTTTCTCAGCCCAGGGGTGTGCTAGGAAATCAAATGAGGGTGGGTTTTGCTCAGGGGGCTTCGTTCTGTCGAACCATGGTGGTTGTTTACCGCAATTCTTTCAATTTAGTAAATTATTACAGTTTTAATTCTTTGTTCGTGAGCCTGCAAATTCTTTGATCATGAGCCTGCAAATTCTTTGATTGTGAGATTCTTTGATCACCATCTTTGATCATGAGGGCAAGACAAGATGGCCAGATTTTTTATAATAGAATAGATAGGGAAATTATACCAAACTTTAAGATTTAATAACTCGGAAACAGTTTGCTCTTTTTACTTGAAATTTGGAGGGTGTTTACGGAATATCCTGTAGATGTGAGTTATCATGTTTACGTGTCGTATAAAAAATTGTTTTGCAGAGATATTGCGTGATGCACTTTACGTGTTGCGTACAGTGTTTTGCTTGTGGTGGTGGCTTGAAATTGATAGGATACCTAGCCTTAGTGTCATGGATGTAGTTTTCAGTTGTTGCATGTGTTAAATGTCAACAGGTGCGGAACTGCTCTAGTCTGATGAATAAAAATTTCATATGTTAAAATATTATATCTAGGACACGGTTTGGTCTTTTCACATGAAATTTGGAGGGTGTTGACAGCATGTCTTGTGGATGAACAGTACAGTGTTTCCATGTCAGAAAATATTTTTTGGGTGCAGATATGGCGTGGTGCAGTTTACGTTCTGCGGACAGCGTTTTGCTTGTAGTGGTGGCTTGAAATTGATAGGCTACCTAGCCTTAGTGTCATGGATGTAGTTTTCAGTTGTTATGTGTGTTAGATGTCAACAGGTGTGGAACTGTGCCACTCTAATGAATGAACATTACAAATTTTGATATGTCATATCTTGGACACAGTTTGGTCTTTTCACTTGAAATTTGGAGAGTGTTGACAGCATGTCCTGTAGATGTTAATAGAGATGTTTACATGTTGGACCATATCTTTTTTGCAGACATGTTATGTGGCACAGTTAACATTTTGTGGACAGCGTTTTCTATTGTTGTACTAGATTAACATTTGTTTGGTGGCTGGTCTTGCTGTTGTGAATGTACTTTTTAGTCATTGGGTGTGTAATGTGGCTTGACACTTACACGTTGGTGGGAGTGCAGGGCCTCCCACCAACTTGCGCAACTTTCTACTTTTCTATTCTTCTTAAAAAGTAAGGAAATTCTATGCAAAAAACTTTGTTAATGCATCAGTTATAGTTCTTCTACAGTGAAAAAAGTGAGGAAATTTGATTTTAAGGTTTCCACCCTTGCACCCCCCACAGCCCACCCCCACCAACAGGAGTTGGGGTGCATTGGGGTCCTTGGCCTTAACTCTCACCCCATTCTCCTACACTGCACCACCTCAGCTTGTTTACACATGGGATGGGGTGTGAGTTAGGGCCAAGGACCCCAACGCACAGCCCAATGCCTGTTGGTGGGGTGGGCTGGAGGAGTGCAAGGGGTGGGAACCCTAAAATCCTCACTTTTTCACTGTAGAAGAACCCTAACTGATACAGTAACAATGTTTTTTGCATAGAATTTATATATATCTCAATATCTACACATACATTTCCCATGCCTAGTGGTCTAATGGCCCCCCCTCCCTGATGTCACCCATTAATGTACTTAAATCCCTGCCTGTTGGTCTAGTGGACCCCCCACCTCAGCAGGTAGTGCCCACCAGCCTGCTCCCCCATTCTAAACCCCAAGCCAGCAACTGGTATAGCCCATCTCTCACCACCACGGCCAGCTGCCGACTGACCTGTCAGTAAGCACTGTACTGTATAATCCTGTTCATGCTATTATCGGAATTGTTCTGGACCTGATGGTGAAACATGACACAGAGCCGAAGATACAGCAGGAATAACTTGTTTATTACCAGAAAACACAAACACACCATATACCTGCTGGGAACAGGACCTCAGGCATCTAGATGTCACTTTAAAGAGGATTTGAAGTCAGAAAATACAGCACGAATATCATTCTTATACTCCAAGATAAGAAATGTGCATTACTTGCTAATGGTTTGACAAATAAGGTAAAATCACAAAATATGGAAACCTCATTGGTAGAAGGTCAGTGCAGAATGGTTAGCTCATCACTTTGTCTGCACATACTCTCTGATAAGTGTTAAACTAGAAAACTAGTTTTGGGTTTACAATACAACAGGTGCTTGGTTAGCAAAATAATAACAGCTGTGTAGCAAAGAAAAATACCTGTACCATAAGGCCTACATAAGCAGTGCTAATACTGTTAGGGCCAGCGGTTACTAGCACATAGCCCTGTTGGGATCTGGTCTTTACCACCAGTCCATGCTACAGTCATATGCACATCTTATTACTATATCACATAGTATTACACTATATCCTACCTTTCTAAGTATATCATGAATAAAATCTGCTGCACTAAGTATAGGGTTATTGGGGTGAGCAGGTCTACATGGCTCAGTGATTTAATTGTCAATCAATGTGTGTTTGCTGTATTAAACAGTACAGTGCTCACTGACAGGTCAGTTGACAGCCTGTCATGGTGGTGTGAGGAGGGCTCTGCCGGTTGCCGGTTTGGGGTTTAGAATGGGGGGGTAGGGTTGTTAGCACTACCTGCCGGGGTGGAGTCCACTAGATCACCATATACGGTTTTAAGTACATTCAAAGTAGACATCAGGATCAGGAAAGGGGCCACTAGACCACTAGGAAGGATTCTATACATATGCCTATGATGGGCGACATCAGGGATTGGGGAGGGGGCCCACTATTTATTTTATTTATTTTATTTTAGTCTTTGGTAACTGGGTAAGGCCCACTATGCACAAGTGCCTGTTTTCAGGGGCAACCTGGGAGCACTGGGTGGTTAAGTGACTTGCTCAGAGTCACACAGTATAGTGGAGGTTCATTCATTTAACCTCTGGGCTATACTGCCAGCCCACCAGGCTAGACCACCAGGAAGGGGTATAAGTT
The DNA here is from genome assembly GCA_016271365.2 of Neoceratodus forsteri. Lineage (NCBI taxonomy): Eukaryota > Metazoa > Chordata > Ceratodontiformes > Ceratodontidae > Neoceratodus > Neoceratodus forsteri. Next base: position 288,189,082 of record CM028130.1, read on the forward strand.
TACATTTTACTATGGGGACATTGGGGATTGGGGAGGGGAGACCGAAGTGCAATGCTGCAAACCAGCAAATCTCCCAGAGGACATGTTTCTAAGTACCCTTAGACCAGCCCAGGCTGGTCTAAAGGTACTTAGAAATTCTCACTCTGGGAGAGTTCAGAGAATCCCACATTAGTAGATGTGGCAGCTTGCATCTGCCACATGACCCCTAGCACTAAGTCACAGCCCATTTTTGGGCACATGGGTGATGCAATCCCCATTTGGGACAGCAGCCTGTGGTTGATGCAGGCTGCCATTGAGAATCACTTCCGGGGCATCGTTTGGTGCAAGGGGCACTTTGTGCCATTCTTTGTGGTGCAAGCCCCTTGTTCTGTGCTGGGGTCTTTGAGAATCAAGCCCGTGGTCCCCAGAACTGGATGCAGTACTCTAGGTGGGTTCTTACCAGTGATCTATACAGAGCTAACATCACCTCCCTCTTTCTGCTGGTAACAGCCCTCCCAATGCACCCCAGTATCTCACTAGCCCTCCCAACTGCCTTGCCGCACTGTCTGGCAATGTTTGGTCATCAGATAGGATTTCACCCAGACCTCTTTCCTGTTTGGTGATCTTCATTACCTCTTTATCCATTTGTAACTCTGTCCCGGGGGTTCTGTGGCCTAAGTGCATGATTTTGCACTTTTTCTCATTGAAACCCAGCCACCATACCCTTGTCCACTCCTTGAGTTTTCTCGGGTCTCGGCTCCTTTATTCCACTGTCCTGGACTGTCCATCCTATTGCAAATTTTGATGTCCTCTGCAAAGAGGCAGACCTTCCCCTCCACCTTCTCTGCAACAGCTTAATCTGGTTCAAGATCAGTTGGCATTCATCTGTATCCCCTTCCCCAGGTCGTGCCTGAAAATAGGCAGAATTTGTATAGTGCACTTACCAGGCCAACAAAAACTAAATAAATAAAAAAAAAATATGTCACTTACAGACTTTAAAGATGACTGGTACTAGTACTGATCCCCAAGGCAGTCCGCTGGTCACCCTTCCCTTTCTGGAGTGAACTCTGTTTACCACCACCTCTGATACCTATCCCTTAACCAATTCCTTGCCCAGTCTACCACCTTTGGACCCACCCCTATGCTGCCCAGTTTCCTTATGAATCTCCTATGTGGAACTGTGTCAAATGTCTTACTGAAATCTAGGAAGGCTATATCCACTGCTCCACCTTGATCTAATTCCCTGGTCACCCAGTCAAATAAATCTTATCAGATTAATTTGACATGGCCTCTCCCTGTGAATACATATTGCCTTGGGTCTTGTAACCACTGGATTCAAGATATTCCACAATCCTTTCCTTCAACAGTGATTTCACTAACTATCCCATCACCAATGTCAGGGTGACTGGCCCATAGTTGCCGGTCTCCTCCCTGCTACCACTTTTGTGAAATGGGACTGTTTGCCCTTCTCCAGTCCTCCAGAACTACTCCTGTTTCCAGTGAGTTGTTAAATAGGACTCTCAAAGGTGCAGAAAACATGTCCCTGAGCTCTGTCAATACTCTTGGATGCACCAAGTCTGGCCCCATCACTTTGACCACTTTCTGATTTGAGAGTCCCTTCAGGACTCTCTCCTCTGAGAAAGGACTAGTATTCACCTCCCTCCCTCCCTCCAAAGCACCTGTTACTTTTTGTGGCCCCTTACCTTCTCCTTCCTCTATGAACATTGAACAAAAGCATTTGTTCAGGATCTCTGCCTTTTTCTGGTCATCCTCTGCACAGTCCCCCCTTCCACTCTTAACCTTACAATCCCTCACATGGTCTTCTTTTCTCTTACATACATAAAACATGCATCGTCCTCTTCTGTTGCCGACTTGGCTATTCTCTCCCCAGTTTGCGCCATTGTGCTCCTTACTGCTTTCCCTGCTTCTATCTGTTTCGCCGATATACCTCCCTATCCTCCTCCCTCTGTATCTCCTTATTCCTTCTGAATGCTAGCCATTTAGCCTTTATGTTTTCAGACACTTTTTTTGAGAACCATAGTGGTCTCTTTCTCCTCTAGTGTTTGCCCACTTGCTTGGCACAAAGGTTTGTTGCCTTCTCTATGCCCTTCTTTAGCTTTGCTTACTGTTCCTCCACCCCGCATAAGTCACCCCTCCAACCAGGTCATCTGAGGCATTCCTCCATCTTTTTAAAATCCTCCCTCCTGAAGTCCAGGACCCTTACCCTTTTGTGGTTGAATTCCACAGCCATCCATATGTTGAACCACACTGTATGGTGTTCACTAGTCTCCAGGTGGCCTCCCACCCTGACATCTGCAACACTGTGTTTTTAGTGAGCATCAAGTCTGGTATTGCTCCATCATGAGTGGATTCCTTAACTAGTTGCCTAAAGAACACCCCTGCAGGAAGTCCGGGATGCCCCTGCTTCTAGCTGAAGCTGCAAGTTAGAAGCTGCAATCTACATCCAGAGGATTGAAGTCCTCTACAAGCGGCACCTCCCTTTTTCTGCCATCTTGCCAATGACTTCCACAAGTACCCTATCCAAATCCTCCACCCATGCTGGAGGTCTGTAGATCACACCAGTGTGAATAATGGCTCTATTCCTCATCTTCAGGGTGACCTACAGTACCTCGGCTGCCCCACAGTTTCCCTTTTCCATTGTTTTTATGCCTTCCCTTACATAAAGCACCACACCTCCTCCTTTACTTTCTACCCTGTCCTTCCTGAACTGAATATAGCCTGGTATAACCATGTTGCAGTCATAGTTTCTAGTACACCATGACTCAGAAATGGCCACAGTATCCAGGTCAGCCTCTGCCATGATGGCCTATACATCCACAATTTTATTTTCTAAACATCTAGCATTTGCACATATGGCCTTCAAGATTTTGTTACCACTCTGCTTGCTAAACCCTTTTTTTCTTTTTGCCCTTCCCTACTTTGTAATACTCTCATTCCCATCTCCCTTCATTTCTACCACCCTGCTTCTTTTATTACTTTGCACCTTTACCTCCTCTCTGGCCCTCTCTACTCTCTACTTCAGTCTGTGGAGGAGGGGGCAGTTTATACCTCCCTGATTCCTTCCACTATCACCTTTAGCTAGTTTAAATATTCATCAAAGTAACATTTAAACCATTCACTGAGGACTACTATTCCTCTCCCAGATGGACTCAGGCCATCACCCCTGTATAGGCCCTTACACCTCTAGGTAGGTCCCTAGGCCCCAATGAAGTCAAACCCCTCCTCTCTGCACTATTCCTTCAACAATGATTTGAAGCTCATATTGTGAAGAACTCTATCCCCCCCATTATAGACAGGCAACACCTTAGTGAAAGTCACTTAGCACACTACCTGTCTAAGACTCTGCCCCAGCTCCCTAATCTCCCCTTGCACTATCCTAGCCCTATCCTTAGCCAGGTCATTGGACCCAAGCTGGACAATGACATCCAGCTCTCCACCCTGCCCTGTCACCCTAACGATCCTCAGGCTCTGCTTCCCATCCTTCTGGGCTATGCACCATATAGGCACCTTGCTTCCTTCTCCCGCTCCCTCCCTATTCCCAGATCTATCCCCTTCACAGTCTAGTCCCCAACCAGAAGTTAGTTCCTCCTTCTCTAGGGTCTTCTACCACCCTCCTTGGAGACCTCCCTTTGGAGGACCCCACATCCTCCATGGCCAACACAATTGATATCTACTCCCGGCATTCCCAACCCACCAGAACAGTGTAGGAATTATGCAGTGGTACCATTTGAGGAACGTGCCACTCACCCACCTACCCCCACCCTTCCAGAGACCACCATAGTCCAGTCATTCCTCCTCCCTGGCATCTTCTGAGGTAACAGTGACATATTTGGTGGCTCCTGGGTGGGGGAAGAGGTCCTCTGATTCCTAGTCAACTCAGCCTGGAGTTTGTTGACCTTCTTCCTTAGCCAAGAGAGGTGCATGCAGATGGGGCAGCATCACAGTCTGCAAACAGTCTCTCTGAAAACCCACAACCTTTGTACTGCACCACTCTCTGCATTCCCAGTCCCTGCTCTCCCTGTGTCACTTGCAAATACCTTTGTATCCTTACCCCTGATATGGTGTTTCTAGTTTTCCATTTTTTGCTTGCTTTGCTCCTTAGTACCCTTACCCTGGATAGAGCTTTCCCTTCTACTCCACTCAGTTGTTCCCTCTTGTATGAAAGGTTTTCTTCCTTCCTTTACCTCCTTACCTTTCTCTGCTTTTTTCCTACTGAGACAGCAACACTCTCATACTCACCTAACCCTATTCTACCTGACCCCAGGTAGGTTGCTATTTATGTTTCCCCAATGCCCTCATTAAAAACCCTTTATACCCCTACCCTAGTTAGGGTATTACATAGAAACATAGAATTTGATGGCAGATAAGGACCGCTTGGCCCACCCAGTCTGCCCATTTCCCTACCTACTGGATAAGCTGCAGATCCTAGTTAACCAGCAGCCTACTTCTTCCTACCCCAACCCCCTAGAATGGTCTTATGACTGTCCCATGCATGCCTGAATTCCACCACTGTTTTTGACTCCACAATCTCCTCCAGAAGGCCGTTCCATGCATCCACAACCCTCTCTGTGAAAAATACTTCTTAAATTACCTCTGAGCCACCCCCATCTTCAGATTGTGCCTTTGTTCTTGCACACCTCTTTTTTTGAAAGATGCTACCCTCTTGGACTTTGTTGATTCCCTTGAGGTACTTGAAAGTTTCTATCATGTCCCCCCTCTCCCTCCTTTCCTCGAGGCTATACATATTAAGCTCCTTTAGTCTCTCTTCATATGTCTTCCGGTGCACACCCTGCACCATTTTAGTTGCCCTCCTCTGGACAGCTTCCATCCTGTCCATGTCTCTGCAGAGTCTGGGTCTCCAGAACTGCACACAGTACTCCAGATGCACCAATATTGCACCTATTCCCAGCTTTGGCCTACCTTTAAGACTTCACCTTCCTTGCAGTGAATGTTACAACAGGAGTGAATAGGAACCTTATCTTAGTTGACCGTTAAGATCCCCTGCTTTCCTGCTTCCTTCTGCTGATGCCTCCTGATGTCTAAGACCCCATTTACCGGTTCTCTCCTTTGATGTTCCACTCACTTGCTGGGACATGGAAGTGTAATGATCCCCCATTCTGACTCCAGAGCCATGTTTTGAAGGGACAGCAATTGCTGATAAATCTGGCAAATGCAGCCATTCCAGTCCCTACTTCATTGTGCCCTCACTCCCATTGAAGCAATGGTTATCTGACTGCATTAGTTAGCATGGCACATGACTGGTAGGGAGGGGTGAGTGGCCTCATCATTGATAATGCTACCCGGACTAACCACTTAGGCTGCTTAATGTCATCAGTGATGCAGACCACTCTGCCCCTTCCCCCACAGTCATAGGCCCCACTTGCCACTACAGGTAACTATATTTAGAACAACTATATTTAGAAAATGTGATAGGGGCATACTATAGGGAGGGGGTATAACTATGTTTGCCTTGATGTGTACACTTTTATTGGACCTCACCAAATAATGGATTAGGGGTAGAAGGGGGCCCAACTTTTAAAAATGTATCTTTGGTGGTGGTGGGTGGTCAGGCTGGGTGTGTGTCTTGCAATAGCAGTGCTGGCTCTTTGCCCAGTTGCTTGGAGCCAGACATTTAAAAAATATGTCTGGGTAAGACTAGAGTGGGTAAAGGGGTGGAGGGTGGATAATTATTCTGATTTGGCAGGATATGTCTGACTGGCCAGTTGGCCTTTAAGAAGAGGTGTGTTTTTACCATTTAAAAAAATTGTTACATTATTTTCTCCATCATGGGTCTGGCAATCTGAGAATGCTGGTCTACATATTCCTCGCATCTCAGCTGGAGGCCACTGTAATGTGTTGTATTGTGGCCATCTGACATGTCAGGCTCACTGCTGACTGCTTGTGCAGAATGTGATGGTGTAGGTTTTGAACTCTGTGTAGAAGTCAGACTATATAGCATCCATTATAGAATGAGGGAGTGCTCCCAACCAATCGGAGCACTCCTTTTACCTGTGTGTGAGACACTATTGTACTGTGAAGAGCGTCTCACATGCAGATGCCCTGGAAATGGACACATTCCAGGACAAACTTATTTTTTTTTTAATTACAGTGAGCACTCCTTCGATCTATAATATTTTAATACGTCCCCCATCACCACTCATTGTGGGATATGAGTGGTGTCGCTTCTGTTCTGTTCGAGCCAGAACAGTTCAGCTTCACTTCATTATTTTCTCTTGATCAGAATGTGCATGAAACCACTCTTTATCCCACAATGAGTGGCTTCAGCGGATGTATTAATATATACACTTTGTGAACTGCATTTGCTGCCTAATAACTGACAATTCAACTTCAAGATCCTAACTTGACAGGGCCCATTCTATCTAGGTGATCTCTGTGCCCCCTACTGTCCTGCCAGTGATCATGGTTTATCATGACAAGCCTTTCACTGCATTGCATCAACCTGTATTCACGTCTGCCAGTGCTCTTGCACTGGCTGCCCCAACACTGCAGCACATATCAAAATTGGACAACTCCTCCTGTCTAGTTAGGCACAGCTTCACGCTGCATGACATCACAAGATTCTAAACATGGATGTGGAAGACTTAGTCAAGAATATATCTGAACTACTGCAAGCTATTCAAAAGCCCAGTTCCTTATTTAAACCAATTTCCCATGGAGTTTAAGACTAATAATGGCACTTTGCATGCATATCTCCTTTTAGAAGTAAGCATAAAAAACATACAAATGGTAGGGGATTCACAGATTGGGTCCTCTGAAGCTAGGAGTGTGAGGTCCAGATGATTTCTTGCTTTCCAGGTGTAAGGGTAAAGGATCTCATATCCTGAATGGACAGATTGTAAGAGGAGATGCACAGGCACCAGTGCTTCTCATCCCCACTATCATGAACAATATAGGAAAGTCTAGGTCATAGGTCCTCCAATCACAGTTTAAGGAGTTACGAAGAGCAAACCTTCAGGATCTCTCAGGTAGTTGTCTCAGCACTGCTACTGTCAATATGGTACTGTCATAAACAGCAAGAACACAATTAAAAAGTGACAGGCCATCTGTGGCTATAATCTTAACCTAGGAAATTATAATATATTTTCTATCCCTCTTTATTACATAACCCTATAAGCAAATGTGTTTACTTACACCTTAAAGTTCCAAGAGTTTACACTGATTGCGAAATGTAGTTTTTTAATTAACGTATTTCTGTACAGCTTCACAAAGATTGTCTCAGTCTGCTCTTGTATTTAGCCAACAGCAACTCCATAAAGTCAATTCTGAGTTAAAATTTGTAAAGGTGAAATTGGGTTTCTTTATAGCACTGTGACCTTTGCTGAAAGCACATTACATACCCAGGATTTCTTCAGACATCGTATTACTTCAGTATCTAAATACCATGAGAGAAAGTTCTTGGGAAAAGGTCTTTTGAATGACTGCTATATAGGGTTTTGTTTTGGCTATGTCTGCTAGTCTGTCTGCTTTCGTAATCATTTGACAATTCTAGCAAAGAGGCAAGACAACTATTTATCATTATTAAAATCTGGAATGGAATTAAATAAATGTCTGTGCTCAAGGGTATGCCTGGTTTTAAATTTACAAATATTGGCATGGTTAGACTAAGAAAAGAAAAGCTAATATTGTGCTGCTTGAGATATTTAGATGAAGGATCAGTGCTGAGGCTACTGCTTTTCAACACCTTCATCAATGGTCTGGAACTTAGGGTTTCCAGCAGGTTGCATAAGTTCGCTGATGATACTAAGGTAACTAGGGTGCTGGACTCCCTTGAGGATGGGAAAAAATTTCAGAAGGACCTAAATATATTGAGTGAATGCATGAACTCCCAGGCAATCAGATTCAGTATAACCAAATGCAAGATGCTACACTGGGGGAGCACAAACAGAGCTAGGACCAATACACTGTGGGGTCTCCTCTTCCTGTAGTGGAGGAGGAAAAGGGCCTCGGGATCACACTAGAAAAGGGTTTGTACCATGACAAGTGGTGGACAACTGCTATCAAGAGGACTGGCAAAATGCTGGAGTGTATCAAAAAGAGGGAGCAGTTAAAAAGCAAAGCAGGGAAAGTAATTCTGTCAATTTACAGGTTGCTGTTAAGGTTATAACTGGAGAAAGTTTTTTGAGGTTTATACAAGTAGTTGCTGTAGCTGAGAAGGTGTCCCGAGTCAAGTGTGTAATGGGAGGGTATAAGATAACTCAAATCTCAGGCACCCCCAGGTCAGGTGCATAAAAAATGCACAAGTACGTTTGTCATTTTATTTCATACCAGGTAAAACAAATAAAAGATACAGAAAGAAACAAATGAGCTTAGTCATCCTCCATACTGGCTTAGCTTCAGCCTGCAACAGATACTCTGATAGTATTTAGTTAGTTTAGTTAGTTTTTGTTGACCGGGTAAGTGCACTAGGCAAATCCTGCCTATTTTCAGGCACGACCTGGGGAGGGGTATACAGGTGAATGCCAACTGACCTTGAAGCAGATTAAGCTGTTGTCTCAGCACAACCAGAAGGTCTTACACCTTCAACAGCCAGTAATTAACTGACCTTCCTATCTAAATAATGTCCCTAGTGGAGAATTTTTATATCATTCAAGGGGTGATATCATTGACAGGTGAGCAATCATAATTCTAAAGCCCCACATAACTATTTTAAGATCCACTGAGGCTCTTCTCACATCTTGCACAATTCTGCAGTCTACTATACTGTACAAATGCATTCCACATAAAATAGAAGTGCCTTGCTTTAAAGCTTTCAGCTCTCTTAATTATAGCATACCAGCGCATAATGGGGCTATGCCCCTCCCCTTTTAGAGTGACATCAGATGTTGGAATCACCATAAGTACAGTCAATTTGAGGGCTGCCAGCCCTATAGCAGAGCATGGTTACTCTCCAGGTGCTCATTTTATTTTATAAATATTCTTGACGTTTTTCACTCTGAGGAGTTTCATGGTTGGCAAGGGGAATGGGTGAATGAGGGCACGCTCCTCTTCTCTCTTCTCTCTTCTCCTGCCAGCTTAGTAATCCTCTACCAGCAGTTTATTTTCACAGAAAAAGTGTTTAACTAGGGAGGTACCACATTTAAGGGGAAAAAAAGGAAACCCAAAAACTCATTTTGTTTTCCAGGTTCAGGAATGGCCGTCTGCTTCACCTAGCAAGAGAAGCTATTTCTAAAATGAGCTTGTTCCTTGGACTGCCGTTCTATTGCCATATTTCTTTCTTTTAATTAAATTTATTCCCAGCAGTTCCAAAACTAGCTGTCCCTCTGAATCAAACCATGGAATTGCTGCCTTCTGATGGATGAAATTACATCCTGTCTGCAAACGTTTAATTTTGGCCAATTCATTATTTATTTTCTTTTTTTTTTTCGGCTGTTGGCCTAATAACTTTGTAATGGTTTCTTTCAGCTGCTCAAACAACTGACCAGGTGGCTATGCAGGAGCAGAAAGTTATGGGGAATTTTATGTTTTACCACGTAGGCTGCTTCGGCTCAGGAAGTGAGCCACACCGTGTGCCACAGAATACGTGGAGAGAGAGAGATAGTGAAAGAGGGAGGAGCAAGCACACTCCTTGGTTCTTTAATTTTATGCAGTGTCTCTCTCTCTCTCTCTCATCTATTTGTTTATTTTGACCCCAAAGGGGCCTCAAACAATATAGGGGCAACTGGGGGATTTGGAGAATTACAGAGTGGTGGCAATGAAAGCGAAAGTATTGCCGCTCCATGTTCTACCAATGCAGGATTTCTCTTTTTATGTTGATTGCGCACAAGAAACATATTGCTGCAGCTTGATGCAGAAGCAGGTTGTGGAGGTGTGACACTGTTTTGGCCAATGCCCCCACAGCCTTTGAAGGCTTGGCCTGCTTTTCCCAATGGGGTGGCACACTGCTGTTGACACTAGGTCAGCCAGTGTGCCACAACCTTGAAAAGTTTCAGCCATTGCAATCAGGGTCCGCCTCATCATTGCAGCATAAGCCATTCCACTGCAATGAGGGAGTGACCCGTCATTGCTGGGCAGAACCTTGCTACCGTGATATTGTTTGTGAACATGCCAGTGGCTTGCTGCCATGTTTACAAACAATATTAAGCACCCCCACTGCCAAGGGGGTGCCCAATCCCCCTTGGCAGCATGTGCCCCCCCACCACAGTGTTTGTTTGCTGATGGGGGCCCCAATCCCCATCGGCTTCAGTGCCCATGATGTTCATGTTGCCGACGGGGGAGCTCACTCCCCATCAGCATTATGTCTCTCCTCCCAGTTTCATTTGCCAATGGGGAGCCCACTCCCCATCGGCATAATCCCCCCTGAAACATGCAGTACAGTTGTGCCGAGGAGCGCCCAATCCACCTCGGCTCTTGCGCCCCCCCTTTTGTGCTGATGGGGTGCCAAATCCCCCATCAGCTAGAGCTGTCTCCCCAAAAAAAAACACTCTGTTGGCATGCTGGGAGCCCACCCCAGAGTGCCAAATGGCCCTGCCAAAAAAAAAGTCCCACAATTTAAACCTGTAAAAAAGAAAATGGTCCCTCAACATCTCCCTGCCCCCTCCCACAACCCACGCCCACCCTCTGTGCACCCCGCTTCCCCACAACCCCCTTCACACCATACTTACCTGTAGAGTCCAGCCCAATGATCTTTGGTGGACTGGGAACATGTCTGCACTCTTCAAAGCCAACTGCGAACTAAGAAAATGTTGGTAAGCTATATAATGGCATAAATAGGGCTTTTTCAACTTTTTTGTATATCGCAGGCATTTTTTGGAATATTGGCACCAAATTTTTAACATAAGGTTTTTGGGCCCCCTGCTCACGAATTCAGCCATTGTCATGGCGTTACTCAGTCCGGAAAGGTGATTTTGCAGTCACTGCGTGGAATCACCTTTTGGTGCTGATTAACAAAATGACAGTGCCAGTGTTCATGAGGTGGGCTCTCAAAAAGTTTATGTTGCAAATTTGGTGGGAAAAATCCAAAAACAACTGTTTTACGAGCATGCATTGCACAGTTGCTTTGCACGCTCGTAACTTCACCAATTTTCAATATTTTCATTACAGATTTTCAACATTGCTATTTTTACACACCTCCTTATGAACAGTACAGCTGTTATTTTTCACATCCTGGTTGAAATGTGTTTTCGCAGTTCCGGTGCAGAATAGCGCGGTCGCTGTGGGAAATCAGTGTTCAGGACATAGTAAGAAAATCACTCTGACACTGTTCATGAGCAGAGGACCTAAAATGCCTATATTGAACATTTTGTGATGAAACTCCATAAAATGAGTGTGTTACGAGTGTCCATTGTGCAGTTTCCATGCACCCTTGTAACTTCGCAAATTAGTAATATTTTCATGCCAGATTTTCAACACTGGCATTTTTTCACACCTCCTCATGAACAGTATAGCTGTCATTTTTCAGATCCTGGCTGAAATGTGTTTTCATGTTTCCAGCACAGAATACCACAGTCGCTTTCGGAAATCAGTGTTTGGGACAGATTAGGATCGAGCGAATGAGAGAGGGGGAATGACCAAGCTCAAGTGACCAAGCTGAACTGAGCTCTGTCGGTACCGCTGTGGATTTCTTTGTGGGCAGAAAAATTCGCCAGTGCAGGCAGGAGTCTAATACAAAATGGCAGCCTGCAGCGCCATGAGGAACAGAATGAGTGGGTGAGGGAGTGGGAATGAGTGAGTTCAATGGAGCTCTGTTGGGACTGCTGCAGATATCTTTGTGGGCAGAAAAAGACTGCAATGCAGGCAGGGGTCCAGAACAAAAGGGCAGCCTGCAGCGTTGGCAGAAACAGAATGAGTGAGTGAGAGAGGGGGAGTGAGTGAGCTCAATGGAGCTCTGTCGGGACTGCTGCAGATTTCTTTGTGGGCAGAAATAGGAACCAACTGAGACAGGAGCCCAGTACAAAAGGGCAGCCTGCAGCGCCAGGAGAAACAGAACGAGCAAGTGAGAGAGGGGGAGTGAGCAAGCTCAATGGAGCAAAGCAATCAACATTTGGCATTGATGAATGCTTGTTTTCTTTTTCTTTTACCCCAAAGAATCTTTACTTATTTGGCGCAAAATGGGTTTATAGGGAAGTCATGGAGGTGGTGTCAAAAGTGAAAATAAATGTCGCTCTGTGACAGACAATACTTTCACTATTTACCCTACCAGGAATTCACCACCCAAGACAGCATTTTAAGACATCAAGCCTGTACAGTTCAAATGAATTAAAGACTCTAATTCTTTTTGAACAAGGAGGCAAATTGGGAAGGGGGGTGTTGTTCTTGCAGAATGGCTTGTTTAAAATAAAAGTAAAATTCCAAGCTGCTCGATATTTTAAACATATATGCTCCAACTGTCTGTGTTAATTCTTTTACTGCCTTTTTGCTAAAGGCCATTCCACTGTATAAATAACCCTCCGAACATGATCAGCAACCCTCCGAACATGATCAGCAACATTCCTCAGTTACAATTCTACATATTCCTATGTCATGCAGTCTGCAGTTTAAATATTTCAGCTTTATACTTTTTTTATGGAGGCACTATATGCACCTTAAACTGTACTTGTTGAACATTAGTTTCTTTCATATAAGTACCTGGCACTTTCTTTCTTATATCTGTCCAACAGAACTTGGAAGGGGAACCAGAGACAGGGATAGCATAGTAAAGGAAGAGGTGGTCAACCTGACAGTGAAAATGAGGCAAAGGAGAGAGAGAGAAAAGTAAGAAATAGATTCTAAATGAATACAAATAAAATGAAATACAGTGAAATTAAATGAGGGAGGTCGCTACCTCACACATTGTTAATATACTTCAGGCAGGGTATTTTGCTTAGACTGGGGTCACCCTGTCACACATCCCCCTTCATAAGATGGCAGCTGTCCTACAGTATGGTTGGCCTGCACCTTAAAAGCACCCTGGAATGGTTGGAATGTCTGCCCACCCACAGCAGAAGCTCCACCCCAGGGTCCATTTCATAAGCATAAGTACTGCCAACAATATTTCCTTTATAATAGCAATACCCATAAAACATTACCCTGGAGCTGACACAACACTAGGAATCGGCATTGCACCTATCTACACATATTCTTTTTCATTACTATACCTCAATGCCATTACATGCAAGAGAGAAAGGAATATAAACTGCAGTTTTATGTTGTTCTCTGGCTTTCTCTAAATAAATATATCTGGGCAGCCATACAGTCCCACACCAAGACTTTCTCCAGGGTGAGTAATACTCTGCTCTTACCACACCAGAAACATTTGTCCTATTCAGGAACCCAGTACATAGATCCCTCAGGACCCTAATTCATTCATTTCATATAGTACATGTTTCATATTACATGTTTCATATTACATACATTCTACATTTCTTTGATATACATACTATACTCTGAAGGCTAACTTTTGACCCTTAAACCCTTGGTCATCCCATCCCAGGACACATCCACAGACACCTAAAGGAAGTCAAGGAACCTCCCAGGCTGCATACCATGCAATCAAACAGCCAGTTCCTAATTCCTAAAACCTCTGAGATTTCCTTTTAAACAACATTTTAATTACTGTACCATGGACAATTGCATGTCACTATTTCATACGTGGTGCTCTGTGTGGACGCATTCCCCTTTTCCAAGGATGCCATTTCTTGCCATCCACCTTTTGGATCATTCCTCCCACACTCCTTCCAGGCATCTGTACCTGTTTGCTCATAGAACCAGTCATAAGATATGCTGCCACCTGCCTGTGCATGCCTGGCCATTAAAAATATGTGATTATTTGAGCCAAAACCTCCCCATGGCTCTGATGCCCATGGTGACTGGAGTGTACAGCCTCCATTACCTTATGCCTATATGCCTTGGGCACCACTACCTTGGCATCCACTTGCTTCATCAGGGGGTTGTGCCTCATGTGATATAGGACTCCCTTCCTGAGTTCATATCACCATAACCAAGGCCACTGATTTACGGTGATTAAAACAATTAAATTCCGTTTTTAAGACTTAAGATTCCGGAATTTCACCGGTGATTGTTACTCTAATTTCCGTTTTTTACCGGGATTCTGTTATCATTCTTTTAGTATGTACATAAATAATCAGAATTAAAGAAGGCTTAATATACAGAGCATTAAATAAAGCAAACTGAAAATAGTACAGGAAGGAATTAAAAGAAAAACAGACTTTTTTATAGATTTACTGATCTGATAGAAAATGCCAGATTCCATGAAATCTTCGTTTTTACCGGTTTTCAGGCAGCCGTAATTCCGGAATTTTACCGGATTTTCTGGTAAAAACCGAAAAACAGTGGCCTTGACCATAACTGATTTACCCCACTCCACCGTTAACCTGCCTACTTTCCTGGATTTTAACATATTGGCATAGTTGGGTAACATCAGGATTCCCAGCCTGCAGTCTACCCCAGTCAGTACCAGGAGACTAGCCATTTATTACAGGAGGTGGTCCAGAACATGTCAAAGTCCCGTCAGCCTTAACAGTGTCTTCTATCTTGCTTGGTATCTTCTCCCCCAGTATCACATTGCCAGACACAGTCTTACCTGGGGTCTCATCTTCCCAGTCACAGTCCTCCAATAAGTAATAACCCAGAAAAACAGGCAGCAAATGAATCTCCAACAATGTCAGCCACAAATGATCCATCGGGGGTCCTCCTCCTTCCGATCCCATGAATCCTTCTCCACTGATTCCTCCTAGAAAGACTCTGATTGGACCTCTCGAGAAACATCGAATTCTGGTACTCCACCTCCCTGCGGCAACGGTCTACCTCCAGCCATTACCCACTTATCCATTGTATGAACTACATCAGGTTCCCCACCTGACCTTTGGATTCACCTCAACCCCTCCATGATCCTTCATCCATGTCAACACCTTCAGCAGGTGCTGGCCCTGTCTCACTTGGTGCCATGCACCTCTGCCAGTTATCCTGGGTACCAGGGCTGGTGCCACCTGACTGGAATCCCCCTGTGTCCTTGGAATCTCAGTCAAATTCAACTTCTGACACCAGTGTAATGGGAGTGGGTAAACACAGATCTCAGGTAGACCACAGGTCCGGTGCATAAAAATTGCACAAGAGCATTTGTCATTTTATTTCATACCAGGTAAAACAAATAAAAGATACAGAAAGCAAAAAATGAGGTTAGTCATCCTCAGTACTGGCTTAGCTTTAGCCTGCAACAGATACTCTGACAGTGCTTGTCTCAGCACACCCAGGAGGTCTTATACCTTCAACGACCAGTAATCAACTGACTTCCCTATCTAAATAATGCCTCCAGTGGAGAGCTTTTATATAATTCAAGGGGTGACATCACCGTCAGGTGATCAATCATTATTCTAAAGCCCCACATAACTATTTTTAGATGCACTGAGGCTCTTCTCACATCTTGCACAATTCTGCAGACTACTATACTGTACAAATGCATTCCACATAAAATAGGAGTGCCTTGGTTTAAAGCCTTCAAATCTCCTAATTATAGCATACCCGCTCAGAATGGGGTTAAGCCCCTCCCCTTTTGGAGTAACATCACATGTTGGAATCACCATACATACAGTCAACTTGAGGGCTGTCAGCCATATAGCAGGTCATGGTTACTCTCCAGGTCTACAGGTATTCATTTTATTTCATAAATATTCTTGAAGTTTTTCACTCTGAGGAGTCTCTGGGTTTTCAAGGGGAATTGGTGAATTAGGGTGTGCTCCTCTTCTCTCTCTTCTCCTACCAGCTCAATAATCCTCTACTAGTAGTTTGTCTTCACAGAAAATGTGATTAACCAGGGAGTTACCACACTTAGAAAAAAAAAGAAACACAAAAGCTGATTTTGTTTTCCAGGTTCAAGAATGGCTGTCCACTTCACCAAGCAAGGGAAACTATTTTCAAAATGACCTTGTTCCCTGGACAGCCATTCTATTGCCTTATTTCTTTAATTTAATTTAGTTTATTTCCAGCAGTGTCAAAACTGGCTGTCCTTCTGAACAAACCAGGGAATAGCTGCTTTTCTAAAAGGAGGCAGGAGACTACCTGCCTTCTGATGGATGAAATTGCATCCCATTGGCAAACTTTTCATTTTGGCCAATTCATTATTTATTTTAATTTTTTTTTGGGGGGGGGGCCATTGGCCGAACAACTTTGTATTGATTTCCTTCAGATGCTCAATTATACAATGGCAAGAAACAATCTTGGCTTCTGATTGGTCAGTTGGCAACCACAGCAAGGATGTCATCCTGGCATAACATCCCAGCTGTAGTGCCAGCCAGCTGTCAGCTGTATCACAACACATCAAAACAGAGATCACTACACAGCAGCTGTCAAAGACCAGCCTGTCAGAAATAAGCAAAAAGATAAAGAAGGCTCATGTCAGCATTTCCTAAGCTAAATTTCAATTTCTACAAAATGGCAACAATAGACAGATGGTTCTCAGAGGAGAAAGAAAATGCTGAACCCGGAAAGAAAAAAGGAAAAACGAAGGCATGTTGAAATCCACGACAACCAGCTCAATCAAATTGAATGTGACAGGAATGAACCATTCACAAAGCAACAAACTGTGTGGGCCATTAACGTCTTAAATGACTGGATCAAAGAAACAGGCACTGAACTTGACTTAGCAACAGTAAGTGAAAATGGCTTAAATCAAATCTTACGCAAGTTTTATGCCTCAGTAAGAACCAGTAATGGAGCCCACTACAGCATAAGTAGTTTCATTGGGTTGAGATCAGGGCTCAATCATTACCTAAATGAGCCCCCCTGGCAAGAAACATTAAAATAATCAGCAACACAGAATTTTAGAGCTTGAATAATGTATTTACAGCTCAAATCAAAAGCCTGAGACATGATGGAAAAGACAAGGCCCAACACCACGCTCCCCTCATGGAGACAGGCCTGCCATTTCTCAGACAATCTGAGGCGCTCAGCAGAGAAACCTCTGAAGGACTTCTACACTGCGTCTGGCTAGAGGTTCAGTTGCATTTTGCCAGACGTGGGTGCGAGGGGCAAAGACAACTGCAGTCCTCCAGTTTTGATTCCAAAAAAACAGAAACAGGACTTGAGTATGCCACCCTGAACTTCAACGAAAAAACTAAGAATCACTGCGACCCATTAGAAAGAGACCGGGATTGCTACAGGGGCACAATGTTTGCCATACAAGGCCATCCTCAATTCCTGATTGCTCTCCTAAAAAAGTACATTTCCAAACTGCCCAACAACAGCCCATGCCTGTTCCTGCATCCTCGACGAAAGTCTGCAAGTCCCTGGATCACAGAAATAGTGTGGTATACCTTAGAGCCGCTTGACAAAAATTACCTGTCTTCCATGCTGCCAAAAATGTGCCATGCTGCAGGGCTGCCACATACATACACAAATCATTCCTTTTGGGCGACGGCCATCTAATTGTTGAGTAATGCGGGACTAGAGAACCGTCAAATAATCTCTGTAACTGGCCACAAACAGGAATCTTCTTTAAAAAGCTACTGGAGCCTGACACTGCAACAAAGATTGCAATGAAGCACTATACTCTCAGGAACAGCTGGAGGCACCGGATCCATGCCTCAGACTTGTGATGCCACAGCAAAGGTCACGGCGCCAGAACCACAACCACTAACAGCTACCTCGGATCACACCATGGCAACAGTAAACATCCCACCACCAAGAAACACCCAAGAAGACTGCATCAAACAAGCAAATAGCACCAGAGAAAACGTACAAGCAGAAAGCACCTTCAGCAACACCGCCCTGCAAAGTACGAGCAACAGTAACCAATTCTACAACCATGGCAACAGCATGTGTGTATTTAATATTTACAAGACTTAAATGAACTATCAGTTTGTCCTTCATGTTGCTTCTAAATGAATTTAAAACTGCTGACCTGTTAGCAAATATCCAAAGTGTTTCTAAATCGATGTTAAACTATTAACCTGTTGCAAAATCAGTTTCTACAGGACTTTTAAGTGTTCAGTGTTTCTCCACAATTATAAAGTATTCAAAAAGTTTATTAAGTTTCAGAAACATTCTACAAACTATACATGTTACAAATATTTAACAAGTGTTTATTTATTCCCATATTTGTAGCCTATTTAAACATTGAAAAACAGAACTATTTTATCCAGTGGAAGGATATTTCACATTTTAATTAATAAAAAAATACTTTAAATTCACTTTTTCTTATCAGTCTCTTCATTTAACACATTCAAACCATTGTATAATAGAAATAATGCCCTCCAGGGTGGGTGTTATGCTGGGATAACATCCTGCCTCAGGTGTTGGATGCCTTCGGCCGTTGGCATTGGGCCCAACTACCTGAGGTGAGATGTTATCCCAGCATAACACCCACCCTGTCAGGCATTATTCCTCTAACAACTGACCAGGTGGCTATGCAGGAGCAGACAGTTATGGGGAATTGTATGTTTTACCCCATAACCTGCTTCAGCTCAGGAAGTGAGCCATACTATGCACCACAGCATACGCATACGTGGAGACAGAGTGAAAGAGCGAGGAGCAAGCACACTCTTTGGTTCTTTAATTTTATGCAGTGACTCTCTCATGTCTATTTGTTTCTCTCAATCCCGAAAGGTCCTTCATCAATTTAGGGGCAACTGGGGGATTCGGAGAATTACGGACCGTACTCAATGAAAGCAAAAGTATTGCCGCTCCGTGTTCCAATGATGCAGGATTTCTCTTTCTTTTTTTCTTTTTCTTTTACTCCGAAGGGTCTTTACTTATTTGGTGCAAAATGGGTTAATGGGGAGGTCACGTAGGTGGTAGCAAAAGTGAAAATAAATGCCTGCTTCATGACAGACAATATTTTCACTATTTGCCCTATCAGGAATTTGCCACCCAAGATGGCATTTCAAGACATCAGGCCTGTACAATTCCAACAAATTAAAGCCTCTAATTCTTTTTAAACAAGGAGGCAAATGGGGGGGGGTTGTTTTTGTACAATGGCTTGCTTAAAATAAAAATAAAAGTCCAAGCCACTCAAAGTTTTAAACAGACCGTCTGTCTATGATAATTCTTTTACAGCCTTTTTGCTAAAGGCCATTCCACTGTATAAATAACCCTCCAAACATGACCAGCAACATTTCTCAGTTACAATCCTACATTTTCATATGTCATGAAATCTGCTTTTTAAATATTTGAGCTTTATACTTACTTTTATGAAGGCACTGTAGGCACCTTATAACTTACTTGTTGAACCTCAGTTTCTTTCATATAAGCATTTGGCACTATCTTTCTTATATCTGGCCAACAGAACTTGTAAGGGGAACCAGAGGCAGGGATAGCACAGTAAGGGAAGATGTTACTGTCAGTGGTCAACCTGACTGTGAAAACTAGGCAAAGGAGAGAGAAAAATAAATAGATTCTAAATTAATTCAAATAAAATAAAATCGAGTAAAACAAAATGGGAGGGGGGCTTACATCACATATTGTTAATATACTTCAGGCATGGCATTTCACTTAGACAGGGGTCACCCTGTCACATGGTGTTTTTCAATGTGTGGTAGGTTAGCATTGATCTATGTGGCACATCTGCTTGCCATTTAAGAAATAAGGCACAACAGGGGTGTTGTGGTGGGATAGCAGCCTACCTCCAGTGGGTGGTAGCACAATGCCAAAGGTGGAATGTTTCCACCATCTGAGAAGGGCTGTTATCCCACCAGAATGCGGCCCCCGGAGTGCCTTATAATGATTATGAAATGGACTCTGAGTAACACCACTGTAAGAAAGAGGCAGAGTCTGTTTTTTTAAGATTTTAAAAGGAAGTTTATAATGGTAAAATTCATAACTTACATTAAAAGGCTGAACTGAGATAAAATAGTCCCTGAGTACAGAGTACAGAGTGACTAGCTTCAGTAAATCACATTTTGTAAAACATTTTCTTTATAACTGATGTTCATATATATTTAAACTGATGCACATAAATAGTAGCTTCTGTATAGATAACATTTTTAACCAACAACATTTAATAACTATATCAACTGAAAATTTGTTTGTGGGGCGTAAGAACTGTATCACTTTCTATGCTGCACTACTAAAGTAATTATAGAGAAGAAGTCACTGTATGTCATTCTGGATCATAGTTGTATACATTTAGTTGAATACTGCCTTTCAGTACTCCTACGTGGAAATACATGTCTAGTGGCATCTCTGTGTTTATTTGTCCTTTGTTAGAAGGTTCAGTGCTGGTGCTTTCTAATAGAGTGGCTTCATTGTCAGACATTGTCTCACAGGTTATCACTGCATCGGGATAGGCTGCAGTGCTGATCTGAGTTATAAGCATGGAAAATTCATCCTCCCCTTCTGAATGCTGTTGATTATGCAGCGATGTTGTTTATTGAGGAGCTCCATTATTGTTTACAACTGCCGGAGAGTTCATTTCTTGCGTGCTGAAAGACGTTGGAAGTTGTATCACTGTTGGAGGTGGGACTTCTGGTTGTTGCAAGGTGGAAAAATAGGGTTGAGGTTCCACTTTGCTGTCTGGTGCTGCTGCATTACTGTGTTCTTTGCTGCTTGCTTTTCCTGCAAGTATTGCTGACCATTGCCCTCTGTCTTCAAGGCTGGGAGTCTAGTAACTGCACACTCTGAATGGTAGTCATTAGTTTGTGGCTTTTAAGACCTTCCTCAGAAAGGAGGTGCACAGTCATGCTTTGTAAGCTATGGTTAGTGTATGAAGGTATGTTTGACAACTTGCAAATGCATGGCAACATGCTTGTGAGAAGATTTTTGAATATTGGTTCTTTTGTGAACCATATTTCTTCATGTTGAAGTTGAGTTTCAAGGATGCACTATAGGTGGAGGTAGAAAGCTGGGGCATCAGGTGATATTTTGTTAAGATACAGC
The DNA here is from genome assembly GCA_016271365.2 of Neoceratodus forsteri. Taxonomy (NCBI): domain Eukaryota; kingdom Metazoa; phylum Chordata; order Ceratodontiformes; family Ceratodontidae; genus Neoceratodus; species Neoceratodus forsteri. Next base: position 288,209,908 of record CM028130.1, read on the forward strand.
TCTAGAGATTTTATGGGGCACAGTGGGCCTCCAGGCAGCTCAGGCATGTAGCCATGGTGATTTACTTGGCCTGCTTCATGTGGATCACCATAGTTTTTGGTGGTTTCATTGTAAGTCATTGTGCATATCTGAGGCCATTTTCATCCATTAGGATTTCAAAACTTTTTGTGGTTAAGGCTCGGAGACCCTCTCTACTGTGGTAGGCAAAGAAAAGTTGCACATCTAGCCAGACTTTTCAGACCAGCCCCACCACGGTACTTGTATTCAGTGTTGGATTGTTTTTAATTTTTTTTAAATGCCATTTGAGATGCGAGGATGGTGAGAGGTTTTGGGCTCGATTCGCAATGCTCCCGGCATGGCACAAGGGGCTTGCATGACAAAGAATGCTGTAAAGTGCCCTTTGCACCAAAAGAAGCACAGGGAATGTTTCTCAATGGCAGCCTGCATCAACCATAGGCTGCCTGCTCTAAATGGGGCCTATGCCACCCATGTGCCCAAAAAATGGCTACATCATGGTGCTAAGGGGCTTGTGGCAGACACATGCTGCCATATCTCCTAATGCAGGATTCTTAGAACTCTTTGAGAGGGAGAAATTCTAAGTACCCTTCTAAGGGTACTTGGAAAATTCTCCTCTGGGAGAGTTGCCCTGTTTGTGGCAATGTGCCACAGTCCCCCTTCCCTGATCCTGATGTCCCCAAAGTTAAATGTATTAAAAACAAATGTGGTGGTATAGTGCTCCCCTCCCTGATCCCCGATGTCCCCAAAATGAATGTAATAAAACACCCCATGGTGGTATAGTGGCCCCCATCCCTGACCCTGATCCCTGATGCCCCTGAAATGAATGTAATCTAACACCACATGGTGGTATAGTGGCCCCCTCTCCGATCCCCGATGTTTCCAAAATGAATGTGATAAAACACCTTGTGGTGGTAAAGTGGCCCCATACCCAATCCCAGATGTTCTCGAAATGAATATAATAAAACACCTCATGGTGGTAAAGAGACCCCCCCTCCCTGATCTCTGATGGTCCCAAAATGAATGTAATAAAACACCCCATGGTGGTATCATGGATGGCGACCCCCTCCCCGATGTCCCCAAAATGAATGTAATAAAACACCCCATGGTGGTATAGTGGCCCCCCTTCCCAATCTCCGACATCCCTGAAATTACTGTATACAAAAAACATTGGTGGTGCAGTGGACCCCCCCAGTGCTCCACTACCCTACTCCCCCATCCCGTAACCAAGCTGTGACTGGTATAACTCACCACTCACCCCCATGGCCAGCAACCGACTAAGCTTTGAATGAACGCATACTGACATAGTAAATGCTCAGTGAGCTGTCATTCACTCAGCGTGTGCTATATACAATATTTGCTCATTCAAAGCTCAGTCAGCAATTGGCCATGGTAGTGAGCAGTGAGCTGTGCCAGTCGCTGAATTGATCACGGGATGGGGGGGTGGAGTGGTAGGGCACTGCTGGGTGGTGGTCCAGTAGACCATTTTTTTTGTATACAGTAATTTTAGGGATGTTGGGGATTGGGGAGTTGGGCTACTATACCACCACAGGGTGTTTTATTACATTCATTTCAGTGACATCAGGGAGGGGGGCAACTATACCACCACAGGGTGTTTTATTACATTCATTTCAGTGACATCAGGAAGGGGGGGCAACTATACCACCACAGGGTGTTTTATTGCATTCATTTCAGTGACATCAGGAGGGGGGCAACTATACCACCACAGGGTGTTTTATTACATCTATTTCAGTGACATCGGGGCAACTATACTACCACAGGGTGTTTTATTACATCTTATTTCAGTGACATCAGGAGGGGGGCAACCATACCACCACAGGTGTTTATTATTCTATTTCTGTGACATCAGGGAGGGGGCAACTATACCACCACAGGGTGTTTTATTACATTCATTTCAGTGACATCAGGGAGGGGGGCAACTATACCACCACAGGGTGTTTTATTACATTCATTTCAGTGACATCAGGGAGGGGGGCAACTATACCACCACAGGGTGTTTTATTACATTCTATTCTAGTGACATCAGAGGGGGGCAACTATACCACCACAGGTGTTTTATTACATTCATTTCAGTGACATCAGGAGGGGCAACTATACCATCACAGGGTGTTTTATTACATTCATTTCAGTGATATCAGGGAGGGGGGGCAACTATACCACCACAGGGTGTTTTATTACATTCATTTCAGGGACATCAGGGATCGGGGGGCCGCTAACCACCAGGGAATAGCTACAGCAATGCACAGCCACCTCACAGCTTGCAGCGGACCCTCAGGATGTGCCATCTGTTTGGCACACTGCCAAGGTTGCTGCAAGCCACGGAATTTTGCCACCAGGACCCTGCCAATAGAGAATCAGGTGCAGGATCCTTGTCATACCAGACTTTGATGCAAGCTGCCTTTGGCAGCAGTGTGTGCCAGTCTAAGGGCTCTTTGAGAATCAAGCCCTTTGTCTCTGTCTTGCCTGTAGAGAGACTTTAGAATGCTCAGAAAAATGTTATTTGATGAGTTAAATTATGGGTCTTGGATTAAGTTGAATTCTTGACTAATGGGTAGGTTGTTGAAATGCTTATTGATTCTGGCTCTGAGTTAGACATACAAGGATACACTATTCATTTCACCCTCACCGTTTCTGATTGTCCCATATAGCTGCCTCAGTATATTATTTAATTCATTTTTCCCCCACAGTTTTCCAGTTTAAATCTATTTTATTTCTCTCTGAGCTCATCACGGAATTGATTTGCTACCCAGTTTGTTTGCCATATCATGTTCATTTCATTGCTGCTGACTCAAGATTTGACAGCTCTGTTTCAGAAGCTGTCAAGTGTTGGTTAACAAAACTGCTGTCGCTTGTTCCTGTGGTAATACTTTCACTCACTTGCTTTGTTTCTGTTGTCTGCTCTGTAGTTATTTCTTGTGTTATTGCTGTGTTTCTCTTTGTTTCGTTCTGGTACTCATTCAGCATGTCAGCAAACAGCTCAAAGTTAGTAAACATTCTCCTGTCAGACTGGTGTTCAATAATGGCTGCCAATTTACAACATTTGTTTCTGCTGGGGGGGCAGTGATTGTGGTGAGGTCACTGTAGTGTCAGCATGGAAGACTAGGTTTGCTGGCAAAGGCACCTAGTTTCACCTGAGATCTTTTCTTCTAAGTTGATTGTAAGAACAGAACAAAGAACCTTACCAGAGCAAGGAAAAGGATTATGGCTTCTTTTGGTTAGGCAGATTTACTGTGTGTTATTATTTTCTTTTGTACCCACAGGGATTGTTACTGTTTGTTGCTAACATTTTATTGCTTCATTTTTCTCTGATTCAAATTGTGGTTGCTGGGTATACCTTCTGCTGCATTATTATGGGGTGTGCCTACCGGTGTGTGCTTATAGATTATTGCTGTAATCTTCTGATTAAAATTGTTTTTTGAAAGGTATATATCTTTGGCTACTGCTTTATTTTTCTCTGTAGCAAAGTATTTCTTACATGGTATATCTTCTGTGAAATTATTACAGATGGTGCTTTACAGGTTTTATAGTATTATCTATCATTAGGATAAGCTTTCAGGGCTACAGAAATAAGACATGATGGGAGTGGTGCAGTGCAGTGGCTGTGGAGCAGCAGTCTTCTGGGAGACATTCTGGTGGATGCAGTGTTGTCCCATATACAGGCACTTCTCTGGGTTGAGGGTGGAAGTTGCTTATCTCCAGGCTGACTTGAATAGGATTTGTGGGACCTCCTCTCCCACCCAGGGACCACAAGGGCCACTGCTGTTGCCTCAGAAGTTGCTAAGAAAGAGGAGTGGTTGGACCACAGTGGGGTCAGGGAGGGTGAGGGTGGTGGAACAGAGGCGCATCCCTCCTGTTGTACCTCTCCACAATTCATATGCCATTCTGGCAAAGTGTGGTTCCTCTATGGAGGTACTCACAGTGGAGACCAAGGAAGATGCTGGGAACCTCCACAAAGGAGGCCCACAGGAGGGTGGCATGGGACACCACAGGGTAAGGAAACAACTCCTGGTGGGGGACTCCATTGTTAGGAGGGTAGAACTGGGGGAGGAAGGGGAGAGGGAGGGAAGGTGCCTGCCTGGCACCATGGCTTGAAGGGACAGGGAGTGAATCCTCAGGATCACCAGAGCAGCTGTACAGGGGAGGGAGCTGGATGTCATTGTCCACCTAGAAACAAATGACCTGGCTAAGAAAGGGATCAGAGCAGTGCAGGAAGTGTTTGTGGAGTTGGGAAGGGGCTTTACACAAGTAGCACACATGGTAACCTTCTCAGAGGTGCTGCCTCTCTATGGCATGGGTGAGGATAGGGTGCTCCACACCATGGGTTTCAATCAGTGGTTGATAAACTGGTGCAGAGCTCAGGGATTTGGCTTCATTTGGAACTGGGGGTCCACCTGGAGGGATGCAGGCCAATACCTATGTGATGGTATGCATCTGTCCAGGAGGGGAACCAGGATCCTAGGTGATAGGTTTAAATGCTTCTTTAGAAAGCATTTAAACTAGCCAAGGGGGAGGCACTGGAGAGGAGCAGGGAAATCCTAGCCCCCTCCAATAAAATCAGGGTACTAAGTGAGGTAAACACCAAGATAGGGATGTCGGTAGGGAGAAGGGCAGGGGTAAATGGAGAAAATGACAAACACAATAAGGACAGAGATGCAGAAAAAGGGGTAAGGCCATCATGAAATGGAGGGTAATGAGTACCAACGCCCATAGTCTGGGCAACAAGTCCCATGAACTGGTGGCCTTGATGGAAGAGGGATGCCTGGAAATTGTAGCAGTCATAGAAACATGGTACATAGAGAACCATGACTGGGATGTTAACATACCAGGGTACACAACCTACAGGAGAGACAGGGAAGGGAGAAGAGGGGGCAGAGTAGCTCTCTATGTAAGGAAAGGGATAAAAGCAATGGAACAAAAGAGTAAACAGGGAGGAGAGAAGGTACTGTGAGTTATCTTAGAGACTGGAAATGGCACCACAATCCACACAGGGGTTATATACAGACCCCCATGTCAGGGGGAGAAAATGGAAAAGGATATGATAGAAGGCATCCTTAGGATGGCAGAGAAAGGGGAGATACTGTTGATGGGGGACCTTAATATGCCAGATGTTAACTGGAGCACCTTTGCTGCAGCTACATCCAAAAGCAGGGACATTCTCGATGCCATTCAGGTGGCATGCCTCAGACAGCTAGTTTTGTAACCCACTCACGAGGGAGTAATCCCCATACTGTCAAATGGGGACAGTAAGAGGATCTCAGATCTAGAAGTGGTAAGCCATCTGGGAACAAGTGACCACCAAACAGTGTGGTTCATGTTAACTCAGCTACAGAGTCAAGCCATACAAAAGTGAGGGTTCTGGACTTCAGGAGGGCTGACTTTGGCAAGATGGGAAAGTGCCTTAGAAAAGCACTAGCAAACAGGCTAGAAGGAGGGATGGAGCAACAATGGGGAAACATCAAATCTGCCATCACAGAGGCAACAAGCCTTTCTGTGAAACAAATAAACAAATCAAAACAAAATAAAAAGCCACTATGGTTCTCAAAAGAGGTGGCGTTGAAGGTTAGGGAGAAAAATATAGCATTTAGGAAGTATAAGGAAACACAGAAGGAGCAGGACAGAGAACTGTACTAGTTAAGGCAGAAGGAAGCTGGGGGGGTAGTCAGAATAGCAAAGGCCCAAACTGAGGAAAAGATAGCCAACTTGGTTAAGAAGGGGGAATAAATCTTTTATAGGTATATCAGGGAGCATAGAAAGACAAAGGGAGGGATAGTGAGGCTGAATAGAATGGACGGTGGGTGGGCAGAGAGGGACAGGCAAAACGTAGGGATACTGAACGAATACTTCTGCTCAGTATTCAAAAAGAGGAGGAGGGGAGGTGCCTAATCCTATTAACAGAAGCACTCTGGATATGGGGGTCGATCCCAGTCCTTTCAGGGAAGAAAGGGTACTGAACGAACTCCTAAAACTGAAGGTGGACAAAGCAATGGGGCCTGATGGAATTCATCCCAGAATTCTAAAAGAATTAAGGGGAGAACTAGTAACACCACTGACTACCCTTTTTAACAAATCATTGGAGGATGGTGTGACACCTGAGGATTGGAGGAAGGCTTATGTGATTCCCCTTCACAAAAGTGGGAACAAGACAGAGGCAGGAAACTACAGACTTGTCAGTTTGACCTCTGTGGTAAGAAAAGTGATGGAATCACTTCTGAAGGAAAGAATTGTTGAGTACCTACAGGCTAGTGGGGCACAGGACCCAAGGCAGCATGGGTTCATAGCGGGAAGGTCATGTCAGATGAATCTAATTGATTTCTTTGACTGGATAACCAAAGTAGTAGACCAGGAAGGGGCTGTGGACATGGCCTACCTAGACTTTAGCAAGGCATTTGACACAGTCCCAGACAAAAGACTAATAATCAAATTAACCAGCCTGGGAATGGGTCCCAGGGTGGTAGCCTGGGTAAAACATTGGCTGGACAACAGGACACAGAAGGTAATTGTAAATGGAGTCCACTCTGAAGAAAGAAGGGCTACTAGTGGGGCACCACAGGGTTCTGTACCGAGTCTAGTCCTTTTTAATGTCTTTATAAGTGACATTGCAGAGGGACTGGAAGGAAAAGTATGCCTCTTTGCAGATGATACAAAGATCTGCAACAGGGTTAATACACAAGGAGGCGTGGAAAGGATGAGAAGGGACTTGGCAAAGTTGAAGGAATGGTCAGAAGTATGGCTGCTTGGATTCAATGCAAAGAAGTGCAAAATAATGCACCTGGGAAACAAAAGCCATGGGGAAGATTAGACAATGGGGGGAGGTAGTAACAACAAAAAAAATGGAAAGGGACCTGGGGTAATCATATCACATGACCTTGAGATTAGCAAGCAATGTGAGAAGGCAGTAGGGAGGGCTGGGGGGGATACTGGGATGTATAGGGAGAGGCATCACCAGCAGAAAACAGGAAGTTGTTATCCCTCTGTACAGACAGTCGGTGAGACCCCATCTGGAATACTGCTTCTAGTTCTGGAGACCCTATCTCCACAAGGACATAGACAGGATGGAGGCAGTCCAGAGGAGGGCAACTAAAATGGTGCAGAGTCTGCAAGAGAAGCCATATGAGGAGAGACTAAAGGAGCTTAATATGTATACCCTTGAGGAAAGAAGGGAGAGAGGGGACATGATAGAAACTTTTAAGTACCTCAGTGGAATCAACAGCGTCCAAGAGGGTAGCATCTTTCAGAAAAAGAGATGTGCAAGAACAAGGGGACACAATTTGATGATAGAGGGGGGATGGCTCAGAGGTAATGTGAGGAAGTATTTTTTCACAGAGAGGGTGGTGGATGCATGGAACAGCCTTCCTGAGGAGGTTGTGGGGTCTAAAACTGTGGGAGAATTTAAGAATGCATGGGACAGACATAAGGCAATCCTTGTGCGGGGTAAGAAGTAATAGACTGTTGGTTAACTAGGATCTGCAGCTTATCCTGTAGGTAGGGGAAATGGGCAGACTAGGTGGGCCCAGAGGTCCTTATCTGCTGTCAAAGTCTATGTTTCAATGTTTCTATGAGATGTGGTCATTAAAGGAGAGTGGGGTATCCAGAGTGATACCCAGATATTTAAAGGTGTGAACAGATTCAACTGCATCACTGCTGGCAAAGGTAATACTGAGCAGGGGAGGGGGTGTACTAGGGGAGGCGAGAAAAAAGCATGCTTTTGGTTTTGTTTGTATTAAGGACAAGCTGATTAAGCCTGAACCAACCATCCAGGGCCATAAAGTCAGCAGCAAGATCACTATTTATCTGGTTAATGTCAGGAGAGAAGCAATAAATGATAGCATCGTCCACATAGAGGTGCACAGATGCACCACTGCAGTTGCTGAGTAAGTTATTAATAAATAGGGAGAACAAAATTGGACCCAGAATTGAGCCCTCAGGCACCCTGTGTGATATAGGCCTAAGGCTAGAGAGAGAGAACCAGCCCACTTAACCCTTTAGGAGCAGTATGTCAGATAGCTGTGGACTCAATCAAGTGCTGTGGGATCAAAACCGAGAATATGCAGCTTCTGGAGCAGAAGACCATGATTCACCAGGTCATATGCTTTAGTAAGATAAACGAAGATGGCACCCATGTAAAAACTGTGATCCAGGGCTTGCAATATGTCGGTAGTTACTTTTGTCAAGGTGGTGAGGGTACTGTGATTCTTTCTGAATCCATGTTGGTAGGGAGATAGTAGATTGTGGAGTTACAGATAATTTTGAAGTTGGTTATAGACTAAGCATTATTGGATTTTAGCTAAGGGACAAAGGATAGATATGGGTCAATAATCTTCAGCTATGGTATTGGGCCTCCCCCCATGCACCGGCATGACTACCGCTACTTTCCACTTGTTGGGGACAGTGCAAGATAGGAAGGACTGATTAAAGAGGTCACACACAGGGCAAGTTAGGGCAGGAGCACCTAGCTTGAGGAACTTGGGCTTTAGGGTGTCGTAGCCTTTTGAACTCTCAGCTTTTAAGTTAGCAAGATGCCTCTGAACCACCAGCCCAGTGGTGCTGAGGGTTGAGGTACTGGATGCCACACCTCGCATCATGCTAGCGACCCGGGTTTGGGAATGAGCCAGGACCATCGGGGGTCGGCGGGGTAGGAGAAGATTGAGCATCCAATGGACTGCTCTCTTCTCCTGGAGTGGGATCCAGGGGAACATCGAGCTCAGTAGCAGTACCCGGCAGAGGCTGAGTGCATTACTCAGTAGCGAGGTAATGAAGAGAGGCTGGCATTGGGCAGGATGCCTGTGGGTGGACCCATGCTGGTATCCATTGCACGCCATGCCAGAGGGGAAAGTTTAAGTAAAAAATCCTTGCCTCCTGATAGGCGAAGGATGGCCCGAGGGCTGGCCACCACTCCCAGTGTTGGGCTTCTCTGCTCTCCTCCTTGTCTGGTCACTTTTCTAAATTGTAGATAGAGTGCCAGTAAGGAGTAACGGCAGTCCTGCCTCAGGGGACTCAGAACCAGGGAGTCGGGTTGCCGGGACAGTGGACGGAGACCTGGGGCCCCAAGAGGAGTCGAGTAGGGAGCTTCAGATGAGAGGGATCTGGTACAAGCCATGTGACCATCTGGAAAGAGTTCAGGGTAAAGGCAGTGCTATAAACAGAATTGAAAAAAAAAGATGCCTCTGAACCTCCTTAAGGGAGTCCAGCTTTAAGTGGAAAGAAGGTCTGGCCCCCTTATAACCATGGGTGGATGGGGCTGAGGGTGGCATGGCTAAATTGTGAAAGAGTGAAATGTATCTCTCAAGGTCAGTGAAAAACTCATTGAAGCCAGTTGCAATCGAAGGGGGGTCCATAAGGGAGGTGCCATGGGCAGAGAGGGAGCTCGGGAGTTCAGCTGCCATTCCCTTGACCAAGGAATTGATCTGTCTCCAAAATGATTTGGAGTTACTTAGGTGTTCAGTTTGTATTGTTTTATATTGACGTCACTTGGCTTTATTTAAGGAGTGTTTGCACTTATTTCTATAAAGCTGCCAGTCCAAGGATAGACCACTTTTCTTGTAGGACCACCTGGCACGGTCATGGGAGTACGTAAGTATCCTAATGTCCTTATTAAGCCATGGGGCCTTGATGCCTTTGGACCTACATTTTTTCAGGGGAGCATGATTATCAATGATTTGGGTAAAGGTGGAAATGAAGTAATCCAAAGCTAGGTTGATATCAGGGAGAGTTTTAATAGGGCTCCAGTCTGTATTGTAGATAGAATTGATGAAGTCACTAGTGTCCAGTCAGGACATGTCACAAGCAAGGGTGATCTTGGGTGGGGGATTGGGACAGTTATTCCTCAAAACAGAGAAGGTGAGAGAGTGGTCACTTATGCAATCAAAAAGTACACCCACCGATTTAATCTTTAGTGGGCAGTTAGTGATCACCCAATCTAATAGAGAGCGCTTACTCATTTTGGTATTGATACGCATAGGGTCCTGTTCGAGATGTGTCAGGTTAAAGTCAGCACAGGACGATCGCAGTTTGTTAGTGGCAGGGTTGAGCCAGTCAACATCAAAATCACCACAAAGTATAAGATCGTGATGAGGAAGATTGTCAAGGGAGATAAGGAGGAAAGGGAGGTATGCAGCATCATTGGAAGTGGCAGATAAACACACCCAATGACTAGTTTTTTGACGTTACCCAGAGTCAACAAGAGGTAAAAGGATTCCATGCCTGGAGAACCAGGTACAGGCTCAGGGAGATCAATGATATTCAAGCCAGAATGAGAGTAGATAAGAACACCACCGCCCCTTTCGTGCAGCCTATCTTTCCAAAAACAGAGCCCAATAGAGCCACTTCTTGATGTTTTATTGCTGGCTTAAGACACAGTTCAGTGATGCATAGGATGTCAGGGACCTTTTGCAAAATCCAAGCTTCTAATTCAGCCATTTTAGGGCGAAGGCTAAGTATATTCATATGATCAATCTTCAGACCTTTAGGAGGGGGTTGGGTCAAGGTGATTGGAGTTTGGGTGAGGGTGAAGCAGTGAGGCCCGGGATTACGTTCAATGTCCCCTGCAAGGACTAGCAGGAGAAGGACAGATAAGCAGGTACAAAGAGAGGTACAAGAGATACAATTCCAAGAGCAGTGAACAGGGAGGGTATGTGCAAATGTTTGTGGAGCCAGAGACCTATGAAAGCAGTGCCTGGCTTAGGCAGACACAGGAGGCACTGGAGCGATTGGGGTGAGTCAGGCCAGCCATGGCCACTTCCAAAGCGGTGCAATGTGCCCAGGTCAGGACTGACCCAGTCTTCCCAACTTGCTGGTGGGCAGGGGAGGAGAAGAGCAGGTGGCTAGCACTTCCAGCCATGGCTGCTTGCAGAGCGGTGTGATGTGATGGGATCAGGGGCTATAACACTTGTTATATCAGTATATTACATATTAGTAGTCATGCAGGATGCCTTAGGGGTCTGGTCTCAATACGCTACGTGCAGAAAGGGGAAAATTTACCAGATCTAATCATTTTGTTTGCCTTCTGATTTTCTCCTTAAGGCATTGGATTATATATTCAGAACTAATAATTTTGTCTTTGATTGCTGCTTCTGCCTTCAGCTCTAGGGTAATGCTGTTGGGGCCACTGTTTCTCCTCATGTGCTAATTAATTCCTGGACAGATGGGAGGAACAGCTTGTCTTCAATATTTCAAAAAAATACTTTCCTGGTGTGTGTGTGTGTGTGTGTGTGTGTGTGTTTGTGTGTGTGTTGGGGGGTGTCATCAAATGGCATTTTTGTGCCTGGAAGGAGAGCAAGGGGATGTTGTTGATTTTGCTAATTGATAAAACAGCAATGATATGAATTTGTCTTTTACTAATTCAACTCATTTTGATTTTTAGGATTTTAATTTCTGTATTGATCAAAATAATACGGTGCCAAATTCTATATTCCATACCCCACCTCAGGAAACACACTCTTGAGGATGAAAAGTGTGCATTCCTAAAGGCTTTCAATGGCATCCCCTTTAGCCAGTTTCTCTGTATCCATAAAAGAGATAGTGTACTGCCTAAAACTAATATTAGTTTTTAAAAGTAGTCAGCCATTATCTTTTATATCTGAAGCAGTTTTTATTTTCCCTTTGGTTAATTAAAAGATTGTTTACCTGACGCTAATAGGGGTGATGTGTGGAACAACACTCTGCATGGTAGCTGGCATATCAAGCTATCAAGCTCTATTCCCTCCACTACACTATCAGCACTGTGACCTCACCGACTGTGATATCACTGCTGCTCAGAAACACACACTTAGTAGCTGCCTGGTCAGTCACCTGTGATGTCACAAGCAGTGAGATCACAATGTTGGTGATGTAGTGGGGAATAAAGACAGACATGTAAGCTGCCAGGCTTAGAGCTGGTCTACACATTCAGCACAATATTATCACATAGAAAGCTTTCTAATGAGCAAAAGGAATAAGAAGAAATAAAAAGTTACAACTGACCACTTTTAAAAAAAATTGCATCTTTTTCCTGTATGCCAGTTTTGGTTCCACTACCTCTTTAAATTCCAAGCTAAACATCTCAAGGGAAGATTTTTATCTAGGAGTTATTCAAATAACATCCTGAAAACAGTTTACTCTAGAGCAGAAAGAACTGCCAAACAGTTGTTTGAAAAATGACAGAGAGTACCTATGTAAGCGTCTCCTTGTCAGAAACATTTTGTATAAACATTTATCAATTCTCTCCAATATTGCCTCTAATGGGCATTTATTGGAAGAAAAGCAATGTTTTTTCCTCTTTCTAAGGATCCTAATATTGGAGACACATGGTGATTCAAAGTTATTTGGTAGATCAACTGATTACTGTCAGGTAATTAAAAGGCCAACATTATTTTTTGTATGTAAGAAATGCATAGTCTGCAAATTTGTATAACAGCAAGTAGATTGGACTGGCAGATACCAATAACAATGTAGCAATTCAACTCACTAGTTGTTTTACTGACCATGTGGTACACAGTATGCTGCCTGGTCTCATGCCCACAGATTTATGTAGGAAAAATTAACAGGCAACTCAAAAGTAATAACATAAGAACCCCTTAAGGCTATAAAAGGTGGTCAGAAAAGTAACAGTCTGGGAACTCAGTGCTCACGTCTCAGAAATGCATAATACAATTTGCAACTTTTATTTTTATATTTTAGTCAGTGTTGGATTACAATACCTTTGAGTGCAAAGCGGCTCATTTACAAAGGTTCCACGTCAGTGGGGAAGGGTGAACAAAAATACAAAGGAGGCAAAACAAAGTTTCAAACAATCAAACAAAAATGACATACTTTGCATCTTGAATTAAAACTGTGGATTAGGAGGTGAACAAAGCAATGTAGAGAGAGGAGGTAAGGAAGAGAACAAGAAAATGGGGTAGGCAGCCAAAGGCCTTGTCAAAATCTGAATAGATAGAGATAGCATGAGTAGGATTCTGGCCGTAGGGTGGACGGGGGGATTGGGGGGAGGTATGGGTAGCAGGTGAAGAGAAGGAGGGAATGGGGATTGCCAGGGCTTGGAGGGCTAGCAAGGGTCATAAAGGTTCTTCTATTAAAGTGAAGAAGTGAGAGTATATGTGAAGAAGTGAGAGTATATGGATAGGTTGCACTTTTAAATTTCTAGCTCTGGCTGGCCCAGTGGTGCTGAGGGTTGAGGCGCTGGATTCCACACCTCTCTCCACTCTGGCGACCCGGGTTCAGGAACAGACTTGGGTCACCAGGGTTAGGCAGGGAAGGAGAGAGACTGAGCATCTGCAGACTGCTCTCCCTCTCCAGGGGATAGGGGGTTCCCAGTCGTCAGCACTCCAGTGACCTCTGGTGGAGACAGGAGGGTGGTGCACTGGCACTGTAAGACAGGGGTGAGCTTAGGGCATGGTACCGGGAAGGAGCACATGTGGACGCATGTGCACCCACTTCCATTGGTGTCATCGCATGCCCCAGCCCATGTCAGAGAAAAAGGGAAAGTGTGGCACTTTCAGTGCATAGCTGACTTGATGGCTGTCTGAGAGCTGGTGGCCTTAGGGGCACCACTGCCCAGATACTGGACCCTGTGTTGGTGGGAAGTAAAGAGGGTACTCCCTGCTGCCCCACCACAGGGGGGCAAGCCGCGGGGGGGGATGGTGGTGGGGGCTTCAATGGGGCTGGGACAGAGCTGGACAGTGGCCAGAGATGGGCGGATGCTGGGACGTGAAGAAGCAGACCGAGAGCCACAAAGTAAAAGTACTAACTAAAAAAAAAAAATAAAAACATTTCTAGCTCTTGAATATATTCCAGAAAAACCTAGGGGAAGCAACAGACTGCTCACTGTCTTTATGAGAGAATATTGCTCGATTCACCATTTTGGAATTTTTCTCTCCATCAAGTTTGAGTGGGATTTTAGATCTGAGTCCTTTTCTGAATAAGAATAATCCCATATAATATCATAACTTCTGATCTGTATTGTTCTGATGTATATAAATGTAATATATATATATATATATATATATATATATATATATACAGTATATATATATATATATATACTGTATATATACACATATTTACATATTTTTATACTTATTTATCTCTATCTTCCCTTGTATTGATCTTTGCTCAGACGTTTATGTATTGAGATGTAATATATGGATTTTAAAAATAATACCCCCAAAAAGCATACAAAAAAAACCCTGTAATACCTTAGTCAGTGCCGTAATACTATACTTCCGGTCCCCGTAATACTATACTTCCGGTCCAATAATACTATACTTCCGGTCCTCGTAATACTATCGTTGGGATCACCAACTTTTCTAGTGTCCAAAGCATAGTTTTTTTTGTTTCTTTTCTTTTTATTCCTGAGAGAGAGAGAAGCAGGACTCCACGCAGGAAGGGGGGATGTGAGTGAAGAGCGAGAACAAGCAGCACGGAACCATCCCACAAGGAATCCAGAGGTAAAACCTCGTCAGCATTTCGTATCCATATATTACAAAAAATAACAGTTAGGTTCGAGTGAATCCATAAGCTGTAATTCCATCTCGAGGTTCTGGGGACATAGGAACCTCTCGAGCTTCGCTCTCGAGGTTACCTATGTCCCCAGAACCTCTCGATGGAATTACAGCCTTGTAATTCACTCGAACCTATCTATTATTCTATTTGTAATATACTGATGTAATAGGTGTAATATACTGTACTATAATGGCATGATATACTGCATACTGTTCTTTTTCTGTTCTTTGTTCACTCATCTACAGATAGGAACTCTAGTTCTATGTCACAATTTGTTCCTGATTTCTGCAGCAGAGCTCCTAGACAATGGCTGCAGCATTAGTTCATTTGGCATGAACTGTCCATCTCTGTGGCAGAATTCAGCTAATCATTGGCTGAAATATTATGTGATGTTATTGATGGCATCACATGCTAAGCAAAGTGAATGGGTTTCAACATAAATAAGGAGGGAAAGGGAGTTGGGTACTATAAAAAAATGCATATTTAAAGAGAAATCACCAAGAGCACTACATATATTTTGTTGTAGGATACAAGTTCTACAGAAAATGTAATGGCTATGGAACCACAACATTCCAGGGGCCTTTCTGAAAGCTCTGGGTTGGATATTCAAACTGCGCCATTCATAGGCGCAAGCCCTTGCGCTGCGCAAAATAGTTGCGCTGGGGTGTGTCCGGGGCGATATTCAAAGGAGTTACGCTATTGAGCAACTCCTTTGAATATCACCCCCCCAGCCACAGCCACTGTGCATGGCACAGTGGAACTTGCACCACCGCAAGTTGACAAAGTGGAGCATTCAACTTGCGGTGGTGCAAGTACCATTGCACCATGCGCAAAATCCCGATATTCAAAAGGTGACATGCAAATGGGGCTATAATTCATGCAAGGTACAGGGGGGGCCATTTGCATCTGATTATGGCCCCATTTGCATGCCATTAGCATGCAGGAGCGCCGATCCCCGAGGACTTGCGCCTGGCGCCCTGCCAGGCAGCCGTCGGGGAAGGACGCCCTCTGCAGCTCAATCGTGGGCAAAAGAGCATAAAACCCCCACCACCACCCCCCGCTGGCCCGATCGCAGGCATAGCCTAAATACCCCTGCCTCACCAGCCCGATCGCGGGCAGCAATGTGCCCCCCCCCAACACAGCCCTGGTGGTCCAGTGGACCGATAAGCCCGATCGCGGGCTGGGTATTCAAAACACCCCCACCTCCCGATCATATCCCTGGTGGTCAGTAGACCCGAAAATCCCAATCGTGGGATGTAGTTGTCACCCCGAACACATCCCTGGTGACCTAGTGGCCCCCCCCACCCACCCATGAAGCCCCACCCCCTCCCACCTCCCCCGCAGCGGTGGGCGGCAGCATCCCACCCGCCTGCCGCCCGCCCGCCTGCCGACTGACTGCCCGGTGGCCTGCACGCCCATTGGTGCAGAGCAAGAGCCAATGGATGCAACCCATCCTGTACCAGACAGTCCAGTTTTTAGGAATGAATTGTAGAATTTCATTCACAAAACTGAATCTGTCAGGACGAGCCGGGCTGCACGCTCATTGGCTCTTGCTCTGCACCAATGGGCGCAGAGTCTCTCACCGGCAGTCAGCGGTGGGGCGCGGGCGGCAGGCAGGTGGATGCTGCCGCCGCCGCCGCGGGGAGCGGGTGGTGGAGCTTTGTGGGGGGTGGGGTGGGGACACTAGGTCACCAGGGATGTGTCGGGGTGACAGCCACATCCCACGATCGGGATTTTTGGTCCACTGGACCACCAGGGATATGATCGGAGGTGGGGTGTTTGAAAACCCAGCCCGTGATCGGGCTCATCGTCCATTGGACCACCAGGGATGTGTTGGGGGTATATTGCTGCCCGCGACCGGGCTGGCTGGGAGGGGGGGCTGAGAGGGGTTGAGGGCCAGCCACAGGTGGCAGCTGCTGTGTTGCGCCTGCAATACAGCAGCTCACCTGTGGGTGGCCCTTGACTTAAGCCTTTTTGGGGCTCAAAGTCCTGCAGGCGCAGGTTGGGGGTTGCGCCTGCACAACTCTGCACAGCCCGGCTGAATATCAGGCTGTGCAGATTATGCATGGTTCCTCCCCCTCCAGTTCAGCATGCATTCATTTGCATTGTGCTGTTGCTCAGCATGTTTTCTGTGGCACAACTGCCTCCTGCTGAATATGGCGGAATGGAGCAAGTTCGGACTTGCGCAGGCTCAACCCTATTGAGCATGGCGCAACCCTTTTGAATATCTGACCCTCTTTCTATAGGGGGGTTTTAAGCAAGATGACTTAACTGACTTTTATTTTAATAAGTTTTGTCCATGACTGAGAAAAAGACAAAGAAATTAAAGTACACTGTACAATGAACGACAATGTTGAAATGAAAAAAAAAAGTAACATTTTCTTGAATTGCTTTAATTTACAGTTACCAAGTGCAAGCTATTTGTAGTCCTCTGTTGGCACCTCCTTAACTTGAATTAAGCAATAATGACTGAAGAGCCAATTATTTCCTAGAGATTAATGACTTGTTGGGGGGCAGGGTGGCCCGGGGTGGCGCCGAGGGCCGCCCCTGCTCAGTCATTAATCTAAAGAAAACGACTGGCTCTCTGAGGTCATGTGCGATTGTAAGTCTAATTGCAATAATGACTTTTTAAACTCTTGTATTGGGATGCAATTGTCATGGCAGCACACACGGCTGTGTAGCGGGAAGAGCTGAGCGACTGCCATGCCGGTCAGTTCTAAAAGATTTCAGAACAGCACAGTAGCCAATCACCGCACTAGCTGAGGTAATGAATAATTAATTAGACTTATAATGGACATTATCAGTAATATCTGCTCTTTCATGTAGTGATGTTTATTCATAATCGGTGGTATTTCACTAGATTAAATTTTTTTGTATTTAGATCTTAACTGTAGTCCAGAATAGTGGTTATCACAATGTCCAATATTTTAAGGCGTTGTTTAATAGTGTTCTTGCTCTTTATAATTTTTTGCACTTTATTGTGTCTTCATGTTTATTTATTTACTTTTTGTTGACTGGGAAAGAAGGGTAGACAGTTCTATCTATTTTCAGCCTCAACCTGGGGAGGGGGGGTTACAGATGTAAACCAACTGAAACTGAACCAGATTAAGCTGCAGGCAGTATTTTAGTGACTAGGGGGGAATGTGGCCAGGACACGGGGGAAAGTCCTCTACTCTTTTCGAAAAGTGCCATGGGATCTTTAACATTCACCTGAAACATCACCAGAACGGGTAGGCAGGACCTCGGTTTTATGTGTCACCTGAAAGACGACACCTCAGGAGTACAGTATCCTCCTCATGATGCACTATAGTGTCAGTATTGGATTTTACCCCATCTTCCAGATGTGGGGCTAGAACCCATTCCATAATCTCCCAATCTTCCTGCATCAGAAGCAAGTGTGCAACGTGCTGAGCCACTGACATTGTGAAACTTGTAGTGTATCTTGTACTTGTAGATTATGGGATCACCCTTTAAATGATATAAGGAAGTTTTAAAAGTTAAATGTTGAATAGATCCCCTACTCATGCCAGTGTGGAAAGCAATTGTTCAGGATTAAGAAAAATTTATAAATTAAATATATAATTATGCAAATTTCCTGGTAATAAAGTATGTCACTAATCAGCTGCTCCACCCTCTGAAGAATATGTTTACCTTGATATGGAGGGTATGTCTATTTTTTGTCTTCAGTTGGTAGCAAAACTTTGCTCAGCCCTGCCAGTGGCGAGTTTTTCCATCAGTCCCCTCAGGGTTCTCTCTTTTTTGGTGTGCTCCATATTTTCTGAGAAGTGGCACCATGTAAATTAAGAGCTGGGGCATTTATTTTGCTTTTTTATTGTCCCATCTAGAGTACTGCATGCATTTCTGGGGTCTGCAATACAAAACAACATTGAGGCAGTTGAGTGGGTGCAGTGCAGAGTCAAGGAATGGGGGACCAAAGCTATATGGAGAGGCTGGTGGCCCTTGACATCTTAACATCTTCACCTTGGAGAATAGGAGGATGTGAAAAGATGAGAAACACATGATCCATGTCTGCTGCCTAATAAATGGTATTGCCAGGATCAGACAGTGATGATTGGTTTGATGTCCTTCAGCGGAGTGCACCTTTACAGAAATAAATATGTGCAGCATGCATGCTGCATGTTTATTAAGAATGCTATATCGCTTCATAGTTTTAAACTACAAACACCCCAGGAAATGTATTATTCCTGTAATCATTTTTGACTCCCATTATGATGTGTTCATTGTGTATCTAATGCTGTATGTACTGCATTTGTTGCTGGTTATTTTGTCAACTTATATATTATTGAAACCTAGTATATTTATTATTATGGATATCTACTACAGCAGGCTTTTACTTGAAAATAGAGATACACTTTCATTGTAAATTGTCCAGTACAAAAAATAAATAAATAAAATAAACAAACAAAATAACCTTTTATCATCATCATTGTATGCATTCTGTTGGGTCCTACTTATTATTCCACTTGGTGACTGTGTAGCATTAGGGGGTAGAGGGTGGTTGGCGTACAGTGGTTTGGAAATAGGGTTTGCCTTTTTGAGGGGCTGGGCTAGAGGGAAGAAGGTAGGTGGTTGCCAAGTGGGTAGGCCAAGGTGGGGAGGGTCTTATCTTCTTAATCCGTGCATGGGATTATGTGGAGGAGGGTGAGTCATCAGTGTTAATGAGTGGGTGTGGGGAAGTGTGGTACTTACTTCATGATGATTGGGTCTAGCTGGGGGAAGAAGGATGGGTGTTTGAATGCTGCAGATGGTGGGGGAAGGGTCCATTTTTTAATGCAAATCGGTACTTCTCCTGGCCAGGTGCTTGCAAAGTGCCAGCTTCACACTACTTACACATAGCATTTAACACATATTGTGCTAAAAAGAAGTAATTTATTAATGAACGATTTTCCTCATGGCTCTGTGCCATTCTAGCTCATGGACACACAGAGCCGACATTTCGGGCAGATTGACTAAAATGACATTTTTACAAAACTAAGCAATATGGAGCACTTGTGTGAAAATATGTTGCTACTAGTGTATTTTACATTAGTAAATCTTGCTCCAGACACCTTCATTTTCAGACATTAAGAATTAGTCCCAAAGGCTGACAGTGTCTGCTTAAATTGTTGAAGATCAGCCCATGATCGGGTTTCCAGAGGTAAGGAACATAGATTTAAAAAGCCCTGTAACCAAAGTTAATCATTTTTGAGACAAGGACATTCAGACGATATGCATCAGAGGATCAAAGATGATATATTGGTGAATGATCTTGAATTAGTTCAGTCAGACATGTAGAAGCAAGTTCATTATAGCATTTACAAACAAAAAACGACACTAAAATAAATTCTATACTGGACTGGAAGCCAGTGGAGCTTGCTGAATATCTGAATAGCATGTTCAGACCAACTAGAACCAGTAAGCAAACAAGCTGCAGAAGTTAGAGGGCAGACTTTACTAAGATGGGGATATGTCTCAAGCATGCCCTGGCAGAGAGGGAAAAAGGGGCAGTGTGGAGGAGCAGTGGGCCCATCTAAAAGGAGCCATAGTGGAGGCAACAAATATTTGCATTAGGCAAGCAAACAAGGGCAAGAAAAAGAGAAAGCCACTATGGTTCTCAAAGGCAGTGGCCTGGAAGTTAATGGCGAAAAAGATGGCTTTCAGGAAGTACAAGGAAACATAGCAGGAGGAGGACAGGGTAATGTATCTGGATAAACAGAGGGAGGCAGGGAAAGCAATCAGGAGTACAAAGGCACAAGTGAAGGAAAAAATAGCATAGGAGGTAAAAAAAAAAGGAGACAAGAGTTTTTATAGGCACATTAGTGAAAGGAGAAAAACCCAGGGTGGGATAGTAAGGCTTAAAGGGGAAGAAGGAAGATGCCTCTCCCTATGCATCCCTGTCCTCCTCCTGCTATGTTTACTTGTATTTCCTGAAAGCCATCTTTTTCACCCTTACCTTTCAGGCCACTGCCTATGAGAACCATACTGGCTTTCTCTGGTCCTTGTTTGTTTGCCTAATGCAAAGACTTGTTGCCTCCACAAAGGTGGGCTAGCAATGTGAGAAGGCAGTAAGGAGGGCTGGGGGGATACTGGCAGTATCCCCCCAGCCCTAGGATGCAAAGGGAGAGGCATCACCAGTAGAAAACAGGAAGTTTTTTGCCCTCTGTACAGACAGTTGGTAAGACCACATCTGGAGTGCTATGTACAGTTCTGGAGACCCCATCTCCACAAAGACATAGACAGGGTGGAGGCTGTCCAGAGGAGGGCAACCAAAAAGGTGCAGGGTCTGCACCAGAAGACATATGAAGAAAGACTAAAGGAGCTTAAGATGTATATCCTTGATGAAAGGAGGGAGAAGGGGGACATGATAGAAACTTTAAAATACCTCAAGGGAATTAACAAAGTCCAAGAGGGTAGCATCTTTCAGAAAAAGAGATGTGCAAGAACAAGGGGGCACAATTTGAAGATAGAGGGGGGATGGCTCAGAGGTAATGTGAGGAAGTATTTCTTCACAGAGAAAGTTGTGGATGCATGAAACAGCCTTCCTGAGGAGGTCGTAAAGTCAAAAACAGTGGGGGAATTCAACACTGCATGGGACAGACATAAGGCAATTCTAGTGGTGGGTAGGAGGAAATAGGCTGTTGGTTAACTAGGATCTGAAGTTTATCCGTTAGGTAGGAAAATGGGCAGACTATGTGAGTCAAGTGGTCCTTATCTGCCATCAAATTCTATGTTTCTATGTAAGGAGAGTGTGTGGAAGGAGACCTGGAAAAATAATCAATACTGAACAAATATTTTTTGTTCTGTATTCATAGAAGAAGGTGAGGGACCGCAGTTAGGCAACATGAACAAATATGGGAGGGACATGGACACCAGTCCATTTACCAAAGAGAGGGTCCTAAAAGAACTCACAAAACTGACAGTGGGCAAGGCAATAGGATCGGATGGGACACATACCTAGAATATTAAGGGAACTAAGGGGGGGGGGTGCTGTTGGCACCACTTGTAACCCTGTTCAATGAGTCACTTGATATGGGAGTGGTTCCAGAGGACTGGAGGAGGGCAGATGTAGTCCCTCTTCACAAAAGTCATAGTAGGGAGGAGACTGGAAGCTATAGACCAGTCAACCTCACCTCAATAATGGGGAAGATAGTGGAATCACTGCTTAAACAAAGGATCATGGAACACCTTGAATTCAGTGGTGCACAAGATCTGAGACAGCATGGATTCACATTGGGAAGGTCATATCAAACAAGTCTAATTGATTTCTTTGGCTGGGTGACTAAGGTTGTGGATCAGGCGGAGCGGTTGATATGGCCTACCTGGATTTCAGTAAGGCCTTCAATGCCGTTCCACATAGAACACTGGTGAACCAGCTGAGTAGCCTGGGAGTGGGTCACAAGGTGGTAAAATGGGTTAGGAACTGGTTGAGTGATAGAAGACAGAGGGTCATGGTACAGTAAATGGTGATCAATCTGAGGAAAGGAGGGTGACCAGCGGGGTGCCACAGGGATCAGTCCTGGGCCCAGTCCTGTTTAATGTCTTCATAAGTGACATTTCAGAGGAACTGAAGGAGAAGGTGTGCCTCTTTGTGGATGTCACTAAGATCTGCAACAGGGTGGACTCTCCAGGAGAGGTGGAAAAATGAGGAGGGACCTAGGTAAACTGGAGGAATGGTCCAGAGTGTGGCAGCTGAGATTTAATGTGAAAAAATGCAAAATCATGCATTTGGGGCACAAGAACCCAGAGGAGGATTACATTATGGGGGAGGGTGAAACTGATGGTCACCAAAAAGGAAAAGAATTTGATTACCCAATCATATCTGATTACCCAAAGGTGGCCAAACAATGTGCCAAGGCTGTGTAGAGCACAGGTGGAATGCTGAGCTGCATAGGGAAAGGTATCACCAGCAGAAGGAAAGAGGTGGTGATGCCACTGTAGAAATCATTGGTGAGGCCTCATTTGGAATTTGGCATCCAGTTCTGAAGACCGCACCTCCAGAAGGATGTAGACAGGGTGGAGACAGTTCAAAGAAAGGCAACGAAGATGGTACAGGGCATGCACCAAAAGTCATATAAGGAGAGACTGGGAGACCTCAATATGTATACCCTCGAGGAAAGGAGAGACAGGGGAGATATGATACTAATCTACAAATATCTAAAAGGCATAAATAGGGTACCGCAGGGTAGCATCTTTCAGAAAAGGAGATGTCCAGGAATGAGGGAGCATGACATGAAGTTGGAAGGGGGTAGACTAAGGTGTAATGCGAGAAAGTATTTCTTCACAGAAAGAGTGCTGGATGCATGGAATAGACTCCCAGAAGAGTTGGTGGGAGCAAACACAGTGGGGGAATTCAAGCATGCATGGGACTGGCATGCTATTGCTAGAGTTCCCTTACTCTAGCAATAGGAATGAGGAGCTAAAACTGGAGATCAAGTAGGGTCTGCAGCTTTTGCAGTAGGCAGGGAAATGGGCAGACTAGATGGGCCTAGCGGTTCTTATCTGCCATCAATTTCTATGTTTCTATGAGGTCTGTCATCTCACAAACAATTCACCAGCAAAGTTTAAATTCACAGCACTGCTACATGGGTGTGAAGCTTGACAGGTCTCTGATGTCATCAGAACTCCAAGATGCAAACAAAATCTTGTGCATATGATTGGTCTTCTATTATTTTTTAAACTACATGGTTTTAAGAAAAGCATTGTTTCCCTCCTCCTAGGAAATAGCAGTGAGATTTTATTATTTTGAACATCGTGTGGGATGGGTTTCATTTTTTTTTTAAATAATAAGAATGTGTGAAGATTTTGATATGGTGAGGTTTTTGTGTGGCTGCTTGGGAACAACATAAAGGAAAGAAACTGAAAGGAGAAACTGGGAAGTGGTACAAAGCTCCAGTTAACTAAAAAGCAGTTGTATCACAGAAGGATACAACAGCATACTACAAGCTTTGAACTGTGATACAACAGCTTTTAGTTAGGCCAAGATCTAGCAGCTTGGCTTCAATTCCAAGAAATGCAAAGTTATGCATATTGGAGCCAAGAATCCCAGGACAAAGTACTACCTGGGTGGAGTCTAAGTATCTGCATCAGAAGAGGAGAAGGACCTGGAAGTGATGATCACTAGTGACCTGAAGCACTCCATGCAGTGCAAGAAAGCAGCAGCAAAGTCAAACAAGATGCTGGGATGCATATCTAGGGGATCAGTAGCGGGAGAGAGGAGGTTATACTGCCCTTGTACAGGTCACTGGTAAGGTAGCATCTAGAGCATGGAATTCAGTACTGGTGCCCACACCTCAAAAAGGACATTAACCTGCTGGAGAAGGTACAGATGAGGGGATACAAATATGATAGCTGGTCAGCAGGGTAAGGCATATGAGGAGAGATGGAGGGCACTGAACATGTACTCCCTAGAAGACAGGAGAGAGAGAGAGAGATGTGATATGGCTGGGTCCTTCAAGTATTTGAAAGGGATAAATAAGGTTGACAAGAAGAGTCTCTTTAAGCTGAGTGGCAACCACAACATTAGGGGGCACAGTGTTAAGTTGCAGGGTGGGAGGTTTAGGAGGAAGGTCAATAAGCTTTTCTTATTGAAAGAGAGGGTGGTGGACACTTGGAATGCGCTGCTGGAAAAGGTCATCTCATTGAAGAAAATGGGAAGCTTTAAAGATCACTTGCAACATTGTTTTTTGCCATATTGCTAATGTGTCTCAATAAAGTATTGCCCCCGAAAATGTGTTCTTGTTTTTACTTCGAACTAATGAATAAAATGAATTTTATTTGCCTCGCATTTCTGCGTGTTTTCTTCCCAAAGCCGTCTGTTTGTTCGGATGCCACACCCCCTTTGGATTGCACGTTACTCAATGAGCAATGATGTAATTAGGTGGTTAGCAGCGTTATGCAGCAGTGTCTGTTGGTAGTGACTGGGCTGTCCACACACTGTGCACAGAGGTTGACTCTGTGGAATTTCTTTTGTAATCGCAGTTTGTACTATGTAATATATTTTAATAATTGAGCTGTCTTTATTCCTGTCCTGCTTTCATCTAGTTGGTCTGATGTTTTTAATTTGCTTTGGATTTGTGCTACTGCATTTCACACTTATTGTGTAGGTGACATCCTTGACCACATTTGTAAAGTTTTTTTTTTTGTGTTAACCACATTTGTGACATTTTTTGTGATCTTTTAATGTGAGCACAGCATGCAAGAGCACAACATGCAAGAGTGCAGAGCCAAAAATCCACATTTGTTCACTGTCAGCTACTGTGCTACATAAAATCATAGAAATATTGAAACATAGACTTTGATGGCAGATAAGGACCGACTGGCCTACCTAGTCTGCCCATTTACCTACCTACAAAATAAGCTGCAGACCCTTTTTTTTTTATTTGTTTTATTTAGTCTTTGGTAACCGGGTAAGGCCCACTAGGCACAAGTGCCTGTTTTCAGGGGTGACCTGGGAGCACTGGGCAGTTAAGTAGCTTGCTCAGAGTCACACAGTATGCAAGTGGAGGTTATGAGAATCAAACTCAGATCTGGCCTGTTAAATGTATCAAGCTCGTTCACACCTGGTTCCTCTAACCTCTAGGCTATACTTCCAGCCCTAGTTAACCAACAGCCTATTTTTTCCTATCCCCCACAAGAATTGCCTCATGTCTGTCCCATGCATTCTTGAATTCTCCCACAGTTTTAGACCCCACAACCTCCTTAGGAAGGCTGTTCCATGCATCCACCACCCTCTCTGTAAAAAAATACTTCCTCACATTGCCCCTGAGCTATCACTCCCTCTGTCTTCAAATTGTGTCCCCTTGTTCTTGCACATCTCTTTTTCTGAAAGATGCTACCCTCTTGGACTTTGTTGATTCCACTGAGGTATTTAAAAGTTTCTATCATGTCCCCCCCCCTTTCCTCAAGGGTATACATATTAAGCTCCTTTAGTCTCTCCTCGTAAGGCTTCTCTTGCAGACCCTGCACCATTTTAGTAGCCCTTCTCTGGACTACCTCCATCCTGTCTATGTCCTTGCAGAGATGAGTTCTCTAGAACTGGATGCTGTACTCCAGATGGGGTTTCACCAACTATCTGAACAGAGGGATAACAACTTCCTGCTTTCTGCTGGTTATACCTCTCCCTATACATCCCAGTATCCCTCCAGTCCTCCCTACTGCCTTCTCACATTGCTTGCGAACCTCAAGATCATCTGATATGATTACCCCCATATCCTTTTCCATTTTTGTTTTTGTTACTAACCCCCCATACTGTGTACTCTTCTCCTGGGTTTTTGTTTCTCAGGTGCATTATTTTGCTCTTCCTTGCATTGAATCCAAGCTGCCAAACTTCTGACCATTCCTCTAACCTTGCCAAGTCCTTTCTCATCCTTTCCGCGCTTCCTTGTGTATCATCCCTGTTGCAGATCTTTGTGTCATCTGCAAAGAGGCATACTTTTCCTTCCAGTCCCTCTGCAATGTTAGTTATAAAGACATTAAAAAGGACTGGACCCAGTACCGAACCTTGCTGTACCCCAATAGTAACCCTCCTTTCTTCAGCACGTACTCTGTTTACAATTATCTTCTGTGTCCTACTGTCCAGCCAATGTTTTACCCAGGCTACCACCCTGGGACCCACTTTCAGGCTGGTTAATTTGTTTAATAATCTTTTGTGTGAGACTGTATTAAATGCCTTGCTAAAGTCTAGGTAAGCCATGTCCACAGCCCCTCCCTGGTCTACTATTTTGGTCACCCAGTGAAAGAAATCTATTAGATTCTTCTGACATGACCTTCCTGCTGTGGACCCTTGCTGCCTTGGGTCCTATGCCCCACTGGCCTATAGCTACACAACAATTCTTTCCTTCAGAAGTGATTCCATCACTTTCCCTACCACAGAGGTCAAACTGACAGGTCTGTAGTTTCCTGCTCATGTCTTGCTCCCACTTTTGTGAAGGGGGATCACATTTGCCTTCCTCCAGTTCTCAGGTACCACACCATCCTCCCATGATTTGTTAAGAAGAGTAGTCAATCGGCCCCAGTGGCTCTCAGGACTGAGGCGCTGGTGCCTTACCTCTTGCTACGCTGGCGACCCGTGTTCGGGAATAAGCACGGGCCATCAGTCACTAGGGGACCAGAAGGACTGAGCATCTGATGGACTGCCTCCTTCTCCGGGGTGGTTTCTGGTGGTTGGCACTTGTTTGCCACCCGGCGAAGGCTGGAGGACAGGGCACTGCACTGCAAGCACTGGAGAGGTCTGGCCAGATGCCTGGAGGGAGCACATGTGTAGGCATGCCTGCTCCCCTCCGCTGATGACATTGCATGATCCCGACTCCTGGAGAGAAAACAGGAGGAGAAAAGAACACTGCCATGCAGGATGGCAGAGAGCACCTCGCAGGCTCTGCCCCTGGCTAGCCACGGTGCTGGCCAACTAAGTCTGGACTCGATTGGGAGTCAGGGAGCCCACTGAATCGCCGGGAGGGGCAAGCCCTGGGCTGTGGTCAGCCAGCTGGTATATGTCAGACGGGGATGGGGATGCCCTCCTGAGGATTTAGCTGGCAGTAGAAGAAGAGAAGATAATAACTTAAAAAAAGAGTAGTCAGTGCTGTCACTAGTTCTCCCCTTAATTCTTTTAGAATTCTAGGGTGAATCCCATCAGGCCCCATTGCTTTGTCCGCCTTCAGTTTTAGGAGTTCTTTCAGTACAATTTCTTCTGTGAAAGGACTTGGATTGACCCCCCCCATGCAGAATGATTCTGTTAATTGGATCAGGTACCTCCACCTCCTCCTCTTTTGTGAATACTGAGCAGAAGTATTCATTTAATATCCTTGCTTTTTCACTGTTCCTCTCTGCACACCCTCTGTCCATTCTATTCAGCCTCACTATCCATCCCTTTGTCTTTCTACCCCCCCGATGTACCTATAAAAGGTTTTAGCCCCCTTCTTTACCTAGTTGGCTATCTTTTCCACAGTTTGAGCCTTTGCTATTCTGGCTTCCCTCCCTGCTTCCTTCTGCCTTAACTGGTACAGTTCTCTGTCCTGCTCTTTCTGTGTTTCCTTATACTTCCTTAATGTTATCTTTTGCTCCCTAACTTTCCCTGCCACCTCTTTTGAGAACCATAGTGGCTTTTTCTTCCATTTCAATTTGTTTAGTTGCTTCACACAAAAGCTTGTTGGCAATTTTGATGTTTTCCCATTGTTGCTCCTCCCCTCCTTCTTGCCTGTTTGCTAATGCTTTTCTAAGGCACTCTCCCATCTTGCCAAAGTCAGCCCTCCTGAAGTCCAGAACCCTCACTTTTGTATGGCTTGACTCTATAGCTGAGTTTATCTTGAACCACACTGTTTGGTGGCCACTTGTTCCCAAATGGTTACTCACTTCTAGATCTGAGATCCTCTCACTGTCCCCATTTGAGAGTATGAGGTCTAAGATTGCTCCCTCATGAGTGGGTTCCAAAACTAGCTGTCTGAAGCATGCCCCCTGTACGGCATCGAGAATAGCCCTGCTCTTTGATGTGGTTGCAGCAAAGGTGCTCCAGTTAACATCTGGCATAGTCAGCTCTCCCATCAACATTATCTCCCCTTTCTGTGCCATGCTTGCCTACTATCATATCCTTATGCATTCCATCGCCCTGAGATGGGGGTCTGTATACAACCCCTGTGCAGATTGTGGTGCTATTTACAG
The DNA here is from genome assembly GCA_016271365.2 of Neoceratodus forsteri. Lineage (NCBI taxonomy): Eukaryota > Metazoa > Chordata > Ceratodontiformes > Ceratodontidae > Neoceratodus > Neoceratodus forsteri. The sequence goes on from CM028130.1 coordinate 288,238,072, forward strand.
TCTCTAAGGTGACCCACACTGCCTCCTTTCCTCCCTGTTTACTCTTTTGTTCTGTTGCTTTTATCCCTTCCCTTACATAGAGAGTTATTCCTCCCTCTTCGTTTTTTCTACCATCCCCTTAGGTTTGCAGTAATTTTTTTGTCCATCCCATGATACATTACCCATGGGACACACTTGAAAATTTCTTCTCTTCTTGTCATCCCACCTGCTATCCTTTTACAATCACCCTGCATTTTTTCTTTTATGATGTTTTTGTACTTGCTTAACATGCACCATACTGCATATATGAATTCCATGCCCATGCCATTCCTAAGTACTGAACTACAGTTCATATTTCTTTTCTGTGTCCGCCAGTGTGAAAGTACAGATGAAATAAGTGAGATTCTTGTGTGATCATGGCATGCATGAGTTGTGCTCCATTATTCAGTGTGTTTCTGTCAGCCATAGTACTGGTATTGACAAACTTTCTCCACCCCCCCCCCCCCATGTGAATATATGTAAAATACCGTACAGATAAAAACTATGGTAATAAGTAGTAAACAGTGTACATAAAAATAAGGAATCCGACTGAGTAAATGATCATGCACAGTATGTATACACTCCTGTCTACGCTGACTTTGCTACTGTGGTGCTATCCCCTACTTCATATTTCTTTTCCATCAGTAGGCTGTGGTCCCCTTTTGGATTACCATCCAGATATTGCATGTCATCTGGTCTAATAGTAGCTACTCTCAGAATATTCAAGTGATCATTACAGTTGCACATTATTACTCTGCTAGTGTCTGTCAAAAAATACGGATTTTATTTAACATCATGTGACTCATTCATTCATTAGTTCTGTACCTCTAGTCATGGTGTACCTGTCAGCCCCAGTAACTGTTTCAGTTGCACATTTTTTTAAAAAATATGGATTTTTTGTACCATATATATATTTTTCTGTGACCACAGCATACCTGACTTCTTAGCTACTATTCAGATTGTGTTTGTCAGCTGTTGTACTCCTCTTGATAAAAGTAATTTTGCTTTTATATGCTCAAGTATGTACACTACAATATAAAATGCAGATATACTTGTTAAAGTGCAACAGAAATGCACTAATAGGTTGAACACACTTAGCTTACAAAAAAGGTATTCTGCAGAGTATGCCCCCATGCATGGTATGTGTACAGTACATCCTTGTACACCCATTTGACATAGCTGCGTGGTGCTATCCCCTACATCATATTTTTCTCTGTCAATAGACTGTGATCACCAACCAGATTTTTGTGTACCATCCTGTCTGGCTACTGTCGAACTATTAATTGTGTTACCATTTTAGTTCTACAGTATTACTCCTCCAGTCTCAGTCACAAATATGGATATCTATTTATTGTCATGTGACCACATCATTCAAGAGTTCTGTGCCTCTATTCATTGTGTTTCTGTGAGCCCCAGTGATGGTTTCAATTGTACATTACAACTGTGGCATTCGTTTTAAAAAAGGAAAAAAAGTTTTTTATGTACATTTATTTTAAGTAAAATTTTAAACAAACAAATACACTGATAGGTCTAGTTTGAGCTACTGTAAATATCTAACTTCAGTGCCCATTTTATTTGTACAGTATTACCCTGCCAGTCTGTCAAAAATATGGTTTATTTGTTTTCATGTGAACACGTCATTCAAGCATTCTCAGCCTCAGATCATAGTGTTTCTGTCAGCCAAAGCACTAGTATAGCCTTAACCGATATTGTTCTCTTTTATTGAAATGTGAGCGCCTCCTTCCATAGCACTGAACTACTTTTCATTTTTCTCCTATGGCATCTGCAGTGTTGCTCCCTAACTGGCAATTCTTCTCTGTCAGCCCACCACTATCCTTGTTGAATTATCACCCAGGTGTTGCTTATCAGTTTGCCCTGTTTGATGCATATTGAGCATATGGAATCAGAAAATAATATTAAACATATGGAATCGGTGATCAGCTTATTCCCACTTTTGCATTATGTTATACTCGGATACATTTGTTGTACTCTCGCCTAACTTGTCAGGAGGTCTGAGGCACAATGTGTATATCTTGTTTGTCAGGCATGTGGTATCCCCTTTTTATGAATGTCCTGATTTGTTCTTATCCACCTGTTTAGTGTGTGGCATACTTCGCATATGCAATTTGTCATTGGTTGTGCTGCACTGTATGACTTTGTTAGTTTCTGTCAGCCATTTGTGTGTGCATTTAGTTGGCTTTGTAGACATATACCCATGGTTCATATTCTCTCTCAGCAGTACACACCAGTTACAGTTAGTCACGACTTACAGTATCTGCTCTTGGTCCACAACTGTGCCGCAGAGCAATTGGTAGTCCAGAAGTCAATGTGTCTACATGTGTTGTGGTGGACATAGTAAATGTTGTAAATTATTGTGATTGTGTACATATTTTTTAACTTATTTGCAAAGTAATCATGATGATATCATAGGTTATCTTTCCACACTTTTACAAAGTTGCCACGAGAACTACATAACATCCTGTTAAATTTCACCTGGGTACACATTCCTTATTTAATGATACCATAATAAAACAGACTACCCGATTTGCTGCATGTGCTGGATTTGTACAGCTGAAAACACATGTTGTCACACACAGGTGGACGGACACACACACACACACACACACATACACACATATGAAAAGCATATAGCCATCATCTGGCTACATACTGTCGATCAACTGCTCTGGGGCTTCAGTCTAACAGCCTGTACAGGAATGTACAGCACTTATCAGTCTATGTGAACAACATACATATTTGCTATTGATATGTGTGCTCACTGTATATAAAAAAACATGTAAACGTATGCATGTGTGTTTATATATATATAAAATATCCTGGCATGTGATAGATATTAGCCTGTATAGGCAGCAACATTGGAAGTGTTTAGAAGTTGTGTAAAACTCGGCGAATGCCCTCCTATGATCATTTATGATGTTCAGGGGAACTTACTTGACCAAGTGTCAGAATTTAAGTATCTGGGAGTTCTTTTAGACCCCTCATTGACCTGTCTTTCTCAGGTAAATTCAGTAAAAAAGAGAGTTAATTGTAGGTTAGGCCAGTTATATAAACTTAAATCTTATTGTCTTATGATTCGCGTCTTAAGTTGGCAAATGGTGTTTTGATGCCATATGTTGATTATGTTTCTTCTTTATATGTTAAATTGGGGACTAAGGAGAAGCAGATTTTGAGTGTGGTTTATAACAGTATATGCAGATTTGTTTTGGATGCTGCTTATTTGACTCATCATTGTTTTTTGTATTCTTCATTGAAGTGGTTGTCGTCTCAGTTTAGATTTGAATTTGCTTTGGGAAAATTGGTTCATCAGGACATTTATTCAAATGGCTTGTGTCCATTATTTGATTTGGTTCAGGTTCGAGAATTTCAGGCAAATTTGAGAATGTCTCAGGGGGTTACACTGGTAGTACAAGGTGTTAACAACAATTATAGATTGAGAGCATTTGAGCATCAGGCCTCTTCACTATGGAAAAAGCTGCCAGTTTCATTAAGGGTAATTAAATCTTACTCAAGTTTTAAGGAAAAGTTTAAAAATTATTTGTTAGCCCAGTCCAAGTGTTTATGTAATTTGTAAAATTGTATAATTGTTGTCTTAATGTTGTTTGTTGTGTTTTTGTGTTCTGGGTCGGTCCTGAAAAAGGGCTTTGGCCCAGAGTCCTAACCCGGGTTACCAAATAAAAATGGATGAATGAATGAAATGAACAAACTCTTGAATGGAATTGTCTTCTCACTTCCTAACATCAAACCACCTGATGAGGGGTTAATAATGTCTGACCAAGTGAGATGTGTTCTCAGGGAATTTTTACATGTGTATGTGATCTCACTTTGGTTTTACTAGTTTAAAAAGGCATTAGTAATTAGTTATCGAGTTATGAAGTACCAGCTCTAATAAAAGTGATAAACTTGTCCCAATGATCTGTGTGTCTTGCCTTCTGTGTACAAAGTAATAGTACTAGTTCAGTGGCACCTGGTTTCAGTTACTCACCATTGTAATGGTGACTGTGTCTCAGTGATACAGTTTAAAAAGTATACCAAGAAATATAATGATTATGGCACAACATGGCTTACTGCACCAGCACCAAAAATACAGCACTACATAAACATTGTAATGCCATCACACACAGTGTTTGCCCCACTGCTTCATACCATGATCCCTGCTATTCCTCTTTTCTCCCCACATCCCAGACCAGAGCATACCACAACAGGAATCTAAAGCAGAAGCAAGAATCTGTTGATCACACTGTATAGTGACACCACTGACTACCCTTTTTAACAAATCATAGGAGGATGGTGTGGTACCTGAGGACTGGAGGAAAGAGGATGTTATTCCCCTTCACAAACGTGGGAGCAAGGCAGAGGCAGGAAACTATAAACCTGTTAGTTTGACCTTAGTGGTAGGGAAAATTATGGAATCACTTCTGAAAGAAAAAAATTTTGAGTACCCTACAGGTCAGTGGGGCACAAGACCCAGGGCAGCATGGATTCACAGTGGGGAGGTCATGTCAGATGAATCAAATAGATTTATTTCACTGGGTGACCAAAGTAGTAGACCAGGGAGGGGCTGTGGACATGGCCTACTACCTAGACTTTAGCAAGGCATTTGAAACAGTCCCACACAAAAGATTAATAAACAAGTAAGCCAGCCTGGGAGTGGGTACCAGGGTGGTAACCTGGGTAAAAAATTGGCTGGACAACAGGATGCAGAAGGTAATAGTAAATAGAGTCCACTCCGAGGAAAATGGGGTTACTAGCGGGGTACCGCAGGGTTCAGTACTGGGACCGGTCCTCTTTAATGCCTTTATAAGTGACATTGTGGAAGGTCTGGAAGGAAAAGTATACCTCTTTGCAGATGACACAAAGATCTGCAACTGGGTTGATATACGGGGAGGGGGTGGAAAGGATGAGAAGGGATTTGGCAAGGTTAGAGGAATGGTTAAAAGTATGGCAGCTTAGATTCAATGCAAAGAAGTGCAAAATAATGCACCTCAGAAACAAAAACCCAGGGGAAGAGTACACAGTGGTGGGGAGGTACTAACAACAAGAAAAATTGGAACGGGACCTGGGGTAGTCATATCGGATTACCTAAAGGTAGGCAAGCAATGTGAGAAGGCAGTAAGGAGGGCTGGGGGGATACTGGGATGCATAGGGAGAGGCATCACTGGTAGGAAACAGGAAGTTGTTATCCCTCAGTATCGGGATCCAAAAATGCAGGGAGCTGGGGTGCAGATATAGGACAGCGATTGGAAAGAGACTTAGATCATGTATGAAATATGACACTGGTCTGGAAAATGGGCATGCTAGGTGGACCAAGAGTTCCTTATCTGCTGTCAAATTCAGACCCCTTCATTTTTCTCTGATGGCACCCATTGATGTATGTATGGCTCTTTCAGAGTCAGGGCTTCAGCTATGTGCAGTGCACGTGCATAGCTGAGAGATTTGGAGTGGAGTAGGATTAGATATGGCACAGCTGTGATGAAACTCACCATCTGCAGGCCAGACTCTGTGTTCCTCTTTCCTGTGTGTCACAGAAAAGTTTGATAAAGATACTGAAAATGGAGTGGAATGAGTGGTACTGCAATCAGAGACACATCCATAAAAATCTACATTACAGCCTACACACTAGCTGAAAGTCCTAACAGTGGAGTGATAATTACTCAAATTTAATCTTTTTGTGGGGCTCCCCTCTTAAGTGTCCTCTAATTAGATTAATGAGTTGGGAATCACACAATGCCATCTGGAACACTGAGAGATTGTATCATGAAGAGTACACAGCTTGATAAATTAGGAGTTTGTTTGACAAACTTCCACTAGTCAAGGTGAACTAGTAGTGTGCTTGCTGCACTACCTCTAATCAGTTTTTCTGTTAGTTTGGTGCCCTGTACTTGTGTCCCCTGTGTATTTGTAATACTGGCAACATGAAATACTGCTATGCAGAGGGGTGCAACAATGGCAAAGACTATAAACACAGTTTCTACAAATTCCCAAAAGATTGCAAGAGGCGGAAGCAGTGGGCAGTTGCTGTGAAGTGTGCCCACTGGAATCCAAATGACAACACTGTTTGCACCTTACTGATTAGAGACTTCGAAATACTTGAGGTGCATGATGATATAGTGCAAGACTAGCTAGAACAAAAGGAACAATCAAATATGCAACAGTGCCAACAAATATAAGATCTGCCTGATCTTGCATGTGAACAATTCCTTTGCCAGCAAAACTGAAAGCAGCAAGACATTGTCAAAATGTGGTTGACATTGTATTGACTTTATTCTACATTCAATAATCATTACACAGTAAGTAAAAAGAAAATTCACTTAATATGCCCTTTTTCATGCGTCCAAGACTATTCATTTCCATATAAGCATTTTAGATAAGTACAGTAAGTATTGAGTGGTAGGAAATGTTTCAGTGTCTCCCATGCAGGCAAGGAACCTTAGGATAATCAGTTCTGCTGATCCTTGGGTACGGAAGCAGTGAGGCAAAGCAGTGGGGAAGGCTAATAGGATGCTGTGCTGCATATTTAGGGGAACCAACATCACCAGATGGGATGTCATGAAATGGCTGTGTAGGCCACTGGTGTGAACACATGTATGATATGATGCCCCTTATCTGAAAGGACATATAGGTTTTAGCCAGTGTAAAACAGAGATACCAAAATGGTGCAGGGCCTGCATCTCAATATGCCATGAGTACAGTACAGTATAGTAGGCACAAGTGACCTTTGACAAGAAACAGAAATATGCTGGTACAAGTAGGTGAAATGAAGGAATAATTTTTCTAAGAAATCAGATGGCCACTGACAAGTATTTACAAGAATATGTTTCACAGGTGGGATAAAAGATGTGGGAAAGTACATTTTCAACTAAACTAGTGGTGAATGCCATGTTCATCCACCCAGAGAAAATGGGTGGGTGGAGGGGGTTACAATGGTTCAAAATTTCAGTAATGCATGGGCTAGGTACAAGATAGTTGAGGAAGTGAAGTGGGGGTGAGGGGATTGGTGGACAGAAGCATGAGTATTGTCCCAGGAGTCACTGTGGATCATGATACATAGGGTAGACTTCACCAGACATGCAGTCCACAGCCGTCGATGTCTTGTTGGTTTCCATGGTTTCTATGTAGAATTGCTGGTGCTTGATGTCCATGGATCTGAAATAAGATCAAACATATGAAATGAGAGAGTATGAATATACTCATGACTTACTAGCCCACTTTGGTCACAGTTAGTGTGACTGAGACATTTTTGTGAATATTACCCAGAAGTTTAATGAGCTGTGAGACAGCAGAGGTTCACTGTACATCACGATTGCTCAATAACACATCTGTTCAATTCAGGGTGCACAGTATGGATAAACATGGAGGCAGGAAGAAATCAGAAACACCAGAAACAAACAATACCAGAAACAAGGTGAACACCAGAAACAGACAGAAGGACGTATCAGAGTAGCCCTGGAGAAAGGGGAGGTAGGAAGTGGGGGGGCTGTTGAAATGCAGTGGGGGCATGCGTTTACCCCGCCACCCTCACCACCACCCTTGGTCAGCTCTCAGCTTTATAGGAGGAGACACATGCCTGTTCTCGTGGTTTAGAACCAATCAGTCCACTCTCTCATTAGCAGATTATCTGCTGTGACCACTAGAGGCCATAACACTTGCTTGCTGCTACAATTTAAGCAACATGCTTCTGTTTTTCCTCCCTCTATTCCTCCTGTCTTTTCCCCTAGCCTCCCTCCCACCAGCATCCCATCCACAACGGTTCCTCAACCATCCCCCCATTACACCATCACTACCCTCCTGCCCTTCCCCTCAACCACCTTCCCACAATACCTAACACGTGGACCTGTGCAAAATTGGGAGCTTGGAACCACCATCCTTCCTCCCTCCTTTTTCCCTGGGCTATCTGTACTATGTAACTCTGCAACTGCCATCACTGCGCCCACACCTTATGCACTCAACTCCTTTCGTACGGCTAGACCTGCCTGGCACAAAACCAAACTTATTCTTATGCTGCTTCTTCTACTGGCAGGAGATATCAAAGCAAACCCAGGTCCCACTCCTCCCAGTCCCCACACTCACTGACTCTCCCCAAGGGCCTCCAATTGCTGCACCTCAACATCTGCAGCATCCTGAACAAATTACCAGAACTGCAACTTACTGCCCTATCTCTATGACCAGACATCCTCATACTATCAGAGATCTGGTTAAAGCCACACCACATGGACTCTGCAGTAGCCATCCCTGGCTATGCATTGAACAGGCAAGACCATTAAGGCAAGAAAAGAGGGGAAGATATCTCCATGGTTATCTTCACTAGGCTACAGTTCACCCTGGTCCAAATCTTCACACCTACACCCCCAAATAGAGTCCTTATTAATCAAACTTGCACTACCTTACTCTGCCCCTGTATATGTTGCAGGTTCCTACTGCACCCCTAGTACCCCCCTGCCCAGTGTCCTAGACCATCTGGCCACTTTAAAGTCTACTGCCACAACTGGTGAGCTCCATATCCTTGGTGATTTCAATTTCAACTGGCTAGCCAAAGACTGTACCAAACTACACACCAAAATAACCAACCTAAGCCTCTCCCAGCTAATCTTCCAACCAACCAGGCTAAACCCAAAAACGCCAAACCACTCCCTCTTGAACTGGGCCCTCATTTCTCACCCATACAGGATTATTAGTGCTGGTCTCCTCCCTGACTCCCTAAGTGACCACTACATGATATACAGTACATGGTCAGGAAAGTGCACAGACCCGCACAAACTCCCTCTAGGATGATTCTCACGAGGTCTTACAAGTCTCTATTTCAACCTGCTGTCCTGAATGACCTGGCTCATATTGATTGGTCCTTCACACCAAAGGCATCCTCAATTGACTATGCATATGAAACATTTAAAAACAGATTTCTTGCAGTATGGGAAAATCATGACCCACTAAGAGGCACATGAGTAAGGGGCGCCCACCTTCCTTGGGTCTCTGCCGATCTTATTAGCAGCTGCCGCACCAGGGATCAGGCATGGAGTAAACAAAAATTAACATGCTCCTATGAATCCCTACAAAGATATCGTACCCTCCATAATTCCTGCACCAAATTGATTGGTCAGGCCAAAAAGAACTACTTCACATCGCCTCTGAACTCTAACCTTAACCATCCCACCAATTTTTGGAAAACTCTCAAATCCCTCCTCTCCCCACCTATCCAACCACCAACCCCGACCCTATCCATCCTAGGCTCGACTGTCACTGACCCTGGTGAAGTATCCTCTCCCTTCAATACCTTGTTCACTAGCTGTGCAGCGTCTCTCCTAACCAGTCACCTGCCCACCCCATGCACACCACGTACCCCACCAAAATCTCAGAACTCCACACCTGCTACCAGTTTCTCTTTCCATCCAGTAACCCTGGTGGAAGTGCTGCAAGCACTGAGCTCACTCAACCCCAACAAAGGCAAATGCCCATCAGGACTGGATGCCAAATTACTTCACTTATCTGCCCCAGCCATAGCCACTCCACTAGCTGACCTTCTTAACCTCTCCTTCTCCACTGCCAAAATCCCAGTCACATGAAAGCAGGAGACTGTTATCCCCCTCCCTAAGGGTGGCAACCCCTCCATGCCGGGTAATTACCACCCTATCTCCCTTCTCCCAATTCTGGTCAAAATTTAGGACCACCTTGCACTTACCCAAATTTCCCAATACCTAGACACATACTCTTTCTTCACCCCCTACAATTCTGCGTTCCACAAGTCTCACTCTACTATCACCTCCCTATTAAGAATCATTGATGACGTCCTTTCAGGAATGGACAAAGGGCATATCACCTCAGCCATTTTCATAGACCTGGCCAAGGCCTTCAATACCATCTCCCACCCCAAGCTACTAGCCAAACTAAATGATGCCGGCCTCTCCGGACATGCCATTAGCTGGTTCCATGCCTACCTGGTAGGCAGACACCAATCGGTGAAAATAGGGCCTCACATATCTTGCCCCTTGCCAGTCACCATGGGGGTTCCCCAAAGCTCAATCCTGGGACCTCTACTTTTTTTCAATATTCCTGAATGACCTCCCAAAGGCCTGAACACTCTCATCTATACAAATGTATGCAGATGACACCGTACTGTACGCCTCAGGCCCTTCCACTGGAGAGGTGTCCAATGTGCTTCAGTGGGACTTCAATGCCATACAGCAATAGTTCCGGTCCAACCAGCTATTCCTAAATATGAAAAAAAAGTGTTGCTTACTTTCAGGACGCAACCGCGCTCTCCTGCCTAGCCTCATGCCCCTCATTCCTAACCTTAGATAGGACCCCCCTGGAGTCCTGCACCTCATTCAGATACCTGGGAGTCTGGCTTGACCAATACCTGTATTTCTCCACCCATATTGATTCATTACACAAAAAGCTACACCCAAAACTTGGTGCTCTGTATTGCAACAAGGATTGCATGCCCAAGCAAGTCTGGTGGGAAATTGTTCTTAAAATGTTTGTCCAACTACATGACTACAGCGACGTGGTATATGATGCCACACCCTTATCTAACCTGGCCAGCCTGGAAATACTTTTCCACTCCTTCTGTCATTTCATCCTGGATTACCCACCGTTGACCCACTACTGTGACCTGTACAATGACCTAGCCCTGCCCTCACTCACGACCCACAGACAGATCCACTGCTCCAGAGTTATTGCCAAATTCTGGACTCAGACCCTTCCCCCTTATCTCGATTCTGCCATATCAGCTCAGCCTTCCCCAGCCTACTCACTCAGAAGCACAGACTCCAGGCTTCTCCAAGTCCTATTCATGCACATCTCCAAGGGCCAATTGGCTTTCAAATATCGCATGCCCAAACTATGGAATGACTTGCCTGCAGACATCAGGCACTCCATGGACCCCGGGCGTCTCAACCCACTCCTCCACGCACACTTCTCTGCCACTTGCACATGCTCTCGGTAATCAAAATCACAGCCCTCAAGCCCTCTGGTTCCTCCTACCTGATAGTAATGCCATAATCAGCTGTTACACTGTATGATCCTAAAAGTTTAATTGATGTTCTGTTCTTTATGCTGTAGATAATGCATAACTATGTATAAGCTTAGCGTCCATCAATGTCATTATTCTTCAGCCCTCTGGGTGCATATCCTGTATACTATTGTAAATCCTGTACAGAATGTAATAATCATCCTACAGTATGCTCCCCTTTACCTCAATTTCCCCCAGGTCATTTCTGGAAATGAGTGTTTCTCCGCTCAGTACGCCTGCCTGGTTAAACTCTTAAATAAATAAATAAAAGAAGCCATAATGGAAGTGATGAACCAATGTATCAGATTTGTGTCCAAACTAGAGAACAAAGAAGTCAGTATCTCTCTCGAAAGAGGTAGCAGACAAAGTAAGGGCTAAAAAGGTGAACTTCAGGAAGTATAAGGAAACCCAAAGGGAGGAAGATGGAGGTGTACCTGGAGTGTCTAACTGAAGTGATATGGCTGTTAGGGGCACCAAGGAATGGACTAAGGAGGGCTTAGTGCAAACAGTGAAGAAAGGGATAATATATTCTTTAGAAACATCAGATGTACACACTAATGCACCTGGGAAGAGGGACCCCTGGGGTGAGCTACAGGATGAGGTGATGATGATCACCAAGGAAGAAAGGGACCTGAAGATTATCATTTCAGATGACATAAAGGTGTCAATGCAGAATACAAAGGCTGCAAGGAGGGCCAGTGTTATGCTGGGGTGCATAGGCAGAGGTATCATTAGCAGAAGGCATGAGGAGGTGATGCCATTATATAAGACACCATTACATAAAAGATTGGTGAGGAATCACCTAGAGTACTGTGTGCAGTTCAGGAGAACACACCTTTTTAAGGACATTGACAGGGTGACCAAGATGGTACAGGGATTGCACCACAAAACATATGAGGAGAGATTACAGGACCTCAGTATGTACTTGCAGGAGGAGGAGAGGAGGAATCTGGGTGACATGATAAACACATTCATGTACCTCAGTGGTATAAGCAAGGTCCAGGGGGGAGACATCTTCCTCTGTAGAAGGAGCACAAGAATGCGGTGGGCATGATATGGAATTGGAGGAGGTCAGCTTTTTTTATTTTTATTTATTTAAATCTCAGATTATAAATACCTTTGAGCTAGGGGGCAGCTCATTTACAAAGGTTCCACATCAAAGGAAAGGGTTACAATATGGTTGGGAGGTACAAACAACATTCATAGTATCAACGGTGGTACAGACAACATTCATGGTATCATTGGAGCACAGCAAGTCAACAGGTAACTAAGTGGGAACAGTGCTACACACTAAAGATTATAAGCAAGCATAGAAAACCATAAGGTACATTTGAAGCAAAATTGCTAATCAGAGGTGGGGGGGAGGGGAAGAGTAAGGAAGAGGTAAGGGAGATGAGATGGCAGAGTCCAGATAGAGAAGGAAAAGAAAATATGGCAACCAGAGGCCTTGTTGTAAGGTGAGAGGGAGGGGAAGCTAAGATGAGAGAAGGGGTAAAAGGGGGGAAAGGAGGGCGGATGAAGGGGAAGAAGATAATGGAGAGTGGGGACCAGAGGGTCTGCACAGGTCCAGGAAGAGGGGGAGGGGGGTCAGTGGGATAAGAGCAAGGAGGGGGTGAGGTAAGGGAGGAGGTGGCAGGGGGAAAGGGGAAATTGTTCCATCAGGAGAGGTGAAACAAAACAGGAAGCCAAGTAAGAGTCTCAGCAAGTGAAAAAACTGGTATAAGGGTGTCTGCAGAAGTGGGAAACTAGGTGTAGCAATCACAAGTGTTTCGGTTAGGAGATGCTGATGAAAGCACAAGTTTAAATTGGGACAGACTAGAAAGACTGCTCAGTCTGTTGCTTAGATTATTAAACCACAGGGGGGGCTCTTTTCTGAAAGAATCGCTGGTATTGAGCAATCCGACTGCGGGGTACTAGAGGAAGGTCAGAAACTGAGGTACGTGTGTGTTGGGTCTTAGGGGATTTGTTTAGCAGGCAACCAATGCTCGGGGGTAGTAATCCAAATAGAGCTTTTTTGTACAGGAGGCAAGTTTGATATTTGATCCTGTTATTTAGTTGGAGCCAGCCAGATTCAGCATATAACTAACAGGTATGAGTGAGGCGCGCAGCACCCATAACTAACCTACAGGCTTTTTTCAGGGCCACCGTGAGTCATTTAAGAGATGTGGAGGTTGCAGCACAGTATATGATTGGACCATAATCAATGATCAAGAGGACTGAGCTGTGAACTGCAACCTTCAGGGCTTCTTAGGTAAGACTTTGTCTGTGTCTGAAGAGGAGCCCAATTCTGGTATTAACATCTCTGGCAACATTTTCAACGTGAGGCACAAAGGTAAGGTGACTATCCAGGGTTAGACCTAGGTATTTGAAAAGCTAAGTTTGTTCAAGGGCGTCTCCGTGGTTGTTGGTGATAGTGAGTTATTGGGCCTTAAACTTATTGCTAGAGGATGAAAACAGCTGGACTTTAGTTTTTTTGTAGTTTAGCACTAGTTCGTGATTATTAAATCATCTCTCTGCTTCTGTGAAACCTTGTTAAAGACTGTTTTCAAGAGTGTTGGGATCCAGGTGGCTAGTAAAGATGACCGCGTCATCTGTGTGGAGAGAGTACACTGGCTGCAGACAGCTGGAAGGTCGTTCAGAAAAATACTAAACAATAAGGGACCCAGGACTGAGCCTCAAGGTACCTCTGATCAGACAGCCCTCTGCTCTAAAACTACATTCGATATCCTCACCCTCTGCAGTCTGTCACTGAGGTAGCTTCCAAACCATTTCAGGGTGTTTGGGGCAACACCAGTTTTAGAGAGTTGGCCAAGCAACAGTGTGTGATTCACTGTGTCAAAGGCTTTTGTTAAGTCAACCAAGGCTGCACCTACAATCTTGCCTTGATCGATTGCCTGTTGTATGAAGCTTGTGAATTCTAATAATGCTATGGTAGTACTGTGCCCCTTTCTAAAGCCATGTTGTTGTGGGCACTGGATGGAGTATGTGTCCAAATAAGAATCAAGCTGGTAGGTAACAATTCGCTCGAGCACCTTGGAGAGTGGAGGGAGAATGGATATAGGCCTATAGTTACCCTGTAAGGAACAATCACTGATTTTATGCACCTGAGTTACAGTCGCCATTTTCCAGGCATCAGGAAATTTTCCCAGTATAAGAGAAAGGTTTAGAATCTTAGTTATAGGTAGGAGAACTTCATCTAGGGTTAGGGTGATAAGCTTAAGGTCTAGTCCGTCACTACTGTGTCTTGCGTTTCTTAGGACCTTAGCTAGTAGTTTTCTAACCAGGTTGCATGATACCTTTTTAAAATAAAAAGGGGGGTGCTCAGGAATATTTTCTTCACTGTGGCTTGTGGAGCAGGCAGCATCATCATTGAAAAAGTCAGGTGGAAGAACACCGCTCAGATTGGTAAAAGCATTATTAAAGGTATTAGCAATTTCCAGAGCGTCAGCGGTAGGGGTCCCATTTATGTTTAGCATTGTAGGCAATACTTTAGTTTTTTTGGCAGTGATATCATTTATATTAGACCAGAACCTTCTGCTATCACCCCAGGAGTTAGTAAGCATCTCCCTATGGTACTTGTCTTTTGCCTGGTGAGTCTCCCTCATGCAGTTGTTTCTAACAGCTTTATAGGCTTGTAGGTCCTGCTGCTTACCAGTGGCTTTTGCCAAGGTACCAGAGATGGTCCCGAAACTTCATGTGGGAAAGGAGCTCAGGAGTTATTCAGGGGTTAACCGTGCCAGAGACCTTAATCTTTTTGAGAGGGACATGCGTATCACAAGCAGTGTTGAAAACCTTTATAAAGTGACAGAGGGCTACATTAACATGATTGGTTGAGTCCAGGATGTTCCAATTTTGGGCACAAAGCTGTTGTTTTAGGAGGCCCAGGTGGCCCCTTCTGAGAAACCTGTTGTAGATAGTTTGGGGAGGGGGGATAAGGAATTTATTAGTCCAGCTGCATGTGATTGGGGAATGGTCACTGATGGAGTCAGGGTGCACAGTTACATTGGAAAGGTGGTTAGGTTGGTTAGAAATTATCCAGTCGAGGGTGGTGCTAGTCCCTGTTTTATAGTGAATTAACAAGTTGAGTTAGGTGAAGGGCTGTAATTGCGTCCTTTAGTGAGTTGGTCGCAGGTGACAGCCAGTTTATGTTAAAATCTCCCATGATAATTGTCTCCGTGAGTTGATTTTGTGAGTGGAGATGGTCAAGAAGACTGAAGAGACCAGTGGACAGGTCTTTGGGAGGTATGTAGACTGAGAGTACTGATATTGTTTTATGGTGATCCCCCAACAGCACTTATTGCCAGTACCTAGGTATTGCCACTGAATTTAATTGGTGGCATAGCATACCTCTTTATGGAATTTTTTAGAAATATAGCACATCCACCCCCCACGTTTTGTCAGCCTGTCCAGCCTAACTATAGTGTATCCAGGTATAGCTACTGCAGAATCCGGTATTTTGGGGGTCATCCATGTCTCAATGTCAGATAGTATGTCAGGGTTGGGCTGAGTTACCCAGACATTCAGGACATCAATTTTGCTTAAAAGGCTACAGATATTAATTGTGACCAGTTTAATGGTACCTTGTTTACGGCGCACACTGTAGGTGGGAGGTGCTTCAGAACCTGGATTAGACTGAATGTTTTCAGATAGCAGAAGTAGCATAAGGGCTATCCTGAGTAGAAGTTCTCTTCAAGCATTAGAGAAACATTTACCCTTCATGCAAACACAGTGAGGTTTTGTCTTTTCCCTGCATAAAACGAGGATGGTGTGGTCCTTAAGGACATGTTGACGGGGATGTAATCCACCTGGGGGCCAAATATTTATAGGGGGCAGGATCATTGAGGTAGACCAAGGTCCTTCATTAATAGTGAAAAAGTTCCCTGATGAGCAACCTATGTTGACTTGAAGGTTTTTCATGATTTCAGTACTGGGTGAGTAAACCAAACTATGGCTTGTCTTGCTTGTGGGAGTGGGAAAAGATAGAAATATGAGAATGGGAAAGGCACTCAGTAAGAGTTTAACATTTGGGGCCATGGTTACTTAGAGAGTGAGCAGGAAGAAGTAGCTGTGTACCTTTAAGATGACACAGGCCATGGTAACAGAAAAAAAAAAAATAGTCCGTATTGATCAGTATGCAGTTGATGGTAGAGGAGGACTTGAGAAATGGGCGGGAAACTATATGTATTTAATAGTGTCCATGGCTGGTGTGGTAGTTTCTATGGCACAGTGGTAGGGTGATGTACTAAGGTTTTTTGAGGCATAATAATCTGCTTTAGGGAAGAAGGACCCAGGACAATAAGTGCTTAGGGGATAGCAGAGGGAAGAGGAATGCAACTTCCAAGAGTTGTTGCCCTCTAGTGGCTTTGCAGTATACTTTGCAAATGGAAAAGTAGTATTGGACACAGGGACTACAGCAAAATGATCAAGCTCTTAGTTCAAGCATTTGAGTCTTTAGGGTGACTTACAGCTCACCATAGACACAGACAGGATATGTAGAGTAGGACAGGGGAAAAAGAGTGCTGGTGTCTGTAGTTGGTTAGTGGAAGAAGGAATGCAGACAGCGTAAATACTCTATGCAAGTAACATCTACAAACTGCAGTTATTAACTATTCTAAGCAGTAAACATTAACAAAATCAACAAGCTAGAAAAATTAACAATCCTGTTCCACTAACAGTTGGTACTGGTAAACTCAGCATTAGCAATTCTCGTACTAAAAAGGAGGTCTCAGGAAGGGTAGAGTCAGGAGCCAATAAGAGAAGGGGGAATGGCATTATGCCTAATCAGAGCTCAGCAGCAGTAGTAGTGCAACCAAATGGCCTGAAAGGCAAAAAGTGCCAATCCTGTTGGTAGCTGTGGGCTGCTATTCAAAATGTGTACCTGGTTGTAGGCCGAGAGGCATGTGGGTCAGTGCAGAACAGCCGCTGGGTTCTGAGCAGCTCCTGCGGCTTGCAGAAGGAGGCAGTCACCCGTACAGGGCAGGATGCCTGTGGAATTCAGAATGGTCTGTTAATTTAAAGCCAACAGGGAAAATGGCACTAGAATCCCTGGCCACAAACAGACAAGGAGAAAATGGCAGGGGGAGGTTTTCAGGCAGGGCAGACAGATTATTAATGCAGCTGAACAATACCTTCACAAAAGAGCTGCTACACTTGTTGGGGGGGGGGGCTGCTTACTGTAGCTAGCTGCAAAGCCAGGAAAAAAGAGACAAAAAACACAGAACATGGAGGGGAGAGAGCATACACACAGGAACTGTGGTCTGATAGTTCAGAAGAAAAATAGTATTGGACACAGGGACACAGGGAAAAATAGCATTAGACGCAGGGACTAGAGCAAAATGATCAAGCTCTTAGTTCAAGCAGTTGAGTCTTTAGGGTGCCTTAAAGCTCACCTGAGACACAGACAGGATATGTAGAGTAGGACGGAGAAAAAGAATGCAGGTGTCTGTAGTTGGATAGTGGAAGAAGGAATGCAGACAGTGTAAATACTCTATGCAAGTAACATCTACAAACTGCAGTTATTAACTTTTCTAAGCAGTAAACATTAACAAAATAAAGAGTAAATGTGAGAATTTGTTTTCTTAGCAGAGAGGGTGGTGAACACATGGAATAGTCTGCCACAGGAGGTGGCATGCCTGGGATAGGCACATGGGAATCTTGAGGTGAGGAGGAGTGATGAAAAGCCACTGACCAGACAGGATCAGAGGCCACAAACAAGTATAGGGTGTATTTTACTGCATAAACTGTAAAGGCATCCAACTCATCCAATGTTACCAATATTCTAATAAGATGGTGCAGCACCTTACGATGCCATTGTCTAGATGTGAGTGTTGTGCAGTGCAAGTGGGACCAGATAACTGTTGCTATAGAGTACTTAGTTTGACTACTTTTCTAAATCAACACTGTGGGCAAGACCATTGAAAAGGAAAATGACAGAAGTTACACGGCATAGCAAATCAGACAATAGCTTTTTGTACCTTTGTTCATACTGATTGCATTTTTCTGTGTGCCTGTATTGGAGACAGTTCATAAATTGAAGGGGTCAGTGACCCAAACCCACCTCAGAAGCACATAACATTTTTAATCAGGTGGACCATCAAGACTAGTCACACTTTTTAAATGCAATCAAGTCAGATAAACATTGAAATCCTAACTGTGCTCTAAAAAGCAATCATTGTAGTTAATTTTCCATTTTCGTGACTGACTCAGTTTTCACCTTTTATCACACCCATTCTTTCAGTCTCTGTGTTACCAAAAGTCTCCATCTAGTCTGATTCATAAGTAATTACCTAGTCCACACAGGCAGAGCCAGTATTGCTGATTGTCTGTCGTGGCTGTTGAAATGTATGTATTTTGTGGAGCCACTGCCTGCACAAGTTTCCATGTGCCATGGTTATAGGGTCACATGCGTTCCTGAATAGCCAGGATTACAACATGCCGTACTATCATAGAAACATAGAATCTGATGGCAAATAAGGACCGCTTGGCCCACCTAGTCTGCCCATTTCCCTATCTAACGGATAAGCTGCAGATCCTAGTTAACCAACAGCATACTTCCTCCTACTAGAATTGCCTTATGTCTCTCCCATGCATTCTTGAATCCCCACATCTACCCCTACAGTACAGCATGTCATACCATTAATTTGTTAACATAGAAACATAGAATTTGACAGCAGATAAGGACCACTTGGTCCACCCAGTTTGCCCATTTCCCTACCTGATGGATAAGCTGCAGATTCTAGTTAATCAATAGCTTACTTCCTCCTGCCCCCCACTAGAATTGCCTTATGCCTGTCCCATGCATTCTTGAATTCTCCCACTGTTCCTGACTCCACAACCTCCTCAGGAAGGCTGTTCCATGCATCCACAACTCTCTGTGAAAAAAATACTTCCTAACATTATCTCTGAGCTGTCCTCCCTGTATCTTCAAATTGTGCCCCCTTGTTCTTGCACATCTCTTTTTCTGAAAGAAACTACCTTCTTGTACCCTGTTAATTCCCATGAGATACTTGAAAGTTTCTATCATGTCCCCCCTCTCCCTCCTTTCCTCAATGGTATATATATTAAGCTGCTTTTAGTCTCTCCTCATATGTCTTTTGGTGTAGACCTTGCACCATTTTGGTTGCCCTCCTCTGAACAGCCTCCACTCTGTCTATGTCTTTGCAGAAATGGGGTCTCCAGAATTGCATGCAGTACTCCAGATGGGATCTCACTAACTGTCTGTAGAGAGGGATAACAACTTCCTGTTTTCTACTGTTAATGCCTCTACTTATGCATCCCAGTATCCCCCCAGCCCTCCTTACTGCCTTCTCACATTGCTTGTCCACCTTTAGGTCATCTGATATAATTACTCCTAGGTCTCTTTTGATTTTTGTTGTTGTTATTAACTCACCCCCCCATTGTGTACTCTTCCCCTGGGTTTTTGTTTCCCAGATTCATTACCTTGCACTTCTTTGCATTGAATCTGAGCTGCCATGTATTTGACCATTCCTCCAACCTTGCCAAGTCCCTTTTCATTCTTTCCACCCCACCTTGTGTATCAACCCTGTTGCAGATCTTTGTGTCATCTGCAAAGAGGCATACCTTTCCTTCCAGGTGCTCTCCAATGTCACTTATAAAGATATTAAAGAGAACTGGTCCCAGAACCAAACCCTGCAGTACTCTGCTAATTACCCTCCTTTCTTCACTGTGGACTCTGTTTACTATTACCTTTTGCATCCTGTTGTCTAGCCATTTTTTTTATCCAGGTTACCACCTTGGGACCCACTCCAAGGCTGGCTAACTTGTATATTAATCTTTTGTGTGAGACTGTGTCAAATGCCTTGCTAAAATCTAGGTAGGCCATATCCACAGCCCCTCCCTGGTCTAGTACTTTGGCCGCCCAGTCAAAGAAATTTATTAGGTTTGTCTGACATGACCTTCCTGCTGTGAAACCATGCTGCCTTGGGTCCTGTGCCCCACTGGCCTCTAGGTACTCAACAATTCTTTCCTTCAGAAGTGATTCCATCATTTTCCCTAGCACTGAAGTCAAACTAACTGGTCTGTAGTTTCCTGCATCTGCTCTGCTCCCACTTTTGTGAAGTGGAATCACATTTGCCCTCCTCCAGTCCTCAGGTACCACTCCATCCTCCCATGATTTGTTAAAGAGAGTAGTCAGTGGTGTTACTAGTTCTATCCTTAATTCTTTTAGTATTCTTGGGTGAATCCCATCAGGCCCCATTGCTTTGTCCACCCTCAGTTTCAAGAGTTCTTTCAAAACCCTTTCTTCTGTGATTGGACTGGTATCAACCCCCCATTCAGAGTTTCTCCCTTGTTTGGTTTAGGCACCTCCCCCTCCTCATCTGTTGTGAATACTGAGCAGAAATATTCATTCAGTATCCCTGCTTTTTCACTGTCACCCTCTGCCCACACTCCCTCCCCCTTTATTAAGTCTCTGTATCCCTCCCTTGGTCTTTCTTTGCTCCCTAATGTACCTATTATCCCCCCTTCTTAACAGAGTTGGCTATCTTTTCCTCAGTTTGTGCCTTTGCTATTCTGACTGCCTTCCCTGCCTCCTTCTCCTGATAAAGTTCTCTATCCTGCTCCTTCTGTGTTTTCTTATATTTCCTGAATGCTATCCTTTTCTTCTTAACCATTCCTGCCACCTCTTTTGAGAACCATAGTGGTTTTTTCCTTCATTTTGTTTTATTGATTTGCTTCACACAAAGGCTTGTTGCCTCTGCGATGGCTGTTTTGATTATTCCCCATTGTTCCTCCACCCCTCCTTCTTGCCCATTAGCTTGTGCTTTTCTAAGGCACTCTCCCATTTTCCCAAAGTCAGCCTTCCTAAAGTCCAGTGCTCTTGTTTTTGTATGGCTTGACTCTATGGCTATGTTTATTGTGAACCACACTGTTTGGTGGTCACTTGTTCCTAGATGGCCACCCACTTCTAAATCTGAGATCCTTTCTCCTTCCCCATTTGAGAGTACCACGTCTAAGACTGCTCCCTCCCGAGTGGATTTCAACACTAGCTGTCTGAGGCATGCCCCTTGTCGGGCATCAAGAATGACCCTGCTCTTGGATGTGCCTGCAGAAAAGGTACTCCAGTTAACATCTGGCATATTAGTACCAACTGTCACCATGAGTGGAAAATAGCACACGTGTTGCAGGCCATGTGCCTGTACCTATGAAGAAGTAGGAGAAAAATGCATGAAGACAAGTCAAAGTAATACACAAATGCATCTGCCCTAACGTTAACTTGCAAGACAAATGCACTCATTGGGTGCACTTCTGAATCAGTCATGATTATAGATGAGGGCAGGTCAGGTGACTGTTCATGCCAACAAGCAATAAGACAAGTAAACCCGGAAAGATATTTCTTGGCAAATTGATTTTTAAGGTATCTTGTGGCAATTAAATAGCATCAACAGAAGGCCCATGTAAACCCACAATAGATCACACAGGTCTACAAAAATCAGCATGAGACATCCTGTAATTGTGAAAGACAAACAGAGTGTAGAAACACCTAAACTCAGTAGTGCCACCATCTACTATCCGGTCGTCCTCACACTGGACAACTCAGCATACAAATTTACAGTTTCAGCAGTGGACACACCACACGATATGATGGTTCTTTGGGAGAGGTTACAGCAACACTCATGTTGTGCACCATGGTTCTGGAATAAACTTGGGTTGTGGGAGTGCCGGCAGGGGGTGGAGTGAGGGAGCAGAATTGAGCAGCTGAAAAACAGTGCTCCTCTCCTGGGGATGTTGTCATCCCACCCCCACCAGAGTTTAGCTACCATCAAGTGGAGGTATGATGGACAGCGTAGGCAGAAGGGGATGGCAGGTAGTGACAGTGCACCTCTAGGTGTGACATGTATGTACCGCCACACGCATGCACAGTAGAGGTATGAGGGAATAGGAGAAAATGTGGTGAATAAATGGGGTAAAAGATTACAGAAAGAAAATCAAACTCACTGCTTGTGCGGGACATACACTAACATGATCTCCATACTTACATTCCAGTTATTTATGATTCATGGAAACCTCTGTACGTCTCTGAAGGGAAGTTGTTACGGATTACCAATAATGTGCAGGGTGGCAGTACTTTCAATTTCCTCTACCCAGTAGCTGCCAAACCCAAAAGACAAATCGACGATAGGCCATGTAGCGCAATAACCTGTATGGAAAACAATGAAATGAGACATGTGAGGGCCAAAAAATGATATTCTGGAATGAAGAGACCTGCGTTTGAATTCCACAGCCCCTACTTGCATACTGTGTGACCCTGAGCAAATGACTTAACTTCCCTATGCTCCCAGGTCGCACCTGTAAACAAGCTTTCAGCTTAGTGTGCTACTCCTGGTTAAACAATTGAAAAAAAGGAAAAAAGTGAAACGGATGCGAAGGTAGGGTGCAAATTTATACATTTCAGTATTTGGTTTTGCTTCAGATACAGTCAAACAAATACCAATCAGGGTCATAATATTCCATAATGCACTAGGCGCAGTGATACTGTTCAAGCTGTGCTTTGCTTTAACAATAGGGTAACTTAACTGACTGCTGCTGCTCAAAAGGATTTAAAAAAAATTAAACAAAAAATCTTATTTTGATAAACATATTATATTGACATGTATAGACATGTATAGACATGATATACTCGTGTTCATCACACTGTGCTTGCTTCCAGATACAGACTTTTATATTTTATATATTGTTTGAACACTTCCATTGACATGTAACATGTCCTTGCCCTGTGTCAGTGCAAGTTCATTTATGAGCTTACTAGAGTGCAACCTCATGCATCAATGTTCATTCCTAGTTAAATTACATTAAAATAATTGTGAGGAAGTGTTCCTGCATACAACAGGCAAGCATTCATAGTAGGATTTAGACTGAAAACAAATATGTAACATTATATAGGAAAGTGCAACTCACTCGTTCCTTGATTCATTGTCACCCACAGGTCCGTCGATCTCAGTATACTCATAAAGACAGGATGTTAACACATCATCGTCTAAACACATATTTCTGAATCCTTGCACCTCCATTATGCACCGTATGTCATCCATCGATTCAAATTTTTCAGATACTGCCGCATAAAACCATCAGCATCGGTTCTCAATCATGGTCAGCATTGGTGCACAATTGCCACAACTGCACCTGAATTGGATGGCATGTAAACAACTGTAAAGTAAATATTGCAGTGTAAACTGTGAAACACACCATCAAGACAGTCATGGATTTTATTAAGAGCACAGAGATTCAAGGCAAAGGAGATATCCTGGCATGTGCCATAAGATATAAATTGTACCTTCACTCATGGTCTAGTGGTCCTATGCCACAATCGCAAACCATGAACATAACAGAAACAAATAACATTCACTCTTCCATAGCAGTCTAGTGGGTCCACCTCCCCGACACTGGAAGTGACCAAAGGAAGCACTGGATTATACAGTACATTGTCACTAACCAATCAATTTGTAGCCGTCCATCATGGTGACAGCAGAGCAGTGTGACATTCTGAGTGTGGTGGTCCAGTGGATGCCAAACACAAAATCCCGGGTGGTAGTGCCCACAACTTGGCTATCCCCCCTCGCACACATGGAACTGGCAACCGGTACAGCACTTCTCTCACCACAGCCAGCTGCCAACTGATTTGTCAGTGATAGCATACGTATAATACAGTTTGCACTCAGTGAAATAAGGACACCAGTATTCAATCTCAAACAGTAAGGAAATAAGTTGCAAAACACTTGGCAATGCTCTATTTAGGGTCAAGGTGCCAAATGTTGGGAAATGTGGCATTGGGGTTTCCCATACAAACAGCCCCACCCCCCAAAGAATGCAGGAGAACATGTTTTGGGTTTCAGAGACATCAAAGACTGTAAAGCCTGGATATGCATGTCCCTATAGCACCGGTGCCTGGAAAATGGCCCATCTGGCCAAATGTAGAGCCCTATGAACACAGCAAAAGGGCAGCCACCAAAAAGAAGGCATACCGGGTTCAAGAATCAAAGCAAAGATCCATGTAACTGCAAACAGGACACAAAGGCAGGAAGACAGAAGACTGGCATGCTTGGATGTATTGAGAGCATATGGAAATAGTTTCACATATATCCAGTTATCTTATAACATTCAGTTATGCCACTGAGCATGTAAAAACAACAAAACACATTCTTGCTAATATCTGACAAAATAGAATGAGTTTGGGAAACGTGCTTACTAAAGCAAATGAGGCAAAAGGGAAAAATGCTACAAAATCAAAATGGTGTCCCTTTTTCTTCGGTGACCCGGGTTAGTTACAAAGCAAAGGTATGACAACAGAGACAACCATGACAAAACACACAGGGCCTTGTTTCATGCTTGTTCTATGCTACAGTAACAATGCTCTCTGCCAAAAACAGACTGTCTGGCTGTGGATGCACAGGAATCCACAGGTCCTGCACCAAAGAAACAGTGCATTTGGATACAGACCTGCAGTGGCACTCTGGGCCACAACTGGGCAGTGGTCCCTTTGGGCCCTTTGGTGAGGTAAGAGAGTGTCTAGTAGAGGATGGCAAGAGGCCTATATGCACCAAGATAGCAGTTAATGTGTCTGAGGGTGTGGAAAGAGCTCCCTGTGACCAGCACCAAGGTTGCAATGCATCTAGCAATCCATCCACTATAGGGGGCACATGGGTACCCATAGTCACGTGTCTAGGTTGCTTTCTGGTTGTGGATGTGCAGAGGCCCAGAGCAGTGCACCAAGGTACCAGTCTGTCCAGCTGCAGACATGCATGGGTATCTTAGTACTCTGGCCCAAGATAACAGTCTGTTTCATGACAGATGCACAGGGGCACCTCTGGCTCTCTACCAAGATAACAGTCTGTCCTGTGGCAAATGTGCATAGTCTCTTCTGGGCACTGCTCCAAGGAAACAATCTCTACAGCCACAGGTGCACAATAGGTCCCAGGCACTGCACCAAGATAACAGTCTGTCTCATGACAGATGAACAGGGACACTGCTGGCCCTGTTCCAAGATAACAGTCTGTCCTGTGACAAATGTGCAGAGTCCCTTCTGGGCACTGCTCCAAGGAAACAGTCTCTACAGTGACAGGTGCACAATGGGTCCTGGGCACTGCACCAAGGTAACAGTCTGTCGGGCTGAGAATGTGCAGTGGCTATCAGGACATGTGCCAAGGTACACACAACCACCCAGAGCAGCACACACAAAAAGTAAATCTAATGCTTCTCTCAGTGAATCAGTACAGCATTACTGTATGCGTTTGTGCTCCAAAAACAGAAAAAAAAAATGTAGACAATAAGTAATAAGAGTAACACGGAGGTGAAGTAACCAAGGCACAAGAATGATGAAAACATGCCCTGGTGGAGGATAAGGCGTGTTGGCCCATATGGAGTACAGTTGCTGTAAAGGTACAGGTATAAAAAAAGGAAAAAAAACATGCAACACACAGTACCAAATAAGGCTTATGTTTGAATATTATGTTATTGTTTGCAATATGCATGATACTTCAGTCTGCATCAGTGTTATCAGCACTGCTCCATAAATGTCAATCAATCCATCTAACAGCTGAGCTAATGCCAGAGGTTCAAATTAGGATAACAGGTACTGGATAATATTCAAATAAGTAGTGCTCAGTTTTGGAACTGGATAGGCAAATGAGTGTTCAGACCTAAAACAAGCCCCAAAATATATATTTATGTGGTTGCCCTTGCTTCTGTCCCCCCTTCACACACGCACACACTCACACATATTGGTGAATCACACACTTCTGAGAGTGATATTACCAGTACCAGTCACATCTAAATAACTAAAACTAAACATCGGCATTTTTGAAAGAGAATGGCATAGTTAGACAATAGAATCCAAAAGGCTCACTGATTTAATTTTTAATTTTTGCTATGGCTTCCTACTAGACAGGCTGATAAACAAAATGTGGATTGAAACCTGAAGGGGATAATGGTTGGCAAGAGGAATAGCAATTTGACTAGTGGTGGCTCATAACTCGGGAATGCCATGGGCACCTAACATTAAATAAAAATCAGTGTTTTTGCCAAAGATTGGCATGGTAATAATATGCAACAGAAACGGTCACTGATGTAATATTTTTATGGGTCGTGCATAGTACTGGGCAGTACTCAGAAAGGGGGTAACATTATAAATGGGAAGTAGGCATAGCACCACTGCCCATAGAAGAAATATGGAAATTGTCGCTGAACTATGGAATGGCACTTACATTCAAACAGAAAAAAAACAGTAATGTTGACAATATCAGCTGCAGCTCTGAACTCTTGACATGCAGTGGAGTGATGTTTGGGAAATGGAAGAAAGCTAACCCCACATCTGACACCCCCCAACAAAAAAAAATTATTCTGTCATGGTGTGCGACTTGTGAGAAGAATGAAATTAGGCATTAGTCGCAAAGGAATTTGACAACATGAGGGCTATATTGAGACAACCAGCACCAGAGGGAGTGCAACACCAGCCACAGGCACTGTGAATAATTTCAAGGGTCAGCATTACTTATAATATGCAATATGCAGTGCAGTGCTATGTTGGATAGGGGGAGAAGCTATTCGACCCATAAAGTCACTCTCAGCTCTATAATGACACGCTTTCATTCACTCCCAAAACAAATTTATAATTTGGTCAATAATAGTACTGCAGCTGACTGCAAAACTGTATGAATTATGGCTCCTAAATCTGGCATGCACTGGTCACATCAAAATAAATAAAACTGAACATCCAAAGTTTTGCAAGGGATTGGCATAGTTAGACATTAGAACCAAAAGGCTCGCTCATTTCATGTTTTTTGCTATGGCTGATCAACAAAAGGTGGAACCAAACCCCAAAGGGGATAGAGGTCAGCAATAGGAGTAGCAATTTGACTAGTGGTGGCTCATAACTCAGGAGTGCCATGGGCACCTAAAATTACATTGAAAGCAATAATTTTGAAAGAGATTGGCATGGTAAGAATGTGCAACAGAAACGGTCACTCATGTAATATTTTTATAGGTCGTGCATAGTAGACAGGCTGATACAAACACTCTGGGAAGAACTCAGAAAGGGGGTAGCAGTATGAATGGAAGATAGGCATAGCACCACTGCCCACAGAATAAATACTGAAATTGTCTATGAACTATGGAATGGCGCTTAAATTCAAATAGTAAAAAAACACAGCAATGTCGGCAATACTGGTAAATAAGCTAAGGGAAACAATATCAATTGCGCTTTGAGCTCTCGATATGCAGTGCAGCGATATTTGGGAAAAGGAAACAAGTGATGACCCCTCAAAACAAAACTTCTGTCATGGGGTGCAACTTCCGAGAAAAATGAAGTTAGGTAGCAGTTGCCAGGGAATCTAACAAACATTAGGGCTATATCAAGACTAATGAAATTTGCACCATGCATACCATTCATCTGTGGATATATGTATAGTGCTGTCCTCCTCTTCACTGCTCTTGGTGCTGCTCCCAAAATTCCAATCCCAGTATCTTCTGTTATCCGCCAGTGGTTCAAAGCAGTAGGGCTTGATAATATAATATGCTCGACAGTACAAAGCCTGCAGATCATTTGTCTCATCATCAGATGACATTTTCAGGATCGGACACTAGCTTGGACTAAATAGCTTAATAAAATGGGCAAAGGATTTCAAGCAATCTGATTGGTTGTTAGCCATGCATTAGATGTGTCTAATGCACAGCTAAAACTAGAACCCCCATTTAGAATACACAGGCCCATTTTATAAGCGCAATAAGCCACTCCAGAGATGTGCATTAGACAGTTCTAATGCACAGCTAAGTGACTGGATGCACTCAGCCTGTGGCCTCGTGCCTCACTATGTCCCCCTAGCCGTGAATTAGAACTGTCTAATGCATACCCCATTGTGTCTTATTGCTTACAAGTAGGTTCTGTACAATTGCTCTTCTCACTTACAGCAGGGATTGCTACAAGCTAAAGCCACCTTATTAGGTCAACAAGCAGCACGCACACTCTCAGTTCAGTAGACGGAGGAGGAAACAAACAGGAGCATGACAGAGATGGCAAGTAAAAAATAAAAATATATTTTCACTCATTAGTACTCATTATTGAAGTTACCTGTGAAGATACAGCTGATACCCAACATATAGCATCGCTGAATTTGGAGACCTATTGCAGTTGATCTTTAAGAGAGGCTGGGATAGACATGGAGGGGAAGGTAAGGATCATGGGTAGGGAGGGTGGGAGGAGTGGGGAGGGAGGGCAGGGACATTAGCTCAAGCAGTGGACCCTGCAATATGAGCAGACTTGATCGACTAAATGGCCTTCTTCTGCTGGCTTCTTCATATGTTCAAATGTTCGTATGTAGAATACAAAGTACAACAAAGTAAAAACATCTACCATGTCTGTTTTTCCCCTTTATACATCATCAGTATTGTAACCTATATCATTGTGATATCACAAGTGACTTATCGGGCAGCAGGTGAGTGGTTGTTCTTGTTCAATTGTAATGTTACAGTCAGTTCACAAGGCTGATGAGGTATGAGGTGGAACAGAATTAGATATGACAGTTTTCAGGTAGAGTAATGCTCCACATATCACACCCTAGTAGTCTCAGGAAGAAAATGTTCTATTCTAATTAACAAAAGGAAAAAGAAAATACTGTACTTCGGGTATAAAATTTACATCTGGCTTCTTCTAAAATATAACCAGAACTGTAGGTAGTGTTCTAGCTTTTTAAAGTCAATATTTTTTGAAGTCAAACATTGTAGAAGAAAAATTTGAATTTTAGTGTAGGTCATAAAAGATAGCTATTCAATTAATCACACACACAAAAAAAAAGGAAAACATACATGAACAAAAAGATGAATGAAGAGATACTTTAGCTTGCAGTTCACCATGAATGAAGAAATGATCTGGCCTGTGTTTCACCAGTTACATACATTAAAATGATGACAGTATTTTAAATAAACCAAACGTGACCTATTTTAAAATCAACCAAGTTGTCATTCTGTAAAACTGTTTTGCAAAAATGTTTAACAAATGTCATTTACTATGGGCCGTATCAAACAGCAGATTTTATTTCATTCAAACATAAAACAGATTTTCAAAGATATCACCTTTAGAAATAAGTGAGATCTTTGATTAATTTGTATCTCTGTAGACAACAAAGAAGGATTCTATTTTGATTCACTTCACTAATTTGAACTGTCAATGACCTTTGCTAAGTGGTTCAGTCTCTAGATGGAATACTGCAGAAAAAAATTTTGATTGATTTAGCAGATGTCCTATGTCTAAAACAATATCAAGTTTTGTATGTAAGCTAATGCTTGTTGCCATGTGAGGGGTCTGGATTGGAGTCTCAGACCTAGAAATCCAGGTTTATGGAGTCTCAGTGTAGTCCTCAACAAGATGAACAATTCAATTCAATTTTATTTTACCAGGTGAGTGAGGCAGACCAAAGGTATGTGTTTAGCCTTGCCCTGGATACATAGACTAATACAGTAACGTAAAGCAAATACAATAACTCTGACCTGCCTCCATCTGCAGGTTACCCCCAGGCTCATCACCTGCTGTCTCTAGGACTTACTTCCCTTCACCCATAGCTTCCTTCTATGGCATGCTATTGTGGTTCCCAAGTCCCTTCAGATGTCATGCTCTGTTGGAAGAAACATGTTGAGTAGGCAAGGTGAAGTTGGCAGACAGTCTCCTCATCATTCTGCTGCATCAAGGGTGTTGTCTCCACTTTTATTGTCCCTGATCTCCATGGAAAATGCATGACAGAGAAGACAATAGCACTTGCATGCATACATCTTCACTCTGGCTTTCAAAAGTGACCTCCAAACCTGAGTGGCTCCAGCTTGCACCCCTATGTTTGGTCACCAAGGTGGTGATATTGTAGCAGGGTGCACTACCCTCCCCACAGGAGAGGTGCATCCACTAGGATGCATAGTCCTCATCCTCCTGGCAAACCTCAGTGATCCTACCTTGTTTCCAAACTTGCGTCATCAGCATCCCAAGCTGTAGCCCTAACCAGCCAATCAGCTATTACTAGTAGGATAGACATCACTCACCATTCATTCTGATTCAGATACTGAAAAGCAAAGACACTTTCTCCGTTGCAGGATGGTTTTCTTCTTTACAGGTATTTTATGTAGCTGAAACTGGGTCTGGGGACTCTGGGGGGAGGAGGGGTATTAATCTATAAGAGGGTGGGAAAGGGAGAGGAGTTTTTGTCACCATTTACAGGGATGGGGAAGGGGGAAGTGCGGGCTGAGTTGTCTGTTGGGTGTGAGTGTGAAAAGAGGCTGTCAGATGCTGACATATTACAAGACGCTGACATTCTGACAATTTAATTCCTTCACTCTAGCATTCTATCTGTGGTACTGGGAAAGAAGGAAGTGGGTGGGGGAACATTTTTAACTTTTCTTTTTAAGTAACTCTCACCGAAGCCAAATAGCCATGAATATTACCTCTTGTTCATTTTTATTCCTGAATAATGAATAGATAATTATTCATGGTATTTGGTAAATACTCTTCAACTTTGTACTTCCTCTTCTACTGTATATGTGAATTAGTTATTATTGTCACATGTTGTGCTGAATGTATGGTGCATGTAGCGGTTATATTTTAAGTGTGATGTGCACTGCAAACTGTAAGTTTAAATGTACTCTCAATTGGTTTACCTATACCATGGTGACACCAAAGTCGCCAACATCCCCAACATTGACAGACACAATGCCGAGTGTTGGCATTGTGCTCTTGGTATGCAAGCTCCCCACACTCCTTGATATTTATATAACCAATTCCAAGTCGGAGTTGTCTTGGGAAGGGGGGGAACACTAGAAGATGCAGTGCCAGTGTCAGCGGGGACTATTACAGTGACCTGTCAATTTCTGTCACTGTAATAGTCTTCGCTGTAGAAGTCTCACTCTTCAGTTGGCATACCCTCTCATTTCTGTAATTTTGCATAAATTCAGCTTTTTCTGGCATTGCAATAAAAATTCCCTACTACTGCTAATATCACTGTGCCACCACTACTATGTCAGGATGTATAGTATTCTGAAATTTAATTCCTTGATATCAGCATTCTCAGTAAAACTGCACTGAAGATGCAGAACCAGTCCAATAGAGTGGTATCTAGGCATGGGTGGGTAATAAAATACCCTACCCTAAACACTATCCATGGGTGCAGTGCCTCCAAACTACACTAAATTACCCTAAAAATACCCTAATGCAAAACAGATAGTTTAGTTAGGGTAGTGTAGTTACTACCCTGACCTTTCTACTACCCTATTACCCTACCCTGACTATAACAAAATATGAAATACTTTGTTTTTGACTGCCCTAAACACAGCCAACTACTCAAAAGGATCTATCTTGAGTTATGTAAGATAGGCACAGCTGCTCTGAACAAGCCTCCTACTGTTTCCAAAATACAGTCTTTAGTATTACAGCTGTGTAAGTCGCTCTTTTATAATGCCAATGTGATATGCCCTGACTTTTCTTTATTAATGCCTGCCAGATTTTCTGCAGTAGTTAGTGAAACAGAGAGCTGTTTATTAGTTAAATAAGTAACTGGACCATTGGGTGAGAAGGGCAATTGCAAGAGGTACAGCTGCTTTAAATGAGCTTGCTGCTGTTTCCAAAAATTAAACCATGAGAAGAGTTTAGCTGGCTATGCCAAGTTTTTTTTTTTGTTTAATCTTTTTTCTGCTTCTCACTGGCCTTCCAGCCAGCCACACTTCCAGGCTGTGCAGTGTTAACCCCTCTTCTCCCACCAGGCCATCCTCGTTGTCATCCATACCATCCTCGCTTTGGTCTGCATCCTTGGTAGACCTGCAGTAACCATTTTGGGGGACCCCCTCCCCAAGTGGGCACAGAGGAGGGGAGGTAGTTCCTGCTGCCTTGACCAAGGATCGGGGACTAGGAGGATTGGAGGAGGCTGTGAATGGTAATGTGGCCTGGGGGAATGAGGCAGCCATCATCTGGCATCTGGGTGGGCAATTTCTGCTTTTCTGGTCCACCCACCTCCCATATCTCCCATATTTAAGTAGCCGCAGAGGCGTCCTCAGAGCGGAGATATTCAGCAACCTGTGGTGGTCCATTCCACCTAGAATGCCTACATTAACCACCTCCAGAAGCCACTAGTAAAATGGTCCAGCGCTGCCCCACCACCCCAGGGAGGGAAGCATCCATAGGATGCTTTAACCCCCTCCCTGCCGGTCTCTGCTCCTGATGTCCAGACTCAGGGCACAAACCTGGGTCACCAGCATGCCTAGTGATTCCCCCATTGCTCAGTGCCATTGATCCATCCTCCAAATTTGTTAATGTCAGTACAAACAATAGCCCTAAGACAAATGCATTATGCAGTCATAAAAGGCTATCTTGGGACAGGGTCACACTGTGGAGTTTCTTCTGGCTTCAGCAAGGGCCTCTGAACATACAGTGGCTGAAAAAATGTAGGGGCTCAGTGTGATTCTATTAATTAATCGCAACTGATTACTGGTGATGTACCTGCAGGCTTGTAGTGCAACATTACTAATATCCTTCAGACTAAATGCAAAAAGACACTCTACACATGATGTATGTTTGTTATTGATGTATTGCCATATGTTGAAAATGTAATAAAATCTAAGTTTAAAAATAAGCATTAATAGTGTTCCTGATCCCTGCTCCAGCTGGTAAAGTATAATTTACAGGCAAAAACACATTGTAGAAGTGTTTAAACAGTTACTAAGAAATTTGATTGTATTAAAACTTTAATTGTATTAAAAACAGAACCTAAAATTCAAGGAAGACAGAGAACAAAGGAAATTTGTAGCATGAGAAAGAAGCACAGTGGTAATGAAGTATAATAGAAAATCTTAATAGAAGAATAATGAAAAGAAATGGAATCCAAAAATGTAAGATTTATAAACAATATTTATCTATTATTCTTACAGAATAAGAGTGTGAAATGTCAGGGCAATTAACAAAAATAAATAAAGAACTTTGAGAAATTTTACAACAGCCTGAGTGGAGTATTTTTTGGTCCCCCCCCCACCCATTTTTGAACATTAACACTGACTTAGTCCTGTAAGAGGAACCATCTAACAAACTGTCTTAACGGTATCCCATTACCCATGGAGTGAAGCATTATAGCTACACACCCCTCACCAATTTGTAAAAGAGGTGACCTGAGGGACTGGGACACCTATCCATGGACATTGGGATTACAGATTAAAAAAGGACTTTTTAAAGTAACTAGCAATGCCAGCACAGAACTAGTGGAACACTTACCACCATGAAGAACTGAATAAATCAACGAACAATACTTTAGAAGATGGAAGCATTTCGAGATATAGGTCAAAGTGCACAAGGACCGATGTGTCATAAAACATATATGGAAGAAACACGTAAGAAACTATTAGATGCTATGAGAGGTGAACAGGATTTAGCAGAACAACTTGGTGATACTAATAAGATTTTGGTACAAAAAATGGAAAATTATCAGTATAAAAATACCAGACTAGAGTGGCATGGTCTGACATTAATAAAGTACTTAGAATACAATATGATACCTAGAGGGCTAAGGATCTTCATTGAACCTAATCTGGGCATAGAGTCAGAGAAATTAACCAAAAACTGGGATGGAATAAGAAATAGAGCATCTTGTGACTTGATGTACTGCCTTATAGAGGCTATTCTGGATGAAAGAGAATTGATAGAAAAGAAACAATATTAATGGAGGAAGTATTAAAAAACTAAAGTAGCAGATGAAGCATTTAAAGCTAATCTAGAAAGTTTAAAAACAAAAATCAAAGAATATGAAGAAAGGCTTAAGCAGCAAAAAATTAAAAAAATCTCAAAGAGAAGCAAATGACTATTGAGATAAGAAAATATATACCATATAAAAAATATTCTTAGAAACAAACATGGGGACAACAGAACAGATACCATGAGAGCAGTACAGATAGTGACAGTAGCTATACAAGGGACCCTAATATACATAAGGAGACAAGAGAAACAGAAGAGCCATCATTACAAGATAGACAGCAGCCAGGCACATCATATCAACAAGACACAACAGCAAGATACCAACTAAGAGATAGACAAACCAGTCAGGGGACCCGGGGGGGCACAAAGGTGGGGGGGGGCAGTTGAGGAATGGGAGACATAACAACCGGAAAAGCAAGAACAGGGTACAGAGGCAATTGGAATCAGAGACACACTTGATACCTATGTTCAATCTAAGTAACAAAATACTAACCAATACAGAGATAGAAGTGTTAAGCCTAGGGTTGTCATTTGCTCCAAAACAGTCCACAGACCTATTCCAGTTGGAAGCAGATTTACAGAGATTTTTCAAGCTTTAAGACTTAAGACACAAGTTCAACAAAGTAAATGAATTGATTCATATGAGAAACATGTAAAAACAACATTACAAATTAAATCTAAATAGAATCCACCAGTAGGGAAAAGTAATCAAGTAGAAACATACTATAAATTAGTACAGAAAGAAATACATGACTTATATAGATCACAACAAACCAAAACAAACACAGATAATCTTAGTATAGCACAAAGGACAGTACTCAACAACTTACAAAAAGATGATCAAATTATTATCAAACCCACAAATAAGGGGGAAGGCATTGTTATAATGGACAGAAAACATTATAAAAAATATGTGTTTACGTTTATTAGAAAATCAACAGAATTATGAGAAATTACAACAAAATCCCACTGACAGACTTCAATGATTAATAATACAAACATTAACGGAATTTGAAAATAATGGATGGTTACATAGTTGGGAAACCAATATAATACTAAACAAATATCCAAGAATACCAGCATTTTATGCCATCCCTAAAATACATAAAGATAAAAAAAATCCACCAGGGAGACCGATAGTTTCAGCTAATGAATCATTATTTGAAACAATATCACAACATATAAATTTTCACTTACAACCTTTAGTTGAACAAATAACAACTTATGTTAAAGATACCACAGATATGATATATAAACTGGAACAAATGACACTTAGTGGCATACAAGAAATGGATATATTGGTAACAGTGGACGTGGTAGACCTATACATGTCCATACCACATGAAGATGGCATACGAACAATGGGTAAATTATTGAACACAAAAAGCCCACAAGCACATCCACAGACAGAAATACTACAAGAGTTAGCACACATCATATTGACAAATGATTATTTTGAGTTCGACTCAGAGCATTATAGACAGGTAAGGGATACTGCTATGGGAAGCACGATGGCACCTGCCT
Organism: Neoceratodus forsteri; assembly: GCA_016271365.2. Lineage (NCBI taxonomy): Eukaryota > Metazoa > Chordata > Ceratodontiformes > Ceratodontidae > Neoceratodus > Neoceratodus forsteri. The sequence goes on from CM028130.1 coordinate 288,273,360, forward strand.
ATGCAAATGCTTTTATGTATGATTTAGAAAAAGAACATATACTAAATGAGAGAGAAAATCCATTTTTTACTGATATCAACACGTGGAATAGATATATAGATGATGGATTTTTTGTTTGGAAAGGTACCATACCAAGGTTAGAACAATTTTTTAATTTTTTAAACAACATTAATCCTAATATACAATTTGTTATGGCACATAATAAAATGGAAATATATCTTGACCTCAAAATATATAAGGAAAACAACCAACTATTCACAAGCTTATACAAAAAAACTGACTGACAGAAACACACTCCTACATGGCAAAAGTTTCCATGAAACAAGACTAAAACAAAGCATTCCCTATTCACATTTAGTTAGAGTGAAAATAAACTGTACTAAAGAGCAAGATTTTCAGAAAGAAAAACAATTAATGACAAATCGATTTCAACAAAGGGAATACAAGAACTTAATACTCCATACTTAAAAAAGCTAATCAAAGAATAAAGACCATAACTAGACAAGACACTCTATAAACCAAACAAAAACAACATAAACCAAGGGTGGTATTTACAACTAAGTTTAATGATCGTTTACAGAAATCAAAAGAATGATAAACAAACACTGGTACATAATGTCAGTAGGGGAACAAGTCCCTATGGAAGTTAAAGAAAGACCCATTACTGAAGCAGAAAAAAGTTAAAACTATTAAAGACAAATTAGTAAGATCCCAATTTAAAATTCCAGTACAGCAAAGGATGCAACTTTTACTAGGACCCCTCAAACCTGGAATGGTATTATTTGGAAGATACTCGGAATGTAACCATATCAGCAAAAAAGAAGTGTTTAAACACCCACACATGGGTAAAGAGTACCCTATAAGACAACATATAGACTGTACAACAGAGGGGGTAATATATGTATTACAATGTCCATGTGACCACTTATATGTGGAGCAAACGACCAGAGCTTTAAAAACAGGCATACAAGAACATAAAGGGGATATTAGAAGACAGGAAGAAAAATCACAGTTAGCAAATCACTTCACTGAACAAGGACATACGGGAGCCTCATTCAGATTCTGGGGACTTGAACAAATCAAAAAAACAGTAAGGGAAGGGGACTATCAAAAACAGTTGGACAGAGCTGAAATGAAATGGATTTTTCAGTTACAAACCCTTGAAAGAAACATAGGGATGAATAAGGACACAAACTGGAATGTGGATTGTAATGTTAAAATAATAAGAGAGATGGAGTATCTTTCATAGACAAAAAACTAAAAATAAAAAACAAATACAAAATAGTAAGGTTAGACACATTAAAAAATGAACACTTTACAAAATTGGTTCTTTTTATAATATAATAAATCCTAAAAACAGAATGGCAACGTGATAAACTATGGCTAGTAAGCAGTAATGAAAATTGTCATCCACTTTAATATACAAATGGTATATGGAAATCTAATAGAAGAAGATAGCAACATTCCGTCAACAAACTATATGTCAAAAACATGAAAGTAACATCACAATTAGTTGAATGTTCATGAAAAAGAAGGGATATGCAAGCAAATTTTAACAAAAACATGGTAAAGTAAGAAATTATAAAGTTAAGAACACTTCACATTCTGAGGTCCTTCCCCCACCCCATAGCACTATCCTCCCCATATAAAGAACACATTAACTAAACACAAACTTAAACACATTGAAGAATCACAGCCTATTAAGAAAACTCAACACCTCAAGGCATCATTAGTTTCTCAATAAACTTAACATTGAAATGAGTAATTAAATAAATAAAAAAACGCACACTGTGGCCAGGCAATGGCCTGATCACAGTGAAAGTTGCTAAGGCCCTGTCCACGCTGCAGCCCGACAACTCTTCTGTAATGTTACAGAGGGTGTAAACTGCATCGGTAACGGTGTGCGTTTACACTGGTAACGTTACAGGAGGCGTTTTCGTAACCATTGTGGAAACCACATATGAGGTGGTTTCCACAACTGTTATGTAAACGGTCCTACCCTGGTACACTGCTACCGTGGTATGTAGACTGCCGGTAATGGTCCCTGCAGGGCACAAAGTGCAGCGCGAGCTGCATTGTGGGATCGGGCACTGCTGTAACGGTCGCCCGGATCCCGATGTGTGGACAGGCGGTGCCAGTCCCGTAACGGACACCGCCGAGGTGTGGACGCTCTGCACTGCTCTGTGGCCATAATGGATTGCATCCGTTACCGGGCGCAAGCGGTGTAGTGTGGACGGGGCCTTAGTGACCATGAGTTGAGCTTAATTGGAGCTCATCCATTGCAAGTGAAACTGCGTGTGGTGATCAGGCCGAGAGGTATTTAGCAAGAGAGTTTGCACCACACACACACACATATATACACACAGTAGCTGTACTAAACAATGCAAGGAACAACAACAGAACCAGCACACGGTAAGAAAAGACAAATATTTAGATATCTAGGAGCTGTAGCTATGACAAATAAATTTAAAATGTGATTAAAAGAGCTTACTTCTTTATATACAGATACAAGGCTCACATAATAAAGCTAAAGAAAGAATGGAAGGTGACTTCTAACACTATACCCAAAGTATCTACACATACTAGCCAGGTAAAGTGAGATAGTAACATACAATTGAAAATTAATAGGACTGAAAAAACTAAATATTGAAGGATACTGAAAGGATTGATTCTCTTTTTAGGGACTGACAATAAAATAAAATAAAGAAATAAGTAGTTGGAAACAACGTTCAGCATAAAAGTGAGTAAAAAGTGTTAAAACCAGTTACACAGGCAAAAACACATTGCAGAAGTGTTTAAACAGTTACTAAGCAATGTGACTGTGTTAAAACTTTAAATGTATTAAAAACAGAACCTAAAATTCAAGGAAGACAGAGAACAAAGGAAATTTAACATGCTGAGCTGAAAGACTAAGCTGTAAAAGATAACATTTAGACAATTAAGATCTTTTAAAATGGTACAAGGTTATAACAGAAAAGGCAGCAATAAGGGAAAGATGTTTGATAATTGTATTGAAAATAACCTGCTAAATAAGGTTGCTGAAGGCATTTTCACATATTGTTTATATTATTATAGTTAAGACACAAGTTTGGTGCAATTCCTTGCCTTGAAGAATCAGTCAATCAGGCAAAGGCAGCAGTAAAAAGTGTCTGGCCAGTGCGGAAACAAAGCATGAATACAGGGTACATATTCTCTATTACTGTATATTATTTTTGTAAAGTTTTAATTATAAGAGTGAACAAAGTACAGAGTGTGATACTATAAGTAGCATGAGAAAGAAGCACAGTGGTAATGAAGTATAATAGAAAATCTTAATAGACGAAAAATGAAAAGAAATGGAATCCAAAAATGTAAGATTTATAAACAATATTTATCTATTATTCTTACAGAATATATGAAAAGCCCTTTGAAAAAGCAAAAGAGTGTAAAACGTCAGGGCAATTAACAAAAATAAAGAATTTTGAGAAATTTTACAACAGCCCGAGTGGAGTATTTTCTGGTCCCCCCCCCACACACATTTTTGAACATGAACACTAGTAATTACCTGTTACCCATTACCTGTCTCAAACTACCTGACCTGAGAATTACACTGTTAAAATCAGGTGGGCTAGTTCATTACTAGAACTACTGAACCTGGTCAAAAACAGGTGATACCTATACTACTGGATCCAGCTACCCATCTGGTAGCCCATGCCTAGTGGTATCTAGGGAGCCAATAGTAATGCTCATGACCTAGATCCATGTCTTGGGGCTGGAATATTGTTTTGGATTGGCAGAAAAAGAATCCTTACAAAAGGATATTCTCCTCCTTCTCCACTCAGTGAGATGAGAAGATCCTACACTGCAGCACAATCCCAAGTATTCCTGGGGAGATACTACTAGTAGAGGTGTTTTGAGTATCTGGGTGCATTCGGACTAGGACTCCAAACAGTAGAAGTGTCAGAGGAACAAACTTAAAAAATGGGGTTGGGCCATGCAAACATAACATCCCCTTGTTCACCCAGTCTCCATTAAAGGTGAGAAGAGCGGGTCAGAATAACATTTGGCTTGACTTTGAATTGGGGCCTGCAAATCCAGTTTGACTTCATTAGTTTGCCCAAGCCACTACAGCAGTAATTGTCACAGGGTAAAACAGGGTACAAATAACAGGGTAAAGCATTGAGGTCTGCAAATAACTTCTGTTTATTCTTACATTTTTGGGGCTGGAAAAGGCACATTGAGCTGAAGCTCTTCTTCCAGGAGTGTCCCAGGAGCACAGGAAGGTTAAGTGACTTGCTCAGGGTCACAATGCATGGAAGTGGAGGTTCTGGGAATTAAACCCATGCTTGCTGAATGTAGAAGGCTCATTCACAGCTCATTGCTCTAACCCCTAGGTTATACTGCCAACCATAAATGAATATTAATAATGAATATTAATTGCTACAGTACAATTCACACAAAACTGTCCCACTAATGAGTTGTTTTTTTTATTTCTTAATGAATTGCATCGGTTGTGTGTGATCCAGCACAATGTCATATAAATCTATTGCTTCATCATTGTAACTCAGTTTTGTATTGCACTGTGACAAAACTAATGCATTCCAGTTGAGCTGAAAATAAAAACATTTCACAAAAGTTGCCCTTGAGCTAGTAAGGTGTTGAAACAGTATGCAGTGTGAGTTCGCTATGTATTGCCAACTTTGTAAAACAGTGCTAAACCAACTCACTGATTTTGATAGTGTAATGGGAATGGTATTGAATAGCCAATGTGTGCTACTGTAGGTGGTGTTTGCATGCCACTGCTGGGGACTGGTGTGTTTGTGGCAGTGTAATGCATTCCACAAAAAAGTTTGACTGATATGTCCTGGTTCTAAGCTATAGTAATGGTTAGCATTTGTTGCTGAGCACAATGGTTACCCCCAGGTAGTCTCTGTTTTTCCTCCAAGCCAGATAATACCTTCCCACTTACTCCAGAATGATGTCATGCTAATGCTTTAGATGATCTTCCAGAACACTGGTCCCCATTGTCCAAGTTGACTGATCCCAGATGATCTTTCTGTCACACACATTGAATATCCTCTCAGAGGATTTGTTGGGTCATCAGCAAAATGCTCCCACAATGTGACTGTAGAAGGTCTTTTTGATTTTTTAGCTACAGACTGGACTGCTTGGGTTCTTTTGGAGCAATAGTGCGATTAATGTGAAATTACTATTTTTTTTTGCTACAATGGGATGATGTGTCTAAGCTTGATGCTCTGGCAGGGAAGCACTGGCAGTAGCAGTGCTAAGGTTACAATGAGGCTGATCATCTGGGGGCTGTGGCAGGCCTGGCCCTTAGAGTTCCCTGTATCACCAACTTGCTTTCTCACTTTTGTTTTACATAATTTTTTTTTTACTTTTTCTCTTGGCCATCTCCTTCCACAATGGCCTTCACTTCTCTGTATCACAGTTATCAGAAAGGGCTATGTAATCAACAGTACACCTTCAACCTCCTCTGCTTCATCTTCCTCCTCTCTAGTCCTTCATGTGCTTCCTCCTCCTCACCTTCCTCCTCTCCTACACTTCCCCTACTTCTTGTCCTCTTTGAGTTCCTCTTCTCCTTCCTCATGTCCCTTTGTCTCAGTATTGCCTGGTTCTTCAGCTTTCCCTGCCCTTTTGCCACTTCTTCCTCATGTGCTTCTGCTTCGCCCTATTCTGCCACCTCACTCTCATGCCCTTCTGCTCCAACAGCTCCACTTGCATATCCTCCTCAATGGCACTCACATCCAGAGGTGGTGTTAGTGGCTTTATTTTATAAAGTTACAAGGCTGGTATACCTTGCCTTACCCTAAACAATTCCACTTTTTCCTCAGTTGACAAGATAACAGTAGTATATGTTACAGACACAAAGTTATTGTCACTTTCCTAATACAGTGGCTCAGCAGCAGCAATGGAGTTGGTGCTTCTATGGCTGCTGATGCCTTATTTGGGGGCTATCTGTAGCAGGAGGCATCATATAATGCCTCGTGGTGGACAGGCAACCTGCCATGCCCATGTGTGCAGATATGGTAGTGGTGGTGCTGGTACCACTGGCACTGGCAGCTAGTGTTGTGTTATTCATACAAGACAAACTGGGGGGGCTTACCTTGGGATGTACTATTTATATCCCATGGTTAGGGGACCTCAAAGTACTTGAAGGATGAGCAGTGAAACACCTGTGTGCTTCTAGTTTGCTCAGGGTGCTCTCATCATCAGATGCACTAGAGAAGTGGGACTGACTGGAAAATCTGTTGCTTGCAGTGAGCATGGAGCCAGTTGACTTCTGGACACTAATGAACCATGGTTTCTTTAGACTAGGGATGAGTGAACCAGTTCGAGAAAAACCCAAATCTCCCCCAACCAGCAGTATTTTAGTGAGTCAAACTACATCCAAACTTTTTCTGCAGTTTGGATTGGTTTGTAAATCCCTGGTGTTCCTTTTCCCTGGTGTCTAGCGGACCCCTCACCCCCAGTTTGCCTTTTCCCTGGTGCCTTGTGGACCCTCATCCCTGTCCCTCATCAATCTCCTGTAATAAAAAAAAACACATTATTCAATAAATTTCTCTGGTGTCTAGTGGACACCCCCATCCCCACTGATCTCCTGTCATAAAAGTGTCCCCATATACCCTGGTATCTAGCGGAACCCCCACCCCAGCAGGTACTTGTCCCCCACCCCAATTCAGAGTGGGCAACTGGCACAGCCCTCCTCTCTCCACAACGGCTGGCTGCCCACCTGACTGAACAATCAATGAGCGCATACTTGTACAAGCAAGCACTCATTCATTGCCAGGTCCCGCTCATTTCCTGAGGTCTTTGGGTGCAGCAGAGATAAGCATAGGTCTGGACATATGGGGGTGTATATCCCCTGGATTGAGGCAAAGTTTTCCCTCTGTCCCACCTTCTGCCATGCCTGAGGTGAGTCTTTGATTGTAAGCCAAGGCTGGAATTGTTTGGAGAGGTGGTGACCCAGACAAGCTGATAAGGTTGTTCCCTGCATTATAGTACAGTCTATTCACAACCAAGCATGGGGGGCATGCTGTTTTTCTGGAACCATTTAATTGTTTTTGCGGTGATGAAAGCTAGGGAGTATTGTGCAAAGTCTGGGAGGTTCCATCCCCGTTTCTCCATTGGGCTCGTAATTTGGTCCTACTGTAGCGAGGGGGAAGGATAAGCCCCACCGGAACTTTCTCATGATACTATTCAACCTCTGAGTCCATCTCTCAGGGAGTATAATTGGAAGATGGGATACCATATAAAAAACTCTGGGAGCTACCATCAGTTTGATAGCTGTTATTTTACCAACCATTGGCAACTTTAGGTGTTTCCATCTAGCTACATCTTTCTGAAGTGTCTCCACCAGTGGTTTGAAACTAATATCTGCCAGGGATTTCAAATTAGGGGATATCTTTACACCCATATATTATTTCTGTATGTGCCCATGCCAAGCCCAAGCTACCCAGCAGAGCTGGAGAGGCCAAGTTATTTAGGGGTAAGATTTCAGATTTTCATATGTTGATCCTGAGACCTGAGAACCCCCCAAAAGTGTCAAGAATATTCAATATATGGGGAAGGCTCTAGGTTAACTCACTAGTCAGTTTTAAACATTCATCCGCATACAATTTAGTGATTATTTCTCTCCTATTGTAATACCCGCAATCGAGGGTGGGCTCTGATGGCCGCCGCCAGGGGCTCCATGGCAAGAATGAACAACAGGGGAGACAGAGGGCACCCCTGTCTTATTTCCTTTTGTAGAAAGAAGAGGTCAGACAGGCTGCCAATAGTAAGCACTTAAGTATTGGGGCATTTATACATCATTCTGATCCAAGCTGAAAAGTAGGAGCCAAAATTATAGCTATCTAGAACCGCATGCAAGTATTTCCACTCTACCGAGTTGAAGGCTTTTTTGAAGTCCACTGTTACTGTGGCTGCTGGAGTGGAAAGAGCGGCTGCCGATTGCATTAGGGAAATTATGGCTCGGATATGGTCAGAACTGATTCTGCCCTTGACAAATCCCACCCGGAAAAGGTGGGTCATTTCAGGGGGAATTTTCTCTAGTCGTATCACCAAGATTTTAGCCAGGATTTTGGCATCCGCATAAATCAGCGAGATTGGCCTGTAATTGGCTGTGAGGGTGTGGTCTTTTCCCCTCTTTAGGGAGGACTGTAATGATGACTTCATTCAGGGCAGTAAGGAGTTCCCCTTTTTTGTGGGCCTCTTGCAGCATGTGTAGGAGTGATGATGTTACTAAGGGTTGGACCAATTTGTAAACATCCACCAAAAAAAAAACATTTCCCCTGGGGCCTTGTGTGGTACCATGAGGGAGATAGCTTGGCTGACTTCAGATTTCATGATGAGATCAAGTGGTAGCCTAGGAAAGGGACGAGGTAGGTTGGCAATAAAATTATTGTATTTCTCATAGTCCCATTTTGACTGTGAAGTGTATAAAGCTGAATAAAAGTTGCCATAATCTGATTTATCACTTTCTGGTTTGAAGAGAGCTTGCCTTACCTATCTTTAAGTTACATAGATACATAGATACATAGATACATATACAGTGTCGGCAGATAAAGGCCTATGGCCCACCCAGTCTGCCCATTTGAGCTTGTAAGTTCAGTTTGTTTTCCTAGAAGTCTGTTGCCCCTTACCCCTGACCTCTAGAATTCCTTTATGTCTATCCCATGCATTCTTAAATCCCGTGATTGTTTCAGCCCCCACCACTTCCTCTGGTAGGGTGTTCCACTTTGTTCACCACCGTTCTGTGAAGAAATTCTTTCTCATGTTTCCTCTGAATCGTCCTCCCTCCAACTTCATCCCATGCCCTCTAGTCCTGGAACATCTTTTTCGCTTAAAATAGTGTTTCCTGCACCCTGTTCCTCCCTGTAAGATACTTGTATGTCTCTATCATATCCCCTCTCTCCTCCTCTCCTCCAGGGAGTACATGTTCAGTTCCTTCAACCTGTCTTCATAGGACTTGTGATGCAATCCATGCACCATCTTTGTTGCCCTCCTCTGAACCTTCTCACCTGTCTATGTCCTTACGTAGGTATGGTCTCCAGAACTGTACACTGTACTCCAGGTGGGGCCTCACTAGTGTCTTGTATAGCGGAATTATGACCTCCCTTTTCCTGCTGGTGATGCCCCTGCCTATACATCCCAGCATCCTATTTGCTTTACCTGCTGCCTTGTCACACTGTTTCTCTACCTTGAGGTCATCAGAGATGACAACCCCAAGATCCCTTTCCTGCTTGGTGCATGCTATATCCTCACCCCCCAACTGATATATTGTGCCAGGGTTTTTGTGCCCCATATGCATTATCTTGCACTTCTTTGCATTGAATTTCAACTGCCAAACCCTTGATCATTCTTCAAGTTTCTGCAGGTCGCTTCTCATTCTGTCTATACCCTCTGGTGTGTCTACTCTGTTACAGAGCTTTGTGTCATCAGCGAACAGTGAAATTGCCCAATACTCCTCTCTGTCTGCCTCTGTTTCAACCTGTACACTAGTAACCTAGTGGCCCTTTCCGCTTCAGCCCAGTATTTATGCTGGATCCTTTGGAGATGGAGTTCAGCCTTTCTTGTGGCCAGGCTGTTGATTTTAAGCCCTAGTGCTGTGAGCTCAGAAATTACCTGGGGATCATTTAGGGATTGTTGGTTAGATTTATACTGGCTCTCTATTTTTTTTGCCAGCCCTCCAGTTGTGAGTGTTCCTTTTCTCTCTGCCTACGCCTGTGGGTAGCAAAGCTGATTATTTTTCCCCTTATTGTTACTTTGTAAGCTTCCCAGATCATAGCTGCTGAAGCTGAACCTACAGGGTTATTCCTAAAATACAATTTGGTTTCTATCTTTAGCCAGGGGCCAAAGTCCTTGTCCTGAAGAGTGGATCCAGCCACTACAATAGGGATCTAGTAGTTTGTGGAGTGGTCAGGAGGTTAAGAACCACTGGGGCATGGTCAGATAAATACAGTGGAGAGATGGTTACACTTGTCATGCCTGATGTCATGTTAGTAGATGTGAACCAGTGGTCCAATCTGCTAGCCATGGGCCTGGGGACAGAGAAATAAGTATAGTCACAGTCTGTGGAATGGGAGAACCGCCAAATGTCAGATAGTTGGTGTAGGGCTATTAACTCTTTCAGAGCTCAGAGATTGGACATGGGGCTCAGGCTTGGAGTTAGACCTGTCTAATAAGACGTCCATTGTTAGGGTGAAGTCTCCACCTAGGAAAATATCCTGCCTGCCCAATGGCACTGAGGGTTGAGGTGCTGGACGCCCCACCTTGCACCACGCCGGTGACCTGGGTTCGGGAATGGACTCGGGCCACCGGGGGCTGGCAGGGGAGAGGAAGGTTTGAGCGTCCTACGACTGCTGTCCTTTTTCTGTGGTGGGTATGGGTCATGCACTGCACTGCAGCGGTGACTGGCGGAGACCAGCCACACTACAGTTTTGTGCAGAGCTTCAGTGGGGGGGAACAGGGTGGGCATCAGCACAGACGTGCCTAGAACACCATTGCACGTCTGGCTCCCCAGGAGGAAAGAACAGTGGAAAATGGTGGGGCGATCTCACAGCTGATGGCTGTGCCCAGCACTACTGAACATGAGAGGCGCATTGTCTGGGGGCAGCCGACCCCTGTGGCATGGGGCGATTATCCACGAACCAGACCTGGCTCAGGAATGTGGGTGCTGGCAGCCAGAGGTCATGGGCCCGCTCTACAGAGGGGGAGAAAATACGTAATGATAAAAAAAAGAATACATCCAGATTGTCAAAGGAAATATCCAGGATTTTTGGGAATAGAGTTACAAAACTCAGGGGAATCAACATTTGGGGCATAGATGTTGGCCAACACCACTGGCCCTATGGGTGTAGCTACTTTCATAATTATCCATCTGTTTTCTTTGTTTGTGTGCACCTCAGTTGGGCGCCACTGGAGTTTTCAGTGCAACAAGATCAAGACTCCCTCTTGGCTGTCCCCAAAGCACTATGGGCTTCCCACCCCATCCAGTTCCGTACCATTTTTTTTGCTACTGTGGTGCTTAGTTTTGCTTCCTGCAAAAAGGTCATTTGTGTCTCCAGCTTTTTAAGCCTGGTCAAAATCTTTTCCCAGTGAGTTTAGGCCCTTTACATTTCAAGATGTTGCTATCACTTCTGGGAAATTAGCCATATTCAGGTTGTCTCCATCTTGCGTGCTGATATATGGATATTACACTCATAGTTACCATGAAGTCGCCCCTATGATTTCCATAAATTGCCCCTTGTTCCCTTCCTGGGCCCAGTTTTTTCCTTCCACTTCTCATTATTTTCTTTATGCTTCATTGAAGCCACCCCTGCCTATAACCTAAGCTCACCACTCTATTTTTACCTTTTAGCCTCATTAACCAGGTAATCAGGGTGAGGCATCCCCTGTAGGACCAATTTAAAGCATTACAAAGCAACCTTGTCTTGTAGGGAGGGTAACACTTCTAAACTCATATTAGCAAATACATCATGTGTACCAGAAACCTTAGAGGATTGGTTACCTGTGAGTACCTAGAGACTGGCCTTCCCAGCCACTCTCCAATGGGCAGATAACACCCTTCTGGGGGGAGTAATACAACTATATCCTCAGTGTTTTGTAACCCTCCCTTGGGAGTTTGTGATATAGTGGATGCTGTAAGGAGGGGGGTTGAGGAGGACCTGGGATCACAAGTTGGGGGATAAACCATCATCAATCCTTTAGGAGTGCCTACACATCCGAGGGCAACCAAAACTAATCTCCAGAAGGTCATGAAGCATTCTTATTTGGGTATGGGGAGAGGGGTTATCCCTCTATGTTGGCCCCATGGAGTGCTTGCATGCTACAGTATATTTGAACTTCATCCTTGGCAGCGCTCTTTTGCCCTCCCTCCCCCTAGTTTGAGTTATTCCAGAGCACAGCTCACTCCTCTGAGGACTTCTTGAGAGGTCTCTGGGCCACCGCTGGTCAAGGGTTAGGAAGCAGCATTACTAGCAGATAGACTGCCCCCAAGTCACTTGTAGCCTCTTAAATTATGGTTTCCAGTCTAGTTTGCTATGGTGGGGGGCCCTAGGAGGTAGTCAAATTCGGGCATCTTATTATACTGCATTTCACACAGAGCCCAGATACCCCCTTGAATGTGCAGGATTCTGAAGCATCCTGATCTTGTCAACTAGATAGGAGCCTCTCACATTGTTTAAACTCCTTGGAAGCAAACCCTCTAGAATATCCCCTATCTAATTATGCTCCCCATCGGACCTAGTGAGAGCTGTCCATGCATGTGGGTGTATGCTGTTTGAACAAGGATGCAGCCAGTGCTCTCTCGTTGCATCATGTCCCCATGTTATGCTCCTTAAAACCTGCCCATTCAATGGCGGAATTATATAACTTTGGAGAACCATAAAGCCTAACTATAAGTCTGATCTTACCACTTCATTATTAAACTGGAGAGCAGCAGCCTACCAGAATCCCAGCGAGGTTGCATTGCCGTATTGAATCCATTCTCCCCACTTGTCAGCATGACTGTTGGACCCTTAGCTTCAGTACTTACTGGGAGCAGTTAACTAACATTATGAACATAATGGGCTCAATAGCCTAACAGGATTTTACTACAACATTCATTTTGTTTTGTCCCAGAGACTGCTGCTTCCCCAAGGTTCGGCCGAAGTAGGGGACATATTGATTAAAACTTTAGGTAGCTTCTCTACAAAGTTTTTAGGGCATGCACTGGGTGGAGTTGTTCAGCTTCTGTCAGTCAATGTAGCCAAATGAAACAGCACTCACCCTCATACTAAGGACACCAACGAATAATTGTAGTTCAAACAAAATGTAGTTTATTCACCCATTTGTGATGTACAGTTGTAGAACTGTCAGCTAAGCTAAGCTGTACATCACAAATGGGTGAATAAACTACTTTCTGTTTGAGCTACAATTATTCATTAGTGTCTTTACTACGAGGGTGAGTGCTGCTTCATTTGGCTACTTTAGGTAGCTTTACCACGTGTGAGCAACCTCCCCCATTCAGCCCCGGGACTATGTGACCCCAAACCCTCTTTCAAGCTAAAATTAACCCAGTATTCTGAACTTGAGGGGCTTGGTAACCCGGGGGAAGCAACAAAAAGTACCTTTAGTCCAGGGAGCATTACAGCTCTTAACAGGGTTGGCATTCGGTAGCGGTGAGACAGAAGCATGTTCTACCTGGGGCTCCTCAATGCTGTCAGCCCACTCCCTGTAAATGAGTGCCCAGTCACCAGTGATGTTTACTGGGGTCAGGTCTTCATCCGCCGTCGTCTCCTTGCCAGATGGGTCAGAGAGATCCAGGGCTGCAGGTTCGAGTTCTCTCAGCACCTCAAAATGGTTGGTCTTCACTGGCAAGTTACATGGAGAGGTGCTGTTTCCCTCAGACAAATGGGCCTTCTATTGATGGCTTTGGAACCTGACACGATGAGACCTGGCTCAACGGGAGGAGGACTGCTTGCCAGGTTGCTGCTTGGATCGCCTCTTCTGCCTCCCTCGCTGGACCTGCTGCCAATCTGGGTTGTCTCCTGGGGTGAATGCCTCATGATGCCACTTCAGATCCTGTGTTCCTCCATGGTGTCCATCTCTTGGAGGGCCTCGCCATAAGGATATGATGGTGGCTGGCCTGGAGCATTTCTTTCACTGGCGATGTCTGCCAGGAACTGTTCCACCTCCTGCAGATTGTTAACGGCAATATATTAACCTTGATACTGGACACATAAAAGTCCTGGGTACCTTAAGGAGGCGGTATGTTGAGTTTGTATAGCTTTTGCTTGATGAGTCCATATGCCCTTCTCAGCCTGGACAAGTCATACATAAAATCCTGATATACTTGGACATGACAGCCTTCCCATTCTACTTGTTTTAGCTCTCTGGCTGCCTTGAGAAACTGCTCCTTCATGGGGTACCACAGGAACTTGCAGAGAATAGGTCTCAAGCAGTTTCCCTATCAGGGACGAGGTGCCAGGGAGTGGTGGGCTCAGTTATTAAGTTTAAGCATTGCAGGGAGGGCATTTCTCAGAAAGGTGATCATGTCATTGCCCTCGGCTCCCTCGGGCACTCCTACAATTCCAGTATTCTTGCACCTCGCATGATTTGCTAGGTCATCCACCTTGGAGAGCAAGTATTGTAGTTGATTTGGTGGTCTTGGAGTTGGCAGTGGTGATCATGTAATATACCGTCCTGTCATTTAATCATGTTTTCAGAGCAGGAGATCCTTATAGTTAGCTGTGACAGTTCAGCCTTGGTACTGGTAGTAGTTTAATTCCGCAGTATCCAGCAAGACCTTATTAAGCATGGCAGTGATGCTAGCTAGTTGGAGTTCCATACCCAAGGCATCAGAGTGAGCCATGTCCCTGATGTTTTCCTGGGATCCCTCCGCTGGGTGCTGCTTGAGGCTGGGCTCCAAACTTTGCCCTGGTGGTATGAAAGTGTCCTACAGGCCAAAATGTGGCTCCCAATGTAGCAGGGAAAAGATAATTTTCCCTAGTGATCTGGTCCCAGAATGCAGTATTAGTGGTATCAATCAACAGGTCTCTGGAGCAGCGTAGTCCACTGGCCTTTTAGGGATAGGATGTATAGTTCTGCCAGATGGGTCCAGATGGGTGGTCTTGGTACTGCAGCTAGTTGGTTACCATCCTTCCATCTTGGATGGCTAGCTCTGCCCCTGAACCTTTTATTTTATGACAGGGGATTGGCAGGGATAGGCACGCGGGTCCACTAGACACCAGGAATCTTTACTGAACAATAAGCTTCATTTTGTTTTTCATTACAGGGTATCAGTCAGGGCTGGGGGGTGCCGCTAGACACCAGGGATTATTGGTAACACTTTATCACAGGGGATTGGGGATAGGGAAGGGGGGCCACTAGACACCAGGATAATGTAACAATAAGCTTTTTTTTTTTATTACAGGGGATTGATCAGGGATAGGGAGGGGGGTCCGCTGGATACCAGGGGAAAGTTTATATTTAATTTTTAAATTATGGGGATGCTCAAGGACAACTACAACAGTTACCCTGATGCTGCAACATAAAGGTCCTAAAAGATTCAGATTAAGGTTGGATAACCAGTCAAACCTTTTGATTGTTCTCAGAACCTTTTAGAACCTCTGAACCTTTTGAGGTTCACCAATCCCTACTTTGAACAGACTATCAAATGCCCAGACTCTGTCGTTCTTTCAGGTGTAGCCCCTGCTCCACTATGTCTCCCGGTCCTTGTCCCAAAACCTTCTCCACCCCACTACTTATAGAAGTGGTACTTGGTAAAACTGTCTTGGTGGAACCTTTCCCTGCTCTATTCCACCCCTCTGCATTCCTTTCTCTTCCAGTTCTTTTCCTCAGGTATTCTACAGCATATGATAGCAGACGACAACATACAGACATGCTTGTTGTGTCACTCACTGAACACCTTCCAGTTCACCCTCACTGAGAGACCTAGGGCCTGATTTAGGAATGGGTTGCATCTGCTGCAATTCCTTGGTGCGCCAAACATATGGCACAGGGGGCTTGCGGCAGACACTTGATGTCAATTGCAATTCTGGATCAGGTGCTCAATATGCAGCAAGTTAGACCAGCTCCCCCTTGGTCTAACTTTGCGTTCAAGGTGCATTCAGTTCATGGAGCTTCGTGCAAGCTTCCATAAAAAACTGTGGAAATTATCACCAGTGTGCCAGCCCTGCTTGTATTGGGCTGCGTTGTGTCACAGTGCTTTGACGTAACTGTGCCAAACATTGCAGATGACATGGGACTTGCTGCAAACCCTGCATCATCCTTCGTGAATCAGGCCTCTAGTGTCTCACTGTACTAGCTTACTTCACATAGTTTACACTCAGAATCAGGCAAAAACATTAAAAGAATAAAAATAGATTTCTGTGCCCACACCACCAGCAGTGAAATCATTTGTCAAATAAATCAGTCAACTCCACTTCACTTTTTGCAGTTTGCTGAAATAATTTTGCTCTGGTCTTGCAGCAGAAGGCAAAAAAATAAAATAAATTATCATGGATTTCTGTGCCCTTCACCACCTGCATTCAGTAAAACAAAATGTCAAATGAATCTTTCACAAACCCTCCTTGCACCTTTTCCATTGTGCAAAATTTACTTGGATTGCTGCACCAGCAGAGCCTGCCACTGCAAGTGCACGCTTACACTGTGTCTCTCTCCTTTCCTCTGCACTGCAGCATGATTTCACTAACCACTCTGCCTGTAACTACAGCTACAGTGGAGTCAGCCAGGATGCAGTTCAACATTTTGCAGTCTGCAGATTGCTGCAGTGTGTTGCAGGGAACAGCGCAATGCAATGGCAATTAAGTCCTTTTGTCATGCAGGAATTTGTGAGATGTCTTTTACTGAACTGCATCCTGGGTGACTCCACTGAAAATGTAGTGAAAATTAACTAACTGGAATAATAACTCACTATTCTGTGGTTTTAAAAGTTTTCTGATTAAAGTCACTGTTTTTCATATAAAAGGAGCTCCTTCAGTAGTCTCATACTTCCCCTGTAAGGGAGAGCAAGAAATGTCACTGAAATATGTGCAGCTCGAGGAGTTCTCACTCTCCAGCATCACTGACTGGCTGCTGAAAGTCATGTGGCTTGCCAATAGCACAGACATGGGCAGTGTGTAGTACCTGTAAAAAGTGTTGTGCTTCCTAAACCTTGGAAGCCTGCTCCCCAAATTCCCACAGCTCGAAGCATGGGAGGCTCATGTCCAGCCGGACGTTATTGCACTTACAGAAACATGATTCACCCCAAAAATACCTGACTCTTCCCTTTCACTAAAGGGCTAAAGCCTATTCATAGAGGACTGGCTGGATAAAAGAGGTGGAGGCTGCCTCATCTATCTACATTGCAGCCTGAGTGGCCACAAACTAACAGTTGCCAACTGTTCAAATGGATGTGAGTGCCTGGCAATAAACATCCACCTCGGGAGTAGACATAAATCCCTAAATGTGCTATCTGTCTACATCCCCCGGGAAACAAAAAAACAGGCATGGAGTTGATCGCTAGCTACTACAACCAGACCTGCCCTAAGGGTGAAACAATAGTCATGGGGGACTTTAACATACATTGGTTAACTAAAACTAGTGCCTCACACAAAGACTTGGATGCCAGCCTGTTCCTAACCCAGACGGTTCAAGACTGCACAAGGACTAATTACAAAATGAGGACAAAAACCCTAATAGATTGGACCCTAGCCACACACCCGGAAAAGATAACCAAGGTTGAAGTCCTAGCTGATGCTATCAGCGACCATACACCTGTACTCTGTGAATGGTCCTCCAGAAAACCTAAGATTCCACCTAAAACCATCAGCTACTGATTCCTTCTGAACGAGGCAACAATCGCATTCAAATCCTACTTGTCCCAAGTGGACTGGAGCTTCCTTGATGCCCTCTCAGATGTCAACTCTGCACTGGACTACTTCATTTACCGATGTGGAGCCTTTGCAAAAAAGTCTGTGACTCAAAGGATTGTAATTCCGATTGTATTCAATAAATAAAAATGAATAAATAAATTTACTGGATTAATATGGCTTGTGACAAATTTGCACTCCTGAAAAAGCTTAAAATTAAAGGGATAACATCAGCATGGGTCACCCCTGAGTTTCTTGCTCAGTTTCAGGCCAGGGATAATCTATGGTCCTGTGCAAAGGATTCTGGTCTGCCAATAGACATGCAGAAGTACAAAGCAGCCCACAACAGATGCACCCATGACATCAGGAATGCGAAAATACATAGATACATAGATACATAGATACATAGACAGTGTCGGCAGATAAGGGCCTATGGCCCACCCAGTCTGCCCATTTGAGCTTGTAAGTTCAGTTTGTTTTCCTAGAAGTCTGTTGCCCCTTACCCCTGACCTCCAGAATTCCTTTATGTCTATCACATGCATTCTTAAATCCCGTGATTGTTTCAGCCCCCACCACTTCCTCTGGCAGGGTGTTCCACTTATCCACCACCCGTTCTGTGAAGAAATTCTTTCTCGTGTTTCCTCTGAATCGTCCTCCCTCCAACTTCATCCCATGCCCTCTAGTCCTGGAACATCTTTTTCGCTTAAAAATAGTGTTTTCCTGCACCCTGTTCCTCCCTGTAAGATACTTGTATGTCTCTATCATATCCCTCTCTCCTCCCTCTCCAGGGAGTACATGTTCAGTTCCTTCAACCTGTCTTCATAGGACTTGTGATGCAATCCATGCACCATCTTTGTTGCCCTCCTCTGAACCTTCTCTACCCTGTCTATGTCCTTATGTAGGTATGGTCTCCAGAACTGTATACTGTACTCCAGGTGGGGCCTCACTAGTGTCTTGTATAACGGAATTATGACCTCCCTTTTCCTGCTGGTGATGCCCCTGCCTATACATCCCAGCATCCTATTTGCTTTACCTGTTGCCTTGTCACACTGTTTCCCTACCTTGAGGTCATCAGAAATGAGAACCCCAAGATCCCTTTCCTGCTTGGTGCATGCTATATCCTCACCCCCCAACTGATATATTGTGCCAGGGTTTTTGTGCCCTATATGCATTATCTTGCACTTCTTTGCATTGAATTTCAACTGCCAAACCCCTGACCATTCTTCAAGTTCTGCAGGTCACGCCTCATTCTGTCTACACCCTCTGGTGTGTCTACTCTGTTACAGAGCTTTGTGTCATCAGCTAACAGTGAAATTCTGCCTCTAGGTCCTGCGCAATGTCACTGATGAAGATGTTGAATAGGACCAGTCCCAGCACTGATCCCTGTGGTACCCCACTGGTCACTCTTCCCTCTGTGGAGTGACAGCCATTTACCACCACCCTCTGTGTCCTGCCACCCAGCCAGTTACCTACCCACCACACTACTGTCCTGCCCACACCCATATTCCCCAGTTTGTGTAATAGTCTTCTATGTGGCACAGTGTCAAAGGCCTTGCTGAAGTCCAGATAGGCCATGTCCACTGCCCTCCCCTGATCCACCTCCCTAGTCACCCAGTCAAAAAATTCAACGATGGATTTCTTCAAAGGAAAACAGGTAAAAACTTGGTCCAATGGGAGTAAATTTTGAGACTGCCTAAAATACCTCCTAGGCAGTAACACCAAAGCATCTCCTTCCATCCTATGCTCCAAGGGAAAAAGCACTGTTGAGCCATCTGAAATAGCAGATATCTTCAATGAGGCCTTCACAGACCTGACCACATTCCTCCTCCTCCTGGACCAGGCTCCAAGCAACAACAAAGAACACGCTGGACAAAGCACTTCAACTGGCACTGAAATGGATCCCCCAAAGTTCTACTTCAAGCATGTCACTGTGAAGGACACCATTAACTATATTAAAAAGATCCTAGGCAAAACAAGAATGGGTGGAGACATGGTAGATATAAAGCTACTAGCCCGAGCTCTGGATGTACTGGCAGTTCCCTTGTCCAAAATATTCAATATGTCCTTACAACTCTCCCAGTTCCCCAAAACCTGGAAAGCCGCCATTGTTACATCAGTCCACAAAAGCGGAGAACACATCAATGTAGCCAGCTATAGACCTATCTCCATCCTCTCCTCTCTGTCCAAGGCTCTAGAGAAAATTGCTTCTGACTAGCTGGTCTCCTAACTAAACAAATATAACCTGCTCTGTTAGCAACAACACAGCTTCCAAAAACTGCATAACATCGGTACCGCACTGATTGAGTACACCAACAATCTACACACGGCTCTAGCTAAAAGGCCAATTGGTAGGTGCTACATACATAGACTTGACAAAGGCATTTGACTTTATAAATCACCAACTGTTACAAGATAAGCTAGCCATGTTTGGCCTCTGAACTGAAACCCTCTCTTGGTTTAGATGTTACCTTTCAGGAAGATCACTGAGGGTCAAGATCGATGGGGTACTTTCAAATGTCAAAAGGGTCACAGTTGGGTACCCACAGGGCCAATACTTGGCCCTCTCTTCTTCTGCCTTTTCATCAACAAACTTCCCAAAGCCTGCCACCATTCCAAAATTATACTTTACACTGACGTGGGAATCTACAACAGTAACTTCCAAATGGCTACTCTTACCAGAGATCTCCAAACCAGTTTCAAGACCCTTTAAAAAAATGGTTTGAAGGGAACAAACTTGTTCTAAATTACAAAAAAACTAAAATGATGTTGTTCACGGGGCAACATAAGAATAAGACACCCCCTCAGGCCATCCTCAATACACACAGTGCAGCCCTGGAACAAGTTGAAACCTTCAGGTATCTGGGTATCACCCTAGATGACACCCTCTCATTTGCCACCCATATTGCCAACATAACAAACCAGACTAATCAAAAACTTGGTGCATTCTACAGGCAAAAATTGAACCTTACCCCAGAAGCAAGATGTCTGGCAGTCTACAACAATACTCCCCATCATAGACTATGGTTTCCCCCCATATATGGTACAACCTGTGAGATGATCCTAAATAGAATACACTTGGTCCTTAATTAACCATGCCACTTTGTTTGCAATGTGGATAGACTAACACCCACCTGCTCCCTGTATTCCCAAACTGGATGGCTCCCACTCTGTGAAAGGCTTAAATACTAGACATGCCTCCTGGAAAGAAAAGCCCAGCTGGGCCTCACCCCATCAGCTATCAGTGACCTTCTTTGCCTAGTTACTAAACTTTTCAACCAGGAGTATGACTAGACAAGCCCTTGAAGTCTGCTACTGTAAAAGAAGCTGAGGGAAATGCTCATTTGCTACCCAAGCTGCATACTGGATAAATGATATCCCAGAACCCATATGGGGCCTATTCAAGATTTTGCAGTTTAAGTCGTCCCTGAAAAAAGAACTTGTAAGGATGACAGCATGCTGCTGCTACATGTGATAACTGTGGTGACTGTCAGTTGCCTGCTGCCACCACCAGAGGGCTACCCCAAAACAGTAAAGCCTTAAAACCCCTGCTGCCCCATACATCAAGCCCCACTCAGGCTAAAAATGTACCTCCATAATGTATACATTGTCAGGGTTTCTACTAACTGTGATAGCATGTGCACCAGACTAGGCCCTTTCAGAGCCATCACTGAATCTGTCCTTGTCTCTTGAATTTAATCGAGCTGTCCTATACTAGACTAAGTGCCTAAATGTAATGTAACTGACGTGGAACCTTTGGAAAAGAACACTTGCTGCTCAAAGGTGTATCTCCAAAAATCAAATAAATAAATGAAGTGCCAAAATGATGATGGGAAAATCAACACAGTCCCTGAAAGCAAATTTGTCATTGGTCCTCAATATTGCTCTCCATTAAGTCTGAAACATTAAGTTCCATTATCTCTTACTTGTTACTCACTAGTATCTTCAGAGTCAAGAAAGGAAGACCCTGATGGAGATGTAAGCTTTGAGTGTTGCATGGGAAGAGTTGATCACCATGAAGGTGTTGAGTGTAAGTCCAAGACCTCAAGAGATGTTTTGAGTGCTTAACCATATGATGGAGTAAATGAGATAGGAGGAGTACCAAAGTAGAGGGGGGAAATATAATTGAAGAAATAGATATCCTGATGATAAAATCTTGTTTAGGTCAATGGTTTTTTTAGATAACATAAACCTATATCCAGTGTCAACTCAAGACAAAGTCCTGACTTTTGGCAGACATGTATACAGTGTATCTAGTAGCTCTAAATTCTGTTCTTTACCCCCTCTTCTAGTTCACCACCCAAAGGAAACTTCATGACCTTCCTTACTGGTTTGACTCAGTGTTATCCAGGTAATCCAAACCCCAACTCTAAGGGTTAACAAGAGATAGCATATGATTTAAGTTATTATAATGTGCAGTATAACATAATCCAGCAGTGACCTCCCAATTATGCTTAGTAGAAGTGGATGTCTTTCTTCCTCCTAATTTTTAAAGAAATCATTGGAGGATCCTATAGTATCATATTACTAAAGACAGCTCTGCATCATGGACACGGGGAGAGGAAGGGAGGTGTGCACTAGTCCCTTCACAAAAGAAAGGGTCCTACAAGAGCTCGATAAGCTCAGGGTGAACAAGGCAATGGGACTTGATGGCATACATCCCAGGGTACTAAAGGAGCTAAGGGTGGAACTAGAAGAGCCATTATCAGAACTGTTTAGTGAGTTTCTGAGCACAGGAGAGGTCCCAGAAGACTGGAGAAGGGATCATGTGATCCCACTCCACAAAAGCGGTAGCAGGGAGGAGGCAGGGAACTACAGACCAGTCAGTCTTACCTCCATAGTGGACAAGATTATGAAGACACTCCTTAAGGAAAGGATAGTGCAACACCTGGAATCCATAGGAGCACAGGATCCAATACAGCGTGGGTTTACAAAGGAAAGGTCCTGTCAAACTAATCTCATAGATTTCTTGGACTGGGTAACCAGAGTGGTGGACAAGGGGGAGCAGTTGATGTTGCCTTCCTTGACTTCAGCAAAGCTTTCGATACTGTTCCACATAGAAGATTGATTAATAAGCTGGATAGGCTCAGGGTGGGTCAGACGTTGGTTAACTGGGTGGAAAACTGATTGACGGGCAAAAAACAGAGTGGTGGTAAATGGTATACAGTCAGAAGAGATGCAAGTCACAAGTGGGGTACCTCAGGGATTAGTCCTGGGGCCAGTCCTCTTCAATATCTTCATCAGTGACATTGCAGATGGACTGGAGGGTAAGGTTTGTCTGTTTGCAGATGACACCAAGATCTGCAACAGAGTAGGTGATCCAGATTGTGTGGGCAGAATGAGAAGAGATCTGGATAAACTAGCAAAATGGGCAGAAGAGTGGCATCTGGGGTTTAACGCAAAGAAGTGCAAGATCATGCACATAGGGAAGAGAAACTCTGAAGCCATCTATAGGTTGGGAGGGGAGTTGCTGGCAGTTACAAGGGAAGAAAGAAACTTGGGCGTCATCACCGATGACCTGAAATCATCCAAGCAGACCATTAAAGCAGTAGGTAAGGCTAGAGGGATGTTGGGGTGTAGTAGCAGGGGTATCTCAAGCCGGAAGGGGAGGTAATAATCCCTCTTTACAAGACACTGATTAGGCCCCATCTGGAGTACTGCATGCAGTACTGGAGACACACCTTCACAAGGACATTAACCAAATTGAGGCAGTCCAGAGAAGGGCAACCAAAATGGTGTAGGGACTGCATCAGAAAACATATGAGGACAGATTAACTGAACTCAATATGTATACCCTAGAGCAAAGGAGGAGAGAGGTGATATGATTGAAACATTCAAACACCTTAAGGGCATTAACAAAGTGAAAGAGTCTAACATGTTTCAATATAAGAAAAATAGCAGTACAAGAGGACACAGCATGAGATTAGAGGGAGGCCGATTAAGGGGTAATGTGAGGAAGTTCTTTTTCACAGAAAGGGTGGTGGATGCATGGAACTGCCTACCTCAGGAAGTGGTGGATATGAATATAGTGCAGGGCTTCAAACAGGCATGGGATAAGCATAAGGGAGCAATACAGATGAGTATGACTAGATAGGCCATTGACAGAGCAAAGGCCTATGGCACATTCATAAAGTAGAACAAGATATGGGCCGACTGGATGGGCCTTGTGGTCCTTATCTGCCATCAACTTCTATGTTTCTGTGTTTCTTTATTATCTGCAAGCTTGAAAATACTTACTCAGTTTCTAAGTCATTTAGTTAACTAGTACTACAGTGGAAATGATGTCTCTGTCTGCCCTTATAGCCAAGCTTTAGTATCATTGTGGGGATGGGGAGGAAGATTCCTATTATCATAATGAGAATGTTTATTCAAAAAGAGAATGCATTTATTTTTAGACTGCTTAGCAGCAGGGTTCACTTATGGCAGAGTCAGAAAATGTCTTTATCTGTTTTTTTTTTCCAAAGGAGGGACAGTAGTCCAAAAGGATAATGAAGAAGCCTTTTTAACAGATACAGCTGGTTACACTGCACCACAGACTGCAGAATTTTGTAGATTTTCCATGCTATTCTGGTGGCAGGATTTTGGCCGAGTGCTAGCAGTGGAGAAGTGCCAAAGGCAACAATAACATAAGGTACTCCATCCTCTCTAATACACTACAGCTGGATCTCAGTAATAGCAGTGACATTTGAACTTTCCAACAAGTGATTGGTAGCATCTCATTTCATCCCTGCTTGAGGCAATTTAATATATGGGGCCTCAAATAAATAAATCTCCATTCAGTCACTATTACAAACATGTGTATTTCCTAGTTTCACTAAATGATCCTCTATCAAAGCAGCTGCCTCTTTGATAGAGCTGATTTTACTTTGTACGGTATTTAACCTCACACAAATCACAATTTGAAGGAATTTATTTTTGGAGCATTTTATGAAATAAAAGGTGTCAAATCAATCATTACCCCATATGGGCAAACCTATCTCTTCTGTCTCTCTTTATGAGGGACACCTCTGAATTACAAGTTAGAAGCAGTTTGTCCCACAGTGAGATGGAACTGTTTTGTATTATAATTTATAATGAAAGTCTGTGCCTTCTCCATGTGGGACAAAGTGCTTATGTTAGTGTTGCTACTTTTGTTTTTAAAAAAAAAAAAAGGAACTTAACATGCCTCTAAGTTGTTACCATGTTAACAAGAAAGACATCAATGCACCCATGCAATTGTGGGGTTCCTCCGTGCATATAAGGAACATTGGCACCTTTAGTATTTACTGGAAGTGCTACCAGGCTGCCAGTACAGTGCTAGTTTATGCTTCCAAGAACCAGAGTATTTAAATCAGTCTAATGATAGTATCTTGCAAATCTAAATCACCCTAGTTCCAATACCCCCAACACTACCACCACCAGTCTTACCCAGTGCCAGCATCAGCAACATATTCCCTGGTAGTCCAGTGTTCCCCATCTCTCCCATCCATGCCACAGAGCTAATAAAAAAAGGAATCTCATTCCCCAGTAGACCAGTGGCTCTCCCTTCCTTCCTCCTTCTCTCACCCCTTCCCAGTTTCATAAAAATACGTTATCTGGTGCTAGTGGTACCTCTCTGAGTTCTGGTACCCTGTTGTCTGGTTGCCCACTTGAACCCTGACTTCAGCCCAAGAAAGCAGACAACACTTATGCTCTACTCACCACCACTGCCAACTGCTGTCTAACATATACAAGTAAATGCTGGTTTCACGTACAAGTCACTGCACTGATATTGCACCTGTGTGAGTGCAATATGGTTACTGTGACTTATACATCAAAGCAGCATTTATTTGTATGATGTAGACTGCAGCCAACTGCAGTGGTTAGTGGAGGACAAGTGCAAACCACTGTCTCAGGGCTGGGCTTTGGGGGAACTGGAAAAGAGGGCACTGGTACCAGGAAAGGGTAACGTTGAGATCAAGGAACATATTTTTTTATTAAATGGGACCCAACAAGGGAAGTAGAATCACTGGACTACCAGGGAATAGAATTCATTTTCTTTATTAATACCACAACTGGGGGCAAGCGGGAGGAATGATCAGAAGTATGGCAGCTGGGATTCAATGCAAAGAAGTGCAAAGTAATGCACCTGGGAAACAAAAACCCAGGGGAAGATTACACAATGGGGGGGAGGTAGTAACAACAACAAAAATGGAAAGGGACCTGGGGTAATCATATCAGATGACCTTAAGGTTGGCAAGCAATGTGAGAAGGCGGTAGGGAGGGCTGGGAGGATACTGGGATGTATAGGGAGAGGTATCACCAGCAGAAAACAGGAAGTTGTTATCCCCTGTACAGACAGTTGGTGAGACCCCATCTTGAGTACTGCATCCAGTTCTGAGACTCCATCTCCGCAAGGACGTAGACAGGATGGAGGCAGTTCAGAGGAGAGCAACTAAAATGGTGCTGGGTCTGCAAGAGAAGCCATACGAGGAGAGACTAAAGGAGCTTAATATATATACTCTTGAGGAAAGGAGGGAGAGGGGGGACA
Organism: Neoceratodus forsteri; assembly: GCA_016271365.2. Taxonomy (NCBI): domain Eukaryota; kingdom Metazoa; phylum Chordata; order Ceratodontiformes; family Ceratodontidae; genus Neoceratodus; species Neoceratodus forsteri. The sequence continues at coordinate 288,299,220 of CM028130.1, forward strand.
TGAGGGAGGACATGATAGTAACGTTTAAGTACCTCAATGTAATCAACAAAGTCCAAAAGGGTAGCATCTTTCAGAAAAAGATGTGCAAGAACAAGGGGACACAATTTGAAGATAGAGGGGGGACGGCTCAGGGACAATGTGAGGAAGTATTTTTTCACAGAGTGGGTGGTGGACGCATGGAACAGCCTTCCTGAGGAGGTTGTAGGGTCTAAAACTGTGGGAGAATTCAAGAATGCATGGGACAGACATAAGGCAATTTTTGTGGGGGGTAGGAAGAAATAGGCTGTTGGTTAAATAGGATCTGCAGCTTATCCTCTAGGTAGGGGAAATGGGCAGACTAGGTGGGCCAAGCAGTCCTTATCTGCCATCAAAGTCTATGTTTCTAAGCACGGGCTGGCAGTGTAGCCTTGTGGTTAGAGTAATGAGCTGTGGAGGAGCTTGCTACATCCAGCAGATCTGCATTTGATTCTCACAACCTCCACTTGCATACTGCATGACTGTAAGCAAGTCCCTTAACCATCCTTGTGCTCCCAGGTCACTCCTGAAAACAGGCACTTGTGCCTAGTGGGCCTTACCCAGTTACCAAAAAAAACAAAATAAAAAATTAAAAAAAGGGAGGAGGAACCACTTGACTACTAGGGAAGTGCATGAGTTCACATCGCAGAAGAGCCAACTACTTTATGTGTATTGAGCATGTCATTTACCCTCTCAGTGCTCCATTACACCCAGCTGCTGAATGAAGTAGAAGCAGAACATCACTGGAAACAATACTTTGTATCTCAGCTGGGCTGCATTGAGTAATTATGTTGCAGACTTGCAACAAAAACATTAACACAACAGCCTTACAGAACTGAATTGTGGGGCTCCCAACAGAGTGCACAGTCTCAATGTAGTCCAAGGATTAAAGTATTACTTTTTGGCTGAAAGGCACCTATAATGAGATGCTAATGTTCCTGTTTGGGCCTTCCAAGGGGTCTAAAGTCATTTGCAAGTAGACGCTTTAAAAGATTAATTTAGTGCAACAGAGCTGCCACTTTTGGGATACTCTAACTGCTACTTAACATCTTTGCAGTCTTGTTATACTGGGCATGATACTATGAGTTGGTGCTGTCCAGCAGGGGTTAGAAATATAGAAACATAGATTTTGACGGCAGATAAGGACCACTTGGCCCACCCAGTCTGCCCATTTCCCTACCTAATGGATAAGCTGCAGATCCTAGTTAACCAGCAGCCTACTTCTTCCTACCCCCACCCCCTAGAATTACCTTATGACTGTCACATGCATGCTTAAATTCCACCACTGTTTTTGACTTCACAACCTCCTCCGGAAGGCCGTTCCATGCATCCACAACCCTCTCTGTGAAAAAATACTTCCTTAAATTACCTCTGAGCCACCTCCCACTTTTGTGAAGGGGAATCACATCTGCCCTCCTCCAGTCCTCGGGTTCCACCCCATCCTCCCATGATTTGTTAAAGAGGGTAGTCAGTGGTGTCACTAGTTCTACCCTTAGTTCTTTTAGAATTCTGGGATGAATCCCATCAGGCCCCATTGCTTTGTCCACCTTCAGTTTTAAGAGTTCTTTCAGAACCCTTTCTTCTGTAAATGGGCTGGTAACAACTTCTGCATCCAGAGTGTTTCTACTGTTTGTTTTAGGTACCTCCCCCTCTTCCTTTGTAAATACTGAGCAAAAATATTTGTTTAGTATCTCTGCCTTTTCACAGTCACCCTCTGTCCCCTTTATTAAGCCTCACTAACCCTCCCTTTGTTTTCCTTGCTCCCTGATGTACCTATAAAAGGTTTTATCCTCCCTTCTTAACTGAGTTGGCTATCTTTTCCTTGGTTTGGGCCTTTGCTGTTCTGACTGCCTTCCCAGCTTCCTTTTGCTTTAACTGATAAAGTTCTCTATCCTGCTCCTTCTGTGATTCCTTGTACTTCCTGAATGCTTTCTTTTTCTCTTGAACCTTCACTTCTACTTCCTTTGAGAACCATAGTGGTTTCTTACATCATTTTGTTTTGTTTATTTGCTTCACACAAAGGCTTGTTACCTCTGTGATGGCAGTTTTTATTATTCCCCATTGTTCTTCCACCCCCCTTTTCCTGCCCATTTGCTAGTGCATTCCTTAGGCACTCACCCATTTTGGCAAAGTCAGCCCTCCTAAAGTCCAGTACTTTTGCCTTTGTATGGCTTGACCTACTGCTGTGTTTATTGTGAACCATACTGTTCGATGGTCGCTAGTTCCCAGATGGCTACCCACTTCTACATCTGTGATCCTCTTTTCATCTCCATTTGAGAGAACCAGGTCTAAGATTGCTCCCTCTTGAGTGGGCTCCAATGCTAGTTGTCTTAGCCATGCCTCCTGTAAGGCATCTAGAATAACCCCACTCTTCGAAGTGGCTACTGCAACTGCACTCCAATTAACATCTGGCATATTCAGATCACCCATCAGCAATATCTCCCCTTTTTCTGCCATTCTAAGTATTCTTCCTATCATTTTCTTGTCCATTTCCTCCCCCTGAGAAGGGGGTCTGTATACAACCCCCGTGTGGATTGTGGTGCCATTGCTGGTCTCCAAATTTACCCACAGTGCTTCTTCTTCTCCCTGTTTTCCCTTGTGTCCTGTTGCTTTGATTCCTTCCCTTATGTAAAGAGCTACTCCTCCTCCTCTTTTACCCTCCCTGTCCCTCCTGTAGATAGTGTATCCTTGTATGTTTACATCGCAGTAATGGTTCTGTGTGTACCATGTTTCTGTGACTGCCACGATATCCAGATGTTCCTCCTGCATCAAGGCCACTAATTCAGGAAGCTTGTTACTCAGACTACAGGCATTGGTACTCATTGCTCTCCATTTTTTGATGGCTTTACCTTCTTTTGCAGCATCCCCCACTGACCTTTCTACCTCAGTCTTTTTCTCATTTAGTACCCTGTTTTGTAGGGAGAGGCTGGGATTTTCCTGCTGCTTATCAGTGCCTCCCCCCTTGACTAGTTTAAAAGCTTGCCAATGAAGCATTTAAACCGATTGCTCAAAAGACTTGTTCCCTTCCTGGACAGATGCAGACCATCCTGCCAGTATAGGCTGGTGTCCCTCCAAGTGAAACCCCAGTCCCCAGTGAAGCCAAACCCCTGTGCTCCACACCATTTTTTCAACCATTCATTAAACTACATGGTGCAAAGTTCCTTTTGTGCGTGAGGATCTATGAGAGCCTTGGTTTGCACCGCTGTCTAGCATCTACCAATAACTGTGCTTTAGGCATTCAAATGGTGCTCAGTTATTTTAAAGACAGTGGGTCCACATTCATAAGTCTCTGTTGGGTCCTTGCAAAGTCCCTGTCCTGAGCACAAATTAGCACCATGCCCTAAATTTGCAGTATTCACTGTGTGAGTACCCTGAATATGTTTGAATTTAGACCCCCTAAAGCAAATCCTAATTGCAGTACTGAAAGGTGCACTTGGCACAGTCCACAGCCCCTTACTGGCTACAAAGAGATGTGGCCATCATTTACATATAGAGTGGGAAAGAACAATTTCAGTGTAGGGTGTCCCAAACCAAGGCATTTGCACTAAATTGTTGTATTTGAAAGTCCCCAGCAATGACATGTTCTCACAACCAAGATAGGTTATTGCATCCTATTACGTACTTATAACAGCATGAGGAGCAATCCTTTGCTCCTTAAAGTAGGTGATGACTGAGCACTCTGGTGTGACACAGCCCTACATGGACAATTTCATTTTTTTGTTGTAGTTTCTTTAGCAAGGTCAAGATAGCCAAATGAGTTGACTCAATTGATGGCAGATAATTTACTGTACATACCGTATTTCCTAAATGTGACCTTTGAGTTGTAACTGGAGATGATTTATGAGTTGAACAGCTTGTGTAAAAGAAAAATCTTCAGTGATATTTTTTCATGATGGGAAAAAAAAAGATTGTCCAGCTGTGTTGCAAAACACAGTTTTTCCAGTAGTATCCTGATTCAACCCACTGTGGTGGTCTGATCTGAGAGGTCAAGTGACTTGCTTACGGTCACTCAACATTTGACTCTGGTGGGTGATTTCAGACCCATGAACAATCCTAGTTTCAGTGGTACCCTCTTCCCGCAACTGATCCCAATGATAAAACACTACTGCAACCCAGTAGATTCCTGGTGTTGTATTGGTTCCACACCTGGTACCTTTTGCTTAGACCCTACTTTTCACATATCCTCCTCCTCCTCCTCCTCCCAGCCAGCCCATAATGATCTAGGATCATTCCTGAACAGGTGTCACTGATACTGTGAGTACTAATGCTGCTGCTGCACTAAGAGGTTGTTTCAGTTTAATAATTCCTAATTGTCTCCCAAATCCAGGCATGGAGGAATACTGTGGAAATAATTCTACATCAGTTGTGTGCAGTATTTTCACAATCTGTGACAAATATTGGAAAATTGGTGGAACAGAAAAAGGGTGTATGGTTGATCGGATTTGGAAAGAATCGTTGATACACCAAAGTTTCCTTAGATAAAAATCTTTATTTTCTTATTTTTCAGCAATTATGGCCAGCTCCAATGATTCACCAAGTGACTTCTTTGGGGGTCTATAAGCAAAAGATAAAAACATATTTTTACAACTTATGACTGACTTAATATTTAATTCATCTTCTTTAGTAGTTTCTTCTATAAACTTAAATCTTGTTCTTAATCAATGACATCAATTTTCTACTGATATGCAGATATCAATTTATGTTATTTTTTAACATTATTTACAATACATTTTGATACATACATTCAATAAATTTCAACATACTTTCAACAGCCTCTTGTTCTTATGTTCATATCTTAAATACGGACTGACATTATTACTGACCCATGGGCTCATCCCGATCTGCTCCGTCCATATATTTTCTTTAATACTGATATGACCATATAAAATGAAAATATATCGTTGTTTTATTTAAGCTTATCAGTTCCTCTAAAACAGTTCTGAACTTATATTCTTTTTAGAAAATGTTCTCTACCTTTTTGTTGTTTTTTGTTGTTTGCTTATTTATAGTTTTCCTTGTAATCTATAGTTTTCTAGCTCTAAAAGTTTATTAATTGAAAATAAAAATATTCATTAATGTGTGCAGGCATTTTGTTTTCTTAATAGCAAAAGTTAGTGAGCTTTATATACATACTTTTAAAGCAGTTTGCACTGTTCTTTCTTTGTGAAGAGAAACGCAAAGTTTTTTTTTTACAATTCTGTTTGTTGCTCTGCTCCCACAGCACATTCTATTGCACTTTTTTATATATACACAGTTTGGGGAACATTTTAAAGGCAATGTGCTGGTGCATCTCAGGAATTGTGCCACTGTGCGATATTCAAATGGAGGATATGCATCGCGCATCTCCGGCTGTGCCAAAGTGCAGCGTTAATATATGAGGCGCATCTCCAGGGGGCATGCCTATGAATATGCCATGCATTTCTATATTCAGCACAAATGGGTGGTGCATCTATTGCACATCTCCCAAGATGCACCACCCCAAAGATGGGCTTAAAAGGAGTTGGCCTAAGTACAATCCACCCACAGGCAACCAGCAGAGCAGCAGTAGCAGAGCAATGGATGGGGCAGTTTTCCTCATAGTGGAGGTAATGAGGGGTGTGAGTAGATGGGTGGAACAGCAACATGGCTGTGGTAGGGCCCATAAGCTGTATGCCCAACAGAGATGGTACTTTTCCCATGTCACCTATGAACAGCTGATTGACATGAAGATTGTGGACCAGTACTGACTCAACAGGGATATTCTGAGACAGCTCTGTGAGCTGTGCCATGATGAACTACAGGCACCCACCAGAAGGAGTCATACCATGTTGGTAGAGACAAAGGTGACAGCAGTAATGTGCTTGCTTGCCACAGGCACATTTCAGATACCAGTGTGTGACACCAAGAGGTATTACACAGTCTGCCATCTCCTCACACAGTTCCTCAATGCTCTGCTGTTACATACTTCGGAGTTCATCTAATTTCCCAGCACACAGGATGAGCGTACAGAATCCATGCAGCAATTCCACAGGGTGGCATGCATACCAGGTGTGATAAGGCCATTGACTGTACCCATGTGGCCATCAGGGCACTACCTGGCCCAGACAATGTGGCATATGTCAACTGGAAGGGTTACCATTCTATCAACTGCCAGGTGGTGTTCAGTGCCACAGGGCTCATCACCAATGTCTCCACCAGGAGGCATGGTTTGGCCACCAACAAGATAGAAGCCTAATCTCTGAGCTCGCTCTGGGTTCAGTATCTTCGGAGCTCTGGTGTCAAGGCTCATGGGTCAGTCCGGTCTATAGTTGCTGCTTTCAAAAGGGTAACCCCCCCCCTTGCCTACCGGCGCTTGCTAGAAGTTAAATAGACATGGTTCTTTTTGGCTGTAACTAGCGCTGATTCTGAGTAGTGTAACGGGCACTAGGCCATGCAGGCCTCACCAACGCTGAGACAGAACAACATTCAGCAGACCGAGCGGGTAAACAGGGTTTGTTCTCCTCACCCCCTACATTTGTCAGCTGGAGCTATCAAGTATTTGCCTTCCCTTGCCAATCTGCTTGACATCCTCATGGCTTCTTTAGGCAACAACAGCCAGTCGGACCCACTATCCCAGCCACCTCCAAAGGAGCCCTCAGTTAACAAATCCTTGCAGTACATAACACGCATGCTGGAGACCGTATTAAACAAAGTTGAGGTTATCAACGCTACACTATCAGGCACAGTGGCTGAGGTTAGAAACCTACAAGACAGCATGAATGTCTCTGAACAGTGGTTGGAGTCATGTGAACAGCAACAACCCAAACTACTACTCCATTTGCAGGTACAAGAAATAAAAATGGTAATGCTATGAGATAGATTGGAGGACCAAGAGAACAGACCCAGATGCAATAACTTGCATATTATTGGTCTTCCAGAGGGGGCTGAGGGGCAAAACATGGAGAGGTTCCTAAATGAGTCCCTGCCTGTAATGCTGGGTGAGAGATGGAGGGGGCAGGTGGACGTGGAGTGGGCTCACAGGATAACAACTAGGAGGAACAATAACTCTTCTTTGCCAAGGCCTGTCATCGCATATTTTCTTCACTATACTACCAAGGAGAAAATTTTAAGGGCTGCAAGAGACCTAGGGGAAGTATGGTGGCAGGGGACCCCGATTTCTTTCTATACAGACTTTGCTCATGAGACGGCAAACAAGCGAAGAGCTTTAGCACCACTCAAGAAATTTCTGTAAAACTTCAACTTCTACTTCAAATTCAAAGGGCTTACTAGATTGCTTGTGACTAAGGATGGCAGAGAACTCCTATCTGATCATCTGTCAGCTGTAGAAAAGTGGGTTGCAAAATTCTGGCCAGATCTATCTCTCCCTACTACATACCCCAGGAGGCTCTGGGAACCCAACATGCCAAAAGGGAACTATGTAGACAGGCACAGGCAGCCAGAGTGCAGTAATGAGGATGGACTTGCAGCACTACAAAATGTTCCCCCAGCAAGCAGGGGCCCTTCTGACTGTTCTACACTACGACCAGGCACAGCGCCACTCCTCAACTAAAGATAACCCCATATTGCCTCCACGGGTGTCAATGCCCTACATTAGACAGTGACAGAGAGATAGAAGTGGGAATCGCCTGCCCCAGGATGCTTCTGACAGCCCCTCCAGCAAAAATGTCTCTAAGACAGAGCCTCCCCTCCTCACAGTGCTCAGTCTGTCGCTACTGATTCTGTTGACATGGACACTGCTACAGGCACGGACTGGGCCAATATTTTGGAAGCTTCACTTGTGGAAGCAGTAGACATTTTGACTCCTGTCAGGCCATGGCTGTTCTCGTATGCTGCTGCGGTGATTAAGGATATCACTGAGACTGTACCCTCTCCCTCCTTGAGAGCTGAACAAGCTGAAAATGTTCCTGGCTAAATTTGAACTATTCGCTGGTTTGGGTTACGGTTGCTAGATGTTGTAATTAAGCTATGGGGTTGACTTAATCAGAATCTCTCCTACGCCCATACCCAGAAGGACATCTGGGTGGCAGTTTTCTAAAGTCATGGTTACCCCAACTTACGTAGCATAACTAGCTATGTCCTCCTTTTAGCTCCCACACTTCTCCAGGTTGCTGGTTTAACCTTTACCAGCAGCTGCATAAAAGTCAGCATACATGGGGCATGACAGAGTAGCACCTATATCCCATGATGCATGGTTGCAGTGTTGGTATGGGACCTCTACCTTGTAGGCAAGGTAGTTACCATCCCTTCCCCTTTTCCTAAACCCCTTCCCTTATCCTCTTGGTTCCCCTCTAGGGTCCTCCCCCCTTTTTCCGTTTCCTTTCCTGTGGGTCAGATGCCTGACCTCAAGCATGCTAGAACCTCAGAGGACTCGAATCCACTTGGTTCCAATCTCTCCTAAATAGTAGGTTCTGAGAGCTTGTGAAGCTGGGGCTAAAGTTTTAAGCTAGCCTTTTTCACCGGCAGCCTCGATCCAATAGTGCTGTTGCGTAGTGTTATATTATAATTGGTTAAAACTACTTAGTAGCTTGGTTTTGTAGTTAGCTATGATATCTTTTCACTTCTGCTTCCCAGCTAATTATTACTGTCTACATTGTTTGTGTTTGGTCACAACCTCTTGTGTGTGTCTGTTCCACTGCAGCTGCCCCTGCGAGGTGTGTATCTCCCTCTACTCTCTGAGCCTTTCCTCCTTCTCATCTGGCATCCCAGGCTAACACAGGCTAACACAGGGACTCCCAGGATGGTCAGTGTGGTGAGTTATATCCCAGCTGTAATCCTTGCACCTTCAGTAAGTACACACTTTCTATTGTCACATTTTCCATGTGCCCCATTACAACTTCGGCTAGCCACACCAGTTTCCCAACCATGGTGGTATCCTGGAATGTTAATGGGTTGAATCACCCCATCAAATGAACTAATGTCACAAACACCTCCTTTTGCTGCATACAGATATCGCCTTACTTCAAGAAACCCATCTTTTGAAGAAGGCGGTTCCATGGCTAAAGAAATCTTGGATGGGCACTGTCCGTGCCAGCTCAGCTACCTCCAAGACAAGAGGGGTAGCCATTCTTAGTCTGCATGCCTCGAGTTGGACCATGGAGGAATCCAAACATGATCCACAAGGTAGATGGGCCTTTGCTAAACTTTCTTCCTCTGGGGGGGAATTGATTTTCTGTAACTTGTATGCCCTAACACAGACCATATAGAATTTTTTCCATCAATTAGCCAGGCTATTTCCTTGGTATCCGCTGCTGATGGCACCCTTCCTCTAATAGTGGGTGGAGACTATAACATGGTATTAGATGTATTTTTGGACAAGTTGAAGCCTACCCCTTAGGCGAGGTCTAAGGCCAGCTTGGCTCTTCACAAACTACGAGAGGAATGGGGCTTAACGGACCTCTGGCATAGAGACAATCCTTCTGGATGGGATTATACCTTTTATTTCCAGGTACACTCCACATATAGTCATATAGACCTCTTCCTTGCCAACTCAGCAGCTGCTCAAAATGTTCTTAGAACCACAATTGGGAACATTTTTATCTCTGACCATGCCCCAGTGATTACTTCCTATACACTAGGGGGACAATCCAAAACAGGTACTCAGTGGAGATGCAACTGTTTGTTATTAAAGGACCCAGAGTTTCACAAAACAATTTCTCAAACCACCAAGGAGTATTTTTCCATCAATGCAAACTGTGGCATATCCACGGGTATGGTCTGGAAAGCGTTTAAAGCAGTCCTTAGATGCCGCATAATCGCTTTCTCAGCCGCCAAAAATAAGGTGTGCAAAGCTAAGTTAGCTCAATGACAAACAGAATTGGAAGGACTAGAGTCCTGTTTCAAAGCTTCTCATGTCTCTCAGTGGGAAAGCTCCCTTATTCAGTGCATTGTGGGCCCTAAGTACCAAACTAATGCCATGCTGAATCAAAAGTTTAAGTGGCTTATACTGCAATCAAAGCATACATACTGGGATGGGGGTGAAAAGAATGGCAGATTATTGGCATTTTGACTTCGGAAACAACAAGTGCCCACTCACAGTCCTGCTCTCCGTAACACATCTGGTAAGATTGTGCATACCCCTCAAGAAATCAACTACACCATGGAGGCGTTTTATCAGACCTTATATAAGTCATGGTCTGACCTTTCCCCATCATCCTTCGAACAGAAATTGAATAAATTTTGCCAGCAGTTTGACCTACTGGGGCTTACCCCATTACAGGTGTCCACATTAGATGCCCCCCTAGCTCCAATAGAGCTACGTCAAGCTCTGTCCCAAATGGCTAAAGGAAAAGCTCCCAGACAGGATGGCATGACGGTTGAGCTATATCAAACACTGGTACAAGATATATCTCAGCTGCTACTCCTTGCACTTCAAGATGCACACACAAATGGTACATTCCCCCCCATCTATGAGAGAGGCCCTCATTACCCTTCTACCGAAAACATCTAACGATCCTCTGGATTGTGCAAATTTCCAGCCGATCTCATTACTCTCGGTAGATACAAAAATCTTGGCCAAGATCCTAGCCACCAGGATGCTGGAGGTGCTCCCGACTATCTTTCATCCCGCCCAGGTTGGTTTCATGAAGTGCAAATTGGGGGAAGACAACACTGGGCTCCTTCTTAATTTAAAATGGATAGCCTCCCATTCCTCAGTCCCAATGGCTGCACTGGCAATAGACTTTACTAAAGCCTTTGACTCTGAGTGGCAGTACTTACACCAAGTCTTAAAAAGATATGGCTTTGGACCGGTATTTTGTCAGTGGGTGTCAACACTCTGTGGATCCCCAATGGCTAGGATTTTGATCAACACAACCATTTCCATGCCCTTTCCACTGCACAGGGGCACCCGCCAGGGATGCCCCATATCCCCTCTTTTTTTGGTAGTGCTGGACCTCCTTATTCATTCTTTTATCACGTCGCAAGATATTACTGGCATCGAGGTTGCTGGGAAATCTTACTTGGTGGCGGCTTATGCCGATGATTTGTTGCTAGCTCTTTCTCATCCAGAGCAGGTAATGCAGCATATTTTGCCCTTACTACAGACATTTTCAACCTTATCGGGACTTTATGCTAACCAGAGAAAAACACACTTGGCCCCGCTGAACTCAGCCTGTACTAAAAGTTGCTTACAGTGAACTGAGCTCCTCTGGGCAATGAAGGGTTTTTCTTACCTTGGCATAAGGGGGAAATTGTCTTCATAAGTCAGGGAGACCTGCATCACAGCCAATTGTTCTGATTTAAACATTCCAGCATTGATCAATTACTATAAACTACTGGTGTGATCCTGTTTCATACAGAAGTCCATCTTCTTCCAAGTTGTGTTAACAGGGCGTGCTTTGAAACAATTGAGAAGCTGTATGGGATATACTATATTGGACTAGATATCTGCAAAAAATCTCTCTCTTGCTTACATCTGAGGGAAGTTTTCCTTACTTTACAGTCTTACATTGGTATTGCTTTGCATTTAATTATTTTAGTTTTTAATTCAGGAAGGGGGTTTTCAAAACTGCTTATCTTGTGAGCATCTTCAGAAGGGTTGAAGTAACTGCATATTTGATTTTCCTTTGTGGCTAACTGGACTGTCTACTAGTATTCTGTGACAATCTGCATCAATATATTTAGCAATATTTACTGGTGGTGGTGGCTGTGTACTTTAAAATAGCAAAGGCTGCAGTTTGTAATTGGATGCCAGACATAGCCTGAGGTGGGGGAAATTGTCTTCACAAGTCAGGGAGACCTGCATCACAGCCAATTGTTCTGGCTTGAACATTTCAGCATTGATCAATTACTATAAACTGCTGGTGTGATCCTGTTTCAGACAGAAGTCCATCTTCTTCCAAGTTACGTTAACAGGGTGTGCTTTGAAACAACTGAGAAGCTGCATGGGATATACTATATTGGACTAGATAACTGCAACAAATCTCTCTCTTGCTTACATCTGAGGGAAGTTTTCTATACTTTACTGTCTAACATTGGTATTGCTTTGTGTTTAATTATTTTAGTTTTTAATACAGGAAGGGGGTTTTCAAAACTGCTTATCTTGTGAGCATCTTCAGAAGGGTTGAAATAACTGCATATTTGATTTTCCTTTGTGGCTAAAAAATCACCAGGCTGTTTTGGGGCTGGGGAGGTTTACCTGTGTCTGACTTGGATGTCTGGATTTTTCTCTGTTTGATTAGCAGGGTATTTTCTCCATCAAATTGTTGTGTAGGGCATCTTGCTAACAGGAAGGCACTCATCGCGCGGTGGGTCAGAGCTTTTAGGTGATTGTTTTGTGAGGGCACAGTTTAGCCCAACCCCTGCCCACCCTCACCTCACCCACCCCTGGAAATAGTTCCTTTATACCTGGGGTTCTGACATCATTCTCAAGAGTGCAAGGTGCATATCACTGTCATATCCTCTCTAGCACAATGCACTGATAATATAAGCATACACATTGTATAATATATATATTTTTATATAACAAACCAGTCACACACACACACACACACACACACACACACACAAACACACAACAAAAAGTAGATAAATATGTGGGGAGTAGTGCAATGTAATGGCTGTGGGGCAGCAGTCTTCTGGGAGTCTTTCTGGAGGCTGAGATGCTGCCCTATGTGCAGACAACTCTCTGCCCTGAGTGAGGAAGTTGCCTGTCTTCAGGCCACACTGGACAGTAGTAAGGGAACCTTCCTCCAGGCCACACTGGACAGTAGGAAGGGAACATCCCCCATCCAGGGAGCACCACAGCCACCACCACTACCTCAGAGGTTGCGAAGAAAGCACAGCAGTTGGACCACAGCGGGCTCAGGGAGGGTGAGGATGGTGGAACAGAGGCACACCCAGTCAGTTGTTCCACTCCACAATCCATTCACCATTCTGTGGGAGCATAGCTCCCCTATGGATGCACCCACAGAGGAGACTAACAAGGCTAAGGACAACTGTCACAAGGGAGGCCCACAAGAAGGAGGCAGAGGACACCACAGGGAAAGGAAGCAGCTCCTGGTGGAGGACTCAATTATTTGGGGATACAACTGGGGGAGCAGGGAAACTGAAGTAAGGTGCCTGCCTGGTGCCATGGTGTGGAGGGACAGGAAGCACATCCTCAGGATCAGCTGCACGGGAGTCTGAGCTGGACATTATTGTCCACCTAGGGACAAATGACTTGGCTCATCATGAGATTAGAGCAGTGCAGGAGGACTTTGTAGAGTTGGAGAGGGGCCTAAGACAAGTAGCACACATAGTATCCTTCTCAGAGGTGCTGCCTGTCAATGGCATGGGGGAGGCGAGGGTACTTTGCACCACGCAGTTTAAAGAATGGTTGAAAAAATGGTGTGGAGCACAGGGGTTTGGCTTCACTGGGGCCTGGGGTTCCACCTGGAGGGACACCAGCCTATACTGGCAGGATGGTCTGCATCTGTCCAGGAAGGAAACAAGTCTTTTGAGCAATTGGTTTAAATGCTTCATTGGCAAGCTTTTAAACTAGTCAAAGGGGGGGAGGCACTGATAAGCAGCAGGAAAATCCCAGCCTCTCCCTACAAAACAGGGTACTAAATGAGAAAAAGACTGCGGTAGAAAGGTCAGTGGGGGATGCTGCAACAGAAGGTAAAGCCATCAAAAAATGGAGAGCAATGAGTACCAATGCCCGTAATCTGGGTAACAAGCTTCCTGAATTAGTGGCCTTGATGTAGGAGGAACATCTGGATATCGTGGCAGTCACAGAAACATGACTGGGACATAAACATACCAGGATACACTATCTACAGGAGGGACAGGGAGGGTAAAAGAGGAGGAGTAGCTCTTTTACATAAAGGAAGGAATCAAAGCAACAGAACAAAAGGGTAAACAGGGAGGAGAAGAAGCACTGTGGGTAAACTTGGAGACAGGCAATGGCACCACAATCCGCACAGGGGTTGTATACAGACCCCCTTCTCAGGGGGAGGAAATCGACAAGGAAATGATAGAAAGTATACTTAGAATGGCAGAAAAAGGGGAGATACTGCTGATGGGTGATCTGAATATGCCAGATGTTAACTGGAGTGCAGTTGCAGCAGCCACTTCGAAGAGTGGGGTTATTCTAGATGCCCTACCGGGGGCATGCATTAGACAACTAATATTGGAGCCCACTCAAGAGGGAGCAATCTTAGACCTGGTTCTCTCAAATGGAGATGGAGAGAGGATCACAGATGTAGAAGTGGGTAGCCATCTGGGAACTAGCGACCATCGAACAGTATGGTTCACAATAAACACAGCAATAGAGTCAAGCCATACAAAGGCAAAAGTACTGGACTTTAGGATGGCTGACTTTGCCAAAATGGGTGAATGCCTAAGGAATGCACTAGCAAATGGGCAGGAAGGAGGGGTGGAATAACAATGGGGAATAATAAAAACTGCCATCACAGAGGTAATGAGCCTTTGTGTGAAGCAAATAAACAAAACAAAATGATGTAAGAAACCACTATGGTTCTCAAAGGAAGTGGCAGTGAAGGTTCAAGAGAAAAAGAAAGCATTCAGGAAATACAAGGAATCACAGAAGGAGCAGGACAGAGAACTGCATCAGTTAAAGCAAAAGGAAGCTGGGAAGGCAGTCAGAACAGCAAAGGCTCAAACCGAGGAAAAGATAGCCAACTCAGTTAAGAAGGGGGGATAAAACCTTTTATAGGTACATCGGGGAGCGAAGGAAGACCAAGGGAGATACTAAACAAATATTTTTGCTCAGTATTTACAAAGGAAGAGGGGGAGGTACCTAAAACAAACAGTAGAAACACTCTGGATACAGAAGTTGATACCAGCCCATTTACAGAAGAAAGGGTTCTGAAAGAACTCTTAAAACTGAAGGGGGACAAAGCAATGGGGCCTGATGGGATTCATCCCAGAATTCCAAAAGAACTAAGGGTAGAACTAGTGACACCACTGACTACCCTCTTAACAAATCATGGGAGGATGGGGTGGTACCGAGGACTGGAGAAGGGCAGATGTGATTCCCTTCACAAAAGTGGGAGCAAGGCAGAAGCAGGAAAATACAGACCTGTTAGTTTAACCTCAGTGATAGGGAAATGATGGAATCACTTCTGAAGGAAAGAATTGCCGAGTATCTAGAGGCCAGAGGGGCACAGGACCCAAGGCAGCATGGATTCACAGCGGGAAGGTCATGCCAGACGAATCTGATGGATTTCTTTGACTGGGTGACCAAAGTAGTAGACCAGGGAGAGGCTGTGGACATGGCCTACCTAGACTTTAGCAAGGCATTTGACACAGTCACACAAAAAAGATTAATATACAAGTTAACCAGCCTGAGAGTGGGTCCCAAGATGACAGCCTGGGTAAAGAATTGGCTGGAGAATAGGACACAGAGAGTAATAGTAAATGGAGTCCACTCTGAAGAAAGGGGGGTTACTAGTGGGGTACCGCAGGGTTCAGTATTAGGACCGGTCCTCTTCAATGTCTTTATAAGCGACATTGCAGAGGGACTGGAAGGAAAAGTATGTCTCTTTGCAGATGACACAAAGATCTGCAATAGAGTTGATGTACAAGGTGGGGTGAAAAGGATGAGAAGGGACTTGGCAAGGTTAGAGGAATGGTTAAATGTATGGCAGCTTAGATTCAATGCTAAGAAGTGCAAGGTAATGCACCTGGGAAACAGAAACCCAGGGGAAGAGTACACTATGTTGGGTGAGATGCTAACAATAACAACAATGGAAAGGGACCTGGGGGTAGTCAAATCAGATGACCTAAAGGTGAGCAAGCAATGAGAGAGGGCAGCAAAGAGGGTTGGGGGGATACTGGGATGCATAGGGAGAGACATCACCAGTAGAAAACAGGAAGTTATTATCCCTCTGTACAGACAGCTGGTCAGACCCCATCTGGAGTACTGCGTGCAGTTCTGGAAACCCAATCTCTGCAAAGACATAGACAGGATGGAAACTGTCCAGAGGAGGGCAACTAAAATGGTGCAGGGTCTGCACCAGAAGACATATGAAGAGAGACTAAAGGAGCTTAATACGTATAGCCTCGAGGAAAGGAGGGAGAGGGGGGACATGATAGAAACTTTCAAGTACCTCAAGGGAATCAACAAAGCCCAAGAGGTAGCATCTTTCAAAAAAGAAGGTGTGCCAGAACAAGAGGGCACAATTTGAAGATGGAGGGAGTGGCTCAGAGGTAATTTAAGGAAGTATTTTTTCACAGAGAGGGTTGTGGATGCATGGAACGGCCTTCCGGAGGAGGTTGTGGAGTCAAAAACAGTGGTGGAATTCAAGCATGCATGGGACAGTCATAAGGCAATTCTAGGGGTTGGGGGTAGGAAGAAGTAGGCTGCTGGTTAACTAGGATCTGCAGCTTATCCAGTAGGTAGGAAATGGGCAGACTGGGTGGGCCAAGTGGTCCTTATCTGCCTTCAAATTCTATGTTTCTATGTAACCATTCCTTTCAAATGGTCTGACCTGGAGCCAGCCAGTGTCTCGCCATTTCTATCTCAAATGTCTGTAGAGACAGAGAGATGGAAAAACTTCAGTTATCACTGCCTGGAAAGGTGGCAGTGGTTTGTGTGCTCTTACTGCCATGAATCATGTACAGTGGCGTGAAAAAGTATTTGCCCCCTTCCTGATTTTCTCTATTATTGCATATTTGTCACACTGGATGTTTTCAGGTCTTTAGACAAAATATAATATTAGATAAAGGGAACCTGAGTGAACAAATAACACTTTTTTTTTTACTTATTTCATTTATTTAATGAAAAAAGTTAACCAACACCAACTGGCACTGTGTGAAAAAGTAATTGCCCCCTAGTTAAATCAACCCAATTAAAGGGATAATTAGAGTCAGCTGATTGAACACAGCCAGGCTTGATTACAGCCAGCCCTGCTCAATATAAACCTCACTTATTTTGACCCTTACCATCAGAGTCACGTTGCCAGCACAAAGATTCAACAAGCACATTATGCCATGATCAAAGGAAGTTCCTGAAAAGATCAGAAAAATGTGTTGCCCTCATCAGTCTGGAAAGGGTTACAAAGCTATTTCTAAGGCTCTGGGACTCCATCGAACCACAGTGAGAGCCATAGTCTCCAAATGGCGAACACTTGGAACAGTAGTGAATCTTCCCAGGAGGCGGCCTGCCAAAATTACTCCAAGGGCACAGCGTAAAATCATCCAGGAAGTCTCAAAGGATCCTAAAACAACATCTAAAGAACTGCAGGCTTCCCTTGCCTCAGCTAAGGTCAGTGTTCATGACTCCACAATCAGAAAGAGACTGGGCAAAAATGGGCTTCATGTGAGAGTAGCAAGGCGGAAACCACTGCTAACCAAGAAGAACATAAACGCTCATCTCTCATTTGCCAAGAAGCACCTGGATGATCCACAAGCCTTTTGGGAAAATGCTCTATGGACAGATGAGTCCAAAGTGGAACTTTTGGACCATGGATCCCATAATGTCTCGTAAAGCAAACACAGCATTCCACAGTAAGAACACCATACCAACAGTCAAATATGGTGGTGGTAGTGTGATGGTGTGGATGCTTTGCTGCCTAAGGACCTGGATGACTTGCCATAATTAAAGGAACCATGAATTCTGCTCTGTACCGAAAATTCTTAAGGGAATATCCTGTCATCCTTCCGTCAGTGAAGCTGAAGTGTAGTTGGGTCATGCAGCAAGACAATGATCCAAAACACAAAAGCAAGTCCACATCAGAATGGTAAAAAGAAGTAAAATTAAAGTTTTGGAGTGGCCTAGTCAAAGTCCAGACTTAAACCCAATAGAGATGCTGTGGTAGGACCTGAAACGAGCAGTTCATGCTCGAAAACCTACCAAATGTTACTGAATTAAAGCAGTTCTATGAGGAAGAGTGGGTTAAAATTCCTCCACAGCAATGCGAAAGACTGATATTGAATTATAGGAAGTGTTGGTTGCAGTCATTGCAGCTAAATGTGATGTAACCAGTTATTAAGTGTAGGGGCAATTACTTTTTCACACAGTGCCAGTTGGTGTTGGTTAACTTTTTTCATTAAATAAGTGAAATTAAAAAAAAAACAAGTGTTATTTGTTCACTCAGGTTCTCTTTATCTAATATTACATTTTCTCTAAAGACCTGAAAACATCCAGTGTGACAAATATGCAATAACAGAGAAAATCAGGAAGGGGGCAAATACTTTTTCACGCCACTGTATATCTTTAAAAATCTCCCAAAACATCTTTCGCCTAAACTCTTTGCTTCACTTGAAACTCAAGTGTCTCTGAACTTGTGGGAAGGGAAATCTCCCAGACCGAACAAGAGTAAACTGAGAGCACATTTGTCCAAAGGGGGGCTGGGTTCTGCTTGGTTTCAAGGATATCATCTGTCATGCACCACCGCCATGGCTACTAGGTGGTTTGTTCTCAGTCCAATACCCCTCCCGCTTTGGGTTCAACTGGAATCCGATCTAGTGGCGGATACAAACCTGCACTTGCTACTACACCCCCGGAGTCAGAACCGGTTCACGCTCCCCCATTAATAGCTGAAACCAAATGGGCTTGGCACTCGCTTATGACTTTAGCTCATACACCTTGAGATGCCCAAGTACCTCCATATACCCCTTTGTTGCATAATCAGGCCTTGGCAATTGGTGACACTCCCATACATTGGCCCACATGGGAAGCCCAGGGCATCCATCACATACAGGACCTTTGCCTTCCTGGCTCCTCGGTATTGATGTCCTTTGAACAAGTCCGACATTAATTTCATCTCCCGAGCAATGACCTTTGGAAATTTCTTCAATTACACAGTGCTATACTAGCCAATAAGGCCTGTATGTGTTCATATCCCAAATGGAACTGGCTAGCTCACAGGCACAAATCCCCCTCATCTGGTGGCCTTATTGGAAGATTCTATAAGACCTGGAGAGATGCCCAGGTAGACCCTTCAGCTGCTTGCCATCTGAAATAGATGGCTATCCTGAATACCCATATATCTGAGGACTCTTGGAATCGTTACTTCCGAGATTGTCATTATACTTATATGGACACCAAGACCCATTTTTTGCAGCTCAAGATACTGCTGCTTTGGTACCATACACCTTCATCTTTATAGTCCCATGGTCTTTTACAAAATTCTAACTGTTGGCACTGTCAGCAGCCTGGGGCACATCTACTTCATATTTTGTGGATGTGCCCCTTGCTTTCACACTTCTGGGCATTTATAACTCAGGACTGCTGTACAATACTGGGCCTCCAGGTTAGCCTTTCTGATTCCAAACTCCTTTTAGGAGACACTACCTCCCTAGTTGCTTTAATCTGACCTCAGAAGCAATGGGTTGTACTTGCACTTATGGAGGCTAAACGACTTGTATTTATGTACTGGCATAAACCTACTCCTCTTACTTGCCTCCAATGGCATCAGGCGCTAACTAGATTAGCCACACTAGAACGCCTATCTTGTACTCACCTAGGTCTTATGGACCAATGCGCTGCCAGATGGGAAGCCTATCTCCAATCATCTCTTTGTAAAACTCCTAACCTAGGCTGTAACTCTTCCTCTTTGACTACATGATATTTCACTACTATGTACCATTATTCCGGTTCCTATTTCTCTAACACCTGAATTTAGTGGAACTCCACCCTAGTACATTGGGTAGTCTCGCCTTTGTTAAGTTGCTTCCTAGGTGGGTTCATATGAGAATATATTAAAGCTTGTGTTTTTGTGAACATACCTACACACTGCTATGGCAATGTAATAGTTACTGGTTGAAGGTAGCAACATATGGAACATGTTACCTACCTATGAATATGTATGTATGTGACATCATACTTATGTATGGACCAAAACAGAATAAAAATCATTGTATGATAAAAAAAAAAGAATGTCTCCACCATGCAGCTTGGGAGTACACATGATGCCTTTATCTGGCTCCAGTCAGCCTTGTGCCTCAGGTTTGAGCATGGGAACATCCCCACCAGCCACCTAGTGGGTGAATTTGGGCAGAACCCATGCCCACACCACATACTGTGTGGCACAGCACACAGCTGGTGGTAGTGTGGGGGGATGGAGGAAGAGTGATGGGGACTGTGGTGCAAAGGCAAACAGCTATGCTGAACCATGGAACCTTGGGTCCTGTTGGACTGGGACACACTGATACAGAGATGGTGGCATGAATGGCCACAAGGTGAGCAGGGTTGCAGCACAACAGTCACATGCAAAAAGAAACAGATGCCCCCAGCCACCAGCATGGTTCAGGAGATGGACAAGCACAATGGCTGCACAGGACAGTGGCATGGTGCCCACACAGGCAGGGCTGGGGCCCACAGGCCTGGGGAGAGGTCAGCCTGACCATGCCTGGCCAGGCTGCAAGCAGGACAGAAACGTGGTGTCCCGCAGTGGCAGTACAGGGGCTGCTCATGTGGGGAGGTGGGAGTGGCAGCATAGAAAGGCAAGGGGGGTTGGCAGCTGATACAGGCAATGCACACACTCGAGGGAAACTAACACGTGTCTCTGCATCCCCCAGTTGACAGTGCAAACCCACTCTGACTATGGCTGCTCACCCCCATAAGATGGCCCAGCAGCAAGGCTGAGGAAAAATACAATGAGGCATACACTGCAACACGCAACATCATTGAGTATGTGTTTGGCATGCTTAAAATGCATTTCAGATGCCTTGACAGGTTCAGTGGTGCCCTACAATACAGCCCTGAAAAAGCCTGTGGAATATTCCTGGCCTGTTGTATACTACACAACATGGCCATAGACCATGGAATACCTGTCCAGCCACTGGAGGGTGATGGTACAGATAAGAATAAACCTCAGGGTGGGGGTGGGCAACCAACTCTGGAGAAGAGGGACCCCCAGTTGGCAGCAAGGGCTCAGTGGCACAGGGACACCATTGTGGAGGAGCATTTTGGAAAATGGAGATGAGTAACCCTGGAGGATGAAACTGGGCAGGGGGACACATACACACACACACACACACACACACACACACACACACACACACACACACACACACACAATAGGCAGACACTGCATGGCAGCTACAAAGTTCAGTGCAGAGCTCACACAACTATTCATAGGAATCCACTACAGTGACACCAAGGAAAGGCTGGGTCATAGTGCCACTGCTGAGACTGGCATGGATCAGAGGGTATCTGCCAGCACACATGTATGGCAGACAGAGTGCTGCAATCATCACACCCATGCCACACAGCACAACACCATTGCCCCCACACATGCCCACTACAACACACAGACAACACAGGCTGGCATGACACCAGGGTGTGCATATGCCACAGCACACGGCCCTGGCCACTGCCAGCCTGATGTGTGGTCAGCAACAGTGGCAGGGTACTAGGACATGCCAACCACATCCAGCAGGACTTAACATGTGTCATTACAACTGTGGCAGCCACATGGGCGGCCATGCCTCAACTGGAAGGACACCATAGGCAGGTCACTAGCCACAGAGGGTGAAGACTCCACCCAGGTAGGGATTGACACCAGAGATCGAGACCGGGTGCTCATAGGTGTAGAGATCCCAAAGTGCAGATTGGCTCCAGGGGTATCAGGGATGATGTTGGCTGGGGCAGTGTCAGCAGCGATGGGGTCACCTGACGTCATGCCCTGGGGTGCTTGTGGTACTGCATGTGGTGTGGCAGGTGCAATTGGGACCACTGTGACCATGAGATACCAGGGATGCAAAGCCCACTGCAATGGCCTGTGCAATTCCATTCAGCGCAGCAGTCATGGCCACCTGCAGTTGGTGTAACTCACCAAGCAGCTGCATGCGTCTCATGGCACTGTGCTCATCCATGTGCCCCACCTGCACCCGCAGTCCACATAGCGCCTCCTTGAGTGCCACCTGGCCCACCACAGTTTCTCACAGGAACCGGGTATGCTCTTCAAGCCTGTCAATACATGATGCATTTAAGGCTGTGGGCTGATGGGCAGGGGAGATCGCGTCCTGCTGCACCACATCCCTCATCTGGGAATTGTTTGTTTATTGAATTTTGGTAACCGAGTAGGTCCTCTGAGACAAGACTGTCCTTTTATGATAGCATGAATGTGGAAGCAGAGTAGCAATGGAGTGCCATACATAAGAAGGGGCAGGAGGGTGGCATCCACAGTCTTGTGGCATGAGGTCAATGTAAGGAATGAACGGATGTGGAAGAACACCAGTTTTTTGGTTTATAGTTTTAGTGATGGCTGTAACATGTCTATCCAGGGTATGTGAGATCTAAGGTGACTCCCAAGTATTTGAAGGACCTGACTGATTTGAGTGCATCCCCCATACATGAGAGAATAGCCAGAGGGGGGGAGGATTGGTGCGGACGAATTGGAGAATAACATGCTGTTTTTTTTTTTTTTATCCTTCAGGAAGAGCTGCTTCTGAAGGAACCAGTCCTCGAGGGTGTGGAAATCGGAGGCTAGCATTGAACTGAGCCACCCAATATCAGAAGAGGAACAGTATATGACAGCATTGTCTGCATATAGGTGAACAAAAGACCCACCACAATTATTAGGGAGGTTATTAATTTACAGAGAAAACAGTAATGGGTCCAATATGGAGCCCTGGGGGACACTATGGGTAATGGGCCTCAGATCAGATAGGGAGCCTGCCCATTTTATTTTTTGGGTACGGCCATAATGGTAACTTTGAGTCCAGGACAGGACAGTGGCATCAAGACCAAGGACATGCAGTTGTTTTAATAGAAGGCCATGGTTAACCAAGTCAAAAACCTTGGTCAAGTCTACGAAAATTGTTCTAGGGGCTCGGCCATGGTCCATCTCATGGAATATGTCAAAGGTGTCTTTAATTAGAGTTGTAAGTGTACTGTGGGTTTTCCTAAACCCATGCTGAGAGGTTGAGAGTAGATGGTGGAGGTCAAGGTAATCCTGAAAGTGGTCATAGATAATTTGCTCTTGTATTTTTGCTAGAGAGAAAAGTATTGAAATAGGTCAGAAATTGTCCACTGTTGAGTTGGGACCTCCTTTGTTGATGGGGATGATCACTGCTGCTTTCCATTTTTCAGGGATGGAGAAAATAAGAAAGGATCGATTACATAAATCTCTCATAGGGCGGGCTAGGGCATCAGCATCCAACTTAAGGAATTTAGGCTCTAGAGTATCATGGCCAGGTGAGCTGTCAGACTTTAGGTTCATGAGGAGATGGCAAACCTCTGCAAAGGTTGCAAGCTTGAGATGAAAGGCAGGGTGGTCCATAGAGTCAACTGATGGCAGGGCATCAAGGTTGGGAGGGAGTGGATGAATTAGAAAATACTGATGTGTACCTATCCAGATTAGTGAAGAACTCATTGAAGCCAGATGCGATGGATGGGTGGTCAGTGAGACAGACCCCCTGGGCTTCAAGGGAACTGGGGGTCTCAGAGATGTTACTCTCCAAAAGAGAGTTAACATATCGCCAGAATTCTTTTGGATTACTAAAATGCTCGATCTGGAGTCTCTTGAAGTGGAGTAGTTTAGCTTTTTGGATTGAGTTCTTGCAGCTGTTCCTTAGTTGCCTATATGTCTGCCAGTTGGTAGGTAGCCCACTATCCTTACAAGTTATCCATGCCTTATTGTGAGTGGACATAAGCTGCCTTAATTCCTTGGTAAGCCATGGTGCTTTAATACCTTTTACCCGGCAACTCTTTAAAGGAATGCGTTGATCAACAATGTTAGTGAATTTTGCCACAAAATAGTCTAGTGTCAAGTTGACATCCGGCAAGGTATTAATTGGATCCCAATCAGTTTCATGGATGGTATTGACAAAGTTGTTCGTGTCAAACCTGGATATGTCCTGAACAGTGATGATCTTTTGAGGGGGGTTAGGGAAGTTGTTACACCATACACATAGTGTTGATGAGTGGTCGCTTGTACCGTCTGAGAGGACCGCTGCTAATTTTAACTTTGGGGCACAGTTTGTGACCACTCAGTCAAGTAAAGTATGGTTACCTGTCTTTGTATTAATACAAGTAGGGTCACCAATCATTTGAACCAGGATGGCAGTCAGTTTGGAAGAGGTAGAATGTAGCCAGTCAACTTTGAAGTCACCTCCAAGTATGAGGTCATGCCGTGGGAGGTTAGCAAGGGAGGTTATGAAGGAGGGGAGGTCAGGGGCTGCTTCCTTAGGGGGCATGTATACACAACCTACTATGAGTTTTTTCACGGTGCCAAGGGTGAGAGAAAGGAAGATCGATTCAACAGCAGAAGGTCCACATTCAGACATGGGAATTTCAACAGCATGTAAGTGTTCCCTGGCATACATGAAGACAACACCACCATTTTTTTCCCAGTCGATCCTTCCTGAAACATTTGTATCCAGGCACAGCAAACTCATGTTTAATGCATGGTTTCAGCCATGTCTCAGGAGATGCTCAGGATGTCAGCAGTGTATTGATTAATCCAGACTTCTAGCTCAGATACCTTAGGTCTGAGACTATGTATGTTTAAATGAGCAATTTTAGCCCTTTTTGGCATTTGTGATTGGTCTGCTTGCTTGCCTGCTTCGCTCTGATTGGAGTCACTTTTCTATAGAATTATACAGTGTTCCCTGCTCTGAATCTAGACTTCTGAGCTGTACCTCTTACTTGAATTTTTCTCCCGCCCCCACCACCCCCTCCCAGGCCTCCTTTAAATACACTTATGCTCCACCTTTTCCTAACTCTTTGCTGTTTCATTGGCCTAGTATTGTTTGCTGACAACCTATGACTGGTAGCTGAGTGTTGCCAATAAGCCTGCCCCTGTGCAAATTTTTTCTGAGCTTTAGCCACTAAACTGATCTGCTCCTGCTCTTCTTGTTCCCCTTTCTGTTGTATATCTCACTTTAGGTTTTAAGTGAGTACCTAGGTGGGTCAAATACTTGCCCAGGAAAACACTGCACCAATACCAATCATAAGACCACCCATCCTGGTACTATGGCTTTCCTTACTGTGCTATTATTATTCCTAATGTACAGAGTACCTAACAATACAGTGCAACCCCGAAGTACCTCCATGCAAACCAGTTCTCCAATACACTTTACCAATACCTTATGTCATAACGGGCTGCTGTGCAGCCATTACTTCATCCTCCTCCTCCCCCCTTCTAGCCTATTCCCCCCCGGTTTACCACCCTCCCCTTACTGCTGCCCTCACCTATGTCTATTCGAGCACTCACATTGATCATGATAAACTGTCACTACAGTGGTGCTACCTCCTCTGCTGTATGTTATGTGCAATCTCAAAGGAATAAAAAAGCAGTCTCCATCCTTATAAGCTCCTTAAAGAAAATTATATTACTGCTTCTTCTCTGCTCAGGCAATGTGGAGGTAAACCCTGCCCCCCCCACAACTTACCTCGCCTATCGATTTTGCTGAGGCCACAGGTCTCAAGATGATGATGGTCAATATTCTAAGCCTGACCAAAGAACTTGTACAACTGCAAGCCTGGGCTGCGCATATCAACTGTAACCTTATCATACTTACTGAGTCATGGTTAAAAAAGACAAATACTGATCAACAAATTTCGCTACAGGGCTACAAACTATTTAGAGCGGACAGAGACTCTAGAGGTGGGGGTGTGGGTATTTATGCCAAATCTAAGTACTTGGTCACTAATATTAGCTGCAAGTCTTTAGCTAAGGAATTTGAGATCATCTCTCTGAACCTTCACCTCCCCTCTTCTGAATGAATTACTATTATAGGTGGTATTAGACCTCTGTCTGGTGGCAATGAAGTCCTTAATTTTCTGAAATCCATGTTAGCAGATGCAAAAACTGAAACAATATTTCTAGGGGATCTAAATATGGATTGTCTAACACCTAAATCACATTGCCTCAAATCCCTTTGCAACGAGCTAGGTCTTGGGCAATTAGTCAACAAACCTACTAGGAATAACGTTCTAAATACTGCCAACAGCTCCATCCTAGATGTGGTACTAACCACTCACCCACATAAAATATCTCACTCAGCAGTGTTTCACAATGAGATGAGTGATCATGGGATTGTTGCTTGCATAAGATCTCAAATTAAGGTCCGACCGCAGCCCATCTTTATAACAAAACGGTCCTTTTGCAAGTTCAGTGCAGTAAACTTCCTTTCTGACCTGGGCATGATCAGTTGGTAAGACCTCTACCTAGCCAAAGATGTCAATGAGGCAGCTTACACCCTTAATGACAGTCTTACTAGATTCATAAATAAGCATGTCCCTTTCATCAAAGTAAGGGTACGGAACAACTCTAACCCCTGGTTCACCACAGATCTTAAGACAGCCCTCATAGCCCAAGACAAGCTCTGGGCAAAAGCTAGGCATTCTAAGAAATCTTTGGATTGGCAGGATTTTAGAACAGCCAGGAATACCTGTGTGAAAAGTATATGTTCTGCTAAAGCTAACTATTATATCTCTACCCTAGAACAAGCGAAAGGTAACCCTCATAAAATATGGAGGACAATTAAGTCTATAGAAGGGCGGCCCACGGCCCCTTCTGTCCCAACAAAGATAGCTGCAAATGGCAAGATAGTGGAAAAAAAGTCCTTAATCCTTGAGGAACTTAACTCCCACTTTGCCACAGCTGGACTAGCTTTCGACTCTTCACCTTATGCTGGTTCTGCGGTGAGCCAGCATACCCCCCCCATAGCTAGCTCCGCACCTAGCCCCTTCCAACTGCGTGAGATAACTTTTAAAGAAGCAGAATATTGTCTCCTTAATTTAGACACCAAAAAAAGTGCAGGGGATGATGGCTTGGAACCCTTTTTCTTAAGGTTAGGATATGCCCATCTCGCTGCCCCAATTCTTCACATCTTCAATCTTTCCATTACATCTGCTACTGTGCCGTCCTGCTGGAAATCAGCACATATCCTCGCTCTGTTCAAATCTGGTGACCAGTGCAATGTAAATAACTACAGGCCTATCTCCATAGTGCCTATCCTTTCTAACGTTCTTGAAAAACTGATCCACAAACAGTTAAAATCTCACTTGGAAACCTTCTCTCTCATTAACACAGCCCAATCTGGCTTCTGGGCAAATCACAGCACAATCTCTGTGTTAGCAAAAGTAACCAATGACTGGATCTCTGCTATAGATGCAAAGAAGGTAACTGGAGCAGTCTTTTTGGATCTAAGCAAAGCTTTTGATACTGTAGATCACAATCGACTAGTCAATTGCCTTGCAAAGTTGGGTGCCACATACCATACTACCCAATGGTTCTCTAGTTACTTAACTGGGAGATCCCAAAAAGTAAAAGCAGAAGGCTGTTTATCTGCTGCCATGCCAGTTGTTAGAGGTGTCCCCCAAGGATCCATCCTAGGCCCTATCTTGTTTTCATTATACATTAATGATCTTGATTCCAACATATTTACATCCAATCTGCACTTTTTTGCGGATGATACCGTGTTGTATACTTCTGGCTCATCGCTATCTGAAGTCAAGGGAGTGCTTCAAGTGGACTTTGCACAACTTGAGCATAATTTAATAAAGGCAAAGCTTCTGCTTAATGCCAAGAAGATTAAAGCGATGATATTCTCCCGTAGTGCTGCCACAGGTATCCTCAATACCCTGCCCCAAGATTTCATTGTTACCACACTAAATGAGCCTCTGGAAGTTGTCACCAAATTCAAATGCCTGGGTATCTGGATTGATAACAAACTCTCAATGGCCATATCGAAGACGTCTCCAGAAGGCTAAAAGCCAGACTAGGTTTCTTCTTTAGAAATAGGCTCCTCTTCCCTTTGAAATTCGAAATAAGCTCGTCCAGGCCACTTTTTTCCCCCTTCTCGACTATGGTGATGTAATCTACTCCTCTACCACTCTCGCAAATCTAAGTAAACTAGACATCCTTTACCACTGTGCGTTACAGTTCATTACCATCTCCCCTTACCGTTTGCATCATTGTGACCTTTATGCAGCTGTTGAATGGACATCTCTCACTACTAGACTCCTGCTCCATGCTGGTCTATGGACTCTTAAACTGCTCCTGCACAAATTACAGAGCTATCTTTTGTCTCTCATTAGTATTTCACATAGTGCATACTCACTAAGAAAATCTGACTATTATGTTTGATATTCTGAGGACGTGGACCTCCTTTGGTAAACGTGCTATTACGCATGCCCTTCCCTCTATTTGGAACCAATTACAGACCGTACTGAAACTAACTAGCACAGTTTCAATTAACTTCTAAAAAATGCTAAGCTCAGCTAAAATAAGATACCTGCAACTGTCATTAAGCCTCTTCTTATCCCCATGTGTGCCATGTGCATCCTTTGGTAAGATCATAATTGCTTTGTGCATATTAACTACTTATTGTTTGCACTTTCATTTATATTAAGACACTATTTCACTCACCGGCTCCTGACTTATATCTACTACCTTGCTGCAGCAATCCAACTCCTACTACCCCTTCCCTTCCTACTCCTGGCTCTGTATAAGTATATACTTCTCTGATCACACTATAAAACCATTCCTACCTCCCTTATCCATTTTATTCTGTTGTTTGTCCCATCTGCCAAAATGTATGTATTGCAAACACCAGTTACCATGTTTCAATTATTAGTATGCTATCTATAAGTCGCTACCCTGTGTTACATTAATTTATTACCACCTGCAGTCATCCCATGTGGTATCCTTGTATGTATATCTTGCTTGTATTATGTGACGCTTGCATTTATGTATATATTGTTTATTAACTATTTATGTATGTATGTTGTGTAAGTCTATGTCACAGGACCTCCTTGTGAATAAGCTCGCTAAATGGAGTTTTCCTGCAATAAACTTGAACTTGATATGATGATGTTGGGGGGTTAGGGGCAGATGGAGGTATGGTGGGTCCAGGATTTAACTCAATGTCACCCGCAACAGTTAATAGCAGGAGAAGTAGTAGGAATGGTCAGATAGAGGAGGTAAGTAGCTGCTTTACATTTTTAGTAAAAAGAGAGGACATTTGCAGCCTTCTGGTGAGCCAGCTACCAAGGTATACAACTCCAGATTTTGGCAGGCATGTAAGAGTGAAATATACAGACCAGGGTTCAGTATCGAGATTGTATGGTGGGACCTCCTCACTGTGCAGTGGAGGGTGAGTAGTTATGGATGCAGCTATGAAATAGTCAGCAATACATAGAAACATTAGGCAAAATGGAATGCATAGTGCTGTGAACTTGGCCATGATGTACCAGCTTACAGATTCAGATCACACCACTGATTATTAGGGTGTAGGTAATTTGCTTTAGGTATGAACGACCCAGGACTAGAAGTGTTAGGGGAGAGCATTGAGAAGAGGATTGCAACCTCCATGAGTTGTTGCCCTCTAGTGGCTTTGCAATATAATTTTCAAATGGAAAAGTAGACAAAAAAAATAAATTTTAGTTCTGTTCACAGTACAGTACAGCAGTCCCAGTTAAGTAGCTTAATTGGCCTTGGGAGCTGTGTTTCTCTGTCTGAGCCTGTATAATTGAGGCAGCAGGCTGGGATCTGGTCAGGGCACAGCTCTGCATTTTAAATTTGTCTGCGCCACTTATCAGCCAACCCTGCTTTAGGTGCCAAAAATTCAAAAAGGGACACAGGTCCAAGCAGCTCTGTACCTTCAGTTAAGAGAAGCAGGGCAGGTTCAGCAGAGAGATATAAGCTGCAGATGGCCGTTCATTTGAGGGAGAACATCTGGCCCAAGTAGGGCAACAGAACCCCTGAGGAAAAAAGGGACAGAGAGAACAAATTATAGGCAGCTCCACAGGGGAGGACTTTAACGCACAAAAGCCAGCACAAAGAGCAGGAAGGGGATACATGAAAAATAAAAGGTTAAATGTGCAGGGCTGGTCTCTTGACTTAAATGTAGGGAAAGGTAGAGAGACAGCTAACAGGAATGGGAGTCTACAGGAAACTTGCAGGGGCTGGGAAACAGAGCAGGATTAGTCAGAAATCAAGCAGTGAAAGAAAGAAAGTTTGAATCAGAACAGAGACTTAGCCACAAAAATAAACAGTTAAGGTAAGAGTGATTTGCTACAAGCAAACTGGCAATTCACTAAACATTTAGGTGGCTAGGGCAAATTAATATAGTTAGACGTAAAGTGTTGCCCAATGGGTGCATGCAATTCTAGCATAAAAACAATGCAAAGTTCAAGTTCTGAAAGGCAGCCAAGGGCCAAATAATTTGAGTTCTGTTCACAGTACATCACAGCAGTCCCAGTTGAGTAGTTTAATTGGCATTGGGAGCTGTGTTTCTCTGTCCGAGCCTGTAGAATTGAAGCAGCAGGCAGAAGGCTGGGATCTGGTCAGGGCACAGCTCTGCATTTTAAATTTCTCTGTGCCACTTATCAGCCAGCCCTGCTTTAGGTGCCAAAAATTCAAAAAGGAACATGGTCTAAGCATCTCCATACCTTCAGTTAAGAGAAGTGGGGCAGGTCCAGCAGAGGGATATGAGCCGCAGATGGCAGTTTGTTTGAGGGAGAACTCCTGGCCCAAGTGGGAATGCCACACAGGAGGCCACTGTTTGGGTGGGGACTGCATGAGGGCATGCATGGAGGGCCCTGGGATGGGCTGGACAATGTCCCCTGCTGGCCATTGCAGCACCACAGCACCCTGCTGGACAGTGCCAGCAGTCCCAGGTCCCACAGCAGCACCACATCCCCGTACACCACCAGCCACTGCATTGGCTGGTGGAGGGGGGTGCACTGGGGAGGTACGTCTGCAGGCACAGGATAATCTGTGCCACCTGTAGCTGCCCATGTGTGTACTGAGCCAGTGGGTGGGTGGGTGCCATGTCTGTGTCCCCCTAATTGTGTGTCATCATCAACTACATCATCATCATTCTCCTCCTCCATGGCCAATGCAAGCATGGTGATGTCCTCCTCCAGAAGAAGATTGGACAAGGGATCATCAGCCAACCCAAGTAGGTGCACCAGCATATGTGCTGCACCATGGTCCTCAGCACTGGCCATGGCTCCAGAGGATGTAGATGGAACAGCATCATCCTCTGCAAGTGCCACGGGATGGGTACCAGCCAGTGATGTATCCCTGAGGTGTGATGGGGCTGAAAGGCAGAAAAAACACATGGTGAGTGACACATGGCTGTCATGCAGGTGGACAGCTAGATGTGGGTGTATGTGTATGTGAACCACAGGTGTGTCTATGCCACCACACAGGCCTGGGAGTGCCATTGTGGTCTGTGCAGCACAAATGCACTGGCAGTGAGGGACATGCAAGTGTGCAGGCATGCACACTCATGGCAGCATGTGGCACAGTACCACAATGGACAGGCTGCAGCAAGGTCAATGTCCCCCCCAGCCCTGCCACAGGCACTGCCACCCTACTGTGGAACACTGGTCCACTGTATCCGGATGCTGCATGGGCCCATTGTGGATGGCTATGTGGCACTACACATGACATGGAGGCCCCTGTGGGCATGTATAGCCAACTGCGGCCTGTGTCAGGTCACGCCATCCTGGGTCCCGCAGCATCCCACTAGTCATGCCCAGTGGCACACAAGGCTGCATGTAGGCCCATGATATGGCTGTGCACTGCCAGCAGACCTTCATGGTGCACTATGGACATGGTTCTGGCCCCTGTGAGGCATACCAGGCACATCTGTGGCTGGCACACACCACCCCTAACTGGAGGTGACACATGCATCCTCACAGTGCTGCAATGGGCTTCTGCCAGTCTGGATACCCCCAGGACACCCACAACAGATGCCTGGCTCATAGAGGCCACAATCATCTCCTCAGTGGGTGTGAGGGTTGATGCTGTGGAGGGGCCACCACCAGTCTGCCCAGTGAGGCCCATATGGCAGCAACCTTCTCCTTGGCCCTCTGCTTGTCACTTGTCATGTGTTTCATGCACTTCTGGGGCATGCCATTGTACCTCCCATGGGTGTTGATGTATACTGCCACCTCCTTCCAGCCCTTCATCCTCTCCTGCCTGGTGCCAGACATGCCCTACAGCAGTGCCTCCCGCTGGAATTATGCTTCCACCAGGGCATGCTGCTCGTCCTTAGTAAAGTTAGGTCTTTGCCTCTCAGACTGCTCCTCCTCACTGTCAGACATACTGTTTCCTGTGGACAGGAATGTGACAGGCATTTGCACATGTCCAGCATGCTCTGGAGTTGAGCAAAATCCCACAAAATGCAGTACAAAAGAGGCTGCAGCATAAGGAATGTAAACAAGCCTAACTTCCAGGCTGCAGTTCCTGTCAGGTACCTGAGGTGTGGTGTGGTGCTTTTCAAGCCCTTCTCATGCAAATGAGCTGTGGAGCAGCCAGTAATGAGATGCAAATCAGTTGACTTAGGCCTGGATTGGTTAATGAGGTGATTAGCAAATCCTGGCTAAATATTGCAAATTAGCTCCAAGCCCATCTGAATTTGGGCCACACATCTGAAATGCACTGAGCATCCCTGCATGGTGCAATTCCTAGTGCTTTCGCAATGCACAGTATCGAAGTTGACATGCATGGTGGATCATGTCTGACGTTACCTGCCATATATTGCACATCTCCCTGTGCTGTGCCATTGCCCTCAAATGTGCATATCTGAGGATATGTGCCACATGGCTGACTGCCTGTTCGGCTCAGTCCATGTATCACACATCACCCAGTGCTGTGCCATTGCACACTATGGTGCATGTCTGCACAAGTGCGCCATGTGGTTGGCTGCAAGTGTGGCACTATGTGCCCTCAACAAGATGGCATCTGTCTGTGGTCGCGTGTTCATGAGTCACTGGGTCATGACCCCATTCTCCTGCCTGGCCTTACGCTGCTGCACATGCGCAGTACTGTGCTGTTGGTGCCAATGGCACATCCCTATTGTGCATGTGCATGTCGCACAGTGCACTGCTTAGCGGGCCTACCATGCAAAAGGCATGGCCTGGGCATACATTGCACAGACTGCTACACTTTCACACAGCACTATCAGTAGACTGTTTCTAAAGTCATGGCATGCACTTCTGAGGGTAGGCCAAGGGTTCTGAACTGGTCAGAGGTGGAGCTGGCCCACTTGGTAGCTATTGTGGCCCCCTGGAGGGGCAGTTAATTGTTGGTGAGAAGCTCCAGGTGGCAAAGGCCCAGGTACGGGCAAGTGTGGGTGAGCAGCTCCAACACCAGACTGGCATCCTCAGTACTGGAGAGCAGTGCCACCACAGATACAAGGCGGAACCCAGAGAGAGCTGTGGTGGCTGTAGGACCAGGCCCCCATGGGGGCAGTGCCATGCTCGGGTGCGTATGTGCTGTGTGCATGCATTCTTCACCTGTTCTTGGGGGTGCAGCAGGTGCATGTATCCCTGTCCACTTGGCCACCAGAGCCACCAGTTGCAGGGCCAGGTCATTGGTTCCATGCATGCCATGGGTTGCCCTGTGTGGTCTGCTGGTCCACTGTGCTGTTGCCATGGCACTGTGACATCACATTGTGATTTGCCCTTCAGCCGGGCACATGTCATGCTGTGCAGTGCTGCACCATGTCACTGTTTAGGGGTGTATTTTCCAGCATGATGCTCATGGTGCTGTTCCATTGTTCCCCTTGCAGGTTGGGAGGAGCATTGATGAGCATGGGAAGGTGCTGACCACAGGTCCGGGGTGACAGGAGGTAGTGTGCAGGTGCATGGACAGTGCAGATCTGCAGGTAGGTGCACTACATGTGCTGCCTCTGTGTGTACATAGGGTATGGGGGTTGAATTGCCCACAGTGGGTCATTGCCTGCTTCCGGTGCATATCCATGTGGTGGCTGTGAAGCACACATGGATCATAGTCAGTGTCAGTGGCTCAGTAGGTAGCACACTTGCCTCTGAGGCTGAGAGATCAGAGGGCTGTGGGTTCAGTTCCCACATCTGGCACTTGGGTTAATATCCCAGTACTGACACTGTAGTGCAGCATGAGAGGGGTGCTGCACTTCTGAGGTGCCGTCTTTCAGATGAGACGTTAAACCGAGGTCCCATCTGCCTGGATTGGTGGTAGTTCAGGTGGATGTTAAAGATCCCATGGCACTTATCGAAAAGAGTAGGGGAATTTTTTATTGGAAAACAATATAAGAAAACAAAACCAAGTTAATACATAACACTATAAACATATTGCATACTACCTATGAAAACAAAAAAAAAAGAAAATCACAATATCCAATGTACAGGTGATAAAATAAAAGAAAATTACACAAAAAAAGGGTTCATCATAGAATCAACCCCCCCCCCCCACACACATATGTGAAACTGGAAGGGAAGAAAAAGAAAATTGCAGACAATATAATGCTGTATATTCAGGTAACCCCTTCAAACAAAATTAACGGTAAAGCTCTCCACCAAAATGCCACTTAAGGCGATGGAAGAGTTTTTTTCTCTAAACAATAAAGTCTAGAGATTTCACTTGTGATATGTTCTTGGAGTGCAGGTAAAGCAACCGATTTCTGTTGTAACACAAACAAACAGCGGTTGTGCCAGATGCACCATTTGCAGACTGCAAACAGCACCCTCAAAGTACCTGGAAAGAAAATCTTCCAACCTGGTCCAAAGTCCCCATAAACCAATTCAGTATACATCAAACCAGAAAATACAGGTAAGCCCCATGACTGACTCAATTTAGACCATAAAGGGGCAATATATGGGCACTCAAAAAAAAGATGTTGCAAAGATTCTAGTTGACAAACACATGTATCACGAATACTGCAAAGTTCAGACAATTGTTTATGTTTCTGATTTCCTTTGACGTTCAATTTGTCGTGACAACATAACCATAAGACGTCCCACATCTTCGCTGGAATTCTGCTTTCTAATAATTGCTTAACTAAATACTGTGAATCACAAGGTACTGTAAAACAAGGTCGCACTAAGAACATGGTGTGCAGAATAGATGAGTATAAATGTTTTCTATTTTGCAATAACTCCACATCAGGGGACACTTTCCAAAGTTTAAGTTTTTTAAACACTTCAATAAGGTATACAGAGGAATCGAATGGAATTCTTGTAAAGGGTTTCCAAACAGGAGCCTGCCATGTCTCCATAAAATATTGGGAACGGGATGCAAGGCTAAGGGCCCAACAATCTGTCCTATTATCTAAACTAGGAAATATGTTAGCATTCACAGAGATAGAAAAATAAAAAAGCACCGGGTTTATCATTTTCAGACCCCCCCTGCTTTATAGGCCAGTAAGTGACTGATCTCCTAACAGGGTTCAGTCTACTACCCCAAAGTAATTGGAAAAATAAATTATACAGCCAGGCTTCAAGAGAAAAAAGAAGAGGAAAAATATAACTAACAAGTAAACAGAGTGGCAAGATGCAAGTTTTAAGTAAAAAAATCCATTTCTTCTGGGTCATAGGAAACCGTTTCCACCGAACAATTTTAGATTCAGCGACCTCTATAGCCGAACTCCAATTGCATGCTGCTGCATCAACTGGACCAAATATAACCCCCAATATGCAAATTTTCTGGGAATGAATAGCAATCCCTCCAATTGTTGGTAATCTATCCAGTAAAGGAATGTGTACAGCACATCCCACACTTTTTTGGGTATTTAAAGCAGATCCAGAAATCCGGGAAAAGGAATGAACAATCTCAATTGCCCGTTCCCCAGAAGCTGGATCTGCTACCAGAATGCAAACGTCATCCGCGTAGGCCAAAACACACTGAAAATCAAGGTCTGGAGTTATGGAGATATGATGAATATCTTCCCTCCCACCTAATGTCCGAAGAAGTGGATCAATGGAAAAGACGTATAACAGGGGACTTAGAGGACAGCCTTGGCAGACCCCTCTCTTAATAGGGACACGGGAACCTCTCAAACCATTAACCAATGGTGTGGTGTAAGCCAATCTATACAAAATTTTAATCCAGTCCAGTAAAACTGCAGGGATCCCATATTTTTGCAATACAGAAAATAAATACACATGCGGCACCCGGTCGAAAGCCTTGGTTTGGTCTAAACTAAAAACATAACCTTGAGTGGTAGTCCCATCAAAGACTTCTCTCAAAATTTTCAGGTTGGAGAGCATGGAACGACCTGGGATTGCACAAGTCTGCGTGGCAGAAATTACATGAGCCGCCACCTGAACTAGCCTATTAGAAACTATTTTGCACAAAATCTTCCAATCTGAATTTAATAAACTAATCGGTCACCAGTTATCCAGCTTAGTTTTATCATGTGTCTGTTTATACAAAAAAATTAGATAACTGTCCGAAAAAGCGAGGGGAATAGGCAATAGGCCTTGTAAAATAGTATTATAAACCTGAGTTAAATATGGTAGTAATAAGGATTTAGCTTTTTTATAAAATTCGTTTGGAATCCCATCAGGGCCAGGGTAACCGTAGTTTTCAGATGACTTATAACAGAATCAACTTCTGCACAGGTAACCTGCTGATTTGAGAGTATAAAACACTCTGGGGAGAGAAGAGAAACTTCTAAGGAACCCAAAAAGCCTTCCCAGGAATGCAAATAATAAGCCTGTCCATATAATGATTTAGTATGGAAAGAAACCTCCTGCAAAATCTTGTGGTTATCAGTAATCCTAATACCAGAGTGAGTAACCAAAGCAGACATATATTTAGATGCCACCTGTTGGTGGCTACTATCGTAAGGATTAATTATTTTAGCAGAACCCTTCCGGCCATATTTCTGTTCCAGGAAAAGTGACGTCGTTGTCTCATACTGAGAAGCCCGCATCTCTGCTTTAACCTGTCGGATTTGGGCTGAATAGTCTAAACCCCATTCAGATTGCCAAGACATTAGTCTTTGTAGGTGGCGCCGATATTTAAGATACTTAAAATAATGATCTGAAGATACTTTTTTTGAGAAATGTTTACAAAATTTCATAATTTCAGCTTTAGTATCTTGCCACCAAAAGGCCGAATTATCATACAAGTCAAAAACAGAAATCTTATCTTGGAGAAGCTGAAACAGGTCTTGCCACCCACCTTCATCACCCAACACAGAAATATTAATTTTCCAAAAGGTATGAGTTACAGGTTTGTTAATTGGATAACTAGTGTGCAACAGTAATAAACAGTGATCTGAAAATTCACAAGGTACAACCGAATACCGTACATCATTTAACCAGTGAGAAATAAAAAAATAATCAATTCGCGTGGAAGATCTGCCTCGATGAAAAGTGTGTTCTGCAGGTGTGATACCAAAAGAAGCCCCATCCCGTAAGTCAGCAGTAACG
The DNA here is from genome assembly GCA_016271365.2 of Neoceratodus forsteri. Lineage (NCBI taxonomy): Eukaryota > Metazoa > Chordata > Ceratodontiformes > Ceratodontidae > Neoceratodus > Neoceratodus forsteri. The sequence goes on from CM028130.1 coordinate 288,336,268, forward strand.
TACAAAGTGTTGAGAAAATTGGAATCTGAATATAATTTTTGAGTAAGACCGGTTTTATCAGATAATGACAGAATACAGTCAAAATCTCTGCCAAAAATCACAGATTTGGAAGAATGAAGAAACGGCTGGATCTGTTTCAACGTATGAATCTTCTGGGTCTTAACTTGAGGGTTGTAAATATTAATAAGTCTCCATTCTTGTTGTTGGAAAACAATATCTAGGATCAAGACTCGACCCTGAATTAAATCAATTAACCTAGTGACCTGAATTTCTACCCCCTGAACCAGTATCCCTACTCCAGAACACACCTCTTCAGCTAAAGACCAAAAGGACAGACCATTCCTCCAATCCCTAGAGGCTTTCCCAATCTTCTGTAAAGAATGGAGCCTAGTGTCTTGTAAAAAAATAGTGTGCAAGGGCAAAGACAAAAGAAATGAAAAAATGGCCCGGCGTCTCTTATCATTTTTGAGACTATTGGCATTTAAGCTCCCAAAAGATATAAAGTCCCCCATCTTGGTTAGAGAGGAAATCAAGATTTTTCTTGCCACGACCTTTACCGGGAGATTTAAGCTTACATCTCTTTTTTTTTATTCAATTGGACATCCTTCAAAACCTGCTCAAAGTCAGTGAATATCTCAACTTGAGAAGACGTAATAGAGGAAGCATCAGAATCTTCCTCAGTATCCACAGTTTGCTTCCGCTTAGGAAAAATCACAAACCAGCTGGAAACCGTCAGGTCGGGGGGGGGCCACAGTAGACAGAGGTATTCCTTTCATCAGAGAGCTCCTCGTCAATCTCCTGTTTCCCACTGGGACCCAGTTAGTATCCCCAGGGGGTGGCATGTTGTCCTTCATAAAAGGGAGAACTACTGTACAAGAGGTGGAAGCCTGCACCTCATCCACCACTGGGGAGGAGGGTAAAGCCTGGGGCAGAGAACCAGGGTCCTCAGGCTGTAAGGGTTTACTGGATGAAGGTACAGTCAGAAGTGGAGGTTCCAACCCAGGATCCCCAAGGGAAGAGGGAGAAGCAGCAGGGGGTGGAGGTACCACTGCAGTATCAAAAGGTCGAAACTGGGGCCTGGCCTGAACCGACTTCTGTGCTTGAGTAACCGTCTCATGCTGGGAATCAGTAGGCCGGTCAGGGTTATTATGGGAAGCCCACGGACAATCTTTAAAAGATTGAGAGGATTCCTCACACAAATTACAATACTCATGATATAGGCAGTTGATACTGACATGGCCAGAACCAAGACATGTAGAACATTTCAGCTGGTCACAGGCACTACTGAGATGGGTCTGGGCTCCACACCGAAAACAAGATTTCGGCTGCCCTGGATAGAAAACAAAACCTCGATCTCTACCCAAATAAAAACAACTAGGCAGGTGTTGAATAGTCCCATTGATTACAGGTAATTTAACCTGTAGTTTTCACCCCCCTGTCCAGAAAAATTCTGAATCAATAATCGGATCAGGCAAACCTAAAACAGAACATTTAGTGGACAACCACCTTACAGTATCTTCTATTGCCACCCCCTCATTTTTAAACAAAACTGTAACAGTTTTTATAGTTGGTTTAGTAAGGGGAATAGCAAAAAAAGGGGCCCACAAAGGAGTATGGCAAACAGCTTGATATCTATTCCAAAAAGTATCTAACCCAGACGCATTCTTAAAACTAACATCAAAGTAGTTATCTCCAGATGTATGAATTAAAGCATAAATCTCAGAGGGAGAGGAATGGAGACTTGATTTAAGCAAAGTTTTCCCTACATAAAGACGATCAGGGAAGACATCCAGGCCACTCCTATAACGGAGGCGAACAGCATTACGCTGTTTAGCCTGTTCAGGAGGGGAATGGAACAAACCAGCAAAAGTTTTAGTCCAGTGAGGCCCCAAGGCCGGGCCAGAATCCATAGTAGCCAAGTTCCTATTACCATCCAATGCAGGGGTACGGGAAGGTTCAGGTAGGGAATCAGATACTGGTATTGAAACAGAGCGCATCCCAGTCTCCACCAAGTCAACATGAGAAGAAGCAGGAGACAAAGGAACAACTGCAGTAGGCAGGATGGGTGTATGCAATACAGTTTCATCAGTGTGCAAGTCAGAGTGTTGAAATAAACCCGGGTGTAGATACCTGCCCTTCTTCCACATGCCAGGAGGGCGGTTGCGATAAAGTAAACCCCGAAGGAACCTCAAGCGGGTCTGAGATGTCCAATAAATCCCCTTGGGGACCAGGGCCAGGCCGTGCAGGGGAGGTCCAAGAATCATCCAAAGGGGACTTCTCCCATCCTGCACCCCGAAGTGCTGCTGCGATAGTAATTCCAGAAGCCGATAGGTGGGAATCAAACCCACCACCAACTGGGCTGGATACAAAAAAGGCACAGTAAACTGGGCTGGTGATCCCTCACAATATCAGATGAAAGACTCTTAGGGTGTACAGTACCTTTCAGACAGGCAAACTCCTCTGGGAGAAGTGGAGCAGATGACACAACACTGGCTTCAAGGTGGCTGCAACACGTCTGCCCAATCCCCTCCAACTCCTGAGGTGTAGAACTTTGGCAAGAAAGTGGTGTGGGGGAGCCTAGGGGAGACTTCAGGCACTTGCATATCCACAATTCACTGCCAGTCTCCCCTGCTCCTAACAAACAATCATCACTGCAGCAGGATACCGCCAGCACTTCCAGGTTCCTGCTGGGCTCCCGTAGAAGGCTCAGCATCTCATGCGGCGCAGGGTAGCTGACCTCATTGCCAGGAGTCAGGCCAGGAGAAGCCCAGCAATGTGCTGTCAAACGAGAGAAACCAGTTACAGTAGAATGAACTGTCTGAGGGGAGGAGGAGAAAACAATGTCAGCCCCTGAATCCTGTGGTAAGTCCTCTCCAGCCACCACAGCGTCCAGTGGAATAAAAAGAGAATCAGTAGGCAAAAAAGCATCCTGTTGATTGGGTAAAGCTTCTTCCAGTATTCCGGTATGTGTAGCAGGCATGGTCTCCTGAAGCCTGGAGATAGGGAGGGAGACCAACTCCCCTATCTCCCGCATGTCCTCTTGCTCCATCTCGGAGCCCCAAGTGGCCATCGCGATGGCTGTTCCCCCACTGGTCACAGCGCAACCGCAACGGAGTAGGGGAATTTCCCCAGTGTCCTGGCCAAATTTCCCTCATTCACTAAAAATACCACCAAAAGCTTAATCTGGTTCAAGGTCAGTTGGCATTCATCTGTATCCCCCTCCCCCGGGTTGTGCCTGAAAATAGGCAGGATTTGTCTAGTGCACTTACCCGGTCAACAAAAGCTAAATAAAATAAAATAAATAAAATAGTGTTGGCAGGGGGTGATGGTCCTGCTTTTCCCATGACACCTGTGTGCTTGTCTCCTGTTGCCATGTCTAGTCATGGCTGCAGGTGCCCACTGGTGCTCGCATGGGATCATTTCAGGGCGTACATGATTGGTGCAAATGGGAGGCAAGTTCCCACGCTGTGGGGGATATGGCCACATGTCCCTTGGTGACATCCTCTGCCTGTTCACTGTGCCACTTCCCAGTTATTGTGTGGATCTGTGTCCCAGGATGTTGCCAGTGTGTGCTGTGCATGGTGGGTTGACATCCCTCTGCATGGGTCAGGCCAGCATCAGGCATGCACACACAGCCCATTGAGGAGGCTGTGACTGTGTAGTCTGTGGCACTGAGTCCATGTTTTCTGTTTCCCCAACATAGGTCATCCAGCAGCTGCTCCTCAGAGGATGCTGGGGATGTTGGTGGGTGATCAGAAAGTCACGGCTGAGAGGATACTGATGGCAATCTTTCAACGTCAGGGAGCCCAGTTGAAATTGGCCAGGAGGATGCAGGGAGAATACACCAGCTGTGGGAGCTGATGGAAAGCCAGGTGGCCCATGGCCAGGGCCATTAGGCCTCTGACCTAATGGACCTTTCCCCTGTATATAGTCCCACTGAACCCATCCCCGAACCATCTTCCCCTTTGTAAATAGTTCTACCCCTGCAGTCCCTGTTCTCCCTTCCACCCTGCCCCTCAGCCAGTTTTTGCACATAGTTCAGTATCTTCTAATAGTTTTATTGTTTCATTCTTTTTCCTGTTATATGTATTTTTGCACTGTTCCTTAAATATTTTTCTGATAACTGCGTGTGTGTGTGTGTGGTCCTCACTAACCAGTATTCCATTCACTTGCTGTCTTGCATGGTTGCCCAATGCCCCTTGCATACCACTGCCCATTTGTGACTGTGCCTTGGCATAACTGTATGCCCTGTCCACCTTGTTGTACCCCCTTTCTGTATGTTATGCTGTCCCCTTGGCCACCTCTGGGGTATCCATCAGTGCGGCTCATGTTGTCACTTGCACAATACTTCTGTTCTGGTGCAGTACATGCCTATGCTGTTTTCCTGGTCCCCCTGCTGCTGTGCTGCACTGTTTGCAGTCCTGTGTATCTGTAGGCATGTGCCAACAGGGCTGCCTACAGCCTGTGTACCGGTCTACCTCTGGACAACAGTGCCTGTTCTGTGGCTAACATGACCTCCCTGCACGGTTCCTTTGCACTGTTGTCACAGTGCATGGGTGGGCCAGACTGTCCATTGTGCCTCTGGTGCAGGGGATGCTCCATCACTGCCCTCCTCTATGACATGCCCAGTGTGCCTCTCTGTCCCCTGGGTTGGTGGTGTATGTGTGGTACTTCGTACTATGCCCATGGGGGCTGGGTCTGCATCCATTGTGCACTTTGTCAGTGCCTTCCTCCACCCCTTTTGCCTTGGGATGCTTCCTTCCCTATTTTGACTGTCATACAACACTCATTTCCCATTGCACATCCTTGTTCCACTGTCCCAGGCCAGGTTGCTCCTGTTGCTATCTTCACTTCTGCCCAGTTGCTCCAGTGCATTTCCAGGTGTGCTGGCGCATTTCAGGTTGCACTATAGCACATCTTTGCTATATTCAGACTGACATGCACTGGTGCATCTGTACCTCGCATCTTCTGAATATAGAAGTGTTTTGTGATGGCACATCTCAGTTGCACAGCGTAACCACTTGCATCCTTTCCAGGTGCATTTTTTAATATGGGGCCTTTTTAGTTTAATGGTAACACAGCGTTCCACTATAATTAACTAGAAGCTCCCTGTAATCCCTCTTCCTGCTTTCACTCATTAAAATTTCAAGCACATTCATTTACTACATCACTGCTCTATTTCTCTTGCAGTTTGCAGGCCTTACAGTCTTATTGTTTTTTTACATATATACAATCTTAAGTTAATGGTGACACAATGCTCCAATTCAATGAATCAGATGTTTCTTCTAATTCCATTATTGCTTATGTGGAATCACTCAAATATCTATTTTGCAGTTTCAAGCATTTTTAAGAAGTTCGTTTACTGTGTCAATACTCCGTTTTCTGTGCAGTTAGCAGACTTTAAAATCTTATTGTTATTGCAAGCATCTTATTGTTATTGCAAGTAGAATAACCTTAACATTTCTTAATCCGTCAGCTACTGGAGGGCATCTGATGATGCAGTCAAGTTTCAGGGCCTGTGGAGTATCCGAGGTTGCCCACCCTTGTCTGTTCCCTGGCGGGGTGGTTTGCTCTTGAGAGCACCTCTGTGAGTCCTGGGTCAGAGCCATGGGGCCGGGTTGCCATCTGACTTGGTTCTGAGGTTGAGTAATGGAGGGTGGACATTCTCAGATGCCTTGGGGTAACTGGGGATGGCTGTTGAAAAGTGACCACCCCGGGGCCTGGGTCGGACAGTATTTGGTTTGCTGGAGCAATCCTTGGGAGGATTATCTTTTGCTGCTTCATCCTGTTGGTGTCATTTGGCAGTGGATTCGATGAGGACCTGAGCACTGACTTCTGAGAGTTTGCTGTGTCTTCACAGGTATTGGGCAGGTTGGTGGAAGACTTGTTTTAATTATGGAATGTTTTTGGCAGTGAGAGTGCCTCTTTTGTGCTACATTTTTCCTTTTTAATTGAAACAATTGGGCAGTAAGAGTGTCCAGTACCATAACTAGACTTGAGTTGTGGGAAGTGAGAGTTTGTTCAGCCTTCTGCTTGTTGATTAAATTGTGGTTTGTGCAGACCCTCACAAAATGGCCTGAACCAAAATTGTAAAATAATGACTATAAACTTATCCTCACATCATCTCTTTAAGACATTTTAACATAAACTGAACTACATTTTGAACATGTATCTCCCTAAACTGCGGTGAATTCTACTATTTTGTAAATCGGGATTAGAAAGGGGGGATTTTGACGTTATTGTACTAGTGGCTGGAGTCGAGTGTGTGAGTAAGGTATGAATGCTTGTATGTGTGTTGACTTACTTTTTGTTTTAGCATTTACTTGGTGATTTATTATTGTTAGGGGGGTAATTTGTAGGGTGGATTTTATTATTTGTGCTATTAATTAATTTGGGTATCTGTATGAGTTGTTTTGTACTTTGGGGATTAGCTTAATTGGAGTGTGGGTGGGTGTGTGGATAGAGTGTATGTGGGAATTTATTTACTGCTGCTAGATATTTTAAGGTTATTATGTGTTGGAAGGGGCTGTTGGCTGTCAGGCACTACTCCCTCAACTGGTTCAGGGACCTCCAGCTCTTTGACTGTCCCCCTCTGCCGATGGAGGTTTATAGGCATTGTAGGGCTTTGGGACTACTAATAATATACTTTATTTGTATCGCACCTTTCTAAAACCAAGGTGCCATTACAGCAAGCTTACATAAAAACAATAATATAAAACACAGCTACAATAAATATTCAGTTCAAAATCCAATAAAACATCAACTGGGATATGCTTGATATCATAAGTGGGTCTTTAAGGCCTGTTTAAATTCCTCCAAGGACGTGCACTCCTGAAGCGGGTGGGGTAGAGGATTCCAAAGGGCTGGGGCTGTGTATATAAAAGCACGAGCCCCTGAAGATTTAAGACAAATCCTTGGAATCTCTAGCAACCCCTTATCCTCTGAGCAGAGCGATCACTTAGAACAGTAAGGTACCAGTAGCTCTTTCAGGTAGTCCAGGCCCAGTCCGTGTAGGGCTTTATAAGTCAGAAGACCAACTTTAAAAGTGATCCACCTCTGTATTGGCAGCCAGTGCAGTTCGCTCAGTACTGAAGAAATATGACAGGTACGAGGAGTACCCATCAATAACCAAGCTGCCGTGTTCTACACTAGCTGCATGCGGCGGATATCAACCCCTGGTAGCCCTAGATACAGGGAGCTGCAATAATCAAGATGCGAGGTCACAAAGACATGTACCAGTGTAGGCAGATCACTGGAAGGAATTAGATACTTAATCCTGGAGATGTTTCCTAGATGATAAAAGGATGATTTGACAAGTGCTGATACCTGCGATCGCAGTGTCAGCCCATCATCAAAAATCACCCCTAGGTTCTGCACCCATTCAGAGGTAGGGAGCTGGGTGCTACCCAGAAATAATCCTGAAAGCAAACTAGCTCCCATCCCCTCTATCCAGTGACCTGGATCCACAACCATCACCTCCGTCTTCTCTGAGTTCAACCTCAACCAGCTCGAATCCATCCAGTTCTGAATTTCAGTGAGGCAGTTGTTAAGTATCGAGATCTCTATCTTGGTTAGATGCAAAAGATGGGTAGAACTGGGTATCATCAGCATAGCAGTGAAACCTCAGTCCATACCTTCTTACAATGTCTCTGAGGGGCAGCATGTACACTGCGAATAACATGGGGGACAACACCGAACCCTGAGGAACCCCACATAACAGACTGGGCTGGAAGAATTAATTCCCAACACCCACCTCTGAGTTCTGCCAGTGAGGAAAGATCTAAACCACTTGAGGACTGTACTACACAGGCCACAAATGAATCTCAGACATTGGATCAGTATTCCATGGTCTACAGTGTCAAACACTGATGAGAGATCAAGAAGAACCAAGATAGAATGGTTCTTTCAATCTCTAGCCATCAGGAGATCATTGAGCACCTGAACCAGCACAGTCGCAGTACTATGCCTCTTTTGAAAACCAGACTGGAGTGGTTCATAGATGTCATGGATGGTCAAATTGTTCTCCAGCTGTGTGGTCACTACTTTCTCAATTTACCTTCCCCACATAGGGAAGGTTAGAGATTAGCTTGTAGTTGGCATGGCAGTCTGGGTCCAAAGAAGCTTTCTTCAGGAGGGAGGTTATCACTGCCGCCTTCAGGGAACTAGGAAACTCACCCATCTTCAAGGAGCACCAGACTATCCATGCTAGGACAGGGCAGATATTATTATCAGAACAACCCTTGATCAGGGAAGTTGGGCCTGGATCCAAACTACAGCATGTAGGGCACATACCCTGGACAATCCGCATGACATCAATGAACTCTGGCTGGTCAAAGGAACTCCAGGAGAGCCTAGGGTCAGTGATCAGGTGCTGATCCATAGCTTCTCCCATAGAGGGTGCAGGTTGGAGTACCGCCCTAATGTCAGTCACCTTAGCCACAAAGAAGCAAGCAAGCTCTTCACACTCTACTTGGGAAAAAGCTCTTCGAACCTGCAGGCAGGCTGGGTTGCACAGCCTGTTTACAGTTCGAAAGAGCTGAGCTGGTTGGTTCCAAGCAGTTGCAATCTCCCCAGACAGGAACTCTGCCTTCTTATAGGAGATTGCGGAATGATAGACTTGATAATGCTCCAACAATCTAAGATGGTCGGCATCAAGGGCGGATCTCTGCCAGGACCACTCCAATCTTTGTCCTTGTCACTGCATCTCCCTCAAGGTCCCATCAAACCATGGGGACCAAGGGTGAAGAGGGAGAGGATGAATGTGGGCTGGAACAATGACATCCAGAGCTGAGGAGATGGCCTTATTATAGGCCAAGATCAAGGCATCTGGCTCATTGCTCACTCCAGAGAGCTCTAATAGGTCAAGCACTGCCACCAAGCCATCAGAGCTTACATCTTGTAAAGGGCGGTACCTGACCATCTCCACGGGGGTAGGCCTATGAAGGACAGTGCAAAAGCTGAATCCCACAGTGTAGTGATCAGACTAACGAAGAGGTTCCACCCCCAAACTGAAGGCTTCAATCCCCAGGGGGAAGCCTAAGTCAAGGGAGTAACCACCTTTATGAGTGGCAGAAATAACAACTTATGTAAGGCCCAAAGATGTCATCAATTTGAGGAAGTGTTGTCCAAATTGTGAGAGTTCGTCATCAACCCAGGCATTGAAGTGACCCAGGACCATCAGCCTGGGCATCTCGAATACCATGTCGATCACAAAGTCCACTACTTCCTGCAGAAAATGCTTCTCATCACCCAGTGGACGGTTGATGAGGGTGATCTTCAACCCACACCTGCCACTACAGTACACTCGAATGACTCAACCTCCTCAACTGGTACACTCATGAGGCCCAGCTTGGTCTTGAAACATACTGCAACCCCCCCCCACTCAAGTGGTCCAAGCTTAAGCAGTGTAACACCGATTACCCAGCAGGAATAGCGGCCTCTAAAATGGGGCTTGCATTCTCATCCAGCCAGGTCTCGGTAATGCACACCAGATCCACAGACCCAACAAGATCTGCAATAACTGCAGTCTTGTTTTTGATGGATCTGGCATTACACAACACTGCTTGGGTAGGATGGGCCTCCGGAGCTGCTCGGGCTACCTGCCCACCAATATTGGTGGTGTCCTTTGGTATGGAAACCAGACATGCAGGACCATGTTCCAGATTCATTTCACCCCAGGGCATCTTCTGGACCTTACTACCTCAATATGGTGGTCCCGCTCATTCACCCTCCACTGTTCACATCCCCTAGCTCCCCTCCTCGCCCTATGAGCAATACCCAGAGCTCTACAGGGCTGGTATGCTGATAGCTGTAATGGGGGAAGGGCAGAGGGCACAAAGGGCGGAGGACAAATAGTGCACAATGATGGAGACAGGCCTCCAACACATACTAAAGAACCCAATAATAGTTAAAAAAAAGGCAAACCCCTTAAATTTAATAATTAACTAAACTCCCAAAGTAAGACAAACCCCAAAGTAAAATATAAATACAATACCCTGTCCCACCACTCTTCCTTTTGGGAACAGTAAACATAACACACAAAAACAAAATAACCATAACAAATTAAACCCCCTTATTTACCACTTCCCCCCTTTCTCTCACAAAGGGGAGAAATACAGCAAATGTATTAAATCAAATTAAAACATCCACCCCACAAACATGGAGGGGACAAAAGAGAAAAAAGAAATTAAAATGCACTAAAACCCCTTCCCATACAATCCAATATTTCAAACAAAGCATAAAATCCCAGCATAACAGAAAATTGGTCTGAATTGTCCATGTACGTCCAAGGTAATGATGGTATAGCAATTAGCCAGAAATCCCAAATTGAAACTTCAATTCACAGAAAAATAAAATTAAACAGTATATATACTAAATTAAACCAAGAATATGAAAGTAAAACTGAGACACTGGAAATGCATCCCCCTCTCACTAGGTGCATCAGAAATCAAGTGTCAAATGAAATAAGGGGCCCCAGGTCCTCTCACTCCCTGGGGACTCCAAAATAATACACAGCACTCTCACTGCCCAGATGATGATCCAAAAACATAAAAGTTTGAGATCTGACAGTAAGTTGTTGTCTCATCCAAATTTCTCAGAATAGGAATATCCCACTAAAGGTCCTGATCTTGCTCACAGCTGTTAACATTCATGAGTCCTTCCCGTGAGGGCAACCACCAGAAATATCTGCCCCACAACCTCGGCTCCTCACCTAAGCCAACCCCCCAGCTGGCCCAGAGAGGGGCCTTGGAGGACTCTAAACCCACCAGCCGGTTCCCCAACTAGTCCAGGCACAGCCCTCCCATACAAGGCAGATTCCAGTCAGCCAGCCACCCACAACAGCAGAACCCCGTTATTTGAGCAAATAAAGATAGATTTTCACTCTCAGTCCAGACTTGATATCCCCTCCAAACAGGAACCACTTCTAGACCAAAAAAACTCAAAATCCATGAACAATCTCACTATTAATCCCAGGATATACACAGACTCAAGTTCCATAAGCAATCCCACGATTAATCCAGAAGTTGCAACCCACAGTATAATCCTCTTCAACTCCTTTTCGATTCTGCTCCAAAATCCAATTGGCTCCACAAGCTCACAGGACAGGGCACAGTCCTATCTTGAAATTCACTTAATTTCCTCTACATTCTCCTCCTTGATCTTGAGACAAAACCCCCCTTTTTAAGTTGCTATCTCCTGGCTCATGATAACATCCCAGAACAGACCAGGGGAGCAAAATTTAAAAACTTTCCTTTTGTGATCGGAGCGGCAATGGAGCTCAGCTGAACAGCCCCAGTACATGCTATGCAGTTGGTAATGACCCCGGTAACGCTTCAAGCAGACTAACTAGCTCACTGAGGGCCCTATCTAAACTAAAAACAACTTAGCGATAAAACAATAAGATAGCAGCAAAAATAATCAAAATAGGCAGAACAGAATAGAAATGAAACAAAGTTTTTGTGAAACAATAAGAACAGCAAATGGAGCAGTTTTGTAAAACATAAAACAATAAAGGAGCAGACAAAGCAATCACAGTACGCCTAGTGCGGTGGCCATTTCCATGGTGGTAACCATACGGGGATGGTGATCATTTGACTCGCACCAAAAAAATACCAGAAGGAGGAAGAAATGGTGAGTAAATAGGTCTGGGCCTGGTGGGGGTGTGGAGCAGCATGGGCGGATTGGGGTTGTGGGGACAAGGAGACACCCTAGGGCAAAATGGGTCTGGGAAAGGGGACCTCCCTGCCTGATTCCCATACCCAAGGGTTCCACTTTAAGTGGGCAGGCACCTCGGTCTGCCTCAGCAACCTATCCTACTCAGGCAGTGTTGTGCAATGCCATGATTTGTTCGGTCAACTGACCTGGCTTACATCACCGAGACCTGGTTGGAAGATAATGCTGGCCCAAAAAAAGCAAACTGGAGCAGTCCAGGAAGAGGGTACAACCTCACAGCAAAAAGGATGTACATTCCTGGAAGGCAATGGTTGCAAATACTAGGAGCCTAACCAACAAACTTCGCAAACTCACAGACATCTTGGAAACAGAAAGGTTGGACTGGATGGCTGTAACAGAAACGTGGTTCACGGAAAACCACAGATGGGATACAGCCATTCCCAGTTACAATCTGTTCAGGAAAGGTAGGCATGGCAAAAAATGAGGGGGGCAGCCATTTACATTCAGGAGGAAATAAAAGCAACAGAAGTAAAAGGGCATCCTGGGGACTTCGAGTCACTGTGGCTAACAGTACACATGGGCAAGGGAAAACCCTTCAGAATTGGCTTCGTGTACAGGCCCCCAAATCAAGAAGATAAAGGAGACAAAGACCTAATAGAGTAAATCCACAAAATGTCCTATAAAGGTAAAGTAATACTGTTGGGGGACTTCAACCTATTAAATATTAACTGGAGCACACTAACAGCAGCAACAAGAAGTAGGAACTTCTTATTGTCACTACAAGGCGCAGGACTGTGCCAACTTTTTAAAACCCCAACATGGGAAGATGTCATTCTTGATCTGATCCTCAAAAATTTGGAAAGGATCAAGGACATTAAAGTGGGATGCCATATGGGCAACAGCGACCACTGCATGGTAAGCTTTAAGGTAAACATAAAACAGGACATCAGCCACTCAAAGATAAAGGTGCAAGATTTCAGAAAGGCTGCCTTCCAAAACATGAGGAACAACATAAGTGGACAGTTAATGGAAATAGAGGTTGAGGAGGTGAAGATCATGTGGAGGAGACTTAAGAGAGCAATAAAGACTGCCACAGATCAATGTGCCAGATGGGCCAGCAAAGCAAAAAGAAAAATAAATTCTCTATGGTTTTCCAAGGAAGTGGCTACCACAGTCAAAGAAAAAAGGTGTACAGCATATACCAGGAAACCAAAACTGAGACTGGGAGCCATACAAGGAAAAAATGAGTGAGTCTAACAAACAAATTAGAAAGGCAAAAGCACAGACAGAGGAAAAGATATCAGAAGGGGCAAAGAGAGGAGACAAATAGTTTTTTGATACATTAGGGAATGTAGGAAGGCAAAAGGGGGGATAGTAAAGATTGCTATTGAAGAAGGGAAGTGCACTAGGCATGACCCAGAGAAAGCTGAAATCCTCCAATACTTCTGCTCGGTGTTTACCAAAGAGGACCCAGGGGATGGCCCATCCCAGAAAAAGCACAACACCCTAGGACCGGGGTAGACATGAGTCCCTTTACAGAGGTTGAAGAATGGGAGGTGCTAAATAAACTAAAAGCAGACAAAGACATGGGACCAGACGAGATGTACCCCAAAATCCTTAAGGAACTGGGGGCAGAATTACCAGCCCCTCTGGCACTTCTGTTCATGAAATTCTTGAAGGGTGGTGTGGTACTCGAAGACTAGAAAAGGCAATAGTGGTTCCACTTCAGAAATCAGGCTGTTGTGAAGAGGCTAGTAATTACAGACAGGTGAGCCTCATGTCTATAGTAGGGAAACTAGTGAAAACACTACTCAAACATAAGATCATAGCATTCCATGAAACCAGCAGCCAACAAGACCCTAAACAGCACAGTTTCACAGCAGGTAGGTCATGCCAGACAAATCTGCTCGAGTTTTTTGACTGCTACAAAAATAGTGGATGACAGTGGGGCAGTAGATGTGGTTTACCTGAACTTTAGTAAAGCCTTCGACTCGGTTCCACACAGAAGGCTGGTAAAAAAGTTTGACCACACAGGGGTTGGTCCAGAAGTAGTCAGATGGGTACAAAACTGGTTACAAGGCAGAACCCAGAGGGCACAGGTTAATGGAATACAATCGACAGAAGGCAGGGTGACCAGTGGGGTGCCCCAGAGTTCAGTGCTGGGGCCTCTGCTCATCTATGTTTTTACAGCAGACATCGCTGACAGACTGGAAGAGAAGGTGTGTCTGTTTGCAGATGACAGCAAGATATGTAACATGGTGGACCCCGCAGAAGGAGTGAGCAAGATGGAAGCTGACCTCAAGAAACTAGAAGAATGGTCTGGAGTGTGGCAGCTGAGATTTAATGCCAAAAAGTGCAAGGTCATTCACATAGGAAAGAAAAATCCAAGAAAGGAGTATTACCTAGGAGGCAAAAGACTGGCAGCCTCAAACCAGGAATGAGATCTGGGAATCATAATCTCAGATGACTTGAAGGTTGATAAGCAGTGTGAGATGGCAACATTGAAGGCCAACAGTATGCTGGGCTGCACTGGGAGGGGAACTGCATGCAGGAGGAAAGAGGTGGTACTATCACTGTATAGATCGCTCATCAGGCTTCACCTGGAATATGGAGTCCAATTCTGGAGGCCTCACCTCAGGAAGGACATTGACCGGGTGGAAATAGTACAGAGAAAGGCAACAAAAATGATTCGGGGTCTGCAGTACATGTCCTATGAGGAAAATTAGAGAACTGAATATGTTCTCCCTGGAGCAGAGAAGAGAGAGAGGGGAAATGATTGAAACATTCAAATATATAAAAGGCATTAACAAGGCAAAGGCACAGGAACATTTTTACTTCAAGAAGGGCTCCAGGACCAGGAGACATGACCTCAGGCTGCAAGGAGGGGGGTTCTCTACCAACACCATGAAGTTATTCTTCACAGAAAGAGTGGTGGATGCCTGGAACAGCCTGCACAAAGAGGTTGTGGGGGTCATCATTGTGGGGGGATTCAAGAATGCATGGGATAGACACAAGGGAGCCCTGAATACAAAGGGGAACTAGAGTTTCAAATAGGTCTAAAACAAGTGGACAGACTGGATGGACCTAGTGGTCTCCTTCTGCCATCAACTTCTATGTTTCTATGTAATATTGGAATCAGCAATTCCGGCTGGTTACTCGGTGATACACCGCCCGAGAGAGGATCGTATGGGTGGGTGTGGGGGGTTGCATTTGTTTTAAGTCAGATCTGGGCCTTGTAGACATCGTGGTGGAAACAACCTGATCCTCTGAGGGCATCCCATGTGCGGGTGCAGGCTGCAGGATACTTATCATCTATCATCCACCCAGGAGTGAGAGAATTCCTGCAGGAAGTAGCAGACTTCATTGTCTACCTTGTCTTGTCTTAGAGTCCCTCAGATGGTTAATTCTGGGGGATTTCAATGTGTGGGTCGACAATGAACTCTCGCATTTTGAACAAGACTTCTTCCAACTGATGAACTCTTTGGGCCTGACACAGGTAGTTACCTCTGCTACCCATAGTCTTGGGCACTCACTCGACCTGGTATTCCTCCTTGGGAAGGCGATCTCCAACTTGGTGGTGGAACCAGCTAGATGGTCAGACCACAATTCTGTAAGGTTGAGATTCGAGGTCCCCTCAATAGACCTGCCACTATGGAGATGGTCCAGTACAGCCTTTTATGTGGTCTGACCCCAGATGGTCTTATGATGGTGCTGGACCTATCAGGTTTGCCAAGTACAAGCAGGGAACTGGTGCTAGCCTATAATGAGGCAGAGACAGATGCCCTCAATTCCATGGCTCCAGTCCGTGTTTGACCCCTCACTCTTCTCCTGAAGTCCCCTTGGTTTGATGGGACTTTGACAGTGTTGAGGCGAAGGGGCCGAAGGTTTCGTACTGGGTGTTGCAGGCGGAAGAAGACTGTATGCCCATTTGTAAAACCTACCTGCATCAGCGGGACCTATCAAACCCTTACATAAATTCTTTTACTATTAAATAGTTCATTGTCTAGTTTCTTCTTAAAAGCCTCTAGTGTGGTATTATACGTAACCTCGCTAGGTAGTTCATTCCAAATTCTACCAGTCTGATGGATGAAAATATGAAACCTGTTGTTGTTAACAGTATTTAACTTAATTTGAAGTTTGGGGCCCCTCAGACAGTTGGGTTTTACATTTATTTCAGTTCCCATCTCTGACATCAGTTCTGCGTCATGTAATATCTTATACATGTACAACAGATCTCCCCTGGTTCTTCTTTTCTCCAGAGTATATAGATTCAATCTACATAACCTGCTCTCAGGCCACACATCTGCCACATGGGACCATGCCTTTGTTAAATGGACCTAGCAGTAATTGCTGTCCTTTTAGTGGGTTCTTCAGTGTCTATTCTGAGTGCATTAACTTATCTCATACAGTTGGTGCTCTCTTGATATTATATAGGATCATTGCTCATATAGACCTCTTGGTGTTGGATTTTCTTGCAGAATTTTCTATTTGTCTAGCAGAATCTTTCTTATGTGCATGCCTGTCATATGTCATGTGCCAAAGTTTACTTTTCATGCTGCATTATCGGTTGTTTTTGTGTATCAGTGTTTGTTCCCCAGTTACATTATTGATCTTTTCTGTTGCTGTTATTAGAGTTTTATTCTTGTATTTTCTCTCTCTGAATCTATTTACCATTTTAATTTGCTCTTGCTCAAAATCTACTTCTTGACTACAGTTCCTTTTTGCCCTGAGTTGTTGTAAATATGGTATGGTTTCTATCCGCTTCTGCGGATGGAAACTGAGAGCATGCAATTTTGTATTGCTGTCTATGCTTTTTCTGTATAGTTTTGTTTCTAGCTTAATTCCCATCTTAGTGATGTTGATGTCAATGAAATCAGTCTTGGTTTTACTTGTATTGAGAGGGAATTTTAGATTTTGGTTTCTGGTGTTTAAGTAGTCTTTAAATTCTTCAAGGAATTTTTCATCTCACTGCCAAATTAATAACACGTTGTCTATGAAATGTTTCCAAAATAATCTATTTTTATGGAATCTATTTCCTTCCTCTTCCTTAGTTAAAACATGTTTTTTTTTCAAAGTCACCCATGTATACATTACCTTGCCCAGGCATCATGCTGCTACCCATCAAAGTTCCTTTTATTGTGTGTAATATACACTATCAAATCTAAAGTAATTATCTAGAATAATCTTGACCATCTCTTATAGCAGCTGTGTCTTTGGTTTACTGCCTTGCAGTCTCTGTTCTAGTATTCTCCCTAATTATGTGACCCTTTCGGCATGAGAAGTAGATGTATGCGGTTCTTTTACATCAATAGTTACTAAAGTGGTGTTTGACATCTCTTTGTGTCATTGCATTCTTTTAGTAAATGTAGTACATGAATTGTGTCCTTGATGTATGTGGGGATATTCACTATCTAGGGTTGAAGAAAGTGATTTGTGTATTTAGACAGGGGTTCCAGGACTGAGTTTCTCCTGGACACTTTCAGTCTACCAGGTGATTTATATCTTTGTGTATTTTGGGAAGGGTGTAGAATATAGGGGTTCATGGATGTTTCAGTATTAACATCTCTGCTTCTCAATCTTTTATCCAATCAATGTTTACCATCTCTTACAGAAATTCTGCAATTTATTTTTTAATCCAAGGTAATGGGTCTGTTGGTAATCTGGTATAATTGGTTTCTTCCTTCAATAAATCCATACACGTTGTTACATATAGTTCTGCATCTTGTATTACTACAACTCCCCCTTTGTCAGTTGGTTTTATGATTACTGATGCATCTTATTCTAGATTGTGCAGTGCTGTCTTTTTTTTTTTTTTGGAATATTTGGCTTAGTAGATCTGGAGTCTGACATCAATTCTTTAAGTTTCCTCGCTACAGTATCAATGTATATTTCAACTGCATTGTTGTCCCCTATTTGTGGCATATATGAGGATCTGATTCCTAAAGTAGACTTTAATGCTGTCTTCTCTTTGTTTTGGGTTCTAGATTGGCAAATTGGGCTTTCAGGCAAAGGTTCCTATAAAAATGTTGCAAATCATCCTCTATTTGAAATTTATCAGTTTGCTTTGAGATGGAAAATGAAAGACCTTGGGATAAGACCTGGTGTTCTTCTACTGTTAAATTTTTGTGGTCTAAGTTGAAAATCATGGTATGCTCCTACCTCTGAACTGTCTCATCTGCCCTCACCTTCTTATTCCTCCACCTACTTCTTCTATTGTTCCTATTTCTTCTTTGTTTCTGAGGTTGTATCTGTCCAAGGGACCCATCCCTGGATCTTGTGTTACTGTGGTAATCCCTGTTTTTGCCTGAGTAGTTGATTCCTCCCTCCTGTCTAAAAAAGGTTATTTGTTTTGGTATGGCTTGTGTGAACTCCTTGTGTAACTCCCGGAGCTGTCTGACCCTGAATCTGTTTGTGTACCTTGCCTTTTGTATTTTTTTGTACTTATAGACTCTATTGTTTCTATAATGAGCTGTGTCTCTTTGAAATTTCTTTATTTTGGTTTCCTTTATTGATTTTTTTCATGGTCAGCTAGTTTTATTTTTACATCCTCTAACCATTGGTTGAATTCATCAAGTTTTAATTTAATTTGTAAGGCTTCCTCTTGGGACTGGATGTTCTCTGGTAGTTTTTCTCTAGATTTGATTATCACTTCTATCAAAGCATACATGAAATCTGTGCTGCAGAGTGTTCTAATTCTATCCCATTTTTTTATTCAAAACCTCATCCTCAATGCCTAGGCTTGGTTCTACTGCCACTCTTAAGCCTTGTGGGATCCTTTCAAATTCCAGATATTTGGCTAATGTCAGGCCATGCCATTTTAGTCTTAGATCCTTTGACTTTCAGTTTTCTAGTTTTTGCTTAACTGCCTTAGAGCTATCAGCATCTGTGATGGTGAGGTCCCTATTTCCTTTCCTGGTGCTGAATAAATGCTCCCTTTCTGCATCTGTGAAAGTGCAGAAACTGTAGCTGCTCTCAGCACTGTCATCTACACCTGAGAAGACCTCTATATCTAAACCAGTTTTTACACAATGAAGTACGTACACTTGTTTTATATTCACAGTAAAAAGCTTATATGCAATAGAAATATTTTTATATTTTCCAGTTACAACAAATCATAGGTGAAACCAATGTTGTCATGCATATTTTGTAGAGAATTCCAATGATAACACTGATATGTCCATGATGCGGTTCGCAATGCAAATATATGTCTATAAGTGAATGTCCTTAAGTAAAAGATGGCTCAAGGAGCCAAAAATGTAAAGTAGGGGTCTCAGGGCAAATCACTTCTTTTTTGTAGTTATTTTCTGGTAGAGAGTACCATTTTCTGAATAACTTCATGAAACAGGAAAAGGGGGTGTGGCCACTCTAATTCAGAAAGAATTGTTGTCTACACCAAAGTTTCTTTAGATAAAAGCAATTATCCCCAGCCCCAGCGTTTTGCCAAGAGGCTTCTTCAGGGGGCTATAAGCAAAAGATAAATACATATATAAGCAAAAGATAAATACATATTTTTACAAATTATACCTTAATAATATTTAATCTTCTTTAGTAGTTTCTTCTATGAACTTAATTCTTGTCCTTAATCAATGACATCAACTTTCTACTGATATGCAGATATCAATTTATGTTATTTTTTTAGCATTATTTACAATACTTTTCGATATACACATTCAACAAATTTCAACATACCTTCAACAGCCTCTTGCTTTCATGTTCATATCCTAGATACTGATTTGACATTTTTACTGGCCCATGGGCTCCCTCCTGTCTGCTCCATCTATGTGATATTTTCTTTAATACTGATATGGCCTTATAAAATGCAAAGATATCATTGTTTTATTTACACTTATCAGTTCCTGTAAAACAGTTCTAAACTTAAATTCTTTTTAGAAACTTTTGTTATTATAACTTTTTGTTATTTTTTTGGTATTTGCTTAGTGTTAGTTTTTCTTGTCATCTGTAATTTTCAAGCTGTAAAAGTTTATTAATTGAAAATGAAAATATTCATTAATAAGTATAGACATTTTCTGTTTTAATACCAAAAGTTAATGAGATTTTTATACATACTTTTAAAGCAGTTCATACCGTTCTTTCTTTGTGAAGAGAGAGTGTTTTTTTTTTACAATTTTGTGTGTTGCTCTGCTCCCATAACACAATCTATTGCAGTTTTTTATATATAGACAGTTTTAGTTTAATGGTAACACAGCATTCCACTACAACTAACTAGAGGTTTCCTCTAATCCCTCTGTTGCCTGCTTTCACTCATTAAAATTTCAAGCATACTTAGCACATTTGTTTACTACATCACTGCTGTATTTCTCTTGCAGCTTACAGACTTTACAGTCTTATTGTTTTGTACATATATACAATCTTAAGCTAATGATGACACAGTGCTCCAGTACAATTAATCAAATGCTTCTTCTAATTCCTTTATTGTTTACTTGGAACCACTCAAATATCTGGTCTACAGTTCAAGCATTTTTAGCAAGTTTGTTTACTGTATCACTGCTCCATTTTTCATGCAGTTAGCAGGCTTTAAAATCTTATTGTTACTGCAAGTAGAATAACCTAAGCAGTTTTTAATCATATCTTGATATGTTGTCAATGCTTTATTAACTTATTTTTAGCATTAATGCTTCTGTTCAACACGCTTATGTTCACTGTGGATTTAGTGAACTTTGCAGATGTGCAGAGCAGAGCAGCCCATCCAACCCTCTTGCACCCATACGGAGCTGTGTGAAATGGTTGCATCACCTGTTAACATGATAATGTTGTCGCAGTGGACACATCAGCCACCATATGGGTACATTAGCTGTTGTGTGTCCTTTCTTGGAACTAAGCCACAAACAAAACTATACAGAAAAAGCACAGGCAGAAATACAACATTAGCTCCACAAAAGCTGATAGAAAACATTCCATATTCACAACTACTCAAGGCAAAAAGGAACTGCAGTCAAGAAATAGATTTTGAACAAGAGCAAACTAAAATTGTAGGTAGATTCTGATACAGAAAATACACAAATAAAACTCTAATAACAGCAACAGAAAAGATCAAGAATGTAACTAGGGGAACAAACACTGATACACAAGAACAAAACAGATAATGCAGCATGAAAAGTAAACTTTGGCACACAACATACAACAGACATGCTCACATTAAGAATGATTCTGCTAGAAAATTGGGAGTTCTTCAAGAAAATCCAACAACGAGAGGTCTATTTGAGCAAAGATCCTATATAATATCAAAAAAATCACCAACTATATAAGTTAGTGCACACAAAATACACATCAAAGAACCACTAAAAGGACAGCCATCACTGCTGGGTACATTAAACAATGGCATGGTCCCATGTGGCAGATGTGTGGCATGTAGCCACAAATCAAAAAAGGACTACTTCCAGCATCCACATACTGGTGTGAAATATAACATGAACTCTCACATTACCAGCAGCACAACAGGGGTGGTGTATGCTGTACAATATCCTTGTAATCGTCTATATGTAGGCAAAATGCTTAGAGAGCTTAAAACAATGATCTCAGAACATAAAAGCAGGATTAGAAACAGAGACAAAAAATCCACCTTAGCAAGGTGCCATATGGAAAGGGGACACACAGCAGTACAAATCCACTTTTGGGGCCTTAAACAGGTACCTGAGCCCACGGGGGGTAACTACAACAAAATAGAGGAAAAGCATGAGATGTGTTGGATACATGAACTGGGGACTTACACAGAAAACTGGGGACTTAATGAGGAAGTAAACTGGCAAGCATGCTGATAGCACATATACTACAAAGAGACAGGGAATACCTAACACTACATAAATGTAAGAAAAGCATATGAGAGGTCAAACAGATTCTTCTCTGACAGGTCAAAAAGAAGAGCAATTAATTTGATAACAAAAAATAAATGTGAATAGTCCATAGAAAGCCTGAATATAAGATTCTGACTTCCTAAGAGATAAAAAGGAATTCTGATATAGGAAATAAATGCTGGCAGTACATGCACTCCTAAAATAATTGGGATCAGTGCAAAGAGATAGGGAGCATCACATCAATAGAGAAATATTTGAAAGTTTGAAAACTAAGTGATGGGAGGTTAAATAGATTGACCTTCAGAATGAAAAAAATCAAGGATTTGCTTTCAGATAAGTAACAAACCAGGACATTGGGAAGCCAAATAAGTCAATACCCAGTACACAGAAAAATGAAAGACTTGTAAGAACAAAAAATTCCAATGCAGGAACAAACATGAAACAGCATTCAGGAAGCATGGGGTCAACTCGCCGTACACAAAAAACATGTGGCAATTAATGCCGCAAGCATGAGGGTGTATGCTAAAATAATGTCAGGCAAAATAGACAACCAGAGAACAGTGCATGCTCTTAGAAAGCTTGGACTTCCTTGTTTTTTTGTGGGGGGCTTCACTCCCAGCACCCCCAAGGTTGGAGGCCCCCCACACCCACAGAAATTTAGATAATAAACTCTGGGGGGGTTGCAGACTTTGGGGATGTGGAGAAACTCTGCTGGGGGTAAAACTTAGTTTTCCTTTTTAATTCAGCAAAAAGTTGCAGCATGTTGAGACCTAAGGGGAACCAAACTATGGTCCCAGGTCTCCCATTCCACCATGTGCTGGTGGCTTAGCCACTCCATCATGCTTTTTTATCCCTACTGCCCCCTCTGCCCCCTCCATTCTGCCAATGAGGGATTGCTAGAGGTTCCCAGAGTGCAGTTGAAAACATTTGGTGCTTGCTCATTTGCTTTTGCAGTGCCTACCCTGTGGAATTCTCTACCTCATTGAGTTCTGGAGTGCCAGACCACCGAGAGCTTCAAAATTGCACTAAAAACAGATTTATTTAATCTTGCATTTGTGAATTACTGAAGAATTAATTGGTTGAGCTTATTGGATTTTATTCCTTGCTTTTAAATTTCTGATTTTATATCTGTTCTGCGCTTTGACATTTGAATTGTGCTTTATAAATACAATTATTATTATTATTATTATTATTATTATTGGAGTGGCTCGATCAGGCACCCAGCACACAGCAACTTGATCACTCCCAGGAAGAGTGTGCAGTGACAGGGATAGTGGTATTTCCCTAGCACTGTTCTACCCCAGTTGCTGTAAATCCATGCACTCTCTATACAGCGTGATTAATATCAGGTTGTCTTTCATGCGCAGTATTGACCCAGTACCCATTCAGGAGAAATAATCACTATAATTCTGAACTCCCTAAGATATTTAAGTAAGAACGAGTGATAAGAAAAAATGGATAAACCAACACACAGATAAGCATGTGCAAACTGAACCTTCAGACTAGGGAATAGGTTTGATCACAACACTTTAACAACAAAATCATCTGTTAAGGAGAATTACTCAGTCTGAGGCCAGAAAGAACACACAACAGCTAATGTATGGCTGTATGGTGGCTGCTGTTGCCACTGCAACAACATTATCATGGTAACTGGTGATGACACCATGTCTTGCGGCTCCATACAGGTACAAGAGGATGGCAGGATGGGACACTCTGCTTTGCCCACCCACAACAAACACAAGTATGTTGAACAGAAGCATGAATGCTAAAAGTAAGTTAATAAAGCATTGTAAATGTATCAAGAGATGATTAAGAACTGTTAAGGTTATTCTACTTGAAGTAATAATAAGATTTTAAAGCCTGTTAACTGCATGAAAAACGGAGTAGTGATGCGGTAAACAAACCTGCTAAAAATGCTTGAAACTGCAAACTGGATATTTGAGTGATTCCAAGTAAGCAATAAAGGAATTAGAAGAAGCATCTGATTCATTGTACTGGAGCACTGTGTTACTATTAACTTAAGATTGTTTATATGTACAAAACAATAAGACTGTAAAGCCTGCAAACTGCAAGGGAAATAGAGCAGTGATGCAGTAAATGAATGTGCTAAGTATGCTTGAAATTTTAATGAGTGAAAGCATCAACAGAGGGTTTAGAGGGAGCCTTTAGTTAGTTGTAGTGGAACACTGTGTTACCATTAAACTAAAACTGTCTATACATAAAAAACAACTGCAGTAGATTGTGCTATGGGAGCACAGCAACAAACATAATTGTAAAAAACTGCATTTCTCTTCACAAAGAAAGAACAGTACAAACTGCTTTAAAAGTATTTATATAAAGCTCACTAACTTTTGGTATTAAGAAAACAGAAAATGCCTCCATATTATTGAATATTTTTATTTTCAATTAGTAAACTTTTAGAGCTTGAAATCTATAGACTGTGAGAAAAACTATCAATGAGCAAACACCAAAAAAGAACAAAAGTATATACCAATGTTTTCTGAAAAAGAATTAAAGTTCAGAACTGTTTTAGAGGAACTGATAAGTTGAAATAAAACAATGATGTATTTATTTTATAAGATCATATCAATATTAAAGAAAATATCACAAGGACAGAGCAGACAGGAGGGAGCCCGCGGGCTTGTAAAAATGTCAGTCAGTATCTAAGATACGAACATGAGAACAGGAGTCTGTTGAAAGTATATTGAAATTTATTGAACGTGTACATCAAAATATATTATAATGCCAAAAAATAACATAAATCAGTATCTGCATATAGTAAAAAATTGATGTAATTCATTAAGAACAAGATTTAAGTTTATAGAAAAAACTACTAAAGAAGATGTCTAGGTAGGCTGGAGCTCTTTAAGCTTCAGACAGCGAAAAAATACAGTCCTCTGGACTTTCAGAGTCATCATTAACATGCTCCCCCAGTATATTGTTGGCTGCCTGCCTGTCTGTAGTGTTGGAAACTACCCTTTGAGAAGCCTCTCTTATATCTCACTTCTAGTTCTGAAGGTCAGACCACGTTATGGCAAATCTGTAATAAGCCACGCCCTTCCAGTCCTATGGAACACCATACAGAAAACCCTGAAGCTTACAATCCCCATGAAGCTGCCCTTCTTCAAAACCCTGTACCCAAGTGTGTTAAGGGAGACCCGTGATTATTTCCATTGATGGCACTTACTCGCTGTGATTTTCTTTTTAACTTATCCCCATGGCTGTTCTCCCTGTTTAATCTACCCTCTGTTCTGCATCTATTCGAATGCTTTATCCCTCTACTTTTCCTTTCCTTTGTTGCCTCTTCTGACTTCCTTGCTGTACTCTCCTCCTGGCCTTTTTCTTCAGTGTGTGTGGCATATATTGAATACTGTTAGGTTGTACCTTGTTACTTAGTTCTGAGTTTTGATACTCCCCAGTATTGTTTCTACTATGTGTCCATGGTTGGCTATGTCATCACTGTATATATTCTTCTGTATTCACTGCATATTATTTTTGTATGTCATGTCATGTGACTGCCCAGGTCCACCTTGTAAATGAGTTTATCTCAATGGTGCTTCACTTGGTAAAATAAAGATTGATTGATTGATTGATTGAAGATGAATTAAATATTATTAAGGCATAATTTGTAAAAATATGTATTTATCTTTCACTTATAGTCCCCCGAAGAAGCTTCTTGGCAAAATGTTGGAGCTGGGGATAATTGCTGAAAAGTAAGAAAAATAAAGCTTTTTATCTAAAGAAACTTTGGTATAGGCAATGATTCTTTCTGAATCAGAGTGACCACAATCCCTTTTTCTGTTTCACTGAGTTGTCCAGAAAATGGTACACTCCACTGGAAAATAACAGCAACAGAAAAAGAAGTGATTTCCCCCAAGACCCCCCTTTTTGCAAGAAATGTTGAGAAGTTCCCATCCATAAAGACTAAAGCAGAGACACTTGAGAGGTATGGACATAGCATGAAGCACATAAGCCCCCCCCATCCACAGATGTTCCTGGCATCCAGTGGTCCCCAGTCCTTCACCATATCACCAAACACCTATAATCCTCCCTGGCATCCTATGTCACCTTCCCTCTCCCAGCACCCAAACACTATTAATTACTGATCCCTGATGTCCAGTTGCCCCCCCCTCCCCCTCCTCAGTATCTCCCAGTCCTCCATCTGCCTTCCATATGCAGTAAATTGTCAGTTCCTACTAGATGAAAACATTTCCCATCTAGTTCCTGACATTGCCAAACCCAGAAGCCCCACACTGGTCTCAGTCAGGTAGTAATCCCCACCCACACATTAACTGGCTCTCAACACACACTCCTCCCCACCATATCCCACAAAGGGTATACTGTAAGACCAGATATTGGAAAAGCAGGCCATCTCTGGAAGCTGGAGTTGTCAGGTTGTTTTGCAGAGGCAAAGAAATAAGAAAGGTATTTTTATGATCTATAATTCCATGTAACTCTTTCCATGGACTTATAATAAACAAGGGAAAAGGTAAGGAATCTGTCCCTGTTTTCTTTATGTATGACTCCATATACATAACATTTTTAAGTGCCCATTTTTCTAATCTGTCTTGCTTTATTTGTACCCAGGCAAGAATCATATATTTGCTACCCATGGTAAACCAAAAGAAAAGGTGGTTCTTCCTGACAGGCTTGGTAGTAGCAACAGAGGTTTGGCACCTGTAGACCCATCATTTCTTTGGGTCATAACATTGCCCCAGACTTGTTCTGGGGGAACCATTTCCCAAGAGGTGTTTCCTCAGAACTCTCTCCCATTCCATGAAAAAGCCTACACTAAGCCTGACAGGGAGGGACTGAAACAGAAATAAGAATTTAGGTAAATCATTTATTTTTATAACATTTTCCCTCCCTATAAGGGGCAGTGACTGCGAGACACACATCACTCAAGATCCTTCTTAATTTTGGAATGCAAGGGTTGGTAATTTTAATAAAATAATTCTGACAAGCTTACACCCCTAAATATTTAAACCTGTTCTTATATGACCCAAAACATGGTATAAAGAGGCTACAAAATGGCTCTTTATTTAGTAAAACTAGATCTGATTTGCTGATATTCATTTTTTATCTTGCCAAATTAGCATACTTGTCTAATAGCTTTTAAAGCAGTTCCATTGATTTTACAGTATCTTCTAAAAATGTCAAGGCATCATTTGCATATAGTAATATCTTTTTTCCTTCAGAATTTAATCTAACGCCTCTGGTTCCAAAGGAAATTCTTATTGCTTGTGTGAGAGGCTCCATAAAGATTGCATAAACATGACAGAGAGGGTACCCCTGCGAGGTACCTTGGTGTAGAGAAAAGATATAATATAGTACTGAATGAATTGTGGCTTTTGCCAAAAGTGTGGAATAGAATAATTTTATCCATTTCTGAAACACAGATCCCAGATCTATTTTTGACTTTAGAAAATCCTAGGAGACCCTGTCAAAAGCCTTCTCAGAATCAAATGCATTTAAAGCAACACATTTTTGATTAGGAATGTCCATTAAAGAAGAATTGTACCAAACCTGAACATAGTCCTTTTTTTTCCCAGTAGAAGCTATTTTTTAAATTCAGGTTGCAGTTCTACTATTGTTTCCTCAAAACTCTCTCCCATTCATGAAAAAGCTTGCACTTTTTTCACTTACCTGGTTAGGTTGGGGGGGGGGGTGAGCCCCACCAGGGCTTTTGCTTCTGTCTCCAAGTTTTTATGTTCTAGATGGATGGATAGATGGATAGATAGATGGATAGATGGATGGATGGATAAGTGGATGGATGGATAGATGGATAGATAGATAGATAGATAGATAGATAGATAGATAGATAGATAGATAGATAGATAGATAGATAGATAGATAGATGGATGAGATGCTAACAACAAAACTGGAAAGGGACCTGAGGGTAATTATCATGAATGACTTGAAAGTAGCCAAGTAATGTGAGAAGGTGATGGGGAGGGCTGGAGGGATGCTGGGGTGCACAGGGAGAGGCATCACCAGTAGAAAACAGGAGGTGGTGATTCCACTGTACAGACAATTGGTAAGACCACATCTGGAATACTGTGTTCAGTTCTGGAGACCACATCTCTGGAAGGACATAGAATGGAGGAGGTTCAGAGAAGGGCAATGAAAATGGTGACAGGAATGCACCAGAAAACATATGAAGAATGACTGAGGGACCTCAATATGTATACCCTGGAGGAAAGGAGTGAGAGTGGGATATGAAAGAGACATTCAAGTACCTAAACGGGATCAACATGATTAAGGAGGGCAACATCTTTCAGAACAAGAGATGTGCAAGAACAAGGGAGGCCACAATATGAGGTTGGAGGGGGGATACTCAGGGGTTAAGGTGAGGAAGTATTTCTTCACAGAAAGGGTAGTGGATGCATGAAACAGCCTTCCTGTGGAGGTCATAGGGGCTAAAATGATAGGTGCATGGTATAGACAGAAGACAACCCTAGTTCTAGGAATGTGAAGGTGAGCTGCACATCATTTAGGTTCTGAAGTTTATGTTGGTAGGGAACTGGGCAGACTAGGTGGGTCAGACTGCCCTTATCTGCCGTCAAAATTCTATGTTTCTATGTTCCGTCTATATGGGTCTATTGGTAACCTCAGTGAGTGCTTCTGATTTACACTCTGTGTTAAGTACCATCTTTGAACTGTGTGATGTAGTTTATGTCCCCCAGAACAACAGTTCTAAATAAGAACATGCACACATTGTGGCAACAATGGAAGAGCTGCACAAGGGATATAAACTACATCATACAGTTTTAAAATGGTACTTACTACCGGTATGTAAATCAGAAAACCCACTAAGATAACTTAGAGGCTTTATGAGGTGAAACAACAACAGAACTGGAACCAATATTTAAACATTTATGGAAAAATGACCTACAGGTTTCTTACCTGACTTACAGATTCAGTGCAGTTCTCCTTTAAGTTAAGAGGCTTAAGGATATTGGCACTTATGCACTATTGGGGTAGAAGGCACATGCCTAAGTTGTATACCCAATCCACATACCTATGTGGCCCAGACAGGCATAGGGTGCACAGTATGCATGACTGTATGCACCCACGGGGCACCTGTCCATGGCCCCACCCCCTCGGCATGCAGGATCACATGGGGCAGTCATGGTGGAGCCATGGACCCAGAAGGGCATCCAATTGGATGCCCATCCTGGGTCCCACAGTGGATCCCTTGCACCCATGCAGTGGGCGCACAGCTCAGGGGCCAGCCACATACAGCAGAAACATATTGACTCTTGCCAGGCATTCACCCAATCCACTGCCCCAGCCCTCCCCAGCAGCTTAGTGGGCTGTGGCAGCATGGAGGTCCATAGTCCAGTGCTGCCAAGCTTGGCAGATGAAGAACATGGGGATGCAAACCAGGTTATGCCTGGGTCTTGGCTGACATAACCAGCGCACACTGTGCCTGGCACTATGTGACTTAGTGAATGCTGTGTAGTGCAGACACATCCCCAATATACCCCCAGTGTGGAGTTGCCCATGGGGCTAGGGAGGCGGGAGCGTAAGTGCCTTGCACACCCTTGCTGAATGCTGCTGGGGGTCTATTGGACCCCTGCTGCACAACACTCACACTTAAGGTTGCTGATGTGCCTTGGACATGCAGTGCATAGGCAACATTTTCGGTCATGCATAGGGCCCAATTTGAGAAAGCCTGTGTCACTCAAAGAAGCTCATCTGGTCTTTGCATACTATTACTGTAATGCCTGACTCCAAATGCTTGCTAATATTTTATAGTCAGAATTTAATAGTTAATCTGGTCTATCTGACTGGCAATCTTCAGGTGGCCTGTCTGATTTCAAAATGAGAGCAATAGGGGCTTCATTGAAGGATGGGGAGAAATGATCCATATATAGTAAATTGGTTAAATAGCTGCAGTAATATCTGAGATACAGTAGTTTGGAGCAAACTGTTTTATAGAACTCTTTAACCCTGACATCCAGACTGAGAGATCTGCTACCTTTTAACTAATAACAGCCTAGTGTACCTCTTCCTCTCTAATGCTATTCATGCTACATAGATACATAGATACATAGATACATAGACAGTGTCGGCAGATAAGGGCCTATGGCCCACCTAGTCTGCCCATTTGAGCTTGTAAGTTCAGTTTGTTTTCCTAGAAGTCTATTTCCCCTTACCCCTGACCTCTAGAATTCCTTTATGTCTATCCCATGCATTCTTAAATCCCGTGATTGTTTCAGCTCCCACCACTTCCTCTGGCAGGGTGTTCTACTTGTCCACCACTCGCTCTGTGAAGAAATTCTTTCATGTTTCCTCTGAATCGTCCTCCCTCCAACTTCATCCCATGCCCTCTAGTCCTGAAACATCTTTTTCGCTTAAAAATAGTGTTTTCTGCACCCTGTTCCTACCTGTAAGATACTTGTATGTCTCTATCATATCCCCTCTCCTCCTCTCCTCCAGGGAGTACATGTTCAGTTCCTTCAACCTGTCTTCATAGGACTTGTGATGCAACCCATGCACCATCTTTGTTGCCCTCCTCTGAACCTTCTCTACCCTGTCTATGTCCTTACGTAGGTATGGTCTCCAGAACTGTACACTGTACTCCAGGTGGGGCCTCACTAGTGTCTTGTATAGCGGAATTATGACCTCCCTTTTCCTGCTGGTGATGCCCTGCCTATACATCCCAGCATCCTATTTGCTTTACCTGATGCCTTGTCACACTGTTTCCCATCTTGAGGTCATCAGAGATGACAACCCCAAGATCCCTTTCCTGCTTGGTGCATGCTATATCCTCACCCCCAACTTATATATTGTGCCAGGGTTTTTGTGCCCCATATGCATTATCTTGCACTTTTGCATTGAATTTCAACTGCCAAACCCTTGACCATTCTTCGTTTCTGCAGGTCCCTTCTCATTCTGTCTACACCCTCTGGTGTGTCTACTCTGTTACAGAGCTTTGTGTCATCAGCGAACAGTGAAATTCTGCCTTCTATATCCGCAATGTCACTGATGAAGATGTTGAATAGGACCGTCCCAGCACTGATCCCTGTGGTACCCCACTGGTCACTCTTCCCTCTGTGGAGTGACAGCCATTTACCACCACCCTCTGTGTCCTGCCACCAGCCAGTTACCTACCCACCACACTACTGTCCTGCCCACACCCATAGTCCCCAGTTTGTGTAATAGTCTTCTATGTGGCACAGTGTCAAAGGCCTTGCTGAAGTCCAGATAGGCCATGTCCACTGCCCTCCCTGATCCACCTCCCTAGTCACCCAGTCAAAAATTCAATGAGGTTGGTCTGACATGACCTCCCCTGGTGAAACCATGCTGCCTTGGGTCCTGTAGTCCATTGACAACCAGATGTTCCACCAATCTCTCCTTCAGTAGTGCTTCCATGATCTTTCCCACTACCGAGGTGAGGCTGACTGGTCTGTAGTTCCCTGCTTCCTCTTTGTTCCCACTTTTGTATAAGGGACTACATCTGCTGTCCTCCAGTCTTTGGGTACCTCCCTGTTTCCAGTGATTGGCTGAACAGGATAGCCAGAGGTTCAGCCACCACCTCTCTTAGTTCTTTAAGGACCCTGGGTGCACCCATCTGGCCCCATTGCTTTATCAGCTCTTATTACTTCCAGTTCCTTCAGGACCCTTTCTCGTGTAAAGGGACTTGTGTCCATTTCTGCACCATTCTCACCCTTGTACTCCTTCAGACCCATTACCCCCTCTTCCTTAGTAAAGACTGAGCAGAAATACCTATTCAATATGTCAGCTTTACTGTTGTCATCCTCCACGCGGCTCCCATCCTCCCCTTCAGTCTCACTATCCTCCCTTTGTCCTTCTTTTTCACTTATGTACCTGTAAAAGGTTTTGTCCCTTAACCACTGATTTTGCAATGTGTTCTTCTGTCTGAGCTTTGGCTTCCCTTACTGACTTCCCTGCCTCCCTTGTTTCTCCTGGTACTTCTCCCTATCCCCTTCTGCCTGTGTCTTTTGTATTGCCTGAATGCAGTCTTTTGGCTTTCACTTTCTTTGCTACCTCTTTGGAAAACCATAATGGTCTCCTCTTTCTTTTCCTCTTCTAACCTGCTTAATGCATAATTCTGTTGTTCTTATAATCCCCATTTTAAATACTGCCCACTGTTCCTCAATCCCTGATTCCTGTCCCATTCCCTTAATGCCTCTTTCAAGCATCTCCCATTTTCCCAAAGTCTGCCCCCTAAAATCCAGGATATGTGTTTTGTGTGGTTTGGTTCTGCTCTTTCTGTGATTTCAAACCACAATGACTGGTGGTCACTGTTACCCAGGTGCTCCCCACTGTTACCCCATCACACTGTCCCTGTTTGTGAGCACAAGGTCCAGTATTGCCTTCTGCCGAGTTGGTTCCATGACCAGTTGCTTGAGGAAGGCACCCTGAAGGGAGTCCAGGATAAATCTGCTCCTAGTTGATGCTGCTGCTGGGATGCTCCAGTCCACGTCTGGTATATTGAAGTCTCCAACTAGTACTACCTCACCTTTGTCTGCCATCCTTTGGATGGCTAGCATCAGCTCCCTATCTGTTTCTTCCTCCTGGGCTGGTGGTCTATAGACCACACCTGTGCGGATGGCTGGCCCCATTTTCCTTTCCAGCTTAACCCACAGTATCTCTCCCCCATTTTGTTCCTCCTGGATCTGTGTGGCCCTTTGTCATTTTTCACATACAGTGCCACCTCCTCCCTTCCTGCCTGCTCTGTCTCTTCTGAATATGTTGTAGCCAGGTATGGCCATCTCCCAGTCATGGTTATCATTACACCAGGTTTCAGTGATGGCCACAATGTCGAGGTCTGACTGTACCATGACAGCCTCCAGATCTTCCATCTTGTTGCTAAGGCTCCTGGCATTTGCACACATGGCTTTCCATGATTTGACCTCCCTAGACTGCTTCACTGTTCTACTCCAGCCCCTTTCTTGGTTGTCATTTATCCCTGGTTCTCCTTGCTGTCTGCCCTCCTGCTGAATTTTGCCCTTTCTGCTTATCCACCTTTTGGACACTAATCTCCAACTTTTGCACACTGCTTTGCAGAGATAGCCACTCCTCTGGTTCACTGGTTCCATTACTAGCTGTGGGGTGAGCAAGTAGGTACCATCCTTGCTGGCCTGCCACCCCCTTTGCTAGTTTAAATGCTTGTCAATGTAGTATTTAAACTTATCATTGAGTGCTTGGATTCCCCTCCAGGATGGATGCAGGCCGTCAGGCTTGAACAAACCTCCATCCCTCCAGGTGGGTCCCCAGTCACCAATGAATCCAAACCCTTCCTCACAGCACCAGTTCTTCAACCATGAGTTAAAGTTCCTGTGCATGCATTCCTATGCTCTCCCTTGCTCTCACAGGTAGTACTTGGAGAAAGTGACAGAAGTAGCTACTTGCTTGAGACCCTCCCAGTTTCCTAAACTCTTCCTGAACTTCCTTTGGCTCCCGTTTGCCAAGTCATTAGTACCTAGGTGGATAATGACATCCAGCTCACCCTCCTGTCTTGCCTTCCCAGTGATCCCCAGTATCTTCCTTCCATCCCTCCATGCCGTGGCACCTGGTAGGCACCTCACCTCCCTGTCCTCCCCTCCTGTGTTCCTAGCTGATCCCTCTTATGATGGAGTCCCCACCAGGATTTGCTTCCTCCTCCTCCTCTGGGGTCCACTGCTTTCCCCACTGAGGTCACCTCCTTGCCTAACCTCCACATCCTTTCCTTCCACTTCCCTGGGTACTTATTTGGTTGTCCTCATTTGCCAGTGTGGCATATGAGTTCTTGAGAGGAATAGGATCTGGGATGTGCCTCTGTCTGACTGCTCTAACCCTCCCTGAGCCCACTGTCATCCAAGTGCTCCTCGTCTCGCATCCTTGAGGCAGCTGCATTGGACTGGGTGGTTCCTGGACAGGGTGATGGTACTCCTGACCCAGTTTACTTCCGCTCTGAGTCTGGCTACCTCATCCCTCAGTCCCGAGAGATGCATGCAGATAGGGCAGCACCTCAGTGTCCAGAAGGTCTGCCTGAATATGGCTGCCCCACAGCCACTGCATTGCACCACTCCCCCACATTATACCGCAATTCCACTTATCTGCTACTGAAGCTCTCTTAGTTCTCTTTTTATTTATTTACAGTACTAAAATCCTGTAACTGATCCTCAGATATATATTTTTAAGGAAAAGAAACCAATAAATAAATAAATGAGTCAAAACACTTGTCGTGCTGAGGGTGGTCTTCTTTCCCTTATGCCCCTCCTACTTCACACCTCTTACTATACCCTGTGTTTAGCTCCTGTCAATCAGATTTATCAGGGCATATAATTAAGAGTTGGGGAAGGGGGTGGGAGGGCGAAATTGCAGCAATTAAAGACAGCACAGAATTACACCACCACTATTTTTTAAATTTTCAACAGCCCAAAAACAATTATAAGTAAAGACAACACAGAAATAAAGTATAGTGTCACTACAAGCCTACAATCTAAGTTTAAAAGAAAAATACCAGTTACCAGTTACTCTGAAGCACTGAATTGAATATGTTTCCTTCCTTCAAGGTTTTTCATTCATGGGCATTGCCTTGTGCTGCATTCTGTACATTTTGTATGTTGTTTACAGTATATTGACTATATTTATTGCTTGGGTTTCACGCTTACAACCATGACATATCAATCACATCTTGTCCTGTTATATTTATTGCCCTTTCTTCAAACTGTATTGTATTATCATAATGTTTCTTGTCTTGTATGTACTACTAGCCTTGCTTGAATGTCCTTTTGCCTTCACCCGTTATCTGCCATCTTGATGGCCTGGGTCAGTGCTATGGACCAGTGCACTCACCCAGTAAACCGACAATTAAAATAACCAAATAAATAAATAATATGCTTGTCCAACTTTAACACATCTTCTGTTGAAATACAGGGCAAGTTTAGCGGTCTAAAAATTTCTGAATTTTCTCTCTATCTTGGGTAGAGTCAGGTCTATGAAGATTTGAATAAAAATCTTCAGAAAAAGTGGTTACTGTATTTCACCAATTTGAACCCACCCTTGATCAGAAGTCATTCTAGAAAAGTAGCCAAGGCTCAAAAAAGGTTTATTTAAAAATAAACTGGCCTTGTTTATAAGCTGCAGATTCTACTTGAGTCGGTTTGTAATCGTGGGCAGTTCAGAGGTAACACTAGTAGTATTTCATGTCCACCTGATATGAGAAACATAATTTAAATAATTTGTACTGAAGTCAACAGGACCTATTTGTCATCTGGATGCAGAGAGTAGCTGAGGGTCATGAAGAAAAAAGAAAAAAGAACAGCATAAAGAATAGTATGAAGGAATGTTTCTGCTTTTTATATCCACCTAACTGATAGATCTACTGCACTGTTTTGTTTTTGGCTGGGAGTGGGATAGGAACACAGACGGTAACAGATGTTAACACGTCAATCCATGCCATGCTGTGACAGCATGTAAAAGGGTACATAGTAAGGTAAAATACCAGGAAGATGTATGACATAGAAACACCCCTTTATTGTTTCCAACCTGTTTGTGTCTGTTTTTTTTTCTTTTTTTTTGTTTGTGCACATAGGCTGGCCACCTATGTTTATTTGTATATTCTTGTTGTCTGTTCATCTGTCCCCCTTCCATGTCATACTTTTAGACTGGTCCTGAAACCTTATCCCCATGTTTCATGATAAAATATAAAGGTACAGGTACAGGTATACGCTATTCTGGGTGCTATATACTTGTCTATATACAAGATAAAGCTCATCGGTGCTATGTCTCAAGTCGTTTTCCCAAACTAATAGTGAAGCTCTCATAATCAGACATTTTGTTCAAACATATGCCACAGAATTAAGTAAAAAGTATTCCGTGTACTCCCAAAACATAGTTCAAATAAAGGATGTTGTGGTAAGCCCATATGTGCTGCCGCTTTGGCTTAAATCTAAACCTGACTGTTGTTATAACGTACTGTGCGACTGTTCGCAAGGTCATGCAGCTTCCGTATAAGCACTCTGGGGAAAAATAAAACTTGAGGCAAGAAAAGCATTCGGAGCTGTTGGCCGAGATGACTCTCCCATTAGGATTATGACTCGGGAAACCTTGCAGCAAGACAGCTCTTTGAAAAGCAGTATTCGGCTGGAAATGTGCCGATTAGCTCAACTGTTAACTGGCCGTCGGTAAACTCCGCTTTTTTCTGTTCATTTAACACCCCGCCTGTTTGTCAGCTGGCAAATCACCTATTTAAAAAGAAGCAAAGACAGGAGATAGAGAATTTTAGACTCTACCATTGTTTGCTTAAACCCAGCTTCATTTGTGATTTCTTTGGTAAAATCCTCCCTGTCAGTCCTCTCTAAGAGCCGGCCGGCCATTTTTCCATTTTTTTTATAGACTGGACTGAAAGGGGAGTGGTTTACCTGAGGAAATGTTTGCTTTATTTGCCATTTAAAAGGAGAAAACCTGAAAAAATGTTATTTATGTATTAAATCGTCTTTGTAATGTAAAGATTGTAATTTTCTGGACTTTTTGAAGCAAGCTAAATAAAAATGTTTCTGTTTGATTGATAGACAAGGAAAACTGACCTATCAGAAGGCTTTATGCTCTATAAATAAAGCCTAAGCTAAGATATAAGTCAGATGTGGTTTAGGGTGTTGTAGTGGAAACACCTATCCAGACTAGTAACTACTAGATCTGCTGGAGCAACCTGCTGTTCTTTTGTTCTAAAGTTAATGCTGCCTTTAAGCTAATTTATTTTGATTTATTTTTGTCATATGACAAATCGGTCCACTAGTACTTTGTATTTTTTCACTTTGGACTTATCAATAAACTTAGTTGGAATATTCAACCAAGGAAACCGGTGTCTTTGTCCATCTGTGTCCCACAGCCTCTTACACAGCATACTAGCTGCAACTGATATAAAGTAGTATAGTGATCAGCTGTGTTACACAGTAAACTGTTACACTGTAAACAGTGTGACTGTTGCCTGGTAAAGTGCTTGTTTTTACCCAGTTAACAGACCAGTATGGCTGCTGTTGACTGCCATCTTGTAATAGGTTCTCCATGGTGTCTTCACTGGTCTGAACTTTTCGAAAGGGAGAGTATGCTTCTGAAAGAGGTGCCTCTGAACTTGAAGCTACTGCCCTAGAGAATAAACACATCTGTAATAATGTACTAATGCAGACTGACCTTGTTTTTAAATTAAAACTGACAAAGCGAGGGTTAAATTTGAGAAATTCTGGCTTCAGTTATGGTCAAGGTCAAAATGTAGTTAATGAGCAGCTGGTTAAAGTCCATTTGGGGGTGTGTGCTGTGAGCCCCATAACACGGGCTGCTGAACCTTAGAGCTCTACCAACAACGATTTATCTATTTACTTATTCGGGCAATTTTCCCACTAACAATCCAACATATTTCATATAGACTTGAAGCAGAAACAGCAGTGAATAAGATGGGTAACCCATGCAAGGAGAAACAATCCAGAGAAGGAGCTAGATTGAAGACAGCTCCAGGAGCTTCTAAGTCACGAGCAGCATTAGGCTGAGAACCCAACTACAAGGCAGGAGCTGGAGAAGAAAACCTTCAGTCCTTGGGAGAAAAAATGAATCATCTCATCACCTTACTACACAGGTCACCACCGTGGAATCCACCCTTGAATCGGTCAACTTAGTGTCAGCGTCAGCTACTAAAACAGCCGATGATGCTATGGGGCTGTTGCCTCAGTAATCAAAGAAAATACACACCTTCACGTTAGGCTGGAAATACTGGAAAACCAGTTGAGAGCCCACAACCTTGGAATACTGGGGCTAGCTGAAAGATGTGAAAGAGATCACTTAATCCTTTTTTTGCAAGAATGGATCAAGCAACAGTTAGGAATTGAGGCATCCCCAATAATCCAGAAAACACAAAAAGCCTACAGAGTTGCTTTTCCGGGATGTCAGGACAATCCAGAGGCTCTGCATACCGTGGTAATGGTTATAGATGGAGTGGACTCGCGGGATAACATAATGGCTTTGGCAAGGCAGAAGAAGATTATCCTCCATAATTGAAACCAAATAAGACTCTTCCCTGACCTATCGTATGTGACTAGACAGAGAAGGAAGAGATTTGATGGCATAAGGGCGATGCTGCATGAGGCAGGAATACCACATGGCCTAATCTTTCCAGTGCAGTTGAGGATCATACACCAAAACAGTATTCCTTTTCTCTGAATCTGCGGAAGCTCTCAAGTGGTGCCAAAGAAATGCTCCATCTCATAGGAGAGACACTGAAGAAGACAATCCTTCATCGGAAGAAGATGTTCCTTGAGGGGCCTTGCTGCTTTCTGAGAAGTCTTGGGCAGCATTGGTAAAGGGTTGAGGGGGTTCTTCTTAATAAACAAAAGTAAAAATCTTATGTGACCCATATAAAACTTGTGGACTTTAAGATATTAGTTCTCAGCTGGTCTGGATTCGAACATTTGGACTTGGGTTTCACAATGCTTTTATTTTTCTACCTAAATACTCTATTTATGCCTAGGGGTTTGCCAGTTTTATATGGAAACTGTTCTCTTTAATTAAGGAGCAAGTACACTTAGTTTAAGCGCCTGTTGATGCTTACAGTTTTTATGTTGGAGTGGTGAGTTAGGGGGAGTGCCCTGTCTGGTAATGAGCTCAAGGGGTTCCTTCTTTTCAACACTAGTTAGTGTATTTATCTAGGATTTGCATGGTGAATATCTCCCTATCTTAGGGAAGGATTATGGACATTAATACTGCGGACTTGATAGCTCTTTTACCACACCATGTGGCTCTTGGACTCTGGTGCAGCATTAGGATTATTAACTGAAGTTTGTAAAATAATGGCTATCCCTTCTCGTGACATACTTTATTTTCATTTAACAGACCTAATGAACATTTTAAGAGGAGTGGCACCGTCATGCTTTTATGTATCTGTATTGTTGAATGAAGGTGTCCTGGGTGTATGTTTGTTTTTATAAATGAATAAATATAAAGTTTAAAATGAAAAAAAAAAAAAATCCAGTCCAGGGCTCAGAAAAAAAAAGGAAATTTGTTATTTTCTTAAAAAAAAAAAAAAAACATCAGTGTATAGAGAATTGAAGTGAGCATACAGTATTTTGAAACTAAAAGGTAGCTCTCAATTTAGTTATAGAGGGGATTCCCCTATGTCATGCCTACATGTGGTCCAAGGTATGAAAGAGTACTGTATGGGGGGGGGGCTGACTTTCTGGTATGGTTTGCAAAAAGTGTCCATCTGGATGCTGACCAGCCTACCCTTCAAACCCATCTCCTGGCACCACCCCACTAAATCTCAAATGAGAGCTGGCAAGTGATTAATGAACTGAGTGTCACCATTCATTATGCAAAGAGAGTTAAAAGCAAGGATCTTTTGTCCTTTGCTGTTTTGTCACTTATCTACCTTGTCTATCTGCTTGCACAATAAACATTTTCTTGTGGTACCTTGTGACTTGGCCAATCCAGTGGTCCCACAATTTCTACTTGCTGTTTTTATTCTTACTTCCCCCTCTTAGAAACATAGAAACAAAGACTTTGATGGCAGATAAGGACCACTTGGCCCACCCAGTCTGCCAATTTCCCTACCTACTGGATAAGCTGCAGCTTCTAGTTAACCAACAGCCTACTTCCTGCAACCCCCCACTATAATTGCCTTATGTCTGTCCCATGCATGTTTGAATTCCCCCACTGTTTTAGACCCAATGACCTCCCCAGGAAGGCAATTACATGTATCCACCACTCTCTCCGTGAAAAAAAAATTCCTCACATTACCCCTGAGACGTCCCCCCTCTATCTTTAAATTGTGCCCCTTGTTCTTACAATCTCTTTTTCTGAAAGATGCTACCCTCCTGGACTTGTTGATTCCCTTGATGTACTTGAAAGTTTCTATCATGTCCCCCCTGTCCCTTCTTTCATCAAGGGTATACATATTAAGCTCTCTCAGTCTCTCTTCATATGGTTTCTGATGCAGACTCTGCACCATTTTAGTTGCCCTCCTCTGGACTGCTTCCATCCTGTCTATGTCCTTGCATAGATGAGGTCTCCAAAACTGCACACAGTACTTCAGATAGGGTCTTACCAACTGTCTGTATAGAGGGATAACCACTTCCCTTTTTCTACTTGTGATGCCCCTTCCTATGCATCCCAGTATCCCCCTGGCTCTCCTTATCGACTTCTCACATTGCTTACCCACCTTTATATCATCTGATATGACTACTTCCAGGTCTTTTTCCATTTTTGTTGTTGTTAGTACCTCCCCTGCTATTGTGTACTCTTCTCCTGGGTTTTTGTTTCCCAGGTGCATTACTGTGAAGGGCTCCTTCCCTTTGTCCTTGCACCGTGGCCCTTGAACAATCCTCTCTTGGGTATAGCACCCCAGGACCGCTGCTCTTACCCTCCTGGTCGCTGGACTAGATTTCTTCTTTGGTTATCGTAATGTTATTTTTGTCAGTACCTCCAACCACCCCTGTATGTAAATTGTTTTTGTTAGTACCTGCAATCACCACTGTATGTAAATTCTGACTTGCTCACTATATGTATATGCTCTATCTTAACTCTCCTGGGCCATCTGTAACCCTTCCTGGGTGCGTATCTTTTTACTGGTTACCTTCTTTCACTGTATGACATGTAACTATCTCTGTATTCTAATACTCTTTGTGTTCAAGTCCTATATGTCACTGTACCTGTTATCCAAGCTTGTAACCCTCCCAGGTCGCACCTGAAAATAGGCACTTGGCTGTCTAGTGTGACTTACTCGGTAAACAAAAGCAAATAAATAAATAAATACTTTGCACTTCTTTGCATTGAATCTAAGTTGCCATATGTCTGACCATTCCTCCAACCTTGCCAAGTCTGTTCTCATCTTTTCTACCCCCTCTTGTGTATCAACTCTGTTACAGATCTTTGTGTCATTTCCAAAGAGGCATACCTTTACCTCCAGACCCTCTGCAATGTCACGTATAAATATGTTAAAGAGGACTGGACCCAGTACTGAGCCCTGAGGTATTCCACTAGTAACCCCCCTTTCTTCGGAATGTGTACAATTCACTATTACCTTCTGTGTCCTTTGTTACAGCCAGTTTTCTACCAGGCTACAACCCTGGGACCCACTCCCAGACTGGCTAACTTGATTATTAATCTTTTGTACGGGACTGTGTCAAATGCCTTGCTGAAGTCTAGGTAGGCCATATCCACAGACCCTCCCTGGTCTATTACTTTGGTCACCCAGTCAAAGAAATCTATTAGATTCATCTGACATGACCTTCATGCTGTAAATCCATGCTGCTTTGGGTCCTGTGCCCCTCTGGCCTCCAGGAACTCAACAATTCTTTCTTTCAGAAGTGATTCCATCATTTTCCCTACCACTGAGGTCAAACTTACAGGTCTGTAGTTTCCTGTTTCTGCCTTGCTCCCACTTTTGTGAAGGGGAATCACATCTGCCCTCCTCCAGTCCTCAGGTACCACCCCATCCTGCCAAGATTTGTTAAAAAGCATGGTCAGTGGTGTCACTAGGTCCTCCCTTAGTTCTTTTAGGATTCTGGGGTGAATCCCATCAGGCCCCATTGCTTTGTCCACCTTGAGTTTTAGGAGTTCTTTCAGGACTCTTTCTTCTGAGAATGGACTGGTGTCAATCCCCCTACCCAGAGTGCTTCTATTGTCTGGTTTAGGTAACTCCTCCTCATCTTCTTTTTGTGAATACTGAGCAAAAGTATTCATTCAGTATCTCTGCCTTTTCACTGTCTCCCTCTGCCCACCTCCCTCTCTTTTATTAATCTTCACTATCCCTCCTTAACCTTTCTATGCTCCTAATGTCTACAAAGGTTTTATCCCTCTTCTTAACTGAGTTGGCTATTTTTCCTCAGTTTGGGCCTTTGCTATTCTGACTGCCTTCCCACTTCTTTCTGCTTTAATTGATACATTTCCTGTCGTGCTCCTTCTGTGATTCCTTATACTTTTTAAATGCAGCCTTTTTCTCCTTAACCTTCCTGCCACCTCTTTTGAGAACCATAGTGGTTTTTAATCCTTGTTTTTTCTTTATTTGTTTCGCACAAAGGCTTGTTGCCTCTATGATGGCAGTTTTGATTTTTCTCCGTTGTTCTTCCACCCCTCCTTTTTGGCCATTTGCTAGTGCATTCTTCAGGTATTCACCCATTTTGCCAAAGTCAGCCCTTCAAAAATCCAGTATCCTTGTTTTTGTATGGCTTATCTCCATGGTTGTGCTCAATGTGAAGCACACTGTGCAGTGGTCGGTTGTTCCCAGATGTCTACTGACTTCTAAATTTGTGATCCTCTCTCCATTTGAGAGTACCAGGTCTAGTATTGCTCCCTCCCGAGTGGGTTCCAACACTAGCTGTTTAAGGTCTGCCCGCTGCAGGGCATCGAGAATGACATTGCTCTTGGATGTGGCTGCAGTCCATGTCATCCAGTTAACATCTGGCATATTCAGGTCCCCCATCAACAGTATCTCCCCTTTTTCAGCCATTTTGAGAATGTCCTCTATCATTTTCTTGTCCATTTCTTCCCTTTGAGACGGGGGTCTGTATACAACCCCTGTGTGGATTGTGATGCCATTCCCTGTCTCCAAGGTGATCCAGAGTGCCTCTTGTCCTCCCCCTTTACTTTTTAGTTCTGTAGCTTTGATCCCTTCCCTTATGTATAGAGCTACTCCACCTCCTCTTTTACCTTCCCTGTCCCTACTGTAGATTGTGTACCCTGGTATGTTGACATCCCAGTCATGGTTCTCTGTGTGCCATGTTTCTGTGACTGCCACAATATTCAATTGTTCATCTTCCATCAGGGCTACTAGCTCAGGAAACTTGTTTCCCAGACTACGGGCATTGGTACTCATTGCCCTCCATTTAATGTTGGCTTTATCCTTTTTTCCCCCCATCCCTGCTCTTATTGCCCTTGTCTATTTTTCTATTTACCCTGTCCTGCCCTATGTTGAGCTCTGTACCTCAGCGTTTACCTTACTACCTGCCATGTTTTGTGGGGGGAGGCTTGAAATTTCCTGCCTCTTATCAGCACCTTCACTGTGGTTATGCTTCACTGTGGTTAAAAGGAAAAAAATAATTTTATGTGAAACTGGAATTTTTTTGTTCACAAATGTATATATTTATTATTGCTTAAATGATTGCAGAATGCCATTTGGGTTTATTAGAAAACAGATGTAAATCATTCTAGAACACAGTGGGTTGGCCTCGAGATACATTTTGACCTCCACAAGCATGTTTACAGAATTGTGAGAAGGGGATCAGGCCTAGGACAAAATGTTTTACTTTTTTTTGCCACTTTGTCTTCACATCACACTACAGTCTTGTCTGAACCACTCCTCGCAGAGAAAAGGATTGAGGTTGCTTTGGTAGGAAAGTGGATTTACTTGAACCAGATACACCTTTTTAAAGGAAACTTATACTTATTTATTATAACATATATTTTCTATTAGTATCTCTTCTCTTTTCTAAGGTCTGGAAAGAAGAAACTACTGCTAAAAGCAACTGCGGCACTAATTAATCGTAGGAACATATATGGTACCCTGTTTTGGTTCGGCTGGCCAAAATAATAAACATCTTACCCCCATTCACTTATCTGCCTCAAGGACATTAAGCTGAAGACAAAGAATTTCAGTATAAAGGACATTATAAAGGACTTATAAGGACTGGAAGCTTATTTTGTCTTGTTTACTTTATCCTGGACAAGATGAAGAAAATGTGTTATCTCTTTATCTGGACAGTGGCAGTTGTGGCTTGTATATCGAAGGGTGCTTATACTCATCTTGTACTGAAAAAGTGCCATGAAGGGAGGCATTCAATGTGACATTTTCACGGTCATTATGAATTTGCAGTTACTTTGTGTTATTTCAGACAAAAACAAATTAAACTGAACTGGCTGGCATGTATTTGCAGAGAAACTGAACAGAAAGTTACTGGGAACAATGATGATATTTTTTGAAATGTGGTGAAACACAAGCATGGTGGCTTTACATTTACTACAGTACTGAGGGTCATTGCAAAATGATCCCAATTCATGTAACCAAAAAGTGCAACTCCCACATGTTAGGTTTCAAAAAGCACAAAAGAAACATTTCCCTAAAGAACAGAGACAAATGCAACTGTTCTGAGAATATATGGGCACACAAGTGGTATAGAGGCACACAACAAGTTATTTATTTACACTGTGTGATCACAACTGTTTGTTCATATTGCTAAAGTATGGAGAGAAGTACCTTAAAGAGCTTAAAGACCCCTTCTCAACAGATAGTGACATGTTAAACACAACCCTCTCTTAAAGATATTTACTGTAAACTGGAGTACCAGCCCAAATGAATAGTGTCCACTGTCTCAGTATGAATGCTGAATAAAGCCTTTCTAGCATTTGATCTGCAAAATATATTACCTTCTCCTTTTAAAACATAATCACATGAAATTAGATTTTTTAAGACATGTAATATGCATAATAATAAATAAAATATATTCACTGAGGAAGTTACCTCACTTCTATACCTCTTTCTGCATGAGACTGGAAGGTTAGAATTCTGTATGTGAATCACAATATCCATTATACTTTCCTTTGGGGGGGGTCAAATTTTAATAATGTAACTAAAATAATTGGGGGCAAGGGGTCATCTGCCTTATGAGGTTTGGGTGTCTTGTTGAGGAAGACAAAACATGCTGAAAAAGACATGATGCTGTCTCTGTGGTAAACAACCCACTAAGAGTTCT
Organism: Neoceratodus forsteri; assembly: GCA_016271365.2. NCBI lineage: Eukaryota > Metazoa > Chordata > Ceratodontiformes > Ceratodontidae > Neoceratodus > Neoceratodus forsteri. Next base: position 288,380,444 of record CM028130.1, read on the forward strand.
TCAGCATAAATGGAGCCTTCTGCCTATCATACTGCCCCTGGCCACATTCCTGCACCCCACACCCCTTTTTGTCTGTCCTCATCATGCAGAATGTTTTGCTATACATTTGACCTGCTGAATCCCCTATGAACTGTGGATCCTTACACAATGAAAGCCTGACCATCCAGTGGCTTCATGGATCAGGCAAAACATATCTTCAATACTTTACTATCCCCGGGATGATTTTCTGATTTACATAAAATATGTCTCAAAAATGCTGTCTGACTACACAAGCTGTGGTGCATCATACTCAATAAAACTTATTTTCTGATACCTGACTGTAATCACTGTATTGCATTCACAAGGCAACAAGGGGGAGACTGTTGTATTGTAAAGTGTCATACTGTAAATATGGCAAATGCTGCCTTGTAAAGTGCTTGTTTTTACCTAATTACCAGACCAATATGGCTGCTATAGACTGCCATCTTGCAATAGGTCCACCATTTGGTGATGTGTTTATGAGAAGCTTTGCAAAAGGAAAATTCCAAGTAGAGTAATGTAACCAGTAGCCTTCACACTTGTAGATATGGAGACAGTTTCAATATTCCCTAATGGAGATATAAGAACATCTGCATGTTGTCCAGCATTTAGAGTGAAATGAACTATTGTCTATTGTTTAATAAGTCTTGGCTTTATACTTTGTGAGATGTATCAGGCCATTTAGGCTATGAAGATGCCTACAGTTGTGACCTTGGTTGTTTCTCATGCTAAGTGGCAAACAAGCATCTATACAAGGTAGAGTTAAGTAGTTTGTTTGCTTGAACAGAACCGATTTTAGATGATTACCAGATGTCACGTCTCTGTTCTCACTGAGCTCAGGTAAAAAGAACTGCATAGACACATAGACTTTGATGACAGATAAGGACAGCTTGGCCCACCTAGTCTACCCATTTCCCTACCTACTGGATAAGCTGCAGATCCTAGTTAACCAACAGTCTATTTCTTCCTACCCCCCATAAGAATAGCCTTATGTCTGTCCCATGGATTCTTGAATTCCCCCACTGTTTTTGATACCACAACCTCCTCAGAAAGGCCATTCCATGTGTGCACCAGCCTCACTGTGAAAAAATATTCCTCACATTGCCTCTGAGCTGTCCCCCCTCTATCTTTAAATTGTGTTCCCTTGTTCTTACACATCTCTTTTTCTGAAAGATGCTACCCTCTTGGACTTTGTTGAATCCCTTGAGATACTTAAAAGTCTCTATCATGTCCTCCCTCTCCCTCCTTTCCTCAAGGGTATATATATTAAGCTCCTTTACTCTATCTTCATATGGTTTCTCTTGCAGACCCTGCACTATTTTAGTTGCCCTCCTCTGGACTGCCTCCTTCCTGTCTATGTCCTTGCAGAGATGGAGTCTCCAGAACTGGATGCAGTACTCCAGATGGGGGTCTCACCAGCTTTCTGTACAGAGGGATAACAACTTCCTGTTTTCTGCTGATGATGCCTCTCCATATACAACCCAGTATCCCCCCAGCCCTCCCTGCTGCCTTCTCACATTGCTTGCCAACCTTAAGGTCATCTGATATGATTACCCCCAGGTCCCTTTCCATTTTTTTGTTGTTACTACCTCCTCACCCATTGTGAATTCTTCACCTAGGTTTTTGTTTCCCAGGTGCATTACTTAGCTTTTCTTTGCATTGAATCTAAGCTGCCATACGTCTGACCATTCCTCCAACCTTTCCAAGTCCCTTCTCATACTTCCCACCCCCCCTTGTGTATCAACCGTGTTGCAGATCTTTGTAATCATCTGCAAAGAGGCATACTTTCCCTTCCAGTCTGTCTAAAATGTCACTTATAAAGACATTAAAAAGGACCAGACCCAGTACCAAACCCTGTGGTACACCACTAATAACTCCCCTTTCTTCAGAGTGGACTCCATTTACTATTACCTTCTGTGCCATGTTGCTCAGCCAATGTTTTATCCAGCCTACCATCCTGGCACCCACTCCCAGGCTGTCTAATTTGTTTATTAATCTTTTGTGTGGGACTGTGTCAAATGCCTTGCCAAAGTCTAGGTAGGCCATGTCCACAGCCACTCCCTGGTCTACTACTTTGGTCACCCAGTCAAAGAAATCAATTAGATTCATCTGACATGACCTTCCCTCTGTGAAACCATGCTGCCTTGGGTCCTGTGCCCCACTAACCTCTAGGAACTCAATTCTTTTCTTCAGAAGTGATTCCATCATTTTCCCTACCACTGAGGTAAAACTGACAAGTCTGTAGTTTCCTGCCTCTGTCTTGCTCACACTTTTGTGAAGGGGAATCACATGCACCCTCCTCCAGTCCTCAGATACCACACCATCTTCTCATGATTTGTAAAAAAGTGTAGTCAGTGGTGTCACTAGTTCTCCCCTTAGTTCTTTTAGAATTCTGGGGTAAATCCCATCAGGCCCCATTGCTTTGTCCACCTTCAGTTTTAGGAGTTCTTTCAGAACCCTTTCTTCTATAAAAGGACTGGTATCAACCCCCCCTCCCATCCAGAGTGCTTCTATTGATTGGAATAAGTGCCTCCCCCTCCTCTTCTTTTGTGAATACTGAGCAGAAGTAGTCATTCAGTATCCCTGCCTTTTCAGTGTCCTCTCTGCCCACCCACCTCCCCTTTATTCAGCCTCACTATCCCTCCCTTTGTCTTTCTTCATTCCTAATGTACCTATAAAGGTTTTATCCCCTTCTTAACTGAGTTGGCTATCTTTTCCTCAGTTTGGGCCTTTGCTATTCTGACTGCCTTTTCACTTCCTTTTGCTTTAACTGGTACAGTTCTCTGTCCTGCTCCTTGTGTGTCCTTATACCTCCTGAATGCTATCTTTTTCTCCCTAACCTTCCCCAACACCTCTTTTGAGAACCATAGTGTTTTTTTCTTTTGTTTTAATTTGTTTATTTGCTTCACACAAAGACTTTTTGCCTCTGTGATGGCAGTTGTGACGTTTCCCCATTGTTGCTCCACCCCTTCTTCGTGCATGTTTGCTAGTGCTTTTCTGAGGCATGCTCCCATTCTGACAAAGACAGCCCTCCTGAAGTCCATTACCTTCACCTTTGTATTGCTTGACTCTGCATTTGAGTATTTCATGAACCACACTGTTTGGTGGTCACTTGTTCCCAGGTGGCTCCCCACTTCTAGATCTGAGATCCTCTCTCTGTCCCCATTTGAGAGTACCAGGTCTAGGATTTCTCCCTCCTGAGTGGGTTCCAGCACTAGCTGTCTGAGGCATGCCACTGTAGGGCATCAAGAATGGCCCTGCTCTTGGATGTGGCTGCAGCAAATGTGCTCCAGTTAACATCTGGCATATTCAGGTCCCCCACCAACAATATCTCACCTTTCTCTGCCATCCTAAAGATGCCTTCTATCATTTCCTTGTCCACTACCTCCCCTGAGATGGGGGTCTGTATACAACTGCTCTGTGGATTATGGTGCCATTTCCAGTCTCCAGGGTAACCCACAGTGCTGCCTCTTCTCCCTGTTTACCCTTTTGTTCCATTGCTTTGATCCCTTCCCTTACATAGAGAGCTCCTCCTCCTCCTCTTCTACCCTCCCTGTCCCTCCTGTAGATTGTGTACCCTGGTATGTTGACATCCCAGTCATGATTCTCTGTCTACTATGTTTCCTTGACTGCCACAATATCCAGGCATCCCTCTTCCATCAAGGCCACCTGTTCCAGGAGTTTGTTACCTAGACTACTGGCACTGGTACTCATTACCCTTTTTTATAGATGGCCTTACCCTTTTTGCCCCGTCCCTGTCCTTACTACCTTTGCCTTTTTCTGCATTTACCCCTGCCCTTCTCCCTATTGCCTTCTCTATCTTGGTGTTTACCTCACTAACTACCCTGATTTTTTGGGGGGGGCCAAGGATTTTCCTACTCCTTTTCAGTACCTCCCCCTTGGGTAGTTTAAATGCTTGCCAATGAAGTATTTAAACCTATCACCTAGGATTCTGGTTCCCCTCCTGGACAGATGCAGACCATCATGCCAGTATTGGCCTGCATCCCTCCAGGTGGACTCCCAGTCCCCAATGAAGCCAAAACCCTGAGTGCTGCACCAGTTTTTCAACCATTGTTTGAATTCCATGGTGCTGAGTACCCTAGCCTCACCCATGCCAAAGACAGGTAGCACCTCCAGGAAGGTTACCATTTGTGCTGCTTGTCTAAGGCCCTTCCCCAACTCCACAAACTCCTCCTGCACTGCTCTGATCCCTTTCCCAGCCAGGTCATTTGTCCCTAGGTGGACAGTGACATCCAGCTCCCTCCCCTGTGCAGTTGCTCCCATGATCCTGAGGATTCACTCCCTGTCCCTCTAAGCCATGGCACCAGGCAGGCACCTTACCTCCCTCGCCCTTCCCTCATCCAGTTCTACCCTCCTAATAATGGAGTCCCCCACCAGGAGTTGTTTCCTTTCCCAGTGGGGTCCCATGCCACCCTTCTGTGGGTTTCCCTTGTGGAGTTTCCCAGCATCCTCCTTGATCTCCACTGTGGGTGCCTGCATAGAGGAACCACACTCTTCCAGAATGGCATATGAATTGTGGAGCGGTACAGTTGGAGGGATGCATCTCTGTTCCACCTCGCTCTCCCTCCCTGAGGCCACTGTGGTCCAACTGCTCCTCTTTCTTGGCAACCTCTGAGGCAGCAGCAGTGGCCCTGGTAGTCCCTGGGTGGGAGAGGAGGTCCCCTGAATCCTGGTCAACTCAGCCTCGAAATGAGCAACCTCTTCCCTCAGCCCAGAGAGGTGCCTGCACATGGGACATCACCACATCCTCCAGAATGTCTCCCGGAAGACTGCTGCTCCACAGCCATTGCATTGCACCACTCCCATTATGTCTTTATTTGTGGCCCCTTAATTGTTGTTTTGTATACTTACTCTTTCCTCTCTCTGTTATTTCTTATTTTATAAAATTTTTTTCTCTCCCTACTTTCCTTCTGTCTCTGTGCCCTTAAAACTCCTGATCTTCCTGTTGTGGGATGTGAAGTTACTATATTCCTCAATAGGCTTCTTCTTACTTGCTCAGAGTCAGACCTCCAGCAGCTGGGAGGGGGATGCAGAGCTACTTTTTTCCTTCTAGGATGGTGAGTCTTTTGTGCCTCTGTGATTACTCCCTTCCTGCTCCAAAACAGGAAGTTCCTGTTGCATGCATGTATTTTCTGATTGTACTTGCTGATAGGCAGCCAGTTGTCAGTTTAGTGTGTGTGTTATGTTGCTATATTTTGTTAGTACAGTTGTTACTAATACAGATTATTTTCCTATAATATACTGGACAGAACTAATTCCTAATGAGTACCGAATCCAGACATATAATTTTTCTAGGTAACAGCTGTGCTATTGTTTTGAATTAAATAAAAAGACATAACTGCTACAGGATGCCTAAAGCATGACTCAGCATGATTCATGAAATATCAGGTGGAGGAACTCTTGTAAGGGCAGATGAATATCCATAAATAACCAAAAAAAAGTTTGACCCCTGTATCAGTGTGGTATCTTCCGCCGTAGTGGACTTTGTTTCATGACAAACTCCACTTCATCAGGAATGATGGTCTCTAATAAAAAAATAAATGAATAACAATAGAAAAACATGTATAGACAAAGATGTTAATTATATGCAACTCAGTCTTTAAGTCCATCGCCACCATTAGAGCTGATAACTAACTGGTGGCAGGTATTAAAATAACATCAAATTCATATCTTGTGCCACCATACAAAGTTAGAAATTTGTTGGAAACAAGTCACACTTCTCCAACTAAAATAACACATTCACTAAATAAACTAAAAAAGTATACACATGAACATGTCAAAGATGCCTATTCATTCTATTGTGCCGTGCATTACTGTATAGGTTTAACTGACAACTGTGTTATTTCAAATAAGAGAAATTAGTCAAACATGCTCTGTTGCAATGTGAATACCACATAACACTGGACAAAGACAGTATTTTTTTTTAAATATCTCTATCCAATTTGTTACAATGCTCCCTGGAACTGAATTCTGACTTTCACTGGAAAGGCAAGTGAAAGTTCCTGATCACTGTAATGCACTTTAAGCTTAACAAATAGTTCCACACCTGAAATCACAATATGTTATGCCACTAGTAAGCAGCAATGACTAGTCAAGGCAGTATGGGTTGTACCTTATAACATAACCCAGGTTGCTAAACCTCCCAGGAAACTCAAGCAATCATATATTCACAGCCACCACATTCTGCTAAAACCATTGTAAAATGTGAGTTTTGTCTTATGAATGGAGTCACAAAGCACCTTGTCTGAAGGTGATATAAGCTAATTAAACTGAGGTGCTTAGTTCAAGTGAGGCACTATAGTTCAAGTAAGCTGGAGTTATAAATGGTAGAGTCAAATGTTTATGAAAAATTTAGTTAGCCACTGTAATAGAGACTCCACGATTATAAATGGGCCCTTGCAGAAGAAAGGATCAATTTAGTAAGGAATTGTTATTATGTACCTTGTAAGTTGTGCAAAATAGTGTTCCTGGGATTGTCAGGCTTCCCAATGTCAGAAGTAATCAGTCCCCCTGTCAAAACACCTTTTTAAAGACTTAGGGATCTGTGTCACTGACAAAAAGGACACCGATGGAGAGGGCTGGTTGTCACAGCAACCATCTTGAACACATTTCCTCAATTGTAGGGAAGAATGACTTTGACTCTTCACTGCCAGCTTACTACCGACGTGTGCTATGTATACATATGAAATTAAAAACAAGAAATATACCCACAAAATACACCAAAAAACAAGGATAGTATCTTTGTTTGTAAAAATAGGCAGATAAAATATAATAGTTAGCTTATCTGGCTAAGTAATAAAAAATATATTAGTGCTCCTATAGGTACTGTCTGTTATATTCCTACCAGAACCACTGGAAACTGTTGTAATGAAACTAAGGATTTTGGTAAAAAAAAATCCCAATGACACAAATAGTTAGTATAAGTTCTCTTGTTATGCAGTTAGCACATACAGCATTACAAAAGCATAACATAATCTAATAGACAAGATTTTGTAGCAGCTAGTATGTATGAAGAATAAGATAATGATCAATTACGCTTCTCTGGGACAGCAGAGGCAGTGGAGGTCTTCTTGTGGTGGTATCTACATCTAATCTGCCTAGCCCCTAAGGACCATTATTTATTATGGTATACAAACATAGATTTGTGACAAGACACACATACAGTAGCCACAGGAAATTATCGTACAATACATAATACATTCTTTAGATCTCTCAGCCGAACCTATACAAGGTTTCCTTTGCTCTGCAGCTGTAATATCTCTTCTGCTAACCTTGGTCCACAAACATAACAGACATTATTCTTCTTCCCTTTACTAGTAATGGTCAGTATTCTTGTCCCCCCCAATATAGATATCCCTGACTTGTTACATCTGTAAGAAACAACTTGTGGGGTTTCTCATGGTCAGCAGTTTTATAAGCCTGGTAGATTTCCATTGCTAAGCTCCCCTGAAACAGGCCATGGCATTCTAGGCCTTTCTTATTAGTAATACAGTCTTGCATGAAACAATAACAGATCCCAATAAGCTGTATGCCTACTGTCCCCCCATTGACACACTTGCAAAGTACAAAGTATTTTTGCAAAGTGATGCTGCCAAGAGAAGGAGCAGTCATGTTATTTAGGTTGTAAAACATGAGCATACTTTAACATTCTCAGTTCTCAATAATGATTGCACAAAAGAGTCTAAAGAAGCATAGCACTGTAGATACAATAAGCACTAAAATAACTTGCAGCATAATTAACAATGTGAAGCTAATTTCTAGCCATGTATTTGAAATTAAAATATCAAAGTCACAGTCATGCAGTAAAGTGTTCAAAGATTTTTGAGCAAGTTGCATACTATTGCTAATTCTAATCATATGTTCATCCTTAGAGTTAAGCAAGAGTTACAAGTCTAGAAAAAGTGGAGAAATATTAACATTGAAGGTTGGAATGTAATTCATGACATCAGTTTGATTACCAGGTTCACTGAGGATATATTCTTCCTTGTGAAGTTGTAGTGGTAGGATAACCACTTGACCAACGACAGTGTGAGTTGTAGGTGTGAAGCAGAAGTTTGGAATAGTTATTGGGCATGTTAACATCCCATAATAAAGGATTTATGGAACTCTCTCCTTATAAATGTCACCTTCCAAGTAACCTATAGAATGGTCTGTGGCCTAAGTATTCTGGGCAGACTAGATGGATCAAGAGGTCCCCTTCTGCCAGCAAATTCTTATGTTCTTATATTTTTATGGTAGCTACACAATACTGACCAGCCATGTTGTAGGTAACTTTGACCATTGGAAGGGGCCATCTGGTAAGCTGTATTGGACAGATGTCATTCTGGATTGACAAGATGCTCATGTTTTGCTGAATACCTCCATCAAGACTGCACACAGGTGTTATTTGTTACCACATCAAGGACATCATGGCAACATTCATAGCGATGTCTGCTTACTGAACAGCAAGCTGTATGTGGGGCCTTCCATAAGGCTGTAAAGGGGTTATACGCTACTAGGGAAGGTGTGTCCACCCTCTCCTTATAAATATCACCTTCCAAGTAACCTACAGAATGGACCATGGCCGGTTTGTCAAAAAGAGCCTCAGTGAGGTCAAATACTGGTAAAGAAACAATGAAGGATGTATATAAGGTATCCTGTCTAGAACAGGACCCACGAGGGTAACATTTCCCCAGTCTAGATGCAAGATAACATGCCCCAAGTTTCTAGCTGTCAAAAGAAAATGTCTGACAGACATTAACCCATCCTACAAGGAAGTCTTGTGACCCAGTTACACATGATGGACAATATCATTTGGCCATTTGGTCAAATAGTTACTAGAGATTAAGTCAGGGAAACACCCTGATTTTACATCTCTAATAAAATTATAAATCATTGTGAGAACATAGTTCCCATAGGCTGTGCATATTACTTCTCTACCTATATGTTTGTGTTGGACCATTAAAGAGTATGTGCAACTAATGCATTGATATTAGTTTGTGTTTTAGTATATAAACATACAAGAGCATACATATTGTATGCAGAAACATTTTCTTCTTTTTGTGCTAGGCCATAAGTCCTATGTATCATAAGTTTGGCAACCTCATCTGCATTTTGAGGCTGAAAATAATGCATGTGTCTCTTTCTGGTCTCCATGTCAGCCTAATTCCATATGGACAAGCCAGATGGAAATAGGTCCGAGATGGTGCCAGTAAGTCCTTACAGGTCTTGAACCTGTCTGGTATGGAAGACTACATCTTGGGATCTCCTTTCTTGCATAGCTGTGGGACCTTGAACTCTAGCATTATATGAAGCTAACCTATTCAAAAGAAAAGCACTGTATAATAAACATGTATTAACAGAAGCACAAAAATGACTATGTTCAGTCATGTCCCAATTAGAAAACTTCAAAATCCCAGGAATATGCATAAACCTTCCCAGTACAGAACATCATCAGCTTTTGCCTGAGTTGCAATCACCTCTAAAAGTAAAGAAATATAAACAATGATTAATCTGATCCCACACAAGGCTCATGTTATATCATATCGCTTGTAAAACATTAAGAACAACATGCACATACATAAACTGTACATTATTCAATAAAGTCCCTGGGTTCGAAGTAGCAGTCAAACCACTGAGTGGTCCAGGTCCCACTTTCAGGGCACAATTCAGTCTCTACAAGGTAGATGAGTGCAATGTTTGGAGCCAGTAGTGGCAGTCTAAAGACACTCAATGTGATATGTGTCACCACTTCATGTCCTGAATTTTTGGTTGCTTCTGCTTCTGTTAGAGTTCCTTACAGTATATAAATGCCTGTATCAGATTTGTGCACTGGATTGGGCAACAGATGTATGTGCTCCTGGTAGTATTGTCCAATACAGCTGGTGTTTCTTGAGTATCAGCCAGCAAAGCACTCATAAAAAGTTCACGATTGTTCAACATCTGCTGCAACCATATCATGTGTACCATGTTGGCTAGAATGTACATGGTCCTGGGGCTACCAGCCATATATCACTTAATTTCTGAAAGACAAAACATACAAAGAGGAGGACTTTGGCTCCTGCTTCATTGGTAGGATAGTTCTGATCTTTAAACTGTTTCAACTTCAACTAATTTACTTGAACTCATTTATCAGTGGCTACTCAGAACACATACAATGCAGTTCTCATAGTATCTGTGTATAGTATGCCTCTCTATTTTTCTGTCTATATCTGGCCACCACACAACTGTCTGCATTTTCAATATGGGGTTTGTTGCCCCCCGATGGCCTCCCATGTGCAGATAAGATACTACAGAAATAAGTTCCTGGACCTGCATACAGCAGAGTTTCGGTCTCTGGATGAAAATTACAATTTCTTTTATGCCTTTAAAACAGTTAAACTATAAGAATCAGCTACTGCCATAAAGCAGTTAGTTAAATGAGCTTGATTTTTTTCTTGGAAGCTTGCCTCAGGTTATGGGGGTGTATGAAAAGTCTACCCCCCCAATCTCATTTCTCACTTCTCAAGGAGATTGGTTTGGAATTGCCATTGCTAAAGGAACCTGTTTTGGAGTGGGATTCAACCATTTAAGCCATTAAACAGAAAATTGACAGACTGCAAAAATTGCCAGAAAAACAGTGTACTACAGAGGGGCACTGACTGCAAGCCTTTCGAAAAGTCAGCCCCCACCCCATACACAGTGCCATGGACCACATATGCATAATAACACATGGGTACAGTATCAGGAGAGCAAAGAGTGTCTGAATTTCTGTTCACTTGATTCCAGATGGCCACTCCCTCTTGAGTGAAGGTATGACTGAGATGATAAATGATAAATTTAACCCTATCTTAGTCAATTTTCATTTGAGGCACCTCTTTCAGAAACTTGCCCACTCCCCTTAGAAAAGGTGGATAAAAGGAAAAAAATTCTGTATCTGTAATGCTTAACAAGCAGTATGGTGCAAGAAAATCTTGTTGCTTACACAACAGGGGTATGCCATACGTTGGGACCCCTTTGCAACTGAGATTGGAAGAAATGTGCCAATGAAATGGAAAATCTACAAATAACTTCAAATAAGCAAACATTAACAACTGAAAGAGAACCTGCTTATTTCTGTTCACAGTTAGGTATATGCCCCTGACCCTTCATTAGGTTCAGACCAATGAAAGCTGTGGGAGGTTTGCAGCTGCCTGGACTCCATGCCACTAAAGGAATTATTTCAGTAGGTACAAAGGGTAGGGTTTAATCATATCAGTTCATACCACACCGTACTTTTGCATTAAACTGCCAGATTCAAATGACTAGATGGTCCCAGGTACAAAGCAGAATATGGCAAAAAATATTCAAACCAAAATATCACATAGCGCTGTTATCAAAACCATCACTGTCATCACAAAGTTATTTTTACTATAAATATATATAAGAAATGGCTATAAACTGCAGAGCAAAAATATATCCTTAGTTGCAGTAGTCTCTGTCTCTGTCTCTCTCTCTCTCCACCTCCCCCCAAAAATCTCTGTACTGACTGAAATAACTTACCCAAAACATTGCATAGCACTTGGCCTTGAACATTTTGTACTTGCTACTTAGAGTAGAAAAATAAAATCTCAGTCCAAATTCACACAACACTTAAAGATATGAAAATGTCTGAGCATTTATAAAGCACAGAATTATACAACATAAAATTAATTTAAACTCTATCACATGGCACTAAGAACAAAACCAGCTTGCTTTTCCTTCACCGTAATAGGGTGTGCATGTGTGTGTGTGTGTGTTAGGGAAAGTAGAGAAAGTCAAGGAAGAGCATTAAAAGTGTCTTTTCTGGTTTGATCAAGCCAGTAACAGACAAAAGAGAAAAGCTAGAATATAAAGTTGAAAGAGTAGAAAGTGACTTCAGTCAAAACAGAGAAGATCAAAGATTAGCTGACATGTTCTCTATTTATACACCTAACCATTGCCATTTAAAATTTGTCATGTCACATACATTCCCAGCCTGACAGAATCAAACTTAGTTTGCAAGGCAGACTTAGTCATGCAGAGTTCTTATACATACATCGCTTTCTGCATCTTTTGATTGAGTTTTTTCTCTGCCTTCCATTGATCAAACTGTTCCCTACAGTTGTGCAATGGATTTCCCTCCATAAGGCCTCCTTGCAAAAGTAATCTAGCTTATATTTAGCTAAAGCTTCTGTAATAATTTCCTCCATCCTGCCTATTTAACCAGGACCTTGCAGACCACGAACCTAGATGCTCTGGTTCTTGGATTATGCATAGATCTTCCCCTGCAGGCAGCAATAAGGTTGTGACCCTTTTGATTGCCACCCCACTTTGTATTGGTAATGGCACATCCACTTTCAGATCCAGAACCCCTTTGTAATTTTTGGGGTCCCAGTAGATTTGTCATTGTAAGAAAACTGAGTTTTTTTGTAAAAATAATCCCATGTGAGACAGAAAGTTGGTGTAAGTTTCCTTGTTATACAGTTAGCTCACACAGCAATACGAAAGCATAGTATCATCTAACAGACAAGATTACATAGCAGCTAGAATACACAGATCAGCTACCCTTCTCTGGCACAGCAGCAGCAGTGGAGGTCTTCTTGTGGTATTATCTGCATGTCATCTGCCTAGCCCCCTCGGGCCTGTATTTATAATTATATACAAACATAACTTTGTGACAAGACACACATAATTGAAATGGCTGACATTTTGTTAAATTCAGATTACTTCATGTACAAAGATCTATTCTTTCAGCAATGCAGGGGTACTGTTGTGGGCACTACATTTACTTGGAGCCTTGCAGTCTTATATGTTGGGAAATGGGAGAAATATTTTATATATAACAACATCCTATTTCAACAAAATGATCTGTATTGGATTGGATTTCTAGAGTATTGCCTCTTATTGCGGAAGAGTACTGCAGAGGATCTTATGCTGTTTCTGGACCACATGCATTCCACTGATGTCAATCAGAAGTTTACTGCAGTGATCCATAGTGACACTATTGACTTTCTAGACAGGACTCTTTTTAAAAGAGATGAGCACCTCGAAACAACAATCTATAGAAAACTGTTAGAACATAACACAGTTTTGCATTACAATAGTGCTCACTCTTAATCACAGGTAAAGAATATCCCTGTCAGGCAAATGCTAAAAGCATGTCATATCTGCAGCATATATGATGAATTTAAAAGACATAAAAAGATTATGACAAAACAATTTCCATATAGAGGCTATTCAACTTGGAGTATTCAAAATGGTCCAGATAGAGCTGACAACAGTGAAAGAGAGAATTTGTTGGCTCCTAAACAAAATACTGGTGCATGCCAACCTATGACCAATGTACTAAGAAAATTTATGAATCACCTACAAAAGATGGACTAACCTTTGTCATAAGTCAGTACACAGTTTATACAGACCACAAGAAGAGAAGCACACTTGGTTGCCCTCCACCCACTTGGAAGGTACAGATGTTGTCATTGCACTCAGTTCAATAACATAAATGACAGTAAAGAGTTTAAACATCCGAGAACGGCAAAAGGTTTAATGTCAACTCTTTTATTAATTGCTCCAGCACATATGTGGTGTATCTTCTGACTTTCCCATGTGGACTGGGGTATGTGGGGCAAACAAAAAGACCACCAAAAGAATGCATATGTGAGCTCAAGTCCACTATCAGAAATAAGGTCTTGACAAGTTCTGTAGTGAGACAATTTTGGGAACACCAACGTGGGTCTCCTATAGGACTTACATTTGCAGCCCTTGAAAAAGTGACTGTGGGCCCATGAGGTGGTGATCTTGGGAATAAGTCATCCCAATGAGAATCTTGTTGGATATTTACTTTGGATACATTGAGTCCAGCCAGTCTGAATGAGGAACTGCCCTGTCATGTTATTTATAAACAAATATTCAATGAGATTATGTATATGGGTTATAATGTTTTTTAGATATTTATGAAGTTATATAAGTTCTACTTTCATCAGTTCTGTGTCTTTTGTACTTTTATTTGTTTTGCACAATATTCACTTTATGACTTTTTATGTTGTGCTATTTATACATGTCAGGTGCTGTATATAAAAAAATTCCATCACAGCTGGTATCATATGTGGTCATAAATATGTAAATTCTGCTATATAAATGACACACTTGGAATAGACCAATCAGCTCTGAAGAAGGTGATTAGTTGAAACATCAGCACACTGTGCATGACCCAGCTGGTACACACACTGTCTGTAGGCTACCTAATTCACTTCAGGAACACCAGTGGGTGTCGGCGGTAAATTTGTTTTCATGTTGTTAGCTGTAAGGTATTTGTATTTGCACCTGCACTTTAGCTTCGGGTATTTGATTTGCCCAACACGTTTTATACTGCATGAATAAAGAACAACTAGTGTAAGGTAAGCTGTCTTGAAGCTTATTTGTTAAGCAGTTATTGTGTGGTGTTGCTACGGTGTTCATAAGGCACATACCACATTCGTTTGCTATCTCAGCAGAACCTATACAAGGTTTTCTGTTGTTCTGCAGATGCAATAACTCTTCTGCAAAGCATGGTCTGCAAACATAACATACATTCTTCTTCTTCCCCTTGTCAATAATGGTCAGTCTTCTTGTACCCCCTCCCTCCCCAGGATATAGATAACCTTGACATGCTACATCTGGGGAAAACAACTTGTAGGTTTTGTCATGGTCAGCAGTTTTGCAAGCCTAGTAGATTTCCATTGCTAAGCTCCTCTGAAACTGGCCATGGCACCCTAGGCCTTTCTTATTAGTAATACAGCTTTGTATGAAACAATGACAGATCCCAACAAGCTGTATGCCAACACTGTACTATTAAATACTGTTGGTTTTGCTATTGTGGTTAGTGGTAAAAAATAACAGGGCTGCTGGACTCCATGAAACAATTATGAGAATTTATAAAATTGTAAGGCTAGAGTATATATGTTCTACTCCCACCAGGGCCACTGGAAATATAAGGGGTGCTGAAATTTCAGTGAGAGGTTGTGAATACAGACTAAGAAAAATATATATAGGGGAACATCAAGGAAGGGGAGGTAGTGGGACCTACAATAATCTCTTTATCAGGGCACCACAAATAAGCACACTTGATAGATCATAAGGTCACCTTCTTCTGGTTATTTTAGGATGCTTGTATGTTCATAAGGCACATAAACAGGCTAGAACAGACACATGATTGGACAATTGAACAAAAACCTTGGTATAATTAATCTAGACTATTTGATAGATGGAAGGGCATTAAAAGCAAGGTCTAATTTCATTTTATGATCACTTTAATTTAAGTATGCCTTGAAGAGAGAAGCAGGTCAACAGAAGTCATTAAAAACTTCAAGGAAGAATATGTGGTTACTGTGGAAATACAACAGTACACAAATCAAATTGAGAAAAATAGAGAAAGAAGTCGAGGTTGGACAATTACATACAAGGGGGTAACCTTGACAGTTACCACCACTGAGCAGTGAGAGCAGCATTCATGGGCCTAGGTCTACTACTGTCCTAAATTGTAGTATTAACTGCAGTAAGTCAAAGAATGTGAAAATATAATAAAAAAACTAAAATTAAGAATTTCCAATGTGATCTGAATGATTACCAAGAAAACGGGACATACACTTTGAAAGAGCACAATCGGAGGGAAGGGGTTATTCCCAAGGTGGAGAGTATTCAGAGTCTCACAGTAGTGAAGGTTACACCAGGGAAAGCTATAGGAGATAAACTTATTTTTTAGATCAGAACTAACAAGGAGCATGTATAAACTTGAACTACATAGAGGGTCTGAGCTGCAGGGAGACAGAGAGAGACATAGGCAGATATGACCTGAGACTCAGGTAAGATACACAGTACACTACAGTCAAAAAGGACGAGTTAGAGAAGGAGGTACAGAACCCAGGGGATGCTATCAACAGAAGCAGAGATAAGCACAGACAAGGTATCAGAAGAGAGTCATTTTCAACAGAAGTAAAAGGAATCTTAGTGACACTCAAATGGCTGTTCTCAGTAAGGGGCTCTTTTTTGCCCCTACAACCAATCTGGATGAATTTTTCACCATTGGTAAACATGCAGACATTTTACAGAAAACTATGATTAGTGGTGCATTTTGATGGTTCAATAGACCACAGAACAGCAACCAGGCAAGCTGAATTAAAAGAGGCACTGAATGTCAGTTCTGCATTTAGTCTGCCTAAAAGAGGGCTGCCCTCAGCAGAAACATACATTAATCTTGTTGAAAGAGACGTCAGACAACATATTGATGTGAAAAGAAAAAGGAAAAACATAATTATAGACATAAGAACCTTAATAAAGAAGAATTTGTAGCCTTAAGAGAATTGGAACAGGATACTAGCATTGTTATAAAACAATCAGATAAAGGTGGAGCCGTTGTCATCCATCAATATTAAAATTATCAGACAGGATGCCTTAAGAAATTGTGGACAGTAGCAATTACCAACAAATTGAAAATGACCCTACTGGAGAAATAAGTGTTTACACTGCAGACAGACTTGAGTTCTTCATAAACAAAGGGTGAATCAGTGCTTGGGAAGCTGATAACTTGATTAAAGATGAACTGAAAAAAACATCTTTTTACAAAATTCCTAAAATCCATAAGAATCCTATCCCCCAGGCCATTCAAATGTTTCCAGATCAACTGCTTCCTAGAGCCACTTTCAAGTTACGGTATGTGAACCTACACATAAACCCTCTGGTTAGTGAAATATCTAAATTTATAAATGATGCAACACACTTTATACAGGTGATAGAATCAATCCAATGAAACACCTTAGAAGCCCCTGTCAACATGGCTATGCTGTTTAGATGTCAAGGACCTGTATTCTCCACCAAGAAGGCATAGAGTCTTTCCGACATGCTTGCCAAATGAGAACACATGTAAGTTTTCCACCCACGCACGTACAACAAGAATTAGCAGAGAGTGCTTGAAAATAATTATTTCAAATCTGAGAACAAATACTATATAGAAACATGTGGTATAGTGATGGGGAGAAAATGGTGCCAGCATATGCCAATCTCAACATTTGGGAATCTGAGCAGAACCATATATTGGATGCCTACAGAAATCCATTCAACAGCAATGTTTTGATGTGGAAATGATGCATTGATGATGTGTTCTTTATCTGGAAGTGCAACAGAACAGTAATTGATGAATTTCATCAATACTTAAACACCAGAAAGAACAATGTCAAGTTTACTACATACAGACACAAACACAGTCCCTTTCTTAGATGTCAGGTGATTAAAGAGGATAACAGAATAGACACCATCATATTCAGGAAGGAAACTGACAGAAACACCATCCTACATTGGTGAAAATTGCCACAGCTCACACTTAATGATGATGAGCAGCTCACACTTAATAATGATGTGCATCCTATAGTTGTAACACTTAAAGAGTAGACAACCACAGCGGGGCTCAGGAGAGCTCCATCCCAGCTCAGGGACACAAGCGCCAGGCTGAAGAGGTAATATTCTAAGTCTCCTACTGCAGCTCATTTTCTAGGGGTGTAATCCAAGCTGTCTCCAGGTGCTTAATGTAGTATCCCCTCCTGGGTTTTGAACCTGGTACCTTCCGCACCAAAGGCCATCATCCTACCACTGTGGCACTGTGACCTCCACAATGAAGGGTGGCAGTAAGTTCAACTTATACTCACACATGGCTATGCCCCTTCCCAACATGATGTCTGACAACATAAACCCCCACAAGCAAATCATACTACTTCTAATATCTGTACTTACCATACAAAGCAGTGTACCCCCAGGCTGACTACGATGTACACACTCCCAATTCTGGGGACACCCCCCACCACCTCCCCTCCACCCTATCTACCCCTTCAGTCCCCCAGCCTCCCCAGTAACCCCCCTCACTGGACTCTAGACATCCATCCTGCCCTCTGCTACACCAGGCCATCCCAGCCCTTCTCCAAATGCCTATCCCCTGCTCACCCGCCAAAGCCTATCTGTCACCACTACCCAACTAAAAGATGGCAATTTATAGCCCACATTAGAATACTCTACCTGCTTCTCCTACTGTCAGGAAATGTCCACCCAAATCCAGGCCCAGTAGCACATCTCCAGCTGTAGGCACCCTGTGGATGCATATACCCTAAATGAATATTTGCAACTTACCTAAAAAAACAGCACACCTGCAATGCTGGCTAGTGCAGCATCAACCTGACATCCTGGCTCTAACAGAAATCTGGCTTTCCCAAAAGACTCCTGATTCCTTTGTCTCTATCCCTGGTTTCTCCCTCCTAAGGAATGATCACAAGGGAAAGAGAGGCAGTGGCTGTGCCCTGTATTTAAACAATGCACTGCATTACCAAGCCCTTCCTGCACCCTCACTGGAAAATAATGCCCAAGCCCTCTTGATAAAACTCATCCCAGACCCAAACCATGCCCATCTACTTCTCACAGTCCCCTCTATTCCCCCTCATAACCAGCCATCTGCATGTCAGTTGCTCTCAGACAACCTAGCCAGCTTCCCCCACAAGATGGAGCAGATACTGGTTGGGGACCTCAATATAAACTGGATAGCAAGCTCATCAGCCTATGCCAAAAACACCTTTGTGGCCCTAGATATGTCCCAACTAGTATCCCAACCCACAAGGACAAACCCCTCCAATGGAACTCACACTCTATTAGACATCCTTCTCACAAATTGTCCTCACTGTATTGGTGATTTAGGGGTTTTCCTTAACTCTCTGAGTGATCACTCCCAAATCCTGTTCAGCTGGTCCTGTCGGCTACTGAAACCTCCACCAAATGTCACCTCCTATTGCTGATTAAGGCCAGAAAGTCTCATCAAGCTCAAACAGCACCTATCTAACAGTGAATGGTCCCCCATTTCTCAGGCCCTGCACATTGATGACGCCCTGGCCTACTTCTCTTACACCTTCAACAATACCTGTGATGCTTTTGCACCCATCATCAAATCAATGTCTAAGAAGCAAAATGCTCCTTGGATAACCCCTGTGCTGCTGCAGCAGCTCAAGCTAAGAGACAATCTATGGCACTGTGCCACTGCCTCTGGCTCACAGGTGGATAGACAAGCTTACAATACGGCCCGCAATAAATACACATGGGCAATACGCAAGGCCAAAGTGGACCACTATAGAACCACCCTGGCCACCTCCTGGGGAAGCTCCCAAAAGTTCTGGGATAACATTAAGGACCTTAATGGGAAATCTCACTCCCCACCATCATCCCAGCTCAGCTTTAATGGCACAACCATCACTGACCCACTATGCATCACTAACTGCTTAAACTCTACCTTCTCTGGCCTCAGCTCAGTTCTCCATAGTAACTTTTTTTGACCTGATACAGCCCATCCCAGTGTCAAACCTCCAGCAGCCTCTCTGCAATCTCAGGGTCAATACGCCATTTGAATCTAAAGCCTACCTGTCCAAAGCACTCAGTGGCGCCAACTACTGTAAAGATGCCTTTGACATGTGAATACTATACCTCATACTTGACTCTGTCCTCTCTCCACTCACAGACCCGCTAAACTGTCCCTGAGTATAGGCCAGTTCCCGACCTCTTGGAAAACAGCAATCATAACCCCTATACTAAAAAGTGGTGACTGCTCTTCCCCAAACAACTACTGGCCCATCTCTATTCTTCCCCCACTCTCTAAAGCCCTTGAAAAAATCCTGAC
Organism: Neoceratodus forsteri; assembly: GCA_016271365.2. Classification (NCBI taxonomy): domain Eukaryota; kingdom Metazoa; phylum Chordata; order Ceratodontiformes; family Ceratodontidae; genus Neoceratodus; species Neoceratodus forsteri. The sequence goes on from CM028130.1 coordinate 288,400,119, forward strand.
TGACCAGCTCACTGAATACCTTCTCACCCACAGCCTATTATGCAGGGAGCAGCATGGTTTCAGAGCAGGTCACAGCACTACCACCGCCCTTACAGAATTCTCTAACTCACTACACTCTGCGCTGGACAAAGGACCCCTTGTGGGGGCCATGTTCATAGATCTCTCTAAGGCTTTTGACACGATCTGCCACCCCTCCTACTGGATGCTCTACAATGCATCGGAGTCTCCCAGGGTCCCTTCTCCTGGTTCTGCAGCTACGTTTTTGCTAGAACCCAATGTGTTAAAATTAACAATACCCTACCAGTGTGGTTAGGCATCCCTCAGGGATCCATACTAGGGTCCCTGCTTTTCAGCATATATCATAATGCACTGCCAGAATCCTGTTCTGGGAACATTCTCCTTTATGCGGACAACACAGTTCTTTATGCCTCCAATCCTGACCCTTCTACACTCCAGCTTTCTCCGCAAAACTCCTTCAGACAGATAGAAAACTGACTTGCTGAACATAGACTAGTTGTCAACGTTAAAAAGACCAAAACTATGCCCTTTGCCCACCACCAAAACAGGGCAAAGGACGATCTCCTGAATATCCTCCCCAGTTTGCTCCTCCCTCTGGAGCAGGTTCAAACTTACAAGTACCTGGGTGTCACCTTTGACTCCACCCTCTCATTCCATGAGCATATCAAAGTACTCTCTTCAGCCATGAATACCTGAATTGGTCTCTTACACAGGCACAAAGACTGCCTACCACCTGAAGCACTTCACCTGGCCATAACATCCTCAGTCCTGTCACTCGTGGATTACAGGCTCACAATCTATGCTGTCTCAGACCCAACTGCACTCCACCAAATCCAACTAGTAATCAATAAGACTCATCTTTGGTGCAGACAAGTGACTGCACACCTGCACCCTCTATGCACTCACCAATGTTCTCACACTAGAGGAAAGACTGCAGTATCAAACCTGTCTCCTCACTAAGAAAATCCACCTGGGTTTAACCCCAGCAGGTGTCATGGCCACCCTTCAATCAGCCACCCTCTCTGTGGCCACTCGCACAGCCACCAAAACTATCTGGAAGGTTCCCAGGGTCAAGACCAGTTTAGCCCAAAGATCCTTCCCTTTCAGAGTTCCATCATGGTATAATGCCCTCCTCCCTGATATTACCACCATCTCCAAACTAGGTCCTTTAAGGCAGCTCTGAAAACACATATTTTTTCATTACGTAACTACTGGTGTGGCCACTAACCCCACTCTAGGGCATGTTACATCATTCTAGACTATCCCAGGCCTTTGACAATGTCTCAATCAAGGCAGCTCACATCCCATTGCCTCTGAGGCCTATGTGCCCTAGGCCTAACTTAGCTCACTCTATGTTCACTCTAATGATAGCAACTTGACAATGCCTCCCTGGAAGCAGCACCCTGCAAAGCATCCCAGGAGGCAGCACCCTGCTATCTTACTGTATTACTGAGTGCTGTTAGCTGCCTCTTGTATAGGCAGTTACCCTATATATGAACATTGCACAATTTGTAATATCTGTATGCATGTTAGGCAGCCTCTGTTTAGCTACCAGCTATATAGGCAATTATTTGAAGATAGAGGGGGGATGGCTCAGAGGGAATGTGAGGAAGTGTTTTTTCACAGAGAGGGTTGTGGATGCATGGAACAGCCTCCCTGAGGAGGTTGTGGAGTCAAGAAGAGTGGGGGGATTCAAGAATGCATGGGACAGACATAAGGCAGTCCTAGTGGGGGGTAGGAGGAAGTAAGCTGTTGGTTAACTAGGATCTGCAGCTTATCTGTTAGGTAGGGAAATGGGCAGACTAGGTGGGCCAAGTGGTCCTTATCTGCCGTCGCATTCCATGTTTCTATGTTTCTATCCTATGTTTAGCAACCACTTGTACAGGCAATTACCCTATGTATGTTTAATTCACATTCTCCTACTTGCTACTTGCACATCCACACTTATATGACTTTGCACCAAGTTTCAAGTTTATTTGTTCTTCCAAAAGATATTTACAATTTTGTACGTTACAAAAATCCCAAGTTAAATACAAAAAGATCAATAAAATACATTCACAACAATTAAATGAGAATCAATATTTTCAAATATTATTTCAGTTGACATCTTTTAAAATACGCTTTTTTCTTAAAACTGATTACAGATGATAAGAAGTTAGAGCACATTTCCACTTCTTCCACTGTCCCAGGATGGAGCAAAATAAAAACTGGATCATACTCCGAATTTGCATGTCTAATTAGAAAATTCTTTAATATCTGTTTTTTCCATTTGTTAAACAGAAGGCATTGCAATATTATATGTAACAATCGATTCATTAAACCCTCTGTTGCAGGGACATAAATTATTAGTATAATTTGTTTGAGGCAACCGGCGATTAAAGTACATATATTTTGAAATAATTAATCCAAACCTTGCCCATGAAATTGTCTTCCAAATATGAAGGGCTATTGCAGGTAGTAAATAATTTTCTAAGGTTGAGTCAATTTTATTTTGACTAAACCAGAGTGCTTGTTTTTGACTTCGAACCTGATGCATCTGGTTATCCTGTGCTAGAATGAATAACTTCTTCTTAAATCTAGCTCTATGAGTATCAGTTATCAGAATGCCAGCCTAATGATCTCTCCATAAATGTTTACAATCTAGATTGTGAATGTTTACCAATAAGGTTTTTAACCATGGTGAGGAAAATCCCCTATTGTTCCATTTTCCTTTTTCCTTTAAGCATAAACTAGGAATGTTGTTTTTGTGATTATTAATTATCCTGAGCCAGTAAGATAATAATCTAAGATTAACCAGAGCTGCCAGGGGAATTCTACCAAGTTCTGCTCTTACTATGGAGTTGGCCATGGAAGGGGGACTTGAAGACTAGCTTTGTAGTAAAAAGATTAGGGTAATTCTAGTTTTGGGTTGGATTTTACCCCCCAAACTTTGGCTCCATATAATAGTGTAGAAGTAATTTTAGATTCACCAGCATTAATAGCAGGAATTACTGAATACCTACTAAACTTGGAATTAAACCTGAGCAGAGCTTTAGCTACATGATTTGCTTTATTTATTTGTTCACTAACAAGTAGGCTCCAATTTTTCAATTTTTTCAATTTCAACTTTATTTTTAAAAGGCGCTTTTCTTAAATCAAAGCGCCTGTACAGATAAATATGACAATAAATATAGTAAATCAAATCAACAGAAATCCTTAAAAGCTATATTAAAAAGGTGGGTCTTCAACTCCCTTTTAAAACTAAGGACGGTCGGGCAGTCTTGCACCTGACGAGGTAGAGAATTCCACAGGGTAGGTGCCATAAAACTAAAAGATCTAGCACCAGATGTTTTCAAACGTACCCTGGGAATCTCTAGCAATCCCTCATCAGTGGATCGGAGGGGGCGAGAGGGACTACAGGGGCACAGGAGCTCTTTCAGGTAGGTAGGTCCCAGATCATGTAGGGCTTTATAGGTCAGCAAACCGACCTTGAAGGTGATTCGCCAAAACACTGGCAGCCAGTGCAGTCCGTGGAGCACAGGCATTATGTGACTGGATCTAGAGACTCAGTCCAACAGCCTGGCTGCATGATCTGCACCAGCTGCAGGCAGTGATTCAACCCCGATAGCCCTAGGTATAGGGTTACAGTAGTCAAGCCGGGAGGTAACAAAGGCGTGGATTAATGTTGGAAGGTCCTCTGGAGGAACCAAGCGCTTCACCCTGGCAATATTCCTCAGATGAAAAAAGGAAGTCTTCACAACTGCTGACACCTGGGATTTGAGTGTCAAACGGTCATCAAGTATTATGCCAAGGTTTCGCACCTGGTCTGAGGTCGTCAGTTGGACACCTCCAAGCCATAGGCCTGAGGGTGATCCTTCTGGCAGACCCACCTCACAGCGACCTAAATCCACAACCAACACCTCAGAACCTGTGGTAGAAAAATTAATACCTAGATAACAATCGGTGGGCACAACATCAATTTGTAAGTTATTTAACATAATTTTTGGTTTTGGGGATTCATTCCCAAATATCATTAATTTAGTTTTATCTATATTTTCCTAACTTTAAGTAGGCACACTTCTTTTTTAATTGATCTAGTTTTATCTGGAGTCCTTTTTGAGATAGATACAGAAGAACTAAGTTGTCTGCATATGCTAAAATATGAACATAATGGCTATCAATTTTAGGGGAGTCCAAAGGTGTAGAAATGTCAAAATATAATAGAGAATCAATATAAAGATTAAACAAAGTGGAGCTAGATGGCAACCCTGTTTGACCCCTTTATTAGCTAAAAAGTATCATGAAATGTTGTTCTGTAAATTATATCTAATTGCTGTTTGTGTTTCGGAATAAAAAAGAAATATAGGAATTAATAAACTTAAAGGGAGTTCTCATATATGAAGAATGTTCCGTAGGGTATTCCTAACTACTGAATCAAAAGCTGCTGTAAAATCAATAAATAATGCATAAAGCTTCATTTTCCTATGTAAATTATATTTTTCAATTCAATGAGCTAAGATAAACATATTATCTGGGGTCGAAAAACCTTGGCGGAATCCAGCTTAAAAATTTGACAAAAGGTTATCAGTATTAACTCAAAGCAATAATTTTGTCAAAAGAATACTGATAAAAATGTTACTGCTAATATCTAATAAGCTTATGGGACAATAATTATTAGGTATTTGAAATGAACCTTTTTTGTGAATAGGAACTATGATGTTTTTAGACCATGAGCTTGGAACATACCTTTCTCTCAAACAGATATTGAAAAACTTAGCAAAAAAGGAACCCAGAAATTGTTATTATCTTTATAGATTTTTCCTGGGATAGTATCTGGCCCAGTGGCCTTATTGTTGGCCAGTTTTGAAATGGCTTGTTCTACTTCCGCAAGTGAGATTATTGAAGGTTTATATGAATCTAGCTGCATCCAGTTAAGCATAATTGATGTATTATTTGACTCAGAATCACTATAAAAAAGATCTGAAAAGTAATAAATCCATGTTTCCTTTGGAATATAAATGGCCATTGGTGGTTGATAGATTCTTACACCCTTTGCTACCATAAGCCAAAAGGCCTTTGAATCCTTATTATCTATAGTTTCTTGCATATAGACCCATTGCTTTTGAGTAAATTCATGTTTTTTTTATTTGAGAAATCTTTTATAGTATTTCCTTGCTTTTTTAAGATTTACAGTACAAGCTGTTGGAGGATTTTTATTAATATTTTTAATCAGTTTTCCTAATTTTTGCTTTTCTTTGATACATTGTTGATCAAACCACGTTGACAAAATGGGGTTTTGAGTTTTATAAATGTAAATTGCATCATTAATACTGGAGAAACACTCCTCAAGTTGTTCACTAATTCATGGAGCTGAACTTTTACCTTGTGAGAGTGTAAAAAGTGAAGACATCTTAAAGGAGCAAATTATTTCTGAGGCTTTTTTCATGTTTTTGTTATTCAAACTGAGTCTATATTTCCCTCTTAATGCTAAAGAGACTAAATGATGTTCATTTGATTTAAGCTTTTTACAATCTTTTACTGTGTCTTTGTTAACTATTAAGGCCGCATGATCACTTTCAGGCTTCATGCATATTTTGAAGTCATGAAAGTGACTGTAGCTTTCTGGAGTAATCAGCAAATAGTCTATAACATTTTTCCCTTTAGGGGAATAATATGTGTATGCTCCACCATAGTCCTTTTCTCCTCTCCCGTTCAATATCAGAAAATTATTATTAGTAATGAATTCCTTAAGATTAAGGCCTGCCTTGTTAGTAATATTATCAGCAGAGTTCCTTGGATTTGTATCTCCCATATAAATTAGAGACTGCAATGTTGGTAAATTATCAAATTTTACAATACGGGCTTTGAAATCCCCTCCGATCATAATAATATCTATTTGGTGTTTTAAATATAATGGCCCAGATATTCAAACTGTGCTTAAAATGTGCGCAATAGCAGGAGCAAGCGCAAGTCTATTGCGCCCCTGTGCAACAGATGCAATATTCAAAACAGGAGTAAGCCAAATTGCCCCCACATCCAATGTCTGAATATCGCACAACCAGTGCCATAGAGCAACAAGGGATGGGAAGTTGAGCAGATATGATACGCTATGGCGCAACAAGGGATGCCCAGCTGAGCAGTCCAGAGGTGCCATAGTGCAAGCAGGGAGTCCCACAGCTGCAGAGCAATGTAACTGTACAACCAGGGAGGCAGGGGCCCACCACCCATGCCACAGACAGGCACAGGAACACACAGAAGAACATACATTGTCCCCCCATATCCCAAGCACATCACAACCAGGGAAGGGCTGGAATAACCACTGGTCCATGGAGTCAAGCAACCAACCCACAGCCTGGCCATGGTGCCCTATCACACCTACCGGCAAGCTGTGACTGGCACACAAGGAGGGCAGACCACCCTGTGCCACACCATCCCCCAGTGCACAGCACACCCTGTACAATGACCCCCAGACAAGCCCCCATGAGCAGTGACCAGCACTGCAGGAATCCCCATGCATGCCACCACCCCCATAGCGGCAATGCAACCCTGTGCACCACAGAACCATGCAAGCCAGCCCCACCATGAGCACCCATCAGCAGGTTGCAGCACATGGCAATGCAACAGCGGCAGACAAAGTGCCACCATGCACAGTCCCCTGATGTACTACTGAGAGACCGACCATGCATTGGCAGAAGAGTGACCCCAGATTGGATGGTCATGAAAGGACACCTCCCCAGTGGTACAGCACACGCACAGTATCCCAATAACATACCCCGTCCACCACCGGCCACAACAGCCAGCACAGACACCCACAGTGGTGCGTGGAAGCATGCACCACACCAGTGACATGGGCAACCCAGCAAAGTGACAGGTACTGTGTCCGCCCTGCAGGGACTGCTACCACTGACATGCCAGCAGATCATGCAGGTCACAGACAGGCATATGTGTCAGCTGCACAGGCCATGGATGGGCCGATGGGTGCACCTTGGATACAGATCACGTGCCATGGACCACTGCACACAGTCAACCAGTGCACGGGGAACAACACGCACACCACAGACACTGACTGATATCTACCCCCACACCATAGTCACCGCCACACGGACACACACACACACATACCCATGACTGCACCACCCATGATGCCATGCACACCACTGCAGCCGAGCACCTATAGCCTACCGCAAATCAGAGACCACCACGGTATTCATATAAAATTCAAATGCATTGTAAAAATATAAAACTCAACTATGTACAATGACAATAACTATTTACAAGCTTGGGGTGGGGGACACAAACAAGGTGAGGGTGGGCAGGGGGAAGGGGTGGACAAATGGGATGGGATAGGTGGGGTGTGAGGGTGGGTCAAGGGGGGGAGTCAGGGACCAAGGAACTTTCAGCGTGTCTGCTGTTCCTGGCTCTGTGCCCACCTTGCCCTGTGTCACCGCAGTACTCCTGATGTGTCCAGCCTCTGAAGTATCACCACAGACTCCTGGGACAGATCGAGGAGCTCCCTCATGGCGTCCCTCATCTCCCTGAGATGTCTCAGACCTAGGACAAGGGAGCACAGTCAATAGGTGTGAATGTACAACCCCAAACAGCCCGCCCACTGTGCATGGCATATGGCCATGGGACATACCACTGTGATGGTGTGTGACCAGCCGCAGTGATCACGTCCACAGGACCTGCCCACCCAGGCACATACAGCCATGCTGAACGCTGCACACACCCACCAGCTAAGTCACGCACAGCACCACCATGGCCATCTAGTGACATGGCTATGTGGTGCAAAGGCAGTGGCACAGCCATGCACCACCAGTGATGCACACCCAGACATGCATTGCCACTGGACAGTGTTGACCGTAAACAGTGGCGTGCATGGCAGTGATGTCAATGAATGGTGGCCATGCCCCGCTGCCCACCTTGCCACACAGCATGCAATATTAAGAATGGATGTCTGTCACTCACCCTCATCAGGATGGTCGGGTGGCCCTTGTGGACCCCCAGCCTGCCTGGCTCTGTCTTCCACCTCCCTGCGCTCCGCTCTCAAATGGTGTAACTCTTCTGGGCCTGGGGGACAAAAAGCAGAGAAGAACATCAGTGCAGTCCCAAAGCAAAGTCCCCCTGCCCCAAGGAGTGTGCCCCCCACCCAGCCAGACCCACCCACCCCACACCTGCAGAACACCGCCACGGGCTAATCCATACAGTCCCTCCTCTATGTGCTGGACACAAACAACAATGTGACTTATATGGACGAAAACAGTGTGTTGACGGAACCTGTGCCTGGTCATGGTACCATGCCCCTACCGACACGTGACCATAGTCTGGCCAGTAACTCAGGCTCCCTCCTCAACAGGCCCAAATATCAGTGCTTGCACTGCTCCGCCATCCTGCCCCTGCCAGTCACCGCCTCTAGGGCTGTGGCCACCTCACTCCACACCTGAGACCTAGGCCTATCCAGGGGGACCTCCCCAAAGAGATGCCCATAATGTGGCTCCACTGTGGCCACCAGGTTTTCCAGCTCTATTGCAGACCAGGGAGCAGCCCTTCTCCGTGCCATTGCCAATGCGATAGTAGGCAATATGGCGCTATGCAGCGCGGTACCCCAAGTGCAGATGCTGCTTGGTACAGCGCTGCCATTCCCTATCGTGCTGTTACTGAACAGCGTGATAGAGGTGCACCGATGCCTGAAGCATGGTGCCAAGGGGGCAAAGGTCAGACACAGGGTCAAGGGTCCCTGGTGCAAGGCCACACACAGCGCCATTGGACGACAATGCATGTAGCGTAATTGGCTGCCTGTGTGCCAGTGCCACAGTGCACTATCGTGCAGTTGTGCCATTGCACCTATGAAAGCCCATTGCCACAGCGCTATGTACTGATCTTCGCTATAGCACCACTGGCACAATGGTGGCTGTGCCCTGCATTGCCTACCGTGCACAGCATGTCATCAGCGCATCATGACTGCATAAGCAACATGGGCATGTGCAGTGTGGTGTATTACGCATGCCATGGAACTGCGCCATTTGCTCAGCATGTTCAACACAATTGCGCAAAGCGCAAAAGTGTGATATTCAGCCGTCATATGCTAATCATCCAATCAGCCATTCAATGGTGCAGCAACGCGATTTGAATCTCATTAAAGTTGCTCCTCATCTAATTTGCATGCATTGCGCTATAAAACTGCGACAATGTTCTGCAGTGGCCATATTCGGGTACTGCGCTTTATTGGTGAGTTGCATGCTGTGTGGGGGTCTGGACTGTGGAATCAGGGACATGCTTTGTACTGCACAGTCACAGGTAACCACTGTCATCCTTACAGGCTGAATAATGACTGAGCAAGGTCTGCATGAGGAGGACAACGATGGTGGGTGGATGAGGAGGTCCAACTTCACAAAGGCCGAGACCAAGGCACTCTTCAAGGCCTACCTGGATCAGGAGCCACTGCTCAATGGACGGCGGAGCACCCCTCAGGCCTGTGCTGCTGCATGGGAGGAGGTGGCATGTGCCATCAACCTGCACGGCAGCCACCAGCACTCCGTGCAGGAGTGTAAGAAGAAGATGGGTACTGACAGGAGGAGGGTGAAGTAGAAGGTGGCTGCCATCAGGGCGGCACGTGCTGCAACAGGCAGGGTACAGCCTGAGGTGGTGTAGCTCACACCAGCAGAGGACAGGCTTGCTGCAAGCATGCACCACAGTGCCATAGAGGGTGTTCCGGGAGGTGGCTTCCAGATGGGTGGTGGCCCATCACTGCATGGTAAGTCATGGTCTGTCTATGGGGGGGCAGGGTAGGTCACATGTAGTAATGTGACTCTGCTTTCCCTTACAGATCCTGAGCATCTGCATGGGTCAGCGGTGGTGGGCCTGTCGACTGTGGACAGTCAGCTGGAGTTGGAGGAGGGACCATCCACCTCCACAGGTATATATGGAGCATTGCAACAGTGGGTCCACCCGGCTGTCCACACCGATGATGTTGAGACAGGTGTGGGGGAAGCCCTTCCTGTGTCTCAGCATTCTGGTGTCCAGGGATGCCAGCACACTGTGGCTGGGGCTGGGGCAGAGACCTGCACCACTGATGAAGACACAACCATAGTGGACAGTGACATGTGTGTGCCATGGAATGGACACACAGCAGGTCAGCCCGCACCTATGGCTGTGGCTGGTGGCACTGTGTGTGCCAGCGTGTCAGCACAGTCCCAGGCTGTGCCTGTCAGCACCAGTGGGGCAGCACCGGTGGCTGGTCAGGACAGTGGGAGTGTTGCGGATACAACGGCAGCACAACTGATCCCTTGGGCACAGCAGGCAGAGGGGCGGCAGAAGCATTCAGACATCGGGACTGGGGGTTCAGGGTTCAGTGGTGGTGTCTGTGCACCACCTGTGGACATGCCCATACCTGGTCCTGGTGTGCAACACCTACCCACAAGGGGTGCTGAATGTCAGGCACTTGCACACCCTGAGGGACGAGATGCCGAGGAGGCAGATGACCTCTTTGACAAGCACACCCGCCTACTGCAGGCATCAGTCCAGCAGCAGATGCAGCTTGCAACATCCATGGAGGCACTGTGTGTGGCCCTGGAGCGGGCCGAGGAGCGACGCAGCAGGAACACTGATAGGATCGTGTCATGGATTGACCATTTGCGGGAGGATGTGACCGCAGCCATTGACAGGCTTGCACAGACATTGATTGCTGTCATGGCCACAATGGGCACACAGTCAGGTGCCTATGCATCGCTCACACCACACAGTGTGCTGTCCACTCCCCATTCCTGGCATCATGTGACACCCACCCTGTCGATGCCAGATTCAGCTGTAGGCATCCTGAGCACTCCTGGTGCAGGACTGTCTGGTGTGCAGACCCCTGTCGTGAGCACAGTCATGTTTGCGCAGTGGAACCCCAGGTGGACTATCAGTGCCACCCCATGAGGCCATGGTCAGCCTACCAGTGCAGGTGGGTCTCGGCGGGCTGCCCACGCATCCGAGGCGGACGTGGCATTGTGGTGCAAGACCGACCTGTCTCCCAGCACTGGCTGTGTCTGCTGCTGCCCTGTGTGCATTGTGTGTTTCAGTGGGCAGTGCACAGGTGGGTGCCGGCCCTGCACGGTGGACATGGTCCACCTGCACCCTCCCGACTGCTGTCCACAGGTATGTGTGCATGATGATGCCTGCATTGCACTGTACACCAAAGTGTGATGGTGTCCAGCATCGACACACGCACATGGACAGTCAGTGGATGTGGTGGCCTGTGGACATGTGTGTTGCTAGTGTTGGTGTTCCGGCTTGGTTTTGCACCTGACCCCTGTACGCTTTGGCTACCCCTGTGTGTGTGCGTGTGTGTGTATGTCCATCCATGTGGCGTACTGTTCACCCTCCCTGGTTGTGTGTGTGTGCTCTGTGCCCTGCCACATCCCTTGCCAGCATGCACCCCTGGTGTGTTACCATGCGTGTCTGTGGGTTGTGCCCTAGCCACTGGTGGTTGTGCATGGCACCATGACTTACCTGGGTTGGCTGAAGTGCTCCTCTGTGATGGTGTCCCAGTGCAGCTGTGCCAGCCAGATCAGTCGGGGGTCCCATCGGCCATGGGGGGCTGCCCATCATCACCGGCATCTCCATCGTCCCCATCGCTGTCCCCCTTTTCGACCTGTATGGCTATCCCACAGTCTTTGGCCATGTTGTGCAGGATGCAACAGGCCAGGAATATCCCTCAGGCCTTTGAGGAGCTATACTGTAGGGCACTGCCAGAGGTGTCCAGGCAATGGAAGTGTGCCTTCAGCATTCTGAACACTCACTCAATGACATTGCGTGTAGTGGCATGTGCCTCTTGTAGCATTGCTGCAATGGGGTCATGGGCCACCAGTAGGGGTGTGAGCAGCCAGGGAACGGAGTGGGTATCCACTGTCGCCTGTGCAGAGAGTGGTGGTTTGTGTCGTGTTCGCTTCCAGACTGCCCCCAGGCCCTGTGGCCCACACCCATGGCACTTCTGGCCATACCCCCCCATGCCCACAATATGTCAATTCTATTTACATACTCACCCACTAGATGACCTGTGGGGATGTCCCCACTCTTGAATCAGTGGCATATTGCCAACTGGTGCCAGATGTATGAATCATGTGCTCCCCCAGGGTGCATGGCACAGACATTGATGATGCGCCCACTGGCATCGCACACCACCTAGCAGTTGACACTGGAGAAGCCCTTTTGGTTCATGTAGGCAGCTCCCTCCTCACCAGGTGGTGTGCATATGGCCACATGGGTGCATTCTATCGCCCCTAGCATGCCAGGCATACATGCTACCCTGTGGAACTCCTGTATGTTTGCTGTGCGCTGTGCCGCAGTGCTGGGGAAATGGATGTACTCCGCAGCATGTGGCAGCAGTGTGCTGAGGAATTGGGTGAGGATACGTGACGTGGCCAACTGTGTTATGCCTGTGGTGTCCCCTGTTGGTCTTTGGAAGGTACCCGTGGTGAGCAAGAACATGCAGGCAGTTACCTTTGTCTCCACTGACAGAGCATGACTCCGTCGTGTGGGTGCCTGCATCACATCACTGCACAGCTCACAGAGCCGCATCAGTATTGCCCTGTTCAGGTAGTACCGGCCCACGATCTCAATATATGTATATGGCTCAAAGCTGGTGCAGGCTCGGTACTGCCTGTTGAGGGCATACTGCCGATGGGCCCTTCCACGGACATGTCACCCTGCTGCAAGCCTTCTCACCCCCCTCATTATGGCATCCATTTTGAATGTGGCACTGGCCATGTCCCTGGCTTGCATTCTTCAGTGTTGTTGCCGTTACCCCACTGTCCTGACTGCTACCTCCCTGCACCGGGTACACCTATCTGTGCTGGCCTCTGTCTGTGTGTCACCACACACCTTGCCTGTGCCTCTGTTCTGCTGTGGTATTTCCCTTGCCTGCCCTCCTTCTGCCACTTTCTCTGTCCCTGCCTCTCCCTCTGCCTCATGTGGCTTCCCACATACAAATGACTATGAATAGATAGGTCACTGACAGAGCAAAGGCCGATGGCACATTTATAAGGTAGAAAAAGAAATGGGCAGACTGGATGGGCCTTGCGGTCCTTATCTGCCGTCAACTTCTATGTTTCTATGTTTCCCTGTAGCATTCTTGCACATCTTCCTTGCTCCTTTTTATATTGGCTCATTTCCACTAGTGCACAACTTCTGCTTGCTCCACTGTTGCGCTTTGTGCAAGTCTTTGAACATCGCACTGCACCATTTATGCATGGTTCCTCCCCCTTAGGTTGCGCATGCCTTCATTATCATTGCGCTGTTGCTCAGCATGTTTTCGGTGGTGCAACTGCCACCTGCTGAATATCGCAACATAGTGCATTTTTGGACATGCGCTGACGCAATCCTATTGCGCATGGTGCAACCCTTTTGAATATCCAGCCCAATATATCAATTTCTGAAGTAAGTTGGGCCCAGATATCATGGGGGTAGAGGTGTGGAGATTGGGGGGAAAATATACATTAACTATTAAAAGCATAAATGAATCACATTTAATGACACTAAGCAGGGTTTCATGTGTATGGGAAAAATGTTCCAAAATTTGGATGCCCTCTCTTATCTTAATAAGCATGGTTATCCCACCTTTAAATCTGCCACAGTTTGTATCTTTAGTGGCAGGGTCATATAATGTTTCATAGCCATTAACAAATATTTTAATACTTGCCCATGTTTCTTGAAATAATAATATTTCAAAGTTAGAAACAAAATTCTGCCAGTGTGTCTCAACCAATTTTGACTTTAGTCCTGCAATATTCCATGATATAAAGTTTGCAGTCTCAAAATTTAACATATCGATACATTACTGTCCTTAGTGTGGTGGAGAGAAGAAAAGGAATCTGGAAGGGAAATCAGTCACCGGTTGTCCTCTATCCCCTCAGCTAATTTGGTCAAGTTATCTGGAGTAAAAAGATCTACCATATGAACACTAATTTTATCAAGTTTATACATGTTTTGTATGAGGTTATTATACAAGACTGGTGAATTGATTACAATGTCTATTTGAGAATCTGTAGAACCAGTATGTACTCTTTTAACTGACTCAACTTCATGGAGAGGTATTTCACTATCAATGCAGGTGGCTAATAGTGTACAAACAAAAATCTCCAACCCCTGAGTGGTTTCCCCTTCAAATTTCTGTAATCCAAAGATAGACAAGCCCTGTAAGTGCTTTGTTACATCAAAATTCCAGTTTAACAAAGTTAAAGTTGAAACAATAATATCTTGAGAAAAAAAATGAGGTACAACAGACCCATGTGCAAATTTCCAAACAGTTGTCCAGTTCACAGGGAGGATATCAAGATTTCCAGATTGTTAATAAGGCATTGTTTTGCCCAGATTTGTTTTGCTATATCCATATTTGGTGACTGATAGTACATAGACAGGTGTGTTAGGAACTGATTTATCTCTAAAGACATGCATGATATTCTCTGCTGCCACAGGGAGTTCTAGCTCAGCTCTGAATAAATGAAAAATTAAGTTAAATAAAGAGATGTCCGTTTCACAGGGTTTAGGAAAAATATTCTCTAGTTTAAAGATACCTTCTTTTCCAGAAGTAATAGCTTGATCAATATTTGTCGGTAATTTTAATTCTGAATCTAGCAGAAATTCCTCTATAGGGTTATCTTTCCCCAACAGTGAAGTGTTAAGTATCTTATTGGCTCTAGGTGGCCAGTGTTATCCCAATCTTGATATTGCTTCATGGGGTCAATAATAACCTCAGAATCTACAGTATTTCTGTCTATCACTCTAGTTACAGAACCCAAGAAATACTTAGCAGATGATTTGCTCATTTGGTAATGCATGATTAACAGACTTCAGATGATCTTTAATCAGAGGTTTCTTCAGTAGTAACAGTAACAAATTTTCTTTTTTTTTTTTTTTTTTTTGTTTTGTTGCTTTTTCTTTAGATTTTCTGAGAATTATTTTCCTTTTTGCCACCCTTAATTGGGGAAAGTGGGATATGAACAGATGGGAAGGAAAGTTTTTTAGTTCTTCCATGTATCCTTTCATTTTCCATATTATCTAATTTGTTTGAAAGTGCTAGAATTTTTTCAGTGAACAAGTCTGGCAATTTCTCTATATGAAATTTGAGTTCTTTGAAAGCTTCCACTAGGACTATATTGGCCATAATTGGATGAGCCAAGGCCTTAATTGTATACTTGGATATTGTATCTGGACAGGATAGAAGAAATTCTGGATCTAAATTTATTTGTTCAACTTCTTTGTCAAGCTTCCTGAAAACTTTATCAGGTGAACCTGCCAGAAGTGAACAGTTCTCTTAATTAAACAAAGGAGAATCTGTACTACTATAGGATTCTGGAGGGCTGAAGAACTCTAACCCTGTAGGGTGCAAAGAAATCTATGTCATTTTTAATAGATTTGCTGTTTGGTTCCCTGGAGTTTTCAAATAGGTTTCCCTTCTCTCCTGAGACTCCAGCTGAAAAGTTGGCTTCTCAAAAGATGAAGTTAAGACAAACAAGACTTTCCTTAGGAAAAGTTTTCAAAGAGCAAAACTGCACGAATTAGATGAAAAAGTCTGTTATTTTCCTTTGATATTGTGACTGAGATTTGTGGAAATTAGACACTGGTACAAAAAGATCATCTTCCACATTATTAGAATCCTCATAATCTAAAGGATTATCATTCACAGTGTTCACATCAGTTGCACCATCTACAGTAGTAAAACTATGGTGTTCTGTGATTCCCTGAGGCCTTATCTTATCAGAAGGAGTAGATGATCCATCAAGGACTACATTCAAGGATTTAGTCTCAACTTCTCTAAGTTGACTTATGGAGTGCAAATTTATATGGGAGGAAAGTGGGGATGGTTTTAAAAGCAAGGGCTCAGGTCTGCGATCAATAAATATCTCTTCTTTAATATGGCATGGTGATAAAGGCAGCTCAGAAAATCTAAAGACTTCTGAGATACCAGTCTGGTCTTTTGGGGTAGAAGAGGTAAGAGATGTAAGTGATAACTCTTGTCTATATATACAACAGTTATTCCTGTTGCTTCTGTTACCTCTACTAGCCTTTGACCCCACGTCTTTCCTAGCAGATTTTTTTACCAATTCTCTACCACTTCTAGTATACATATTGTATAACGTTGCTGCTGATTAGAAAAAAAAAATCAGCTGTAGGCACACTATCCCAGTGCTATAATATAGTGATTCAACAGTACAATGTCACAGTAGTAACAGTCCGTACTAAGGTAGAAAAAAATTTGACTGAAAAGAAGAAAAAGTTCACCAAATGTCCTCCGGGCTGCCGATAATTAGTTAGTTCAGATGTTATTCAGGTATTTGGTTTTGAAATATGTCACAATAGCAGATGGATTGATGGAATCAAAGTTCCACTCTAACCTTCCAAAACAGTTTTTTTTCAAAATTCTTTCTAGGTTTTCTACTAAAAGTTCACAGTTTCTCCGGGTACTCAGAAGACTCCTAAAACATAGTCTATAATGGAGGTCAAATAAACATAGAATGGATGACAAAGTCGAGCTTCTGGGCTCCTACAGTGTTGGATCCAAGAGGGAGATCTGAGCCAAGTCAAAGAGGGCCTGGTAACAGCCTGATAACAACCTCTGTCTCCACTGCAACCGCTGCTCGAACAAATCTACTTTTCCAGTTAATCTCCACAGTAGATACACCAAAGAGTCTATTATGTGAAGCAATTCATCTCTCAGGATGGTCGCTTCTGTTGAAAAACCCTTCCAAAAACCAGACTGATATTGTGTTAACAAATATATTTTTCCAGGTAGGCTCCCATTTGCTGGTTTACAGTCTCTCCAAACATTGGAAGAACAGGTAACAATGGAATGGGACGATAATTGTTGAGGATGTTTTATCACCGTCTTTATAAATAGGTACTATTTTCCCTGTTTTCAAAGGGTGGAAAATGTCCCTCTTGTAGGCTCCAATTAAATATAGTTAAGATTGTATGTTGCTATATGGGGGGCAGCTATTTTTAAAAAGTGCCCTTCCAAATTATCTAAGCCTGCAGATTTATATGGATTTATTCTTAATAATTCTTTAGTCACTTCTTGTAATGTCAATTTTTTAAATCTGAAAGGGGGATGCTGATTTGAAGAATGTTCTTCAATCTCAATATTAATTTCTATTGGTATATCTTCTGACAACCCTAAATCAGGGAGATCAACAAAATAATTGTTCAAGATATTTGTAACCTCCCTTGGATCTTCAGTTATGCCATCATTTACCCTCAAATTTAAATTGGCTTGTTCTCCTTGCCCTCCAGGATTTGACATTTTTTTTATAATTGTACAAAATCTTTTAGGATTAACATTATGATTTAATTGACTACGATAATGTTTTTGCCTTTTTTGTTAATTTCCTACACTAATTTCTTTTAATTTTAAATAATTCCCAACCATAAGTCTTTTTTGTCTTTTTAGCTTTTTCCCAAATTCTATTTTTAACTCTAATTGCTTTTAGCAATTTATCAGTTATCCATGGGAATTTAAGCAAAGCACTATGTTTCTTTGTTATTTTGGGGGCATGTATGTTACATATTTTTTGGAAGGTGTCAGCAAAATATTCAATACTAAGATCCAATTCTGGTATTAATAAACACCTCTCCCACCTTTCTGATGTAATACTATTCAGGAAATGGGGTTCTGAGAAATGTCTCATATCTCGAGACCAAGTTTGTTTCAAATGTCCTCCAGACCCACCTCTAGGTTGGGTAATAAGAACAGTCCAAACAGGATTGTGATCACTAAAGTGGGGGGGGGGGCAAAATTCCTGAATCCTTTATTTGAAGAGTTTGAGAAACAAAAATTAAATCCAATATAGATCCTTTTACTGTAGTGTCAGTGTACCTTGTGGGTAAGTTAATCAATTGTGTAAGTCCCATTTCAGTTGCAATTTCTTTTAATTGTCTTTCCTCTTACATTAGCCCAATCACAGTTAAAATCCCCATCAAAACAACAGGTCATCAGGTGAGATCCTGGAGGAATCTAGGAGTCTTATCTGGATCAGAACCCCATCTCAAAATATATTATGAAGCCCCCCCCCACACACACTAAGCAATTTGTGGTGAGAGGAATACAGATAACAATTATAAACCAAACATTGCAGTCACCCCAGGACAAATTTGTTATATTGATAAACATCAGCTTACTACACTAATTGGACACACCTTAGCATGCCAGAGGTAGTAGATAATAATAGGTGCTGTTAAAGTAAATACAAGAACATTAATTGCTACTCTGGGCTTGTGGTTTATCTAAGTTACATTGTAATCATTCATCTGATAATGAATTAACAGAACAGAACCCTTGGCTAGAAAGTGCTGGTCAGTTCACTATGGATCTGTGTGCCTAAACTGCTCAATTTTTTTTTTTTGCAAGACACAGTTCTTAGAGTAAAATAGAGATTGTTCTATTATCTGAAAGTCTAGCATCTAATGTTGTCTCTGCAGAAATTAAGGAAATGTTTTTATCACATCAAGCCCTACTACAGGTAGTAATGTTCTTTGACAAAATGCTGAGTAACAACATCATATAAAAGTTTGTTTACCTACTGCAAGACACCAAATTTAGAAAATGGATGAACAAGGAGGCTGATGAATTCTTTTATATAAACAATAATGGAGAGGTAAACCGTTTTTGTTTATGGGACTCCTTCAAGGCATACATAAAAGGTAGGATTATTAAGTTTTTCTATTTCTAAGAAGAGAAATACTCTTAAAGAGTTGTCAGAAAAAGCTGAACTTCTTAAATTAGAACAAAAATTTATGTAAAACCCCAAAGGCGGGGGCAAACCTTTTACACAACATAACCAAACTGAAATACAGCATGACATTAATAAAATATATTTATCTACCACAGAGTATTCTCAGTTCAGAACTAGACAGGCATTCTGGAAATCTGGGGAAAAGCAGGGAAATTGTTCACTTGCAGGCTAAAAAGGAAATCTGGCCAGAACATAATTGCTGGATAAAAAATGCACAAGGCAAAACAGTAGTATCTGATATGGAAATCAATAATCAATTCAAAAAGTTGTTTTAAGATATTTACTGGAGTATAGCTAAGAACCCACAGGTAGATATAGAAACCTTTCTAGACTCAGTTATGCTACCTGGTCTCAGTGAGCTTGATAAGGAAAACCTAAATAGACCTATTTTTCAGGATGAATTTTAAGAGCTTTAAAAGAACTTCCCCCTAGTAAAACTCTAGGCTCAGATGGACTCCCAAGGGAATTTTGTAAAGCCCTCAAGCCAATGTCCCAGAATATCTTTTAGATGCACTCACCAACTCTTTGATCTCTGGGTCACTCCTTGACTCAATGAATCAGGCCTATGTAACTTTAATTTTGAAAGACAATAAGGACCCTCTGAGATGCAAAAGTTACAGGCCTATTTTATTGCTAAATGTTGATTATAAAATCATGGCTAAGATGTTAGCAAATAGGCTTAAAAATCTATATAACCAAACTTCTAGGAGGTGAACAAGTTTTATGTTTCATAGAACTGGCTCTGAGAATGTGAAGAGATTCCTGAATGCTATTTGGGCATCAAACAAACTACAGACACCAGCAGTAGCCTTAGCACTTGCACTTGACTTCTTTAAAGCCTTTGATTCCCTAGAATGGATTTTTCTATGTTAAACTTTGGCCAGATTTAATATAAGGACAGGTTTTATTCTTCATAGATTAAAATTTTGTACAGACCACCATCTGCTAGAGTCATAACTAATGGTCATATCACCAGCCAATTTCCCTCAAGTAGAGGTTCAAGAAAAGGCTGCCCTCTTTCCCCCTTATGTGTTTGTTTTAGCTATTAAAATTCTTATTAGGAACATTTCTGCATGTTATACTGTTAGAAGAATAAACATAGGGAAGGTTACCAGTTAAGTCTTGCCTACACGATGATCTACTAATCAGTTTTGAACCCTACCTCCTCAATAAGAAAATTAGAGGAAATCATTTACATGTTTGCATTGATTTCAGAGATGAAGATAAACTGGAAGAAAACCCATATACTGACCATGAACCCCTACATGAAATCTGTAATGCCCCTGGGTAAGTTAGAAGTTGACTCTGGGTGTAAGGAATGAATGACATGTTTTGGTATGAAATTCTTGAAAGACATAAAGAAACAAAGTGAAGTCAATGTAGTACACATATTAAGGAAGTTGATAGTGGCCTCCAGAAGTGGCAAAAGTAAAAAGCCCCAAGATTGTTTTACCATAGGAATGGGGAGGATTTGGCTTGCCTCATGGGGAAAAGTACCATTTAGCCATCAGGTTTAAACAAATTGTATTACACTTAGATCAAGAAAATGAGAGAGAGGCTCCCACCCTTGACCAGGGGTACAAAGATAAATAGTAGCTCCACATAATGTTTCAGATTATCTATTTATCTCCCCCCAAAAAATGAATTTAAAATATAACATTTGCATTTTGAATACCATTTTGAATATACAAAAATGTCAAACTATTTTACAATTTTAGAAGCTACCATCTCACTTGATGACTATCTGGAAAAATATAGATCTGACACATAACAGTAGGCCATTAAAAGACCCAGGTTAGAGTGCTACACATATTAGTAACATGCTGTAGGTGATTTATTGGGGACAAATGGAGAACTTATGTCCTTTGAGACCTTCAAATCTAAATTTAACTTACATAGATTTCAGTGTGCATACTATCTTCAATTAAGAAAAGCCCTTCAGGGCTCTATTTTTGGCCCAGATCTATGTTTGCCAGAACACAAAGCATGGCATCAAATATTCAAACTTGCTGTGATAGAAAAGGAGCTAGTATGACATATGACATTATTATACTTCTCTGATCATTCTATCCTAGCACTTCCAGTGAAAGAGAAATGGGAGAGAGAGAACTGAAAGAAATAATATCAACAACAGAGTGGGCTCATCCTGGAAAAAATGCTTATAGTACTAATAGGGAAATCCAAGGGAAAATGGTTCAGTTTAAAATACTGCACTACTGCTAGTATTCCTCTCATAGATTGTAGGATATGGGCTTCCAATCTGAAAGTAAATGCTGGAGGTGTCAAGTAAAGCATGCTAGTCTACTGCACCTACTATGGAAATGCCCTTTAATTTCCAGCCTTTGGAGTAAGGTTCATTGCCTTTGGAGTCAGCTTATGGTGTAAAATTCCTTTTATTCCTAGGTTTCTCACACTGAGAATTGGAACAGTGACAGAGCTTATGACCAAACCTCAGAAAAATGGTGTTTGGACAGCTTCCTTGACACTCAAGAGGCTGTTACTATCCCAATGGAAATCTCACAACCCTCCTTCCTTCCAAGAATGAAATAATACAATAAGTGAAATAATCAATAATGAAAGAATAGTTCATGGGTTAAATAGACAAACAGTTCTGTCTGACAAAATCTGATCCCCATGTTTGTCCTTTTTAGAAAAGGTGTAAATTTCCTTTCCCACTTTTCTATAGGGAACCTCCTACTGTATGTACTTAATGTACTGGTACCTGAAACAGACAGATTTTTGTTAACTTATAATTTTTATCTTTATATAATGTGGTTCAACAAACATAAACTGTGGTTACCTATAACTGAGCAGATTACTAGTTTATAATGGTAATCTTAATCATTGCCTTTTAGCTAATGTTTGGAATGGTATGTACTTAGTAATAATTCTTAATCATTCCACTACCTTTGTTACTCCTCCCCATTTTGTTTTACTGTTGTGTTGTTTGGAAGGGTAAATGAATTATATTGTACCTGAATAAAGCAGAATAAAGCTCCATAACTGTTTGCTAGCTAAAAAGGTGCTGCTGAGCCTAACAGCCCCTGCTTTAACCAATTGTTTCCTCACTGTCTCCAACCAGTACAACACCAGGAACATGTCCAGATTAGCACCCAAGAAGTGGATAGGCAGAAAAGGGGCAAAATTCAGCAGAAGGGCAGATAACAAGGAGAACCAGGGATATAGGACAACCAAGGAAGGGGCTGGAGTAGAACAGTGAAACAGTCTAGGGTGGTCAAATCATGGAAAGTCATGTGTGCCAATGCCAGGAGCCTTAGCAACAAGATGGAAGATCTGGAGGCAGTCATGGTGCAGTCAGACCTGGACATTGTGGCCATCACTGAAACCTGATGTAATGATAACCACGACTGGGAGATGGCCATACCTGGCTACAACATATTCAGAAGAGGCAGGGCAGGTAGGACGGGAGGAGGAGTAGCACTGTATGTGAAAAATGACATAAGGGCCACAGAGACCCAGGAGGAACAAAATGGGGGAGAGATACTGTGGGTTAAGCTGGAAAGGAAAATGGGGTTAGCTATCCACACAGGTGTGGTCTATAGACCACCAGCCCAGGTGGAAGAAACAGATAGGGAGCTGATACTAGCCATCCAAAGGATGGCAGACAAGGGTGAGGTAGTACTGGTTGGAAACTTCAATATTCCAGATGTGGACTGGAGCATCCCAGCAGCAGCATCAACTAAGAGCAGATTTATCCTGGACTCCCTTCAGGGTGCCTTCCTCAAGCAACTGGTCATGGAACCTACTCGGCAGAAGGCAATACTGGACCTTGTGCTCACAAACAGGGATAGTGTGATAGGGGTAACAGTGGGGGAGCACCTGGGGAACAGTGACCACCAGTCACTGTGGTTTGAAATCACAGAAAGAGCAGAACCAAACCACACAAAAACACGTATCCTGGATTTTAGAGGGGCAGACTTTGGGAAAATGGGGAGATACTTGAAAGAGGCATTAAGGGGAATGGGGCAGGAATCAGGGGTTGAGTAATAGTGGGCAGTATTTAAAATGGGGATTACAAGAGCAACAGAATTGTGCATTAAGCAGGTTAGCAAGAGGAAAAGAAAGAGGAGACCATTATGGTTTTCCAAAGAGGTAGCAAAAGTGAAAGCCAAAAAGATTGCATTCAGGCAATACAAAAGACACTGGCAGTGAGGATAGGGATAAGTACCAGGAGAAGCAAGGGAGGCGGGGGAGGTCAGTAAGGGAAGCCAAAGCTCAGACAGAAGAACACATTGCAAAATCAGTGGGTAGAGGGGACAAAACCTTTTACAGGTACATAAGTGAAAAAAGAAAGGCAAAGGGAGGGATAGTGAGACTGAAGGGGGAGGATGGTTGCCGCTTGGAGGATGACAACAGTAAAGCTGACAAATTGAACAGGCATTTATGCTCAGTCTTTACTGAGGAAGAGGAGGGAAATGGGTCTGAAGGGAGTACAAGTGGTGAGAATGGTGCAGAAATGGACACAAGTCCCTTTACACAAGAAATGGTCCTGAAGGAACTGGAAGTAATAAGAGTTGATAAAGCAATGGGGCCAGATGGGATGCACCCCAGGGTTCCTAAAGAACTAAGAGAGGTGATGGCTGACCCTCTGGCTATCCTGTTTAGCTGATCACTGGAAACAGGGGCGGTACCCAAAGACTGGAGGACAGCAGATGTAGTCCCCTTATACAAAAGTGGGAACAAAGATGAAGAGGGGAACTACAGACCAGTCAGCCTCACCTTGGTAGTGGGGAATACCATGGAAGCACTACTGAAGGAGAGATTGGTGGAACATCTGGTTGTCAATGGACTACAGGACCCAAGGCAGCATGGTTTCACCAAGGGGAAGTCATGTCAGACCAACCTCATTGAATTTTTTGACTGGGTGACTAGGGAGGTGGATCAGGGGAGGGCAGTGGACATAGCCTATCTGGACTTCAACAAGGTCTTTGACACTGTGCCACATAGAAGACTATTACACAAACTGGAGAATATAGGCAGGGCAGTAGTGTGGTGGATAGGTAACTGGCTGGGCAGCAGGACACAGAGGGTGGTGGTAAATGGCTGTCATTCCACAGAGGGAAGAGTGACCAGTGGGGTACAGCAGGGATCAGTGCTGAGACCGGTCCTATTCAACATCTTCATCAGTGACATTGCGCAAGGACCACAAGGCAGAATTTCACTGTTCACTGATGACACAAAGCTCTGTAACAGAGTAGACACACCAGAGGGTGTAGACAGAATGAGAAGGGACCTGCAGAAACTTGAAGAATGGTAAGGGGGTTGGCAGTTGAAATTCAATGCAAAGTAGTGCAAGATAATGCATATGGGGCACAAAAACCCTGGCACAATATATCAGTGGGGGGTGAGGATATAGCATGCACCAAGCAGGAAAGGGATCTTTGGGTTATCATCTCTGTTGACCTCAAGGTAGGGAAACAGTGTGACAAGGCAACAGGTAAAAGCAAATAGGATGCTGGGATGTAAGGCAGGGCATCACCAGCAGGAAAAGGAGAGTCATGATTCCACTATACAAGACACTAGTGAGGCCCCACCTGGAGTACAGTGTACAATTCTGGAGATCTTACCTACATAAGGACATAGACAGGGTAGAGAAGGTTCAGAGGAGGGCAACTAAGATGGTACATGGATTGCATCACAAGTCCTATGAGGACAGGTTGAAGGAACTGAATATGTACTCCCTGGAGGAGAAGAGGGAGAGAGGGGGATCTGATAGAGACATACAAGTATTTTACAGGAAGGAACAGTATGCAGGAATACACTATTTTTAAGTGAAAAAGATGTTCCAGAACTAGAGGGCATGGGACGAAGTTGGAGGGAGGACAATTCAGAGGAAACATGAGGAAGAATTTCTCTTCACAGAACGGGTGGTGGACAAGTGGAACACTCTGCCAGAGGAAGTGGTGGGTGCTGAAACAATCATGGGATTTAAGAATGCATGGGATAGACATAAAGGAATTCTGGAGGTCAGGGGTAAGGGGCAACAAATTTCTAGGAAAACATAAACTGAACTTACAAGCTCAAATGGGCACACTGGGTGGGCCATAGGTCCTTATCTTCCGACACTGTCTATGTATCTATGTAGGAATGCCCTTAAGCCTCATTTCAGGCATACCCAGTTGGGCAAGCAGTCATTTGCTGTCAGGGATGCTAACTGGTTAAACAAATTGTATGATTAACTACTGAATCTCCCCAAGTATAATCAGTTTAAGAGATCTTTGTAGTCTGCCTTTGCAGTCCAAGGCAATTTGTACCTGTTAAACAGTTTTATTTTGATTTTTCTTTGTACAGTGCCCATGACTTTTTATACAATGATCTGTATGGATTTGTTTTCCAAAACTGTATGTAAATGTTCTGACTTAAGCGCTTTGAGCCTGACTTGATTGAATTTCCTCTGGTACTGCTTAATGTAATTTTTTTTGTGACTACATATCTCAAGTGGAACCTTGGTAAATGGGCACTTGTGAGTCAAGTTAATTCTCCAAAGTTTTCAATAAACAAACAATCATGACTTAACTCATCTCTGTATTGTAATGGAATATTAAAAATAATCATTTTTAAATTAAAAAAAAGACTTTGTAGTCTTCATCTTATGCTGCCCTTATGATTATTTTGATGTGAGTTAAACAATACTAGCTCAGAAACAGAAACTTGGAGAATAAGAGTACAATCAGTAGGAAGCTTGGCAGATCATTAGTGACATGCCAATTCCACACAAACAGGCACTCACCTGCATATGTAAAATTTGGTGGTATTGATAAAATCAAGGAGAAAGGAACAGGAATAATGAAATCAAAAGTTGCTACAGCATGAAGCCTGGTGGATCTATCAGCTCAGAACCTCTCAGCAAGAAAGAGGGATGAATGAAGAACTTGATTGGATTTTATTTTTCTAATTATTCTCTGATTTGGACTGTCTGATTCAGTTGATGCCTGTGCAACTTTCTTTTTTGAAACATCATATTTTCATTCAAAATAATTTCTTAGGTTACAGCATACAACCTTCAAATTCCATAAAATTAATCAGGATATTTAGCATCAGTAAAGTAACATCAGGAACTAAGCAATAATCAACCACCTATAGCTCTGTAAAAGTCTTATAAGTCTCTGAAAGCCTTGTAGTCAATATTTTTCTGTTATGTAGGTGATGCTGCTGATTCAGGAATTCCAACTGTTTTGTGCCCCTCTTGCCCTGTAAGGGAGCTGTGAAACTGTCAGAGTAGATGGGATGCCATCTCTGAAAAGTCTTAGTATGTTGTAGCAAACCTGTATTAGAACCTGACCAATGCATATAAACTGCAGTAGAATTTAATAAACAAAACAATAACCAAAATGACTGTGCTCTATTTCTCTGTTAAAAGTCATCCTTCTGTGATCTCACATAACAAACAAACCTCATAAATGCTGGGCTAACACATTTGATTAGCTCAGTAGTTGCTCTGACACCGAAAGATTTTCTCTGTCTTCTGTATAATGGAAAAATGTGAGCCACCTTGAGTTAAAATTTCTCCTGTTTAAGCCTCAACAGAGCTATAATTGTTTCCATACTTTGAATCCTTAGCACATTGTTAAGCCATTATCTCTCTGAGGACCATTATTTTGACTATGGCTGCAACTAATATCAAGAACAGGTATTTTTTTAATAGATGGATCGAGTTCCCCTGCGTGGCAATTCTAAAATTAACTTTTCAAATGTAAGGTTAGTTCAGTTCAATTTATTTGATCAACCTTGGTGAGACAAACATCATGATTATTTCAATAAAAACATCAGTTAAATACTTGAATACATACACATCATCTTACATATATACATACATACTTGTATAGTGAAACATTGCCTTTTAAGTGTAAATGATACCAGGAATCTAAAACATAATATATTATACCCAGATCTTGCTTAATAAAAAGAGAGGTATATAAGAACGTCAGCCATTTCCATCTTTCAAAATCCTGTATCCCTTTTTCTTTGCTTAACCACAGATGCTAAGAATCTAGAGATTTGTTCTGCACCTTCAATAACTTGTGGGTGCATCAATATAAAAACTTCATCATAGTTTGAACTTGCATATACTTCCAGATGGTTTTGTAAAAACTGATCCCTAACTTGATTGTATAATGGGCATAGCAATATTATGTGGTCTAAGGTTTCCATGAATCCTCTATTACAGGGACAAGAAATTTCCCATGTTCCTACTTTATTGATGTTATTCTTTGTATTATTAAAATAAGTGTATCTTGAATTAATAATTTCAAACCTTGCCCACATAACTAATTTCCTTTGTTCTGGATTCAAGGGGAGTATAAATTTTTTAATGAATGATCTGTTTTATTCTTTTTAAACCACAGAGCACACTTTTGTTCTTTAATAATTTTCGTATCCAACTTCTTCCCTAATTAAATCAATTTATTTTAATTTTTTTTCTATAATAAACAGAAATCAAAGTTAGTTTTTTATAATCATTCCAGAGGTGGAGCATTTTGATTTTTTTCTAAACTGTTTTTCAATGTACTGGGCCATAGTGAAGAGAGACCCTCTTCATGCCATTTAATCTTTTCTAGAAGGCATTTTTTTGGGATAATATTTGTATTATTATTTATTATTTTTTAATTAATGATATGAAATATGTGTTAATTCCTTGAGGCATCTAATTGGAAACCTTCATAGTTCAGTCCTTACCATTGCATTTGATGTCATAAAAGGAACCTTAAAAAGAATTTTATAAACGTATGACAAGAGTTTTTACAAATTTTCAGCTTTCGCCTGACCCCAAACCTCCGATCCATATAATAAAAGAGTTTGATTTTTGCTTCCCTTGCCTTTAATGATTGAACAATTGTATTCCCCCCATATTTATAATTACATTTTAGAAGAGCTTTTACTATAAGTTGCTGATAAAACAAATTTCACTCCCAAGTAACAGTACTCATTTACAACCTCAATCTTTTCCTGCCCTATTGTAAATGTACGTTTATTAATGTTTCTGATATTTTTTCCAAAAAATTACAATTTTAGTTTTGTTAATATTTACCTTTAACTTGAGAGAGTAACATTTCTGAAAAAAATAATATTTTTTTTTTGCATTCCAACTTTAGTTAAGGAAAAAATTACCAAATCATCCACATATGCTAATGAATGCACTAATAATTTATCTATTTTAGGTGCATCTAATGTATCACTTTCTGGGAATTCATGTAGGGTGTTAATATAAAAATTAAACAATGCTGGAGCAAGGAGACATCCTTGTTTTACCCCTCTATTTATAGGGAAAACTGTCAGTGAACCTTTGTTATCAAATCTTATTGTTGTAGAGGTATCTAAATAAAGAAGCCTTATTAGCTTAAGTAATGAATACTCTATACCTTACACCCTGAATATTTCCCTTAGTACTTCTCTATTAGTAGAGTCAAAAGCTGATGAGAAATCTGTATATAGTGCAAATCATTTTGACTTTCTTAGATGAACATATTTTTCAATAAGATAATTCAAACAGAAAATGTTGTCTATTGCAGAGAAACCTTCCCTAAAGTCTGCTTGAAACATAGAAATTTGATTGGTAAGATCCAATCGTCTACTTAGCCTGTTTAATAACAGTCTAAAGAAGATTTTGAACTTATTTCAACAGACTGATAGGTCAAAAATTGATAGGTTTTGTATACTGACCCTTTTTATGAATAGAGACAATTATGTTTTTGTCCATGTACTGGGATACAATTTTGTGATGAACATAAATTGAAAAAAAGTTAAAGTTGGAACCAAAATCTTTGTATTCTTTGTAATCTTCTGGGGGATAAAATCAGGACCAGGGGCTTTACTATTTTTTTATGTAAGTATAGCCAATTCCACCTGTTCTGTTGAAAAAACAATAGTGGTCTCCGATAGCTCTATAGGATCTTTGTTTTATTACCATCTAATGTAGGAGCTGGAATCTTAAAGAAAATGTCCTTAAAATGCTTCACCCAGGATTCCTTTGAGACATATACTGCAAAAGAAGGTTGAAATTGGTTGGTTCCTAATGCCACCATATTCCAAAAAGCCTTTGAATCTTTCCCCATAATATTATACATCAAATCCCATTTTTTTTTATTCTGTCTCTTAATTTGAGAAATTTATTGTATTGTTTTCTAGCTTTAAGATGTTATGATTTTTCTTTGTGGAGTACTTTTTAGTTCACTTAATTTTCCAAGTTTCCCTTTTTCTTTCTTACACTCATGATCAAACCAGGTCTTTACTTCTGGAGTTGAATTATTGTTAGTAATGGCATAGATTAAACTCCTTATTTGTTGGTTTAGTTGTCCCAAAATTAAATTGAAGGTTTGGGCATTATCCAAGGAGAAATCTTCCCAAAAGAGTGATGAATCATTACAGTTTCCAAACATATCCCTTAATGCTCCACCTCTGATGCGATTATATTTTAATCATTGTTTTCCCATTAAACTAAGTTGTGCTAAAGGGTATTTGTACCCAATAGAATAGTTTAATTTTCCCAACATGTCTTAATATATAGGCTCAAGGGGCATGATTGCTTTCTGTTCTCATTTGTATTTTAAGAAGTTTAAACATTTCATAACTTTCTGGATTAATAATAACAAAATCAATAGTACTTTGCCCATTTGATGAAAAAAGTGTTTCTCTTTTCTATCACCCTCAAGTCTACCACTTAATATTAAGAAAGCATTTTCCTCAATAAACTTTTCCAAATTTTTTCCCATTCATTATTCCTTTATCTTTACTCTCTTAAAATTACAATCCTTAATACTTAACTGGGTCTCTACTATGTTAAAATTATTGTATTTAGCAATGTAAGAATTAAAGTCTTCTGCTATCACAAAGGTACCTTGAGGGTATCTTATAAAAGCAAAACTGGAGATCCCAACTCTTATTAGTACTATATAAAGAGTTTTTTGGTGGTAAATAAACATTAACAAGAATAAAAGCAATTGGTCCTAAGATATTACTAAGATAATATAATTTGAGTATTTTAAGAACTTCAATAATTTTAAGTGTGGCCAATTTTAATAAAATTACCTATCTAATTGGACTGCAAATGTTTTCACCTTTACGGCTGGATTTGTGATTGTCTGATACCCATTGAGATTTATATCTTCCATTGCCCAAGTCTCTTAAAAAAAAATGATAACATATGATGTTATAAAACAGCAATATTCCTGATCTGTCATTATACCAGGAAGCCCTGCTATATTCCAGGGTAATAAATTACAATTCCATAATTTAGTGTTGAAATCTTCCAAACCACTTCCTATTTTCAGAGGAAGATTGTTCATTTCCTCCTGTCATTGGTTTGTTTCTGAATTATACAGTTTCCCTACTGGAAGGTCATTCATATCAACTATGAATAAACCTTCACTGTCAAAGCCATCCCTGCTATTTAAAATTGAAGAATAGGCTCCAAAACTTTCACAGAACAAATCAATCTGTGTTCCTTGTGTATCTTGAACTGCTCTCACAGCATACTTAATGTACTTTTTTTCAATATCTGAACTCAGTTTGGAGACAATCAGGGAATTAATATAAAAGAGAGTATGACCACATTCTCTACAGGATTCTCATTTTCCCAGCTGCTTCAGGACTTAAATTCCCATTTGAGGGATCCAAGTTTGTTAATAAAGGCATCCTGGTCAATAAAGGGGCTTTGGGCCTTACCATGTGATAACTGCAAGTCAGTTGTTTTCAAGTTATTGGGGCCCATAGTTCCAGTCCTAAGTGATTTAACCTAGACTGTTTAAACCAAACATCATTAACTAAGTTCATATCTGGATGAAGGATATACTGATTTGAGTTCACTACTAGGATCCCTGCAGGTCAAGATAATCTTGCCCTTGGCCTGAGGAATACTCAGTTCTGCACTCACTAAATGCTTCATGATGTCTTTAAGGGTATCTATCATTATATAATGTTTTCAAAATGTAATCTCTCCTTAAACAAACTTTCTCTCCTGTCAGTATCAATTCTTGTTTTCCTACCCTTGCCCTATCTTATTTTCTCAGCATTTTGCTCTATCTGTATGGTGTCCTCTTTTCTCTTATCTTTTCCTGTCTCAGTTTCTTTTTTGGTTCATAAAATAATTGCCGATTCTTTACAAAGGCCTCATCATTACATGGTACCTCTAAAGTCCTCTCTAATATCTTGATTTCAACAGCGATATCTGGCACTTTAGTTTGCGAATTTGCTGTTACTAAGTATCCATATGTGCACATTTTTCTTACTTTTGCCTTCGCCCCTTTTTTTCATTTTGGGCCTCTTACCCTTTCCTTTCCTTGAATCTTTTTGTGTAATTTCAGGAAAACATAATGTTGAAAAGGAAGTTTTCAATTTTCATTTGTTGCATGAGGAATCTCAATTTTGTTATCTTAACTCTGGGTGGGATATTCGAGAAAAGGGTTGTGCCCCAACATGATATTCAAAAGGCCAGTTATGCTACACAACCCCGGTGCATTAGTAATGTATGCAGCGCAAGTCGGAGGGCGTGCACATGCATATCCAGCACATCCTGATATTCAGCCTGGGATGTGCAGCTCATACGCTTCAGCACAACCCCGTCTTATGCCATTCAGAGGCACAAAGGGTGCTGAAACCATGAATAAGTCCTGGCCACCCACAGGTGAGCTGCCATATTGCAGGGTGCAACATGGCAACCACCAGCCGTCAGCCATGGTGGCCACCCACCCACCAGAACACTGTCCACATGCTCCCTGCCCTGGGAGTGATGTGCCTCCCCCTCCACTTGAATATGGCCATATGTGTACATATCCTTGGTGGTCCAGTGGACCACTTTCCAATACTCAATTGAAGGCCTAGGTGACATATATCCCTGGTGGTACAGTGGACCACTTTCCAATGTCCGATCATGGGCTTAGGTGAAATATATCCCTGGTGGTCCAGTGGAAACCCCCCCAGCACCTGATCATGGGCAGAATCAGCGTTAAACCCCTGGTAGTCCAGTGGTATCCCCCTCCCCACCTGCCCACTGAGGCCTCCACCACTTAGCACCCCCCAGTCAGCTGTGGGTGGCACCACCCCATCCACATGCCACCCATCCACCTGCCGACTGACACCATACAGTAGGGTCTGTATGCCTATTGGTCCACTGCATGGGCCAGTGGGTGTGCAGACCATACTGTACTACACAGGCCCGATATGTGAATGAATGCATTTATTCACATATCAGGCCTGTGTAGTACAGTATGGTCTGCATGCCCATTGGTCCAGGCAGTGGATCAATAGGCGTACAGACCCTACTGTATTCTGTCAGTCAGCAGGTGGCCAGGAGGCATATGGGTGGGGTGCTGCTGCCCACTGCTGACTGTGGGGGGTGCTGGGTGGTGGGGGACTCAGTAGGTAGGTGGGTGGGAAGGGGGGCACCACTGGACCACCAGGGTTTTTTCAGTATTTCTTCCCACTATCAGGCACTGAGGGGGTTTCCACTGGACCACCAGGGATATATTTCACCTGAGCCCGTGATTGGGCAATGGAACACAGTCCACTGGACCACCAGGGAAGTAATACACATATGCCCGTGATCGGGCATATGGGCGCGGGGTCCATCAAGGGACTGCAGGGCATCAATCCCCAGCAGCTGCAACCTGGCAGGGCACCAGGCCCAAGTCACTAGAGATCGATGCACTGCAAGCAAATGGGGCCATAATAACATGCAAATGGCCCCATTTGCACCTTGAATCCATAATTGCCTCATTTGCATACCCAGTGCTGAATATCATGGTTGTTGCACTAGCACAACCACACTTGTGCTGGTGCATCCCCCAGTTCCCTCTTGCCACTTGTGCTGGTGCAGTGCCACTGAGCCATTCTCATTGCATGCACCCTCAGTGCCATATTCAATGGTGCTGAGTCATGGCTAGATCTTAATTCTTTAATGGCTTCTTCAAAAGAACAACATTGGCCATTACTGGATGTGCAAGTGCCTTAATTGTATATTTCGATAGTGTATCTGTGCACTGAACCAAAAAATCATCATCCAGCTCAATTTTTTCCACTTCTTTATCTAATGTAGGAAAAACTGTACTAGGAGAGCCAGCCAAAATAGGAAAAGCAGCATTCCTTTGAGACAGTTCTTGTTCTAATGAGTCTGAAAGACATGAGAAGTTTCAAGGCTAAACAGCTTCTAATTGGTAGCTTGTGGATTACTTAACGGGGAGTGGGGCAAATTAGATAGATTTGCCGCTGATCTTTCTTTTAATATAGGAGTCATCTGACATCCTCCATTTACCAATCTCTTGTTTTTTTGTTGGTCAGGTGAAAAATACTCGGTAATTTTCTATAACCTTGATTGTGGCTTGTCTTTTGAGCCACCAGACCCACTTTTTACCCCTTTACCCCTTTTTTCTTTTTCCCTTTTTGTTCTTTTGTTGGACTGCTCCCTGAGAATTTGTACTAGGATCCTTCTCTAACCTCTCTTTACTATTTGGTGTAACTAGTGCCTTCACAGTTTTTTTTTTATTAGATCTTTCAATCTTTTCTCTCTTTTCTATGTCAAAGTTCTTTTGTGACTGAAGTGTTAATGCTTCTGCATATGAAAAGTGCTTCTCATCTGTTCTTGCCTCAGATGGTGTAAAAGTAGTTATGAGGAGAGATTCCTCACAAACACTTCCATTTTCCCCCTTAGCAGTAAGCATTTTCCCACTCCTAGTATACATGTGTACCAAGAGATAATTAGGCAAATATAACTTCTTAATAATCAGCAAAGACAGAGATATCTAAATATCAACCATAGCTGGCAGTCAGTTTTGAGAGCTGTGAACAAGAAACAGTGAGTTTTGAAAAATCAGAATGTCAGCATAACCGTTGGTCCTAAAAATACGTCAGATATAGATAAAGAGCTTGTCCTTAATGGCCTTAATATCCTTAAGTATCCTTAAAGGTTTTAGATTCTCAATTAATTCTCATTAACTCTCAATGGCTCTCAATATTCTTAAACCTTGAATCAATTCTTAAATTCTGACATTTGGTATCAACAATTCAATAAAACTTTAGAAAACTGTTACTATACAAATGAAAAAAAAAGTAATACATGTCCAACTTTTTTCCACAGTAGTAATCAGTAGTGATCAGAATTTAAACTAAAGTTATGAAGGATAATATGAATCCAAGTTTTCCAGAACGGAAAAGAAAAAATATGGCAGAGGTAGTGGGAAGGCAAAGTTCATCAGCTTTACCTTCATCTAAAAGATCCATGATTGAAGGTCAGAAATTTCTTCCTAGTTAGGCCACAAGCAGTCCACCAACAGTTTTACCCAACAAACTGATTTGTCCAAAAATCAAGCTTTTTGTTGAGATCCAGAGGCACTCCACCTAGGGCCCCCCTGACAAGCACTGTAGCAGACACTAAAATAAAATGAAAATATTGGGAATTAACAGTTGTTAGCAAAAACACATGAAGCAGGGGTCAGCACTAAATATACAAAATAAATTTTAATGAATGCAAAAGCAGTACAAGACACACACTAAAAACACTGATCTCACCCAAGCAGGAGCAGGCATAAAAACAAAAAGAAATGCCAGAGTTTCAGGTCTCTGTGTAAATATGTTGCCAGAATCATGGTGTAGACATGTAGAAGTGTTCTCGCATGGAATAATCAAAAGTGCCTAAACACGACCCAAATCACCAAAAAGCATACTAATTTGAGTGCAGGGTAACTTTCCATGCACATACAGTGCTAGATCTAAAGACAAAAAATGCCAAAAACACTCGTGGTGCAACCAAGATGCCGAGACTAATGGCTCAGTGAAATCAGGGAGCGCTTACGTAGCGACCGAGAGGCAATCTTCTTCAGAGCAGCCTCAGTGTCTCAGTTGCACCATGAATGTTTTGGGCATGTTTTGTCTTTAGCTCTAGCACTATATTTGCATGGAATGATACCCTGCACTCAAATTAGTATGCTGTTGCAATTGGTCACATTTGGGCACTTTATTGCTCTTTGAGAACACTTCTACATGCCTCACAGTGATTCTGGCAACATATTTGTACAGAGACCTGAGACTTTGGCATTTCTTTTTCATTTTTATGCCTGGATGTCTACTCCTGCTTGGGTGGATCAGCCTTTTTAATGTGTGTCTTGTACTGCTTTTGCATTCATTAAAATGTATTTTGTATGTTTAGTGCTGACCCCAGCTTTGTGTGTTGTTGCTTACTGTGTTATTTTTAGCTCTGGGGTACCAGTGCACTTCTCCTGTGTTTTTTGCAACAAAAACTCCCTTTTTTCCGTGATGAATTCTTCAGGAAGAATTTTGTATTTTTTACTCAATTAATAATTGTTACCAATTGTCATAGAACCCCTCAAAAAAAACAAATTATATACTGAGCAAAAAATGGAATATAATACAGAGTAAAATTTCAGGGACTACACCTAAGCTATAACTCAGCTAGCTTTAAGTGTCCACAACACACCATGGATACACTAGGGTGCATTAAAGGTGCATGTATAATAAATATTAAAAAATTAGTAAGTGGCACTTTAAAAATTAAAATTACTTGCTGCTTAATACACAGAATTTCACAGAATTACACAAGGGTTGCAATAGTCAGTTGCACAAACAAAGGGGATTAAAAATTGCTTACTGTTCTTGTTACTTGTAGTTGTCAGAGAACGAGAAACACACCTTAAGAGTAAACAACAAAAATTATATCAGGAATTGTACCTAGCAATAAACAAAGTACTATAGTTTTCCAAGAGCAGAGTGGTTCAACTTACTTGCTGTAAGCTGTTAACTCCCTTAACTCTCTACAAGATGATTTTTCCAGCAGAAACATATAGCAGATGAAACTGCACTCCCTCACTCAGTGCTCCACTCTGCTTCAGCTCAGCACAGCATGGTAAGAAAAATGGTGAATCTAACACTCTAAATGCTACGCATACATTTTAAGCTCTTGAATTATATGGGTCTAAAATTTAATAGGGATAGAGCTCTAAACACAGTGCAGGAAAAACCAAAAATGAATATATAATAAATTAAAAAGGGAAATAAAAAAATAAATAAGTGAATATACTAGATCTTATGGAATCAATGCATAGCTGCTAAAACACACTGCTGAATGGTCCTGAGCTCATGGTGTTAAGGAGTGAAGAGCAAAAGAAAACAAAATATGCCCATGCTTTTAGACAATACTGGCCCCCATCCCTCAATCCCTTATAAAAAATTTTTCACTTTTCTTAGTATAGCTATTCATGTCCACAGACCACAAACCACAATTCAGGGCTCCGAAAAAGTCTCAGTAGAAACTCAATCTCAAACCTGTTCTCTTAAAACCTGGAAAAGTTTAAAATTGCATCTCAAAATTATTATTTCTATGCCTTCAGGCTTCCAGGTTCTTGCATCTCCACTTCAGTCTCTCTCATTTCCTCACTTTCTGGGCATCTTCACGTGTTTTCATCCGATCACCCAATCTTCAATACACTCTCCAGTGCAGAAACCCCCAGTGCGAGCAGCCCAGTCTGAAAAAAGAAAGGCAACAGCAAGATATCCTCTGCCTCTCAACCCTCTGCAGGGCGGTTTGTCTTCTGTTCTGCTTCTGGTGACTCCTTTACCACTCCAGACTCTGCACAAGAAGACTGCAGAAGAAAAAAACAAACAGACAGCAGATATCAGGGGCCAGGGGCTAACTAGATGAAATAGAAAGAACAGTGCATTTAAAAATTTGGTATGGCAATGGTGGCATACCTGTTTTTTAAAAAAAAATTACTGTTCTCACTGCTTCGGCTCCTGGAGTTACTCCTCAACAGCATACCATGTGGCCATCTTCCAAATGTAAGGTTAAAAGGGATCTCTAACATACTGTTTATTGTGTTTTCTACTCAGACCAGAATGCTCTTATCTCTGGGCAGTCAAAAAACAAAACATTGTGTCCATTGTCCTCCACCCACTCCAGCACTGGTCTGTATCATTATTGTCATATTGTTGACATTACTGGGATAATAAAAAATCTGATGCCTATCTTCCACCTGAATTCCTTCCAGGATAGGGAAGCTGTGGTCCTGTGGATCCCTTGCCAAATTTTTTTCTTCCAGTCCTCCAAGGGGAACCAAGCATTTGCCTTAGTATCCCATTTTGCTTGGGCTTGGTCTATGGGTAATTTTCCTCTTCCAAGTAAAAGAAGGTACACCTACAAGATAAAGCCCTTCTGTCCAATAGTTATGATTTAGTCAATAACAATAACACCCATGGTGGTAAATCTGTCTTAAGATTTGTGGCACTTGAGTCTGTAATGTTGTAATCCCTACACTGCAGATACTTGTGAAAGTCCTTTTGATAGAAACATAGAAACATAGACTTTGATGGCAGATAAGGACCGCTTGGCCCATCTGGTCTGCCCATTTCCCTACCTACAGGATAGGCCACAGATACTAGTTAACCAACAGCCTATTTCTTCCTACCCCCAACAAGAATTGCCTTATGTCTGTCCCATGCATTCTTGAATTCTCCCACAGTTTTAGACCCGACAACCTATTCAGAAAGGCTGTTCCATGCATCCACTACCCTCTCTGTGAAATAACACTTCCTCACATTGCCCCTGAACTGCCCCCCTCTATCTTTAAATTGTGTCCCCTAGTTCTTGCACATCTCTTTTTCTGAAAGATGCTACCCTCTTGGACTTTGTTGATTCCACTGAGTTACTTAAAAGTTTCTATCATGTCCCCCCTCCCTTCTTTTCTCAAGGGTATACATATTAAGCTCCTTTAGTCTCTCCTCATAAGGCTTCTCTTGCAGACCCTGCACCATTGTAGTTGCCCACCTCTGGACTGCCTCTATCCTGTCTATGTGCTTGCGGAGATGGGGTCTCCAGAACTGGACACAGTACTCCAGATGGGGTCTCACCAACTGTCTGTACAGAGGAATAACAACTTCCTGTTTTCTGCTGCTGATGCCTCTCCCTATGCATCCCAGTATATCCTCAGCCCTCCTACTGCATCCCAAAATCTTGGTTGAGGTGCTGGAAGCTTTTATTTTGACTGTTGTCAGTAAGGAATTGTGTCACATGTACCAATCCTCCTATCCCAAACCTTGAACCAGTCCCATTTCCAAGGCATCTTTCATCTCTGCTGCCCATTGAAGTGCTATATATTGTTCTTCATATGCTGCTTGGCCTTTGGATTGGTTTAACTTAGTGAGGGCTCTACTGATGCTCGTATTATTCTTG
This sequence comes from Neoceratodus forsteri, assembly GCA_016271365.2. Lineage (NCBI taxonomy): Eukaryota > Metazoa > Chordata > Ceratodontiformes > Ceratodontidae > Neoceratodus > Neoceratodus forsteri. Next base: position 288,438,078 of record CM028130.1, read on the forward strand.
TATAATTAGTTGAACTTTCTTGAGGGTATTTTCAGTCCTTAGTTTAAATACTTTTTGACACCCTATGAGTGATTTCAATGTTTGTTCTTTCTTTGTTCAATTGTCCAATTATATGTCTGTTCAGTTAGTTTGTGTTCACAAACTCTCATTGGAACTACAGCACCCTTTTTATTTCCTGTGGTTCTGGTGGGAAAATACTATATTATAGGGGTGCAGTAGCACATCCAATGCCAGGGCTGAATAGGCTATTTAATGTTGAACCCCAGTTTATGCACCTAGATAACTTTGGCATTATTTGACAAAATAGCACAAACTTTAGCATGCATTGTCAGGCTGTAAAGAGTCTCAAGATGTGCAATATTTTGTTACAGCATCTAGTATGGTTTTTGAGATACGGAGTGTCAAAAAACAGAAAAATACTGGGGTTTCCCTACACTTAAGATTGCATATATTTTGCTCTTACCTGCAGCCTAGACAATGTGGAATTATATTCATTTCAAAGATTTCATGAAAAATGTTATATGGTTCCAGTGTTTAATGAATATTTGGATAGCTGACATACATGAACAGTTAAAAAATTGCTAATGCTTTTGATGAAAAAAAAAAATCATGCCAGCTGCCATCTTGTTTTTATTTGTAACTAAGATCATTGAAATACATAAAAAGATGTATTTCAAAAACAAGCACTCAAACCTAGGCAAGTGGAATCTGTTTAGCAAGATTCTGGAGTATGTTTTAAACATTACCCTGGAAATAATGTTCTGGGCACCCAGGAAACCCTGGGTGCCCAGCTTAGTAGAACAGGGGCCATTCACCCTTGCTCTCAGTATGAGAACAGTGGGACTTTCTTGAATTCTGAAGCTGCAGCTGCAGTCGTGCTGCCGGCTTCAATTGCAGTAGTGAGCTGGTGATCCCCTACTCTCTGTCTCTGATGAATCAGTGGTGGAGTCTTCCTTGGGGTTGTCAGTTCTAATGACCATCCTGTTTCCTGAGCAAACAAGGTCAAATTTGATCTCCTTTCTTTGGACCCTGTGTGAAGAAAGCTACAACACATCGTATTGACAACATGTGGTGAGATATACTTCTGAACCTTTGAAGAAGTGTATCAGTATGAGGCACTGACTTGGACTGGTACCTTATGCTTCAGACAGGAATCTACAGGCTGGGGGAGAGAGGTAAGCATTAGGATTGATAACCCCAAGGAAGACCCCACCACTGACTCACTAAGGCTACTTAGACCTTTTTGCTACTTGGGGGTAGGGTTGGAAATCCTAATGCCTAATTTCCCAGCTTTTGTGGCATTACCTTGAACCCTAACTGGTGAATTTAAGCAGTTTCTGCAAAGAATATATATATATATATATATATATATATATATAGCATATTATGGTAGCACGGTAGTGCTACCATAGTTAGGGTTGAGGAGCCATTTCTATGTTAAACCCCAAAATTTTGTACCTTAATAACTTTGCAATCATTTGACAGATTTACCTGAAATTTGGAATACATGATCAAGAATCATAGGTCTTGGGATCTGCCAAGTTTTGTACCGGTCGGATATATGGCTGCAGAGTTATTAAACATGATCTGCGCGCGTTTACGCTTTTTCTGGAATTCTACGGTCGCGCCTACAGGTCTTATGGTTTGTGCGACTGGCCCGAAATCTTCAGGAAACATGCAGCCGGGGTCCCTGATGTGCCTTTTGAAGATTTGGTGAAAAAATATTAAACGATTCAAAAGTTATTCAAAAAACAATTTCCCATTATAAGTCAATGGGAAAAGTTAACAAAAAGTTCAACAGTGTCGCAAATGCATTTTTACTTTCGCAAATGGCCCTGTTACTTTCGCAAATCCGCCATTTTGTTTCCAGTTGGTGATCAGAAAAATGGTTGGCATTTAAATTTGGGACCCTCTAGCAACCTAATTCTTTTTGTATTCACCTAGTCGGACCCTGAGGATGCTAGTCATATCTTTATTTTGTGGTAAAACACCCCAGAAATATGTTTTTCAAATTTCTGGATAAAGTACTTTTGCAAATAACTTTTGTGCTCACGAAAGTGTCGAACTTTTTTGTGAAAGCTTTCGCAAATTGCCACAGTAGTTTTCTAGTCTGTGGGAAAGTGACAGCAATTCTTTGGCACTGCACTGCAAAAGAACGGTTGGGAGTTTTGGGCTGCAATTTGGAGGGAATGCAGCCGACATCTCACAGATGTGCCTTTCCATGTTTTGGTGAAAAAGTATTACACAACAGCAAAGTTACAGCACTCCAAAGTTGACAGTTTTTCCCATAGGATAACATTACAGCGCCCAACACATAACAGGAATCTTTTGGCACCCTGCTGCAAAATAACGGTTTGGTCTTTTTTCCTGAAATTTGGAGGGAAGACAGCCAACAGCCCACAGATGTGCATTTCAGTAGTTTGATGAACAAATATTACAGGGAGGCAAAGTTATGGCACTCCGAATTTCTCTTTTGTTCCCATAGGATAACATTACGGCGTTCGCCGCGCCTTTCAGGGACCGTATCTCAGAAACGGTGCGAGATACAGACTTTTTGTCAGAAAAATGCTTAGTCCCCTAATGGGGGCTAAGTAAAAAATTAGCCAGGACAGTTGTAAATCATATGACTTAAATTTTTTTTCTACGTCGTACGGTTCCTGAGATATAACCTATTTTGAATTCCAAGTCCTCATTTTCTGCTCCGAAACCCATTATTATGCATACATTATTTGTACTCACTGTCTTTCTCTATGCAGGTTTGGGGAAAACCAGCCTGTGCACTTACATTACTGTTACTGTTGCCCTTTCCGCTGTGGTTCCTTACCCGTTTCACTTCACGTTGACATCTACGCCACCATGTGCGTTATCCTTTGCGTTTTCATTTGCGATTGCGTTTCTGTTATTTTTTGCCATTTGTGTCTACAGTACTGTTTCTCTTTCTGTTTCACTTTGCGTCACCATGCCCATTGACATTTCCGTTTGCAGGCACCATGTTACTATGTGACAACACATCACGTGGCAGACCATTCCCGTCTACGCCACCATGTGCGTTACCCTTTCTGTTCTCATTCACACTTGCATTACCATGTGCACCACTGTTAGCGCTTCTGTTTGCATTGCTGTTCTTGTTACTATGCCACAAGACATCATGTGGCGAGAGCGCTGGGCCTGAAGGGTGGCCGCTGCATTACATTCACTATTTCTCATTATCATTCTCAAAAAGAAGGGAAATTAGAGGCAAAAAACTCCATTTAATGCATTAGTTAGGGTTGTTCCACAGCGACAAAAGTGAGGAAATTCGCTGTTAGGGTTGAAAACTCTAACTCTGAATTCACCCCAGCACCACACACACACAGGCACACACACACACATGCAAGTATGGGGGAGGACCAAGTCAACACAACCAATGACAGACATCCAGCAGCAGGTGACAGAAATAACAAACAATTGTCTAAATGTACTATGAGACATCCCCACCCACCTGACCAGGTACTGCATGCTCAGTGGAGATCAACAGCAAAACTGAGGCCATGTACACCAAGCGATACCTACCGATGCCCCACACACCCCACAACTGGGACTGTGCGTTGAGTCAATATAAATGCTGAAGGTGCATGATGACAGTTGTAGAAAGGTTTTAACACTAGTGAGCATACATTAATAAAGAGAAGTACATAAATTAACTACAAGACACTAGCATGCTCAAGATAAAAGTAGTGTTACATTTAGTATGTGATTTACATAGTAGTACATTTACTGCAACTATTTACTCAAGATAGAGAGGCTGATGTAAACGTATGGAAAAGCATTGCCTGTTCAACGCTGTGAAATTCATACTGCCAGTATCAGATGCATTCTTGCTGATGAAGGTGTACTGCTGATGTACATACATAGACCTTCAGTGTGTTTCAATACTAAAGATGCAGTAAGTATTCTTTGTAAGAAACAATGTAATTGCACGGATCAGGCCAAGCAATTTCTAAATATCATAGCACTACTGAGCCAACAATGACGTACCTGTATCGGAGATGTCTATAGGACAGATTTTCCTGTAGGCACTTACTGAGTATGTTGTACCTGAGAAAGACAATCTCATTGCATCTGTGATGACTAACTTATTCAAATAGTGATACATTTACTATTGTTGCAATAAGTGATCTATGCCACTTATGGACACAGTGTAATTTTTTTAACAGTTGCTTCATACTCAGGCTGTATGACTTGTGTTTGGGTTTGCCACACTTCTGTCACTGATTCTATCAAAGTGATAACTATGTTAATTGCGGTACAACAGGAATCAAGTAGGTATAGTGTAGATATAAACAGAATGTCTTTTAGTATTGATTTAACTCACAATGGGATAAGTGTACTAGGACTAATGGCACAGTACCAGTTGTGGTGTGGTGTGGGGCATCGGTAGGTAAGGCCATGCAACTACTAAGTGTGGTACGTTGTGTGCAGCTGCAGTCAGGGATGTGTACGTTTGGTGTACATGGCCTCAGTTTTGCTGTTGATCTCCACTGAGCATGCAGTACCTGGTCAGGTGGTGGGATGTCTCGAGTACATTTAGACAATTGTTTGTTATTTCTATCACCTGCTGCTGGATGTCTGTCATTGGTTGTGTTGATTTGGTCCTCCCCATACTTGCATGTGTGTGTGTGTCTGTGTGTGTGGTGCTGGGGGGGTGAATCGGAGTTGGGTTCCAACCCTAACAGCCAATTTCCTCACTTTTGTCGCTGTGGAACAACCATAACTAATGCATTAAATGGATTTTTTTGCCTCTAATATATATTATAGTGGCACGGTAGTGCCACTTTAGTTACAGTTGAGGAGCCATTTACATGTTAAACCCAAAAGTTTGCACCTTAATAACTTTGCAACTGTTTGATGGATTTGCCTTAAATTTGGAATACGTAATCAAGACCCATACGCCTTGGGATTTGCTAAGTTTCATACTGGTCATTTATACAGCTGCAGAGTTATTAAGCATGATTGCTTATGCTTCTCTGGAATTTTACTGTCGCACCTTCAGGTCACACAGTTTGTGCGACTGGTCCGAAATCATCAGAGAACATGCGGCCAGGGTCGTGAAAAAATATTATTCAAAAAACAATTTCCCATTATAAGTAAATGGGAAAAGTTAACAAAAAGTTTGACAGTGTCGCAAATGCACTTTTTACTCTCACAAATTGTCCTTTTACTGTCACAAATCCACCATTTTTGTTTTCAGTTAGTGATCAGAAAAATGTTTGGCATTTAAAATTAGGACCCTCTAGCAACCTAATTCTTTTTGTATTCACCTAGTCGGGCCCTGAGGATGGTATCCATGTCTTTATTTTGTGGTAAAACACCCCAGAAATATGTTTTTCAAATTTCTGGAAAAAGTACTTTCGAAAAGTACTGTCACACTTACGACACTGTCGAATGAATTTGCGAAAGCTTTCACAAACTTCGACAGTACTTTTCTAGGCTATGGGAAAATGACAGCAATTCTTTGGCACCCTGCTGCAAAAGAACGGTTTGGTGTTTTGGCATGAAATATGGAAGAAACGCAGCCGACATCTCACAGATGTGCCTTTCAGTGTTTTGTTGAAAAAATATTACATGGCGGCAAAGTTATGGCACTCCAAAGTTGACACTTTTTCCCATAGGATAACATTACGGTGTCCAACGCATTACAGGAATCCTTTGGCATCCTGCTGCAAAATAACGGTTTGGTCTTTTGGGCTGAAATTTGGAAGGAACACAGCCAACATCCCACAGATGTGCCTGTTTGTGGTTTGGTGAAAAAATATTACAGGGAGCCAAAGTATGGCACTCCGAACTTCTCTTTTTTCCCCATAGGATAACATTACGGTGTTCGCCACGCCTTTCAGGGCCTGTATCTCGGAAACGGTGCGAGATATGGACTTTTCATGAGAATAACACTCAAAGTGCAAAACTAGCCAGGAAAGTCATAAATCATATGACTTTTAAATTTTTTCCTACGTCGTATGTTTCCTGAGATATAAGCAATTTAGTATTCCAACTTCTCATTTTCTGCTCCAAAACCATTATTATGCATACATCTTTGTACTCACTGTCTTTCTTTACGCAGCTTTTGGGAAAACCAGTCTGTGCGGTTACATTACTGTTACCATTACTGTTTTGCTAGTGGTTTCCATTCCCGCTTCACTTACCGTTCACGTCCTACGCCACCGTATGCGTTACGCCCCTGCGTTTTCATTTGTGCTTGCTTTTGCGTTGTTTTAACATTTCTGTCTACACTACTATTTCTCTTTCTGTTTCACTGTGCGTCTACCATGCACATTACTATTTGCGTTGTGGGACAATGTTGCTATGTGACAAGACATCAGGTGGCAGGAGCTCGGGCCCGAAGGGCCTCACGCTCCACCCGCATTACATCTACTATTTCTCGTTATCATTCTCAAAAAGAAGGGAAATTAGTGGCAAAAAAATCTGTTTAATGCATTAGTTAGGGTTGTTCCACACCGACAAAAGCAAGGAAATTCAGTGTGTAGGGTTGAAAGACCCCTTGGCCCCCACCCACACCTCAACCGGCATCAGGGTGCACATTAGGGTTGTCAGTCCTAACTCTCACCCCATTCTCCTACACCTCTTCTTCTTTACACATGTGATGGGGTGAGAGTTGGCGACAACCTAATGCGCAGTGATATCGGTTGAGGTGGCCGAGAGGCCAAGTCTTTCAACTCTAACACTGAACTCCCTTGCTTTGTCGGTGTGGAAGAACCCGAACTAATGCATTAAATGGATTTTGCGCTCTAATCTATCTATATATATATATATATATATATTATATATATATACACACACACAAAGTCACACATATCCCTTAATGAAAAGCATCATGGCTGTATATGCAAATCACCACAAAATATTGATTTGATATAGCCCAATATACTTCTTGTATTATGGGGTATATGTGATTTGTGTTTTTGAAACTTTGGCTTCCCAGCCAATGCCCTTGGGTAACCTTTGCCTCAGTGCTTATGCACTAAGGTTGTTTTTATATATATATATATATATATATATATATATATATATATATATGCTTTTGACATTACCTTGAACCTTATCTGGTGCATTAATGCAGTTTTTGCAAATAATGTATCTATCTGTACAGCCTTATAGTGGCACAATAGTGTCACTATAGTTAGGGTTAAATAGCCTGTTTAATGTTAAACCTCAAATTTTGCACTTTAATAACTTCGCAACTGATCAGTAGATTTATGCAAAATTTGGTATGTATTGCCCTGTGGGGTAGATCTGTTGACTTGGTAAGTTCAATTCCAGTACAATATGTGAATTATGAGATCCGAGTAGTTAAAAACCTTAAAAGTCACCATGTTTTGCAATTTTTTCTTGATCGTCTTGTGCACAGATGATGCAGAATTTTGGTGTGATTTTTTTATGGTAGCAAAACTGCCATGCTATGTTTGGTCAGAAAATATTAATCTGTTGCAAAGTTATTCAGTTTTTAAGTTCCCATTATTTCCTGTGGGAAGATCACATTCCAGGATAGAGGTAAAAAGTTTGACAAAGGAATGATCTCGTGAAAGAGAATTCTTTCTTATGTGATCAATTCCTTTTTACATATGAACATATGGATGTGCCAGCAGAAACAGACCACCCGGTCTATCTAAGTCTGTTTGAGTGTACAGCTAGTACCCCTAGTTTGCAGCTGCCCCCACTCCCATTTGTCATCCCACTGCCACCCCCACATCCCTCACTCTGACTCTCCCCTGTTCCCTGTCCCATGCCCTTTTGAAACTGTTCACAGATTTACATGATACCACCCATTCTGGTAGGGCATTCCATTTTGCTACCACCCTCTCTGTGAGATAGTATCTCCTCATTTCCTTCCTAAATCATCCCCCCTCTATTCTTAGCACATGCCCTCTGGTGACCCTCCTCCTTAGCTTAAAGACCTCATCTGCCCCATCCTTACTGATTCCACTCAGATACTTAAATGTCTCCATCATGTCCCCCTGTCCCTTCTATCCTCCAGGGTGTACATATTCAGGTCTCTCAGCCTACTGTTATAGACTTTCTCTTCCAATCCACAAATCATCTTTGTTGGCCTCCTCTGCACCCCCTCCAGTAGCCTGATATTACGTTTTAGGTATGGCCTCCAAAACTGCACACAATACATAAGTGCGGCCTTACCAGTGACCTGTAGAGGGCAAGATCACCTCTATTTGCCTGGATGAAAAACCCTTGCTATGCACCCCAATGTCTTGTCCGCTTTGCAGCCACTCTCTTACACTGGGCAGTGTTGTCCATGGTCCCTGTTATCATTACCCATAGGTCCTTCTGCTCCTCAGTGATCCCCAGTTTAACCCTCCTAGCCAGTATTCTCTCCTTGGGTTCTTTCACCCCAAAGTGCATAATCTTACACTTCTTTGCATTGAACCCAAGCTGCCACCTCTGACCACTTCCATCCCTCCTATCCATTTACCACTGCTCCGATTTTGGTGTAATCATTGAACAGGCTTATCTTGCTCACCACCCCATGTGCAATGTCTGATATGAAGAGCCCTAACAATACTGCTCAACACAGAGCCCTGTGGCACCCCACTCATCACCGGCCTTGGGTAGAGAGCTCCCCTCTCCAACACTCACTGTAGCCACCCACCTGGCCAGCTTGTAATCCAGTTCATCATTTTGCCCTACCCTACACCAGTTAGCTTCCCCCAAGCTGCCCATGAGGCACAGACTTGAAGGCCTTGCTGAAGTCCAAGTAAAGAACATCCACCGCATGACCCTTATTCAGCTCACCTGTCACCCAGTCATAATATTGTATCAGGTTGGTTTGACAAGACTTCCCTGAAACAAACCCATGCTGCCTCACATCCTGGAGGTCATTGTCCTCCAGGTATGACACCAGTCTTTCCTTTAGTATTTTCTCCATGAGTTTTCACACTATGGAGGTGAGACTTACCGGGTGATAATTACCCAGTTCATCCCTTGGTTCTCTCCTGTGTAATGGTGCTACATGAGCCATCCTCCAGTCCAGTGGCACACATCCTGACTCCAGTGAGGTGCTGTACAGATCTGCCATTGGCTTTGCCAACACCTCCACCATCTCCCTCAGCACCCTGGGGTGGATACCATCTGGCTCTGGTGCCTGGTCTACCTTCAGTACCCTCAGTCCCTCTAGGACTCTACTTGCCTCAGTTCTTCCACCTGTTGCCTCTTCTCCCCCTGTTCCCATCCTCCCAGCCCATGGTGGTAGCAGTCTTCCCTTTTCTTCCATGAACACTGAGCAAAAGTATTAATTCAGTGCTTCTGCCTGCACCTCACCCTTTTCCATCCACTCCCCACCTTTTTTTATCCTCACTGTTGTCTCCTTGCACTTCCATTTCAACCTGATGTATCTGAAAAAGTCCCCCCCCCATTAATTCCTTGTGCTAATCTCAGCTCCCTCTGGGCCTTGGCTTCTCTCACTTTTCTGGTCACCTCCCTGGACCATCATGCATACTCCTCCCTGTCCACTTCCTTCCCTGTCCTTCTATACCTCTGGTGCACCTGTTGCTTTGCTCTCACCACCACCTTTTGTGAGCTGCCATCTTGTTTTCTTTTTCAACGAATTAAAAAGCATGGAAAATACATAAAAAATTTGTCATTTTAAAAATCAAACACCAAAACCTTTCTGGATTCTGGTGTTTGTTTTTCACAGTTAGGGCCAGAAATGTATTTTCTGGGTACCCAAAATCCCTGGTGCTCAGCTTAGTGAGAGGAGAGTTTCCCCCATGTTCTCTGTAGGAGAACAGCGAGTATTTATTAGCTTCTGCAGCTGCAGCTGAACTTGTGCTGAGGCTGCAGTGGCACCTCTGAGCTGCTGTTTCTCCAGTGTTTGGTGCCCCCATGTCCATCCCTGGTATCTAGTGGTACCCCCACCCATTGATTGCCATCCAACTCTCCTTCCCCCATCACCCACAAGTTGTTTTGTAAATGAAGATAGATAATTTTTCCTGCTAATGGGTGACCGGCTCAACTCACCCACCTCCATGGCTGGTCACCCTCTTATAAAGCTCTTATCTGTGCTTAAAAGAAAAGTCTACATTATTCCTCCCCCTGCCTCCCATCCCAAAAGCAACCAGTGAAAATATAACAACCACTCCCTAACCATCTGTTAAAAAAGCACAGTCCCACCTTCCTCCCCCCTTTTTTAAATAAAAGATCATTTTCCCTGCTGATGGGTGACTGGCTCAACATGCCCACCTCCTTGGCAAGTCACCCTCTTAGTGTAAAGTGATTATCTTCTCTTAAAAAAAGTATACATTATGCCACCCCTGCCCCCACACACACCATCACACATGTCCAGCACCCAGTTCTCTCAAATACAAAGGAGAACATGACTGGCACAACCCTCCCTCATCCATGGCCAGCTACCTTCTCATGAATGAAAGTGCTCACATGCTTGCTATAGTAAAACCAGTTGATTAGCTGGTTTACTATATACAGCTGCTAGCTTTTATTCATGAGAATATGGGCATGGAAGAAGGAGGAGGCCCTGAAATATATACTATGTCTCAGAGTAATCAGTCCAGGTCAAAAAGTATAGTTGGTTCAGCAGAGAAGTGGAGGAAGAAGTAAGGGATAAGAGATTAATGTTCAACAGATTCCAAAAGTCTGGATGGCAGGAAGACAAAAAAGTATACACAAAGGCAGCTGGGAAGGTGAGTAGGGCAGTCAGGACAGCCAAAGCAGCAAAGGAGCTGAAATTGGCTCAGGGGATCAGGGAGGTCAAGAAAGAGTTCTTGAAATACATAAGGGAGAAGAGGAGTTGCAGGGACGAGATTGTTAGACTAAAGTAGGAGGGGGATGGACAGAAACAGGGAAAGACCAGGTAAAGGCACTCAACGAGTACTTCTGCTTGGTGTTCATGAAGGAAAAGGATGGACCAAGACCACAGGAGAAAGGAGGAAGGGGCGGGGGGCAAAGGATTCAGACAGGGTCATCCAGGAGGATAGGGTTCTAAAAGTCCTTAAAGCTTTGAAGGTGGACAAAGCAACAGGACCGGATGGTGTACATCCTAGAGTCCTAAAGGAACTAGCAGAGGCATTGGCAGGCCCTCTGGCAGACCTGCTTAACACCTCCTTGGATACAGGAAATGTGCCCAGGGACTGGAGAATGGCTCTTGGTTCCCCTCCACAAGAAGGCTGAGGGATAAACCGGACAATTATAGACCGTGTATTGACTTCCATAGTAGGGAGTTGATGAAGTCCATTCTGAAGGAAAGGTTGATAACCTTTCTGAATAAGAATGGACTACAGGATGAGAGACAGCATGGGTTTGCCTCAAATAGATCTTGCCAGACCAATCTGATTGATTTCTATGATTGGGTTACTAGGACGGTTGATGAGGGTCATGTTGTGGACATCCTGTATCTAAACTTCAGCAAAGCTTTCAATTCTGTGCCACATAGGAGGTTACTGAGCAAGCTGAGGGACCTGGAGGCAGTGGAGAATCTGGTGGCATGGATTGGGAGCTGGCTACAGGGAAGACAGCAGAAGGTGGTTATTAGGGGGACACATCCAAGCCAAGGCCTGCAAGCAGTGGGGTACCACAGGGTTCAGTGTTAGGCCTTGTGTTATTCAATGTCTTCATAGGGAACATTGCAGAGGGGGTTAAGAGTAAGATCAGCCTGTTCACTGATGACAACAATTTGTTCAAAAGTGGACAGTGAGGAGGGGAGGCAGGCACTCAAGGAGCATCTAACTAGACTCAGGTTATGGTCAGTGGAGTGAGGTTGAAGTTTAATGCTAAGAAGTGCAAGGTCATGCACATCAGAGCCCCAAAACCCCAGGACCACCTACTGCTGGTAGGAGTGCAGTTTGCATTCTCAAAGGAGAGAGGGACCTGGGGATACTAGTCATGGGGCATGAAGGTTGTCGATTGCAGTACAGAAGGGCAGCAGCAAGGGCAAACCAGATGTTGGGGTGCATCACCAGAGGTATCACCTCCAAAAAAAAAAGGATGCCATCCTGCCCTTATATAGATAACTGGTGAGGCTCTACCTAGAATAGTGTGTGCAGTACTGGTGCCCTTACCTCAAGAAGGATGTGAAATTGCTGGAGGCCGTGCAGCGTAGGGTGATGAAGATGATCATATGGCTAGGGGAGATGCCGTATGAGAAAAGATTGAGGGAGCCAAGCATGTTCTCACTGAGATAGAATGGAGAGCAGGGATATGATAGAGACCTTTAAGTACTTAAAGGCATAAACAAAGTCTGGGAGTGGGGACTTTCCACTTAAAGTGGGCAAGAGTCATGAGGGAACATAGCCAGAAGTTGGAAGGGGAAGGTTCAGGAGGAGATGAGGAGACACTACTTCACAGAGAGAGTGGTGGCTGGATGGAACTCACTGCTAGAAGAGTTAATCGACCTTAGGACAGTGGATGGCTTTAGCGGTGATGGGATAGAGTCAGAGTCAAGGTCATTGCAGGCAAGAACAAGATGGGGACAGGATCGGGAATGGGGATGAAGAGAAGAGTTGGGTGGAGGAGGGCAGTTGCAGTAATATTATACTGCAAGCTGCTACTTCGAGCGAGCGTGATAGACCTATGGGCCTTTTCTGCTGGCAATTTCGTATGTTCATAAAATTTGGTGTCAAAATATGAAAAAATGCCAAAGTTATCACCATTCAATGCAGTTTGCTTGCCTGCTTGTAACTTTTGAAATTTTAAATATTTTGACCCCATATTTTCAACATAGCCTTCTAATTACCCCACCTCATGTATGTCTGTCATTTTTCAAATCCTGCCCATAATGTGTTTTCACACCTGTGACATGGAATGGCATTATAGTTGCTCAGAATTATGCTTTGGGGAGGATTCAAAATTATTCTGTATCAGTTACATGATGTGGAGTACTAAGGTGACTATGCTGACAAATTTGGTTACTGTTGTCCTATAAATAGAGCCCTGTGCATTCACGGCTACATATCTATCTATCTATCTAACTATCTAACTATCTATCTATCTATCTATCTATCTATCTATTGCAAAAAACTTTGTTAATGCATCAGTTAGGGTTGTCATTACAGTGACAAAAGTTTGGAATTCAATGTTAGGGTTACCAACTCTACCTCCCACCCCACCCCCATTCTCCACACACCAACAGGCATCGGGTGTGCCTTGGGGTTGTCAGACATAATTTTCACCCCATTCCATTTGTAAGGAAGCTGAGTTGTACAGTATAGGACAATGGGGTGAGAGTTAACCCAGTGACTCCAGGCACCTGGACTCCTGTTGGTGTGTGAGGTGAGGGAGTGGTGTGGTAGGATTGGTAACCCTAACATTAAATTTTCAAACTTTGTTGCTATAATGACAGCCCTAACTAATGCGATTAACAATTTTTGCAATAATTCCCTTCTTTTGAGAAAGTGTATATTACTTGTATGTGGTTGTGGGAGCACAGGGCCCTCTGGGCCATGTGCTCCCGTCATGCATGCGTTTTGTAATTGTCTCTGATTTTCATGTGGGAGAGCAGGGCCCTCCCCTCTATACATACATAAGTGTACTGATATTTTAATGATATCACTACTACATAATGTAGGGCCCTACGCTCCCATTATTGCCTAATGGGATCCAAATGTAGGAGCGCAGGGCCCATGCACCCATAAATAAAGAGACATAGTGCATGCCTACAGTTATCCCAGGTAATCTTTGTGCTGTAAAAGTTGCAACATCTCAGGAACCATAGGAACTTTGGAAAGAAATTCCTTCACAGTTGTAGTCGTGGCCTGGCCACCTCCACGCATGCTTAGCACTCCTTAGCAAAAAATCCATATCATGAACCGTTTTCAAGATATAACCACTGAAAGGCAGCATGACTGCCACAGTGTTATCCTCTGGGAAAATGTATAACCTCGGAGTCCTGTAACTATGGAACCAGTGTCCATTTCTTCACAAAACCAGCAAAAGGCACATCTGTGGGGCAAGGGCTTGCCACCCTGAAAATTTCAGCCAAAAAGTTCAAACTTGTCTTGCTATGAAGTGGCAAAGAAACTTTTTGGGGAACTGTTTACCTGCTTTCACTTTCAGACAAAAACATAGAAACACAGAAGTTGATGGCAGATAAGGACTGCAAGGCCCATCCAGTCTGCCCATTTTTTCTATCTTCTGAATGTGCCATAGGTCTTTACTCTGTCAATGGCCTATTTATTCATACTCATCTGTATTGCTCCCTTATGCCTATCCCATGCCTGTTTGAAGCCCTGCACTGTATTCATATCCACCATTTCCTGAGGTAGGACATTCCGTGTATCCACCACCCTTTCTGCGAAAAAGGACTTCCTCACATTACCCCTTAATCAGCCTTCCTCTAATCTCATGCTGTGTCCTCTTGTCCTGCTATTTTTCTCATATTGAAACATGTCGGACTCTTTCACCTTGTTAATGCCCTTAAGATGTTTGAATGATCATGTATTTTTTCCCATAAGCTATAATCGGAAATGTTAAAGTTTAATAACTTTTGAACAGATTAATACTTTTTCACCATATTTTTTCACCAAACCTTCAAAAGGCACATCTGTGAGGCAACAACTTTCTACCCTGAAAATTTCAGACAACAACCTAAAGCTGTTTCTGAGATCTAAGTGGACAAAGAAATGTCAAAAACATGGCTTATTCTGTTTCTCAACTTTCGATATCTCAGAAACCACTCAATTAATTCCAACAAAATTTAGCAGGCAAAGAGACCTTCCCCTAGACATTATGCATGCCAAATGCATGCAAATCAGTTGAACAGTTCCAAAGCTATTAACATTCACAAATTTGGGTTTAACATAAAAGCTACAGTACCTTTCACACTAACTATACTTGCACTATATATGCATCTACAGCAGGATGCCACAGTAAAATAAGGATACTATTATACTACTGTATCTCAACAAGTAAGGAAATAAGTTGCAAAAGACTTTGTTAATGCTCCAGTTAGGGTCAAAGCAACACTCCACCCTCCCAAACCAGGCAGGAGAGCAGGTGTCGGGTGTGCCTTGGGCATCTCAAGCCTGACACTCACCCCATTCTCATAAAGTCTACACATCTGACCTTATTTACAGATGGAATGGGGTGAACTTTTTTTATGTGGCCTGTGACAAGCACAGTCTCATCACAGAGAAAAAAAAACAGAGGACCTATAAATCCCTGGATTACCCTGGAACTACAGGCACAACTAAATGCAAGAGACCAATTCTGGCAAATAGCATGGGCACATGGCACACAACTAACATCCAAAGGTATAGAAAGGCCAGCAATGAGTGCACAAAGGCAGTTCATGAGGCAAAAAGCAAATTCTACAAGGAAACACTCACTAACACCTGGAATAGCAGCAAATGGTTCTGGGCAAATCTAAATGATATTACTGGGAAGGACCTTAAAAGAGCCCCAGCCATGCTAAATGTTGAGAATGTCCCTACCTTGGCCTCTCTGCTCATCACTAACTCTCTGAAACTTGCCTTCTCAGATCTCAGTAGTGTGATCCGATGAACTTCTTCAATATCCCTGCTCCAGGGGTCAGTGAAAGACCCCAGCATGACCAAACCAGCCACTCTTCCATTTCAAACTGGCCTCTGAATCCACTGCTAGACAATACCTTGAAAAAGCCCTCTGCAAATGAGGGCACAGTGAGACTCTCTGGACCTAAAATTTGTTTGACTGATACTAGACGAAGTACTTGGTCCACTGACAAAGATAATTAATCTATCCCTCTAAACTCCAAATTCCCGAGATCTGGAAAGCTGCCACAGTCACCCGGTACACAAAGGTAGTTCCAGTCTCTACAAAACAACTTCTGAGCTGATCTCTATACTCCCCACTCTCCAAGGCTCTTGAAAGGATTGTGGCTGACCAGCTGGTGGAGTATTTCAATCAATATCAGCTGCTATGCCCAGAACAGCATGGTTTCTGAGCCGGGCATAGCACCATCACAGCTCTCCTGGAATTTACTGGATTCATGCATAGTGCTCTTGACAAAGGGCACATTGTAGGGGTGGCCTTTGTTGACCTATCAAAGGCATTTGACACAGTCCATCATGCCCTCCTCCTTGAACAGCTTTGGATGTAGGGCTACCCCTAGAAACCATAGCATGGTTTTGTAGCTACCTTAGCCTGTGATCACAGCAAGTAAAGATTGAGGACAGCCTATCAGAAAGCTGACCGGTCAGATCAGGGGTACCACAAGGATCCATTATTCTTCAGTGTCTTCCTAAACAACCTCCTGGCTGCTTGCAACAGCTGCATGCTCCTCTACCCAGATGATGCGGTGATCTTTACTAGCAACCTCGACCCCACATTGGTGGAATACGACCTCCAGAGCAGCTTTGCAGTGGCTGAAAAATGGTTCAAAGAACAAAAACTGGTCATGAACTATAAAAAGACCAAGACCATGCTCTTTGTCACAGCCCAAAACAAGCTAAAAGTCTATCCCCTGGCAATTCAGAATGACTCCGTTAACACCCTGGAACTAGTCACCCATTTCAAGTACTTGGGAATCACACTGGACACTGCCCTGTCAACGCACATTGACATCACTACCAAAGCCTTTAACACCAGGATCGGTATCCTCTACAGGTACAGACATTGCTTGACCTATGAAGCTCTGAACTTGGCAATTAACAGTTCACTCATCATCCTGATTGACTATGGCCTAGCTGTCTATGACGCCGTTACTAACACAGCACTCCAACGCCTCTCAACAGCCTTAACAAAAGCCTGCCACCTGCTCACTCACTAATGTGCAGAGCTCACCCACGCTGTGAGGTTTATGCGAGATCAGGCTGGCTTCAATTAAAGGACAGGATACTTTATCAAACCTGCATACTCATGAAAAGACCTCACTAAATTTACTTCTTCAAGGAGTTCTGAGGCTTTTGTCACCACCTATACATGTCAGGCACACCAGGAGCTCAGCTACACAAGTATTCTATGTGCCCAGGTGCTGCACAACTATGGCCAGTGATCCTTTGCTCACCGGGCCTCTCTGTGGTCAAATGATCTACCACCTGACATAGCCAGAGCCACAACCCTTGGTTTCTTTAAGTGCAAACTCCATCAGCACCTCACTGACAATAGTACCAATAGGTTCCCCCACTAGTCTGCACCTGCAGCTTTAGTCTGCCTCAGCATTTCTAACTCCTGATCTGCCAAGTTAAGTCTTTGCCTTAGCACTTGCCTCCCACCCTACCTCTTGGCTCTTTTCTTTCCCCTCTGCCCTTCCTATCCCAGCTCCCACTGCCCCTCCCTACCTCACCCTAACAGTCTGCCTCTGCCTCTCTCTCTTCCACAGGATGATGGCATACCATGTACTATGCCTTAGTACAGTTTGTGAACTGTTTTAGTCATTGCAACCCATGTACTGTTGAACTTTTTTGTACTCTGTATGTATAATTACTCTCAATGAGCATCTGCTCACAGGTGTCATCCAAGATTTCAATAAATAAAATTAACTTTTGGTTTGAGAAGCCCAGGCACACCCCACGCCTGCTCTCCTGCTTGGTTTGGGAGGCTGGAGTGTTAGGTGTGGAAATCCTAATGTCTCATTTCCCAACTTTTGCCACTTTGACCCAAACTGGAGCATTAACAAAGTTTTTGCAACATTTCTTTATATATATATATATATATATATATATATATATATATATATATATTGCAAAAAAAATCCATTAAACCATCAGTTAGAAGTTAATCAGAACTAGGGACAAAAGTTTGGAATTCAATGTTAAGGTTACCACCCCTACCACCCCATCCCCACCCCACCCTCCACACCAACAAGGTTGGAGTGTGCCATAGAATCGCCAGGCCTAACTCTCCTCCATTCCATGTGAAATCAAGCTGACATGCTACAGTATAGAAGAATGGGGTGAGAGTTAGGTCTATTGACCCATGGCACACCCCAATTCTGTGGGTGTGTGGAGGGTGGGTGTTGGGGTGGTAGGGGTGGTAACCCTAATAGCAAATTTACAAATTTTGGTTGTTGTGCTATCAACCCTAACTGATGCATTGACAGAGTTTTTTGCAATGAACTTCACTTCTTTTTGATAAAGTGTAATGGAAGTGGTATGTGGTTGTGAGAGCGCTGGCCCTCTGGGCCCTGCACTCCCCTCACACTGCCCATTTTTGCATACTGATATCTATAGGTGGGAGCACACTGCACTCCCACTTGGGACCTGTGCTTCCCTCGCACTGCCCATTTTTTGCATAATGATATGCATATGTCGGAGCATGGGCCCTCCAGGCTCTGTGCTCCCACTTACACATAAGTACAGAGACATACCACACCCCTATATTCATGAAAAGAAAACTCTGCAGCACTAATCTGGCAATATCTCAGTAACCATAGTGACCAAGGAAAAAATCCCACTGCAGTTGTAATCATGGCTTAAAAACCTCAATGGGGGCTTAGTCCACCTAAAGGTGAACTAAGGTCATCACAGCAACAAATCTGTATTTCAAACATTTTCAAGATATGGGTACCAATATGCACAGCGGACACCGCAGTGTTTTATTATATGGGAAATTTGGCAACTTCAAAGCACTGTAACTATAGAACCATCATCAGTTTTGTGACCAAACCACCAAAAGGCACATCTGTGGGGCCATGGCTTGCTACAGTGCAAATGTCCGTCAAAAGAGCCCAACCAATGTTTTGCTATGAAATGGCAAAGAAACTGGCTCATTTGGGGCTTTCATTCTGCAAAATTCCACAACTTTCACAAAACTCCCATAGGTCAACATAGGGTACTTTCACAAAACTAAAAAGGAGTGTCGCAACACCACTGCTACATTTGCAAACTAAAGGTAGTGTTGCAACACTGCTGGCACTAACGAAACTAAAGGTAGTGTCACACCACTACTGGTACTTTCATGAAACTAAAGGTAGTGTCGCAACACTACTGGTACTTTAACAAAACTACATGTAGTGTCACAACACTACTGGTACTTTCACAAAACTAAAAGCAGTGTTCCAACACTACTGCCACTTTCCTGACCCACTTTTAATATATGAGCACCGAAAGGTGGCATGGATTCTGACATCTCAGTAAAGTTTTCAATAGATGCCTTTTGCTGGTTTACTGGGAAAATTTACACCAGTTCCATTGTAAATGTAGTGTAATGTAACTGATATGTGGTTTGGGAATGTGGGCCTCCCGGCCCTGAGCTCCCTAGTGCTGAATATTTTTGTGTAATGGTGCTGAAAATGTGGAGTGCGGGCTTTCTGCCCTACACTTCACTTATACATAAGTATGGAGCCATACAGCAGCCCAATAGTACTGAAAAGGAACCCTTGTAACACATATTTGGCAATATCTCAGAAACTGTAGCTACTTTTGGAAAAATTCCACTGCACTTGTAATCATGACTTTGAAACCTGCACACGTGCAAGCAAAAACCCATTTCTCGAATTGTTTTTGAGTTCAGAGGCACAGAAACATAGCATGTGTGCCACAATGTTAACCTCACGGCAAATTTCTGAACTTTAGAAGCTGTAAATAAAAGTTAAGTAAACTAGTTTGACACCAAACCAACAAAAGGCACATCTGTGGGCCCAGGGCTGCCACCCTGCAAATTTCAGCCCAGGAAGGCCCAACCATTTAACTGCAGTGGAGTAACAAAGAATTCCTCTTCTTTTGCATGTTGTAGTGTTGAATTGAGACTCTTTCACAAAAATAGTGAAAGGACGGGTATGACACTGTCATGATTTGCAAAGTGTTGCATCCATTCTGTCACAATTTTGTGACACTATGGGAATCGATACCAGAAAAACATTTCTGGGAGGTTACCCTCAAAAAAGGGTGTGTTGTGTAGCTTAGGGCCTGACTAGGTAAATACAACTGTCAGTATTTTCCTAGGCCCAGCCAAATTTGAACTACTACCATTTTTGTCCATCGCTAACTGAAAACAAGATGGCAGCAGCTCAAAACAAATTGGCACAGCTCTAAAACTTTTTTTGCTTTTGCAAAAGCTTTTAAAAGCT
Organism: Neoceratodus forsteri; assembly: GCA_016271365.2. Taxonomy (NCBI): domain Eukaryota; kingdom Metazoa; phylum Chordata; order Ceratodontiformes; family Ceratodontidae; genus Neoceratodus; species Neoceratodus forsteri. The sequence goes on from CM028130.1 coordinate 288,458,080, forward strand.
TTCAAGTTCAACATATATTTTTTCCTATAGGCTATAATGGTAAATGTTAATGTTTAATAACTTTTGAATGGATTGATATTCCTTCACCAAATCTTCAAAAAGCACTTCCTTGACCCAGACCCGATAAACCCTGAACATTTTAAACCAGTGAGACAAACTGTCTGGGCTGTAGAGACAAGCAAAGAATTCAAAAAAGTTGAGGATTTTTCACACTTTGCAACACTCCACAGCTCAGCAACTGAAAATCTGACTGGAACAAAAAATTCCAGATACAGAGATCTATGGTACCATACTGTGCATGCAAATTTTAAGCAGATCAGACAAACAGTTGCAAAGTTATTAAAGTGCAGCATTTCAGGTTTAACATAGAAGAGTCTAACCCTAATTATATATCTATATCTATATCTATATCTATATCTATATCTATATCTATATCAATATCTATATCTATATTTTATGGTAGCACTGTAGTACTACCATAGTTAAATAGAGTAGCATGTTTAAGGTTAAAGGGTCAAATTTTGCATCTTAATAACTTTGGCACCCGTCAATGGATTTGCCTGAAATTTGGTATACACGATTGAGCATGGTAGATCTTGGGACCTGCTAAGTTTTGTACCAGTTGGATATACAGCTGTGGAATTATTAAAGACAACCAATTGTGCAATTATTCTTTTTTGCTATTTCTTTGCTCCTGCCTACAGGTCGCTTGGTTTGAGCGAATGGTCTGAAAACTTCAGGGAATGTATGGCTGGGGTCCCCAATGTGCCTTTTGAAGATTTCATGAAAAGTATTAAATGGTTCAAAAGTTATTCAAAACAAGTTCCCATTATAAGTCAAAGGGAAAGTTAACAAAATATTCAATACTTTCACAAATGCACTTTTAGTGTCTGAATGGCCTAGTAGTGTCGCAAATCCACCAATTTTTTCTCAGTTGGTGATCAGAAAAATGCTTGGCATTTAAATTTGGGATCCTCTAGGGACACAATTCTTTTTGTGTTAACCTAATCAGACCCTGAGGATGCCCAACTTAGTTTCTATGCAAGATGGCCGCTGGGCTGTGCATGCCGCGGGTTGAAGAGTTGTGATCTGCAATATGTTTATGAGTTTTATTTAGTTTTTGAGTTTTACTTTGCTTGTTTTGTTCGTTTAGTTTGTTTGAGCGTTTACACTTTGTATTTGGTTTCATTCCCCGAATCGGCTAGAGGACACTTGCTATCTGTGGAGTAAGATGAGGAGCATGATTTTGGTTCAGTGATGGATTTCAACCCCAGAAACTCTATTAAATCAACTCTGAGTTGTTGGTTTTTAAAGTGTGAGGCTCCACTTTGCTGTCAGTGTATCGGGGGTCGTGCAGTGGAGTGTGGAGTTCCTTGCCTTGTTGGTCCAACCGCTTGGGCTGAAATTCTTTTGGTTCCCGCTGGGATTTTTCTGGAACAAAGAGAGGAGAGGGTGCCCTTGTGGCTGGTGCTCCATTGCTGAAGCTGACACGAAGGTGGACGCAGAGCGGACTGAGGGCTCGTGGTCTCGAGGATTTCTCAGGATGCTGTTTTTCCCTGGACTGAGGTACTTTGTCTTTCTGTTGATTTAGCGGGGAATAATTAGACTGTTTATTGATTCCTGGGGCTGTGATTTTTATGAAGATAGTTCAAGGAAGCCTGTGCCCTGTGACTTTGGGAAAGAGTGAGGAGTTTGTTAAATCTGTTGTGGATTTCGAGGTGAAGTGACTTTTCCTTAACATCAATTTGGGGCGTATCCTCCTGCTGGGCCTTACCTGATTTTGTGGTCTAAAGGGGGCACATGGGAGCCTTTAGTCAAGGAATTGACTGGGGGTCTCTGCCCCTAGAGCCCTCCAAGTTGGGCCACTGTTGTGGCCTAATTTTGGGTGTTGTATTGGTCCACTTTATTTCACATGTGGTTGCCCAGCTGGGGGTAAAGGGCCTTATTCAAATCATGACCTGAATGATTTCTGGACTTAGATTTTGGTTACCCTCTGAAATGATCTATATGCATTCTGTTGACTTCAAACCATGGATAAATCCTTTTCTGTGCCTGGCAATTTGAAGACTTTTATTTTGGACATTTGAGATGGTGAGAAGACCTTGTGTCCATTAATTTAATTTGGATTGTACCCTCTCCCTGGGTCATGAGAGGACTGGGGGCGGGAGACATGGTATTTATTTGTTTAAAGTTTAAATTGTTTTATGATCTGTTATAATTTTTATATCTTGCAGTGAGAGTGCTAAGGTATTCTTTTTTCCTTCTCTCTCCCTGGCTGTAAGGGGGGGTCAATATTTTTTTTCTATTTCTTTTTGGTTCTAGGGGTGGTGAGAGAACCCTTACATTCACATTTATATTTATTTATATTTTTATTTTTGTTTGTTTTATTTTATTTTATTTTATTTGTGAGTCTTCATGTCCGTCCTGATTTCGGTTTTCTGTGAGGTGAGGCTTTTTGTTTAATTGATTCTGTTTATTTATGTCGCTATGTCTGGGATTATTTGGTTAATTTTATGCTGTAAAGATTGATTATTTTAGTGTCTGGGGTTTATTGTTTTGTTTTATTTTGTTTAGTAGCGTATGTGCTGGCTTAACCTTACAGTAAAGTGCGTATTCATCCTCCTCTTCGTGCCCTCTGCCCTTTTTATACTCCTCCCTACAATTTGATACTTAGCATTGGGGATTGTTTGTAGGAGAGTGAGGAAGGTAGGTGTGCGAACAGGAGAGATGAATGAGGGACCACCGTATCAGAGTTATTAAGTCCAGAAGGCACCCTGGGGTGAAATGGAACCCAGATTATGGTTTACCATGTCTGGTGCCCATACTCAAGGGCACTACTGAATTTAGTAGGCAGACAGGCCTGACAGCCTCCAAGGTTTGTCCAACTCAGGCAGTGTTATACAATGCCAGGTCAATCAGGAATAAGACTGCCATTATTGCTGATCTTATTGGCTTGGCTGACTTATCTTGCATCACCAAGACCTGTCTGGATGAAAATTAAGGCCCTATATTGAGCCATGACTCCGACCAGGTGCCAGTGATACACTGCCCGAGATTGACTGCAGGGAGGGGGTTTGCAGTCTGTTTCAAGACTGAATTGGGCCCTCAAGATGTGGTAGTGGGTGAGGCTGAGCCATTTGAGTGCACAGTTGTAGCGGGTGTAGGCATTGAATCGTTCTCATCATCTACCAGAGATGGGAAACACATCTTAAGGAAGTAGCAGACTTCAGCGTCGACATGTTGTTTAAGTCACCCAGATTGATGGTTCTGGGTGACTTCAACGCCTGGGTCGACATTGAACTCTTGCAATTTGGTAATTACTTCCTCCAATTAATGTCTTCTTTGGACCTCACACAGGTAATTTCCACTGCTACTCATAAATCTGGGCACTCTCTGGACTTAGTATTCCTCTTAGGGATTGATGCATCTGATGTGGGGGTGGAACCAGTCACCTGATCAGATCACTATACCATGAGGTTCAATTTTTGCACCCCCTGAGTAGGTCTTCCCCTGTGGAGATGGTCAGGTACTGCCCATTACGTAATATTACTTCCAAGGCCTTGCAGCGGTCCTTGACCTATCACCCCCGTGTTGGCGAGCAGTAATCCAGAGACGCTGGTGTCAGCCTATAATGTGGCCATTACGGTGGCCCTGGATCTTACTGCTCCTGTCCATGAGCACCCCTTATCCCTTCACCCCAGGTCTCCTTGGTTCAATGGGACATTGAGGGAGATGCGGAGACAGGGGCAAAGCTTAGAGTGATGTTGGCGCAAGTCCACCCTTGAGGTCGACCGCCGTAGATTGATGGAACATTACTCTATCTATCAATCTGCAATCACCCATAAGAAGGCAGAATTCCTGTCCAGGGAGATTGCAGTTGTTCGGAATTGACTGGCTCAGCTGTTTCGGTCTGTAGACAGACTGTGCAACCCAACCTGTCTGCAAGTTGAAAAGCCTTTTGCAATTAAAGTGCAAGGGCTGCTCGTTACTTTGCAACTAAAGTGCCCGACATCAGAGGCGGACTTGTGCCCGCAATCTCGAAGGGTGATGTTGTAGAACAGTGTGAGTTCACAGTACCCCAATTCTCTTGGAGTTCCTTTAGTCGACCTGAGTTCGTGGATATTATGAGGATCATCCATAGTGTGCATCCCACAAGCTGTAGTTTGGATCCTGGACAGACTCCTCTAATTTTGGGTTGTACTGATATCATCGGTCCAGTCCTGGTGCAAATAGTCTGGTGCTCCTGGAGATAAGTGAGTTTCCTAGCTCCTGAAAGAGGCAGTGGTGATACCTCTCTCTTCTAAGAAAGCTACCCAGACTGTTTCTCAAACTACAGACCTATCTCTAACCTTCCCTTCATTGTGAAGGTTATTGAGAAGGTAGTGGCAGCCCAATTAGAAGACCATTTAACCATCCATAATATCTACGAATCCTTCCAATCTGGTTTTCGTAAAAGACATAGCATCGAGACTGTGCTAGTTCGGGTGCTTAATGATCTTCTGAGGGCGAGAGATCAGAAGAGATGTTCCATTCTGGTTTCCTTGATCTCTCGTCAGCTTTTGACACTATAGATCACCTGGTGTTGATAGCAAGCCTGAGGCAAATTTGTGGAATGTTGGGAACTGTTCTACAATGGTTCACCTCATCCCTCACTGGGAGATCACAAAGAGTTGTGTTGGGAGTCTTTTCTTCTGGTCCAACTCCTTTGTTGTGTGGTGTGCCTCAGGGTTCCGTGCTATCACCCATGTTATTTGTGGTTACATGCTGCCCTTCGGAGACATTATAAGTTGGTATGGGCTGAGGTTTCACCGCTATGCAGATGATACCCAGCTATACCTGTCTTTTGCACCCGACCATGATGGAGCTTTCACGGTGTTTAACAACTGTCTGGAAGAAATGCAGGGTTGGATGGATTCAAGTTGGTTAAAGTTGAACTCAGAGAAGACAGAGGTCCTGGTTGTGGACCTGGGTGGTCAGATAGAAAGGTTGCATGATGGCACACCCTCTGGAATTTTTTCTTGGCAGCATGTCACTTCTGACCTCTGAATGGGTGCGTAGCCTTGAGATTGTCATAGACGACAGGCTGACCTTACAGTCTCAAAGTGTCAGCCACTGTCAGGACTTCCTTTTACCATCTTTGGAATATCGCCAGGGTTAGGCACGTTGTTCCATCTGACTCTTTGCCAACATTGGTCCATGCCTTTGTGTCCTCGCGTTTGGACTACTGCAACGCCCTATACTTTGGGCTTTCTGTTGGTTGAAATCCATCGCCTACAGCTGGTGTAGAATGCTGCAGCCTGGGTTTTGACTGGGACAAGTAGGTCCTGTCATATTACCCGGTGCTGTACGAGCTGCACTGGCTTTATAGTGGCGGATCACCTTTAAAGTCATTTTACTGACTTTTAAAGCCCTTCATGATCAGGGTCCGAGCCTATCTGAAAGAACTCCTGATGCCTTACTACCTCGGCGATAGCTCTGCTCTGCCGATGAGGGGTTGCTAGAGATTACAAGAGTGAGTTTAAAATCTTCTGGCAGCAGAGCATTTTCTTATGCTGCACCCACTCTTTGGAATTCTCTACCTTGCCGGTTACGGAGCGCACCTCCATGGAGAATTCAAGAATAATCTGAAAACTCATTTCTGGCGAATGGCCTTCTTGGATGGTTATTCATAGTGTAACTGCTACTGTGTTGAGATCTTACTTCATATTTTATTAACTGATTTTAATGTTTGATGTTATTATGCTATGATTTTATTTATATGTATTATTGGATTTATATTTGATGTTATTGTTTTAATGTGTTCAGCGCCTTGGTAAGTTGAAAGGCGCCTTATAAATGCATTTATTATTATTATGCTAGCCATGTCTTTATTTTGGGGTAAAACACCACAGAAATATGTTTTTCAAATTTCTGGAACCAGTAGTGTCGCAAAGTAGTGTCACACTCACGACACTTTCGCAAATTGCGACACTATTTTTTCAGACTTGGCCAAAATGACAGGAATTCTTTGCCACCCTGCTGCAAAAGAACAGTTTGGTCTTTTGAGCTGAAATTTGGTGGGAAGGCAGCCAACATCTCACAAATGTGCCTTTTTGTAGTTTGGAGAAAAAATATTGCACAGCTGCCAAGTTGTGATACTCCAATGTTGACATTTTTCCCCATAGACTAACATGGTGGTGTCTGCTGCGCCTTTTGGGGCTCGTATCTCAAAAACGGTGTGAGATACAGAATTTTTGTTGTGATTTACCAAAATCCTAGCCAGGAAAATCATGATTTTTGTGAAATTAAATTTTTTTTCTACGTCAAGCAGTTGCTGAGATATTAGCAATTAAGTACTTCCAATGCTCATTTTAAGCTTTGATCCCCATTACAATGCATACATTCGTTTTACACACTGTGTTTCTGTATGCACCTGTTTGGCAGAAATAGGGTATGTGCTTCTGTTACTGTTACAGTTACTGTTTCCACTTGTGTTTATGTCCCCGTTTGCATTACAGTTCCCGTGTATGCCACCATGTGCATTACCCTTTGCGTTGTCATTCATGCTTGCACTTTTGTTACTGGTACCATTTGTGTTTCCACTACTGTTTCTGTTTGCATTTTTGTTTGTGTCACAGTGCGCATTGCCATTTGCATTTCTGGCAGCCCTTTCATTTGCATTTCCGTTTCTCTTTCATTTGGCGTCTTCCTTGCTATTACTGTTACCATTTGCATTTGCAATTGCATTGCTGTGCCTGTGCACATTATGGTTTGCATTTCCATATGTGCTTGTGTTTCCTTTTGTGCTTCTGTTTCCTTTGCTGTTATTGTTGCTGTTACCATTACTATTTCCATTTAGAATTGCGGTACTGTGCCCGTGCACGTTTCGGTTTGCGTTTTCATATGGGCTTCTGTTCCCATTTCTGTTTCTCTTTCCTTTGGCATTATTATTCATGTTAACTTTACCATTTGCATTTACAATCGCAGTACTGCGCCTGTGCATGTTACAGTTTGCATTTACATGTGCGCTTGCATTCGTGTTTCTGTTTCTTTCCCTTTCGCATTCATTTTGCTGTGACACTTAACATTTCCATTTAAAATACCACTGCCATCACTGTTCATGTTACCAGTTGCATTTTTGTAGGCACTTCAATGTCCATTTGCGTTACTGTTTGCTTCAGCGTCACTTTGTGCTTGCTTTTCCATTAACGTTTCCTTTACCATTTACATTTGCATTACCATGTGCACCACTGTTCACACTTCTGTTTGCATTGCTGTTCCTGTTACTATGTCACAAGACATCACATGATGGGAGCATGGGGCCCAAAGGGCCCCGAGCTCCTGCTGCCGCATTACATTCATTATTTCTCGTCATCATTCTCAAAAAGAAGGGAAATTAGAGGCAAAAAAGTCAGTTTAATGCATTAGTTAGGGTTGTTCCACAGCAACAAAAGTGAGGAAATTCAGTCTTAGGGTTGAAAGCCCCCTTGGACCTCCCAGCTCACCCCCAACCAGCATCTGGGTGCACATTGGGGTTGTCAGTCCTAACTCTCACCCTATTCTCCTATACCTCTGCTTCATCATACATGTGATGGGGTGAGAGTTAGGGATGAATACCCCAACGTGCACCCTGATGCCAGTTGGGGGGTGGGCTGGGGATCCAAGGGGGCTTTCTACCCTAACACCAAATTTCCTCACTTTTGTCACTGTGGAACAACCCTAACTAATGCATTAAACTGACTTTTTTGCCTCTAATATATATATATATATATATATGTGTATACCTTGTTAATGCATGCATTTTAGTTAAAAGCAACAAATGTAAGGAAGCGTGGCATTAGGGTTTGACCTAACACCCCACCAGCCTGCAGACAGCAACAAGAAAACACCATTACAGTTTCACCACTCTTGCCTCTAACAAATTTGGTGTGGGGTGTGCCTTGGGGTTGTAAACACTAATGCTCACCCCATTCCATCAATAAACAAACTGAGATGGGTATAACATATGAGAATGGGGTTAGTGTTGGGAATGACAACCCCAAAGCATACCACTCATTTGATTTGTGAAAAGGCTAGAGAGGTAAAACCATAATGGGTTTTCCTGTTGCTGTCTGCAGGGTGGGGTGGGGTGTTAAGGGTGGAAAACCTAACACCAAATTTCCTTACCTTTGTCACTTAAACTCCAACTAGTGTGTTAACAAAGTTTTTTGCAATGATTTTCCTTACATTTTGAGAAAGTATAATGGTATACCCACAGCTCAGCACCATGGACACAGGGGGGAGGGAGGTGAGAACTACTCCCTTCACAAAAGAAAGGGTCCTACAAGAGCTCACTAAGCTCAGGGTGGAAAAGGCAATGAGACCTGATGGCATACATCCCAGGATACTTAAGGAGCTAAGGGTGGAACTAGCAGAGCCATTAGCAGAACTATTTAATGAGTCTTTGAGCACAGGAGTGGTCCCAGAAGACTGGAGAAGGGCTCATGTGATCCCGATCCACAAGAGTGGTAGCAGGAAGGAGGCAGAGAACTACAGACCAATCAGTCTTACCTCAGTAGTGGGCAAGATTATGGAGGCACTGCTTAAGGAAAGGATAGTGCAACACCTGGAATCCATAGGGGCACTGGATCCAAGACAACATGGGTTTACAAAAGGAAGGTCCTGTCAAACTAATCTCATAGATTTCTTTGACTGGGTAACCAGAGTGGTGGACCAAGGGGGAGCAGTTGATAATAGCTACCTTGACTTCAGCAAAGCTTTCGACACTGTTCCACATAGAAGATTGACAAATAAGCTGGGTAGGCTTGGGGTGGGTCAGAAGTTGGTCAGCTGGGTGGCAAACTGATTGAAAGCCAGAAAACAGAGAGTGGAGGTAAATGGTATTCAGTCATAAGAGATGCAAGTCACAAGTGGGGTACCTCAGGGATCAGACCTGGGGCAAGTCCTCTTCAATATCTTCATTAGTGACATTGCAGATGGATTGGAGGGTAAGGTTTGTCTGTTTGCAGATGACACCAAGATCTGTAACAGAGTAGATGATCCAGATGGGGTTGGCAGAATGAGAAGAGATCTGGATAAACTAGCAAAATGGTCTGAAGAGTGGCAACTGGGATTTAATGCAAAGAAGTGCAAGATCATGCACATAGGGAAGAGAAACCCTGAAGCCACCTATAGGCTGGGAGGGGAGTTGCTGGCAGTCACAAAGAAAGAAAGAGACTTGGGCATTATCATCACCGATGATGTGAAATCATCGAAGCAGACCTCTAACGCAGTAGATAAGGCTAGGGGGATGTTAGGGTGTATTAGTAGGGGTACCACAAGTCAGAAGAGGGAGGTAATAATCCCTCTTTACAAGACACTGGTTAGGCCCCATCTGGAGTACTGAGTGTAGCACAGGAGGTCACACCTTCACAAGGACATCAACCAAATTGAGGCAGTCCAGAGAAGTGCAACCAAAATGGTGCAAGGACTGCATCAGAAGACATATGAGGACAGATTAATGGAGCTCAATATGTATACCTTAGAGTAAAGGAGGGAGAGAGGTGATATGATCAAAACATTCAAACACCTTAAGGGAATTAACAAGGTGAAAGAGTCTAACATGTTTAAATATAAGAAAACTAGCAGGACAAGGGGACACAGCATGAAATTAGAGGGAGGCTGATTAAGGGGGAATATGAGGAAATTCTTTTTCACAGAAAGAGTGGTGGATGCTTGGAATGGCCTACCTCAGGAAGTGGAGGCTATGAATGCAGTGTAGGGCTTCAAACATGCATGGGATAGGCATAAGGGAGCAATACAGATGAGTATGAATAGACAGTCCACTGACAGAGCAAAGGCCAATGGCACATTTATCAGGTAGAAAAAGAAATCGGCAGACTGGATGGGCCTTGCAGTCCTTATCTGCCATCAACATCTATGTTTCTATGTATAATTATTTTCCTGTGGGGCCCTGCACTCCCATTCACACATCATTTTGTAGATAGTGTAACGGTATCCTTATTTGCCAGTTGGAGCTCGTGGCACTCTGGTCCCTGCACTCCTATCCCTCCATAGATGTCTATATGTATGTTGCTGTAGAAGCACAAGGCCCTCTGGGTCTGCACTTCCTTTTGTAGCACAACTGCAACCAAATTGTCAGCATAGTCTTCTTATTACCCTACCTCATGAACCCAGTACTGGAAATGTTCAAATCCCTGGCAAAACATCATTCTGCACCCTCACAATGTCATTCCATACCACAGGTGTGAAAAGACATTTTGGCCAAGATTTGAAAAATGACAGTTGTCATGTTCATGAGGTGATGTAATGAAATGGCTATGTTAGCTGGCCCAGTAACACAGAAGGTTTAGGTGCTGGATACCACACCCCATGCCATGCTGATGACCTGAGCTCTGGAGCAAGCTTGGTCTGCTGGGGGTTGGCTGTGGGGGAGGGCTGAGAGATGAATGTAGTGGCCACTGGTCTGCACTCATCTCCCAGATTGGGGAGGCATAGTTACTCACTCTCAGCTAACAACCCGGTGGAGGCCAGGTGTCAGAGCAGAGTCAAGGACTGACATCACACAGGGGAGGTGAGAAGGAGCATTCAGCTTTTAGGAGCATGCATGCATGCACCTCCACACATGTGCTTGTGATATCTGCCATTGCTATGATGGGAAGGAAACACCATTTCTCCCTATGGCCGTATGTGATGACTCTCTCCATTCTCACACCCTGCTCCTTGTGGATCCCCACTGGCACAATGGTGAGAATAGAGTCATACAGGGCTGGGGATGGTGTGGGGCCCAATGACATGAGTAGTTCACAATGGGAAGCAAACAGCTCCATAGCAAAAAAAAAAAGGCTATGTTGAAAATTTGGGGAGAAAATATTAAAAATTTGAAAAGTTACAAGTTCGCATAGGTAAATTTCAATGGATGCATGTAACTTTGCCATTTTAACGTATGTTAATGCCAGATTTTGAACATACCCATCTTATGACCCCACCATATGAACAAGGGTGTTGAAAATGTTCAATTTCACCCAAAAGGTGATCTCACCAAGAGATTGTGAAATTGCCTTTTGCACCAGATTTGCATAACTCCACTGACATTGTTCATGAGGTGGGGTCTGAAAAAGGCTATGTTGAAAACTTGGTGTCAAAATATACAAAAATGGAAAAGTTATGCACCAGAACTGAAACCCCCATTGAACTACATTGAACTGCACTTACTTTATTTCTCATGTAGCAGTCACCAGTTCCAGCAATAAGACATATCTTCAGTCAGAGAGTGGATTGTCACCCCAGGACCTGTTCAGGTCAGTGAGGGTGTGTGGGGGTGCAGGGTTGTGTGTGCTCAGTGGGAGGCTGGGGTGGGGGGTTGGATCGGTGATGGACTTTGGTTTTTACCACTTAAAAAAAATTGAGGTACCATTTTCTTAATTTAAGTAGACAACAACCATTGGGGAGGCACTGTACACTAGGGAAACAAAGAAATCAGAATAGGGACAGTGATCAGAGGGTGGTGGGTGCCACTAGACTCCAGGAAAAATCATTATTAGTTATGGGAATGGTGAAGATGGCCATCGGAGGGTGGGGGAACCACTAAACACCAGGGACAAATTAAATAATAATGGGGATGGCCATTGGAGGGTAGGGATGCCACTAGACAGCAGGGATGAATTAACCATTTGTGGGACTGCAATCTACCAGTGGGAGGCACCACTAGACACCAGGGTAAAATTATACAATTATGAGGATGGCCTTCAGAGGGTGAGGTGCACCACTAGATACCAGAGCAAAACATTTTTAATTACAGGGACAATGAAGCTGGCCATTGGAGGATGAAGGGTGTCACTAGACACCAGGGACAAATTCAATATTAACAGGGGACAGCCATAAGAGGGTGGGGTTGCCACTAGACACCAGAGAAAAATGTAAACATTACGGGGACAATGATTGGAGTGTGCCACTAGAAATCAGGAAAGATTCACATAATTACAGGGGCACCTTAAAACAATCCTTTTTTTCATTTGAAGAAACCTTTCCTGTATCAATTGAAAAAGGAAACAAAAAAGGATCCCTTCACACAAAAAAACAAATGTCCAATAAACTAAGTCTGAAATCTTGTTCTGTATGAATGGAATTTGAAGAGATCCTTTTTTGTTCTAACAAGAAAGGAGAAAGGAAAAAACAGAAAAAACACAAGTCCAAAATCGTTTTCTGTTTGAAGGTATCTTTTTTCATTAATCAATCAATTTTATTTGATATAGCACAATTCTCATTATGATTCAATGAGCTTTACATACAGTTTCTAAAACAATTAAAAATATTAAAATGCAATGCAAAAAATACAAGCAAACAAATCATTCTTGCTCTTCAATTAAAACAATACATTTTAAATTATCAATAAAAACATGCCTAGTTCTGAGGGAAAGCCTGTATGAACAAAAATGTATTTAGCTCCCATTTAAATATCTTCAGTGTTGGGGAATCTCGAATATCGTGGTTTTTTTGAATGAAAAAAAAACCCTATGACAAAAGCAGAAGTGAATCATGAAAAAGGATTTAAAATTAAAAAAAAATGTTGGGGTCATTATTCCGACCGTTAACTGCAGAATGCACCTAACTGAGTCCCAATGAGCAAGATACATGTCTTGCTCTCTGCAGGATGTTATTTTTGTGGGTTTTAAATTTTTTTTTAAGAAAAACAGAAAACAGGATGGTAGCAAATGTAAAAGGGAATTCTTCCTCATGAAAAAGGATTGGCTATCACGAAAAAGGATCCTTTTTCATTCAGACCAACTTATTTTTTCATTCCTGATGTCTATCCAAAATACTACACTGAGCATGCTCAGAACCCAACATTTCAAAATTGAATAACTTTGGGACAGATTTATATATTTTTATCAAACCAATGAAAAGCACATCGGTGGGCCAAGCTCTTTCCATTCTGAAATTGGCACACCAAAATTCCAATCCCTCTGGGCACAATGAATGACAAAAAACTGCAAAAAAACAGTTTTCACTATCTGTGTCTCAGAATCCACATATCTGACTGGAATGAAACTTACCAGGTCAAGATATCTATACCACAAGACTGCATATACAAACTTTTGTGCAAAACTGTTAAACAGTTGCAAAGTTATTAAAGTGCAAAATTTGAGGTTTGACATAGAAACCCCTGCACAGCCCTAACTATAGGGGTGATCACACCCCTATCATATATATTCTGTGCTTACAGATTTATAAACTTTCATAAATTTTCCTGGAAGTCCAATAGCCTGTTGTTTTTCATCACTAACTACAGATCCCACAGCATCTGCATGGGTGATTTTCTTTAGAGTGGTGATGGTAAAACCATGAATAATCTGGCAGTTCAGAGCCAAAGTTATCTTCCCTACAACTGAACAAAGCATATTCATCGTGGTTGCTATGAATCATACTAGGAATCATACCAGGAATTGCAAGGTGAAAAAGGCCTACAGACCCATAAAGCCCCTGAATTTACATATGGCTTGAGGCATTTGAGCTTGACAAGTACCTATCATGCCTATTTTTAAATGTATTTTTATTAGTGCTGATAACTATATTCAAAGGCAAACTATTCCATGGTTTCACCACTCTTTGGGAAAAATAAGATGCTGTCTTCTTCATTCTAAATTTATGTCTCCCTAATTGAAGTGGATGGCCTCTAGTATTAACATTTAGTTGCTTAAATTCCAATCTGCATTCAATTAATAGGTTGATATTAATAACATCCCAAGTAAATAATAGGTCACTCCTAAGCCGCCTCTGCTCTAAAGACATTACATTAAGTTTTTGAAGTCTACATTCGTAGGAGAGGGATTTATCAGAAAAGAAGGACTTAGTAATTCTTCTTTGTACACTCTCAATCCCATTTACATCCTTGTGCAGGTAGGGGGACTAAAGTTGGGACACATAGTCCAAATGAGGATGAATATAAGTACGAATAAGAGGAAAAAGGACTTTGGGGTCCTTAGATAGGATATTCCTCTTGATTGACCACCAAAGTTTATTGGCTTTATTTCTACCTTTAGTGATTTGTAAATCAAAATTAAGATTTAAATCCACAATAATTCCAATGTCTCTTTCATTCTGTGTGTCCATGATAGGCTCATTATATAAATGATACTGATGATTAGCATTTTTTTCCAAAATGTAAAACTGTACATTTAGAAGTATTACATTTTAGGTTCCATTGGAGTGATCATAATTCCAGGATGTCTAAATCCTTTTGAATAACTACACAGTCATTAAAGGGTCTTGCAACATTTACAGTTTTGCAGTCATCTGCATATTTAGTGATATTACTTTCAATACTGCATGATAAATCAGATATAAAGATCTGAAATATAACGGGAGCCAGAACTGAACCCTGAGGGACACCACTTAACACAGGATTCCAAGACAATCTAAATACATCAATTCACACACTTTGTCTTCTGTTCTTTAACCAATCCATAATCCAATTAACAAATAATGGGTTAATTTTAAGTTCTAATAATTTGTGAATGATTGCCCAATGTGGTACTGAGTCAAAAGCCTTTTTGAAATCTAACAATAGCACATCACATGGAATTACATCATCAAGTTTGTCACTAACGTAGTCATAAAAGCTGACTAGATTAGTGACAAATGACCACCCCTTAATAAATCCATGTTGATTAGAATCAATAGAAGGTATAATCAAAGAAAGTTCATCCTTCATTATTCTTTCAAGTACCTTACAAAGAACTGGAGTTAAACTAATAAGGGCAACCAGCAATCTACATTGGTACCCATTTTGCCAGGGACGCAGATCTCTAAGCCTTTAAAATGGTGTTTTGGCAGGGGACTGGCCACTTCTGACAGCAGGAAGCTGGATGGTCCCAGAAACACTATTTCACACAACTTACAAGATTATAATTCCTTATTGAATTAAACCTTCTTATTGCAATGTCCTAGTTGTTACTAGTGGCATAATAAGTTGTGACTTCAGACGTGGAATTAGTTTTTAAGTTGAAAGGAGTAGTACAGTCAGAATTTGCAGACACATATGTTGTGCAGAGTGTTTTAATTTGTGTGTGTAGTCTTACTGTGTCCTTCCCTTTGTCTGCTATGAGGAGTCTTTTTTTTCTTAATTAGCCTGCTAATTTTACCGTAGTTACATGTCCCCAGGGCATCGCCATCTTAACATTGTTTATTGCTCTTCTTGTTCCTGCAATTCCTCTTGTCTCATGTGACAGTGATGTATCTGGGACCATTAATTCAGCAAGCATTGCTTAAGAGTGAATTTAAAACAGCAGAACTGTGATAGTAAGTAACTTTCCTTATCCAGTGAGCATTAATGGCTATAGTTACAGTTTAGCAAATATTTGAGGGCTAACTGAGTGGGTTATTCTGAAAGAAAACAGCTAGAGTCTTTACTAATTATAGCATCGATTATCTGGGGTGATGCATGTGCTTTTTATGGCTGTATGTACTTTGATGAAATGAAAAGTTTTAAAGCAAAATATTTGCTCCTGCTGACTAGACCTGACACACACATAGAATATATAAATATTGAATTAGAGTTATTTAGTGGAGGCCATAATATCAGGCTTTTGTCTCTAACACTTGTTGAATGAGTGGTCCCAGATCCATCACTGTCTCATGTGACAGGAGGCACTGAAGGAAAAAGAAGAGCAATAAATCTTGCTAAGATGGAAAGCCCAGGGGCTATAAAACTGCCATATAATTAGAAGGCTAATTTAAGAAAAACACTTTAAACAGCAAAGGAAGAAGGACACACCAACACTACACACACATCAAAACACTGTGCACAGCATACTGTATATGTTTGCAAAGTTTGACTGTACTACTCCTTTAAAGCAGCAGTATTTGTTAGTCAGCAAAAATTATTATGATCTAGTTTTTTTTTAGCAAAAATGGATTTCTGACATCCTTAGATTAATGCCCAATTTATTTTTAATTGTCTCAGATATTGTCAAAACAGTTTTTAGAGCTAATGTTGTAATTAATAACTCACATCATTAAAGATGGCAGACACTTGCAATAAAAAAAATGTCTTCTGTTGAAGTTTTGTGTTGAACGTACATAGTAGATTCATAATGTGGATGTATGGAATTGCCACATGTTTCTGATGGTAAATGATACAACACTGAACCAAGATATTAATTTTTTCATGGGCATGGCACAGAAGAGGGAACTTTTAAAAACTTTAAAAAAAATCTTATACTGTATTTTGGTTCAGGAATGAAAGAAAATGAAAAGGATATTAGGTACCTTGGTATTTTTTTGCATTCATTCATTTATTTATTTTCCAGAAAAATATAATTGCTGCAAAAACTATATAGTCACTAAAAAATAGTGTTACTTTAAAGTGCATCACAATAAATATTAACTTTTACTTGCCTTTTCTGCAAAAGCTGGAATATAGTCCCAGGGAGCCTAGATAGAAATTGATTTGGAGATATTTAAAAATAAATACTGTCTTTGTCCATTGTTATGTGGCATTCTCATTACAACACTGCATGTTTTGCAAATTTCTCTAATTTGAAATTACATAGTTGTCATTCAAACCTATGCACTAATTAGTGGCATAGTAGCATGAAGGGGCCTCTTCGACATGTTTTTTCACATGCTGTTATAATTTATTTGGTGACAATGCCATTTTTATTGATGAAGTGCGACCTGACTCCAACAAACTTTTAACTTTATATGGTGGTACAACAAATGAATCTTCTGTTGCTGCTTGACACAATTTAGTTATCAGCTCTAAAGGTGGTGGTGAACATAGAGATTAGTTTCAATATAATTACCATCTTTGTTTATGTTTATTTTTTCTTTTTTATTTACTGTTTACTAGTGACCACCATTCCTGAGGAAGTGGCATTTGCCATGGATCGTAGTCCAGTACAGTGGATGATAAAATACTACAGTGGTGCAGCAGCTGAACTTTCTGTTTTGTTGAGTTTTGAATGAATTAAATTACCAGTGTTTGCCAAAAAAGATTAGCATTTTTAGTTTGTGTTTTTAATGACTACCAGTAGTGAAGAAAAATTAGCACCATAGCAAATGAGCAGGTGACACAGCAGGATGAGTTCTGAAAATCAGACAGCCTTGATTGGTCTCTCTGTTAGATTTATATTGACTGCTCCACAGGTCTCATGAAAAAAGGATTCCACAGTACCTTGTGAGTTTTTTAAAATACTGTAGAAGCTATCCTTGATTAGAAGTTGTGGCAAAAAAGTGTAATGGGAGCTACAGCTTCCAATGAATGAAACACTGTATTTCTCTAGGTTCAAATACTAAAATCCCGGCTTGATTCTGTATCAGGTTTATAGTATTGTATTGTATAGTATTATACCAAATCCAGTCTTAGGACATTAACAAAAACATAATATATGAATTAATTCAAGTACAGTACTGTATGTTTTCCTTAATGTAATTGTGTTTGCCCCTGTTTTTTATATGTCTGTGTGCACCTTCAACTGTAAGTACTTTGCACAACAGTATCATTGCTTGTGACTCCAAGTTCAGCTCCCACTACTGCCACTGACCATCACTCTTAATTTCTGGAACCAGAGCCTCCTGAGGAACCTTTAATAAGAAAAGATCTGGTGCTTGTTGGGCTCTGTGGGAGCTTCCAACTTCACATTTGTGCACCTTGTTATCAGTAATACATTGTGAAATAGCAACTTTTCTGACTCCAGGATTTTTGATGTATGCTATTTTTCCTTATAGAGCAGGGAATACCTGCTGTTCTGTTTTCTTTCCAGGAGCTAGGCCACACCACCTCTGCACTGGACTCCCAGGCTGCTGTGCACTCCTCTCCTTCCTGCAACCAAGCTTCTTGATTGGTCAGTCTTCTTGACAGAAAGGGGGAGAGAGAAAGAGAGAGAGAGAGAGAAAGAAAGTTGCTGTACTGTTTATCTCAGAACTGATAATTCCTTCAACTAAAGCTGTTTGACCCCTTGTAACAGGAAAAGGTGATCAGTGATTATTTTTTACCTGAACTAATAGCTCTTATTTTTGTAAGAATTATATGACTGCATCTTTATTTCATCTCCAAGAAGCAGAGAAGGTTTATGCATTTCTGAAAGGACACAAAGAGGCAATCCAGTGACTGTGTTTGACTATGAGATGAATGATATACACAAGGTAAGATCTTAACCAGAGCTGTAGAGTATGCTAGTGGCAGCAACTACCCAATGACTGACATGCTCTGTGCACTGGTGAATGCACAAGATGTGTCCAGTCATGAAGCAAGGAAAAATACACCCAGCAGAAGCTAAAAGATCAATGGAGCAAAACAACGAAAGTTGCTATTACCAGCTAATGTGGGATGCACTTCTTTAACTAACTTGGTACTGGCCACAAGGAATTTTCAGATAATCCATGATACCTTCATGATACCCAGGATAATGGACATGATAGGTTAGTTTTTGTATGTGTGTGTGGGGATGGGTGGGAGGTGGATAGTGAGGTACTCAGGTTATTAGCATACTAAATTATCTGGATAGTCAAGGACTCTAAGGCCACATTGCAGTAGCTGTTGTTTGGAGCCATTCACATTGCTACAGATACTTGAGCTAGCAATCCACTATACACTATGCAAGTACCTCCACTGGCCACCTAAACTGACTTTCCCTAGACCTAGGTGAATGTCCATTAACTTTCACATGAATAGTGTACCCAAAATTAAAAAAAAAAATAAGTAGAAACAATATAAATACCCTTTTAAATCAATGTACCATGTAATCGGAGCACATAAGGCATTGGGGGGCATTTGATCTACCAGTTAATGTGCAAAGCTGGGAACTTGGAGACAAAGTTTGAATACCACAACCCCCACATATTCACTTTGTGACCATAAGCAATCCACTTAACTTTCCTGTATTAGAACTGTCTCATATCTCTCTGCACTGTCCTGGTGCTGTTTGAATCCCCTTGTGTATGTAAAATGGCAGTTGCATTCCCTCTCTTCCTTCTCCAGGATTGTAATGTGCTTTGTGATTCAATTTATATGAAAGACATTTTATAAAAACTAAGCAATGTTTTCTTATATTCAGGACTGATATGTGTGTGTGTGTGTGTGTGTGTGTGTGTGTGTGTGTGTGTGTGTGTGTGTGTGTATGTGCCAGAGGGAGAGAAAGTGAGAGAGATGCATTTAACATTCTCAAATGCCTTATCTGTGGATGCATTCTCAAAAGCGTTCTAATGTCAGCTTAAAAATACACCAAAATACATAATCAAATATGTTTATCCTTGGCTTTGCAGGAATCCAAAACAATTAAAAGGACTTAAATGAGTTAAGTAGGTCAAAACCTATTATGGGCAACATATTGCAGAGAAATGCTGATGTACAATGGGTTATTTATAGCTGGAGTATTCTGAATATAAGAGTTCTAAAAATATATTTACAGGTATGTCAAGCAATTATGTGCTGAACACCTTGACTAAAATTATCAGGACTCAGGTTCATAAAATGAATGACTGACATCTGTTCAGGAGAGGGAAACACATTCACTCTTAGGGGCCAATAGCCATGATTTAGGGTATTTAAATAGGAAACTGTTGTTAACCTGGTGCACATAATGATACTTTTATATATTGGCAAGAATCATATAAGTGATGTAGGATGATGTCTGGACTGTTAGTTGAAACATTTCTGGCAACACACAGTACTTAATCTTTGTACATTATCTGGAGATGGGAGAGGTTCCCATGGCTTTTATACCAAAGTTAAAATTGTAAGTAAGAGTGATGGCTTCCTTACATTTTACATGATTTTGACAAATATCAGTCTGCACTCTTAAAGCTACATAAAGATTGCTAGCCTTAAAAATAGTTGGATGTCCCCAAGTTATAACAAAGGAACATAGCGAGTAGGTGCAGTTGAAGATTCCTACCAAATGTATACCTTCCAAAGGACATGTAGATGAATAATCATGCAGTCATGTAAAATGTTATGCTTTAGACAACACAACTAGCCCAACTAGTCTTTTTTTTACCATGGGAATAAGTAATATTTATTTCAGTGCTTTGAATGTTTTAGCTGTGACACAAAGCTTGTATTTGTCTTGGATGCTAAAGCTGTGATATGTTTATATTAATAATTCATAACTGCAGAGATGTTCCAGATTTGTGTCTGGCCAAGAAAATGCTTGAACTTGCAAGCATTAAATATGGAAAATATCTACACTGATTAAAACATTATTTGAGTTGTAATACACCACCACTTGGAAGTGGGGTCATGTTGATATGCACCTGTTCAAAGGCCTAAGGCATGAATGCAACCCACGTTAAAAGAAACGGCCAGCAGGGGATCATTTGAGGGATAGGCAACAAGTCTTCCCATCCACCACTATTATAACCATAAGAGGGTGACTTTTGCAAGAATTACAAAACTATGAAGGTGAACACTTTGTGGGCACCATGTTCCAAAGACAGGTTTTCTCTAATTTTCTGCAAAGTACTATAACACATTTAATAATTATAATAGACTTCTGTGGAGGGGATTGGGATCAAGCATGGTCCAAGTCCCTACATGATTTATTATATGGGATTAAAGAGAAAATGTTTTAGATTGCCAAAGTATGGCTTTTGTAACCAGTTGTAGTCCATAGACTAATGATGTGGAAAAGATTGTGAACAAAAAAATGGCAGAATTTTAAGAACACATGAACACCTTAGAGAAGTTGTTATAAATCAACAAGAATGTTATTTAGACACAAGAAAAATGTAAAGGATGCACTGGTTCATATTGCATTTACTGCTGAAACATAGTAAACACTCTTGGAACAAGTTACCTCTTCTGTTAAATGGATGTAGACAAGGGGTGCACTGTAAATACAGCACATTTCATTTCACAGTAAGCACCTTTTTGAACTGGAAAAATGCACAAATAACTGAAATCAGAAGTTTTACAAATTGTCTAATTAGTAGTATTGTCTATAAGGCCATCTTTTCACATTGAACATTTTACACTGGAAATGTGCAACAATTTAAAATCAGGGTGGGAGAACACATTAGGGTCACTGTGTGTGCCAATTATGATTATGCCCTCACTGTACATATAACAATAAACACAGCAAATGCTGAGCCTCATTCAGTTAAATTTGTGGGCGTAGAAAATAGTTGTTGCATTCTATTTGAGGAGGCCATTTTGGTACAGTACAACTGTGCTTAAAAAGGAATCCTTTGGGGGATGCTTGACTGAGTCTAAATGGAAAGATTACGCTATCTTCTTTTCTGAGAGAGAAATTCATTTTGTGCATTTTTAAATCCATATCTCATTCATATTCTCCACTTTTTTAAATTTTCTTAGTGACAAGTTGTAGTTTAGAACCATGAGTGTTGTAATCAGTGAGCTGAGTACAGGTGTCCATTACTTGTCATTCAATCACAGTTTTTTTTCTATTGGTTAATACCTGCAAATAAATTACAGAACTTATTATAATAAATTAATGCAGTATTGCTAAAAAATTGCCGTTTTTAATCAGAATTCTGATATTTTATGTGACTATTGCTTTTAATTATCTACTTGTAACTAAATTATGCACCTGAGCACTTTCTTACTTGTGCTATAATTAAATGAGCTCATAATGGATTAATTAATTGATTCTTGTCTCTTTAGGAGAGGTACTATTTAAGGTACTTTGACCTCTCTGTCTGTGACCCTCAATAAAATGCAATCACGAAAAACTTGCTGGGATTCTGGATGATACCGTACTGACTCTGTTACTGCAATGCACAGTTTTGCACTCTTCTGAAACACCAAACAAAAGAACCAAGACTGCTACAGTATAACTGAACTGCCTCTTTAAATAATTGGTGGACTCCTTGAGTGGTGAGTGTTGTCTTCCTTGCTGTTTCATTAACCACTCTCCAAACATGGATGCGGTCAACAACTCTCAACTGAAGTAAAACATTTTTTGATTTTACATAAAATCTCTTCTTTTGTAAACCATATGTATTTAAATTGATTTTACACACCCTCCAGGCTCCATCTTTCCTTGCTGCCTCCACCCCTGCCTCCATCTGCATGGTAGGATAAGTTGGTCTTGGAGCAACAGTGAACCCTGAGTCCCATCTGAGTTACATCTGGTGAGGGTTTATGCCACAGGCTACTTTGCAGGCATGGTAGGGGCAGTATAGCACAGAGTGGGTTGGGAGCACAACACTATGGGTTCTTGTGTGTGAACAGGACCTCAGGACAGTGGAAGAAGATTCATTGGGAGTAGCAGATTGGTATGAGAAGTATGACTGGTGATTGGGTATGTAGCTGTTGTTGTTAGGGGTCTCTTGGCCTTGAGTCTATGGTTTACTAGAAGCAAACTTTCCATCTTCATAGGTTCAGGGCTTGAGGGATAAAATCTGTCCAGTAAAAGGAAACTGAGAGGGGCAAAGCATAGCCATCCTCCATCCTAGCAGAGGGCACTGGAGGAAAGGCAGCACAGTAGTGATAGCTTGATGCTTAAGCATCAAGTGTCTGTTTGGAAAGCCTGAAATAGTACTTGAGTATGAAGAACTGGAACCAATCTGGAGGCACAGAGTTCTTAATTCTCTGGGGGCAACACACTAGTATGAGGAGTATTATTGCTGATAGTTAGGTAGCACTTGTACATACTGATGGAGATTTTGGCCTTGACTCTCCAGCTGAAAACAAACAAACATCCCAACTTCTTAGGTAAGATTTTTTCCCCCATTTCTTTCCCTTTCATTGTTGCTGGCTAAACCCCATCAGTCATCCTGCCTTGTGCCCCTCCTTCCAAGACCCTCCCACCCCATGATCCCAGTTTCCCCCAACCACCCATGATGCACCCTCAATGGGGAACCCCCCGGTTATTGCCCCTTGGGGAAGGGCCACCTTTAGCTCCCCAGCATTTACCTCAATATCCAGTGCCACCTATTAGGTGGAGGTGGTGGGTGCCAATATCTGGTGGGTAGGGTCCAGAGTCAGAGGTGGGGACAGGCAACACCTTCCTCCCGGCCAATGGGTGTTTTCCTTTGTGTAATGTAAGCGTGAAGTCCCCATGGGAGCTTGGATGTGCAATGACATCCAGCATGGGTTAAGCATGCTTCTGCATACTTCCTGTGAACCTCCATCAATGCTCCCAACCCATCAGTGATGTTATCCTCAGCCTCCACTTGGCGTCACTGGTGCTGGGGAGTCACACACCCACCCTCCCCAGGAAACAAGAGCTTTCCTTTGGATGCTTGATCCTCTCCTCCCCTGCTGAACCCTGATGGCCCTGTGCTTGTTCCCAAACACTGGTCACCAGTGTGGTGCAAGATGTGGCATCCAGTGCCTCAACCCTCAGCACCATTGGGCCAATCTACTTAGGTGAGTTGTTAGAGAGACATGGCATGTCCATCTAAAGAAAACTGGAAAATGCAAAGGGAACCACTTTGTCCCACACAATTGGGTAAGATGAGCCTTATACCACCACTGGAATGTAAGACCTTTGTCATGGTGGAAAGGGAAAACCCCTTGTACAGTAACAGGAAACCTCTGAAGATCCAAGGCCTTGGGTCATCTTCCCTCCAGGATCATTTTGGGAGGAGAGTAGGAGATGGGAATTATCAAGTTCTGACACTGGATTACACAAGTAGGTTTCATAACATGACAGAGGCCATCCTCTTAGTCTCTTGATGATGTACACAGGAATTCTATTTTTGAAGCAGTAGGTGTAACGTCTATTTAAATAAGGATGTCTGGAATAGTGGAGGGGATTGAGCCACAGTTTTGCAAGAAGAATTTGAAAGTAAGGAATGAACCATTTTGAAATCATTGGTTGTAAAATGGTTGAACTTGGGAAGGTGTCACTGATAGAAAGGATCTGAAGGTTTTCACTGTACATAGATCGTGTTCTTATTCAAGGATTGCTACACCATTGTGGGAGTGAACTGTCTTTGACTGCTGGAGGAAGAGGACAGTTTCAGATCATTTTTAGAGTTCTGATATACATAGACGTTTAGGAGGATGACAAGTTAAAATAGATGTGGAGAACTCTCTTCCTCTCAAAAATCCAAGGAAGGGAGGGAGGAGGGAGGGAAAAGAGAAGGACATGACAACATAATTTAATAAATTCTTTTAAGTGTATGCCAGCCAAAACAAAAATGTATAGTTGAAACAGTCTAACATTATTATAAAGGAGGGTGAGGTCCAATCTAAGCCGAGTGAACTCAAAATTAATAAATCTCCAGGACCAGACAACATCCATCCCTGTCTACTAAAAGAACTGACCAAAGAATTAGCAGACCCCCTAGCATTATTATTTAGTCAATCCATTATAAGTGGACAGGTTATAGAAGAATGGAGGGAGGCCAATGTGACCCCTATCTATAAAAAGGGCATGAGGAATAACCCCACAAACTATAGGCTGATTAGCTGGACTTTGATTATTGGTAAAATCATGGAAGGGTTTGTAAAGGATTTAATTGAGGTACAGATGGAGTCATTAGGTTATTATGACATATCCCAACATGGTTTTACACAATCTAAATCCTGTCAAACCAATCTGTTTCATTATTTTGAACCCGTTAGTAAGGCTGTGGATGAAGGATTCCCGGTGGATGTTGTCTACTTGGATTATTCAAAGGCGTTCAACATGGTCCCACATAAAGAATTGCTGGAGGAACTCAAAACCATTTGTTTTAGTAGTAATATCATTAAATGGGTTAATTCATGGCTGGATGGAAGAAAACAAAGGGTCCTAATGAGGGGTCATGGTTCTGACTGGGGGAATGTGAGTAGTGGGGTGCCTCAGGGATCAGTCTTGGGTCCCACTCTTTTCAGCATATATGTGTCATCAATGAAAACATTTATCAACTCTCAGTTTGGAAAGTTTGCAGATGATATGAAGCTGTGCTATAGTAGAAAATGATAAAGCATGCAGCCTATTACGGGATGCACCTGAAAAAATTCTCACATTGGGCCAGTAGTCACAAATTACATTTTAATGTTGATAAATGCAAGGCAATGCACTTTGGAAACAAAAACAAAATGATGAAATATTACTTAAATGGTAGACAGCTAGCAGTAGATAGTAATGAAAAAGATTTGGGGGTGGTCACAATTAATGATCTCAACTTTACAGAACATATTCAAGTGTTAACGGCACAAGAAAATAAAATCTTGGGTTCTATATTAAAGTATATTAAGAGTAGAGAACCAGAAGTCATTATGCCTCTTTATGGGGCCATGGTGAGTCTGCACCTGGAGTATTGTGCCCAGTTTTGGGCACCGCATAAAGTGGAGGACATTGTGAGACTCAAGAGTACAGAGGAGAACTACTAAAGTAATTAAAAACATGTCCCATCTGGAGTATAGTGAAAGACTGAAAAAACTGAAAATATTTCTACTAGAATACAGACATTGTAGGGGGGATCTCTGCATGGTCTTTAGGGCCTTTAGAAATCAAGATCTTTGATAGTGCCCGGGACTACAGGCAAAAGTAACTAGTAAAAACTTAGGAAAAAGTTGTGATATGCAGCTCTCTGGTGAGAAATACAATACTATCAAAAGAGATATGTGGTTTAACCAACATGTGGTTAGTGTTTAGAATGCATTACCACAGGAAGTTGTAGCCTCTCCAACCATGGAATTGTTCAAGACGACTTTAGATAGCCACTTAGGTTTCTCCAACTAATTAGTTGGCGAGTCAATCATGGCACTAGCTTTTGACTCATAATAATCCTATGAATCCTATGAATGAATAAGGGTGAGCAAATATGGGAATTGGCAACTACGGGGTGGCTTTGATTCAGACCCCTGTTTCTGATTCAGTTTCGACACTTCAGCCAAAGACATTATGGATCCAGGCTACAAATAGGGGTACGCAGCACCCCTTAACCACTCTTCAACCCCCCAGTCAACCTCTTCCCTCCACTCTGGTACTCCAGTTAGATTTTAAAAAACCAGTCTGAACCTGGCTCAGTGATAGGGGCTGGAATTTTTTTGGAGGGTTAAAAAGAAATGTCTGGTGAGGGAAGAGAGTGTTGGAAATGGCCATGCTAGGTTAAGATGTGGTCATGGGACTAGCTCTAACCACTAGGGAAGAATTAAAGTGTTTTATATAATTAACTGACCAAAAGTCCAAGTGATCCTGAAGTGGTCAGAAAAGGTCAACTAGGCTGAATCGAATTTAGAAGTGCAGAATTAAGGCACATTCATAGAATACAAGTTTGGCATCGGCTAGTCCTTAGGCCTGGAGCAGTGTAGCTTGAAATTGAAGATCCATGATTGGTGAACATACTCTAATTTTGAGAAGATTAATTAAACAAAAGAGTACTGTAGTTCTACATTGATGGGATATCTGTTTGACTCAAGGACTGGGGTGGATTTCTTTAAACTTTGGTGGTACAGTTTGATGGGTCGAGGAACCAAAACTGAGGGGCATTTGGTTCCAGATAAAAGGTGGGAAACTGTATGACAGACAAGTATTGCTTGATTGTCACATTAAGCAAATTTCTAGCTAACTTACACTAAGATGAAATGGCCAGGAACATTTTGGTAGAAGTATTGTACTCACCCAGTCATTGCTGAGTAAAAAAAAAAAAAAAAAATGGTGCGGTAAGTAGAAGTGGTTGATGTTGCAAGGAAATGCATAACAAAGCCTAGAGTAAGCAGAAGGTTGCATTATCTAGAGATTCTGAATGGGCAGTTTAGAAGTGCTGCAGGTGTCTTTTTTTTTTGAAGCAAGAGTTTACAATTTCTGGAAGATAAACTGGGATAAACTGTTACCAATGGAGTTTGATGTACTGGGAATATAGACAGCTTTAATGATGAAATAATTTTGTAATATCAATCAATATTTATTTAACCAGGCGAAACACCATTGAGAAGAACTCATTTGCAAGGTGGACCTGGAATTAATACAAGAACAGTACAGCAGTGAAATATAGTACATAATTGAGGAGATAAAACAAGGAACAATATACAAAAGATAGAAGAATGCACATAATATAATGTACAATATGATCACGTAAGCTTGCCCAGCAAATCCATAATAGACAGGGATGAAGATTATGATTTTGATTGCTGCTTGGTTGCCATTGTAAATGGTATTTCAAGTAAGGTTCAGGTTGTCCTGCCTCTTCCAGAGGTATTTTGATTTCAATCTTGGGTCATCCAAAAAACAACCAGTACAGTTTATACAAAATGATAGGATGAACTCCACACGTTTCATCAAGCTTAAGTATTTATTTCACACTCCAATGGGTAACAGTTTTGTGGTCACACCACTTCATCCAACCCTCCATGTTATTCTGTTTAAAAACATTTACAGTACAGTTATCATATCTTTCTACTTCTATTTTTTTATCACCAAGCACCTTAGTACTCCCCATAACCAGAGGTTCACTTTAAAAAAAAAATAAAAAAAAAACTTTCTGCTGAAATTCCAATATCACCTTGTGGCCTACTACACCAACATAGCTGTTTCTTTTAATTCAAACTTATTGCTATCAAAATTGGTCAAATGAAAAGGAGGTATAAGATGTTTTGGGATCTTGTTGTTTATGTTTTTTACTAAGTGCATTTAAAGGGATAGTAACATATAAAATTGATAACACCACAAATGAGAATAAGATGAATAAGAAAGATCCCTATCATGAAAACATAGTAATGAAATAAGTTTTTTTGTATCTGCATTTTGACAGCAATAAACTGGGAATAAAAGATTACAGAATAGTAGTAGAATGATATGATAATCTGTACTGTACATGTTGTTACACAGAACAACACGGTGGGCCAGATAAAGTGGCATGGTCATAAAACTGTTGCTAAATGGAGTATGAATAAATATTCAGGAGGCAGTAAAGCTCAGTGGTTTAAGGCTCTGAGCTGCAAACCTGGAGGCCTGGTTTGAATCCCACAACCCACACTTACATATTGTGTGACCCTGAGCGAGTCACTTAACTTTCTTGTGCTCCCAGGTCACGCCTGGAATTATGCTTCAGCTTAGTGTGCCTCTCCTGGTTAAACACCCCCCCCCCCAAAAAGTTTGATGAAATGGATACATGTATGGAGTTTATCCTATCATTTTGTACACATTGTAAATGGTATGCTAAGCTGAACCCCCACAAGACAACCACTGTATTGACAGGGTATATTTGGAATAAAGATGACGTGGACTCAAACTGTGGGACAGACAATATTTGTTCAGGTCAGGTTTCAGCAAAACACTAGCCATTTTAGTATCTTGCAAAACCTTGAGCAGAAAAGGAGTTTGCAAATATCTCTAAAAAGTGCAGACCCACATCATCTGAACAGGAGAGGGAAATACCATTCTTGAATCTACAGTAGCAGAGGCTTAAATGTAGATGTGTTAGCTCAGATTGGTGACAGATCAGAACAAGTGAAGCAGCTTATATATCTATATATATCTATATATATATATATATATATATATATATATATAATGCATATGTAACTGTGCATTATATGAGAATAAGACACAATGAGGTGTGGTTTATGCCCTGATAAACATGTCCCAGATGCATAATGAGGCATGAGGCGCTTGCACAAGTGCCTTTAGCACCTGGAAGTGCTCTTATCAGGCCATAAACCACACCTTGGAGTGACATATTCCACTTATAAAATGGGCCCCCCAAGTAAAAATTAAGAGTAAGAAAAACATTTTCAAAATGGAGGAACATTAGTTTTGATAGGTGTTAACAGTTAAAATGGAAAAACTAGTTCCTTATTTCTGTACTTAAAGTGTATTGTGCTTGGTTGACTGCACTTTCCATCCTATGTGCAGAAAAATGGTTACACTTGCCAGCTGGTCAACACTCCCTCCCCACCCAATCAAAGACACACATGCAGTGGACAACAACCCCCAACAAAGATATTGTGGACCCAATTCCAAGTCACATTACACATGGCGCAAGGCGATTTATACCATACCATATGGTGCAAATCACATCTTACGCCATGAGTTATGCGAGTTGCAATTCCAAGTTGCAGCTTGCACCATGCCGCATTTGGGTTGTGCCAAAGGTGGGCTACACCACTCACTATATCCGCAACCTGCTGTGGCATGGCACAAGGGTGGGTTACGGCAGCAACTGCACCCTGTTCCAGAAGGGCAACTGCTGAAACCCACTTACACGATTACAAGACCTGTTATGGCACTGCAGGGTTAGATTAGCATGGAGGTTGTCTAAGGGGTATCCATCCTGGTAAAATGATGGATGCCCCGCCACAGCACCATGTATGGCACATTTCCCTGTCCCATGTATCTCCCCAGCACAGTGATGCCCCCACCCCCGATTTTCGAGGTGTCCCAGGGTTCATTCTGTGCCATGCCCCTACATGTGCCTGTGCCACCCAGACAGCCCCACAGGCCCCCAGGGGATTGCGGGAGTGTTACAGGACAGGGGGCTCTGGGGGGCAGTTCAACGCAGGCTGAGATTTGTGGCACCCAGGTCTTTTGCACCATTCCCATGGCGCAAGCCTGTGGCTGCCACAAGTCACTGGTCATAGGTGCCGGGACTCAGCCTGTCTTGGAATAGGGCACAGGGTCCCCAGCATAGCGCCGCATGGAGCTACCACATATGCCCATGAGTTGCATCATGTGACTTAGAATCGGGCCCCATGTCTCTTATTCAGCATTACAGTGAAACAGTCAGTTTCCTATTTGATATGGCTTGAAGGAAGTGAGTCCCTCCTCAAACAAAGAGTCACATGTCTTGGACAACACCCAACCCCTCCCCCAACAAACACACACTGTCTCGTATTCACAGTTCAGCCTAACACTGAAACAGCTAGTTTCATGTTTGGAGCAGTTTCACAGGGGTCAGTGTGTCCTCTTTAGCTACCATACTGCAGTGTTTTTTCTTTTCAGTACACCTTTGAAAGAGATGATGCTGAGGAGGAGTTGCAGCACATGTTGCAAAAGTTTTTTTTTACAATTCAAATCACAGTTTGTGAGGGGCAGGGGTGGTGAGAAATGGAATGGGGAACAGATATTAGCTGCTTGATTAACTGCAAGGAGAGAGTTCCGAGGAGTATATTGGGTAAATGTACAAGAGAGTGGCTTGATGGATAGCAAGGTGGTTGGGCAGAGATCCTAACATATATAGAAACATAGAAGTTGATGGCAGATAAGGACCACAAGGCCCATCCAGTCTGCCCATTTCTTTTGCTACCTTATAAATGTGCCATTGGCATTTGGTCTGTCAATGGCCTATCTATTCATACTCATCTGTATTGCTCCCTTATGCCTATCCCATGCCTGTTGGGAGCCCTGCATTCTATTCATATCCACCAATTCCTGAGGTAGGCCATTCCATGCATCCACCACCCTTTCTATGAAAAAGAACTTTCTCACATTACCCCTTAATCGGCCTCCCTCTAATCTCATGCGGTGTCCTCTTGTCCTGCTATTTTTCTTATACTGAAACATGTTAGACTGTTTCACCTTGTTAATGCTCTTAAGGTGCTTGAATGTTTCGATCATATCACCTCTCCCTCCTTTGCTCTAGGGCAGGGGTCTGCATCCTTTTCAGGTCCGGGAGCCACATGTCCACCTGCCATGACAGATCTGATCACCAGAGAGCCTTATGAGTGCATGCATAGCAGATGTCTTTTGTAATGCTTAATTTTACCTAAATGTATCTCCAAGTGTATTTGAGTAAACAAATGTTATTTAATTGGAGCACTACTCAAAGCAGACAACTATAAAGTGTAACTTAACAATTGTTTTCAACAACAGTGATGCATTTATCATCCTATGTAAATGTGCAAACATTTCAACTTGCAGGATATGCCAGTTTACAAAGCACAATGTACCACCAGGTTGCTCTGAGAGGTTCAAGCTTCTGTCTCACTTGGTATGGACTATCATGCTACAGTAGGTGCACAGTCTGTCAGACATTAACCAAGTGTATCCATGGATAGCTTCTCATTCTCCAAACCCTCTCTGTGAGAACTGAAAAACTATAACACTGATTCTGTTGCCACAAGGGTAACTAGTTAATAACTCATCCTTAATTCCTAATACATTCGAACAGTAGAATGGATTACAAGTGCCAGCTGTGCTGTATAACATATTTGTTAACTATTGGTTCATCAAGCACAAGAGAGACATAGTAAGTTAACCTCATATCACAAACACAGATAAGAATCCATATTCCACAAAATGTTCTTTACGTGGTCTTTCACGGTCTTGTGTTCAAGAAAAGCCTGTGCCAAATCTAGCATACTGTAAAATTCTGCTCTGTTCCTTGAGATCTACAGACAAGTGTAGCTCCATTTTGAAAACTGCATCCTTCGTAACCACCTCCATCTACAAAACTGTTGCCTGTACAAAGCAACTGCAGGGCTCTGCGGAAGCAGGACAGATGCATGCCATGAAGTCTAAGCAATCTTCTCTTGCCCCAGCTTATTTTTAAGTGTGGAAAAGTGTTTCTTGCACGCCTCGCTTTCATATTTTATGGCATTTGTAGCATGTTTTATTTTGACATGCCTTTACAGTTTAACTTATTTCTTGTAAAGACTTTCCCTGCACATCACATAGAACATGTGCCCATCTCTGTTGATGAAGACAAAGTCATTCAAATCTTCTAGAAATATTACACTCATGTACTATTTCTCTCTTCTTCGTTGGATGTGACATTTTTGTCATAAGCTGTATAGCTGATTCGCTGGTACCAGTGCCATGTTAAGAATACAAGAAAAACTTAAAAAAATACAATTTCTTGCAGTTTTATGACCCATGTCTTGACTCAGTCCTCCTTCCATCTTGACAGTCTCCTATCCCACCCAAGGAACCACTGTCCCTCACATTCCAGCCACTGCACATCATCCTGAAGTAACTGTGGTTGTTCCACTCTACCTCACTTCTCACACTTATTGAGACAAATGATATGGGCCTAGATCCCAACTGATGTGGGGATAACCCTACAAAGCATACAAAATGTTCAGCATTTGTTAAAGGACAAGGAAGAATAATAAAAGAATTGGCTGGACAATCCTGTGTGATAGATGGTACGATTTCATCTTGCTGGCCAATCCTATTACATATTCCGACCTTTGTCTCAACTCTCTCCCTCCCACTTGGGGCACAAATGTCTTAGGGCAAGTGTGGCTGGGCATGGCCATCCACAAGTCTAGCCTGTTTACATAAATGCACCTAACATGATGTCTAGTACCTCTGCATCAAATTATAGGCATCACAAGCCCTGCTGACATTTGGCAACATGTTCAGCACTGCACATAGGAGTTAACATGATCCCTCCCCTTGGGTTACCAGGGAAGCACATGTGTAGAGTCAGGACAGGAGGCATTCAAACTGGATTCTTACTTAATGTGCTATGTTTGGGTACCAACCTAGGTCATCACCAAATCGGTGAACAGTAATCCTTACCACTATGCCATCAAGAAGTTCTTCAGCAAGCTTTTAAAAGTTTGCTGACTCACCTTGTACTGGCCAGGATTTACAACACAGATGGGAATATTGATACAGGCTTAAAATATGGGGGACACTGCAGAGTCAATTGCCTCCCCTATATAACTATTCCTGATTACCTCTAACTGCCCCAGCATCATGCACATCAGTGTGCATGTCATGCTCATATATACATGACCTTTAAAAGGTGGCCCTACATAAATAAATTCCCCAAAGCCTACATGTAGTGTTCCAGATCCTTTTATTATGGAGCGCAGTAACAGTGATGCATAGAACCATAAATGCTGGACCTTTGAGGGGTAAGGAGCTACTGAGGCACTTGAACAGAGCAAAGAGCCACATGCGGCTCCCGAGCCTCACGTTGCAGACCTTGCTTTAGGGTATACACATTGAGCTCTGTTAATCTGTCCTCATATGTTTTCTGATCCAGTCCCAGCACCATTTTGGTTGCCCTTCTCTGGACTACCTCAGTTTGGTTAATGTCCTTATGAAGGTGCGGCCTCCAGTACTGCATACAGCACTTCAGATGGGGCCTAACCAGTATCTTGTAAAGAGGGATTATTACCTCCCTCTTCTGACTTGTGATACCCCTACTAATACACCCTAACATCTACCTAGCCTTACCTATTGCTTTAGTGGTCTGCTTGGATAATTTCAGGTCATCGGTGATGATGATGCCCAAGTCTCTTTCTTCCCTTGTGACTGCCAGCAACTCCCCTCCCAGCCTATAGGTGGCTTCAGGATTTCTTTTCCCTATGTGCATAATCTTGCACTTCTTTGCATTAAACCCCAGTTGCCACTCTTCAGACCATCTTGCTAGTTTATCCAGATATCTTCTCATTTTGCCCACCCCATCTGGATCATCTACTCTGTTACAGATCTTGGTGTCATCTGCAAACAGACAAACCTTACCCTCCAATCCATCTGCAATGTCACTGATGAAAATATTGAAGAGGACTGACCCCAGGACTGATCCCTGAGGTACCCCATTTGTGACTTGCATCTCTTCTGACTGTATACCATTTATCACCACTCTCTGTTTCTGCCCATAAACCAGTTTGCCACCCAGTTGTCCAACTTCTGACCCACCCTGAGCCTACCCAGCTTATTAATCAATCTTCAATGTGGAACAGTATCGAAAGCTTTGCTGAAGTCAAGGTAGACGACATCAACTGCTCCCCCTTGGTCCACCACTCTGGTTACCCAGTCAAAGAAATCTATGAGATTAGTTTGACAGGACCTTCCTTTTGTAAACCCATGTTGTCTTGGATCCTGTGCACCTATGTATTCCATGTGTTGCACTATCCTTTCCTTAAGGAGTGCCTCTATAATCTTGTCCACTACTGAGGTAAGACTGACTGGTCTGTAGTTCCCTGCCTCCTCAATGCTACCACTCTTGTGGAGAGGGATCACATGAGCCCTTCTTCAGTCTTCTGGAACCTCTCCTGTGCTCACAGACTCACTAAACAGTTCTGATAATGGCTTTGCTAGTTCCACCCTTAGCTCCTTTAGTACCCTGGGATGTATGCCATCAGGTCCCATTGTCTTGTCCACCCTGAGCTTATCGAGCTCTTGTAGGACACTTTCTTTTGTGAAGGGACTAGTGCTCACCTCTCTCCCCCTGTGTCCATGGTGCTATGCTGTGAGCCCTGCCCTACCTTCTCTTCAGTAAATACTAATATCAATCAATATTTATTTAACCAGGCGAAACACCTTTGAGAAGAACTCATTTGCAAGGTGGACCTGGAATTAATACAAGAACAGTACAGCAGTGAAATATAGTACATAATTGAGGAGATAAAACAAGGAACAATATACAAAAGATAGAAGAATGCACATAATATAATGTACAATATGATCACGGTAAGCTTGCCCAGCAAATCCATAATAGACAGGGATGAAGATTATGATTTTGATTGCTGCTTGGTTGCCATTGTAAATGGTATTTCAAGTAAGGTTCAGGTTGTCCTGCCTCTTCCAGAGGTATTTTGATTTCAATCTTGGGTCATCCAAAAAACAACCAGTACAGTTTATACAAAATGATAGGATGAACTCCACACGTTTCATCAAGCTTAAGTATTTATTTCACACTCCAATGGGTAACAGTTTTGTGGTCACACCACTTCATCCAACCCTCCATGTTATTCTGTTTAAAAACATTTACAGTACAGTTATCATATCTTTCTACTTCTATTTTTTTATCACCAAGCACCTTAGTACTCCCCATAACCAGAGGTTCACTTTAAAAAAAAAATAAAAAAAAAACTTTCTGCTGAAATTCCAATATCACCTTGTGGCCTACTACACCAACATAGCTGTTTCTTTTAATTCAAACTTATTGCTATCAAAATTGGTCAAATGAAAAGGAGGTATAAGATGTTTTGGGATCTTGTTGTTTATGTTTTTTACTAAGTGCATTTAAAGGGATAGTAACACATAAAATTGATAACACCACAAATGAGAATAAGATGAATAAGAAAGATCCCTATCATGAAAACATAGTAATGAAATAAGTTTTTTTGTATCTGCATTTTGACAGCAATAAACTGGGAATAAAAGATTACAGAATAGTAGTAGAATGATATGATAACTGTACTGTACATGTTGTTACACAGAACAACACGGTGGGCCAGATAAAGTGGCATGGTCATAAAACTGTTGCTAAATGGAGTATGAATAAATATTCAGGAGGCAGTAAAGCTCAGTGGTTTAAGGCTCTGAGCTGCAAACCTGGAGGCCTGGTTTGAATCCCACAACCCACACTTACATATTGTGTGACCCTGAGCGAGTCACTTAACTTTCTTGTGCTCCCAGGTCACGCCTGGAATGTTGCTTCAGCTTAGTGTGCCTCTCCTGGTTAAACACCCCAAAAAGTTTGATGAAATGGATACATGTATGGAGTTTATCCTATCATTTTGTACACATTGTAAATGGTATGCTAAGCTGAACCCCACAAGACAACCACTGTATTGACAGGGTATATTTGGAATAAAGATGACGTGGACTCAAACTGTGGGACAGACAATATTTGTTCAGGTCAGGTTTCAGCAAAACACTAGCCATTTTAGTATCTTGCAAAACCTTGAGCAGAAAAGGAGTTTGCAAATATCTCTAAAAGTGCAGACCCACATCATCTGAACAGGAGGGAAATACCATTCTTGAATCTACAGTAGCAGAGGCTTAAATGTAGATGTGTTAGCTCAGATTGGTGACAGATCAGAACAAGTGAAGTAGCTATATATATATATATATATATATATATATATATATATATATATATATATAATGCATATGTAACTGTGCATTATGTAAGGAATAAGACACAATGAGGTGTGGTTTATGCCCTGATAACAGCATGTCCCAGATGCATAATGAGGCATGAGGCGCTTGCACAAGTGCCTTTAGCACCTGGAAGTGCTCTTATCAGGCCATAAACCACACCTTGAATGACATATTCCACTTATAAAATGGGCCCCCAAGTAAAAATTAAGAGTAAGAAAACATTTTTCAAAATGGAGGAACATTAGTTTTAGGTGTTAACAGTTAAAATGGAAAAACTAGTTCCCTTATTTCTGTACTTAAAGTGTATTGTGCTTGGTTGACTGCACTTTCCATCCTATGTGCAGAAAAATGGTTACACTTGCCAGCTGGTCAACACTCCCTCCCCACCCAATCAAAGACACACATGCAGTGGACAACAACCCCCAACAAAGATATTGTGGACCCAATTCCAAGTCACATTACACATGGCGCAAGGCGATTTACACCATACCATATGGTGCAAATCACATCTTCAGCCATGAGTTATCTGATTGCAATTCAAGTTGCAGCTTGCACCATGCCGCATTTGGGTTGTGCCAAGGTGGGCTACACCACTCACTATATCCACAACCTGCTGTGGCATGGCACAAGGGTGGTTACGGCAGCAACTGCACCTGTTCCAGAAGGGCAACTGCTGAAACCCACTTACACGATTACAAGACCTGTTATGGCACTGCAGGGTTAGATTAGCATGGAGGTTGTCTAAGGGGTATCCATCCTGGTAAAATGATGGATGCCTCCCCACAGCACCATGTATGGCACATTTACCTGTCCCATGTATCTCCCCAGCACAGTGATGCCCCACCCCGATTTTCGAGGGTCCCAGGGTTCATTCTGTGCCATGCCCCTACATGTGCCTGTGCCACCCAGACAGCCCCACAGGCCCCTCAGGGATTGCGTGAGTGTTACAGGACAGGGGCTCTGGGGCAGTTCAACGCAGGTTGAGATTTGTGGCACCCAGGTCTTTTGCACCATTCCCATGGCGCAAGCCTGTGGCTGCCACAAGTCACTGGTCATAGGTGCCGGGGACTCAGCCTGTCTTGGAATAGGGCACAGGGTCCCCAGCATAGCGCCGCATGTAGCTACTCACATATGCCCATGAGTTGCATCATGTGACTTAGAATTGGGCCCCATGTCTCTTATTCAGCATTACAGTGAAACAGTCAGTTTCCTATTTGATATGGCTTCGAAGGAAGTGAGTCCCCCTCCTCAAACAAAGAGTCACATGTCTTGGACAACACTCCAACCCCCCTCCCCCAACAAACACACACTGTCTCGTATTCACAGTTCAGCCTAACACTGAAACAGCTAGTTTCATGTTTGGAGCAGTTTCTGGGGGTCAGTGTGTCCCTCTTTAGCTACCATACTGCAGTGTTTTTCTTTTCAGTACACCTTTGAAAGAGATGATGCTGAGGAGGAGTTGCAGCACATGTTGCAAAAGTTTTTTACAATTCAAATCACAGTTTGTGAGGGGCAGGGTGGTGAGAAATGGAATGGGGAACAGATATTAGCTGCTTGATTAACTGCAAGGAGAGAGTTCCGAGTATATTGGGTAAATGTACAAGAGTGGCTTGATGGATAGCAAGGTGGTTGGGCAGAGATCCTAACATATATAGAAACATAGAAGTTGATGGCAGATAAGGACCACAAGGCCCATCCAGTCTGCCCATTTCTTTTCTACCTTATAAATGTGCCATTGGCATTTGGTCTGTCAATGGCCTATCTATTCATACTCATCTGTATTGCTCCCTTATGCCTATCCCATGCCTGTTGGAAGCCCTGCATTCTATTCATATCCACCAATTCCTGAGGTAGGCCATTCCATGCATCCACCACCCTTTCTATGAAAAGAACTTTCTCACATTACCCCTTAATCAGCCTCCTCTAACTCTCATGCGGTGTCCTCTTGTCCTGCTATTTTTCTTATACTGAAACATGTTAGACTGTTTCACCTTGTTAATGCTCTTAAGGTGCTTGAATGTTTCGATCATATCACCTCTCCCTCCTTTGCTCTAGGGCAGGGGTCTGCATCCTTTTCAGGTCCAGGAGCCACATGTCCACCTGCCATGACAGATCTGATCACCAGATAGCCTTATGAGTGCATGCATAGCAGATGTCTTTTGTAATGCTTAATTTTACCTAAATGTATCTCCAAGTGTATTTGAGTAAACAAATGTTATTTAATTGGAGCACTACTCAAAGCAGACAACTATAAAGTGTAACTTAACAATTGTTTTCAACAACAGTGATGCATTTATCATCCTATGTAAATGTGCAAACATTTCAACTTGCAGGATATGCCAGTTTACAAAGCACAATGTACCACCAGGTTGCTCTGAGAGGTTCAAGCTTCTGTCTCACTTGGTATGGACTATCATGCTACAGTAGGTGCACAGTCTGTCAGACATTAACCAAGTGTATCCATGGATAGCTTCTCATTCTCCAAACCTCTCTGTGAGAACTGAAAACTATAACACTGATTCTGTTGCCACAAGGGTAACTAGTTAATAACTCATCCTTAATTCCTAATACATTCGAACAGTAGAATGGATTACAAGTGCCAGCTGTGCTGTATAACATATTTGTTAACTATTGGTTCATCAAGCACAAGAGAGACATAGTAAGTTAACCTCATATCACAAACACAGATAAGAATCCATATTCCACAAAATGTTCTTTACGTGGTCTTTCACGGTCTTGTGTTCAAGAAAAGCCTGTGCCAAATCTAGCATACTGTAAAATTCTGCTCTGTTCCTTGAGATCTACAGACAAGTGTAGCTCCATTTTGAAAACTGCATCCTTCGTAACCACCTCCATCTACAAAACTGTTGCCTGTACAAAGCAACTGCAGGGCTCTGCGGAAGCAGGACAGATGCATGCCATGAAGTCTAAGCAATCTTCTCTTGCCCCAGCTTATTTTTAAGTGTGGAAAAGTGTTTCTTTCACGCCTCGCTTTCATATTTTATGGCATTTGTAGCATGTTTTATTTTGACATGCCTTTACAGTTTAACTTATTTCTTGTAAAGACTTTCTCCTACATCACATAGAACATGTGCCCATCTCTGTTGATGAAGACAAAGTCATTCAAATCTTCTAGAAATATTACACTCATGTACTATTCTCTCTCTTCTTCGTTGGATGTGACATTTTGTCATAAGCTGTATAGCTGATTCGCTGGTACCAGTGCCATGTTAAGAATACAAGAAAAACTTAAAAATACAATTTCTTGCAGTTTTATGACCCATGTCTTGACTCAGTCCTCCTTCCATCTTGACAGTCTCCTATCCCACCCAAGGAACCACTGTCCTCACATTCCAGCCACTGCACATCATCCTGAAGTAACTGTGGTTGTTCCCCTCTACCTCACTTCTCACACTTATTGAGACAAATGATATGGGCCTAGATCCCAACTGATGTGGGGATAACCCTACAAAGCATACAAAATGTTCAGCATTTGTTAAAGGACAAGGAAGAATAATAAAAGAATTGGCTGGACAATCCTGTGTGATAGGTGGTACGATTTCATCTTGCTGGCCAATCCTATTACATATTCCGACCTTTGTCTCAACTCTCTCCCTCCCACTTGGGGCACAAATGTCTTAGGCAAGTGTGGCTGGGCATGGCCATCCACAAGTCTAGCCTGTTTACATAAATGCACCTAACATGATGTCTAGTACCTCTGCATCAAATTATAGGCATCACAAGCCCTGCTGACATTTGGCAACATGTTCAGCACTGCACATAGGAGTTAACATGATCCCTCCCCTTGGGTTACCAGGGAAGCACATGTGTAGAGTCAGGACAGAGGCATTCAAACTGGATTCTTACTTAATGTGCTATGTTTGGGTACCAACCTAGGTCATCACCAAATCGGTGAACAGTAATCCTTACCACTATGCCATCAAGAAGTTCTTCAGCAAGCTTTTAAAAGTTTGCTGACTCACCTTGTACTGGCCAGGATTTACAACACAGATGGGAATATTGATACAGGCTTAAAATATGGGGGACACTGCAGAGTCAATTGCCTCCCCTATATAACTATTCCTGATTACCTCTAACTGCCCCAGCATCATGCACATCAGTGTGCATGTCATGCTCATATATACATGACCTTTAAAAGGTGGCCCTACATAAATAAATTCCCCAAAGCCTACATGTAGTGTTCCAGATCCTTTTATTATGGAGCGCAGTAGCAGTGATGCATAGAACCATAAATGCTGGACCTTTGAGGGGTAAGGAGCTACTGAGGCACTTGAACAGAGCAAAGAGCCACATGCGGCTCCCGAGCCTCACGTTGCAGACCTTTGCTTTAGGGTATACACATTGAGCTCTGTTAATCTGTCCTCATATGTTTTCTGATCCAGTCCCAGCACCATTTTGGTTGCCCTTCTCTGGACTACCTCAGTTTGGTTAATGTCCTTATGAAGGTGCGGCCTCCAGTACTGCATACAGCACTTCAGATGGGGCCTAACCAGTATCTTGTAAAGAGGGATTATTACCTCCTCTTCTGACTTGTGATACCCCTACTAATACACCCTAACATCTACCTAGCCTTACCTATTGCTTTAGTGGTCTGCTTGGATAATTTCAGGTCATCGGTGATGATGATGCCCAAGTCTCTTTCTTCCCTTGTGACTGCCAACTCCCTCCCAGCCTATAGGTGGCTTCAGGATTTCTTTTCCCTATGTGCATAATCTTGCACTTCTTTGCATTAAACCCCAGTTGCCACTCTTCAGACCATCTTGCTAGTTTATCCAGATATCTTCTCATTTTGCCCACCCCATCTGGATCATCTACTCTGTTACAGATCTTGGTGTCATCTGCAAACAGACAAACCTTACCCTCCAATCCATCTGCAATGTCACTGATGAAAATATTGAAGAGGACTGACCCCAGGACTGATCCCTGAGGTACCCCACTTGTGACTTGCATCTCTTCGACTGTATACCATTTATCACCACCTCTGTTTTCTGCCCATAAACCAGTTTGCCACCCAGTTGTCCAACTTCTGACCCACCCTGAGCCTACCCAGCTTATTAATCAATCTTCAATGTGGAACAGTATCGAAAGCTTTGCTGAAGTCAAGGTAGACGACATCAACTGCCCCCTTGGTCCACCACTCTGGTGACCCAGTCAAAGAAATCTATGAGATTAGTTTGACAGGACCTTCCTTTGTAAACCCATGTTGTCTTGGATCCTGTGCACCCATGTATTCCATGTGTTGCACTATCCTTTCCTAAGGAGTGCCTCTATAATCTTGTCCACTACTGAGGAAGACTGACTGGTCTGTAGTTCCCTGCCTCCTCATGCTACCACTCTTGTGGAGAGGGATCACATGAGCCCTTCTTCAGTCTTCTGAACCTCCCAGCTCACAGACTCACTAAACAGTTCTGATAATGGCTTGCTAGTTCCACCCTTAGCTCCTTTAGTACCCGGGATGTATGCCATCAGGTCCCATTGTCTTGTCCACCTGAGCTTATCGAGCTCTTGTAGGACACTTTCTTTTGTGAAGGACTAGTGCTCACCTCTCTCCCCTGTGTCCATGGTGCTATGCTGTGAGCCCTGCCCTACCTTCTCTTCAGTAAATACTAAGCAGAAGTATCTATTTAGGATAGATGTTTTACATGGTTCTCCTCCTCACACGCCCTTACCTCCTTTGATCTTAGTAATGACCCTCTGGACTTTCTCCTTTCACTAATGTATCTATAGAAAGTCTTGTCACCTTCTTTACTGTTTGTGCTAGTGTTTCCTCAGTTTGGGACTTTGTCTGTCTTACTGCCTTCCCTGCTTCCCTTAGGGAAGTTTGGTATGCCTCCCTATCTTCATCCTGTGTTCCCTTTATATTTCCTGAAAGCCAGCCCTTTGGCTCTGACCTTTTCTGCTACTGTTTTTGAGAACCAAAGTGGTTTCCTTCTTTTGCACTTCCTTTAACTCTGTTGGCCATCTTATCAAAGTCAGCTCCTCTGAAGTCCCATATTTTTGCCTTGGAATGGGATGATTTAGTTGTAGTGGCCCCAGGTGACCTACCGGAGATCTGTGATCCTTAACTCTGTTAGTCAGTACTAAATCTAGGATAGCCCTGTCTCTTGTGGATTGTTGTGCCAGTTGTTTGAGGCCTTCCTCATGCAGGGATCCACTATGTGTCTAGTTCCGCAGATGTTCCTGCTGGTATTGATCAATCTGTATCTGGCATGTTGAAGTCTCCCATTATCAGAACCTCCCTTTAGCTGTTATGTTTTGTATGTCTTCTAACAGTAATGTGTCTATGTCCTCACCCTGGTCTGGGGGCCTGTAGACAACCCCAGTTCTTATGGCTGTCCCATTTTCTGTTTCAGGGTGACCCACAGTTCTTCTGGCTCCTTATGTGTATTCTGAATTTCTGTAGCTTTGATATTTTCATTGACATACAAGGCCACTCCACCCCCGCCTTTTTTGTACCTCGGTCTCTTCTGAACAGTACACAGCCAGGTACTGAAGTCTCCCAAGTGGGGTTACTGATTAATCACGTCTCGCTAATTGCTACTATGTCCAGTTTAGCCTCTGTCATTATTGCCTGCAGGTCTGGGATCTTGTTTCCCAGACTGTGAGCATTTGTGTACATGATTTTCCATTGGCCAGATTTCAGTGTGTCAGTTGTTGGGTGAGGTCTGGCATTTCCCCTGTGCATCATATGGGGAGCTAGACCTTTTTCCTTACCAGGTAATGCAAATGAACTGCAAACATGCTGAACTCCTGATTGACCACTAGCTGAGGGGGGAGGAGTGTTCCTCCCGTTTGACGTATGGGGTGCTGCAGTGTGGGAGTCCATGGATTACAAAAACAGCTGTGGTAACATAATGAGAGGTACAGCTAAAACCCACCTTTTGAAAGTTTGAAAGCTGCTCCCAAGTTTGAAACTGTACATTGTTTTTAAACTGAAATGGAAATGGATTTAAATTTGGTTCATGGTTTGTATTATGGCGGCAGTGCTCTCCCAGTGTAGCTGTTGCAGTTGTGTCCATTGTTAGATATGTAGCTGCAGTAGGAGAGCCATGGCAGGCATTGATCTCTTAGTGTGCTGTACTTTGCTTGGCAAATATAGTGCCGGTTGGCAGTTTATGGCTGTATAAGGACACACCAAATTGTGCTTTTCAGCCATTCAGAAACATGGAAGCTTTCTACCCATTTTG
The DNA here is from genome assembly GCA_016271365.2 of Neoceratodus forsteri. Lineage (NCBI taxonomy): Eukaryota > Metazoa > Chordata > Ceratodontiformes > Ceratodontidae > Neoceratodus > Neoceratodus forsteri. Next base: position 288,500,957 of record CM028130.1, read on the forward strand.
TGAGTTTTGTTTCACACCCAAGTTGTGTGATGAACCATAAAACTCAAGAGTAAAGCTCAAGAGGTTTATGCAGTCATCACACACCAAAAGTGTGCAAAAAAAACTCATAAGCTCACAGTTACATATGTTTTATTTTTTTTATAATGGATGCTCAGTGTTTAAAACAAAAAAAAAAGTTTACCCCTTCCTGACAGGCCAATACTCTCACCCTTAAGACAACTTGTACAATTAAAAAATGAGCTCATCTGAGCTTTTTGCCTAGTTGCCTAGATGCAGGGAACTTTGAAAAATTTGGTGTTCCTAAATTGTGGAGTTGATGCCTGGCTAGGAACCACAGACTCTCTAACTTTAAACAAAAATGCGGGAAGGCATGTGCTAGCAGCCTAAGCTGCTGGCAAAGGACCCCTAGCTTTTGACAGTTTCTGTGGGGTGTCAAAAGCTATACTCATTCCACATCACATAAAGTAATGGTAATCTGTATTTTTTTTTAAATTCAGTATATTTTATTCAAGATCAGAGCATTACAGGAAAAAATGTAGCCAATGCATTAGTAGACAAAAAACAATGCATTACATAATGCCATGGAGATAAAGCAGCTCACGTCTATTTTCTACTACTAAACCCTTGTCTTCCCCTATAATCATCACCACCTCCCTCCTGCAGTAGACAGGACCTTATAGATCACTGTAATATGGGCCGTACTAATGGGCCTAAATAAAGACTTCTTGGATAACTAAGCTATACCAGAGAGTGGGAGCCATCATGGGGTGTTGTGTGAAAGGTAGGATTCCATGATTAACCTGATGTTTCTTCTCCCTGACAAATAAGCAATGTTAGGGTATATATTTTGCCCAATTTTTTGGTGACGCTAGTTGGATTATGCCTCAGACTTGTTATCATTTGTTCTAGATGTAGATTACTTAGAAATTCGTTTAACCATTCTGGATTAAGAATCAAAGCAGGATCCTTCCAGTGCTTCAATACAAGTTTTTTAACTGAATGAGAGATAAGGGAAATGGCATATCTTCTTTCACGAACTGGGATATGGAATAGTCTCCCAGTACACAGATCTAGGGGTGAAAGAGTTTCAAACCTAAAAGGGGTCTAGTTTAGTCTGTATGGCTTGCCATAGAGGTCTAATGGAAGGGCAATCCCAGAACATGTGCAATAGGGAATCTACTCCCAGACCACAGCAATTACATTTTGGGTCCTGCAGCTTACCCATGCATGCAAGTTTAGCCGGTGTGAGATAGATGTTATGCAGTATATAAAAATGCATGATACAGAGTTAATAGGAATAAACCCCTTGCCAGATTTTATCCCATTGTAGATCACTCCAGGGAAACTGAGCTGTCCAATATGGCGAGTCACCTTGAGCAGTAGGGAAAAAGGCTGAATATAGTGTTGCTGTAATTTGAGACACCACATGAGGATTCCAGGCCAAGGATCTTAACTGTGTCAAGAGGACTGACTGGTTGGTGTTCCATGGCTTGTCCCCATTCTACTAAGTAATAAATGTCTAATTTGGAAGCCTCTGAAGACTTGGTTAGGCAGGAGATGCAGAGAGGGCAATAGTGCTGGGGTATTCTTGATTCTACCTTGATCCACTAGGTCCAAGACTTTCACATCCTTGGAGGAGTAGCCTGGAGGTGGTTTTAAGTGCTGATCATCTAGCATGAAATTAGGAGAGAGACAGAGTGGTTGCATGATATCCTTTGTGTTATCATCCTTGAGGACCTTACATAGTTGAGAATGCACTTTAACAGACATATAAATCAGTTTGTTCTTTATTGTGGAAAGGCAAGACTTTGGGGTGAAGTAGGCTAGTGTGAAAGCCCACTCTCTTGTATCATTTAGTATTCTATATGAAGCCAGCTTGGTGTAAATGTTATACTGGGTTGGGGACAGGTCAGGGTACCAACGTAAGATATTTGGCAAAGTGACTAGCAAAATAATAATGGCAGAAGACACCAGGAGAAAGGACTGCTGTGTGACTGGACTTCTCTGCTGAGACTATATTGCCCTCCTTCCCTCTGCTCCACCCTCCCACCCAAAGCTAATTCTACTTTTATAGGCACAGGATTTGACTAACAACAGGAACTTCCTGTTTGGGAGCAGGAAGTGAGTGATCACAGAGCCACCAAAGACCCACCATCCTAGAAGGGCAAGAGTAGCTCTCTGGCCCCCTCTAGCTGCTGGAGGTCTGTCTCTGAGCAAGTAAGGGGTCTACTGAGAAATATGGGATATTCTTGTCTCAGAACAGGACAATCAGGAGCTTAAAGGGCACACAGGCAGAAAGTAAGGAAAGAGAGAAAAAAAACAAAGGAACGAGTAAGGATTGCAAACAGTTAAGGGACCAGAAATAAGACATGATTGGAGTGGTGCAGTGCAGTGGCTGTGGAGCAGCAGTCTTCCGGGAGATGTTCTGGAGTATGCAGTACTGTCCCATCTGCAGGCACCTCTCTGGGCTGAGGGAGGAGGTTGCTCATCTCCAGGCTGAGTTGGCCAGGATTTGTGGGACCTCCTCTTCCATCCAGGGACCACCAGTGCCACTGCCATTGCCTCAGAGGTTGCCAAGAAAGAGGAGCAATTGGACCACAGTGGGTTCAGGGAGGGTGAGGGTGGTGGAACAGAGGCGCATCCCTCCAGTTGTACCTCTCCACAATTCCTATGCCATTCTGGCAAAGTGTGGTTCCTCTAAGGAGGCACCCGCAGTGGAGACCAAGGAGGATGCTGGGAACCTCCACAAAGGAGTCCCACAGGAGGGTGGCAGAGGACCCTGCAGGGGAAGAAAACAACTCCTGGTGGGGGACTCTATTGTTAGAAAGGTAGAACTGGGGGAGGAAGGGGAGAAGGAGGTAAGGTACCTGCCTGGCGCCATGGCTTGGAGGGACAGGGAGCGAATCCTCAGGATTGCCGGAGCAGCTGCACAGGGGAGGAACTGGATGACATTGTCCACCTAGGGACAAATGACCTGGCTAAGAAAGGGATTAGAGAAGTGCAGGAAGAGTTTGTGGAATTGGGGAGGGGCCTTAGTCAAGTAGCATGCACGGTAACCTTCTCAGAGGTGCTGCCCATCTGTGGCATAGGAGAGAATAGGGTGTTCTGCACCATGGGATTCAAGCAGTGGTAGAAAAACTTGTGTGGAGCTCAGGGATTTGGCTTCACTGGTGACTGGGGGTTCACCTGGAGTGATGCAAGCCTATACTGGCATGATGGGCTGCATCTGTCTGGGAGGGGAACCAGGATCCTAGGTGATAGGTTTAAATGCTTCATTGGCAAGCATTTAAACTAGCCAAGGGGGGAGGCACTGGAAAGGAGCAGGAAAATCCTAGCCACCCCAAAAAAATCACAGTAGTAAGTGTGGCAAACACCAACATAGAGGTGTTGATAGGGAGAAGGGCAGGGGTAAATGGAGAAAGTGACAAAGGCAGAAGGACAGGGATGGGGCAAAAGGGAGTAAGGCCTTCAGGAAATGGAGGGTAATGAGTACCAATTCACGTAGTCTGGGCAATAAGCTCCCTGAGCTGGTGGCCTTGATGGAAGAAGGATGCCTGGATATCATAGCAGTCACAGAAACATGGTACATGGAGAACCATGACTGGGAAGTTAACATACCAGGGTATGTAGAAACATAGAAACACAGAAGTTGATGGCAGATAAGGACCACAAGGCCCATCCAGTCTGCTCATTTGTTTTTCTACCTTATAAATGTGCCATTGGCCTTTGCTCTGTCAGTGGCCTATCTATTTATGGTCATTTGTATTGCTCCCTTATGCCTATCCCATGCTCCCTTTGCCCCATCCCTGTCCTTCTTGCCTTTGTCCCTTTCTCCATTCACCCTGCCCTTCTCCCTACAACCCTATAACCTACAGGAGAGACAGGCAGGGGAGAAGAGGAGGAGGAGTAGCTCTCTATGTAAAGGAAGGGATAAAAGCAACTGAACAAAAGAGTAAACAGGGAGGAGAGGAGGCACTGTGGGTCACCTTGGAGACTAGAAAGGGCACCACAATCCGCACAGGGGTTGTGTACAGACCCCCATGTCCGGGAGGGAATGGACAAGGATATGATAGAAGGCATTCTTAGAATGGCAGAGAAAGGGGAGATACTGTTGATGGGAGACCTGAATATGCCAGATGTTAACTGGAGCACATTTGCTGCAGCCACATCCAAAAGCAGAGCCATTCTTGATGCCCTACAGGTGGCAGGTCTCGGACAGCTAGTTTTGGAACCCACTCATGAGGGAGCAATCTTAGACCTCATACTCTCAAATGGGGCAGTGAGAGGATCTCAGATCTAGAAGTGGGTTGCCATCTGGTAACAAGTGACCATCAAACAGTGTGGTTCACGTTAAACTCAGCTACAGAGTCAAGCCATACAAAAGCGAGGGTACTGGACTTTAGGAGGGCTGACTTTGGCAAGATGGGAGAGTGCCTCAGAAAAGCACTAACAAACAGGTTAGAAGGAGGTGTGGAGAAACAATGGGGAATCATCAAAACTGCCATCACAGAGGCAACAAGCCTTTGTGAGAAGCAAATAAACAAATCAAAATGAAAGAAAAAAGCCACTATGGTTCTCAAAAGAGGTGGCTGTGAAAGTCAGGAAGAAAAAGATAGCATTCCTGAAGTATAAGGCAACACAGAAGGAGCAGGACAGACAGCTGCACCACTTAAGGCAGAAGAAAGCAGGGAGGGAAGTCAGAATAGCAAAGGCCCAAACTGAGGAAAAGATAGCCAACTCAGTTAAGAAGGGGGATGAAACCTTTTATAGGTACATCAGTGAGCGTAGAAAGACAAAGGGAGGGATAGTGAGGCTGAATAGAATGAACGGTGGGTGGGCAGAGGGGGACAGTGAAAAAGCAGGGATACTGAACAATTATTTCTGCTCAGTATTCACAAAAGAGGAGGGAAGTGCCTAATCCAATTAACAGAAGCACTCTTGATAGGGGTCGATCCCAGTCCTTTCACAGAAGAAAGGGTTCTGCAAGAACTCTAAAACTGAAGGTGGACAAAGCAATGGGTCCTGATGGAATTTACCCCAGAATTCTAAAAGAATTAAGGAGGAACTAGTGAAACCACTGGCTACACTTTTAATAAATCATTGGAGGATGGTGTGGTACCTGAGGACTGGAGGAAGGTGGATGTGATTCCCCTTCACAAAAGTGGGACCAAGACAGAGGCAGGAAACTACAGACCTGTCAGTCTGACCTCTGTGGTAGGGAAAGTGATGGAGTCACTTCTGAAGGAAAGAATAGTTGAGTACCTAGAAGCCAGTGGGGCACAGGACTCAAGGCAGCATGGGTTCACAGAGGGAAGGTCATGTCAGATGAATCTAATAGATTTCTTTGACTGGGTGACCAAAGTAGTAGACCAGGGAGGGGCTGTGGACATGGTCTACCTAACTTTGAAGGCATTTGACACCGTCCCACACAAAAGATTAATAGTCAAATTAACCAGCCTGGGAGTGGGTCACAGGGTTGTAGCCTGGGTAAAACATTGGCTGCACAACAGGACACAGAAGGTAATTGTAAATGGAGTCCACTCTGAAGAAAGAGGGGTTACTAGTGGGGTACCGCAGGGTTCAGTATTGGGTCCAGTCCTTTTTAATGTCTTCATCAGTGACATTGCAGAGGGACTGGAAGGAAAAGTATGCCTTTTTGCAGATGACACAAACATCTGCAACAGGGTTGATACACAAGGAGGCGTGGAAAGGATGAAAAGGGACTTGCAAGGTTGGAGGAATGGTCAGAAGTATGGCAGCTAGGATTCAATGCAAAGAAGTGCAAAATATTGCACCTGGAAACAAGAACCCAGAGGAAGAATACACAATGGGTGGGAGGTAGTAACAACAACAAAGGAAAGGACCTGGGGGTAATCATATCAGATGACCTTAAGGTTAGCAAGCAATGTAATAAGGCAGTAGGGAGGGCTGGGAGTATACTGGGATGTATAGGGAGAGACATCAGCAGCAGAAAACAGGAAGTTGTTATCCCTCTGTACAGACAGTTGGTGAGACCCCATCTGGAGTACTGCGTCCAGTTCTGGAGACCCCATCTCTGCAAGGACATAGACAGGATAGAGGCAGTCCAGAGGAGGGCAACTAAAATGGTGCAGGGTCTACAAGAGAAGCCATATGAGGAGAAACTAAAGGAGCTTAATATGTATACCCTTGAGGAAAGAAGGGACGGGAGGGACATGATAGAAACTTTTAAGTACCTCAGTGGAATCAACAAAGTCCAAGAGGGTAGCATCTTTCAGAAAAAGAGACGTGCAAGAATAAGGGGACACAATTTAAAGATAGAAGGGGGACAGTTCAGGGGCAATGTGAGGAAGTATTATTTCACAGACAGGGTAGTGTATGCATGGAACAGCCTTCCTGAGGAGGTTGTGGGGTCTAAAACTGTGGGAGACATAAGGCAATTCTTGGGGGGGGGGGTAGGAAGAAATAGGCTGTTGGTTAGCTAGGATCTGCGGCCTATCCTGTAGGTAGGGAAATGGGCAGACTAGATGGGCCAAGCGGTCCTTATCTGCCATCAAAGTCTATGTTTCTGTGTTTCTATGAAGTTAGGCTGTCTAAGTCCTTCTTGTTGTTTAGGGGCTCTGCTGAGTTGATCATAGAACCTTCTAGGGGGTTTGGACTTCCAGAGAAACCTGGATATTATCTGATGCAATTTGTGAAACCAAGATTGAGGAAGGTAGAAATTAAGCATATTAAGAAGGTAGAACACCCTGGGGAGAATATTCATTTTGATGATGCTAATTCTACCTTGCAGTGATAAGTATAGGGGGCCCATCTATCAAGATCTTGTTTAATGGTTTCTAGCAGGGTGTCCAGGTTATCCCTCTTAACCTGTGCTGTATTAGGGGAAATCTTAAGACCGAGGTAGGTAAATTAGGATGACCATTCCATTTGCAAACCTACAATTTGTGCTTTGTGGGTGTGGGGATTCAGTGGCATAATTGCTGATTTATCATTGTTCAGTTTATAGTTGGACAAGGCTCCATAAGATGCTATGACAGCGAGGGTCACCGGCAATGAGGTCGCCGTATCTACTATATAAAGCAAGATGTCATCAGCATATGCCAAAAGGCATAGGGACTGATCTCTGACCTGAATTCTCTTGATTAGGGGAGAGTGCTTGAGTTGGAGTAGGAGCGGTTCAAGGTAAAGGTTAAAAAGCAGTGGGGAGAGGGGACAACCATGATGGTTTCCTGAGTAAAGGGGGAATGTACTGGAGAAAAGCCCGTTGTAGTACACACCTTAGCTGTGGGGCATGTATGGAGGATTTATATCCATTGTACAAATTGTTGTGGGAAGCCAAATTTAATTAAGGTTGCAAACAAAAGTCCAGCTAACCCTGTTGAATGCTTTCTCCGCATCCAGGGAGACCAGGGCCATAGGGCATGGTACTACCCTGGACAAGGAGAAAATATGGAAAAGCTTCCTGAGATGGTCAGAAGAGAAGCGATCCAGCAATGAATCCCACCTGCTCAGACTTAGCAATGTTAGCCAAACCTTAGCTACCCTTGTTGCCAGAATTTTGGCAAACAACTTTATATCATAGTTTATGAGTGAGACTGGGCGATAATTAGTGACCAAATTCTTGGGCTTATTAGGTTTTGGGAGGACTATTAACATGGCTTCTAGTAAAGAGGGGTCAGATAAGCCAGAGCTAAAGAGGTAATTAAACACTTTTAGTAGGACTGGAGAGATCTGCTCTTCAAATTCTTTGTAGAAGATAGGGGGAAGCCATCTGGTCCCAGTGCCTTATCATCTGGAAGCAAGTGAATGGCTTCTGACAGCTCTTCCTGAGTTACTGTTTTCAACAGGAAGTCCACATCATCTTGTGAAAGGGAAGGGAGTGGGAGATTGTTTAAGTATGTCTGGATTACTGAACTATGGGGGCATTTGATGGAGGGATATAGAGTCCTGTAAGCTTCAGACTCCTGGACTTTTGCCCTTGGAGTGGTAAGAAGAGTGTGGTCCTTAAGAGAATTGAGGGCAGGTACTATTCTGGATTCCTCTTGTTTTCTTAGGCAAAGTGCTAATAGGTGACTAGCTTTGTCTCCCTGTTCAGTGTATTTAGCGTGGGTTTTAAATATTGAGCTTGTTCTTTCAGGGAATTGGCATATTGGTTCTGTAGTTGTGCTAACTGTATCAAAACTTCGTTGGTTGGGGAAGAGGAGAGCTGGTCCTCCAGCTTTTTAATCTGGGAGAGAAGGGAAGCAGTGAGTGCCTCTCTGTTCTTCTTCCTGATAGTGGAAAGTCAGATACATTGCCCCTGGACCACACATTTCAGGGCAGACCACCATTTGTCTAAGGGAATTGTAAGATTCTGGTTATTTAGAAGGAAGTGTTCTGTTGTCCGCTTGATGGAGTGTTTAGTTTGCTCATCTTGAAGCAATTGAATGTTTAGTTTCCAGACTTCTTTTTGTTCAGCATGCGGTGTCAGGGTCCCCTTGAGCCAGTCAGGGGCATGGTCAGATAGGGTCCTTGGGACAATGCTGGTACCAGTCAGGCCCGAGAAAGCCCAGTGCATCACTAAAAAGTAGTCAATGCAGGAAAGAAATCTGTGTACTGGGGAATAAAATGTATACCCCCCGGTAGTTGGGTACAATTGCCTCCATGTATCCGATAGCCCGCAGTCAGTCATAAGTTCCCTGAGCGTGATCTGGGCAGGGGAAAGAGAGGCCCCCTTGCATGTTGCTTTATCTAGTTCAGGTGAGTATACTAGGTTCCAATCTCCAGCCAAGATAGTGGGAAACCAGGGAAAAGAGTTTGGTGTGGTTAAAAGGTTTGTGAAAAATTCAGGGGTATCAGCATTAGGCCTGTAGATGGGACCCTATGAGTACTTCTGTGTTGTGCAGGAGGCCTTTGAGGAGCAGGAACCTGCCCTGGAGATTTGGGGATTGTTGAAGTTGAAATGGGATTTGCCTCATAATGAAGATTGCCACCCTGCGTTGTGCTGTGGCATTGCCTGTGGTCTAAACCGGCCCTATCTGTCACCTCCTAAATAGAGTGCCCTCACTCACTGACAGGTGCATCTCCTATAAAAATGCTATATTACAATGTTGGGATTCGAGGAGTCTCAGTATCTGATAATGTTTGACTCAGTTCCTTGCTCCTTTTACATTCCATGATACATATCTCATGGCCATTAGACATGTTTAGAATCAGGGTGGACAGAAAATCTGCTATGGAAGAAAAGGTACTAGTAGATTGGATAGGTGACCACAAATGTGTCTTTTGTCTCACATGGGCTGGGTGTATTTCAAGAGCCTGCCATGCTGTGTTATAACTAGGTCATGTTTCGATTGATCATTCCACCCACCCACCCACTCCAACTTCCCAAGTCTCTACAAAAAAACAAATAACCCCAGAGACACAACTGAGTCTCACACTAAAGCAAAAAGCTGAACACCCCAGTCCAAACGACTGCACTCCTATCATTATTTAGTTGTAATTTTTCCCACCACCAGGTAGCTCATTCTACCCCAACCCCCCCCACCGATAATCCCAATCTAAAGCAAAAAACTGCAACTGCCCACTAAACAAGGGGAACAGCTAACACTGTGGAAAACGTAACATATCACAGTTCATACATCTTGAAGTAGAAGTACTCAGACTGTCCAGTAGGTGACATTGCATAACTGAAAATGAAAGTCCCAATCCTCTCAGGAAACCAAGGACATAGAAGACGATCAAGCAGCTTGTGGGGGACTTGAGCTGGAAAAACAAGGGGAAGGGATAGGCAAACCAGAACGGGAAAAATGAACAGCATACTGTTGAGTGGCGACAGAAAATGTCACTGCAACATGGCTTGGCTGCAAAACTGTAACTAGGACCTGTAAGTAGCAACTATTCATGTAACATTGAGCCAGTGGATTGCAGGAAGGTTAAACAAGTCACTTAAATAAGTCAGGATACAGTTTCTTAAGAACTTCTGTAGCCAAAGATATGGAATCATAAGATAGCCATTGCCCATACGTGTTGATTTGTAGGGTCACCGGGTATTGCATGTGTAATCGGACTCCTGTGGCTATTAGCTTGGTCACCAATGGATGCATTTCAGTGTGCTTTTGTTGGACCAAAAGCAGTAAATCTTGCACAATGCATAGCTTACTGTTGTCCCACTGAATCACCTTGGTATTCTTTAGTTTTTCAAGGATAAATTTCTTGTCCAGGTAATTTAATAGATGGAAGATCAGGGGACATGTGGGGAAGCCAGAAGAGGTGTAGGCCACAGTGAGCAGTGCACCAATTCTGCAAATATGTTGGGCCATTAGGATAGGGCTCTACCTTGATGCACAATTTCTGGAAAAATAGTGTAGGATTAACCCCTTCCTCACCCTCTGGCAGACCAAGGAGCACAAGATTATTTCTCCAAGAGTGGCCTTCTAGGTCCTCCAGCTTATATTCTGCTTTTTTAAGTCTCTGCCATAGGGTTACTACCTCTGTATCTAGGCGGGCCCGCCAGTTATCGAGGAAGGAGATCCGGGTTTTGTTGTCCCTCATGTGGAGTGTGAGCTGGGCCAGGGAGGACTTCAGAGACTGCAGATCTCCCACTGATGCCTTTAGTAACTCTTTGATTGGGGCCAGGCCTTTGAAAAAGTTTGTTTCGGTAAGCAGTGCTGGTGCTGTAGTAGAATCTTGTGCTGAAGATCCCTGACTGGTAGGCTAGTTACATTTAGCTGGCTTGTCCTTTCCTGGTGACTGTGGTGGCATGTTTTTGGGCTGCGGAGGTTTCTTCTCAACATCCACTTGCTAGATAATAGTCGACTGAGCAGCGGAACAGAGGTAGAAGCAGTTGCACTATTGTTCTTGATGATGACAGTGTATTTTAGTGATATTTGAGGTAGAATTCAGGAGGGGGTTGGCAGAGCAATGCAGAGTGTGTCTACCTGGTCGCCATTACAACCGGAAGTCATGGTACTCTGTATTTGTAGTGCTCTCATAGGAGGAATGGAGGTTAGCAAAAATTAGAAAACACATTAGTTTAAATGGCACATTGTTTCCCTCAGCTGTGCTTTAGCATGAGTCAGCGAGTCAGGAATTGATGTCATATCCTGTTATTATGGCATTTGAAAGCAACCAAAGGCAGGTTGATATGGGAGGGTCACAAGTTACATGAAATAGCAACAGTGAAGCATTATTTTCATAGCAAAGTTAAGATTCCAATATGTCAGCTTTGGAGAGCCACACATCCTGTCAAGACATGTAAATGTGCCTAACTGGATTCTCAGTTTGGGGAAAAATAAAGAACAATCTGAATATGGAATGAGTGACCTGATACTTGGAGTACTGGAAGAGTGAGAGGCAAACAGGTCTATGATGTGTAAATTATTTTCTGAATCTTCACAAAAGGATATCCCATTTGGACTGATACCATATTTTGGGAAAGGTTGCTGGTTGGAAGGTCCAATCTTATTTATTTATTTAGTTAGTTTTTGTTGACCCGGTAAGTGCACTAGACAAATCCTGCCTATTTTCAGGCACGACCGGGGGATACAGATAAATGCCAACTGACCTTGAACCAGATTAAGCTGTTGGTGGTATTTTTAGTGAATGAGGGAAATTTGGCCAGGACACCAGGGAAATTCCCTTACTCTTTTCGATAAGTGCCATGGGTTCTTTAACATCCACCTCAACTACCACTAATCCAGGCAGATGGGACCTCAGTTTAACGTGTCCTCTGAAAGACGGCACCTCAGAAGTGCAGCACCCCTTTCATGCTGCACTACAGTGTCAGTACTGGGATATTAACCCAAGTGCCAGATGTGGGAACTGAACCCACAGTCCTCTGATCTCCCAGCCTCAGAGGTGAGTGTGCTACCTACTGAGCCACTGACACTGCTCTGTAACCTTGCAATTTTGAATCCTTTATTTACTTATTTTTATTTGAAGTCAACAATAACTACCTGAGCCAGCCCAGTGACACTGAGCACTGAGGCGCTGGATGCCACACTCCTGCCATGCTGGCAACCCAGGTTCAGGAACAGACTAGGACACTGGGGGTCAAGGAAGGAGAAGGATTGTGCATCCAGAGGACTGCTCTCCTCTCCTGGAGTGGATTACAAGGGACTCCTGAATCTGTAGCAGTCCCCGATGGAGATCAGGGGCAGCACAAGATCAGGGACAAATGCATGGGGAAGATGATAGCTGATGCCAGCAGCAGAGGTGGAGCCACACAGGGTCATTGCACACTGTATCTTCAGAGGGGAAACAGCAAGGAAAAATCCCCAGAGGATCCAGGGAGGCAACAGTGACCCCAGGAGCTGACACCCACATCCCAATGCAAGACTACTTTCCACTGGCTCTCCTGAACCCCTCAACCCAGCCATGGGCCAACCATCTAGATTCCAGAAAGGTCCCCAGGTAGGAGAGGCGGTCCCACCCTTGGGGGGGCTTAGATCCAGGGATCTGGCTGAGTCTGTGGGCTTGTGGAGAGGGTAGCTCAGCCCTTGTACTCTGGGTGGAAGGGGTTTCAGGCAGGAAGTAGAGGCCGTAGCTGAGTGAGTACACCTGAGAGATGCCCCAGTCCTATGGTGTAGAAACAGAATGTAAGGAAAAAACTACCTGGGCCACAGCTGCAACAATCTTACTTATTTTTATTTATTTATTCTCAGATTACAGTATCTTTGAGCCGGAGGCTCATTTACAAAGGTTCCACATCTGTAAAACACACCATACAACAACATTAGGTCTTACAGAAAGATAGAATATAAATATGTAAAACATAGGCAGTTGATGTGCAGTGACATATAATTACAAATTGTTTCTGTCTGAATAGACAACAATAGCAAAGGAAATATCACAAATTATTAGACTGAGCAAAATAAAGTATTACAGCAGCCATAATTGGCTTTGTTAGGTAAGAATAGAGAGGTGGAAGGGATGAAGAGGTAGGGGCAGGATTAGGATAGAAACATGGGAGTGATAGGTGGGAGGTAGTGGTAAGAAAGGACTATGGGACAATGGGACATTGGTGGGATGGAGTAGCAGCAGCAAAAAGTTATAGGAAAGGAAATGGGAGCAGTGTTGAAAGACAGCCATGGGGCTTTAGAGGCATGGAATTGAGTCTAATAGACTCAATCTCGTAATATTTATCGAAGCACATGACTTATGACTTCTGGCAGAATGGTCTGATGTAAAACCCCACCCTTATGATATTACTACCCTTTCCACCATCATCTACCACCCTCCCACCTTTCTCTCTCCATTTCTACCTGTACTGAACCCACCCTCTCCCTCCCACCCAAATCTTCTCCCATCCCCCCATCCCCACTTGACCCTGATCAGGGTTGTTAACAAATGTTCTGCTTTTCTGACAAAATCATGTTATATGTACTTAGTTAAAATGTTTGTTTGATTGTTTAGTTGTTTAAGTGTTAAGCTGTTAAGGGTTATAAGTTCAGCGTATTTTCTATTCAGAATGGTTCAGACATTAATATACTTTACCTTGTTGTATACGATTATTCTTCGCTTACATGTTTTATTATGCATTAAATTTTTACCTTAATGCCTAATTTGTACTATTTTTATTAAGAAAGGCAACCCCGATATCTGACTATAGATACATATGTTCTATTTGATCCCCCTTTCCCACGGAGGCAGATGGAATGTTTATCTAAAAATGTTAGAAAAGAGAATACAACTACTGTAAAAAGAAACAATGTATATGTACCTTTACAAGAAAACGTAATTTATTTTTAATAGTTTGACTAATATGTTTAGTTTATCAATTATGTTAGTTTAAACCCCACATAAAATCAGTATCATGAAAATATCTTGACTTACTACTATGTCAGACAGACATATTGGGCTTAGAATGTAAATGGTCTTGGAATCCCAGTTAAAAGGAAAATATTCTAGCATATCTTAAGAAATAGAGTATTAATATTGCTTTGCTTCAAGAGACCCTTTTGCCTCCGGAAGAAGCAAAGAAATGGCATGGGGATTAGGTTGCTCATGCTCTCTACTCATGCATTAACTTAATGAAACTTGGGTTATTACATTAATCCATAAAGGGATACATTTTTATAAACTAGACCATATAGTGTATAACAAAAGAAGATGGCATCTATTACTTGCAAATGCATATATTATTTACATCTTAGAAAGGAAAAAAAATGTGCGATGTGCAATGTCTATACACCCAGTGAGCGTCAACCAACATTCTTTACCAGTTCAGTTCATTTTTCATAATATATACAATTCAATAGAATTATCACATTAAAACAAACACACATAAAATATACTTGACATCTACAATGTTTGATCATCTCTTAAAAACTTCAAATACGTCCATTAAATCTTACAACATTAAAAAATTGTGCCAAGCCATATAGTACATAATTCTCTTTAAAGTTCATTAAATAAAACATCTCTGTTTGTCTGTCATGAATTGTTTAGAGTATATTAGTGATGTTACCCATTTAGCCCTTCCTCTTTCAAATCTAGGACTCTGTAACAACAAATGGAAAATGAGGGAGCTGCCACCTAAATTACATGTACACTGATTTTTCTTTCTTTCATCCAATTTATATGCTTTACTGCTCATAAGGAGCTTTAATATGCTCTGCAAACAGCATTCCTATGTTCTCTTTTTTCACAAAATAATAGATGTTTTTCTAACCCAAAGGATGTCCTAATTTGCAAATAAAATCACTCACAGTCAATGCTGCATACCATTTTCTATCTTGTATAAACATATCAAAAATGCTTTGCATGAGTTCAGTACAGTACTCATTAGTTTGCATCCTAGACCTCTCCAACCATAAATTGAGCATACCCAACTTTTTAACCATATTGTTAAAGTTACCAAACCAATTTTGTTATATTTCTATTCCTCTGCATGTTATTCTTTGTCTCTGTCCAGCAGTTTTTGGGTAGTCTGCCATCATTCACGTGTATAATTCTTTGCCAGAAATTAACCATGCTGATCATAATTTTGATTCCAAAGATATCATATTTAATTCTAATCTTAGAAAGACACACAGACAATATTTGGCAAGTTTAAGATATAGTATGTTTGAAGAAGAAGTTTTAGATAGCTTCAAAATTAATGGAATTTACTCTTTTTGAATTATTACCCCAAATTTTGCTTCCATGTAAGCTTTGACGCACAGTTTTAGCTTCATATACAAGATTCAGAACTTTAAAAGAATCATTAGCAAATCCGTATCCAAATGAGTTTATTTCTATTGAAGTTTTGTATGCATTTTCTTTCACTTCCAGGATATGATGCTTCCATGAAATGTGTCTGTTGAACATTACTCCTAAATATTTATTTTCCAAAACTTTCAAATTCAAACCCATCTATAACCCATTTATTTAACATTTTACCCCCAAAGTCATAATTTTTATTTTGCCAACATTAAGTTCAAGTTGAATCTGTTTTAACTTAGACATAGCTGCACTTATCCTTCATTTTAACCCAAGTGGTATTTGAGATACTATAATGGAATAATCTATGCATAGCATAATTATTATATCTTCATTATATATACTTGGAGGAAATGTGTCTACTACACTTAAACATTTAACTAAAGATTCAACATATGCATTTAAAAGTTGTGGGGAGGCAAACAACCTCGCTTTACACCATGCTTTATCTGGAAGGCATCAGTAAGTACACCATCAGTTGCCTACTGACACAAGCAGCTGTATCAGTCTGCAACATTTTTTTATTTATTTGTAATATTTGGATACAAAGGTTCCACGTCATGGACATAAGACATATACATCAGACAAGTTTCCATTTACAGGACAAATGGTTACAATCATGTAATACTACAGGTACAGTAATTTCTCCTATAGGCATGACACAGACACAAAATGCAGGAAAGCATATTTAAAGTATGAGAGGACTCAAATGCGTAATGATAAGGAGCAGCCCCAGAGGAGCCTTGTCTGAAAAAGACTAAGAGAGATGAGAAATCATGTCTTAGTTACAAAAGAGGAAAAGAAGGAGAGTGATAGAGAGAGAGAGAGAGAGAAGAGAAGTAGAAAGAGAGTGAGAGAATTGTTAAGGAGAGTGTAGGAGAGGGGGAGAGTGAGATGAGGAAAAGTTGTGGTAAGAAACAGAGGAGGGGGCTTGGAAGAGGGTGAGAGGGAGGGTGAGAGAGAAAGGGTCATGACAGAGAGGGATGGAGGAGCACAGCGTAATGAGGGGAAGGGAGAGATGGAGAAGGGGAGAGGGAGAGAGAGAGAGAGGTAAGTAGAGGGAGTTGGGATAAAGAGAGGGAAAGAGGAGTTAGGGCTAGAGAGAGACAGAGAGGGAGGAGAAGGAGAAGAGAGAGAGAGAGAGAGAGCAGGGGTGGGATACAATAATAATAATAACTTTATTTATAAGATGCCTTTCAATTGCCAAGGCACCGTACATAAATAACAGAATAAAACAATAAAAATCATTAAAAAATATAGCTGGATCAAAACAGTCATTTCAATCACTATTCTAAAAATGCAGTTTCCCACAAAAAAGTCTTCAAACCTCTCTTGAAGCCCTCCACAGAAGAGCACTCCCACAACCGATGGGGTAGAGAGTTCCAAAAGGTGGGGGCCACATACACAAAAGCCCGAGAACCCGAAGATTTCAAATTCACCCTTGGAACCTCTAGCAACCCCTCTTCAGCCTAGCGGAGTGATCGATTAGGGCGATAAGGAACCAGAAGTTCTTTCAGATAGACTGGGCCCAGATCGTGTAGAGCTTTGAAAGTCAGCAATCTGACTTTAAAGGTGATCCGCAACCAAAATTGACAGCCAGTGCAGTCTGCGCAGCACAGGAGTAATGTGACAGGATCTACTAGAACCTGTCAAAAGCCAGGCTGCAGCATTCTGCACGAGCTGCAGGCGATGGATTTCAACCCCAAAAGCCTTAAATAAAGGGAGTAATAATAATCCAAGAGCGAGGACACAAAGGCATGGACTAACGTTGGCAGGTCAGCAGACGGAATAAGATGCCGAATCCTGGCAATGTTCCTAAGATGGTAAAAGGAAGTCTTGATGACTGCTGACACCTGCGAATGCAGTGTCAGCCCATCATCAAGAACTACCCCCATATTACGTACCCGTTCAGAGGTCGGGAGAGAAACGCCTCCAAGAAAAATTCAGGAAGACGCAACAGCACCTGACCCCCCTATCTGTCTACCCAGGTCCACAACCAGTACCTCAGTCTTGTCAGAGTTCAACCTCAGCCAGCTAGAATTCATCCACTCCTGGATTTCTTTTAGACAGCTATTAAAGACCGAGAGAGCTCCCTCCTGGTCGGGCAAAGAAGAGGTAGAACTGGGTATCATCTGTATAACAGTGAAATCCTCAGCCCATACCTCCTTACAATGTTTCAGAAGGGTAGCATATACACTGCAAATAGCATGGGTGACAGTACTGAGCCCTGAGGTACCCCACATGACAAAGCCATTGAATCCGAGGAAAAAAATCCGGACACAACTCTTTGTGATCTCCCAGTGAGGAATGATGTGAACCATCTTAAGATGGTTCCAGATATTCCACAAAACAGCCCCAGGCATTCTATCAACACCATGTGATCTACGGTGTCAAAAGCTGAAGAAAGGTTGAGGAGAAACAAAATGGAATGACTCTTCTGATCTCTAGCCATCAAGAGATCATTAAGCACCCGAACCAGCGCTGTCTCGGTACTATGTCTTTTACGAAAACCGGACTGGAGGGGTTCATAGACATCATGGATGGTCAGATGGTCTTCCAATTGTGCAGCCACTACTTTCTCAATCACCTTCCCAACAAAGGGAAGGTTAGAGATAGGTCTGAAGTTTTCAAGGCAGTAAGGGTCCGCGGTAGCTTTCCTCAAGAGGGGTGTCACCACTACCTCTTTCAGGGAGCTGGGAAACTCACCAGATTCCAGGGAGCACCTGACTATCTGCATAAGGACTGGACCAATGATGTCAATACAACCCAAAATTAGGGAGGTTGGTCCAGGGTCCAAACTACAGCATGTCGGGCACATGTGCTGGATGATCCTCATGACATCAGTGAACTCCAGCTGACCGAAGGAACTCCAGGAAAACCGAGGCACCTTGATCTCACATTAGTTCACGGCAACCCCATAGAGCATGATGGCAGCAGCTCGGCCCTAATGTCAGCCACCTTATTTATGAAGAACTGAGCAAGCTCATTGCACTCCAATTGCAAAAAGACTTTCCAAACTTGCAGACAGGTTGGCTGTACAGTCTGTCCATAGGTCAAACAGCTGAGCTGGTCAATTCCGAGCAACCGCAATCTCTCTGGACAGGAACTCTGCCTTATTACGGGTGACTGCAGATTGATAGATCAAATAATAATCCATTAATCTAAGGTGGTTGGCATCAAGGGCGGACTTTCGCCAGCAACGCTCTAACCTTTGCCCCTGTCTTCGCATCTCCCTCAACGTCCCATCAAACTAAGGGGACATGGGGTGAAGGGATAGGGGGCAAACACGAACTGGAGCAATGAAATCCAGAGCCCCCGCAACGTCTGTTTTATAAGATGACACAAGGGTCTCTGGATCACTGCTTGCCAACACGGTGGATGAGAGGTCAAGCACTGCCGCAAGAAGAAGAGAGGGGGAGAGGGATGTGGAGGGTGATAAAGAATGTAGCAGTATATGTGTAAACAAACCAAAGGAGCAAGATTATAAAGAGCGAGCACTGGCAGCACTACGGGAAGAAATATGTGAGTGATGAAAAGGGGACAGAGTATAGTGGTTAGGAGGATAACATTAGGGCACAGGGGGGCAATGTTCTAGAGGGAAGTGATTGGGTCAACCAAGGCATTCACAGATGCTGTTGTTTAATGAAAACTGCTTAGGTTCATTCTTGAAGCATGGGAGGTCGACATAGTTAAGTGCAGCTGATGGAGCCTCATTAAGCCACAGAGGTACAAAGGCAGTCCTCCAAAAGGGAACACTGCGTGGGCTGAGCTCAGAACCTCTGGTATTGTATTGAGACTTAGCTACCATAAACAGATTGGAGTTACAAGGTGGGGTTAGTCCGAGTAAGGCCTTCTTCCCTAGGAGGCAAGTTTGTTATCTTATTCTGTTTCTGAGGGATAGCAGATTGGTTTTCTCATAAAGTGTGCAGGTGTGCATGAGGCGATCCACATTTAGCAGTAGTCTGCATGCCTTGTTCAGGGCTGTAACCACACTCTTGAGTGTTGAACTGCAGCCGCATCATAAAGTACTAGACTATAGTCAACTATGGAAAAAATAGAGCTGAAGATGGATAACCGAAGTGCATTAGGTGTGAGGCTTTTCCGGTACCTGAACAAAATGCCAAGTTTGGTATTCATCACCTTCACCACAGTGTCTATGTGTTATACATAGGATAGGGTGTCATCGAACATGACTCCCAGGTACTTGAAGGAGTGTACCTGTTTTAATGGGACCAATCTGTTGTTCATGATTGTTAGAGAAGGGTGCTGCCTCTTAAGCTTTTTAACACTAGTAATAATCTTTCATCAATATTCATCTCACCTAACATATTCATAACTTATAAAAGGGACTGCATTGTCTCATTGGACTTACCCAGTTACCATAATTCAAATAAATGAATAAATAATATTCCATAAGGTTTCACAGTTAACAAAATCAAAAGTAGATTTCATATCTACGAAACAGGCATACAGCTTTCTATCTTTCTCAAATACATAAGGTTCTACAAGGTAATTTAATATATATACTAGTGCTGTGTGGAATTTTCAAATTACAGCAGAATGACTTTTCATGGAATTTGTGAAAGTCCACCAAATTCCTTTGAATTTTGCCAGAAATAAAATAGTGGAATTCCAAGCAGAAAATGGTTGCTGAATGATTTTCTACAGAAAAAATGCTGTTCTTCATTGCAATCCATCAAACATTTAAAAACTCCATCAAGGTTTCAATACTGACTTTGATCTACATCCTTATTTAGCACAAATGGTGAATTTTGCAGTTATTGATGGAGTTTTTACATTTTTGATGGACTGCATTATAACGATTATCTCATGATACTATTATTTATATTTAGAACTTGTCATGATGTATATAATATATTTGTAACTGGAGTGTTTTATCTGAATGCATTATTTACTAAGGCAGTGCATAGTTCTGTGCATTTTTTAAAAGTGTTTTGTTTAATAAATAAATCCCCACCCCACCTCTTTTTGATTTTTTTCCTATTCTCTCAGTAGTTTGTTCTAGTAAAATCAATATATAGCTGCTTATCAAGGATTTTCTCTGCTCTGTATATTCTAGTTTCAAGTGACTTTTTTATTAATGAATATGTGATCAGTTATGCCTGACCAGTTAAAATTATAATGTCTCTCTATAACGTCATTGTTTTTTTATGTATTTAAGTGTTTGAAGTGTATTTGCTCCCCAGCCTTTGATGAAGGACAGTACCTCTCCGAAAGGTGTCAGACGGGACGTGTTGGGGGTGTTTTCACTACTTGTCTATGTCAATAAATTACTTTTTAATGTGATCAACTTGGGGGGTGGAGTGGCCCTGTATGTCAATGAAAATATCAAAGCTACAGAAATTCAGAATACACATAAGGAGCCAGAAGAACTGCGGGTCACCCTGGAAACAGAAAATGGGACAGCCATAAGAACTGTGGTTGTCTCCAGGCCCCCAGACCAGGGGAAGGACATAGACAAATTACTGTTAGAAGATATGCAAAACATAACAGCTAAAGGGGAGGTTCTGATAATGGGAGATTTCAACATGCCAGATACAGATTGATCAATACCAGCAGGAACATCTGCCAGAACTAGACACATAGTGGATTCCCTGCAGGAGGAAGGCCTCAAACAACCGGTACAACAACCCACAATAAACAGGGCTATCCTAGATCTAGTACTGACTAACAGGGAAAGGATCACAGATCTCCAGGTAGGTCACCTGGGGGCCAGTGACCATCACATGGTATGGTTCAGTTTGGCCACTACAACTAAATCATCCCATTCCAAGGCAAAAATATGGGACTTCAGAGGAGCTGACTTTGATAAGATGGCCAACAGAGTTAAGCTAGCCCTGGCAACAAGAAATACAGGTGAGGGGGCACAGGTAAATTGGGCAAGCATTAAGGATGCAATACTTGAAGCAACATCCCATTGTGTCAGAGAGAAAAGGAAGTGCAAAAGAAGAAGGAAATCATTTTGGTTCTCAAAAACAGTACCAGAAAAGGTCAGAGCTAAAAGGCTGGCCTTCAGGAAATATAAGGGAACACAGCAGGATGAAGATAGAGAGGCATACCAAACTTCCCTAAGGGAAGCAGGGAAGGCAGTAAGGCAGGCAAAGACCCAAACCGAGGAAACACTAGCACAAACAGTAAAAGAAGGTGACAAGACTTTCTATAGATACATTGGTGTAAGGAGAAAGTCCAGAGGGGGTATTGCTAAGATCAAAGGAGATAAGGGGGCATGTGAGGAGGAGGACCATGTAAAAGCATATATCCTAAATAAATTCTTCTGCACAGTATTTACTGAAGAAAAGGTAGGTCAGGGCCTACAGCTCAGCACCATGGACACAGGGTGGAGGGAGGTGAGCACTAGTCCCTTCACAAAAGAAAGGGTCCTACAAGAGTTCAATAAGCTCAGGGTGGACAAGGCAATGGGACCTGATGGCATACATCCCAGGGTACTGCTGCAACTGGACACCAGGAAAGGAGCAGGCTCCGACTTCATAGAGCCATACTATCTGAAATGTGCCTACCATGTGCTTGCGGTGCCAATCATCGACCTATTCAACATGTCACTCTCCCAGGGTAGCCTCCCCCCTCAATGGAAAATAGCCCATGTCATCCTTCTAGTAAAAGCAAGTGACCCCTGCAATCCAAATAATTACAGACCGATCTCCCCCCTCCCCATCTTGTCTAAATTACTAGAAAGAATAGTGTGTGGCCAGCTAGGGGTATACTTAGAATCCAGAAGCCTATTAAACCCGGTTCAGTCTAGATTCAGAGCAAAGCACAGTACCATAACAGCCCTAGCTAAGGTGACCAATGATTGGCTCCTACAGCTTGGCAACAAGAAGCATGTCTGTGCCATTTTCTTGGATCTTAGTAAGGCATTCAACACAGTCGATCACAGCCTGCTTCTTTTCTCCCTAAGCACCTTAGGCCTGGACCATAAATCTATGTGCTGGTTTGCAGACTACCTCGGAGAACGGAAACAGCAGGTTAAAGCTGAAGGTAATCTTTCTCCATTAAAACCTATGCTGAGGGGCATGACCCAGGGCACTATCCTTGGTCTCCTCCTTTTTGCAGTCTACATTAACAACATCAATGACCCCATCAAAAAAGCCAACATCCACTTATTCGCAGATGACACTGTACTGTACTTGAGTTGTCCCATGCGGGAAGCAGCCTGTGAAGACCTCCAAGCTGAATTTAACCTTCTACAATACCAGCTCATAAACAAAAAGCTTTTGCTCAATGCGAAAAAGACAAAAGCCATGCTCTTCTCCCCCTCCTTGCATGTGGTAATTCCTGCTGGGGGGGGAGTTATCCAGCAAATTACCACTGTTCTTGGGGAAACACTAGAGTATGTAGCTAAATTCAAATATCTAGGAGTTTGGCTCGATCATAAACTTTTCTTCGCCGACCATCTCAAAGAACTACAGAAGAAACTAAGGCAAAGATTAGAACTATTCTACAGAATTAACCACCTGCTCACAAAGGAGGCCAAGGTTAAACTGGTTCAAGCTACCTTCCTATCTTTAATAGATGACTCGGACCTGCTGTACAGCCACTAAACTGCCTCTGCACTGGTTAAGTTGGACATCCTCTACCACAGAGCTATCAGGTTCATTACTGGCCTTCCACTTTCCACACACCACTGCTCCCTGTACTCATCGTTAAGCTGGACTTCCCTTCATCATAGAAGGAATAGAAACGCCGTCCTATGGGCCTTCAGAGCAGTGACCAATAAGCTCCCCTCATATGTCTCAGATTGTATTCCCCGGAGTGTGTTAGGCACCTACACTCTAAGGAGCTATTCCCTAATTGCCCTCCAAGTTCCAAGGGTCAAAACTCATTACAGCAAAGCTGCTCTAAGCTTCTCTTTACCCACATTTTGGAACAGTTTACAAAGGAACTTGAAGCTAAGCTGCCCTGTTAGCCTAAATATCTTCAAGGCGTTCTACGATCACTACACGAAAGCACCTTGCAAATGTTTTCCTCACTGTTAGCCCACTAATTCCGCAACTCCCCTTTTCCATACTGATGCTCACCATGTTTATACCCCCTGGCTCTCACTCTTTCCCTATTAACTCTTCCTGCTGCACCCACCCTTCCCTGTCCACTCCAGCCTGGCTAAATTCCCACCCCATCCAAAGTAGTGTCCCAATTATCTACCCTTCCCCTGTCATAATCATAATAAACAAGTACACAACAGCCATCGTTACTTTCTGTGGTTTTAGCCAAATTTTTCCCCCAGTCATTGGTAATATATCCCTCTTCTTCTTTACCTCTCTAACCTGCCACCCCATACACAGCCTCTTTCTCCTATATGTGTAGTTGCCGGCTGCCTCACTCAAAAGATCTCTGCTTATAACCCCTGTATGCCTATGGTTGATTGTACATCTGCTGACTTCTTCAATTGTAAAATAATGCTGTTTTTTTTTTAATTTATTTCAGCCTTGTACTGTACTGTATATACTGTATATACTTTTTCTTCCTTGTATAATTTTGCATTTTGTATACCTGCTTCTGTGCTGTACTTTGATGTATTCATGACCAGGTCCACCCTGAAAATAAGCCTTGCTCAATGGTGCCTGTCTGGATAAATAAAGATTTTGATTGTTTGATTGATTGATTGATTAATTGGTACTAAAGGAGCTAAGGGTGAAACTAGCAGAGCCATTATCAGAACTGTTTAGTTAGTTTCTGAGCACAGGAGAGGTCCCAGAAGACTAGAGAAGGGCTTATGTGATCCCGCTCCACAA
The DNA here is from genome assembly GCA_016271365.2 of Neoceratodus forsteri. Classification (NCBI taxonomy): domain Eukaryota; kingdom Metazoa; phylum Chordata; order Ceratodontiformes; family Ceratodontidae; genus Neoceratodus; species Neoceratodus forsteri. The sequence goes on from CM028130.1 coordinate 288,524,893, forward strand.
GAGTGGTAGTAGGGAGGAGGCAGGGAACTACAGACCAGTCAGTCTTACCTCAATAGTGGGCAAGATTATGGAGGTAATCCTTAAGGAAAGGATAGTGCAACACCTGGAATCTAAAGGGGCACAGGATCCAAGACAACATGGGTTTACAAAAGGAAGGTCCTGTCAAACTAATCTCATAGATTTCTTTGACTGGGTAACCAGAGTGGTGGACCAGGAGGGAGCAGTTGATGTTACCAACCTTGACTTCAGCAAAGCTTTCAATACTGTTCCTCAAAGAAGATTGATTAATAAGCTGGGTAGGCTTTGGGTGGGTCAGAAGCTGGTCAACTGGGTGTCAGTCTGGTTGATGGGCAGAAAACAGAGAGTGGTGGTAAATGATATACAGTCAGAAGAGATGCAAGTCACAAGTGGGGTACCTCAGAATCAGTCCTGGGGCCAGTCCTCTTCAATATTTTCATCAGTGACATTGCAGATGGACTGGAGGGTAAGGTTTGTCTGTTTGCAGATGACTCCAAAATCTGCAACAGAGTAGATGATCCAGATGGGGTGGGCAAAATGAGAAGAGATCTGGATAAACTAGCAAAATGGTCTGAAGAGTGGCAACTGGAGTTTAATGCAATGAAGTGCAAGATCATGCACATGGGGAAGAGGAACCCTGAAGCCACCAAAGGGATGGGGGGGGAGTTGCTGGCAGTCACATGGGAAGAAAGAGACTTGGGCATCATCATCATCACCACCGATGACCCAAAATCATCCAAGCAGACCACTAAAGCAGTAGGTAAGGCTAGGGGTATGTTATCGTGTATTAGTAGGGATATCACAAGTCAGAAGAGGGAGGTAATAATCCCTCTTTACAAGACACTGGTTAGGCCCCATCTGGAGTACTGTGTGCAGTACTGGAGGCCACACCTTCACAAGGACATTAACCAATTTGAGGCAGTCCAGAGAAAGGCAACTGAAATGGTGCAGGGACTGGATCAGAAAACATATGAGGACAGATTAACGGAGCTCAATATGTATACCCTAAAGCAAAGGAGGGAGACAGGTGATATGATTGAAACATTCAAACACCTTAAGGACATTAACAAGGTGAAAGGGTGTAACATGTTTCAATATAAGAAAAATAGCAGGACAAGAGGACACAGCATGAGATTAGAGGGAGACCAATTAAGGGGTAATGTGAGGAAATACAAAATCACACATGCCCCCACAATGCAAAGCATCATGGGCTGCATATGCAAATGTGAGGAAGTTCTTTTTCACAGAAAGGGTGGTGGATGAATGGAACAGCCTACCTCAGGAAGTGGTGGATATGAATACAGTGCAGGGCTTCAAACAGGCATGGGATAGGCATAAGGGAGCAATACAGATGAGTATGAATAGATAGGCCATTGACAGTGCAAAGGCCAATGGCACATTTATAAGGCAGAAAAAGAAATGGGCAGACTGGATGGGCCTTGCTGTCCTTATCTGCCATCAGCTTCTATGTTTCTATGTTAGTATCCATTTGTTTGAAGGTGGTGAGTGCCCAGAGTCTGTGTACATGGTGTCAGGAGTGGAGGTGTATAACACTAAGGAGTAAATGAACAGGTTGGCAGCTAGAAAGCAATACAGATAAATCATTTTACTGACTTTAATGGTGCATAACATTCTTAAGGTGTCTTCTTGCAGGTTATTAGGAGTTACATAATGGGTAGGGAACATCCTGTATCTTTATTGGCTGAGACCTGTTTCTGACCATTGGAGATTAAGTTCCTGCAAACCAGAATGCATAACTGGCTAAAAGCTCTGTGTCCACCTTTACATTTGTTAACCAAAAATAGCTTCCATTTTTTTCTTTGCTTAAGAAGAAACTGTACAAACAACAATACTCACAAACATCGACTAGGCAACCAGGAAGATAGTTTCACTGAAAGCTCTATTTCTTTTTCAGTTTCATACAGCAATTTTTGATAATTACTGTATTTTGTTTATTCTTTAATAACAGGGTAAGGCCCACTAGGCACATTGCGTCTTTTCATTGGCAACCCAGAAGCACTGGGGAGGTTAAGTAATTTGCTCAGGGCCACACTGTATGCATGTGGAGGTTGTGGGAATCAAACTCAGGTCTGCTGGATGTACAAAGCTCATTCACAGCTTATTACTCTAACCTCTAGGCTATACTGCCAGACCCTGGGTATGTGGTAAAGCTAGTACAACTACTGCCCTGTTGTTTCTTATTGCTTACCTAAGTAATGGTCGAATGGTACAAGTGGACCAATGAGGTGACTGAATTTAAGAAAATATTCTCTCTGCCATTTCATAGTATTCTTTAACAAGCCTAATGCTCTAAATCTGAACTACTTGCTGGATTGTTCTAATTAAATTGGACCTTAGGAAGTCCAGCTTGCTAAAGGTGAAAGGTAAACAAAGGTCTATGCTAAGGGATGTGGGACAGAAGTGGGCTACGATGCCCATTCAGAATGCCCTCTCCCACTTCTCACTGGTAGTCATCCTGACTATTGCCATCCATCATGCAGTGATCATGGAACTCTTTGGTACCTTGTTTTGACATTTCACCACATGGAGGAGTATACTGCTCCAAAGGTAGACACCCACTATGTGTAGCAATTTGACAAACCTTTCATAAAGTGCTCTGGCACTTTCAACATTTCCTCTTTTAAGACTTCTTTTATTTTTTTTATACTTGTATTTTATCCCCGGTCGGCTGACCGCCATCCAGCGGCCCCTCCAGCCCCATCACCCTGGCTTCTGCTGGGACTCACCTCTCTTGCATACTCGTCTGAGGTACCCAACTAGCCAGGTGTGGAGCCCACTTGAAACCGGTGTCATCTTGCTGGTCAGTCACCATTTTCCCCATTTTCTTCTCTGAGTGTGGTGCAGGAGCTTGCAATGACGCCAATGGCTGAGCCGTGCATGCTTCCACACACTGCACACCAGGAGTCTGCTCTGCATCCACCCCCTCTGTCTGTGGGTCCAATGTGCCTGTCCCCAGCCTCTGCTAGGAGCTAAGCAAGCAGCAGATTCCTTCCTCACCTCTTCGCAGGAGAGGGGAGCTGTTCTTTGGATGCTCGATCCTCTCCCTCCCCATCCAATCCCCGGTGACCCGCTTCTGCCATGAACATGGTCCACCGGTGTGGCAGGAGGTAAGGCAGTGATGCCTCAGCCCTCCACGCTACTGGGCTGGCTATTCTTTTAAGATTTCTTAATTTCTTTATAAGAGGGCAAACAATTACACTGAAAGTAGGAAAATGTAAGAGAAATATTCAAAAAAAAACAGTGCATTACAAATACTGTAAGTGGAGGATATTTGGAACAGACACCTAGAGCAGGTGGAATCAGCACATATTGTAACTATCTATACTTTGACATGACAGGCACTATATTGTGATGAAAAAGAGGTGACAAGGTATTCCCACAGAACTGGAGGGGGAAAGTACTCAATTCACCAATGGCCTTTTTTTATTTCCTAAAATCTTATGTTGTGTGTACTTTATCTTTTCTTCTTCTAAATATCTACTCATCACACAAGGTCAGTCAATGATCCATTCCCCATAGAGTTTGTAATTGGTACATCCCAAAGCTACAAGCACATCCCCTGAGCCTTCAGTCTCTGCAGTCCTACCTCACATGCTTGCTCTCCCTCCAGCACTTTCAGCTGCTTGATATGGCCAGAAACCATGTTTCAGCCTCTTTTTGTTCTATTTCTTTATTAATTTACAGTATGAAGAAATCCATTTATTTATTTAAATCTGGCACTGTATGCCCCCATCAGCACCTAGTCTGAGGATTTGAATTCAGATCCATCTTTAGGTAACCCTATTGCTTCCACAGTTATCAGAATTAGGAGTGCTTGAATTTGCTAAAATCTGCTCCATTAGGATTTTTTAGCAGCTCGGAAGATCTGATTCCAGTCAGAATCTGAAATCCTAAAAATCCTAGCAGACATGGAGTACAGGTAAGCACCTGTTGCATGCAGTTAAATTCAGATTATGGATTTCAAATTGGATTTCAGAATCAGAGTCCAATTTATCCAGTTTTAGGATTTAGGATTTTCAGTTTTTAATTTCCAAAATCCTAAATCCTAAATATTGTTCATAGACCTGATTTCATCCATTGGGTTCCAAGCAACCCTAATCAGAATGGCCACTTTTTACACATCTGGAATGAGTCCTGAAGTTTTCAAAGAAACCTACATTTTTTTATTTTTTTTATTTTATTTACTTGGAAAGGTTTCACCAGGAACGACAACATGAGCTGTAAACAGCTTGTTTCCAGAAACGTCCCGAGGGCAGGGTTACATATGTGATTGGATGAGCAAAAACATGAAAAAAATAAAAAAGCATACAGTGCAAATTCACATACATGCAGCGAGGAACTAATACAATACATTTCAAAATGTAGGCAATAGACAGAATCCTATAGAAGACTGTGTAATATTCCAGAGTACTGAGACAGGAACAAATGGTGAGACATACTGGGGTAAAACAGTTCAATAAGCAGATATAAATACTATATATAAAGTAATACAGAATCACACATACCCCCATAATGCAAAGCACCATGGGCTGTATGTGCAAATCACTGCAGTATATTATGCTGGTTCAACTTTAAGCAGAAATGCATGGAACCAAAAGGTCTCTCACACAGTCTGCAAAGGGTGCTAACAGAAGACACATACAAGTGTTTTGTCCTACCAGGACTCATCAGTGTGCCTCATCTGTGTGACACCCTAGTGGAATGAACCAGCTACCCTAAGATGGTCTATCTTGGTTATATTTTGGTGAACCCAATAAAACCAAAAAACAAGCTAAAAGACAAAGAACCTCAGCATGCAAGCACTAAGGCAATGGTTACCCCAAAGGGCACTGGCCAGGAAGCCAAGTTTCAAAGTAATACAAAATCACACATACCCCCATAATGCAAAGCACCATGGGCTGTATATGCAAATCACCACAGTATATTATGTTGGTTCAACTTTAAGCAGAAATGCATGGTACCAAAAGGTCTCTCACACAGTCTGCAAAGGGTGCTATATATATAGTAGCAATTTCAGGAATAGGTACACCTCAAGGTAGAGGCCAGGTGGAGAGCAGAGTAGCAGGCTGAGCACATGGATTACTAAGTGCTACTTAGATCTAGAAAGGTTACTAAGTGCTATTAAGGACTGAGAAAAAAAGGGGGGGAGAGGAGCAGACAGTCCAACAGCTAATTCCCTTCAGGATGCTGAGAACCCTGCAAGGGGACAAGACCCAGCAGAAAGAAAATGAGAAAAGGATTATAGAGGGGATCAGTAGGGAGGGGAAGTAGTGGGGGTAGGAGGTGGTAAAACAGGGTGTAGGACAGGAACTATCCCCCTTCAGGATGCTGAGAACCCTGCAAAGGGACCAGACCCAGTAGAAAAAAAGTGGAGAAAATAAGTATAGAGGGGGAAAAGTAGGGAGGGGGAGTAGTGAGGAGGGTAGGAAGTGCGGAAGAAAGGGTGAAGTCAAGAATTATTCCCCTTCAGGATGCTGAGAACCCTGCAAGGAGATGGGCCCAGGCAGAAAAGGGAGGAAAAAAGGGGGAAAAGAGAGGGGGGGAGGAGAGTGATTGGGCAGGGGGATTGGGGGGTAGTGAATGGGAGGAATGCAGGGGCTACCATAGAGGTAGCCTAGAGGAGGAGGGAGAGTAGAGGGAGGGGAAGATGTTGAGGGATGGAGGCTATGGGATTTAGCTGGGAGGGAAGGGATGATTATGAGCAGCTGCAGACATAAACAGAGTGCTTATGGAGGAGGAAAGAAAATGAGTGGTGGGATTGTGTGGAGCAGATTTTTAGTGGAAGGGAGTTTCAGATTTCAGGAAACCTATATGAGAAGGCGGAGCAACCTGATGAAGTGTGCTGGGGTGGGAGGGTGAGGATTCTGTGGGTGGAGGGACAGACAGTATAGCAGGAGGGAAGGGGTGCTGATAAAAGGGAGGATGAGTAGGGCAGCAGAGAACCGAGCCAGAACTTCCCAACTAAATTAGCGATGTGTGAGAGGCACCTGGAATGGAGAGGGGGAAAGGAGAATAAAGAGCAACTGTCACAGTGATGAGTACATGGGTGGGGGGGGCAGCTGAGAATGATCAGCAGAAGGAGTTGAAGAGAGAGTGTCCAGTCTGGATAGGATGGTTTTAGGGACAGAGCTGTGGACAATATCCCCGCAGTCAAGGAAAGGGAGAAACATCTTTTGAATGATTTCTCTCCTGGCTTGCTGTGGGAGGCAGCTGTGGTGTCTGTACAGAGCACCGAGTCTGGGGAGTAATTTATTGTGGATGGTGTCATTGTGTACCACGAAGTCTAGATTCTTGCCTAGCCATAACCCAAGGTACTAAAATGTGGCTACATCATGAAGCATTGTTCCAGAGAGGGTGTGGAAGGTGGGAGTGGAATCCAGCGTGGCCAATTTTTGCCTGGAGCTGAAGGTCATAGATACTGTTGATGATGGGAAAAAAAGGCTAATGGCTCATCTAGTCTGCCCCTATTACCTTATCATACCTCAAGACCTATTGCCTCTGTGGGGTCTTTGCTTACTCTGTACCCTCTTTTGTTCTCCATGTTTCCACTTCCCTTGTTCCACTGAGTAACTACCATGCCCTTAGCTCTATCCCAGCTGTACTTGAAGTAGTTTTTGGTTTGGGCACCCACCACTGTTGACGGCAGACCATTCCATTGCTCAATCACTCTTTGTGTAAAATAATACTTCCTCACATCCTTTTTAAACCTTCCCTCCATTAACCTCCCATTGTGACCCCCTGTCCTAACTTCTCTGTTCATTTTAAATAGCTCTTCACAGTTCACCTTATTTATTCCTTTCAGAAACTTGAAGATCACAGTCATATCCCTCCTCTGTCTTCTTGTTTTGAGTGAATACTTGTTCAGCACCTTTAGCCAATTCTTATAGGAACTGCTTCCTGGCCCTGAATTATCTTGGTCACCCTGCACTGTACCATCTATAGCCTGTCCCTGTCTTTATTTAGGTGGAGACTCTAGAACTGGGCACAGTACCTCAGGTGTGGCCTTACCAGTGACCTATGCAGAAGTAACGGTATCTCCTGCTTCCCACTGCTGAATCCTCTCGCAACGCAACCTATCATCCTGTTAACCTTGTTGAAGGCCTTGTTACACTAGCTGATTTGTTTAAGGGAATCACTGATAATGATGACTCCTAGGTTTCTATCCTTTGATGTTGTGTCCAGCTGAACCCCTTCCATCCAATACTTTGTTTTGGGGGTTTGTTCCCTAAGTACATCACTTTGCACTTCATGGCATTGAATTTCAGTTGCCAGACTTCGGACCAATTTTTCAGCCTTTGCAGGTCTTTCTGAAATTCCCTTATCTTCTCCACATTGTCAGCTCTATCACATAATTTAGTGTCATCTGCAAATAGACACAACCTGCCCTGGACTTCCTCTCCTATAGTATGCCACTAATGAACATATTGAAGAGGAGTGGGCCAAGAACAGATTCTTGTGGTACTCTGCTGGTGACCTCTCTTTCCACTGACCTGACTCTATTCACCACAACTCTCTGCTGCCTCCACACTGACCAAACCCCAATCCACTTTATTATTTCCCTATGTGTACCCAGATCCCCCATCTTCTTTAGCAGCCTTTGGTGTGGCACCAAGCTGAATGCCTTGATGATGGTGAAGTATAGTAAGTCTACTGCATGCCTTTTGTCAACTACCCTAGTTACCTAGTCACAAAATGCTATCAAGTTGTTCAGGTTGTCAAAAGACCTCCCTGTCTGAAAACCATGATGATTATTGTCCTGAAGCCCACTGTTCTCCTTGTATTCCACTAGGTCCTCTTTTTCTAGTGTTTTCATCAGTTTCCCTGCCACAGAGGTATGGTTGATGGCTCTACCATTTCCCGACTGCTCCTTGTTCCCTCCCTTGTGTAATGGAACTATGTCCAACATTCTCCAGTCCTTGGGAATTATCTCTTGCTGCAAAGAGCTATTGAACAGCCCCAACAGGGGTTTGGCTCATACCGATGCCAGTTCCTTAGTACCCTCAGATGTATCCCATCCAGCCCAGTGGCCATTTTGTACCTTCAGGGCTGCTAACCCTTTTCTGATTCATTCACTAGTATTCTTCTGCAGCCTCATTTCTGGGACCTTTCTATCATCTGCCTTTGTGCTGCTCTTTGGCAAGGGCCCACTGTTCTCAGTAGTGAATTCCAAGCAGAAGTAGTCATTCAGCATGGCTATTTTCTGCCTGTCTTCCTCTATTACCCTGCCCTCTCCTTTTGTCTGACAATCTCCCCCATCTTTCTTTTTCCCCTATATATCTAAAAAACTGTGTTCCCCTTCATTGACCTCATCTGCAATATGCAGTTCTGTGTCTGCCTTTGGGATTGTGACTGCCTGCCTGACATTTCTAGTTTGTTTTCTGGTACTCATCCTATTCATCATCTCCTTTTTTTCTTATTATTTCTGTTATTTCTGGTGCTAATTGCCTGTCCGCCAAGATTTAGAAGCTCTACAGCTGCTGAGTGGCTCACTGATGTGAATAATAATGAGGTATCAAACATGCAGCCTTGATTTAAGCTGCTGGCTGAAGCCCACTCCCAAATTAATGAGCAGTAGAAGCCACCTGCAAAAAGTTATTTCATTCTAAAGACCTGACCCACAAATATCTCCAAGCCTTTCTAGACATGAAGAGGGTCAGGAATAGCAGTAGAGTGTCCACTCTGTTCATGCTGTGCATGTGCCTGGCACTCTGGGGTATCTGCATTGTTGGATCTGCACACCTCTGCATCTGATACTTATCCACCCCCCTACAGGCAGACTCAGGAGTATGGGATGCTCATCCATGTGAATCAGGAATGGATTACTGCACCAGAGAAATCACACAGTGACCAGCTGCATTATGCTACACTTTTTAGCTAGCACACCCAGGTAACAGGTCCAAATATCACTCTCTTCGGGGGATGCAGTGCAATATTTGACTCAGCAGGCATACAATCTACCTGGTTCTCAACCCCCTGCCAACTCAATTGAGACACTGGTATTTTCTTACCTTGCTGGATCTTTACACAGATCCTTGTCAGTGTAACTGCATATGGTGACGCACTAAGCAATTTAACAGGTAAGTCAGAATTATCAATACTGTTCCACCATTCACACTCAAAATGAAAAAATGTCTCAGGCAGGTTTAAGGAAAACAAAATTTACTAACATTAAAAATAGTAAAAAAATACAATACATAAAACAGAACATATGTACATTAAGATTACAGTCAAAAAGAAATGGACAATTACAAAACAAAGCACCTTGTAACTGAATTAACTAATTCTAACTCAATTTTCAGTTGGCAAAGGTTTGGGCTGTTGTTACCTTTCTTGGCAGAAGTGGTCTGTCTTGAGGCCAGGAACAAAGTGTCCCTTAGAAGTCCAGAACAAAAAGTGTCAGTCCTTTCAGCCAGCTTGACAATATCAGAGGTCAAAATGTCCCTCCCATCCTGTGATGTCACAGCTCTGGGCTGCTAGCATGAGGTCACACTTAGTTCTACATACTTAATTTGTAACATGCAACTGCATTGGCAAAACAGGTCAGATTGTTACGTGATTGGAATCTTCAAATACAGCAATATTTTTAATTATAGCAAGACAGGTTGTCTTCATCAGAGTAAGGTTTTATGGCAGGTTACAATATCTCTTGGTCTTTCAGAGAAACATCCTGGAAACACTTCTCATATTGGGTTGAATTTTCACAGAGGTCTATCAAAGGTAGCTTCCCTCTTGGTACGCCGTAAAATGCAATATTTTATGACTGGTTGCCTCGGTTTAAAGCAGTGACTTGTCATAACCTGGTTTTTATAACAGTCATAGGAAGTTTAGAAGATAAGTGCAAAAGGGCAGAATTTTTTTCTTAAAAAAAAATCCAATGTCCCTTGATGCCTTGTGCTGATTGTCATGTTTCACAAGCAGAAATTGCAAAAAAACAACAACATATATTTATAACAATGCAAATAGATGTAATGAGTTTGCTAATGATGTGAGCTGTGAGTCAGAAAAAATTTTACCCAACTTTTTCTGCAGTCCGGTCTTTTCGTGGCTCAGTTGCCTACGTCCTGGCTACCTGCAGCCATTGTAGGGTTGGTTACCATTGAGAACTTAAAAAGGTGTGCAATATACAAGAATGGTAGCACAGTATATGTAAATATAAAGTAAAAAATAAGGGTTTGACAAGTGGAGACAAACCTTCAGGCCAAAATACTTGGAAAGAGGCTGCTGATTTGAAGTGCAGGGACCTGCAGGCTGTATTGATGCAGTATATACAACCTGCTACTCCCCATTATTGGTCTGGGTGAAAAAACAATAGCTACTCGAACCAAAGAAGTATAGCTGCCTTTCAACTTGTGACAAAAAGTACTATATGCAAACTGACATAAACTCTATGTAAAAGAACCGGGACATTTTGTAGCAATTAAAGGGCTCTTTTATAAGAGCTTAAAGCTGAAGCTGCTATTTTTTACTACTGGTTAAAAATAAAATTAAAGGTTACAACCAATAAAAAAATTTAAAAAATGAATGGCGTAACTTTTTGACTGCTGGTAAAATTGTTTCATGAAGAACATTGTTCAGGATCTTTACTTCCCTGTTACTTTAGCTCCTTAACCTTTCTCCCCTTCATAAGGAAAAGGGGTCTTGAGCACAGCCACACATGATTCTACTTGTGTTTATACTAAGGTTATGTGGAGTAGATAAAGGTACAAGACCCATGTAAACTACTCCCCTACTATTTAAGTGGCAGTATTTTCAGGTGATTTCACTTGTGTGAGTCTAGTGTTCATTTGTAGATATCCTTGCTCTTGCTTATGACCACCTCTAAAGGAAAAACTACTCTACCCACCACTCTCTGGATGCCTTGGCAAGTACTTCTGCACTGTGATCATCCATCTCGAACCTACTGTTTATTTTTATTTATTTATTTATTTTATTTATTGAATTGATTCACCAGGAAAGGCACACTAAGCAAAAACGATGCTTGAGTTGAGTCTTGTTACAATTCTTAAGATTTTCAGTGCAGGAAGAGTTTAAACCCTGGGCTAAACATTTGTCACAAATCCTGAAAAAAGTGCAGGTACAGGTTGTGTATTTGACCCAGACAGTAAACTGTTTTTTGGGTTTATCTTTTGTGTGCCTTAAAAGGAAATTCCAGACTTTCTCAGTAGGTGATTACACCATAGCTACTTAATCAGCCAATAGCTTTGGTAACAGACCTGAGAACAATAGTATTATAAGAAAAAATTACTCACCTTAGTAATTGCTTTTCTTCTCATGGAGTCTTGCTATATTATAACAATAGCAGTCAGCCACTGCAGCTGAACTGCCCCGGAGAGGAAGGAGTTAACTCCAGAGGATCTGGAGTTCTACAGCACGAGGGCGCTGTGCCAAAGCTCTATCTGGCCAGTTTCAAATGAAACTGTCAGATCTTTATGAAGCTAACACTAAGCAACAAGTCTGTGTGGAAAGCTCTACACTAGCCAAATGGCTACCTACTAGTAGTAATAACAACAATATAAACAACATTAGAAACACCAATAACCATAATAACAATGAATAATGGTATCATTATTATTAGTTTTCCCCCCTTGACAAGCACCATTATTAGGACCCCCTTCCCCCAAAGACTCAAGTCCAGGAAGGGGGCCAATATATTACCTAAACGAACAACCTAGTTCCCTAACCCTAAAAGAAAGAGGGTAAAGGGAAAAAACTACAATGGCATGACACAGTGCTTGCACTAATTTGCCACCCTACCCAAGTAGAAGTTCTGAGAGGGGCAGGAGGGAGGTAAAATAATAGCAAGACTCCATGAGAAGAAAAGCAATTACTAAGGTGAGTAATTTTTCTTCAAACACCATGAAGTCTTCCTATATTATAACAATAGCAGATTACACAGCAGTACCTCCATGGAGGAGGGTCAGAACCTACTTAGGAAATAGGCTCTGAAGCACAGCTGTACTCAAAACGAGCATCTCTCCTGGACTGGACATCCAGGGAATAATGCTTGTAAAAGTGTGAACTGTCTTCCAGGTAGCAGCTCGACAAATTTCCAGAATGGGAATGTCTCTAGCAGCCGCTAAGAGCCATTGCTGTACCCTGGGGTGGGCCCTCAGTCTGAAGGGGTTCTCTACCTAGTTTTGGTAACAAATTGGATACAAGAGACAATCCACCTTGCAATTGTCCTCTTAGTGGCAGGTTTCCCCTTGCCAACCTCGCCATAAGTAAGGAAGAGTTGGAGGGATTCGAACCTGTGACCCTTGGTGCGTTCCAAATAGTAGCTTAAGGCTCTTTTGACGTCCAAGCTGTGCAGTCTCCTCTCACCTGAGGAAGAATGCTCAGTGAAAAATACTGGGAGAGAGATGGATTGGTTCAGGTGGAAATCTGAAACCACCTTAGGCAAAAACTTTCTATTAGTCCTGAGGACTACCTTATCTCTGTGGAAAGAAATAAAATCTTCTTCCACTGACAGGGCCTGTAATTCACTTATGCGTCTGGCAGAAGTGATAGCCACTAGGAAAACAGTTTTCCAAGTTAGATACTTGAGCTCTGCTGAGGACAGAGGCTCAAAGGGAGGTTGCATTAACTGAGCAATGCAAACATTCAGGTCCCAGGCAGGAGCTGGTTCCTGAAAAGGGGGGTTAGTATGAAGTAACCCTTTAAAAAACTTGGAAAACACAGGGTGAGAAGAAAGGGAGGCAGGCTTCCCTGCTGACACAAAAGCAGAGACAGCTGCCAGATGAACCTTCAAGGTAGCTGGCCTAAGGCCTAGGGAATTTAAATGGACCAAATAGTCCAATAAAATGGGAAGATCAGCGGATTCTGGAATAATCCGCCTCTCAGAGCACCAGATGGAAAACCTCTTCCACTTAGAATTGTAAGTGGCCCTAGTGGAAGGTTTCCTTGAAGCCTTTAAAATATCCAGGACACCTTGAGAAAGGTGAAAATCAGCAAATTCTAGCTCCTCAAGAGCCAGGCCTTGAGATGGAGGGATTTGAGGTCCGGATACCACACTCCCCTGTGCACAGGCCAGCAAGTCTGGACTCTGGGCAGGCTCAGGGCAGGGTGGACTGTCAAGGACAGAAGCAGAGGTACCAGGCTGTCTGGCCCAATCTGGGGCAATCAGAATCACTTTGCAGGTTGAGATCTGATTTTCACTAGTACCCTGAAAAGAAGAGGAAAGGGGAAAGGCATACAGGAACTTCCCTTTCCAGTCCAACAGAAAGGCGTCCAGGGGGACTGAGCCCAGCACTGGAGGCCTGCAACAAAATAGAGGAAGTTGGTGGTTGTCTGGGGCTGCAAAAAGATCTATCTGAGGGGTGCCCCATCTGGCAAAGATGGACCCCAGCGCCTGTGGATTCAGAGCCCATTCGTGATGGCCCTGAGAAATTCTGCTGAGGGCATCCGCCAGGACATTGTCCTTCCCTGGGAGGTGAACTGCTATCAGGGAGGTGTTCAGGGAGTAGGCCAGAGACCACAACTTCATTGCTTCGGTGCACAAGGCTGATGACCGAGTGCCCCCTTGCTTGTTGATGTACCACATTGTGGTGGTGTTGTCTGTCCTGACTTGAACCACTTTGTTCTGGACAGAAACTGAAAATACCTGAAGAGCTAAAAAGACAGCTCTGAGTTCCAAAAGATTGATGTGGAGCAGAGATTCCTGAGGAGACCACACTCCCTGAGTGGACAGGTCGCCCAAGTGAGCTCCCCACCCTAACAGGGAGGCATCCGTGGTGAGGGTGAGGGAGGGAAATGGAATGAAGGAACCTTTGTTTTAGATTGCTTCAGTCCTGCCACCAGTGGAGGGCCATGATCAGAGTTTGAGTCACTGGGACCAATTTGGAAGGGGGTCCTTCCTTTGAGACCAATAGGCCTCAAATGGAACTGAATGTCCCTCATCTGAATCTTGCTCCTGCACTACAGCTGTGGAAGCAGCCATGTGCCCCAGGAGTTGCAGAAAATGCCTTGCTGGTCAAGAGACTCTCAGGGTAAAGGAGGATGCCAGGGCAATGAGTCTGTCTACCCTTTCCGAGGGAAGAAATGCCCTGGCTAACTTTGTGTTCAATTCTGCACCTATGAAAGTTAGGACCTGAACTGGTTCCAGAACTGACTTTGGTAAATTTAGCAGGAATCCCAGGGAAGTGAGAAGCTGCTGGGTGACTTGCAAGTGGGATTTCACCTGATCTGGAGACTGACCCACAATGAGCCAGTCATCCAGGTAGGGAAACACGGCAACCCCTTGCCTTCTTAAGTGAGCCACTACCACAGCTAGACATTTTGTGAATACCCTTGGTGCAGAGGTAAGGCCGAAAGGCATTGCCCTGAACTGGTAGTGGCCTGAGGGCAGTTCGAACCTGAGGTACTTTCGGTGAGAAGGCCTGATCAGAACATGAAAATAGGCATCCTTGAGGTCCAGGGAAGCTAGCCAGTCCCCTGGCCTTAGAGAAGGCAATATCATTGCCAGAGTCAACATTTTGAACTTTGGTTTCAAAAGATGCTTGTTCAGGTACCTTAAATCTAGAATGGGCCATTCTTGTCTTTTTGGGGTAAGAAAGTATCTTGAATATAGCCCTTGCCCTGATGGCAAGGAGGGACCCTTTCCACTGCTTTGCAGTCCAGAAGAGAAGAAACCTCTGCTTCCAAAGCAAGGGCTTCTGAAGGATTTGCATGGAAAATGTCTGGCTCTCATCTTTGGAAACTGTTTGAAGCTGAGAACCAGACCCTGGCTTATTACCTCCAGAACCCATCTGTCCGAAGTTAAGGACAGCCAGTTCTGGCTGAAATAAGCCAACCTGCCCCCCACTGGTACAGGAGAATCGGCCCTGGGCACCCCATCAGGGTGCCTGCTTGACAGCAGCCTTAGGCTGAGGGGAGGGGGACGGTTTACTTGTGCCTCATCTACCCCTGCCTCTGAAGAAACCCCTCTGCGCAAAAGCAGAGGAGGCTTGAAATTGGTAAAAAGGCCTGTGGAAAGGCCTGCCACTACCTCTGGGAGCGTGCCTTTGTGGAGTGGCATGCCTCTCCTTAGCCTGGGCACTTTTGTAGGTAGTTCTGAATTCATCCATCTTTTTCATATAGTTTTCTGTTTGTTCCCCAAACAGAGAATTTCCCACTACAGGAAAATCCATAGCCTTTGACTGAGTATCCTGGGACAGATTAGTGCATCTGAGCCATGCCAACCTATGGAAAGCTACAGAAGTGGCCATGACCCTAGAGGAACATCATTAACATCAACAGCAGTATGAAATTGAACTTTAGAGGCTTCAATGCCATCAGCAGCCACCTGTTCCAACTCACTAGCCAGCTGGCCATGGGCCTGCTTGGCTAACTCAATATTGTGTCCCATCTAGATTTCTGATATCTAGCTACATAAGCCATATAATTTGCCTGCCTGAGTCCCAAAGAAGCTGCCATATACTGTTTTTTCGCCATGGCATCAATCTTCCTGGAATCTTTATCAGGAGGATGTGAGGCCAGGAATATAGCCTGTCACAGGCTGCAGCATGCCACACCTACATGACTACACTGTTCAGAGGAAGTCTGTATCAGAGCCTGACAAAGTATACCTTCTGTCCATTTTTTATCTACAGGAGGACAGAATGAGGATTTTTAAATCTTTGTTGTTTGCTTCCTAAATGACTTATGCAAAGGAATAGACAACCTCCTAGACTCTGGTATATCCATATTTCTACATAATTAGGCTCCTCTTGCTCATCCACAGCCTCCTTTAAAGGAAGCTGGAGGGTTTCTACAACCTTTGTAAAACATAAAATGAGAAGGGACTCAGACAGAATAGGAGGAGATTCTAAAGGTCTGTCTGGAGAAATGTCCGGTTCAATGGGCACGTCAGACCCTCCCAGCCACACATATATTGATCAAATTCTCCTCCCCTCCTGTGGTCTTAAATTCCTCAACATCATACTCCTGAACCACTGGAACTGAATGAACCAACTTTACCAACTGTTGGTGGTCTGACAGGTCCCTGAGACAGTGACTGGACAATCTGAATGGCTTTAGCTTTCTCTGCAGCAGTTGGAGAGACAATTTGGACCCAAACCTACTGATTTCTGTCTTTTAACTGGGACTGGTTCATCTGAACCAGCCTTTCTTTGCCTGAGGGTCTCGCCTGGTCAGAGGGCACTCCTCTGGTCCAGTGGGTGCTGGACTGGGCTGGCCATCCGGTCAGTGGACTTTTGGCCTCTCGTTCCCTGAGCCGGCCCAATCTCTTTCCAGGGTGGCTGCAGGGAATTTTACACCTGGCAGTCTGACAGGGAGGTGGTCAGCCCCAGACAATAGACACAGAGTGGTGTGTGGGTCAGCCTTGGCAAAGGCTTCCCCACAGACATCAGATGTTGAAACCAGTGGGCCGGTTTTCTTTGGTTTCTCAGACATAATGCCAGCCTATCCAAAACTTGCCCTTTTGATGGCAGTGCCAGGCAAGACACCCTTATGGGTTCCTAACCATGTCACGGGTATTTGAAAACCTATTTAAAAATCAGGTTTTTTAGAACCGATAAGAACTGGAACCGCACTCTAAAAGCCCAACCAAACACTTCAAACGTTAAAATCAGTAAACCCTTGGTTCAAACCGAACCGATAATTGAATTTCCACACAGACTTTAAATTTGTACTTCGATTTACCAGATAGAGCTTTTAACTGAAATGCGGTAAAATAAATATTTTGCCGGTTCAAATGAACCAAAAATACTCGCTTGAACCGAGAATGAACCGAGGCTGAGACTGATCTCCGAAGCGACTGTTCAGTGAAGCGGAGTAAAGAATCTGACAGTTTCATTTGAAACTGGCCAGATAGAGCTTTGGCACAGCACCCTCGTGCTGTAGAACTCCAGATCCTCTGGAGTTAACTCCTTCCTCTCCGGGGCAGTTCAGCTGCAGTGGCTGACTGCTATTGTTATAATATAGCAAGACTTCATGGTGTTTGAAGCAAGTGTTTTATAGCAAACTCATCAGAACAGCTAATATTTTTTAAGGCAAGCTACCTCTTGCTGGGAGCTACAATACTGAACATAGGATTTGCAAGAAAGCGAGTTGTGCTCACTACAGAGGGAGGTGAACCTTGCAATTGTCTTTGGTTTGTAGCAGATATTCTACAGGTGGAGGCTACTTCTAATTGAAAGGTGAAATAAGGAACTTAATCAGAAAAAGACAGTCTTGTTACAATTCTTAAGATTTTCAGTGCAGGAAGAGTTTAAAGCACAGTTGACTTATTTTGGGGCTGACTGCTTTCAGAAGCACAAACCACCAGGCTGTTTTGGGGCTGGGGAGGTTTACCTGTGTCTGACTTGGATGTCTTGATTTTTCTCTGTTTGATTAGCAGGGGATTTGCTCTGTCAAATTGTTGTGTATGGTATCTTGCTGACAGGAAGGCACTCATCGCAGCAGTGGGTCAGAGCTCTTAGCTGATTGTTTTGTGAGGGCACAGTTTAGGCCCAACCCCTTCCCACCCCTCACCCCACCCACCCCTGGAAATAGTTCCTTTATACCTGGGGTTCTGACATCATTTCCTCAAGAGTGCAAGGTGCATATCAATGTCATATCCTCTCTAGCACACAGCACTGAAAATATAAGCATACACATTGTATAATATATATATATTTCTATATAATAAACCAATCTCACACACACATACACACACAAACACTCACACACACACACAAAAGAAAGTACATAATCATGTGGGGAGTAGTGCAATGTAATGGCTATGGGGCAGCAGTCTTCCGGGAGACTTTCTGGAGGCTGAGATGCTGCCCAATTTGCAGACAACTCTCTACCCTGAGGGAGGAATTTGCCCGTCTTCAGGCCACACTGGACAGCAGTAAGGAACCTTCCCCAGGCCAGACTGGATGGATGAAGGAACCTCCCCATCCAGGGAGCACCAGAGCCACCACCACTGCCTCAGAGGTTGCAAAGAAAGCACAGTAGTTGGACCACAGTGGGCTCAGGAGGGTGAGGATGGTGGAACAGAGGCACACCCAGTCAGTTGTTCCACCCACAATCCATACACTATTCTGGGAGCACAGCCCCCTATGGATGCACCCACAGAGGAGATTAAGGAGGCTGAGGACACCTGGCACAAGGGAGGCCCACAGGAAGGAGGCAGAGGACACCACAAGGAAAGGAAGCAGCTACTGGTGGGGGACTCAATTATTAGGGGGCTAGAACTGGGGGAGCAGGGAAAACTGAAGTAAGGTGCCTGCCTGGTGCCATGGCTTGGAGGGACAGGAAGTGCATCCTCAGGATCACGAGAACAGCTGCACGAGTCTGAGCTGGACATCATTGTCCACCTAGGGACAAATGACTTGGCTCAACATGAGATTAGAGCAGTGCAGAAGGACTTTGTAGAACTGGGAGGGCCTAAGACAAGTAGCACACACAGTATCCTTCTCAGAGGTGCTGCCTGTCAATGGCATGAGTGAGGCGAGGGTACTTTGCACCATGCAGTTTAATGAATGGTTGAAAAAATGGTGTGGAACACAGGGTTTGCTTCATTAGTGACTGGGGTTCCACCTGAGGGACACCAGCCTATACTGGCAGGATGGTCTGCATCTGTCCATGAAGGAACAAGTCTTTTGAGCAATCGGTTTAAATGCTTCATTGGCAAGCTTTTAAACTAGTCAAGGGGAGGCACTGATAAGCAGCAGGAAAATCCCAGCCTCTCCCTACAAAACAGGGTAATAAATGAGAAAAAGACCAAGGTAGAAAGGTCAGTGGGGGATGCTGCAACTGAAGGTAAAGCCATCAAAAAATGGAAAGCAATGAGTACCAATGCCCGTAGTCTGAGTAACAAGCTTCCTGAATTAGTGGCCTTGATGGAGGAGGAACATCTGGATATCGTGGCAGTCACAGAAACATGGTTCACACAAAACCATGACTGGGACGTAAACATACCAGGATACACTATCTACAGGAGGGACAGAGAGGGTAATAGAGGAGGAGGAGTAGCTCTTTACATAAGGGAAGGAATCAAAGCAGCAGAACAAAAGGGAAAACAGGTAGGAGAAGAAGCACTGTGGGTAAATTTGGAGACCAGCAATGGCACCACAATCCACACAGGGGTTGTATACAGACCCCCTTCTCAGGGGGAGGAAATGGACAAGGAAATGATAGAAAGTATATTTAGTAAGGCAGAAAAAGGGGAGATATTGCTGATGGGTGATCTGAATATGCCAGATGTTAACTGGAGTGCAGTTGCAGCAGCCATTTCGAAGAGTGGGCTTATTCTAGATGCCCTACAGGGGGCATGCCTTAGACAACTAGTACTGGAGCCCACTCGAGAGGGAGCAATCTTAGACCTGGTTCTCTCAAATGGAGATGAAGAGGATCACAGATGTAGAAGTGGTAGCCATCTGGGAACTAGGACCATCGAACAGTATGGTTCACAATAAACACAGCAATAGAGTCAAGCCATACAAAGGCAAAGGTACTGGACTTTAGGAGGGCTGACTTTGTAAAATAGGTGAGTGCTAAAGAATTCACTAGCAAATGGGCAGGAAGGAGGGGTGGAAGAACAATGGGGAATAATAAAACTACCATCACAGAGGTAACTAGCCTTGTGTGAAGCAAATAAACAAAACTAAACAATGTAAGAAACCACTATGGTTCTCAAAGGAAGTGGCAGTGAAGGTTCAAGAAAAAGAAAGCTTTCAGGAAGTACAAGGAATCACAGAAGGAGCAGGACAGAGAACTGTGTCAGTTAAAGCAAAGGAAGCTGGGAAGGCAGTCAGAACAGCAAAAGGCCCAAACTGAGGAAAGATAGCCAACTCAGTTAAGAAGGGAATAAAACCTTTATAGGTACATCAGGGAACGAAGGAAGACCAAGGGAGGATAGTGAGGCTTAATAAAGGGGAGAGGGTGGGCAGAGGGTGACTGTGAAAGAGCAGAGATACTAAGAAATATTTTTGCTCTGTATTTACAAAGGAAGAGGGGGAGGTACCTAAAACAAACAGTAGAAACACTCTGGATACAGAAGTTGATACCAGCCCATTTACAGAAGAAAGGGTTCTGAAAGAACTCTTAAAACTGAAGGTGGACAAAGCAATGGGGCCTGATGGGATTAATCCCAGAATTCTAAAAGAACTAAGGATGGAATTAGTGACACTACTGACTACCCTGTTTAACAAATCATGGGAGGATGAGGTGGTACCTGAGGACTGGAGGAGGGCAGATGTGATTCCTCTTCACAAAAGTAGGAGCAAGGCAGAAGCAGGAAACTACAGACCTGTTAGTTTAACCTCAGTGGTAGGGAAAATGATGGAATCACTTCTGAAGGAAAGAATTGTCGAGTATCTAGAGGCCAGAGGGCACAGGACCCAAGGCAGCATGGATTCACAGTGGAAGGTCATGCCAGACAAATCTGATAGATTTCTTTGACTGGGTGACCAGTAGTAGATCAGGAGGGGCTGTGGACATGGCCTGCCTAGACTTTAGCAAGGCATTTGACACAGTCCACAAAAGATTAATATACAAGTTAGCTAGCCTGGGAGTGGGTCCCAAGATGACAGCCTGGGTAAAAATTGGCTGGAGAATAGGACACAGAGAGTAATAGTAAATGGAGTCCTCTGAAGAAAGGGGAGTTACTAGTGGGGTACCACAGGGTTCAGTATTGAGGACCGGTCCTCTTCAATGTCTTTATAAGCGACATTGCAGAGGGACTGGAAGAGAAATATGTATCTTTGCAGATGACACAAGATCTGCAACAGAGTTGATGCACAAGGTGGGGTGAAAAGGATGAAAAGGGACTTGGCAAGGTTAGAGGAATGGTCAAATGTATGGCAGCTTAGATTCAATGCTAAGAAGTAAGGTAATGCACCTGGAAACAAAACCCAGGGAAGAGTACACAATGGGGTGAGATACTAACAACAACAAAAATGGAAAGGGACCTGAGGTAGTCATATCAGATGACCTAAAGGTGGGCAAGCAATGTGAGAGGGGCAGCAAGGAGGGCTGGGGAATACTGGGATGCACAGGAGAGACATCACCAGCAGAAAACAGGAAGTTATTATCCCTCTGTACAGACAGCTGGTCATACCCCATCTGAGTACGGTGTGCAGTTCTGGAGACCCAGTCTTGCAAAGACATAGACAGGATGGAAGCTGTCAGAGGAGGCAACTAAAATGGTGCAGGGTCTGCACGAAGACATATGAAGAGACTTAAGGAGCTTAATATGTATAGCCTCGAGGAAAGGAGGAGAGGGGACATGATAGAAACTTCAAGTACCTCAAAGGAATCAACAAAGTCAAGAGGGTAGCATCTTTCAAAAAGGTGTGCAAGAACAGGGGCACAATTTGAAGATGAGGGCTCAGAGGTAATTTAAGGAAGTATTTTTCACAAAGAGGGTTGTGGATGCATGGAATGGCCTTCCGAGGTCATCGTGGAGTCAAAAACAGTGGTGGAATTCAAGCATGCATGGGACAGTCATAAGGCAATTCTAGGGGGTGGGGATAGAAAGAAGTAGGCTACTGGTTAACTAGGATCTGCAGCTTATCCAGTAGGTAGGGAAATGGGCAGACTGGGTGGGCCAAGCGGTCCTTATCTGCCGTCAAATTCTATGTTTCTATGTTTCTATGTCTCCCGGTGCGACCTGGGGGGAGGGTACAAGGGGAGGAAAACATGCAGGTCATCATGTAAGCATAAAACAGATGGCAGCTTACACAGGAAGAAGAAATTATTTGGTAAATCAATTTGTAAGAGACTGCTAAAAGCATGTGCTCTGAAACTATAGGTAGCTGTTATACATACATTCAATGCTTGCATATATTTGTGGAGATCAGGTGGGTGCTGTAGATTGACCCAAAGGCTAAAACTAGGCATGCCAGAGAGTGTGCAGGGTGTGAGCAATAGATTTTTTTAATTTTATTTTATAAAAGGAGTTATATAAAAATAGCTTTATACGCCATCTACCAGACAGTGGGAATTTGGGATTGGGGGGGTGGGAATTAGATTATTTTTGCAGTCACAGTTTACAGCAAAGTAGTTTGTCAGTACAATAACCAGGAAATGTGTAGAGGAAGAGTGACAAATTTGAGGGGAAAGAGCATTCCAGAGTTTTGGGAAACAGTGTGAGAAGGCTGTTTGTCCAGCAGAGGTCTTACTGCTGGGAATATTTAGAAGTCGGGGTCAAGGAATTGGAGAGCGTGAGGAGGGGTGGGAGCTGCCATCAACATAGAGGATAGGTAGGAGGAGAGAGCATCAAGCTAGAATTTTGGGACAAACTTGGAGCAGTGCAGTTTACAGCAATTCTCTAGGGATGGGAAGGTGAGGGAGCAGTAAAGATCAGAGTGGTGGGAACGGGGTGTGGCATCTAGGGTGAAGCGGCAGAATGTGTTGAAGATGGGGTCTAGTTTAGACAGGGTGAATGTAGGTGCCACACTATAGACTGTGTCACAGTAGTCTATAGAAGGGAGGATCATTTGGTGAACTAGTTCCTGTCTAGCCAAGAAAGGGAGGCTAGAGCAGTTTCTGTAGAGGGCACCAAGCTTGGGGCATAGTATTTTGATAATTGCATCAATGTGGTCAGAGAAGGTAAGGTGATGGTCGAGTCATACCCATAGATACCAGAAGGAAGTGACATCCTCCAGAGTTGTCCCATCCAGTGTGCAGTAGGAGGGGAGTGAGGGAAGCCAGGCTGAATGCTGTCTCATGCTGAAGAACATAGTGACAGTTTTTTGCATTGAGGGAGAGCTGATGTGAGCTGAGCCATAGCTGGACTTTTATGAAGTCTGTCTGGAGATTTAATGCTACATCTTCATGGGAGGAGCCGGTGGAGAATAGGATGGTGTCATTGAGAGGAGAGTTGAGGCACATGAGGTAAAGTATGTGTTGAACTTGGCTGCCACCACTCCTGGGTCAGAGAAGAGTGAGTTGTTTACTTTAAGGAGCAGTGCAGGGTTAACAGCTGGGAAGGGGTAGAGGAGGGAGTGAATAACCTTCCAGAATTTGGAAGGGCAGTTTAAGTTTAACTGGAGGGAGGAGTTAAACTATTCCGTTTTAGTGAGCCGGGTCACTCTGGTGCCTTGTTTCTTTGCACCACGGTACTTGTGATCGCGTAGAGGCGAGGTTTATGTGTGCCATGCTTTACACGGCATTGTGACAGGCTATAAGTTCTTGGGTGATCCATGGTAGGTGGTTGCCGTGTACCCTTGAGCAATGCAAAGGGGCAAGGGCATTCCAGACATCTAGGAACACATCATGAAAGTGTAGAAGGACAGCATCAATGGAGCTGGCTGAAGCTGGTGTGGACCAGTTTGCGAGGGCTATATCTTCAAACACAGTAGCTAGGTTGAGGGATTTATAGGAGTATTGAATTAGAAACCTAGGTGCTGAAGTGGGATGGTGAATTTTCCTGCTCAGATAAGTTATGTGGTGGTCACTCCGAGAATTGGGGAGCAGACCAGATTGAATGACACGATGTGGGTGGGAGGTGAGAGCCCTGTCTATTAGAGAGTGGTTTCTAGATATGAGATTTAGACGGGTGGGCTCAGAGATGGATTGTACCAGGTTTAAGGCCGAGATGGCAGTACGGGTTTTGCTGAGGGACTGAGATAACCAGTTGCAGTTAAAATCCCCCATAATATATAAACCCCCTGTGGGGTTAGGGAGGAGAGTTATGAGAGCAAGTCGGTGACAGAAGATGCTGGCAAGCTTGGGCGGCGGTATACACCAGCAATGTAGAAAGAGAGTGAGAAGTGTAGATCCAGTTGAATTAGTAATAGTTCATGTGCTTGAGGTTCAGACTTAGTAAGAACAATGGAGAAGTGCAGTTTGGTCTTTACATAAATGGCCACACCGCCACCTCTGCTAGCCCTTTCCTGTCGAGTCATGGTGTAACCTGGAATTGATGCTGTGGGTGCAGCAATATTTTTGTTTAGCTATGTTTTGGACAGAGTGAGGATGTCAGGGGTGTAGTGGGCTGCAAGTGCTTGAAGAGAGTCTAGTTTGGGGGCAAGACTTCATGTGTTTAAGTGCATGAGATGCAAGCCGCGTGGGAGGGGGGTGCTGTTGTTGTGTGCAGGTGGGTTTTGAGAGGGACCGGGTGAATTGTGCAGGAAGGGGGTGTGATGGGGACCTGGGTTCAGGTGTATGTCCCAAGCTGCAAGGAGCAGGAGGGAAATAGGAAGGTAGTGACCAATAAGTTTTAGCCACCTATAGGTGGTGGAGCGCCATTGGGTATGTGAATGCTGGCGGCTGTGGGAGACACTATGTGAGCTAATTTGTATCAGGATCAGCCAGTTTAGTGATGGAGGAAGAGGAAGAGGGAGAGGCACATGTTGGAGGGGGCCCATATGAGGTTGTGGGATGTGGAGGTTGCAGTGATAAAGGGGTTGTGTAAGCTCAGGCAACCAGGGAGGTTGAGGTTTTGGGTAAGTTTGTGGCAAGTTGGAGAGGAGTGGATGGTGGCAGCAAATTAACATAGCAAGTAGGGGTAGGAAATCCAGCACTAGAGTCATGGTTTGAGGCATGCACGAACAGTATTTTAGTAGCACAGATTGAGGGAAACATAGACAGCGTAAAGGTCATGGCTGAGCACAGGCTGCTGACAGTAGGATGTCAAGGCTAGACAGTGACAGTGACCTCTAGTGGCTAATTTATATAAGGAGCAGGTGGAGATCTAGGGAGATAGGTTTTATTGTTTACGGTACCTCTCTCGAGAGCAGGCACTATAAATACAATACCCGCTAAGAGGGAGGGTATTGGTGGGGGGAGCAGTCACAAAGTGACTGCAGGGAAAAACTTACTCCTGTGTTTGAAATTTTCCTTGGAGGAAAAGCAGCTGCTGCAGATTTGTCATACTTTTAGTGATTCGGAGGAGTGGGGAAGGCAGTTTGTACTTGGCCCTCGCAACCCTCGCAACCCTCAGAGGATCCTTCCTAGTAGCTGTGGAGACAGAAGGTAAGTCAGTTTTATTTATACAGCCCAGGCCTTAATAAGCATATAGAAAGGAGCAGTTGTTGACGTACATTTGAACTGACCTATCGGAATACGTAGAGAACACGCACTTCCCAACAGAGCCCAATTTTGAAGTTGCTAACAGTAGCTCTAAATCAGTTTCTGCAGTTGCTAACAGTAGCTCTAAATCAGTTTAAACAGGGCTATAGGATGTGCTACCAAATGCTGCGGTGCAAAAGCTGGCTGTGATGCTAAGCGAATAACTTTGAATGAGAGCACAGTTAAAAATCTGACTGCGGTTCTGAGGCCGGCTGTATTTCTACAAAGTAGCTTTATCCTCAGATCTTTCTCACAAACATTAGTGTTCAAGGTTTTGTTTCCTATTTTGCAGTGTGTTTGGGATTGTTATTTTCTAAGTGCATCACGGCACACTTGTTTCTATTCCATTCCATTCCATATTTCACTGCCCATTCCATTATGCTGTTTAAAATCTCTCTGGTTGTTTTCCCTTTGCTCACATGTTAAACAAATACCCCTATTTTTTAATCATCTGCATATTTGCTAATCCAGTTATTAATATTCTGGTCAATGTCTGCAATAAAGATTTCAAATAATACTGGCCCTAGTATGGAACCCTGAGGCACCCACTTGTAACTCTGCTCTTTCTGGATAAGAAACCATTGATTTTCATACACTGTGCCCTATTAGTTAACTATGCAGTTATCCAATTTGCTTGTATGGTGTCTAAATTAGGGCTGTGCAATACCTTTTCCTGAATATTCGGCCGAATATTCGGTATTCGGGTCCCAGGTATTGGGTATTTGTTATTCGATATTCGGTTTTCTGCCAGAAAAGGTGTTTTTTTCAGGAAACTTTAAAAAGGCACTTTAACAACACCATTAATCACCCATTGAACCTGTTGTACCATATACACCTTAATGACACTTCAATCACCAATGCAGAGCTCTCTCACTAATGCAACACAAGCTACATGCGGCATGCTTGATCCACCACACCACACACATAACACTCCGAAAATGACATCAAGCATTGCATTGGGTGAGCACTGGAGGATGTTCATAGTCACAGACACAGGGTAGAATGTGCTTTGGACATGGGCATAGGAATAGCAGTAGCAGTGGCTGCCGTAGTAGTGACAACTGAAAGGGTGGCTGCGGAAGAATGGTACAGGTGGTGGTGGGAAGCACAATGGCTGTGGATGTAGCAGCCATAGTGATAGCAGTGGGAATACTGGTGGTGGTGTCTGCTGCTTGCTGCACAAAGCATGTATGCTCTAATGCCCTCCTACTACTGCACAAAAGGATGTGACAGTGAATG
This sequence comes from Neoceratodus forsteri, assembly GCA_016271365.2. NCBI lineage: Eukaryota > Metazoa > Chordata > Ceratodontiformes > Ceratodontidae > Neoceratodus > Neoceratodus forsteri. The sequence goes on from CM028130.1 coordinate 288,551,173, forward strand.
TACAGCTGGAACAGGTGGTGACACCAGTAGTAGTAGTTCTACTGGTGGTATTAGTAGAGGTAGTACTATTCCCAATACTACAAGAACTAAAAGGCTTGCTTGGGGAGAAAAATATTTGAGCCAGTCAAGTAAAGAAAGACACCTGTCTGTTATTGTCTATGTAGTCTATCTCACCACCTTCTCTGGAATTGTATTATGTATCAATAATACACAGCAGAGCAAGACAAGATGCAGTTCAGTACTTTGCAGTAAATGACATTGCAAAATATTGGATGAAAAGTGGGCTTAATTGCCATTGAATTACACTGCTCCTTGCAGCATACTGCAGCATTTTGCAGTAATTTTGCAAGATACTGCACTGCATATTGTCTGGCACCACTGTATGAACAATGTTTTATAATCCTGATGCAGTGTTTTATCCTTGGGCATGTTAGTTTTGGATTGTTTTGTTACAAGAGCATCTCAGTCTCATTTATTATAATGTCACTTATTTATGGTGTGTGTTTCTTTAGACAGTATAGTACAGTGGGTTAAGGCTCTGAGCTGCAGATCTAGAGACCTGGGTTTGAATCCCACAGCCACCTAGGTGCATACTGTGTGATCCTGAACAAGTCACGTTACTTCCTTGTGCTCCCAGATCACATCTGGACAAAAGCTTTGGCTTAGTGTACAACTCCAGGTTAAACAATGTTCCCTTTCCCCTTCCCTTCCCTTTAAGTGTTGTATAATCATAGTGTGTTTGTATACTCCTAACATGCCCTCTGACAAAGACCAGGTTCTGGTCAAAGCACCAGGGCTCTATTGGCATCCTACAGCCTTAGCACAAATAAATGTTTTGCAACTTTATGCTTCACTGCTCTTAACTGTATTTTGTTACTGCCCCAGTGCTTCCTTCATTCTGCGTAGATTGTTTGGGGGTTTGGCAGCCCAGGGACAACACCAGTAGTAATTTCCTAGATGTGCTGTAAGTTTGTAGGCCTATCATCCTGTCCTTCATCACTTGGGGCCAAAGGTGCAGATGCTTTGCTGGGGATAGACCAACCATGTTTGCAAGGTTGCTAAAGACATGATGGATCCGGTCACTAGTGGTTACTGTCTAATACACAAACTATTACTACTTAGTGCCTGTGTGTGTGTGATTCTTTTCTTAGTGCTTGTGGAACTAAAGTAATATGTTGAACTTACCAGTTATACTGTACCACTTAAAAGAAGCAGTAAATAAAAAAACATTGCTACTAAGATGGGAGAAGAAAAGGGCAACCTTTTTAGTCAAGCATGGAACTGAGCAAGGAACTGACAGATGACATATAGTCAACTCAGTGAGACAAGCCTGCCCCACTAAGTGCAATGGTTTAATTAACAAAACAACAAACAAACAAAAAAATGCATGTGCACAGCTGTACATACACAAAGCACAGACTCGGGGGGGGGGGATATATTTCACATGCACAGGTTAATTGTGTGAGTGGGCTATGGAAGTGAGGAGGGGGGAGTCGGCCAACACACTCCTCATGTGTACAGGGATCCAAGCCCGGAACCAGAGGACTAACAATAATAATTGAGTCAAGCCTGACTGGCATAGGACTGAAGAAGTTTATTTCAAAGTTTGTGTGCACACATGGGGCCCAGCCTCATGAAAAAATATAAGCATGCACATGCAGGGCAAAGCCTCACAAAATCAAATATCATACATGTACACAGCAAATCATGAGCAGTGACCTGCAGGAGGGGGAGCTATCAGGCACCCTCATCAGTTGTGCAGGGAACCAAGCCTGGAACCAGAAAGCAGCAAAAAAACCCCACAAAAATAAAATGTGCTTCACCCAAAAAAAATCACACTGGAGCTATGTCAGAGAGCAGCAGAGAATGGGAGTTAGCAGACAGCCCTCCTAGTCCCTGTAACTGAGTACAGCAATAAGAACAGAAATACCTGCCAGAAAAACAAACATAGCTTTTCTGACACTGATCATACAAATTATACTGACCCAAAAAAGCCTGTGGAGCAAAAATATATTACTTTTTTAACAAGTTTAAGGTAAACCCCAGCGTCAATTGAAAAAACAATTATGACTGACTTACCACACATTATGACTGATTTTTTCAACTAGTTTGACATTTCTGACTTCAACTAACTGAAGAAAATCCAACTAATTTTTTCAACTTTCACCATCATTGAATTTTGTTATGTAGTAGTTTGTCATACTTTTTTAACCTTGTATCTTTTTTTATTACAATTTTGACTATAAAAGTTAATAAAATGTATGGAAAAGTCCTCCACCCCAAAAACAATGGGGCACTCACACACACAGCCTTCACCTTCTGACATCATAAAATGGGGCTGCATGTGCCTCCGTGGGGGCATGTTGGTGGGTTAAGGTCAGAAAGCAACTCCGTTTTTAGTGTTTGGGATGTAGCAGCATTATAATGTCATAAATGGTCAGAAACAAAAGGAATTCTTTATGCCCCTCAACTCTGGGGCAGGTGAGGTATTGCATATGTTGGAGGGAGCAGCAACTAGTCAGCAGCAGCTAAGAAGCTGGCTGCTTTTAAAATGCAAATACAAAGTGCAGTGAAACAAATCTACACACAGTAGGGACCCACTAAAGCACAATAACCAGTCAAAACAACAACAAAATATACTAAGTCCCTGAAAGTAACAAGTTGAAGCAGGGCAGTAAAACAGTATACAGTACAGAAAAATAAGCAGCAGTAATACTAGTTACTTAGAAAAAGAACTGTGAGTCTAAAATACTGTATAGGTAGGGCCTCTTAAACATGCCACAGAAGCTAGAAGGTACCCTTTTGCAAATAGAGCTAACCATCAATATATGTTAGTTTACTAGTAGTCGTAGAATCTGTGAGAATAAAAACAGTTTATGGGAGGACCCCTAGAAATACCTCCTGTATGGTATACTGGTATGCCACCCTTACAGCGACACCAACCCAGCAAAATACGTATCTGTCGGCAAAATCAACACTTTGCCGACAGGTCGCTGTCTTGGTGTGCCTGAGACAGGGGCACGTTGTCTCCAGGTCATGCACCCCTCCCCCAAATCAACTCTGACTTGAGTTGAGAATCCAAATGATGGGGGGTCGGGAGCAGAGCCCCCCCCCCACATGGGGGGTTGGGGGGCTAACAGCCCCAATAAAAAACAGGACCGTGAGACACACAGGAATCATGTAGACCACAACTTGCAGTCGACTTGATTCCTGTCGCCGTAATGCCGGTCAACATAAAGAATGTCGAACCGGCATGGTAGAGCCAGGTATACCTGAACTGAGATGTATCCATAGCTTAAATTTAAAGCTAAAACAATTCATGCATTTTAAAAAAAAAACATTTTCTGACACAGTTTCTGAACTTGTTTTGGCTTTCAGCATGTACACTAATGTTTTTTTTAATTTTATTCATCTTTCCGTGAGGACTTTAATATTTAGTCTATCTGATTCCTACAGTGGCAATCAACAAACATTTTGTCCATTGGACCAGACCAACCTTGCTGCATGCTCTGGCCTTCTATTCATCCGAGACCTCACCAACTGACCACCTGCTTCTGGTCTGCTCCATGACCTCGTGGGGAGTCTGACTTATTCACAATGCCACCACAGTCAGAGAGAGTCCAGCCGAGCCACCAGCAGTAGATCGATGGTGATTGATCACCTTGGCTTTTCAAGTTCAGCCCCGTGCCCCCAAGCCCTCAACCAGCCAGACAAGCCAGCCCAGCATGCAGCAGACACACAGACAGACTGAGTAGTCTGTGAGAGACCATCTTCCTCCTTTCTACTGCACTATGCCCAGCCCTAGCGGGCCTTGCGTACACATCCCATACAGTACCTTGCTCATTGTAGCAGCCTGTTGCCAGTTCGGTCAGGTGTTGGGTGATGATTCGGCAGTGGTGGTGGGTGGCTCCATGGCTCAGGCTGCCACTGCTGCTCTACTCAGTGGTGGTGCTGGTGATTTTTGGAGCTGTGTGCTCTCTCCTCCCAACAAACACAGTCAGCCCCCAACCCAGATCCACGTCCCACTCCGGCACTCCACGCAGTGGAACTATTGCACCTACCACTCCTTCTCCTTGCCAACTCTGAAAACCTGACTGAGGCTAAGTGAGAGTCACCCAACGGGCTCAGCCGATAGGATCATGGGCTGATCCTGACCATGACCAGACCACTGACTTGCTGCCTTCACACGATTGCTGCTTGACTTTGCTGGAGGACTGACTGGGACCAGCACAGCCATGCACTAGTCTCTCTCTCTGGGCACTGGACACATCAGGACAGTGGACACAGCTAACTTATTTTTAAATTAATGGCTGAACAACTAAACTTCATCGGTGCAGAAAAATGCTGCTCGCTCTGTTGCCTATACACCAGCACAGATGCCTCTTCTCCTGACAGTCTCCTCTCCTACCAAGGCATGCCTTCCTTGCCATCTCATGCAGCCAGTCACAGGCACTCTCAAGCTCCTGGCTCCTCCTTTTATCTCTCCTAATTGGTGGACGTTTCATGTCCAGGAGGCAGGGGTGCATTTTATTGGCTGTAAGGCTGGGTGCTGGCAGTTGTGGACTGATAGATATTCACGGCCCCCCCGGCCCCCTCCTACCCCAGAACGAAAAAAAGAGAAAACACACTGCAGTGCACCACAAAAACAAACCTAGATGGGTCACGGAATCATCAACTGCAGTGGATTTCAGCTCCACTATTTTATGACTGCAGTCCAATGCAATTGCAACTGATTGCAACTGTATTGAATTGCAACTGACTATTTCAACTGCTGATGACTGCTCTGGGGTCTAGTTTATGGTCTCGGAAGTACTGCAGAGCAGCTCTCAGAAATCACTGTCTCCTGTCTTCTACCAGCTCAGAGTGAAGAAGTCACATGACGTGCTTGCCTTTGAGCTCCATAAATGGCTTTTGATTGGCCAAACAAAACTCTGTGAGACTTGGAAATCTCACCGAATAGTAGTTTCCAAATACTGGCCGAATAGTGAACTATTCGGGAAATGCATCCGAATAATCGGGAATCCTACTATTCGTGGTATTCGGAAAATACTATCCGGCCCATGCACAGCTCTAGTCTAAACCTAACAATTTAAGTTTTATCATGATTGCTCATTGAGGGACCAGAGCAAAAGCCTTTTTAAAATCTAAGTCAGTGACATCTATAAGGTTATTTTTGCCTAATTCCCTGCTGATATTTTCATAAGAGGTGAGCAAGTTTGTTAAACATGATCAACCTTTGCAAACGTATGCTGCTGTTTGTACAGTGTATCTGTTTTCACTCTATGTTCTTGGAACCTATCTTTAATCAGAGACTCTAACATTTTCCCAGGAACAGAAGTGAGACTGGTACCTGTAGTAGGCCTATAATCGCGATATCTGATTTTGTACCCTTTTTATGAATTGGAGTTATATGTGCATTCTTCCAGTCCCCAGGAGCCACCCCCTCCTTTATGGACCTGTAGTTTGGTGTTACTGTATTGTCACCCATTAAATTAAGGATGTTGTTTGTAATGCCATCCGGGCCTGGAGCTGTGTTATTTTTTCATTGAATAATTCTTCATTGTATTGTTTCCTGGTAATTGAACTAAGATCAGTTTGTTCCCCTGAGTGCAAGATTGTTAATATATGTTTTGAATAGACTTAAAAAAAATAAAATGTTGATTAAGATATTCAGCTGTCTTATCTGGGGTATTAATAATGTTGTCTACTTGTATGATTGGACCTAATGCAGATTAATTATTTTCTTAGTGAGTTGATATATCCGTAAAAGTAATTTAATTTGCCCTGTTTGCTGATTTTGCCAGAATTATTTCAAATGTTCATTTTTCTTTCTTTATTAGGTTCTTGCATTTATTTACCAAGCATTTGTACCTTAACCTGTTTTGCTGGATGCTATTGACCTTATAATTTCCAAATGTTTTATACTTTTGTTTTAGAAGCCCTTTAATCTTTTTTTGTCGACCATTTTGGTTTTCTACTCTTTTTATTATATTTATTTATTTTGGGGATGTACTTATTGTAGATTTTTTTTATTATGTTTTTGAAAATTAACCTTGCCTTTTTTACTCTTTGGCTCCCTAATATCTCTTTCTAGTTAATTTAATTAAGAGTCTTGTGCATTTCTATGGTATTGGCCTTTTTATGTAGTGGGATTTTTTTGAGCAGCCCATGAGCCTACTTTTGCATAGAGGGATTTCAAAATAGACATAACTTGGTTGCTATTTGCTAGTGATTCTTTTGTAATGCATTTTTATGTTTGCCATGCATGCGGTACAAGCAAACATATTGCAGTAGTACTGCTTTTGGATGGGTGTGATACTGTTTGCCCAATGCGGAGCAGTGTTTTCGGGGAGATTCAGTCTCACACCGATCACCAGTGAGGCTTAGTATGACAGAGTTTTTGTTTGCTGGGTGGAGACGGCACAAACTTGAAAAGGAATAGATGATCCAATCAGAGGTCAGCTATTCTCTTTGATATACACCACCCAACAAGCCAAGCTGATCTGTCAAAATTAGCCCGGCATGCGTAAAATGTCTGCTAGTTGTAAGAGTAAACCATGCTCTCACACATACATGGTTACATCCTGGGTTAAGGTTTTTGTTTTCTGTCTCCCCTCCACCTGACCCTCCATCTCACCACCCACCCCTCTACAAACATAACAGTGACACTGGGGGTGCCCAATCCCCCAGTGTCGCCACCTGGTATGTTAACCCCCCAGGTCCATTACTACACATGTGTGGTCACATCTCTGTCTGCTGTTTTTTTTTTTCTCTCAGCCACCTGACCCTTCTTCTCAGTGCCCACCACCCCACCCCCACAAACATAACAGTGACACTGGGGGTGCCCATCCCCAGTGTCATGATCCAGAACCATCGGTCCTCCACTACCGTGCATGCAGTCACATCATGTGCCAGTTTATTTGTTTTTTCCCATGCCCACCCAACCCTCCTCTCAGCACCCCACCACAAACAAAACAGTGACACTGAGGGGTGCCCAATGCCCCAGTTTCATGATCCAGAACAATCAGTCCTCCAGTACCGCACATGCAGTCTCACTGAGTGCCAGTTTGTTTTATTTTTTCCCCCTGCCCACCTGACCCTCCCTCTCAGCACCTATCACCCCATGCCCCTCTCCCATAAACATAACAGTGACACTGGGAGTGCCCAATCCCCAGGTGACATGATCCAGAATCTTGGGTCCTTTTTTTCTCTTTTTGTTTTAACCTGTGAAAGGAAAAATGTCCATCTATGTCTTTTGTGGCCATTAGTGTCCCCCCACCCAACCATCCCACTCAGCACCCACCACCCAACACCCCCCAAGCCCTTGCTTACCCACCATAAATACAATGCTGTCATCTTCTGTGGATCACAGACATGTCTTCACTCTTCAAAGCCAGAAGTTGTTTTCTGTCCCCCCCCCCAACCGACCCTCCCTCTCAGCACCCAACTGAAGTAACAGGTATGCAGTTCAATGGATTTCAATGCGGGTTTGAACTTAGTGGCATAACCTGGCCATTTTTGCATATTTTTGGCCCAAATTTTCAACATGTCTGTTTTGGGACTCCACATCATTAACAGTTGCACCACCATTAGGAAAATCTGTCCCGAAAGATGATGTTGTGGTCCCTGCATGAAATCACCTTTCAGGCAGGAGCTGAAATTTCTCTCTGCCCTTGTTTATGAGGCAGTTCTTAAGAAAGCTATGTTGAAAATCTGGTGCAAAAACATTTAAAAGTAACAAAGTTATGAGCCTATGTTGAATTTTACAAATGCAGGCTTGTAACTTTGGTAATTTTCAATATGTTTGCCCAAAATTTACAACATAGCCATTTCATTACAGCACTTCATGAATGTGACAGCTGTCATTTTTCAAATCCTGCCCAAAAAATATTTTTGCATCCTGAAAGGTAATTTCACAGTCCCTGCATGAAATCACCTTTCAGGCAGAAGTTGAACATTTTCTCTGCCCTTGTTCATGAGGTGGGGTCATAAGTAGGCCATGTTGAAAATTTGATATAAAAATATTTAAAAAAATTACAAAGTTATGAGCCTACATTGAATTTTACAAATGCAGGCTCATAACTTTGGTAATTTTCAATATTTTATACCCCAGATTTACAGCATAGGCATTTCTTTACAGCACCTCATGAATGCGACAGCTGTCATTTTTCAAATCCTGCCCAAAATGTGTTTTCGCATCTCGAAACGTGATTTCATCAGAAGGCAATGTTGACAATTTGGGACAAAAATATTACAACATAATAAAGTTATGAGTCCGTGTTCAAATTTCCAAATGCAGCCTGCTAACTTTGGTAATATATAACCCACACAGTGCATAACACATCTACTACCCCACCTCCCCAGCTTCTACACCAGTGGTGAACATCTGGCATTAACAAATGCTTGTTTTACCTTGCATTCACTTGAATCAACAACCAAGTCTAAAATATCCCCCCCCTTGTGGGTTCAGAGATATGCTGAACAAGGGAAAATTGTTTAATCATTTCCAAAAATGTTTTGGTGTACCCTGTTCTTCCTGATCATTCTTCCTGTTTATATATGGCTAATTAAAGCCCCTTGTGAGTATCAGATCTCCTAGTTTACTTGCTGACTGAATTTCCTCTGTTATAGCTGTGTTTTGTTCTTTGTTAGCATTTGGGGGTCTATAATACAGGCCTAAGATAATACCCTTTTTGTTTTGTGTGATGGCTTTATTTATTTATTTGCTTTTGGTAACCCGGAAAGTGCACTAGGCAAACATCTGCCTATTTTCAGGCATGACTCGGGAGAGTACACATCAAATACAGAGATACAGGTAGCAATACAGGGATAAACAAATACTTGGCACATTAGGTGACATACATAACAGTCTCACGGTACAACTGATGGATACATAGTAGTTGGGAATAAATAAAAACAGTTGAACATAATGCAAGTAAACATCATCATTCTCTAGTTGATACGAGGTTGAATACAGCCAGGATTGGTTTAACATAAGGCGTGTTACACAATAAGTTACAGAGTGGCATAAGTTCATGATATACAGCTCCATATGAATAGTTACAAGATGGAGGGGCAGAAACAGGAGATAAAGCAATAAGTGCCAGGAAGGGAAGGTTAGCTGGAAATAATCCATAATGTTTCTATCTTACCAGATTGTTTTGCTTTGTTTCATATGTAAGAATCCTCAATTATCTTTTTAATATATACTGCAATACCCCTCCTTTCTTGTGTGCCCTACCAAGTCTAAATAGTGAATAACCTGTGATAATTGTGTTCCATTTGCTGTACTCATCCCACCAAGTTTCAATAATAAATTTGATTTCTGGCTCATATTTATAAATTATGGCTTCTAATTCCTCCTTTTTTTGGTTTTGGCTATGAGCATTTATTAGGATGCATGACCAACCCGTATGTTTGTGTGATTTGCTTCCTCTTGTATTCGATGGGATAGGGGTGTCAGATTTATTGATAGACTTGCATCCTCCCTTTGCCTTCTGGCTCAGCTAGTTTAAATGCCCTGCAATTGTCCTTGATATTCTAATGCCTAGTAGCCTTGCCCCTCTTTTATTAAGGTGAAGTCTGTCTCTTATATATAAATCAGCTCTATTTAAAAAGGTTGTCAAATTTCTAATAAATTCACATTCTTCTCTCCTGCATCAGCTCATGAATCATGTATTCTTTCTTTTTATTTGATGCTGCTTGTGTTGGTTGGCTCTTGGGGCAGGGAGTATTTCGGAAAAAAATTGTCTTACCCGCTCTGTTTTACAGCTGTCTCCCCAATCTCTCGTAGTCGCTTGCAACTTCAAAATCTTTTGATTTACTGATATTTTTCATGCCCATGTGTGCTACAATCATGGGTTTCTCCCCAGTCCTCTTTAAAACACTTTCAAGTCACTCCATTAAATCATTAGTTTTAGCTCCTGGAAAACAAGTGACTATATTGTATTTATTACAGATAGTGGAGTCTGCATGTCTGCTAATAGAGTCACTAATAATGACTTTCTGAGGCTGTACTATTTGAGATGCAGTAGCTCTATGTCCTGCCTCATTTTCCGCAGGCAAGTTGGGGGAGTGTCTACCATTAGATTTTGTGAATTCCCCAGTACTGCATAATTGTTTTGTGTGCCAATGCAGAATGGGTCTGCTCTCTCTCTCTGCCCTCCTGCTATGCCTCAATATGTGAACAAGTTGAACAGTGTACCATTCTATACATTCTGTGCTTGTTATAGGGACGTCATTTTGATCTGACACCCCATGTATGCTGTTGTGAGCATTCAGAGTTTGTCTCTGGGGGTTCTGTTCTTCCCTTGGCCTTTTCCTATTTACTATAGCAGTGGTATTTTCTGTCACACTCAAGTGATTCTGCATTTTCTAATTCCAGGGTTTAAATGAATTCTTCCATGTGCCTGATGTTATCTGACAACCCCAGCTTCTCCATTAACCTTTCTAGCTCTTGCATGAGCATTTCGTTCAGAATGCACTTATCACAAATAAAAATAGGAGTTTCTTGGTCATGGCATTGATATTCACACATATTGCAATTAATATATTCCAGGAAGCTTTTCTTTTCCCTATACTGTGTGGGCGTTAGGCACAGATTACCATTTTCTGAAAGAAAATAAATGTGTTTATACTGGAGATCGATATCTAAGGGCGGCTGTCCTATAAAAGGTTTCGAGACGATAGTGATTTGCCTTGGGGGTTGTTCAGGTGTCCTGATGTCGAGTCTCTGGCAGTTTGTCAGTCTTCCATGGCTGACACAGCACTCATCTGTACAATGCCTGTGCCTACTCATGCTCATAGATACATAGATACATAGACAGTGTCGGCAGATAAAGGCCTATGGCCCACCCAGTCTGCCCATTTGAGCTTGTTAGTTCAGTTTATGTTTTCCTAGAAGTCTGTTGCCCCTTACTCCTGACCTCCAGGATTCCTTTATTTCTATCCCATGCATTCTTAAATCCCGTGATTGTTTCAGCCCCCACCACTTCCTCTGGCAGGGTGTTCCACTTGTCCACCACCCGTTCTGTGAAGAAATTCTTCCTCATGTTTCCTCTGAATCGTCCTCCTCCAACTTCATCCCATGCCTCTAGTCCTGGAACATCTTTTTCACTTAAAATAGTGTATTCCTGCACCCTGTTCCTCCCTGTAAGATACTTGTATGTCTCTATCATATCCCCTCTCTCCCTCCTCTCCTCCAGGGAGTACATGTTCAGTTCCTTCAACTTGTCTTCATAGGACTTGTGATGCAATCCATGCACCATCTTTGTTGCCCTCCTCTGAACCTTCTCTACCCTGTCTATGTCCTTACGTAGGTATGGTCTCCAGAACTGTACACTGTACTCCAGGTGGGGCCTCACTAGTGTCTTGTATAGCTGAATTATGACCTCCCTTTCCTGCTGGTGATGCCCCTGCCTATACATCCCAGCATCCTATTTGCTTTTACCTGTTGCCTTGTCACACAGTTTCTCTCACTCTGAGGTCATCAGAGATGATAACCCCAAGATCCCTTTCCTGCTTGGTGCATGCTATAGTCCTCACCCCCAACTGATATATTGTGCCAGGGTTTTGTGCCCCATATGCATTATCTTGCACTTCCTTGCATTGAATTTCAACTGCTAAACCCCTGACCATTCTTCAAGTTTCTGCAGGTCCTTCTCATTCTGTCTACACCCTCTGGTATGTCTACTCTGTTACAGAGCTTTGTATCATCAGCGAACAGTGAAATTCTGCCTTCTAGGTCCTGCGCAATGTCACTGATGAAGATGTTGAATAGGACCGGTCCCAGCACTGATCCCTGTGGTACCCCACTGGTCACGCTTCCCTCTGTGGAGTGACAGCCATTTACCACCACCCTCTGTGTCCTGCCACCCAGCCAGTTACTACCCACCACACTACTGACCTGCCCACACCCATATTCCCCAGTTTGTGTAATAGTCTTCCATGTGGCACAGTGTCAAAGGCCTTGCTGAAGTCCAGATAGGCCATGTCCACTGCCCTCCCTGATCCACCTCCCTAGTCACCCAGTCAAAAATTCAATGAGGTTGGTCTGACATGACCTCCCCTGGTAAACCATGCTGCCTTGGGTCCTGTAGTCCATTGACAACCAGATGTTCCACATCTCTCCTTCAAGTAGTGCTTCCATGATCTTCCCCACTACCAAGTGAGACTGACTGGTCTGTAGTTCCCTGCTTCCTCTTTGTTCCCACTTTTGTATAAGGGGACCATCTGCTGTCCTCCAGTCTTTGGGTACCTCCCTGTTTCCAGTGATCTGCTAAACAGGATAGCCAGAGGTTCAGCCACTACCTCTCTTAGTTCTTAAGGACCCTGGAGTGCACCCCATCTGGCCTCATTGCTTTATCAACTCTTATTACTTCCAGTTCTTTCAGGACCCTTTCTCGTGTAAAGGGACTTGTGTCCATTTCTGCACCATTTTCACCCCTTGTACTCCCTTCAGACCCATTACCCTCCTCTTCCTCAGTAAAGACTGAGCAGAAATACCTGTTCAATATGTCAGCTTTACTGTTGTCATCCTCCACGGGGCCCCCATCCTCCCCCTTCAGTCTCACTATCCTTCCCTTTGTCTTTCTTTTTTCACTTATGTAATGGCTCAGCTGCCACTCATAGGGGCATTGAGATTTATGGGTAGGAACATGGAAGTAGTGAACATTCTTCTGTGCAAAATCAAAAAGTCCCTGATGATGTACTAAAATTGTTAGTTAGCCTCCTTGGCTACTGACCATTAAAACTAAAGCCCCACTAAATGTTTTCACTATTTAGTGCTAAAAATGATCTTCTCAGTGGTGCCCTAGCAGTTCCCTCTGAGCTAGTAGGAAATACAAGCAACTCTTAGTCTCTCCTTTCATCCTAGTGAGCAGCACTCATGAAGCAGTCTCCTTTTCTTTGTATTTTATTTCAAACACATTACACATACCAGTGGGGTATTTGGGGGATAGGGTAAATCTGGCACAAAGCAACCACACATGGCTTTGCTAAAAATGCTTCCTAGGCAACAACCTCTGCCATTGTCCACCACCTCTCCTACTTCACTGCCCCTCACAGAGGCACTGAGATTTATGGGTAGGAACCTGGAAGTAACAAATGTTCTGTTAAAAATCAGTAAGTCCCAGATTATTTATTAAAATTGTCAGTTAACCTTCTCCCAGGCCACTGGCCATTAAAACTAAAGTAGGGGAATTTCCCCGGTACCCTGGCCAAATTTCCCCCCATTCACTAAAAATACCACCAACAGCTTAATCTGGTTCAAGATCAGTTGACCTTCATCTGTATCCCCCCTCCCCTGCATCGTGCCTGAAAATAAGCAGAATTTGTCTAGTGCACTTACCCGGTCAACAAAAATTAAATAAATTAAATAAATAAATAAAAAGCCCCACTGCTGGCCTGGTGGCATAGAGGATTGAGGCGCTGGTGCCTTACCTCAAACCATGCCGGTGACCCTGGTTCGAGAACGGACTCGAGATGCCAGAGGCTGGCAGGGGAAGGAGAGGATTGAGCATCCGTAGGACAGCTCTCCTCTCCTGGGGTGGGTTGTGGGTCAACGTCATGCTGCAGCATCCTCTGGTGGAAACCAGGAGCTCTGCAGATACACATAGGAGGGAACAATAGAAAAGTGGGAAATCCGCTTTGCTACCAACTGGATGATGGCTGCCGGTCCACTGCTGCTGCCGATGCCCTGAAGGAGACCATTCACCTCAGCAGCACCCTGGGGCCAAGTATGTGTGCCAGGTGCCCCCCTCAGAGGAGGCTCAGGAAGGGACAGGCGGAGCGGCTGGGACCTAGGCAGCCCGAAAGAGTGGTAGATCGCGAGGCATGAAGGGGAGAAAAAGAAATAAGACAAAAAAAAAAGCCCCACTAAAGATTTGCACTATTTAATGCTAAAAAACGTCTTCTCAGTCAGTGGGAACTACAACTCTCAGCAGTCCTCAGTCTCTCCTTTCATCCTAGTTATCAGCACTCATGAAGCAGTCTTCTTTTTTGCATTTTTCTGCTATGTTTAAAAACAGGTAATGCATAAGTACAAGTGAATATTTGAGGGATAGTATAAACCAGGCACAAATCACACACACAACTTTGCTAAAAATGTTTTTTAGGCACCTACCTCTGTCACTGTTCACCACCTCTCCTACTCAGCTGCTGCTCACAGAGGCACTAAGATTTATGGGTAGGAACTCAGGAGTAGCGAGCGTGCTGTACAAATTTAAAAAGTCCTAGACACTTTATTAAAATCATCAGTTAGCCTCCTCCTCCTTCTTGGCCACAGACTATTAAAACTAAAGTCCTACTAAAAGTTTGTACTATTTAGCCTTGATAGTAATATTTTCTCTAACAATCTCTAATTTAGTTGTTGATTTTTTTCCCTCTCACCAGCCAGGCCCTCATTCACACTGGCTACCCTAGCCCCATCATTTGGCTTCTCACAGACTTACCTTCTGACCTCATCCCCTACTCGTCTCTCCCCTTCCGTGGGGTGGCAGGCTGAGCTTCTCACCACTTGGACCAGGTCCCTGATGGAGGAGCACCACGTCATTGGTGCCGGGCCTGCAGAGAGCTGGTGCTCATCCTGCCAGGCTGGAGCTCTTTCCTTGTTCTGGTTCCCCTTGGGACACATGCAGTGAGGGTGTGCGTGCATACATACATATGCACATGACTATTTGTTGTCATGTGGCACCAGCCTGCATCCCCCCTCCGTCTATGCCTCTCTGACTACACTACCACCTGTAGTCACAAGGTGGCAGTGGAGCAACTGAGCTGACAGCCCTCTCTCCCCAGAGGAAAAGAACGTCTTCTAGGATGCTTGATCCTTCTACCCTCCCGACAACCTGCATCTGCACCTGAATGTGGGGCACTGGTGTCGCGAGCAGTAGTGGTACTGTGGCGCTGACAGGCCGGATTGATTTAGTTGTTCTCTCTGTTGTTTTTTTTTGTGTGTGTGTCTTTTGCATTTCTCTTGAATTTGTAGGATTGACTAAGAATCACATCCTAATCTTCACTACAGCAGACCCTGTTCCTCCTGCAACATACATGTAGTCCCACTATTTTATTTAACTTTAATTATATTTATTTGTTCATGTTATAAAAAAGCAGTGCACAAGCTTGAGTTAAGGCACTGTTAAGGTTATTTTACTACTTGCAGTTCTTTTCTTCCACATGCATAACTTGTGGCCAGTTTGGTTTATCTCCAAATACAAATACAGGGAATGGACGCCACAGATGGTAGTGCACAAAGAGGTCCCTCTTCACTTCAAAGGGTTATATTGTATGTTTTAAAACCTCACAAATAAGGATTTTATATTCTAAGAGAAATGGAACATATTCCAATTTGCATTTCAAGCACAGAATAAAAGTCATATGGTCCTCATTACATTTCTCTGACTTAAATGAAGCAGCACAAATTAGCCTCCCCATGACTCTTTGAATATTTATTTAAACTATGGATGTGCAGATAATATTCATATGGTTTCAGATTGTTTGGATGGTTGTGCTATCTAAATGAATTGATGGAACTGCCTAATGTTCTGTCCAATGCTGTTCCCAGATTTGTTCATGTTAAATAAGATTGCAAAGTGACTATACAATTCTTCTTGGCTGCTACCTAAAGACCTCTACCAACTGATGACCTTTCTCTGACTCCAAAGCAAGGCCCCAGATTAATCAGGCCCACTCCTTGCTGCTGACACCTAGACTTGCAACTTCCACAATAGCTGTACACTAGGACAAAAAGAATCCAGACAAGTTCTTGTTCTTCTTCAGGTTCTGCAAATTACTCAAATGTTTTAGTAAAACTAAAATGTCTAGAATCCAAGCATAAAGTTTTTGAACATGCTACGTTTATTCCTGCCCTAGCATGGAACCTTGCTTTGGTATTTTGTCCACAAGACAATATGGTTGTCTTCACTGAGCTCAGGTAAGGGAGAAGAATGGGTAAGCCAAGTTCTGGGACTGGGTGGCACTTGCTGGAAAAGGAGCGCATGTAGAAGAATGGAGGAAAAAGGTAAGCAAAGGGAGCATTTAGTTGCACTTTTCTGTGATGACTTAAAGACTCAAACTTAAACTTTGAGCCACAAAGTTCTATTTCTGCTTTAGGAACTCAAAACCAACAGTGGCAGGTGGTTCCTTATTTTTCAAGAAATGTTCTTCCACCCTTCCTAGCATATGCCAAGGTATGCCCATCACAGCCCATCTAAAACAGTCCTCCTACAACCCTACCAGCTATAATCCCTGGCATGATTCAATGGAGATTTCACTAGTCCCTACTAGCTCCAGAAGCTCCTCCTCACACCTTTCTGTGACCTCCTGGGCCCCCGTTTCATCTTCTGAGTGGTGGACATTGAAGCAGTGAACTTGGAGGAACTGGTGAATGGGATAAGTGGGACACTGAAGCATTGAACTTGGAGGAACTGTTAAATGGGATAAGTGGGACACAGGTGGATGACACAGTGGTGGCATGTGATGCTGCAAGTTGTGACAGCATTGTGGCAAACATTCTGCAGTGCGTGATGCAGTGGGGTGGGCAGGTGCAGTGTGTGGCAGGGTGTGGCACTCTGGGGCATCTGATCTTGGCCAACATCTATGCTCCAAACATAGATGACCCTGAATTTTTTCACTCCCTGAATCAACTCCTTCTGGATTTTAACACTGACCATTTCCCTGTCCATATAGGAGGGGATTTCAACCTCATTCTGGACCCTGTGATAGATAGTAGAGAGAACAGAGAATCTCATAAAAGGACAGCTTTTGACTCTCACCATCTCCTCTCCAAACATACCCTGCTGGATGTATGGAGAACTAGTCACAATAAGGAGAGGGATTTCACCTGCTTCTCATCCCATAGCTTCTCCAGCAGGATAGATATGCGGCTCATCTCCCACCCCTTATTTGAAATTTCCCCCTCACAAAGATTCACCCCATTATACTGTCCAACCATGCCCCCATAGAGCTCCATCTATTATGGGGACATAAGCCAAGGCCCTCTCCCTCTTCCTGCTGCCTAGTTCCAGTACTGCTCAAAAACGAGCAGTTCATACTCTGGCTGAAACTAGCCATCCAGGATTTCTGGACAAAAAATGATACAGGGGATGTATCTGATTCCACGCTATGAGAGGCCTTTAAACTCACCATTAAAAGTTGAATTATAGCCTACGCCATATACAGATATAAGGCTTGACAAGCTGAACAAGCTTCTTTAGAGAAGCAACTGGCTGCATTGGAGGCCTAATACAAGGCCTGCACCAGAGCACTTACTCCTCACACCCTCCAAGCCCAACTAAACAATACTAGATATAAACTAAATTAACACCTCACCAGAAAGGCAGAACTAGCCTTACTCCAAGTTAAACACTCCTACTGGGAGGGAGGGGGAAAATCAAGTAAACTGCTGGCATTCAGGCTCAAGAGTAGGCAAGCTACGAAAACAATCAAGGGCCTGAAGGACATGAATGGGATGGCTCATACCTCCTAGGTGGGGATTAACAAGATTATGTCCAAGTGTTATGAGAAGTTGTACTCCTTCCCCACACCCTCTGCTCCTTCTGATATCCAAAGCTTCCTCTCCAACCTCCCCATTCCCCTTCTCCCCCTGCAGGTGGCCTCTACCCTTGATGCTCCTATCTCTATGACAGAGATCCAAGCAGTCATCCATGCAATGAATCCTCATAAAGCCCTGGGAGAAGATGGATTCCCAATTGACTTTTACCAAGCCCTGGGGGGAAGCATTTCTCCATTTATTCAAATGGATTTTCAGGATTCCATAAAGGGAGTCATATTACCTGATACCATGTGGAAAGCAGCCATAACAGTTCTCCCTAAGAAGGGCAAAGATCCATCAGCCTCTGGTAGTTATAGACCAAGTTCTCTTATCAATGCTGATGTTAAGATACTAGCAAATGTATTGGCCACCAGGCTGGAAGGGTCCTTCCCAGGACTGATCCATCCAACACAAGTTGGTTTTGTCAAAGGACGGACGGGGTCTGTCCATCTGCAGACCCTGATCTCCCTCATCCAACACACTAAGCATCTGCCTGCCCCCTGCACAGCTCTGGCAGTGAATTTTAAAAGAAGGCCTTCAGCTTTATCGAGTGGTCCTTTCTGATGGTAGTCCTCGTGCACCCCTTCAGGTCAATATTCTATTTGGCGTAAATGATTAAAAAGACCATTGGCTGTAAGCATAATTGTAATGGTTCTTTCCGTGTTTCACTTTCCTTGAGTGTTCTGCCCACTCCCAGACCAACTCGACCTGCAGTTGATAATCCTAAAGTCTGGGGGTGCTGGGGCAGAGCTCCCATGGGGGGATGTGGGGTGCACAGCCCCCCACAGAAAACACTTGTTGAATGGGTGGCACAGTACCTGCATTGGTATTGTGCCGTCACTGTGCGGTAGGTTGGCATTTTCACTGTTGACCTCCCTTGGTGCTTCTGGCAGTAATTAGCAAGATGTAGTTTGGCAATGCTTTCCACAATTGGGTGAGAAAGTTATATTTGTCCCCAAGAGCTTCAGTCCTCACAAATGGACTTAAATCTCCCCTCTTTCCCCTACAGAAGGAAACCAGATAGGGCTGCTCTACCTTGCGATCCTGTGCAGAATGTTTCTGTAATACCAGGCAATATCAGTGTTAGTCATTTCAATTTCATCACTGCAAGAGGCTGTTATAATAATTTTCTCTGCAATGCATACAAAGGGAGATACTGAAGCTACAGAGCAACCACCAATATGTTTGATGAACACTGAAAATCTGCAATGTAAAGCTTACTTGAGAGCAATGATTGGAACCAAGCAAAGTGCTAATGCTCATGAGGTGGGTGAAATAAATTCACTTTTTATTACCCTTGAGAGGCAGTTGTTTATGGAGTCAAACCTTACATATGATATCTTTGGCCAGGAAAACTATATTACGAATAATCTAGCACCTAGGGGCCTATGAACTACTGTTTTACCATCAAGTGGACTTGAGAATTTTGTCCACAGAACTGGATGGGAGGTGGCTGCAGCTTTATGCAGCAAGACCTTTCTTGAGCTGCTAATCAAGGAGGATACCCTGAAGCATGTTCAACTGACTGAGAGCATTAAAGAAGATAAGAATATTCTGAAAGAATACTTACAGCATCCAATATTTGTTGAACTTGATAAGAACTTATAAATTAGAATAAAAAGCATGAGGATGAGCTTCTTGAGAGGAAACATACAAAATCAGAGAGAAAAAGATTGGATTTCAAGGAGAGGAGGATTTACAGCTGGAGCAGGTTTGTAAGAGAGGGCTCCCAAACTAGGGGCCATTCTAGACAGAGAAAAAACTAACAAAAAAATAAGAGAAGAGGACACTCAAAAAATCAAACACAAACTGGTAGCAGTGCACAAACCACACAGCCTGATTCCAATCAGTCGGCTGACACTACTATTCCAAGTGCCACAGAATCAAGCAAAATGATATATTTTTCCTCCAAGGTCATGGGAACCAGGCCAAAAGACAAGCAACTAACCAAAGGGAGAAAAAGACAAGGGCCAGGAGGGGGTGGAGGAGAGGAGGAGGAGGAGGAGGACATAAGCAGCCAAACAGAAGGACCTTCTGGGACCTGCATTGGGAGCAGCAAATCATAAATCTTGCTGAGACTGAACTTACCACACCACAGAAGTCTATACTCTCGAGGGGGCCTCTCGTTTGTATGTGCTGCAAAACCTAATAAATTCAATGTATTTTTGGATTTACAA
Organism: Neoceratodus forsteri; assembly: GCA_016271365.2. Classification (NCBI taxonomy): domain Eukaryota; kingdom Metazoa; phylum Chordata; order Ceratodontiformes; family Ceratodontidae; genus Neoceratodus; species Neoceratodus forsteri. The sequence continues at coordinate 288,570,898 of CM028130.1, forward strand.
CACTTTTTTTCAGAAAATTCATTTAAAAGACTACTTTGCTAAAAATCCAACTATGGGTCATGATACTAGCTCAGTGGCCTCCAGGATGGATGATGTCATTATGCACGATGCAGTTTGCGCAAGTGTGGAAGAAAACATATTGGATGGCAATGTTTCCACCCATTTGGAAGATTTGCAATTTGAATTTGCAGATGAATCTTGGATTTCACAGCATGCCATGAATCTTCGAATTCTTGGGACACTATGGGAAGAGGCTCAGGAAGAAACGGATTTCACAGCACCAGTTGAAAGCCCTCAGAGTCTGGACTTAAATGACTTAAAAATTAACTTAAGGGGAGATGCAAGATGCTGTCCAGACCAAAGTCAGACTTCATTCTGAGTCTGCCAACCAGATCATCAATATTTATAAAAAAACAGTATGGACTGCAGTATCTAAACTTTTGGACAGTAACATACAGGTATGTCCTAATGTTACTAATGCTGAGAAAAAAGTCATTGAAGAACTTAAATGTAATACCAATATAGTCATTGAATTATCTGACAAGGGTGGGAATATTGTTATCATGACACCAGAATTTTACACGGGTAAAGTTCTTGAGTTACTTAATGACAGGGGAAATTATTGAAAATTAGCTGGGGATCTGCAACCCATTTTTAAAAGGGAACAGCTTGAACTTATGGAAGAAAAGTACCAGGCAAATTACAGAACAGGAATTTCAGTTTCTGTGGCAGCCTTTTTCCATTACCCCTGTTCTATATATATACTACCCAAAGTATACAAAAATCTGCCAGATCCACCCAGGCAGCCAGTTATGTCCAGTGTGCATTCTTTAATAGACAATTTGTATACTTTCACTGACTTTTTTCTACAATGGTATATAACCTCCCTACCCTCATATACGAGGGATACCACTCATGTCCTCCAGAAACTGGCCAACTTAAAATGGGAACCTGGATTCCTATTTATAGGCATAGACGTGGAATCCTTGTGCACATCTATACGCCATACAGATGGTTTGAATGCCTTTGCACATTATTTGTAAAAGATCCATTAGGAGACTTCATCCCCAGGGATTTCATTATTGAGGGTTTGAAATTTGTCCTCGCTCATAATTATTTTATGTTTAATGAGGACTTTTCCCTGCAATGTTGTGGCACAGCCATGGGGGGCAGTGATGGCGCCCTCTTATGCCAACCTGCTATTGGGCCTGTGGGAGGAGGTACATATTTTCAACATTAATGTGAACCCCTTTTCAGAAAAGATTGCTTATTGGACACGTTTTATTGATGATGCCATTTGTGTCTGGAAGGGCACAAGAGAGGAAGCTGATGACTTTGTAGGATGGCTTAATAACAATGACTTGAATCTTAGATTCACAGCAACAATTGATGAAAAAAGACTTAACTTTTTGGACATCACACTATCAATTGCACCTGATAACAGTGTCATCAGCAAAGCTGAACACAAATCCACAGCAACAAATAGTTTATTGCATGCTAGCAGTTCACACCCAAATAGTCTGAAAAATGCAATACCTTATGGGCAGTTTTTACGTCTACAACGCAATTGTGGTCTTGACAGTGAGTTTGAAACTCAGTCTGTGGAGCTTAGAAACAGGTTTCTTGAATGGGGATATAAAGCTAAAATCTTGGATTACTCACTTAGAAAAGCAAGGGCAGTAAATCGTACCAATTTATTGACATCTAGGGAGCATAACATCACAGAACAGAATGTATTTACACTTAGTAGTGAATTTAATGGCCTGACTGGCACGGTAGGTGGGATTGTCTATAAATAGTGGCCCATACCACACAATGAGAATATACTCACTGAAATCATTGGTGACAAACAAAGAGTCACCTTAGAAACATAGACTTTGACGGCAGATAAGGACCGCTAGGCCCATCTAGTCTGCCCATTTCCCTACCTACAGGATAGGCCGCAGATCCTAGTTAACCAACAGCCTTTATCTTCCTGCCCCCCACAAGAATTGCCTTATGTCTGTCCCATGCATTCTTGAATTCTCCCACAGTTTTAGACCCCACAACTTCCTCAGGAAGGCTGTTCCATGCATCCACTACCCTCTCTGTGAAATAATACTTCTCACATTGCCCTGAACTGCCCTCCTTCTATCTTTTAAATTGTGTCCCTTGTTCTTGCAAGTCTCTTTTCTGAAAGATGCTACCCTCTTGGACTTTGTTGATTCCTTGAGGTACTTGAAAGTTTCTATCATGTCCCCCTCTCCTTCTTTCCTCAAGGGTATACATATTAAGCTCCTTTAGTCTCTCCTCATACGGCTTCTCTTGCAGACCCTGCACCATTTTAGTTGCCCTCCTCTGGACTGCCTCTATCCTGTCTATGTCCTTGCGGAGATGGGGTCTCCAGAACTGGACACAGTATTCCAGATGGGGTCTCACCAACTCAAATGAAGCATGACACTGAAGGATAAACTGGTCTCAAGCACATTGATAGAACAGACCCCCAGACAAACTACTTGGTTTCCCATCAAACCACCCGGAATGTTCTAGTGTGGTAACTGTGATTTCTGTAAATATTATATACAGAATGATCAATTTTCTTTGGGTGGTTGTTCAGTAGTTGTAAAAATCAAACAGTTTATTTCCTGCATGTCTACTTACATTGTGTATGTCATATGGTGTGTATGTAATAAGTTATATGTGAGACGTACAATCAGGGCACTCAAACAACGCTTACAGGAACGTGTGAGGGACATAAGAAACATGAACTACCTCACAAATCCTGTTACGGAGCATTTTTGGTCTGACCACAACAGTAATCTGGAAACTTTACATTTCATGGGTATTGCACAAGTAAATCTTGGTAAAAGAGGAGGCAATAGATTAAATAAATTGCTTCAACAGGAAACATTTTGGATTTTTAATTTACATAGCTTAATCCCATAGGCTAAAATAATGAGATTGATATTAAACCTTATTTGTAAAGGTTGTACTAATCAGGCAGACTTAAACAAAGAATGTAAAGTATGAATTTTAGTTTTGGTAGCTGATCTTTAATGAGAAAGCATTTTCTTTTTTCCTTTTCTCTTTCTTTTTCTAACAGGTGCTGTGGTGTTTTGATATCTGGGTGAGCGTAGGTATTTACCTGCTTCCATGCTACTTGTTGGTTGTTTGGATTTGGCTCCCTATTTATTTTTACACGTAACCTGCTTCAACCTTGAGCATAAACCCCAATGTGCCCTTTATACAATCTTAAATATGTAGAATATATAAGGCCCCCCGGTCAGGTCAGGCTGGTAAGTGTTGTGCCTTACCTCACTTTTCTAACCCTTAATCAAGGTTATTGGTTTCTTTTAAATGCTAACTGATTTAGTGTAATATATGGATTTTGCACTGAGGTTTTGAAATTCATGACAATTTAAGTGGATTACTGAATATTTAATAACAACAGTAGTGCAGTTAGAAAATATGTTCATACATAACAAAGTGTGTTTTTTTTTAAACACATTACTGAATTTGACACTTTGTATATGGCTTAATTATGAAGCATTTGCTTATTAATTTACTCTAGAATGAATGATGTTTATCCTTTGAATGATAGCCTAAAACAACTGAATTTCTTTGCTACTCAGACACGTGATGTGTCTATGATGTGGTACTAACTAGTTTTGTTAATTAATCATGTGATGCATGACATCAGTAATGTTGGGGCTATTTAGTTGTTCTCTTTCATTCCAGAAACTGTCCCCTAAGGAAGACCTGTTGGTTGAAGTGCAGGGATTTCTGTAAAAACCTAAGTAGTATCTGGCTATTAGTTTGGTACAATAAACTACAAACATTTTTTACTTGCAATTTGTAATTTGTGCCATAACTGGTGATTTGTGGTGAGTGCAACCTTTTGACCATCTGTCCCCTCTCCCCACTTCTCTTCATCCTGTCCATTGAACCCCTGGCAATTGCCTTGAGGGACCACCACGGGATCCCAGGACTCTCAGTATGCCCCAACACCTTTAAAACCTTTTTACTGTATGTGCTGATAACCTGTTCATCACATTCTTCCAGGCCCATGACACCATTGGCAGGATTCTTTCCTTCCTGACCTTCTTTACTAAGGTTTCTGGACTAAGGATCAATCAGTCTAAATCTGAAGTCCTACCTCTGAATGAACATTGCTGTGCTGAAGTTTTTCAGAAGCTGGGACTTAGATGGGCAAAAGGGGGCATCACTTATTCCCAGATTAAGCTCCACCAAGACCTGACCAAAATGTTTACCTTAAATTTTCAGGAAGCCATGTAAACCTCCTGTGTAGACCTGGACAGATGGAAAGCCCTCCATTTATCACTGACAGGCAAAATGTATGCCATCCGCCTGATGCTAGCACCCTAAATCTTGTATATCCTAGCTCACTTATCTACTCAGATCCCTACCAAATGGTTTTCTAAGCTGTATTCAGTTATAGAACACTTCTATGGGAAGGTGAGCAACCTCGCTACAGCAGGCTTAAGCTCTGTCAACACTGGAGTAGAGGGGGGTGGGGATTAGCATGGTTCTTCAGTTATCACATGGCCTTCATTACTGCTCAAACTTGCAAATGGTTCGATACCCCATCCTCACACTCTCCAACCTAGTTACATTTGGAAACTGCTTTAGCAGGTTCCTCTACACCTGCAGGATTACTGTACGTGACACTGTGCCCAGCTACGCATCTACCCCCTCTAATGGCATTGTCTATATGCTACAGGAAGAGAGTTCATAAGCTTTTTGGCCAATCTCCAACTGCATCGGTCTCTACACCAATTTGGAAGAATCCTGTTCCATCTAAAGGAGAGTAGACCATACATTGACCCCTACATAGATACATAGAATGTGACAGCAGATGGGGACCATTTGCTCCATCTACTCTGCCTGTACCCTACCCCCCATATGACTTAATTCCTGATGACCCCTTGTATTTATCCCATGCATTCTTGAATTCCATAACTGTTTTTGCCCCCACGATCTCCTGGAGCAAGCTGTTCCAAGGTTCCACCACCCTCTTGGTATAAAAGTGCTGCCTCATGTTGCCCCTGAACTTCCCTCCCTGCAATCTCATGTCATGCCTCCTGGTTCACATGCGGTCTCTAACCTGAAAGATGTCCCAAGACTGCAATCTACTCCCCTGAGGTACATGAATGTCTCTATCATATTGTTCCTGTCTCTCCTTTGTTCAAGGGAGTACAAGTTAAGTTCTCCTAGTCTTTCCTCTGTGGCTTTTGGTACATAACTGTATCATCTTTGTAGCCCTTCTCTGCATCATCTACAACCTGTCTATGTCCTTCCTGAAGTGTGGTCTCCAAAATTGGACACAGTATTCCATGTGTGATCACACCAGGGACCTATACAGTGGCAGTATCACCTCTTTCCTTCTGCTCATTATGCCCCTTCCAAATGCATCCAAGCATGCCGCTAGCCTTCAGTGTTGCTTTTTTGCACTGTTCTGCCACCTTTAGGTCCTCTGGTATAATGACACCCAGGTCCCTTTCCTGTTTGGTTGCTGCTAGTTTCTCCTCCACTAGGTAGTACTCACTTGCTGGGTTGCCTCTACCTATGTGAAAGACATTGCACTTTTTTGCATTGAATTTCAATTGCCATGTTCTTGACCACATCTCCAGCTTCTTTAGGTCCATTTCCATTTTCTTCACCCCACTGAGGTATCTACTCTATTGCAAATCTTGGTGTCATCTGTGAATAGACGCACCTTCCCTTGTAATCCTTTGGCGATGTCACTTATGGAAATATTGAAGAGTAAAGGTCTCAACACTGACCCCTGAGGCACTCCTCTGGTCACATCCCTCTCTTCAGACAATGTGCCATTCACCTGCACCCTCTGCATCCTTCCACCCAGCCAGTTTCTTATCCAGTTTACCACCCCATGCCCTACTCTCATGCTTTCCAATTTATCAGCTATCTGTGTGGGACAGAGTTGAATGCTTTACTAAAGTCCAGGTATACCACATCCACCATGCCCCCCAGTCCACTATCCTGGAGACCAAGACAAAAAAGTTGATTAGGTTAGTTTGGCATGATCTGCCTGTCCTGAAGACATGCTGTTTTTTCTCCTGCTGCTTGCTTCCTTCCATAAACTCTAGTATCCTTTTCTTAAGTAGTGACTCCATAAATTTGCCCACCACAGAAGTGAGGTTGACTGGTCGGTAGATACCTGCCTCTTCCCTGCTTCCTGATTTATGGAGAGGTACAACTGTTGCCCTCCTCCAATCTTCCAGGACCACCCCACTGTTCAGGGACTTAGTAAATAGTCCAGTCAAAGGAGCCGCTAGTTCATGTTCCAGCTCCTTCAGGATTCTTGGGTTAGTCTTTCCTGTGGGAAATACAAGGGATTAGGCTGATTCAAGATCTCCTTATGCCAGATTCGCTGGTGGTTGACTCATTCTCAGCTTTACAAACCCATTTCCATTTGCCACAGAGCCACTTCTGGTGCTACCTGCACATCTGGGATATGATCAACCACCGGGGCAAAACATCTAAGGCCCCAAGTTTTATGACAGCAACCCCCCCAGTGATTACATAGTCTAAACTACCCAGAGGTCACACTGGCCATATAAAGAGGTATATAAGGGAAGTCCAACATGACCCCTCCCTCCAGCCCAAACTTGGATGGGTAAAAGAGATGGCCATTCTGATCTCAGATGAACAATGGGCTCATGCTTGGTATAGGATTCACCATGCATGTAGTGACATAATTTTATAATGAACAAGACCCTCCTTTGGTGGTACCATACTCCCTTCAAGCTGAAGAGGCTGGGTCTCATGCCTACTGATTGTTGTTGGAGATGTGGTCAACCCGCAGCTCAGCTGCTTCATATCCAATGGTCGTGCCCTCTAGTACAACCCTTCTGGGCTGAGATCACCAAGCTGTGCAATCAGGTGGTGGTTCAGGACATCCGGGGTAGACACCCCACTCCTTCTTTTGAGCTGCTGTCAGAGTTCCACTCTGAAAAGGCATCCAATGGCTTAATGGGTTACTGTGGTGGGGGAAGCAGCCATCTGGCTTATCCTCCTGCACTGGTGTACTACCAGTTGCCCTTCTGCTCTAGAGTGGATGGCCAAAATTAGACTAGTCCCCACCTATGAGAGGATGTCCCATATGACTACTGAGTCTATGGATAACTTCTACAAATGTTGGGGCCCATTTCTGAACTCAGTACTATATCAGACAGGGTCAGTCAGAGGACAGAATCTGACCAGGAGGTTTAACCCTCTCTCTTTGTAGATGCCATTTACCTCAAGCCAAGACATCTCAAGTCATCAGTTCTCATTTGCTCCTTGACTGTGTTTTTGTGTATATAGTTATACAGTTTTTTTTCTCATGTTATTGGACAGTATACAACAGCATAGGGTTCTTTCCCTGTAGTAAGTGCCTATTATTTACCTCCTCCCTATTGTTCTAGGAGTGGATGTGCTCATTTCTCCATACAAAACCCTTGGACATGTATTTTGTATGTAAATGCATCCACACTCTGCATCCGATGTATGTATAAGTATACTGATATGTGTTTTGTTTATTCTTGGTGTTGTTTTGTTTTCAATAAAATATTTGAGCAGCAATAAATTATGAGTTAATTTAACAATACATTTCCATTCTTCTAGACTTAAAATATGTTCAGCGTTGCCTCAAGGCCTTTACTTGTCAAACCAGTCTGTAATGTGTAACTCCCTTTGCACTGACTCTTGCATAAATATTGTTCCCAGAGTCCCTCTAGCAATTTCATTGTGTACTGTATGTTGGCTGTTTTTTTGAATATAAAATAAATGTGATGAAAGGCATAAGGTTTGCTTAGAGCTCACCCATCTGTAGATCCACTGCCTCCCAGCTGAGCACATATGCACTGAAGAATGTGGGGCCTCTCACCAAAATGTGAGCACATTCAGCTTTATGTATATGGCACCCTCAAAGCTTTTTAAACTGCAGGTGTTTATGTAACTATCATTGCATGAATGTTTATCAAAGTCAACAAGTATGCAAGTGGATAAAATTGTTTGTACTGGTCCCCAGGGATCTACTGAAACCTGTAGTTTCACTGTCTCTCAAGATTAATGTAATATTTGTTCTAGTTCAGCAGTATGAGGTTATCACATATTGACAATGCAACACGTGCAAAGAACATTTTGCCCAACACTTACTTTGTCTTTAAATTTCCTTTGTGTCTGATCAGTAGCAGAAGGTCAAGTATGCCTCTCAACCTTTTGTCACTGAAATGTAGGACACTGGCACTCAAAATATGGAAAATGTAGGTGCTAGCCCACAAAATGGGAGACTCCCCATTAAACATGAAGATGCAAGCTCAAAACAATTTGAAAACTAGTGTTTTTATTTGCTAAGAGTTTTCATTTTGCTTAGTATCATAGGTTGTTATTAATTTCTGCTTTAAAGTCTGAGGCTGTAGCACCTTCTCTGTGTAGGCAGCACCTTTCCAATGTGGCATGGATGAGTGACAGAGCAGTTCTGAGGGGTAAAATGAGTTAAGACCCACACAATCAGTGACAATTGAGAGGTGTGATGAAGCCATGCAAGATGGAATAAAACTGGTTGTATGCTAAAGATTTTCACTTCCTACCCTGAACAGTTAGGCCTCACGGTATTTGGTGAGGTGGGAAGGTTCATGGATTACACTGGTAGTTTGCAAAAGTTGACCAGAAGCACAGTACAGCATGCAGTACAATGTTAGCAATTAAATAACATGTATTGTGCTACAGCATATGTTGCACTATACCATGCTGCCAGTTAGCTTTTGTGCAACTACCACTGTATGATGTTAAAAAAGGTCAAGGACATAAAGTGTAAATGGAATCACCTGATTGTTATCCTGACTGATGCTTTGTAAACTGCTTTTGAATGAAAGAAAACACAATATGGTTCAACTTGGGACAAGACAAAAAGAGTGTACTAACTAAAATGAACTATTGCAAATAGAATAATATATGGCGAATCATGTATTACGTGACTATAATTGTACTGAGAGGTTATGGTAGCATGATAACTACATGAGAGAAGCTCAACACAGAAAAATAGAAACATAGACAATGATGGCAGATAAAAGAACAAAGGTCCATACGGTCTGCCTTTGGTTGGCTTAAGTGGTAAAATCATATTACCTAAACCTTGAGATGCAATTACTGACAAGTAGACATGTTTCCGTACATATTATTTTTTGTAATGTATAGTACCAAATTATTTTTACAAAATGAAAAAAAGATTTTTTTACTGTTTTGTAGAAGAATTAGAACAGTCAAAAATGCATTCTGTAAAAATATCTATATAAACATAACTGCAAAATATTAAATGGAATACCAACCAACTTCAAACAAGCACTAAGGTTAAAAAAGTCAATGTGAACAATTGTTTTCTTGGTTCTTGTGCGATTCATATCCCATATACTTTAAACATGCCCTCTCCCACTCCCAGCCTCCCTCTTGTACATGCTATCCAGTAGGCTAAGTCCCCTGCTGCCTCTCACACAGCTGCTAATATGCCAGTTCTTGCTTGCCAAGTGCTCCACTATGTGCTCTTGCTGATTGCTGTGTTCCAGCAATTTTACCAACTATGTTCACTATGTACACTTTGCTATGTAATTAATAATTAAGGTGGGGGCGTCTTAATATATTACTCTGAGAAACTTGTCCCAAAATGTCTTAGTTGAATATTGATCCTGACAGCTGAAAATATTTGGCTTTGGAAATTAAATTGCATACTGGTAAACCACTTTTACTATTTGAAGGTTATAGACCACCTCAATTTTCCTTATTATCTTTATTATCTGTTCTTGATGTTTTACTCCAATATTCCCTAACCCATGAATTTCTTCTTTTAGGGGATTTGAATGCTGATTGGTTAAATCCTATTAAATCTAAAAATATAACAACAATTGATTTGGTTTAGGATTGACTTAATTGGTGACTGACCCTACCTGTGTTAATCTTAATAAGCCCAAGGATTCCTCCCTGATTGACTTAATTTTAACAAGTTGTCCTTATTACTATACTGCTGCAGGGGTCTCCGCTGACCTTTTTAGTGATCATAATGTGGTGTAATGCATTAGGAGGAAAAGTAGAATAAATGGCACAGCTAAATTAATAAAGTTCATGGCCCAGATATTCAAAGCAGATGTGTTGCACAACCTGAGATGCACCAGCGCAAACCATAGGATGCACCATTGGGCAATATTGAAAGAGCAGGGAGGAGCAGTGCAAAGCCAGATGTGCTAGGGTGCAGTTATAATGTATGCGGCGCTTGTGAGGGGGCGTTCCCATGAATGTGCCACACAGCCACATATTCAACAAAGATGAGCTACATATCCATGGCGCAACCAGCAGATGTGCAGCACAAAGATATTCACATAAAAAGCACGCCTAAGTGCAGTCCACCCAGAGGCAGATAGCAGCATAGCAGCCATGGATGGGACAGCATTCCTGATGGCAGCAGTCATGAAGGGAGTGAGGAGATGGAAGGAACAACAGCGTGGACGTGGAAGGGCCCATAGGCAGTATGCCCAGCAGAGATCGTACCATGCCAGTATCACATTCAACCAGCTGAGTGACATGGAGATTGTGGGCCAGTACAGATTCAACAGGGCAATGCTGAGACAGCTCTGTGAGCTGCTCCATGATGACCCGCAGGCACCAACACACAGGATTCACACCACGACGGTGGAGACAAAGGTGACAGCAGCAATGTGCCTGCTTGCCACAGGCACTTTCCAGATGCCAGTGGGTGACACCACTGGCATCCCATAGTCCACCACATCCTGTCTCCTCACCTAGTTCCTCACTGATCTACTGCTGCATGCTTCAGAGTACATCAAATTCTGAAGCACACAGGCAGAGCAGACAGAAATCATGCAGCACTTCCATAGGATGGCACACATGCCAGGCATGCTAGGGGCCATAGACTGTACCCATGTGGCAATACGCTCACTACCTGGACAAGAGGGAGTGGTATACATTTATAGAAAGGGCTACAACTCTGTCAACTGCCAGGTGGTGTGCAATGCCACAGGGCACATTACCAATGTGTGTGCTTCGCACCCTGAAAGTGCATGTGAGACCAACATCTGGCACCAGTCAGCCCTGTGCCACCTATTTGAGGGCAGGGGAATACCCAGCAGCCACTTAGTGGGTGAGTGGGGCATGACTATGGGCCCACACAGCACACAAAGGCACACAATACAGAGTGCATACATGCTGTGCATGAAGCAGACATGGCTTGCCATGCCAAACAGGCATGCAGCACCATGCAGGGGAGCAGACGGGGGTGACAAGGGGGACAACTGTACCGGACCCAGTGGTTCAGGAGGCTCAAAGGGGGCCCATAGGGGGACCTGTAACAGGGGATGTAAGGCTAAGGGAGGCCCAGTCCTAAAGGTGTGTCCTAGGCCCAGTGATTTCTATTGGCACTTCTGGCACCATGATCCATGTGTGGCCACTGCACTGTGAACCACATGTGGCATGTGTGTGCTGGGTGGGGGGGCATGTCCCGAGACAAACATTGCAATCACATACATACAGGCAGGCAGTGCCACAGGGCATAGGCTACACACATGCGCTGCAGTGCCTGACTGTGGAAGGTCATGGCACACCAGGCACATGCCTGTCCTGCAACACACATGTGATGCACACAATTACTGCAGGGTACGTTCATGCCCTGTGCGCCTTGCGGTGGGGGGGCAGGGTGTGGACAACACAGTGTACTGGCAGACATGCAGCAGCAATGGGTTGTAGGAAACCTGTACATGACAGTTGTACACATAAAATTATCTCTTCCACAGATGACAGTGCATACCCCCTATGGCTGTGAATGTTCACCCCATACTCCAGTCCACATCCATGCTGGAGCAGTGATACAATGAGGCACACGCTGCGAAATGCAACATCATTGAGCGTGTGTTCAGCATGCTCAAGATGAGATTCAGATGCCTGGATTGGTCTGGCGGTGCCCTACAGTGCAGCCCAGAGAAGGCCTGTAGAATATTCCTGGCCAGTTGCATACTACACAACATGGCCTTAGACCATGGAATCCATGTCCAGCCTGAGTGGGGTGACAGCACTAAGGATGTGGGACAACAGGCAGGGCAGTAGGCAAGAATGCCTTGACCGTAGGGACCCATGGCTGGTCACCCGAGCAAGGCAGCACGGGGACACAATCATGGAAAAGCACTTTGGAGACCTCAGATGGGTAACAGAGTTGGACACCGTGGGGCTGGCCAATGTCCTGTGGTAATGGGGAGATCACACATGATGGTCAGCAGCTATGGCATGGCAGACAGGTACACAGTGTTATGGGTACACACACATGCAGGTGGGGCCACGGCCAAACAGTCATGTCCAGTCCTACATGAGGCACTGTGGTGTATGGCATGGACCAGGGTACAATGCATGCACACATGCACAGTAGACACACAAGGCAGCATTCATCATGTCCATGCTAGACAATAGTGCAGCACTGTCCCAACACATGGCCGGAGAACCACACAGACAGCATACAGACCTGGGATAGCACAGCAGGGTGTGTGGGCAAACAATGGCAGGATGTTGAATGTGCCATGACAACCGTACATAGGTGGGATCACTGGGATCTGCCACGGTGGCCACAGACACATGGGCAGCAACACCCATGATGTATGCCCCCCTCTGGAGTGGCACTCACATCACCAGAGGACCCAACTGCGCTAGAGGGGATAGACACATGAGACCGTGACTGTGTGCCCATTGGTGTCTCATTGCCAAAGTCAAGATGTGAGCCAGAGGTGTTGGATATACCAGAGGCAGAGGATGGAGTCAGCAGCAATGGGTCCATGCTACACCATGAGGGCAGGAGTACTGGTGTCTACGCGGTGTGCAGTGGGCTCTCCTGCATCCACGGGTTGCAAGGGTGCCACAGCCCACCTTGATGGCCTGTACTATCCTCTTGAACCCTGCGGTTATGTCCTCCTGCAGTTGATGAATCTCTCCAATGACATCCACCTGAAGCTGGCAAATCTCACCAACCTACCTGGAGTAGCCTGCAGAGGCATGGTCATCCATGATGCCCACCTGCACACGCAGGCCCTGACACACCTCCCTGAGCACACCCTGATGCCCCACAGAGGCCCGTAGGAGCTGGGTGTGCTCATCAAGCCCATCAGCAGGGGAACTGTCCTGTGGGGGACGCTGATGTGCAGGTGGTGTACCGGCCTGCTGTGCAACACCTGCGGGCTATAGACTCTGCACAGCAGACCACTGTTTGGGTGGGAACTGTGTATGAGCAGGCACAGTGTGTCCCTGTACGGTCATAGCATGTGCACGGGTGGCACATTGCTGCTGCATAATGCCTTGCTGCTCCAGGATGATGGCCTGAGTCCCCACTGCTGCACCCTGGACCTAGCTACCCACATCCACCACAGGTGCTGTCGGTGGTGGGTCATCCTTTCTTTGGCATTGCATGTGCACAGGGTGCCCCACACTGTCCGCCGCTATTTGTGTGGCCATCTGCACTATGGTAGTGCCACTGCTGTGTGTGGTAGCCTCAATCTGTGTAGCAGCATCATCATCATCCTCTGTGGCCGATGCCAGCACTGTGAGGTCATCAGGAAGCTCAGTATTGGGCAGGGCGGTCTGACTCACAAACCTCATTAGGTCATGGAATAGGCCGTCCCTGTCCGCACTCACCTCGATCCCAGCTGATGTCGATGATGTTGGTTCCTCCTCCTCCTCCACCTCCACCTGTCCCTCTGGCTGTGTGCTGTGCCCTGCAGCACCCCTGAGGCATGATGGTGCTGTAAGGCAAACAGGTATGCATGTTCAGGGCAGCAGTTCCATGAATGTCTATTAACAGGTGCACATAGGGCCGTGTGGCATGATGCACAACTGTGCAGACACTGCAAGACATAGCATGCATCGGCACTGTACCGTGTGTCACACATATCACCATATGCTGTGTGCTTTGTATGCTGTAGTGCAGTGCATGCATATTTCTTTGAGGTGGATGACCATTGGGATATGGCTGTGCACAGGCCCACCCCCAGGCAGGGGGCACTGCTGCCTGTGTGTGGGCACACCAGAAACAGTGACAGTCCACAATGGTGCATTGCACAGTCATGTTGTGGTGATATTCAGAAATGTGGCACATGAACACAGGTGGACAGTGACCACCACTGGCCACACCAACCCAGCAGGCAGATGTCCCCGGTGACACAGCCAGTCACAGCTGCACACATGGACTGCATGGGGGACATTGCATGGACTTGGGGGGACATACAATGGTGGATGCACTGCATGGCAGCATAGTGGCAACCTGTGCAGCCATGTGATGCATGTTCTGCACACCCTGGCTCACAGCACACAGCCAGACATACATTGGTGCCACATGCATACTCACAGTGCTGTGCAGGGCCCCCGGCTGTCTGGAAGCAACCTCCAGGAATTCCCTCCACAGATGCTCAGAACTATGTGGCTGTGAGGACCTCCTCCCATGCAGTTAGTGGTGGCACTGTGTGTGGCCCACCCCCTGTAGCACGCAGGGCTACACGCAGGTTGGCTAGGCACTCCCTGGTCCTGGTCCTCTCACTGTTCATGCACTTCACACATTCCTGTGGGGTTCAGTTGTACATTCCATTTGCATGCACCACATGTGCCACCGCTTCCCAGTCCTGTGCTCTCTGCTGCCATGTGACAGTCTTCCCTGACAGGAGGTTCTCCATCCTGACATATGCCTCAACAAGGGCCCCCAGCTCATTGTCCATGAAGTTTGGATGTCTTCTCTGTCTCAGCTCCTCCTCTGCTGCCATGGTAGTGCCTGTGTTGTGGAAATGTGACAGCTATTAGCACAGTACACACTGATCATGCACATCACACAGGCATGGATTCCACCAGGCCAGACATCAGGAAACAATGAAGCTGTGGAAAACAAATCTTCAAGTTGCAGTACCTGTTGGTCACCAATGGTGTGTGGTGATGTAGAGCAGCCCATTTATTGCTCAGCACATACAAATTAGGGTCTGCCCAGCTTATAATGAGATGCAAATGTGGGGACTTGTGCTATGATTGGGCAATGAGGCAATTTGCATATCCTGCCTGAATATGGCTCATTTGCACCCAGCCCATCTCACTGTGCTCCGTGCATGTGATTGGGCCAATTGGTTGCACATTGCACATCTTAGTGCATGTGCTGCTCACTGGCACACACTGCCCATGCACAGCTGCATAACTGGCCTTCAACTGGCAACACATTGTGCAGTGTGGTGCAGAGCATCGTCATGCATGAACTATAGCCTGCTGCGCATACCGCATGCATGATGGTGCCTGTGCTATGATATTGCACGGAGCATGTATGCATTGCTACACAATGCCATTGGCTGCTGTGTGGCATTCTTCGCCCTCACCAACATGGCCGACATTCTGGTTGCACACATGCATTGCGTGATGACCTAACTCTGTGCTCCCACCCAGCATTGAAGCACCATGCATGTGTGCCATTGTGCAATTGACCACCTACTGCACATTGGCATTGCACATCGATGTGTTGCACAGGCTGGCACATGCATGCCTATCACACATCAGCCACAAGTAGGTCATCTGGCACTTGGGTTAATATCCCAGTACTGACACTGTAATGCAGCATGAGAAGGGTGCTGCATTTCTGAGGTGCCGTCTTTCGGATGAGACGTTAAACCGAGGTCCCATCTGCCTGGATTGGTGGTAGTTCAGGTGGATGTTAAAGATCCCATGGCACTTATCGAAAAGAGTAGGGGAATTTCCCCGGTGTCCCGGCCAAATTTCCTTCATTCACTAAAAATACCACCAACAGCTTAATCTGGTTCAAGGTCAGTTGGCATTCATCTGTATTCCCCTCCCCTGGGTCATGCCTGAAAATAGGCAGGATTTGTCTAGTGCACTTACCCGGTCAACAAAAAAGCTAAATAAATAAATAAATATGGTGCACGGAGCTGCATGCCTAGAGTCTTACTGGCAGCACACTGTTGTACAAATGGCACATGTGAGAGTTGAAGTCCCATGGGCTCTGAAATGGAGTGACACAGAGTTGGCCAACCTTGTGGCATTACTGCAGCCTGTGGAGGGCTAGCTGTTTGGTGTTGAGGCCTTGTAGGGGCCTAGGTCCCAGGTCTGGGCCACCGTGGCAATCAGGCTTGTGTGGCTTGGTGAGACCCCATCTGGAGTACTCCGTGCAGTTTTGGAGACCTCATCTACACAAGAACATAGACAGGATGGAAGCATCCAGAGGAGGGCAACTAAAATGGTGCAGGATCTACATCAGGAACCATATGAAGAGAGACTGAGAGAGCTCAATATGTATACCCTTGATGAAAGGAGGGACAAGGAGGACATGATAGAAACTTTTAAGTACCTCAGGGGAATCAACAAAGTCCAGGAGGGTAGCATCTTTCAGAAAAAGAGATGTGTAAGAACAAGGGGGAACAATTTAAAGTCAGAGGGGGGACGGCTCAGGGGTAATGTGAGGAAATTATTTTTCACAGACAGAGTGGTGGATACATGGAACCGCCTTCCTGGAGAGGTTGTTGGGTCTAAAACAGTGGGGGAATTCAAACATGCATGGGACAGACATAAGGCAATTATAGTGGGGGGTTGGAGGAAGTAGGATGTTGGTTAACTAGAATCTGCAGCTTATCCAATAGGTAGAGACATGGGCAGACTGGGTGAGCCAAGTGATTCTTATCTGCCGTCAAAGTCTATGTTACTATGTTTCTATATGGGAGTGCCATGCACTGGGGAACAGTGTAGGCATCACTATGGGGACCTGAGAAGGAGGGACCCTGAGTGACTGAGGGTGCTGCAGGAGTGTGCCTGCAGGGGTGAAGTGCCATGACCAGGAATGTCCACTGTTGACCACTCTGCTACATCCAGCGTGATGTTCCTGTACATGGGGATGTGTTGCTTATCCTGTGTGGGTTGCAGGAGTTGTGTGTGTGAGTGTGTGTGTGTGTGTGTGTGTGTGTGTGTGTGTTTGTGTGTGTACTGTTGGGGGGGATGGGAGTGGTGCCACTGTATGCTGCTCATGTCTCAGTTCCATTGTGCTCCCCTTGCAGGCTGGAAAGTGTGCCAGCGGGCAGTGGACACAGGCTACAACCGCGGTAGGTCCAGCAGACCACAGGCAGAGGGTGCTGGGCTTTGCAGGGTGCCATCACAACCTGTGGCAGGTAGGTGTGCTTTTCTGCTCTCATCCTGTTCTGTCTGTGTTGGGGGGGTGTGGTGGGGTGTCCTGTGTCCACTGTGGCCACATGGCCACTAGCTGTGTATGCCTCATTTGTGCCAGTTAGCACACTGTGGCCATTGTCCTGGCACCATGTGGTGGTCCCGCTGTGCACCATGCCCACATGTGAACAACGCATTGTCTGTGTCCCACTGGAACTGTGGGTGCCTGGCATGGCATATGCATGGTCCACAGGGCCTGCAGCCATGATGCACATGGCCATTGGTCATATCCAGTGTGTGTGGCATGGCATCATGTCCCATGGCAACATCAATTGCATGCACCTGCTGGCATTACATTGCACTGTCCCACAGTCGGGTCACTGTGTGGCCCTGTTGCACAGCTGTTTTCCAGCATATCATGTGAATGGTGCATTGTTGGGTGCACGCCTGTGTCGCATCAATGTCCAGTGTGTACATCATTCCTTGGGGGAGGCAGCCCTGTGTATATTGTGGCACTGCGTGCATGTCCTTTGTTTCACCACAGAGGTTGTCCTGCAGTGAGTGGTGCCCATGGTAGAGGCCGGGGTGGAGGCAGATGAGGGGACCATGTCTGGAGATACCCAGGGACATTGACCGCAATCCATTGCAGGCAGGGGGCAATTTTCAGGTACCTAGGGACTATCCTGATGGCAATTCAGAAGCAGACAGAGGTGCTCTGGGGTTTGGGCCATGGCAACTGCCCCACCAATGGGGACCAGGTTCAGTGATGTGATGTGTGTCCATTGGACTGCTTGAGACTGGACTATCTTCTTTGCACCCCTACATTACTCCCCTCCCCTGTGCCATTTCCTGCTGTTCAACACCCCACCTTCATTTCCTCTCATCATCTTCCCCCCCCATTTTTGTTGCTGTTGTTCTTTCATATTTCTGTTGCTGTTGTACCTGTTTTCTAGTAAGCCAATTTATATTGGACATTCCCTTTGTCTGTGGTCATTCTGTGCTGCATTGGCAGGTTGATGTTCTGTTGCTTACACTGTCCACTGTCCCCTAGCCCTGCATGGCTTGCCTGTTTGTGTTATGTAGTGCATAACCTCCCTGTCTGCACACACTGGCCAACACCATGCTTGCCATGGGCATCACAGTGGCGCCTCAGTGCTGACACCCCCGTTGCCCACTGTGGCACATTCACTGTGTGTACCCCCAATGCTGCGTCATCAACATTGTTGGTACCATGCGCCACGCTGCGCACCCTCAAACCTCATGTGCCCCTGGACATGTGCACATTATGTGGCCTATGAATATCTGGCATGTCTGGCTAGCTGGCACTGCCTGTGTGTGTGTTAGCCATGCTGTCCATTGCCATTTCCAGTTTTCAATCCCATTGTCCATATCCTTGTCAGTGCCATGCCATCAGCATGTGCTGGGCACAGTGCATGCTGATGTGTGTGTTGCCACATCCTGTGCCCCTGCTGTGCTGCATAGTGCCCATCCTGCTCCTCTACAGTGCCACTCTGTCCACCAAGGCTATGGCTGCTGGGCCACCTCGTCTTTGCACTTGCATTGTGCTCCTGGCCCACCATGGGCACTGACATGCTGCTCCAGATTGAGGTGGGCCTGCTCCACCTGTTATGTTCTATGCTGTCCTTCTGCACTGCGCTTGTATGGTTGCACTATGGTGCATCCATGGTATATTCAACAGTGTTTGCACTGGTGCACCCTGTGGTGCATCAGCTGAAAATGGTGGTTGTTTGGGGCGGCGCATCTTGGTTGCGCTGCACAGCCACTTGCACTGTGTGCCTGGGGACCTTTGAATATCTAGGCCCACATCTTTTAAAGATTTTTATTATCTGGAATTTATTTCTGATCTTGGAAATACAAACTGGGAATGACTTGAGTTGATTCTGGATATGGACATGGCCTGTGAATATTTTTTGGATGAATTAATGAAAGTTTGCAATAAGCATTTCCCAATAAAATCTAAAAAAGTTAAGTTAAATATGTCTGTCTGGTTTACTTCAAAATTAAAGAAGTTGAAATGGATAAAAATACGGCATGGGAAGAAAACACGTTCTACAGGGTCCCTAGAAGATTGGCAGCAGTATAAGAAATTAATGAACATCTATGTCACAGGAGTAAGACAAATTAAGAAGAAATGTTTTTAGGGATAAAACTTCTGAATCTAAGGGGAATCTGAAGAAATTCTGGTTAGTTACAAAAGATCTAAATCGCCAGTCTAGACGCAATGAAAAACATTCTCTGTCACCTGATGAAACTTTTGACTATGGTAGTTCAACTCCCAATAGATTTAATACATCTTTTGTTGAATCTGGTAACTTTTTTGGAGATGTACCACAGCCCCTGTGGAACCCCTAGGATACATTTAAAGATGGTACTCCTCTATTTTTCTTTAGGAAAATTGAAGTATATGAAGTCTTGGAAATTTTATTTGAATTAAAAACTAGTGGGAGCTGTGGACCTAATGGTATGACCTCAATTATGTTAAAATATGCTGCTTTTCAGATAGCTAGTCCTTTGACATATCTATTTAATCAGTCTATTTCCTTGGGTTATCTCCCTCAGGCTTGGAAACTGGCCATGGTTGCCCCTATTTTTAAGGGTGCAGCCCTAGTCACTCAGCCAACTATAGACCTATTTCTTTGCTCCCTACTGTAAGTAAGTTATTAGAAAGACTATTAGCTAGGCAACTCATGGATTATTTTCAAGAACAGAATCTTTTTGATCAATATCAATCTGGATTCCATAAACTTCATGGAACAGTGGTCTCTATGTCAACGGTCTTGGATGACATTGAAATGGCAAATGATAGCCAGTGTTTTAAGGGAGCAATACTGGTTGATCTTTCCAAAGCCTTGACACGGTTGACCATCAGTTACTGTTACAAAGACTTCATGAAGTGGGTTTAAGCAGGGAGTTTCTAGCCTGGTTCTGTTCATATTTAAGTAACAGAACACAAGTTACAGCTATAGATGGTGCTGAGTCATCCCCACTACTTGTGGTTGGAGGGATGCCACAGGGCTCTGCCCTGGCCCCCTGATTTTTCTAATTTACTTAAAAGCCTTGGAAAAAGTGTGGGGAGCTCTAGCTACCATCTATATGCTGACAACACAATAATTTATACTTCACACTCTCCAGTATCTATGATACAGAATGCACTGCAGAGAAGCTTCAGTGAAATCCAAGTGTTTTTCACAGGTTCTAAGTTTAAACTGAATAGTATTAAAACTAAATATATGTAGTTTGGGCCTGCTTCTGAACTGAACTAGAGTGAGAATTTAATAATTTTGGATGATGCTGGAACTGCTTTGGAGGGCGTTGATACTTACAAATATTTGGGTTATTGGCTAGAACAAACTGGTTCAGGAAATATACATGTGGACAAACTAATTACTCAGGTTGGTAAGTGGGTGTTTTTATTTGTATAGAAATTGTGTTTGGATCCAGAAATCTTGAAACCTACGGTTCAAGTCTAGGATTTGCCATTGATTGATTATGCTGATATTTTATATGTTAATACCACTAAGGATTGACTTCACAGATTAGATGTGTTATATAACAATTTAGCTAGGTTAATTTTGAAATGCCCCCAAAATGTATATCATTGTGAATTGTATCAGCAGCTTGATTGGACTTCTTCATCTAACTGGTGAGAAATACATAAATGTATTTTTTCCTATAAGTGTGACCTGGGTTTTGTCCCAAAGTTTTTAAGCAACAGGATCTTTTTTAGAAGGTCACCATTGTGAATGAGCATTTTCTCAGTGAGCTAACCTTAAATAACATGAAACAAAACAAACACAATTTCTTGTATTATGTATATTATTTATTACTATATCTGTACGTTTGCTTCAGTCCAGGCTATTGTACCTTGCCTGACTATTGTAATTTTTGCCTCCCTTGTCCCCCTTCCCCTGCATCACACCTAGAAATGAACCTCAGCTCAGTGTGCCTCTGCCAGTCACCAAACTTTAAACACATAAATAAATCAAATAAAATATAATATCTGAATCAATTATCAGACTGAATTTTCTCTTCTATGGTTGTGGTGGTGGTGGTGTTTGCACTTTGTGAGTAGAGTAAGAAGTTTCAACAGACACTCCACTGTTAAAGGCACAATTTGATCCAAATGTAGTAGATTTGGCTAGTGGAAAATAAGTATTACTCGTAGAACTTGAGGAAACTATTGCTGGAAATGGTTGTTGCTATGGGTTGAGTGAATCAGAGGTCACTTTACAAGAAACAGTTGGTGAACTTAGATCTTGGTGCTATGTGGGGTCAGGCACTGTTTTTAAGGATTTATATTACAGTTGAGCCTGCTTAAATGCATACCTTATGTGACAGCCACTAGTATGTGTTTTATTAGACTATGCAATTAAGCAGTCCTCATTATTTCTTGGTGCAATATTTCACATAGGGCAGTGACAAGCGTCAACAAGATGCTGAGCAAAGTGACATATCAATTGATTGTATGTATTTTACTATCAATCAATCAATTAATCAAGCTTTGTTATTCCTGGTGAATCATAGAGAAAAACTCATCTACAAGATGGGCCTGGACAATTATAGACAGGAATACATTCAGGAATATATACAGCATACATTCAGGAATATATACAGCACTATGTAAGTACAAGGAATACATACAAGAATACAGTAAGGCAAGTTCATTCAAAGGGAAGAAGACTGAATAATAATAAATTCTAATACCTACAGCAACAAAAATATAGCACAAACCTATGTACAATAGCTGTTAGAGGTGACACAAAGCAATGAGATGGAATCATGAGGGAGACCACAGAGAGCTTGGGGAAGATATTGGGGAGCCAAGGGTTGTGGTGAGGGTAGGAGGGGTTGGGGGTGCATAGCTTAAAGTAGAGAAGACACCAGTGAAAGAGCAGAGCACAGCCTAAGGTGCAATGTCCGAGATCCTAGGATAAATATAGGGAAAGCAGTCATCAAACACAGCTACAGATTTCCCTAAATGAATGTAGGTACACAGATTTAAAGGAGCTCAGTTTCACTGGGGTAGACAACTTTAGGGTTTTCTGTACAGAGTTTCAAATGGCCAGAAGAGCAAGACTAATTGCCAATTTACCGTACCTGGTTCTCACCTTAGGGATTATGAGTGAGATATAAGAAAGACTTCTTAATGCATACATTCCAGCATTGCAGGTGGGCAGGCAGCACACAATATATTTTGGAAGCTTATTGGTAATGGCTCTGTAGGTCCAGAACACTGCATTTTTTGACATCTGAAATTTAGAGAGCTCCACCCTATTTTGGTATAAAGTTCACAGTGGTGAGTGGAGTATGGTAGGCCAGTGATGAATCTCATAGCTTGGTGGTAGAGAGTATTCAGTTTAGAGCAGGCAAAGTTTGGGCCTTGGCCATACAGAAAATCTGCATAGTCTAGAAGGGGTGTGAATGTTGTCCAAACCAGCCTAATTTCAGCTCCTGAAGTGAGTAGATTTTTAATATGAAAAAAGAGTCCAAGTCTCTGTTTTAATTTTTTTGTGAACTCATCAGTATGGTCAATGAAGGACAATATGTGGTCTATCCAAAACCGAGGTACTTAAATTTCTCCACAAACCCCAGGGGCTCACCCAGAAGTGTAGATTCAAGGGGAGCTGATCCAAGGGAAAAGTGTTTAGATGAATAGGTGGAAGGGGCAAAAAGTATAGCCTTAGTTTTTTGGCATTTAAGAGGAGTTTTAATTGTAGAAGATTATTCTGAAGGAGGTCAAATTCGTGCTGAAGGTCACCACAGGCAAGTTCTGGGGTAAGCCTGGCCAATTACAGGACATTATCATCAGCAAACAGATGGACGTTTGCTAAAACGATACCAGAATTAATGTAGTTAATATAAACAACAAAAGTAAGGGGCTCAAAATAGACCCTTGTGGGACACCTCTTAGCAGCGTTTTTTGAGGAGAGAAGCCCCCATCCACCTTGACAAGCTGTTGCCTTGAGTAAGGTAACTAGTAAACCATTTCAATGACAAATGGTTCACTCCAATGCCTTTCAGTATAGATAATAGTAGGTCATGGTCCACAGTAGCGAATACTTTGCTCAGATCGAGAAACAAAGAGCACATGTAATTTTTTCTATCCAGGGCAATCTGCAAGTCATTGGTGATATTAGCCAATGCAGATAAAGTACTGTGACATGGTCTAAAACCAGACTGAACTGGATTTAGCAGGTTGAATGTCTCTAGGTGACTCCTAAGCTGCTCATTGACAACCTTTTCAAGTAGTTTGGATAAGATAAGCAAGAGGGAAACTGGTCTGTAGTTGTTTAGGTTGCTTGGTTCTCCAGATTTAAACAGGTGTATGACGTCTTGTTTTCCAAACTGGGGAGAGTACACCTTGAGAAAGGGACATATTAAAGAGGTGAATGATTGGGGGTGACAAAATGTAATATCCCAGTTTTAAATAATACAGTTAGACGAGGTCTGCACCTGCAGACTTCCTAGTGTCTAGACTCAGTAATAGGTCCTCCACTTGCTTCAATGTAATTGGACTGAAGGAGAATACTCCTGCTTGAGTGGTGTCAGCTGTGGCTTGGCATGCAGGGTCATGGTTATTCATCTGTGAATGAAGCTTGGATGCTGGTGAAGTGTCAAATGCTAGAACTGCTGTAGCAAAATGGTTACTGAGTAATTCAAGGATTTCATTTTTATCTGTGGTTGAAGCACCATCAGATATGATTTTTGCTGGGAGCGAGCTGGCTGGGCAGAAACCTTCTATGTCCTTAAGCATTTTCCAAAATTTAGCTGGGAAGTTGGACGAGGACTTGAGTTCAGTATGGAAGAAATTAGCCTTCTCGGCCCTAATTAGTTTGGTTCATTGATTTCTAGTGGCTCTAAAGGCTGCCCAGTCTGCAGGCTGCTTACGTTTTCTAGCCCTTTTCCATAGGGCATCCTGGTTTAGAAGTGCAGATTTAAGGCTAGCCATGAACCAAGGACAGGATTTCTTTTTTGTGCGTATTTTAAGCAGAAGTGCATGTGTGTTTATAGAGTCTAGAACTATGGTTTGGAAAATCTCAAAGACTTTGACTACCGTATTGGCCAGTAGAAGTTTTGCCAGTTAGCAAGTTGAAGATCAGCAAAGAAAGCGTTAGGATCAAAGTTCTGACGACTTCTCTTGAAGACAAATCTAGATGTAGATATCATTTTTGGGGCAGCTGTCATGCAGGCAATAGCACAATGATCATCAAGGTCTTTAAAAAGAGTACAAGAGTGGGAGATAAGGTGTGGTCCGTTCACTAGGATTAGATCAAGCAGAGTGCTGCTTTCTGGGTTTTTGTGGTTAGGACAGTTGGGTTCCTGAACAAGCTGAGACAGCCCAAATATATCACAAACATCCTTTAGAGACTTAGATGCAGCTGATAGTTAGTCCATGTTAAGGTTACCCATAATAATTATTTCTGAAGCAAATGTAGGTAAGATCTCACTCCAATAGTTCAGCATTTTATGCCTTGCAGAAGGGGGCCTGTAACATCCAAGAACGTGGAGGTAGACTGTCTATGAGAGTTGAACTTTTATGGTGACACCTTCAAATTTGTTGGGCAGTGATGTAAAGTCCACTAGAGATGCCGTAAACTTGTCAGCAATATAAATGGCTACACCACCCCCAGTATATCTACCGTCCCTAAAGACATTATAGGATGGCACTAGGGAGTACACGACTGTGGGGAGTTTTAAACAGGCTTTGAAATCCTTCCTGTGGGAAAAAGCCTTTGGTTTTACTGTTCATTAATCTGTTTCTGTTTATTTTTATAATATTGATTTCTGTATTTTTATCTTATTTATCTTATTGTGTTGTGCCTTGATATTTGAAATCCACAAATAAAGTATTATTATATTAATCTTATTGTCCTGAGTCGAGGGTTTTAGCCACGATTTAGTAACCACCAGAACATCTGGTTGTGAATGGCAAATCCATGTTTGTATAGCATCAAAGTGCTTTAACAGACTATGTGCATTTATATGAGGAGACCTATATCCTTTAAATTGGCCAGGTCTGATTGGAGTTGAGATATGGAGAGGAGGACCAGGATTTAATTCAACGTTGCCTGCACAAATAAGAAGCAGAAGAAGAAGTTTAATAATAGCATTTAAAAGTAACCTTAGGAGGTGTGTCCTGCCCCTTTTGTGTGTACGGCTATGAAGTGAAGACTGTGGTGGTTAAGGCCTAAAAAGGCCCAGAGAGGCAGATAATAGCAGCTTGACAGAGATAATATAAATGGGCACAATACTGCATGAGGGAATAACTTGGTCAGAATGGCCTATGCAGTAGGTAGTGTGCGTGTGCCATTCCGTGTGACATGATTGATGCTGTCCTCAAGAAAATATAGTTCAACTGTCTCAAAACTCTCAGGGCAGAGTACATACAATACCGAGCATGTCAGATTAACTGGGTAGAGACAAGCAAGGCAGGGAAATAGGGTGCAAAAAAAGCAAACCTACTGGAATTAGGTGAACCAAGGCTAAGCGATACATTATGTGCATCTGTGATAGTATTGCACCTCCCTGACATCAAGTTAAGGGAAGCTATCCCATCTAGGTACAGAGTCAAGTCCAGAGCAGTGGAAACCAATTAGGAATCTAGTTGTACCTTTATCAAGATGTAGGGAGCAGGGATAGACTAAGCTGTCTTGTCAAAGTTCAGGATAGCAGGGTCCTGCATGAGAAACTGAATAAAGGAATAGTCTGTCAGTAGGTAAAAGTATTTGTGCATCAAAAAAGTAGCTCAGAGAAACATTCGATCGCCTGTACTCCTGCAGGTGGCTATAGCAGCTATTAGGCTTGTCATGAGCAGAGAGAATTTCAAGGAGATGGTGAAAGGCAGAAGCAGCACTAAGATAAACCAGACCAATAGGGGAACAGAGGAGGAACTGAGGGAGAGGTTTAAGTGGATTTAATAGAGGTCGGGGCTGGGAAGGGTGAGTGGAAAAATTACATGAGTAAGAGTATACACAGAGTAAAGAGCATGCCTTAGCCACTGAGAACTGAACCTTATCAGAGTTTGCAGTGGGATGTAGGTTCAGTTCAGGTCAGCTTGAGTGCTAGCCAATTGGAATGTGGGGTTTTGTGAATGGACCAATCAGGAAGTCTGTGTCCACTCATGGAGCCTATCAGAAGAGAAGTCATATTGCAGTTTGGATGGTTCTGTAATTTTAATCTGGCAAGATTATCATAGGCTTTTTGTGCAAAAGTCCACCAGTTCATAATAGGGTCTGTAGCTGTTCTTTCTCAGGGCATGGTGCTCAATAATTCTTCATAAATCTGAAGGCAGGCTTTGATTTCTTTAGCATTCGGTACCTAGTCTGATGTCTCCTCATCTTCTTCTTCTGGGTTTTCACCCACCTCTGCTGCCTGCAGTACAGGGCTCACAATCCCCTCATCAGTCAGTGTCTCAAAACACTCAGTGTTGTGGTCCAAAGAGACGTATGTATCAGATCCTCCTGGGTTCATCTCTCCTGGTGCTGGTATGATTTTTGACTCACTCTTAATATCTGCATCTACCATTTGGTCCTTATGAAAACCTGCTTTCTGTTTTCAGTTTTCAATTGATGCCAGTTTCACATTAGCCCAGGCGTGATACAGTACGTGTATGGCATCTAGACTTCATAGCTTCTGAGGAAGGCCTGTCAGTGAGATACTGTAGCATTACTGCACTTTAATGCATTTAACATTTTATTCAGCATTCTCCTCCGGTACAGACTTTGAACATTTTTCATGATTCCCTGATCCATAGGTTGGAACAGGGAGGTTGTGTTTGGGTGAAGAATATGATCTTAACATTTCATAGTGACAGGTGAGGGTGGGCATTGCAGTTTTTAGTAAGTAGCACAACAGAATGTGGGCAGAGCTTGCTATCCAAAATGGTGGCAGTGTAATTTTATAGGTTCATAGGTTGTTCCTGAGTTCTATAGAGACTGAATTCCATTATAGCTCTCTTAAAATCTAGGGGTACCCACTACCCAGTAATATTTTTACTAATCAGGTAGGAGTCTAGGGTGTGCATGAATGCCTCCATGGTTTGGCTTGCTACTACTTCTACTGGGAGTTCATTCCAGATTTTAACCTTCCTCACAGAGAACCAATGTTTTCGTGTATGTGTGTTATATCTCTCCTTTTAACTGTAAGGGGTAGGCTCTGGTATTATATTTCTGATCTCTCAGGGTGCGTCCCAGCTGCTCCCACAGATGTACATCTGACAGTGCTCAAAAAAACGGGCATATGTTCCCCCTTAATCTGTGATATTCCAATGAATACAGCTCTAGTTGTTGAGCCTCTGTTTATAGTTTTGTCCTTGGACCTCTTTAATTCTCCATGTTGCCCTTCTTTGAACCTTCTCCAGGGCTTTTATATCTCCCTTATTCCCAGGTGCCCAAAACTGGGCACAGTACTCTGTGTGTGGTCACACCAGAGAAGTATAGAGGGGAAGCAGGACTGCCCTTCTCCTACTCTTGATGTGTCTATGGATGCAGCTCTGGATTCTGCTAGTCTTTTTAATCACCTGGTTATGAATATACAAACATACGAAATTTGCCAGCAGATAAAGGCCTTGAGGTCTATCAAGTCTGCTTGAATATGCAGCTAGCACTCTTTATTCTGCAGCTGCCCCTTCCTTCCACCCTTCCCCTCCATTGATCCTCCCCTTGTCCTGTCCTATCCCTTTTAAAGCAGTCCACTGTTCTACTGGATACCACTTCTGCAGGTAACGCATTCCACCCAGCTACCACCCTCTCTGTAAAAAGTGTCTCCTCATCTCTCTCCTGAACCTTCCTCCCTCCAGTCTCATTTCATGGCCCCTGGTGTCCCTCCCCTCCCTTACTTTGAACAGCCCCACTGTACCTGTTTTGTTTATTCCTTTGATGTACTTAAAGGTTTCCATCATGTCCCCCCTATCCCTCCTCTCCTCCTGTGAGTACATGTTCAACTCCCTCAGCCTCCTCTCATATGATAAGTCCCCCAGCCCCTTGATCATCTTTGTTGCCTTGTGCAGCACCCCCTCCAGTAACTTAATGTCCCTCCTCAGATACGGATGCCAGTACTGCACACAGGTGCGGTCTAACTAATGATCTATACAGTGGCAGAATCCCTACTCCCTCCTCGAGGATATACCCCTTGCAATACAACCCAGCATTTTGTTGGCCTTTGCAGCTGCCTTACTACATTGTGCCAAGTTGTTCATTGACCCTGTAATGAGCATCCCCAGATCCTTCTCCCCCTCCTCCTCCTCTGTCTGGGCTAGCTACACTCCTCCAGCTGGTAACTCCTCATTGGGTTCTTCACCCCAAAATGCAGCACCTTGCACCTTTTGGCATTAAACCTCAGTTGCCAGGTGTCTAACCAGGTTTCAAGCTTTGCCAGATCATCCTGAAACCCCTGCCATCCCCCTAGGGTGTCCACCACTGCTCCCATCTTGGTGTCATCAACAAACAGACTGATCTTGCTCTTGATGTCCAATGATATGTCTGCAATGAATGTCCCAAACAACACTGGTCCCACCCCCGAGCCCTGTGGAACACCGCTCGTCACTACTTTCGGGTATAAGAGCTCCCCACCCACCACCACCCTTTGTTGCCTTCCCTGAAGCCAGTTCCCTACCCATCTCACCAACTTTGAACCCGCCCCTGTGCCTTCTAACTTACTTCCCAGCCTCCTATGTGGCACTGAGTCGAATGCCTTACTGAAGTCCAGATACAAGACATCCACAGCATGGCCCCTGTCCAGTTGCCTAATTACCCAGTCATAGAACTCCACCAGGTTGGTTTGGCAGGATCTGCCACATATGAAGCCATGCTGTCTGCTGTCTTGTAGTCCTTTGGCCTCTAGGAGGGCCACCAGTCTCTCCTTCAGGATAGTCTCCATCAGCTTACCCATGATGGATGTGAGGCTCACCAGTCTGTAGTTCCCCGGTTCATCCTTGGGGCCACTCTTGTGGAGGGGCACCACATGAGCCATCCTCCAATCCTTAGGTACACACCCTGAGTGTAGTGAGGCATTAAATAGGCCTGCCAAAGGTCCCACAAGGACATCTGCTAGCTCCTTCAGTACCCTTGGGTGGATGTCATCTGACCCTGGCACCTTGTCAACCCTCAGTGCCTTCAAACCCTCCCAAACTCTGCCCTCCTTGATTTCACCATCTGTTACCCCCTCCCCCTGTTTCTGCCATTCCTCCCTCCTTGGGTATCACCGCCCTCTTCTCCTTAGTAAATACCAAGCAGAAATAATCATTTAGCGCTTCTACCTTATGGCACCCTGTTTCCACCCAGCCCCCCTCCTTCCTAATCCTTACTATGTGGTCCTTATAGCTCCTTTTCTCCCTGATGTACCTAAAGAAGTCTTTCTCCCCCTTCTTAATGCTTTGTGCCAGCCTGAGCTGTGTAGATGCCTTGGCTTTTCTTACTGCCCGTGTCACCTCTTTCGATTCCGACTGGTACTCCTCCCTGTCCTCCCCCTCCTTGTTTTCTTGTACCTCCTAAAGGCAGCTCTTTTCCTCCTTACCTTTTCCATGACCTCCTTGCTCAACCAGCTTGGTTTCTTAACCCCTAGCCTTCTTGCTCTGGGCCTTGCAGCAGGTTTTGGTTGCCTCCACTATCCCCAGCTTTATAAGCTCCCACCTCTGGTTAGTGCCCATGCTAGGTTGAATTCTGGCTAGGTACCCATTTACCATTTCCCCTGTCCTCCCAAAGTTGGCCCTACTGAAGTCCAGCACTCTTGTGGCAGATTCCACTCCTTCCTTACCCATATCCAATGTGAGTCATACTGAGTGGTGGTCACTCCCTGACAGAGGTTCTTCCACTGTAAGTTCTCTCGCATACTCCCCATTTGCCAGTACAAGTTCAAGGGTATTCCCTAACTTGTTTGGTTCACTGACCATTTGCTGCAGGAAGCTGTCCTGGAAGTCATCCAGCAGTATCTTCTCCCTTCTATTCCTGGTTGTTGGGGTACTCCAGTCCACTTTTGGCATGTTGAGGTCCCCCCACAATCACCACACTGCTTTTCTCGCAGGTCCTCCTGATCTGTCCCACGAGTTCCCTGTCTAACTCCTCCATCTGAGAGGGCAGCCTGTACACCACTCCCATTCTGAGAATCCTATTCTTGGAATCCTGGATTTGCATCCAAAGTGACTCCGTACTACCCTCCTCCCCTTCCTCCCTTGCACACTTCAGTTCATCCATCACATATAGTGCCACCCCCCCTCCTTTTCCATTCACCCTGTCCCTACAAAATAACCTGTACCCTGGTACAGACAGGTCCCAGTCATTGTATTGGGTTTCCCATGTTTCTTTGATGGCTGCAATGTCCACCTCTCCCTCTGCCATGAGCACCTGTAACTCTGCAGTTTTCCTCCCAAGGCTCCTAGCATTAAAGGTAACAACTTTCCACCCTTTCCTCCCCTTCCCATCCTGCATTCCTTTACTAGTATCACCAATGGTACTTGCCATTTGTCCTTTGTCACTGTTATGGATGTAAGCTCATATGGGGTCCCAACCTGTGGTCTCTGCATGTCTCTTGTCCACTTGCCACCCCCACTCCTAGTTTAAATTCCCAACTTCCTCTATACACTCCTCCATCCTCTGTTTCAACATTTTGTTTACATCTTCACTCAAATGTAGTCTGTCCTTGTCATAGAGACTACTGTCCTCCCAGGTCCTCCCACCCTCCCAACAGCCTATACCCTTTAGCATGACACCAGGTTCTTAGCCATCCATTAAATTCCTCTGTTCTCAGCTTTCTTGTTGTGCTTGCTTTGGGCACTGGAAGTATCTCTGAAAATGTTACTGATCTTCCTGCCCCCTCACATAGTTGTCCTAGTTCCTCAGTCCACCTCTGGACTATATCTACTGTCTTGTCAGCCAGGTCAAATGACGCTTGTCCCTACCCCTTCTAGCATATTTCAAAACAGACTGTCCCTCCCTTTCTGCTGTCATTCCTGGCATGACCTCCACCCAAATGCAACTGTGCCTCTCCCCCTTGCTACCCCACTTGACTTCTCTTAGTACTGAGTTCCCCAGCACTAAGATTCCACCCATCTTACTCCCTGCTTGCTTCCATTCATCTCCATCTCTCATTCTCAGCTCCTCTTCTTCCTCCTCCTTCACATTATTTCCCCCTTTTGCCCCTGTTGCAATTCTCCCAGCAGAACCTCCTCCTCACTCCGATTTGGTCCAGGCATTTATCAATTACTCCTCCAACTGCATCACCTTCCTCCTCCTTCTTCTCTTCTAGCAGTGCAAAACTATTTTCTGAAGACCCTTCACAAATACCCACTTCCTCTCTTCATAGTAACCTGTTCCTCCTTTCCACTCAATGACTGTTGCCACTTTTTCTCCTCCCCTCACAAGTCCCTGTCTCCTCCTTCAGTTTGTCTTTTGTCTCCTGACCTGGTTTCCCTGGCAATCGTTCTTCCTGACCTGGGCCCCTTTGTCTCTGCTTCCCTTCTTCTGACTCTCTCCTCACCACTGTTGGCTCAAATTGCCTTCCCTCATCTCCCTTCCTTCCTCCCTCCCTCCCTCCAGTATTGGGCTAAACCCACCTCCAGTCTGTCTTGCCTGCCTTAGTTCCTCCTGCAGACCCTCAATCTCCTTTCTAAGTTTCTCTATGTGGTTGTACACTAAACATCCCCCCACCCTCCAGGCAATTTTTAGAAAGATTGGTGCACCGCAGTTGTTGCAGCCTTTCACCCTACCCATTGCTCTCATTTCCCACCAGCAACCCTCACCCTTCCAGATGAAAGATACCAAACACTCCCCCAAGTCTCCCCTCTCCCCCACCAATCAGTGCAAAACATTCTTCTCTGTTTCTTAATTACCTTTACCCCCTTTATTGTACACGTGTAGATAGATTGAGCAACTGCTTTTTACATTCCTATCCTTCCTGTCCACACCCAAAAAGAAACTTTAAGTAACTATTGCAAACCTTCTTCAAATTTCTACTCCTCCTTTCCACAATGCAAATAGCAATATGCAAAGAAGTAACAATGAAAGCTCCTTGTTTTGCAGTTACTTCCCTTCCACTGAGATATCAGTCACCTCTTCACTTGCTTCTGTTCCTTTCCTGGATGTCTGCTTCTGCTATGACAAAAGCATGCCCTTTGCCCTTTTGGGGAAATGATGTCAGAACCCCTGGTATAAAGGAAATCACAAACCTGGGGTGGGTTGGGTGAGGGGCAGGGAGGGTGGGACCAGCCTGTGCCTTCCAGAAACAATCAGGTAGCTGAGACCCCTGGTCAGACCATTAGCACCCTTCCCCCACTATGCACTAATCT
Organism: Neoceratodus forsteri; assembly: GCA_016271365.2. NCBI lineage: Eukaryota > Metazoa > Chordata > Ceratodontiformes > Ceratodontidae > Neoceratodus > Neoceratodus forsteri. The sequence continues at coordinate 288,603,380 of CM028130.1, forward strand.
TTGCAGCTAGTGAAGACAGCAAAAACAATCACAATTCCACTCAAAGCACAAAAAATAGGTTTACTACCAAAATAAACAGGTCTCCAATTCAAACAGCCTCACCAACAACACATCAGAATAGGCTTGAAATTAGAATACATAGGTCTTCAATTCAAAGGATCAGCTCCAATAAATTCACACCAAATAGGTTTTAAATCAGAAGAAATAGGCCTCCCCAAACACAGCCTGCTACAAAGTGAAACATTAAACAAATTATCCCACTTTTTGCCACCAAAATGGTTTTCAGAATTCCAACAGCCCCAAAACAATACCCTGATAGCCCCTTAGAAGTAATAAGAAAGAAAATAAATAACCTTCTACCAAGTAAAATCCACAAGAAACAATGTAAAATCAGCAAGAAGAAGCTACTGTACTGGAACTGATCTGATCCCTTCCCATTCTGGTTACTTCTGAGAAGCCAAAAGCAATTGACACCACAAACCTGATTCAGCTCCACCTCTAGTTAGTTAGCTGAGTGAGGCCTGGCCAGACCATTAGAACCCTTCCCCCACTATGCACTAAACTTTTCAGCTAGTGAAGCCAGCAAAAGACAATCACAATTCCACTCAAAGCACAAAAAATAGGTTGGCTACCAGAAGAAACGGGTCTCCAATTCAAATAGCTTCACCAACAACACATCAGAATAGGCTTGAAATTAAAAGATATAGGTCTCCTGTTCAAAGAAACATCCCCAATAAAATCACACCAAATAGGTTTTAAATCAGAAGAAATAGGTCTCCCCAAACACAGCTTGCTACACAGTGAAACATCAAACAGATGATCCCATTTATTGCCATGAAAATAGGTTTCAGAATTCCAACAGCCCCAAAACAATACCCTGCTAGCCCCTTAAAAGTAGTAAGAAAGAAAAGAAATAACCTTCCACCAAATAAAATCCACAAGAACCAATGTAAAATCAGCAAGAAGAAGCTACTGTACTGGAACTGATCTGATCCCTTCCAGCTGGTTGCAATGTAATTTGAATTTGAGGTCATTACTAACCCTTATTTCCAGGTCTCGCTCATCCTGTACTACTTTTAGCACCTGCCCGGCTAGTGTGTAGTTCATGAGGGGGTTATTTTTCCCCAAATGCATCACTGTGCACTTCTCAGTGTTAAATAGGGATTTCTTTTTATGTGCCCAAGCTTCAAGTTCCCCCAGGGCTTCTTGTAATACCATTGCTTCCATGTGACCGTTTACGCGGAAACCTAAGCGTGTGTAGTCTGCGAATTTAGAAAGCCAGACATCAGCTTTTGGCTTAATTCTTCAGCTAAACAAATTAAAAAGATAGGGACCCAGTATGGATCCCTGGAACACCCAGCTGGTCACATCTGCCCAATCAGAGAATTTGCCCTGAATACAGACCCCAATTTACTAGGAGGAATTGTGTGGAGCCATCTTCATTACCCATCCAACAGAATGAGGCATTTAAATTAACCTAAAAGGGCAGATCAAGGTACAGCTAAAACAGAGCTTTCAATCGACACCTCTTTGGAAGTGATCCAGTAAGGAAAACCAGAGAAATCATCGTATACAGGCTGACAGTTGGCATAGCACGTTTGCTCTAACATCCAGCAAAAAGCAACAGCTGGAATTTTAAACAGCAGAAAAAAAGTGCAGACTGACTACCATCCTAAGTGTTATCTAAGAAAAATGCCAAGATGGCACACCAACAAACCTCCTCAATGGACACTGAACTGGCAAAAATATCACAAATGTTGAGCCAGGTGTTGGAGGACACAGCAGAGTTAAAAATAACAACCTCAAAAACCAGTGCTGAGCTGGGATCGCTCACCACGAGGGCTGGCAACATGGAGGCAAGGGGAAGCACTCCACAATCACTTTGGACAGCTACAAGAACACCACACACAGATTCAATATTTAATGCACAAAGCAGATGACCTGGAGAACAGGGCCAGACAGAAAAACATTTGAATTGTTCGGATGCCAGAGGGGGTGGAAGGGATAGACATGACAGCCTTTCTACAGTCAGCCTTTCCCAGGATGCTGCAACTAAATAATGGGGGCCTTCACCAGCATGCTGCAGTTAAATAATGGAGCTCCACCAGACTTGCAGCAGGCCCACCACTCCATGGCACAATGACCCAAAAATGGAGAATGTCCCAGACCATTATTGTGTACATTTTTCAGATACCCTGAAAAATAATTTTCTGCCTGCACAGTCAGAGAGAGAGAGAGGAGAGTTGACATGGGAAGGGCATAGAATACAATTCTACCAGGACAACTCCTTCAAACTCTCTAAGAAAAGGACATCCTATGCAGTAGTAAAACAAACTCTCTATAGAATGAATAGACTGGCCTCCTTAAGGTACCCCACAATGTTAAGGGTGCAGTTGCAGGGGGACTACATAACATTTCAATCTCCATATGAGGTTGAGCAGTTTTTGAAGGAAATCATGGCACAAAGTAACTTTCCTCAACAGCACCTAACGATGCCACGAGGAGTGGCCCAGCAACTGATGGACACAACACCCAATGGCAAGTGGTACAGGTGTTGAGAGAGATTTCAGATCCTGAGGTGGAGGAAGGGTGACAAAATGTTCAGAGAGGGTGACAAAAGAAGAAAGGCAAGCAATCACCTACAAAGAAGATGTCTCTGCCTCGAAAGGCATGTCCCAGGAGCCTTCAAAGTCAACATTAGTTCTCTGATCCAGGAAACACATCCCCAGGGCTCATGCTAGTAAAGGTCTCAAACAAGTATCAGCCCCTTTGGGACCTCATCCCTATAGATTTATGGCTGCCGAATGAGGAAGAGATCCAAGACGCAGTGACGGTGGTAAAGATAGAACCCCAGAACGACTGGTCACAGATATTCTAACAATGGGTGGACTGCATTCAAGCAATGGAGGAAGCCAGTCAAAGAACCACCTCACCAATGCTGGCACCAAGGCCAAAGGAGGACTTGAATGAAAGGGCCCAAAGAAAAGTAGAATCGGTGTCACCGGCCTAGCCTGTGGTAAGTCCCAGGACTAGAAGAGTATGTAGGACAAACCGCAGGTAAGGTCCAAGCAGTAACTGATAAGAAAATGTGTGTAAAGTTTATAAATGATGTTTTGGCAGAGGGAATCAGGAGAGGTTACTGGATGTGGAGGGACAGAAGTAGGGTAAACACATCATAAGGAACGGCACGGGGTCAATATGTTGGAGACAAATAACAGTGCAGTAAACAACTGCGAACGCATGTTAGCAAAAATGGAGGTAGCACTCAACAAAACAGCAAGCCCTACACTCCATGCAAAAAGACAGAAAAACTACATGTTTGCAGGGGGTCTGCCCCATGCTTCCCCCCATTAAGGGGGGCTGTGCCTCCTGAACCCCTCCATCTTTAATTATCTAACTCTGTGTGGGTGGGATTATACTCAGGGAAAGAGACAAAACTTGGGGGAGTAACAAATAAAATCCCAAGCACAGGAATTGAACCCCAGTCCATCATAGCTCCAGCAACCTCCACTGCCCTTGGGTCTACCCACTGGGCCACAGCACCTGATTGACTAGCGCATCACCAGCCAGAGCTTTTCACATTTTTATTTATCTTTTGTTTATCAGGTAAGCATATGAGCCAAATGCCATTTTTCATATGCTACCCAAGACCATTTCAAATGAATAGTCAAGGATTCAATAATGATACAAAATTAAAAACAGAAAAATACATGTAACAAACATTCAAACATTAAACATGAAACAGAAACATCGCCTCAATGGCAAAAAAGCTACAGAGATAGTGTTAATTTACTTTTGCTATACTGTCCCTGAAGCTATTATTTCTTTGGCTATTGTGACTGTGTGGTTTATTCCACAGTTATTTCCGTGACATGTATTTATTTATTTATTTTTTGGGGTGACCGGGTAGGCAAGCTTACCCAAAAGACCATTTTCAGTTGCAACCCGGGCCATACAGTGGCAGACAATACAAGGTTGAAGCAATAGGCACAGGCTACATTACAGAAGGAGCAATATACACTGAGTAACATGAAATCAACAGCAATGAAACATTACACATCAAATCTAACACACAAGTTTCATAACAAATACAAGAGTGCATGCCTGGGTCTTGGATACATAGTTGATCACACGTGGAGCGTCACATCATAGATCCACACATCACTTGATCAGTCAGGATATGTGACAGTGCATGGTGGAAATACCTTACAGTGATCCATGTGAACCCAAGAAGGGACAAGCAGTGCAAGTACAAACTAATGGTCAGCGTCTAGTTGGTAAGTCGAGAGATAAAATATGGCTTCTACAGTGGCTGTTTGGCGACTTTGGGACTTTAGCCACTCTCTCAGTTGCAATTTGAAGGACTGATGAGAGGGTGCATTTCTGATGACAGGTGGAAGTTTGCTCCAGACAGAGGGGGTAGAGATAGAGAGGGCCTTACTCCCCATGACAATAAATACATGGGGGACTACAAGGGGGGTAATAGAGGAGTCGTTGAGAGAACGAGTAACCACATGGGCAGTGAGAATCAGTGAGAAAGGCAACTTAGGAGAAATTCTGAGAGAGGTGTCGACTAGATTGCACAAGGCATATTCATAGCGGCCATGGAGGGATAGCCAGCCAAGTGACTGGTAAAGAGAGCAGTGACAAGTCGAGTAAGAAATCTGAAGGATGAAGCGACAGATGGAGTTATATGTGGTACTTAGCCGGGAGAGAAGTGAGGCAGAGGTGGTGGAGAAAATTGAAGAGCAATAGTCAAGAAAAGGCAGGAGATTTCCCTGGGTGACAGCAAGGTGAGCTTCATGAGTCAGGAGGTGGTTGACCTGGTAGGCTGCCAGAAACTTCTGATGGATCCTTTTTACAACATTATCAATGTAGGCATTAAAAGTAAGGGAAAGATCAAGAGTCAGCCCTAGGTATTTGAAGGAGGATACTATATCAAGAAGAGATCCAACAGGGGTTTATATCAGAAGTGTGTCATTTGCATTGCGTTGCATTGCAACGTTTGTGAAGAATGGCTTTGAGCCAAAGAGCATGGCCTTTGTTTTTTTCTCATTTACCAGGAGTTTTTGGACATATTGACCTGGTACCATAAGGAACACCCCATAGGCTAGTTATCAAGAGTTTTATGAAAGGTTAACAGAGGGAGAAGATCAAGAAAGGGGGTGAGCTAGGAGTATGAGGTAAAGCAGATGCCCAGGAGTTAATAGCACCTGAGCTGCAAAAGTGGCTGCTGCTTGAGAGTAACAGGTGACTAGTGGTAAAGTTGAAAAAGGGCCCCGAGATTAGAAAATGTTGCCAAGACCAGACAGAGGGTGGAGTTGTCCATCGAAATGGCAGCCAAACCTCCGGCCAGGGTATAAAGAGCAAACTGAAGTAAGGACAGCCAAAAATATCCTTAGGCATGCAACCACTGACATCTGAAGTCTGAAAGGGAAAGGAGTTAATACAGAGACAGGCAAAGCAGCTAACTCACATATCATCAAAATACCAAAGGACACTTCATGGTAATTAGGGGACAAGCCAAAAAGCAAATGTGCTTCACCTTCCCTGGAATGAAAAAGACTATGGCAACACAGGGATAGGGATAATAGGATAGCAGCAAGTCACCCCCAACACCCCCCTCTAATCAAACTGTGGCTGCAAAGTATGTTTCTAGTTAAGGAATTGTTAGTTTTAGCATCAATGGTTAAGGATGCATTTAGACTACCCTGTGTTACAGGGAGTAAGCTAGCTAGTACCCTCATTCTCAAGCAGGTACTGAGGAAGTATGCCACAAGACCCCACAGATAAGCCCAGAATTTGGACAAAAGGATCTCCAGGGAAACAGTCCTGGGCAATACAAGGTAAAGGAGCTTAGTAGGGGAAACCTGAGAATGGAAGAATGAGGGGAATGCGGAGTATGTTAACAGTTAAAGAAAGGGATACATCTCAGATGTGGAATAGGAAAGGAATACTCCCACACCTCGAGATGAGTTCTGGGATCATGAGTTGCCCCAGAGGAAAGGGGAACTTGGATACAACAAAGGAACACAGCCTCAAAAACAAGGAAAACAGAAGTGTTTTAGGAATGTTAAAGGTACCCTAAAGAGAGTTGTCATAGAACTGTTTAAGTCCATATTGTTATCTATATTGGGGGATGGTAGACTGCAAGCTGATGAAACGAAATTAGGACAGCACTTTGTCTGGACCTTAGGGAAAGAAAAATTTGGGGTTAACAGCTCTTAGTATCAGTATGTAAAGCTTACAAGAGTTAGATTGAGCATGGCAGGGGCTAGAGTGATGGTACATAAGGGAAAAAATATCAATGTGGGGAAGATAATGAAACATGTGAAGCTGGCAAAACAATTAAGAGACACAGATGGAGCTATGCAGAGACCAGTAGGAGGGGAAAGGGTGAAGATAATGAACTCCTATGAAGGGAAATTATCACTGGGTAAACATAATGGATAGCACAAATAATGTGATTTTGACCTCCTGGAATGTATGAGGGTTGAACTTGCCTATAAAATGCAAAATATATTAGTCAGGTTGAAGAGCCTTAATACTCAGATTGCATTCTTACAGGAGACCAAAAGTAACATCAGGGAGGCCCAGAAATGTACTAAAGAATGGGTGGGCTGGGAATATCATAGTGCCTCAGGGAACACCAAGGGAGGAGTCTCCATACTCCTACATAAAAAGCTTAATTGAAAATACATCCAACAAGTAGCTGATAAAAAGAGCTGTTGGGTAATAGTCAAAATGTCAACCCCACTGGGGCCAGTGTTACTAATTAAAATTTATGCACCAAATGAGGACATGCCAAAAATCTTTCACGCTGTCTCCCAGAAAATACTAGACCTAGTGCAGGACAACTCGAGAATATTAATAGGGGGTGATTGTAACTTGACAATGGATTACCTGCTAGACAGGTCCAATGCAAAGCAAGACCCCCACACAAACTCCCTCTGTACCCCTAAAGAGCTGCTTACATTGCACCAACTCTCTGATATTTGGAGACTGCAACATCCAGAAGACAAGGACTATACTTACTTTTCAGCAGCCAGAGCTATGGCTAGAGCTTCTGACTCATCTCAAAGCAACTGGCCACACTAATAGGAGACATACACATAGCACCCATGTACCTGACGGGCCATTCCCTGGTGGTAATGAATTTAGCAACAGAGCCCAACAAAAACAAGAAATCTGTGTCCTGGTAGTTAGATCCACTGCTCATGGAGGACAAGGAATTGTATAAGCACATTCAGGAAGAAACTGCTAAATTGTTCAGTCTAAATCCCCAGGGTGCATTCTCAGTGGCCATGACTTGGGAAGCACACAAGGCCATTTTAAGGGGCCAAGCAGTAAACTTTGCTGCATATAGGCAGAAACAGAGGGAAAAAGAGGCAGCCATGCTGGAAAAGCAACTCCTAGAAAAAAGAAGCAGTGTATAATAGTGACCTGCATAGGTTGAATAACCCCAAACTGATTTCAGAACTTATGACTCTCAGAATACAACTAAATACTTTAGCAACGGGACAGGAAGAGCTACACATCAGAAGAAATCAGCATAAATACTGGGTAGAGGGCGAAAGGCAGGAAAACTGCTTGCATATAGGTTAAAAAAAAGACAAGTGGACAGACACATCCACCAGTTTAAAACTAAACAAGGACAAGCAGTGTATGGCCAAATAGAAATCAATGAAGTCATGAAAGACTTCTATCAAAGCCTGTATGCATCTTACACTGAGTGGGATTGAGACAAATTCAGAGCCTTCATGGAAGGACTACCCCTGCCAAGACTGTCTGAGATTCAAAGACAGGATTTGGATGCCCCCCATCAGAAGCTGAGTTTGGCAAGGCCATCCAGAGCATGGCATTGTATCAAGCATCAGGAAGTGATGGGTTCCCAGCAGACTTCTATAGAATGGTACAGAAAGAGGTAACAGTCCCAATGTTTATTTATTTATTTATTATTTATTTATTTAAGAGTTTCACCAGAAAGGCACACTGAGCAGAGTACTGCTCGATTCCAGTTGTGTCCTGGGGGAGAGGGAAGGGGAGAACATAATACAGCAGAAATATATTGCAATCAGACAGTAGGTGTTAGACGCAGCTAACAGCACAAGGAATAACACAACAATAGGATGCATTGAGATACAAAAGAACCAACAAAATACGGTGCAACACAATACAGCCTAAGTACTCCAGCCTAGAGGAGGATTGGTGCATTAGGTTAGGTACAAGTGCAGGTGGAGGCAAAATGATCTTTGAGGCGGGCATGGAGGTAGCAGTCCAAAGGGGCATGCCTCCATGTCCACTGGAAGGGAGTTCCACAACTTATGTTAAGGATGTTTCAGGAATTACAAGGGAAACAAGAACTGCTGGAGAACCTCAAAGAAGCGATAATCACCATCCTTCCAAAAGAAGGAAATGATCATACTTGCCCAGGGAATTATGCTAAAATCTTTGCAAAACTGCTTGCTGCAAGAATGGAATGAATACTTCCTAGCGTAACCCACCCATCCCAAGTAGAATTTGTTAATGGGAGGAACAGCTCAGACCACATAAGAGCCATAGTTACATTGATGCGGGCCACGGCAGGACTCCCATCCCCAGCAGCTGTAGTAAAACTACACTTTGAAAAAAGCCCTTAACTCTGTGGAATGGGAGTATCTGCAGGCGATCCTGGATAACTTTAGCTTTGGGGTATATTTTACATCTTGGATCAGAACCTTGTATGTGCTGCCAAGAGCCAAAGTAATAACAAACAATAATCTATCAACCCCCTTCGAACTACACAGGGGCATGAGGCAGGGATGCCACCCCTCTCTCCACTGCTATTTGTAGTAGCCATGGAGCCCCTATCAGCAGCCATACAAACACACCCAGGCATAGCAGGGATACCAGTAGGCCCCAAACAATACCATGCAAAGCTGTATGCAGATGACTCCATGATAATAACAGGGGACATTAAGAGTAGCGTCCAACCCATATTGAAGACATTAAAAGTCTTTGTAGACATCTATGACCTTAAAATCAATGCATCAAAATCAGAGATACTCCTCCTGAATTTACATACTTCCTCTGAAATGATAGAGGCAACAGGTCTCAACTTGGGCCCCCAAAGAAATTAAATACTTAGGGATTAGATTATCCCCAGATCTGACAAGCCTGGTTGACAGGAACTTCATGCCAATATGAACACAACTGCAAAAGGATGTTATGAGATGGGAACATTTGCACCTGTCAATGGTAGACAAAATAGTGGCCATAAAGTTAATGCTAGCCCCAAAGATATTTTATTTGACATCCCACCTCTCTATACTGCTCCAAGAACTTTGAGCACAAAAACTACACGATCTAATGAGAACATTTTTATGGGGTCAGATCCCTCCCAGGTATAGCAGAGCCAAATTGCGAGCACCATGGACAAGAGAAGGATAGAATCTCCCAGACTTTTTGAAATACTCATATGCTTTCATCTCTGCCAAAACCTGTCAAGGACTTGGCAATAAAACACATCTTCCCCTGGCCTGGATGGAAATGGAAAAAGCAGTATTAAAGGGCACCTCTCTAACTAGCTACAGTACCTAAGCCGAGCACTCCCAAGGCCATCTCAGGCCTGGGTGACAATAAAGTCCAGCTACCAGGTGTGGTACAAGGTTGGAAGATTATCAAAGTGCTGCATAAGTCTATGAGTCTACACCCCCATGGAACAATCCCAGTATGTGCATAGATCATTTTATTTATTTATTTATTTATTTAGTTTTTGTTGACCGAGTAAGTGCACTAGACAAAGTCTGCTTATTTTCAGGCATGACCCGGGGAGGGGGATACAGATGAATGCCAACTGACCTTGAACTGGATTAAGCAGTTGGTGGTATTTTTAGTAAATGGAGGGAGATTTGACCAGGGCACAAGGGAAATTCTTCTACTCTGCAGTAGGGGGTGCTGTGTTGTTCTGGTCAGTAGAATGGCCGACAGATGTGAGGAGACCAGTGAAGGAGTAGGAGGTATGGGAGCCCAGGGCTCTGAGATTGGATCAGAGAAAATTATGTTTTGCAGTTCCATGGAAATACCCAAGGAAGACAGTGACATTATGAGCGATATCCCGATGGAGATCACTGCAGAAGAACTTACCAGAAATACAATGCTGAATGTTGGCTCCCAGAGACAAATGAGGCCAGCTGCTTTTCCAGGGGTGAAAAGCGCATCAGAGAAATGAGCAGCCGAAAGTATTACAGCCTGCACCAGTCAACAGCAACCTGAATCACAGAGCGAGGAGGGCAATGTGAAAATGAATGAAGCATCTGTGATACCTCCCATGGAGACAGAAGAAATACAGAATGTCAACATGGAGTTAAATCAGCTGATAGATGAAACTGCATGGTTGCCAGAAAGGGCATTACAAGTGGCAGGCTGGACACTAGCATCAGATGGTCAACACTGGTTACCAAGTGCACCTCTGAGCATGGCTGAAATCCAAAGGCTGACACAAACAAACAATCATGACAGTAGAGTGAGCCAGTGGCATCAGACACAACACAAAAAAGGTGTGGCAGCCCAGAAGCAGACGCCTTGTCAAGCAAAACAGCTGGTGAGAAAACACACATAGCACAAGAGTCTGCCACTATAGGTACTGTCACATCAAATACTGTGGAAAGTAAAAATCAGGTGGGAGGGGGAAAATCAAATGTAAATGTTAGGAATGCAGACAACAATAGGGAAGAAAGTAACACTAATTCCCAAGCAACAGAGGATCCTAATGTAAACAGTACAGGAAAAAATGCAGTAGGGCAGACAAGTAATGACCCTCAGCCCACCCCCTCTACATCCTAGGCAGAAGTAATGGACAAGACAGATGGGGCACAGGATAGACCTATGGCCTCAGCAGAAAATGTTAGAGGCATGGACGCAGCCCCCCTCCCCCTAAAAGCCATACAAATCGGCCTAAGTCAAACCCTAGGTTCAGAATGGCTGACCTTTTCACTAATCTGTGGAAACCACGAGCCAGATGCAATGCTGTGCATCTCAAATATAAAGGGGGGCTGGATATCCCTCCAGACAGAGTGTATGTGGCTCGGAAGCTGCTGAAAGATTCTATGCAGTTTATGGCAGCGGGACATATTTGCTCTAATCCATGTTTCCGGAGACACTATCTTTGATGTTAGTTTTAATATCACTGTACAACTTGAAAAATGTAGGACAAAGTATGCATATTTAAAGCACACAGTGTTGTGGGCACCATTTAAAGCCATCCCTTTGACCAGGCCTGCAGTAAAAACTATTACTATCTTGTTCCAAAATGAGAATGTTCATATCTCAGACATTATGCATTGCGTAAACCAAAGAGAGGAAGTTCTAGAATGACCTACACCGATGCTAGACACTGAGAATATCTGGACAGGTGGCTGGAAAATTTAAATTAAACTACACATGACAGATGAAAGCCCAGTCTACATAACCAGTTGCTCATGTCTTGGTCTGGACCCTGGTTTCTGTTTTTATCCAGGCCAACCGAAGACCTGCCACAAGTGTAGCGGTAAGGAAAGGGAACATTGTTTAACCTGGAGTAGCACACTAAGCAGAAACTTGTTTCCAGATGTGACCTGACAGCACAAGGAGGTTAAGTGACTTGCTCAAGATCACACAGTACATGTCTAGGCGGCTGTGGGATTCAAATCCAGGTCTCCAGATCTGCAGCTCAGAACTTTAACCCACTGCACTATACTGCCTCCTTTTCACATCTCAGTAATGCATTTGATGCCCTAGTCTGTAATTTTTGCCTGCAAACTGGTCATACTAGCAATCAATGTAGAAACCCACCCAAACGCAATCCTTGTGAGGAACTGGGATACCTGTTTTTATAAAGCCCCTGGGCAGTCCACAATAAAGGAACATTTTGCAACCAGGATGACATTGTACATGCCGCACAAGAAAAAGAAATATATAGGCCTGCTGCACCACTACAATTTTTAACACAACAGCAGAAAGTGAAGCTGGGGTGGTACCAACAGAAGACACATTGGAAAATAGAGTGGACACACTCACAGACCATTCTACTTGTAATCAGAACATGAGACAAACAAGTCAAGTACCAGAGAATGAAAGGGCAGAAGAGCAGACACAGGGAGAAGCATCATCAGAGTCTCAAAAAGACATTGAGATGCCACCCCAGTCCCCACCCTCAGAAGGATATCAACTGGTGAGGGGAAAGAGATGGTCAGCAAGGAACATTCTTGCACCAAAACTCCCCAGAACTGAGTCAATTCCCAACATTAACAAATATTCGGCACTGCAAGAGAACTCAGCAGAAGAAAACGAGGATACAAAAGCATCTTCAGTGGTTTCTTCACAGAAGAATATGTCAGACATTGATGGAGAAATGCTGGAGAAAACAAAAGTGAAAAAGAAAACCAGGAAAAAAATTTCATGATCACTTTTTTTCTGTCACCTTTTAATTACAATTGCCAAACTCTGCTGGGGGTCAACTGACCATCACAACAGTAAATGTGAATAGCATAACAAATGTCAAAAGGAGATGTTTCACTTTTCAGACTATCCATGAGTCTCAAGTAGATATATGTTTATTGTAAGACACAAGGTTAAGATCAGTATCTGACATTTACTAAGCCCAAAAAAGCCTGGCCCTGGGGTCCCACTGTATAGTCACTAGAAGAGGAACTCTGCTCAGCGGTGGGTGTTCTTTTTAATGGGCCTGTGAAAATAATCAAAATTATGGATATAGAACCTGGGAGAGCTCTTTTTAGACTTACAGATTCAACAACAGGAAATCAAAGTAGATGTATTATACACCCAGCAGACTAAAACTTCTAGAATAAATCTGTTTAAAGAAATACAACCTTATCTCCACACCCACCATCATTTAATATTAGGAGGATATTTTAATTGCCCACTTGAATTAATAGATAACACTGGCATGACACTAAATTGTATTGTGATATAAATACATTAAAAACATCCTGGTTACAGCTGATCTAAAAGATGCATGCAGACAAATTAACAAAACAAGAGGCCATGCCTACCACAGAGGCCCTCTCTCATCAAGGATAGATTATGTTTTTATATCTAAACATTGGCAAGTGGAAACTGACAGAATAAACCCCACAGCTACACCAGACCACATGGAACTTCAAATTAAATTGAGTTAGTTACATAAAAATAATGTAGGGCCAGGGTACTGGCACATTAACAATAATATGCTCTCAGACCCTAATATTGTAAACAAAACAATAGAACATCTACAGGCCATGGCAACAGTAGTTGTGTGGTAGGATTCAGTAGGGGAATGGTGGTTAGAAACTAAGGAGATTATAAAACAGTTTTTCCAGAAATGGGGAAAACAACAAAGTAAATCTGAATACATTCAGGCCCAGATATTCAAAAGGGTTGCGCATGGCCACTGATGCGACCTGGCATGATATTCAAAAGGGAAAAGTGTGCAGCACAAATCCCGATGTGCCGGAGCGCATCAGTAATGTATGCAGGCGCAGGTGGGGGGGGCGTGCCCATGCATACCCTGCACAGCCCGATATTCAGCCCAGGATATGCAGAGCCATGCATGCACAACTCCTACCTGTGCCAGCACAAAGTTGATCCAAAAAAAAGGAACAATGGATGGCCACCCACAGGTGAGCTGCCGCATTGCAGGGTGCAACACGGCAGCTGCCACCTGTGGGTGGCCACCAACTCGGCTGCACCTGGTGGTGCCCCATGCCCGATGTAGCAGGCATTTGTAAAAAAAAAAAGAAGAATTACGTCCAATATCTCTCGTGGTCCAGTGGACCGCTGTCTGTCCAATCATGGGCATTTGTAATAAAAAGAAGAAATACTATCAATATCCCTGGTGGTCCAGTGGACCACTGACTGCCCGATCACGGGAATTTGTAATAAAAAAAATAAATAATACCAATATCCCTGGTGGTCTAGCGGTACCCCCTCCCCACCCACTCACTGAGCCCCACCGTCCCTCCCCGGTCAGCGGCGGGTGGCAGCACCACCTCGCTTCGCCTCCGCAGCTGACTGACAGCATCGGTGGGCCCCATTGGGTCCACAGCGTGAGCCAATGGGCGTGCAGCTCCGTACCATACTACATTCTAGATATGTGAATGAATCATTCACATATCTGGAATGTGTATGTCAGCGCACGCCCATTGTCACACGCCAGTGGTGCTGGCGACAGCCCTACCGACAATGTCAGTCGGCGAACGGCGGGCAGCAGGGTGGGTGCTGCCACCCGCCGCTGACCGGGGAGCGGGCAGCGGCTCAGTGGGTGGGTGGGGGTACCGCTAGTCCACCAGGGATATTGGTATTATTTCTTCTTTTTATTACAAATGCCCATGATCAGGCAGACAGTGGTCCACTGGACCACCAGGGATACTGATATTTCTTCTTTTTATTACAAATGCCCACAATCGGGCAGACAGCGGTCCACTGGACCACCAGGGATATTGGTATTATTTCTTCTCTTCATTACAAATGCCCGCGATCGGGCAGACAGCGGTCCACTGGACCACCAGGGATATTGGACATATTTCTTCTTTTTTTTTTTAAAATGCCTGTGATCGGGCAGACAGCGGTCCACTAGACCACCAGGGATTTATGCTTTTCCATTTTTTTTACTGCAGCCCGCAATCGGGCTGTGGAGCACATAGCCGGCTGCAGGGGGCATTGGTCCCCAACGGCTACTGCCTGGCAGGGCGCCAGGTGCAAGTCGTCAGGGATTGGAGCACCTGCATGCAAATGGGGCCATAATGACATGCAAATGGCCCCATTTGTGCCTTGCATACATTATGGCCCCATTTGCATGTCAAGTTTTGAATATCGCGGTTGCAGTGCATAGTGCAATGGAACTTGCTCTAGCACATCCCCATGCTCCACTCTGGCCACTTGCACTGGTGCAGTGGCACTGCACCATGCACACTGCGGGTAGCCAGGGTGTGATATTGAATGATGCTGAGCCATGGCGCAGCTCCGTTGAATATCGCCCAGTCCACACCCCTGCGCAGCCAAGTTGTGCTGCACCCAAGCTTGCGCCATAGCCTGGCACAGTTTGAATATCTGGGCCTCAGTTTTTAACTTTAAGGAAAAAATTATTTAAATTAATCTCAGGCCAGAATCTGGAACATGTAGATAACTCTCAACTGATCCAACAAATTAAACAGAAATGAGACAAGCATTATATGATAGAGATAAATTTCTACGAATGGAACAAATGGCTGGTATGCAGGGTAATAAATACACTTTAAATATCTTTAAAGACTGCCAAAACAGGGTAAAAAACAAAGAATGGGATGCAGTTAAGGATGAGGTAGGAAACATCCACACAGATTTTGATAAAATTACGGAAATAATTTCTACACAATCTACCAGCTAGTTTTGGCACTCCTGTCCAAACAGAGGAAGATGTTTTACAATTTATGCAACATTCAGATATTCCACTAATACCGCAAACAGATTTATTACAATTTACTAATCCTACACAATGGGATGAGATTTAACAGGTAATACAGAAATTGAGACCTAACACAGCACCTGGCCCAGATGGGTTAAGCCCAAATTTCTGTAAAACCTTTCAGGAAATATTAGCTCCTTTATTACTGGAGACTTTCAATGATAGTTTTGCTAATGTTGACATGCCTGTACAGATGGTTAAGGCACTTTTAATATTATTACACAAAAAGGGGGACAGATTAAATATTACTAATTGGAGGCCTATCTCTCTTTTGAATATCAATATTATCCTATTTGCAGGCAACTGTCAGCTCTGAGGGAGGAGGCTGCCCACCTCCAGGCTGAACTAGCAAGGACTAAGGAGGCCTCCCCCACCCAAAGAGCACCACTGCCACAACCACTGCCTCAGAGGTTGCCAAGTATGATGAGCAGTTGGACCACAGTGGGTTCTGGGAGCCCCTTAGTTGTACCTCTACACAAATCATATGCCATTCTGGCAGAGCAAGGTTCCTCTATGATGGCACTCTCAGTGAAGACCAAGAAGAATGCTGAGGATATCCACAAGGGAGACCCACAAAAGGGTGGCAAGGGACACCACAGGGGAAGAAAACAGCTACTGATAGGGGACTCCATTGTTAGGGGGGTAAAACTGGGGAAGGGAGAGGAGAAGGAAGTAAGGTGCCTGCCTGGTGCCATGGCTTGGAGGGACAGGAAGCGAATCCTCAGGATTGCAGAAGCAGCATCACAGGAGAGGGAACTAGATATCATTGTGCACCTTGGGACAAATGACCTAGCTAGGCATGGAATCAGTGCAGTGCAGAATGAATTTGTGGAATTGGGGAGGGGCCTCAGACGGGTAGCAAGCACCGTAACCTTCTCAGAGGTGCTGCCAGTCCATGGCAGGAGTGAGGCTAGGGTACTGAACACCATGCAGTTAAATGAATGGTTGCAAAACTGGTGCAGAGCACAGGGCTTTGGCTTCATTGGGGACTGGGCATCCACCTGGAGAGATAAAGGTCTGTACTGGCATGATGGTCTGCATCTGTCCATGAAGTGAACCAGTCTCTTCGGTAACAGGTTTAAATGCTTTCTTGGCAAGCTTTTAAACTAGCCAAGGGGGGAGGTGCTGATAAGAGGCAGGAAATTTCAGGCCTCCCCCCACAAAATATGGCAGGTAGCAAGGTAAACACTGAGGTACAGAGCTCAACACAGGGCAGAACAGGGGTAAATGGAAAAATAGACAAGGGCAATAAGAGCAGGGTTGGGGAAAAAAAGGATAAAGCCAACATTAAATGGAGGGCAATGAGTACCAATGCCTGTGGTCTGGGAAACAAGCTTCCTGAGTTAGTAGCCCTGATGGAAGATGAACAATTGGATATTGTGGCAGTCACGGAAACATGGTACACAGAGAACCATGACTGGGATGTCAATATACCAGGGTACACAATCTACAGAAGGGGCAGGGAAAGTAAAAGAGGAGGTGGAGTAGCTCTATACATAAGAGAAGGGATCAAAGCTACAGAACTAAAAAGTAAAGGGGGAAGACAAGAGGCACTCTGGGTCACCTTGGAGACAGGGAATGGCATCACAGTCCACACAGGGGTTGTATACAGACCCCTGTCTCAAGGGGAGGAAACAGACAAGAAAATGATAGAGGACATTCTCAAAATGGCTGAAAAAGGGGAGATGCGGTTGATGGGGGACCTGAATATGCCAGATGTTAACTGGATGACATGTACTGCAGCCACATCCAAGAGCAGGGTCATTCTCGATGCCCTGCAGAGTGCAGGCCTTAGACAGCTAATGTTGGAATCCACTCGGGAGGGAGCAATACTAGACCTGGTACTCTCAAATGAAGATAGGATCACAAATTTAGAAGTCAGTAGACATCTGGGAACAAGCGACCACTGCACAGTGTACTTCACAATGAGCACAACCATGGAGATAAGCCATACAAAAACAAGGATACTGGATTTTAGAAGGGCTGACTTTGGCAAAATGGGTGAATATCTGAAGAATGCACTAGCAAATGGCCAAAAAGGAGGGGTGAAAGAACAATGGAGAAAAATCAAAACTGCCATCATAGAGGCAACAAGCCTTTGTGTGAAACAAATAAAGAAAACAAAGCAGAGTAAAAAAACACTATGGTTCTCAAAAGAGGTGGCAGAGAAGGTTAAGGAGAAAAAGGCTGCATTCAAAAAGTAGAAGGAATCACAGAAGAAGCACGACAGGGAACTGTATCAATTAATGCAGAAAGAAGTGGGGAAGGCAGTCAGAATAGCAAAGACCCAAACCGAGGAAAAAATAGCCAACTCAGTTAAGAAGGGGGGTAAAAACCTTTATAGGTACATTAAGGAGCATAGAAAGGTTAAGGGAGGGACAGTGAAGATTAATAAAGGAGAAGGGAGGTGGGAAGAGGGAGACAGTGAAAAGGCAAAGATACTGAATGAATACTTTTGCTCAGTATTCACAAAAGAAGATGAGAAGGAGTTACCTAAACCAGACAATAGAAGCACTCTGGGTAGGGGGGTTGACACCAATCCATTCACAGAAGAAAGAGTCATGAAAGAACTCCTAAAACTCATGGTAGACAAAGCAATGGGGCCTGACGGGATTCACCCCAGAATCCTAAAAGAACTAAGGGAGGACCTAGTGACACCACTGACCACGATTTTTAGCAAATCATGGGAGGATGGGGTGGTACCTGAGGACTGGAGGAGGGCAGATGTGATTCCCCTTCACAAAAGTGGGAGCAAGGCAGAAGCAGAAAACTACAGACCTATAAGTTTGACCTCAGTGGTAGGGAAAATGATAGAATCACTTCTGAAAGAAAGAATTATTGAGTACCTAGATGCCAGTGGGGCACAGGACCCAAAGCAGCATGGATTTATAGCAGAAAGGTCATGTCAGATGAATCTAATTGATTTCTTTGACTGGGTGACCAAAGTAATAGACCAGGGAGGGGCTGTGGATATGGCCTACCTAGACTTTAGCAAAGCATTTGACACAGTCCCACACAAAAGATTAATAATCAAGTTAGCCAGCCTGGGAGTGGGTCCCAGGGTGGTAGCCTGGGTAGAAAACTGGCTGCACAACAGGACACAGAAGGTAATAGTGAATGGAACGCATTCCGAAGAAAGGGGGGTTACTAGTGGAGTACCTCAAGGCTCAGTACTGGGTCCAGTCCTCTTTAACATCTTTATAGGTGACATTGCAGAGGGTCTGGAGGGAAAGGTATGCATCTTTACAAATGACACAAAGATCTGTAACAGAGTTGATACACAAGAGGGGGTAGAAAAGATGAGAAGGGACTTGGCAAGGTTGGAGGAATGGTCAGACATATGGCAACTTAGATTCAATGCAAAGAAGTGCAAAGTAATGCACCTGGGAAACAAAAACCCAAGAGAAGAGTACACAATAGCAGGGGAGGTACTAACAACAACAAAAATGGAAAGGGACCTGGGGTAGTCATATCAGATGACCTAAAGGTGGGTAAGCAATGTGAGAAGTCGGTAAGGAAAGCCAGGGGGATACAGGGATGCATAGGAAGGGGCATCACAAGTAGAAAAAGGGAAGTGGTTATCCCTCTGTACAGACAGTTATTGAGACCCCATCTGGAGTACTGTGTGCAGTTTTGGAGACCTCATCTATGCAAGGACATAGACAGGATGGAAGCAGTCCAGAGGAGGGCAACTAAAATGATGCAGGGTCTGCATCAGAAACCATATGAAGAGAGACTGAGAGAGCTTAATATGTATACCCTTGATGAAAGGAGGGACAGGGGGACATGATAGAAACTTTCAAGTACCTCAAGGGAATCAACAAAGTCCAGGAGGGTAGCATCTTTCAGAAAAAGAGATGTGTAAGAACAAGGGGGCACAATTTAAAGACAGAGAGGGGACGGCTCAGGGGTAATGTGAGGAAATTTTTTTTCACAGAGAGAGTGGTGGATACATGGAACCACCTTCCTGGGAAGGTCGTTGGGTCTAAAACAGTGAGGGATTCAAACATGCATGGGACAGACATAAGGCAATTATAGTGGGGGGTTGCAGGAAGTAGGCTGTTAGTTAACTAGAATATGCAGCTTATCCAGTAGGTAGGGAAATGGGCAGACTGGGTGGGCCAAGTGGTCCTTATCTGCCATCAAAGTCTATGTTTCTTTGTTTCTATGTTAAACTACTAGCAATAATTCTTTGTCATAGACTGGTAAATATTGCACAAACATTGATCTCACCATACCAAACGTGCAATCTCAGGCAGAAATTGATAAGATAATCTCATATGCCTTAGAGAACTGTTCTCTAGAGGACATTTAGGACACCTCAAAGGACACATAGTGGCTTTAGATCAGGAAAAAGCCTTTGATTTGGTATGCCACTCAGTATTATTCAAAGAATGTAGCAGCATGTGGAATACCGGATCATTTTCTTAAATGGATACAATTATTATATACCCAGGCCCACTTCTTCCAACTGTTGAATGGGTTGATAGGGGGAACAATTCAGATTAAGAGGGGTGTCAGACAGGAGTGCCTCCTTGGCCCTTTGCTGTACACATTATATGTAGATATTCTTACAAAGCAAATTCTAAAAATGGAAATCTTTAAAGGGATAACACTATCTGTAGGGGTGAAACCATTAAAAATAATGGCATACACAGATAATTTGTGTATTTTTTTGAAAACAAAGGAAGAAGGGAATATGACATGTGATATCTTAAAGGAATACACTAAAGTTACGGGAGCCTGCATTAATTTTAACAAAAGCCAGGCATTAATGATACGGCAGGGAGAAAGGATTGAAGCTGCATAAATTTGTAAAGTACCAATAGTTCCTGAAAAGAAATTGTAGGGATCATGTTTGGACCCAGGAAAATGGATAGGGTTAATTGGGAAAAGAGAATTATTATGTGTAGTAAAAGAATAGGGGCATGGCAAAAACTAAAGGCTTCAAAACTAAAAAGAGTATAAGACTTTTATTGTACCTATATTGCTTTTTCTGGCATCTATATTTCCCCTTTCAATGAATTTGGAGTCAAAATTATATATTTTTTTCATATCATCTGGAACAGTAGGCTAAATCCTGTGAAGTGAAATACCACATACAGAACCATTATAGAAGGAGGTATAGTGATATTACAACCAGTGGTATTTTTTCATACTATTTTTTTGGAAATTCAATATAGTGCCAATCTTACAGAATGAGAGCATTAGTTGGATAATATGGGGGGAAGAATGAATTGACAAAACATGGGCTATATGGATATCAAATAAATGGACTTTCAAACTGAAGAAAGAAGATTTCCCGACATATATCATAGGTATCATGCAAAATCAGAAACTGGAAAATTACAATAAATTACTTAAAAACACTATCTAGACAGCTGATTTATTAACAAGTATTATTAAATCATTATACAGTTTAATCTCCCAAATGGTACCCAATGAACAGTAACTTTAACAACTAAACAACTAATAAATGAAATAATCTCAAAATCTGTGTGGGATACAAACTGGCTAGCATGTCGTGGGAGACTTAATGTAAAAAACAATCATAAGTGTAAGAAATTGGAAGAAAGACACTTTCCCAGAGACACATGTAATATGATACTGGAAATGCAGAAACATCTCTATTTTGAATGTCCATTTATACTGACATTTTGGAACCAGTTAGCAAGGTGAATACAGGACCAAGTGTTTGATAAACCTACTTATGAAGTGTTAATATTAGGAATATACATGGAGCATGGTCAAAATATTCAGTTAGTACATTAAGACTCATATATGGAATACTTAAACACCGTATTTGGCAAGTAAATGCCATTGGACTAAACAGCAGCAATTATATCTCAGCAGGAATTAATGCGTATAATTCTGGGGCAAATACAACAGATACATATTAAGGAGGAAAAAAGGGAATGCCTGCAAACACTAAAGAAGATGTGGAAACATTGTATGGGATGGGTAAAATGAAAAAAAGGGAGGAGGAGGATCAGGGGAGCACGTTGAAATACTTGACCAAAAGCTTATTGTACAAAGCTGGAGGGGTTTTGAGTATTGAATGTAGAGAGGTTTAGACACATGGTGAAATATAGATAGTAAGGAAAAAAAAGGAAAATTGTTGGGGGAATAAAGTATGATAATATAGTATACCTTTGTATATTTCCTTTGAAAACGTAACAAAGACAGTTTTTCTATGTATTGTCACCAGTATTGTGTGATTGCCACAATAAAAACTTCCCCTACTCTTTTCGAGAAGTGCCATGGGATCTTTAACATCCACCTGAACTACCACTAAAACAGGCAGATGGGATTCTGTTGAACATCTCATCAGAAAGACAGCACCTCAGGAGCGCAGTACCCCACTCCCCCATGTTGCACTACAGCGTCAGTATTGGGATTTAACCCAAGTGCCTGGTGTGGGGATAGGACCCACAACCTTCTGATCTCCCGGCCTCATAGGTGAGTGTGCTTCCTGCTGAGTCACTGACACCGATGTCATAATAAACCTATTCAGTGTGGTGTGTAGGAAAGATGCTCAACCAGTGTATTTAAGGATCTGGTACAGGGGGATAATAAAACATTTGTTACTTTCTTGCACCTGAAGGACAAACACCACCTCCCTAAGGAGTGTTTCTAGCAGTAGTTACAGATATGAAGCACCTACAATAAATGGGTTAGAACACAATGTACATACTCTGTCTGTGGTTGAGCCCAAAGTAGACCCACAGAAAAGCTTCCCCTGAGTCTCTGGGAGCTTAAAAAGAAAGGTCTGGCAGGAATTATACAAAAGAAGCTCAGAGGTGGGTCTCCAGACCCTTCTATACCAGCCAAATGTAAAAGGGGAAAGCATATTAGGCTTAACCATCTCTGACCAGGTATGGAGTAAGTGCTGGAGGACAGCCCACCAAGTGTGTGTAGACCAACTTAGGCTTCTGATGAGGAACAAGGTCATGCACCTATGGTACCATACCCTTACCCAGCTGTGGAAAATGGGTCTGTTACAACAGGACAACTGCTGGAAGTGTAACACACTGGGAACTGACTTGGTTTCTTGGTTACTTGGTTTATAGGACAAAAGGAGGTGGGTTGCCTATCGAGAGTGTCCTCCGTATACATGAAACATTTAATTCAAATACTGATCTTCCATCCATTTATCAAGTTTATTCTTGAATGTTGTAATAGTTGGAGAGTCAACTATGTCCTGTGGTAGTGTGTTCCATATTCTGGGTGTTCTAATGGAAAAATAATTTAGCCTTTTGTTATTATTTGCCTTTTTTACCTCTAATTGTTTGTTGTGGAGTCTAGACACAATTTTTCTTGTGGAGTAAGCAATACCACATGTTATCATTAGAACGGGAGATTCAAGAATCTTAAATAACTGCAGGAGATCACCTCTAATCCGTCTTCACTTTAGTGAATGGAATCCTGTTTTTTGCAGTCTGGTGTTATAGTCCAGATGGGCAAGGTGGGGGACAAGTTTAGTGGCTCTACGTTGGACTTGTTTGATTCTATTAATGTCAGTCTTTAAGTAAGGACTCCAAAATGGGGATCCATAGTCCAGATGGGGCCTGACATGTGACCTATACAGAGTCATGAGGCATTGTTCTGATTTAGAAATGAAAGTTTGGTTAATCCTACGAAGTAGTACATTAGTTTGGTTTGCAACTTTCGAACAGTGAGAAGTAAAGGATAATTTATCATTTACTGATATTCCCAGGTCTTTTTCTACATTAGAAGTCCTAATAATGGTGTTATTTAGATAATAAGTTTGTCTGGGGTTGTTTTTTCCCCAAGTAAAGTACTGCACATTTAGAGACATTAAAGTACATTCAGTTGTTAAGTGCCCAGTTCTCAACTGAGGCTAAATCAAGTTTTAGATTATGACTGTTATTCTGATTGTGATTGGTTGGGCATCCATGGCACTCCAGACATTACTTCATGGGTTTTAGCCCACCTGATAGGCTAGTGATGCACATGACCCTAGGATCAAATTTCTAGTAAGTCCAGGTCCCAGAAACCCCTGCTCTCCAGTTTCGAATCGTGCATCTGATCAGGCAACAAGCACACCAGGGATCCCTGTCTGCTCCACACAAAAGGTAGGCCTCTGAGCTTGTAATTATATGACTGTGTATGTTGTATTGAGATATCACTGTGTTCACAATTTGCAGCTTACTGGATAGAAAGCCAGCGATGTGTTTTCTTTCTTGCCCAGTATGGAGCTATGTATGAAAATATGTTTAATTGAACTACAAGGATTCTGAACCCTGTAGATACAAAAGATATAAAAGGTAAATTATTCCCAACTGTTTAAATCAGTGTTGTAACCTACATCTTTTTCGATGCAATCAATAAGGCTTTTTTCATTGCACAGTTTAATGTTTATCATATGGATGTCGCAAACGTTGCGATAGTGCGTTTTTAAAACTGTTAAGATTCGTTCTCCTTTTAAAATTGTATCATCCATTTAAAGGTTGTTTTTCGCTGCTGTTACATCACTACATCCCCATATCTAGAGGAGAGTGACCCTTATTCTGGCCTTCAGGCCTATGGGGATCCTTTGGGCCATCACACCTCCCACGTGGCCTACCCAGTCCTCCTCCTGGTCCCTTTTCCCTGCTGCTACTCGCCAGCCGAAGGGTTTTCCCCCAATCCGCCCCCCAGAGGCTTCCCCTGGTGACGCCTCACCATCCCCTGGCATGACAGGACCGTTGCTGCTCAGATTCAAGCTGCACCGGCTGCCTCTTTTGGGCCCAGCGTCTGGACCATGCATTGGCGCGTTTGTAGGCTTTTTGGCCTACTGTTTCATGTGGCTCCAAGCTCCTCCCCCTGGAATTCCCGGATTGGCTACTGCCTCCATACCTTCCCCAAGGCCGCTCCTGCTCTCTCTCAGCCTGGGAAGGCAGAAACCCATCCTCGCGTGTCCGAGGCCTCCATTGGGGGGGAGCTGACTGCGTCTCTATGAGGAGGGATGGCATTTAGTGCGTGTGCCCCTCAGGGGCCCAGTTCTTTTTTCTCCTCTGGCTGCCTTCTCCTCTCGAAGCAGCCTCTGACTCCTGGCTCACACTCCCATCGCTACAGTGGGGAGAGGGGGAAGGAGCCACTGGCGTTCTCTCCTGAGGCCCAATAACCGAGACGGGACATCTACTGTCCCATCCACCTGGAAAACTGCCAGAACCATCCCTATACACAAAAAGGGCGATGTCAAACTCATGTCCAACTACCACCCTATATCTCTTCTGCCCACTCTCAGTAAGCTGCTTGAAAAAATAGTCCACCGCCAGCTTGCTGCTCACCTTGACATGTTTAATCTTCAAACCCCGTGCCAACATGGTTTCCAGCCCGGTCACAGTACCACCTCTGCACTTACACAACTTACAAATGACATCAGAAATAATATGGACCGTGGCCTACTCACTGAGGCCGTCTTTATCGACCTGTCTAAAGCCTTCGACATGGTACACCAACCTCTCATGCTAAAGAAACTCCAATCCATTGGAGCATCTGACCAAGCCCTCTCCTGGTTCCATAGCTATCTTGACAATCAGACTCAGGCAGTAGCATTTCACAAGGCCCTTTCCTCCCCCCTAAACATCTCCTGTGGCATTCCCCAGGGATCCACTCTTGGACCTCTACTCTTCTCCCTCTTCCTAAATGATATTCCCACCATAGCTGCACTCTTATGTACGCAGATGACCTTGTTCTCTACTCTGGGTCAAAATCAGTTGCTGTCATCAACTCCACTCTCACTAATGACTTCCAATTCCTGCAGACCTGGCTGTCTAGCAACCACCAAGTCCTGAACCTAGAAAAAACCTGTGCTATGCTATTCGGATCCTCTAAGAAACTGTCTGCCCCTGCACAGGCTCCAGGTTCAATGCCTTGATGGCTCCCTCATCTTAAACACTGAGTCCTTCAAGTACCTTGGGGTCACTTTGGATCCCACACTTGACCTGTCTCAACATGTCAATATGGTGTGCCGTGCCATCAATGCTAAAATTGGCCCAGAGCTTGTGCGATGGCCCTCCTCCTCCTTCCGCTAGACTTTCTGTTGCTGAGGTATTCTCTTACCCCAGCTCCAATATGCTCTGGCCCTCCTCTTTGCTGCAAACTCTGCTACACTCCACAAATGGGACACTGTAGACAACAACATCTGTAGATTCACCTTAACTGCCCCACGTCTTACCCATCATTGTCTCCTTTACGCTGGCTTAAATTGGCTGTCACCTAAGGATATTCGAGCCTACTCCCTGGGCTGCTTTATTGACTCCCTGTCTAGACCTCCCTGCCCTGCCTATCTTGCCAACCTCCTGACTCCTGCCTCACACACCCGTACCCTCAGGTCTTTCTCTGTCCGCATGCTCTCCACTAGACCTTGCATGACAAAAATGGGTGAACAGGCATTTGCCCATTTTGCTCCCAAATTCTGGAACTCACTCCCCCTTATGGTGAAAACTTCAGCCTCCCATCGAGAATTCAAAAACTCGCTGTTCACTCATCTTCTAGCCTCTGGCCAATGCAAATGCTCTTAATTTGCTTTGTCCCATTGCAGGCTGTCGGGTCTGACCCTGAGTACTACACTAATGTTCTCCCATGCAATATGCTTGTCTAGGTGGCTATGAACCTTGATGTCTTTACTGTCCTCAGCTGTCTTATGGTTACCCTAATTGCTTTATTTTACATCCTTATTATGATCTATGCCTAAAATGTACCATTATGTAACTATTGCTGTGCTACCCAATGTATATCTTGTTTTGCTCCTGTACACCTATATTATGTCTGTGCATTTCTGCATATTGTAACCAATGTCCTGTGCTCTCCCGGGTCGTGCCTGAAAATAGGCAGGTCTGTTGCCTAGCTCACTTACCCGGTTACCAAAAGCTAATAAACAAATAAATAAATAAACCCTTAGGGAGAACCTTTTTTCTTCTATGGCTCTGCATTGCAAGGCTCCTCTGAGCAGGGCAGCACTGCGGGTCATTCCCTATGCTACACAGTGGGAGTCTGGATCCTCCCAGGTCTCGCCGCTCCTCTCCAACCCCCGTAGACAAGGGAATTGTCCAGTTCAGGGCACAACTCCCAAACCCACACCTGAGGGGTCCCTCCCACAGCGACCCCCCTGGTTTCATTTCTCACAACCAAAAACACAGGTCCTTGTCTCCTTCCTTACACCTGGGTCCCTCCCACGACGACCCTGGCGTTAAGATATACTACCCTCTCAGGACCATCAATTCCACTGCGCCATGGATCTCTCCCTATAGCGAACCATGCACGCTCATTTATGCAGGAGGCACCCCTGATAGAGACAACTACCTCATACCACGCATGCGGGTTCCCTCCCACAGCACCCCCACACGCTGTCATAGCCTCCAGAAAACAAGATACAGATGACAGGCAAAGCTTGCCTTACTAAATTAATAGGGGATGAAAAGATCCCCGCAGTGCTTTGCACTAGCACTAATCTAAGGCTTGCCTTCTTCTCTCTCACCAGATGGTCAAGGCCAAGAAGTGTTCTGCTTGCAATGCTACTCTCTTACCCCAAACCCCGGGGCCCCTCTGCTCTGCCTGTCTACTCGACGATGATGACTCGTCCATGGAGCAAACTCCCACCATGGAACCCAGCAATCCGGGACCCAGCGGCACCACATGGATGGACCCTGGCTCCCTCCTGATTCAAAATCAGCAGGCCACGGTCGCTATGATGGAAAGCCAGCAGAATTTCATGCTGAAAATAATGGAAAAACTTGAATCCCTCACACAACACAGAATAATACTGGCGCTTCCGGAACCAGACAAGGCAGGGGGGCAACTGGAGGAGCATCTGGATTGCGAGGATACCTACCAGAGAACCCTCTCCCAGATGCTGGAGAAGATAAGGACATCCCAGAGGAAGAGGATGGGGTAGAATCAGATGAAGAGGACACGGAACTTCAGACTACACCGTCTCTCACTTCGAAGTTGTGTTCGTTTGACACGGTCCCAGGTCTCATGAGGATTATCAAGACCACTATGGGGTTCGACATCGAGGAGAGTAAGTAAGCCTGAGTCAAAACTCGACCCCATGATACAGCAAAAAGTGTCGAACCCGGAGACCTTCCCAGTATGCCCAGCTATTGAGGATGTCTTCAACAAAGAGTGGCAGTCCACGGAACCAGGCAGAATGCCGAACAGGAAGAACCTGAACAGAATGTATCCAGTTCAAGAGGAAAAATCTGGTACCTGGTGCAAAGCCCCAAGCATCGACCCACAAGTGGCGGCCCTTAGCAAGAAAACAGTTTTACCATGCGGAACAATCGCTCTCAAAGATCCTACGGACAAGAAAGTGGAGGACATGCTAAAAAGGGCATTCGAGATCGAGGCCACCGCAGCA
Organism: Neoceratodus forsteri; assembly: GCA_016271365.2. Classification (NCBI taxonomy): domain Eukaryota; kingdom Metazoa; phylum Chordata; order Ceratodontiformes; family Ceratodontidae; genus Neoceratodus; species Neoceratodus forsteri. Next base: position 288,631,207 of record CM028130.1, read on the forward strand.
AAAGCAGCCATGACTGCCATCTACATAGCTCTAGCACAAATCCGCTGGCTCAAAGAACTTCAGGAACAAGCCAACCTGAAGTTCAGGGAGGCAGAACTCTTACAATGCACCTTAGATGCGGCAAAATACCTCACCAACATGGCAGTAGACACCCTGTGTCTACACGCCAGGGCCACAGCTATCACCAATCGTGCCCAGAGAGCATTGTGGCTGAAATTATGGGACGCTGACAAAGAATCTAAGACTCTATTGCAAAATTTACCTATCAAGGGAAAGCATGTGTTTGGGGAGGGACTACAGGATTACCTAAAACAAAAGGAGGAGGGAAGAGACCTCCTTAAGAACAAAACCAGATACAACTACCTCCCCTCCTCGAGGCGGAGATTTCAGGGTGGGAACAGGCTATACCAACCCTGCAGGGACACGCCGCCTCAAAACAGTTCCTTTCGAGGCAGAGGTGCATCCCACAGTTACCGTAGCCCATAACCACAAGCCTATCAACCGTCATCCTTCAGAGCCCGTGGCCAAAAATTCGGGGGAAGAGGTAGAAGATATAGGGGAAGCAGCAATGACTACGTCCCCATGACCTTTCACAGTCAGGGTTCTTACCCCCCGGTGGGGCAAAGTCTGTCATTATTCACACACCAATGGTTCAACACAACCTCGGACAGGTGGGTCTGAGAAGTGGTCGCAAGGGGGTACTCCATAGAGCTGTCCCACGCCCCAATCTCCCACAGATTTGTGTACTCAATATTCTTCCTCATGCCCAAGAAGTTGAGAGAACTCTGACCCATTCTAGACCTAAAACACCTCAACCAACATGTGGTGTGCCACAGATTCAAAATAGAGACCATACGATCAACTCTACGCAGCCTCCAGGTAGGCGACTACCTGACATCCATAGACTTAGAGGATGCATATCTCCACATCCCTATCATCCAAAGACACAGGCAATTCCTCCGATTCCACATCTTGGGCCACCATTACCAGTACAAGACCTTACCTTTCAGTCGCACATCAGCAACGAGAGTGTTCACCAAGGTCTCCATAGTCCTCGTGGCCAAGCTCAGGGAAGAGGGGCTGGACATCATACTCTACTTGGATGACTGGCTCATTCGAGCATGTTCCAAGGAGCAGGCACTACAGGACACCCGCGACCACCTTACAGGCACTCGAGGAACATGGCTGGGTAGTCAACCGGGAAAAGAGCCATCTTGTTCCCACCCAGCAGATTGAGCACTTGGGAGCGCTGATCAACTCGTCCCACGGATGGGCAAAACCATCTCACACAGGGTTATCAACCTGATAACGCTGGCCCATCAAATGAAAGCCCAACACCAGACAACCATGGGATGCATAGCCCAGTTGTTAGGGTGCATGGCATCATGCATAGATCTCATACCCTGGGCCAGGTGGCATATGTGACTGCTTCAGACATGCATCCTCACTTGGGGTGCACCGAACGAGTACAATCTGCAGGTCACTGTCCTGCTACCACCATCAGTGAGACTCTAACTAGCATGGTGGATGGTAGAATCGAACCTCACCAGGGGAATTCTCCTGGAGACCTCCTACACGGCCACAATAGAGACAGACATGATCCTGTCCAGCTGGGGAGCATGTCTGGGAGACTCAACAGCTCAGGGCTTATGGTCTCTGATGGAATCCAAATTATCCATCAACATCCTGGAGATGAGAGCTGTATCCCATGCTCTCAAGGCCTTCAAGCCCCTCATACGTGGCCAGTCGGTTCTGATACGCTCCGACAAGCAGGTCACAGTGGCCTATATCACAAAACAAGGTGGCACCAGGAGCAGAGCCATGCTGAGGGAGGCGACGTCAGTCCTCAATTGGGCTCAGACCAACCTCAGCCATCTAGGCGCAGTACACCTCACAGAAAAACTCAACATGCACGTGGATTGGCTCAGCAGACAACAGGTTCACCCAGGAGATTGGCGGTTACATCCCGACCTTTTCCAGATGATCCAGAGAACATGGGGACCCATACCCATAGATCTCATGGCAACGCTGGAGAACACACAGGTCAAGGATTTTTACTCACGATTCAGGGAGGGTCGTTCCCAGGGAACCGACGCTCTAGCTCAACCGTGGTGTCAGGAACATGCATACATGTTCCCACCCCTCCCCCTGATTCCCCAGGTACTAGCCAAGATTCGGGCATCACGTTGTACCATCATTCTAGTGGCCCCCTACTGGCCACGAAGGACATGGTTTGCCACAGTATGCGAGATGTCCTTAGCCAGCCTCAGGTTACCTCACTGAGCAGACGTGCTCTCACAGGGCCCAGTAGTCCACCCGGCTCCGCGGACACTGAAGCTCACGGCCTGGCTCCTGAAAGGAGGAGACTAATGGAGGCAGGCTACCATGACTCTGTCATTACTACTATATTACAGTCTAGACGAGCTTCCACCACTTCCACTTACAGTAGACAATGGTCTATATTCTCAAAGTGGTGTCAAGAAAGAGGTAAGGTACCCGAGCAGACAGACATGTCTACCATCTTGCTGTTTCTACAACAGGGAGTAGACAAGGGCCTGGCCCACTCTTCTGTCAGAGTACAACTGTCCGCAATAGGGGCGGCCATGGAGCCCATCGGGCGTACAGCCCAGGAGCACACCCTGACACCCTGCGTTTCCTGAAAGCTGTGGAGAAACTCCCACCTAAAATGTGACCGACCATCCCACCATGGGATCTTCCGCTGGTACTCGATTCCTCAGTTCAGCTCCTTACGAGCCACTTCAGGAAGTGGACCTGTTCTGGGTCAGCCTCAAGATGTGTTTCCTGGTTGCCATCTGCTCAGCCAGATGGATTGGAGAACTAGGGGCACTACTGTGCAGAGAACCCTACACTGTTTTCACCCCTCAGTGAGTCCGTTTAAGAACAGTTCCGGCTTTCCAACCCAAGGTGCCCACTGTTTTCCACAGGGAACAGCCCATCGAGCTGCCCACTTTCTCAGTGGACACACAGCAGGGCACTCAGCCGGTACTACATCACCTGGATATCGGATCCACCCTCTCCGTCTACATAGCCAGAACACTGCCCCTCCGTAAGACAGAAAGATTGTTTGTCGTCACAAAGGGACAAAGGCAAGGCAAGGCAGCCTCCAAGTCCACGATTGCTGGTTGGCTAAGGAGAACCATTCAGAATGCTTACCTAGCAAAACAAATGATACCTCCTCAGGGTATCAAGGCTCATTCCACCAGGGCACTCTCCACATCCTGGGCAGAAAGGGCTAATGTGTCCTCTGAGGACATATGCAGGGCAGCTACATGGAGCTCCCTGCATACGTTCACCAGACACTACAGACTCGAGCACCTGCATGCCATACAGCCTACTTTCGCCACCCAGATCCTCCTAGCAGCGACTTCATCCTCTCACTCATAGACCACTCTGCTCCCTCCCTTGGGTACTACACTGCTTCTTATCAACCCATGAGGTAATGTCTGGAGTGCCATGGATGCCCAACCAATCACAATGGGTGTTTACTCACCTGGTAAAGGTGATTGTGTTGGTTGGCATCCATGGCACTCCAAGGCCCTCCCTACAGAGTGCTCAGAGTGACCGGGACTGAAGGTCCATATAACCAACACCAGGCTTAGGAGGGGAGCGGCTACAATGAAAGTTGACAGTCGATCCCAATGGGATCGAGATTAGATTGTAAATAATAGGAATAATAAAATTCGGCCTGCTGGCCACTGAGATTACATTGTTACTAGCATCATTTCACATACTGTCATTGTTTGTCTTCCTTTGCATTGTTTTTTCTTTTGCACTCTACTAACCTTGATTTCAGCTATGGAAGATTCAAACTGGAGAGCAGGGTCTTCTGGGACCTGGATATACTAGAAATTTGATCCTAGGGTCATGTGCATCACTAGCCTATCAGATGGGATAAAACCCATGAGGTAATGTCTGGAGTGCCATGGATGCCAACCAACACAATCACCTTTACCAGGTGAGTAAACACCCATTATTGACCTTACCCCCAAGTTTGGTGTCATCGGCAAATTTGACCATGAAGTTATTAGCCGAGATACACATATCACTAATGAACAAGTTGAACAATGTGGGACCCAAGACTGATACCTGAGGGACCCCACTAGTCACCTCTCCTATATCAGACATTACACCATTTACCCTTACTCTCTGAGTTCTATTTCCCAGCCAGCTGTTTATCCATGAAATAATGGATGATGAGAAACCTAGATGGATAAGTTTATTAATCAAGATGACATGTGACACTTTGTCAAATGCCTTGCTGTAATCCAAAAGAATAACATCCATGGCTATATTACAGTCAAGGTTATAACTGATATGATTATTGGAAGAGAGCAAGTTTGTGGTACAAGAAAAAACCTGGTTTAAACTTTTTCCATTAATTTACATGGTATCAAGGTTAGGTTTATGGGCCTATAATTTTCAACTTTCGAACGGGAACCCTGTTTGAAAATAGGTGTAACAGTGGCTGTACACCAATCAATAGGAACTAAAGATTCATGAAGAGATTTATTAAAAATAATTGATAAAGGTAGAGTGATTGCGTCTTTTGTCCCTATAAGAAATTTGGAACTGATATTGTCCGGACCTGGACTTCTGTGTTGTTTTAGTGAATCCAGTACCCCCCTCGTATCCTGAAGGGAAATTTTATGTGCTTCTAGCTTTAGTGCTTTTTCATTAGGTGAAATGATATTTGGTTCCTGGATAAATACTGATGAAAAGTACTTGTTCAATTCTGTAGCCGTTTCAATATCAGATATTATGGTTATGTTATTAGAGACTAGTGGACTGATCAAGCTGTTGTTACCTTTTTTTCCCATTTAAATAAGAGTATAGTGCCTTATGGCAGTCTTTTGTGTGTGCTATTTTAAATTCCAGATTGTGTTTAGCCAAGATGATTTGTTTTTTTAATTCTTTGACTGCCTCCCTGTATCTTGTAAAGGCTATTTCTTTCTGATCTATTGAACATTTTTTTAGGTTTGAAAAGAGTTTACTTTTCTGTGTTATAAGCTTTTTAATAGTTCCATTGAACCAAGGTGGTATCTTACCTTTGCTATTGCACTTATATTTTTCTGGGACATATTGCTTTTCAAGTTGAAGAATTTTGGTTTTTAGAAAGTCCCAGGCTTCTTCGGTATCCAAAGGAGAAAGAAGCTTTTCCCAGTTGAGAGACCTTAAGGAGCAATTGATATTGTGGAAATCAGCCTTTTGATATTGTTTTATTTTTAATTTATTAGTTTTAGGTTGTGGAGGTAGTTGTATAGAAAAGAATGTAGTCATATGGTCACTATTACCCAACGGATTTAGGATCTGGAATTCAGATGTGAGAGTCTCTAAATTTGTTATAACAAGGTCTAGTATGTTTGTTCCCCTTTGTTGGCTCTGTGACTATTTGTTTAAGGCCTAGGTTAATAATGGCCAAGAGAATTTTCTCATCGTGTTGGTTATTACCAGATAAGGTATCCCAGTTAATGGTGGAAAGATTAAAGTTCTCCAATATGAGTACTGAGTCTTTATCCGCTATCTGGGTGATCCCATCTGCTAGCTGTCTGGTCTGATTTATATCAGAAGAAGGTGGTCGGTAACAAGTACCGATAAGTAGCTGGGAGATACCCGTAGGTCTAATATAGACCCATAAACTTTCAGTATATACTTTAATTGATGATTCATAGGATGGGAGGTCTTCTCTTACATATAAACTGACCCCTCCCCTTTCCTTGAGTCCTCTCTATTTCTGTAATAATGCTTAAAGCCAGGAATTTCTACAGTCCACTTTTTGTCTGTGTTACCCCAGGTTTCAGTGATGGCTATTACAGCTAGATCTAAAGACTGAGCTAATATTTCAAGCTCAGCATGCTTAGAAATAGTCATTGATTGAGCATTCAAGGATAGAATGTTTAGGTTGGTGCTATGTTGTAAACAGGGATTAGTAATAAAAGATGTGGGGGTTGCCCCAGTCCTCCACTTCTTTATCAGTTTAAATGCTTATTTATAAAGGAAGTTATCTTATGCCCTAGGACAGTACTACCCCTTCTGCTGAGATGTAAGCCATCCCAGCAGTAAAATGATGGTCTATCTTCAAATTCCTCCCAGTGTGTAGGCAGTTTATTCCTTGCCAGTAGCACCATTTATGGAGCCACTCATTTAAAGCTTTTATTTTGGTAGTGATGTACCTGGTGGTTCTTGGGACAGGTAATATTTCAGAGATGCATAAATTACAACCATGCTCAGTTAGTACATTACACAAAGCAACATAGTCCTGTTTGATCTGCCAAAGATTAGAATTCCCAACATCATTTGTTCCTGCGCAGATAATCACTAAAGGATTTTCACCAGCTGATGACAAGACAGGTTTAATCATTGAAGTGATGTCAGCAATTTTGGCCCCTCTATAACTGGAACAAGTACGATGTTCTTTGTCCGTGTTACATACTGCCCGGTCAACATATTTTATAATAGAATCTCCAAGAACAAATACCTGTTGTTTTGTGCTTGGTACTGCCTGGTTTGGAGGAGGAAATGGTACTGGAATAGTGGCCTGAGAGGTCATTGCCAAAAAGGGGTTAGCTGTTAGGTTATTGCATATTTCCTTGTCTGACTGAGGTTTTGATCCATCCTTATTAGCATAATTTGTGTTGTTTTCAGAGACATTCTTAGAAAATCCATGTGTGATAGAGGTATAGGGCTGTTCATCATTTTGCTGCGATAAAGGTACTGAGACCTTATGAATGGTGTTGCTGTGTACTCCTAAGATGTCATCTGAAACCTCGTCAGTCCTTTGGAGTAGATGTTCAAATGAATTATGTATTGGGATTGTATGGGTACTGGAGTGTGTGTGATTTCTTTTTTTTTATATACATTTTTTGGGGGTATTTTTGTCCAGGTATCTATATCTTTGTGATGTGGTGTTAGATTATTGGTAACAGTAGTAGAGAGGGTAGAGGTGGTGACTGGCTGCACCGCTAGAGTTGAAGTTGGAAAAATGTTTGAGGGTGGTTCATAAGAAAAAGTGTTTTCCTCATGTTTTGTGGAAGAAGTATTTGCCTCTACTAAAAGTGACATATGGTGTATGTAATCCTCCAAAGCTTTGATCTCAGAGTTCAGTGTCTCTTTAGGTTGTAGGCATTTTATTTCATCCTGTAGGTCCTTAACCAGTATGCATTTTTCACAAATAAAGTTAGGCACTTGTTTGCCAGTAGTATAGGTCTGGCAAGATGTACATAGTTTATTTGCTTTCTTCATACTGGCTAGGAAACAGCAGTTGGTATAGTTATAAGGATTCTTATTTGGAATTACCTTAATTTATTACTGTAGGGTCTGATGTCCTGGTCCTGATGTCCCCATTGGACACGGTAGACACGTGCAGAATGTGCGTGTCTCTGCACACGTCTCCGCGCATGGCCCCATGCACGATCAGCCCACTCGCTAGTGCCAAAGGGATGGTACCCTTTTCCCAGAGCCAATGAAAATATCGACAAAATCACTGACAATTTCAGTAAAATATCATGCAAGTTTCATTTAAACAAAGTTTCATTCAGCCAGCACTTAGCCAGTGTGTTTAATGCTGCCCGCTCGCTAGTGTGAGTTGTTTTATGCTCGCGAACCGGAAGTGTGTGATTGCACTACTTCCAGTTTTGCAGTAGCGCTAAATGCCCAAATATTGTTTGAAAAGCCCTTAGAAAAGCTAAACCTAGTGTATAATACAGGGTGTCCATGCCAGAAAGTACACCAAGTTGTTTTAAAGTGCAGAACAGGGAAAAATAATAGAGGCAGATAACCAGGAAGTGCCCCTATCCTCCAGTGTCCCACACTCTTTTGTGGTGTCAGAGGAATGCTCAGAGCTAGGGATGGTACCCTTTTCCCAGAGCCATTGTAAATATCAACAAAATCACTGACAATTTCAGTAAAATATCATGCAAGTTTCATTTAAACAAAGTTTCATTCAGCCAGCACTTAGCATAAGAAAGGTTCTCAGAAATGCTGCAAGCTGATTGGCTGTTAGGATTCCAGCAGCCTTACATTAATCCATGTTACACTGTGATGTATAGCCTGATCACAATGGCACATGGATTCTTCCTGTCAGCATTCTATCCTCTAGCACTGCTGAATGACTGGAATAATGCATTCTGATTTTGAACCAACATTCTTAAACTGTTGGTGGAAGAACCATTTTATTAAAAGTCTCCATCTAAATGAGAAAAACATTCAAAAAGTATTCTTTTAACACTCTTTTTTTGGAACAGTTTTTTTATAATGGCAAAAAGGCATTCCCAGGAGTTAGATTACCAGTCAGTTAATCACCCCCTAGGGGTAATATGGCACTCGGCTGTGCCTCGTGCTACATTACACACCTAAGGGGTGATTAACAGACTTAATCTAATCCCATGTCATGCCTTATTGCTTAATTTGATGGCAATAAGATAAAGAACCTTAGTGCGTAAGCACTAAGGCAAGGGTTAACCCAAAGGGCATTGGCCGGGAAGCCAAGTTTCAAAGAAACACAAATTCACACATACCCCTTAATGCAAAGCATTATGAGCTGTATATGCAAATCACCACAAAATATTATGCTGGTTAAACTTAAAGCAGGAATGCACGGTGCCGAAAGGTCCCTTACACAGTCTGCGAAGGGTACCAACAGAGGACACAGACACATGTTTCATCCTACCAGGATTCATCAGTGTGCCTCATCTGTATGACGCCCCAGTGGAATGAACCAGCTATCCTAAGTTGATCTGTCAGGTTTGGGTTGTGATGAGCCCACTAAAAACAAAAAACAAGCTTAAAGACAAAGAACCTTAGTGCGCAAGCACTGAGGCAAGGGTTACCCCAAAGAGCATTGGCTGGGAAGCCAAGTTTCAAAGAAATACAAAATCACATATACCCCTTAAGGCAAAGCATCATGAGCTGTATGTGCAAATTCTATGGCTATGCAAATTCAGATTCTATGGGAATGCCACCTCCTGCAGCTGGTATTGGCCCAGATGATAAAATTCTGCTCCCATATCCTAAACTTGGCCCTACTTCGGACTCCTGACTTCTGGTCATTGGGAATTGAACCAGTATACTATGGTTAACCCAGATCTCAGTGGAACTGGTTAGGAAAATTCCTAGAAAGTGGGGAACTCAGAGCTTACCAGACTTCCAGGAATGGCCCCAGACCATGGAGTCCCTAGTATCCCATACAAGACTAGCCCACTTTGTAAGAATACTAGTCACATATTTCAAGATATACGGTCTCCCTACCTGAAGTTGCAGAGTCTGCAGAATTGTACTACCACAAAACTACAGTATATACCAAAGATCTACTCAAACCACGTTGAACATGAAAGCAGAGATGAATGGACATAAAGGTTTAAAGTAAAGATTCAGGACTGTATAGAGACATGTTCTGCTTGTAAAAGAGTCTGTGCCCGTGCCATGTTTGTATCAGATGAAATCCACATTTGTATGTTTCTGTTAATACAGTTAAAAAATATATATATATTTTTTTCAACTTTCTTTATGCCCCCTACTCACCGGATCTCCTGGCCTCTCTCCGGTGTGGTCACTCAGGTTACCACTCTCTCCCACACTCCTGAAGCTCTCCGACTGACTCCTGGCTTGGTCCCATCCCCCTCCATCTCCTCTTGCCACCCAGCACCCTGGCTCTGAGCCCCCAGGGGTGGGACCACTGACTCCTACAGGCACTCTATCTTTAATCTAGTAGAGAGAGACCAGGGATTGGAGAGAGAGCCAATCGTTGGCTGGCAGGACCCAGGACTGTGCGTGGTGGCTGTCCCACTAGACCTACCTTTGCCTAACAGGCAACCAGGGGTTTTTCACCTTTTTTATCCCCTCCAGGATCAGCAGCACAATACACATCATCACAAGATGTGCACGCTCCTCTGCACATTCACAGGAATGCCGCTGCAGCCAATCCCCTTACTGGAGATCCCAACTGTTGCTACACTACCAGTCTACACTGGGGGTCACAAGACAGTGGGATCTTCTACCCTTTTCCCTCCCAGGAATGGAGAGCTGTCCAGAAGATGCTCAATCCTTTCCTTCACCATCAACCCCTAATGACCCAAGTCCACTCCCAAACCTAGGTCAGCGGAGTGGTTCAAGGTAAGGTGTCCAGCACCTCAGCCCTCTTCGAAACCAGGCCAGCAACAATAAAAAATATTAACTGCAAAAAAAAAAAAATTGCACAACAGGGCACTGGTTTCATTGCATCTCCCTGTTAAAGTCTTTTGCCCATTCATGAAAAATTTCAGAGGTCATCCAAGCATTTCTCTTAATACGATATTGTTACTGGCAAATTGTCTGTGTTCAACCCTCTTGCTGGTCTTCTGTTCTCCTGGGGCTAGGTACAGTCACAGAGGAATATATTAAGCCCAGTGAGCACAGTGGGACCAACAAACATTTGATTTCAGCTTACAAAACCTATATTGCAGCCTATTGAATCTCCCAGTTCTGCAGCTCTCCTCTGTTGTCAGCTACAGGGGATTCTGGGATTTCCACTTACAGGAAATGTCACCTTACAACTACAAGGCAGCGAAATTAGCCTAATATAGTCTGCTATGCTACAGTAAACAATAAGTAAATTAAAATGTTTCTGCACACAAAGTGCTAACTGGGATCAGCCTCACACATAGGTGTGAGGATCCATTGTTGACAGTTCTCCTTTCAGCGATATGTGTTTAAGTGGGCTTGAAACTGGTTTCATCATTGAACATTATGTATTGTTTTTCTTCTGCACATTCTTTCCTGCTTTAACCCACCTTAATACCTATCCCCAGTTTCTGCCTTCCTACCATGCCCCCCGGCAGGGTTCTCAACATCCTGAAGGGGGAAATCAGGAAATGGCTACCCCTTCTCCTCATATTCAGTTCTTGCCTCTCCCCCCTCTCTCCTCCACCTGCCCTTCTGGGTCACCAGTGTGCACAACCTAACCCCATTCTTTTTACTCCAACAGTACTTGCGTACTACCTCAAGCCTGCTCCTGGTACACTCTTGCACTGCCTCTGAGTTCCTTTTTCTTTTCTGTACATAAATGTTACTGTTTAAGTTGTGGCCTTGTTAAACAGCTTACTGATTGTTTGTAACACTGTCTACTATGTTTTTGTACTTAATGACGTGGAACCTTTGTAAAAGAGCCTTGGCTCAAAGGTATTAATTCCTAGAACAATAAACTTCAACTTCAACTTCAAATGGTTCTATCACATTATTACTGTTTTGTACATTTATATGTTCTTTTGTATGATTTTGGACATGTATTGTAATTTATCCAATGTTCCACTACTATTTATTGTGCAATACCTTGTGTTCCAACTGTTGCAAAATCTTACAATGTTGTATTGTTTGCACTAGCCACATACTATTGTAACTGATCATCCTTCACAACTCTATGTAACCCTCCCTCAGGTCACACCATGAGATGAGCAACTTGTTGTTCAGTGTGCCTTCCTGGTGAAACATTTCAACAAATAAATAAATTATGTGTATCTCCTATAAGGAATTTTCTTCCTCATGTAGGTTTATGAGATCTGTTAAAAACCTTTAAAGGGTTAATCCCCTGGTGTCTCAGTGGGCTAGGCCAGCTGTCCTGCTCCCATCCTTTGAGGGAGGAGCCAGTTTTCTGTAGTGGAGAGAGCTGCACAAAGTTGCCTCATTCTGTGGAGGTGATTGCCAGGCATGTATGCCTGCTCCACTTGCTGAACCTCTGTTCCTGTGTGTAAGGCCCAGAACCATCTTTCTGGTATTGTGGCAGCTGCCATAAGCAAGAACCCTTAGAGGGGGAATCTCCCATTAATCTAACAATTCAGAGGATGACAGAAGAGAAGGAGATGTTTGAACAATTAATAGACTGAGAGGAGAGAAAGAGACATCTGAAGAACTAACAGCAGTGTGCAAATAGAGAAATAGTGGTGATGTAGAACTATATTTACAGGACTGCATAAGGTACCCAGCAGTGCCCTCCCTTCTGAACTGGGCAAGAAACATAGAAACATAGAAACATAGAATGTGACAGCAGATAAGGACCGCTTGGCCCACCTAGTCTGCCCATTTTCCTACCTAACAGATAAGCTGCTGATCCTAGTTAACCAACAGCTTACTTCTTCCTAACCCCCACTAGGACTGCCTTATGTCTGTCCCATGCATTCTTGAATTCCCCCACTGTTCTTGACTCCATGACCTCCTCAGGGAGGCTATTCCATGCATCCACAACCTCTCTGTGAAAAATACTTCCTCACATTACTCTGAGCCGTGGCCTCTATCTTCAAGTTATGCCCCTTGTTCTTGGAACATCTCTTTTCTGAAAGATGCTACCCTCTTGGACTTTGTTGATTCCCTTGAGGTACTTGAAAGTTTCTATCATGTCCCCTCTCTCCCTTCTTTCCTCAAGGGTATACATATTAAGCTCCTTTAGTCTTTCTTCATATGTCTTCTAGTGCAGACCCTGCACCATTTTGGTTGCCCTCCTCTGGACAGCCTCCACTCCATCTATGTCTTTGCGGAGATGGGGTCTCCAGAACTGCACACAGTACTCCAGATGGGGTCTCACCAACTGTCTGTACAGAGGGATAACAACTTCCTGTTTTCTACTATTGATGCCTCTCCTTATGCATCCCAGTATCCCTCAGCCTTCCTTACTGCCTTCTCACATTGCTTGCCCACCTTTAGGTCATCTGATATAATTCCCCCAGGTCCCTTTCCATTTTACTGTTGTCAGTATCTCACCCCAATTGTGTACTCCTCCCCTGGGTTTTTTTTTCCCAGGTGCATTATCTTGCACTTCTTTGCATTGAATCTGAGCTGCCATACATCTGACCATTCCTCCAACCTTGCCAAGTCCCTTCTCATCCTTTCCACTCCATCTTGTGTATCAACCCTGTTGCAGATCTTTGTGTCGTCTGCAAAAAGACATACTTTTCCTTCCAGTTTCTCTGCAATGTCACTAATAAAGACATTAAAAAGGACCAATCCTAGTACTTCACCCTGCGGTACCCTGCTAGTAACCCTCCTTTCTTCACTGTGGACTCCATTTACTACTACCCTTTGCGGCCTGTTGTCTAGCCAATTTTTTATCCAGGCTACCACCTTGAGACCCACTCCAAGGCTGGCTAACTTGTGTATTAATCTTTTGTGTGGGACTGAATCAAATGCCTTGATTTAAAAGTATGACACTGTAGCAACAATTCAGTCTGTGACCCTCTAACCACTGGGGTCAATTCTTGGCAGAAGTGGGAGGTGGCACCATTGACAGCCTCAGACACCCAGGGGGTGTCCACCTCTCATTGCCACTGCATTGTGATCCCCTCATGTTCAGACAAATCCTTGGGAAGTACAGTAAAGCTCACCAGGATGAAACCCAATTCTGCAGCATTTTGCAGCACTCTGCAGCATACTGCAGCAGAGTTACTTTGGATAACAATGTAATCTCAATGGCAATTAGTCCCTTTTGTCATTCAGGAAACTGTGACATTCACTTTATCTTGGCACTGTCTGTATTACAGTAGACCTGGATTCTCTGCCTGCAGGGGTCATGTCTTGTGGAAGAATAGGAAGCATCACTGGTAGAATCCTTGGACCCCGAGGGAGTGAATGCCTCTCCTAGCAATGCAAATTCTGTGGAGAATAAGTCCTCATGGGTACCAGTGTTTAGTCTGCCAAGAGAGCTTGTGGAGCAGATGTGAATCTAGGGCCTAGGGCCCCTACCATTAATGCCTCCTGGTCAGAGTGGTAGGCAGTGAGAAACTGGTATCGGGTTTAGGGAAGACTTGATTGGTGATTATCCCTGAGTATCATTAAGGAATGAAATACCCCATTGTGGAAAAAGAAGGAATATGCAGGGTACAGAGGGATGCTCAGAGTATGAAAAAACAAACTCCACCTTTGATATAAAGTGTTAGTGCTGGTAAATGTTGTTAAGAAGTGGATCCCTGTCATGGGTCTGTGCTACAGGTGCTCTAGGATCTTTATGCAGTCCTGATTTAGCTGCCTTTAGGAGATCAATTGTGTTTCAGCCTGAGACAAGCCACACCATATTATAACTCTACACCAATGTGCCCCACTGAGTTGTTGCCATAACCCTTTGCAAAGCAAAGGATATAAGGGTAGAATAGGAAAAATGCTTTTACTGCCACCCCCTTGGTGACTGGGGTTCAGAGGCTGCCTATGGACACTGATACATACAGACCATGAAAGAATGCAGACTGCCCCTATTTGGGGATAGCAATGCTCACGAGCATCAAGTAAATCGAAAGGCTCTTGTTTTGAAGTCAGCCACTTTTCGGACATTATATTTGTTGTTGGAAGTTGTTCCGTGTTACTAACCCCTTCCTTTGCAGCCTGGATGCCCCAACATGCTGCTGAGTGCCTGGAGGTCATCTCAGTCCTGGAGGTTAAGTAAATGCAAAGTAAATTGTGTATGCTGTCCTCCTTGTATTTAACATCCAACATACCCCTGCACTAAGGGGACAGGGGTTACATATTGTATTGTGTATTTACTACACTGTAGCATTGCCTGCACAATCATTTATTTTGTTGTTGCATCATACCTAATTTGGTATTTTTGTTTTAGTATTTGTGTAGTTGTATTTGTTGTACTGTTCCCCTCCCTCTCCCCAGGACACATCTCAAAACAAGTTGTTACCAGCTCAATATTTCTTTCCAGGTCAAACTTTTAGATTAAATAAATAAATAAATACTGTACCTACATAAATAGGTATTGTCTTAGTCTGCTGGTTAATGTCTGAAAAAAATTTAAACAATTGTTGATGATTTATTATATAATAATACAAATAAATCCTGAAGCCTGTTGGTCCGCTGAGACTCTGACTCATGATGGTTTTCCAGCACAACATCAAAGATCAAGTCCCAGCACACACATAACTGCAATAAATGTCAAAAATAAAATCACTGTACAGGCCATATCTAAGTTGCACACACTTGACATGTTTGCCATGGAGTTTGCCAGTACCAGTTTTAAAAAATGTAAATCCTTCCCTCCCATGGTGTCAGATAAATAAATACCCCTTTCTTATTCCTGCACCCAACAATTCCATGCAATTGTTATGAATATTCCCCTGATTTGCACTAAAATTGAAAAAGAAATAGTTAAGCAGTCTGTGCAGTCAGCTTCACTAACCCCCAGTCTCCAGCCGGCTTCACTGACCCTGCTCAGCTGCATATAAGCTCCTTACCTGCCGCAGCCTGTCAAAGAACTTTTGGCACTTACCTGAAACTGACATTCATCACTAGTTTACCCTCCCTCCAAAAAACGAAACCTGAAGTGAAGCAGTCACTGCAGTCAGCTTCACAAATGGCACAGTCTCACCTTCATTACACAAGTAGTAGTGTATGCTTTTAAACAGCACAGTGTGCTATACTCAGCGATCAATGCTGTCAGCTTCAATCTCTTTCTTATCACCTTCTCCTTGTAGAAACTGAAAATGAGTCATCTGTACCAGAAGAACCAGAGACCTAAACACAGTATGTGTGTGTGTGTGGGGGAGACAACTACAAACTCTCAAGTTCAAATAATGGGGATGTTGGGGGGTTAATCTTCACTCCTTTGTCACCTGCCTCTGCTGCCTCACAGTTGATTGAAAAGAAAAACAGCACACAGAAATGAAAAAGAAAGCTGCAGACAAGATGGAGGGAGGAGAAAACAGTCTACAAAAAGTGATGTGGCACAGAAATACATTCTATATTATTAGAGGTAGAGAGGCTGCAGAGAGGAACTGACAGATACACAGTTACCCACAGCAGATCCACAAACCAGCCAAAGTAAATCAGCACTACATTTTGTGAAAGTATACCTACCCATTCCAAAAATTAGTAAAATCTATTTTTAAATTATTCTTTTCAATATATTTTGTTTTTAAATAAAAAAGGCTTTGTATAATCACAATAATGCACTACTGTGTGTGTGTTGTGGTGGGTAACATCACTTCTCAGGTGCTGGATGCAGTCAGCCTGTATCCCCCTGCCCAACCACCCTAGACATGACATTATCGCAGCATGACACACATCCTGGCATGCATTATTGCTTAGACTGACATAAGTTTCTTGCATTGCATAAGTCTTAGAGTGGTATGTTTTTGTTATTATTTTTCAATTGTATCTTTGATCCTCTTCATGTTTGGTTTCTAATATATTGAATTTAGTTTTATAACTGATTTATGTTTTGTTATTGAACATGCACGTCATATGGAATTGTAAATTTTAATTGTTGGTATTTATTTTGATTAGTTAAAGTATGTGTTTACATAATAATAGGGCTGAGTGAAATGCAATCTTCCACTGACAGAATTCATGTAAAATTATTTTTCTGCTTCAATAAAATTTTGTAGAAAATCAATGAACATAATATTTCACTAAAATTTAAGAGTTGTTGCACCAATTTCTCTGTGCAAAACCCTTGGGCATTTGGTTTGTATGTAAATGCATTCACACTCAGCATATGATGTATGTATAAGTGTATTGATATGTGTTTTGTTTGTTTTTGGTGTTATTTTGTTTTCAATAAAATATTTGAACAACAATAAATTATTTGTCAGTTTAACAACATTTCCATTCTTCTAGACTTAAAATCTGTTCAGTATTGTCTCAAGACTTTACTTGCCAAACCAGTCTGCTATGTGCAGCTCCCTCTGTGCTGACTCTTATCTAGTGTAAATAGTGTTCTGAGAGTCCCTCTAGCAATTTCATTGTGTACTGTATGTTGGTTGTTTTCTCAAATATAAAATAAATGTGATGAAAGGCATAAGGTTTGTTTAGAGCTCACCCATCTGTAGATCCACTGCCTCCCAGATGAGTGCATATGCTCTGAAGAATGTGGGATCTCCCACAAAAATGTAAGCACATTCAACTTTGGGTATATGGCACCGTCAAAGCTTTTTAAATATGCAAGTGTTCATGTAACTATCATTGCATGGCTGTTTATCAAAGTCAACAAGTCTGCAAGTGGATAATATTGCTTGTGCTGGTCACCAGGAATCTACTAAAGCCTGTTGTTCCACTGTCTCCTAAGATAAAAATGTTATTTGTCTTTAATTTTCCTTTGTGTCTGAACAGTAGCAGAAGGTCAAGCATGCCTCTTAATGTTTTGTCACTGAAATGTTCGACACTGGCACTCAAACTATGGAAAAATGTGGGGTGCTATCCCACAAAATGGGAGACTCATCATAAAACATGAAGTTGCATGCTCAAAACACTTTGAAAACTAATGTTATTTGCTAAGAGTTTAATTTTGCTTAACATCATAGATTGTTATGAATTTCTGTTTTAAAGTCTGAGGTTGCAGCACCTTCTCTGTGTAGGCAGCACCTTTACAGTGTGAGCTGGATGTGCAATAGAGCAGTTCTGAGAGGTAAAATGACTTATGCCCCGCACAATCAGTGACAATTGAGAGGTGTGATGAAGCCAAGCAAGATGAGATAAAACTGGTTGTATGCTTAAAGATTTTCACTCCCTCCCCTGAAAAGTCAGGCCTCACAGTATTTGGTGAGGTATAGAGGTTCATGGTTTACAGTGGTAGCTGCACAAATGTTGACCAGAAGCACGGTATGACATGCAGTACAATGTTAGCAATTACATAACATACTGTATATTGCGCTACCGCACATATTGCACTATACCATGCTACCAGTTAACTTTTGTGCAACTACCATTGTATGTTGTTAAAAAAGGTCAAGGATATAAAAAAGGTCAAGGATATAAAAAAGGTCAAGGATATAAAGTGTAATTGGGTTCACCTGATTGTTATCCTGGCTGATACTTTGTAAACTGCTTTTGAATGAAAGAAAACACAATAAGATTCAATCTGGCACAAGATAAAAACAGTGTACTAACTAAGATGAACTATTATAGATCGAATAATATATGGTGAATTGTGTATTAAGTGACTATAATTGTACTGAGAGGTTCTGGTAGCATGATAACTACATGAGAGAAGCTCAACACAGAAAAATAGAAACATAGACGATGATGGCAGAAAAAAGAACAAAGGTCCATACAGTCTGCCTTTGGTTGGTTTAAGTGGTAAAATCATATTACCTAAACCTTGAGATGCAATTACTGACAAGTAGACATGTTTCCGTACATATTATTTTTGTAACATATACAGTAGATCCAAATTATTTTTTATAAAGTGAAAAAAAGATTTTCTTACTGTTTTGCAGAAGAATTAGAACATTCAAAAATGTATTCTGTGAAAACGGCTATATAAGCATAACTGCAAAATATTAAATGGAATGCCAACCAACTTCAAACAAGCACAAAGGTTAAAAAAAGTCAATGTGAACAATTTTGTTTTTTGTTCTTGTTCTAGTCATATCTCATATGCTTTAAACATTCCTTCTCCCACTCCCAACTTCCCTCCTGTACATGCTGTCCACCAGGTAAAATCTCCTGCTGTCTCTCACACAGCTGCTGATATGCCAGTTCTTGTTTGCCAAGTGCCCAACTATGTGCTCTTTCTGATTTCTGTGTTCCAGTGATTGTACCACTCATGTTCACTATGTATACTTTGCAATGTAGTTAATAATTAAGGTGGAGGTGTCTTATTATATTAATCTGAGAAATTTGTCCCAAAACATCTTATGTTGAACATTGATCCCTACAGTTGTGAATATGTGTCTTTGGAAACTAAACTGCATACTGGTAAACCAGTTTTACTGTTTCGAGGTTTATAGACCACCTTCATTTTCCTTATTATCATCATCATCATCATCTGTTCATGATGTTTTACTCCAATATTTCCTAAACCATGAATTTCTTCTTTTAAGGGATTTTAATGCTGATTGGTTAAATCCTAGTAAATGTAAAAATATTACAACAATTGCTTTGGGTTTAGGACTGACTCAGTTGGTGACCGACCCTACCCATGTTAAATCTTAATCTCAAGGATTCCTCCCTAATTTACTTAATTTTATCAAGTTGTCCTTATTATTTAACTGCTGCAGGGGTCTCTGCTGACCTTTTTAGTGATCATAAATTGGTGTATTGTGGCACAGCTAAATTAATAAAGTTCAGATATTTTAAAGATTTTTATTATCTGGAATTTATTTCTGACCTTGAAAATGCAAACTGGGAATGACTTGAGTTGATTCCAATCCAGATATGGATCTAGCCTGTGAATATTTTTTGGATGAATTAGTGAAAGTTTGCAATAAGCATTTCTCAATAAAATCTAAAAAAGTAAGTTAAATCCGGCTGTCTGGTTTACTTCAAAATTAAAGAAGTTGAAATGGGATAAAAATAAGGCATGGGGAAAAGCACATTCTACAGAAACCCTGGAAGATTGGCAACAGCATAAGACATTAAGAAACATTTATGCCACAGCGGTAAGAGAAACTAAGAAGATATTTTTAAGGGATACAACTTCTGAATCTATGGGAATCTGAAGAAATGCTGGTCAGTTATTAAAGATCTAAATGGTCAGTCTAAACATGATGAAAAATGTTTTCTGTCACCTGATGAAACTTTTGAGTATGGTACTTCAACTCCCAATAAATTTTATACATTTTTTGTTGAATCTGGTAACTTTTGTTGGAGATGTACAACATCCCCTGTGAACCCCTAGTATAAATTTATAGAGGGTACCTCTATATTTTCCTTCAAGAAAATTGAAATATATGAAGTCTTGGAAAATTTATTAGAATTAAAAAATAGTGGAAGCTGTGGACCTGATGTCTTGACCTCAACTACAATATGTTAAAATATGTTGCCTTTTAGATAGCTAGTCCTTTGGTATATTTATTTAATCAGTCTATTTCCTTGGGTTATCTCCCTCAGGCTTGTAAACTGGCCATGGTTGCTTCTATTTTTAAGGGGGGGGGCTGGTCAGTCTTCCAACTATAGACCTATTTCTTTACTCCCTATTGTAAGTTGGCTATTAGAAAGACTATTAGCTAGGCAACTCATGGATTATTTTCAAGAACAGAATCTTTTTAATCACTTTCAATCTGGATTCTGTAAACTTCATGGAATGGTAGTCTCTGTGTAGAGGGTCTTGGATGACATCAGCATAGCAAATGATAGCCAGTGTTTCATGGGAGCAATACTGATCTTTCCAAGGCCTTGACATGGTTGACCACCAGTTACTGTTACAAAGACTTTATGAAGTGGGTTTAAGCAGGGAGGTTCTAATCTGGTTCAGTTCATATTTAAGTCACAGAACACAAGTTACAGCTATAGATGGTGCTGAGTCTTCCCCACTACCTGTGGTTAGAGGGGTGCCACAGGGCTCTGTTCTGGGCCCCCTCATTTTCCTAATTTACTTAAAAGACCTAGGAAAAAGTGTGGGGAGCTCTAGCTACCATCTGTATGCTGACAACACCATAATTTATACTTTGCAGTCTTCAGTATCTGTGACACAGAATGCGCTTCAGAGATGCTTCAGTGAACTCCAAGTGTTTTTCACAGGTTCTAAGTTAAAACTGAATAGTATTAAAACTAAATCTATGTTGTTTGGGCCTGCTTCTAAACTGAACTTGAGTGAGAATTTAATAAGTTTGGATGATGCTGGAACTGGACAAACTAATTACTCAAGTTGGTAAGTGGGTGTTTTTTTTTTTTTGTATAGAAATTGTGTTTGGATCCAGAAATCTTAAAAACTACAGTTCAAGTCTATGATTTGCCTTTGATTGATTATGCTGATATTTTAAATGTTAATACCACTAAGGAGCGACTTCATAGATTAGATGTATTATATAACCATTTAGCTAGGTTAATTTTGAAATGCCCCCAAAATGTATATCATTGTGAACTGTATCAGCAGCTTGAATGGACTTCTTCATCTAACTGGTGGGAAATACATAAATGTATTTTTTCCTATAACTGTGACCTGAGTCTTGTCCCAAAGTTTTTAAGCAACAGGGTCTTTTTTTGGTTTTTTACAAAAATGTATTTTTCTTTGAGAAATTCTCATACACAGGACTTATTGGAACCTTGTACCAAAATGAAAAGATATTTGTACTTTTTTAGTCAATTTGTTCTTTCCTATTAGAACAAATTTCTTTCTGAATTTTGACTACTTCATAGTAAGCTGCCATCTGTCTCAGTGTTGAAATATTACCTTAAAGTATATCTACTCAGAGGTACTGTAATTGTTTTAATTGATTGTAACTTGGGAGGATAATTATGTGTTATTATGTCTGTATATTAGGGCCCAAATGTTCAAAGCAGTTGTGCATGGCACAACTAAGTTGTGCCGTCACACGTGCGGACTTGTGCCAAGGTGCCATATTCAGAGAGAGCCAGTGCACAGCACAAATCTCATTGTGTCAATACACAACTATAATGAATGCAAGTGCAAGTTCAGGGGGCATTCTCATGAATATTCAGCACTGTGGGATATTCAACCGTGAAATCGTGGTGCAAGAGAAGAACAAATCGAAGATGCAGTGAGCAGACTTTTTCCTATAAATACAGGGCACAAGCACACAGACAGTACTTGCACCAGGTGAGAGGGAGTGAAAGAGAGAGAAAGAGAGAAAGAAAGAAAGAAAGAAAGAAAGAAAGAAAGAAAGAAAGAAAGAAAGAAAGAGAAAGAGAGAGACCATGACAGATACAGAGGGAGAAGGACAGAGGTGGCACTGAAGAGGGAGAGAGATGCAGAGAGAATGAGAGAGACATACAGACACACTGCCAGGCAGTGCACCAGGGTGGCACACAACCAGCAGCAGCCAACTGCCCAGGGAGATATTGGACAGCAAGGGCCATGGATAGTGCACTCTTCATGATGAAGGCCATAATGAGGGGTGTGAGGGGGCAGGAGGAACAGCGACGTGGCCATGGAATGGCCCTTCGGTGGTATGCCTGACACAGGTGGTACCATGCCTACATCACCCTCAAGCAGTACAGTGACACAGAGATTGTGCGCCAGTACCACCTGAACAGGGCCATTCTGAGGCAGCTCTGTTAGCTGTGCAATAAGGAGATGCAGGCACCCACCAGACGGAGCCATGCCATGTCCATGGAGATGAAGGTTACAGCCCTCATGTGCCTGCTCACCATAGGCACCTTCCAGAGACCAACAGGAGACACCACAGGCATAATCCAGTCAGCCACGTCCTGCCACCTCACACAGTTCCTCAATGCTCTGCTGCCGCGTGTGTCAGAATTCATCCATTTCCAGCAAACAGTTGGAGTGTACAGCAACCATGCAGGACTTCCACAGGATAGCACATATGCCTGGTGAGATTGGGGCGATTGACTGCACCCACATGGGCATCCGCATGCCACCTGGTCCCGAGGGTGTGGTGTACATCAACAGGAAGGGGAGCCCGATTGTCAACTGCCAGGTGGTGTGTGATGCCACAGGGAACATAACCAATGTCTGCACCACACACCCTGGGAGTGCACATGATGCATTCATCTGGCACAGCTCTGCACTGTGCCACAGGTTTTAATGTGGGGACATCCCCATGGGCCACCTAGTGGGTGAGTATTGCATGGGCAAGGGATGATGGGCAGAGCAGACCATGGGATGGGGAGGGCAGGGTGTGCATGGTGGCATGGATGCCAGGGACAGGAAAGGAGCACAGCATAGAACAGCAGAGGGCTAACCTTGTTATTATCCATACAGGGGACAGCACTTATCCATTGCGGCCCTGGCTGCTCACCCCCTACCGGCGCTCATCGTCCCCTGCAGAGGAATGCTACAACAAGGCACATGCCAGCAAGTGTAACATCATCAAGTGAGTCTTTGGCTTGTGGAAAGCACATTTCCATTGCCTAGACAGGTCAGGCTGTGCCCTACAGTACAGCCCCTTGAAAGCCTGTGGCTTATTCCTGGCCTGCTGCAAACTGCACAACATGGCCATTGACCATGGGATAGCTGTTGAGGCTGATGAGGGTGACAGTAGTGGGGATGACAGGGGCCAGAGGGAGGTGGACAGCCACCTCCTGGGCAGAGGGATCCCTGGCTGTAACAGCAGGCAAGACGACACCGGGACACAATTGCATGGGAGCACTATGGTGCACACAGGTAGGTGGTGCGATACACATGCATGGGCCACACAAACAGGTACAGCACACATGCAGAGGCGTGCAAGACAATGGGCATGCACACACAGAGGCATGAAACAGACTGGGGCACACAACCACACATGACCACACACAGCACCTTTCACAGCCCCCCCCACACACACATATGCTTACACACACACACACACACACACACACACACACACACACACACACACACAGGTAAGTAAAAAGTAAGTAAAATTTATTTATATAAGGCGCCCTTCCCAAGCTCAGGGCGCCTTTACAGGATTAAATAAGCAGCATTAAAACCACAATAATAAATAACATTTTATGTATAACAGCTTCAATATAATTTACATTAATGAAATGCTTCATTAAAAAAGGAAGGTTTTTAGGGCTTTTGTAAAGCCCTCCACAGTCAGGCTATTTCGTATCTGGCAAGGTAGAGAGTTTCACAGTGTAGGAGCCATAAAGGCAAATGTTCTTCCACCAGATGTTTTTAAGGTTACCCTGGGAATCTCTAGCAAACCCTTGTCAGAGGATCGGAGGGAGCGGAAGGGGCAGTAAGAAGTCAGGAGTTCTTTCAGGTAGGTGTAGGTATGTGGCATGGATAAGATGCATCTCACTGGTGTACAGGCGCAATCGGTGCAAGATTGCTGTCATCACACCCATGCCACATGGCCTAGCAGCTGGGCAAGCACACACACACAGGCAGCATGTGACATGATACACAGGTGCCACACCAATGGTAGGCACACACACACCACCCATGTGTGCACTGGGCAGCAGCTGCAGACCGCAGGTGGGGGGTGGCCCACACATCAGGGCTGCTGTATGGAACCATGGCCACCATGGCCTAGGGGGCAGCCAAGCCTGGGCTGATCGGCAGCCACAGACTGTGCATCAGCCATGGGAGGGTGTGCAACAGCACCACCAGAGGTTGAACAGTGGGACTGCAACTGTGCAGGGGTGTCAAGGTGCCCAAACAGGCTAGCCCAGGGCATGCCTGGGATGCTGACATCAGAACCTGGTGTTGACTGCACTGGGGCCATCCAACGCCGTGTCTGTGGGGTGGACAGCACATTGTGGGGGGTCATCTGTGCTTGGCCATGCCCTGTGACAGCCGTCAGTGCAAAGCCATCTGAGATCACTGTGGCAATGCAATCCAGGGATGCAGTCATGGCCTCCTGCATGCACTGCATCCCCACCAGGATCTGTGCAGTGCCCCTCTCCTGTTTCTCGGCTAACTGGTGAACCTCCGCACGCAGTACACGAACCCCAGTGGCAAGCAGCACCTGTTGCTGCATGGATGCCCACAGCAAACGGGTGTGCTCAGCCAGTGAGGCAGCATCCTGGGGCTCCCGGGCTGGATGCCAATCCCCATGTGGTGACCGGCCATGCTGCACAGCCCCCCTCTCTGGTGGATGCTGCACAGTGGGGTCTGCAAAGGGAATGGGCTCAGCAGGTGCACTGGCGGTGGACCCTGTGCTCGGCTGCCCAGTGGCACCCACAGCCTGCTGCTGTCACCCATCTGGCTGTGGCATGCCACCTAGCCCCTGCGTGGTCACACCACCATCACCGCAGGGCACAGCCAGAGCAGCGCACACCGCTGCACCTGCAGTGGTGGCTGGCAGCTGTTCCACTACTAGCAAAGTGCTGGGCATGCTGCCTGTGTCAGAGGCCAGCAGGAGCATCTAGCCCACAATGATGGCCATGCTGTCCAGGATAAACATGATGTCATCATCATCACTGGTGGACCCCACCTGATCTGTGTCTCTGCGCAGAGGACACCAAGGCTGGCATCCTGCAGGAACACATCCAGGGCCTCATCTGACCCCAGGTCCAGGACATCCACCTGCACAGTGGTGGTGAGCTGCAGCCTGTCAGGCCCCGGATGCCAGTGGAGGTGGAAGGCTGGTCCTCCGGGCCATTCCAGTGTCCACAGCTGCTGCCGCTGCCCCCTGATCTGCACAGAGGTGTGCTGCTGCAAGAGAGAAAGAGAGGTGTGTTAATGATACATTAGCCACATGTGCCCCCCCCACACTGCCACTGCATGTGTCCTGCAGCATGGCATGTGTGTGGGTGCGCACACATGCACATGACATGCATGCCGGCTGCATGCACACCAGCATGCCCATGTACGTACCCTCTGTGCCCCCAGCTGTGTGTGGCTGACATTCTTACCATGCAGTGATGGGCTGCCACCCATCTGGATACCACCACCAGGCATATCCTCCACTGTGCTGCGGTGCATGGTGGCTGACACCAACTACTCCTGCGCTGTGAGCAGTGGTGTATCCATAGACCCCCCTCTGGTGGCATTCTAGGATGCACAGATGGCCACCACCTTCTCCTTGATGCACGTCTTGTCTGTACCCACCTTCTTCTGGCACTCCTGTGCAGACCACTGGTGGCTGCCATGCTGGTTGACGTATGCTGCAACCTCTTCCCAGGCCCCAGCCCTGGCCTGTGGTGTGGCCATGGCACCACTCAACAGGAGCTCCCTGTTGAGGTATGCTTTGAACATGGCCTCTGTCTCCACTTTTGTGTAATTGGGCCTGCGCTTGCGAGCGGGCCTATGCTTCTCACCCTCCTCACGTTCTGACATGTCACTTCCTGTGGACATGGACAGCACAGTGTATCAGTGGCAGCATTACCCTGTTCAGGCCCACTGTGCTGTGCTGGCTGCTCCCAGTGAGTTGTAGTGGCAAGCTCAACTTACCCCGAAAGGATGCAATACCGGTCCATGGTCTGTGCTGTTCTGTGGTGATATATAGTGCAACACATGCAAATGAGGTTTAGCGCAATAGTAATGACATGCTAATGCAGCCAGTGTGCCACGCATTGGCTGATGAGCTAATTTGCATGTGGCATCTGAATATCACAAGTTTGCTTCATGCGCAATGAGAATGCTCCGGAGCAAGTAGCGGCGCAATGCACACGCATGCATGGTGCACAGGCCTGCAGTGCACATGCACCGAATGGTATCATGGTGTCACCAGCACCGTGCGCCAAGAGCATGATAAGGGACACAGCATGCGATGTGCCAGGCCTGCTATCATGCACGTGACGCACTGCGCACCATGCAGAGGTGGTGACCCCTGATCCTCTGCTATGACCCCTGACCCCTAGGTCACTCCCCACATCCGATGACCCCACCTATCCATGCCCATGCTGTGCATCTCTAAAACTGTGCAATTGGCAGACACAGTGCATGTTCCCTCACATCCCGCATCTGGCGCATGTCGTGGACATGTGTGCTTACTGACGCCATTTTGGGCACTGTGTTCACTGTATAGCATGGCACAGAGACGAGTCCTGGGAGCCCAGAACTGGACACAGGTCAAGCTAGCCAACCTGGTGGCCTGTGTACAGCTCCATGCCCCCAACTATTTGGCCAGGTGCCCCTGCAGCAGCCAAGGGTTGTGGTGTGGCAGGGAATTTCTGCCACACTGCAGCAAAGGACTGGGGTGGCCAGGACGGGGGAGCAATGCCACCACCAATATGGTGACCTAGTGAGGCAGGACCCAGAGTGCCTGAGGAGGCTTGACGCACACTTCAGGCATGGGTCTGTGCCACAGCCAGGTAAGTCAGCCCATATTGCATGTGTGCCCTGGTGCTGTACTGTGGTGTTAGCTAGGCTGCCTGGCATGCCCTGCAGAGTGGTGCACTGTCATTGTGTGCATTGCAGAATGGCATTGCCAGCCACCACTTGTGTTGCAATGCAGCCATGTGGGACATGTCAGGAAGATGCTCACCCTGTACACTGGGGTAGGGGTGGTGGGCAGCTGCTGTGGATTGTGTCTGATGTGTACCTGTCTATGTTCCATTCCCTGGGCCTGAGAATCACCAACATGCACAGTTGGTAGCAGCAGCTGGACAGCAGACCACCGCAGCCCATGGAGGCAGAGCAGGAGTGGCACCAGCACCAGTGGGGCCGCCAGAGGGCAGGTAGGGACCATCATGGTCCTTTGCACTTTACATGGGGGAGGGCGGGGGCATGGGTGCAGGCATGCCCTCCTGTGCCATGTGCCATGGCTGCTGTGTGTGTCACACTGTGCATGGTACATGCCACTGTGGTGCATCCATTGGACATGTGTGCCAGCTGTTGGTGGGGTGGATGTGCGCCCGGCTGCCACAGACATTGCTGTGGTGTTGCCAGTGCATTGTGCCATGTGACTGTCATTGCGCAGTCGGGTGGCCATTGTGCAGTGTGGATCACCTCCGTGCACTGTCATGGTGTGCCAAGTTGCTGTCAAGCATTGTCCCACCCACCTGTGGGTGGCTGGTACGGGTCCTCCTGGGGTGTGTGTTCCCACTGCCCATTGCGTGCCGTGGGTGGGCATGATTCCTTGGGACATTGCACTGATCACCTGTCCTGTCCCTTGTCATAGGTGTCCAGTGAAGACTTCAGTGACCCGTTTACTGCAGGCTGTTCCAGCAGCTTACTCTAATAATGTCCATCAATATGGAGGCTGTCCTGTAGGTTCACCACCTGCTGCTGGAGGACCAAAGGCAGCGAGGACACCAATGGGTGACAGGCCATGGCCACCAGTAATTTGGCCCCAGCATTCCCCTGTTTCCCCTGCTGTACCCTCCCCTACAGCCTCCATCCCACTGTTCAGACCCTGTTCCCTGTCCCCTTCCCTCGCTTTCCTACCCTTTCCCTCCCCCCTGTTGTTGTAAATAGTTTGGTTTGGAATTACAGTGTCGTGAAAAAGTATTTGCCCCCTTCCTGATTTTCTCTATTATTGCATATTTGTCACACTGGATGTTTTCAGGTCTTTAGAGAAAATGTAATATTAGATAAAGGGAACCTGAGTGAACAAATAACACTTGTTTTTTTTTTTAATTTCACTTATTTAATGAAAAAAAGTTAACCAACACCAACTGGCACTGTGTGAAAAAGAATTGCCCCTTACACTTAATAACTGGTTATGCCACATTTAGCTGCAATGACTGCAACCAAACACTTCCTATAATTCAATATCAGTCTTTCACATCGCTGTGGAGGAATTTAACCCACTCTTCCTCGCAGAACTGCTTTAATTCAGTAACATTTGGTAGGTTTTCGAGCATGACCTGCTCAAGCTTCAGGTCCTGCCACAGCATCTCTATTGGGTTTAAGTCTGGACTTTGACTAGGCCACTCCAAAACTTTAATTTTACTTCTTTTAGCCATTCTGATGTGGACTTGCTTTGTGTTTTGGATCATTGTCTTGCTGCATGGCTCAACTACGCTTCAGCTTCAGCTGATGGAAGGATGACCGACATTCTCCTAAGAATTTTCTGGTACAGAGCAGAATTCATGGTTCCTTTAATTATGGCAAGTCATCCAGGTCCTTGGCAGCAAGCATCCCCACACCATCACACTACCACCACCATGTTTGACTGTTGGTATGGTGTTCTTACTGTGGAATGCTGTGTTTGCTTTACGAGACATTATGGGATCCATGTCATCCAAAAGTTCCACTTTGGACTCATCTGTCCATAGAACATTTTCCCAAAAGGCTTGTGGATCATCCAGGTGCTTTTTGGCAAATGAGAGACGAGCATTTATGTTCTTCTTGGTTAGCAGTGGTTTCCGCTTTGCTACTCTCACATGAAGCCCATTTTGCCCAGTCTCTTTCTGATTGTGGGGTCGGAACACTGACCTTAGCTGAGGCAAGAGAAGCCTGCAGTTCTTGGATGTTGTTTTAGGATCCTTTGAGACTTCCTGAATGATTTTACGCTACGCCTTGGAGTAATTTTTGGCAGGCCGCCCACCCTGGGAAGATTCACTACTGTTCCAAGTGTTCTCCATTTAGAGATTATGGCTCTCACTGTGGTTTGATGGAGTCCCAGAGCCTTAGAAATAGCTTTGTAACCCTTTCCAGACTGATAGAGGGCAACACATTTTTTTCTGATCTTTCAGAACTCTTTGATCATGGCATAATGTGCTTGTTGAATCTTTGTGCTGGCAACGTGACTCTGATGGTAAGGGTCAAAATAAGTGAGATTTATATTGAGCAGGGCTGGCTGTAATCAAGCCTGGCTGTGTTCAATCAGCTGACTCTAATTATCCCTTTAATTGGGTTGATTTAACTAGGGGCAATTACTTTTCACACAGTGCCGTTGGTGTTGGTTAACTTTTTCATTAAATAAATGAAATAAGTAAAAAAAAAAAAGTGTTATTTGTTCACTCAGGTTCCCTTTATCTAATATTATATTTTGTCTAAAGACCTGAAAACATCCAGTGTGACAAATATGCAATAATAGACTAAAATCAGGAAGGGGGCAAATACTTTTTCACGCCACTGTACATATTTTTTGACTTATCTGCCTGTGTCAGTGTCTGCTTTGCAAGTGGTGTGATGAACCATGCTGCAGTGACCCAATGTCTGTCCATGTGGTGTGCATGTGTCGGGGTGCATGTTGTGCTTCTGTGGTTCACTGCTGTGTGCTCTGGTGTGTCCCACTGTGGTGGTGTCCCTCCCCTCGGTCAGTGGCTGTGCCTTGGGCTGCCCATGGGGTGGCTGTCAGGGGTATGTGGTGGGTGTGTGCATGATGGTGGCACACGACAATGGTCTTTGATCGGGTACTGGCCACACGCTGTGTTGGGGCCTCTGCTTGGTGTTGTGTGGCCTGTCCCATGTGGTCTGCCATGCTACATGCTTCACAGCATGTTCAGTGCCTAATGCATGGCTCACCTGTGTGTGTGTGTGTGTGTGTGTGTGTGTGTGTGTGTGTGTGATTGGCTGCATGGTCCTGGGTGTGGCCTGCTCTGGTCTGGGTGGGGGTGGCATGGCCTGCAGCCTATGGGGGAGCTCCCTTGGTGGCCCTCTGTTGGCCATTGTCACCTCCTGTTGCCTACTATCTGTGCCACTGTTGTGTTCCGGGGGGGGTATCTGGGTGCCTGTGTGCACCCGGCCGTGCTCTGCTGGTGGTGGCCTCCTGTGGCCTGTCACTGTGTGTCCCTGGCTCTGTCCCTGGGTCTCTTCTCGGTGCCATGCTCCCCTCTGTTGCTCTGCTGCTCTGCTCCCACAGTTGCACTGGAGCATCTCTTTCTGCACCACAGTGCAACTGTGTTTGTGTCAAGGTGTAACTCTGGTTTTGCCATGGTGCAAGCCTGGTTTGTGCCATGACACAACTTTGTCATATTCAGCCGGGTTGGGCTGGGGCAGTCCGGCCAGTTCAACCTCTGAATATGGCTTCTGTTGTGCCACAGTGCATCAGATTTGCACTGTGTCTGACTTGCACCGACCTTTGGTGCAGTTCTGAATATCTGGGCCTATGTGTATATATTTGTATTGTATTTGTATTATATTATAAGGTCACCATTGCGAATAAGCCTTGGCTCAATGGTCTAACCTTAAATAAGAACAAACAAACACAATTTCTTGTATTATGTATATTATTTATTATTGGATCTGTACTTTTGCTTCAGTCCAGGATATTGTACCTTGCCTGATTATTGTAATTTTTGCCTCCTTTGTCCCCCTTCCCCTGTGTCACACCTGGAAATGAACCTCGGCTCAGTGTACCTCTCCCGGTCACCAACTTTAAGTAAATAAATAAATAAAATAAAATATCTGAGTCAATTATCCAACTGAATTTTCTCTTCTATGGTTGTGGTGGTGGTTTTTGCACTTTGTGAGTAGAGTAAGAATTTTCAACAGTCACTCCACTATGAAAGACACAATTTGATCCAAATATAGTAGATTTGGCCAGTGGAAAAGAAGCGTTACTCATAGAACTTGAAACTATTGCTGGAAACAGTTGTTGCTGTGGGTTGAATGGATCAGAGGTCACTTTACAAGAAACAGTTGGTGAACTTAGATCTTGCAGCTGTGTGGGGTCAGGCACTGTAAGTGAGGATTTATATTACAGTTGAACCTACTTAAATGCATACCTTATGTGACAGCCACTAGTATGTGTTTAATTAGGCTATGCAATTAAGCAGTCCTTAGTATTTCCTGGTACAATATTTCACATAGGGCAGTGACAAGCAGCAACAAGATGCTGAGCAAAGTGACATATCAATTGATTTTGCTATGCATGTATTCTTTTTATTTAAAAAAAAAACTTTAAAAGGTATAAAAAGTTTCAAAACTTCAATAATTTAAACTGTCATCATTGCAGTTTGGATGGTTCTGTAATTGTAGTCTGGCAAGATTATCATAGACTGTTTTTCTGCAAAAGTCCACAAGTTCATAATAGGGTCTGTAGCTGTTCTTGCTCAGGGCATGGTGCTCAATAATTCTTTATATTTTCTGAAGGCAGGATTTGATTTCTTTAGCATTCGGTACCTCCTCTGGTGTCTCTTCATCTTCTTCTGGGTTTTCAGCAACCTCTGCTCCCTGCAGCACAGTGTTCACAATCCCCTATCAGTCAGTGTCTCAAAACACTCAGTGTTGCGGTACATAGAGACATGTATCAAATCCTCCCTGGTTCATCTCTGCTGGTGCTGGTATTATTTCTGACTCACTCTAAATATCTGCATCTACCATTTGGACCTTATGAAGACCCGCTATCTGTTTGCAGTTTTCAACTGATGCCAGTTTCACATTAGCCCAGGCGTGATACAGAACGTGTATGGCATCTAGACTTCATAACTTCTGAGGAAGGCCTGTCAGTGAGATACTGTAGCATCACTGCACGTTAATGCATTTAACATTTTATTCAGCATTCTCCTCTGGTACAAATGTTGAACATTTTTTATGATTCCCTGATCCGTAGGTTGGAACAGGGAGGTTGTGTTTGGGTGAAGAATATGATTGGAACATTTTGTAGTGACAGGTGAGTGTGGGCATTGCAGTTCTTAGTAATTAGCACAACAGACAGTGGGCAGAGCTTGCCATCCAAATGGTGGCAGTGTAATTTACTAGGAGGAATTCCCTGGAGTCATCTTCATTATCCATCCAGCAGAATGAGGCATTTAAATTAACCGAAAAGGGCAGATCAAGGTACAGATAAAAGACAGCTTTCAATCTACATAGACACTTCTTTGGGAGTGATCCGGTAAGTCAAACCAGAAAAATCATCATATACAGGCTGACAGTTGTCATCACACATCGACCTAATATCCAACAAAAAGTAGTGCCGGAATTTTAAACAGCAGAAAGAAAGCGCAGACTGACTACCATCCTAAGTGTTATCTGAGAGAAATGCCATGGTGGCACACCAACAACCCTCCTCAGTGGAAACTGAAGTGGCAAAAATATCACAAATGTTGAGCTGGGTGTTGGAGGACATAGGAACATAGAAGTTGACAGCAGATAAGGACGGTAAGGCCCATCCAGTCTGCCCATTTTTTTTCTACCTTATGAATGTGCCAGAGGTCTGTACCCTGTCATTGGCCTATCTATTCATGCTCATCTGTATTGCTCCCTTATGCCTATCCCATGCCTGTTTGAAGACCTGCACTGTATTCATATCCACCACTTCCTGAGGTAGGCCGTTCCATGCAGCCACCACCCTTTCTGTGAAAAAGAACTTCCTCGCATTACCCCTTAATCGACCTCCCTCTAATCTCATGCTGTGTCCTCTTGTCCTGCTATTTTTCTTATATTGAAACATGTTTGACTCTTTCACCTTGTTAATGCCCTTAAGGTGTTTGAATGTTTCAATCACATCACCTCTCTCCCTCCTTTGCTCTAGGATATAGATATTGAGCTCGTTAATCTGTCCTCATATGTTTTCTGATGCAGTCCCTGCATCATTTTGATTTGCTTTCTCTGGACTGTCTCCATTTTGTTAACGTCCTTGTGAAAGTGTGGCCTCCAGTATTGCACACAGTACTCCAATGGGACCTCACCAGTGTCTTGTAAAGAGGGTTTATTACCTCCCTCTTATGACTTGTGATACCCCAACTAATACACCCCAACATCCCTCTAGTCTTACCTACTGCTTTAGTGGTCTGCTTTGATGATTTCAGGTCATCTGTGATGATGATGCCCAAGTCTCTTTCTTCCCTTGTGATTGCCAGCAACTCCCCTCCCAACCTATAGGTGGCTTCAGGGTTTCTCTTCCTTATGTGCGTGATCTTGCACTTCTTTGCGTTAAACTCCAGTTGCCACTTTTCTGACCATTTTGCTAGTTTATCCAGATCTCTTCTCATTCTACCCATCCCATCTGGATCATCTACTCTGTTGCAGATCTTGATGTCATCTGCAGACAGACAAACCTCACCCTCCAGTCCATCTGCAATGTCACTGATGAAGATATTGAAGAGGACTGGTCCCAGGACTGATCCTTGAGGTACCCGACTTGTGACCTCCATCTCTTCTGACTGTATACCATTTACCACCACTCTCTGTTTTCTCCCCGCCAACCAGTTTGCCACCCAGTTGACTACCTTCTGATCCACCCCAAGCATACCCATCTTATTAATCAATCTTTTATGTGGAACAGTATCAGAAAACCTAATAGTCTTCAGGTGAAGTTAGCTCTGGCTGAAAGCTGCAACACAGGACTTAGGATTTGCAAGAAAGCAAGTTGTGCTCACAACAGAGGGAGGTGAACCTTACAGTTTACAATTGTCTTTGGTTTGTAGCAGATTCATTAGGAAAGTTAATATTCTTCAGGTGGATGCTACTTCTAACTGAAAGGTGAAATAAGGAACTTAGAATTATCAGAAAAGGCAGTCTTTCAATCAACAGAGGGAGGTGGACCTTGCTTTACTTTTGTTACAATTGTTAAGATTTTCAGTGCAGGAAGAGTTTAAACCCAGAGGGACTGAATACTGTTTACTTTGTCTGTCCTTGTGCACAGCTGACTTGATTGGAGTTAGTGATTGACTGTTTGAATTGCAATATTTGTAATACTGTGAGTTATTCACTGGGTTAAGAATTTGTCATAAGTCCCGATGTGAGTGAAGGTTACAGGCTGTGTATTTGACCCAGACAGTGCCCCAGGGGGTGGAAACCAATTTTTTTTGTGCTTATCTCTGTGTGCATTAAAAGGCCAGGCCAGACTGTGTTAGGAAGTGCTTACATCTCAGCTACTTATCAGCCAATAACTTTGGAAGAGTCTTACAGACCTGATAACAACAGTACTTATAAGCAAGTGGTTTATAGAAGGCTCATCAGAAAACCTAATATTCTTCAGGTGAAGCTACCTCTGGCTGGAAGTTGCAACACTGGACTTAGGATTTGCAAGAAAGCTAGTTGTGCTCAAAACAGAGGGAGGTGAACCTTACAATTTAAAATTGTCTTTGGTTTGTAGCAGATTCATTAGGAAAGTTAATATTCTTCAGGTGCAGGCTACTTCTAACTGAAAGGTGAAATAAGGAACTTAGAATTATCAGAAAAGTCAGTCTTTCAATCAACAGAGGGAGGTGGATCTTGTTTTACTTTTGTTACAATTGTTAAGATTTTCAGTGCAGGAAGAGCTTAAACCCAGAGGGACTGAATACTGTTTACTGTGTCTGTCCTTGTGCACAGCTGACTTGATTGGAGTTAGTGAGTGACTGTTTGCATTGCAATATTTGTAATACTGTGAGTTATTCACTGGGTTAACAGTTTGTCATAAATCCTGAAGTAAGTGCAGGTTACAGGCTGTGTATTTGACCCAGACAGTGCCCCAGGGGATGGAAAGGTGGAAACTGTTTTTTTGAGTGTGTGTTTATCTCTGTGTGCCTTAAAAGACCAGGCCAGACTATGTCAGGAAGTGCTTACATCACAGCTACTTATCAGCCAATAGGTTTGGAAGAGTCTTGCAGACCTGATAACAACAGCACTTATAAGCAAGTGGTTTATAGCAGACTCATCAGAAAACATAATATTCTTCAGGTGAAGCTACCTCTGGCAGGAAGCTGCAACACTGGACTTAGGATTTGCAAGAAAGCGAGTTGTGCTCACAACAGAGGGAGGTGAACCTTACAATTAAGCAATATACCATGAGAGGGTGTTGGTTATGCCAGGAATTTACCCATGCCCTGGGGTGTTGTTTGGCCACGAGGTGCAGTCAAGTGGCCAAAACATCCCATGGCATGGATAAATCCTGGCATCACCAACATTCTCGAGTGGCATATTGCAATTATACAATGGACATCTGTATATTTTGTGTGTGAAAAAATAAGAAAAAACTAAGTTGGTTTAGTTGTTTTATTAGTTTTTATTAGATTTGTTGTCACACTTGGAAAAACAGTGCTTTGTTGGTAGGTATGCACATGTGCAGTGGTGCCAGCAAGCTTGGGTGAGGAGTTACCCTTAATGGTTACAGTTTGGGGGAAAACAGAGGCTAGAGGAAACCACAGGTCCAGAGTCCAGCAATGTAAGCTGTACTAGTGCACATTTAAATGGAGCAAAAATGAAGAGAGGTAATTTTGTTGGGGGATGTTTTTCACAGTGTCTCTGATAAACTGTAAGAACAGGGTTCTGAAAGTGAAATGGAAAGAGAGAGCCCAGGGAAAGAGCAACATGTTTCTTTTTTTTTTCTCTGAAAGCCAGAAAAGAAAAAAAATTAATTCCTGTGATTTGGAGTTTTATTTTTTAATTCATAGCTGAATTACATTTTTGAAACTTGCAGGATTTTTCATATTGTTTACTCCAACGGCAACATCATGGCTTTGTGGGGGTTTTGCCCTGCGACTCTTGGTGTTTTTGCTGGGTTTGTGTTTGTGATGGTCGCATTGATTTCAGGGGGGCTCTTGATGCAGCTTGCTGGTGGCTGGCACCTCTTCCCGT
The DNA here is from genome assembly GCA_016271365.2 of Neoceratodus forsteri. Lineage (NCBI taxonomy): Eukaryota > Metazoa > Chordata > Ceratodontiformes > Ceratodontidae > Neoceratodus > Neoceratodus forsteri. Next base: position 288,666,878 of record CM028130.1, read on the forward strand.
GGGGTGATTGTAGCTTTTACAATGGGAGAGGTGTGCCAGGTAGCCAATGAGATTAGAGGATGTGTGCTTCATTTCTATGCCCAATGTATAATTTACAATTGTCTTTGGTTTTTAGCAGATTCATTAGGAAAGTTAATATTCTTCAGGTGGAGGCTTCTTCTAGCTGAAAGGTAAAATAAGGAACTTAGAATAATCAAAAAAGGAAGTCTTACAATCAACAGAGGGAGGTGGACCTTGCTTTACTTTTGTTACAATTGTTAAGATTTTCAGTGCAGGAAGAGTTTAAACCCAGAGGCACTGAATACTGTTTACTGTGTCTGTCCTTGTGCACAGCTGACTTGATTGAAGTTAGTGATTGACTGTTTGCATTGCAATATTTGTAATACTGTGAGTTATTCACTGGGCTAAGAATTTGTCATAAGTCCTGAATTGAGTGCAGGTTACAGCTGTGTATTTGATCCAGACAGTGCCCCAGGAGGGGGAAACTGGTTTTTTTTGTGTGTGTGTTTATCTCTGTGTGCCTTAATAGGCCAGGCCAGACTGTGTTAGGAAGTGCTTACATCACAGCTACTTATCAGCTAATAGCTTTGAAAGAGCTTTACAGACCTGATAACAAAAGTACTTATAAGGAAGTGGTTTATAGCAGGCTCATCAGAAAACCTAATATTCTTCAGGTGAAGCTACCTCTGGCAGGAAGCTGCAACACCGGACTTAGGATTTGCAAGAAAGCTATTTGTGCTCACAGCAGAGGGAGATGAACCTTACAATTTACAATTGTCTTTGGTTTGTAGCAGATTCATTAGGAAAGTTAATATTCTTCAGGTGGAGGCTACTTCTAACTGAAAGGTGAAATAAGGAACTTAGAATTATCAGAAAAGGCAGTCTTTCAATCAACAGAGGAGTGGACCTTGCTTTACTTTTGTTACAATTGTTAAGATTTTAAGTGCAGGAAGAGTTTAAACCCAGAGGGACTGAATACTGTTTACTGTGTCTGTCCTTGTGCACAGTTGACTTGTTTTGGGGCTGACTGCTTTCAGAGCACAGGTCACCAGGCTGTTTTTGGGGCTGGGGAGGTTTACCTGTGTCTGACTTGGATGTCTGGATTTTTCTCTGTTTGATTAGCAGGGTATTTTCTCTGTCAAATTGTCGTGTAGGGCATCATGCTGACAGGAAGGCACTCATCGCAGAGGTAGGTCAGAGCTTTTAGCTGATTGTTTCATGAGGGCACAGTTTAGACCCAAACCCTTCCCACCCCTCACCCCACCATCTCTGGAAATAGTTCTTTATACCTGGGGTTCAGACATCATTTCCTCAAGAGGGCAAGGTGCATATCACTGTTATATCCTCTCTTGCACACTGCACTGACAATATTAGCATACACATTGTATAATATATATATTTCTATATAACAAACCAATCACACACACACACACACACACACACACACACACAGACATATATATAAATAAATAAATAAATAAATAAATAAGCATGAAGGTAGACAGATATGTGGGGAGTAGTGCAATGTAATGGTTGTGGGGCAGCAGTTTTCTGGGAGTCTTTCTGGAGGCTGAGATGCTGCCCTGTTTGCAGACAACTCTCTGCCCTGAGGGAAGAAGTTGCCCATCTTCAGACCACACTGGATAGTAGTAAGGGAACCTTCCCCCAGGCCTCACTGGACAGTAGTAAGGGAATCTCCCCCATTCAGGGAGCACTACAGCCAACGCCACTACCTCAGAGGTTGTGAGGAAAGCACAGTAGTTGGACCATGGTGGGCTCAGGGAGGGTAAGGGTGGTGGAACAGAGGTGCACCCAGTCAGCTGTTCCACTCCACAATCCATACACCATTCTGGGGGAGCATAGTTCCCCTATGGATGCACCTGCAGAGGAGACTAAGGAGGTTGCAGACAACTGTCACAAGGGAGGCCCTCAGGAAGGAGGCAGAGGACACCACAGGGAAAGGAAGCAGCTCCTCATGGGGGACTCAATTATTAGGGGGATAGAACTGGGGGGAGCAGGAAAAACTGAAGTAAGGTGCCTGCCTGGTGCCATGGCTTGGAGGGACAGGAAGCGCATCCTTAGGATCACAAGAACAGTTGCATGGGAGTCTGAGCTGGACATCATCGTCCACCTAGGGACAAATGACTTGACTCATCATGAGATTAGAGCAGTGCAGAAGGACTTTGTAGAGTTGGGAATGGGCCTAAGACAAGCAGCACACACAGTATCCTTCTCAGAGGTGCTGCCTGTAAGTGGCATGGGTGAGGAGAGGGTACTTTCCACCATGCAGTTTAATGAATGGTTTAAAAAATGGTGTGGAGCACAGGGGTTTGGCTTCATAGGGGACTGGGGTTCCACCTGGAGGGACGCCAGCCTATATTGGCAGGATGGTCTGCATCTGTCCAGGAAGGGAAGAAGTCTTTTGGGCAATCAGTTTAAATGCTTCATTGGCAAGCTTTTAAACTAGTCAAGGGGGGAGAGACTGATAAGCAGCAGGAAAATCCCAGCCTCCCCCTACAAAACAGGGCACTAAATGAGAAAAAGACCAAGGTAGAAAGGTCAGTGGAGGATGCTGCTACAGAAGGTAAAGCCATCAAAAAATGGAGAGCAAAGAGTACCAATGCCCGTAGTCTGGGTAACAAGCTTCCTGAATTAGTGGCCTTGATGGAGGAGGAACATCTGGATATCATGGCAGTCACAGAAACATGGTACACACAGAACCATGACTGGGACATAAACATACCAGGATACACTATTTACAGGAGGGACAGGGAGGGTAAAAGAGGAGGAGGAGTAGCTCTCTACATAAAGGAAGAAATCAAAGCAAAAGAACAAAAGGGTAAACAGGGAGAATAAGAAGCACTGTGGGTCAATTTGGAGACAGACAATGGCACCACAATCCGCACAGGGGATGTATACAGACCCCCCTCTCAGGGGGAGGAAATGGACAAGGAAATGATAGAAAGTATACTTAGAATGGCAGAAAAAGGGGATATATTGCTGATGGGTGATCTGAATATGCCAGATGTTAACTGGAGTGCAGTTGCAGCAGCCACTTCTAAGAGTGGGGTTATTCTAGATGCCCTACAAGAGGCATGCCTTAGACAACTAGTATTGGAACTCACTCGAGAGGGAGCAATCTTATACCTGGTTCTCTCAAATGGAGATGGAGAGAGGATTACAGATGTAGAAGTGGGTAGCCATCTGGGAACTAGTAACCATTGAACAGTATGGTTCACAATAAACACAGCAATAGAGTCAAGCCATACAAAGGCAAAAGTACTGGACTTCAGGAGAGTTGACTTTGCCAAAATGGGTGAGTGCCTAAGGAATGCACTAGCAAATGGACAGGAAGGAGAGGTGGAAGAACAATGGGGAATAATAAAAACTGCCATCACAGAGGTAACAAGCCTTTGTGTGAAGCAAATAAACAAAACAAAATGATGTAAGAAACCACTATGGTTCTCAAAGGAGGTGGCAGTGAAGGTTCAAGAGAAAAAGAAAGCATTCAGGAAGTACAAGGAATCACAGAAGGAGCAGGACAGAGAACTGTATCAGTTAAAGTAAAATGAAGCTGGGAAGGCAGTCAGAACAGCAAAGACCTGAAACAAAGAAAAGATAGCCAACTCAGTTAAGAAGGGGGATAAAACCTTTTTTTAGGTACATCAGGGAGCGAAGGAAGACCAAGGGAGGGATAGTGAGGCTTAATAAAGGGAAGGGGGTAGGCAGACGATAACTGTGAAAAGGCAGAGATACTAAACAAATATTTTTGCTCAGTATTTACAAATGAAGAGGGGGAGGTACCTAAAACAAACAATAGAAACACTCTGGATACAGAACTTGATACCAGCCCATTTACAGAAGAAAGGGTTCTGAAAGAACTCTTACAACTGACGGTGGACAAAGCAATGGGGCCTGATGGGATTCATCCCAGAATTCTAAAAGAATTAAGGGTAGAACTAGTGACACCACTGACTACCCTCTTTAACAAATCATGGGAGGATGGGGTGGTACCTGAGGACTGGAGGAGGGCAGTTGTGATTCCCCTTCACAAAAGTGGGAGCAGGGCAGAAGCAAGAAACTACAGACCTGTTAGTTTAACCTCAGTGATAGGAAAAATGATGGAATCACTTCAGAAGGAAAGAATTGTCGAGTACCAAGAGGCCAGAGGGGCACAGGACACAAGGCAGCAAGGATTCACAGTGGGAAGGTCATGCCAGATGAATCTAATAGATTTTTTTGACTGGGTGACCAAAGCAGTAGATCAGGGAGGGGCTGTGGACATGGCCTATCTAGACTTTAGCAAGGCATTTGACACAGTCCCACACAAAAGATTAATATACAAGTTAGCCAGCCTAGGAGTGGGTCCCAAGATGACAGCCTGGGTAAAGAATTGGCTGAAGAATAGGACACAGAGGGTAATAGTAAATGGAGTCCACTCTGAAGAAAGGGGGTTACTATTGGGGTATCGTAGGGTTCAGTATTAGACCGGTCCTCTTCAATGTCTTTATAAGCGACATTGCAGAGGGACTGGAAGGAAAAGTATGTCTCTTTGCAGATGACACAAAGCTCTGCAACAGAGTTGATGCACAAGGTGGGGTCGAAAGGATGAGAAGGGACTTGGCAAGGTTAGAGCAATGGTCAAATGTATGGCAGCTTATATTCAGTGCTAAGAAGTGCAACGTAATGCACCTGGGAAACAAAAACCCAGGGGAAGAGCACACAATGGGGGATGAGATACTAACAACAACAAAAATGGAAAGGGACCTGGGGGGTAATCATATCAGATAACTTAAAGGTGGGCAAGCAATGTGAGAGGGCAGTAAGGTGGGCTGGGGGGTTACTGGGATGCACAGGGAGAGGCATCACCAGTAGCAAACAGAAGTTGTTATCCCTCTGTACAGACAGTTGGTGAGACCCCATCTGGCATACTGCTTGCAGTTCTGGAGACCCAATCTCCGCAAGGACATAGACAGGATAGAAGCTGCCCAGAGGAGGGCAACTAAAATGGTGCAGGGTCTGCACCTGAAGACATATGAAGAGAGACTAAAGGAACTTAATATGTATAGTCTCGAGGAAAGGAGGGAGAGGGGGGACATGATAGAAACTTTCAAGTACCTCCAGGGAATCAACAAGGTCCAATAGGGTAGCATTTTCCAAAAAAAGAGGTGTGCAAGAACAAGGGGGCACAATTTGAAGATGGGGGGGCAGCTCAGAGGTAATGTAAGGAAGTATTTTTTCACAGAGAGGGTTGTGGATGCATGGAACGGCCTTCCGGAGGAGGTTGTGGAGTCAAAAACAGTGGTTGAATTCTAGTATGCATGGGAAAGTCATAAGGCAATTCTAGGCGGTGGGGGTAGAAAGAAGTAGGCTGCTGGTTAGCTAGGATCTGCAGCTTATCCATTAGGTAGGGAAATGGGCAGACTGGGTGGGCCAAGCGGTCTTTGTCCGCTGTCAAATTCTATGTTTCTATGTTTCTATAAACTTTGCTGAAGTCAAGGTAGGTGACATCCGCTGCACCCCCTTGGTCCACCACTCTGGTTACCCAGTCAAAGAAATCAATGAGATTAATTTGACAGGACCTTCCTGTTGTAAATCCATGCTGTCTTGGATCCTGTGCTCCTATGGATTTCAGGCGTTGCACTATCCTGTTCTTAAGGGGTGCCTCCATAATCTTGCCCACTGCTGAGGTAAGACTGACTGGTCTGTAGTTATCTGCCTCTTCCCTGCTACCACTCTTGTAGAGCGGGATCACATAAGCCCTTCTCCAGTCTTCTGGGACCTCTCCTGTGATCAGAGACTCACTAAACAGTTCTGATAATGGCTCTGCTAGTTCCACCCTTAGCTCCTTTAGTATCCTGGTATGTATGTCATCTGGTCCCATTGCCTTGTCCACCCTGAGCTTAGTGTGCTCTTGTAGGACCCTTTCTTTTGTGAAAGGACTTGTGCACACTACCCTCTTCACTGTGTCCATGATGCTGAGGTGTGGGCCTTGCACTACCTTCTCCTAAGTAAATACTGAGCAGAAGTATCTATTTAGGATAAATGCTTTTCCTTGTTCCTCTTCCACACACATTCCCCTTTATCCCCTTTGATCTGAGCAATACTCCCTCTAGACTTTCTCCGTTCACTAATGCATCTATTGAAAGTCTTGTCCCCTTCTTTTACTGTTCGTGTTAGTGTTTCCTTGATTTGGGCCTTTGTCTCCCTTACTACCTTCCTTGCTTCCATTAGGAAAGTTTGGTATGCCTCCCTATCTTCATCCCACTGCGTTGCCTTATATTTCCTGAAGGCCAGTCTTTTGGCTCTGACCTTTTCTGCTACTGTTTTTGAGAACCAAAGTGGTTTCCTTCTCTTGCTCTTGCCTTTCTCCCTAACACAATGGGATGTTGCTTAAAGTATTGCATCATTAATGCCTGCCCACTTTGCCTGTTCTCCCCTCACCTGTATTCCTTCTTCCCAGGGCTAGCTTAACTCTGTTGGCCATCTTATCAAAGTTAGCTCCTCTGAAGTCCCATATGTTTGCATTGGAATGGGATGATTTAGTTCTAGTGGCCAAATTGAACCATACCATGTGATGGTCACTGGCCCCCAGGTGACCTTCTACTTGGAGTTCTGTGATCCTTTCCCCATTAGTCATTACTAGATCTAGGCTAGCCCTGTCTCTTGTGGGTTGTTGTATCAGTTGTTTGATGCCCTCCCCCAGTAGGGAATCCACTATGTGTCTAGTTCTGGCTGATGTTCCTGTTGGCATTGATCAATCTTTATCTGGCATGTGTAAGTCTTCCATTATCAGAACCTCCCCTTTAGCTGTCATGTTTTGTGTATCTTTTAACAGTAATGTGCCTATGTCCTCTCCCTGGTCTGGAGGCCTGAAGACAACCCCAGTTTGTATGGCTGTCCCATTTCCTGTTTCCATGGTGACCTACAGTTCTTCTGGCTCCTTACGTGTATTCTGAATTTCTGTAGCTTTGATATTTTCATCGACATAAAGGGCTACTAACCCCCTCCCCCTTTTTGCACTTCAGTCTGTTCTGAACAGTACATAGCCAGGTACTGAAGTCTCCCAAGTGTGGTTACTGGAGAACCATGTCATGCTAATGGCTACTGTGTTCAGTTTAGCTTCTGTTATTGTTGCCTGCAGGTCTGGGATCTTGTTTCCCAAACTGTGGGCATTTGTGCATCTGATTTTGCATTGGCCAGATTTCAGTATGTTAGCTGTTGGGTGAGGTCCGGCGTTTCCCCTGCACATCGTATTGGGAGCCAGATTTTTTCCTTACCTGGTGATGCAAATGAACTACAAACATGCTGAACTCCTGCTTGATCACTAGCTGAGGGGGGGTGTGGGGTTCTTTCCATTTGATGAAGCAGGTGCTGCACCCATCTCCCCATTGGCTAGTTTAAATATTCTGCAAAGACATCAAATTTCTTCCCCAGTGTACTGACTCCCTCCTTAATCAGATGCAATCCATCAAATTTAAAGAACTTTCACTCCCAAAACTGTTGCTGGTTACCTACAAATTTGTGTCCTTTTTCCTGGCACCAGCCCTTGAGCCACATATTTAGCTCCCCTATCTCTCCTTCTCTGACCTTCTGTCCATCTGCCCCCCTCTCCCAGACTGGCAGGACACAGCAGAGTTAAAAATAACAACCGCAAAAACGAACGCTGAGCTAGGGGTGCTCACCACAATGGTTGGCAACACGGTAGCAAATATAACTAAGCAAGGGGCAGTGCTCCATGATCACTTTGGACAACTACGAGAACACACAGAAATTCAATATTTAATGCACAAAGCAGATGACCTGGAGAACAGGGCCAGGTGGAAAAACATTTGAATTGTAGGAATTAAAGAAGGGGTGAAAGGGAGAGACATGACAGCTCTTCTATGGTCAGCCCTCCCCAGGATGCTGCAGCTAAACAACACCACTCCACTAGACTTGGAGCGGGCCCACCACTCCCTGGCACCATGACCCAAAAATGGAGAATATTGCAGATCAATTTTGTGTAAGTTTTTAAGATACCCTGAAAAAGAATTGTATGCCTACACAGCAAGAGAAAGAGGAGAGTTAATATGCGAAGGGTATAGAATACAGTTCTGCCAGGGCTATTCCTTCATACTGTCTAAGAAAAGGAGAACCTATGCAGCAGTAAAATAATGTCTCTACAGAATGAATATACTGACCTCCTTAAGGGACTCTGTGATTTTAAGGGTGCAGTTTCAGGGGAACTACATAACATGTCAATCTCCATATGAGGTTGAGCAGTTTTTGAAGGAAATTGTGGCACAAAGTAATTTTCCTCAGCAGCACCCATCGATGCCATGAGGAGCAGCCCAGCAACTGTTGGACACAACACCCGATGGCAAGGAGGTACAGGTGCCAAGGGAAATTTCAGACCCCCATGCAGAGGAAGGTTGGCAAAAAGTTCAGAGAGAGAGGCAAAAGAAGAATCGCAAACAATCACCTAAAAAGATGTCTCTGCCTTGAAGGGCACATTCCAGAAGCTTTCAAACTCAATATCAGTTCTCCGATCCAGGAATCGCAACCACAGGGCTCACACGAGTAAAGGTATTGAACAAGTATGAGCCCCTTCAGGACCTCATCCCTAGAGATTTACAGCTGCCCAGTGAAGAAGAGATCAAAGGCACAGTGATAGTGGTAGAGACAGAAGCCCAGAATGACTAGTCCCCGATTTTCAAAGAATGGGCGGACTGCATCCAAGCAATGGAGAAAGTCGGTCGAAGAACCTCCTCACTGCAGCAGGTACCAATTCCAAAGGAGTACTTGCATGAGAGGGCTCGAAGAAAAGAAAAATTGGTGTCACTGGTCTAGCCTGCTGTAAGTCCCAGGACTAGAAGTGTATGTAGGGCAAACTGCAGGTAAGGTCCAAGCAGTAAGAGATAAGGAAAAGAGTGTACAGTTTAAAAATGATGTTGTGGCAGAGGGAGTTAAGGAAGGAAATCAGGAGAGGTTACAAGATGTGGAGGGAAGGAAGTAGGGTAGACGTATCATAAAGGATGGCATGGGTTCAGTATGTTAGTGACAATAACAGTGTGATAAACAACTGCACGGGCATGTCAGCAAAAACTGAGGTAGCATTCAGCAAAACAGCAAGCGATACCTCTGCACAAAAAGACAGAAAAACTACATGTTTGTGGGGAGATCCACCCCACTCACCCCCCATTATGGTGGGCTATGCCCCCCAAAACCCCCCATCTTTAATTATCTAACTCCAGTGGGGGTTATATTCAGGGAAAGAGACAAAACTCAAGGGGAGTAACACCAAAGGAGACAAAAAAAAAAAAACATCGGGAATTGAACCACAGTCCATCACAACTCCAGCACCCTCCATTGCCTCTGGGTCTACCTGCTGAGCCACAGCACCTGTTCAGCTAGCATGTCACCAGCCAGAGCCTTTCATATATCCCCCAATGGCAAAATAGCTACAGATATGGTGGTAATTTACTTTTGCTACAATGTCCCTGTAGCTATTATTTCTTTGGCTGTTGTGACTGCATGGTTTATTCCACACCGTTATTTCCCTGACATATTGACCTGGTACCATAAGGAACCCCCCTTGGCTAGTAATCAAAGAGTTGTATGAATGGTTAAAAAGGGAGGAAGATCAAGAAAGGGGGTGGGATGGGAGTCTGAGGCAAAGCATGAATGTCCAGGAGTTAATAGCACCTGAACAGCAAAAACAGCTGCTGCCTGAGAGTAAAAGGTGACAAGTGGTAAGGTGGATAAAAGGACCTGAGAAAAAAGAATGTTGCCCGGACCTGATAGAGGGTGGAGTGGTCCATAGGAATGGTAGCCAAACCTCTGGCCAGGATATAAAGAGGAAACTGAAGTTAGGATAGCCAAAAAGACCCTTAGGTATGCAACTGCCACCATCTGAAGTCAACAGAGAAGGGAGTACATACAGAGACAGATTCAGCAGTTAACTCACAGATTACCAAAACATCTGAGGATACTGCATGATAATTAAGGGACAGGCCAAATAGCAAATGCGCTTCACCCTCCCTGGAATGACAGAGGCTGGGGCAACATAGGGGTATGGATAATAAGACAGCGGCAAGTCACCCCCAACACCCCTTCCCCTCAAAACAAACTGTGGCTGCAAAGACTGTTTCTAGTTAAGGAATTGTTAGTTTTAGCATCAGTGGTCAAGGATGCATTTAGACTCCCCCGTGTTACATGGGATAAGCTAGCTAGAATCCTCACTTCTGAAGCAGGCACTGAGGAAGTATGACCTAAGACTCCACATATAAGTCCAGAATTTGGACAAAAGGAGCTCCAGGGAAACAGTCCTGGGCAATACAAGGAAGAGGAGCTTGGTAGGGGAAACCTGAGAATGGAAGAACAAGGGGAAAATGGAGTATGTTAACAGTTAAGGAATGGGATACGTCTCAGATGTGGAATAGGAAAGGAATGCCCCTACCCCCCCGGGTGAATTCTGAGATCATGGGTTGCCCCGGAGGGAAAGGGAAACTTGGATGAAACAAAGGAACTCAGTGTTAGAAACAAGGAACACGGAAGTGTTTTAGGAATGTTAAAGGTACCTAAGAGAGTTGTCAGAGAAGTGTTTAAGTTTATATTGTTATCTATATTGGGGTATGGTAGACTGTAAGCTGACAAAACAAAATTGGGACAGCACTTAGTCTGGACCCTAGGAAAAGAACAGTATTGGGTTAACAGCTCTCAGAATAAGTATGTAAAGATTACAAGAGTTAGATTGAGCATGGTAGGGACTAGAGTGATGGTACATAAGGGAACAGATATCAATGTGGGGGAGATAATGAAATGTGTGAAGCTGGCAAAACAATTGAGGGACACAGATGGAGTTATGCAGAGACCAGTAGGAGGAGAAAGGGTGAAGATAATGAACTCCTATAAAGGGAAACTATCTCTGGGTAAACATAAAGGATAGCACAATGTAATTTTGACCTCCTGGAATATATAAAGGTTGAACTTGACTATAAAATGCAAAAAGATATTAGCCAGATTGAAGAGACTTAATACCCAGATTGCATTCTTACAGGAGACCAAACATAACATCAAGAAGGCCCAGAAACATATGAGAGAATGGGTGGACTGGGAATATCATAGTAACTCATGGAAGGCCAAGAGAGGAGTCTCCATACTCTTACATTAAAAGCTTAATTGAAAATACATCCAACATGCAGCTGATAATTATGGCCGTTGGGTAATGGTCAAAATGTCAACCCACTGGAGCCAGTATTACTAATTAAAGTTTATGCTCCAAACAAGGATGATGCAAAACTATTTCACGCTGTCTCCCAGAAAATACTAGACCTAGTGCAGGACAACTCGGGAATATTGATAGAGTGTGATTATAAATTGGCAATGGACTACCTGCTAGATAGGTCCAATGCAAAGTAAGAACCCCACACAAACTCCCCCTGGACCCTTAAAGAGCTGCTTACATTGCACCAACTTTCCAACATATGGAGACCGCAACATCCAGAAGACAAGGACTATACTTACTTTTCAGCAGCCAGAGCTATATCCAGTAGGATAGACTACTGGGTTATCTCAAAGCAACTGACCACACTAAAAGGAGACATACACAGAGCTTCCATATACCTGTTGGACCATGCCCTGGTGGTAATGAATTTAGCAACAGAGCCCAACACAAACAAGAAATCTGTGTCCTGGTAGTTAGACCCACTGCTCCTGCAGGACAAAGAATGTTATAAGCACATTCAGGAAGAAACAGCTAAATTATTCAGTCTAAATCCCCAGGGTTTACCCTCAGTGGCCATGACTTGGGAAGCACACAAGGCCATTATAAGGGGCCAAGCAGTAAACTTTGCTGCATATAGGCAGAAACAGAGGGAAAAAGAGGCAGCCATGCTGGAAAAGCAACTCCTGGAAAAAGAGGCAGTGTATAATAATGACCTGCATAGGTTGAATAACCCCAAACTGATTTCAGAACTTATGACCCTCAGAATACAACTAAATACTTTAGCAATGAGACAGGCAGAGCTGCACATCAGGAGAAATCAGCATAAATACTGGGTGGAGGTGGAAAATTCAGGAAAGCTGCTTTCTCAAAGGTTAAAAAAAAAGACAAGTGGATAAACACTTCCGCCAGCTTAAAACTAAACAAGTACAAGCAGTGTATGGCCAAAAAGAAATCAATGAAGTCAAGAAAGACTTCTATCAAAGCCTGTATGCATCCTACACTGAGTGGGGCTGAGACAAATTCAGAGCCTTCATGGAAGGACTACCCCTGACAAGGATGTCTGAGACCCAAAGGCAGGCCTTGGATGCCCTGCACCCCATCAGAAGCTGATCTTGGCAAGGTAATCCAAAGCATGGCACTGCATAACACATCAGGAAGTGACGGGTTCCCTGCAGACCTCTATAGAATGGTACAGAAAGAGATAACAGCCCCAATGTTAAGGATGTTTCAGGAATCACAAGGGAAACTAGAACTGCTGGACAATTTCAAAGAAGCGATAATCACAATCCTTTCAAAAGAAGGAAAGGATCATACTTGCCCAGGGAACTATAGGCCAATATCGCAGATATTTTATTTTATTTATTTTTTTTTTAGTTTTTATTGGCCGGGTAAGTGAACTAGACAAATCCTGCCTATTTTCAGGCACGACTCAGGGGAGGGGGATACAGATGAATGCCAACTGACCTTGAACCAGATTAAGCTGTTGGTGGTAGTCTTTTAGTGAATGAGTGGAAATTTGGCCAGGGCACCGGGGAAATTCCCCCACTATTTTCGAGAAGTGCCATGGGATCTTTAACACCCATCTGAACTACCACCAGAACAGGCAGATGGGACCTCGGTTTAACGTCTCATCCAAAAGACGGCACCTCAGGAGTGCAGCACCCCTCTCATGCTGCATTACAGTGCCAGTATTGGGATATTAACCCAAGTGCCTGATGTGGTTAATATCCCAATAATCATGGATGATGAAATCTTGGCAAAACTGCTGGCTGCAAGAATGGAACAAATACTCCCTTGAATAACCCACCTATCCCAAGTAGGATTTGTTAATGGGAGGAACAGCTCAGACCACATAACAGCCATAATTACATTGATGCAGGCCACCGTAGGACTCCCGTCCCCAGCAGTTGTAGTAACAGTAGACTTTGAAAAAGCCTTTGACTTTGTTTAATGGGAGTATCTGCATGCTGTCCTGGATCACTTTAACTTTGGGGCATATTTTACATCTTGGATCAGAACCCTGTAGATACAGCCAAGGTCCAAGTTTATAACAAACAATACCCTATTAGCCCCCTTCAGACTACACTGGAGCACCAAGCAGGGATGCCCCCTCTCTCCATTGCTATCTGTAGTAGCCATGGAGCCCCTATCAGCAGCCATACGAACACACCCAGGCTTAGCAGAGATACCAGTAGGTCCCAAACAATACCATGCAAAGCTGTATGCAGATGACTCCATGATAATAACAGGGGACATTAAGAGTAGCGTCCAACCCATATTGAAGACATTAAAAGCCTTTGGAGACATCTCTGGCCTTAAAATCAATGTATCAAAATCAGAGATACTCCCCCTGAGTTTACATACTTCCCTTGAAATGATAGAGGCAACAGGCCTCAAGTGAGCCCCCAAAGAAATTAAATATTTAGCAGTTAGATTATCTCCAGATCTGGCAAGCTGGCTGACAGGAACTTCATGCCAACATGGACACAACTGCAAAAGGATGTTTTGAGATAGGAACATTTGCACCTGTCAATGGCAGGCAAAATAGTGGCCATAAAGTTAATGCTAGCCCCAAAGATATTTTATTTGACATCCCACCTCCCAATACTGTTCCCAGAACGTTGGGCATAAAAACTACACAATCTAATGAGCAAATTCCTATGGGGTCAGATACCTCCCAGATATAGCAGAGTCAAATTGCGAGCACCATGGAAAAGATGGGGATGGAACCTCTCTGACTTTTTAAAATACTCATATGCTTTCATCCCTACCAAAACCTGTTAGGGACTAGACAATCAAGCACACCCTCCTCTGGCCTGGATGGAAATGGAAAAGGCAGAATTAATGACACCCCTTTAACTAGCTACCTAGGCCAAGCACTCTGAAGGCCATCTCAGGCCTGGATGACAATAAAGACCAGCCACCAGGTGTGGTTCAAGGTTGTAAGATTATCAAAGTGCTGCCTAAGTCTAGGAGTCTACACCCCTTATGGAACAATCACAATATGTATATAGATAATAAACCTATTCAGTGGGGAGTGTGGAAAAGATGCTCAATCAATACATTTAAGGATCTAGTACAGGGGATAACAAATCACTTGTTACTTTCCAGTACCTAAAAGACAAACACCACCTCCCTAAGGAATGTTTCTGGCAGTATTTACAGATACGAAGCCCCTACAATAAATGGGTTAGAACACAATGTACATACTCTGTCTGTGGTTCAGCCCAAAGTGGACCAAAAGTAAAGCTCCCCTGGAGTCTCTGGGAGCTTAAAAAGAAAGGTCTGGCAGGAATTATACAAAAGAAGCTCAGAGATGGGGCCCCAGATCCTTCTATACCTGCCAAATGTAAATGGGAAAGCATGTTAGGCCTAACAATCTCTGACCAGGTATGGCGTAAATGCTGGAGGACGGCCCACCAAGCGTGTGTAGATCAATGTAGCCTTCTGATAAGGAACAAGGTCATGCATCTATGGTACCATACCCCATCCCAGCTGCAAAAAATAGGTCTGTTCCAACAGGACAACTGTTGGAGGTGTAATACACTGGGAGCTGACTAATCACATATTCTATGAGAATGCCACCTCCTGCAGCCAATATGGGTCCAGATGATAAAGTTCTGCTCCCATACCCTAAACCTGGCCCTACCTGGGACTCCTGGCTTCTGGTTACTGGGTACTGAAACCAGTAGACAACCCAATCAAGAGATCCCATATACAATGGTTAACCCAGGCCTCAGTGGAATTGGTTAGGAAAATTCTTAGAAAGTGGAGAACTCAGGGCATCCTAGACTTTAAAGAATGGCTCCAGACCATGGAGTCCCTAGTATCCCACACCAGACTAGCCCACTTTGTTAAAAATACTATAGTACAAGTCACATTAAACTGTTCCATTAACTCACCGGTGTAGCATTTTTTTTTGTGATGCTACTGCAGTGGCAACTCGAACTGTTGAAGCTTTCAATTGTTTTCCGACCATCCTTCACTGCCTATTCAACTCACTTGTAATTGTTTAGTGAAATGGCAGTAGCTGTTTTGCAGTGTTGATGCAATGCATTTTCATGGCATTGTTTATAAATATCACAGCATTCCTTAAGAGTTGTTTAGGCTGCTTTCTGAAATGAAACTCATAAGCACTCAGCTGAAAATAAAGCTTATAGTACATAACAGCTAGCTGCAAACCAATACTAACCTTTTACTAATTCATTGAATTAAGCCTGCACAGATTAGGAAACTCATTGAACAATTCTACACTAGTGAGTCGAGGGAACAGTTTAATGTGACTTGTACTGTAGTTACATATTTCAAGATACAGTATATGGTCTCCCTACCTGAAGGAGCAAAATCTGCACAATCATACTACCATAAAGTTATGTACCAAAGATCTACTCAAACCACCTTGAACATGAAAGTAGAGAAGGATGAACATAAAGGTTTAAAGACTCAAGACTGCATAGAGACTAATGAGACATGTTCTGCTTGTTAAAGAGTCTGCACCATGCCATGTTTGTATCACATGAAATCCACATTTGTATATTTTTGTTAATACAACAATAAAAAATATTAACTAAAAAAAAAGTAGCACAACAGAACACTGTTTTTATTGCTTCTTTTTCTTAACTAGGTGGCCATTTTGTGTCAGGTAAACAATAGCAAGTTCGGACTTCATACAAAGCTATTGAAAGGAAAGAATCTTTGCCTGTTCATGAAACATTTCAGAGGTTATCCAACCATTTCTGTTAATATGATATTGTTACAGGCAGATGGTCTGTATTCAACCTTCTTGCTGGCCTTCTGTTCTCCAGGGGCTAGGTATAGTCACAGAGGAATGTACTAAGTCCAGTGAGCACAACGGGACCAGCAAACATCTGATTTCAGCTTACAAAATCTTTAACATATATGCTGCAGCCTATTGAATCTCCCAGCTCTGCAGCACTCTCTGTCATCAACTAAAGGGGATTCTGGGATTTCTAGTTAGAGGAAATGTTACCTTACAAGGCAGCGAAATTAGCCTAATACAATCTTCTACACTGCAGTAAACAGTAAGTAAATAGAAATGTTTCTGCACACAAAGTGCTAATTGGGATCAGCTTCATACATAGGTGTGAGGCTCCATTGTTGACAGTTCCCCTTTCAGCGACATGCCTTTAAGTGGGCTTGACATCATATTTCATCATTGCACATTATATGTTGTTCTTCTTCTGCACATTATCTGTGGCCCCTATAAGGAAATTTGTTCCTCATGTAGGTTTATGAGACCTGTTAAAAACCTCTAAGGGGTTAATCTCCTGGTGTCTCAGTGGGCTGGGCCAACTGTCTTGCTCCAGTCCTTTGAGAGAGGAGCCAGTTCTCTGTAGTGGAGAGAGCTGCAGGAAGTTGCCTCAGTCTGGGGAGGTGATTGCAAGGCATGGTATGCCTACTCCCCTTGCTGAACCTCTGTTCCTGTGTATAAGGCCCATAATCATCTTTCTGGTATTGTGGTAGCTGTGGTCAGCAAGGACCCCCAGAGGGAGAAATCTCCCATTAATCTAACAATTCAGAGGATGACAGAAGAGAAGGAGACGTTAGAACAATTCAGAGGCAGAGAGGAGAGAAAGAGACATCTGACGAACTAACAGCAGTGTGCAAATAGATAAATGGAGATGATGTAGAACTGTATTTACAGAACTGCATAAGGTACCCTGTGATTCCCTCTCTCCTGCACTAGGCAAGAGGATTTGAAAGTATGACACTGTAGCAACAATTTGGTCTGGGACCTGCTACCCACCGGGATTAAGTCTTGGGAGAAGGTGGCAGGGGTCACACTTGACAGCCTTAGATGCCCAGGGGGTGTCCGCCTCTCATTGCCACTGCATTGTGTTCCCCTCATGTGCAGACAAAGCCTTGGGAAGCACAGTGAAGCTCACCAGGATGAAACCCAATTCTGCAGCATTTTGCAGCACTCTGCAGCATTTTGCAGCAGAGTTACTGTGGAAAACAATGTAATTTCAATGGTAATTAGTCCCTTTTGTCACGCAGGAAACTGTGACATTCTCTTCATCCTGGCAGTGTCTGTATTAATACAGACCTGGATTCTCTGCCCACAGGGGTCAAGTCTTGTGGAGGAATGGGAAGCATCACTGGTGGCACCCTCAGACCCCCAGGGAGTGAATGCCTCTCCCAGCCATGCAAATAGTGTAGAGAACAAGTCCTCATGGATACCAGTGTTTAGTCTGACAAGAGAACTTGTGGAGCAGATGTGAATCTAGGGCCTAGGAACTCTACCGTTAATGCCTCCTGGTCGGAGCGGCAGGTAGTGGGAAACTGGTACTGGGTTTAGGAAAGGCTTGGGTGGTGCGTATCCCTGAGTATCTCTAAGGAGCCTAATACCCCACTGCTGCAAAAGAAGGAATGTGTAGGGTACAGTCTGATGCTCAGAGTATTAAAAAAATAACTTCACCTTTGATAGTTTATTTATTTATTTATTGAATTTTGTTGACCCAGTAGTCCCACTGAGACTAGAGTCCATTTTTCAGGGCGACCGGGGGGATACAGATGATAACCAACTGAAACTGAACCAGAGTAAGCTGTTGGTGGTATTTTTAGTGAATGGGGAAATTTGGCCAGGACACCGGGGAAATTCTCCTACTCTCCAGTAGGAGTCCCTGCTGCTGTTTGGAGAGTCACTTGATGGCTGATGTTGGCGATGAGAGGTTGGAGGAGCATCCCATACTAACTATGGATATGGAGTTACAGGAGTCAGGGAATTCTGGAACCCCTATAGTGGCAGCTGGGATGCACCTTCCAGATGGCCAGCACAGTGCCCAAAATGGCGGTTCCATGGCTATTGCTGTAGATACCCTGAGTTTGGAGCAGAAGAAGTTGTGCCTAGATGGCTGAATTACATAAAATTGTGAATTAACTTACTTGTGAAAAACTAAAGCAAGAGGAAGAAAGAAAGTGAAAACATTGTCTCTCCTCACCCTTAAGCGAGGGTTCTTCAGGACCCACTAAACTTCTGGGGGCTGCAGACAGACCGGATCCTCCCCTAGGGCAAGCAGACAGGACCCCACACCAGGATTGGAGTGCTAGTGATGATGCCACCTGGTCTGCTGAGCATGTTTTGTCATTGGCTGGCTGGATTTCCACTCCATGCAGGGACTGGCAGCCAGATACAAGGATTCCTCTCCCTGGCAGAGGTACAAGTTCGCCTTCTGAGGCTGTACTTGATCCAACCCGAGATGTGACTGCTGCTATAAGCGATCCTGGAAAGTCAGGTAATGAAGATCCTCCTGGGGTTCCTTTCTGTTCTGCCAATGTTGACTGTCTGGGAGGAGCTGGGCCTAAGCCCACGGAGATCCTGGTGCAGCACCAGACTCGCGGCAATGAGATGACCTGCTCTGAGCTGCCAACATATGCCAGTCATTTCCGCAAACCTGTGGAATTGGCTAAATGACGGAATGCCATTAGGCTTCATTATATTGGGACTCGGGATACCATCCTTGATCGCTTTTATGTTGGCAAAATTCTTTTGAAACAATCCCTGGACTTCTCCCCATCTGAAGTATATGCCCTGATCCACGCACAAGGGGAAAGTACTTTTGATATCCGCTTTAGGACCCCCGCCTTGCTGGAGCAGTTTTGGTGTAGATATACCAACCTCAAGACCAACCCTTTATGGGCAGACTTTCTTGTCATTCCCTTAACAAAGCAGCACTTTTGTGTTATTACTATACTTTTTCGGAATGCAGGGGTGAACATTACTGACATTGTTTACTGGCTGGAGAAGAGGTGTTCTATCCAGGGTAATCCAGCCCCCATATTAGATGATGAAGGATTCTGGAATGGGGGCTGGAAATTTTGGATCAAGTTACAGCATACTGATCAGGATATTGTACACCTTCTCATTTGTTTCTTTATTGGCCGTAACAAAGGGGTTCTGGTTTATCTAGGTCAACCACAGATGTGTTTCAAGTGTGGGTCACACAGGCACATCAGTACGGCCTGTGAAGTCCTCAAATGTACTTACTGTGGGGGAAATGGAGCATTCTAATGCACATAGCTTCCAAGATCCTAAATGTAATCTCTGCGACGATCTTGGTCATACCTTTACTGTTTGCCCTTGGGTGGCAAAAAATACTGAGAATACTGATTTTGGGGTGCAGGATTATTACCTTAGGGAGGCAATGGCCCCATCCCATATCTCTGGCACCGGACTCTTGAAAAACAGAAATGTCCTAGTAGTCTCAGAATCCACCCTCCCCCCCATTCCTCCTGTGCCTCCTGTATTTGTGGACACAAACCTGGTTGCAGGGCAGATGCCGGGTGACTCTCAGAGGGATATGGGACCCCCACCCACCAGCACCGTTGCCTCTTGATCGAGAGTTTACTGTGGTCCATGGTAAATGAGGGAAGGGTCCAGGCAAAAGTCACCAAGACCTCCGGTGGCACCCTTAGAAGATCCTAATCAGTTTGAAGTCCTTCAAGATATATCCTTTGATAAAGATGGTGACTCTGAGGACCCTTCCGCCCACTCTTCTCAGGCGGGTCGGGCATCGGACTCTGAGGGATTGGAAGACTGTAGACCTGCCCCTATACCAAGTGGCAGAGTCACAAGAGCTTCTAGTAAAATTAAATGATGATTTGGTTCCCTTCTGGTTTCCTCTGTGTATAGTTTTAAGCTAGCATCCCTGAATGCAAATAGTATTCAGTTCAAATTTAAACGGTTGGCTACTTATGCTCACTTCATGCATGCTGATTTGGATTGTTTATTTTTGCAAGATGTCCGCCTACATTCTCCAGGAATCTTGGAGGCAGCCTCTACCAGTTGGATATGGGGTGCTAGTTTCAGGTCACAGGGTGCAGATGTTTGCACATGTGTGGGGATTTGTTTTTTCTCCTAGTTTATGGTGCTTAGGCATTTAGAAATTTTGGAGGGGAGGGCCTTGTTGTTAGATATTCTGTGGAAAGGTTTGCCTTTTCGACTCCTGAATGTGTATGCCCCTCAGCTGAAACACGACAGGGTGAGACTTTTCCAGGCCTTGCAGCCCTTTTTGTTTACCAACCTACCTGTTGTTTTAGGGGGAGATTTTAATTGTGCATTATCTCTGCAGAGTTTAAGCCTCCCATCCAAAATGCAATATTGTGACGCCACTTGTTTGAGGGATGTTATTGAGGATGTGGGGCTGATTGATGTCTTTGGTTCTCGTTTCCAGATGGCCCCACACACTTACTTTTGTGGGCCCCATTAATCTAGAATAGATTATTTTTTTGTTTCTGCCTCCCTTCACATGCAGGATGCTCAGGCTGTGGCTGTGGCTACATCAGATCACAGAATGTTGTCAATTTTGGTGGGCAGTCATCCAGAGCAGCGCCGTGGCCCGGGGGTCTGGAAATTGAACTTGTCTTTGTTGGATATTCCTCAAATTCAGGCAGGTTTTGGTCATATCTTAGCAGCTAGAAAGTCAGTCTTTTTTTTGTATGAGGATCCTAATTCTTGGTGGGAAGACACTAAGCAGGAGATTTGTTGCTACTTTAAACAAATGGGTAAGCTTAATGGGAGGTTTAAACGGAACACATTGCACTGTTTACAGTCGAAATTGCATTCTCTGACTTCCTTACATTATGAGACAGGTGGGGATTGTCCCCAGACCCTTAGGACACTTAAGGATGAATTGGCCAGGCAGCAAAAGGATATAATGAAAGGTTTGGAGAGGCAACACAGATATGGGATGCTTGGTAAAAAACATGATACTGTCCCTTTTGATTCTTGTGCTCAGGTTGGGATAGGAGAAGTATGCTTTATTTGACTACAGCTTGTGGTGATACTGTTAATGAGAAATCTGCCATTTTATCTGAGATACAGCATTTTTTTGCGGATGCGTATGCCAATAAATCTCTGTCACGTGAGGTTATTAAACAGTGGTTGCTTGCATGCAATCTTTCTACCATTTCTGTGGACACTGGGGATGTGTCAACTTGCCCGACTTCTCTAGCTGAAGTAAGACAGGTCATTTAATCCCTGTCATCTGGTATGACACCAGGCTCTGATGGCCTGCCTCATGCTGTTTATAAACTTATTTGGGGAACACTGGGAGAAGAATCGAAACATAGAAACATAGAATTTGACGACAGATAAGGACCACTCTTGGCCCACCCAGTCTGCCCACTTCCCTACCTAATGGATAAGCTGCAGATCCTAGTTAACCAGCAGCCTACTTCTTTCTACCCCCAATTGGTGGCTGTATTTAATGGGGCATTGAGAAGGAGTACTTTGCCGGTTAGTAAGTGTGAAGGTATACTTGTCCTTTTATTTAAAGATGGGGACGGGGGGGGGATCTCAAGAATTGGTGACCTATAACCCTTCTTAATACCGATAGTAAAATCTTAATGAAAGTCCTAGGGAACAGGATGGTGGGGGTGTTGAATTATATTATTTATCCCACACACAATTTTGTGGGGTTCTCCACAGGAAATTGCAAGATGCCTTGATTCTTATTAGAGAGCTCCTTCATAAGGGTAGTACTCAAGAATTGATGGGGCATTTTGTGAGCTTGGATCAGTCTAAAGCATTTGACTGGGTGGAATATGACTATTTGTGGAAAGTTCTTAGATGTTCTGAGTTTCCCGAAACTTTGATTTCGTGGTTGCAGATTTATTATTGCAATATTAGTGTTATACTCACCATGAATGGTTGGGTGGGTGCTAACATTCCTGTTGGTAGGGGAGTGCGGCAGGGTTGCCCATTGAGCCCTTTTTTATATCTGCTATCTTTGGATCCCCTGTTACGTAGACTGCATCACAATGATGATATTGTTGGTCTTTTAGTTGGTAGTTCTGATTCTCAGATCAAATCTATTGCTTATGCGGATGATTTGGGTTTGATTTTGGCTGATCGAGCCTCAGCCGACTCTGCTCAGAAAGAGTTACAAGCCTTTTCGGATACCACTGGCTCTGAACTAAATAGTGGCAAATGTTGTGTCTTGCCCATCAGTTGTCCTGATCTGGAGTGGTCCACTGTTTGGCAATTTCCTGTGGTGCAGGGTTATACAAAACTCTTGGGTATTTACTTTGGTGGAGCAGACCCACAACTTTATAATTGAGATCTCAAACTATGGGCTGCAAAGCTTATGATGGATAGATGGAATAAATGGCGTATGTCAAAACAAAAATGGATTTTTATGATTAAGTCATATTTATTGCCAGTCTTTTTGTTTTTATTGGCAGTCCCCCCCAAAAAAAGCCTTGGAAACTGCTATTTATAGTATTTTTTTTCAATACTTGTGGGGGAGTAGATTGAACCCTATTAAGAGAGGTATCACCTACTTGCCCCTGGACCAAGGTGGGTTGGGCATTATTAATCCTGTGGTGTTTTTTATGTTACTTTTGTTTCCATAACATTAACTCAATTCTTGTTAATATTCCAAAATTGTGGAGTCCATGAGTCCTGGATGAATTTGGTCCCATCCTTTTGATTTGGAACTATTCTGGCCCCATTTTTACACAAGTATGGGTTTCCTTGTTGGCCGCACATTGGAGGGATGTGGTTGGGAAACTTAAGGTTTGGCAGGTGCCCCACTGGCAGCTCACTGCTGGAACTCGGAAAGAGGTGTATAAATCGATTTTAGATGCCCATTTTGTGGAGGATCCTTGGTTTGTGGAACTCCCACCCTTAGTGTGGGACCCTATAACATGATTCCTCTGCAATCCACGGATCCCAGCCTAAATGTGGGATTTTCTATGGCTCTGCACTCATAGAAAATTGGGGGTTAAGGGGAACATGAAGCATAAGGAAGTTTCTGCCCCAGGGAAGCTACTTGCTCTGGAGTGATCGAAACTATGCAACATTTGTTTCTGGACTGCCCCTTTGTGGTTGCTTTTTGGGAAATTTTCCATGTTTTCTGGCCTTCAAACCCTTTTCAGGCCTTGGCCCTGGACGTCTGGGTTAGTGGCATCCTCCCGAGGTCTTGGGTGAGATATGACTCTTGTACTCTGCAGTTGTTTCTTGGCTATGTTAAGTTTCAAATTTGGCAGGTTCATTGTGACTTGACCATGAGGAAGCGGTTGACGACGAGTGAGCAAGTATTTTATGCTATTCAACGGGATGTCCTTAAATGGCATGCCTTTGAATACAATTCGACCTCCCCAGACCTCTTTAAATTGTGGTGGAGACACATGTTCTGGTTGGATACAGGATGAGGTGGGTTCCGTTTTCTCCTTTCCCTACATTTTGTCCTTGTTACTGTTCGTGATCTTGTCCACTAGACTGTTTTCTTAATTTGTTTGTCTGCTGAATTACACTGTTGTATGGATTGTGTTGAGTTTCCAATACTCTCTTCCCCTACTCTTTTGGTAGGGAGGGGGGAGGGGGCCTGTTTTTAGTATTTTTATTTTCTGTTGGGTTTCCAGTATGCAGTAATACCCCTTTGTGTTTATGTTTTTTTCCCCCCTTTTTTGTATGAAAGAATATTGACTTCTTTATCTGTTCCTTTCAGTTATGATTACTAATTCTCCCTACTATTTTAGTGGGGATGGGGAAGGGATTTGTCAATATACGGATTACTTCTGTTTGCAATTTTATACGCTGTATTGCTTGTTTATGTTCTTTTTTTCTTTCTTTTAGATTGCGTATGCAGTAATACGTTGTTGTATGTTTTGTTTTGGGTTTTGATTATACAATTCCCCTGCTCTTTTGGTATGGTGAGGAAGGGGGTATTTTTTTTTCTTTCAGTTGGGGGTTTCTGGTATGTTATACTGATAATGTATGTTTTTTCCTTTCATTTCTTATGATTTTGTATGATGTCATACAATTTTGTTTGCTTGTCCTTTGAGTTTTTAATATAAAATTCCCCTACTCTTTTCATGGGGAGGGGAAGGGGGTATGTTTACAGTATTTTCATTTCTGTATGGGTTTAAAGTATGATGTAATACTGTATTATGTTTTCATTTTTCCTTTTTTATGCTTATGTATGATGCAATACTGATTTGTTTGTGTGATCTTTTAAGTTTTGATTAAAAAATTCCCCTACTCTTTTCGAGAAGTACCATGGGATCCTTAACATCCACCTGAACTACCACTAGAACAGGCAGATGGGACCTTGGTTTAACATCTCATCCAAAAGACGGCACCTCAGGAATACAGCATCCCCCTCATGCTGCACTGCAGTGTCAGTATTGGGATATTAACCCAAGTGCCTGGTGTGGGGATATAAACTGTTAGTGCTGCTAAGTATATATATATATATATATATAGATATATGGATATATATAAAATATTATAATATTAATAACATTTTCAAGTCACTCTATGACCGCTCCATGAAGGAATCCTGTACATGTTTCCCACATCGCTAGCGAACCTATTTTCCAGTTTCCTCCTGCTCATCCTGCCTCCTCCCTCCCTCCCTGCCTCTGCCTCTCTCTCCCTACAAAAATACCAGCTTCTCTGTCTCTCTTTAGCCATGGCCAAGTTCCACCCCCTTCCCTGAAGTATGCCAGTTAACTATTTCAACCCCATCATTTCTTCCTAAGCTGGTATCCCTCTTCTGGCCTTTCTCTCTCCTTTTAAGTGAACATTCCGGCTGTACCCAGTTATGAGCCTATCTGTTGTAAAGGACCTCTCACTCAAATGTTGATGTACATATGTATATTTTTCTTCTTTGTATAATATTGCATTATGTTTTACCATGTTACTGTACTATGATTTTTGTATAACCAGGTCCATCTTGCAAATGAGCCCTGCTCAAAGGTGCCCACCTGGATAAATAAAGATTTTGATTGATTGATTGATTGATTGATTGATTGAAGTGTAATTAAGAAGTGGATCCCCATCATGGGTTTAGGCTACAGGTGCTCTAGGATCTTTATGCATCCTGATTTAGCTGCCTTTAGGAGATCAAATGTGTTCTAGCCTGAGACAAGCCATATAATAACTCTACACCCATGTTCCTCGCTGCATTGTTGCCACAACCCTATGCAAAGTGAAGGATATAACAGTACAATCTGAACAATGCCTTTACTGCCACCCCCTTGGTGACTGGGGTTCAGAGACTGCCTATGGACACTGATATACTGTATATAGACAGTGATAAGATTGCAGACTGCCCCTATTTGGGGAATAGCAATGCCCATGGGCATCAAGTAAATTGGAAGGCTCTTGTTTTGAAGTCAGCCACTGTTCGGACATTATATTCATTGTTGGAAGTTGTTCCGTGTTGCTATCCCCTTCCTTTGCAGCCTGGATGTTCTAACGTGTTGGTGGGGGCCTGGAGGTCTTCTCAGTCCTGGAGGTCAAGTAAGTGCAAAGTAAATTGTCTATGCTCCCCTTCCTGTATTTAACATCCAACATATCCCTACGTTAAGGGGAGAGGGGTTACATATTGTATTGTGTATTCACCACACTGAAGCATTGCCTACACAATTGTTTCTTTTGTTGTTGCATCATACCTAGTGTGGTATTTTTGTTTAAGCATTTGTGTGGTTGTATTTGTTGTACTCTCCCCATTCCCTTCCCCCAGGACACAGCTTGAACAAATTTGTTACCAGCTCAGTATTTCTTTTCAGGTAAAACTTTTAGAATAAATAAATACTGTAATACATAAATACTGTAGGTACTGTCTCAGTCAACTGGTTAACTTTTGAAAAAATAAAGCAGTTGTTGATGATTTATTATTCAATGGTAAGAATAAATGCTGGAGCCTGTTGATCCGCTGAGACTCTGACTCATGACGGTATTCCAGCACAACATCAAGGATCAAGTCCCAGCACACACATAACTGCAATAAATGTTAAAAATAAAATCATTCTACAGGCCACGTGTAAGTTGTCCACACTTGACATGTTTGCCATGGAGTTTGTCAGTACCAGTTTAAAAAAATGTAAATCCTTCCCTCCCATGGCGTCAAATAAATAAGTACCCCTTTCTTATTCCTGCATCCAACAATTCCATGCAATTTTTATGAATATTCCCTGATATGCACTACATTTGAAAAAGAAATAGTTAAGCAGTCAGTGCATTCAGCTTCACTAGCCCCTGCTCTCTAGCAGGCTTCACTGACCCTGCTCAGCAGCATATAAGCTCATTAACTGCTGCAGCCTTTCAAAGAACTATTGGCACTTAACTGAAACTGACATTTATCACTAGTTTACCCCACCGAAGAAAAGAAACCTGAAATGAAGCAGTCACTGCAGTCAGCTTTACAAACGGCACAGTTTCATCTACATTACACAAGTAGTGTGTGCTTTAAAACAGCACAGTGTGCTATACTCAGCGATCGATGCTTTCAGCTTCAATCTCTTTCTTATCATCTTCTCCTGGTAGAAAATATAAATGAGTCATCTGTACCAGGAGAACCAGAAAGCTAAACATGGTGGGCTGGATTCACAAAGCTTTCAGAAGGTGCAGAACCTTCCCTAAGTCCCCAAGACTACCTCAGCTATGGAAAAAAAGGGGAGATTGCTCTACATACTATTCACAAAAACCTCTGCAGCTGCGAAAAAAATCACTACAGATTGCGAAAAAAAGCGCAGCTGCGGAAGCCTCTGAGGAAAAAAAGGTGTGAGATAAGTAAGGCACAGACCCTGAAAGGCTATTCTCAGCCAGATTTTTTCTGCATTTGCAGAAAAAATGTTACACACAGTGGAATGAGGCGTAACTCTCCCTCAGCAAACTGCAGTAGTGCCCCAACAATTGGATCAATTAAGGTGGAGGTGAGACACAGGTAATAGCATCCCAGATAGTATAGCAGTGGCTGATGTTACAGCAACAAATGCACACATTACCATAATATGGCAACGGGCCACAACCACCAGACCCAGTGCAGCCCATTACGGAGCCCCACAGGCAGTAGAGCCTGACCAGCCTGTAGCCAAAGGAACACCCCAGGGAAGGATGACCAGTAGTGACTTGAGGGACTGTTTGCAGGTCTCTTTGTGTGTGCTGTCAGCTTCATATTGTGGCAGCAATGTTAAAGTCTGCTGCTTCAGCTATTGAGGTGTACTATTGCTATGCCTTCTCAGCCATTTCCACAGCTGCAGATCTGCAGTTGTGATATGTAGCACTTGCAGAATTCCTGCAGCTGCTGGAATTCCACAACTGCGGGATTATTTGTGGAATTCAGGCAGCTGCAGGATTTTCTTTAAGAATATCATGCAACTGCATTTCTGCAGTGCTGCAGGCCTTTTTCCCACAGCTGTGGGATTTTTGGATTTCTTTGTGACTCCTACCATGTGTACGTGTGTGGGAGGGGGGTGAGAAACAACAGCAAACTCCTAAGTTCAAACAGCAGGGATGGAGTAGGTAATCTCCACTCCTTTGTCATCTGCCTCTGCTACCTCACATTTGATCAAAAAGAAAAACAGCACACAGAAATGAAAAAAGAAGCTGCAGATAAGATGGGGGGAGAAAACAGTCTACAAAAAGGTGACATGACATAGAAGCACATTCAATATTATTACAGGTAGGGAGGTTGCATAGTGGAAGTGACAGAGACGCAGTTACACCACAGCAGATCCACAAACCAGCCAAAGCAAATCAGCACAACATTTTGTGAAAGTATACCTACCCAGTACAAAAATTAGTAAAATCTATTTTTAAATAATTCTTTTAAATTTTTTTTTTATGAAAAAGGCTTTGTATAATCATAATAATGCACTACGGTGTGTGTGTTGTGGTGGGTAACATCACTTCTCAGGTGCTGAATTCACTCAGCCTGTGTCCTCCTGCCAAACTTCCCTAGGCATGACATTATCTCAGCACAACACAGACCCTGACATGCATTATTGCTTAGACTGACATAAGTTTCTTGGCATTGCATAAGTCTATGAGTGGTATGTTTTTGTTATTATTTATTTATTTAAGTCTTTTTTCTTTATCCTCATCCCGGGCGGCTTACCATTATGTCTGATCCCCCAGCCTCATCCCCTGCTCACAGCTTGCCTTCCACTTCCTCCATGGCTTCCCCCCATGGCAGGGCAGCGGGGATCCCTCAACCCGCCGGAACAGATCCAGTGCAGGTTACTGCAGTTCATGGGAGTGGGCCTGTGGGGTCTGCTTTCATCCTGCTGCACCCAGGACTATTTCTTCCTCCATTTTTCCCCATAGGAGAGGAGGCATGCAATGATGCCCTATGGAGAGAGTGCGCATGCATCCACACGTGCTTCTCCAAGCATCTGCCTCCTCTCCTTCACTTTCTGAAGCATCAGTGCACTGTCCCCCAGCCACTGCTAGGGCCAGTCAGGCAGTGCTTGCTGGTAGCCCCCTTCCCCAGAGAAGGAGAGCTGTCCCTCGGACTCTCGATCCTTCTTCTCCCCTGCCAGCCCTGGTGGCCTGTGCTCATTACTGAACACAGGTCACCAACATAGCATGAGGTAAGGTGTCCAGTGCCTTAGTCCTCAGTGCCACTGGGCCGGCTATTTATTTAAGTCTTTTGTAATCGGGTAAGTGCACTGATCCAGGGAACTGTTTCCAGGCAAGACCCAGGATACACAGGCGGCAGTTACAGAAGTAGTGACAAGTTATACAATGAGTACAAGACATGTGGATATCATTGGTGAACAAAGTGGATATACAGACATCACTGGTGAACAAAGAAAGTAACATAGTAAAGTAAAATTAATGAGAGGCTAAAAAACAATCAGTACATCATGATAAGCAACAATTATTATACAATTATTTATTAAGGATAAGTGGCCAGTGCAAATTAATGCATGATGTAAAAAATAAATAAATAAAACATACAAGACAATAGCCAAGTGGGAGAGCCCAAGAAGCAAATAGTGAGGATGTAAGACAGGACTCCAAAGAAGTGAGAGAGAGCAGGGGAGGCCAAAGCAGTCCAAGAGGGAAAGGTAGGGAAGGTTATCAAAGTTAGCAATGGCACATGGCCTCATCAAGCAGCCAGGATTTGAGATATGTCTTGAAAGTGACATGGGAGTCCAGCAAGCAGAAGAGCATGGGGATATTGTTCCACAGAGTGGGAGCAGCTACAAATAATGCTCTGCTACCCATAGCCAAGGACATTTTTGGGATATCTTTGGGGGGGCAGTAGGACTGAGGATGCACGCAGATACCTTGAGGGAGTTCTGGTGTTGAGGAGAGACATATAAGGGGAGGTTTCACCATGACCACCATTTCACCATTTTAGCAGTGTCAGTGGCTCAGTAGGTAGCACACTCGCCTCTGAGGCCGGGAGATCAGAGGGCTGTGGGTTCAGTTCCCACATCTGGCACTTGGGTTAATATCCCAGTACTGACACTGTAATGCAGCATGAGAGGGGTGCTGCATTTCTGAGGTGCCGTCTTTCGGATGAGATGTTAAACCGAGGTCCCATCTGCCTGGATTGGTGGTAGTTCAGGTGGATGTTAAAGATCCCATGGCACTTATGGAAAAGAGTAGGGGAATTTCCCCGGTGTCCTGGCCAAATTTCCCTTATTCACTAAAAATACCACCAACAGCTTAATCTGGTTCAAGGTCAGTTGGCATTCATCTGTATCCCCTTCCCCCGGGTCATGCCTGAAAATAGGCAGGATTTGTCTAGTGCACTTACCTGGTCAACAAAAGCTAAATAAAAATAAAAATAAATGACTGATGGCGCTATCCAGGAGGCATCAATTGTATTTCAATTGTATCTTTGATCCTCTTCATGTTTGGTGTCTAATCTATTGAATTTAGTTTTATATCTGATTTATGTTTTGTTATTGAACATGCATGTCATATGGGAGGGTATATTTTATTAGCTGGTATTTATTTTTTTATTAGAGTACATGTTTACATAGTAATAGGGCAGACTGAAATGCAATCTTCCACTGACAGAATTCAGATGAAATTATTTTTCTGCTTCTATAAAACTTTGTGTAAAATCGGTGAGCATGTGATATTTCACTAACATTTAGTTTTCAGCTTTGTAGTTTCTTTTTCTTGTGCAAATTGATGTACAAACAAGGTACTAAGCAGTGAGTGTGTGGTAGGAAGCTTACGGGATGGCAGTGAGTGTTGTTGGGAGCCAAGTGGAGGTGGACCCAGGGAAGCTGCCTCTAGTAGGGGTTAGTATGCAATGTGTTAGTGCTACCAATAAAAAAAAAAATTAAACTGTTGTTCTTTCTTGTCAGAATTTTACAGAGGGGTATAATATGTGCCACATGGTATTTTTGTACTAAAAGGATTTTATTTTTTCTGAACCAATCGTTGGGGGAAGGGGGCTGCATCTCTCGCTAAGCAAGAGAAAAAAAATGGTAGCAGTTTCAAACTGAACATTCTATAGGCAGTGATAACAAAAGGTAATTGGGCAACCAGAGACCAGGACTCATAATTTCCCAGTCTCTATTGCCTGATACCAGACCAGCTACTTGGTGGCATTAACCAATCAGAAATTAGAATTCTTGCTACCCATTTTCTAAATATATACAGTATAAGCACCAGGTTTCAGATCTCTAGCTCTAAAAGGAACTGTGTTAAAAACTGCCGAACATTTGGAAATATTTTAAATAAAATTTTGCAAGCATGAAAACTGCAAACGTATAAACCCCTGTAACCTTAAAACTAGCAAATAGTGTCACCAAAATTGGCAGGTTCATAGACCCTAAAAAGGAAGCTATGTATAGCATCTTTTTAGTCTCTGTCTTAAAAGATGTCCATGTTATAAGCAGCCAGAAATTGCAGAATGACATCACTACATAAAGTGGAATTTTATGCATTTTTGAGAAGATTGTGGAAGTTTGTGAAATCCACAGCAGAGTCAGCCAGGATGCAACGCAGTGCATTGCAGTAAATGACATGTCACCAAATACTGCATGACAAAAGGGTTTAATTAACCTTGAATTGCATTGTTCCCTGCAGCATACTGCAGCAATTTGTAGTAATACTACAAAACTGAAGTTTACTGACCCTAAGCCAAACAATAGAAACACTCTGGATAGGGGAGTGGATACCAGTCCAATCACCGAAAAAAGGGTTCTGAAAGAACTCTTAAAACTGAAGGTGGACAAAGCAATGGGGCCTGATGGGATTCACCCAAGAATTCTAAAAGAACTAAGGGTAGAACTAGTGACACCATTGACTACCCTCTTTAATAAATCATGGGAGGATAGGGTGGTACCTGAGGACTGGAGGAGGGTGGATGTGATTCTACTTCATAAAAGTAGGAGCAAGGTAGATGCAGAAAACTACAGACTTGTTAGTTTGACCTCAGTGGTAGGGAAAATGATGGAATCACTTCTGAAGGAAAGAATTGTTGAGTACCTAGAGGCCAGCGGGGAACGGGATCCAAGGCAGCATGGATTCACAGCAGGAAAGTCATGTCAGATGAATCTAATAGATTTATTTGACTGGGTGACTAAAGTAGTAGATGAGGGAGGGGCTGTGGGCATGGCCTACCTAGACTTTAGCAAGGCATTTGATACAGTCCCACACAAAAGATTAATATACAAGTTAGCCAGTCTTGGAGTGGGTCCCAAGGTGGTAGCCTGGGAAAAAAATTGGCTGGACAACATCACACATAGGGTAATAGTAAACGAAGTCCACTCTGAAGAAAGAGGGGTTACTAGCGGGGTACCGCAGGGTTCAATACTGGGACTGGTCCTCTTTAATGTCTTTATAAGTGACATTGCAGAGGGACTGGAAGGAAAAGTATGTCTCTTTGCAGACGATACAAAGATCTACAACAGGGTTGATACACAAGATGGGATGGAAAGGATGAGAAGGGACTTGGGAAGGTTGGAGGGATGGTCAAATGTATGGCTGCTTAGATTAAGCGCAAAGAAGTGCAAAGTACATCTTGTAAACAAAAACCCAGGGGAAGAATACACAATGGGGGTGAGATACTAACAACAACAAAAATGGAAAGGGACCTAGTGGTAGTCATATCAGATGACATAAAGGTGGGCAAGCAATGTGAGAAGGCAGTAAGGAGGGCTAGGGGGATAATGGGATGCATAGGGAGAGACATCACCAGTAGAACACAATAAGTAGTTATCCTGCTGTACAGACAGTTAGTGAGACTCCATCTGGAGTACTACATGCATTCTGGAGACCCCATCTCTGCAAGGACATACACAGGATGGAGGCTGTCCAAAGGAGGGCAACTAAAATGGTGCCTTTTCTGCACCAGAAAACATATGAAGAGCGACTAAAGGAGCTTAATATGTATACCGTCGAGGACAGGAGGAAGAAGGGGAACATGACAGAAACTTTCAATTACCTCAATAGAATCAACAAAGTCCAAGAGGTAGCATCTTTCAGAAAAAGAGATATGCAAGAGCAAGGGGGCACAATTTGAAGGTTGGGGGGATGGCTCAGAGGTAATGTGAGGAAGCATTTTTTCATGGAGGGGGATGTGAATACATGGAACAGCCTTCCTGAAGAGGTTGTGGAGTCAAAAACAGTGGGGGAATTCAAGAATGCATGGGACAGACATAAGGCAATTCTAGTAGCCAGAAGGGGCTAGGAAGGAAACATATTCAATTCAGTGCTTTAGAGTAACTGGTAATTGCTATTTTTCTTTTAAACTTAGATTGTGGGCTTTTAGTGACACTGTATTTTCTTTGTTGTCTTTACTTAGAATTGTTTTTGGGCTGTTCAAAATTTAAAATGTAGTGGTGGTGTAATTCTGTGCTGTCTTTAATTGCTGCAAATTTTCGCCCCCCTCCCCTTCCCCCAACTCTTAATTATATGCCCTGTTAAATCTGATTGACAGGAGCTAAACACAGGGTATAGTAAGGGGTGTGAAGTAGGAGGGGCATAAGGGGGAAGAAGCCCACCCTCAACACGACAAGTGTTTTGACTCATTTATTGATAGTTTTTTTTTTTTTTAAAGAAAATTATCTGAGGATCAGTGGCAGGATTTTTAGGACAGAAAATTAATAAAAAGGGAACTAGGAGAGCTTCAGTAGCAGACAAGTAGTGGAATAGCAGTATAATTGCAGTATAATGTGGGGAGTGGTGCAATGCAGTGGCTGTGGGGCAACCATATTCAGGCAGACCTTCTGGACATTGAGGTGCTGCCCTATCTGCATGAGGTAGCCAGACTCAGAGCGGAAGTAAACTGGGTCAGGAGTACCATCACCCCTATCCAGAGACCACCCAGTCCAATGCAACTGCCTCAAAGGATGCCGAGAATGAGGTGCACTTGGATGACAGTGGGCTCAGGGAGGGTTAGGGCAGTCAGGCAGAGGCACATCCCTGATGCTATTCCACTCAAGAACTCATATGCTACACTAGCTAACGAGGACAACCAAATAGAGGTACCCAGAGAAGTGGAAGGAAAGGATGTGGAGGTTAGCCAAGGAGGTGACCTCAGCGGGGAAAGCAGTGGACCCCAGAGGAGGAGGAAGCAAATCCTGGTGGGGGACTCCATCATAAGAGGGATCCAGCTAGGAACACAGGAGGGGAAGGACAGGGAGGTGAGGTGCCTACCAGGTGCCACGGCATGGAGGGATGGAAGGAAGATCCTGGGGATCACTGGGAAGGCAAGATGGGAGGGTGAGCTGGATGTCATTATTCATCTAGGTACTAATGACCTGGCAAATGGAGAGCCAAAGGAAGTTCAGGAAGAGTTTAGGAAACTTGGGAGGGGTCTCAAGCAAGTAGCTACTTCTGTCACTTTCTCAGAAGTACTACCTGCAAGAGGCAAGGGAGAGCATAGGAGTGCATGCACCAGGAACTTTAACTCATGGTTGAAGAACTGGCGCTGTGAGGAAGGGTTTGGATTCATTGGTGACTGGGGACCCACCTGGAGGGATGGAGGTTTGTTCAAGCCTGACGGCCTGCATCCATCCTGGAGAATCAAGCACTCAATGATAAGTTTAAATGCTACATTGTCAAGCATTTAAACTAGCAAAGGGGTGGCAGGCCAGCAAGGAGGGTACCTACTTGCTCACCCCACAGCTAGCAGTGGAACCAGTGAACCAGAGGAGTGGCTATCTGCAAAGCAGTGTGCAAAAGATGGAGATTAGTGCCCAAGAGGTGGATAGGCAGAAAAGGGCAAAATTCAGCAGAAGGGCAGACAGCAAGGAGAACCAGGAATAAAGGACAACCAAGGAAGGGCTGGAGTAGAACAACGAAACAGTCTAGGAGGTCAAATCATGGAAAGCCATGTGTGCAAATGCCAGGAGCCTTAGCAACAAGATGGAAGATCTGGAGGCTGTCATGGTGCAGTCAGACCTGGACATTGTAGCCATCACTGAAACCTGGTGTAATGATAACCATGACTGGGAGATGGCCATACCTGGCTACAACATATTCCGAAGAGACGAGAGGCAGGAAGGGAGGAGGAGTGGCACTGTATGTGAAAAATGACATAAGGGCCACAGAGATCCAGGAGGAACAAAATGGGGAAGATACTGTGGGTTAAGCTGGAAAGAGAAATGGGGACAGCCATCCGCACAGGTGTGGTCTATAGACCACCAGCCCAGGAGGAAGAAACAGATAGGGAGCTGATGCTAGCCATCCAAAGGATGGCAGACAAGGGTGAGGTAGTACTTGTTGGAGACTTCAATATTCCAGACGTGGACTGGAGCATCCCAGCAGCAGCATCAACTAGGAGCAGATTTATCCTGGACTCCCTTCAGGGTGCCTTCCTCAAGCAACTGGTCATGGAACCAACTCGGCAGAAGGCAATACTGGACCTTGTGCTCACAAACAGGGACAGTGTGATGGGGTAACAGTGGGGAGCACCTGGGAACAGTGACCACCAGTCATTGTGGTTTGAAATCACAGAAAGAGCAGAACCAAACCACACAAAACACTTATCCTGGATTTTAGGGGGCAGACTTTGGGAAAATGTGGAGATACTTGAAAGAGGCATTAAGGGAATGGGACAGGAATCAGGGTTGAGGAACAGTGGGCAGTATTTAAAATGGGGATTACAAGAACAACAGAATTATGCATTAAGCAGGTTAGCAAGAGAAAAGGAAGAGGAGACCATTATGGTTTTCCAAAGAGGTAGCAAAGAAAGTGAAAACCAAAAGGTTGCATTCAGGCAATACAAAAGACACAGGCAGAAGGGGATAGGGAGAAGTACCAGGAGAAGCAAAGAGAGGCAGGGAGGTCAGTAAGGAAGCCAAAGCTCAGACAGAAGAACACATTGCAAAATCAGTGGGTAGAGGGACAAAACCTTTTACAGGTACATAAGTGAAAAAGAAAGACAAAGGGAGGGATAGTGAGACTGAAGGGGAGGATGGGGGCCCGTGGAGGATGACAACAGTAAAGCTGACATATTGAACAGTATTTCTGCTCAGTCTTTACTGAGGAAAAGGAGGTAATGGGTCTGAAGGGAGTACAAGGGTGAGAATGGTGCAGAAATGGACACAAGTCCCTTTACGAGATAGGGTCCTGAAGGAACTGGAAATAATAAGAGTTGATAAAGCAATGGGGCCAGATGGGGTGCACCCCAGGGTCCTTAAAGAACTAAGAGAGGTGGTGGCTGAACCTCTAGCTATCCTGTTTAGCCGATCACTGGAAACAGAGGAGGTACCCAAAGACTGGAGGACAGCAGATGTAGTCCCCTTATACAAAAGTGGGAACAAAGAGGAAGCAGGGAACTACAGACCAGTCAGCCTCACCTCGGTAGTGGGGAAGATCATGGAAGCACTACTGAAGGAGAGATTGGTGGAACATCTGGTTGTCAATGGACTACAGGACCCAAGGCAGCATGGTTTCACCGGTGGAAGGTCATGTCAGACCAACCTTGTTTAATTTTTTGACTGGGTGACTAGGGAGGTGGATCGGGGAGGGCAGTGGACATGGGCTATCTGGACTTCAGCAAGGTCTTTGACACTGTGCCACATAGAATATTATTACACAAACTGGGGAATATGGGTGAGGGCAGGACAGTAGTGTGGTGGGTAGGTAACTGGCTGGGTGGCAGGACACAGAGGGTGGTGGTAAATGGCTGTCACTCCACAAAGGGATGAGTGACCAGTGGGATACCACAGGGATCAGTGCTGGGACCGGTCCTATTCAACATCTTCATCAGTGACATTGCACAGGACCTAGAAGGCAGAATGTCACTGTTCGCTGATGACACAAAGCTCTGTAACACAGTAGACACACCAGAGGGTGTAGACAGAATGAGAAGGGACCTGCAGAAACTTGAAGAATGGTCAGGGGTTTGGCAGTTGAAATTCAATGCAAAGAAGTGCAAGATAATGCATATAGGGCACAAAACCCTTGCACAATATATCAGTTGGAGGTGAGGATATAGCATGCACCAAGCAGGAAAGAGATCTTGGGTTATCATCTCTGATGACCTCAAGGTAGGGAAACAGTGTGACAAGGCAGCAGGTAAAGCAAATAGGATGCTGGGATGTATAGGCAGGGGCATCACCAGCAGGAAAAGGAGGTCATAATTCCGCTATACAACACTAGTGAGGCCCCACCTGGAGTACAGTGTACAGTTCTGGAGACCATACCTATGTAAGGACATAGACAGGGTAGAGAAGGTTCAGAGGAGGGCAACAAAAGATGGTGCATGGATTGCATCACAAGTCCTATGAGGACAGGTTGAAGGAACTGAACATGTACTCCCTGGAGGAGAGGAGGGAGAGAGGGGATATGATAGAGACATACAAGTGTCTTACAGGGAGGAACAGGGTGCAGGAATATACTATTTTTAAGCAAAAAAGATGTTCCAGGACTAGAGGGCATGGGATGAAGTTGGAGGGAGGATGATTCAGAGGAAACATGAGGAAGAATTTCTTCACAGAACGGGTGGTGGACAAGTGGAACACCCTGCCAGAGGAAGTGGTGGGGGCTGAAACAATCACGGATTTAAGAATGCATGGGATAGACATAAAGGAATTCTGGAGGTCAGGGGTAAGAGGCAACAGACTTCTAGGAAAACATAAACTGAACTTACAAGCTCAAATGGGCAGACTGGGTGGGCCATAGGCCCTTATCTGCCGACACTGTCTATGTATCTATGTATCTAGTGGGGGGTAGGAGGAATTAGGCTGTTGGTTAACTAGGATCTGCAGCTTATCCATTAGGTATGGAAATGGGCAGACTAGGTGGGCCAGGCAGTCCTAATCTGCCATCAAATTCTATGTTTCAAATTCTATGTTACTGCAAGGTACCATGCTACATTCCACCTGGTGCAACTTTATATCCATGAATTTTGCTTAGTCCTTCACCTGACCTGTCATGGAGGAGAACAAGAAGGCTGGATAGAGTGGGAAACAAGGTTGTATTTGTAGAGGACTTCATTATAAATGTAGCAGGTGAGTAGAAAAGGCATTGCAGGACCGTGATGCTAGTGAATAGTAGGTAAGGCCATTTGTTTGCCAGGTCAAGTGAGTGTGATCCATAGCCAAGCACTGCACCTAAAGGAAGGGCTGTGTGTTATCCACATTGTGATAGGCAGTATATATTCTGAGTACATGAGGAGGCAATTAATTGAAGTAGGGATGTTCCCAAAGGAAAATATCCAGAATGATCTTTTGCAATGTGCTCATGGCCCTGGGGCCTGTGGCAAATGACAGTGACAGAAATTAGGCAAGGTACTTTTCCTAAGATTCTGTCAAAAGAGGGTTTTCTTTTTCTGGACAGTTAGAGGACATTCTAGGGCAAGGGATGCCTGCATGTTCAGGATGGACTGCAGTTGTGGCATTAGTAAGGGCGGGGTACTGATTATGTCAAGGGACAGGGCAGACAGGGAAAAACCTCTGAGCTGGGTGGCAAAAAAAATAGTAGACGCCCCATTTAGATCAATGAAGCACAGAGGAACAGTGGTTTTGACTTAGAAGCAAGTAATATAATAATAAGATCCAGTAAACATTTTTAGCATGACAGCCTGATGTACAGACGTCCAGGACATAGAGGCACTTAGAAAGACCTAGTGGGGGACAAAAATGATGGGAGCAGCTGGAAGGCACAATTCTGGCTATTTCAATTGGACTGATCTGACTGATGATGTAGGTGACTTTCATTTAAAGGATCTCAAAGCCAAAATAAATAAAAGCTGCTCCATGGGGGAGCAAGGCCAGTGGCATGGTAATCAAACAGGAAGACAAGCAAACCACGCACACACCAGGCTTAAACATGCTTAATAGCATAATATTTTATTATGCAGCTACAGAACATGTAGGTACAGAGACATACTCCCAATGTTTCACAACCTAGCACTTTATCAAGGGGTAAAGTGTTGGGATGTGAAACATTGGGAGATTTTAATGAGCAAACGATGCTGAAGCAAACAAAAATGGGATTCTTAACTGAAGAGAGAGAAAAGCAATTGAGGAGGCTGCGAGAGCTTGAGGAAATGTTCTCCTCCATGCAGCACTCCCAGACAGCTACTGAAACTCCGACTGACACTATCAGTGAAACTGAGACAGCATCTACTGGCATGATTCACTCCTCAGGCACACAAGAAAGACCTGGGGAATCGACATCTGCAACAGAAATGAAGAAAGCAGGATGGGCAGAGACTGGCAGTTTGAACAGAGAGCCTTCTGTGTGCCGACAGCCTATCGGTCCTGAGGAGCAAGGGAAACTGCAGAAGCCCCCACAACAATGCTTACGGCATTGATCAACTGTTCGCACACATGCCAGAACTAGGCAGGAGCTGCCCAAAAGTGCTACACAGCAAGGTACAGAAGAACAAACCTTTTCTTTTGAGGACAGGCCCTGTCAGAAAGACTGGGGTGACATTATGTAAACAGAATTGGAGGCAATAAGTTGGTCTCCCACAGTTGCTTTGGAGCGTGCATGCTGGGAACAGGACTCTGCAAGAAAATGGTCTCCCGACCCAAATGACTCTTCCTACCAGGAACTATTATTAAATTCTGTGGCCACCAACGAAAGGCAACGTGAGAGCTCCACCATACCCCGGGGTAAAGTATCAAAAGATGCTGTACTTGTTGGGGGGCATGTTGACACTGTTAATATACCCATACAGGATATTAATAAAGCAATAAGTGACACTGTTGATATGAGAGCTGATGTAGAAGAAATTGTAACAGGGGGAATTGATACTACACAACAGACAGAAGGTGAAAGGCAGGTAGAGAATGAAATACCTGCACCAGTCCTCAAGATGTCTGACCTATTTGTACCAGGGGAGAGCCACCTCCAGGCACAATATGGTCAGGCTTCTATACAAGGGAGGACTGGAAGAACCACCTAGTAGAGTGTATATAGCTACAGACCTATTGAAAACATCCATGAGATATTTCTCTTCTAAAATGTTTGCCCTGATAAGTATAGAGAATGAGAACTACGACATCAGTTTTAAGAGTATGGCAAATTTAGAACGGTTTTGGGCCCAATACCAGACACTTAGAAATACCCCTGCTTGGATTCCTTTCCACACCATAACATTAACGAAACCACAAATAAAAACAATTACTGTGATGTTTAAAAATAAAGGTGTCCACATAGAGGACATTTTGTTTTGGTTACAGCAATGCTGTGACATTATGGGGAAACCCACACCCACACTAGACTCAGAGCAAATATGGGATGGGGGATGGCATATAAAAATTAGACTGCATTCATCAGACACAGGTCCCATGCATTTTCCCAGTTCCTTTTTTGGGGAGGCCGGGGGTCAATTTTTTATAACGGTCAGCCTAGGTCATGCTTCAAGTGTGGCTCGAGGGCCCATCTTAGCTCCGCCTGTGACTCCCCTCATTATAGCCACTGCTTAGGGTTTGGGCATGCCTCCTCCACATGTTTAAACCTGTTTAAATGCAACCTGTATGAATGGACAGGGCACACCCATGGGAGATGCCCATGGGCATCTCACAACAGAGAAAATTGCCCATCACAGGAAGGGATATAAATGGGGCCCAACATCAGCAAGTCAAAAGGGTGGCTACACAGGCCTTACAAAAGAATACTACACTCACAGATCAGATCCAGGAAGGCAAAATCCAGACAGAATGAATGGAGGTGGAAGTAGAGGGGCAAGGCCTAGAGACATCTCAGGTAGCAGGGAAACCCCCAAAGCCCCCTGTAGAAAGGCCTCAAGAAAGTGTGATGGTGGAAAAGAGGGAAATTCCAACCCTTCCCCTCAGTGGACAAGGAAGGGGCATTCCAAACAGTCTCCCTCAAGAAGAGACCAAGAGCAGGTCAGTTAGGAACCTTGAAAGCCAGACAAAATGTACCCAAGGTGGGACAGGGAGCAGGGTCTTGGAAAGCAGGAAACAAATATGCCACACTATCTAAAGGGGGTACTGACAGAGATTCCAATTAAGAGGAATCAGATTCCTTCTCTATTGCAGACACAAAAGGGAGTGGGGAGGGGTCCATTGCTAAACGGACCAGGCAGCGTAGGGCCTCTAAGACCCCATAAGATTCACTTAGGGCATAAATGAATTTCCTGATGGACAGGCTTTCCATCTGCACTATTAACATTAACAGCATAAAAAATTAGAGAAAGCGTTTAGGAGTCATATTATGTTTAAAGACAGTACAGTGTGACATTATTTGTGTACTAGATACCCGGCCGAAAACTAATCACAAATTGCATCACGCCTCTGAGGCTTGGCCACTAGGTCCCTCCTTCTGGTCATCAGGTACAGAGGCATGTGATGGGGTGAGTATTTTATTTTCAAACTATCATTTCAAGGTGTCCTGTCTTGTGGACATTCACCCTGGGAGAGCCTTGATGTTGGACTTTTCCTTTGAACCTTGTAGGGGAGAGATTATAGCCATTTATGCCGAGCAAACCAGAGCTCAAAGGGTATCCTTATTCAGAGTGGTTCAGCCCTTTTTACATACTTCCAGATTGGTGTATTGGCTAGGGGACTTTAATTGTGGCCTCTCCAGAGCAGACAGAGGTATGCAAACAGAGAAAATCTTTTCTGACTCTAATGCCTTGAAAACCATCCTGAATCTTGCAGGACGCATTGATGCCTACAGGGGGATACACCCCAAAGAGGGCTTCATCTTTCACAAGGGGGTGTTAAAAACAAGGATCGATTTTATATTTCTTTCATCAGAACAAAAGGTGCAAGAGGCACAGGTCATAGCATGTGAGTTCTCTGACCAGATGATTGTGAAAATAAGTATACAAGCAAGGACTTCCCCACAATGCAAAAAACAATATTGGAAGTTGAATGAATCAGTGTTAACTGATCCATGGGTGAAGAAAGCATGGGAAAGGGAATGTGCAACAAGGCTATCAGTGGTTGAGTGCTACTCTGAACTCATAGACTGGTGGGAGGACTCAAAGTAGACATGGGGCTCCTTTTTCCAGCAAAGGGCATGGGTTAGATCTACATCTGATTACCTAACTTATCTGCAGCTTAAGCAACAGTTGCAAAGGGTTATTTCTTTGATGGGCTCAACAGGGCAGGATTTAAGCGAGCAGGTTAGTAATCTGAAAAGCCAAATGAAAAACCTGCAGTATGATAGGACGAAGACCTTACAGCAAGAACTACGATTTGGGACACAGGAGACAAAAGGTGGTCTTGACCCATATAAAGAGAACAAAAAGAGAATTGAGGGCAAGGTAATAACTCATCTACTCTCCTTCTCAGGAAAACTAGTTACTTTTCCTTTGGACCTGTTAGAAGTAGTGGAGGAACAGGTCACCCAAACCTTTGGTACCTCCCCCGAACCAGAGGTTCAAGAAATCTTGGAATCTCTTGGGTTGCCGAAAGTTCAAGCTAAGGATGCTCAGGAGTTGATTGTAGAAGTTACTGTAGAGGAAGTTAAGGATGCCATTTCACAGTTGTCAACAAATACAGCTCCTGGATCTGACGGTTTGGGAACAGGGTTTTATAGAACATTCATGGATAGTCTCACACCTGCATTAGTGATTCTATATAATCATGTGTTGCAGATTTCTACAATTTCAGCCTCCATGATGGATGCTGTATTAGTGCTCATTCACAAGAAAGGTGCAAGGGAAGACATTGGGAATTGGAGACCTTTAAGCCTATTAAATTCTGACTTAAAAATCTTACATAAAATACTGTTGGCAAGATTGACTAAAGTAGCCCACCTCCTGATAAGCCCTTTCCAAACATGTGCTATTCAGAATAGGAAGCAACAGGACAACTTGGTTAAGCTACAAGAAACTTTATATACAGAGAATTTGGAAGGAGATGTAGGTTATGTGTTAAGTTTGGATCAGGAAAAGGCCTTCAACAGGCTGTCCCATTACTTTTTATTTTCAACACTACTAAGGTTCAGAATTCCAGGTACCTTTGTTAACTGGGTTAAAGGGATGTATGCTGCCTCCTTTCTCTGGCCTAATGTAAATGGCTGGTTCAGGAGGAAGGTGATATTTCACAGGAGTGTCAAGCAAGGGTGTCCCCTGAGACCACTTCTATATGCTTTTGGGATAGATGTTTTAATTAGATTAATA
Source organism: Neoceratodus forsteri (assembly GCA_016271365.2). Classification (NCBI taxonomy): domain Eukaryota; kingdom Metazoa; phylum Chordata; order Ceratodontiformes; family Ceratodontidae; genus Neoceratodus; species Neoceratodus forsteri. The sequence continues at coordinate 288,709,373 of CM028130.1, forward strand.
TGGACAAATACTGACCTGGTGGGCATATCTCTCGTTGACTCTCTTCAAATCAAAAAATTGTCCTATGCTGATGATTTGGTGGTGGTACTCTCTGGTACATCTTTAGAGATGGCATTAGAAGCTGTGCTATTACAATTCTCTTATCTGTCTGGATCTAAAATCAATTTTGGGAAAAGCAAGGGAGTAACTTTGGGTAGCACCCCATTACCACTGACAGGCAGGTGGGCTGGGATTAATATAATTTCGGACCCCATTTCTGTACTAGGGGTTCAGTTTGGTCCAGGGAATATGGCCTTGTTGAATTGGTCTGTTAAAATTGAGCAAGTGAATAGGCTTGTGAACAGTTGGAAAGGGCAACAGTTATCTAAGAAAAGGAGGGTCCTCTTAATAAAAACATTATTGGTCCCTCAGTTTCTGTACATTAGTTACATATTTCCCCCCCAGTCCATTTTCACTACCTTATATAGGGTATTCTTTCAAGCCTTTTGGGGCTCCCATTTAAATCCCATTAAGAGGGAATCTACATACTTACCAGTGCAGGAGGGTGGTGTAGGAATGATACACCCCATCGCCTTCTTCTACAGTCTGTTTGTGAATTATAATATATGCCCAGCACTATGCCCTAGCATGAAGGTGTGGGCCCTCCTGATTTTGAAATGGTTGGACCCTTGTAGGCCCGCATGGGAAGGAAGGAAGATAAGGTCTATTCCCACAAGGACGCCAAAGTATGGGAAAGACTGCATTAAGCAGATGGTGAGGTGGCAGATTACTCCAGTACAGTTATTAACCATGGACAGAAAGGGCATATATAGAGCAATATCAACGAGTGAGAAGACATCAACAGTAGAATTTCCTGGTTGTACTAGTACCAAGCAAGTTTGTGTGTTAAAACATTTGTCTAATCCTAGACTTCCATCCTTTGTTTGGGATTGTGTCTGGCTCAGCAATTATGGCAGACCGGGAGTAAAGGGGAATAATAGACATAAGCAGGTAGCAGAAAGGTATTGCCCCAGACTGACATGTCCATTAGTATTGGAAACACAGGAACACCTATTCTTAGGGTGCCCCTACTCCAGCTCCTTTTGGATTTACCTGGCGCAAGCCTGGTCTGATAATCAATTGGAAACACCTTCATACCTAGAAATTATGTATGGACCAGAAGAAAATAGTTTAGTAAGTATCATTGTGATACAGTATATACAAGGCCCCTACTTTTCTGCAGCACAGTGGGGCCAAGTTCTGCGGCAAGACTACCATTTGCCGCAGAACTTCTGCGGCGGTGGTTTGTAATTTCTGTGGAAGTTCTGCGGCACTAACAAACTACCACATCACAGTGTCAGCTTGTCATTCTGACTTCACTTTCATGGCAGTGATTATAGCAATCAGGATTGGGGGAAAGCACAGTAACACTAGTTCAAAAAATGACAGACTTGCAGAAATTATTGTATGCCTAAAAAAGCAAAACATATGTCTCTCCCTTAAGGTCCTAGCCTATTGCATAAATGACATATGCAGGTGGACCTTATGTGATAAATAGGGTATTTCTATATGCATGCTATCTATCCCACTAATGAGGTCTCCACTGTCTATCATTTATATATTTGTATGTGCTTTCTACACCAGTCATGAGGTTCCTATCGTGTATCACTTATATGTTTATATGCAGTCTGTAACATACATACAAATATGTGTGTGTGTGTGTTTGTGTATATATAGTGAGTGAGACAGAGATACTGTATGTGTGTGTGTACATATCTATCTATATCTATATCTATATCTATATCTATATATATATATATATATATATATATATATATATATTTTTAATTTCCATGAAATTGCATCCTCATTCATACAGGTCCCATAGGAAATGGAATAAATGGAATAGAGGAGTTATTGCAAAGCTTATTTTTCTTGTCAACCTGCTTCCTCTGACACACTACGTAACACCATCAGGCTGTGACATGCATGAGAACCAATTGTGAGATAGAGCTCTCCAGCCCATCACAATGTGTCCACCGTGTGACAGAACACTGCACCATACCTTCCCAGGCTCTGAGCAGTGATGTGTTCCACCAGTCCTTGTGCTGCCCAGCCAGCTCCCAGAGCTAATCTCTGAACCTGAGTTGCCAGCACAGAAACACAGCATGCTACCCTCTGACCCAACAGCTGTCCCTGCACATAACATTTCTCCATAACTTTTAGGTGATTCTATCAACCAATGACAATATGTAATCAGTAACCGAGGCAAAATTGCGTACAGTGCAATTATTTATTTAACAGGTCTATTCTTTCAACGGGTCTACACATTATTGTATTCCACTTTTCTGGGCATAATTAATTTATTTTTCTTAAAAATGACAGTTAAATTCATTTTACCAGTTATTCATTTCAGATGGCATCTCTATACCTTAAAGGCACAAATAAGTTTGTACAAAGTGAGGTATGGACTTAACAGGTCTGTGCTATATACAAGGTTTTGTTTAAGTTGGCCCTAGTGCAATAAAGTAAGACTGAAAATTGTATTAGGCTGTAGTGCAGGTTGAGCAAATATCACCATGCCTGATGGGCTGTGCCACCGTCTCTGGCAGTGGGAGCTGTGGTAGATAAGTGACTGTTTATTTCTGTTGCAGAATGCAGCTATTTCATTTGCTGATGTATGATGTTATAGCAATGGTAACATCACATTCTGAGCATATGGGGGGTTTTGGATATAAAAAGAGGGGAAGGGAACCAGATTGTATGGATAAACAGAAATATTAATAAAAAAATCACCAAGAAGAGTGAATTCTGCGGCACCTCAGAAGTTCTGCGGTAGAGTGCAAGTTCTGCGCAAAATTCTGTGGCCGCAGAATTCTAGGGGCCTTGAGTATATATAACCTTTGCACTAGTTAAATTTTATCCCTGGCAGTCAAGATGCATGTTAGTAATGCAACAGAGTGATTACCTACCAGGAGTTCCTGAATAATATAAAATTGTCATTACAAAGTGTGCAGAAAGCTGATGTAAATAGATTTTCAGTAGCAAAGGCACAGTTACTGTACTGGAGTAATCTGCCACCTCACCATCTGCGTAATGCAGTCTTTCCCATACTTTGGCATCCTTGTCCTATGGTTGAATTGTTCAGTTTGGTTGAATTAAAAAACAAAGTACAGTAGAAATACTAATAATTACATAAGATATAGATATTTGAATGTATGGTATGAACAATGTATGTATTGTAATTTCTTTTGTGTGATGAAGTCCACTTATAATAACAATTCTTATACTCTGCACCAGGGGGCCCTTCTTCCTGTGAGCAGGAATGGAGGAGCTCAGTTCGGAGCGGGACAGAGTAGGAGGAGGAAGTGCTGATGCGGTAGGAGAGATGGCCTCCTCCTCTGGCCTTGTCTTGCAAGAGGCTACAAGCAGTGATGAAAGAAATCAGATGGATATACCACAGGAGCATACACTCTTGAGGAAGGATATTTATGTGTCCCTTGAAGATCTGAGTAAGCTAGGAGAAAAACAAACATGCATGAGCTCAGAGGATTTACAGGAAACTGTGGAAGAAAAAAAACATAAGGAAACAAAAAGAAAAAATTCAAGAACAGTTTGTGGAGGTGGAGAAAGCTTTCGAGATCTATAAAAAGCAATTGCGTTCAGAGTGGGAAGCACTTACATTGGAGCCCAACTTTGACAATGGGCGATGTCGAAGTGATAGCAAAAAGGATGATGCATCAGTTTCAGAGGAGTCGTCGGAGGACTTGATTTCCCGAAGCCAACAGGTACTTGTAACCCCCTAAAATGTTTAGCAAATGTGATTATGAATACAGCAGGCAGCAGCAATGCCTCAGGTGTGCCAAGTGCCATGGGTCGTAGAGCTACAGAATGGTTAGAGAGAGGACTCAAAGCTAATTATAAATATGGGGAATAAGCCAATGACAAGACTGGCTGCCAAATCACAGCAAGAAATGTTTACAGAATGTCAAAGTAAGGAAGGGTTCCAGGAGGAGAAAAAAACATAAGGACAGAAAAGAAGGGAGAGAAACTAATACTAGAGAAACTCAAGGAGGGCATCAAGCAAAAGTTGAACAGCATCAGGGGAAGGGGAACATTGTGTTTCAAATGGAGAAGGATGTGCAAAATGAGGCAACAGTATTTTCTTTTGCAGCTCGGGGGAAAAAAAAACTAGGTCCAAAACAGAAAGTAAATTAAAACGTGAAGCAGTAACATTAGCTAATAGAAAACTTTCTAATGTGGCCCCAAAGTTAAATTGGGTGGAAGGGCCCCAGGTTGGAGGTGGATCAGCAGGCCTCTCTACAACTGAGGCAGTACAACATGCCTTTATGTTACAGAAAAACCCCATGAAATCTTTTGACCCTTTTGCCCAATGGTCACCTGAATCTACTCTGTCAGAGGCAGGTTGGAAGAAAATGACTCAGGGCAATGGTTGCCAGATCCCGACTGGCAAGCCCCCTTAATGACTTCCCCAGAACGGCAACCAAAGATCCTGGACCAAGCTCTGGTGGAAGGAGCTCTGGAGTCTAAGGGAAACATACAGCAAACCATCAGTGCAATAGAAAGCAGCATAGAGGTAGAGAAAACTTGTGATGAGAAAGAAATCATGGTTCCCCCTCCACAGGCCCCACTTGTGGCAGGAAGGAACGAGATGGAGCTGAGTAAGGAAGGTACCCCAATTATAGTGGAAAGGAAGGAAAGCCTCATTAACTTGGACCCCCTACCCCAGAAACCTTTATTATCAGAACTCTTTGTTAATTCTAAGAAGGAAGCAGCTCCAAGAAGGAATGCGGTGTGGATCTGCTATTGAGGAGGGATGGAAACAAGGGCAGACTGGCAGTATGTGGGGTGAACTTTGCTAAAGGACTCTTTGAAATTCTCACCCAAAGAAGTCTACACTTTTATTAACAGGAGGCAGTATAGCACAGTGGTTTAAGACTCTGAGCTGCAAATCTGGAAACCTGGGTTTGAATCCCACAGCCCCCACTTGCATACTGTGTGACACTGAGCAAGTCACTTAACTTCCCTGTGCTCCCAGGTCGCACCTGTAAACAAGCTTTCAGCTTAGTGTGTTACTCCTGGTAAAAAAAAAAATTGAACATTTCTGGAGAGGATAACTATGACATAAGCTTTAGAACTGCCTATGCATTAGAAATGTTTTGGTCTAGATACAATGCAGTCAAATTCTCTGCCTTATGATCCCCTTTCTTTGTTATCCCCCTGACCAAGCCACTGATTAAGTACATAACTGTAATGTTTCGTAACGAGGGAGTACATGTGGGAGACATCTCACACTGGTTGGCCTTGAAATGTGAGGTCTTGAGTGAGTCAGAAGCTGTGTTAGACTCAGAATTTTTTTGGACAGGGGGCTGGAAGTTCAAAGTTAAACTCTGGCAAGAGGAGGGGAACATTGAGCATATTCCAAATGCCTTTTCTTTGGGGAGGGACAGGGTTGTGTGTTTTTATCCCGGTCAGCCCCGAGCTTGTTATAGATGTGGGGTCTGAACGCACCTGTCTAGTCTGTGTGACAGATCTAAGTATGACAATTGTGGGGAGGTGGGTCATGGTATGATGCAATGCATGAACTTTACAAAATGCAATCTTTGTGAGGGATCTGGTCATACATTCCCGGAGTGCCTGTGGGCTGCGAGAAACAAAGCACAAATGATCAGCCCAGAGTTATTAATTCAAAAGGCCCAGGAAGATGCCATGAATGCTCCTGTTGGGGGCTGGGGAGCGCAAGGCCAAGACCTTTCCCAGGTTCTCAGGGTTCAGTCAGCCACAATCCCTAAGGCAGAGGAACAACCTATAGGACAGGAAAGCAGGGATGCAAGGGTAAGTCAGAAGGTCACCCCCAGGACCCACAGCCACCAATGGATCCCTGAAGTGGGCAGACCTTTCCCAGGTCTGTTATAATGATGACCCAGCCCCTTCCACCCCTAAAGTGATGGAGGTGGTGATTAGTCAGAGCCAAGCCCTACCACAAAGACGAGTAACGAGGAACTCGAAACTGCAATCAGCAGTAGCAGTGCAAAAGATTGAGGTCCAAAACCCCTTTGCTGTCCTAACCCCCACAGAGCAAGAGTCAGACATGGAGGTGGTGGACTCAGATCCCTCTATGGCTGCAGATCAGGGAGGAAGGGCACAGTTAAAGGAGTATAAAGGGAAAAAGAAGAAGAGGAGAAAAAAAGGCCATTGAACACCTCCAGGTCAGGATAAACTCACAATAAGCTCCTGCAATTGCCACAGCTTAATAAACCCCTTAAAGAGATAGTCAGTCATTGGACACTTGGGGAGCCTTAGGATAGATATTGGGTTCTTACAGGAGACCTGGATGAGCACTATGGACCAACTTAGGAGATTTAAAGCAGAATGGAGGAGGGGCCCTTCGTTTTGGTCCTTTGGCCTTGATAGGGCGGATGGGGTGGGTATCGTCTTTGGTTCCTTCAAGTTTCAGATGTCCAGGATTATAAATTTGATACTGGGAAGGCTGCTTATTGTAGATGGGTTTTGGGGCCATTCCCCCTTTAGACTGATAAATGTTTATGGGTTCCAAACAAAGACAGATAGGATAGCTCTTTTGGCAGTATTACAGCCTTACCCATGCACAACTTCAAGTATTATTCTAGGGGGAGATTTTAACTGTGGATTGTCCAAACCCAGTAAAAAAGGGGAGAGCAAAACTTATTGTGATGCAACCGCTTTACTGAACTGCAGTGAGAAAGGTAATTTGGTAGATTGTGCAAAATTCCAAACATTGGTTCCCCTGTACACATTCTGGAAAGGCAAGCTCACATCTAGGATTGATCATGTGTTTGTATCCAGGGACTTGACCTTCCCAAAACTGCAAATAAGCCCGGTGGAATTCTCGGATCACCTACTTTTAAAAACTACGTTTCAACCAGTAAAAAGGGGGTGGGGGGACGACACAATAGATGGAGAATGAATACTTCATTATTGGAGGATTCAGTGGTACAGGAAAAAATCTGAAACCTATTATGCTCACGTGTCTCAGTCAGTGAGTTATATGATGATCTGGGGGAATGGTGGTCGGACACAAAGCAAGACATTAGAGAGTGGTTTCAGCCTTATGGGAGACATAAAGAAAAGAACACATTTTTATTTTATCTAAAACTCAGAGCAAAGTTACAAGCCTTATATTCAGTAGATGCCAGTTTATGATCTAATAATAATCTAGAGATTGAGCAGATAAAGGAGGCCATGAGGTCATGTCAGTATGACAGAGCAAGAACATTAGAGGAAGAAATGCAATTTGGAACACAAAAATCTCCTCATTGAGATCCCTATGAGGCATGTAAAAAAGAATGAACAAAATGGCTATGGATGTCTTAATAATGAACCAGGGTAAGAGAGTGGAGTCAGAAGAAGAATTATATGAAGAAGTAAAAAATGTCCTTGAGTCCCATAATATGCAGAGCCCACCATCGGATAGGGCCATGCATAATTACCTTCAGGGGATAAAAGCACAAGTATCATCAGAGGGAAGAAAAGGATTATTGGTCCCATTTCAAGCACCAGAAGTCGAAGGGATTATAAGAACCCTGAAAAGGGGAGCTTCACCCAGGCTGGATGGGATCCCTTTTGAATTCTATAAAACTTTTCCAGTACTACTAGTGAATTGTTTATTAGCAGTTTTTACAGCATTTTTTTATTTTGGTTTATTGATTTTTCTACACAAAAGGGGGCAGAAGGATGAATTGGGGAACTGGAGACCAATCACCCTGTTGAACGCAGATTTTAAAATATTATCACAGTTGCTGAATATTAGATAGCAGAAATGCGCACAGGAGTTGATTCCTCCAGTGCAGTTTAGTGGGGTACCAGATAGGAGAATTCAGCAGACCTTAATGGTGGTGCGAGACGTGATTGAAGGACATAAGGGGCCGGTGAAATCAGGTGGTATTTTATCATTGGATCTCTCTAAAGCTTTTGATAGAGTTTATTTACCCTTCTTGTTTCAGATGCTACTGCAGTATGGCATTCTGAAGGATTTTATTGACAAAATTAAGTTACTCTACAAATGGGCAGCTATTCAGCTTGTCATAAAAAGGGGTCAGACAAGGGTGCCCCCTTAGCCCCCTACTATATAGCTTCTCTTTAGACCCCTTAATTAGGACCTTGAATGACACCCAACTTTGGGGCGGGGCTTACAAGGACCCAGGGGTACCGAAGGAATAAAAGTCCAAGCATTTGCGAATGATGTTTGTTTGTTTATGACAAACCCAGAAAAGATTATGGGGCCATTAGCACAGATAGCAGAGTATGCCAAAGTGGCAAATACAAAGTTAAATATTGGGAAGTGTAAGGGGCTCCTCCTAGGGGTGAGGCCCAAGGGTTGACTGTGGGTGGACAAATTCAGTTCTCTTCAGACCCACAGAACATCTTGGGAATCTTGTTCGGCCCCAGACCCTCCCGGAGGAAAATTGGGATAGAGCTTTAAAAAAAGTTGCACTAAATGTGAGTTGGTGGGAAGCCTGGAGGGTCTCCAAAATTAAGAGAATCCAGATCATTAAAAGATTTCTGGTCCCAGCATTACTGTATGTGGTTATGATTTTCCCAATTCCCCTGTTAATGGAAACAAGAATTTACTCATTTTTCTTGCAGATGCTTTGGGGAAGTAGATTGAACCCCATTAAATGATGCTACACGTACCTCTCACAGGACCAGGGAGGCTTGGGGATAGTAGAGCCAGTAGCTTTCTTTTGTGGTTTATTCATTGCCCAGAACTTTAAGATAGGGCTCAATACTGACAGTTCCCAGCATAAAGGATGGTTTTATGAGACGACGGAAAATTTCTTTAAGGTATGGATGGAAGAAGTTCCCCCTAAATACAACTTCAGATAGTCAGTCCCAGAATATATTAAGCCAGTGGTGAGAAAACTGCATATTTGGAGGTTGACTAAGACTATCATTAGAGAAAAAACAGGGAAGCAGTTATACTATCATATATTAGGAGTATTTCACCCCAAGGACCCAGTCTTTAAAAATTGCCCACAGATGCTAAATAAAGGAGTGATGACTCACCTAAATAATAAAAGAATTCTGATCCACATGTGGGTGATTTTGTGGTTAGGGGTGTATGGCCGGCTACAAATTAGAAGAAATGCTAAACATGATATCTTGGAGCAAAGGAACTGTCTATATGTCAAGTGTCAGAACCTGGAGGAGACTATGGAACATTTCTTGCTCAATTGCTCCTTTGCAAAGCAGCTGTGGTTTTTTTTAGCTAAAGAGTGGAAAGTGCTGTGGCTTTCAGCACTGTCTTATGAAGAATTAATTCTGGATCATTGTCCCCGATTGTGGAGGAGGTATGATCGGAGCACCTTAGAGGTATTGTTCTACTGTTTAAAATACTATCTGTGGCAAGCAAGGTGCCAATGGGTGTTACAGCAAAAAACAATGGCCCCAACCACTTTCCAAGTTATGGTAGAGGAGCAATGGATAAGGTGTACAGGAGATATTTGGCTTCCCCAACTATTCAAGCCATGGCAAGATGGTGGAAGGGTCTGAAAGGTTTTATCAAATTTAAGTAAAACCCGTAAGCAGTAGGAGACTGGCTTATGTTTAGATGATAATAAATTAAGGCTATGTCAGTGTGTGGGTATTTAACACCGTGGTGAAGTCATATTTTTGGGTAATGGGTTGAAAGGGAGAATTGTCACTTATAGAAATATATGAAGAAAATATACATTGCTTTTCTTTTTCTTATTTGTGTTGTATGTGGATTATGTTTCTGTATAATGTTATCTGCATGATTTAACACAGTTTGTATTTTTTTATTTATTGATGTTTTCCTAATAAAAAATTCCCCTACTCTTTTTCGATAAGTGTCATGGGATCTTTAGCATCCACCTGAACTACCACCAGTCCAGGCATATGGGACCTCGGTTTAACGTCTCATCCAAAAGATGGCACCTTAGAAGTGCAGCAGTTAGTGCAGCATTAAAAGCAGGGGAATATTTTTATAAAATGTCACTGGAAAATAAGATGTCAGATGTTGAGCTCCAATAGATTTAGAACTATCAATCAAAATATAATTATATTTGGTATATCCTTACAACATCTAACAATAAGTAGATGTACCAATGATCATAGCTTTAGCTCAACAGACAGCTGTGTTATGACCAAATAAACAGATTTGTGAAGTTCCACAAACTTCTGTGAAATTCCATGCAACTGTGCAGAAATTCATGAAATTACACTAAAATTCAGCAAAAAAATAATTTGCTAATTATGCTGAATTCTACATGGTCATATGGTCAAAGGGGAGTCTATATCCATCTTGTCCACTCCCTTCCAACCTTGCTGGTTGATGTCTAATCTGTGAGGCATGTATTTTGTCTCAAGAACCAAAGCTGTAAAAATGAAACTAAAATGGTGCAGGGTCTACATCAGAAGCTATACAAAGAGAGACTGAAAGAGCTTACTATGTATACCCTTGAGGAAAGGAGGGAGAGGAGGGACATGATAGAAACTTTCAAGTAACTTGAGGGAATCAACAAAGTCCAAGAGGGTAACATCTTTCAGAAAAAGAGATGTGCAAGAACAACGGGACACCATTTGAAGATAGAGGGGAGATGGCTCAGGAGTAACGTGTGTAAGTATTTATTCATGGAGAGGGTGGTGGATGCATGGAACTGCCTTCCTGAGGAGGTTGTGGGGTCAAAAACAGTGGGAGAATGTAAGAAAGCATGGGACAGACATAAGGTAATTCTAGTGAGGAGTATAGTAGGAAATAGGCTGCTGGTTAATTAGAATCTGCAGCCTATATAGTAGGTAGGGAAATGGGCACACTGGGTGGGCCAAGCAGTCATTATCTGCCATCAAAGTCTATATTTCTATATTTCTAAGTAAAAAATAAAGTTAATGCCATAAATAGAAGCATAGTGCACAGGTATATAGTCTTAAAATAGAAAAGTAATACTGTAGTTAGTAAATATACATTTTTCCCCCATACTTGAGTATGCTAATGAGATTTTCCACGTTATAACATTCCTGAAAATGAACTAAACAAATTAAAAATCACTTGCAGTAATATCTGCATATCCAAATAGTCATTCCCAAAGCTTACTTGCCTATAAATATTGTGGTTATAAGGTTGCCTTCTCATATTGCTTTCCTAAACTCTGGTCCTCCCTGCCCCTGTCAATTTGACCTGCCTCTTCTTCCTTCTCCCTTAAGTCTCTTCTTTGTGACTTTTTTACTCCTGTCCATGACTCCCTATCTCTCCCACATGCAACTCTCCATGGCCCCCTATCTCTTGGCTTCCTTTCCTCCACTCATCTTGCCTTTGCCATTTACTCTTCCCCAGACATATGGCGCAGAGGGCTGGTAGCATTCTCCTGGCTGGTGATCAGGATTTTCTATCCTGCATGGCAATTGCCAAAAGTTAGACCAACTTTTTGTGTTCAAGCTTGTGGCAATCCTGAGGGCCTTTTTATGAAGCTTGCACCAGATATTTGGTGCAGACTGTCAAAGAATCATGGAAACCATCATAGCTGTGCCTGAAATTATAAAATTGGGTGCAGTTGCAGAGAAGGGGTTTGGCTCACTGCTAGAACCTAAGTGTCATGGCACAGGGCTTGACACAAGCCATGTGCCACGCTTTCAAAATCTGGCCCATGATGTTTTGCCTTACACTGTTTACAAGTCTACTGCTTCTATTTACTTTATCGGTGTATTTTATTTATTTATATATTGAAATGTTTCACCAGGAGGGCACACTGAACAACAAGTTGCCTATCTCACGGTTCAACCTGTATATGAGTACTATTTTTGTAATGCTGTTAATTACTATTTATTTTTCTACTCTTGTGCTATCTTCCATACACTTCATCCTAGGGCACGTCTGGAAAAGTATGCCTTCCCTGGTAAAACTTTTGAACGAACTAACTAACTAACTAGCTAACCAACCAACTAACTAACTAAAATTACTCTTTGGAGTCTAACTAACTAATTAAAGAAATACAGTTACTCTTTGGAGTCATTTACAACATGAAATGGACACTCTGCCTCCTGTAATCTGATATGCATATAACAACTACTAATTGTTCTTTAACAGGACTGTGTGAGTAATAAATATTATTTCTGGCCCCAAATAAATTCATTGCTCAAAGAACCCACTATTGTAAGTCTGACATCCCCAGCATTATACTGTAGATAGAGATAAATGCCTCTCTGACCTTTGCCATGTTGCCAGTGACTTTAACCAGTCCTTTACTGATCAGAGTGAACATAAATCATAGCTAGAAGGTACTAATCCCCTCTCTTCCCACTCTGGAACTACTGACCCCTTTGATGACCCTCCTGAATTTCACCTTACTATGATAAATAACAAAGTACTTATCATTTACCAATGATAAAACCTGAAATCTCAGCAGGCTATGATGGCCTTGAGCCTACACTACTCAGATTGGGAGCCTCAGTTATTGCAACCTCTCATCAATTACTCTAAGGTATAATACTGTATGTCTTTACTGAAAGGCACTATACCAGATCAGTGAAAGCAGGCATTTTTCACTCCAGTCCATAAGAGTGGACCTAATAATTGGATGGAAAACTACAACCCAATTTCTATACTCCCCCATACCCACCATTGTTCCCTGTATTCCTCCCTATCCGTCCTTCCTCTGCCCTCATGTTGCCAAGTATTCTGTACCATTCCCTCTGACCTCTTGTATCTCCTCTCCCAATTCTCCCCGCTTCCTGTGCCATCTGTTACGGGGAACATTGAACTTTCACCACTCCATGCCCCTGCTCCTCTGCTGGGAAATCTGCCTTCTCCTATCAACTTTCCTCTCTCCGCAATCAACTCCTCTTCTTCCTCTGCTCCCCAATCCCCTGGTCCCCTCATGCACTAGTTAAAACTCCTATCCCATCCCCACCTGTTACCTTTACTCCCCAGACGAGCCTTAACTGTCCTGGTAAGGCAGCCAGCTGGGTCCCATCTACATGCTTTTAGTTTCAATTCCTCACTACCTATCTTTCTCCCTCCATTATTAGGTCAGCAATAACTCAAACTACTGGGCACTCTCCCATTGGCCTGTATTGTCTTGTTCACCATGTACTGCTGCCATTTCTACATTTGCTTTTGTTAAGTATTTCTTACTGAGATGTGACTGTACTTTACCATCTGCACATACAATTCTTTTTTGTATTTATTCAAATTTTTACACATTTTACAAAACAAAATTTGGCAGCTGTGTTAGTCCAGTCAACAATGTACAGGGAAAAAAATATGTTGCAAGTGATACCTTTTATTGGCCTAACAAAATTATTTCTCGGACAATCTATTATGTGTATTGTGAAAATCTTCAATAAACTTTGAATTGAAAAATAAATATTTCTGGGACTAGCTTTGAAGAGATAACACTCTCTTCTTCAGGTCAGGTCAGTGAAAACAGAGCTGAATAGCATGACAGATATAGAGGCTGGATGTGTATTCAAGACATGGAGTAACCAGTTTACACATCAGAGCATTACAGTCAATTCTCATTCCTAACAAACAGGCAGGAAGAATCTGATTGTCATTGGAGAGTATCTCTTGAGGCACTCACCTTATGAAATCAAAGGATGGTTACATTTTAGTCTGGACTATCAATTCACATTAAAAAAAAAAAAAAAACAAGACAGGAAAAATCCCATTGTCATTAGAATGTACCTGTCAAAATAGCCAACCTTAGGATCAAAGTAAGTGATAGTTACATTTTAGTCTGGGGGAGAGTGCTCATGTGATGGTTCAAGTATGAAAGGAGAAACTCGGAAGTATTGTTTTGAGCATCATCCCTGGCCATGTGCTAAAAAACATTAAGACCTTTTTCTTTACTGTCAAAACATTGTATCATTTTTAGTTCAAATGTTTGCCATTCCTGACTGTTTTTGAAGTTACATTTTAACACTCTGACAGTAAAATCACTGAAAGAGTGGCCTGACCTTGAGAAATGTTCCCCTACAGGTGTACAGTATTTTCATTTTTGTTGGTGACTGTGAATCTGTGATGATTCATTCTTGTTCTGAGCTTCTGTCCACTTTCACCAATATAGCAGCCATCCTCACATTTTCTACATTGTACCATTAATACCACGTTGCTAGAAGAACAGGAATATAAGTTTGGAATTTTAAATGTTTTTCCATTATGAATGACACATGTCTCAGGAGAGATATGGGTACATAGTTTGTAGCGAGGTGCTTTGCATGGTTTTGTACCTTTGTTGCCTAGCTGGAGCTCTGTGGGAAGTTTGCTTTGCACCAGTATCTGCTTCAGGTTTGGCGGTTGGTGGAAGGCAAGCACTGGTGGAGTGAGAAATATAGCTTTTAGAGTCTCATCTTCCGACAGCAGTGGCTGTAAATCTTTAATTATTTTCCATAGTTTTTCCACTTCTGGATTGTAGGTTACTTACTACCAGAGGTGTGCATTCAGATGTTCTCTGTGGCTTATACCTTAGTAGTTCTTCTCTAGGCATGCAGAGTGCAGAATGGCTATTCCTGTCAATGGTGCTGGATTTATATCCTTTCCATCTGAAAGATTCTTTTAGTGTACCAAGATGTCTGTTCCTGTCCTACTGGTTTGAACAAATGCAGTGGCACAAGTTGACCTGGTTATGTGTAATGGATGTTTTGCTGTGTGAAGGATGGTAGCTCAAGCTGTAAAGGTAACTGCATCTGTCTATAGATTTTCTGTACACAGATGTTTGCAGTGTTCCATTTTTCACTCTTACGAATTTTACCAAATGTTGTTTTGCCTGATATGTTATCATGTATTGTGCTGCTGTTTTTCTACTGTTCCCCACCTCTGGCTCACACCTGGAAATGAGTCTTGGCTCAATGTGCCTCTCCCAGTTGCCAATTTTCAAATAAAATAAATAAATAAATACATACATACAAAACTACATAAATAAATAAATAAACACTGGGTAGGATTCAGGAAAAGTACATATGAACATATGAACTTGCCAACAGAAACAGGCTCAAATGTTCTATCTAGTCTGCTCGCGTGCACAGCTCAGTTCATTTCCTGGAGCTGAACCCCTTCCCCTCCCCTACTCCTTCTGGAGTCATCCCCCACCATCCCATTTCCCACCCCAACCTCTTCCCAGTTGTGAAAGTAGCCACCATCTTCGCTGCCACCACATGCTCCGTAATATCATTCCACCCCTTCACCACTCTTTCAGTGAAAAAATGCCTTCTCATGTTCATCCTGAATCTACCCCCCCCCCATCAATTTCAGGCTGTGGCCCCTTGTTGTACTCTCCCTCCTTAGGTTAAAGATGCCCTCTGTGTGACTGGGTAGTGTGGGTAGAGTGAAATAGACACACGCCACAATCAGAAAGGTTTTAAAACACACTGTTCTCATATGAATTTTATTGTCCAAAGGACTGTCAAAATAAAATTCAAAAGAACTCAAACAACAAAATAAACTGGTCTTAACTTTCAGACTTTCAAAATAAAAAAAGAATAATAGCTCTCCTCGAGCTCCAGAACCCTCCCACCTTGGTAGTTCTGCTACACAGTAGTTAACTAGGTTAACAGTGCAACTACAATCTTCTGTGCTCTTTACAGACAACCTTACAGGACACTCTCCTGGGCTGATCTGCCTGAAGTGAGCATCAGGGCTGGTTTTATACAGATCCCTACAGCATCCTCAGGTCAGCTGATCAGCCCCTGTTCTCATACATCTTAATAACTCCTCTAATACAGACATTTTGGTGGATCAGCATGACTTCCTCTATACTCTTGAATATATCAAGCAATAATACAGCACTTCTTTCATCAAAAGAAAACTTTAAGCACAGATATACAGCAATATACTTTAATTGCCTTATAAAGAAACAAAATTCATCCCTATTTCTGTAGATTAACAGATGGGGGTTTCTTTTTTCAATTCAAAGTTTATTAGTTTTAGCTTACAGAGAACGGATCACAGAGTTACAATGTATACTTGAGAGGACAATAATAACAGAGCAGGATTCATTCTCTTCCTCCCTCCTCCCACTCCCCACCCTCCTTTTGCCCACCCACTTCCCAACACAGACATATCACAAAAGAATATTCTACCAATGAGCAGGTACCATGTTATACAATTATATTGAATAAAGGGTCCCATATCCTCTTGTACTTATTCATTCTGTTATTAAGACTAGCAATTGCTTTCTCTGTTCTGAGATTGGCCAAAAACTCAATGAGCAACTCAACATAGGAAAGATCTTCATCATCCTTCCAGTAACGCAAGACCACTTTTTTAACTGACAGGGATATTAGGGCCATGTTATACTTGCGATTAATCACAGTAATTTTGAAAAAATCCCCCAATAAACATATTTACGGTGTGAAAGGTGCTTCAGGACCTTGAAGGGGATCCATATTTTGCTGTATACTAGATCATAAAGGAGTTACTTTGGTACAGATCCATAGTACATGATAAATAGTGCCTTCCTCTAATCGGCATCTGGTACAGAGTGATGAGGGGATGAGACCTAATTTAGCCAATCTCTGCTGGGTATAATACAGATTATGGAGGATATGAAATTGCATAAGACGTAGTCTGTCTTGAGTTATGAATTTGTGAGTATTTTGCCATAAAGATGGCCAGTCCAATTCCAGATTGGGGTAAAAAGGAGCCCAAAATGCCGTGGATACAAAAGTATTCGGATAAGCCCAATCATATAAGATTCTATTTATCTTGGAAACAGCTCCTTTGGAACCTGCCAAATGACCTAACTCCAATTTAATAGATGTTTTGACAGATAAATGGGGGCTTGCTCCCAGCACTTTCAACAGAAGATGTTTCAATTGGAAAACTTTAAACACATTATGATTCGGAATGCAATACTTCATCATAAGCTCTGCAGCAGTAAACCAGGATCCTCTTTCAGTTATAAAGTGCGAAATTTTGCCTTCTCCCAGTGGAGTCATCCATTGGACATTAAGTACTCTGTTATCAATCCTAAAAATAAGGTTACCCCATATGGACTGTTCTAAATCTAGAAGATGCTTATATTTAAGGGCAGCAAACATTTGCATATGAACCTGTATCGAGGTTGCTATGGGAGATCTTAGTAAACTCAACGGGAGTGCGAATGTTTTGATATGAAGAAGTGCATTTGGGGATAGGCCGCAGGACTTGATAAGAGCCAATTCAAGTCTAAACCATAAAGGTGAAAATGAAGGGGAAAGAGCTGGATTGTCCAAAGGCAGCCACCTGAGATATCTAGCAGAGTGACTGTCCCAGTGATAAAAATCAAGATGGGGCAGACGTAGGCCTCATTTACATTTAGGGGCGGCCAATTTGTGATAGGCTATTCTAGGATATTTACCAGACCAAATAAACTTTGTAATTAGGCCATGAGCTTTTTTGAACCAGGAAAGGGGAAACCAGATGTTGAGTACATTAAGTGGGTAGAAAAGCCTGGGGAACACATTCCTTTTTATAAGATTAATCTTGCCCCATAAGGAGATCAGGAGTTTAGACCACCTCTCTAGGTCTTGGTTAATGACCTGCACTAGGGAATCCAGATTTAGCTTCTGGGTGGAAGCTAAATTTTGGGTTAGTTCAATTCCCGGTTATCTTATGGATGTTTGCTTCCAAGAAAGGCCTAGAGCAACAATAGATTGTTTGAAAGCCTTATGGTTAAGTGGGAATACAGCCGTTTTATCCAAATTCAACTTATATTTGTACATTTTGCTGTATTTTGTGATGAGATCCAACATTGGTGGTATCGAAACAGATGGATGAGAAATCTGTAAAAGGTCATCTGCATAGGCAGAGACCTTGATCTCCTGGTCCAAGATGACAATTCCCTGAATACTCTCACAGATCGAGAGATGGCAGATAAGAGGTTCCACATAAATATTAAAGAACAACGGGGACAAGGGGTAACCTTGTCCGGTACTCGAATGCAAGGGGAAGAGAGCAGAAATGACTCCATTGCCCATGACACGTGCAATAATAGAGTTCTTGTATCCATTTCTGAAATTGTGGGGGAAAGTTAAAGGCTGCAAGGGTTCGAAACAAAAAATTCCAATCCACCCTATCAAAAGCCTTCTTGGCATCCAGAGATATCAAAGCAGCTTATGCATGGGCATCCCTAGATGCCAAGAAAACATGTGCTAATGTTCTTAGATGGTCCTGGGATTATCTTGTCTTCATAAATCCTACCTGTTCAGGGCCAGTGATCACAGGAAGAATGATACTAATGCGATCAGCCAGTAATTTGGTTAAAATTTTCAGATCCTGATTCAATAAGGATATGGAATGGTAACTCATTACTAATTCTGGGTTCTTGTTATTTTTTTGTATGAGAACAATTAAGGCTTCAAATAAAGTCTTATCAGTATGGGCTCCTGATAGTATATGTTGATACAATGGCAACAATAGAGGTATCAAATTATCTTTACATTTTTTATAAAAATTAGATGAAAATCCATCCAGACCTGGGGTTTTATCAACTGGGAGATTATTAATAATTCTGAGCAGTTCTGATCTGGAGATAGGAGCTAGCAGACTGCAGTATTGTGTTTCACTGAGGGAAGGCAGATGGGACTCTGACAGATAATCATCCAACATTTGCGTATAGGGGGTATCAGACATAGGACTATATAAAGTTGTAAAATAGGCAGTTAATTCTGCAATAATATCCCTTGGGGATGTCTTCAAAGAGTCATCCCTTAGGGAGTGGATAGGCGCTATGAATCTGGCAGATTCTTGTTGCTTTATTCTGAGGGCCAAGAGATGGCCTGCTTTTTCAACTCGATCTGTGTAGGATACTTGTGTTCTCAGAATTGTCAATTCTGCTGATTCTCTTAATATATCCAAATAGGTGTCCCTCAATTTTGTTAGTTCTTGTCTTAGGGTATCTGGTGAATGAGGAGCTATGAGTGTCTCTATTTTTTTTATTTTGAGTAAGGAGGCTTAACATTTTCTGTTCTTTTTCTTTCTTTCTTTTGGAGCTCAGACTGATTAGAATTCCCCTTAGGAAAGCCTTTAAGGAACACCATTCAATATCAGGTCTTGATGTAGAATTAAGATTAATAGTAATAAATTGATCAATCTGTGCAGAGAGATACTTAGTTACCTCAGGGTCCTTCAGCAGCTGATTATTCATCTTCCACCATGTCTGTCTCTTAGGGAGAGAGGAGAGAGAGAAAGGTGAACCACAACCAGAGAATGATCTTATGGGGGGCCCAGTTGGAGAGAAGATTCAAAAACTCCCAGAAGGAGTATTTGAGACAATAGTATATAATCAATGCGAGAAGCTGTGTGATGAACTGGAGAAGTGAAGGTATAACCCCTTTCCTTGGGGTTAAGTACTCTTCATACATCACAGAGGCCCACCTGATCTATTAGTTCCCTTAATGCTCTTTGAGCTGGGGACAGCCCCTTGTGGACCCCTTTAGAGTGATCCATGCTGGGATCGAACACCAGATTCAGATCACCTCCCAGGATGATTGGTAGGGAAAGATAAGGAGTCAGAAGTTCAATCAGCTGCACGAAAAATCCCAGTGTATCCACATTAGGTCCATAGATGCTGCCTAACACTACTACCACTGCATTAACTGATCCCCAGACCAAAATAAATCTGCCCTTAGCATCTTGAATCACCTGGGAAGGGGAGAACTGAACCCTCCTGGAGAGCAATATCATGACACCACAGCTCTGGGTAGAACCCCCCACCAAGAACACATGACCTATTTGCTGCCTACGTAGTTGCAGGACCTCTGAGTCTAACAGGTGAGATTCCTGAACAAATATTACATCTATAGCTAAAAGATTTAAGTGCTTTAGCACCTTGTATTGCTTCATTTTTTTCCAGATCCCTTTGACATTCCACGATGCAAATTTGAAATCAGTGGCCATTTAATAATATACTTGTGACATGGAATGCGACCCTTAACCCATATCTACTATGTACTAGTACCCTATTCAGTCTAATGTCTGTGCTAAATTCCCTCCTTTTACCCCACCCTTCATTCCCCTCGAAGCTTGCCCTCTTGCTCCTCAAAAATAGCAATACTTGACCTTCAAACCCACTTTTTATTAGTCCCAGCCACCCCTCCCTCTACTGTTATGGACATGTTAAACAGAATACCTTCACAACAGCTCCCTCTCTCCAGCCACCCTGACCTGCCCCATGTCGCGACCTGAACATATACTGAAAAAGGGACATCCAGGGAGGTTTAGGCTTCAGTGTAACAGGCCAACTAAGAACTCGTTGAAATATCAGAAGCCCACTGTATTTATTATAAATCTATCAAAGAACAACAGTAAGAAAGATTTCCCCCCAAAAAAGGGGGAACACAACTCTAACTAAGCTCAACTACTACCCAATCCTCTCTCTCTCTCTCTCTCTCTCTCTTATAGCATCTACTCAGTTCTGTTCTTTTTCAACCTGTGGGGAATTGAAGAGCGCTCTAATATACCACTCCTGATGCGGTCGGTTAGAGTACCCAAACAGCTTGACTATTAGAGCAATAGGAAAAAACAATCTAACTCCTTCATAGACATCTACATAATAAAAGAAAAAAAAACAACCCCACAAAACAAACCAAAACCCCCCCCCCAAAAAAAACAGACAGTCACTGCCAGGACAAACCGTCTTAAGTGAAGAACAAGGACTGTTTTTAATGCATTATTCCTGAATTCAAAGCAGGTTATCAAACAGATTTCCAAGCCGTGTAGCAACCCAGGAAGATTGAAGATACTATGATATACAGGCTCCCTCTTGTGGTTACTTGGGAAGTGCAGCAGCTGTTCGCTCGTGTCTCGATACTTTAAATGGCTGATAACAGAGCCAAAACTTGTAGAATACAGTCCAAACCTTGGTAGAAACCCTGCCATTCGATCAATCAGGCCTCTATCTGCCGGGAATTCTGAATCCTACTTTGGCTTAATCCCATTATAGGACAAGATGCATAGATAGAGAGGAGGCTTAATTAACGTCTTACCAGATTAGGTTCAAACACCTTGCTGCAGAAAAACACCATGCTTTCTATAATCTTGGAGATATCTCTCTGATGTGGCCATCCCCAATTCATTTATCATGGACAAGATCAGTAAGCTAGTCTTGAGCCCGGCGAGGGCAGCTTCTGCATCTTCATAACTTTGCCAGGTGCCTGCAATCAGAACCTGTAGCCTCGCTGGGTAATTCATTCAAAAACAGACCCCAGCAGCAATTAATTTGGTAACCAATGGGTGGAATGCCATTCGGCAATGTCGGACAGTCGCTGGAACATCCTGGACAACCTGTATTTTAGTGCCACCCCACTGAATGTCTTGCAGCTCTCGGATTTTAAAGAGAAAGGGCTGCCTTTCTAAATAATTTAGAAATGTGAAAATTAAAAGCCTTGAAGGAGTTCCCGGTGGTGGGGTCGGACGGAGAGCCCTATGCGCTCTTTTTATGACAGTGTAGACCATATGGAGAGGGCTCTTCTAGTTTTTTGACTAACTTCTATATGAATAGTATAGTGTTCAGACCTTCTTCGGCTTCTGGGAGACCGATGATGACCGCATTATTCCTATGACTGTGGCCCTCAAGGTCCTCAACTTTCATTTCCATTTTTCCAGCTTCTGTCTGGTAAGTACGAGTTCAGGATCAATCTTCTCAACATGCAAATGAGCTAATTCTAGCTTCTGAGTCGAATGTTCTCCTTGAGACATCTTCCACAGCTTGGGTTAGTGATTTGATATCTGTAGTAATCACCCTTAATTCTTGGAACGAACAAAATTCCGCTAGAACGTCCGCTAATGTCAGGGGTATCGAGTCCTGAGGCAGATGAGAGGTTCTCTGTGAGTCTGCTGTACTGGCAGCCCTAGGCATTTTTGGGCCTTTTTCCAGTGTAGTGGGTGGCATATGCTTAGGCAGAGTACATCGCATTTCATTATCCATCGCTTCAATATTGAGGTAAAGAATGAAAGATTATGTTTTGGTAAGTCTACTAATCCAGTTCTTGACTCCTTTCCATTGCTAAATAGTTTTAAAATAGAGATTTAGGTAGTCAGGTGGCTGGAGAGATAAATGAGAGCTAGGACCAGGCATACTGCATCATGTGATCGTTCACAGATGGGGGTTTCTATAAAACAGCCTCTATTTGGGGCTGCTGGCTCCTAAGAGCCCATTTTATATGACCACAGTGATCAGGTAAGAGCCTATTTATTAAGAGAAGAAGAGGAATGGAATCTTCCTATAAATTCTTATTCTGAAGGTGCTATTGCTTTTAATTCATTTAACATAAGCCTTCCTTAAAAGTGTTAATCAGACCTCCAGCGATGCACCATGCAGATTAGCAGCTTCCCTGCATAGCTCCAGCCACCCGATCTCAAAATGTATTTTCAACGCATAAACGGTAATTGTTCAGCATTGCAATGCTTATAAAAAAGCATTGGAATATCCAAAGAAAAATTGAGGATACTTTTCGTCCCTCAATATGGAACTGGAGATTAAAAAAATGCTACCTAAATGCACTCCCCCTGTTACGCCCGAAAAGGCCCCAAAAAAGCCTAGGGCCTCTGGCTCCAGCCAGAACCTAAGTTCTACCTCTTCCATGGGGCATAGTGAACCGCTTACCCTCCACAGATTTTTAGAATTTAAACCATTTCGTGAAGACTTGCACAAACTCACGTCAGACTTCACCACCCTGACATCTCAACTGAATGAAGTATCACAAAGGGCCTCTGATAATTCAGCAAGGCTCTTTTTGTTGGAGAAAAAACAAGACAAATTAGACCCTGAGTTCAGCACCTGCAGACAGCGGCTGGCCAAACCGGAATTAAAGGTGGAGGACCTTGAGGGGCGCAGTCGTCGGAATAATGTAGTAATAATCGGACTCACCGAAGGGAAAGAGGGGCATGACGCATTTCTTTTTATTCAGAAGTTGATACAAAAGCTTGTTGGCCCCTCACCCTTTGGTGATAAATACATTATAGAAAGAGCACATAGGGCTCTCTAATCCAAGCCAGTGCCTGGTGCCCCCCCCCCACGTCCGCTAATTTTCCGCTTCTTGAACTTCTTGGAAAAACAACATTTTCTTCAGGAAAGTAAGGAACTCCAGGAAATTAAGTGGGAAGGGAAAAACCTGAGAATAACCCAGGATCTGCCTACCTCTGTGTGCCTGAAGAGAACGGCATTCCACCCGATGGTGTCTAAATTAATTGCAGTTGGCATTAAATACAGAATGGCATACCCAGCCAGACTTCATGTTCTTATAGTCTTGACCCCCTTCGATGATCCTGAAACAGCTGCTCCACAGCTCACAGTTCCCTTCCCTGACCTCTTCAAGAGTCCCTGATGGGATATCGGGACGGCTTTAGTTGGAAAAGTGGAATTGTAGAGATTGAAAGGGAGCTGTTTCCTTTAGAAGGCATTTCGTAAGCCCAAGTATTCTGTTCATTGTTATTCACTAAACAGAATGAGAAAACATCCCGCTTTATTGCACTTCTCACATGTATTCCAAACCTGGCTAAATACACTCCTCAATGCTGATGGGATGAAAATAGTCAGTCCTCATGTAATAAGTATATTGGTCCTAGGCTAGTCCTGCTATGCTTCTTGCAGTGTGTACCCCCGATTTACCCTTCCAGTGTCTCAACACCTTGTCTTGAAAGGGAAAATGCTGACTTCGGAAGATGGAACTGTCTCTCATCGTGATCACCAGAAGGTTTAAACTCGGAGTTGAAAGGATGGAGTAAGCATTACCAGAGCACGGGACTTTTAGTAATGTTTCCTTAGTGGCTCCTTGGAGAATTGTGGGAGCAGTATTTGTTTTCTTTTTCTCTTGTTTTTCTGGTCATTAATGCCTGATTTTAGGACCGGAGCATCATGGTTGTTAAATTGAGCCCCCTTTTGAATTTTTTCTTTTTTTAAACATTTTCGCCACGAGAGGGAGCTCCAACGCAACTAATGGACACCTAACCTGAATCATCGCATTAGCAGTGAGTAAGCAAGCTCTGACTTGGACTTTTCTGTTGATGGACATTGCAGGTGGGACTATGTCAGTGGAGATATCATGCTGTCTCCAGATTAAATGGCTTGTCTTGATTTTAAGGAAGAATACATTTTTGATTTGCCATGAAGAATGCCTGTTTTCAAGGGAATTAATAATAAATGGTTATAGCAGGTGGTACAATGAGTAATAGAGAGGGCATTATATTAGGCTTGTTTAAATATAGTTCTATTTGTGATGTAGGCTATAATGCTGGATTTTCTCTTTTTAGCTCCTTACCTATGGTAGGGGGTTCTCTAAGATATTGATAGGTACTAGTAAAAACCTATTGATACAAATACATTTAATTTCATTTCAGGGGCACTCGTTTTTGTTAAATTAGATAATGATATTTGAGTTATTACATGTTAAGAGAACAATTTAGCAGTACTATAGTGTCATCTGGATACTATTGACTTGTTTATAGTCTTAGAACATCGTTTGAGTAAATTGATGATAGGCAAGTTTTGGAAATTCTAAATAAGTTTATGCATCTAACTAGGTAGTAATCTTGTAGGGGTCTTGCTGTGTTTGACCCTAGAAGAACTTTTGGTGTTATTATTCTTTAATGTTTAGGATTTGTTAGGGTGGCTGGAGTGATGGGGATGGTTGTGGGGCATGAGGCAAAAGGAGAAGCATAGTAGAACGGGGGGTTGGGATCATAATTCATTGTTTACATCATGTATGATATATAATGTGGGATCATTTAGGATCAAGGGAGAGGGGGTTCTTCACACAGGAACTGTCATTTAGGGAAATTAATAGATATATGTTTTCCACATTTACCAGTAAGTAAACCTCTATGGCAAGTATGGAATGTCAGAGAGGGGAGACGCAAACTTAAGCAGTACCAGATCCTTAAACACCTAAATCTGCTGGCAGCTGATATTGTTATGATGCAGGAGTCCCACCTCTTATATTCAGAGGCAGACAAATTACGTAGGCAACAAATAGGTCAGTGCTTCTCGGCTGAGGGTAACACCCAAAGTCGAGGGGTTCTGATTTTAATTCGTAGGTCCATACCATTGACTCCCAATGTAATTATACCTGATCCAGAAGGGAAACTTTATACCAGAGACATCGTACTAGCTAGTATATATGGCCCTATTATCAATTCACCCATTTTTTTTATGCATTTACTAAATACTCTTACGCCATTTTTAAACATACGTTTAATTATAGGAGGAGACTTCAGTTTGGTTGTTGATCCACAGATTGATCATTCAGGCAAGTCACTTAAAGGACTCTCCCCAGCGCACTCCAAGAGTTGTTAGATGGTGCAGGCCTGATAGATATTTGGCAAGTCCTTCATCCTGCTGTCAGAGAGTTTACATTTACATCACAGGTCTATCATACGTCCTCCCGTATTTATTACCTGTTTATTTCCCAGAATTTGATTTCTGGAGTCTTGGATGCTAATATACTTCCGGGTCCATTATCTGATCACTCCCCAGTGTCCTGCTTGATCTCCCTTGTGTCTCTTCCCAGCAATGGTAGGTGATGGAAGGTCAACAATCAATTGTTTAAAAGCCCAGAGAATGTTAAATATATAGCTGAACACATCACAGTTTTTTCCGACATTAATACTAATTCAACAGGAAGACCTGATATTGAATGGTGTGCCCTAAAAGCCTACCTTCATGGCCTTTTGATTGGGCTGGCGTCCAAAAGAAAAAAAAATGCAAGAAGAGCAACTTAAATCCCTATTATCTCAAATCCGGTCTTTGGAACACAAGTTATCACCCCAGTCTCCTGATCAAATTAGGCAAGACCTAGTAAAGTTAAAAGATGCTTATTTGAATTTACTAAGAGAGAAGGCTGAATTTTCCATCTTCAAAACCAAAGCCCTGTATTTGGACCAGGGAGAAAAGGTAAGGCGTCTCCTGGCTCTTAAACTTAAACAACTTGAATCGTATAGATTTATTGCTGCGATCCATTCTCCAGAAGATGACACCTTAAAAATATCTCCGTCAGATATTTTTTCTGAATTTAGAAAATATTATATGAAATTATATAGTCTGATGGAGGAACCTCCGTCACTATCAAAACTCAATTCTTTTTTAACACATTCCTCATTACCCTCTATTTCAAATTTTACATAAAGTCACCCTTGTTGCTCCCATCACCTCAGAGGAAATAATCAGAGTTATTGAAGATCTGCCAATAGACAAGACACCAGGTCCTGATGGTTTTTCGGCCAATTTTTATAAAATATTTGCCCCACAATTGGTACCATCACTCTTGGCCTTATTTCATCACATTCTTTCTGGGCAGGATTTGGATAAGTCTTTATTCGAGGCTTTAATTACCTTAATACCCAAAGATGGTAAACCCCCTGATAGAACGCAAAGTTATAGACCAATTTCCCTTTTGAATCAAGATTTCAAGATTCTCACAAAACTTCCTGCGGATCGATTAGGCCCTGTGCTACCGGATATCATAGGCCCTGAACAGGTGGGATTCATGAAAGCCAGATCCTCAGTAGATCACCTTAGAACTCTGTCGCATGTCTTCTCGGCTACCAGGGATGCTGATTTTCCTGCTGTTCTTGTCTCTCTGGATGCTGAGAAGGCATTCGACAGGGTCGATTGGAATTTTTTATTTCAATCACTTTAGGCTTTTGAATTTCCCCCTTTGTTCATAAAGTGGATAAAAGCATTGTATAAATCTCCAATTGCACGAGTTGTCTGTAATGGGTTATTGTCTGATCCTTTCACACTTTACGCCGGAACCAGACAAGGCTGCCCATTGTCCCCCTTATTGTTTAACATCTATTTAGAACCCCTTATCTGCAGGGTTACAGCAGATCCGAATATCCAGGGTATAAATATTCATCATCAGACTGTCAAAGTCTCGGCTTACGAGGATGACTTGCTCCTACAGCTGTCCCACACCAACATTTGAATGCCTGCCCTGATTACAATTCTGGAAGAATTTAGCTCTATGTCTAACTACAAATTAAATAAAGACAAGACTGTGGTTTTCCCTCTAAATTACAAAGCGTTGAAGAGAGATGCTTTAACGGTGGGTTTCTCCTGGCAGACTAAATCTTTGAGATACTTAGGAATTAACTTGTCGAAGGACCCTGGTAGATTTACAAAACTGAACCTGGATTCATTAATTTCTCTTATTAGACAAGATCTTAAAAGATGGGCATTACTCCCCCTTTCTCTCTGGGGAAAAATTAATTTAGTTAAAATGAATATTTTTCCCTGGTTATTCTACCCAGTTAATCTTTCAAACATCTGGATCCCCCTGGCTTGATTTAAAAGGATGCACAGATAATTACAGACTTCATTTGGGTGGCTAAGAAGCCCCGGATCTGTTACAACAAGCTCTCAGCCTCGAAAGCGAAAGGAGAACTCCGTCTCCCGCACATCGGGTTATATTATTGGGCCAGCCATGCAAGTAAGTACTTGAGGTGGCCCACACCTGAACACCCTCCAGCATCATATTCTTTTACTCCCATATGGCTCAAAATAGAACATACCCTAATAAATGCAAATGGGCTATCCCCCAGGGCACTTTTATATATTAAATTAAAATCTTTGCCCCTATCGCTTAAAGGCAGCCTAATAGCAGTATCCATCAGAGTTCACTCACAGCTGTGTTCCTTTCTGAAATATGAGCATATCACAGATCTTTCTCAACCGTGGTGGGGGAACCCTAATCTCACTATTGAGGGTAAACCTCTCCAGTTGACATGGATCTCCCAGCTGGGAGATCACCCCCTCAACTTCTTTATTCAGGAAGATGTCTCTTGGTTAACCTCTCCTAAAATTATACACAAAGCCCTTATCTTGAACTCTGTTATCTTCAAAATATTCCAATTGTGCCACCTGATAGTGAAATCTTTTGGCTCTGTCCCACCCATACCTTCAAGTTTGTCCTACTTGACAGAATTGATTCCTATGGCAGGCCTAGCTCTTGCCATATCTAAAATGTATGGGATACTACATAACTGGAAATGGCCAGATTGCCTTGGCCCGACTCAATTTTGGGCTTCTCTTTTTCCCCACCAGGAAATTAATTGGCCCTGTTTGTGGTTGAGTTGTCACAAATACGTCAGACAAGACAAGCTCTGGTTAATACAGTTCAAAATCCTGCATAACTTCTATTATTCACCCCAGAAATTGGCTAGGCTGGGACTCCTATCATCCTCTAAATGTACTTGTTGCCAGCAGGAGGAGGGTAATCTACTGCACATATTCTGGAAATGTACCAAAATAGCCCCCCTTTGGAATGTAATTCGACAGAAGGCTGATCCTCTACTAGGTCTGTCCAATCTTTTCACTCCTGAAATATGCATATTAGGGGATCTTTCCTCTGTCACAGTCACTAACAGAAAATTTCACATAATTCTTATAGCTATGTCAGTCAAAAATCTGGTTTTGCGTCATTGGAAAGATACGACTGACATTGCTTATAGTGAGTAGTTACAGGAGCTGCCGGCAAATCTACAAATGGAAAATATGATTGCTAATTTACATGATCAGTCTCAGAAATTTCGGAAGGTATGGGGTCCCCTGCTGACATTGTATTCCCTTCAATCACCATATAGGTTCTTTTTCTTTTCAGTTGATAGTCTATCCTGTGTGAAGAAATGGGAAAGGGAGGGTGGGATGGGGGATTGATCTAACTTCTGGTATATATTCCTGTCTCATTTGTATGTATGCAATTTTGGATCTTCTCTCTGTAATTGTATAAAACTGAATAAAGTTTGAATTGAAAAAAATAAAAGCGTTAATCAACACAACAGTATGTGAGCTGATAAATCCAATGGCTGAAATTTCAGGCTGTTGTAAATATTTCATTGGAACCTTTAGTTTTTGCTTTGTCTCATCCAGCTCCACTTTCTTTTATTTATTTCAATCATGTTTTATTTATTTCAACAAGTGTTCCCAGTCTAATACGGGAGGGTTCCTTCCCATCTGTTTACAAGCAACTAGAAGCGCTAGTTAGGGAAAGTGACAACTTTCACTTTCCTGACTCAGCCACGCCTCATGGAACACCCGATTGTTGAACAATCATTTCTTTAAAAGAGCTGCTAGTGAGTTCTCCATTCTGGACACCCAGTGCTTTTTGGACAAAGCATGCAGCTACAGGAGAAGTACTTTTTACATAAGTTCCACATTTCTCTGTAGTGGCAAGATACTCTGAAACTCCCGCTTTATTTTTCATGCACAAGAGCTAATGGGCACTTCGGGGCTTATTTTAAGACAGAGTACAATGAAGGCTGTACAACATTTTCTCCCGGTCCCAACTATTTCAGCTAAATTACGCAGGAAGTCGATGGAGTGTTTCTTTCACTGTTATTTTATTTCTTTTCACAGCTGAACAACCACATCTTAAGCAGCTGTAATTTACTACAGGCATAAGGCAGAGGAAAGAAAGGAAATAAAAGTGGGTGCAGCACAAGAGAGCGAAGATACTGTTATGGGTGGCCTGACCATGACGGTAGAAAATGATATAGCTAGAAATATTAAAGATAGAGCACTACTGCAATAGACTTTGAGAAGGGCAAGACAAACAAGGATGCCTTCATAGCCTGGTATGGGGGGTGGGGCAATCTACCACACTCCATACCAACCCTTTTTATTAAAAGTTAGCCTGTACTCAGGTGCTAAATTATATTAAGTCCCATGGCCCTCTCACTAATGCTCAACATGGCTTCAGAAAGCATTATGGCCCAACTCAGCCTTTGTTTCATTCACTAAATGACATATCCTGTGCCACTGTTGTGAGTTAAATTGCAGATGCAATATCTGTTTACCTAAAAAGGGCCTTTGGTTTGATCGATCATACACAGGGCCCCTGGTGTTCTGCGGCAGAATTTTCTGATTTCTGTGGCAGGGCTCCTTGACTTCTGAGGCAGCATTTTCTGATTTCTGCGGCATGATTTATTCATTTCTCTGGCAGAATGCAGTCCTGTCATTGGCTAACTATGATGTGATGTCATCGATGACATCATATGCTAAGCATAGAGGAGGAGCTTCAGGATAAACGAGGTGGGAAAGAAAGCGTGACACTATGGAAAAACAGTATATTTATATGAAAATTCACTAAAAACAATGAATTCTGTGGCACTATATATATTCTGCGGCATGATGCAAATTCTGCGGCAAATTCCGCAACCGCAGAACCGCAGAATTCCAGGGGCCTTGATCATACACTACTGCTGAATAAACTGTGAACTTACATTTGAATAACCATACCATTAGTTACTAACTTTGCTTATTTTCTCTTTATAGATAATTCCTGAAAAAGTCCTATGGTCAAAATTCTGTTTTCCATTTTCAGTTGTCCTTTAATGCTACTTTTTTTCAGCCCACACACTGACGCAGCACTTTTTTTTGTTTATGAAATTAATTGATTCAGTAGCTATTTGGAGGATAGGAAAGCAAGCATTAATTTAAACGGTGCCCTATTCTCTCCTAGACATATTTCAGAAGGTGCTTCCCAATGGTCTATGGTCTCTCCTTGGCCACTACCGTTCTCCCTCATCATAAATAATGCCTAAACACTGTTGGGGGTAGTTAAGGTCCTGCTCTATGCTGATGATGCAGTATTTTGTCAAAGTGTTGATAAGATATGGTCCATCACTAAGTCCCTTTGAAAGGATTTTACTCAGCTGCAACATTGGTTTACCAATAATAAGCTTGTCCTGAACTTAAAAAAGGAAAAAAATAGGATATCTGGCTCCAAGCAGAAAGTCCTCCACAACAATGGATTTTCAGTTGTCACTCACAATGGCTCCAACTGCAAGATTGTTGCAATTTTTCAAATACCTACTCTAAGCCTTCATCTAGACTCTAGTCTAATGTATAAACTTCATATTGAGTCAGCTTTAAAGGCCGTAAACCAGGAACCTGACCTGCTGTCCAGATTCAGTGTTTACATTACAAATGACTCCAGGCTAGCTATTGCTAGTAATGTTTTTCTCTACTCTCTAACTTATGGGTATGCTGTGGTAGTCTGTAACCATCCATAGTGACTGAGATTGAGCACCTAGAAAAACAGCAACTCAATCTCGGCGACTGTGATCATGGCTACCTAGGGAGGAGGGCGACCGGATACTGTGGTCGGTGAAAACGGCATCAGGAACTCATGCATATACATGCACACACCCATGGGGGGGGGAGACACAAGTGAGGGATGGCATGCGGGATGGGTTGCGGTGAGCAGCTGCTGAGCTGGATCACTGGAGTCATGGGGAGGGTGGTTGGCTGGGAGGCATGAGGTACTGGGTCCTGGTCCGATGGTGCTGTTTTGTTTTTTTGCCACCTGGCAGCATTGCCCCAAGTTTCCCCTGACATACACCCCTGGGTTGAGAATCCAAAAGTAGGGGGTGTAGGTTGAAGCCCCTGCAGGGGTGGGGCACAGCTCAAGATAAAAATGAGACCTGCAGGTCTCGGGAATTTTCAGTGCATCACAGTGTGCATCACCAAAATTATTTTTCGGCACTGTACACTTTCCAGAATAGCGATCACTGTTGCTCGATCTCTATTATGACATGGAACCATCTGCTGTCCTGCTGTTAGTAACACTAGTGGATCTGCACTGGTACCAGTGGTGCAGATCAGTTGCACCTGTGCAGATCTGGCATTGTAAAGAGCTACCACAGCATTGTAAGCTGTTCTGTTGTGGCAACATTTGTTCCCTGGTTTGTTGGGAACACAGAGTGGAGCACACCGGGGCAGACATTTTTTGCAAGCTTATAATAATGTTGCTTTGCCTGCACCAGTGCATTCCTGTTCAATAACTTCTTCACCAGAAATTCCCCCCAAACACCAGAAGGCCCTTGGGAATGCTGCACAGCCACAGCATGTAAAAGAAAAGGGCAGTGGTGTAAGTGGAGCAGAGCAGTCTGATTCAAGATGACAATGCTCCAAGTAAAGTGTAATATGAAAGCAGCTTTAGATGACCTGGTTGAGGGTATAGTATAATAGAACTGGATATCTCATGATTGGTGCACATAATAGTACCCATCTCTGTCAGGTATCAGGTCTATGCAGAACTAAAATGGCCATACTTAGATGGCCTGTTGTGGTATATTGTGCAATACCTGACCTACAGTATGAAAGGGTCGTAATGTGCATAAGCTAAACCCGCCATCCCCTCAGCCTAGCAACAATACAGACTAGACAGCTTGCAATCTGCTTGAATGCTGAGGTCTATGTCTTGTGACCCTCTAACAGTTCCCCACATGAAAACATTTACAGACCAGAGATCCTGTTGCCTATTTAGTCCCCTAACTGTGGAACTCAGTTCCCTACCATTCAAAGCCTGTCAAACCTTGCATTCCTTCAAACTTGTCCTTGACGAAGATATCCTTGCTTTAGCTAGATGCAAGTGCTAATTACAGGTTTTGTTGATATGTAATAAACCTGAGTACCTTTTTCCTGCTGGGTACAATTTAATGATACTGTGTGTGTAAATATTTGTTCCTACCCCTCGAAATCTTGCTGTGGGATTGTTTCCCTATGAGTAATGCAGTAATCCTTGCAAAGTGTACTACTGTTGTAAGATACTGCTTTCCTGTTCAGCCTGTGAACAACTGTTTAGCTAGATTTTTTATATTCAGCATGCTCTTTTGCACTGTTGATGTGGATCTCTTGCTATTGGGTTAGGTTTCTCCCCTTGAGCATGAGGGTCTGCCTTTCTGCCTAGCATTTTTCCATTTTGCCCAATCGCTTGCTCCCCCTGATGAACATTATCCTGCGTGATGGTAGCCCTGCAGCAGCAGCCAGCTCCTCCACCTGGCTGGGCAGCCCTCTGAACTGGTTTTCCCTTCTTGGCCTTCTGTCTTACTTCCTGCTCTGGCATCCTTTGGGGAGCATTTGGCCTCACAAACAGTCCTGGCCTGGCTCAGTCCTCAGAGCCCGGTTGACGAGGATATTTCCTTGTGAGCTGGAGGGATGAGGGATTCAGCATGCCTCCAGGCAGTGGGAGAGATCCCAAGTCGACTGGTGAGATGCAGTACTGATAAGGATTGATGGTGTTCTGATACGCTTCTTGAATGCCATGAGGAGGAAATGCAGCATGCTCTTTTTGGTGCAATTCCCCTGCATTCCTCCTGGCTGTCACGAGTCCTTGCAAGCTGGCTTCTTTCTCGCAAGTATGGGGTACCCCATTGGCCATCTTGGGAATGGCAGATGGCTGATAACCCCAGCAAGGGCTTCCGAGGGGGGATCATGCCTGCCGTAGGGGTCTGATCACCATGGGTGTGCCCCCATGGATTGAGGGGTGTGCCTCGTGTGGGCTGGTACCCTCCCCCTCCTTCCTTCTCAGTAGGAGTTGTGGCAGCATGGCAAGATGGTGCTGCCCATGGGAGTTGCTATCTTGTTGTAGGGCAGTCCCAATTTTCCTCACCACCTGAGTTCTCCTGCTCAGATTGGGGGGGCACTTGGGAATTGGGTGAGGGTTTAGCTGGAAGGATTGGCAAGGCAGTTTAGGTTGGTGCCAGGAGCTGTGCTGTAACTTGGCAGCTCCACCAGACCAGGGTTGGATTCCCCCATCCCCTACCGGCATACCCTCTTCCTCCTGAATCTGCATGCAGGGACAAAGGCCAAACAAAAAAAAAAATAAATAAGGAGCATTATTATGATTGGTGTTATCCACTCAGAAAACTGATGGATATGGGTACATTTATTTTTGTTTACAATCCTTATTGTTCAGTCCCAGTAATGCAAATTTTAGGAATAATAGTAGAAAACTCTGGAGTGAAAGCAGGGACGTCCCTGAATTTCAGAAAAAGTTGAGAGGTATGCCCACTGGCACCTGGTGTGAACCTGCTTGGACTCTTTTTCTTCCATGGAATTCTGGTCCTCCAACCCCTCCACCTTTTTTTTTCAGGCTCCACGCAGGCATTTGATATACTCCGTGCTAGTTACTTCCCCACCTTTGAGTTTTTGGACGGCTTCTAAGACAGGCTTTGTGTTAGTGGTCTTCTTTTAAAAAAAAATATATATTCATATATATATATATGACATAAGCAATATAGCGGATGGACCGATGGGACATGTGGCCTTTTTTGCAGATGACACTAAAATTTGCAATAGAGTGGACTCTGCAGGGAGTGTTGAAGACATGAGACAGGTCCTGAGGACACTGGAGGGGTGGGTGGAGACCTGGCAACTAAAATTCAATATCAAGAAGTGTGCAGTTATGCACCTGGGGCACAGAAACTTGAGGGCAGGATACACACTTGGTGGGGAAGGGTAGGGAGTCAGGGTTATGGAGCAAGAGAGGGATCTAGGGATAGTAGTCTCCAATGGCCTCAAGGTGGGGAAGCAGTGTACCAGGGCAGTAGGGAGGGTGTATGGGATGCTGGCAAGTATAGGCGGGGGATCACTAGCAGAAGGAAGGAGGTCCTGATACCCCTGTACCAAGCCATTGTGAGACCGCACCTCAAATATGGAGTCCGGTTTTGGAGGCCATACCTGCACAAAGACATAGAGTTGATTGAAAGAGTACAGAGTAGAGCGATCAAGATAGTGCAAGGGATGAAGGGCAAACCATATGAACAGAGATGTAGGAAATTGGTGCTCTACACATTGGAGACCAGAAAGAAGACACGGGACATGATAGAGACCTTTAAATACATCAAAGTGGACTTGGGGCAATTATTTTACAAGAAGGAGGAACCATAAAAAGGGGGCATAGTCTGAGACTTCAGGGGAGAAACTACAGGGGCAACATGAGAGGGCAGGTTCCTCACTGACAGGGTGTGGAGACTTAGAACAGGCTTCCAGAGGAGGTGGTGGGGTCCAAGACTGTGCTGGGTTTCAAGAGAGCATAGGACAAGCACATGGGGTTACACAGAGGTGGGGTGGGTGCTTTAAGAGGGGAAAGGAAAGATTAGTGTTGGGATAAGGGGCAGACTAGATGGGACAAGAGGTCCTTTTCTGACATCAAGTTCTATGATTCTATGATGATTCTAGGATTCTAGGTGAGGCCTTACTAGTGTTTAATATAGGTGCATCACCACCTCCACAATTCTGCTAGTGATACCCCTTCCTATGCACCCCAGCTTGCCATTGACCCGTCCCATACAGCCCTCTCCATTATTAGCCCCCCTCTCACACACAGCACTATCCTCCACAATGATACCCCTTTCCCCACAATCGCCTATGCAAATCATGCAAAATTGAGTCAGTTGTCTAGAGGAAAGAACAGGTTACTTGGTTTAGTGATCATGATGTACTGTAACTGCACAACCTCCTGGCACAATGTCTAACCCCACAACCATTTGGAGAGGGGGACCAAAGTCACACCCACTAAAGACTTCAATTTTCAAGATTTAAGTTTCTATATCTACTAGCCACAGGCTTTTTTTTTTCTTACCCTCAACCTTCATAAGCACATCCTTGATTTCAGCAGGCACAGCCCCATCCCTGATTGTCCATGTGAATGCTCCAAAATCTAGTCCATGGTAATATGTGGTTAAAAAAAAAAGTTGAGTTAGATTCTGGGAAGATAATTATTAACTAGCTGTAAGTGCCAACCCCCCCCCCCCCGCCATAGTAGTCCTAAGAGGATATTTGTGGGCAGTCAAGAGGGATGGGTGGTAAGTTGTAACGGATGCAGAGCAGTCAGGGGCTTCCAACCCACCCTCACATACCCAGAACCATCACAGAAAAAGCATTCGCTGGTGTCCAGTGTTTCTTCCCACCATCATATACCCAGCACCATAACACAACATGGATTCAAACAATAATCATTTCCTGTTGTCCAGGTGTGGTGGAACCAGCAGACCACAATGCACTGCTGCTTATTAGATGGCACTGGGTCTCAGAGGGTAGGGGTGAGCCATCCGACCACCAGGGAATGCTGTCTGTGTGGTGTAACGGCACTACCTTGAGTAAGAGGGTTACACCCAACACTCCAAGACATAGAACAATTACACATATGAAAGAATCCTACTGTATGCAGATGATGCAGTAATCTACACCAACAACCTGGATCCCACCCTCCTGCAGCTTCAGTTGCAGATTAGTTTCGCAGAAGTTGAGACCTGGTTCAAGTTACATAAACTCATCCTAAATTATTAAAAAGCTAAAACAATGTTGTTTCATGGATCCCATAGCAAACATAAAGACTGAGAACTAACAATCAACAACAGCACTGGCATAACACTTGAACAGGTGTATCTCTTTAAATGTTTGGGTGTGACCCTTCACTGCACTCTTGCATACACAAAACATATTGATAACATTGCCAAAGCCATGAATACACGTATTGGGCTCCTTTATAAGCACAGGCACTGCCTTACTGATGAAGCCCTAAATCTTGCTATACAGACCTTTGTTATCTCAATTATAGACTATGGTCTGGTTATCTATGGATCAGCTAACAACACTGTACTCCAGTGCATAATCCTTGCACTTAATAGGGCCTGCTGTCTCCTTACCGCATCCTCCTGCCTCTCTCACACATGTGATATTTATGAGCAGGCAAACTGGCTCCAGCTAACAAACAGACTAAGGTACCAGACCTGTATCTTGGCTAAGAAAACCAATGTGGGTGTCATGCCCCCTGGAGTTCAGGCCAAACTGACCCCTTACTGTGCCTCCCACCAAACCAGAAGTTCTGAATGTCTTACGTTTACTGTACTCCACTGCTGGATGTCCCAATGTCTACATTCATACAAAGTCAGAGACTCTCACTGGTTCAACTCCCTTCAATCGGACATTACCAACATTTCTTCTCTCAGCATTTTAAGCTCACACTCCATCGGCACCTGGTGGCCAGTGCTCCATGCAACTATTTTACTAATTCCTGACTGCAGTTCTGTTCACCCCTGACTCCACCACTAAGACTTCTTCCTCTCTCCTTCCTGCCTCCTCTTTTCCCACACCCCTTATTATGTGTGACTTCCAGGACTATCCTGCCCACTATCTATTTCCTTCTCCTAAAATGCTCCCACTTACATAGAAACATAGAAACATAGATTTTGACGGCAGATAAGGACCGCTTGGCCCACCCAGTCTGCCCATTTCCCTACCTAATGGATAAGTTGCAGATCCTAGTTAACCAGCAGCCAACTTCTTCCTACCCCCACCCCCTAGAATTGCCTTATGACTGTCCCATGCATGCTTGAATTCCACCACTGTTTTTGACTCCACAACCTCCTCCGGAAGGCCGTTCCATGCATCCACAACCCTCTCTGTGAAAAAATACTTCCTTAAATTACCTCTGAGCCGCCCCCATCTATCTTCAAATTGTGCCCCCTTGTTCTTGCACACCTCTTTTTTTGAAAGATGCTACCCTCTTGGACTTTGTTGATTCCCTTGAGGTACTTGAAAGTTTCTATCATGTCCCCCCTCTCCCTCCTTTCCTCGAGGCTATACATATTTAGCTCCTTAAGTCTCTCTTTATATGTCTTCCAGTGCAGAACCTGCACCATTTTAGTTGCCCTCCTCTGGACAGCTTCCATCCTGTCTATGTCTTTGCAGAGATTGGGTCTCCAGAACTGCACGCAGTACTCCAGATGGGGTCTCACCAACTGTCTGTACTGAGGGATAATAACTTCCTGTTTTCTACTGGTGATGCCTCTCGCTATACATCCCAGTATCCCCCCAGCCCTCCTTACTGCCCTCTCACATTGCTTGCCCACCTTTAGGTCATCTGATATGACTACGCCAGGTCCCTTTCCATTTTTGTTGTTGTTAGTATCTCGCCCACATTGTGTACTCTTCCCTTGGGTTTTTGTTTCCCAGGTGCATTACCTTGCACTTCTTAGCATTGAATCTAAGCTGCCATACATTTGACCATTCCTCTAACCTTGCCAAGTCCCTTCTCATCCTTTCCACCCCACCTTGTGCATCAACTCTGTTGCAGATCTTTGTGTCATCTGCAAAGAGACATACTTTTCCTTCCAGTCCCTCTGCAATGTCGCTTATAAAGACATTGAAGAGGACCAGTCGTAATACTGAACAATGCGGTACCCCACTAGTAACCACTTTCTTCAGAGTGGACTCCATTTACTATTACTCTTCTGGTCCCTATTCTCCAGCCAATTCTTTACCCAGGCTGTCATCTTGGGACCCACTCCCAGGCTGGCTAACTTGTATATTAATCTTTTGTGTGGGACTGTGTCAAATGCCTTGCTAAAGTCTAGGTAGGTCATGTCCACAACCCCACCCTGATCTACTACTTTGGTCACCCAGTCAAAGAAATCTATCAGATTTGTCTGGCATGACCTTCCCGCTGTGAATCCATGCTGTCATGCTGTCATGGGTCCTGTGTCCCTCTGGCCTCTAGATACTCAACAATTCTTTCCTTCAGAAATGATTCTATAGAAACATAGAATTTGATGGCAGATAAGGACCGCTTGGCCCACCCAGTCTGCCCATTTCCCTACCTACTGGATAAGCTGCAGATCCTAGTTAACCAGCAGCCAACTTCTTCCTACCCCCACCCCATAGAATTGCCTTATGACTGTCCCATCCATGCTTGAATTCCACCACTGATTTTGACTCCACAACCTCCTCCGGAAGGCTGTTCCATGCATCCACAACCCTCTCTGTGAAAAAATACTTCCTTAAATTACCTCTGAGCCGCCTCTCTATCTTCAAATTGTGCCTCTTGTTCTTGCACCTCTTTTTTGAAAGATGCTACCCTCTTGGACTTTGTTGATTCCCTTGAGGTACTTGAACGTTTCTATCATGTCCCCCTCTCCCTCCTTTCCTCGAGGCTATACATATATAGCTCCTTCAGTCTCTCTTCATATGTCTTCCGGTGCAGACCCTGCACCATTTTAGTTGCCCTCCTCTGGACAGCTTCCATCCTGTCTATGTCTTTGCGGAGATTGGGTCTCCAGAACTGCATGCAGTACTCCAGATGGGGTCTCACCAACTGTCTGTACAGAGGGATAATAACTTCCTGTTTTCTACTGGTGATGCCTCTCCCTATGCATCCCAGTATCCCCCAGCCCTCCTTGCTGCCCTCTCACATTGCTTGCCCACCTTTAGGTCATCTGATATGACTACCCCCAGGTCCCTTTCCATTTTTGTTGTTGTTAGTATCTCACCCCCCATTGTGTACTCTTCCCCTGGGTTTTTGTTTCCCAGGTGCATTACCTTGCACTTCTTAGCATTGAATCTAAGCTGCCATACATTTGACTTCCTCTAACCTTGCCAAGTCCTTCTCATCCTTTCCACCCGCCTGTGCATCAACTCTGTTGCAGATCTTTGTCTCATCTGCAAAGAGACATATTTTCCTTCCAGTCCTTCTGCAATGTCGTATAAAGACATTGAAGAGGACTGATCTAATACTGAACCATGTGGTACCCCACTAGTAACCTCCTTTCTTCTGAGTGGACTCCATTTACTTTACCTCTGTGTCCTATTCTCCAGCCAATTCTTTACCCAGGCTGTCATCTTGGGACCCACTCCCAGGCTGGTTAACTTGTATATTAATCTTTTGTGTGGGACTGTGTCAAATGCCTTGCTAAAGTCTAGGTAGGTCATGTCCACAGCCCTCCCTGATCTACTACTTTGGTCACCCAGTCAAAGAAATCTATCAGATTCATCTGGCATGACCTTCCGCTGTGAATCCATGCTGCCTAGGGTCCTGTGCCCTCTGGCCTCTTGATACTCAACAATTCTTTCCTTCAGAAGTGATTCCATCATTTCCCTATCACTGAGGTTAAACTAACAGGTCTGTAGTTTCCTGCTTCTGCCTTGCTCCCACTTTTGTGAAGGGAATCACATCTGCCCTCCTCCAGTCCTCGGGTACCACCCCATCCTCCCATGATTTGTTAAAAGGGTAGTCAGTGGTGTCACTAGTTCTACCCTTAGTTCTTTTAGAATTCTGGGATGAATCCCATCAGGCCCCATTGCTTTGTCCACCTTCAGTTTTAAGAGTTCTTTCAGAACCCTTTCTTCTGTAAATGGGCTGGTATCAACTTCTGTATCCAGAGTGTTTCTACTGTTTGTTTTATGCACCTCCCCCTCTTCATTTGTAAATACTGATCAAAAATATTGGTTTAGTATCTCTGCCTTTTCACAGTCTCCCTCTGCCCACCCTCCCTCCTCTTTATTAAGCCTCACTATCCCTCCCTTGGTCTTCCTTCGCTCCCTGATGTACCTATAAAAGGTTTTATCCCCCTTCTTAACTGAGTTGGCTATCTTTTCCTCGGTTTGGGCCTTTGCTGTTCTGACTGCCTTCCCAGCCTTCTTTTGCTTTAACTGATACAGTTCTCTGTCCTGCTCCTTCTGCGATTCCTTGTACTTCCTGAATGCTTTCTTTTTCTCTTGAACCTTCACTGCCACTTCCTTTGAGAACCATAGTGGTTTCTTACATCGTTTTGTTTTGTTTATTTGCTTCACACAAAGGCTTGTTACCTCTGTGATGGCAGTTTTATTATTCCCCATTGTTCTTCCACCCTCCTTCCTGCCCATTTGCTAGTGCATTCCTTAGGCACTCACCCATTTTGGCAAAGTCAGCCCTCCTAAAGTCCAGTACTTTTGTCTTTGTATGGCTTGACTCTTTTGCTGTTCTTATTGTGAACCATACTGTTCGATGGTCGCTAGTTCCCAGATGGCTACCCACTTCTACATCTGTGATCCTCTCTCCTTCTCCATTTGAGAGAAGCAAGTCTAATGTTGCTCCTCAAGTGGGCTCCAATATTAAAGGTTCAGCATGCCCCATAGGCATCTAGAATAACTCCACTTTTTGAAGTGGCAGCTGCAACTGCACTCCAGTTAACATCTGGCATATTCACATCACCCATCAGCAATCTCTCCCTTTTCTGCCATTCTAAGTATACTTTCTATCATTTTCTTGTCCATTTCCTCCCCCTGAGAAGTCTATGCTCTAACCCTGTGCGGATTGTG
The DNA here is from genome assembly GCA_016271365.2 of Neoceratodus forsteri. NCBI lineage: Eukaryota > Metazoa > Chordata > Ceratodontiformes > Ceratodontidae > Neoceratodus > Neoceratodus forsteri. The sequence continues at coordinate 288,750,208 of CM028130.1, forward strand.
GTGCCATTGCCTGTCTCCAAATTTACCCACAGTGCTTCTTCTCCTCCCTGTTTACCCTTTTGTTCTGTTGCTTTTATTCCTTCCCCTATGTAAAGAGCTACTCCTCCTCCTCTTTTACCCTCCCTGTCCCTCCTGTAGATAGTGTATCCTGGTATGTTTACATCCCAGTCATGGTTTTGTGTGTACCATGTATGTGACTGCCATGATATCCAGATGTTCCTTCTCTATCAAGGCCACTAATTCAGGAAGCTTGTTACCCAGAGTATGGGCATTGGTACTCATTGCTCTCCATTTTTTGATGGCTTTACCTTCTGTTGCAGCATCCCCCACTGACCGTTCTACCTCGGTCTTTTTCTCATTTAGTACCCTCTTTTGTAGGGAGAGGCTGGGATTTTCCTGCTGCTTATCAGTGCCTCCCCCTTTGACTAGTTTAAAAGCTTGCCAATGAAGCATTTAAACTGATTGCTCAAAAGACTTGTTCCCTTCCTGGACAGATGCAGACCATCCTGCCAGTATAGGCTGGTGTCCCTCCAGGTAGAACCCCAGTCCCCAATGAAGCCAAAAACCTGTGTACCGCACCATTTTTTCAACCATTCATTAAACTGCATGGTGCTAATTACCCTCGCCTCCCCCATGCCTTTGACAGGCAGCACCTCTGAGAAGGATACTGTGTGTGCTACTTGTCTTAGGCCCCTCCCCAAGTACTTAGTATCCTCCTTCCCTTTCCAGCTAGTCTTTTTACCTAGCTCTTGACCCACATTCCCACCACCCTTTTCTTTAGCTTGCTCCCACCCACTCATAATCCTCCCACTTTCCCATTACCTTCCCTACTCTCCTCCTCTCCTCCTTGCACACCTCTCCTTTTTTCCACAACCACCCCACTTCCCCAAGTCTGTCCCCCAGTTTATTGACAATGATTCCTTAGCTGCTTCACCTCACACCTCTACCTTTCTTCAACCAACAATACCTCTGCTTCTACTTCTCTTGCAATTTCCCAAGACATATGATGTACAACTGTCTGGTATCATGCCTTGCTGATTAACCAATCTCAAGCAATTATCTGACAATGTCAATGACTGCTCCTTGTATTTTGTATGTTATGTTTTTTTTTAACTGCATTCTTCATTGCTGTTTTTTTTTGTTTGTTCTCCATTGTCATGTTTTCCGAACATGGGACCTTTGTAAATCAGCCCTGTCTCAAATGTGTAATCCGAAATCTTAATAAATAAATAAATAAAAATAAACACAAAATGCATTTCACAGTGTCCGATGGTCCCCCCACCCTCCAAGGCGCAACACCATCATAGAAAAAACATTTCTCTGATGCCCAGTTGTTCACTCCCACTCTCCAAGACCTGGCACCATCTAAACAAAAGGAGTTCATGGTGTTTGTGGGTTCCCCCACACACTCCAAAAACTGTAAAAACTGGAATAAAAAGAAACTTTTTTAGAAATGGGTGTCAATGACAGGTCAATGCATGGTATAACTACCATGTAGATGAAAATACTACCAGGTGAAAGCAACTAGCAGTAAATACTTCCCAGTCCTAAAACTTATCTGGACACCTGCAGGCAGCAGGAGGGTTAAAAGGATAAAGGAGGGAAGGTCATTATTTAGTAGGACTCGATACTTAAGGGTGTAAGATGGGAGATTAATTTGAAAGTATGCCAGGATAAGCAAGCATTTGGGTAGAGTGAACGCCAGGCATGACAGGGGGTAGAGTGGGACTGTATATTAGCAGAAGTGAGAGGTGGGTAGGGGAAAAACTATACACTGTAGTCCACCTTGGCACAAATGACCTGGGGGGGTTGTGGCGGAGTTAGGCTACACCCTCAGCTGTGACTGATGGACCACGTTTCTATCTCCTTATTTCCTAGCTGCCAAAACTTCTGTTGCACAACAGTTAACACTTTTCTCTTTGCTTTTCTTCTTTTCCCCCCTACCCTAGGTTGGCCACCTAGCGTAGCTCTTTACTGTCCCTACTAAACTTCCTACTAGTTCTCCCTTTTCATTCTTTTTCCATTTCCATCCATCCAGTCCCTGGAATGGTGCCAAACACCTGGAGAGGTGTTATGTAAAGTGCATAAGTGCATTTTGTGTACAAAAAAGCATGAAGGCTATTTGAGATAGCAGGAATGAATACAATTAATAAAACCTTTTTTTTTAAAAAAGGACTCAGAAGCCATATAAAACAATAATAATTTCATGATTGATACAGTTATATGAAATCCTTAAGGTATTTTCACAAATTCACACTATAAACCTGTTACTGTATAAGGTTCTATGTATAAAAGAGCTTAGTCACTGTGGATCAGAGATATAGAAAGTCAATATCTGTGGATAGATCCACTGTACCTTTAACTGAACCAGGAAATCCCCTGACACAATCACCTCCCCCCTTGGTTTTGAAACATGTCCAGACATGTAAGGGCTCAGTCAGGTGACCCTACCAAAAAAGATTTAAAAACCTTTGCACAGAGTTTACTTCAGTTCAGTCTAGTAGAGTTCAGTCTTGAGAGTAAAGGAGAGAGGTGCTACTGCAGACAAGCAGTTGAATGCAGATGAGAAGGGTCTTAGGAGCTCTAGAATCCAGGACTGTATTGTGTGAGAAACTACTGATGTTTAGTAGTGATTTTCTTTGCAATTTTTTTTGTTTTAATTTATTATTTTTTGAACTTTTGAAAAATAAATATCACACCAAGGTGTGTTTTAAACCTGTAAATTTACCTTGTCTAAAGTTTATTTCCTCACGCTGTGACAAAGTTGGCGTCAGAGTGGGATAGTACTGGTTGTCCAGAGAAACAAGGGGGAGAAAAGTACCCAGATATGAGCCCAGGTATCCAGACATAGGGGGCAAAGAGCAGGATGGCAGATCTCCAGAAATCACTGGATGCCAAATGTCTGAAGGAGGAGGAAGGCCTGCCAGGCGTGCATACCAGAGTGCAGGTGTTGAGGACTGGAGAGGATCTTCTACCTGGCCTGGAGTTCAGAGGGACAAAGAAGGAGAAGACAGTGATGGAGATGACGATGGGTGCAGGAACTGGAGAGGATGAGGAGGAGGAACCACTGTATGAGGACCCACCACCTGAAGACATCAGTAACTTGTTGAAATGGTTGGTGGTTAAGCAACTGGATATGAAGATACAAAGAGAGTAGGGATGGAGACGCCAGGACCAGAGGTGGGCGGACACCTTGTGAGCTCTCCAACTGACTGGACAAGGACCACAAGGGGCAGGACCACCAGGTAATAATCCAAAAGACATTACATTGACTAAAATGGCAGCAACTGATGATGTAGAAACATATTTAACTACGTTTGAGAAGGTTGCCTGAGCCTGTGGGTGGGATGAGAGACATTGGGTAGTACACCTTGCTCTGTACCTTACTGGGCAGGCACAGTTTGCATACAGCAGTATGGAGATCAGGCATGCTGAAAATTATGACCTGGTAAAAAAGGAGATTCTGAAAAGATATATAAATGCAGAGACTTACAGGCAGAAGTTTCACTCCCTTAAACACTATCAGAACAATTCCCTTAGGCAAACCTTTACCAGGCTAAGGGCACTATGTTTAAAATGGCTACAGCCTGAGGGGAAGTCTGTCATAGACATTATTGAGACTTTAGTAGTTGAACAATATCTCCAAATATTGCCCACTGAAATACAAATATGAGTGAGGGAACATCACCCAGAGACAGCCGAGTTAGCCATAACTTTGGCGGAAGACTTTTTATCTGCACGGCATTCCCTGAGAAAAGGTTATAGAACTGACCCCATTGCACCTGCACCCCCCAAACAGTGAAAGGCCCTGTTGTTAATCGAGCCCCCAATGAATATACTCATAGAACAGAGGGGAGACCGAATCAAGAAGCCAGACCTTATAATCCAGACCCCCTCTGCTGGAATTGTCAGGGTAAAGGACACCTTGCTAGGTTTTGTATCTGATGTAGAGCTGATGCCACCAATTTGTCCTAGCTGAATGATGGTTACTTTGTGAGAGACATTTGTATTAACAATCAAACTGTGTTGGGTCTGATTGATTCTGGCACTAAGAATACTTTGATGTGTCCACAATTGGTGACTGATATGCAACCAGGAGGGCCAGACATGAGAACTGTATGTGTCCATGGGGACAAGCACCACTACCCAAATGCTGCAATAGTGGTGGATGTTGAAGGACAGAACCAGGTGGTCACAGCAGGACTGGTGCCCAATCTACCAGTGCTTATGGTTATAGGTCATGATTTCCCAAGCTTTCCAACATTGATAACTGAGCAAGGGATAGTCACAGCCGTGACTACCAGGGCCCAATACCGGAAAGAGTGGACTTTGGGAGAAACCTTCCCTTTTGAAGGAGATGTTATTGAGGACCATGGTAAGGATAGAAAACCCTTGAACCAGAAGAAAAAACAGCAAAAAATAATGGAACCAGTCTGTAAATGGACTTCCTGAAACAAAAATCCAGGCTATGTTTAATAGCATTGATATAGCTGCTGAACAGAAATGTGATGTTTCTTTAAAACCTTTTTTTCCACAGGTTGGACAGGAACTGTCAAAAGGTGGCCCTTGTGATTATAATGAAAAATTAAATGCTGTACAGATTATGTAACACTCTAGACACTGGAGAAAGTGTCAAACAGTTATTGGTGGCTGAAAAGTATAGAGAGCCAATAATATTTTTAGGGCATGATCTCCCATGGGCTGGCCATGCAGGGTGGGATCGCACCTGAAGCACATTCTACAAAGATTTTTTTGGCCAGGGCTATATGATCAAATAGCCAGGTATTGCCAAACATGTAAAGAGTGCCAACAAGTGGCCCAGATAGGCAAAAAGTGCCCCTTATGCCCCTACCCTCGGTTACTTACCCTTTCGAAAGAATAGTTATAGACATTGTGGTACCCCTTTAAAAAGTTCTAAAGGGAACCAATTCAACTTGGTGATATGTGTATATACCATGAAATACCCAGAGGCCATACCAATGTGTACAGTTACTACACCAAGGATAGCCGAGGAGTTGGTTAAGGTGTTTAGTCACCTGGGCATCCCAAAAGAGATACTTACTGACAGGGGCACAAACTTCAATGCAGCCTTGTTAAAGGAGCTCTACAAGTTACTGGGGATAGTGGCTGTTCGAACCTCCCCTTATCATCCCAAGTCAGACGGACTAACGGAGTGGTTCAATCAAACACTGAAGCAAATGCTCCATAAGTTTGTGCATGAAGAAGGGAGGAACTGGGATATCTTTTTGGCATTTCTTTTGTTTGCCTATAGGGAAGTGCCCCAGGCCTCGACAGGTTATTCCCCATTCTCAATGTTATATGGGTGCAATCTCCAATGCCCATTAGATGTAGTTAAAGAATTTTGGGAAGAAAGGACTGATGCGCGACATTTAAACATTGTTGAATATATGGGACAGTTGCAAAAGAGGTTGATCACTTATACCACCAAGACCCATCAAAGCTGTGTGGAGGCACAAAAGATCCAGAAGGAACAATATGACCTGAAGGTGGGAGACAAGACATTTAACCCAGGGGAGAAGGTGTTATTATTGTTGCCTTCCTCAGAGCAGAAATTGTTAATGCAGTGGCAAGGGCCATATACTGTAGTACATCAGGCAGGCACCATCACGTACGAGACGGAGACTCCAGAGAAGCGTATGGGTAGAACGATTTACCATACCAACTTGCTGAAAAAGTGGCATGAGAAACCGGAAAAGAAGTCATCAGTACACCTGGGTATGACAGTGATGTCAGAAAGGGAATCTGAACTGGATACTGCCTATAAGAGATTGGAGAGTCATGAGGGACACAATGATATAAAAATAAACCCTGCACTGTCAGACACCCAAAGAAAGGAAGTAGAGAGTCTGATCAATTCTTTTCTGATGACCTTCACAAGTGTGCCAGGAAGGGCGATAGGGTTAAAACACTGTATTAGGACTAAATCCCCTCCCATCAGGCAGAAGCCTTATGGGCTACCTGAAAGAGTCAGGGTAGAAGTCAAGAAAGAAATTGACAAGATGAGACAGTTGGGGATCATAACACCGTCCACTACTGCTTGGGGGTCACCAATAGTGGTTGTCTCAAAGAAAGAGGGTGGAATCCACCTTTCTTTAGATTTTTGAAGGTTGAATCAAGTGTCCCAGTTCGATGCATATCCCATGTCCCGCATTGATGACATCATAGACCACATAGGGAATGCAGGATACATCACAACATTGGATCTGATCAAGGGGTATTGGCAGATTCCATTAGACCCGTAGGCAAGAGGAAAAAAACACCTTTAGTACCCCTATGGGGTTGTATGAATTTATTACAATGCCATTTGGGTTGCATGGTGCTCCAACTATGTTTCAGCAGTACATGGACTGTATACTGGCACCACATACTAGATACTGTTCAGCCTACTTGGATGATGTGGTGGTATACAGTCCTACCTGGCGTATACATATGGCACACTTGGCTGAAGTGGTTAAATCAATAAAAACAGCAGGGCTTACCATTAACCCCCCAAAATTTGCAGTTGTCATGACCGAGACCCACTATCTAGGCTTTCTATTAGGTAATGGGCAAGTCAAGCCCAAAATAGATAAGCTGCAAGCAGTGGCGATGTGCCCCATCCCCACTACAAAGAAATATGTGAGCTCATTTTTATGGTTTGCAGGGTATTACCAATGTGTTATCCCAAACTTTGCATTGATTGCTACACCACTGACAGCTCTGACAAAGAAACGGTGTGGCAACATGGTACAGTGGGACCCTAAGTGTGATGAGGCCTTTCAAACCATTAAAGCTGCCCTTTGTTCATCCCCTGTATTAAAGAGTCTTAATTTTGAGATGGACTGCGAGGTACATACGGATGCCTCGGAGACAGGAATAGGGGCAGTGTTGAGCCAAACAATTGGTGGTGAAGAACACCCAGTTTTTACATATCAAGATAACTATACGAAAGGGAGCAAAAGTACTCCACTGTAGAGAAGGAGGTTTGGGCAGCTAAATGGGCAATAGAAGCCTTAAGATTTTATTTGTGGGGAGCCAAATTCACCTTAGTTACTGATCATTATCCTTTATGTTGGATCCATCAAATGAAGGATAAGAATGCTAGAATAATGAGATGGTATTTGGCCCTTCAGCCATATAGTTTTGTGGTGTGACATAGATCTGGAACCTTACACAAGCATGCTGATTTCCTGTCCCATCATGGAGCAATGAATGAGGAGTTATGAAACAGAATGTGAAAACTGTTACGTTTAGTCTTAGGATACTAGGCAGTATCTGTGTGAACTAAGCCCCAGGGTATGTATTTAAGAAGGATATCTGTATAGTGAAATTTTGTCACCCTTTGTTTGTTTATGATTATGGGACCCTGGGGTGAAGCTCTCATAGTAGGTGAGAGAAAGTCTCAACCAATCCCCATTCTACTGTACTGTTTTGGTAGAATATTTATGACACAGAGGGTTCTTGAAAAAAGAGTATAGTTTTGTGAACTGATTTTTTTCTTAAGGAGGGAGGTGTGTGGTGGAGTTAGGCTACACCCTCAGCTGTGACTGATGAACCATTTTTCTATTTCCTTATTTTCTAGCTACCAAAACTTCTGTTGCACAACAATTTAATGCTTTTCTCTTTTTGCTTTTCTTCTCCCCCCCCCAGCGTAGGTTGACCACCTAGTGTAGCTCTTTACTGTCCCTACTAAACTTCCTACTAGTTCTCTCCTTTCATTCTTTTTCCATTTCTATCTATCCAGTCCCTGGAATGGTGCCAAACACCTGGATGGGTGTTGTGTAAAGCACATAAGTGCATTTTTTGTACAAGAAAGCATGAAGGCTATTTGAGATAGCAGGAATAAATACAATTAATAAAACCTTTTTTTTTTTTAAAAAAGGACTCAGAAGCCATATAAAACAATAATAATTTCATGATTAATACAGTTATAAGAAATCCTTAAGGTATTTTCATAAATTCACACTATAAACCTGTTACTGTATAAGGTTCTATGCATAAAGAAGCTTAGTCACTGTGGATCAGAGATATAGAAAGTCAGTATCTGTGGATATATACACTGTACCTTTAACTGAACCAGGAAATCCTCTGACACAATCCTTCCCCCCCCCCCTTGGTTTTGAAACATGTCCAGACATGTAAGGGCTCAGTCAGGTGACCCTACCAAAAAGATAGAAAAACCTTTGCACAGAGTTTACTTCAGTGCAGTCTAGTAGAGTTCAGTCTTGAGCGTGAAGGAGAGAGATGCTACTGCAGACAAGCAGTTGAATGCAGATGAGAAGGGTCTTAGGAGCTCTAGAATCCAGGACTGTATTGTGTGAGAAAATACTGACGTTAAGTAGTGATTTTCTTTGCAATTCTTTTGTTTTCATTTATTATTTTTTGAACTTTTGAAAAATAAATATCACACCAAGGTGTGTTTTAAACCTGTAAATTTGCCTTGTCTGAAGTTTATTCCCTCACGCTGGGACAGGGGTGAAGGAGAAAAGTTTCATGACAATGTCAGGTTATTGGAGAAACTATGCAGTATGGTGGTAAGGTCAATAGCTCAGAAATCCTACCTAGACAACACCCTATCTACGAAAAAGTACCTCCTCATCTCTCTCCAGAATCTTCCCAACTCCAGCCATAGTCCATGCTCCCTCATCCCCCTTTATCTTGAAAATTCTGTCTGAACTGGTCTTGATTATACTGTTCATATATTTAAAGGTCTCTATCATATCCACCCTATCGCTTTTGTCCTACAGCAAATACATATTCAGTCCCTCAGCCCCTTCTGGTATGGGTCACTAAAAAATACCACCAACAGTTTAATCTGGTTCAAGGTCAGTTGACATTCATCTGTATCCCCTTCCCCTGAATTGTGCCTGAAAATAGGCAAGATTTGTCTAGTGCACTTACCCAGTCAAAAAAAACTAAACTAAAAAATAAATAAATAAATGGTTTGTCTTCCATACCCAGGATCATCCTTCTTGCTCTACACTGGACCTCCCCGAGTAACATAACATCCTTCCTTAGTGTAACCCCTCTGTCATTGCAGGAAGCTACTAAATGATGCTTTTAAGACACCAAGAGAGTGTGCACGTTGGCTGGCCATGTGCGTGTGGGTTGTTAGGATTTTTCACACCTATTGGCATGAGAAGAGTGTCAGTAGTCAGTTGGGAGTTGAGAGTCATGGAAGAGTGTGTGTGAGGGAGCAGTTTGGTGGTTAAGTGTGACATCGGGTAGCCCAGCATGTCGAGGCCAGTGAGGCCTGTGGAAGGAGGTGAGAGATAGCCCCTTCCCAAAATATGGCAGAATTAGCAAGTATCCCATCACCCATTGGTGGGGTAGGAGCTTTTGTAGGGCAGCAATCCTGAAGGGAGTCAGGAGGAGAGAATCGTCTCCTCAGCTTGGCAAGAAAGATGGTGGTTGCCAGAAGGATCCCAGATATTCAGGTGGCAGCTGGACCGATCGAAGGGTTCAAAGTGGCAGATTTTACCCTTGTTGCCCTCTTATGTCCACCATGTAAAGACTGTCCAAACTGTTTGTTTTGCCTGCTGTATTGCCGTTTGAAAGATAGGCCCTCCTCCCCGATGTCCTCTTGTTTGGGCCAGGTGCAGGAAAGCCTTACAGACTGCACATGTAACTAGGGAATATTTACAAACTGGTTCATGCTTCCCCCTGACTTTGAGATATACCACAAAGTGGAAGTGATTTCTACCCACCCCACTGGTGGCAATTATCTAGTTCCTCTAGTATAAAGCTTAGCAAGTGGGAGTAAGTTTCCTCCATGCTTCTCGATGACAGGGAAATGCAGTCAGCTGGAAGGCAGCAAGATATTAACAGAGCATAGAATTGGGAATCAGCAATGAACTAACCCACTGCTATTGGTTAAAAGTTAGCCTTGTGTATGTTGTGTTTAAGCTGCAAGTAACAGAGGGTTGGAGGTTCAAATCCCCCTTCCGGAAAAAAGAATGTGCCACAACAAGAATGTTGTAGTTTAAATGTCTGAGCTCATAAGAAGTGCACTATGTAAATATGTTTACGTTGAGGAAAAGATGGCTTGAGCATTTTAATGAAAAATAAATGGTTTGCCAGTTTGCATCCAACTTTGGAGTGGAAGTCAAATCTTTTAAAGGAATTGCATGTGTGTGGTCTGCTAACCCCATGTTTTTCAGGACTGTGGAAATCAACTGGACAGTGAGCTCTGAGCTGCAGTGTGGAGCTTGTTTCTGTGTCGGTGGTCTCCAGCTGCCAAACGTTGAACCCAAATCATCATAAGGTCAGTAACCACCTATATATGCTGCTTACAGTATTAGAGGACCCGCAAGGTCAGACTCCCTCCCTCCCTATCTGAGGCTGAATTCTATCAAAACTCCTAGACATGAGGGGTGGGGGTGAAGGTCTGCCTTGTTTTACCAGACAGGTCAATGTGTGAGATGTTGCCAGGTTTAAAATCCTATTTTTCCCCACAGACTGGCGTTCAGTGTTTAAAGTAGACTGTATATGGCAGCCAAAGCAGTTGTGAGTAGAGAAGAGGTGGTAGAGTGGTTACATTAGGAAAGGGCACCAGTACTGCACACAGTACTCCGTGTACTCCTCACCCAGTGATCTGTACAGTGGCATGATCACCTCCACTCTCAAGGAGGAGATACCACTAGTAATACAGCCCAGCATATTATTGACTTTAGCTGATGCTTTTCTGTACGGTACCAAGTGATTCATTTGCTCTGTTATTAAGGCCCCATGAACATTTTCCTCTACAGTAGTTGTTATCTGCACCACTCCCAACTGATAATACCTCTTCTGTTCAGGTTCTGCGTGGGTTCATTGCTCCAGAGTGCAAGACTTTGCACTTCTTCGCATTGAACTCCATCTGCCATGTATCTGACATTTAGGCAGAACATCCTGCAACCCGTCACTCTACTATGTCATCACCCACTGCCCCGATCTTAGTGTCAGCCACAAAAAACATAATCTTGCTCTTACTGCCATGCGAGATGTCAGTTGTTAAAATGCCAAATAATACTGGGTCTACTACTGAGCCATGCAGGATTCAGCTTGTTGCAGCCCTTGTAGACGAGAGTTCCCCTCCCACCACCACCATTTGCTGCCTCCCATGCAACCAGTTTGTGATCCAGTTCACCATCTTTTTCCCTGCTACCCAATATTACACCTTCTTAATCAGTCTCACATGTGGCATTGAATTTCCTACTCCCCTGTCCTTTCTACACACCCTGTACCCAGGAATTGTCAAACCCCAATCCCGATGTTGGTTGACCCATGTCTCCGTGATGGCCATGACATCCACCTTCCCTATGCTTAAGACAGCGTGTAGCTCAGCTACCTTATTACACAGGCTCCTTGCATTTAGGGAGACTACCCTCCACCAGCTCTTGCATTCTCCATGCCACCCACATCCGACTGTGTGTCGTTCACCCTTCCCCCTGATCTCCTTAAATATAGGGTCCCCTAACACCAGTTTGTCCACCCCCTCCTCCCCTTCTTTTGTCTGTATCTGCTTGCTGCCCCCGCTGGAGTATATGCCTTTCCCTGCCCAGCAGCACTCAGACCCCCCTGCATTTTCCTCCACCCATTCCATCTTACCCCTTGCCTACTGCTCCTCTCCCCTTGACTGATGCAGCCTCCACCCCTCCCCAAGTCTGATGCACCATCTATGATCCCCACTGCCCTGCCAAGTGCCCCTCCAACTCACTCTTTGCTTTCCCCCCAACTTTTTCCCCCTTTCCTATCTCTCCCTACCCTTCCTCTTTCTCTTGAGCCCTTCCCCCATCAGGACTCATGACCCCAGTATTCTCCATGCCCTGTCACCTGCCCCACTTCTGGTAGTACCATCCTCTCATATAAGGCTCCACCACAAGTAATTCACTTCCAGGTGTCCAATAGCCCAACAATGCCTTAAAATACCATGACCCAACCCATCAAAAAGGTTAACCAGTTGGAAAATTGCCATAGGGTACATGTCCCTCACAAGCCCTCCCATATCAGATGCAATCAAGTAATATGTGGAGAGTATCTTACCAGGATAACGTGGAGTCAGAAGCAGGAATCTTGAATGGACGACGTCCATCAATACTGTAAAATAAAATATAGAAATGGAGTCATAAAGGATCCGTAGTTCTTGGTGAATTAAGAAGACAGAACATGTCCACAATACAGTAATACTTATCTGATGGGGCAGGAGTCCTCATCCTTTCAGGCATGTGAAAGACAAACAAAAATAGGTTAATGTGAAGAAGATACAGTAATGAAATAAGAAACTGAGAGTGGCTAGATACTGCTGATGTATAGGACTATTTTTGAATGCAATGGTGCATAAGATAAAAAGTTACTGCTGAAGCCAAGTATAATAATAGAGGTATAGAGAATTAAAAATTAGTTAACAGATAGTAGAAGAGAAAGTGTTGTTAGTGGAGAGGATTAGAAAGACCAGTGCTCTCCACCTAGATCACCTATTTTCCAATAACTAAAAGTAGTATCGCAGGTGGGATAGGAAGTACAGTATTCCTTTTGGATCACTGGCCCAGTGTTGTTTGGGCAATCAGTTAAGTTCATTCACTGGCCCTTTTAATGGAGTCCCTTCTTTCAACCTCTTCTGTAAATGAATCATCTAGTTCACTTTGACTGTCAAATTGTCCCAACATGCACCTTGATAACATGCGCTATCCCGAATTTAGCACACTAATACAGTATGGTTGAGGGTTGATTTTTTTCAACAGAGATCAAAATACTGAAAAAAAAAACACAGCAACATTTTCTAAACATGTCTGTCAGCGGGTGCCTTAAGCACCATTCTTACTACCAGTTATTAATACAGGTTGTATGAAGAGTAGCCCAATATCTTTGTCCACCCTCCTATACCCTTCACCATCACGCATAATGCATTCCCATATGTCTGTGGACTCCCTTACCACCATACGAGACCCAACACCATCAAATTAAAATAATTCTGTGTTTCCCCCTTCTATCTGATACCTGGCACCATCACACGAAACCATTCCCTGCTGGTCAGGCCCCCCCACCGTTAAACACCCAGAAACTTCAAAGAAAAAGCATTCCCTGGTATCCAGTGGCTCTCCTCACCCTCTGATATCTGGGACCATAACACAGCATGGATTCACACAATAAGCATTCCCTGTTGTCCATCAGCCCCTCTCCCCACTCCTTGGTCTTGGACAGTGGGGTGGAACCCACAGACACCATGTAATGCTATTTGTTTGATGGTTCGAGATCACAGGTGGTGGGGGTGGAACCCACAGCTCCAGTGAATGCTTTTTCTATTATGGTGCCATGTCTTGGAGGGTGGGATGGAATCCACGTGCACCAGGGAAATTTATTTCTGTGATGGTGCTATGTCTCTGTGGGTGGGGTGGAACCACCTGCACCTGTCGCTAGTTGTGACTTACTCTACCACATACCAACAAAGCTCGTATGAGCAGCACCTCTGTAACAAGACTGGTTCTCTCGCTCTACAAATGTTTGTAAATACATGTGATTGTCTTTTACTACAACTTGAAACTGTGTGATGTAACAATGAATCTGTAATGTAATGTATTTGTCCTCAATATGACGAGGTACCTTTGGAAATTAGCCGCTGGCTCAAAGGTTGTAAACTGATGTACAAATAAATAAACCAACGATCACAATGCAATGCTGCTTGGTACATGGCAATGGGTCTCATAGGGTATATCACACAGACACCAGTAAATGCTGTTTGTGTGGTGGTGCTGGGTGTTGAAACACATGGTATCATCAAACAAACAGTATTAATGGGTGTCTGGGTGCTGCCTACCAGCCACCGAGACACGGCACCATCACACAAATAGCATTGCCTAATGTAGATGGGTTCCACCCAACCCTCAGTGACATGCCACAATTACACAAAATGCATTCCATGGTGACGTGGGTTCACCCGACCCTCCAAAATCAAGCACCATCATGGAAGAAACTCACTTTGTCCCATCAAACGAAAAGCACTTCCTGATGTCCAGTGGCCTCACCATGCCCTCCCAAACCAGTCACTGCCACAATAAATGCATTCCCTGTTGTCCGGTTGTACCCCAATTCCCTCGTATACCAGGCACAACAACATTTAAAGTATAGAACTAACATTGACTAGTGAATAAAATGATGTTCAAAAATCTCTGAAAACTAACCAGAACTCTAGGAGACAGATGTGCTTGTCATTCAGTAAGATGTCCGATCAGTAGCTTTCCTGCAGGAAAACACAAAGTGATATAATAATAAAAACATCCCCTCCCATATCAGGTGTCACCTCCAGTTAAACTTGCCCTGATGTACAATGCCAACCCACAAAAAGCCACATATAGTCCAAGAATAAATATTTGTGATTTATTTGACTGTAAAATATCTTGTTGGTGCCCTGTAGTCTGTCTGTCTCTCTCTCTCTCTCTCTTTCTTTCTCTCTCTTTCTCACTCCACTCTGGGCAGCAGAAGTCAAAGGTTTAATTTGCCAGTCTGCTCTTGCCCTGTCTGTACACACACAGCCACAATGAGGTCAAGAACACACTTTATTTGTGATTTCTGTGACTATAAAAATGTCTTTTTGGCCAGAAGTAAATAGCCTCTCTCCATTCAGCATGGCACATCAGAAATGTATTTTGCCAGCCTACCCTTGGCCTGTCTGTACACACTGTGACAGAAAAACTTCATTTGTCCCATCAAACAAAAAGCACTTCCTGGTGTCCAATGGCCTCCCCATACCATCACAAACCAGGCACTGCCACAGTAACCACATTCCCTGTTGTTCGATTGTACCCCCATTCCTTCCCATACCATACGCAATAACATGAAATACATAGAACTAACCTTTACAAGTGAATAAACTGATGTTCAAAAATCTCTGAAAACTTGGATCAGGACTCTTTGAGACAGATATTCTTGTCGATCAGCAAGGATGTCCGATCAGGAGCTTTCCTGCAGGAAGACACATTAATATGATAGTAAAAACAGCCCATCCCATATCAGGTGCCACCACAAGTTAAGCATTCCCTGATGTATAATGTCAACACCCACAACCCCCCCAATCAGGCCCCACCACAAAAAGAAAAAAAAATCATTCTCTGTTGTCAAGTGGTCCCCCAATTCACTCACATACCAGGCAGCACCCCAGGTTAAGCAAGCCCTGGTGTCCAATATCCACACACAAGCTCTCCCATATCAGTCCCCACCACCAAAAATGCATTCCACATTGTTCAGTGGTCCCCCAATTCCTTCCTATATCAGGCCCCACAACAATATAAGCATTCCCTGGTGTCCATTGGCCACCCACAACCCCCAGCCATATCAGGCCCCACCACCAAAAACAAATTCCCTCATGTCCAAAGGTGCCCCAATCCCATCCCATTACAGGCAGCACCCCAGGTTAAGCAATCCCTGTTGACCAGTAGCCCCCCTAAAAAGCCCTCCCATATCAGGCACCACCACCACCAAAAATGCATTCCACATTGTTCAATGGCCCCCCAATTCCCTCCCATATCAGGTGCTACAAGTTAAGCATTCTCTTGTGTCCAGTTGCCCCCCACAAGCCCTCCCATATCAGACCCCACCACAAAAAACACATTCCCTGTTGTCCAGTGGTTACCCAATTCCTTCCTCTACCAGGCGCCACAATCAACAACAAATCAGCTGAGTAACAGGCACTCTTGGCAGTGTGGAGGGTGGATATTGGGGCTGTCACAGAAATGTGGGCAACCGAGCACCGGGACTGGGATCTGGCAATTCCAGGGTACAAATTATACAGGAAGGACCGTGAGGAGGGGAAGGGGGTGGGGTGGCAATCTATGTGAGTGACATGATCAAATGTACAAGGGACGAGGGGGAGGAAAGGAGAACAGAGGTAATCTGACTGCAGCTCCTAGACTCAAGGGGTAGGAAACTGAAGTTTGGGGTGATATACAGGTCGCCGTCCCAGTCTGAAGAGCTTGACAGGGAATTAGCAGGATAAATCAGAAAGGTATGTAGAAAAGGGAAGGTGGTCATCATGGGGGATTTCAACTTGCCGGGGGTTGACTGGAGCATTCCAATCATCTCCAGTGCTAGGGAGCAAGTGCTCTTGGATGCGATACAGGAGGGTCTCCTGATGCAGTTGGTTAGTGGACCTACTAGGCTAAAGAACACTTTAGATGTGGTATTGTTGAATAGGGAGGCAGTAAGGGAAATAAGGGTGGAGGACCCACTAGCTGACAGTGATCACCAAACGGTGTGGTTTAATATCATGATGTGCAGGGAGCCACAGAACTCAGTAACCCGAGTGGTAAACTTCGGGGGGGGGGTGGACATTGGGAGGATGCGGGAAGTACTGAAAGGGAAACTGGAGGGCATAAGACAGGAGATGGACGCAGAGCAGAAATGGAACATTATTAAATGGGGGATTACAGAGGCACCGGAAGCCTGCACCATGACACAGAGTAAGAAGAGCACAGCAAGGAAACCATGCTGGTTGAACAGCAAGGTATTGGAGGTGGTGAGGGCAACACGAGAGGTGCACCAGAGGTATAAGAGGATGGGGAAGGAAGAGGACAGGGAGGAGTATGCAACATGGTTCAGGGAGGTGACCAGAAAAGTGAGAGAAGCCAAGGCCCAGATGAAGCTGAGATTAGCACAGGGAATTGGGGGGAGACTTTTTCAGATACATCAGGGAGAAAAGGAAGCACCAGGAGATATAGTGAGGATAACAAAAAGGGTGGACGGTGGACAGAAAAGGGGGAGGAACAGGCAAAAGCACTGAATGAATACTTTTGCTCAGTGTACACGGAAGAAAAGGGGGGACTGCTACCACCATGGGCTGGGAGGGTGGTGACGGGGGGAGAGGAAGTGACAGATGGAAGGATTGATGGAAGTAGAGTCCTAGAGGGAATAAGGGCACTGAGGGTAGACAAGGCACCAGGGCAGGATGGTATCCATCCCAGGGTGCTGAGCGAGATGGTGGAGGTGTTGGCAGAGCTGCTGGTGGATCTGTACAGCACCTCACTGGAGTCAGGATGTGTGCCACTGGACTGGAGGATGGCACATGAAGTGCAGTTACACAAGAGCGGACCAAGGGATGAATTGAGTAATTATTGTCTGGTAAGTCTCACCTCCATAGTGTGCAAACTCATCGAAGCGATACTAAAGGAAAGACTGGTGTCATACCTGGAGGACAATGGCCTCCAGGATGTGAGGCAGCATGGGTTTATTTCAGGGAAGTCCTGTCAAACCAACCTGATACAATATTATGACTGGGTGATAGGTGTGCTGGATAAGGGTCATACGGTGGATGTTCTTTACTTGGACTTCAGCAAGGCCTTCGATTCTAGCCTCATGGGTGACTTGGGGAGAAGCTAACTAGTGTAGGGGTAGGGGCAAAAATGACAAACTGGATTACAAGTTGGCTAAGTGGGAGGCTGCAATGGGTGGTGGTGGGAGGGGAGCTCTCAACTCCAAAGCCAGTGACAAGCGGGGTGCCACAGGGCTCTGTGCTGGGACCAGTACTATTTGGGATCTTCATATCAGACATTGCACACAGGGTGGTGAGCAAGGTAAGTCTGTTCACAGACAACAACAAAATGAGAGCAGTGGTAGATGGAGGGAAGGGATAGAAGCAGCTGAAGGGGGACCTAAGCAAGCTAGATGAGTGGTCAGAGAGTTGGCAGCTGGGGTTCAATGCAAAGAAGTGTAATGTTATGCACTTCAGGGTGAAGAACCCAAGGACAGAATACTGGCTGGGGGTGTGGGGTTAAGCTGGGGATCACTGAGGAGGAGAAGGACCTGGGGGTAATGGTAACAGGGACCATGAACAATACTACCCAGTGCAGGAGAGCAGCTGCAAAAGCAAACAAAATGCTGGGGTGCATAGCGAGGGGGGTTTCATCCAGGTGAAGAGTGGTGATCTTGCCCCTCTACAGGTTGCTGGTAAGGCTGCACTTGGAGTATTGTGTGCAGTTTTGGATGCCATACCTAAATTGTGATATCAAGCTACCGAAGGGGTGCAGAGGAGGGCAATGAAGATGATATGTGGAATGGAGAGGAGAGATTATGAGAGCAGACTGGGAGACCTGAATATGTACACTCTGGAGGATGGAAGGGATGGGGGGACATGATAGAGACATTCAAGTATCTGAGGGGAATCACTAAAGATGGGGCAGATGGGGTCTTTAAGCTAAGGAGAGGGAGGGACACCAGGGGGCATGGGCTAAGAACAGAGGGGGAAGATTTAGGAGGGAAATGAGGAGACACTATTTCATGGAGAGGGCGGTAGCAAAATGGAATGCACTACCAGAATGGGTGGTATCATGTAAACCTGTGAACAGCTTCAAAAGGGCATGGGACAGGGAGTAGGGAAGAGTGAGGGTGGGGGAGGTGGGTGTGGCAGTGGGATGACAAAGGGGAAGGGGTGGGGCAGCTGCAAACTAGGGTTGCTAGCTGCACACTCGAGCAGGTGTAGATAGACTGGGTGGTCTGTTTCTGCTGGCAAATTCGTATGTGTGTATGTTCGTATGTAAGTTAAGCATTCCCTGGTGTCCAATGCCTCCCACAAGCCCTCCCAAACCAGGTTCAACCACCAAAAAAACATTCTCTGTTGTTCAGTGGTCCCCTAATTCACTCCCATACCAGGGGGAACTCCACTGAGTCTTGGAATAAACTTTATTTCTGTAACTGTACAAATGTATCTTTGGATCCCAATAGTCTCTCTCGCTCTCCAGTCTGGATTGCACAAGTCAAATATTTATTTTACCAGCCTGCCATTGCCTGGACTGTACACAAAAAGCCACATTTAGTCCAAGCAAAAACTTTATTTGTGATTTATGTGACTGTAAAATATCTCTCTGGTGGCCCGTAGTATCTCCCCCTCCATATGGCACGCGTCAAAGGATTATTTTGCTAGTCTTCTCTTGCCCCATCTGTACACACATACAGTCACACTGAGGCCAGGAATACACTTTATTTGATTTCTGTGACTGTAAAAATGTCTTTTTGGTCCCCAATAGCCTCTCTCTCTCTCTCTCTCTCTCTCTCTCTCTCTCTCCCTCCTCTCTCTCTCTCTCTCTCTTTCTCTCTCACTTTGTATTACACAAGTCAAAGATTTATTTTACCAGTCTGCCATTGCCTGGCCTGTACACAAAAAGCCACATATAGTCCAAGAATAAACTTTATTTGTGATTTATGTGACTGTAAAATATCTCTTTAGCACCCTGTAGTCTCTCCCTCATCAATAATATCTCCCCTCTTTATGCCATTCTAAGGATGCCTCCTATCATTTCTTTGTCCATTTCCTCCCCTTGAGATAGGGGTCTGTATACAAACTCCTGTGCAGATTGTGGTGCCATTTCCGGTCTCCAAGGTGACCCACAGTGCTTCCTCTCCTCCCTGTTTACCCTTTAGTTCCATTGCTTTGATCCCTTCCCTTATGTAGAGAGCTATACCTTCTCTTCTTTTACCCGCCCTGTCCCTCCTGTAGATTGAGTACAAGAAGAGCATTCTGTGGTGTCTCTGGCCACCACACAAGCACTCCCCGGACATTAGGGAATGTGGTTTGTGGGAAGGTTTCAGGTATTGCAACACCCAGCACTATTCAACAAACAGCATTACCTAGTGTCCAGTGACTGCCCACCACCCTCCACGACCCGGCACCACCAAACAAACAGCATTGCCTTGTGTAAGTGGTTTCTGCTGAACTATCTAAGACATGACACCATTGCACAAAATGCATTCCCAGGTAAACGTGGGTTCCACCACACTCTCAGTTACATAACACCATCAAAGAAACAGGATTCCATGATGTATGTGTGTTCATTTTTCTGTGATGGTGCCATGTATCTGAGGGTGCGGTGGACCCCACGGATACTAGAGAATGCATTTTGCGTTATAGTGCCAGGTGTTTGAAGGTGAGTGTGAACCCACAGACACTGGAGAATCAGTGTTGTGGGGGGGGGGGTGTCAGACACCCAGCGCCATCACATATAAACCGGTATACAATAGCAAGAAAGAATGCTGGGCTGTGATTGATCAGTCTGGGACTGGACCTGTGATGTTATCTCACTACAACATCATGGCTCTAGTCCCAGCACATAGATGACCGATTCAGCCATTAACAAAATCACTCCATAGTGATCCCTGCACAGAAACCTGCTTCCCCACTCACAAACCACACTCCGTATTGCCGGCTCCTTTAATATTAAAATGAAAAAAGTCCCTCCCACCAAGTCATCCAGCACATAAAGCTTACACAATAAATGTAAAACTATGGAAAATGTGAAAATATCTTGGTCATTTCTTATCCAAACCCACCATCTTCAGTTATCCATGGAGATCGTAACTGCCGGTCGCGTGGTTCACTGACATAACTGAATAGTGCTTTACCATACTATAATGACCAGATACAGGCACTGACCGCATGAACACTTCAGTACCCCATATGTGTATGCGGTTCTGGGCATCAGATGACATGAACAGCCAAGTGGAATAACAGAATAGCAGGTAAATCACTATGGGGTTATGACCGGAAAATATCAATTGGCATTTTCAGCACCTTTTAGTGCATGTTAATGCCTCCTGATGTTACCCAGTCATATCCGAATAGTGCTTTACCATACTATAGTGACCAGAGATTTGCACTGACCTCATGAACACTTGAGTACCTCATATGTGTATGCTGTTCTGGGTGTCAGCTGACATGAACAGTCAAGTGTAACAACAGAATAGCAGGTAAATGATTATAGGGGTTATGACGGGATAACATCAGTCGGCATTTTCACCAGCCTTTAGTGTGTGTTAATGCCTCCTGATGTTACCCAGTCATACCCAAATAGTGCTTTACCGTACTATAATGGCCCACAACTTGCACTGATATTGTGAACACTTAAGTACCGCAGATGTGTATGCGGTTCTGGGCATCGGCTGACATGAACAGCCAAGTAGAATAACAGAATAGCAGTTAAATGACTATGGGGTTATGACCAGATAAGATCAGGAGGCATTCTCACCACCATTTAGTGTGTGTTAATGCCTCCTGATGTAACCCAGTCATATCTGAATTGTGCTTTACCATACTATAATGACCAGAGACATGCACTGACCTCATGAACACTTGAGTACCACATATTTGTATGTTGTTGTGGGTGTCGGGTGACATGAAGAGCCAAGTGGAATAACAGAATAGCAGGTAAATAACTATGAGGTTATGTCCCGATAACATCAATCAGCATTTTCACCACCCTGTTTTGTGTGTTAATGCCTCCTAATGTTACCCGGTCATAACCGAATGGTGCTTTACCATACTATAATGACCATATAGTTGCACTGACCTCATGAACACTTGAGTACCACTTATGCGATGTGGTTTGGGCTTCTGCTTACATTTTTAAATTAATTTCTATTTTTTATACTTGTAGGCTGGATGAGCAGGACTGCCCTTTTTCACCAGCGACAAGTTAAGACATGAACAGCCACGTGGAATAACAGAATAGCAGTTAATGATTATGGGGTTATGACCAGATAACATAAGTCGGCATTTTCACCACCCTAGAATTGCAGGTAAATGACTAATGGATTATGACCAGATAACATGAACAGCTAAGTGGAGTAGCAGAATAGCAGGTTAATCACTATGGGGTTATGACCCTATAACATCAGTCGGCATTTTCACCATCCTTTTGTTTTGTATGTTAATGCCTCCTAATATTACGCAGTCATAACCAAATAATGCTTTATTGTACTATAATGACCAGATACTTGCACTGACCCCATGAACACCTGAGTACCGCATATGTGCATACTGTTGTGGGCATCAGCTGACATAAACAGCCAAGTGGAATAACAGAATAGCAAGTAAATCACTATGGGGTTATGACCGGATAACATCAGTCGGCATTTTCACCACCTTTTAGTGTGTGTTAATACTTCCTGATGTTACCCCATCATAACCGAATAGTGCTTTACCATTCTATAATGACCAGAGTCTTGCACTGACCTCATGAACACTTCAGTACCACATATATGCATGCAGTTCTGGGCATCAGATGACATGAACAGCTAAGTGGAATAGCAGAACAGTTGGCAAATGACTATGAGGTTAAGACCGGATAACATCAGTCGGCATTTTCTCCATTCTTTTGTGTGTATTTACGCCTCCTGATGTTAACTGGTCATAACCAAATAGTGCTTTACCATACTATAATGACCGGAGACTTGCACCGACCTCATGAACACTTGAGTACCGCATATGTGTAAACATAGAAACATAGAATTTGATGGCAGATAAGGACCGCTTGGCCCACCCAGTCTGCCCATTTCCCTACCTGATGGATAAGCTGCAGATCCTAGTTAACCAGCAGCCTACTTCTTCCTACCCCAACCCCCTAGAATTGCCTTATGACTGTCCCATGCATGTTTGATTCCACCACTGTTTTTGACTCCACAACCTCCACGGAGGCGTTCCATACATCCACAGCCCTCTCTGTGAAAAAATACTTCCTTAAATTACCTCTGAGCCGCCCCTCTCTATCTTCAAATTGTGCCCCCTTGTTCTTGCACACCTCTTTTTTTGAAAGATGCTACCCTCTTGGACTTTGTTGATTCCCTTGAGGTACTTGAAAGTTTCTATCATGTCCCCCCTCTCCCTCCTTTCCTCGATGCTATACATATTAAGCTCCTTAAGTCTCTCTTCATATGTCTTCCAGTGCAGACCCTGCACCATTTTAGTTGCCCTCCTCTGGACAGCTTCCATCCTGTCTATGTCTTTGCAGAGATTGGGTCTCCAGAACTGCACGCAGTACTCCAGATGGGGTCTCACCAGCTGTCTGTACAGAGGGATAATAACTTCTTGTTTTCTACTGGTGAAGCCTCTCCCTATGCATCCCAGTATCCCCCCAGCCCTCCTTGCTGCCCTCTCACATTGCTTGCCCACCTTTGGTCATCTGATATGACCACCCCAGGTCCTTTCCATTTTGTTGTTGTTAGTATCTCACCCATTGTGTACTCTTCCCTGGGTTTTGTTTCCCAGGTGCATTACCTTGCACTTCTTAGCATTGAATCTAAGCTGCCATACATTTGACCATTCCTCTAACCTTGCCAAGTCCTTCTCATCCTTTCCACCACCTTGTGCATCAACTCTGTTGCAGATCTTTGTGTCATCTGCAAAGAGACATACTTTTCCTTCCAGTCCCTCTGCAATGTCGCTTATAAAGACATTGAAGAGGACCGTTCCTAATACTGAACCCTGCGGTACCCCACTAGTAACCCCACTTTCTTCAGAGTGGACTCCATTTACTATTACTCTCTGTGTCCTATACTCCAGCCAATTCTTTACCCAGGCTGTCATCCAGGGACCCACTCCCAGGCTGGCTAACTTGTATATTAATCTTTTGTGTGGGACTGTGTCAAATGCCTTGCTAAAGTCTAGGTAGGCCATGTCCACAGCCCCTTCCTGATCTACTACTTTGGTCACTCAGTCAAAGAAATCTATCAGATTTGTCTGGCATGACCTTCCTGCTGTGAATCCATGCTGCCTTGGGTCCTGTGCCCTCTGGCCTCTAGATACTCGACAATTCTTTCCTTCAAGTGATTCCATCATTTCCCCTACCACTGAAGTTAAACTAACAGGTCTGTAGTTTCTTGCTTCTGCCTTGCTCCCACTTTTGTGAAGGGAATCACATCTGCCCTCCTCCAGTCCTCGGGTACCACCCCATCCTCCCATGATTTGTTAAAGAGGGTAGTCAGTGGTGTCACTAGTTCTACCCTTAGTTCTTTTAGAATTCTGGGATGAATCCCATCAGGCCCCATTGCTTTGTCCACCTTCAGTTTCAAGAGTTCATTCAGAACCCTTTCTTCTGTAAATGGGCTGGTATCAACTTCTGTATCCAGAATGTTTCTACTGTTTGTTTTAGGTACCTCCCCCTCTTCCTTTGTAATTACTGAGCAAAAATATTTGTTTAGTATCTCTGCCTTTTGTAGTCACCCTCTGCCCACCCTCCCTCCCTTTATTAAGCCTCACTATCCTCCCTTGGTCTTCCTTGCTCTCTGATGTACCTATAAAAGGTTTTATCCCCTTCTTAACTGAGTTGGCTATCTTTCCTCGGTTTGGGCCTTTGCTGTTCTGACTGCCTTCCCAGCTTCCTTTTGCTTTAACTGATACAGTTCTCTGTCCTGCTCCTTCTGTGATTCCTTGTACTTCCTGAATGCTTTCTTTTTCTCTTGAACCTTCACTGCCACTTCCTTTGAGAACCATAGTGGTTTCTTACATTGTTTTGTTTTGTTTATTGCTTCACACAAAGGCTTGTTACCTCTGTGATGGCAGTTTTTATTATTCCCCATTGTTCTTCCACCCCTCCTTCCTGCCCATTTGCTAGTGCATTCCTTTAGGCACTCACCCATTTTAGCAAAGTCAGCCCTCCTAAAGTCCAGTACTTTTGTCTTTGTATGGCTTGACTTATTGCTGTGTTTATTGTGAACCATACTGTTTGATGGTCGCTAGTTCCCAGATGGCTACCCACTTCTACATCTGTGATCCTCTTCATCTCCATTTGAGAGAACCAGGTCTAAGATTGCCCCCTCTTGAGTGGGCTCCAATACTAGTTGTCTAAGGCATGCCCCCTGTAGGGCATCTAGGATAACCCCACTCTTAGAAGTGGCTGCTGCAACTGCACTCCAGTTAACATCTGGCATATTCACATCACCCATCAGCAATATCTCCCCTTTTTCTGCCATTCTAAGTATACTTTCTATCATTTCCTTGTCCATTTCCTCCCCCTGAGAAGGGATCTGTATACAACCCCTGTGCGGATTGTGGTGCCATTGCCGGTCTCCAAATTTACCCACAGTGCTTCTTCTCTTCCCTGTTTACCCTTTTGTTCTGTTGCTTTGATTCCTTCCCTTATGTAAAGAGCTACTCCGCCTCCTCTTTTACCCTCCCTGTCCCTCCTGTAGATAGTGTATCCTGGTATATTTACGTCCCAGTCATGGTTTTGTGTGTACCATGTTTCTGTGACTGCCATGATATCCAGATGTTCCTCCTCCATCAAGGCCACTAATTCAGTAAGCTTGTTACTCAGACTACGGGCATTGGTACTCATTGCTCTCCATTTTCTGATGGCTTTACCTTCTGTTGCAGCATCCCCCACTGACCTTTCTACCTCGGTCTTTTTCTCATTTAGTACCCTGTTTTGTAGGGAGAGGCTGCTGTATGCTGTTGTGGGCATTGGGTGACATGAACAGCTATGTGGAGTAACAGAATAGCAGGTAAATGACTATGGGGTCATGACCGGATAACATCGGTCTGCATTTTCACCACCCTTTAGTGTGTCTTAATGCCTCTTGATGTTACCTGGTCATTAATGAATAGTGCTTTACTTTACTGTACTATAATGACCTGAGACTTGCACTGACCTCATGAACACTTTAGTACAGCATAAGTGTATGTGGTTCTGGGCATCGGCCTATATGAACAGCCAAATGTTATAACAGAATATGAGGTTAAAAAAAATATATACAGAGAGACAGAGGCAGAGAGGGTTCACACAAGGAGAGACACAGAGACATTACAGCAGAAAATAATATTTTTATTTGTTGCACCACAATTCATTGTACCTTTAGATTCCTCTCAGAGGAATCCATGGAAAAATGCAAATAGGACTTCTTTTCCCCTTTTCTGATCTCTGGGTTTCTGTGCATCATATATGCTACCAAACCATTCTGGATTGGGAGCAAATATAATGCACAGACAGGATATGAGCTGCTCAGGGTCTCTTTTTCATCCTTCACCTGCTGGCATAGCAGGAGTACTTTAAAGAAGCAGAGCAGCAAGTAGAAATGACTTTCCCCATTCTCTGGACCAAACCTCCCGACAATACCCATACAAAGCTATTTCATACAGGGCTCTCTTCCACCAAATAGGCAATATAAAATATTATGAGTCTAATTAATTATTCATGAGCCTAACGAGGCTCCTGATTGGCTACTAGATCATTCATTAATGTCTTAGAAACAACCGATCCAGCAGCCAGCTGACACTGTGCGACACGCTTAGCTTGCGCCACTCTACTTTAAAACTGAATTGTAAAAATAAGCAGAAAAAAAAGAAAGTTGTTATTGTGCTTAGCCTTATAATCACAATACCAACCTTGAAGCTGGTCATTTCTTTGGATTAATGACAAGCAGGAGAGAGAGATGACCATCGGCAGTGCCTCGGGCCACCCATCCCCCCAACCGGTCATTAATCCTTCAGAAATGACTAGCTTCTCTGTTGTTATTACTTAAATAACGTGAACAAAAATAGCTTTCAGATTAGTATTTGTATTGGGAGGATAAATATATGGGCACTATGCAAAATATGTGCATTCATTAACTGGCACAAATGCACTGTGAAATGTTACGTACAGTGCAGTCAGAGGCAAGCTCAGGCACAGGTTGGGGGTCTAGCATGCAGCAAGACTGCAAGCAAAATGGTCACCACTGATTGAGGGCAAATGGTAATTGAAACATGGCTGGTAAACACCGACAAGAAAGACCCTCAAAAATGAAAGATGTGAAATGAACATACAATGGAAGAAGAAATTTGAGCAAGGAACCAACAGTAAAAAAATAAACAAGGAATAAATGTGAAGATTTATTTTACCAGTCTGCCCTTGCCCGGCCTATATACACACACAGCCACACTGAGGCCAGGAATAAACTTTATTTGTGATTAATGTGACTGTAAAATATCACCTTGGTGCCCTGTAGTCTCTCCCCCCCCACATCCCCGTGTATGGCACAAGTCAAAGACTTATTTTGCTAGTCTGCTCTTGCTGTGTATGTACAAACACTCAGACACACTGAGGCCAGGAATACACTTTATTTGTGATTTATGTGACTGTAAAAATGTCTCTTTGGTCCCTATTAGACTCTCTCTCTCTCTCTCCCATCTGAATGGCACAAGTCACAGATTTATTTTTCCAACCTACCCTTGCACTGACTGTACACAAACAGCCCCACTAAGACAAGGATTATACTTGATTTGTGATTGATGTGACTGTAAAATTTCACAGGTCACAGATTTATTTGACCAGTGTGCCCTTGTCCTGTTCATACACATCCACACTGAGGCCAGGAATATAATTATTTTGTGATTTATGTGACTGTAAAATATCTCTTCTGTGGCTCACAGTCTCTCTCCCCCCTCCCAGTATGGCACAAGTCAAAGATTTATTTTGCCACTCTGTTCTTGCCATGTCTGCACACACACAGCCACACTGAGGCCAGGAATAAACTTCATTTGTGTTTTGTGCGAATGTAAAATTTATTTCTGGTCCCCAGTAGTCTCTTTGTGATATGAATTACACAAGTCACAAATTTATTTTTCCAGCCTGCACTTGCACTGACTTTAAACAAACAGCACCACTGAGGCCAGGAATAAACATTTGTGATTAATGTGACTATAACATTTCTTTTTGGTCCCCAGTGGTTTATCTCTCTCTCTCTCTCCATAGTGGATGGCACAAGTTAAAGATTTATTTTACATATATTTCAGGCCTCACCACAGCTTTTTTTATTTTACCAGTCTACCCTTGCATGGCCTATGCCCATACAGCCACACTGATGCCAGGAATAAACTTTGTTTGCAATCTCAGTGACTGAAAAATGTCTCTTATGACACCAGGTAATGCTTTTTCTGTGATGGTGCCATGACTCAGAGTGTGGGGGGGCGGACCTACGTACACAAGGGAATGCTTTTTCTGTGATGGTGACATGTCTTGGTAGGTGGGGTGGAACAAACAGACACAAGGCAATGCTGCTTGTTTAATGGTACCTAGTCTCAAAAGGGTGTGGGTGAAACCCAGGACATCAGGGAATGTTGTTTGTTGTATGGTGCCAAAACTGCAACACCCAGTTCCATACAACCAACACCTTTAACAGGTTTCTGGGGGCAGCCCTTAAACCTCAAAGACCAAGATCCATCATATAAACAGCATGGCCTGGAATCCATTGGTTCCACCCCACTCATCGAGACATGGCACCATTGCACAAAATGCATTCCATGGTGTCTGTGGGTTCCACCAGACACTCGGAGACATGGCAACATTGCTAGGTGTCTAGTGGTTCATACCATGCTCTAAGGCCCAGCACTCGCAAAGAAAAAACATTCCCTGTTGCCCAGTGGTTTACCTGCACTATCTGAGAAATGCCACTATCTCAGATAAAAGCATTACCTGGTGTCCGTGGGTTTCACCCGACAATCTGATACATGTTACCATTACAAAAAAATGTATTCTCTGGTGTCAGGTGTTTAACTCCCACCCCCAAACACCAGGGCCCAAGAAACATAATAAATTCCCTGGTGTCACACTCACAGCTAATGAATCCAAACAGGTGCAGAGATAATTTGGTCAGCTGTTTTTCCGAATGTATTACAACAATATGAAACAATAAAAAGAAAAAAATATATTGGGAGTGAGATCACCTACAAGTTTATATTTCACCAGAAATGTTTTCAACTACTATCATTGTCTACTGATGTGATACCTTCAAAAATAAAATCTGCACATAGTTTTGGAGGAGACTACAGAGGCCAAAATAAAACAATCTGGCAAACTAGAATGTCCTTTCATTACTAGTGTCTTCACAGACGTGAATCAAGAATGTCAGACAAATTACAAATAACTACACTTGAGATGAATGACAAGAAGAAGAGCAGCCTGAAAGTGCATTTGTTTCTATATCAAACTTATCAAATGGTATTTAGTTCTGTTAATGGCCTTTCTCTTTCACATACACATCAAAGTTCATCTGGATGGTGCAGCCTGACTCACTACCTTTATAACCTATTCCAATGAGGATTTTTTTTTACTTCTTTTAGCAGAAGTAGAATTCACAAGCCACCTAACAGTGACTATTGAACGACAAACACATACTGGCATTTCTACTCCCTGCTGTCTCCATAAGGTCTCGGTCACCAATTCCTCACCACCATTTTGTTTATACAATTTTACTATACATCGACCATTTTGTTTTCCCCCAAGCAACAAGCAAAAAAAGAAAATTTTCCAAGTAACAGAGAGTCTGTAGCAAAAAAAAAAAACAACAAGGAAACTGAACAATGCAACCTGCATGAACAGTTCACTTCTATCAATACATTCAAGGAAATTGTCCCAATCCACTGACAATGTAAATGTCAAAACAGTGAGAGGGCAACTCTCTTCTCAAATCTGGGGAACTACATTGACAATGACATGGCAAAAAAAAAACAGCCCATAAAGTAATATTTCTTTCACTTAGTAGTAGTGACGAGGTGGTTCTTCTACTTTGAAATCAACCAACCACCCACCCACCCACCACAAAATTCCTAGAAATCATGCATCACTAAAGAAATAATGGGCATATAATGCAAAATACAATAAAGATACTGCCAAAACAAAAAACAAAACAAAAAAATAAAATAAACGAGCAGAAAGGAAACTGTTTGTATTACAAAACTAACTGCAGTAAAATATCACAGCCACATAAATCCACTTCAGACAGAATTCTACACAAGTGATAAAAAAAAACAACAGAACTGAATGAAGCACTGACTTCAAGCTGCAGTAATGGTGAGAGTTACAGTGGGAGCATAGGGGTTTGTAAATGAACCATTGCTGATTTTTATAATTATAAATCCAAAGTTCAGTATTACCAAAATAAAATACTGTATACTGTATAAAGTGCTGCATTAGCAAAGTTAGCTTTCAATTGGTGGAGTCCTTCCATTTTAGAACTCATCCCGGCACTGATTGACAGTAATACTAATTACACGCCTAAATATTTATATGCTTTCAATCAAAAAATGCTGAATAAAACAATCAAGGAGCTGTTCTAAACATAAAAAATAAAAAGGCAAGCATGGATGGTAGCATAAAGCTGAATCCATTATTCCAATCACCAAAGGATTTTCACAGTACATCAAATGAGCAACAATTGCACATACACATAAAAAAGAGACTCAATGCAATGTATTATAAAAATTAAAAAAACAGATAACAAACTTGTGCAGGAAGGGCACATAAATTGGACAACTCTATATCTCAGTTCAACACTTCTAGGCACTACCTTGTGAAAAAAGACGTGGCAAATCAAAACAGCATGATGAGAAAGCACTGCAAAAAAATTCTGCTTTGCATGGTGTCCCTATCATTTACAAAAGTAGAAACAAAACCCAACTACGTGGTCCGCTTTGGAAAATAATGTTTTTCAGTTATGTTGCTGTCATACTGCATGCACTAAAAAGAACAGCAACCGATGTCCATTTTCTCAGAGAAATTAAATAAAAATATGACCTCACAGAACTTGATTATGCTGACTTCACAAAGCTGTGGAATACTTGTTCAGAGCACCTATCAGATTGGTCAGATACATGTAAACCATGAAATAATCTAGGAGGTTCTTAGGTGACTTGCAGTACACAGATGAAACTGGCAAGAGAAATAGGGAAAGGCAAGATGGGCGCTAAAAACTAGCTAAATTATATGCAGAGGGTAATAATTGGATTTTTCGGCAGCCAATGCAAGTAAGTCATGGGTCCCAAATTTTCATATCACTAGGGAGATTTCATAAAAGTGCAATTATGTAAATGTTGTTGGGCTCATAAAAAAAGTGTTCAGTCAGACAAGTTAACTCGTCGGTGGCACCAGTGACAGCATTTCAGAATGACGAGATATCTCGTTGGTGACAGGATGAGGGTTAATAGTCACAGTTAGCTCATTAATATTCCTGAGCAGCTCATTTCGATGTATGTATTCAGTCCTGGAATGGTCATTGGTGCTCTTTAAGCAGAGAGTTTTGAGACATCTTCACCATGTTCTTCATGTCTCAACTCAGTGATCTTGGGGTCTGGAGCTCCACAGTAGCTCCTGAGGCACCGCTATCAAGATGAGATAATGGATGCACACCAAAGCACAAGCGCGGACCGTCAGCTCGACCATTCTCGGTTCGGCTGCTTGCAGTTCTGCATCAGTGCTCCCCTGTTCATTCTTTACAAGGAAAAACATTATGTGGGGTTAGACAGAGACTGAAGATCCTTGAGGGATTTGGGTCAAAGCAGCAATAAGGAAACAGCACAAACCTCCTCACAGCTGCACCGAGAATGTGTGATCTGGCATTTTGTGCATGCGTGTTGGTGCACCTCTATTTTCTTGCCATGATAGTAGCACATCAGGAACAGCCATGGTACTCTAGGACCCCAAGATCACTTAGCTGAGGTCTGGAGATGTGAGGGCTGTGGAACAGAAGCCACAAAATCTGTGTTTGTTTAATGACCACCAATGACTGATCTGGAACTGAATATATACATAAAAATGAGCTACTTATGAATGGGTTCATAATTATTTATGAGTAGACCATTAATATTCATTTGCAGGTCATTAATATTAAACAGCTAGCTCATTAATATAACTGAATAGCTCATATTGATGTATGTATTCAGCCCTAGAATGGTCATTGGTGCTCTTTAAACAAAGAGATTAGTGACTTCTTCAATGCAGCGCACATGTCTCAACTTAGTGATCTTGGGGTCTGGGAGACCATGGCAGCTCCTGAGGCAATGCTAATGAGGTGAGAAAATGAATGCACACTATAGGGTGAATGTGTATCGTCAGCTCGAACATTCTCGGTTTGGTTGCAAGCGGTTCTGCTTTTGTGCTGCTCTGGTTACTCTTTATAAGGAGAAATGTTATGTGGGGCCTGACAGAGACTGAAACACCTTGAGAGATTTGGGCCAAAGCAGCAATGAGGAAATAGCAGAAACCCACTTGCAGATGCACTGAGAATGTGTGAGATGGCAGTCCAAGCAAGCGTGTTGGGGCACATATGTTTTCTCATCCCAATGGCAGCACATCAGGAGCTTCCACAGTGCTTCTGGTCCCTGAGATCACTTAGTTGGGGTCTGGAGTCATGAGGGCTGTGGTGCAGAAGCTGCAAAAGTATTTGTTTAAGGAGCACCAGTGACTGATCTGGGCCTAAATATATACATAAGAATGAGCTACTTATGAACAGAGTTCATTAATATTCATGAGCATGCCATTTTTATTCATTTGCAGGTCATTAATATCCATGAGAAGTTCATTAATATTCCTTTAGATGTAGGTATTCAGTCCTAGAATGAGCATTGCAGCTCTTTAAACAGAGTTTTGTTACTTCTTCACCACGTCCCTCATGTCTCAACTAGGTGATCTTGGGGTCCTGAGCTTCACAGCAACTCCTGAGGCACCACTAACAAGATGAGAAAACGGATGCACACCAAAATGCAAATGTGGACCGTCAGCTCTACCATTCTCGGTTCGGCTGCATGTGGTTTTGTGTCAGTGCTCACCTGATTACTCATTACAAGGAGAAATATTAAGTGGGGCCAGACAGAGACTGAAACACCTTGAGAGATTTCAGCCAAAGCAGAAATGAGGAAACAGCTCAAACATGCTTGCATATACTCAGAGAATGTGTGATCTGGCGTTTTACGCATGCGTGTTGGTGAACATCTGTTTTCTTACCACTATGGCAGCACATCAGGAACAGCTGCAGTGCTCTTAGACCCTGAGATCATTTAGCTGGGGTCTGGAGAAATGAGGGCTGTGGAGCAGAAGCCACAAAAGTGTTTGTTTTAAGAGTGCCAGTGACTGATTGGGAACTGGATATATACATAAGAATGAGATACTTATGAATAGGGTTCATTAATATTTATGAATATGCCATTAATATTCATTTGTGGGTCATTAATATTTAGTTAGCTCATTAATATTCCTGAGCACCTCATTAAATGTAAGTAGTCAGTCCTAGAATGGTCATTGGTGATCTTTAAACTTAGAGTTTTGTGGCTTCTTCACCGCATCCCTCATATCTCAACTAAGTGATCTTGGGGTATGAAGCTCCACAGCAGCTCCTGAGGCACCACTATTGAGATGAGAAAATGGATGCAGGCCAGAGGGCAAGCACAGACCATCAGCTTGATCATTCTCAGTTTGGCTGCATGCGGTTCTGCGTCAGTGCTCCCCTGGTCACGCTTTACAAGGAGAAACGTTATGTGGCACCAGACAGAGACTGAAATAACTTGAGAGATTTGGGCCAAAGCAGAAATGAAGAAACAGCACAAATCTGCTTGCAGACACACAGGGAATGTGCGATCTAGCATTTCATGCATGCGTGTTGGTGCACATCTGTTTTCTTGCCATGATAGCAGGACATCAGGAACAAACACGGTACTCTTGGACTCTGAGATCACTTAGCTTGAGTCTGGAGACACAAGGGCTGTGAAACAGAAGCCACAAAAGTGTTTGTTTAAAGAGCACCAATGACTGACCTGGAACTGAATATATACATAAGAATGAGTTACTTATAAATAGGGTTCATTGATAGTCATGAGCATCCCATTAATATTCATTTGCAGGTTCTTATTATTCCCAGTTAGCTCATTCATATTTCTGAGCAGACCATTTAGATGTATGTATTCATTCCTAGAATGGTCATTAGACCTCTTCAAGCAGAGAGTTTTGTGACTTCTTCACCGCATCCCTCATGTCTTAACTAAGTGATCTTAGGGTCCAAAGCTCCACAGCAGCTCCTGAGGCACCACTATCGAGATGAGAAAACAGATGCACACCAAAGCACAGGCACAGAGTGTCAGCTCGACCATTCTCAGTTCAGCTACATACGGTTCTGAGTCAGTCCTCCACTGGTCACTCTTGACAAGGAGAAGCATTATGTGGGGCCAGACAGAGACTGAAATACCTTAAGGGATTTGGGCCAAAGCAACAATGAGGAAACAGCACAAACCTGCCTGCAGCCACACTGAGATAGTGCGATCTGGCGGTTCACACATGCATGTTGGTGCACCTCTGTTTTCTTTCCACAATAGCAGCACATCAGGAACAGCCATGGTACTCTCAGACATCAAGATCACTTTGCTGGTATCCAGAGATATGAGGTCTGTGGAGCAGAAACCATAAAAATGTTTAAGGAGCGCCAGTGATTGATCTGGAACTGAATATATACATAAAAATGAACTACTTATGAATAAGGTTCATTAATATTGATGAGCATACCATTAATATTCATTTGCAGGTAATTAACATTCATAGTTAGCTCATTAATATTCCTGAGAGCTCATTTTAATGTATGTATTCAGTCCTAGAATGGTCATTGGTGCTTTTTAAAAGAAGAGATTTGTGACTTCTTCAATACAGCCCTCATGTCTGAACTTAGTGATCTTAGTGTCTAAGAGCCCCATAGTAGCTTCTGAGGCAGTGCTACTGAAGTGAGAAATAGAATGCAAGCCATAGGGCAAGCGAGGACCGTAAGCTCGAACATTCTCGGTTTGGTTGCTAGCTGTTCTTCCTCTGGGCTTCTCTGGTTAATCTTTATCAGGAGAACTGTTCTGTGGGGCCCAACAGAGAGTGAAACACCTTGAGGGATTTGGGCCAAAGCAGCAATGAGGAAACAGCAGAAACCCGTTTGCAGACATACTAAGAATGTGCAAGCTGGTGGTTCAGGCAAGTATGTTGGGGCACATATGTTTTCTCACCACAATAGCAGCAGATCAGGAGCTACCATGGTGATCCTGGACCCCAAGTTCACTTAGTTGGGGTCCAGAGTCATGAGGGCTGTGGTGCAGAAGTCGAAAGATATTTGTTTAAGGAGTGCCAGTGACTGATCTGGGACAAAATAGATACATAAGAATGAGCTGCTTATGAATACTGTTCATTAATATTCATGAACATTTCAATTTTATTCATTTACAGGTCGTCAATATTCATGAGTAGCTCATTAATATTCATGAAGAATGCCTTTAGAATTATGTATTCAGTCTTGGAATGGTCATTAGAGTTCTTTAAACAGTGAATTTTGTGACTTCATCACCACACCCCTCATGTCTCAAATAAGTAATCTTGATGTCCAGAGCTCCACAGCATCTCCTGAGGCATCACTATTGAGATGGGAAAACAGATGCATGCCAAAGTGCAAGCACGAATCATCAGCTACACCATTCTCAGTTCGGCTGCATACAGTTCTGCATCTGTGCTCCAGTAGTCACTCTTTACAAGGAGAAATATTATGCGGGACCAGACAGAGACTGATACACCTTGAGGGATCTGGGCCAAAGCAGCAATGAGGAAACCGTGCAAATCTGCTTGCAGCCGCACTGAGAATGTCCGATTTGGCATTTCGCACATGTGTGTTGGCGCACATCTGTTTTCTTGCTACAAGAGTGGCACATCAGGAACAGCTGCAATACTCTCAGACCACAAGATCATTTACCTGGGATCTGGAGACATGAGGGCTGTGGAGCAGAAGTCACAAAAGTGTTTGTTTAAGGAGCAACAGTGACTGATCTGGAACTGAATATATACATGAGAATGAGCTACTCATTGATAAGGTTTAATAATATTCATGAGCATACCATTAATATTCATTTGTAGGTCATTAATATTCCCAGTTAGCTCATTAAGATTCCTGAGCAGCTCATTTAGATATATGTATTCAGTCCTGGAATGGTCATTGGTGCTCTTTAAACAGAGAGTTTTGTGACTTCTTAACCATGTCATTCATTTGTCAACTAATGGATCTTGGCATCTGGAGCTCCACAGCAGCTCCTGAGGCACCACTATCGAGATGAGAAAATGGATGCAGGCAAAAGTGTAAGCATGGATGGTCAACTCAACCATTTTCAGTTTGACAGGATGCGATTCTGAGTCAGTGCTTCCCGTTCACTCTTGAAAAGGAGAAACGTTATGTTGGGCCAGACAGAGGCTGAAATACCTTGATTGATTTGGGCCAAAGCAGCAATGAGGAAAGAGCGCAAACCTGCTTGCAGCCGTAATGAGAATGTGCAATCTGGCAGTTCGCGCATGTGTGTTGGCGCATCTCTGTATTCTTGCCACAAGAACAGCACATCAGGAACAGCCACTGTACTCTCAGACCTCAAAATCACTTAGCTGGGGTCTGGAGATGTGAGGACTGTGGAGCAGAAGCTACAAAAGTGTTTGTTTAAGGAGTGCCAGTGAATAATCTGGATCTTAATACATACATAAGAATAAGCTACTTATGAATAGGGTTCATTAATATTGATGAGTATCCCATTAATATTTATTTGCAGGTTATTAACATTCACAATTAGCTGATTAATATTCCTGAGCAGCTCATTTTGATGTATGTATTCAGTCCTAGAATGATCATTGATGCTCTTTAAACAAAGAGATTTGTGACTTCTTCAACACAGCCCTCATGTCTCAACTTACTGACCTTGGGGTCTGGGAGCCCAATGGCAGCTCCTGAGGCAGTGCTATTGAGATGAGAAAGTGAATGCAAGCCATAGAGTAAGTGAGGACCGTCAACTCAAACATTCTTGCTTTTGTTGCAAGCAATTCTGCCTCTGTGCTCCTTTGGTTACCCTTTATGAAGAGAAATGTTATGTGGGGTCTGACAGAGACTGAAACTCTCTGAGGTATTTGGGCCAATGCAGCAATGAGAAAACAGCAGAAACCTGCTTGTAGACACACTGAGAATGTGCCAGTTGGCGGTCCTGGCAAGCGTGTTGGGGCACATATATTTTCTCACCACAATAGTGGCACATCAGGAGCTGCCATGGTGCTCCTGGACCCCAAGATTACTTTGTGTGGGTCCGTAGTCATGAGGTCTGTGGAGCAGAAGCCACAAAAGGATTTGTTTAAGGAGCACCAGTGACTGATCTGGGACTAAATATATACTTAAGAATGAGCTACTTAGGAATATGATTCATTAATATTAATGATCATCCCAATTTTATTCATTTGCCGACCATTAATATTCATGAGTAGCTCATTAATAATTTATGAGCAGCTCCTTATGTATTCAGTGCTAGAATGGTCATTGGTGCTCTTTAAGCAGAGAGTTTTGTAACTACTTCACCACATCCCTCATGTCTCAACTAAGTGATCTTGTGGTCCACAGCTCCACAGCAGCTCCTGAGGGATTGCTATCAAGATGAGAAAATGGATGCATGCCAGAGCTCAATCACAGACCATCAGCTCAACTATTCTCAGTTCGGCTGCATGCAGATCTACGTCAGTGCTCCCATGTCACTCTTTACAAGGAGAAATGTTACATGGCACCAGACAGAGACTGAAACCCCTTGAGGGATTTGGGCCAAAGCAGCAATGAGGAAGCAGCACAAAGCTGCTTGCAACTGCATGCAGAATGTGTAATCTGGTGTTTCATGCATGCGTGTTGGCACACATCTGTTTTCTTGAAATGATAGTGGCACATCAGGAACAACTGCAGTACTGTTGGACAGCAAGATCACTTAGTAGTGGTATGGAGACATGAGTGCTATGGAGCAGAAGCCACAAAAGTAATTGTTTAAGGAGTGCCAATGACTGATCTGGAACTGAATTCAGTACATACATAAGAATGAGCTACTTATAAATACAGATCATTAATAGTCATGAGCATCCCATTAATATTCATTTACAGGTCCTTATTATTCTCAGTTAGCTCATTAATATTTCTAAGCAGCTCATTTAGATGTATGTATTCAGTCCTAGAAGGATCATTGGTACTTTTTAAACAGAGTTTTGTGACTTCTTCACAGCATCCGTCATGACTCAACTAAGTGATCTTGTGGTCCAGAGCTCCACAGCAGCTCCTGAGGCATTATTATTGAGATGAGAATATGGATGCACACCAAGGTGCAAGCATGGACCATCAACTAAACCATTAGACCAACTAGAAGCTGCCAAAGTGATTGTTTTAGGAGCACCAATGACTGAGCTGGAACTGAATATAAATACATAAGAATGAGCTACCTATGAATAGGATTCTTTAATATTCATGAGCATGCCATTAATATGCATTTGCAGGTCATTAATATTCCCAATTAGCTCATTAATATTCATGAGCAGCTCATTTAGATGTATGTATTCAGTCCTAGAATGGTCATTGGTGATCCTTAAACTTAGAGTTTTGTGTCTTCTTCACCACATCCCTCATGTCTCAACTAAATGATCTTGGGGTACGAAGCTCCACAGCAGCTCCTGATGCACCACTGTCAAGATGAGAAAATGGATGCATGATAAAGCGCAAGCACGGACCATCAGCTTGACCATTCTTGGTTCAACTGCATGCGGTGCTGTGCCAGTGCTCCCCTGGTCACTCTTAATATGGAGAAACATTATGTGGGGCCAGACAGAGACTGATAACCCCTGAGGGATTTGTGCCAAAGCAGCAATGAGGAAACAGCACAAACCTACTTGCAGCTGCACCGAGAATGTGCGATCTGGCGATTCGCACATGCCTGTTGGCGCACATCTGTTTTCTTGCCATGATAGCGGCTCATCAGAAAAAGATGCAGTACTCTTGGACCCCGAGATCACTTAGGTTCCGAGACACGAGGGCTATGGAGCAGATGACACAAAAGTGATTGTTTCAGGAGCATCAATGACTGATCTGGAGCAGAATATATACATAAGAATGAGATACTTATGAATAGGGTTCTTTAATATTCATGAGCATCCCATTAATATTCATTTGCAGGTCATTAAAATTAAAAGTTAGCTCATTAATATTCCTGGGCAGCTCATTTAGATGTATGTATTCAGTCCTGGAATGGCCATTGGTGATCTTTAAACAGAGGGTATTGTGACTTCTTCACCACATTCCTCATGTCTCAGCTAAGTGATCTTGAGGTGCAGAGCTCCACAGCAGCTCCTGAGGCACCACTGTCGAGATGAGAAAATGGATGCATAAAAAAGTGCAAGCACGGACCATCAGCTCGAGCATTCTCAGTTGGTCTGCATGCCGTTCTGCGTCAGTGTTCCCCGGTCACACTTTACAAGAAGAGGCATTATGTGAGGCCAGACAGATACTGAAACACCTTAAGGGATGTGGACCAAAGCAGCAATGAGGAAACAGCACAAAGCTACTTGCAACCACAGTGAAAATGTGCGCTCTGGCATTTCGTGCATGAGTGTTGGCACACATCTGTTTTCTTGCCATGATAGCAGCACATCAAAAACAGCCACGGTGCTCTCGGACCCTGAGATCATTTAGCTGGGGTCCGGAGACATGAAGGCTGTGGAGAAAAAGCTGCAAAAGTGATTGTTTTAGGAGTGTCAATGACTGAGCTGGAACTGAATATAAATACATAAGATTGAGCTACCTATGAATAGGGTTCTTTAATATTCATGAGCATCCTATTAACAT
Source organism: Neoceratodus forsteri (assembly GCA_016271365.2). Lineage (NCBI taxonomy): Eukaryota > Metazoa > Chordata > Ceratodontiformes > Ceratodontidae > Neoceratodus > Neoceratodus forsteri. The sequence goes on from CM028130.1 coordinate 288,789,382, forward strand.
TTATTTGCAGGTCATTAATATTGCCAGTTAGCTCATTAATATTCCTGAGCAGCTCATTTAGATGTATGTATTCAGTCCTAGAATGGTCATTGGTGATCTTTAAACTTAGAGTTTTGTGTCTTCTTCACCGCATCCCTCATATCTCAACTAAGTGATCTTGGGGTATGAAGCTCCACAGCAGCTCCTGAGGCACCACTATTGAGGTGAGAAAATGGATGCAGGCCAGTGGGCAAGCATGGACCATCAGCTTGATCATTCTCAGTTTGGCTGCATGCGGTTCCGCGTCAGTGCTCCCCTGGTCACTCTTAACGTGGAAAAATGTTATGTGGGACCAGACAGAGACTGAAAACCCTTGCTGGATTTCTGCCAAAGCAGCAATGAGGAAACAATGCAAACCTGCTTGCAGCTCCTCTGAGAATGTGCAGTCTGGTGTTTCACACATGTGTGTTGGCGCACATCTGTTTTCTTGCCACGATAGCAGCAAATTGGGAAAAGTTGCAGTACTCTTAGACCCTGAGATCACTTAGCTGTGGTCCAGAGATATGAGGGTTGTGGAGCAGAAGCCGCAAAAGTGTTTGTTTAAGTAGCACCAATGACTGATCTGGAATGGAATATATACATAAGAATGAGCTACTTATGAATAGGATTCTTAAATATTCATGAGTATGTCATTAATATTCATTTGCAAGTCTTTAAAATTCCCAGTTAGTTCACTGATATTCCTGAGCAGCTCATTTAGATGTACATACAGTATTCATTCCTAAAATGGTCATTGGTGCTCTTTAAACAGAGAGTTTTGTGACTTCTTCAACACATCCCTCATGTCTCAACTAAGTGATCTTGGGATCCAGAGCTCCACAGCTGCACCTGAGGTACCATTATCGAGAGCAGAAAACGGATGCACACCAAAGCGCAAGTGCGGATCATCAGTTTGACCATTCTTGGTTCGGCTGCATGTGATTCTGTGTTAGAGCTCACCTGGTCACGCTTTACAGTGAGAAATGTAATGTGGGGCCATACAGAGACTGAAACACCTTGAGGGATTTGGGCCAAAACAGGAATGAGGAAACAGCGCAAGCCTGCTTGCGGCTGCACCAAGAATGTGCGACCTGTCATTCTGTGCACGTGTGTTGATGCACATCTGTTTTCTTGCCACGATAGTGGCACATCAGGAAAAGACGTGGTACTCTGGGACCCTGAGATCACTTAGCTAGTGTCTGGGGACATCAGGGCTGTGGAGCAGAAGCCACAAAATTGTTTGTTTAAGGTGAGCAAATGACTGATCGGGAACTGAATATATACATAACAATCAGCTACTTATGAAAAGGGTTCACTAATAATGAGCATTCCATTAATATTCATTTACAGATCATTAATATTCCCAGTTAGCTCATTAATATTCCTGAGCAGCTTATTTAGATGTATGTATTCAGTCCTAGAATGCGCATTGGTGCTCTTTAAACTGCGAATTTTGTGACTTCCTTACCATGTCTCTTATGTCACAACTATGTGATCTTGGGGTCCAGGGCTCTACAGCAGCTTCTGAGGCAGTGCTATTGAGATGAGAAAATGAATGCACACCAAAGTGCAAGCGTGGACTGTCAGCGTGACCATTTTCGGTTTGGCTGCATGTGGTTCTGCATTAGAGTTCCCCATGTCACTCTTTACAAGGAGAAACATTATGTAGGGTCAGACAGTGACTGAAACGCCTTTGAGGATTTAGGCCAAAGTAGCAATGAGGAAACAGCACAAGCATGCTTGCAGGTGTACCGAGAATGTGCAGTTTATATTTCGCAGATGCGTGTTGGCGCACATTTGTTTTCTTGCCACGATAGCAGCACATTGTGAAGGAGTGGGAAATACAGTTGAACAAAGCACAAGTGATTTGAGTGCAACCCACTCTTTTCTTAGTGGGATGTTTATGTTTCTTATAAACAGCAAATAGTTTCTGCACCATAAAAGTCAAAATAAAACATTCAAAACATCAAAATAAATGCTACTAGGAAATTCTATCTTTCCATACACACTCTGAGGTAGCAGCAGACTTTCTCCTAGTCCTCTGCCTACACTCTGTTAGGAGAAACTGACTCTATCTATCTCCTGTGGCTTCAGGTAGCCTTATATATCCTCCCACAATGGTCAGGTGACTTTGCGTCACACAAAATAAAAACTTTTTTTTCAAGCCTCTTTTTATATTACACAATTCTAGAGGGTTTCTTATTCACTTCTATTAGCCAAAACTGTTTTCACATTACAAAAAAACCTGACTAGAATGAAAATATACCTGTGAGAAGGTGTAAAGCTTTCCGCAAGGTAATGATTGATAGCTGGCTATGTATTAAAGTGGCCACTAGGGGCCACTGCCATCCTTCAGACATCCATATTCAATGTACAGTTTTTGGTGAGTACAGACCTTTATAAGGGGCTCTAAGCAGCCATAGATATATGAAGTTATAAGCCTTAATTTCTAAGTTTAAGACATAGTCCTTGTTTTCTTACTCTACAGGATATCATGTTTAGGGACCTTTTACAGAGACACACAGAAAAGAACATACTTTGCATTTCGGTCTGCTTTGTTAGCTGTATATATTTCTAACAGAAACTTATCGCCGTGATGCCTATTTCCCCTAATAAGAATAACCCAACTTAGGGCATTACTTAATGGGTAAAGGCTTGAAAGTAAGGAGATGCATTAATATTATGTAGGACTAGGGGCACTGACAGATGAAATTTCAAGCTGTCGGGTTGACATTTCCTTGTGTTTTTTATAGAAACAGGTATGTTTCTTTAATGTGCAAGTATCTGGATAATAACTCACAAATAACAGTAACGCTCCACCAGGGAGCTCACCAGACACTAGAATATTCATTTTTGTCCTAAGCTGGGTTTCGTTAGGGAGTGAGGGTTTGCCTCGCAAATGCACATAGTACATACAGACAAACAGAGCTGATTGCACAGAGAGAGAGAGACAGAGAGCTTTTACCTCACAACACAGCGGGCATAAGGAAGAGAACACTCTCCTCTCTGTGCTACTAATTCACCCATAATTCTGAAGGCTCTGCTACTAGCAGAGAGATAGGAGAGCTATCGATTACATGGCAGTGCACTTTCAGGGACAGCAACGTGAGACGCTGGTAGCAGGGAGAAGTAGAGCTAGAAGCCTCACGCAGGTTTAAGAAAATTAGTATTTGTAACACTTCCTCTTTACAGGCTATATTCTTATACTCTAAACATGGGGCGGCATTTGGGAAACAGAAAATAAGAAGGGAAGGGATTGCTACTTATGTACATAAAATTGTTTCATTCGCTGCTCTACTGCTTTATTTTATTCCTGCTTTATGCAGACAGTTAAATTCTTTCCATACTTTAATTTTTAATCTTATTTCTGTCTAAATTAGCCATGGGAGTATACTTTTAGCAGTCTATCTTTACTGAGCATCGGTGTCCCATTTACCCTGAGACCAAGGGGGACACTGCAAGTTGACCTCCTTCAAAATAGACCCATGAATAGAAGGGAAATAAAAGAAAAGTTGAGAACTGAGGTTTGTCTGGAGGTGGCCTGCCTCCAGATGAGAAAGAAAGGGATAGTGTTAGCAAAAAGAGATATAGAGTGGTTGCAACCATTTGAAGAAAAAGGGATCCTACTACTATGGCAGGGATGTACCCTGTCACACTTACCCACCCTTTTTATGAGTGGAACTGTGGAATACAAGTTACCTTTCCTAAATCTCTGGAAGGGGTTGGAACTTCCGCCCACCGACTCTCAGAAATTCCATCCCAGGATCCCATTTCAATAATTCTATTTCAAGATTACTGTTAGTACTACACACCCTGGGACAGAAATTTGACCTCTAGGTCTTCAATGTATAGATATCCTTGTGACTCTATACCCTTATATCACTTTCTCACCTAGTACATCATTCAAGACAAATGAATGCCACTACAGTACCACACCTGTCAGGTTGGGGGTTTTTTGGAGCTCCGGCCCACCCTCTCCATGAAGCTCCATACCAGGGTTCCTATTGTTAACATGCTATAACTACACAACCACAAACAGAGTGTAGCCTAACAAAATGTGTTGCACATATCGGATCAATTACACATTTACCCTGAGATCTAAAATCATATCAAGTACTATAAACAACAAACAACAAAACAGTATACATTATGGGGCATGCACTTTTATGTTTCAGCGTTCATATCTTCAACCCCAGCTCCATATTGTGATAAAAAGTCTGCATTGGTATGTTCACCACCCTTCCGATGGGTGACAGTAAAGCAATAAGGTTGTAAAGCCATGTACCAATGCATAATGAGTAGATTTTTTTCTTGCATTTGCTGTAGTCAACATAACGGATTGTGATCTGTCACCACCTGGAACTCTGTACCCCAGAGATAGTACTTAAGTGAGTCAATCACCCATCTGAGTGCTAAACACTCCTTTTCAACATTAGCATATTTCATCTTCCTATTGTGTAGTTTCCTACGGATAAATATTATGAGGTGTTCCTCCCCCCTTGATGTGCTGGGAAAGCACTGCTCCAATACCGACCCCAGAAGCATTGGTATGTACCTCAAAGGGTCTACTAAAGTCTGGACTTTATAACACTGGATATGACCATAAACTAGCCTTAATGGCTCTGAAGGCCACATCTCATCGTCCATTGTACTTTTTTAGCACATCTCTTTTTTAAGTCTGTCAAAGGGCATGCCATAGCAGAGAAGTTTGGAATGAACCACCTATAATATCCTGCCAACCCTAAAAAGGCAGTCACTTGCTTTTTTGCTGTGTAGAGAGGACTATTCTCCACAGTGGTCACTTTATGAATCTCAGGCTTTATTATGCCATTTCTTATGGTAAATCCTAAATACCTTGTTTCAGTATTAGCCAGAGCACACTTTGTGGGATTTATTGTAACTCCTGCCTCCCAGATGGTGGTTATCACCTTGTCAAGGTATTGTATATGTGTTTCTCAGTTGGGGCTAAACACCACCACATCATCTAGGTAAGCGGCACAAAAGTCTGTGTGGGGCCAGAGCATCTGGTCCATGAAGCGCTGGAATGTTGCAGGCACTCCGTGGAGGCCAAAAGGCATAGTGATGAAGTGAAATAAACCTAGAGGGGTACTGAAAGCTGTTTTCTCCCTGGAAGCTGGTGTCACGGATATCTGCCAGTAACCCTTGGTTAGGTCTAACGTGGAAATAAATTTGCACTACCCAAATGATCTATAATATCGTCATTTCGGGGCATGGGGTACCCATCAAACAGGGAGACTGCATTCACTTTCCAGAAATCTAAACAAAGTCGAATTCCCCCCTCCTTTTTATTTACCACCACTATGGGGGATGACCGTGCACTTTTCAAGGGTACGATGATTCCCAGTTGTTCTAACTTTCTCACTTCTTGTATAACCTCCTCCCTCACATGTATGGGTAGTCTGTAGGGTTTCTGATGAATGGGCCTATCTTGGATTACATGGATATCATGCTCAATCCCAAATGCCCTTCCTGGAATGTTAATAAAGGTGGCAGCATGTTTTTCTAGAACCTCTCGAATTTGTTCAGCTTGTGGAGTTGTAAGGGCAGGGTTTATACTTACTTCCTGAATATGTACAGGTTTCTCCAACCTTTGATAGGCAACATCCAATTCTGTTTCCTGAGTTTCCGAGTGAATGTAACACCCAAGGGTGACCTGTGGTTTTCTCTCATGCCATTCCTTAAGGAGATTAGCATGATATATCTGCAAAGGGACTCTCCTATTTGGCATTTCTATTTCATAGTTCACTGGGCCTACATGTCGGTTGATAGTGTAAGGACCCTGCCACTTCATAAGTAGCTTGTTCTCTGTTGCTAGGAGAAGGAGTAACACTTGACCTCCTGTCTGAAACTGTTTAGTTTCCACCCCTTTGTGATACGAAGTCTTTTGCTGACTTTGTTTCTCTGTTAGTGTCTGATGTGCCGAACATATATGTCTAATCAGTCTTTTACATAGAGCAATCATATATTCCAATACCACACATTGTCCGATGCGCTTATTCTCCCAGTGTTTTTTAACTACATCTACGGATCCTCTAGGATTATGTCCACAGAGTAGAGGAGAAAAGTGGGAAAACCAGTAGATGCCTGTGACATTTCTCTTTGGGAAAAGAGCAGATAGGGTAGGAATACATCCCAGTTTTTTCCTTCCTCATTGACAAATTTCTGCAACATTTTCTTTAATGTCTGGTTGAATCTCTCCACCTGTTTGAAGGTGGTATGGAAAGATTCAAACTGCATGGATACCTAATAAGCGATATAACTCACTCAACATCACAAAGGTAAAATTACTTCCCCTATCTGTCAGGATTACTTGAGGTATTCCCATGCAGATGAATACCTTTGCCAATTCTTCCGCAACCCTAGGGGCCGTAACTGTCCTCATGGGAATGACTTCAGGATAATGAGTAGCATAATCGCAAATAACTAGGATAAAGCAGTTTCCCTTTGAGCTGGTCTCTAAGAGTCCTACCACATCCATAGCTATATGGTCAAAATGCTGTGTGACTATAGGGATACTTTGCAGGGGCACCATGTCCTTTAGTCCTGTTCAGGCAACTTTCTGGCATTCAGGGCAGCTACAAACATGCTCAGCAACTTGTTCATGAACCCCTTGTCAAAAAAATTGTTAAAGATTCTGTTTAGGGTGTTGTCTCTACCAGTGTGCCCTGCTAAGGGAATGTCATGCACTAGTTTGATCACATCTTTCTTATACTTGTCTGGCACTAGTAACTGGGCCACCATTGCTCCATTTCTAGGGTTTACACATTGGCCCAGATATTCAAAAGGGTTGCGCATGGCACAACAGTGTTGCGCCATGCACAACCCACTGATGTGCCCCGGTGTGATATTTAAAAGGGAAAAGTGCACCTGCACAAATCCTGATGCACCAGGGTGCATCAGTAATGTATGAAGGCACAGATGGGGGGGTGTGCCCATGCATAAACTACACAGCTCGATATTCAGCCCGGGCCATGCAGAGTTATGCAGGTGCAACCCCTACCTGTGCCTGCACAAAGCTGAGCCGAAAAAAAAAGGAACAAGTCGAGGGCCACCCACAGGTGAGCTGCCGCATTGCAGGGTGCAACACAGCAGCTGCCACCTGTGGGTGGCCCTTGACCTGTTCCCGCCGCACCTGGCGGTGCCCCCTATGCCCCGATCGTGGGCATGACAGTAACCAGTAGCCCGATTGCGGGCATAACAGTATATCCCCGAGTAGCCTGATCGTAGAGCATAACGGTATTCTCCCCCATTAGCCCGATCGCGGGCATAACTGAAACATCCTCCCATCAGCCCGATCATGGGCAACTGTTTCCCCAAGTCCAATATCCCTGGTGGTCCAGTGGACTGAATGGAGCCGATCACGGGCATTCCTCACCCCAAATCCGAAATCCCTGGTGATCTAGTGGCCCCCACCCCACCTGCCCACAGAGCCCCACCACCCCGCTCCCTGTCAGCCAGCAGGTAGCACCACCCACCACCTGCCTTCGCCTGCCGACTGACAGTTAGATGGCTGCACGCCTTTTGGTTCAGAGCATGAGCCAATGGGCGTAGTAGTTCAGTCAAGATAGTCAGTCCAGATATGTGAATGAATTCATTTACATATCTGACTGACTTGTATCAGAGGATAGCTACACCCATTGGCTCATGCTCTGAATCAATGGGCGCAGCCATACTAAGCTGTCAGTCGGCAGGCGTGTGGGGTGGCGTGGAAGGGTGCTGCCACTACCGGGCTGACAGGGGGAGAATGGGTAGGTGGGGCCCGTAAGGCAGGTGGGTGGGGTGGGGCCACCAAATCACCAGGATTTCGGACTTGGGTGAGGGAATGCCGCCTCGTGATCGGGTCTGCTCGGGTCCACTGGACCACCAGGGATATTGGACTTTGGGGAAGACAGATGCCCGCGATCAGGCTGATGGGGGGGAATGTTTCAGTTATGCCCACGATTGGGCTAATGGGGGGGAGAATACTGTTATGCCCGCAATCAGGCTACGCGGTCCACTGGACTACCAGGGACTGGAGACATGCATTGTCCCTTACGGGACATCCCACGATCGGGCTGCAGGGGGCGTCAGTCCCCTACAGCTGCTGCCTGGCAGGGCGCCAGGTGCAAGTCGTTGGGGATTGGTGCACCTGCATGCTAATGGCATGCAAATGGGGCCATAATCAGATGCAAATGGCCCCCCGTGCACCTTGCATAAATTATGGCCCCATTTGCATGTCACCCTTTGAATATCGCAGGTGCTATGCATGGTGCAATGGAACTTGCGCCACCGCATTTCAATGATCCACTTGACCACTTGCTGGCGAGTTCTCACGACAGGGTGTGTGGCTAGGGTCAATATTCAAAGAAGTTGTGCTACAGCGCAACTCCGCTTGAATATCACCCTGGCCACACCCCTGCGCAACTATTTTGAGCGGTGCACGGGCTTGCGCCACAAACTGGCGCAGTTTGAATATCTGGGCCATTCTCTATACAATATCCCAATCTTTTTCACATATTTGGGGGCCCCAACACCTTGTTCTTGTCCCACCTGTAAGAAAAAAGAGGTTAAAGTTTTATCCACATTTTGTTCACTTTGCATTGTCCCTTCTTCACAATTCAACAACTTCATGTTCCCCTGTTTTTCTTGCCATTCTCTTTTTTCTTCCTTTTTAAGGTTTTTCCTTTTTGATCTTTCCCTGGACATTCAAAAAGTTCCTCATCAAAAGGGAAAACACTAGGAAGTTGTGCCTGTTGTTTGGCCTGGGCTCTGGTGGTGACTGCTACCAGGAGTGATTGACCTGTATTATACAATGGCAAGAAAAATCTGTAAACCTGATTGGCTGCTGACCCACACAGACAGTGATATTATTGAACAATAGCATCACTGTATCTAGGGCAGACAGCAAGATGACCGCAACACGCTTAAACACATCCCTGTCTCCACAAGTACCCTGAAGCCGACACGTTCCTATGCTAGTCACAAGAACTGACAAACCCTGATTTCCAGCATTTCACTACTATAATCGTGAGCCCCCTCCATAAGTTTAATTGGTTTTATGTAAACAAGAAAAAGAAAAAAGAAGTGAGAGACAGCAGTTACAGCTGTATGTTGTCACTGACTGCCCCTCTGTGTTTCTCAGTTGTGGCCATTGCAACGCATGCAGTTTACCGCTCACTGCAGGACTCGGCAGCCATACATCCTGGTGTTCCTCAAAAAAGACACCACTAACTAACGGCAAAGAAACACAATGGACAACAAGGCCGTACCTGTAATTGGCTATCTGTTACAGAAGCAACAGAGCCGCGATTACCATAATGGATCTTATGGAGGAGAGGAGGGAGAGATGGAATATGATAGAGACATACAAGTATCTCACAGGGAGGAACAGGGTGCAGGAATACACTATTTTTAAGTGAAAAAGATGTACCAGGACTAGAGGACATGGGATGAAGTTGGAGGGAGGACGATTCAGAGGAAACATGAGGAAGAATTTCTTCACAGAACGGGTGGTGGACAAGTGGAACACCCTGCCAGAGGAAGTGGTGGGGGCTGAAACAATCACGGGATTTAATAATGCATGGGATAGACATAAAGGAATTCTGGAGGTCAGGGGTAAGGGGGCAACAGACTTCTAGGAAAACATAAACTGAACTTACAAGCTCAAATGGGCAGACTGGGTGGGCCATAGGCCCTTATCTGCCGACACTGTCTATGTATCTATGTATCAAAGAGCCCTGAGTAGCCAGAATCACTGATCACATCAGCAGCCACTGCAATGGCTGATCGGCTCCATAATTGCGCTCACTATGACACGTATAATGAAGAAAAAACAGTTAAACTGGCAAGAATGAACTACCATCAGTTCTAATACAGACATGTGTATCTTTGTACATGGGAAAAGACCAGCCTGCATGCAGGGAAACAGATAGCAAGATGCACTCACAGCACCATCTAGTGGGCAAAAGAGGAACTGTGGACTTTTTTCTCTAAAAGTATACCTACACCCCCCAAAAATGAAGGAAAAACATATTTTGCACACATTTTCTTTATCTCTTTATTTTCCTTTATAAACAAGCCATTGTATAATAGCAATAAGGCACTCCAGGGTGTGTGTTATTGTGTAATAACGTCACTCTTGGGGTGGTGGAAGCACTCGGCTTCACCTCATGCTTCAACCCACCCAAGGAGTGACATTATTACACAATAACACACACCCTGTCATGTCTTATTGCTTATTTACCCTCTAGCAGTGATGAGAAGTCTGGGTAATCATGCCCAATGATCATTGGTACTGGTAGTTGTGGTACCAATCCCACTTCCAGTTCATGTGTGTTACCTTTTACTGACAGTTCAAGGGGTATAGTGGGATAGTAATGGATATCTCTGTGAATGCAAGTCACTGCTGTTCCTTTTCCTGTTTTATTATTTACTTCCACCAAGTTAGCTCAAATAAGTGTCTGCCAGATACCAGAGTCAATAAGGCCCATAAACTTTTGTGTCCCCACCTCCACAGTTACTAGATATGGCGCCCAATTTGCCAATGCCAAATGTCCATAATCTCTTTTTACATTTGGACAGTTCCTTAATAAGTGCCTTTTCTTCTGGCATCCGTGACAGATGATCTCTGAAAGGGATAACCTCCCTTTTCATTCTTGTCTCCATTCAGTTCTATTTGTATTAACATTAATAGAAGGACTTACTGGATTTGTGGAGGTGGTTGATGTTGTGCTCCCTTGGAAGTTCTTCACCTTTGAAGATCTGGCCGCTAAGAAGTCCTCTGCTAGGACAATTGTCTTTTCAGCATCTTCCAATTTGTGTTCTCTCACCCATAGTTGAACATCTTGGGGAAGTATTTTCATAAATTTTTCAATAATAATGGCCTCCATGAGCTGCTGGGTTGTCTTTGTCTCTGGCTGTAGCCATTTATAACTCAGGTCCTTAAGACGAGCAAATGTCTCTCTTGGGGTATTTGTAGCTTGCATTTTGAGATACCTGAAGTGCTGATGATATGTTTCAGTATTTATATCATACCTTCTTAATATCTCTCACTTAACATACTCATAGTCCTGTGCCACTTGTATGTCTAAGCGATGATACACTACCTGAGCTCTAGTAGTCAGTTGAGGGGCTAGTCGAACTACCCCCTGGTCCCATTGCCACCCACACGTTTGAGCTACCCTATCAGACATTGTTTATTTATTTATTTATTTAGTGATTCAGAAAAGACCTCTGAGTGCAAGCCATTTTACAAATGTTCCATGTCATAGATTGCAAAACAAAGTACAATAGGAGAAAGCAAAGGTACATCACAATGAATGATACAGCTTGGATTCATAACTTACAGAATAACTCAAAACATAGGTACAAGTTAAAATAACAAGAAGAACACTTTATGAGGGTGGGGGAGGAATAAACAGCCACAAAGTGCCTTGTCAGTAGTTCAGAGGGACAGGGATAGTTGGCAGTGGGGTGGAGAAAGGAGGTACGAGAAAGGGGCATGTACTGTGGTGGAGGTGAAGGGTGGGGGAAGAAAAGCAATAAGGTATAGGGAGAAATGGTGGAGTGAGGGGAGGTTGAGAAGAGAAGACATGCTAGAGTAAATGATGGGGTGTGAGGGAGCATGGTCAGGCAGCCTGTATTGGTAGTAACTGTTAGGGGAACTCACAGGACTGTGAGTTGGGGAAGGGGAGAGGTGAGTGGTGGGTGCCGAAGGAGCATGACGCTAACTGATTGCTGAGGCAAGTCATGAGAAGGGACAGAGGGAGGGGGTACCTGAGGCCTTCCTAGTGCTTACTGGAGGGCAGACAGAGCTGGTGTGACTGGACTCAGGGGCAGGTTTACTTAGAGAGTGTTATTAGGTGCTGTTTGAGGTCAGTTTTGAATTGTGTCAGACAATTGGTGGCCAAGAGGTGCTCAGGGAGTTCATTCATCCACAGGGGGGCCCGGTAGGCAAATGCACATTGTCCAAGTGAGGTACAATGGAAGAGGATAGCCAAGGCCCCTCTAGTCCTCCCTCTGGTGACCTATAATGAGTTGGCAGCCTTGATCAAATTGATTACACAAGGTGGAGTTTTACCCAGTAGAGCCTTCTTCCCTAGGATGCAAGTCTGGAATTTGACCCTGTTTCTTAATTTCATTTCATTTCATAACATTTTATTTTTATACAGGATACATTTGTTAGGGAATGACCCCCATTTACAACAAAGACTTGTGTTCCATACATAAAACTTTCACATTTCAAAAACAAACTAACATTCAACATTGATACAAACATTAAAAAAAAATGTGTTAAAACATTTACATTTTACACTAAGGTGCTTAAACAATAATTTTTTAAAAGTGGTGGAATTCTGCACTTTTCTCAATTCATATGGTAACTCATTCCAATATTTAGATAAGCTATTTTGTAATATTTGTTTTCCTGTTCTGTTATAAATTCTTTCACTTGTAATTGTTAACTTATTTCTCCTCAGTTTTTCTACTTTATATTCAAGTGGTACGATTGTTATAAGGTGTTTCAATGGATGGTCTTTTTTATGAAATATCAATTTTTGGCACCACAATATCCATAAGTATTTTCTTTTTATTTCAGGTTGTAACCAATTTAGTTTTTCAATAAAATACAATGATGAGTTCCTTGCTTACTTTTTGTTATAAACTTCCCTAATCTACAATAGGTACGCTCAATACTCTGCAATGCTGTCTGGGTAGAAAACATATATAAAAATATTCCGTATTCCAAAATGGGAAGTATCATTTGGGTCACAAGTTTCTCTCTAGTTTCCATACTGAAACACCTTGCTACTCTTCTTAAAGCCCCCAAACGCTGGTTTACTTTTTTGACCTGTTGGAAAATATGTTCTTTATAGGTCAATCTTGAATCTATCAAAACTCCCAAATACTTATATTGTCTTGTGTTAAAGATCAACCCTCCATCCGCCAACCTTATTTTTATGTCTGTTATCTTTTTCTGCCTTTCTCCCAACCCAAATATCATACACTGTGTTTTTTGGCATTCAACACCAGACCCATCTCTCTAAACCATTTATCTAATGCTAACAAGTCATACTGTAATATTTCTTTAAGTTGTTCTTCAGTATCAGCTGAAGAGACTATCACGGTATCATCCACATAAAGTCTCACTTCACTATATAAGTTTGCAGATGGTAGGTTGTTCACGAACATATTAAACAATAATGGGCCCAACACTGAGCCCTGAGGAACACCTCTTTCTATTTGTAACAAATCCGAAAAAATATTCCCATTTGAAACACAATGCATTCTAGCTGAGAGAAATGATTGAAACCACTGTAGTTTCACCCACTGAACTCCCATTTTACCCAACCTGGCTAATAATTTATTATGATCAACTAAGTCAAAAGCTTTACTTAGGTCCACAAACACTGCTCCTGTCTTCCTTCCCTTATTTAGTGAATTAGCCACCAAATTATTAAAGTCTATTAGGGCAGTGTCGGTGGACCTCCCTTCCCTAAATCCATGCTGTTGACTTGTCAATAACCCTCTTTGCTCCAAGTATGGGTAAAATTGTTTATGCACTTGTGTTTCTAGTAATTTTGATGACACAGGGAGTAGAACTATCAGTCTATAATGTGAGGGGTTAGTGCTGTTTCCCCCTTTGAAGATTGGGATAATTTTACCTATTTTCCAAACTTCAGGAACAATTCCACTTTTTAAACTCCAGTTTACAAAATAGGTGATCATGGGTGATAAAATGTCTGCTCCTATTTTTAAGTATCTTGTATCCAGACCATCTAATCCTCCAGCTTTTATCATATTCAATATTAACAATTCTCTTTTTATTTCCTCTACTGTTACTTCCCTAAAATTAAATCTGTATTCATGCTGTATTACTAATTTGTTCCTAATCCCTTGCCCATTTCTTTCTATTAATTTTGTAGATAATTCTAATGACTGTATTGGGAATTTCGAAACATTTAAATCAGGCAAATCTCTAAAATATTCGTTTAGTAAATTTGCTACTTTTACTGGATTTTCTTCTATCATATTATCTTGCTCAATTGAGATTTTATTTTTTACTTTAACTGGATTTTGCAATTCTGTTACATATTTTCAAAACTTTTTTGGATCATTTGCTTTGTCTATGTTTTCCCTATAATACTTATTTTTTGCTATCTTAACTTCCTTTTTACATTTACTCCTCCACTTCCTGAACTTATCCCAATCTTCTTTTATTTTTGTTTTCCTTGCTTTTTTCCATACTCGGTTTCTTATTCTTAAATACTTCTTTAACATGTCTGTTAACCATCTAGCATCTTTATTATTTCTATTATTTAATACTTTAGGTGTGTGTTTATCTATTACTTCTATTACTAAATTATTAAATTCTTGTATTGCAAGTTCTAAATCTGGTATCAACAGAACTCTATCCCAACATATAATTTCTAAACTATTTCTAAAAGCTTCTATGTTAAATTTCCTTTGGTCTCTGATCCAATAAGAGTCATTGATTTTATTTACTGGTAATTTTAATTCCACATTACATTTTACTGGATTGTGATCTCCTAAATTTAGTGGCATAACTTCCCAGGTAATTACTTTTAAATCTTGAGAAACAAAAATTAAATTGAGTATTGTACCCTGATCTTTATTTTTTGAACATCTAGTGGGGGTTTAATAATTTGCACCAACCCTAATACAGCGAAGCTACTATTTAATTTTTCTTCTCTTTCCCGAAACCAGTCCGCATTAAAATCACCTGTTAAAATTACTTTTCTATCTTTCAATTTATCTATTAAAACATTTGTTAAGTTTTCAAAATGTTTAACTCTTATTTCTGGAGGAACATAAATTACTCCCACTGTGACTTTTGCAGATAACAATTCTACCACTAAACAATCCATTCCTTCTATACTTTGTGCTAAAATATTTTTATAGGAGCCTAAAGTGTTCTTAATATACAACATAACCCCCCTCCCCTATTTTCTCTGTCTAAGCTTACTAAATTGTATCCTTTTATTTGAATTTCTTCATTAGTCACTCCCTGATGAAGCCAGGTTTCTGTGATTGCCAACAAATCAGCTTTTTCTTCTTCAACCCAGATCCTATATTCATCAACTTTATTTACTAAACTTCTAACATTTTCATGTATCACTGATATTCCTGAATTTGGGCCTGGGTTTGTTTCCACGTCTCCACATTGCATCAACTTTGAAAACATAAGCATACCCTTCATTCCTGACTGACTTATCATTATGCAGGTATATTGGAACATAACATTTATTCAACAATTTCCTCTCGCTAGTAAAGGAGTTTTGTCTCTTAATTATTGAACTTCTTGCTATCTGGAGACAACTTTGAACTTCTATAAATGTGTTATTATCATTACCCTTTCTTTGTTTGAAATTCAAACTATTTACATGTGCAATGTGAAGACCCAGTAATAACCACCCACTAAGTACATAAATCAATTTCATTGTACCTATTGGCTTGTTTATGCACCTCTACTATTAGTATATTTTTATCTTACTGACTTTAATATTACTACTCCCTAATATGTACCCATTATAGAAAGTAAATAGTAATCTAATTTTGTTAAAGAAATAAACACAAACTTTTTTCTCACTGAGTGGAGCTCACCCCTGGCAGCGCGAGGCTTTATGGCATTTGAAAGCCCCCCTCTGTGTGAAATGCTCTCCATTGGTCCACCACTGGACCCCCTCAACCAGCTGTGTAAGCTACTGAGTACCTCCCAGCAACAGATAAAGTGCAGATTGTAGTTAATATTTCAAAACAGAACAAGGCAGTCACTCAAATGCAGTCCAATTATGTAGAAAAGCAATCAATGCTCTTCCCCCATGACCTTTTAGCAGCTCTTACCTGCGGCCGTTGATGTTTCGGGAGATCAGCCATTTGTATGTTACACCAGACAGTGCGAGGCTTTATGGTGTTTGAAAGCCCCACCTCTGTGTTGAATGGCTGTCCATTGGTCTGCCACCGGACCCCCTCAACCAGCCGTGTAAGCTACTGAGCACCTCCCAGCAACAGATAAAGTGCAGATTGTGGTTAATATTTCAAAACAGAACAAGGCAGTCACTCAAATGCAGTCCAGTTATGTAGAAAAGCAATCAATGTTCTTCCCCCATGACCCTTTAGCAGCTCTCACCTGTGGCCATTGATGTTTCGGGAGATCAGCTGTTTGTAAGTTACACCGGGCAGTGCAAGGCTTTATGGCATTTGAAAGACAGCCAGTTTGTGCATTCCTACAGAGTACAGGTGTAAGTGCCTCGCTCAGCATCCAAGGTGAGTCTGTAGGCTTTGTTGAGCGCAGTCTGAACCCTCTTGAGCACTGTATCCATTGCTGCCCTGTAGACCACTAGTCCATAGTCAATAGTAGATATAATGGAACTGTGGACTGAGAGGCAGAGGGCCCCCAGAGAGAGGTATTGCCTGTGCCTGTACAGGACATTAATCTTGCTACTGACTGTCTTGACCAGAAAGTCAATATGGTGCGCAAACATGAGGGTATCATCTATTATGACCCCCAGATACTTGAACAAGTGAACTTGTTCCAGCGGCTCGCTGCATGAGTTGGAGATGATAAGGGGGTGGTGCTTATTTTTGTTGTGGGGGCTGGACATAAGCATGGCCTTGTTCTTCTTGTAGTTTAGTAGCAACTTATGACTACACAACCAGTCCTCGAGTTTGGAGAAGGAGTTCTACAGCTCAGATTGTAGGGTAGCCTGAGATGTGCTGCTGCTCAGGAGCACAGCATCGTCTGCATATAGTATGAGTTTGGTGCCACAGGCTGTGGGAAGGTCATTTAAGAAGAGGCTGAAGAGTAGGGGTCCCAGTATTTATTGCTGGGGTACCCCAATGATAACTCTCTTGTGCTTGATACTGTTTGCCCAATTTTGACACATTGATTTCTCCGTATGAGGTAGTCTTGGAACCAACAAAGGGCATTTAGTGCCACACCCATGTTTTGCAGTTGGCTCAGTAACAGGGGGTGGTTGACTGTATCAAAGGCTTTGGTGAGGTCAATAAAGACAGACCCCACCAGTTTGTTTTCATCCAGGGCCTTATGTTCTTAGTTTGTGTAGTCCAGCAGGGCAATGGTGGTACTGTGATTTTGTCTGCAGCCATGCTGATTGGGGCATAGTAGATTATACTTATTGAGGTAGTTGATGAGTTGACCCACCACAATCTTTTCCAGTGCCTTGGACATGAGGGAAAGGATAGTGATGGGTCTGTAGTTGGCAACCTGAGACTTGTCACCTCCTTTATGCACTGACGTAACTAGGGCATGCTTCCAAACTGCCAGGGACTGGGCAAGGGCCAGGGACTTATTATACAGCATGGTAATGGGCACTATTAGAACATCCAGAGTGAGGGATAGAAGTTTCATGTCTATCCCATCATTGCCCAGTCTGGTCTTACCTAGTAGTCTCTTGACCATAGTCAGGGCCTCTTTCAGCATCGCCCTTTTAAAGTAGAAGGTCAGGTGAGAACACTCGGTAGATACGTCATTGGAGTGGTTCAAACCAGGTTGAAAATAGACAGGTGGAAGCACTGGGGTAAGATCAGTGAAGGCCTTATTAAAGGCTTTCTGCAATAGCTAGAGGGTCTGTAGTGGGGGTGTTACTGATACTAAGCAACTGAGGGTGCTTCTTGTCCTCCTTTCCAAGGATGCTTTTGATGTTATCCCAGAATCTTTTCCCAACACCCCAAGAATTGCAAAGCTGGGCCTTATTATAGTTGACTTTGGTGAGCCAGATTAGCTTGGTGCAGCAGTTCCTGGCTGTTCTGTAACACTGGTAGTCATGCTTGCTACCTGTGTTTCTGGCCTTCTCCAAGAGTATGTCCCTTTCTTTCAGGTGGGAGAAGAGCGCCCCATCAATCCAACCATTTGCCTGCCCCAAAATTTTTCTTTTCATGAGCTGGGCATAGATGTTGCAGATGGAGCTAAAGCCCTTAATGAAGTAACTGAGGGCCTGATCAAGGGTCGGCACCAGGTCAATAGGAGTCCAGTCATGCAGGGCAAGGGCTGATTTGAGGGCTCCAGGTTTACCCTTCCTCAAGACCCTGCTTTCAATGAAGATGGGTGGGCTTTTGGAAAATTTATTAGACCACAGGAAGGTGAAGTTAAGTAGGCCTCTATATCATCATTGTCCTGCAATCGGGCCAGTTTAATGTCTCTAGGGCTGTGATTATGAACTGTTGTACCAGCATGAATGGCTTGCAGTACTTTCATTGTATCAGACCATTTTGCATCTTGCCACCGTCGTTCCACTTCTCTCTCTCTGTCCAGTTGGACCGGGCAGACACACAGCCATTTTAACAATTATCCCACATCTTCTTGTGAAGCATGTTCCAGATCTGGACAAGAGGTAGTAACAACTTCCTCACACTCCTTAGTCTCTGGGAGTTTATCAGTGGGGTCTTCTTCTTCCACTCTGTTGCTGAGGTCATCATCTTTTGAAGGCTGTGTCTTCAACTTCAGCCTTGTACCTATATGCAGGCTTGGTAGTAGTGGTGCTCCAGTCTGGGAAGCCATCTTCCTCATCAGGGTGTCTGTCACTTGAACACCCTCAGCCATGTGTCCACCTGGGATACTGGATGGTATCTGCTGCAATGTCTTCTGCCCCGGCAAGACACTAGCAGCTGTAAATCCCACCACCACAACAACTTTGAAGGAGTGGGAAATACAGATGGACACAACACATGTGATTTGAGTGAACCCACTCTTTTCTAAGCGGGATGCTTATTTTTCTTATAAACAGCAAATAGTTTCTGCACCGTAAAAGTCAAATAAAACATTCAAAACAAATCAAAATAAATGATACTAGGAAATTCTATCTTTTCATACACACTCTAAGGTAGCAGCAGACTTAATTCTAGTCCTCTGCCTATAGTCTGTCAGGAGAAACTGACCCTATCTCCTGTGGCTTCAGGTAGCCTTATATATCCACCCATAATCATCAGGTGACTTCACATCACACAAAATAAAAACATTTTATTTCTAGCCCTTTTTATATTACACAATTCTAGAGGCCTTCTTTTTCACTTCTATTAGCCCAAACTGTTCTCACATTACAAAAAGACCTGACTAGTATGAAAACACACCTGTGAGAAGGTGCAAAATTTTCCACCAGGTAAGGATTGACAGCTGGCTATGTATAAAAGTGGCCACTAGGGGCCTCTGCCATCCTATAAACATCCACATGCAATGTACAGTTTTTGGTGAGTACAGATCTTTACAAGGGGCTCTAAGCAGCCATAGATATATGAAGTTATAGGTCTTAATTTCTAAGTTTAAGACATAGTCCTCATTTTCTAACTCTACAGGATCTCATGTTTCGGGACCTTTTACAAGACACACAGAAAAGAACATATTTTGCAGAAACTTATCAATGTGATGCCTATTTCCCCTAATAAGAATAACCCAACTTAGGGCATTACTTAATGGGTAAAGGCTTGAAAGTAAGGTGATACATTAATATTGTGTAGGACTAGGGGCACTGATGGCTGAAATTTCAATCCGTCGGGTTGATAATGCCTTGTGGTTTTTATAGAAATAGGTATGTTTCTTTAAAGTGCAAGTGTCTGGATAATAACTCACAAATAACAGTAACACTCCACCAGGGAGCTTACCAGACACTAGAATATTCATTTTTATCCCAAGCTGGATTTCATTAGGGAGTGAGGGTTTGCCTCGCAAATGCCCTTAGTACATACAGAGCCAACTGCACAGAGAGAGAGAGAGAGCTTTTACCTCAAAACACAGTGGGCTCAAGGAAGAAAATTCTCTTCTCTGTGCACTATGAATTCACCCATGATTCTGAAGGCTCTGCTACTAACGGAGAGATAGGAGAGCTATCAATTACGTGGCAGTGTGCTTTCAGGGACTGCGACATGAGGCTCATGTAGCAGGGAGAAGTAGCACTAGAAGCCTTATGCAGGTTTAAGAAAATTATTATTTGTAACACTTCCTCTTTACAGGCTACATTCTTATACTCTAAACATAGGGTAGCATTTGGGATGCAGAAAATAAGAAGAGAAGGGATTGCTGCTTATGTACACAAAATCATTCCATTCACTGCGCTACTGCTTTATTTTATTCCTGCTTTATGCAGACAGTTAAATTCTTTCCACACTTTAATTCTTAACCTTATTTCTGGCTAATTTAGCCATGGGAGTATACCTTTAGCAGTCTAAGTTTACTGAATATTGGTGTACAATTTAGCCTGAGACCAAGGGGGTCACTGCAAGTGGATCTCCTTCAAAATGGACCCATGGAAAGAAGGTAAATAAAAGAAAAGTGTAGAACTGAGGTTTGTCTGGAGGTGGCCTGCCTCCTGATGTGAAAGAAAGGGATAGTGTTAGCAGAAAGAAATGCAGAGTGGTTGCAAACATAGGAAGAAAAAGGGGTCCTACTACAGCGGCAGGGATGTACCCTGTCACACGCATCAAGAACAGCTGCGCTAGGACCCCAAGATCACTTAGCTGGGTTCCAGAGACATGAAGGCTGTGGAGCAGAAAACCCAAAAGTGTTTGTTTAAGGAGTGCCAGTGACTGATCTGGAACTGAATATATCCATAAAAATGAGCTACTTTTGAATAGGGTTCATTAATATTCATGAACATCCCATTAATATTGATTTGCAGGTCATTAATATTCTCAGTTAGCTCATTAATATTCCTAAGCCATTCATTTAGATGTAAGTATTCAGTCCTAGAATGGTCATTGGTGCTCTTTAAACAGAAAGTTTTGTGACTTCTTCACCACATCCATCATGTCTCAACTAAGTGATCTTGGGGTTCATACCTCCAGAGCAGCTCCTAAGGCACCACCATCAAGATGAGAAAATGGATGCATGCAAAAGCATGAAAGCAGACTTACAGCTCGACCATTCTTGGTTCGGCTGTATGCAGTTCTCCATCAGTGCTCCACTAGTCACTCTTTACAAGGAGAAATGTTATGTGGGGCCAGACAGAGACTGAAACTCCCATGAGGGATTTGGGACAAAGCAGCAATAAGGAAACAGTGCAAATCTGCTGCAGCTGCACCGAGAATGTGCGATCAGACGTTTCATGCATGCATGTTAGCGCACATCTGTCTTCTTGCCATGATAGTGGAATATCAGGAACAGCTACGGTATTCTCAGATCCCAAGATCACTTAGCTGGGGCCCAGAGACATGAGGGCTCTGGAGCAGAAGCCATAAATGTGTTTGTTTAAGGAGTGCCAATATTTGATCTGGAAGTGAATATATACATAAAAAAGAGCTACTTATGAATAGGGTTCATTAATATTCATGAGTATACCATTAATATTCATTTGCAGGTCATTAGTATTCCCAGTAAGCTCATTAATATTCATGAACAGCTCATTTAGATGTATGTATTCAGTTCTAGAATTACTGGAGTTCATACTGGAAGAATAAGAAAGTCAAAAGGCATAGCCCACATAGTCTTTCTCAACAATTCAGTGGTAATGACAAACACCACCAACTTCATCAAGGAACTTATCCAATCTTTTTTTTTAAAGATTTAAGCTTTCTGCTTCTACCACCTCTTGAGGTAGTCCATTCCATACCCTTATTGCTCTACACTTAAAACCCTTCCTTCTTTGTTCAGTCCTACTCAATTCCTCTCTCAGTTGCCTATCATGCCTTCTCAATTGATATGTTTTTTCTTTAAACAAATGTTTTTTATTTAAACAATTGTCATTGTCGCTCTTTAAACAAAGAGTTTTGTGACTTCTTCACCATGTCCTTCATATCTCAACTAAGTGATCTTGGGGTCTGGAGCTCAACAGCAGCTCCTGAGGCACCACTATCGAGATGAGAAAACAGATGCACGCAAAAGTGCAAATGCAGATCGTCATCTTGACCATTCTCAATTCGGCTGCATGTGGTTCTGCATCAGTTGTCCCATGGTCATTCTACAAGGAGAAACATTATGTGGGGCCAGACAAACACTGAAATGCCTTGAGGGATTTGGGTCAAAGCAGTAATGAGGAATAAGTGCAAACCTGCTTGTAGCCACACTGGGAATGTGTGATCTGGCGTTTCACACATGCATGGTGGTGCTCAACTGTTTTCTTGCCATGATAGCTGTACATTAGGAACAGTCATGGTACTGTTGGACCCCAAGATCACTTATCTGGGGACCAGAGACATAAGAGCAGTGGAGCAGAAGCCACAAAAGTGTTTGTTTCAGGAGCATCAGTGACTGAACTGGAAAGGAATATATACATAAGACTGAGCTACTTATGAATAGATTTCTTTAATATTCATGAGCATTCCATTAATATTCATTTGCAGGTCATTAATATTCCCAGTTAGCTCATTAATATTCCTGAGCAGCTCATTTAGATGTATGTACAGTAGTCATTCCTAGAATGTTCATTTGTGCTCATTTAGCAGAGAGTTTTGTGACTTCTTCACCACATCCCTCATATCTCAACTAAGTGATCTTGGGGTCCAGAGCTCCACAGCAGCTCCTGAGGCACCACTATTGAGATGAGAAAACAGATGCATGCCAAAGCGCAAGTGTAGACTGTTAGCCTGTGTGCCCAGCACACAGCTTCAGATTCTTAGATGCTACTTGGCCAAGACAAAGAACATACTGGTCAAGTGAGTAATAAAAAGCAAAAGCAGTTTATTACAGATATTCATGCCAGAACATGTAACAAGGAGTTACAGGGAGACAATTTCCACCAGTCAGCCCCAGGGTTTCTCATTTCTCCTCAAGGAGCTGGTGTGCACACAATATATATATATATGACAGATAACAGTGCAGTTACAGATATAATAAACATACAGCATTGGATAAAGCATGTAAATAAGGTGGCTTCCTTGGGCTATTACATAGAAAATAAAGTTGCAAAGTAAATAAGAATCTCGGAACAAAGAAAATGCATTGTCAGCCATATGTTATGAACAAAGAGAATGCAGCATAAGATGAAATGCACATGGCATGATACTTTGGTATAAGACACAAATTACATATGATTATATGACTATATCAGAACATACAAGGAACACACATAACCTAGGTAAACACATTACAATAAAAGGTATGCATATCTGGTGTAATAAACATAAAACATGTATAAAACCATAAAATAATATAAACATAATATACAACAGCAAATATCAGTGAAAATAAACACAATCACTTATGGTATGAACACATGGGTCAGTAGATGGTGTGGGACCCATGCATAACAATCTCCTCCTTGTGCCTTGCAGAAGAGGCAGCACAACAAAATGAAGATGGTTAGGTCATGTTTCATTTTATTTAGAAGCCTGAGGCACGAGCCATGTAAAGGAACCTTAGCTGTGCACAATGTTGTTTCAAAGTATGCCTCAGACAGCAAAGAATTATTAGTGGATGAGTTAAAATACGATGTAAATTACTATCAAGCTTTAAAACATTGATTTGAATATCTGCTTTCCAAAGCACATAAAACTTGTAATGTAAACTAATCACATTTCTATAGCATACAGATAGTCAGGGTAAGTGTAAAAGTATTCATATTTAGGAGATGGCACAGGGGAAATCACAGATGGTCAGATCATAAAACACAAAACAGAAACTAGGTATGCCAACACATCAGTGGATTATGTTCATAAGAAAAATTGTTGATGTGTATTATCACATAAAATTGTTTGTAAAAACAGTGTTAAAGTCATTGTCCATTTGTAAAGAGCAGTTCATATAGAGAGTGTAAAAGGCAGATAACAGTGGCATATGGGACAGTGGCATATGTTTTTGATTGAAAAATCTAATAACAATATCCTTAAAGAGGAAGCAGTCCATAAGGTTCAAGTTGGTAACCACACAGCAATGTAGTTACATTTGAAATGTCATTTGTTGAGAGTTCATAACCCCACATGGCACATGGGGTTGTGCAGATGTGTACAAGCATATTAAGAAAGGTAATGTTCATGTAGCTGGCTGCTGGTTGGCTTGATTGTCAAAGGCCTTGGCAAGGGTTGCATGAGATTGTCCATTGAATGATTCAATGTAATAACCACACCCACATAGGCATAGCTTTTGTAAAAAGAGCACATTTTGCACAAATATTGACAGTTCATAACAGAACAATGAAGAACACAATTCATGAAAGAGCAACCAAGAGCACAGCCCATAAAAGAATGATCAAGAACACTGTCCATAAAAGAACAACCAGTTCATATGAGGTGCCAGCCTAGTTTGGAAAACCAGCTGTGAGGAAAAGTTACGTGTGTTTCTTGAAGATCTTATCAGTCTGTGGAAACTAAAAACTTGCAAAACTTTGTTAAAAACTTAGTTTTAAAACACACGTATAGTTGTTTTGAAAGGGAAAAGAAAAATGGTATGGTTATTAGCAATGACTTTGCTTATGGTGTGGTGTGACATAGACAAGTGATGGCATCAGCCATGCACTCAGAGGTGCAAGTCGTGATCCAATAATGAGAATATACCATTTGGTCATCTGTGAATACACCCTGCTTCCAGGTCTCAGAAGAGGTTGTGACAGTAGTGAAAACATAGTTTTGCTGCCTATGTGTTGCAGTTTGGCATAGTGTAGACCTGTCTTATGAAGTGAAAGTGCAATAGTATGCACTTTAAACCTTTAACCTATGGCAGTATGCTATTTATACCATGTAACACTGAAGTATACAACAGTGTCTGTTGCACCTGTGGGATTTGAAAAGGTCCCTTTTGTTAGGTCTGTTGTCTAGGGTGAAATACTCCTAGGTTTCCAGTAGTGTGGTGTTCTGATACTGGGTCTCGAGGATATATCAGTTCTATTGCAAAGGGGTCTGGGAACATGATGCTATGAAACCTAGAAGTGCAGAATCTACATTCTGCCATATTATGTGTGTATTACACATTATTTACAAGGGTACCTGGGAGTGATGAGGCAATCAGACCACTAGTTGGCCTGGGTTTATGCTTGGAACATTGGGTAGGCTTTTTCTCATTGGGGTGACAACAGCTGGAAACATGGCAGTGCTAGCAATGGAATGAGGTGTACAATACGATGTAGTAGTATTATATGGAAATAGAGCACAAAAATATGGATGTATGAGTACAGTACAGGTGTAGAAACCTGTATGTTGTGCTTGGGCCTGGCATATAGACAGGATGTCACTAGGTGACCTTGTTGTGTAGGGTCTACCTTGGAGTGTGCCATTAGCTAGGTGGGCCTTAGGGATTTGTTGTCAATTGCTAACATCTGCCATTTAGTCTGTAAGTGAGATTGGTTAGGGGGCACAACTATGGTGTTCAGGTGTGCATGGTTATCATGTTGTAATTAATCTGGATGGGACAGCAATGCTGGTCCCTTTTGTTTGGGAGTGAGAATGGTGGCACAGAACCTATAAGAAAGAAATAATCATTCATGGGGGTGTGGCTGGGACATTTCAGCTTGTGAAAACAATTAATTTGTTGTGTTAGTGGTTGGTACTTGGTACTCTCCCCCCATGTGGTTCTGACAGATGTCACCCAAATGGGCTTAATACCCCAAAACATCCACAGATGTGGAGCAGTTTACTGAGCTTATACTTGATAAGCTGCAACAATATGTAAAAACATGATAGCAAAGAAAAAACAAATTGTCACAATGAAACCATTGTCATATTAAGCACATTACAGAAAATACATTTTAAATATTGATCACATTTAAAATGAAGTTGGTCATCAGAGTCCAGGAATGACTGTTGAAATAGTATTGGTAGGCAGATGGACCTGGTTCCAGCTGTGGGTAATCTGTGTTGCTTTTCTCAAAACATGTTTCTGTCGATCACAGCAATGGAATAAGTTTCAGAGGGTGGGATATAATTTGAGTTTTTATTCAATCTGTTGTTTATAGTGTCCCATCCAGAGTACTTATTTGAATAGCACACCACTCTGTTTTTTTTTTGTTTTCCCAAGTGGCCTGGTTGTTTTGTTAGCCAGGCAGAGCACTGGAGCTGTGGGGTCCTTTCCAGGACACTTGGGATTTATTATTATTAAAGATTTGTCTGTTCTTATGGAAGCAGTGTTTCTGTACCCATGGCCATTGTGGCCAATGGGAGTGTTCTTGTCTTTTTCAGGAGTGGAATAGACAAAAGGGATATGTGAAAGAATATGGGAATGTGCACAGTTTCTCCCCGACAGCTCAGCTGATTACTTGTTCAGGGATAAGGCCCTTGCACCTGGCTGGTGCTGGTTGGCATAAAGCCACTTGCAAATATATTGTGTACGGTTGTGCTAGACTGCACTGGGAAGACAGAGAGGCTGAGTTGGTTTATAATGTCAGAGTACATTACATTTTTTCCAAAACTTGTAAACACCAATGGGTTATTAGCAAACACACATTTTTATTTTTGCGTGCTCTTACTGGAGGGATAGTGGGTTTACCTCCCTCATATCTGGATCTGTTAGCTGTAGCTCAGTCAGGTCCAGAAGGACTTTTATTTATTTGCAACCACTGTAGGCATGACACTGCAAGGTGGCATGGTTCAATCCCTCCTTGAGCTCCTCGTATAGTTCAGGAGGCTTGACTTTCTGATAATACAGAGCAATAAGGGACAAAAGTCCATAAGCTTGCCACTACATCTACAAATAGCCTTTAATTCCATTGTCGATACAATACTGATCAAACTTTGATTTAAATTCAAATATTGTTTTACTGTCTACCACATCACAGGGTAATGCATTCCATATTTGAGTTACCCTATTATTTATCCAAAATCTCCTCTTGTTTGTATCTGTTTTTTCTTTAATTAATTGCTGTCTATGTGCTCTTGTGTTATGTCCATGGTCCCTATGTTTCAACCCTATACAATCCCATAGAAAACAATCTTTATGAGCCTTAAAAATCATACACATGTCCCCCTTCATTCTTCTATACTCAAGTGAATACAGTCCCAATGCACTCAACCTCTGCTCATAACTCTTTCCCTTAAGTCCTGTAATAGTTTTAGTAACGCTTCTCTGGACCCTCTCCAGTAATCCCAAATCCTGTCTTTTATAAAGTGCCCGGAATTGCATGCAGTACTCCATATGGGGCCTCACTAGTGCAGTGTACAGAGGGAGTATAACTTCACTTTCCTTACATCCTATATGTCTGTTTATACAGTGTGCAATACCGCTAGATTTTTTAATAATCTTATTACAGTGTGTACTAAACTCCAGGTTACTGCCAATATTAATCCCAAAATCGGATTCTTCTACAGAGACCCTTAATACTTTATCCTCCCAAATAGTATTTAAAGAGATCATTATATATAATATTATAGATATACTTATAGTATATAATAGCCAAGGAAATTTCATAGACATGGTGAATCACACTAAAAATGGGTATAGTTGCAGCATGATACAGTGGTTGTTACAGAAAAGTTGACGGTACCGCGGTAATTCCTGCTACTGTGGTAAAATTACCGTGATTTACCGCGGTATCACAGTAAAAAAAAAAACAATGTTATTCAATGGAATTTTACCACGATACTGTGATAAATTATGGTAATTTTTACTGCGGTACCGTCACCTTTTCTGTAACAACCACTGTACATACCCATCACTGATGAACCTTAAAAGCCTCCTATCAGTGAGTGCAGCCTGTAATAAATATGTACTACTGACACCATTCCTAGAATGTTATTTGTTAAACAAATAGGCATGCAATGATTTGTTAGTAGTTAACTATGTCATTAACAGTTCCAAAAATGATCTGCCTCTTACCTGCACACCAGTTGTTAAAACAGTTGCTAATGTAAGTTAACAGTTAATGGTGGCAGGCATATATACAATTCATGCCTTTGGCTCCCCCTGAGCTCCTTCTTTTGTGAAAGAGGCAGATCGGAAATTATAGGATACTGTTTGACCAATGTTGGAACAGAAGCCCAACCATACAATAGTTCATACTATTACATTTAGTTGTAACAGGTTTTTGAATAAATGTTAGATAACACTTTATTCCCAATAGTGGTGTGGATATTTATCCACAAATATTTTTGCAATTTTTCTTTGCCAATCAGTCATCACCTGA
The DNA here is from genome assembly GCA_016271365.2 of Neoceratodus forsteri. Lineage (NCBI taxonomy): Eukaryota > Metazoa > Chordata > Ceratodontiformes > Ceratodontidae > Neoceratodus > Neoceratodus forsteri. The sequence continues at coordinate 288,817,413 of CM028130.1, forward strand.
AAGGTTGAATGCTGAGTAAATATGGAAGGGTTTGACCCAATTTCTCATAAAAAAATAATCAGTCAATACAGTACCTTACCATAATTCAAACTATAATAACAGTATAATGAAATTGGACCACTGGTTAAATCATTTTTAGACATTACCAGTGGTTGTTTGTGAAGGATTGTCGTATCCCTGTAAGAGAGAAAAAATAAAACACAAGCTACAAAAGGAGATGTCTCTTTTCCTCACAGCATTCTCCTTGTGGAAGGTTAGCATTGTTTTTCAAAATGTTGATACTTATATTAACTCTGTACAGATGTATGCCTTCGACTACACTTAGGGGTCTGTTTTATTTGTAGCTATTATTACACTCCGATGGATTCCTGAAGATGAAATTAAATTAGACTTAAAGTCAGACAATTGGGCATCCCTGAATTTGGCTTTAGAATTGTGTCATTAACACTCAGATCATTCTGATAAATAACACAAGTTATAATACTAGTATTTTGGAAGTACAAGATTATTACAAAAATGTTAAATTCAGGCCTGTAACAAACATAAATGATGAAATCTCCCAAAACAGTTATAATACTTTTTGTGGCAGTGTAAAATGTGTAGCTGGTTTTGTTAAAGTTAAAGTAAATGGCTTACTACAAATGGGGGGGTGATCAGCTCCCCCTTGATCACTGTGTGATTCATGGGGATAATTAATACAGGACACAGATGAAGAAGCTGTGAGAACAACTGTGAAGGAAGGCATATGTAGGAATGGGTGGTTTTGTAGATAGCAAGCAGCTCTTTGTCTGCAAGCCCAGGGAGAAAAAAAAACTGCAGTCCTAATGTCACTTACAAATGATGAGGACAGGACCAAAAAAAGTAACTTTTAAAAAGTACTTTTGATGTGCACTCCCCATCAAAGTTATATTTGGATAAAAAATACTGATTTATTTAGGGAGGTACATCAATTCTGAGCTGGAAAAACAAGTACAGCTCAACAGCACATGGAGGTCAAGTGACTTGCCAAAGGTCACACACTATGCAAATGATGGCAGCTGGGATACAAACCCAGCTATTACTGTAGTGTCCTTTTACACAGTACTGAATGAGAGTTCTTACAGATGAAAGAACAATTCACAGCCGCCGGCTGAGGCAACAAAGACAAAATTACTTAACCATCATGATTTACATGATGGCAGATGGAGAGGCCATATTTGAAAGGGAAAAAATGGTGAAAACCTTTGCAGGCTATCGTTTCTTGCTTTTTTTTTCAACAAGCTATGATTAACTTGAATCAAGACTAATGACACCAGTCCAGATACTGCAACCTTAAACCAACCACTCATATGGATGATAGAAATATTGCAGACAATGTGCCAACACTGCTGACTGGACTACACCCTTGGCAACATGCCAAAGGTGTTGGCCATTTTACAAGCAGATTTTCCTCTTTACAAGTGACATAAAAAAAACTAGTGTATATTTGGAAAAACAGTTAGAGACACTGATAAGTGGTAACAGTGACAATCTGATATAGCATATGCTTAATCTGGCACATTGTTTCTCAACTACAAATATTTCCACACATTAAATTCTAGGACAGCACATCCCTACATTTTCAAAAGCACATTCTTCAATCCTACATCACTGACTAAGGCAAACCTTTACCAAGCAAAAAGATTCTTCTAATTCAAAAATAATTAACTCAAGTGAACACAGCTAAGTAACACAATCAATCTGAAAAACAGACTTAACTTTTGCTTCCCAAGCAACACTAATTACTGTTATCCAGTTTTAAAATCAAACACACCATACCAGTTAATGAAGCTGATGCCATTAAACCTTAAGATTCACTACAGAATACAGTAATGTCTCAGTTGTTTTGAACATTCTTCAATTAGTCATTATCTCAACTGCATGACACAGCATGTCCTTGACTAGACTGCTTTCAGTCCAGCAGAAAGTAAACTATGCATTCATGGAACAGAAAACAAAATATGGCATACTACTATTAAATGTACTGCTTTTCCTAAAGTGAGCAGCAAGGAATAGTTGTAAAAGACTAAAGTTTTTACACTTAGATTCATTTTAGATGACAATAAAAGGTTTATCAACCAACAGATACAATTAAAATGTACTCATCACAACTCTGAAGCATGATGGGGTCAACACCCAGCCAGATGATTTTTCCATTTAAAAAAAAAAGTTCCTCCAGGTTCACAACAGACAAATGTTTGTTCCGTGAACTCCATTAGCAAGGAGGATTACCCATTAGAAGGTTTCTGTTAAACGTATTAGATGGTTCAGCCACTGATGGATCAGTAGCCATTAATCCTTTAGGCTTGAAAGCCGAAGTGTTAGACATGGACTGGAACTTCTGTTCCAGCCAACACATTCCCTATACAGGATAATTTTTTTTTTAGTTTCAGGTACTGTAGCAAAAATGATCTTGCCAACCGTAGCGATGAGAATAGCTGAGACAATTTGTCCCAGTTGTGTGCGTATATAATATCCTGACATGTCATTAAACAGGGTTTAGTTGACTGCCTCAGTTTAATATATTGCTCACAGATCAACTTAATTGGATCCAAATTATCTTTAGTTAACTCATTAAAGCACTCCCACCCACCATGTGAAGTTAGGTAATCTGAGATGTTTTCTCTCAATGCTGTGCAAATTACCACAGACATGTCTATTAAATAGTGGAACCAATTAACTGTTTGTTGGTCTGCTCCTGTGTTTCGCACCACAGAAGATGAACAATGGCAAACATGTAGGCGTGTGTGGATGACTTTAAAAAGATTCCACAACCTATGAGTCAGCAGACTAAAAGCTCAAAATATGGAGTCCCAAAGCTGCTCCACATTCTACCAAAGGAGAGTGACAGCCCATGTGAACAGAACAAATTCTGAATATCGGGTGTCCCAAGTGTCAATACTCAACTGAAGGAGAACTGCCATCTGTGTTTGTTTTTATCAGAGTTTCAAACTGCTGAGGCACATAGCCACTTGTCCCTGGTGAACCGTTCTTCCCAGATCTCAGTTCCAAATTGGAAATAAGTGTTTCTTTGTTAGCCAAACAGCATTTTGGATGGCTCACCAATTGTTAGCCTATGTATCCAGCACACAGCTTCAGGTTCTTAGATGCTACTTGGCCAAGACAAAGAACATACTGGACAAGTGGGAAATAAAAAGTAAAAGCCCTGCGAGCCCCGCACTCCCACCATGTGATATCTTGTCACATAGTAACATTGTGCCCACAAACGCATATCGTATTGCGTATGGTGACGCAAATCGAAACAGAAAGAGAAACAGTACTGTAGACAGAAATGTTAAAAATAACGCAAACACAACCGCAAATGAAAATGCAAAGGGTAACGCACATGGTGGCTTAAACGTGAACGGTAAGTGAAACGGGTATGGAACTGCAAGTGGAAACTGTAATGGTAACAGTAATGTAAGCACACAGGCTGTTTTTTCCCAAAAGCTGTATAGAGAAAGACAGTGAGTACAAAGAATATATGCAAAATAATGACTCTCAGAACAGAAAAATGAGGACCTGGAAAAGTAAATTGCTTATATCTCAGGAACCATACGACGTAGAAAAAATTTTTTAAAGTCATATGAATTATGACTTTCCTGGCTAGTTTTGTACTTAGCCCCCATCAGGGGGCTAAGTATTTTTTGATGAAAAGTCCGTATCTCGCACCATTTCCGAGATACCGGCCCTGAAAGGCACGGCGAACGCCGTAATGTTATCCTATGGGAAAAAAACAGAAGTTCGGAGTACCATAACTTTGCCTCCCTGTACTTGTTTTCACCAAACCACTGGAAGGCACATCTGTGGGATGTTGGCTGTGTTCCCTGTAAATTTAAGCCCAAAAGACCAAACCGTTGTTTTGCAGCAAGGCGTCAAACGATTGCTGCAATGCATCATAAGTCGTAATGTTATCCTATGGGAAAAAGTGTCAAATTTGGAGTACCGTAACTTTGCAGCCATGTAACATTTTTTCAACAAAATACTGAAGGCATCTGTGAGATGTCGGCTCCGTTCCTTCCAAATTTCAGCCCAAAACTCCAAACCATTCTTTTGCAGCGGGGTGCCAAAGAATTGCCGTCATTTTCCCACAGCCTAGAAAAGTATTGTCGCAATTTGCGAAAGCTTTCGCAAAAATTTGCGACACTTTCATGAGTGTGACACTACTTTGTGAAAGTACTTTTTCCAGAAATCTGAAAAACATATTTCTAGGGTGTTTTACCCCAAAATAAAGACATGGCTAGCATCCTCAGGGTCCGACTAGTTGAATACAAACAGAATTAGGTTGCTAGAGGGTCCCAAATTTAAATGCCAAGCATTTTTCTGATCACCAACTGAAAACAAAATGGCAGATTTGCGACAGTAAAAGGGCCATTTGTGAAAGTAAAAACTGCATTTGCGACACTGTCGAACTTTTTATTAACTTTTCCCACTGACTTATAATGGAAACTTGTTTTTTGAATAACTTTTGAACCATTTAATATTTTTTCATGAAATCTTTGAAAGGCACATTGGGAACCCCAGCCACACATTCCCTGAAGATTTTGGACCAGTCATACAAACCGTGCGACCTGTAGGCATGACCGTAAAATTCCAAAAAAAGTGTAAACTTATGTGCAGATCAAGCTTAATAACTCCACAGCCGTATATCCGACTGGTACAAAACTTGGCAGATCCCAAGGTGTATGGGTCTTGATTCTGTATTCCAAATTTCAGGCAAATCCATTGAACAGTTGCAAAGTTAATACGGTGCAAAATTGTGGGTTTAACATGTAAATGGCTCTTCTACCATAATATATATATATATATTAGAGGCAAAAAACTCTGTTTAATGCATCAGTTAGGGTTGTTCCACAGTGACATAAGTGAGGAAATTCGATGTTAGGGTTGAAACCCCCTTTGCACCCCTCCAGCCCACCCCCCCAACTGGAATTGGGGTGCGCATTGGGGTCATTGGCCCTAAGTGTCACCCCATCACATGTGGAAAGAAGCTGAGGAATAGGAGAATGGGGTGACAGTTAGGACCGATGACCCCAATGCACACCTGATTCCAGTTGGGGAGTGGGCTGGAGGGGGCAAAGGGTTTCAACAACTATCAGACTTTGTCATATCATGTGAACAATTAACTGACGCATTAAACAGAGTTTTGCCTCTAATTTCCCTTCTTTTGAGAATGATAATGAGAAATAGTGAATGTAATGCAGCGGCGGAAGCGTGGGGTGATGTCTTGTCGCATTGTAACATTGTGCCCATAAATGCAAATGGTAATGTGCATGGTGGCATAAGCGAAACAGAAGAGGAACAGTACTGTAGACAGAAATGTTAAAAACAGGAAACACAACCACAAATGAAAGCATAAGCGGTAATGCACATGGTGGCGTAAAGCGTGAGCAGTAAGTGAAAGCAGATGCGGAACCATCAAGCGAAAGCAGTAATGGTAAGAGTAATGTAAGTGCACAGGCTGGCTTTCCCAAAAGCTGTATAAGAAAGACAGTGAGTAGAAAGAATGTATGCAAAATAATGACTCTCGGAACACAAAAATCAGTAGTTGTAAAGTAAATTGCTATATATCTCAGTAACCGTACGACATGAAAAAAATTTAAAAAGTCATATGTATTATTACTTTCCTGGCTAGTTTATGCATAGCCCCCTTATAATCTTTGACAAAAACTCCGTATTTAGCACCATTTCGAGATACGGGCCCTCAGACACGGTGAATGCCGTAATGTTATCCTATGGGAAAAAAACAGAAGTTCAGACTGCCATAACTTTTGAACAGTTTAATATTTTTTCATGAAATCTTTGAAAGGCACATCGGGGACCCTGGCCGCATGTTCCCTGAAGATTTTGGGCTGGTCGCACAAACCATGTGACCTGTAGGCGCGACCGTAGAATTCCAGAAAAAGCATAAATGCACACTTAATAACTCCACAGCTGTGCATGTGACTGGTACAAAACTTGGCAGATCCCAAGGCGTATGGGTCTTGATCATGTATTCCAAATTTCAGGCAAATCCGTCAAACGGTTGCAAAGTTATTAAGGTGCAAAATTTGGGGTTTAACATGTAAATGGCTCCTCAACCCTAACTATGGTAGCACTACGTGCAACCATAATATATATATATATATATATAATATATATATATATACACACACACACACTATGGTATACGTTAGGGTTGAGGAGCCTTTTAAGGTTAAAGGGACAAATTTTGCACCTTAATAACTTTGCCACCATTCAACGGATTTACTTGAAATTTGGAATGCAAGATCAAGAATCATACATCTTGGGATTTGTCAGCTTTCATACCAGTCGGATATACAGTGGCGGAGTTATTAAGCATGATCTGCATGCAATTTTACACGTTCGAGTGAATTCTTTGCTCATGCCTACAGGTCGCATGGTTTGCGCAAGCAGTCCAAAAACTTCAGGGGCGATGGCCAGGGTGCCTGATATGCTGCTGAGCCTATTGAATAAAATAAACAGATTCAAGATTATTCAAAAACAGTTCCCATTATAAGTCAATGGAAAGTTGACAAAAGTTCAAAAGTGTTGCAAATGCAGTTTTACTTTCTTAAATGGCCCTTTACTTTTGCAAATCCACCATTTTGTTTTCAGTTGGTGATCAGAAAAATGCTTGGCATTTAAATTTGGGACCCTCTAGCAACCTAATTTTTTTTGTATTCACCAAGTCGGACCCGAGGATGCTAGGCATGTCTTTATTTTGGGGTAAAACACCCCAGAAATATGTTTTTCAAATTTCTGGAAAAAGAACCTTCACAAAGTACTTTTGCACTTGCGACACTGTCGAATGAATTTGGGAAAGCTTTCACAAAGTTCGACAGTACTTTTCCAGGCTATGGCAAAATGACAGCAATTCTTTACACCTTGCTGCAAAAGAACGGTTTGGTCTTTTAGGCTGAAATTTGGAGGGAACACAGCCAATATCTCACAGATGTGTTTTTCAATGTTTTGGTGAGAAAATATTACAGGGTGGCAAAGTTATGGCACTCCAAAATGGACACTTTTTCCCATAGAATAACATTACGGCGTCTGCCGCATTACAGGAATCCTTTGCTGCCCTGCTGTAAAATAACGGTTTGGTCTTTTGAGCTGAAATTTTGAGTTAAGAAAGCCAACATCGCACTGATGTACCTTTTTGTGGTTTGGTGAAAAAATATTACAGTGCGGCACAGTGACAGTACTCTGAATTTGATGCTTTTTCCTTTGGAGAACATTACGGCATCCTTCACGCCTTTCAGGGCCCATATCTCAGAAACAGTGCAAGATACAGGCTTTTCATTACAAAAATGCTTAGCCCCAGAAAGTCATAATTCATATGACATTTAAATGTTTTTTCTACATCATACGGTTCCTGAGATATAAGCAATTTACTATTCCAAGTCCTCATTTTCTGCTCCGAAGCCCATTGTTATGTATACATTCTTTGTTTTCACTGTGTTTTCCAATGCATTTTTTGGGAAAGGAAGGGTGTGCCCTTTCATTACCGTGCCAGTTAGCATTTCCAGTTGCATTTCCTTTACCGTTTGTGGTACTGTTACCGTCTACGCCACCGTGTGCGTTACGGTTTGCGTTTGCGTTTTTGCTTGCGCTTGTGTTTCTGTGTCGTTTGGCGTTATTGTTGCTGTTACCATTACCTGTTTCATTTGCAATTGTGGTACCTTGCACATGCATTACAGTTTGCATTTCCGTACGCGCTTGCGCTTCTGTTTCCTTTGGTGTTATTTTTGCTGTTACTATTACCATTTGCGTTTACAATTGCAGTACCATGACCATGCATGTAATGGTTTGCCTTTCTGTAATCGCTTGCATTTGCATTTCTCTTTCCTTTGGTGTTATTGTTGCTGTTACTGTTACTATTTACGTTAACAATTGTGGTACTGTGCCCGTGCGCATTTCGGTTTGCGTTTCTGTACACACTTCTGTTCCCATTTCTGTTTCTCTTTCTTTTGGCATTATTCTTCATGTTAACTTTACCATTTGCATTTACAATTGCGGTACCATGCCTGTGCACATTCCAGTTTGCGTTTACGTGTGTGCTTGCATTCGCATTTCTGTTTCTGTTCCCTGTCACATTCTTTTTGCTGTGACACTTAACATTTCCATTTAAAATACCACTGCCATCACTGTTCGCATTACTGCTTGTATTTTCATACATGATTCAATGTCCGTTTGCATCACTGTTCACTTCGGCGTCACTTTACGCTTGCATTTCTATTAACATTTCCTTTACCATTTACGTTTGCTTTACCATGTGTGCCACTGTTCACGCTTCTGTTTGTGTTGCTGTTCCTGTTCCTATGTCACAAGACCTCCTGCCACTGCATTTCATTCACTGTTTCTGATCATCATTCTCAAAAAGAGAGTTTGGTGACTTCTTCACCGCATCCTTCATGTCTCAATTATGTCAGCTAAGGGTCCAGAGCTCTGCAGCAGCTCCTGAGGCTCCACTATCAAGATGAGAAAACGGATGCATGCCAAAGTGCTAGTGTGGACCATAAACTTGACCATTCTCAGTTCGGATGCATGCGGTTCTGTGTCAGTGCTACCCTGGTCACTTTTACAAGGCCAGACAGAGGCTGAAACATCTTGAGGAATTTGGGCTGATGCAGCAATGAGGAAACAGCACAAACCTCCTTGCAGCCACACTGAGAATGTGTGATCTGTCATCTCACATATGCGTGTTTGCACATATCTATATTCTAGCCACAATAGCAGCACATCAGGAAGAGCCGCTGTACTCTCAAACCCTGAGAACACTTAGCTGGGGTCCGGAGGCATGATGGCTCTGGAAAAGAAGCTCCTAAGGAGTGCCAATGTCTGATCTAGAACTGATAATATACATAAGAATGAACTACTTAAGCAATAATACATGACAGGGTGTGGGTTATGCTGGGATAGCCTTACGCCTGGGTGGTTGGGTATGAGTCCGCAGAACGAGAGCATCCAATGTAACTGAAGTGAGATTATCCCAGCACAACCCACACCCTGGAGTGCACTATTGTTATGATACAATGGCTCATTGTTATGCAAAATAAAAAAACATTTAAAAATGTTTTTAGTAGATTTTTAGTGTGGCAATATATCTTTGGGTCTTAAGAGAAAATCACAACAATCATTATACAAATCATTATGCAAATCAATACAGTGGGGTTGTGCTGGGATGACCTCACTGTGCCAGGTACACACTGACCAATCAGAGTCCAGGATATTTACTTGCCGTTGTATAATTATAAATAGGTTCATTAATATTCATTAGTATCTCATTAATTTTCATTTCCAGGTCATAAATATTCCCAGTTAGCTCATTAATATTCCTGAGTAGCTTATTTGATGTATGTATTCAGTCCTAGATTGGTCATTGTTGCTTTTTAAACACAGGGTTTTGTGGCATCTTTACCATGTCCCTCATGTCTCATTAAGTGATCTTGGGGTCTGGAGTTCCACAGCATTTCCTGAGTCACCACCATTTTGGTGAGAAAATTTTTAAAAGCCAAAATGCAAGCACGGGTATTCAGCTCGACCATTCTGTTTGGCTGCATGCGGTTCTATCTCAGTGCTCCTCAGGTCACTCTTTACAGGGAGAAACATTATATGGGGCCAGACAGAGACTGAAACAACTTGAGTGATTTAGGCCAAAACAGCAATGAGGAAACAGCACAAACCTGCTTGTAGCCACACCAAGAGTGTGCAAACTGGCATTTTGCACATGTGGGTTGGAACACAACTGTTTTCTTGCCATGATTTTGGCATGTCATGAACACCTGCAGTACTCTCAGACCCTGTAATCACTTAGCTGGGGTCAGTAGACATGAGAGATGTGGAGCAGAAGCCACAAAAGTGTCAGTTTAAGGAGTACCAATGACTGATCAGGAACTGAATATATACATTAGAATGAGCTACTAATGAATAGGGTTCATTAATATTCATGAGCATTCAAAAATATTCATTTGCAGTTCATTAATATTCCCAGTTAGTTCATTAATATTCCTGAGCAGTTCATGTAGATGTGTGCATTCAGTCCAAGAATGGACTTTGGTGATCCTTAAACAAAGAGATTTGTTACTTCTTCACTGCTTCTCTCATGTCTCAACTAAGTGAGCTTGAGTCCAGAACATCACAATAGCTCCTGAGGCACCACTATCGAGATGAGAAAATGGATGCACACCAAAGCACAAGCATGGACCATCAGCTCGACCATTCTGGGTTCGACTGCATGTGGTTCTGTGTCAGTTCTGCCCTGGTCACTCTTTACAAGGTGAAAAGTTTTGTGGAGCCAGACAGAAGTTGAAACACCTTGAGTGATTTGGGGCAAAGCAGCAATGAGGGAACAGCACAAACATGCTTGCAGCTGCACTGAGAATGTGTGAACTGGCATTTTGCGCATGCATGTTGGTGCACATCTGTTTTCTTGTGATGATAGCGGCACAACAGGAACAGCACTGCTATTCTTTGACCCCATGATCACTTAGCTGTTTTCCGTAGACATGAGGGTTCTGGAGTAGAAGCCACAAAAGTGTTACTTTAAGGAGCACCAATGACTGATCAGGAACTGAATATATACATAAGAATGAGCTGCTAATGAACAGGGTTCATTAATATTCATGAGCATTCAATTAATATTCATTTGAAGGTCATTAATATTTCATGTTAGCTCATTAATATTCATGAGCAACTCATTTAGATGCATGCATTCAGTCCAAGAACAGTCATTGGTGCTCTTTAAACAGATTTGTGACTTCTTCACCACATCATTCATGTGTCAACTAAGTGATCATGTGGTCAGGAGCTCCACAGCAGCACCTGAGGCACTGCTATCGAGATGAGAAAATAGATGCACGCCAAAGTGCAAGCGCAGAAAGTCAGCTTAACCATACTTAGTTCAGCTGCATGCGGTTCTGTGTTAGTGCTCCCATGGTCACTCTTTACAGGGAGAAATGTTATGTTGGGCCAGACAGAAATTGAAACACCATGAGGGATTTGGGCCAAAGTAACAAAAAGGAAACTGCGCAAATCTAGTTCCAGCCGCACCGAGAATGTGCTCTCTGCCATTTTACGCATGCATGTTGGTGCACATCTGATTTCTTGCCATGATAGTGGAACATCAGAAACTGCTATGGTAGTCTCGGACCCTGAGATAACATAGCTGGGGTACTGAGACAAGAAGGTTGTGGAGCAGAATCGTAAAAGTATTTGTTTAAGGAGAGCCGATGACTGTTCTGGAACCGAATATATTCATAAGAATGGTCGACTGATGAATAGGGTTCATTAATATTCATGAGTAGCCCATTAATGAAAATTTGCAGGTCATTAATATTCCCAGTTAGCTCATTAATTTTCCTGATCAATTCATTTTCATGTATGTATTCAATCCGAGAATGATTACTGGTGCTCTTTAAAGACAGCATTTTGTGACTTCTTCACCACATCCCTCATGTCTCAACTATCTCATCTCAGGGTTTAAAGCTCATCATCAGCTCTGAGGCACTGCTATCAAGAAAAGATAATGGATGCATGCCAGAGCGCAAGTGCGGACTGTCAGCTCAACCATTCTCAGTTCAGCTGAATGCGGTTCTGTGTCAGTGCTACCCTGGTCACTCTTTACAAGGAGAAACATTATGTGGGCCAGACAGAGACTGAAACAAATTGAGGGATTTTGGCTAAAGCAGCAATGAGGAAATAGTGCAAACCTGCTTGGAGCTGCACCGAGAATGTGTGATTTGGTCAGTCTTCACAAGGAGAAACATTATGTAGGGCCAGACAGAGACTAAAACATGTTGAGAGACTTAGACAAAATCAGCAATGAGGAGACAGCGCAAATCTGCTTGCAGCTGCAATGAGAATATGTGAACTGGCATTTCGCACATGCGTGTTGGCACATATCTGTTTGCTTGCCATGATAGAGGCACATCAGGAACAAGTGTGGTACTCTCGGACAACTAGATCACTTAGTTCGGTTTCAGAGACATGAGGGCTGTGGAGCAAAAGCCTAAAAAGTGTTTGTTTAAGGAGCGACAATGAGTTATCGTGAACTGGATATATTCATAAGAATGAGCTGATCATGAATAGGGTTCTTTAATATTCAGAAGCATTCCTTAAAATTCATTTACAGATCATTAATATTCCCAGTTATCTCATTAATATTCCTGAGCAGCTCATTTAGATGTATGTATTCACTGCTAGAATGGTCATTGGTGCTGTTTAAACAGAGAGTTCTGTAACTTCTTATGCACATCTCTCCTGTCACAACTAAGTAAACTTGGGGTTTGCAGCTCCACAACAGCTCCTGAGGCACTGCTATTGAGATGAATAAATATGGATACGTGCCAAAGTGCAAGTGTGGACCATCAGCTTGACCATTCTCAGTTTGGCTGTATGTGGTTCTGCGTCAGTGCTCCCCTGATCACTCTTTACAAGGAGAACCATTATGTGGGGCCAGACAGAAATTGAAACACTTTGAGGGATTTGGGCCAAAGTAACAAAAAGGAAACTGCACAAATCTTCTTGCAGCCACACCCAGAATGTGTGCTCTGGCATCTCATGCATGCATGTTTGCACACATCTGTCTTATTGCCATGATAGCGGCACATCAGCAACAGTCGCAGTACTCTCAGACCCTGAGATCACATAGCTGGGGTCCTGAGACATGAGGGCTGTGGAGCAGAAGCCACAAAAGAGTTTGTTTAAAGAATGCCAATGATTGATCTGGAACTGAATATATTCATAAGAATGGTCTACTGATGAATAGGTTTAATAAATATTCATGAGCATCAAATTAATATTAATTAGCAGGTCATTAATATTCACAGTTTGCTCATCAATATTCCTGACCAACTCATTTAGATGTATGTATTCAGTCCTAGAATGGTCATTAGTGCTCTTTAAACAGAGAGTTTTGTGGCTTCTTCTCCACATCCCTCATGTCTCAACTATGTCATCATGGGGTCCAGAGCTCCACAGCAGCTCCTGTGGCTCCACTATCAAGATGAGAAAATGGATGCATGCCAAAGTGCAAGTGTGGACTGTCAACTCAACCATTCTCAGTTCGGATGCATGCGATTCTGCGTCAGTGCTACCCTGGTCACTTTTACAAGGTCAAACAGAGAATGAAACATCTTGAGGGATTTGGGCTGATGCAGCAATGAGGAAACAGCACAAACCTCCTTGTGGTCACACCGAGAATGTGCAGTCTGTCATCTCATGCATGCGTGTTTGCGCACATCTATTTATTTGCCACGATAGTGGTGCATTAGGAAGAACCATGGTTCTCTTGAACCCAGAGAACACTTAGCTTGGGTCTGGAGACATAAGGGCTCTGGAGTAGAAGCCCTTAAGGAGTGCCAGTGACTGATTTAGAACTGATAATATACATAAGAATGAACTACTTAAGCAATAATGCATGACAGGGTGTGAGTTATGCTGGGATAGCCTTACACTTGGGTGGTTGGGTATGAGACCACAGGACGAGAGCATCCAATGTAACTGAAGTGAGGTTATCCCAGCACAACCCACACCCTGGAGTGCACTATTGTTATGACACAATATCTCGTTGTTATACAAAATAAAAAAAAACATTTAAAAAATGTTTTTAGTAGACTTTTAGTGTGGCAATATATCTTTGGGTCTTAAGAGAAAATCACAACAATTATACAAATCATCATAAAAATCAATACAGTGAGGTTGTGCTGGGATAACCTCACTGTGCCAGGGTCACACTGACCAATCAGAGACCAGAAAATTTTCTTGCCATTGTATAATTATGAATAGGTTCATTAATATTTATTAGTATCCCATTAATATTCATTTGCAGGTCATTAATATTCCCAAGCAGCTCATTTAGATGTATGTATTCAGTCCTAGAATGGTCATTGGTGCTGTTTAAACAGAGAGATTTGTGACATCCTCACCATGTCCCTCATGTCTCAGCTAAGTGATCTTTGGGTCTGGAGCCCAACAGCAGCTCCTGAGGCGCCACAGTCGAGATGAGAAACTGAATGCAAGCCAAAATGCAAGCACGCACTGTCATCTCAACCTTTCACAGTTTGGCTCCATGCAGTTCTGTGTCACTGACCCTCTGGTCACTCTTTACAAGAAGAAAAGTTATGTTGAGCCAGACAGATACTGGAATACCATGAGGGATTTGGGCAAAAGCAGCAATATGGAAACAGTGCAAACCTGCGTGCAGCCTCACCGAGAATCTGCAAACTGACATTTCACGCATGCGTGCTGGTGCACATCTGTTTTCTTGCCATGAGAGTGGAACATCAGGAACAGCTATGGAACTCTCAGACCCAGTGATCACTTAGCTAGGGTCCATAGACATGAGTGCTGTGGAGCAGAAGCCATGAAAGTCTTTGTTTAAGGAACACCAATGACTGATCTAGAACTGAATATATTCATAAGAATGAGCTAATCAGGAATATGGTTCTTTTATATTCATGAGCATTCTATTAATAATCATTTGCAGGTCATTAATATTCCCACTTAGCTCACTAATATTCCAGAGCAGCTCATTTAGATGCATGCATTCACTCCTAGAATGGTCATTGGTGCTCTTTAAACAGTGAGTTTTGTGATATCTTCTCCTCTTCTTGCATGTCTCAAGTAAATGAATATGGGTTTGGAGCTCCTCAGCAGCTCCTGAGGCACAGCTATTAGGATGAATAAAAATTGATAAAAGCCAAAGAGCAAGCATGGACCATCAGCTCGATCATTCTCAGCTCGCCTGCATGTAGTTCTGCATCACTTCTGCCCTGGTCACTCTTTACAAGGAGAAATATTATGTGGGGCTAGACAGAAACTGAAACACCTTCAGGGATTTGGGCCAAAGCAGCAATGAGGAAACAGTGAAATTCTTCTTGACAGTCACACCGAGAATGTGCAAACTGGCATTTCGCACATGCATGCTGTCACACATCTGCATTCTTGCCATGATAGCAGCATATCAGGAACAGCTCTGGTAATCTCTGACCCCTTGATAATTTAGCTGGAGTCCAGAGATATGAGGGCTGTGGAGCAGAAGCACCAAAATGGTTAGTTTTATTAGCACCAATGACTGATCAGGAACTGAATATATACATAAGAATGAGCTACTAATGAATTGGGACCATTAATATACATGAACATTCAATTAATATTCATTTGCAGGTCATTAATATTCCCAGTTAGTTCATTAATATTCCCAGTTAGTTCATTAATATTCCAGATTAACTCAATTGGATGTATGCATTCAGTTCTGGAATGGTCATTGGTGCTCTTTAAACAGAGAGATTTTTGATTTTTTCTCCGTGTCCCTTAGGTCTCAACTAAGTGATCTTGGGGTCTGGAGCTCCACAGCAGCTCCTGAGGCACCTCTATCAAGATGAGAAAATGGATGCATGCCAAAGCGCAACCGCAGACTGTCAGCTCAACCATTCTCAGTTCAGCTGCATGCAGTTCTACTTCAGTACTCCCCTGGTCACTCTTTACAAAGAGAAACATTATGTGGGGCAAGACAGACACTGAAACACCTTGAAGAAATTTGGGCCAAAGCTACAGTGAGGAAAAAGCACAGACCAGCTTGTAGCCACACTGAGAATGTGTGATCTGGCTTTTCGTGAATGCGTGTTGGCACACATCTGTTTTTTTGCCACGATAGCATCACATCAGGAACAGATGTGGTACTCTTGGACAACTAGATCACTTAGTTCGGTTTCAGAGACATGAGGGCTGTGGAGCAGAAGCCTAAAAAGTGTTTGTTTAAGGAGCAACAATGAGTTATCGTGAACTGAATATATTCATAAGAATGAGCTGATCATGAATAGGGTTCTTTAATATTCCGGAGCATTCCTTAATATTCATTTGCAGGTCATTAATATTCCCAGTTATCTCATTAATATTCCTGAGCAGCTTATTTAGATGTATGCATTCACTGCTAGAATGGTCATTGGTGCTGTTTAAACAGAGAATTCTGTAACTTCATATGCACATCTCTCCTGTCACAACTAAGTAAACTTGAGGTTTGCTGCTCCACAACAGCTCCTGAGGCACTGCTATTGAGATGAATAAATATGGATACGTGACCATCAGCTTGATCATTCTCAGTTTGGCTGCATGTGGTTCTCCGTCAGTGCTCCCCTGATCACTCTTTACAAGGAGAACCATTATGTGGGGCCAGACAGAAATTGAAACACTTTGAGGGATTTGGGCCAAAGTAACAAAAAGGAAACTGCACAAATCTTCTTGCAGCCACACCCAGAATGTGTGCTCTGGCATCTCATGCATGCATGTTTGCACACATCTGTTTTATTGCCATGATAGCGGCACATCAGCAACAGCCGCCGTACTCTCAGACCCTGAGATCACATAGCTGGGGTCCTGAGACATGAGGGCTGTGGAGCAGAAGCCACAAAAGAGTTTGTTTAAAGAATGCCAATGATTGATCTGGAACTGAATATATTCATAAGAATGGTCTACTGGTGAATAGGTTTAATAAATATTCATGAGCATCAAATTAATATTAATTAGCAGGTCATTAATATACACAGTTTACTCATCAACATTCCTGACCAACTCATTTAGATGTCTGTATTCAGTCCTAGAATGGTCATTAGTGCTCTTTAAACAGAGAGTTTTGTGGATTCTTCACCACATCCCTCATGTCTCAACTATGTCAGCTCAGGGTCCAGAGCTCCACAGCAGCTCCTGTGGCTCCACTATCAAGATGAGAAAACGGATGCATGCCAAAGTGCAAGTGCAGGCCATCAACTCAACCATTCTCAGTTCGGATGCATGCGGTTCTGTGTCAGTGCTACCTTGGTCACTTTTACAAGGCCAGACAGAGATGGAAACATCTTGAGAGATTTTGGCTGATGCAGCAATGAGGAAACTGCACAAACCTCCTTGCGGTCACACCGAGAATGTGCGATCTGTTGTCTTGCGCATGCGTGTTTGCACACATCTATATTCTTGCCATGATAGCAGCACATCAGGAAGAGCTGTGGTACTCTCGAACCTCAAGAACACTTAGCTGGGGTCTGGAGACATGAGGGCTCTGGAGTAGAAGAAGCAAAAGTGTTTGTTTAAGGAGTGCCAGTGACTGATCTAGAACTGATAATATACATAAGAATGAGCTATTTAAGCAATAATGCATGACAGGGTGTGGGTTGTGCTGGGATAGCCTTATGACTGGGTGGTTGGGTATGAGTCCGCAGGACGAGAGCATCCAATGTAACTTAAGTGAGATTATCCCAGCACAACCCACACCCTGGACTGCACTATTGTTATGATACAATGGCTCGTTGTTATACAAAATAAAAAAAATTTTAAAAAAGTTTTTAGTAGATTTTTAGTGTGGCATTATATCTTTGGGTCTTAAGAGAAAATCACAATCATTATACAAATTATCATAAAAATCAATACAGTGAGGTTGTGCTGGGATAACCTCACTGTGCCAGGGACACACTGACCAATCAGAGACCAGGAAATGTTCTTGCCATTGTATGATTATGAATAGGTTCATTAATATTTATTAAAATTCCATAAATATTCATTTGCAGGTCATTAATATTCCTGAGCGGCTCATTTAGATGTATGTATTCAGTCCTAGAATGGTGACTGGTGCTGTTTAAACAGAGAGATTTGTGACATCCTCACCATGTCCCTCATGTCTCAGCTAAGTGATCTTCAGGGCCGGAGCTCAACAGCAGCTCCTGAGGCACCACACTCGAGATGAGAAAATGGATGCAAGCCAAAATGCAAGCACGTGCTGTCATCTCGACCTTTCACAGTTTGGCTGCATGCATTTTTGTGTCACTGACCCTCTGGTCACTCTTTACAAGGAGAAAAGTTATGTGGGGCCAGACAGAGACTGGAACACCTTGAGGGATTTGAGCCAAAGCAGCAATATGAAAACAGTGCAAAACTGCATGTAGCCACACCGAGAATCTGTGAACCGGCATTTCATGCATGCGTGCTGGTGCACATCTGTTTTCTTGCCATGATAGTGGCACATCATGAACAGTCGTGGAACTCTTGGATCCAGTGATCACTTAGCTAGGGTCTGTAGACATGAGTGCTGTGGAACAGAAGCCATGAAAGTGTTTGTTTAAGGAGTGCCAATAGGTTCATAGGTAAATTACAAGCTCAGTAGGCAGTGATGCCTTTTATGAGCTCGCCACCAATCATTGGTAGAGGGAGTATTTTCAATCTCCCATAAATGAATCTAGTCCCTTTTTAAAAATACTTAATGAATTGCTTTCAACTACCTCTTTAGACAATGCATTCCAAGTAGAAATCACTCTTTGAGTGAACCACTGAATTCTCTTACTGGTCTTATTATGTGTGCCAGACAGTTGTTTATTATGAGATCTTGTAAACGGTACAGAGGTATTGAAACATAATCTAATAGTTTCAAATGTACTCTTATTGTTAAAAGCATTGTAGACTAATATCATATCTCCCCTTAATTGTCTGTATTGCATAGAATAAAGACCTAGATTCCTTAATCAGGTACCATAGTCTTGTTCTTTAACTGATTTAATTTTTCTGGTAAGTCTACACTGCACCTCCTCGATTAACGTTTCCCCTCTAACTGAGGAGGGGCCACATACTGAAGGACAGTACCCCAAATGTGGTCTAATCAGGCTTGAAAAAAGAGGTATTATAACTTTATCACTTCTACTTTTGATGTTTTTAAGTACGCAACCCATTATCCGATTACTCTTTTTAACTATGTTTGCAGTGTGAGCACCAAAGGAAAAATCCTTTGTAAAAGTAACTCCCAAGTCTTTTTCATTATCAGTAGTTTGGAGTATGGTATTATTAAATGTATAAGTAAAACATTTATTTCCTTTGCCCAAATGCATCACTTTACATTTTTGGGCATTGAATAGTAATTTATTTTTTTGGACCAAGATTCCAAATAGTTTAAATTTTCTTGAAACTGCAATGTAGATTTTGATCAGTTACAATTCCGTCTATTTTACAATTGTCTCTGTACTTTACCATCCAGCATTGAGAATTTAGCAGTTGTAATGAGGAAACTAATATATTAAATAATACAGGACCCAATACAGGTCCCTGTGGAACTCTACTAGTTACACTCTCCATTGAAGATAAGTTGCCTTTTAATGACACTTGTTGTTTCCTATCAGTAAGCCATGCTTTAATCCAATTGACTATAAAATAAGGTATATCTGCATGTATTAGTTCTTGTATTAGTATTCCAAGTGCTACAGAATCAAAGGCTTTTGATAAATCTAAATAAACAGTATTCACTGCAAGACCATTATCTAGTACCTTGCTTACAGGTTCAAAAAAATTCACAAGATTAGTATGACATGATCACCCTCTGACAAACCCATGCTGTATTAAATCTATGTGGCCAGTTTCATCTAAGTGATCAATTATTCTATTTTTTTAGGAGCCTTTCTAATATCTTACAAAATATTGCTGTGAGGCTTATTGGCCTATAATTTTGTACTAAGTTTCTGCTCCCTTTTTTATATAATGGTATTACTGTGGCCTGATTCCATAAAGGGATCGTTTTTCCAGATGTTACAGAAATGTTAAACATGTATGTTAGAGGACCCATCAATTGATTAGCAGTATTCTTGATAAAAATTGATGGAATTCCATCTGGTCCAACTGAACTATTAGACTTGGGCCCAGATATTCAAAAGGGTTGCGCCATGCGCAACAGGGTTGCGTGTGCGCAACTCCAAAAATGCGCCATTCTGCGATATTCAGAAGGGGCCAGTTGCGCCACCAAAAACATGCTGAGCAACAGCGCAATGGAAATGAAGGCATGCGCAACCGAAGGGGGTGGGTCCATGCATAAAGTGCGCAATGCGATATTCGAACACTTGCGCAATGCGCAAGAGTGGCTCAGCCGGAAGTTGCACAGTAGCGGAATTGAGCCAAAATAAAAAGGCTTAAGGAAGCGACGCAAGAACCGTAGCAGGCCGCAAACTGGGGGAGAGAGACAGAGACAGAGAGAGAGAGAGACAGAAGCTGGAAGGGCAGACAGGGACAGTGGGTCCAGGAGGACAGAGAGGCCAGCGGGGGGTGCCCAGTGCAGTGGAAGCAGCAGTGGGGGCAGCGGGGGTAACACAGGAACAGCAGCCGGGGGGGCAGAAGCCAGGGAGATGGACAGTGCCAGCTTCCACATGGAAGCTGTAATGAGGGGGGTGAGACACCATGCTGCAGGGGGACGTGGCTGCGGAGAGGCCCGTCGGTGGTATGCCCCCGACAGGCGGTATCGTGCCCGCATCAGCTTCGAGCTGTACACAGATGTCGAGAATGTGGGCCGGTACTGCCTGAACAGGGCAATACTGAGACGGCTCTGCGAGCTGTGCAGTGATGTGATGCAGGCACCCTCATGACGGAGTCACGCTCTGTCTGTGGAGACCAAGGTGACAGCCTGCATGTGCCTGCTCGCCACGGGCACCTTCCAGAGGCCGACAGGGGACACCACAGGCATTACACAGTCGGCCATGTCACGCATCCTCACCCAATTCCTCAGCGCACTGCTGCCTCATGCTGCGGAGTACATCCATTTCCCCAGCACCGCAGCAGAGCGTACAACAAACATGCAGGAGTTCCACAGAGTAGCACATATGCCTGGCGTGCTAGGGGCCATAGACTGCACCCATGTGGTCATTCGCACGCCACCTGGCCCTGACGGCCAGGCATATCGGAACCGAAAGGGGTTTTCCAGTGTCAACTGCCAGGTGGTGTGTGATGCCACTGGGCGCATTATCAATGTTTGTGCCACACACCCTGGTGGAGCACATGATGCCTTCATATGGCACCAGTCTGCACTGTGCCATAGATTCGAGAGTGGGGACATCCCCACGGGTCATCTAATGGGTGAGTACACATGTATGGAATGCAAACTCTGGGCAAGGGTGGGAATGACACAGGTGCCATGGTAGCGGCACACAAGGATATGGTCAATATGGACCTGACATGACACTGCTCTCCACTATCTCCACACAGGTGACTGCAGATACCCACTCCATCCCTGGCTGCTCACACCATACCGGCGCCCCACGACTCCAGTGCAGCTATGCTTCAATGAGGCACATGCAGCAACACGTAACATCATAGAGCGGGTGTTTGGGATGCTCAAGGCACGCTTCCGATGCCTAGACACCTCCGGTGGTGCCCTACAGTACAGCCCCAAAAGGCCTGTGGGATATTCCTGGCCTGTTGCATCCTGCACAACATGGCCAAAGACCATGGGATAACCCGTACAGATCGAAGAGGGGACAGCTATGGGGCAGCCAGTGGCGCCGGTGATGTTGGTGATGAGCAGCCCCTAGGGCGGAGGGACCCCGACTGACCCGCAGGCCCAGCTGCACCAGGACACCATTGCAGAAGAGCACTCATCGCCCACAGGTAAGTCAAGGGACATGTGCAGGCAACACTGTCCATGCACAAACCACAGGCACACAGGGGAACACACCGTGCATGAAGGTCAGGGGAGTTGAAGGTTCCAGGCATACCAACACACCATCAGGGAGGTGTGAGCACTCATATGGACACACACACACACCAGGCAGTGTACATGGGCAGAAGCACAGCACTGTGGAAACAACATTGCCAACACACAGCACCACCGACCACCCCCACCACCTGTACTGTCCACGTACATGTGTCAGGACCTGGGCACCCTTGCACTTTGGTGTACAGTGCAATGCAGGCATCATCATGCACACGCACCTGTGGACAGCAGTTGGGAGAGTGTGCAGGTGGTCCGTGTGTCAGCGTGGTGAGCAGAGCACCCAGCAGTGCACTGCCCACCATGACACACATTGCACACAGGGCAGCACCAGACAGGGCCCGCACTGGGAGACAGCTCAGTCAGGTAGCACTGTCCCATGGCCACCACGGATGCATGGGTGGCCCCACCGTGGCCCAGCAGCACTGGCAGGCTGAGCAGGGGCCACATCAGATGGCGCTGTTGCACCACCAGGGGTCCCACTGCATGAACGCGACCTTGCCCGCACAGGGGTCTGCATCCTGCCAAACAAATGTGCACCAGGGGTGCTCGGGATGCCCACAGCAGAACCCGGTGTCGACAGGCCTGGTGTCGCACGACGCCGGGAACGGGGAGTGGAGAGTGCACTGTGTGGGGTGTTTGGTACAGGGGCACCTGACAGTGTGCCCAATGCGTCTGCGACAGAGACCACTGCCTGGGTCAGCCTGTCAATGGTGGCAGTCACATCCGTCTGCATAAGGACCAGCTCGGCTCGGTCCCGAGCACACTCCTTGCTATGCCGCTCCACGGACACAGACAGTGCCTCACCGGACCTTGCAACCGCCCCTGCAGCTGTACCGATTCCTGCAGCAGGTGGGTGTGCGCATCAATGGGTACTGTGCCCCAATGGCATCGTGACCCCAGGGTGTGGGCCGGTCCTGGTGCACAGCACCCCTTGAGGGTGGCGCTGTTGCCAGGACCAGATATGGGCGGATCAAGGGCGGTGGACATGTGCCACTGCTTGACACTGTACCCCAGACCTGGTGTGTGACTGCTGCTGCTGCCCTCCAACTGCTGAGCCCCCAGGTCCACCTGTTCCACCTCCGTGCTGGCAACAGTGCCAGACACCTGCACAGCCACCAGTGCTGCCTCACGGTGCTGACAGGCACAGCCTGGGACTGTGCCAGCATGCTGGTACACAGGTGTGAACCAGGAAGGCCCAGGAACGCGTGCTGGCCTGCCAGTGCCGTTCATGGGACACACACCCATCACTGCCCATTGCAGGCCTGCTATCATCAATGGTGCAGTACGTGCCACTGCCATAGGCACAGCATGCTGGCATACCTGCATGCCAGACTGCTGAGACACAGGCTGTCACCCCGCACCCGTATCACTGACACCAGAGTTGTTGGCCCAGCGTGCATGCTGCTGCAGTGCCTGCTGGCTGGTGGTGGAGGTTTATGGTCCCTCCTCCACGTCCAGCAGGTCTGCATCACTGTCTGGACCCACCACCACCACCGTCTCCTGAAGACGAATAGGATCTGTAACAGAAAGAGAGTACATGTGAGTGCATGTGAACAACCGCCTCCCCAACACCACCACCATGTCATACCGTGCAGTGATGGGCTTCCACCTGTCTGGAATCCTCCGCCTGGTACACCCGCAATGGCACTCGGCTGCATGGCCGTGACCAGTGTCTCCTCTGTTGGGGTCAGCTGCAACACCACTGGCGGGCCCCCACCAGTGCCAGCACGTGCCACCCTGAAGGCTGCCACCTTCTCCTTCAGCCTCCTGCGGTCAGTCCCCATCTTCTTCTTGCATTCCTGCACGGAGCGCTGGTGGCTTCCATGCAAGTTGATGGCCCGAGCTGCCCCCTCCCATGCAGCTGCACGTTCCTGAGGGGTGCCCCTCCGTCCACTCAATAATGGCTCATCCTCCAGGTAGGCCTGGAAGAGGACCTCTGTCTCTGCAGCTGTGAAGTTCGGCCTCCTCCTATGCCCGCAGTCCTCACCCTCACCTTGTCTCTGGTCAGTCATGGTGATCTGTATGGGTGGAAGTGGACACCTGTCACTGTGCAGTCTACAACATTTCCCCATGAGCATAGGTGCCAGCCCGGGCGGAAGCCCCCCACATTTCATCTCTGTATGGCAGATACTAATAGAAAAAGTGCCCTTTGTCCCTTTCTAAGTGCCCTTTTGATTCTCAGCCCCCGCAGCCTTAATCATCCTCCGGCACCCCTGCCCATGAGCATTGTCCTGAGCATCACACAGCATGTAACTCACCTCTCACCTGCAGTAACCAAATCTGGCCAGCACAACCCACTGTCGCATTGTTATAGCGCAACACATGCAAATGAGGAGTGGCGCAACTTTAATGACATGCTAATAGCGCCACTGCGCCTTTGAATGGCTGATCGAATGATTTGCATATGTCGGCTGAATATCGCGTATTTGCGCTTTGCGCAATACGGAAGGTCTGGCTGAGCCAATGACGCAAGTTTGTGCCTGCGTGCTACACTGCATTGCGCATGCCCAGACAGCTTACGCATGCGTCTATTGCGCTGCAGACCTGCTGAGCGCGATCGGCAATTCAGGCCATGGCCACCATTGTGCCAGTGGTGCTACAGCAATGGGCACTATATGGCGCTGTGGCACTACTGCGCAATGGTCCACTGTGGCACTGGTACGCAGTTTGGCAGTCGCGCAGGATGCCTATACATCCGATGGTGCTGTGCGTAGCCTTGCGTCATTGCCGTGACCTTGTGTATGCCCTCTGCCCCCTGGCGTGGTTCGCATGCCATGTGTACATCCCTATTCCGCTGTCTGGTGACAGCGCCATGTGAAGTGACGGCGCTGTTCGAACAGCGCGATTGGAGCCTGTGGTGGTCTATTGCGCAACATCTTCACGTGGGGTTACAGTGCAGCGGAGTGCCATATTGCCTGCTGTAAACTGGCTGAGATGGCTAAGAGGAGGGCAGTGACTTGGAGCCCACTGGAGGTGGCCAACCTGGTGGCCCTGGTGGAGCCCCACTGTGAGGCACTGTATGGTGAGGCCCCCCTCACCATGCCTAGGATGCAGGTGTGGCAGCAAGTGGCCACTGACCTGGTGGAGGTCACTGGATGGGGCCGGTCTGCTGAGCAGTGCCGGCACCGGTACAGTGACCTCCGCCGGAGGGAGCCAGACCTTTTGACGGGGCTGCGGTTGTGTGCCAGGCAGGGCGTGGTGCCTAGGCCAGGTGAGTGTACCATCTATGCACCTATATTCTCTGTAGGGGTGTGTGTGTGCTTGGGTGGCTGTGCATAGGTGCTGGCTTGGACACGGTTGGCTATGTCAGTGTGTGCAGCTGTGCGATGGATGGTTATGGCTGTGTGGGCAGGCACTCTCACTGGGGCAGGGGGCACTCTGCTTTTGAGTCACACTGATGTTTGTCTCAACATATGTCTCCCACAGGCCAGAATCTGAGGACGCAGGGCGAGGGTGAGGTGGGCCGTGCCAGGGCCCCGGTGCCGGTGGGTGTTCTACCCCAGCAGCAGCAGCAGCAGCAGCAGCAGCAGACCCAGCTGCTTGAGGAGTGTGAGTATCATTACTTCATGGATGCTATTGCATGTTGGGGGGGGCAAGACCACCAGCCATGCACAACACAACCATGCAGGAAAGGGGGAGGTCATAATTCCACTATACAAGACACTAGTGAGGCCCCACCTGGAGTACAGTGTACAGTTCTGGAGACCATACCTACGTATGGCCATGGACTGGGTAGAGAAGGTTCAGAGGAGGGCAACACGGATGGTGCATGGATTGCATCACAAGTCCCATGAAGACAGGTTGAAGGTACTGAACATGTACTCCCTGGAGGAGGGGAGGGAGGGGGGATATGATGGGGACATACAAGTATCTTACAGGGGAACAGAGTGCAGGAAAACACTGTTTTTAAGCATAAAAGATGTTCCAGGACTAGAAGGCATGGGATGAAGTTGGAGGGGGGACGATTCAGAGGAAACATGAGAAAGAATTTCTTCATGGAATGGGTGGTGGACAAGCAGAACACCCTGCCAGAGGAAGTGGTGGGGGCTGACTTGGTCACGGGATTTAAGAATGCATGGGATAGACATACAGGACTTCTGGAGGTCAGGGGTAAGGTGCAACAGACTTATGGGAAAACAGAGTGAACTTACCAGCTCAAATGGGCAGACTGGGTGGGCCATAGGCCCTTATCTTCCGACACTGTCTAT
This sequence comes from Neoceratodus forsteri, assembly GCA_016271365.2. Lineage (NCBI taxonomy): Eukaryota > Metazoa > Chordata > Ceratodontiformes > Ceratodontidae > Neoceratodus > Neoceratodus forsteri. The sequence goes on from CM028130.1 coordinate 288,843,147, forward strand.
GTATCCATGTATGTAGGCACGACACAGGTGACATGCATCACTGTGCAGTATCACAGCACATCTGTGTATGCGTCACTGGTGGACCAGGTATGCACTGGGCACATAACTGTGTAACTGGCATCGCACCACATTGCCATGTCACTTGCCAGCCTAGTTTGTACTGTGATTGACGTGGGCAGTGTGTGTGGGTGGTGGTGCAGCATAGCTGATGCCGCCTGTTTGTGATGGCCATGTGCATGTTCACTGTGGGTGGTTGCATGCCATCAAAGGTGTGGGACATTGGGCTATGTGGCTTGCAGGTTGGGTGGTGTTCAGGGTTGTGGTCAGTCACAGCCATTGACTGTGTTCCCATTTTCCTAGGCCTCACTGTTCTCAGAAGGATACAGCGGGAGCTACATGGGCTGACGCAAGTGTCCCTGGACAACCAGGCCATCCTCAGGGACATCCAGCAACATGGCCTGCGAAGGAGGCATCGCCAGGAACAGCGGCACCGGGTGGAGGAGGACCAGCCTGCTGGGCCTTAGGCCAGATTACCCTTCCCACTTCACCCATCCCTACCACCCTGCCTTCCCTCTCCAAGTTGTTCATCCCTACCCCTTGCCCACCCCTACCTTGTACCCGTACCCCCCCCCTTGTAAATAATTATAGTTGATTGTTTTACACATTTTGATAATACATTTATATTTTGATATGAATACTGTGTTGGTCTCTGTTTTGCAGCTGGCTATGGTTGTTCAGTTGCAGTAGTGTACATGCCATCTGGGGTGATATGGTCCTGGGTATGTGTGTGTGTGTGTGTGTGTGTGTGTGTGTGTGTGTGCATGGGGAGGTATCTCCAGCATGGCAGTGACTTTCTGTTGGTCTTGCCGTCTGCTGCCACCCACTGCTGGGTGCACAGGGTGTGTCTGGCTTGTAGGCTTCTGTGTTGCATGGGGCTGGCAAGTACTGGGGACTGCATGGTTTCCTGCAGTGCCAGTCACTGCACATGGGTGGTGTCTTGGGGTCACAGTGCAGGATGTGCTGTGCGTATGGGGAGCTGATGTGCACTGTGGCTGTCAACCCCCTGTGTGTGGCACTCTCAGCCTGCCAGTGGTTGTGCTGGGGTGTCATGGCTCTGCTATGCTTTGTTGGCTTGTCCCCATGGGCAGGTAGATCATCTGTCCCACCCCCAGTGATGCTGTTCTTGGGGTGTGCAGCTGTGGTGTGGGTTCTGCAGTGTGTTCCTGTGCCCATGTGTGGCATGGCTGGCGGTGGGCCCCAGCCTGCCTCCCTGGATGTGCAGTTCCATTGCTCTGGGGGGGCTGTGCTTGCGCTATGCAGCTCTGGAATGCTCAGCTGAGCTTCCCTGGTTGCTCCATAGCGCAACATTTTGGCTCAGCTTCTCCTTCCTGGTTGCACGATGGCACAGTATGTGCGATATTCAGATGTTGGTTGCTTGCGCAATTTGCTCTGCTCCATGTTTGAATATTGCACCTGTTGTGCATTTGCGCAACTGGTTTGTGCTTGCTCCTGCTGTTGCACTAGTTTTGAGCGCAGTTTGAATATCTGGGCCTTGATGTTCTTAATGACATCTAGTGTTGAGTAAAGGGTGTAAAGGCAAGAGAAGACTTGCGACTTAGGGATAACATATTTTCTTTTTTATTGAAAATACTAACAATATATTTGTTTAGCTCAGTGGCCATTTCTGCTTCATTAGAAATAATTCCTTCATTGGTAATTAGGGGTCCTATGATAGAATTACTATTTTGTAATGAACCAATATAATTATAGAAAGCCTTTTTATTGTCTTTTGCAGATAAAGCTAATTTTTCTTCATAATGTGATTTTGTTTTTCTTATTAGATTTTTACTGAAATTGACTGCTTTTTATAAGAAACCAAATTTTTGTTAGATTGTGTCTTCTTATATTTTTTATAAAGTTTTTTCTTTCTTATTAAGCTACGTTGTATATTTTTATTCCACCAAATAGGGGTTCTTTTATTGTTATTAAATTTGTATTTTGTCCGATTAGGTGCCCAATATTTAATACAATGGTTTATTTTGGACTGGAGTTTCATCCAAATATCATCTAAATTACAATTTGATAATTCTGCAGCCCAATCCCATTCTTCCAAATATTTAGTAATTTTATTGTAATCAGCTTTATAAAAATTTAGTGTTTGAGTACATTCCTTACTTGGCAGAAAACTTTTTATTTTTACATTAACCAGGACAATATTATGATCACTATTAGATAATGGTTGTACAACTTGAACATTAGTGATATTTTCCGTAATATTTAAAAAAAGTAAATATAATATGTTATTTCCCCTTGTTGGTTCTTGAACAATCTGTTCAAGATTATTTGTAATATAGTAATTGAGGAGTCTTTTTTCTAATTCTGTTGTGCATGAGTATTCTAGCCAGTATGTTTTTGGAAAATTTAGGTCTCCCATTAAGATGTAATTATTGTTGAAAACCATTTTTTTCCATAGTGCTCATGAACAAGTTATTATCATTACTGTTACAGTTTGGAGCTCTATTAGCAAGTCCTATTGTCAGACTATAATTATTTGTTATCTTGACATTAGTCCATAACAACTCAGATTCATTATTATCCATATTATTGTAATTTACAACTGAGCAATTGTATTCATCTGACATATAAAGAGCAATTCCCCACCTATAGAATTCTTACGATTCTTGCATATTTTGGTATATCTACTAATTTCAGTACACCAGTCATTACTACTAAACCATGTCTTGCAAACCCCCAAATGTCAATATCATTTGTTAATTAAAAAAGCCCTTATTTCATCAATCTTGTTGTTTAAACTGCAGGCATTAACAAGTAATAAATTAATCGAATCTCTACTGGAGTTCTCTAACACATGTGTAACTTTATGTTTATTGGTATCAATATTTGTAGTTGGAAACAATACACAATTGTCCTCTGTTCCATCTTTTTTTGTACAGTTGTTCTGAGAGTCCTGTACATTTGGACCCTCCCCTGTTGTATTAGTTTAAAAATGTGTTTATATAAGAGACAATGTGTTTCCCCAAGATTCCATTTCCTTTTCTGCTTAAGTGTAAACCATCCCTTGAAAATAAATAATTTTGATCATTAAATTCCTCCCAATGGGTAAGGCAACCAATCTGTTGTTTAAAGCACCATTGACATAGCCAATTATTAAACATTTTTATTTTATTATTTAGAGACTTGAGTGCTTTTGGAATTGGAAGTATCTCAGAGAAGGCTATATTGCAATTTAATAATGCAAGTTTGTTATACATTCCTACAAGATCTTGCTTAATTTTCAAAATTGGCTCCCTGAAAATATTATTAACATCGATGTGCATTATTGCTAGAGCATTTCTAGTGGTACCCAGAATATTGTCCAACACAGAGGTGATATCTGCTGTTTTTGCCCCACCAAAAGAAGACAGTGTTCTGTTTTCCTTATCATCATTACAAATTTTTCTAAGTGTTTGATCATAGAATCACCCAATACATATACCAACTTAGATACTTTTTCAGACTGCACTTGAATTTGTTTTATAGCTTCACGTTGAGCTATTTCCATATCATATACATGCATATAATTATTTGTGATATTATTTGTGCTTGAAGGTCCTAAAGAGATGGACTGACAATTTGGAGTGTTAGCATTTGGTGTTAGAGTTATACTTCGTTCGGGGATAGTTAATTCATTACTAAATTCTATCAGGGGAATATCCAATTCTGGAGTAGATATCTGGTCTTGAATTATATTATTTAGACTACTAGGCCCAGGCATATGGATCTGAGAAGTACAATTACTCTTTTCCATGTGTTGTGAAATCTCATTTGCTGTAGGATGAACAAATGCTCTGAATTGGTTATACCATCAATAATATCTCCAGAACTATTGAAAATATCAAAACGATTTTTTAAAGGTAACTCAAAGGTCCCAGCCTTTTGGCCTTTTTTGGAGGCCTTTGCACTCTGCACATTATGCCATTCTTCCTCCTCATGTAATTTGGGGTCTCTTAGTCTTTTCTTATTCTGATTAACTTTTGTAGTACTGCTTTTTGATACATCTGTTAATAGTTGCACCACTGGAGGATCAGTATTGTTTGATACCTTTTTATTAATACTTCCTGTTTTGAATAATCCCACAGGCATTAGAAGTTCAATGTCATTTGTTGTTCTGAATCTAGCTGCCATATCTAATTGTCTAGCCTCTTGTAACATTAATTGGCTATTAAAGTTCAAAATCTCCCTTTTCATTTCTTCGTTTTCGAGACATTTAGAGCACCGATATTGAGTGTCAGTATCCACTATTGTAAGAATCAGTTTATACATGTCACAGTGATTACATTTCATCCCTGTTTCTCCATCTATTGTTTTAATAAATTCTGACATGATTTGTATTTTATTACAAGGAAACGTTCAAGGTTAAAATATTCCTCTTGGCCTGTATCTATTTCCACAGCGTATTAAGTCTTACCCTCTATGTGTTTCAGATATGACAATCGATACTGTTCAGGACCACAAATACACGCAATAAACACGCAGAAACATGCGCTAGACATGCGTGTCTTTGCGGGGCTTTGCGCGCACACCAGCCCTGCTCATAGCAGGGTTTTTTAACCAGGATAACCTGGAAGTATAATGTAGAGGTCAGTGTCAGCTATTCACTTTGCTTAAAATAAAATATTACTAAAATAGCACCAAATGCTGATGAGAATCACTTATCCGTGACCTAGCAAGTGTTTGTGTAAAATGAGGTGGTTAGTATCAAAAACACCCTTACAGAACCGGAACTGTAGTCCTACTAGCATTGTGGGACTACAATTTCCTCTTCCTGAAACCTTCAGTGGTCGCAGGGCTCAGAAGTGCCAATCACACTCTCTCAGCAATGCTATATTTTAAAACATAGATACAAGGTATAGTGCAATAATTTAAAATGCAAACATACGCTCTGCAGGTCTATACAGTATCCTGCAGCTCACAGTGATTACTGATATTGTATATTCTGTATGTCGCCCGCTCATAGCAGGGCTGTTTAAATAACCAGGATAACCCAGAAGTATAATGTAGAGGTCAGTGTCAGCTGTTCGCTTTGCTTAAAATAAAATATTACTAAAAATAGCACCAAATGCTGATGAGAGCCACTTATCCATGACCTAGCAAGTGTTTGTGTAAAATGAGGTGGTTAGTATCAAAAACACCCTTACAGAACCGAAAATGTAGTCCTACTAGCATTGTGGGACTACAATTTCCTCTTCTTGAAACCTTCAGTGGTCACAGGGCTCAAAAGTGCCAATCACACTCTCTCAGCAATGCTATATTTTAAAACATAGATACAAGGTATACTGCAATAATTTAAAATGCAATGACTAATCTAGAACTGAATATATTCATAAGAATGAGCTAATCAGGAATATGGTTCTTTTATATTCATGAGCATTCTATTAAAAATCATTTGCAGGTCATTAATATTCCCAGTTAGCTCACTAATATTCCACAGCAGCTCATTTAGATGTATGTATTCACTCCTAGAATGGTCATTGGTGCTCTTAAAACAGTGAGTTTTGTGATGTCATCTTCACTTCTCACATGTCTCAGTAAATTAATTTAGGGTTTGGAGCTCCACAGCAGCTCCTGAGGCACAGCTATCGAGATGAATAAAAATGGATAAAAGCCAAAGAGCAAGCACAGACCATCAGCTCAACCATTCTCAGTTCGCCTGCATGTGGTTCTGCATCAGTTCTACCCTGGTCACTCTTTACAAGGAGAAACATTATGTGGGGCCAGACAGAACCTGAAACACCTTCAAGGATTTGGGCCAAAGCAGCAATGAGGAAACAGTGAAATTCTACTTGACAGCCACACCGAGAACGTGCGAACTGGCATTTCGTACATGCATGGTGGTGCACATCTGTTTTCTTGCCATGATAGTGGCACAACAGGAACAGCACTGCTATTCTCTGATCCTGTGATCACTTAGCTGTTGTCTGCAGACATGAGGGCTGTGGAGTAGAAGCCACAAAAGTGTTAGTTTAATGAGCACCAATGACTGATCAGGAACTGAATATATACATAAGAATGAGCTGCTAATGAATAGGGTTCATTATTATTCATGAGCATTCAATTAATATTCATTTGCAGGTTATTAATATTCCCAGTTAGCACATTAATATTCCTGAGCAGCTCATTTAGATGAATGCATTCAGTCCTTGAATGGTAATAGGTGCTCTATAAACAGATATATCTTCACCGTGTCCCTTATGTCTCATGTCTCAACTAAGTGATCATGGGGTCCCAGAGCTCCACAGCAGCTCCTAAGGCACCACTATTAAGGAGAGAAAATGGATGTATGCCAAAGCCCAAGTGCAGACAGTGGGCACGACCATTCTCGGTTTGGCTGCATGCGGTTCTGCGTCAGTGCTCTCCAGGTCACTCTTTATGAAGAGAAACATTATGTGGGGCCAGACAGACTCTGAAACACCATGAGGGATTTGGGCCAAAGCAACAATGAGGAAACAGCACAAACCTGCTTGCTGCTGCACTGAGAATGTGCAATCTGGCATTGTGTGCATGCAAGTTGGCACACATCTGTTTTCTTGCCATGCTAGCCTCACATCAGAAATATCTGTGGTACTCTCGGACCCTGAGATGACTTAGTTGGTGTCCAGAGACCTGAGGGCTGTGGATCAGAAGCTGCAAATGTGTTTGTTTAAGGAGCGACAATGACTGACCTGGAACTGAATATATAAATAAGAATGAGCTACTTATGAATTGTGTTCTTTAATAGTCATGAACATTCCATTAATATTCATTTACAGGTCATTAATATTCCCAGTTAACTCATTAATATTTCTGAGCAGCTCATTTAGATGTATGCATTCAGTCAAAGAATGGTCATTGGTGCTCTTTAAACAGTGACTTTTGTGACTTTTTCACCAAGTCCCTCATGTCTCAACTTAGTAATCTTGTGGTCTGGAGCTCCACAGCAGCTCCTGAGGCACAGCTTTCGAGATGAGAAAATGGAGGCACACCAGAGCACAAGCATTGACCGTCAGCTTGACCATTCTTGAGTCGGCTGCCTGTGGTTCTGCGTCAGTGCTCCCCTGGTCACTCTGTACAAGGAAAAATGTTATGGGGGCCTGACAGAGACTGAAACACCTTGAGAGATTTTGGTCAAGGCAGCAATGAGGACACAGCACAAGTCTGCTTGCAGCAGCACCAAAAATGTGTGATCTGGCATTTTGTGCATGCGTGTGGGTGCACATCTGTTTTCTTGCCAAGACAGTTGCACATCATGAACAGCCACAGTACTCTTGGACCCTGAGGTCACTTAACTGGGGTCCAGAGACATGAGGGCTGAGGAGCAGAAGCCGCAAAAGTGTTAGTTTAAGGAGCACCAATGACTGATCTGGAACTGAATATATAGATAACAATGAGCTACTAATGAATAGGGTTTATTAATATTCATTAGCATTCATGTGTAGGTCATTAATATTCCCAGTTAGCTCATTAATATTCCTGAGCAGCTCATTTATATGAATGCATTCAGTCCAAGAATGGTCATAGGTGCTGTTTAATCAAAGAGATTTGCAACTCATTCACTGCGTATCTCATATCTTAACTACATGATCTTGGGCTCCGGTGCTCCACAGCAGCTCCTGAGGCACCACTATTGAGGTGAGTAAAAATGGATGCATGCCAAAGTGCAAGTTAGGACCGTCAGTTTGACCATTCTTGGTTTGGCTGCATGCGGTTCTGTGTCAGTGCTCCACTGATTACTCTTTACAAAGAGAAATGTCATGTGGGGCCAGATAGACACTGAAACACTGAGGTATTTGGGCCAAAGCAGCAATGAGGAAACAGTGCAAACCTGCTTGCAGCCACACTGAGAATGTGCGATCTGGCATTTTGCACACACATGTTGGTGCATATCTGTTTTCTTGCCACGATAGCCCCACATCAGAAAAATCTGTGGTACTCTTGGACCCCGAGATTACTTACTTGTGGTCTAGAGACATGAGGGCTGTGGATCAGAAGCCTCAAAAGTGTCAGTTTAAGGAGCGACAATGACTGACCTGGAACTGAATATATAAATAAGAATGAGCTACTTATGAATAGTGTTCTTTAATATTCATGAGCATTCCATTAGTATTCATTTGCAGGTCATTAATATTTCTAGTTATCTCATTAATATTCCTGAGCAGCTCATTTATATGTATGTATTCAGTCCTAGAATAGTCATTGGTGCTTTTTAAACAGAGTTTTATGGCATCTTCACCACGTCCCTCATGTCTCATTAAATGATCTTGGTTTTCCGGAGAGCCACAGCATCCCCTGAGTCACCGCTATCGTGATGAGAAAATGGTTGCATGCCAAAATGCAAGCACGGGTAGTCAGCTCAACCTTTCTCAGTTTGGCTGCATGCGGTTCTGTCTCAGTGCTTCTCTGGTCACTCTATACAAGGAGAATCATTATATGGGGCCAGACAGAGACTGAAACAACTAGAGTGATTTAGGCCAAAACAGCAATGAGGAAACAGCGCAAACCTGATTGTAGCTTCACCGAAAATGTGCAAACTGGCATTTCGCACATGCGGGTTGGAACACATCTGTTTTCTTGCCATGATTTTGGCATGTCATGAACAGCCACAGTACTCTCGGACCCCGTAATCACTTAGCTTGGATCAGTAGACATGAGGGCTGTGGAGCAGAAGCTGCATAATGTTAGTTTAAGGAGTACCAATGATTGATCAGGAACTGAATATATACATTAGAATGAGCTACTAATGAATAAGGTTCATTAATATTCATGAGCATTCAAATAATATTTATTTGCAGTTCATTAATATTCCCAGTTAGTTCATTAATATTCCTGAGCAGCTCATGTAGATGTGTGCATTCAGTCCTAGAATGGTCTTTGGTGATCCTTAAACAAAGAGATTTGTGACTTCACTGCTTCTCTCATGTCTCAACTAAGTGATCTTGGGGTCCTGAGCTTCACAATAGCTCCTGAGGCACCACTATCAAGATGAGAAAATGGATGCCCACCAAAGTGCAAGCACAGACCATCAGCTCGACCATTCTCAGTTCGACTGCATGTGGTTCTGTGTCATTTCTGCCCTGGTCACTCTTTACAAGGAGAAAAGTTATGTGGGACTAGACAGAAATTGAAACACCTTGAGTGATTTGGGGCAAAGCAGCAATGAGGAAACAGCACAAACCTGCTTGCAGCCGCACTGAGAATGTGTGAACTGGCATTTCACGCAATCATGTTGGTGCACATCTGTTTTCTTGCCATGATTTTGGCATGTCATGAACAGCTGCAGTACTCTCGGACCCCGTAATCACTTAACTGGGGTCAGTAGACATGAGGGCTGTGGAGCAGAAGCCGCAAAAAGTATTAGTTTAAGCAGCGCCAATGGCTGATCTGGAACTGAATAGATAGATAAGAATGAGCTACTAATGAATAGGGTTAATTAATATTCATTAGCATCTGATTAATATTCATTTGCAGGTCATTAATATTCCAAGTTAGCTCATTAATATTCCTGAGCAGCTCATTTATATGAATGTATTCAGTCCAAGAATGGTCATAGGTGCTGTTTGAACATAGAGATTTGCAACTCCTTCACTGCATATCTCATGTCTCAACTAAGTGATCTTGGTGTCCGGTGCTCCACAGCAGCTCCTGAGACACCACTAGCGAGGTGAGAAAATGGATGCACGCCAAAGTGCAAATGTGGACCGTCAGTTCGACCATTCTTGGTTCAGCTGCAAGAGGTTCTGCGTCAGTGCTCCACTGGTTACTCTTTACAAAGAGAAATGTTATGTGGGGCCAGACAGACACTGAAACACTGAGGGATTTGGGCCAAAGCAGCAATGAGGAAACAGTGCAAACCTGCTTGCAGCCACACTGAGAATGTGCGATCTGGCGTTTTGCGCATGCATGTTAGTGCACATCTGTTTTCTTGCCATGATAGCCTCACATCAGAAACATCTGCAGTACTCTCGGACCCAGAGATGACTTAGTTGTAGTCTGGAGACATGAGGGCTGTGGATCAGAAGCCGCAAATGTGTTTGCTTAAGGAGCAACAATGACTGACCTGGAACTCAATATATACTAACATACTAACATACTAAAAGCCAGCAGAATAGGCCAAATGGTTTGTCATGTCTGCTCGGTAGCCAGCCCCCTAGATGGTACTTGTTTTCCCACCTCCCTGGCCCCCGAGAGGGTCTTCTTTGGCTTCAGTTTCCCCTTGTACCTGTCCCACCTCTTCTCGAAGCCCTCCACTGTGCCCTCCTCCACCAGCCTCCTTGGCAGTGCATTCTATGGCTCCACCACCTTCTCAATGAAGTAATGCCTCCTATGTTCCACCCTGTAATTTGCCCCTTCCAGCTTCCACTCATGCCCCCTTGTTGTTACCCCCTTCTTTAGCCTGAACAGCTCCTTGGTTCTGCCCTTGGTTATTCCTTTTATGTACTTGAGGACCCCTATCATGTCTCCCCTGTCTCTCCTCTCCTCCAGTGTGTACAGCCTGAGCTCTTCCAGTCTCTCCTCATAGGGCCTCTCCCCACACCCTGAATAATCCTGGTCACCCTCCTTTGGACCCCCTCCAGTAGTGCTATGTCCTTCTTCAGATGAGGTCTCCAGAACTGTACACAGTACTCGAGTTGCAGCCTGACCAAGGCATTATACAGAGGGAGGATCACCTGCCTCCTCCTGGATGTAATCCCCCTGGCTATGCAGTCCAGTATCCTGTTTGCATTGGCTGTGTTTCTTCTACAGTTTTCAGAGTTATTCATTTTGACGTCTACCACCACCCCAAGATCTCTCTCGCCTGATGTGGCTTGCAGTTTGACCCCTCTCAGGGTGTATACATGGTCCAGGTTTCTGACCCCCAAGTGCAGTACCTTACATTTCCCAGCATTAAACTTCAATCCCCACCTCCTTGACAACCTCTCCAGGGTATCCAGGTTCCCCTGGACTGTCTCTCTTGCTTCTTCCCCATCCGCCAGTGCTCCCAGTTTGGAGTTATCCACAAAGAGACTCAGCCTACTCCTAACTCCCCTCCCTATATCCGAGACATAGGCATTGAACAGGAGTGGTCCCAATACTGAACCTTGGGAGACCCCCGCTGATTACCTTCCTGGAGGAGGAGACTATCCCACCAACCGTTACCCTCTGTATTCACCCCGTAAGCCAATTTTCTACCCACTTGAGCAACTGCCCTCCCACCCCCATCCTCCCCAGCTTTGTTATCAGACCATTGTGGGGTACCGAATCAAACGCCTTGCAGAAATCCAGGTAAAGGACATCCACTGGCCAATGTCTGTCCAGGGACCCTGCCACCCAGTCATAAAACTCCATGAGGTTGGTCTGACATGATCTTCCCGGGATGAAACCATACTGTTTATCATCCCAGTGCCCTAACCTTTCCAGCTGCCTCCAAAGCCTCTCATTGATAATGCCTTCCATTACTTTGCCTACCACAGACGTTAGGCTGACAGGCCTATAATTCCCCATCTCCTCTCTAGACCCCCTTTGTGGATAGGCACTACATGAGCCACCCTCCAGTCATGGGGCACTCATCCTGACTGCAGAGAGGCATTAAAGAGTGCAGCCAGTGGAGCTGCCAGTTCATCCACCAGTTCCTTCAGAACCCTTGGATATAGCCCATCCGGCCCCGGTGCCTTATCAGTTTTTAGCTTCCAAAGGGCCTCCCTCACCCTATCCACTGTGATTTCTCCCTCTCAGCTCTCCCCCTCATGCAACCTCCCATCCCCTTCTAGGTCTGGCCCAGCCTGTACCCTAGCCTCCTCCAGCCCTCTGGACTCCGACTGACCTCTCAAATTTGTTGGCTCCACTTCCCTCCCATCGGACTGTAGGGATCCCCTGTCCCCCTCTGTAAAGATTGAGGCAAAGCACTCATTTAGCATCTCTGCCTGTTCCCCTGCTTCCTGAGCCCATCACCCCCAGTCCTAATCCTGCTGATCTGTGTCCTCGCTTTTCTCTTCTCTCCTATGTATCTATAGAATCCCATCCCCTCTCCAGATATCCCTAGCCAGATTTTGCTCCATCCCCACCTTGGCTCCCCTCACCACTCTGGTGACCCTCCTAGCCATCAGTTCATACTCTCCCAGCTCCTTATCCCCCCTTGAGCACTTAAAACATGTGTAGGCAGCCTTTATTTTCCATCACCACCTCCTGCACCTCCCTGGTCCACCAACATGGCTTACTGGCTCTACCATGTTTTCGCCTTACTTTTTACAGGACCCAGTAGCCTCCTGCACCCCTTGCTTAATGGTCTCCCACAAGCTTCCAGCATCCATGTCTGGCCTAATCTTGTCCAAGCTCCCCCCCAGAATCCTACCCATACCCATGAAGTCCACTCCCTTGAAGTCTACTACTACTGTATTAGTATGGTTTTCCTCCCCCCACTAGATACAGCAGAAACCAGACCATGGCATGGTCACCACCTGCCAGTGGGCTGCACACCTCCAGGCTCCTTATCTGGTCACTGTCTGCTAGGACAACATCCAATATCCGCCCCTCCCTAATAAGTTCCTCCACCTGTTGGACCAGGAAGGCATCTTGAAAGACATCCATCAGTCTCTGTTCCATGGCCACAGAGGATGTCATTTTGCTTCCTATAGAGTGGCAAACTATGGCCAGTTCCCAGAATCTAGCCTGCATTTCTAGCTCACTGTTCCCTTCCAAGTTGTTTGTTCCCAGATGTACTAGGAAGTCTGGGGATCCCCTGCATTCCAGTGCTATCAAGTATAGCTGGAATTTGGCCTTGTGTACAAATAATCCTGGGCTACATTTAGCCTTGACTGGGCTTTGATTCTCCTCTGCCCTCTCCCACTGGATACCCCTGGTCATGGAGTCCTCCAGCAGAATCACCTTCACCCTTCCCCCCACTTTATTAGCCCATTTTGTTCCTTCCAGGCTCCTCCTTCTGCCGTTGACCCCCAGCTTGTTCTTCCTGCCCCCTCAGCCTGGGGTTCACACACCTGTGCATGCCCTACCATGCTCTTTCTTCTGTCTGTGACTCCCAGCTTGCTTCTTGCCCCCCCAATCTCCTGGATGGCACAAGTTTGCCCCCAAGATCTACCCAGTCTCCTTCTTGAGCTGTTGTCCTCAGATCCCCCAAGCATCCTCCTACTGTTTCCTCCCCGAACTGCACTTTCCACCCCATCTGCTGTATTTCTCCTCCCTCCCTCCTCCTCTCCCCTTACTGTCCCCATCTTCTGATTTTTCCTGTCTCGAAGCTGGCCTGTCTAGAGAACTCTCTACCACCCCCCCTTGGTTGGTTTCCCCTGTCTGGACACTGGCCCAACCCAAGTCCTGTCCCTTTTCCTCTGGCCTCTCTCTGTGCTCCCCCATCTACCATACCTCCCTCCACCCTAGGCTCATGTCCTTCCCCCTCTGTCCTTTCCTTTGGATCTGGCTCCCTCCTCTGTCCTCCTCCCCCCTCAGCTTACTGACCAAACCCTCTCTGTCTGCCTGCTCCCACCTCCCATCAGCCTCCTCCAATTCATCTCCTGGATATAGCAGGGTGAATTGATTAGTAAGTGTGATGCTTGCCCCTGATTTGCTGTCTCCTATCCCCCCTCCCTCCTCTGCTCCCCTGGGCAGCCCCCTCCCTATGGAGTGATTTCTGTACATTGCTTGTTTCATGCTTCACCCTTCCCAAGTAACCATATGGTCTTTGTCCACCTGTCCCCTGGGGTATGTCCTTTTGGCCTTGTCCACCTGTCCTCTGGCCATTTTGGCCTCATCTAACCTCATATGGTCCTTACCCCACCTTACCTTCCCACGCCTCCTCCCTCCTGCATTCAAGCTGCCTTCTGATCCCCTTGACCTCCTCCCTAAGACCCGAGAGCTGAAAACACACTGGGCACCCTCTGAAACTCCATGCCCAATTTAATATTATGGCTGCCCCACACCCCGTACACCCAATAACCCTACCAAAGATGCCTGCTCTGGCAACCCCCAAATCTACCCTCATTTTGGGTGTGAGCAATATGGCCCCCTACCAGTAATAATACACTGTCAATCTTACACAAGCCCTGTACCAGCAATTATTACACAAGCCATACCCAGCAGTAGTCAGTTCACAGCAATTTGCCCACTTTCCCAACAGTTTCCAATTTTCAGGCCTTAGCAATCCCCAGTAGAAGCCACAGTGCCCAAGCCAACACAGTGTCCATGACCCTTTTTTCTGCCCCCTCCAGCCAGCAACAAGTCTGAGATTTCTAGTGTTCTAGTTCACCCAATCTCACCTTGCCCTCCTCCAAGGCTCCACCCCCACAGACCATTTAATAGAGGTATGGGCCCGAGTGGGTGGTGTGGGTCACAATTACAGCTCCTTTTTGTCCAGATCCAGTGAAGGTAGCTGGACCCATCTTTTATAGCCCAGACATGATTTCAAACTTGATGCCTTGTCCTCTGATTGGTCCTCCTGGCCAAAAGCAGCTTTGCACCCTCTTGCCCTGGCCTGCCACTGACTGTAGCTGCTGGGAAGTCAGCTCTGGTGCCCATCCTGCCCCTGGTGCACTCTCCAGCTGACAAAGCAGCCTCAGCTCCTCCCACCACCTATGTGGCCCCTGGTGGATTCTCCACCACCAATGCAGCTAGTAACATCCTCAGCTCCTCCCGAGCTCTGCTGCTCCAAGCGCTTACAGATCCTTTTTGTCCACATAAGAATGAGCTACTTATGAATAGTGTTCTTTAATATTCATGAACATGCCATAAATATTCATTTGCAGGTCATTAATATTCCTAGTTATCTCATTAATATTCCTGAGCAGCTCATTTAGATGAATGTATTCAGCCAAAGAATGGTTATTGGTGCTTTTTAAACAGAGATTTTTGTGACTTCTTCACCACATCCCTCATGTCTCAACTAAGTGATCTTGGGGTCCGGCACTGCACAACAGCTCCTGAGGCACCACTATCAAGATGAGAAAATGGAGCCATGCCAAACCACAAGTTTAGACCTTCACCTCGACCATTCTTGATTCAGCTTCCTGTGGTTCTGCTTCAGTGCTCCTCTGGTCACTCTTTACAAGGAGAAATGCTATGTGGGGCCAGACAGAGACTGAAACACCTTGAGAGATTTTGGCAAAAGCAGCAATGAGGACACAGCACAAATCTACTTGCAGCCGCACTGAGAATGGTGATCTGGCATTTTGCACATGCGTGTTGGTGCCCATCTGTTTTATTGCCATGACAGCAGCACATCAGGAAAAGCTGCAGTACTCTCAAACCCTGTGATCACTTAGCTAGGGTCAATAGACATGAGTGCTGTGGAGCAGATGCCACAAAAGTGTTTGTTTAAGGAGCACCCACTGACTGATCTAGAACTGAATGTATTCATAAGAATGAGCTAATCATAAGGAGGGTTCTTTAATACTCAACAGCATTCCATTAATGATAATTTTCTGGTCATTAATAGTCCCAGTTAGCTTATTAATATTCCTGAGCAGCTCATTTAGATGTATGTATTCACTCCTAGAATAGTCATTGGTGTTCTTTAACCAGAGAGTTTTGTGACTTCTTCTGCATGTCCCTCATGTCTCAACTAAGTGAACTTGATGTTCAGAGCTCCACAGCAGCTCCTGAGGCACCGATATCGAGAGGAATAAAAATGGATACACGCCAATGAGTAAGCGCTGACTGTCAGCGTGACCATTCTCAGTTCGTCTGCATGCTGTTCTGTGTCAGTTCTCCCTGGTCACTCTTTACAAGGAAAAATATTATGTGGTGCTAGGTAAAAACTGAAACACCTTGAGGGATTTGAGCCAAAGCAGCAATGAGGAAACAGCACAAATCTACATACACCCACACCAAGAATGTGCCAAATTGCATTTTGCACATGCATGCTGGTACACATCTGTTTTCTTGCCATGATAGCAGCACAACAGGAACAACACCATTACTCTCTGACCTTGTGATCACTTAGCTGGTGTCCGTAGATATGAGGGCTGTGGAGCAGAAGCGGCGAAAGTGTTAGTTTAAGGAGCACCAATGACTGATCTGGAACTGAATATATATACATAAGAATGAGCTGATAATGAATAGGGTTCATTAATATTCATAAGCATTAAATTAATATTCATTTGCGGGTCATTAATATTCCTAATTAGCTCATTAATATTCCTGAGCAGCTCATTTAGATGTATGCATTGAGTCCTAGACTAGTCATAGGTGCTCTTTAAACAGAGAGATTTGTGACTTCTTGACCACGTCCCTCACGTCTCAACTAAGTGATCTTGGGTGCTGGAGCTCCACAGCAGCTCCTAAGGCACTACTGTCAAGATGAGAAATGAATGTATGCCAAAGTGCAATTGCAGACAGTGAGCGTGACCATTCTCGGTTCGGCTGCATACGGTTCTGCATCTGTGCTCCTAGAATGGTCATTGGTGCTCTTTAAACAGACAGATTTGTGACTTCTTCACCACTTCCTTCATGTCTCAACTAAGTGATCTTGTGGTAAGGAGCTTCACACATCTCCTTAGGCACCACTATCGAGATGAGAAAATGGATGCATACCAAAGCGCAAGCGCGGACCCTCAGCTCAACCATTCTTGGTTCATCTACTTGCGGTTCTGTGTCAGTTCTGCCCTGGTCACTCTTTACAAGGAGAAACATTGTGTGAGGCCAAACAGAAATTGAAACACCTTGAGGGATTTGGGCCAAAGCAGCAATGAGGAAACCGCAAACCTGCTTGCAGCCACACTGAGAATGTGCGAACTGGCATTTCGCGCATGTGTGTTGGTGCACATCTGTTTTCTTGCCATGATAGTGGCACATAAGGAACAGCCACGGTACTCTTGGACCCCGTGATCACTTAGCTGGGGTCCATAGACATGAGTGTTGTAGAGCAGAAGTCGCAAAAGTGTTTGTTTAAGGAGCGCCAATGACTGATCTGAAACTGAATATATTCATAAAAATGAGATAATCATGAATAGGGTTCTTTAATATTCATGAGCATGCCATTAATAATCATGTGTAGGTCATTAATAGTCCCAGTTAGCTCATTCATATTCCTGAGCAGCTCATTTAGATGTATGTATTCACTCCTAGAATGCTCATTGGTGTTCTTTAAACAGAGAGTTTTTGTGACTTCTTCTGCCCGTCCCTCATGTCTCAACTAAGTGAACTTTATGTTTGGAGCTCTACAGCAGCTCCGGAGGCACGACTATCAAGGTGAGAAAATGGTTGTATGCCAAAGCAAAAGTGTGGACAGTGAGCTTGACCATTCTCTGTTCAGTTCCATGCGGTTCTGCATCAGTGCTCCCCTGGTCACTCTTTACAAAGAGAAATGTTATGTGGGGCCAGACAGACACTGAAACACCTTGAGAGATTTGGGCCAAAGCAGCAATGAAGAAACAACATTATCTAGCTTGTAGCCGCACTGAGAATGTGCGATCTGGCGTCTTGCGCAAGTGTGTGGGCGCACATCTGTTTTCCTGCCATGATAGCATCACATCAGAAACATCTGTGGTACTCTTGGACCCTGATATGGCTTAGTTTGGGTCCGGAGACATGAGGGCTGTGGATCAGAAGCCACAATAGTGTTTGTTTAAGGAGCAACAATGAATGACCTGGAACTGAATATATACATAAGAATGAGCTAATTATGAATAGCGTTTTTTTAATATTAATGAACATCCCATTAATATTAATTTGCAGTTCGTTAATATTCCCAGTTAGCTCATTAATATCCCTGAGCAGCTCATTTAGATGTATGTATTCAGTCAAAGAATAGTCATTGGTGTTCTTTAAAGAGAGACATTTGTGACTTCTTCACCACGTCCCTCATGTTTAGATTAAGTGATCATGGGGTCTGGTGTTCCACTGCAGCTCCTTAGGCATCGCTATCGAGATGAGAAAATGGAGGCACAGCAAAGCGCAAGCGTAGACCATCAGCTCGATCATTCTCGATTCGGCTACCTGTGGTTCTACATCAGTGCTCCCCTGGTCACTCTTTACAAGGAGAAATGTTATGTGGGCCAGACAGAGACTGAAACACCTTGAGAGATTTGGGCCAAAGCAGCAATGAGGCACAGTACAAATCTGCTTGCAGCCGCACCAAGATTGTGTGATCTGGCATTTCGTGCATGCGTCTTCGTGCACATCTGTTTTATTGAAACATAGAAACATAGACTTTGATGGCAGATAAGGACTGCTTGGTCCACCTAGTCTGCCCATTTCCCTACCTACAGGATAGGCCGCAGATTCTAGTTAACCAACAGCCTATTTCTTCCTACCCCCCCACAAGAATTGCCTTATGTCTGTCCCATGCATTCTTGAATTCTCCCACAGTTTTAGACCCCACAACCTCCTCAGGAAGGCTGTTCCATGCATCCACTACCCTCTCTGTGAAATAATACTTCCTCACATTGCCCCTGAACCACCCCCATCTTTAAATTGTGTCCCCTTGTTCTTGCACGTCTCTTTTTCTGAAAGATGCTACCCTCTTGGACTTTGTTGATTCCACTGAGGTACTTAAAAGTTTCTATCATGCCCCGCTCTTCCTTCTTTCCTCAAGGGTATACATATTAAGCTCCTTTAGTCTCTCCTCATACAGTTTCCCTTGCAGACCCTGCACCATTTTAGTTGCCCTCCTCTGGACTGCCTCTATCCTGTCTATGTCCTTGAGGAGATGGGGTCTCCAGAACTGGACGCAGTACTCCAGATGGGGTCTCACCAACTGTCTGTACAGAGGGATAACAACTTCCTGTTTTCTGCTGGTGATGCCTTTCCCTATGCATCCCAGTATACCCCAAGTATACCTACTGCCTTCTCACATTTCTTGCTAACCTTAAGGTCATCTGATATGATTATCCCCAGGTCCCTTTCCTTTTTGTTGTTGTTACTACCTCCCCCATTGTGTAATCTTCCCTGGGTTCTTGTTTCCCAGGTGCATTATTTGCACTTCTTTGCATTGAATCCTAGCTGCCATGCTTCTGACCATTCCTCCAACCTTGCCAAGTCCCTTCTCATCCTTTCCACTGCCTCTTTGTGTATCAACCCTGTTGCAGATCTTTGTGTCATCTGCAAAAGGCATACTTTTCCTCCAGTCCCTCTGCAATGTCACTTATAAAGACATTAAAAGGACTGGACCCAGTACTGAACCCTGCAGGTACCCACTAGTAACCCTCTTTCTTCAGAGTGGACTCCATTTACAATTACCTTCTGTGTCCTGTTGTCCAGCCAATGTTTTACCCAGGCTACCACCCTGGGACCCACTCCCAGGCTGGTTAATTGACTATTAATCTTTTGTGTGGGACTGTGTCAAATGCCTTGCTAAAGTCTAGGTAGGCCATGTCCACAGCCCCTCCCTGATCTACTACTTTGGTCACCCAGTCAAAGAAATCTATTAGATTCATCTGACATGACCTTCCGCTGTGAACCCATGCTGCCTTGGGTCCTGTGCCCCACTAGCCTCTAGGTACTCAACAATTCTTTCCTTCGAAGTGACTCCATCCTTTCCCTACCACAGAGGTCAAACTGACAGGTCTGTAGTTTCCTGCCTCTGTCTTGGTCCCACTTTGTGAGGGAATCACATTCACCTTCCTCCAGTCCTCTGGTACCACACCATCCTCCCATGATTTATTAAAAGAGTAGTCAGTGGTTTCACTAGTTCCCCTAATTCTTTTAGAATTCTGGGGTGAATTCCATCTGGCCCCATTGCTTTGTCCACCTTCAGTTTAGGGTTCTTGCAGAACCCTTTCTTCAGTGAAAGGACTGGGATCGACCCCCCCATCAAGAGTGCTTCTGTTAATTGGATTAGGCACTTCCCCCTCCTCTTTTGTGAATACTGAGAAGAAATATTCATTCAGTATCCCTGTTTTTCACTGTCCCCCTCTGCCCACCCACCATTCATTCTATTCAGCCTCACTATCCCTCCCTTTGTCTTTCTACGCTTTCTGATGTACCTATAAATGGTTTTATCCCCCTTCTTAACTGAGTTGGCTATCTTTTCCTCAGTTTGGGCCTTTGCTATTCTGACTTCCCTCCCTGCTTCCTTCTGCCTTAACTGGTACAGCTCTCTGTCCTGGTCCTTCTGTGTTTCCTTATACTTCCTGAATGCATCTTTTTCTTCCTGACTTTCCCAGCCACCTCTTTTGAGAACCATAGTGGCTTTTTCTTTCGTTTTAATTTGTTTATTTGCTTCACACAAAGGCTTGTTGCCTCTGTGATGGCAGTTTTGATGATTCCCCATTGTTGCTCCACACCTCCTTCTAGCCTGTTTGCCAGTGCTTTTCTGAGGCACGCTCCCATCTTGCCAAAGTCAGCCCTCCTGAAGTCCAGTACCCTCACTTTTGTATGGCTTGACTCTGTAGCTGAGTTTAACGTGAACCACACTGTTTGATGGTCACTTGTTCCCAGATGGCAACCCACTTCTAGATCTGAGATCCTCTCACTGCCCCCATTTGAGAGTATGAGGTCTAAGATTGCTCCCTCATGAGTGGGTTCCAAAACTAGCTGTCTGAGGCTTGCCACCTGTAGGGCATTGAGAATGGCCCTGCTCTTGGATGTGGCTGCAGCAAATGTGTTCCAGTTAACATCTAGCATATTCAGGTCTCCCATCAACAGTATCTCCCCTTTCTCTGCCATCCTAAGAATGCCTTCTATCATATCCTTGTCCATTCCCTCCCCCTGACATGGGGGTCTGTACACAACCCCTGTGCAGATTGTGGTGCCCTTCCAGTCTCCAAGGTGACCCACAGTGCCTCCTCTCCTCCTCTGTTTATTCTTTTGTTCAGTTGCTTTTATCCCTTCCTTTACATGAGAGCTACTCCTTTCCTCTCTTCTCCCCTGCCTGTCTCTCCCTGTAAGTTATGTACCCTGGTATGTTAACATCCCAGTCATGGTTCTCTGTGTACCATGTTTCTGTGACTGCTACGATATCCAGGCATCCCTCTTCCATCAAAGCCACCAGCTCAGGGAGCTTGTTGCCCAGACTATGGGCATCGGTACTCATTACCCTCCATTTCCTGATGGCCTTACTCCTTTTGGCCCCATCCCTGTCCTTTTTGCCTTTGTCACTTTCCCCATTTACCCCTGCCCTTCTCCCTATCGCCAGCTCTATGTTGATATTTACCACACTTACTACTGTGATTTTGGGGGGGCTAGTATTTCCCTGCTCCTTTCCAGTACCTCCCCCCTTAGCTAGATTAAATGCTTGCCAATGAAGCATTTAAACCTGTCACCTAGGATCCTGGTTCTCCTCCTGGACAGATGCAGCCCATCATGCCAGTATAGGCTTGCATCACTCCAGGTGGACCCCCAGTCCCCAATGAAGCCAAATCCCTGATCTCTGTACCAGTTTTTCAACCATTGATTGAATCCCATGGTGTGGAACACCCTAGCCTCTCCTACACCATAGATGGGCAGCACCTCCGAGAAGGTTACCATGCATGCTACTTGTCTAAGGCCCCTCCCCAATTCCACAAACTCTTCCTGCACTGCTCTAATCTCTTTCTTAGCCAGATCATTTGTCCCTAGGTGGACAATGACATCCAGCTCCTTCCCCTGTGCAGCTGCTCCTGCAATCCTGAGGATTCATTTCCTGTCCCTCCAAGCCATGGTGCCAGGCAGGCACCTTACCTCCCTCTCCCCTTCCTCCCCCAGTTCTACCTTTCTAACAATGGAGTCCCCCACCAGGAGTTGTTTCCTTCCCCTGTGGGGTCCCATGCCACCCTCCTGTGGGTCTCCCTTGTAGAGGTTCCCAGCATCCTCCTTGGTCTCCACTGCAGGTGCCTCCATAGAGGAACCACACTTTGCCAGAATGGCATAGGAATTGTGGAGAGGTACAACTGGAGGGATGCACCTCTGTTCCACCACCCTCACCCTCCCTGAGCCCACTGTGGTCCAACCACTCCTCTTTCTTGGCAATCTCTGAGGCAATGGCAGTGGCACTGGTGGTCCCTGGATGGAAGAGGAGGTCCCACAAATCTTGGCCAACTCAGCCTGGAGATGAGCAACCTCCTCCCTCAGCTCAGAGGTGTCTGCAGATGGGACAACACCACATCCTCCAGAACATCTCCCAGAAGACTGCTGCTCCACAGCCACTGCACTGCACTGCACCACTTCCATCATGTCTTATTTCTGGCCCCTTAACTGTTGTTTGGAATCCTTACTCTTTCCTCTGTTTTTTTTTTCTTTCTCTTCTCTCTCTACTTACTTTCTGCCTCTGTGCCCTTTAAGCTCCTGATTGTCCTGTTCTGAGACAAGAATATTCTATATTTCTCAGTAGACCCGTTACTTGCTCAGAGGCAGGCCTCCAGCAGCTAGAGGGGGCTGGAGAGCCACTCTTGCTCTTCTAGGATGGTGGGTCTTTGGTGGCTCTGTGATCACTCACTTCCTGCTCCCAAACAGGAAGTTCCTGTTGTCAGTCAAATCCTGTCCCTATTAAAGTAGAACTAGCTTTGGGTGGGAGGGTGAAGGGGAGGGAAGGAGGGCAATATAGTCCCAGTAGAGAAATCCAGTCACATAGCACTCCTTCCTCCTTGTGTCTTCTGCCAAGCTACTAACAGAATCTTTCTAAGGCAGTCTTTAAATTTAGCTTCCTTCTAGCTAAGCCACTCCCTCTACTTACTATATCTTTCTACAAGTAATTTAAACTGCACAGCTATCAAGCCCTTTCAATCACCTGATATTGCCAAGATAGCGGCACATCACAAACAGCCACAGTACTCTTGGACCCCAAGATCACTTAGCTGGGGTCCGGAGATATGAGGTCTGTGGAGCAGCAGCTGCAAAAGTGTTAGTTTAAGGAGCACCAATGACTGATCAGGAACTGAATATATAAATAAGAATCAGCTACTAATGAATAGGGTTCATTAATATTCATGAGCATTCAATTACTATTCATTTGCAGGTTATTAATATTCCCTGTTAGCTCAATAATATTGCTGAGCAGCTAATTTAGATGTAGGCATTGAGTCCTAGAATGGGCATAGGTGCTCTTTGAACAGAGAGATTTGTGACTTCCTCACCACGTTCCTCATTTCTCAATGAAGTGATCTTGGGGTCTGGAGCTCCACACCAGCTCCTGAGGCACCACTATTGAGGAGAGAAAATGGATGCATGCCAAAGCGCAAGTGCGGACCGTCAGCTCGACCATTCTCAGTTCATCTGCATGCAGTTCTACATCAGTGTTCCCCTGGTCACTCTTTACAAAGAGAAACATTATGTGGGGCCAGACAGACACTGAAATTCCTTGAGAGATTTGGGCCACAGTAGCAATGAGGAAACAGCACAAGCCTGCTTGGAGCCACACTGAGAATATGTGATCTGCCTTTTTACGCATCCTTGTTGGTGCACATCTGTTTTCTTGCCATGATAGTCACACATCAGAAGCAGCTGCTGTTTTTTAAGGAGTACCAATGACTGATCTGGAAGTGAATACATACATAAGATTTGAGATACTTATGAATAGGGTTCATTATTATTCAAGCTTGCCATTACTATTCATTTGCAGATCATTAATATTGCCAGGTAGCTTATTAATATTCCTGAGCAGCTCATTTAGATGTATGTATTTAGTTCTAGAATGGTCACTGGTTCTCTTTAAATTGAAAGTTTTGTGACTTCTTCACCACGTCCCTCATGTCTCAAGTAAGTGATCTTGGGGTCCGGAGCTCCTCAGCAGCTCCTGAGACAAGGCTATCTGGGTCTATCCACAGTAATAGGGGACATATGTGGGACATGACTGTGGAAAAATAAATTTTGTCATTTCTTTCTTCTTTCACCATCAATACTTTACCCTTAATGTACTTTACTAAAAGTGTAAACAGGAAGATACTATAACTTGTGGTTTTCTGAGTGCAGTCGCTAATGTTTGGAAACAGTAACCAGGTAATGTATGTAACAGGAACAGAGAATATGTTAACTAGAAAAAAAGTTTAGTATAAATATTTTTGAATCTCTACATGAATTTGCAGTACTTAAACCCATTTGATTAATTCACTAAGCAATGCCAAAATATTTGCATGCAAAAGAATGTGATAACCATCAATCTAACACATGGCAGAGAATAACGGGGCAAAGTAATTTCAAAGTTTTCCCTCACCAACATTTCTAGTGTAGTCACAGATTAAAATGGATTTGTACATAACTGGGGATAACAGTAGATGATATTTAAAACTTTTTTTGATCTCTTTAAAAATTAAACTCCAAAAATCTGTGAAAAAGTGTTTCACTAACGTATGTAACAGGACAGAGACAAATTCAAAAACTTTGAGCAGTCCCAGAAAACATTGTGGAAAAAAGAAAATCAGGCAGTTGGAGTCCTTTACTCTTTTCCACTTTATGTTTAATGGCTAAAGTTATGACTCAATCAGCATAAAAGTTCTACGGTTGCATAACGTCACCACAAAGGAAGTTCATAATACAACAAATTCACTATACTAACTAGAAATACCAGACACACTAAGTAAAATTAATTAAAACCTTAACCATAACAGCACAGTATATACACTATATACATTACTTATTACACACATAATACCTCCAACAAATGTACATATGTACATCTGGCAGACCCCATGTGACAGTGTAACTGAATCTACCAGATGTGAGCATGAACACCAGCCTACAGTAACTCACTCAAGCTGTTGTGCGCAGTACACCACTTGCAAACACACCAGCACCCTATGAGAGATTGACCAGGGACCTGGCACACCCCAGGTGACAGTGTGACTTAATCCATCAGAGCAGAACATAGATGCTTGCCTACAGTGACTCAGTCTAGCAGGTGAGTGCAGTACACAAACTGCACACTCACCAGGGCCTCATGAAGATTGATCAGGGACCTGGCAGACCCCAGGTGATGGTGTAACTAAATCTACCAAACAAGAACCCTGGCACCAGTCCATTGTGACTCAAGTCAAGCTGATGTGTGCAGTATGTCACTTGCACACCCACCAGAGCCCCAGGAAAGATTGATCAGGGACCTGGCAGACCCCAGGTGATGACATAACTGAATCCACCAGATAAGAACAGATGATAATGTGGGCAACCCACTGGATTGGAAACAAAATGGAGGCAGACACGGACACAACCACTGAATTGCAAACAAAATGGAGGCAGGCACGGACACAAGCACTGAACTGCAAACAAAATGGAGGCACACACAGACACCCATTGGCTTGCAAATCAAATGGAGGCCAACATGACCGCAGCAACTGGCTTGTAAACAAAATGTAGGTAAGCATGGACACCCACAGAATTGCAAACAAAAGGGAGGCATGCCCAGACACCCACAGGATTGCAAGCAAAATGGAGGTACTATTCCCATCCCCCTCCATATCCATGTCAGCAGTCCCTGGGGCTTGGTAGACCATGCTACAATTCTCCAGCCCTGTCAGTAGCCAACTGGGACCCAAGATCAGTCCCACCCCCTCCCCATCAGCCCTGTGGTATGTAAGGTTAGTCCCATTTCCCTCCCCAATCCCTGGAGCCTTGTGGCACACTCCTAAAATGCTCCAGCCATGTAAGCAGTCCCATGGGACCCAAGATCAGTAACACCCCTTCCCCGTCAGCCCTCTAGCATGTGAGGTCAGTCCCATCTATCTCCCCAGTCCCTGGGGCCTGGTGGTAAACTCCTAAAATTCTCCAGCCCTGTTAGCAGTCCTGTGGGATTCAAGGGCAGTCCCAAACCCTCCCCATCAACCCCCTGGCACATGAGGTAAGTCCCATCCACATCCCTAGTCCATGGGTCCTGGTGGAACACTCCAACAAATCTGCAGTCCCATGGAACCCAAAGTTAGTCTCAGCTTTTCCTCATTAGACCCCTGGCACATAAGTTCAGTCCGATTCCTATCCCATGTCTCTGGAGCCTGGCAGCACACTCTAACAAATCCACAGTCCCATGGAACCCATGATAAGTCCCATCCTTCTCTCCATTATCCCCCTGGCATGTAAGGTCTGTACCATCCCCCTCCCCATCCCTGGGGTCTGGTGGCACACTCCTAAAACTCTCCAGCCCTTTCAGCAGTCCCATGGCATCCAAGGTCAGTACCACCCACTCACCATCAGTTGCCCTGGCATGAGTTCAGTTCCACCCCCTTCGTAGTCCCTAGGGGGTGGTGGTGAACTCCTAAATTTTCCAGCCCTGTAAGCAGTCCCATGTGACCCAAGGTCAGTCCCACCACATCCCCATCAGCCCCCTGGCACAGAAGGTCAGTCCCATCCCTCTCCCCAGTCCCTTGGGCCTAATGGCACACACTGACAATTCTACAGTCCCATGGAACTGAATGTCAGTCCCACCCCCCCATCAGCCCCCTTGCACATGAGTTCAGTCTCATCCCCCCTCCCCAGTCCCTGGGGCCTGGTGACACACTTCAACAAATCTACTCTCCCATGGAGCCCAAGGTAAGTTCCACCCTCCTCCAAATCAGCCCCCTGGCATGTAAGGTCAGTCTCATCCCCCTCCCCAGTCCCTGGGGCCTGGTGGTTCACTCCTAAAACTCTCCAGCCCTGTCAGCATTCCCATAGTACCCAAAGTCAGTTCCACCCCCTCACCATCAGTCCCTTGGGATGAAGGTTAGTCCCATCCCCATCCCCAGTCCTGGGGTCTGCTGGTATACTCCTAAAACTCTCCAGACCTATCAGCAGTCCCATGGTACCCAAGGTCAGTCCCACCCCCTCCCCATCAGTCCCCTGGCATGTAAGGTTAGTCCAAACCCCCTCCCCAGTCCCTGTGGTCTGTTGGCATGCTCTATGAAATCTGAAGTCCCATGAGATCCAAGGTCAATCCCACTGCCCTCCCTATCAGCCCCTGGAATGTAAGGTCAATCCCATCTCTGTCAGCAGTCTCATGGGTCCGAGTGGCACACTCCTAAAATTCTCTAGCCCTGTCAGCTGTACCATGGGACTTATGATCAGTCCCATTCCTCTCCATATCTTGTCAGCAGTCACAAGGGTACCTCATGGCAACTGCCTCCCTCCCCACTGCCCTATTAGCCATACCTTGACCAGAACCATTTTGTAAATTTAATTGGTGCCATTGTGCTTCCAAGGAGCAAGTTACCACTGCAGTCTTTATTTTTATTACATACAAGGGTCTTTAGTTGCAAAACTTTTTTGTTCTAAAATATTGTCATTGGCATTTGTCCACTTTAAATTTAGTAGGAAATTACTACAGTACCAATATGTCTATTGTTTTTAATCTCAGACTTTGCAGGAAACATTCCATTTCTAATTTACTTTTGGATCAGCTGGCAGTCCCCCTGACCCAAAGCATGTGGGTGACTGTTTCAAAACAAAAGTCCTTTGTTGCATCCCCAAAACAAATGCTTAGTCAAAACAAACAAGTCTTGTAGAATATCTTAATAATCACAATTAAAAAATAAGGTACCATTAGAAGTCCCATCCATTTGTATCAGGGACCACTGTTTTCCTGAGATCCATGTTACAAACATGACTGAACTTGGTTGTGGGCTGTTAGGGCAACTTTTGAAAATGCTAAAACTGATTCCAGGCTTTTTTCACTTTAAATGCATCAGTAAATGACTACTGCACCCAATACTTTTATATGTTAATCTCAAACTTTGCAGCAAACATTCCATTTCTAATTTACTTTTGGATGAGCTGGCAGCCCCTGACCCCCAAAGCACATGAGTGGCCATTTTAAAATAAAAATTATTTGTTACACCCCCCCAAACAAATGCTCACTCAAATCAAACCAAAAAGCATGTAACATCTCTTAATAATAACAATGAAAAATAAGGCACCACCAGAAGTCCCGTTTGTAACAGGGACCGCTGGTTTCCTGAGGTCCCTGTTACAAACATGATTGAACTTGGTTGTGGGCTGTTAGGACAACTTTTGAAAATACTGTTTTGGATTCCAAGATTTTTTCACTTAAAATGCACCAGTAAATGACTACAGCACCCAGTACTTTCATATTTTAATCCCAACCTTTACAGCAAACATTCCAGAAATAATTTACTTTCAGATGAGCTGGCAATCCCCCTCCCCCAAAGCATGTGAAAGGCCATTTTAAAATGAAAATAATTTGTTACACCCCCTAAACAAATGCACACTAAAAGCAAACAAAAATCACCATAAATCTCTTAATAATCACATTTCCAAAATAAGGTACACCAAAAGTCTTGTTTGTAACTGGGAGAGGGATTTTTAGGAGGTCCCCGTTACAAACATTAGCATGCTACCTCTGTCCCTGTTACAATCAGGACAGTACCATAAGACCACTTAAAAAAGATGTCTGAAAGCCTGCAAAAGTCATACAGCCACAATGAATTACACAGCCTTACACACCTGTTTAGCACATCGCAAAACTATGAAATTTACAGCATGTCTGGCACACAGAAGGTAGTAACTCTGTCCCTTGTTACAAACATGATTGACCTTTTCTCTGTCCCCAGAGACCTTATTGAATGCCAGTCTGTGCACAGCATACTCCCATTTCAAATCCAGTAGCAAAATGCAGTCAGATTTATAGCAGACAGTATAAAAAATCATTATTTCACTGCTATGTAGCCCCATTCATATCTGCTTACATTTCTGACCAGTTTCCACAATCCTGTTTGTAACACAGTCACATGTTTGTAGCAGCAAGTTTGGAGGAGACAGAGAATGTTCTCATTTGGTGTTTGGGAAGAAAATGGACTGATCCACAGGCAAAGCAAAGTTTAAAGGATTTAATCTGGTGTTATGATTGGCTAGAAATAAACCAATGACACTGTGAAAAAAAGTCACATGCCTCAGGCATGATAAACAGCTGTTACATACATAGATAGGGGTGGGACAGAGAGAGATAGCCTGGTTCTACTTTTAAAGGCAGCCAGAGCATCTCTGCAGTTTTGAAATGTTTTTTCAGCCAGAACAGCAAACTAACTGAGCCTCCTTCAGTTCCTGGTATCCAGTACCCTAATTCTTGCACAGTTTCACATTTATACCAGTCAATCCTGTATGTAGCCTAGGGGGACAGAGAAGGTTACATACGAGATTGTCATTTTTTAACTCATTCTGGAAAAAAATAGAAATATTTAAAGGCACACACATATGATGATGTTACAGGGCTCTTTATGTAAAATGCATAGGGAGACTTATTTTTTCAGCATAGCATTTTGGTAGGTAGAAGTAAAGCATGCAACATGTGGTGTCTTGAAATGTTCCACATAGCCAATGCAAAAACCAGGAGACAAATCTGTAAGTTTAAAAAAAAAATTCATAAGTATTAGGTGGCTGAAGTTATTTATGTTATCCCACTAAATTATGTAGTAGACAGCAGTGCAGTTTTGAAATATATTTAAACACTCTTTGCAAAGTTACTGAGTATTAAAGTGCATGTGATGGAAATGTACCCATTTAGTATGAACATGCCCTTCTAGATGAAAAAATGAATGCTTGCCAAAATGCAAGCACAGACTGTCAGTTCAACCTTTCTTAGTTTGACTGCATGCTCTTCTGTTTCAGTGCTCCCCTGGTCATTCTTTATAAGGTGAGATAGTATGTGGGGTTAGATAGACACTGTAACACCTTCAGGGATTCGGGCCAAAGCAGCAATGAGGAAACAGTGCAAACCTGCTTGCAACTGCACTGAGAATGTGCAGTCTGTCATTTTGCAATATTCGTGTTGGCACTCATGAGTTTTCTTGTCTTGAAAGAGATACATCAGGAACAGATACGGTACTCTCGGACCCCATGATCACTTAGCTGGGATCCGGAGACATGAGGGCAGTGAAGCAGAAGAAGCAAAACTGTTATTTTAAGGAGCACCAATGATTGATCAGGAACTGAATATATACATAAGAATGAGCTACTAATGAATAGGGTTTATTAATGTTCTTGAGCATTCAATTAATATTAATTTGCATGTTGTTAATATTCCCAGTTTGCTCATTAATATTCTGAGCAGGTCATTTAGATGTATGCATTCAGTCCTATAATGGTCATTGGTGCTCTTTAAACAGAGAGTTTTGGACTTCAACACATCCCTCATGTCTCAACTAAGTGATAATGGGGTTCAGAGCTCCACAGCACCTCCTGAGGCATGGCTATCGAGATGTGAAAATAGATACACGCCAAAACGCAGGCGAGACCGTCAGCTAAACCATTCTTGGTTTGGCTGCATACTGTTCTGCATCAGTGCTCCCCAGTCACTGTTTACAAGGAGAAACATTACGTGGGACCAGACAGAAATTGAAACACCTTGAGTGATTTGGGCCAACGCAGCAATGAAGAAACTGTGCAAATCTACTTGCAGGTACACTAAGAATGTGCCCTGAAGTGTTTTGTGCATGCATCTTGGTGCACATCTGTTTTCTTGCCATGATAGCAGCACATCAGGAACAGTTGCAGTATTCTCAGACCAAAAGATTACATACCTGGGGTCCTGAGACGTGAGGGCTGTGGAGCAGAAGTCGCAAAAGTGTTGGTTTAAGGAGCGCCAATGACTGATCTGGAACTGAATATATTCATGAGAATCAGCAAATCATGAATAGGATTCTTTAATATTCATTAGCATGCCATTAATATTCATTTGCATGTCATTAATATTCTCAGTTAGCTCATTAATATTCCTGAGCAGCTCATTTAGATGTATGTATTCACTCTTAGAATGGTCATTGCTGCTCTTTAAACAGAGAGTTTTGTGACTTCTTCTACATGTCTGTCATGTCTCAACTAAGTGAACTTGGGGTTCAGAGCTCCACACAAGCTCCTGTGGCACCACTATCTAGATGAGAAAATAGATACAAGCCAAAGCGCAAGTGTGGACCGTCAGCTCAACCATTCTCTTTCCGGCTGCATACAGTTCTGTGTCAGTGCTCTCCAGGTCACATTTTACAAGGAGAAACATTATGTAGGGCCAGACTGAAATTGAAACAAGTCCAAAAAAGCTCAGCACTCTTTTACCTGTACTGGGATAAATCCAGGTCCAAACCAAAAGCTATGCAAATACATATTTATATTATCAAATATATATTCCGTCTTTTGGATGAGACGTTAAACCGAGGTCCCATCTGCCTGGATTGGTGGTAGTTCAGGTGGATGTTAAAGATCCCATGGCACTTATCGAAAAGAGTAGGGGAATTTCCCCGGTGTCCTGGCCAAATTTCCCTCATTCACTAAAAATACCACCAACAGCTTAATCTGGTTCAAGGTCAATTGGCATTCATCTGTATCCCTCTCCCCCGGGTCGTGCCTGAAAATAGGCAGGATTTGTCTAGTGCACTTACCTGGTCAACAAAAGCTAAATAAATAAAATAAAATATTTATTACATTCTAGAGAACAAAAGGACCAACAGGTGACATACAAAACAAAGCTCTAACTTGCCCCAGTGCTTCGACTCACAAATGAGTCTTCATCAGGGGGTAAAGGTTACATCATGGATAGCACCCTTATATAGTTAGATAATTAAAGCAATTAATTAATCCTCATAAAAATTCAACAGTCATTTTCAATCTGTGCACAGTGTAATACCTATATTAGGTCACTAGATGGTGCTATTGTAATGCAGCACATACATCTTAGAATTGAAACACCAATATGTATATAAGTTCCAAAAGACATAGACAGAAATAATGACAAATAATGAATAAAATGATAAATGAAATGAAAATGAGATGATTAGACCAAACCTCCAGCAAACCCTGGTTAAAGACAAAAGAGACTGCAAGGCAACCAAAATACAGGACCTCCTAGTAAATAAAGAGTAGGTAGCTGGAGGGCAGCCAGATGAGATGAAAATTAGCCTATGAAAAAGAAAAAGACATTATTTCACAGATGCAACATATAATCTTAAATCTCTATTTTAAACATACATAAAGAGCACAAATTCAACCTAATATCATATCAGAATCCTAATTTATATAGCTCTGTTTATTTTCAAATTATTTTAAAAAAGGTTTCAAATCCCACTTGTCATTAAGTCCCTGTGGTTTCACACTATGTAAAGTGTGGATCCAAAAACTCTCACTTTGTAATAATAAATTAGGACTGTCACCTCCAGTTTTCATTTGTGACACATGTTCCAGTCCTATAAATTTCAGACCATCTGGTTTAGACTTATGTAGATCTGAAAAATGTGTACCTACAGGAGTGTCTTGTTTATTATTCACAATCGACTAAATATGCTCCTGTATTATTTGTTTTAGAGGTCTAACAGTCTTACCCACATAAATTAAACTACAAGTACACCATAATACATAAACAACATAGGGGGTATTACATGTAATAAGTTCCCTGATTTCAGATTTGATGTTCATATGTATAGGATGTATAAATTCCTTAGCTGATACACCATATTTACAAATATTGCAATTGCTACATCTGCAGTAGCCACTAGAATGACATGGCAACCATGTACTAGTAGTTTTGGTCAAAGCTGGAGTCCTACTGTGAACCAATTTGTCCCTAAGGTTCTCACTTCTATTAAAAGTGACCCTGGGTTTAGGACCCACAGATGTACCTACCATGTTGTCTCCCAGTAAGATAGGTCAATTTTTATGTATTACATTACCTATCTGACCTGCTACATGGTTAAAATATGTGACACATGTACATGGTATTTTTTCTGTTTGTGTTGCATTTGTTCTATTTGTTTCTTTGAGAAGATCATCTCTGCTCATTCTTTGTACTTTTTCTCTTGTTTGTTCTAAAAACTTTTTATCATAACCCCTTACTTCAAATGTCTTCAGGAGTTCATCAGTTTGTATGATAAAGTCATTATCTGAGCTACAATTTCTCCTCAATCTCAATATTTGTCCAAATGAGATGGAATTTTTTAGGCTACGAGGATGGGCACTACTAGCCAATAGTAGTGAGTTTGTGGCAGTACTTTTTCTAAAGCACCTGGTCTCTATCTTATTTTTGTTGACAAAAAGACAAAGATCTAAGAAGGAAATACTCCATAGATCAGTCACATATGTAAATTTTTAATTATATGTATTGTTATTGAGCCATCCCATGAATTCAGAAATGGCATTAGTTGGTCCTTTCCAAATACATAAGACATCATCAATAAAGCGATGCCAATGTACAATGTTTTTAACAAATGGATTAGTGTTAGAAAAAACAACATCTTTTTCCCAAAATCCCAAAAGCAGATTGGCATAGCTGGGTGCCATTGATGCACCCATGGCAGTGCCACAATTCTGCAAATAAAATTCAACTCTAAACTCAAAATAATTATTTGTCAACAAAAACTCAGTTGCTTCCACAATGAATTCATGTGGAATATTTTCAGTTTTAGATAATTCTTCCATCCAATATCTTATTGCCTCCAAGCCCATCTGATGTTAAATTGAAGTATATAAGGATCCAACATCAATGCCTAGCCAATAATATCCTGGTTTCCACTCTATGCTTTTTGTTATATTTAGTACATCTTTACTATCCTTGATATACGAAGGAAGGTTAATAACTTGAAACTGTAAGAAGAAATCGAGAAATTTACCCACATTTTGTGTAAGAGAGTCACATCCTGATACTATAGGCCTGCCTGGTGGTTTAAGTATATCTTTGTGGATTTTAGGTAGAATAAAGAAGCTTGGAATAGTGGGATTGTTTTGCCAAATGAAATTATATTCTCTTTCCGAAATTAAACCACTGTCTATAGTATGTTCGAGCAATTGAAATAATTCCCTTTTAAAGGCCTGAGTCGGATCAGAGGGTAATTTGCAGTAGTGATTTGCATCATTTAGCAAAGTATAAACTATATTACTATAATGTTCAATGTCCATCATTACAATATTACTCCCTTTGTCCGCTGGCTTAATAACTATATGCTGATTTTTAGAGAGACTTTCCAAGGCCATTTTCTCATTCTGCGTGAGATTATAATATCTAGGATCAGTCTTATTGTTCATAATTTCTTCTACCTGTTTATTTTCCACTCTTTCAAATACCTGTATGCTGGGGCTGAATATGTTTGGACGAAGGGTAGACACACCTGTAAATTTGCTTTTTCTCAGAGCTGAAATATATCCAATAACATTAAACATGGCATTACCTGCAAGCTGAGACTGAGGAATTAACTGATCAGTCTCCACTTGTTCAGCTAAAATCAATCTTTCCAGCATGTCCAAATTAAATTCAGCATCCACATCAGTATTAATTATTCCATGATCTAAGTCCATATTGGATCCAGTCTTTGTGGTTTGTGCAGATTCATCTTCTAATGCTGAAATGAGCAGCTCTAAATCTTCAGTATTTCTTGAGTCTTCTATTAGTGTCCCTTCCATAATTGCAGGTGTTTGTTTTTGAAGAAAAAAAGCTTTTAATCTAATTTTTCAGAAAAATTTTTGTAAGTCCACAAATATTTTAAATTCATTCACCAGTGGAGTAGGCACAAAATTCAGTCCTTTATGAATGAGTAAAGTTTCTGTAGGAGTAAGGATATATTTAGACAAGTCTATAACTTGTAACTGATCTCCTTGTTCCGTGTTCTCAATGCTCTTTCTATCCTTGTAGACTCTACGACCTCCTCTTCTCCCTCTTCTGGTCTTTCTTTTCCTTTTTGTTGTTTTGTTAAAGCCCGATCTAAAAAAGGCCTAGTTTCAGCTGTATCCCTTTCAAAGTTCTCACAATTACCAGCTGCTCATGTTTTATTACTGTTTTTATTCTTGGATTGAAAGCATACTTGAGAGCGCCCTCTTCTGACAAAGTGTTTTCTGGACCAAGCAGTAATGTGACCTTTTTCATAATCTATTTTGTCCCGAAGAAATTTGCCAGTTTTTTTCTTTATGATTTCAAGTTCATATTTTTGAACCTTATTTATCAATTTCAACTCTAAATCTTTATACTCGATATGACCATTAAATTTTGCTAGTGATAACTTAACATCATTAAGATCCTTCACAAGTTGATCATACTTTAATTTATCAAATTTGATCAAAAGTTCCAAAAATACTTTAGAGCATTCGCAAGCAGCACGAATCCATTCTTCTTTAAATGGGAATTTGTCAATACCACTCGAGGGAGAAATTTGAATACGCAACCCCCTCAGTGCCAAACCTCTCTCAATATACTCACAATTGCTCAAACATACTGTAGACCATTCTCGATTCAGCTACTTGTGGTTCTGCATCAGTGCTCCCCTGGTCACTCTTTACAAGAAGAAACATTATGTGAGGCCAGACAGAGACTGAAACACCCTGAGGGGATTTGGACCAAAATAACAATGACCAAACAGCACAAATCTACTTGGAACCACACCAAGAATGTGTGATCTGGCATGTTGTGGATGCGTGCAGGTGCACATCTTTTTTTTTAATTTACCAAACTTTATTAATTATAACGCATAACACAATATAACAAAACAAGACATAAACAAGAGACAGTATGTAACATGAACTGGAAAGAAAATGATTAAACAGAGGAATTAAACATTCAAAGAGATATAATAACCAATAATTGCTCTAACAAACCGAACCTCCCACCCCTCCCCTCCTCCCACCCTGCTCCGTGGTGTACTTATTGTGCAGGTGCACATCTGTTTTCTTGCCAAGATAGCGGCACATCACAAACAGCTGCAGTACTCTCGGACCATGAAATCACTTATCTGTGGTCTGGAGATATGAGGGTTGTGGAGCAGAAGCCGCAAAACTGTTTGTTTAAGGAGCTCCAATGACTGGTCTGAAAGTGAATATATACATATACATAAGAATGAGATACTTATGAATAGGGTTTATTATTATTCATAAGCATGCTATTAATGGTTATTTGCAGGTCATTAATATTGCCAGGTAGCTCATTAATATTCCTTAGCAGCTCATTTAGATGTATGTATTCAGTTCTAGAATGGTAATTGGTGCTCTTTAAACAAAGAGTTTTTGTGACTTCTTCACCATGTCCCTCATTTCTCCACCAAGTGATCATAGGGTTCAGAGCTCCTCAGCAGCTGCTGAGGCACCGCTGTCGAGATGTGAAAATGGATACACACCAAAATGCAAGCACAGACCGTCAGCTCCACCTTTCTCGGTTCGGCTACATGTGATTCTGTGTCTGTGCTCCCCTGGTCCCTGTTTACAAGGAGAAACTTTATTTGGGGCTAGACAGAGACTGAAACACCTTGAGAAATATGGGTCAAAGCAGGAAAGAGGAAACAGCGCAAACCTGCTTGCAGCCGCACCGAGAATGAGCTAGATGGCAATTTGCGCATTCTCGTTGGCACCCGTCTGTTTTCTTGCCATGATAGCAGTACATCAGGAACAGCTGCAGTACTCTCAGACCCTGTGATCACACAGCTGGGGTCTGGAGATGTGAGGGTTGTGGAGCAGAAGCAGCAAAAAGTGTTATTATAAGGAGCAACAATGACGGTTCAGGAACTCAATATATACCTATGAATGAGCTTTTAAGGAATAGGGTTTATTAATATTCTTGAGCATTCAATTAATATTCATTTGCATGTCATTAACATTTCCAGTTTGCTCATTAATATTCTGAGCATTTAGATGTATGCATTCAGTCCTAGAATGGTCAGTGCTGCTCTTTAAACAGAGAGTTTTGGACTTCTTCACCATATCCCTCACGTCTCTACTAAGTGATCATGGGATTCGGAGCTCCACAGCAGTTCCTGAGGCACTGCTGTTGAGATGAAAAAACAGATACACGCCAAAGCACAAGCGCAGACCATCAGTTTGACTATTTTCAGTTAGGCTGCATACGGTTCTGCGTCATTGCTCCCCTGGTCACTCTTTACAAGGAGAAAAATTATGTGGGGCCAGACAGAAATTGAAACACCTTCAGGGATTTGGGACAAAGTAGCAATGAGGAAACAGCACAAATCTACATGTAGCCACACCAAGAATGTGCGCTCTTGCGTTTCACGCATGCATGTTTTCACACATCTGTTTTCTTGCCATGATAGCAGCACATGAGGAACAGCTGCAGTACTCTCAGACCCTGAGATCACATAGCTGGGGTTCTGAGGGCTATGGAGCAGAAGTCACAAAATTGTTTATTTAAGAAGCATCATTGACTGAATATATTGATAAGAATGGTCTACTGATGAATAGTGTTCAATAACATTCATGAACATTCCATTCATTTTAATTTGCAGGTTGTTAATACTCACAGTTAGCTCGGTAATATTCTTGAGCAGCTCATTTATATGTACAGTATGTATTCAATCCTAGTATAGTCATTGGAGCTCTTTAAACTGAGAGTTTTGTGACTTCTTCACCACATCCCTAATGTCTCAACTATGTCATCTCAGGATCCAGAGCTCCACAGCAGCTTCTGAGGCACCACTATCGAGATGAGAAAACAGATGCACGCCAAAGCGCAAGTGCAGTCCATCAGCTCGACCATTCTCAGTTTGGTTGCATGTTGTTCTGCGTCTGTGCTACGCTGGTCACTCTTTACAAGGAGAAATGTTATGTGGGCCCAGACAGAGACTGAAACACCTTGAGGGATTTGGGCCAAAGCAGCAATGAGGAAACTGTATAAATCTGCTTGCAGCCGCACTGAGAATGTGCGATCTGGCATTTTGAACATGCGTGTTGGCACACATCTGTTTTCTTGCAACAATAGTGGCACATCAGTAACAGCGGTGGTACTCTCAAACCCTGGGATCACTTAGCTGGGGTGTGGAGACATGAGGGCTGTCAATTAGAAACCATAAAAGTGTTCATTTAACTCATCTGCTCTGAGGCTTCACTTTGAATTAAGGTTAAGCCATGGAATTCTCAGACTTTGAAATGCGCTACTGCAGCCAGTGAGTTAAGAAGCGCCCATGAATGATCTGGAACTGATTATATACATAAGAATGAGCTACTTATGAATATGTTCATTAATATTCATTTTCAGGTCATTAATATTCCCAGTTAGCTCATTAATATTCCTGAGCAGCTTATTTAGATGTATGTATTCAGTCCTAGAATGGTCATTGGTGCTCTTTAAACAGAGAGATCTGTGACTTCTTCACCACATCCCTGATGTCTCAACTAAGTGATCATGGGGTCTGGAGCACCACAGCAGCTCCTGAGGCACTGCTATGCAAGTGCAGACTGTGAGCTCAACCACTCTTGGTTCGGCTCCATGAGGTTCTGCGTCAGTGCTCCCCTGGTCTCTCTTTACAAGGAGAAACATTATGTGGGGCCAGACAGGGACTGAAACACCTTGAGGAATTTGGGCCAAAGCAGCAATGAGGAAACAGTGCAGACCTGATTGCAGCTGCACCGAGAATGTGCTATCTGGCACTTCGTACATGCCTGGTGGCACACCTCTGTTTTCTTGCCATGATAGCGTCTCATGAGCAACAGCTGCAGTGCTCTTGGACCCCGAGATCACTTAGTTGGGGTCTGGAGACATGAGGACTGTGGAGCAGAAGCTGCAAAAGTGTTTGTTTAAGGAGCACCAATGACTGATCTGGAACTGAATATATTCATAAGAACTGGCTAATCATGAATAGGGTTCTTTAATCTTCATCAGCATACCATTAATATTCATTTGCAGGTCATTAATATTCCCAGTTAGCTCATTAATAATCCTTAGCAGCTGATTTAGATGCATGTATTCACTCCTAGAATGGTCATTGGTGCTCTTTAAACATAGAGTTTTGTGACTTCTTTTCCACATTTCTCATGGCTCAACTAAGTGAACTTGGGGTTTGGAGCTCCACAGCACCTCCTGAGGCACTGCTATTGAGATGAGAAA
The DNA here is from genome assembly GCA_016271365.2 of Neoceratodus forsteri. Taxonomy (NCBI): domain Eukaryota; kingdom Metazoa; phylum Chordata; order Ceratodontiformes; family Ceratodontidae; genus Neoceratodus; species Neoceratodus forsteri. Next base: position 288,881,791 of record CM028130.1, read on the forward strand.
ATGGATACAAGCCAAATGCAGGTGCGGACCGTTAGCTCATCCATTCTCGATTCAGCTGCATGCGGTTCAGTGTCAGTGCTCTCCTGTTCACTCTTTACAAGAAGAAACATTATGTAGGGCCAGATGGAAACTGAAACACTTTGAGGGATTTAGTCCTAAGCAGCAATAAGGAAACAGCGCAAATCTACTTGCAGCCACATTGTGAATGTCCATTCTGGCATTTCACGAAAGCTTGTTGGAGCACATCTGTTTTTTTTTGCTACAACAGCAGCACGTCAGAAACAGCTGCAGTACTCTCAGACTCCAAGATCACATAGCTGGGGTCTCGAGACATGAGAGCTGCAGAGCAGAAGCTGCAAAAGTGTTTGTTTAAGGAGTGCAAATGACTGATCTGGAACTGAATGCAATACATACATAAGAATGTGCTACTTATAAATAGGGGTCATTAATAGTCATGAGCATCCCATTAATATTCATTTGCATGTCCTTAATATTCCCAGTTAGTTTATTAATCTTCCTGAGCAGCTCATCTAGATGTATATATTTAATCCTAGAATGGTCATTGGTGCTCTTTAAACAGAGAGTTTTGTGACTTCTTCACCACATCGCTTATGTCTCAACTATGTAATCTCAGGGACCAGAGCTCCACAGGAGCTCCTGAGGCACAGTTATCGAGATGAGAAAACGGGTGCATGCCAAAGCTCAAGGACAGACCATCAGCTCGACCATTCTCAGTTCGGCTGCATGAGGTTCTGCATCTGTGCTCCTCTTTTCACTCTTTTCAAGGAGAAATGTTATGTGAGGCCAGACAGAGGCTGAAACACCTTGAGGGATTTGGGCCAAAGCAGCAATGGGGAAACAGTACAAACCTGTTTGCAGCCACACCAAAAATGTGTTAAGTGGCGTTTTTCGCATGTGTGTTGGCACATGTCTGTTTTCTTTCCACAATATTGCCACATCAGGAACAGATGTGGTAATCTCAGACCCCGAGATCACTTAGCTGGAATCCAGAGACATGAGGGTTGTGGAGCAGAACCACAAAAGGGTTTGTTTAAGGATCGCTAATGACTGATCTGGAACTGAATATATATATATATATATATGAATGACATACTTTTGAATAGTGTTCATTCATATTCATGAGCACCCCATTAATATTCATTTGCTGGTCATTAATATTGGCAGTTAGCTCATTAATATTACTGAACAGCTCATTTAGATGTATGTATTCAGTCCTACAGTGGTCATTGGTGCTCTTTAAACAGACAGTTTTTTGACTTCTTCACTGCATCCATCATGTATCAACTAAGTGACCTTGGGGTCCAGAGCTCCAGATCACCTGCTGAGGCACCTCTGTAGAGATAAGAAAATGGATGCACGCAGAAGTGCAAGCTCAGACCATCAGCTTGACCATTCTCAGTTTGGCTGCATGTGGATCTCTGTCAGTGCTCCCCTGGTCACTCTTTACAAGGAGAAACATTATGTGGGGCCAGTCAGAGACTGAAACACCTTGAATGATATGTTCCAAAGCAGCAATGAGGAAACAGTGAAAACATGCTTGCAGCCACACTGAGAATGTGATCTAGCATTTTGCCATGCATGTTGCCACATCTGTTTTCTTGCCATGATAGCACATCAGGAACTGCTGCAGTACTCAGACCTTGAGATTACTTAGCTGGGGTCCAGAGACATAAGGGCTGTGGAGCAGAAGTCGCAAGGTGAGCCAATGACTGACTGGGAACTGAATATATAAATAAGAATGAGCTACTTATGAATAGGGTTCATTAATATTCATGATAGTCTCATTAATATTCATTTGCAAGTCATTAATATGCACAGTTAGCTCATTAATATTCCTGAGCAGCTCATTTAGATCTATGTATTCAGTCCTAGAATGTTCATTGGTGCTCTTAAATTGAGAGTTTTTGTGACTTCTTCACCAGATCCCTCATGTCTCAATTAAGTGATCTTGGGGTCCAGAGCTCCACAGCAGCTCCTGTGGCACTGCTATCAAGATGAGAAAATGAATGCATGCCAAAGCGCAAGTGCGGTCCGTCAGCTCAACCATTCTCATTTCAGCTGCATGCGGTTCTTTGTCAGTGCTCCCCTGGTCACTCTTTACGAGGAGAAATGTTATATGGGGCAAGACAGAGACTGGAACACCTTGAAGGATTTGGGCCAAAGCAGCAATGAGGAAACAACGCAAATCGGCTTGCAGCTGCAAAGAGAATGTATGATCTGGAGTTTCACACATCCAAGTTGGTGCACATCTGTTTTCTTGCCATGATAGCAGCACATCAGGAACAGCCACAGTACTCTTGGATGATGTGATCACTTAGCTGGGGTCCGGAGACATGAGGGCTGTGGAGCAGAAGCACCAAAAGTATCTATTTAAGAAGCGCCACTAACTGATCTGGAACTGAACATATACATAGGAATGAGCTACTTATGAATAGGTTTCATTATTATTCATAAGTATCCCATTAATATTCATTTTCACATTGTTAATATTGCCAGTTACCTCATTAATGTTCCTGAACAGCTCATTTAGATGTATGTAATCAGTCCAAGAATGGTCATTGGTGCTCTTTAAACAGACGGTTTTGTGACTTCTTAACTTTGTCACTCATGGCTCAACTAAACAATCTTGGGGTCTGATGCTTAACCACAGCTCCTGAGGCACCGCTATCGAGAATCGAAAACAGATGCACGCCAAAGTGCAACCACAGCCTGTCAGCTCAACCATTCTCAGTTAGGTTGCATGTGGATCTGTGTCAGTGCTCCACTGGACACTCTTTACAAGGAGAAACATTATGTGGGGACAGGCAGAGACTGAAACACCTTGATGGATTTGGACCGAAGGAGCAATGAGGAAACAGCGCAAACCTACTTGCAACTGAACCAAGAATGTGTGATCTAGCATTTCGCGCATGTGTGTTGGCACACATCTGTTTTCTTGCCACAACAGCAGTACATCAGGAACAGCTGCAGTACTTTTAGACCCTGAGATCACTTAGCTGGGGTCCAGAGACATGAGGTTTATGGAGCAGAAGCCGCAAAATGTTTGTTCAAGGTGAACCAATGACTGCCTGGGAACTGAATATATACATAAGAATGAGATATTTATGAATAGGGGGTTTTAATATTCATGAACATTACATTAATATTCATTTGCAGGTCATTAATAATGCCAGCTAGCTCATTAATATTCTTAGCAGCTCATCTAGATGTATGTATTCAATCCTAGAATGGTCATTGGTGCTCTTTAAACAGAGAGTTTTGTGACTTCTTCACCACGTCACTTATGTCTCAACTATGTAATCTCAGGGACCAGAGCTCCACAGGAGCTCCTGAGGCACAGTTATCGAGATGAGAAAACGGATGCATGCCAAAGCGCAAGGGCAGACCATCAGCTTGACCATTCTCAATTCGGCTGCATGAGGTTCTGCATCTGTGCTCCTGTTTTCACTCTTTTCAAGGAGAAATGTTATGTGGGGCCAGACAGAGGCTGAAACACTTTGAGGGATTTGGGCCAAAACAGCAATGGGGAAACAGTACAAATCTGTTTGCAGCCACACCGAAAATGTGTGATGTGGCGTTTTGCGCATGTGTGTTGGCACACGTCTGTTTTATTTCCACAATAGTGCCACATCAGGAACAGATGTGGTAATCTCAGACCCCGAGATCACTTAGCTGAAATCCAGAGACATGAGGGTTGTGGAGCAGAACCACAAAAGGGTTTGTTTAAGGATCGCCAATGACTGATCTGGAACTGAATATATACATATGAATGACTTAGTTTTGAATAGTGTTCATTCATATTCATGAGCACTCCATTAATATTCATTTGCAGGTCATTAATATTGGCAGCTAGCTCATTAATATTACTGAACAGCTCATTTAGATGTATGTATTCAGTCCGACAGTGGTCATTGGTGCTCTTTAAACAGACAGTTTTTGACTTCTTCACTGCGTCCATCATGTATCAACTAAGTGACCTTGGGATCCAGAGCTCCGGATCACCTGCTGAGGCACCTCTGTCGAGATGAGAAAATGGATGCACGCAGAAGTGCAAGCTCAGACCATCAGCTTGACCATTCTCAGTTTGGCTACATGTGGATCTCTGTCAGTGCTCCCCTGGTCACTCTTTACAAGGAGAAACATTATGTGGGGCCAGTCAGAGACTGAAACACCTTGAATGATATGTTCCAAAGCAGCAATGAGGAAACAGTGAAAACATCCTTGCAGCCACACTGAGAATGTGTGATCTGGCATTTTCCCCATGCATGTTGGCACACATCTGTTTTCTTGCCATGATAGCAGCACATCAGGAACTGCTGTAGTACACTCAGACCCTGAGATTACTTAGCTGGGGTCCAGAGACATAAGGGCTGTGGAGCAGAAGTCGCAAGGTGAGCCAATGACTGACTGGGAACTGAATATATACATAAGAATGAGCTACTTATGAATAGGGTTCATTAATATTCATGAGAGTCTCATTAATATTCATTTGCAGGTCATTAATATGCACAGTTAGCTCATTAATATTCCTGAGCAGCTCATTTAGATCTATGTATTCAGTCCCAGAATGCTCATTGGTGCTCTTTAAATTGAGAGTTTTTGTGACTTCTTCACCAGATCCCTCATGTCTCAACTAAGTGATTTTGGGGTCCAGAGCTCCACAGCAGCTCCTGAGGCACCGCTATCAAGATGAGAAAATGAATGCATGCCAAAGCGCAAGTGCGGTCCGTCAGCTCAACCATTCTCATTTCAGCTACATGCGGTTCTTTGTCAGTGCTCCCCTGGTCACTCTTTATGAGGAGAAATGTTATGTGGGGCAAGACAGAGACTGAAACACCTTGAAGGATTTGGGCCAAAGCAGCAATGAGGAAACAACGCAAATCGGCTTGCAGTTGCAAAGAGAATGTATGATCTGGAGTTTCACACATCCAAGTTGGTGCACATCTGTTTTCTTGCCATGATAGCAGCACATCAGGAACAGCCACAGTACTCTTGGATGATGAGATCACTTAGCTGGGGTCCGGAGACATGAGGGCTGTGGAGCAGAAGCACCAAAAGTATCTATTTAAGAAGCGCCACTAACTGATCTGGAACTGAACATATACATAGGAATGAGCTACTTATGAATAGGATTCATTATAATACATAAGTATCCCATTAATATTCATTTTCACATCATTAATATTGCCAGTTATCTCATTAATGTTCCTGAGCAGCTCATTTAGATGTATGTAATCAGTCCGAGAATGGTCATTGGTGCTCTTTAAACAGACAGTTTTGTGACTTCTTCACTTTTTCACTCATGGCTCAACTAAATGATCTTGGGGTCTGATGCTTAACCACAGCTCCTGAGGCACCACTATCGAGATGAAAAAACAGATGCACGCCAAAGTGCAACCACAGCCTGTCAGCTCAACCATTCTCAGTTTGGTTGCATGTGGATCTGTGTCAGTGCTCCACTAGTCACTCTTTACAAGGAGAAACATTATGTTGGGCCAGGCAGAGACTGCAACACCTTGATGGATTTGGACCAAAGGAGCAATGAGGAAACAGCGCAAACCTACTTCCAACTGAACCAAGAATGTGTGATCTGGCATTTCGCGCATGTGTGTTGGCACACATCTGTTTTCTTGCCACAACAGCAGTACATAAGGAACAGCCGCAGAACTCTTGGACCCTGAGATCACTTAGCTGGGGTCCAGAGACATGAGGTTTGTGGAGCAGAAGCCGCAAAATGTTTGTTCAAGGTGAACCAATGACTGCCTGGGAACTGAATATATACATAAGAATGAGGTATTTATGAATAGGGGTTTTTAATATTCATGAACATTACATTAATATTCATTTGCAGGTCATTAATATTACCAGCTAGCTCATTAATATTCCTGAGCAGCTCATCTAGATGTATGTATTCAAACCTAGAATGGTCATTGGTGCTCTTTAAACAGAGAGTTTTTTGACTTCTTCACCACGTCACTTATGTCTCAACTATGTAATCTCAGGGACCAGAGCTCCACAGGAGCTCCTGAGGCACAGTTATCAAGATGAGAAAATGGATGCATGCCAAAGTGCAAGGGCAGACCATCAGCTCGACCATTCTCAATTCGGCTGCATGAGGTTCTGCATCTTTGCTCCTCTTTTCACTCTTTTCAAGGAGAAATGTTATGTGGGGCCAGACAGAGGCTGAAACACCTAGAGGGATCTGGGCCAAAGCAGCAATGGGGAAACAGTACAAATCTGTTTGCAGCCACACCGAAAATGTGTGATGTGGCGTTTTGCGCATGTGTGTTGGCACACGTCTGTTTTATTTCCACAATAGTGCCACATCAGGAACAGATGTGGTAATCTCAAACCCCGAGATCACTTAGCTGAAATCCAGAGACATGAGGGTTGTGGAGCAGAACCACAAAAGGGTTTGTTTAAGGATCGCCAATGACTGATCTGGAACTGAATATATACATATGAATGACCTACTTTTGAATAGTTTCATTCATATTCATGAGCACTCCATTAATATTCATTTGCTGGTCATTAATATTGGCAGTTAACTCATTAATATTACCGAACAGCTCATTTAGATGTATGCATTCAGTCTAGCAGTGGTCATTGGTGCTCTTTAAACAGACAGTTTTTCGACTTCTTCACTGCGTCCATCATGTATCAACTAAGTGACCTTGGGGTCCAGAGCTCCAGATCACCTGCTGAGGCACCTCTGTCAAGATGAGAAAATGGATGCACGCAGAAGTGCAAGCTCAGACCATCAGCTTGACCATTCTCAGTTTGGCTGCATGTGGATCTCTGTCAGTGTTCCCCTGGTCACTCTTTACAAGGAGAAACATTATGTGGGGCCAGTCAGAGACTGAAACATCTTGAATGATATGTTCCAAAGCAGCAATGAGGAAACAGTGAAAACATGCTTGCAGCCACACTGAGAATGTGTGATCTAGCATTTTGCCCATGCATGTTGGCACACATCTATTTTCTTGCCATGATAGCAGCACATCAGGAACTGCTGCAGTACTCTCAGACCCTGAGATTACTTAGCTGGGTCCAGAGACATAAGGGCTGTGGAGCAGAAGTCGCAAGGTGAGCCAATGACTGACTGGGAACTGAATATATACATAAGAATGAGCTACTTATGAATAGGGTTCATTGATATTCGTGAGAGTCTCATTAATATTCATTTGCAGGTCATTAATATACACAGTTAGCTCATTAATATTCCTGAGCAGCTCATTTAGATCTATGTATTCAGTCCCAGAATGCTCATTGGTGCTCTTTAAATTGAGAGTTTTTGTGACTTCTTCACCAGATCCCTCATGTCTCAACTAAGTGATCTTGGGGTCCAGTGCTCCACAGCAGCTTCTGAGGCACCGCTATCAAGATGAGAAATTGAATGCATGCCAAAGCGCAAGTGCGGTCCATCAGCTCAACCATTCTCATTTCAGCTGCATGCAGTTCTTTGTCAGTGCTCCCCTGGTCACTCTTTACGAGGAGAAATGCTATGTGGGGCAAGACAGAGACTGAAACACCTTGAAGGATTTGGGCCAAAGCAGCAATGAGGAAACAACGCAAATTGGCTTGCAGCTGCAAAGAGAATGTATGATCTGGAGTTTCACACATCCAAGTTTGTGCGCATCTGTTTTCTTGCCATGATAGCAGCACATCAGGAACAGCCACAGTACTCTTGGATGATGAGATCACTTAGCTGGGGTCCGGAGACATGAGGGCTGTGGAGCAGAAGCACCAAAAGTATCTATTTAAGAAGCGCCACTAACTGATCTGGAACTGAACATATACATAGGAATGAGCTACTTATGAATAGGATTCATTATTATTCATAAGTATCCCATTAATATTAATTTTCTCATCGTTAATATTGCCAGTTACCTCATTAATGTTCCTGAACAGCTTATTTAGAAGTATGTGTTCAGTCCTAGAATGATCATTGCTGCTCTTTAAACAGAGCATTTTGTGACTTTTTTACTGCGTTCCTCATGTCTCAACTAAGTGATCTTGGGTCCGGAGCGCTACAGCAGCTCCTGAGGCACCACTATTAAGATGAGAAAATGGATGCATGCCAAAGTGCAAACACAGACTATCAGCTCAACGATTCTCAGTTCAACTGCATGCGGATCTGTGTCAGTGCTCCCCTGGTCACTCTTTACAAGGAGAAGCATTATGTGGGGCCAGACAGAGACTGAAACATCTTGAGGGATTTGGGCCAAAGCAGCAGTGAGAAAACAGTGTAAATCTGCTTGCAGTCACACTGAGAATGTGCGATCTGGTGTTTCACGCATGCGTGTTGCTGCACATCTGATTCCTTGCCATGATAGCAGCACATCAGGAACAGCCACAGTACTCTCGGACCCCAAGATCACTTAGCTGGGGTCTGGAGACATGAGGGCTGTGGAGCAGAAGCTGCAAAAGTGTTTGTTTAAGGAGTGCCAATGACTGATCGTGAACTGAATATATACTGTGGATATTTATATATAAATAACAAGAAATACAGGCACTTTTCCTTTACCTCCCGCACTCAAATAATCATAAGCAACAATAATGTGTGGCATTTAGGAGACAATACTAATGAAGTGTGGGGATTGTGGAACTTAGATGTCTTTTCAGGACTATGGCTTCTCATCAGTGGATAAAGTCTCCCCTGTCTCCTCCCTCCACCCATGCCATCCCTCCCTAAGGGCAGACAGCTGGGGACCTCCTACTGGGCATTGCCAGTCCCAGTGTTCTCCCAAGAGGAACCCCCCTTTTCCTACCAGGTACGGGGGGGGCCTTAGGCAAATGGCCAGCTGCTATGACTGTCTGGCAACCTCAATTTATGTAACTTATTCTGGATTGCCCCTGAAAAAAGGACTTCAGTTACAGTGGACCTACCCGGTTACCAAAAACAAGTAAATTAATTTAAAAAAATAATGGTTATTTGTTATTCTGCACTGAATTATAACTATGATGCTCTATTCAATGGTATATGTATTCAGGAATTAGGCTTAAAGAAGTTAACAATTTGGGTAAAAAGCTTTCCATGTCATTAATTAGCTAGGCTGCTCACATGCCCCTCCCTCACCAATCATCTCTTAACCCCTTCTCCATCTTGGCCCCCTTTTTTGCAACCAAATTATATAAACACCTTCTTGCATCCTACCAGAACTTCCCCCTGCCCAACTCTTTCTAACCCAGTCTACTCTCCTTCCTAGTCCAACCCACCTGGGCCCTTTGTGGGCTAAGACCAGTAGAGCCCACTGTGCACCTTGACCTTGAGTTTATAATGAGGAATATATATGAAAATCCTGGCATCTCAGTTGTGCCCCTTCCCTTCTCCTGACAGTGTCATTAAATATTGATCATCTCTATAACCCAACTATGTTCAGTCAATTCCCCCCTCCTGCTGCAGTGCCAGCTAACTGATCATCTGATCATTCTTAGGGATATGGGTGAGGGCAGTTTGTCTAATGTTACTGAATGATGCTAGCTAGACTGTCACAGGGGATTCCAAAGTAACTCATGGATATATAACACCAAAAGATGATGCATGGGGCTGTAAATAACAAGGTGGTCATTTTGTCAAATGAAGATGGGGCAAAGTAATCCATAAGGCAAAAGGTCAAGTGAGGGCCGGCCTTATAACTCTGATGGTTGAGGCACTGGATGCCACACCTCACACTATGCCAGTGATCTGGGTTCGGGAATCAAGCCCAGGTTGTTGGGGGTTGGCCAGGGGGGAGGGGGAGGAGTGAGATCAAGCCACTGCAAGGCAGCTCTCTCCTCCTGGGAGGGACTGGAGGGTCCCTGGCCACTGGCCACAACCCAGTGGAGGATGGATGGTGGTGCTGACCTGAAGGAGCTCCAGCAATATTATCACCACCTAGTGTCTCCCAGGGTTCTTTGCACTTATTGTCTCGAAGCCAAATGCAGAGATGGGGGGGCAGGAATATACGGAGGAAACCATAATCCAAAGTCAACACAAAAATTCCTTGCTCAACTCACATACAACTCCATGTAAAACTTCAATTCATTAAAATTTATTTCTGTTTTCTCTTTTCTTTCTTTCACATTTGCTCTGTTTTTTATTTTATTGTAACATTTCAGAACTTCAATGGTTCCTTAATCAGACATTGAGCTTTGCAATGTTTGCAGTGCTTCTTTAATTATGACTGTTCCGTAAAAACAGATTAAATAAGTCCATGTTAAGCACTGTTTTATATTTTTATATTTATTTCATATAATAATATATTATATATTCTCTATAATGGCTTCACAATCTTAATTTAAATGTCAGAAATGCAGGAGGAACCAATCTGCTAATCAAGCACATTTCTTTTTTGTGCTATATTCATGTTTTCTTGGTAAATGATGGAGCTCCAGCAATAGCCACAGGAAGGGGCAGAAGTGGCTAAGCCAGCATTATATGGCATGCATGCGCTTCCACGCACGATGCCCGTGTGCTGGGGCCTCAGGCAACAGGGGAGAAAATGGGATAAAACCCTCAGAAAATATAAATGAAAATAAAAGGTCAAGTGGCATATCCAGCCCCCAGTTTCTCAGAATGAAATAACCACTGAGTTCTTCTCACATACCCATGCTTAAAGCAGTATATTACATGGTTAGGAGGAAATATATTTGCAATATTGACAGCAGTAGAAAAGAAGTTTTGTTTTTCAACAGAATCTAGTCTCAGTTTTATACAGAACATATTCATTTAGTTAATAGTGTTCTGACTGACCGTAGCTGTGGTCCATGTTATCCTGTTCTGTTGGTGGTAACTCATGTCCATGTTTTCACTATGCTTTGCTAGGCTTCATTTTTTTAATTTGTTGAGTTCCTCTATCGGGTTGCTGTCTGCTACTGTGAGCGGTGTCTGAAGCATTTCTATGTTCCTCTTGAAACATGCAAATTTTTTTTTATTTAAGTAAATATAGCTGCTTCTTTGGAGACCGACAGTGTATGTGCTCTGGCAATACCAGCTTAAAGAGCTACTGATAAACCAAGAACAACTTTGAAAAATGGAATGTTTAGGTGCAATTCATCTTGTATTTCATATATCTTCTACACATGTATCTTCCCTGTTATTTATTACCGAGGAAAGCTGCATGAAAAGAGGATCTTTATTCTTTAGAGTTCATTCACTACTGCAGATTATTCCCTACTTGAAATCATTACCCTTTGTTGTGACATATCAATCTGTTGCCATGGAATTAACTGTGATGTCATAAGCAGTAGATTATGATCTCAGGGGCCAGATATTCAAAACGTTGCCCTGTGAGCAAAGTGATTACACTCTGTTTGACCAGGGCTTGTGCACCAGCACAATATTCAAAGGAGGCTAGGGCATGCACTAAAAAGGTTAGCACATGTGCAAAAAATAATGTATGTGGTGGGCAAAGGGAGGGGCAGGGACATGAATCCTGGTGTAGTGCAATATTCAGTGCGGTGCCACTGCACAAAGGAAATAGTGCAGGCCACTTTGCGCTGCACAATCACTGACAAGAAGCCTGAATTACTGTCGGCAAACCTTGCAGCCAGCAGAGCCACTACAGCCAACAACCATGTTGGCGGTAGGAGAAGGGAGCACATCTGTTCCCTAGTGGCTAGTAGAACCCCCACCCTCAACCCTACCTCTATTAGAACAACAGACTGCCCTGGTATCTAGTGGTCCCCCTGTCCTCCGATCCCCATCCCCAGCATAATAAAATAATTCCCTGGTGCCTAATGGTCCCCCCTCCAATTGCTAGCCCCAGTAGAATTAAAGAAGTCCCTGGTGTCCAGTGGTCCCCTGTCCTTGGTTCACAAGCCCTGTATCTTATCACATATTACCTGGTGTCCAATAGCACCACCCATCCACTCATCCCTGTCTGAGTACTACCATAAGCATTCCTTGGTATCTAGCAGCCCCCCAACACCACGAGCACCCACCAACCCACCCTACCATCCCTCCCTATCTTATTGGTTTTGCTGGTGCTGCAGAAGCCCATACAGTGACCAGCACAGCTTTCCTCTCACCACCTTGGCCAGTCACTGTATGTGATGACAAGGAGCGTGCATCCCCTGTATTGTAAGGGGAGTGTGCATACTGTCTACTGTAGACAGTAAGCATGCTCCCTTTACAGTACAGGGGACATGTGCTCCCTGTCACCGCATATGGTCCCAAGCCAAAATGGTGACAGGAGAGCGCTGTGCCAGTGGCCATATGGGCTCCTGCAGCACTGGTGAAACAGGTAAAGTGGGGGGGATGACAAGGTGGCCTGTCCATTGCCCATGGTGTGTGTGGGGATCCTAGACACCAGGGAATGCTTACACTAGTACAGGGAAGGAGCTTGGTGGGTTGAGGTGCCACTAGACACCAGGAAATATGTGATATGATATGGGGTCAGCAGTTGGAGGGCAGGGGGAACCACTGGACACCAGGGACTTCTTTGATTCTACCAGGGCTGGTGATCAGAGGGTGGAGATGACCATTAGGCATCAGGGACTTCTTTAATTCTACTGAAGCCAGCAATCAGAGGGCAGGGGGGTCCACTAGGCACTAGGGACTACTTTTTTACTATGAGGCTGGTGATCGGATAATGGGTGGGGACCACTGGACACCAGTTACTACTTTTTGTACTATGGGTCCAGTGATTGTAAAAGGGGAAAGGGTCCACTAGGCACCAGCAACTACCTCTACAGTCAGTGGGGAGGGCCTCTTGGAGGTCCCCAGAGTAAGATTGAAGTCTTCAAGGAATTGGGCTTTCATGGTGGCCACTCTGATCCTCTGGAACTCACTGCCTGGGCACCTGGGGGAGACCCCCTCCCTAGAAATATTTAAAAGACAGTGGAAGTCATTTCTTTTTCAATAAACCTTTGTGGACTAAGCAATAATAAGTATTCTTCTTGTTTTAGAAGTATAGGAAATATGTTATTTATTAGATTTTGTTATGTTATATTTGTTTGGTATTGGATGTATAATTATATTATAATATGTTGTTTGTTATTTATATTCTGTAAAAGCACCCTAAGCTTTCAAGGAAGGGCACCTCAAAAAAATAAAATCTACTACTACTACTACTACTACCTTTTTAAGAGTCCGGTGATCGGAGGATGGTGGTCCACTGGACACCAGGGAAACTTTTATTTCAATGGGGATGGGCAATCTGAGGGTAGGAGGAGCACTAGACATTAGGGATTACTTGAATTTTACTAGGGATGGGGATCGGAGGGTGGGCAGTACCACTAGGCACCAGGAAATATGTCCACTTGTACAGGACCAGACAATCAGGATAGGGTGGAGTCAATCTCACAGGTGCAAACCTGCCACCACTTCCCATGCAAATGTGCCCATAATGAACATGCAAATGGCCCCTTAGCACCTTGCATGCCCAATGGACTCATTTGCATGATGGCATCTGAATATCGTGCCAGGAGCTACCTGCACTGTCAGGTCTGGGGTTGCCATTCTCTGCACTGCAAGGATTCATGTTGTCTTCTTGTTTTAGAAATACAGGAATTATGTTATTTATTAGATTTTGTAATTTTAGATTTGTTTGATATTGGATGTATAATTATATTATAATATGTTGTTTGTTATTTATATTCTGTAAAAGCACCCTAAGCCTTCGAGGAAGGGCACCTCAAAAAAATAAAATCTACTACTATTACCTTTTTAGGGGTCCGGCGATCGGAGGATGGTGGTCCACCGGACACCAGGGAAACTTTTATTTCAATGGGGATGGGCAATCTGAGGGTAAGAGAACCACTAGACATTAGGGATTACTTGAATTTTACTGGGGATGGGGATCGAAGGGTGGGCGGTACCACTAGACACCAGGAAATATGTCCACTTGTACAGGACCAGACAATCAGGATAGGGTGGAGTCAATCTCAGGGGTGCAAACCTGCCACCACTTCCCATGCAAATGTGCCCATAATGAACATGCAAATGGCCCCTTAGCATCTTGCATGCCTAATGGACTCATTTGCATGATGGCATCTGAATATCATGCCAGGAGCTACCTGCACTGTCAGGTCTGGGGTTGCCATTCTCTGCACTGCAAGGATTCATGTTGGGGAAGTGCTACTCAGCTTAGCACTGCATTGGCATGCCCCTATATTCAATTGTAAAGTGCCATTGTGCTCTCTGGCTGAATATTGCATCCTCAGGGTTTTGGGCAATGGGCAAGCACAGCACAAACCTTTGCACTCCACGTTGTGCATTTTTCAGTATCTGGCCCCAGGTACTGCTTACGCAATAGGACTTGAAGAATTCTTCAGGAGCAAAGATCCTGCTTCAAGCAAATGAACCGAGTAATAAATAATCGGGGACTTTTTAGAATTAATGAGAAATATAAGCTGAATTGATTCTAAATATTATGTTTTTCTTTAAGTTTTATTTGACGTGTCAGCTGCTCTTTAGGGTGTAATTTGTTACATTGGATGTGTGATAATCACAGGGTTACTGTTTGTTTAAGTTACATGACTGATCTTGTGACAATGCTTCAGGGATTCATTGTTAATAGGTTTGTTTATTTTGTCTGTAGGGACTTCTGCTATACTTTAGGTTCATGTGAATTTTGTGTTGAGAAGTTAACTTTGAGTTGTTGACATATTTCTGTTTATTTGGTTTTGCAGACAGTGAAGGACTGTGTGATGTCAGTGGGGCAAAATTCCTTTGGTTTTTGTACTGTGGATTGCTTAGTTAATTTTGCAGAAAGATAACAGCACTGTGTGTGACACCACTGCAGGGGTTCTTGAGTAGAGGATTTGCTATAGTTTTATGTGAATCTTGTGTTGCAACAATGTTACTTTAAGTTGTAGGCAGGCTTCTGTTACTTTGCTTTTTTACAAGCAGTAAAATAATTCTTGACATGGAGTGGGGGCTAAGTTAGTTTAATTTCCATACTTTGGCATCAGTTTTCCTTGGAAGGGAACAGTATGAATGGCATCATTGCTGTGGGTAATGCTGGCATGTCAATTAACTAATGGGTATTCACTGAAGTGATATCACTTCAGCAAATAATGATGTGTTAATTGACATGTCAGTCATACGTGACCCACTGTAATGATGCCATAAGAGTTGGTAATGGGATTCACAGCAACTGGAAGTTAGTGAGTAATGAGACCAACTATGTAATATAGTTTGGTCCCCTAGTTTTCCACAGCACAAGTCCTGATTTCTGTTGCAAGGCTCTGAGGTTTTTGCAGCTGAGATTGTTCATCACAGCAGCATGAATTCTTTTTTTTCAATGGTGGAATATAGTTCTTCCATGAGCTAAAATATATGATGTGATGTCATTGATTACATCACATTCAGAGCATGGAGGAGAGGCTTTAGGATAAACAAGGAGCAGACAGGAGACTCAAAATTGAAAAATGTTATATTTGAATTTACAATCATCAAGAAGAATGAATTCTGTGGTAGGACATGTATTCTGTGGCATGTTGTAAAGTTATGTTGGAAATTCTGTGGCCATTATAATGACAGAATTCTAGGGACCTTGAATATAGCCACATAATATCTATTTTGGCTCATAAGAGGCTAGAAAAAGATGGGGTATTGAGGGGAAATTTATTGAAAAATAAGTTATCAAAAGGAGGTAAGGGAGAGTTGTTGCCAGCCTGGTAGCACAGAGGGCTGAGGCACTGGATGCCTTATCTCGTGCTACACCAGTGGCCTAGGTTCAGGAACAACCTCAGGTCATTGGGGTGCCGGCATGGGGAGGGGGAGGGAGAAGTGGGATCAAGCAGCCATATGGCAGCTCTCCTCTCCTGGGGGAAGTTGTTCACCCTCCTTTAGTCTCGCCACTACCTGGTTGAGGTCCGGTGTCAGCGCAGGTGGAGGGGGAGAGTGGAGACACGAAGGGAGGGTGTCCTGATGCATGGCATGTGCATGCCAGAGATAGGGGGGTGGGAGAAAACGGGGGTAAAAAGCAAAAATATACACTGGAAAAAAAAGAAGGAGGTAAGGGGACCTGACATGATGGACATGATTTGCATTTATTGCCCATGCACCTGAAGGAATGAGACCTTGCATTTATTTATTTATGTATGTATGTATGTATGTATTTATTAACATTTTTGGATTAATACATTTGAGCTAAAAGCTCATTTACAGAGGTTCCACGTTAGGAAAGGACAATATACATACACTGAAGAGTACAGCAACATTACAATTGCAACAAAAAAAGGTAGAGTTCAAATGCAAGTTCTTAATGTAATTAGGTGTTTTATATTTGTTGAGTACTATCATTTAACCAGGATGATAGAAAAGGAGATTAGGGGTGTAAAAGGGGGGTGGAGAAGGTACGTTGTCTAGGTTTGGGAAGATTAGATAGTTGCAGGTCAAACCGTAAGATTCAGACTTGAAAAGAGGTTAATGGAGGAAAGAGAGGGAGCAGACCAGGTGGACCTTGTCAATACAAAAGGGGAAATGGAGGAGTAGACCAAAGGGGTAGGCTAGGAGGGATTAGATGGTGATGAGTGATACATTTAACCACAGCTGAGGGTGTCTGGCAAAGACAAATTAGGAAGTAGGGTGGCAAGGAGTATGAGGGGAGGAGATGGTGGCAGACGATAGGTGAGAATGGTGAGGTGGGTGATGACTAAGTGCTGCTGTTGAAGCTATCTCCAATGAAGTGAACACATTATTTGGGTTGCAGTCAAACGTACTGGTGGGACAAGATGAGTACAAAGTTTTGATTTGAAAGGGCCAAGTTTAGTTTCAGACTGCAGGTCAGCACTTAGAGAGTTGAGCCATTTGGGGGCCCTGTAAGCAAATAACCATTGCTCTGGCGATGTTCAGTGGAAGCGGACATGGAGCATTTTATTGCAGGTTTCCCTAGTTAGCCTGTGGTAGGTGGGTGAGCAAAGGAGGTTCTGTATTCCAGGCGGCATAAGGCCTAGGATGGTCTTCTTTCCAAGCAGGCAGACCTGGTACTGGACCTTGTTTGGCAGATTAATCCACCCTGACAGGGCGTAGAGCTTGCAGGTGTTGGTTAAATGATGGGCACATTAATATGAGCCTACGGGCTTTGTTTAAGGCCAAATTGATTCTCTTTAGAACCGTGTTAGTTCCTGCCACATAGACTACTGGCCCATAGGCAATAACTGGTAGAACAGACCTAGTGACTGCATGCTTAACGGCATCATCAGAAAGGCAATGTCTATGCCTGTATAGTTGGCCAATGCAAGAGTTGGCAGCCTTGGCAACTTGGTCGATGTGCAGTGTAAATGAGAGAGAGCTGTCTAGAGTAAACCTGAGGTATTTAAAGCTGTTGACCATTTCTAACACATCATTCCGGTTGTTAAGAATTTTCAGTTGATAAGACTTATGTCTATTCTGAGTAGAGGTGAACAGCATAGTCATAGTCTTCTTATAATTTAGAAGGAGCTTGGAGTTGATGAACCAGGCATTCACTTCAGAGATACAAGAGGGACACTATTCTCAGTGAACAGTTTAAATGCTTCATTGGAAAGCATTTAAACTAGCAAGGGGGCGGCAGAAGCATGCAGGGGGAACCAAATTGCCCACCACCACAGGCTAGTGAAGTCAACATGGAAGACCAAAAAATTATGGTAACTAGAGGAAACGAAATCCATAGAAGGGGAGCAGTGGAGGACAGGAGGCAGGGGGTTGAAAGCAGGAAGGACAAACAGAGGAGGCAGAAAGACAGCAGGGGGGATGATAAAAGAACAAATGGCAGAACATGGAAAGCCATGTATACCAATGCCCGCAGCCTAGGGAATAAAATCACAGACCTTGATAATGAAGGCTGACCTGGACATTGTAGCTATTGAAGTCAAGTCATATTTTATTTGTTCTTCCAATACATAATAGTTTGGACATTACAAAGACATAATAAATTATTACAGCAATTAAGTACATCATTTTATAAAATACGAAAGCAGTGTTAAAAACAATGTAAACCAAAGTGGTTTCGTTAGATACTCTATACAGCAAATTTCTGTCAAGTTTATTTCTTACTCATATTATAACCTTTTCTCTTAAAGTTGATAAGATATGCTATACATTTAGCAATCATATCAGCTTCTTCCACAGTCATAGGGTGCATTAGTATAAATACAGGATCATAGTTTACATTTGTATACCTAATTAAAATTTGGTTTAGTGGGTGATCTCTACAATAATTGTATAAACGGCATTGTGCTATAATACGTTCCAGGGTCTCATTGAATCCTCTGTTGCATAAGCATTTGGTTTCTTGAAAGCTATCACATGAAGTTATTTGATTAAAGTATATATGTTTGGAAATAATAATACCGAACCTTGCCCACATAATCATCTTACAAATTCTAGGGGCTATTGGGAGTAATAAATAATTTTCAATGACAGAATTGATTTTATATTGACTAAA
Source organism: Neoceratodus forsteri (assembly GCA_016271365.2). NCBI lineage: Eukaryota > Metazoa > Chordata > Ceratodontiformes > Ceratodontidae > Neoceratodus > Neoceratodus forsteri. Next base: position 288,900,171 of record CM028130.1, read on the forward strand.
CCAGAAAGCCTATTTTTGGCTTCTAACTTGTTCCATCTGTTTCTTCTGAGCTAATGCAAAAATGTCCCCCTTTATTTTGGCACTGTACAGTTCAGATATTATTATTCCAGACAAATAATCATTCCATAAATGAATAAAATTAATACTTTTGAGAGTTGCAATCAGTTTTTTTAACCAAGGAGAATAAAATCCACTGATAAGCCAAGATCTTTTCTCAATTAAATAGAGAAGCAGAATATCATTTTTTGCATTATTAATAATTCTTAGCCAATATGAGACCAGTCATCATAAACTCATTATAAATGCTACCAGAATTCTTCCCAACTCTGAAAGTACAACTGAATTTGACGTAGAGAGAGGGACTTGCAGAATAGCTTTATAGTAGTATGATAATGGAAGTTCTAAGTTGGACATTTCCTTAACTCCCCAAACTTCTGCTCCATAAAGGAGGAGAGGGGTAATCTTGGCTTCACCAGCCCTAATAGCAAGCAACACTGAGTAGCCTCCAAATTTACAGTAGCATTAAATCACTGTAATGCCTTTGCTACATGTTTACCTTTTATAACTTAATTTTTAACATGGGGGATCCATGAGCCCGTGGTAGAAAACTTAATTACCCAAATAAGTATAAGATGATACAACTTCAATAGATTGTTTATTTAAAAAAAAAAACACTTTGCTTTTGAGATTGATTTCCAAATACCATCATTTTAGTTTTATTTAAGTTAATCATTGATTGAAGTTGGTCACATTTTGTTTTAATCTGATCCAATTTACACTGTAATCCTATGGTGGCTAAAGCTAGCTGTACCAAATCTTCCGTGTAAGCCAATACATGTATGTATGTATTATTCATTTTGGGAGAATCTAAAGGCAGCGCTGTATCAAAATAAAGTAAGGAGTCTATTTTTTTTTTTTATTTTAGTTGTTTAACCAGGAGTACCACACTAAGCTGAAAGCTTTTTTACAGGAGTGACCTGGGAGCACAGGGAGGTTAAATGACTTGCTCAGGGTCACACAATTTGCAAGTGGAAGCTGAGGGATTCAAACCCAGGTTTGGTCTGCTGGATGTCACCAGATTTGCAGCTCAGAGCCTTAAACCACTGCACTATTCTGCCTCCCTAATGGAGATGTTAAATAATAGTGGCGCTAATAAACACCCCTGTTTCACCCCTTTATTAGTGATATGACCCAGGGATATGAATTTATGTTACTTGCAGTGGGGGTCAGAATACGTGCTGGGGGGGTGGGGGGACCACTAGACTACCAGATAAACCATCACACTATCGTGGATACGGGGTTTGGGGTTCGTGCCTGGAGGGATGGAGGAAGGGGACCACTAGACTACCATAGTGTGCAACAGGCACACATGCCAACAGAAACCATGATGGCAGAGCGGACTGCCTGGCCCAGTCAGTCCACTCAGTTCCCAATTGCATGGATATGCTGCAAGCTTCAATTAACCTGCAGCCTATGTCCTCCCACCCCCACCAGGCAAGCCTTTTGCCTGTCCAATGCATTCTTGGGTCCCCCCACTGTGTTCCACCCACACCTGCCATGGGGTGCCTATGTTGTTGGGGGAGGAATCTACAAGGGCACATATGGCCAGAGGCCGTGTGTGTATCTATCTATATATATACTGTGTATGTGTATGTATCATATGTGTATCTAGCTATGTATCACATAGTTATCACTCCCTCCTTCCCACTCTCTCTTGTTATGTATATGTACCTTGTGTTGTACTGCATGCAGTGCTGCAAGGATGGGTTGTCTGCTCTGTTTGTGCCTGCCAGCAATCAGTTCCTGCTGCTTCCAGCCTGTACTTCCATGCCGACCAACAGGGGATGCTGTGGGCATGCTTTGGCCTGCAGCATCCAGCCTGTACTTCCATTCCAACCAAAAGGTGGAGCTGTTTGCCACATGCAGTAGCACCGGGCAAACTGCATGGTAATGTATGCTAAGCAGCAGTTAATGAGATGCAAATGTACCTGTTTGCCCATGGATTACCTAAGTAGGCTAATTTGCATGGGAGCTTTGAATATGACTCTCGTTTGCCTCAGGCTAACCAGTTTGCCCCGGGCTAATGTGTTAGCACTGTGCAATCTGGTTAGCCCAGGCAAACTATATGTCAGCATAGCACAGTTCTGCAGTGTGTGGCTTGCATTGTTGTTTGCAGGTGTTGTGGGTCTTCTCTGTGTAATCACGCACATTGTTCTCCACCTGCAACTCAGACTTGCTCCAGGGTGTACTGGGCTGCATTTCCAGTGTGCACTTCCCTGTTACTATATTCAGTGCTGTCTTATTCCTGGGCTGTTTGCCCTGCACACTCCCAGACCAGTTTGCCCGGCTTCCTTCGCATTCCATATTCAGCAGGGTTAGCACCGGTCTATTCCTTTTGAATATGGCGGGTGATTTGGGCCGGGCAATGTTTGCATGCCGTGCAGTGCTACTTGAGGCTCAGGGCAATGTTTTCAATATCTGGGCCTGAGTATCTTTAGTAAATATTTTTTTTTTAAATAAGAAACACAAGTTTCTTTAGGAAGATACACTGCCAGGGAAGAATGACATGTTCTCACCCTCTTTGTCACCATTTGCCAAAAAGCTTTCGTATCATTGGCAGCAATGGTTTCCTGCATAACTGCCCATTGTTTTTGTATATATTCAAGCTTTTTTTAATTTGAGGAACTTCTTGTAAATTTTTCTAGCTGTATTTAGGTATACAATATTTTCTTTTGTAGGATTCTTATTGGTGATTCTAATTAATTTTCCTAGTTTGTGCTTTTCCCTACTGCACTGGCTATCGAACCAGGTGAAAGGAATAGAAGAGTCATCCTTATAATTGTCAATTTTAGAGCTAATTATATGAAGACATCTCTCAAATTCTTTATACTGTAAATATTTTGGGCGGAACTTGAATTATGTGCTAATGTAAATAATGAAACCATCTGTGAAGAATAAATTGTGTCTAAAACCTTAGCTCTATTTATTAGATTCAGTGATAGTTTATATCTGCCACTCATTTCTAAAGGGATTTGGTGACAGTCTTTCACTTTGATCCGTTCACTATCTCCCAAGTATCGACTTTCATTACTAATGCCACATGATCACTTTCAGGTCTTATCATTATAGTAAGTGTTTGGATGTACAAATAGCTCTCTGGAGAGATTAAAAGATAATTAATAATACTATTACCTACTGAAGAGAAATAAGTACAGTTACCTTCTTGGTCTCCAATCATGCTACCATTTAAAATCAACAGGTTATTGTTAGTAACAAAATCAATAAACTGTTTACCAATGTTATTAGTGACAGTATCAGTTGATTTTCTTACCCCTAGGTCTCCCAAAGATGTTGTTGATTGTAGCATACGTAAATTATCAAACTTAGCAATGCAGGCATTGAAATCCCACCCCCCCAAAAAAAAATAACTATATCTATCTGATACTTAATCAAAAAAGCTTCTATTTCTAAGGCTAATTTAGCCCATATATTGTATTGTGAAAAAGACTGAAAGTTTGGAGGGATGTAGACATTTACCACCAAAAATATAAAACTATCCCATTTAATAACATGTAGAAATATTTCTTTAGTTGGTGAAGTATGATCCATAACCTGCAAACATTTCCGTATCTTTATGAATGTTGACAAACCTCCTTTTGGTCTACCATAATGTTACTCTTTTCCGGCAGGTACAAAATAAGATTCATACCTATTTAAAAAAATCTGTTCTTTAGCCCAGGTTTCCTGGAATAATAATAATATTTCAAATTTCTGGGAAAATTCCCACCGATTTGGATCTGCTAATCTTGGTGCCAATCCCGCAATATTCCAGGATAATAAATTGGGTTCTTCTAACAATATAGATAGCTCAGTTTTATCTGTTTCATCCAAAATTCTGTTGATTTAGGTAGTCACAAGCTATCCTTGAGATCTCTATTCAAATTAGGAGAATTTTCAAATTCCAAGAAATCCATGATGAAAACTTGGGTTCTATCTAGCTTAAACAGATTTTGCTTTATGATAGTATATAAATCAGGATTTGTTAGAATATCAGTTTGAGTCCCTGTATTACCAGAATAGACTTTATTCACTGATTCTAAATCAGAAAAAGCAATATCAATATTTAAACAAGAGGCTAATAAAGTACGAATATAAGATGTCAACATTTGGCAATTTTCTCCCTCAAAATGGTTTATACCAAAGATGGACAAACACTTTGTATTGTTCTCCTGTTCAAAATTCCAATTTAAAAGAATCAGAGTTGTGCCAATAATTTCAGGGGTAAATAAGGTAGGCATTTTTTTTTATATCCATATGCAAATTTTCAAATTGTAGTCCAATTTACAGGGGACACTATCAATATTCCCAAATTATCAAGATATCACTGTTTTGCTCATATATTTTTTGCATGTCCATATTTGATAGTAAGAAATGTACAGGATTATTAACAACAGATATGTCTCTATGTACAAGCCTGATATCAGCAGCAGCCTTTGGGAGTTCAAGCTGAGCTCTGAATAGATGTTTGATGAGATCAGTCAGAGTCTCGTCTGTTTCATATGATTTGATAAAATGTTTTCAAATTTGAAAACTACTTCCTTTCTTGTAATTTTTTTTTTATTATTTTGAGTATTAAGTTGTTTCTTAGTACTTGTTAAGTGTGCATTGTCCTGTTTAACTGTCAAGTTTACAGAATCCCTAGATATACTCTCTACCTGAATAGGAGCAATGTCAGAAGAACATAGGTCTACTCCAGATGTACAGTTTCCTTCTAAACTAGCCACAGTGTATAATAAATTTTGTGGATTACTCTCTGCAGAAGTAGAGCCTAAATGATCCCTTATTGGGGGGTCACTACTTAATACATTTTGCAACTTAGGAGTAGATAACTTCTCTCCTTTTCTATTATCTGCTGAAAAAATAGTATTTGTATTAGATGCCTTATCTTTTTTGGACATTTCTTATTAACTTTTCTAGATTTCCTGCCTGTCTTTTTCCCCTCTCTCTTGGGAGTGGTAGGAATATGAATAGAGGGAAATGAAAGATGTCTGGCTCTTCCTTTCAGAGTTGCTGCTTCCAGCTCATCTATTCTCTGTAAGAGTTCAGCAAATCTATCTAAAAAGAGACCAGTCAAGTCCTTTAGATGATGTTTAAGTTCATTATATGCTTCTAACAATACAATGTTGGCCATTATTGGATGTGCTAAGGCCTTGATTGTATATTGAGAAATGGTATCTGGGCTTTGTGCTAAGAATTCAAGGGCTATGCTTATTTTTTCCACTTTCTTGTCTAATCTTTCAAAACCTCATCAGGAGAACCTATCAAAATTGACCGGTCTTCAGGCAGAGAAGAAGAGATATCATTACTAAAGTTACTGATATTTATGTCCAGTGGGCTAAAATGATTCAGCCTAGTTGGTTGTAAAGAAATCTTTACCTCCTCTGACACATTCCCTTTTTCCTCACAGACTTCAGAAAGTAGATCTATACTATTATTCATTTTTTCCATAGGTACAGCTGATTTGTTTTTTGTGTCAGGCTTAGAGGTCCTATTTCTAGATGGGGAAAAATAAATCAGTAATTTTACCCTGTAAATATTGCCTGGATTTGGAGACAATAGAGGAAGGTGACTTGGCATATGATGATTTGCTCTTATTAACCTTTGTACACATTAGCGCCATATGGTGTCAGAACCATCCATTGATTAACCTGACCCAAAATGGTGGCATCAGATAGAATGAGTTAAAGGAGGTAGTAGGGGATAGTATATTGGAAGTATTTGAGTATTTTAAATCCTGTATCTCTTTTTCCACTGGTAAACTTAATATTGCCTGTATGTATTTTAAAGGAGCTCTCACTAACTCAGTGTGTCCCTGCTGAAACTGCTCTGAAAAAATAGTTACATGAGGAGTAGAGGATGAGTTTAAGGGGGAAGGGGACTGTCTATAGTCGAGTGTCACCTCCTCTTTAACACAAGTTGAAGGATGAGGTGGCTCTATCAGACCCATGGGGTAGAGGACGACAATGTTAACTCCTGTGAGTAGGCACATCAGTTTTTACTTTTTTTTGTATCTCTTTGCTGTGAGAGCCTAATAGGTTTTTTTAACCAGTTCTTTTCCGCTTCTGGTAAACATGTTAAATAAAAGGAATTTATATATGCAGCAAACAAATGTCAGATGAATGTCAGTTAAAATAGCAGGCTATCGTATATAAAGTCTAGGGCATATACATTTTTAAAACAGCTAAGATAGCAACTTAAGGGCAAGCTCACTTTCAGGCCCAGAGTACTGTCAAATTACAAATTGCACACACAATGCACACAATTCACACAATGCACAAAATGTAGCACTTGTTAAAGCAAATTTAGAAGCATTTAGGTGCCAAGGTCTTAACACCCAAGAACCCTTAAAAATCTGATTTTCAAAAAAATACATAAGGTTACAAAAAAGCACCTAAAGTTCAGAAACCTGTAGTGGCAAAAGATCTTTACTTACACACTATCTAATTTATTTATTTATTTATTTATTTATTTAAGAGATTTACCAGATAAGCATTCTGAGCGGGGCCCGCTCGTTTCCAGATGCGACCTGGGGTTACATAGGTCAAAGAATAGATACAGTAAAGTCACAGTACAGTAGTGTTACATAGGTCTAGAGTAGTTAGCAGTAGTCACAGTACACAGTGTGGTTAGACACCCGGCAGCAGGTATAAGACCTTATTATATATGTAAGCTAAATCTGCGGGTGGCAGTTACATACAACAGAGTAGTGGGACCTCAGTCGTGGTTTGAGGGCCCAGTGGGAGTCTGAGAGCCTGATGTCTGCAGGTAGCTCATTCCATAGTTTCGGCAGTCGATGCATAAAGGCCATTTGGCCCTTAGAGGTGCACATGAAGGGTACATGGAGCTGTTTAGGATCAGAAGCTCTGAGGGGGTAGACGGGGGTGGTTGGGTTGATAGAGCACATCTGAGGTAGAGGGGGAGGGTATTCGACCAGTATTTGTAAATAAGATTAGTACAGTGTAGTTTATGCCGAGATTCTAAAGATGGGAAGGAGAGGGCTCTGTATAGGTCACAGTGATGGGTGGAGGGAGGACAGTCAAGTGCGTAGCGACAGAACGAATGATAGAGGGGGTCCAGTCTGGCCAGGGTAGATGGAGGGGCAGCGCTGTAGACCACGTCGCCGTAGTCAAAAATGGGGAGGATCATTTTGAGGACTAGCTCCCTCTTAATAGAGGTGGGAAGGGAACCTTTGTGTCGGTACAGTGCTCCTAATTTAGGGTGGAGTTTTTTCTGTAGAGATTCAATGTGGGCATGGAAATCAAGGTGTTGATCGAGCCAAACCCCGAGGTACCAGAAGGAGGTGCAGGAGTCAAGGTTGGAGCCATCCAGGGTGTGGAAGACAGGGGGGCAGCCAGCCGGGATAGCTTGGGATGGGTGCCGAAGGTTATGGAGATGGTTTTCTTGGCATTTAGGACCAGCTGGTTGGACCTGAGACAAGTTTGTATGGCACTGAAATCACGTTGGAGAGATAGCATTGTGTCAGTGGTAGAGGGGCCAGAGGTGTACAGCACTGTGTCATCCGCGAACATTTGCAACGCTGAGTTGGCGCAGACTAGTGGCAGATTATTTAAGAGAATAGAGAAGAGCAGGGGGCCCAGGACCGAGCCCTGGGGTACCCCCATGTTCACTGGGAGCAGGGAGGAGACGTGGGGGCCAATTTTTACAGCCTGCATTCTGCCTGACAGATAGGCTTGGAACCAGTCAAGGTGGTGGGAGAGGCCTGCTTGTTGCAGTTTTGAGAGAAGATTAGAGTGGACGAAATGTCAAAGGCTTTGGCCAAGTCAATAAAAATAGCAGAGGTGACAAGGCCCTTGTCCATGCCCAAAGAGATATCGTTAGTGAGCCTTAGCAGAGCTGTGACGGTGGAATGATTTTTGTGAAAACCCGACTGGAATGGAGTGAAGAAAGAGGTGGAGTCAAGGAATTGTGTTAGTTGGGTGAGTATGAGCTGCTCTTGCAGCTTGGCCAGTGCCGGTAGGAGAGAGATAGGGCGGTAGTTGCCCGGCTCAGATAGGTCGCCCCCTTTAGGTAGGGGGATGATTACAGCTTCCTTCCAGGTTGCTGGAATTTTTGCCATGGCGAAAGAGCAGTTTAGTAGGTCAGCTAGGGGAGAGGCTATCGCAGGGGCTGATAGGAAGAGGAGTTTGGTGTCCAGGCCTTGCGGGCACTTGCCTTTGTTAGGGTCAAGGGATCATAGTGCAGAAAGAACTTCTGCTGGGGAGACCAGCCAGAAGGAGAAAGTGGGCGTGCTTGAGGATGGTGGGGATGTGGCAGAGAGAGTGGGTGTGCTTGAGGACATCGGGGGAATGGCACGGTGGTTGTTGGCAGCTGCTCAAGGTTGCTGGTTGTCTATGAGAGATTTGGCACTAGTCGAGAAAAAGGAGTTGAAAGCTGATGCAACTTCGCTAGGGGTTGATAAGATATTGCCCTGAAGGTTTAGGGTAGGGGTGGGGTTGGGCCAGCGAGAGAACAGGGTTTTGACGGTTTTCCAGAATTTGGAGGGATGATTACGATTTTTGGTGAGGGCGTCACGGAAATAGTGTTTTTTGCCTGTCTTATGGCTTTGGTGCAATTGTTTCGGAGGGTCCGGTAATGTTGCAGAGATGTGGGGGATTGTAGTCTCCTGTGACTTTTCCAGGCCTGATCCCTAGCTATGCATTTGCTAATTATATCGGCAGATATCCAGGGGAGGTGGTAAGCCCTAACTCTTTTTTTCCTTAGTGGGGCATGATAGTGCCATATGGTAAGGAGTTGCTTACTGAACTTATCAAAGATGTGGTCGATTGAGGGCACTAGATTGATAAAGGACCAGTCAGCAAGCGCTATATCATTTAAGAGTGATTGGAGGCAGAGAGATTTGTAAGCTCTCGTAAGGATCTGCCTAGGAGGGAGGTGGTTTGTAGGTCTGTGCACTTTCCTAGATATATAGATCATGTGGTGATCGCTCAGGGAGTCTGGAAGGATGCCCGCCAAGATTATTCTGTGAGGGTGTGAGGTGAGAGCCCAGTCCAGGAGGGAGTGGTTACTTGTTGCGGGGTTTAGACGCGTGTTGATCAATTAGTTGGGAAAGGTTGGAGGGCTTTGACACTACTAATGTATTTTCACGGCTGGTGCAAGCCAGTTGTGGTTTACATTGCCTAGGATGTGGAGTTCACCTGAGGCAGCCAGGGTTTTTAGGGCAGCTAGATGATTGATGATGGTGTCACCAGGAGTAGCTGGGGTGGAATAGATGCCAGCCACATATACCGGGGAGGAGTGTGGCAGCAGAAGTTTAATCAGCTTAGTTTCAATTTGGGGGGGCGGGCCACTGATATGGACAGGGGTGTAATTAAGGCTGGATGACATATACATGGCTATGCCTCCACCTTCTTAGGGCCCAGGCGGTCCTGCCTGATTACAGTATACCCGGGACAGCTATTGTGGCATCCGCATGGTGAGGTTTAAGCCAGGTCTCAGATATGATGCAGATGTCAGGCTTGAGAGTTTGAATGGTGACTTGCAGCTCAGATATTTTTTTAAGGAGGCTGCGGTTGTTCAGATGGAGTAGGCTAAGTCCCTTCAGAGGAAGCGCATGGTTGTGATTTGATAGAGGGCCAGGGTTAGCTTCAATGTCCCCTGACATGAGAAGCAGCAGGGTGAGAAATCTAGTAGCATTGCGCCATGGACTTGGTTTGAGGTGGAATCTGGGCAGGTGTTTGGCTTGGTAAGGGGTGCCAGCACCTAGCTCAATTAGGGCTGGTAATCCCATGGAGAAGGACAAGGAATGATTGAGGCACTTATGATCCACGAAGTGGTAGATTTGTGGAATTGGCAGTCCTTGGGAGTTGGCAGGGGGGGGAGGTGAGGGCGAGAGACTAAAGCAAGGAGCAGGGTTGTATAAAGGCTGGTTTGTAGGGGGAAGTGAGGTGAGGGGCATAACCGTGACAAGCACTGCTATTAGAAGAAAGTACATGTTTGAAAGTAGAGGTATGCTTTGCAGAATGGCAGGATTGTGTTAGCGGCCTCTGCTGGTGAGTGGTGATAACCTGCAAACCTGAAACTAGGCTGGTAGGTTTTGGCTGCTTCACCTGACCTTCCAACTGCCTATAAATGTAAGAGCCGACCAAGGGTGGTGGTGGGGGTGGTGGGGAGCAAGAGCGCCGAGGGGCAAGAGCCACTGCACCGCAGTACAGTGCACACCGCAGGGGCTAAGCTTAGGCAGAGGAAGGCGCCAAAATTCAAATCCTGAGACAAAGGAGCTGATTCCAGGCTCCCTGCCAACCTCGTACCTTCTGGCTTCGGGGGGTGGGGTGGGGGTTCCGCAGATCCGTCCTGGGAGAGCGCTGCAGGCTCTCGTGACCTCGAGGAGGCTTAGGGGGAGAGCAGGTCATCCAGTGCCCTCGTGACCCGCTTCTGGCTGTGGAGGGAGAAAGACGAGAGGTTAGATATACAGCGGAGCAGCAGGAGGGTCTTTGCAGCTTTGCAGGTAAGACCAATGTACAGGAGGGCTTCAGGTTGCAAAATCTAACAGCGATTGGGGTTGCTTGGGCAGTTCTGTAAAGGAGTCTGGTTTCAATGGAGTGAAACGCGCTCAGCGCTAACAACTTGTGGATACCCCACTGGCTATGTGCAGCAGGTTGTTTGGTGCCTGTCCTAAATGCTTGTTCTGAATTTAGAGCCTAAGGTCTTTGTCTATATTCTGTGCCTGCTTTACTATGCTTTACATTTAGTCGCTTATACAGTCCAGTTTAACTAGAATTCATGCAAGTGAGCATTAAAGGGGAGGACCCCACTCTAACCCTGTACGTATATTGCTTGAAGCTGTTTAACAAAGGCAGAGTACTATCAGGCTTAAAATGAAAAAAAGGAGATAAAAAACTATCTAAAGTGCTATGCCGACTGCCCTGCCTTTAAGAGCCATGGCACAGCAGTACAGCGCGCACCGCAGGGGCTAAGCTTAGGCAGAGGAAGGCACCAAAATTCAAATGCTGAGACAAAGGAGCTGATTCCAGGCTCCCTGCTAACCTCGTACCTTCTGGCTCCGGGGGGTGGGGTGGGGGTTCCGCAGATCTGTCCTGGGAGAGCGCTGCAGGCTCTCGCGACCTCAAGGAGGCTTAGGGGGAGAGCAGGTCATCCACTGCCCTCGCGACCTGCTTCTGGCTTCTGGCTTCAGGGGGTGGGGTGGGGGTTCCGCAGATCCATCCTGGGAGAGTGCTGCAGGCTCTTGTGACCTCGAGGAGGCTTAGGGGGAGAGCAGGTCATCCAGTGCCCTCGCGACCCGCTTCTGGCTGTGTGCTAAGTTTGCTAGTATGCTTACAATACTTGGTTAGCTTGCTTGTAATTTGTTTTACTACTTCAAAGCATTGTCACATACTATAACAATCACTCTTGACTAAAATAGGCTCACTACTAGGCGTTCTACTAATTATAGTTCTCTGAATATAACAGGCAACCAAAAAAGTGCAGAAAAAGAAATGCAAAGTCCACGGACTAATAACCAAAACCTGTGAAGTAGCCGAGGGATCTTGATATTAACACCAGGTCAGTCTTCTTGAAACAATTCACAGGATTAAAGGACTGTAGTCTAAGATAATTATTCCAAATCACATTTCATTCCCAGACCCAGATGTACTTTCAAGTCCCAAACCTAAAATCTTGCGAGAGAATGATGAAAACAATAACAGTGGTGCTGTCCTTAATTTAGTCTACAATAGCACCAGGGGCCTTCGTGGATCCTCAGCTGCTTGCTACAGTTTCCGTTAGCCATTTTCAAGCACCCACCAGCACACACAATGAGACTTGTCTTGTCAATTGCTGCTAGTAAAACTTCCACAGCTCTTGATTCTGGTAGACCACTTAAAAATTGAGTTATTCATCCCCACCAGGCTAATGCATTCACAGTCTGGGTATCCAAGCACTAACAATAAATGAAAAAGGAACAGGGTCAGAATGCAATGTTACAATAAAGTCAAGGCTGATGTCTATTTCTCTTTTATTATTCTTTTATTACCCCTTTACTTCCTGAACCCTAAATCAATTTAATCCCAAACTTTAGTGATTTTTCCTAAAGAAAAAAAAGTTACTTACTCTTAAGGCTGAAGTTCATAGAGCTATCACAGAAAACCTTCAACTTCCCCTCTCACATCCCACGATATACTCAGCTAACACTTATATAGCAAAAACTACTGATATCACTATATCACAATATTTTCAGCACTAGGGAATAAGGAGTATATGGAATACTGCATTATAAAAAAGTGAACTGATGTTTCTCCCTCAGAGATCGCTGCTACATCTGAGGAAGAGATGCCATGCATGTGCTTTTATGCCCAAAGAATGAATATGACCTTTCTATTGGCTGCCAAAAGACACGTGACCTGCAACTCCCCTGGAAATTTAAAATAATTCTTAAAAGTTTAATCTTTATTAAAATTTATTCTTAAAAATATGGTTCTGTCGCCTGAGTCAAAACCCTAAACCCTAAAAACCATAGAGTTCCTGAAAAAGTGTTGTAAAACAACAGAAAGCAAGAAAGTTAAGAAATAAAAATGAGAGAATTAGACTTTTCAGCGCTGCACTGCAAATAGATAAGCATAAGAAACTTTTAGCATCCCTTTTGTTGAGGTCTAGGAGATATAATTGCAACTTCTGACAATTGTTCATTAAATACAGCACAACTCCTCCACATAGAAAAAAATGACTGGATTTCTTTTTTTTTTTTTTTTTTGGGAACCAACACTCCTTCTTTTCCACTGGTCCGAATGGCATCTCCTCCGTTATTATTCACTCTGCTGCCATTAACAGAGGAACCAGGGATCTCCTGCAACAACACAAGAAGAAGCAAAAAGGAGGCGGACCCAGCTGGAGCTCACAATAAACTGCAAACTTCTTGATATAGATGGCATACCTGTAGTAAAAATAAAACTAGCAATGCAGTCCTGCAATCTGTGGCTTCTCAACAGGCACAGACACGCATAGTGAGTTTCAGCCTTCGGAAAGCCAGCACCTCTGGCTAGATGTTTTAGAGAGAGGAGGGGGGAGGGCAAAGAGGATCGGGGAGCAGCTTCCACAAGGAGAAAAGGTAGTAGAAGAAGGCAGCTTGACCTGTGCATGATCATTGTAGCTATTACTGAAATGTGCTATACTGGAAACCATGATTGGGATGTAGCAATACTAGGTTATACTCTATTTAGAAGAGTAGGAGGGGTAAAATGGGAGGGGGGCTCTTTACATCAGGGAGAGTATTAGGGCCACTGAGGTACAGGGAATGCAGGGGGTAGTGGAGATTCTATTGGTAACCCTTGAGATGGGCAGCAGCACTGCCATTCACACGGGTGTGATATATAGATCTCCAGCACAGGGGGAGGAGGTGGACAAGGCTCTAGTGGAATCCATCCAAATGATGGCAGCTAAAGGGCAGGTACTGTTGTTATGTGATTTCAGTCTGCCAGATGTGGATTTGAGCATCCCAGCTGCTGCCTCAGCCAGGAGCAGGGACATCCTGTACTCTGTACAAGGGGCAGGCTGCAGGCAGCTAGTGCTAAAACCCAACAGGGAGGGTGCAATTTTGGACTGGAACAATCCAGTGGGGACAGAATTGAGGATGTCAGAGTTGGCGAACACCTGGGATCCAGTGATCATTGTACAGTGTGGCCTAGCATGAGTACAGTGGCAGAGTCAAGCTACACAAAGGCAAGGGTCATGGATTTCAGGATGGCAGACTTTACTAAGGTGGGGACATGTCTCAAACATGCCCTGGCAGGAAGGGACAAGAGGGGAGGAGGGGAAGAGTGGAGAAGCAGTGGGCCCATTTGAAAGGAGCCATAGTGGAGGTGACAAACCTTTGCATTAGGCAAATAAACAAGGGCAAGAGAAAGAGAAAGCCACTATGGTTCTCAAAGGTAGAGGCTGGGAAGGTAAGAGCAAAAAAGATGCCTTTTAGGAAATACAAGGAAACACAGCATGAGGAGGACCAGGTAGTGTAGCTTGATAAACAGAGGGAGGAAGGGAAAGCAGTCAGGAGTGCAACGGCACAAACAGAGGAAAAAATAGCACAGGAGGTTAAGAAAGGAGACAAGACTTTTTATAGGTATATTAGTGAAAGGAGAAAAAACAGGGGTGAGACAGTAAGGCTTCAAGGGGAAGAAGGAGAGTTTGTGGAAGGAGACCTGGAAAAGCATCAATACTGAACAAATATTTTTGTTCTGTATTCACAGAAGAAGAAGAAGGTGAGGGACCACAGTTTGGTCACCAGTCTATTTACAGAAGAGAGAGTCCTAAAAGAACTCACAAAATTGAAAGTGGACAAGGCAATGGGACCAGATGGGATACATCCTAGAATATTAAGGGACAGATGGGAGATGCTGGCGCCACCACTGGCAGCACTGTTCAACGAGTCACTCAATATGGGAATGGTTCCAGAGGACTGGAGGAGGGAAAATGTAGTACCACTTCACAAAAGTGGCAGTAGGGAGGATGCTGGAAACTATAGACCAGTCAACCTCACCTCAATAGTATGGAAGATTATGGAATCACTACTTAAACAAAGGATCATGGAACATCTTGAAGCCAGCAGAGCACAGGATCCAAGACAGCATGGATTCACAGCGGGAAGGTCATGTCAAATAAATTTAATTGATGTCTTTGACTGGGTGACTAAGGTCGTGGATAAGGGAGAGCAGTGGATGTGGCCTTCCTGGATTTCAGTAAGGCCTTCGATACTGTTTCACCTAGAAGACTTGTGAACAAGCTGGGCAGCCTGGGAGTGGGTTACAATGTGGTAAACTGGGTTAGGAACTGGCTGAGTGATAGAAGACAGAGTCGTGGTAAATGGTGCTCAGTCTGAGGAAAGGAGGGTGACCAGTGGGGTGCCACAAGGATCAGCCCTGGGCCTAGTCTTGTTTAATGTCTTCAGAAATGACATTGTAGAGGGACTGGAGGGGAAGATGCGCCTCTTTGTGGATGACACTAAGATTTGGAACAGGGTGGAAACTCAGGGAGGGGTGGAAAAAATGAGGAGGGGCCCTAGGTAAACTAGAAAAATGGCCCAGAGTGTGGCAACTGAGATTTAATGTGAAAAAGTAAAAAAATCATGCATTTGGGGTGCAGGAACCCAGGGAAGGATTACATGATGGGGGGGGGGACTGATGGTCACCAAACAAGAAAGGGGATTTGGAGGTAATCATATCTCATGACCTAAAGGTGGCCAAACAATGTGCCAAAGCTGTGGGGAGAGCCAGTGGGATGCTGGGGTGCACAGGTAGAGGTTTCAGCAGCAGAAGGAAGGAGGTGGGGATGCCACTGTACAGATCATTGTTGAGGCCTCATTTGGAATATGGTGTCCAGTCCTGGAGGCCGCATCCCCATAAGGATGTAGACAGGGTAGAGGCAGTTTAAAGAAGGGCAACAAAGATGGTGAAGGGACCGCACCAAAAGTGATATGAGGAGAGACTGGGAGACCTCAATATATGTACCCTGCAGGAGAGAAGAGACAGGGGAGATATGATTGAAACCTTTGAATATCTAAAAGACATAAATAGGGTCCCAGAGGCTAGCATCTTTCAGAAAAGGACATGTACAGGAATGAGGGGGCATGACATGAGGTCGGAAGGGGGTAGACTAAGGGGTAGTGTGAGGAAGTATTTCTTCACAGAAAGGGTGGTGGATGCATGGAACAGACTCCCAGCAGAGGTGGTGGGGGCAAACACAGTGGGGGGAATCATGCGTGAATGGGACAGGCATAGGGGAACCCAAACAATAGGAACAAAGAGGTAAAGCCGGAGATCAATTAGAGTCTGCGGCTTGTACTGTAGGCAGGGAAGATGCGCAGACTAGATGGGCCTAATGGTCCTTATCTGCCATCAATTTCTACATTTCTATGTTTCCATCAAGTTATTTTTGCCCAAAATGGGTCCAGGAGGGTTGGAGATAAATATTTATTTTATTTATTAAGTTTTTGTTGACTGGGTAAGTGCACTAGACAAATCCTGCCTATTTTCAGGCACGACCCGGGGGAGGGGGATACAGATGAATGTCAACTGACCTTGGACCAGATTAGGCTGTTGGTGGTATTTTTAGTGAATGGGGGAAATTTGGCCAGGACACCGGGGAAATTCCCTTACTCTTTTCAATACATGGCATGGGATCTTTAACATCCAGCTGAACTACCACCAATCCAGGCACATGGGAATTCGGTTTAACGTCTCATCCAAAAGACGGCACCTCAGAAGTGCAGCACCCCTCTCATGCTGCACTACAGTGTCAGTACTGGGATATTAACCCAAGTGCCAGATGTGGGAACTGAACCCATGGGCTGTGAAAGATAGTGTTGGATGGGGTGATGGCTGCAAAGATGCCAGATAGTCAGTTTATTGCCCACAGGAGGGCCAAGGAAGTGAGTAGGAGACTGTATGTTACCCAGCTATTATGCAGTTCACCTTAAACTGTCCTGCAAGTGAGTTAGTTTTGCATTGTTTTTTTAAGTTGGAATTCCATTGGCAACTCACATTTGTTGTTTTTCAACCATTAGCTCAAGAGCAACTTTTAGTAAGTGTCTTTACAACTCAACTGTAATACACCTGGAGGGTACAAGGTCAGTATCGTCCATGAAAGACAGCCCAGTATTAACCACGCTGTATAGAAAGCACATGTAAGAACAGCAACGGGTAGAACAGCGGTAGGAAATACTGCTACCCCTGTCATGACAGGCTCATACTGGGAAGGGATCAAGTTTTATTTTATTTATTTATTTTAGTCTTTGGTAACTGGGTAAGGCCCACTAGGCACAAGTGCCTGTTTTCAGGGGCAACCTGGGAGCACTGGGGAGGTTAAGTGACTTGTTCAGAGTCACACAGTATGCAAGTGGAGGTTGTGGAAATCAAACCCAGGTCTGCTGGATGTACTAAGCTCATTCACAGCTCATTACTCTGATCTCTAGGATATACTGCCAGCCCCCACAGAGTTCTGCCTGGTTGAGCTGCTCCCATGGTGGAGTGCTAAGGCACCAACACATGGAGGAAACAGAGACCTGGGATCGTGGTTCAGTTCTCATCTGGTCTCCGTGTGCTACTAGTTTTTGCAGCCTTATCTTTTTTTGTAAAACAAACTTTCCCCCCCTCCCAACTTATTCCCCATCCTCGAAGTCTACAACCCCCCCCAAGTTTGTTATATTAATTCCAGAGAGTGTGGGGGTGAGAAGCCCCCCACAATAAAAGACAGAAGCCCATTGTTTCAGAAGGCGTGCACTGTTTCTGTTGGGTCATTGTTTTGCCCAATGAGATTCTAGCACACGCCCTTTTGTTTACAGCTTTTTTTGCCGCTTGGTTTTGGCATTTGGCAACATGACCCCGTGCCCATATGGAGTTATGTCATGTACAATGTAAACTTGAGTTACTTAGAAAGCTTTCCATTGATGTATATACTTTGTTGGGTTCTAGTATTATATACAGATCATTAATTTTCTTTCTCCTAGTTATAATTTAGACATTTATGAACATTGTCAGTATAATTATTTGATATTCATAAAATCATGATTCATTAGATTGGAAGTTTCCATGGACAGAATCAGACTCGTATGTATTAATAATTCTTAGTATACAGGGAATTCTTGGATTGTGACATCCTACTTGAAAGGTATGAAAATGCATGAACATATAAATGTCATGCTATGGAAAAGGCATGGTATATTATTCAAGTTCATGTTTATTATTACAGGAATTACTCCTTGCATTGTTACTTTAAATTTGTGAAAATTTCATATGATCTTTTGACTTCCCAATTTATTAAATCTACTGTGCTGTATTTTTATATTGTATCAGTTTCTCAAACTGGTAATTTACTGTCAAAGAGTTACTTTTCTGTATAAACAGCATATAATGTTGTAGTACCCTGTATGCATAAAATATTGTTTATAAAAATGTTCAAAAATAAAAAGTAAAGAAATGGTAAATTACAAAAGATAAGGAAAGAATTATCTACCCCTCATGCTCCCTGGGATTTGATGTCCTCAAATATTCTCTCTCCTGCAGTATTGCACTCTTAGGCATACTCTGGATGATACCCTCTAATCATTAATTATATGGGAATGTGATGATCAGTTTTATCTCTTTATGGCGGTCATCTCCAGTCACTGCCCTCACTAATGGAGAAATACACTTTTCTGATTCCCACTAAAAATAAATGTTTGTAAAGCACCGACTGTGCAAAATGGTTCCCACCCCCTCTCACCACCTAGATCCTTTTAAAGATGGTAACCCAACCCATCACTCTCTAGCACCCACCTCCCCCTCACAGTCTTAGCAAAGTTTGTTTAAACATATAACTTGATCCTAAATTGGGGAGTGTGGGGGGCTAATGGGTGGTTCGATAGAAAAATGGACCAGGAGTTATAACTTGAGGTTGACATAAATTCCATCGCGGTGATGCCAGTCAAAAAATTGTTGTCAAACTGGCATCATAGAGCTGAGCCTAGAACTGGGGCAGCTGTGCAGACAGAAATGATTCAGCTGGAGCTTGCGTGGTTAAGGCGAAGACAGATGCAGAGCTGCAGAGGCAAAGCGGAAAGCTGATGAGAGAGAGAAAGAGTGAGAGGAGTGAGAAAGGCAGTGCCAGCACAATATCCAGCTGACAGAGCACAAGAGAGAGAAAGAGTGAGAGGAGCATAAACATGAGAGTGAGATGGAGATTTTGTGCCAGAAGACTGCACAACAAACCATAACTACTGGCATCAGGGATTCAACCCAAGAAGCCAAAATTAATTCCAAAATGTTTTCCAAGTACAGTAGTATCAATGGTATGATCTTGCCTTGTTTTTTTAATATCTTTTGAGAGAATTTATTGGCAATTTAAATTGGACAAGGCTTTTGGGGCAAACTCACTTTTTGCCACTACTTATGAGCAGGGCATTAGACGCCTTCACCTGGATGGACAATGAGGACTGTATTGACTATAACAAAGTGAAAGTGCCTTGTTAATATGCTGTGAATTGACTCCCGAGGCCTACAGACAAAAATGTACTATAAAGGTTCAAGCAAGGCACTGGGAGATATGAACATACAAACATATAAACTTGCCAGCTGATAAAGGCCTTTCGGTCTATTGAGTCTGCTTGACTGTGCAGCTAGCAGCCCTCATACTGGAGCTGCCCCTCCCTCCCCCATCCCAGTGACCTTCCCCCTTACCTTGTGCCATCCCCTTTTGAAGCAGCCCACTGTACTACAGGCAACCACCACCTCTGGTAATGTGTTCCACCCTGACACTACCCTCTCCATAAAATAGTGTCTCCTCATCTCCTTCCTGAACCTTCCCCCCTCCAATCTCAGCTCGTGCCCTTGGGTGTCCCACCTTCTCCTTAACTGGAAAAGCCCCTCTGTGTCTGTCTTATTTATACCCTTCATGTATTTGAAGGTTTCAATCATGTCCCCCCTTTCCCTCCTCTTCTCCGTGAAGTACATGTTCAACTCCCTCAGCCTGCTCTCATAGGGCAAGTCCCCTAGCCCCTGGATCATTTTTGTTGCCCTGCGCTGCACTGTCTCCAGTGACGTAATGTCCTTCTTCAGGTACAGCCTCCAGAACTGCACGCAGTACTCTAGGTGTGGTCTAACCAGAGACCAATACAGTGGCAGGGTCACCTCCCCACTCCTGGAAGATAAGCCCCTGGCAATCCAACCCAGCATCCTGTTAGCCTTTGCAGCTGCCTTTCTACACAGAGCCAAGTTGTTCATTGCTCCCACTATGATCACCCCCAGATCCTTCTCATCCTCCTCACACTTGGCTAGCTGAACCCATTCCACCCCAGCTCGTAGCTTCTCCTTGTTTTTTTTGCACCAAAATGCAACACCTTACATTTTTTGGCATTGAACCCCAGCTGCCAAATGTGCGACCAGGCCTCCAGTTTTGCCAGATCATCCTGCAACCCCTGCCATCCCTCTACACCATCCACCACCGCTCCCATGTTGGTGTCATCTGCAAATAGACTGATCTTACTCTTGATACCTATTGAGATGTGTGCTATAAAGATCCCAAACAACACCGGCCACAGTACAGAGCCCTGTGGCACCCCACTAGTCACTGCCCTGGACAACGAGAGCTCCCCACCACTACCCTCTGTTATCTCCACCACAGCCAGTTCACTACCCATCCCACCATCTTTTCCCCCGCCCCTGTGCCTCTCAGCTTACTACCTAGACTTCCATGCGGCACTGAATCGAATGCCTTACTGAAGTCCAGGTACAGGACATCCACTGCATGGCCCCTGTCTAACTATTTGGTTACCCAATCATAGTACTCCACCAGGTTAGTCTGACAGGAGCTGCCCAAGACAAACCCATGCTGCCTGCTGTCCTGCAGCCCAGTAACTTCTAGGAGGGAAACCAGCCTCTCCTTCAGGATAGTCTCCATCAGCTTTCCCATGATGGAAGTGAGGCTTACTGGTCTGTAGTTCCCTGGCTCATCCTTGATGCCGCTCTTGTGGAGGAGCACCACATGTGCCATCCTCCAGTCCTGTGGTACACTCCCTGAGGTCAGGGATGCATTGAACAGGTCTGCCAGGGGTTCTACTAGGACCTCTGCTAGTTCCCTTAGCACCCTGGGATGTATGCCATCTGGCCCTGGCACTTTGTTTACCCTCAGTGCCTTCAATCCCCTCCAGTACCTTGCCCAGCGGGATTCCCCAGCCTGTCACCTCTTTCCCCTCCTGTGCCCACCCCTCCAGCCCCCCTGGATACTGCTGCCCCTTTCTCCTCAGTAAATACGGAGCAGAAGTACTTGTTCAATGCTTCGGCCTGTTGTGCCTTAGTATCTACCCACCCATCCACCCTCCCTTTTGATCCTCACTATTTGGTCTTTGCAGCTCCTTTTCTCCCTGATGTACCTGAAGAAGTCCTTCTTCACTTCCTTGATGCCTTGTGCTAGCCTGAGTTCCTGGGACACCTTGGCTGCCCTGACTGCCCTCATCATCTCCTTTGACTCCTTTAGGTATTGCTCCCTGTCTACTTCTCTCTGTTCTTTTGTACCTTCTAAATGCAGCTCTTTTTTGTCTTACTTTCCCCATGACCTCTCTGCTCAGCCAGCTAGGTCTCTTCGCCCTAGCCCTCTTACTCCAGACCCTTGTACATGTTGCAGTTGCCTCCACTATACATTGTTTAATGACCTCCCACCTCTGATTAGCGTCCATATCTGGACTGATCTTGGTCAGATAACTCTGTACTGTTTCCCTTATCCTCCGGAAGTCAGTCTTCCTGAAGTCTAACACCCTTGCGCCCAACTTTTCTCCCCCTTTCCCCATGTCTATCTTGAACCACACCGAGTGGTGGTCACTCCCTGCCAGCGGTTCCTCCACTCTCAACTCCTTCTCAAACTCATCACTAGCTAGTATGAGGTCAAGGGTGTTTCCTAACTGGGTTGACTCATTGACAGCCTGCAGTAAGAAGCTGTCCTGGAAGGCATCCAGAAGTACCTGCTCCCTCCTACTTGCACTGGCTGGGGTGCCCCAATCCACTCCTGGGAGGTTGAAGTCCCCCACAATCACTGTACTGCCCTTTCTGCAGGTCTTTCTGATCTGTCCTGCCAGGACCCTGTCTAACTCCTCAGCCCGAGAGGGTGGTCTGTACACCACTCCCATCCTGAGGGTCCTATTTTTGTAGTCCTGGAGTTGCACCCATAATGACTCTGTGTTGCCCTCCTCCCCTTCTTCTCTGATGCACTTCAGACCTTCCCTTACATACAGTGCCACCCCTCCACCTTTCCCTTTTACCCTGTCCCTCTGAAATATCCTATAACCTGACACTGCCAGGTCCCAGTCATGGCAATGGGTGGCCCATGTCTCAGTTATGGCTGCCATATCCACCTCCCCAACTGCTATGAGAGCCTGTAACTCCACTGTTTTGTTCCCTAGACTCCTAGCATTCAAAGTTCCACCCTAAACCCCATTTCTTCCCACCTCTCCCCACTTGCTCTCCCTTTGTGACACCACCTCTTGACCTCTGTCTGAGTCCCCTACTGCCAGCATGGGGGGGAAGCTCATTTGGCTTCCCTGCCTGAGGAACCCGCTGGACTCCTGTCCACTTGCCACCCCCCTTCTAGTTTAAATTCCCATTGTTTGCAAAGTACTCCTTCAGTTTATGCTTCAAGACCCTCCTTCCCTCCCCACTTAAGTGAAGCCTGTCCTTAGCGTATAGGTCCTTGCTCTCCCAAGTCCTTTCCTACCCCCCAATCAGGCCATATCCTTTGGATGGACATCATTCCCTTAACTATGTGTTAAATTCCACTATCCTCAGCTTCCTAGCCACACTTGCCCTGGGTTCGGGAAACACCTCCGAGAAGGTAACTGATCTCCCTACCTCCTCACAAATCAACCCCTGGTCCTCAAACCTCCCCTGGACTACATCTACCATACTACCTGCCAGGTCATTAGTACCCAAGTGCAGAGCTATGTGAGGTTTCACCCTCCTCCTCCTAGCATACTTCAGAATGAATTGCCCCACCCTTTCTGCTGTCATACCTGGCATGGCCTCCACCCATAGTTGACTATGTCTCTCCCCCTTGCTCCCCCATCTTATCCCCTTCAGAACTGAATCCCCCAGCACTAGGATCCCACCCTTGTTTCCCTGTTCTGCTCGCATTTTCCATTCCTCATCCCCTCCTTCCAGGTGTTCTGATCCCAAATGCCCAACTCCTATTCCTGCTTCCTCCTCTGCTTCTGCCCTGCACTCCCCATCCCCATTCTCCCCTGTTTTCACCACCCTTTCCCCTGGTCACCTCCCACCCCTTCCCCCTGGGGCGTCCCTTCCCTAGTCTCCTCATACCTCCCCTCCTCCCTCTCCTTAGCTACTGTTCCCCTGTCCAGTCTTCTCACTCCTGCCCCTTTACCCTTGCCTATTGATGCCCTGCCTCTTTTAGTCACCCTACCTATGCCCTCTTGGTTGAGACTGATCACTTCCTCAACCTTGTCTATGAGGTCCTCCCTCTAAATCTCCTTCAGTGTAGCCAGCACTGAGAACATGATGTGTCACATCTCTCCTGCTCTGAGCCCTCTCTGGCATACCATTTAGAGGCCTACATTTGATACCTGTTCCAGGGCCTCCCTGGCCCCTGTTCCCCAGCCTCCTCCACCCCCTTTTATGTGTACCCAGTGGTTCCTGAGGTGGCAATATTGGTCCATTTGCCTCTTCTCCCCTCACCCCACTAGGCCTGGGTCACCTGCAGACTTCTGGGGTACTCTCATATGCCCTCATTTGTGGACTGATCCACCAATCTGTACCTTTCCTTGTGTTACCTCTGCCCTTAACCACCTAATCTCTTCCTCAAGATGCTTAAGTTGCCTACACATGAGGCATTCTCCTGCTCTCCAGGCGACCCCTAAAAAGATAGCTGCCCTACAGTTGTTGCAGCCTACTACCCTTCCCATGCCCCTAGATGCCCTCCTACCCCTTTCCAGATTGTCCCCACTCCATACTGCCTGCCCCATCTCCTGGGACATTTCCCTTTACTAGGGCTAATCATGATATTAACAGACCCTTGTCCTCCCTTTAGATTGTCTGTAATGATCAGCTAGTGACAAGGTTGCCCCAGTGAGTATGGACTACCAATCCTGATCTAGCACCTCCTCTATAAAGAATAATAAGCACGGGGAGGAAGGGATGGGGAGAGAGGGTTGGGCCTGTCGGACTCTCTCGTGAGAGTCAATCAGTCCTGTTTGGTTCCCTTCCCTCAGCGCTTCCCAGTAGCAACAACACTTAAGAATATTACAACACTCAGCAGACTTACTCCCTTTCAACTCCCCACTCCAGGAGAACAGGACAACAATTTCAAGAAACAGTAAGAAAATAGAAAAGAGATAGCTATTCTAATGTGTGTAAAACAAGGCAATCTGTTAGAGCGACGGGTAGAAGGTGCAAAAGCTAGTTCTGTGGAACAGATAAAAGATGTGTTTCTCATGGAACTCTTCTTAAAGACTGTACCAGAGGAGATGAGAATATGGTTGTTGGATAGGACCCTGGCTTTATAAAGGAGGCAGCAAAGATGGCTGATCAGTTCAGATCCAGCCAACCATGCTTTCAGTGCAAAAGCAATGGGGGTGGGCATCAGGTGGTTTTAAAGGAACCCAAGGGGGCAACCTTAGGGAAGCCAGCCTGTGCAAGAACAGAAAGGGAAACCAAAGTTTCAGAAGTGAGGAGTCAGGGGAACACAGGTGCTATATCTGCCAAAATCTGGGACACCTATCATATGACTGTCCTAAAAATATGGGAAATGGTGCAAGTGCAGCTGGAGATGTAGCTCTGGAAGGTTCTAGCAGCTACAGGTAGTTGCCTGTACCCAGATTGCAGTTCCCACTAACTCCACTGCACACATGCACCCTTTGTTGATAAATGGTCTAGTAACATGGACTAAGGGACACTGGGGCCTCTGTTTCAATGGTAAAACATGATTTGATTCACGAGGAACAGATCCTGCTTAGCCAGTTTTCCAGAATTAGAGGAGCGACAGGTCCTGCGGTCTCAGTGCCAATGGCTTGGTTCTTTTTAAGCTGGAAAGGTGGCCAGGGCATATGGGAGGTGGGTGTTGTACTGGAGCTGCCTGTTGATGTAATTATTTGTAATGACTTTAACAGTTAAGCCAACATTGTGTGTGTCACTACCCATAGTAAGTCTAGGGAACTGGACCCTGAGGACACAGAGGGGGGCAGTGCAGCTTGAAGCAACCCCTTCCTCAGTAGCAGGAGAAGTTGTAGCTGAAAAACATACTGAGAGCAGCAGTTAGGAAGCACAGCTATAGACTGAGGATATCCCAGCCATGGGCAGCTCTCTGACAGGAGAGTGTGTTTTAAGGGAAGGTCAGGCACGTGGAGCTGGGAAAGCTCAGCAAGCTGACCCATGCTTACCAAAATTAAGGAAGTTAGCCACCATGATAGAAAGTGACTCTCAGGGTTCAGAGAACCCAGCCCCATCTGGAGTACTGTGTGCAGTACTGGAGGCTGCACCTGCACAAGGACATTAACAAAATGGAGGCAGTCCAGAGAAGGGCAACCAAGATGGTGCAGGGACTGCATCAGAAAACATATGAGGACCAATTAAGGAGCTCAATATGTATATCCTAGAGCAAAGGAGAGAGAGAGGTGATATGATCAACACATTCAAATATCTTAAGGGCATTAACAAGGTGAAAGAGTCTAACATGTTTCAATATAAGAAAAATAGCAGGACAAGAGGACACAGCATGAGATTAGAGGGAGGCTGATTATGGGGTAATGTGAGGAAGTTCTTTTTCACAGAAAGGGTGGTGGATGCATGGAATGGCCTACCTCAAGAAGTGGTGGTTATGAATACAGTGCAGGGCTTCAAACAGGCATGGGATAGGCATAATGGAGCTATACAGATGACTATGAATAAATAGGTCATTGGCAGAGTAAAGGCCTATTGCACATTCATAAGGTAGAAAAAATGGGCAGACTGGATGGGCCTTGTGGTTCTTATCTGCCGTCAACTTATATGTTTCTATGTATGCTGGGAGAATAGGCTCCTATATTGCAAGTGGGTTTCAAAGGGAGGACAAGAGGAAGAAATACTCCAGCAGATAGTAATTCCTAGGGAGTATAAGAAGCAGTTTCTGGCCTTAGCTCATGATATACCCTTTTCCAGACACTTAGGAGTCAGAAATATAAAGGCAGCTGGCTAACAATTTTTACTGGCCCAGTATCTTTAAGGATGTGGCAAACTACAGCCCGACTTTTCAACAGTGCCAGAAGGTGGAACAGGTTGAGGAAAAGGCTAAGGCAGCTTTCATTCACTTGACTATAATTGAAGAGCCATTCTGGTGAGTTCCTATGGACATTGTGGGGCCACTCAGCACCCCAAGTCACACAGGCAAGAGGTACATTTAGGTTGTTGTGGATTAAACCATGAGGTACCAAAAGGCTGAGCCCTTGTCCTCCACTGAGTCAGAAAAATTGGCCAGTGAACTGTTAGGGATATTTAGCTGGGTGGGTTTTCCCTAGTAGACTCTGTTGGACCAAGGCATCAGTTTCTTGCCTTGCCTAATGGCTAGTCTTTGGGAGAAGTGCAAGGTGAGGCAGCTCAGGGCCTCCCTGTACCACCCCCAGACTGACAGTCTGGTTGAGCAATTTAATGCATCTCTTGTGGCTATGTAAAGGCATTCACTGACCAGCAGGTGATAGAGTGAGACAAACGCATACTCCATCTTTTATTCGCATATAGGGAAGTCCCCCAGGAGTTCACAGGGTTCTCCTACTTTGAGATCCTTTTTGGCCATAGGTTAAGGGGTCCCCTTGACTTAGTATTGGATGAAAAGAGAGGATGAGCTTCCTCCCCAAAGTGAATCTGTTGTGGAGTACATCTTGAATTTCAGGTCATGGCTTGAGGAGCTCCTGGGGTTCACCAGGAAGCATCTAGACACTGCACAACAAAGACAGAAGATATGGGGCCACATTTTCAAAGGGTGGCACACTGCCTGCATCAAGCCCAGTGTCAAACCCTTTCCGTGCACCATATCCCTTTACCACAACTATGCCAAATTTTCAAAGCTTGGGCACAGCTGCAACAGTTTACCCACTTTATGGCAGCTTGTGCCAAATCTCAGATACAGGCTCTATGAAAACAATCCCTGGGATTGATGCAGACTAGATCACAAAATAATGGTCTAATTTGCATCAGTTACTGCATGGGATAGAAAATCCCATCAGGTTGCCACAAGCCCTGTTAACCATATCTTTGGTGCACCCAGGGCTTGTGGCAATTTGGGGATTTTGAAAGTCTGGCCTGTAGTATGACAGTGGGGCCAGAGCCCGGGAGTATGAAGTTGGGCAACAGGTGATGGTACTCATCCATGTCCAACAAAATAAATTACAGCCAGCTTAAAAGGGTTTCTTACTCAGTGGTCAGGAGGGTGAATGATGTTAATTTCATGGTGGAACTACCTGACAGGAGGCACAAGCAGTGAATTTACCATGTAACTACAATGAAGCTCTACCATTACTGGGACGAGCTGGCTCTTGCTGTGTGCAGCTATCCAGAGGAGAAGGCAGAAGCAGACCTGCTGGTGGATATCCTGGAAGAGGTCAAGGGAGAATCCAAAGTGAGCACTGTCACCCTCTTGGGGCAGCTGGCACTGGCCCAAGCTTATGAAATATGTAAATGTGTGGGGTGCTGCACACATTTAAGGACATGTTCGTGGGTTAATCTGGGTATACCACACTGGCAGAGCACTACTGTATGTGCATACAGGGTCCCAGACCCTGCTGAAGCAGCAACCCTACAGAGTCCCTGAAGGAGACGTGTATTATATCACTGAGTGAGAGATCAAGGAAATGCTGACTTTCAGGGTAATCCAGGAGTCCAGTACTCCTTGGGCCTCCCCCTTGGTACTGATCCTCAAATGGATGGGACCATAAGGCTCTGTGTCAATTACTGCATGCTCATCAGTTGTATGGAACTGGATACATACACAATGTCCTGGACAGATGAGGTCCTAGAGAGGTTAGGGGGAGCCATGTACTGGACTACCATAGACCTGACAAAAGACTATTGGTTGGAACCTCTGACAAATAAAGCCAGAGAGAGGTTGGTCTTCATCACGCTTTTTGGCCTATTCAGGTTTTGAGTAATGCCATTCAGGATGAAGAATGCACCAGCCACCTTTCAACGGCTTGTGAACCCCATTCTGTCTGGGGCAGGAGACTTTACTGTGATAGATGGATGACATTGCTATCTACAGCCAGACATGGGAGGATTATGTCAGGCATGTGATGAGGTGCTCTGACAACAGAAGGCTGCAGGGCTGACAGTCAAGGCAGAGAAGTGCTAAATAGGGATGGCAGAGGTCATACCTCGGGCCCAGGGTGGGAAGTGGGTACATCCAGCCTGAGCCAGTAAAAACTGAAGTCATACAGGGATGGGCAATGCCCACAACAAAGAAAAAAGTACAGTCCTTCCTGGGTATGGCAGGGTACTATCAAAAGTTTGTGCCACACTTTAGCAGCATGGTCAAATCCATGTCCAATCTCACAAGGAAGAAAATGCTGGAAAAAGTTCAGTGGACAGATTACTGTGAGACAGCATTCTGCCAGTTGAAGAAGGGATTGTGTCAGGCACCTGTGCTTATGAGCCTTGACTATTCTCTGAAGTTTGAAAATAGTTTGAGATTGTTTTCGGCCCCAAGACCTCTAATCATTCACTTTACCAGATAAAACTGTGTATTTAGTGCCAGCTATCCTGAGGGAAACTTTGGAGAGAACCAGCTACTATATGGTTTGATTAGTCTTTCGCCCCAATACCTAGGTCAGATGACCAGTTTGCATGTCAGGACTGCTATGGACCTCCACCAGAGTTTTCTCTGGCTTTGCCCTGCCCAGGCATAGTTCACCATCTTTTGATCCCACCAGGTACGCTCATGTTCCACCTTCCAGACGAGACAGGAGAGTCGGGCCAGTGGTGAGCCCCCATGTGGGGGGATCCCACCTCAACCAGCGCACGCTGGCCCTCACTTTATTGTGCATATGGATGCATCTGATCATGGGCTAAGAGCAGTTCTGAGTCAGGTGATACACATAGGGAGGAACATCCAGTCATGCACCTGAAAACAGTTTACGAGTGTCATCTGGGCTCTGCAGAAGCTGCTACCATATTTGTATGGGATGGCACACACATTGGACACCAACTACAACCCCCTCACATGGTTCCATAGGACCAGCAGGTAAAATCCCAAACTGTTAAGGTGGAGCCTGTGGTTGCAGTCTTATAATGTGGACACCAGGCACTGCAGTGGGTCACAGCATGGCGATGCAGATAGTTTGTCTTGGCAATATCCAGTGGCCCACTGTAGAAATAGAAGTGCTTTAAAGAATTAATGACTTGTTAGAAACTGAGAGAAAACTGGAGGCACAGCAGGTAGAGCAAACCTGCTAGCACGAAAAACAAACATCTTTTATGGTTGGCTTAAAGATTTGTTTTTCATTTTTCCAAATGATGCTGATATTGCAACTTACAATGTATTTTTACTGCATGTGTTGTTTTTTTTTCTTTATTTTACATTTTTGTTTGATTATTGGCTATGCCTCTGTAGGTATTTCAACTGAGGTGGGAGGCCTTGTGAGACTCAGAAATTACACTCCGGGATTCTCACAGAGGTTGGGTGGGCGCAGCTACTGTTTCTGTGCTGTAAACAGTTCTTTTGTTCTACTTAAACATCAAGGACTGCGCCCTTTCTCAGCTAAAAGGTGTCTGTTTTGGGGTACATTTCAAAGGGCTGAATTTCTTTCATAACCATGGGCCATGTTTTGAATGTAAACAACTACCAGATGCTGCAAGTTGGGCAGACAGGGATGAGAACAAAGAAGGTATAGTGCTAATAAACAAATCCAGTTTGGACCCGTTTTCAAAAAGAGTGGTACCCAGGGTATAAAGAAATAGTCAAACCTGTGAAGTCAGAGAGGTATGCATGATAATGTGACATAGTACATCAGCCAGCTGAAGGCATTTCTCTGTATTAATTCTTAGCGCTTCATTTAAGTTCGGGATTTCAGACTAACAGTATCACAGGTTTGAGTCTACTATGATTTACTAGCTGGAGTAAGCTTTTTATACTCTACTTAGAATTTAGATATCTTTTACTTACATTATTCTATGCGTCCTCTATATTTTCAAATATTTATTTTTATTTCTGCGGCTATACTGTATTCCTTATAGTCTTCAGTGTGTGTATTGTCCCATAACACGTAAATATCTTGCAGTGTTAAATTTTATCTTTATATATGTCATGATTTCTGTGACTGAGTCATTTCAGATATCAGTTGTGATTACACTTCCCACCGGTTTGCGTTTATGAAGTGGTGCAGACTATGCTATTCAAACTGTTGTGCTGCTGTTCTGGGTTTACACCTAAGCCCTCTGCATTGGTGCAAGTGAACTTCCGACATTTCAGGAGAACTTTCATGGGGGGGAGCAATGCAGCCAGCAGCAATGACAGTCCTTTCTACAAGAGCCACCTCTTGAGCTACCCAATCACTCCTGATCCCCTGTTAGACCCATTCGGCTTTTCCGTCCATATGCATCAAAACAGCTGAGTGAGAGCAGAGCCTGTAATTAATGGGTGAGAGCAGAGTGCCTAGGGACACCAGCATTGACAGGGCTATGTTGGAGTAGAGAAGTGTAGCTAAGCTGTGAACTTGAGACTGGGTGAGAGCAGAGCCCTCAGTTCATAGTGGACAGCAGATGATCAGGGAGGGACAACGTCATTGATGGGACTGTTTCTGAGTAGAATGTTTTCAGCATGTATACACTGGGCTCTTAAAAAGACTGCAGTATGTGCCGACATGTCTGATGCTGTCCTCTCATACACCTAATAAAAAAAGAAAAGTTTTCTTCATATTTGTCTAATCTTCAATGTTTGGCACTGTCAGCGGTAGGAGGTGGGACAGGTTGGGGAAGGGCAGTGTGTCGTGAGGCTGCACCACTGTAAGTGGAACAGTGTGTTTTCATGCCAGAAAAAAATGCTTATACAGGTATAGCTCTTGACTAAAACAGGGATTCTCCTGCACCACAGCAGAGATGATTGCAAGACTCTCAATACTGTTTATGCTACCTGACCTACACAGAGGCAACTCATCTGCACCAGTCACACCAGTACAGATCAGATTGTATAAATAGACCTTTAGATACTTAATCTGTAAGCTTACAAGTCTGTTAGCCATCTCCAAAGTGGCAGGCTACAGTCAGTATATCTAATTTATTTTTTTTATTCTATTTATTTAGTGATTCGGAAAAGACCTTTGAGTGCAAGCCCTTTTACAAAGGTTCCACGTCATAGATTGCAAAACAAAGTACAATAGGAGAAAGCAAAGGTACATCACAATAAACAATACAGCTTGGATTCAGAACTTACAGAATAACTCAAAACATAGGCACAAGTTAAAATAACAAGAAAAACATTTTATGAGGGTGGAGTGGGATAAGCAGCCACAATGTGCCATGTCAGTAGTTCAGAGGGATGGGGATAGCTAACAGTGGGGTGAAGAAAGGAGGTACGAGAGAGAGGAGGTACTGAAGTGGAGGTGAAGGGTGGGGGAAGAAGGGTGATAAGGTATAGGGAGAAATAGGGGGGTGAGGGGAGGCTGAGCGGAGAAGATGTGCTAGATTAAATGGTGGGGGCAAGGGGGCATGGTCAGGCAGCTTGCATTAGTAGTGACTGTTAGGGAAACTCACAGGACTGGGAGTTGGGGGAGGAGGGAAGGTGGGGTGGTGGGTGCCAAAGGAGCATGACGCTAACTGATTGCTAAGGCAAGTGATGAGAAGGGACAGAGGGAGGGGGTACCTGAGGCCTGCCTAGTGCTTGCTGGGGGGCACAGAGAGCAGGTGTGGCTGGACTTCGGGCCAGGTGCACTTAGAGAGTGTTATTAGTTGCTGTTTGAGGTCAGTTTTTGAATTGGGCCAGACAATTGGTGGTCAAGAGGTACCCAGGGAGTTCATTCATCCATGGGGGGGCCTGGTAGGCAAATGCATGTTGCCCAAGTGAGGTGTGATGGAAGGGGATAGCCAAGGCCTCTCTAGTCCTTCCCCTGGTGACCTGTAATGAGATGGCTGCCTTGATCAAATTGCCTACACAATACAATGTTTTACCCAATAGAGCCTAATTCCCTTGGATGCAAGTCTGGAATTTGACCCTGTTTCCTAATGACAGCCAATCTGCACTTCCGTACAGAGTACAGGTGTGCGTGCCGCGTTCAGCATCCAGGGTGAGTCTGCAGGCTTTGTTGAGTGTAGTCTGAACCCTCTTGAGCGGTATGTCCATTGCTGCCCCGTAGACCACTAGTCCATAGTCAATAGTAGATATGATGGAGCTGTAGACTGAGAGGTGGAGGACCCCCAGAGAGAGGTATTGCCTGTGCCTGTACAGGACACCAATCTTGGTACTGACTACCTTGAACAGAGAGTCAATATGGTGCGCAAACGTGAGGGTATCATTTATTATGACCCCCAGATACTTGAACAAGTGGACTTGTTCTAGCGGCTCACTGCATGAGTTGGAGATGATGAGGAGGTGATGCTTATTTTCGTTGTGAGGGCTGGATATAAGCATGGTCTTGGTCTTCTTGTAGTTTAGTAGCAACTTATGACTACAGAACCAGTCCTCAAGTTTGGAGAAGGAGTTCTGCAGCTCAGAATGTAGGGAAGCCTGAGATGTGCTGCTGCTCAGGAGCTCAGCATCATCTGCATATAGTATGAGTTTGGTGTCACAGGCTGTGGGAAGGTCATTTAAGAAGAGGCTGAAGAGTAGGGGCCCCAGTATTGATCCCTGGGGTAGCCCTAATGATACCTCTCTTGCGCTGGATACTGTTTGCCCAATTTTGACACATTGATTTCTCTATATGAGGTAGTCTTGGAACCAGCAAAGGGCATTGGGCACCACATCCACGTTTTGCAGTTGGATCAGTAACAGGGTGGTTGACTGTATCGAAGGCTTTGGTGAGGTCAATAAAGACAGACCCCACCAGTTTGCCTTCATCCAGGGCCTTATGTGCATAGTCCGCATAGTCCAGCAGGGCAGTGGTGGTACTGTGATTTTGTCTGAAGCCATGCTGGTTGGGGCATAGTAGACTATATTTATTGAGGTAGTCAATGAGTTGACCCTCCACAATCTTTTTCAGTGCCTTGGACGGGGGGAGAGGATCGAGATGGGTCTGTAGTTGGCTACCTGAGACTTGACTCCTCCTTTATGCACTGGCGTAACTAGGGCCTGCTTCCAAACCACCAGGAATTGGGCAAGGGCCAGGGACTTATTTTACAGCATGGTAATGGGCACTATAAGAATGTCCAGCATGAGGGATAGAAGTTTCATGTCTATCCCGTCACTGCCCAGTCTGGTCTTACCTAGTACTTTCTTGACCATAATTAGGGCCTCCTTCACCGCCACACTTTTAAAGTAGAAGGTCAAGTGAGAACACTTGGTAGATACATTTTTGGAATGGTTCAAAACAGGTTGAAAATAGGCAGGTGGTAGCACTGGGGTAAGATCGGTGAAGGCCTTATTGAAGGCTTCCACAATAGCTAGAGGGTCTGTAGTGGGGGTGTTACTAATACTGAGCAGCTGAAGGTGCTTCTTGTGCTCCTTTCCAAGGATGCTTTTGATGTTATTCCAGAATCTTTTCCCATCACCCCAAGAATTACAAACCTGGGCTTTATGATAGTTGGCTTTGGTGAGCCAGATTAGCTAGGTGCAGCAGTTCCTGGCCATTCTGTAACACTAGTATGTCCCTTTTTTCAGGTGGGAGAGGAGCTCCCCATCAATCCAGCCATTTGCCTGCCTGAAAAGTTTTCTTTTTGTGAGCAGGACATAGATGTCACAGATGGAGCCAAAGCTCTTAATGAAGTAACTGAGAGCATGATCAAGGGTAGGCGCCAGGTCGATAGAAGTCCAGTCATGTAGGGCAAGGGCTGATTTGAGGGCTCCAAGTTTACCCTTCCTCAAGACCCTGCTTTCAAGTGAGGATGGGTGGGCTTTTGGCTAATTTATTGGACCACAGGAAGGTGATTGGGGAATGGTCACTTACCGTATCTGGGAGAACCTTGATCTCAGAGATCCTGGATGGTGAGCTTGCTAGGACCCAGTCTAGGAGGGTACTGTTTCCTGTCTTATAGTTCTGCCTGGTGGGGAAGGTTACAAGTTGTGCCAGGTTGGAGGTGGCTATCAGATCCCTGAAAGGGGCAGCCTCCTTTCCATCCCAGTTTATGTTAAAGTCCCCAGTAATGACAAGCTACATCCCCTTTGGAAGGGTACTGATAACATCCATAATTGTGGGAAGGACTGCTGTGGCTTTCTTGGGAGGTAGGTAGATTGTGGCAAGGATGAGAGTTTTGCCATTCTGACTGACCTGTGCCTTTATCACTATTATCTCATGGTTCTCAGCCACCCTGGTTCCAGGGAGGATGGAGCACTGCAGAGAGTCCCTGACATAGATGAGGCATCCCTCACCTCTCTTGCCTATTCCATCAATCCTGTATGCTTGGAAGCCTTTGAGGGTAACTCCTCTATCTTTAATCCTACTGGTCAACCAGGTCTCTGTTAGGCAGAGGATGTTGGGGGTATGGAAGGCCATCCATGCCTGTAGTTGGTCAAATTTTGCGGTTAAACTGCAGATGTTTAGTAATGCTATTTTTAGGCCTTTAACCTTATGAACACCAGGGCCCATTAAAGTGAGTGGGCCTGGGTTCAAGTGAATGTTGCCAGAGAGGAGAAGGAGCATAAAAATGACCTTTCTGGCAGAAAGGTTTATGCTAAATTTGACTCGTACCTTCCACCGTCTAGGCTTCAGGTGACTCTGGTGGTTGGACACTGGTTTAATTATTAAGGTATAGCTAACCATTACTACCCCGATGCTAGGGGAGGGCATATGGCCACCCATGTTTGTAGGGTAAGGCCGAGTGAGTCACTGCCCACAGCCCAGTGAGGCAGTTTCCGAATGTGCATATGACAGCCATGCACTACCCAGTGGTTCAGAGGGGGGAAGCAGCAGCCCGTTAAGCATCTGGTGCTGGCTGTACCAAGCCAGGTAGCAAGGAGCAGAAGGAGCTAGCACCCATAGATAGGGGACATGGCAACTTGATTCAGTCATCAAGCCTGACACACTGTTGCCAAAGTGAGGCTGTACAGTTAACCACTATACCTGGTTGGTAACGAACAGGCAGTACAGCTTTAAGAGACCATTGGCAGTTTGTAGCTGAAGTGGGTGGAATTAGCACATGTGGGCATGGCTAGTGTGTATTTAATGGAGGTTGGGATCAGGGTCGGGTTGGGCGGTGTCAGACAAAATTCTGTTTAGCTATAAAATTAAAATAGCAGGCTCTGGAAAGCAAAAGTGTTTTCACTGGACTGTAACAGAAGGGGTCAGTTGTTTGCCCTTTGGTAAGGAGCACTGTACTGTGTGTAAGGAGGGTCTGAGGTGGGATTTGGAACTGAAGATGATCCAAGTGAAGTTGCAGTGAGTGGTGGCAGCATACCAAGGTAACCCTTTCAGGTGTCTGAGAGGTTAAGATACTGGTAACATCCACAGACTGAGATCTGGGAGCTACCTCATTGGATTAGAGAGTGCCTGACCATTGAGGCCTTTAAATCTGCCTTAAAAACTCATCTATTTAATTTAGCATTTCCTGAACTATGATATCTCTGCTGCTTGTTACTAAATTTTAAATGTATTATTTTAGTTACAAATTTTCTGTACAAGCGCTTTGATAGTTGTTGAATTGTGTTTTTTAGAAATAAATGATTGATTGATTGATTGATAGCAATTCTGTGATAGTCACCATCCCCATATCACTGAGAAAGCAAGCACAGCTGTCATTTAAAGCCACTAGATAAGCCACTGGAGGAGATACAGTAGGGCTAGTGATGCAGCGGGCCAGGGAAAGGCAGGAGTGCTGGGCATACAGACGAGCCCCGCCAAGGCCTTGCCTTCAGGGGCACAGCCGACAGCAGAACAGTTAGCCATAATTCTATCTGAACTAAAAAATGAAATGAAAGCTGGATTTGAACATTGGGCAGTTCATTTATTTTTCAGATCTGGCACTGTGAATGCATTAGGGGAATTGGTGGACAGCCATGACAAGTGTACAAAGGAGCTAGAGTCATGGCTGAGCACACAAGAAGAACAGCTTACCATGGTCAGTAATGAACATTATCCGGCCCACAAACCTATCAAGGAAATGGAAGAAACTCCTAATGATTATGAAAATTTTGAAAGGCATAACAGTGTCTACCTTATGAGCCTTCTAGAGGGAGTTTAAAGGATTGACCCCCCCCTTTTATCTTGGCAAAATAGCTCCCAGAGCTGATGGTACTCCCTCCTGACAATACCATGGAAATCCAAAGAGCCCACCAATCCCCTGGCAAGCATCTTAATCCCTCAGAGTGCCCGTGCCATTTCTTGATGAAATGTATTTGGTTGCCTGACTGGGATAAAGTCCTTTAAACAGCATGGAAGCAGGGGGTGACCAAAATAGACAACTCAATAGTTAATGTCTTCCCAGACTATCACAAAAAGCTGTGGAGCCAAAGACAGGAGTTCAATTTATTTATTTATCGAATGTTGTTGACCCGGTAAGCACACTGGGCCTAGAAGTCCCTTTTTCAGGGGCGACCGGGGGGAAGGGGGATACAGATGTAAGCAACTGAAATTGAACCAGACTAAGCTGTCAGTGGTATTTTTAGTAAATGGGAGAAATTTGGCCAGGACACCAGGGAAATTCCCCTACACTGCTGGCGCTCTGTGGCCAGTAGAGGGCTGCGATAGCTCTGCTGCATGGCAGAAGCTCTGCAACTCTGTGAGGAGATGGACGCTAGCGAGGAAGCTCCCACTGGCAATGCTCCACTGATTATTATGGACTCCACTGTTTTGAATAAAGAAAAGGAGGGTACAGACCTAGAGATGTCACCTGCTGTTCTGGAGTTAATCGGTACGATACCGATTCGGGAGGTATTTTCCACTGCATCCAAAAGCCCTGTACATCTTGTTTCTGTTACTGGATCTTCAGATCATGCACTCACTGTTTCCACCACGGACGGCTCTTTAGCAACGCACGCTTCCGGCTAAGTGACGGAAGGTCCGGCGAACTTGGAGGCCTACGCTGTCTC
The DNA here is from genome assembly GCA_016271365.2 of Neoceratodus forsteri. NCBI lineage: Eukaryota > Metazoa > Chordata > Ceratodontiformes > Ceratodontidae > Neoceratodus > Neoceratodus forsteri. The sequence goes on from CM028130.1 coordinate 288,936,843, forward strand.
AGATCAACACTCCTCCACGTCTCAGATTTTGAGGCACCGATTCGGTTTGCCATCACAAGATTCTTCTGATTTTCAGGACTGGTCAGAGGAAGATTCTCTATCTAAAGCTGGATGGACACAAAACGCTTCGGGGACTTGGGTGCCTGATCCTACTTGGAAACCGGTTTCATATTTATCCCCTAAGCATGCCACCTCCCTGAGCTCAGGTATAGACATTGATCCTTCTGTTTCTCATGATGTTACTGGTGCGCACCTATTGTTAAAGGACTCTGAGGCAGATTGTAGCCCCAGTACGTCCTTGGGGGGGGGGAGAATAAAGGCTTCTGCTGCAGCAAGTGGTGGGTTTGGCTCCTGCAAGGGCCCTGAAAACCTTCCTCGCGTCCCTATGGCTGAATTGTTCAAAAATAAACTTGAACAGACTCCCAGGAGGAATGCAGTTAGACTTCGATATAGAGGGGGTTTGAGTACACATCCAGATAGGTATTATGTTGCTAATACTTTGCTTAGAGGTTCCATGTCATTTCTTCCTTCAGATCTGTTTGCACTTATTCATGTTTCTGGGGAGGATTCTTTCGATGTAAGCTTTAGACTTAATCATAGCTTGGAAAAATTTTGGGAAAAGTACTCTATTCTAAAAACTACTCCTTTATGGCTTCTCTTTTTAGCCATCCCACTGACTAGGCCACAAATTCGGTGCATCACTGTCATGTTCAGAAATTAAGGGGTAAATGTCAGCGACATTTACCATTGGCTACAAAAATGTTGTGATATCCTTGGCCCTCCTGAAGCTTTATTAGACTTAGAGGGTATTTGGACTGGGGGCTGGAAATTCAAAGTGAAACTGTTCCAGGTGAATTCTGATATTGTTCATCTCCCAAACAGTTGTTTTTTATAGGAAAAGACAGAGGGGTGTGCTTTTATAGTGGTCAGCCCCAAGCTTACTATAAATGTGGCTCACGTACTCACATTAGTAGTTCTTGTGACATGATGAAATGCTCACTGTGTGGGAGGTATGGACAATCGATGGACCTCTGTCAGAATATTTTTCAGTGTAACTTATGTGACGAAAAGGGGCATGCCTTTCATCAATGCCCCTGGGCCAAAAGAAATAGAATTGAAGGATGGGACCACGATGATTTAGTAATTCAAGCTCAGATTAAATTGAACAATCCTGTTATTATTGACACTACACCAGTTCCTGATACACATACATCGGCTGTACGGAAGTATGTGTCCCTGGTGGATATCTCTGGCCCTTCTTCAACTCCAGATCAGGTCTCCGAGATGGAGGGTGTGTCTGACAGACCCAATATGCCCCCCACTTTTGAGACTGTTAAGGGACGAAGATTTACAAGGTCTTCATTGAAAAACCCTACTCCTTGTCCTATTCCCACTTCTAATATTTTTTACCCCTACAAGATGATTTTGGAGATTCGGATTTGGAATCTGACACATCTCATAGATCTGAGATAATCACAGAAGATGAAGAAAGCAAATCCACAGAATTGGCTAAAGACAAAAAAGGGAAAAAAGGAAAAAAAAGGAAAGCAAGTAACAGTTTGAAAGAGGGACTTTGCTGAACAATAAAATCTTATGGCCACTTTACGACTACTATCCTTTAATGTTTGCAGCTTAAAGTCGTATAAAAAACAAATTTCCGTTTTGGCCTATTTTGCAACCCTTCCTGTGGATATTATCTTTGTTCAGGAAAGTCGTCTTTCATCACTAGCTGGGGTAGATAGTATTAAAAGAAGATGGCACTGGGGACCTTCGTTTTGGTCCTTTGGACTGGAACCTGCGGTTGGAATTGGCATTCTTTTTAAATCCACCAATTTTCATATCTTTCGGCTACTGGATATTAGTCCTGGTAGATCCCTAATTCTGGATGGCTCTCTAGGAGACTTTTCTTTCCGTCTTATCAATCTTTATGCCCCACAAACTAAATCAGCCAGGGTTGCATTATTTGGGGAAATTAAACCATTTCTTTTCACTAGAATGCATGTTATTTGGGGAGGAGACTTTAATTGTACTTTGGATACCCCTTTATCTGGAGTTACCCAGAAGAAAGTACATTGTGACTCTAATACCTTGACACAAGTTCTTGCTGACTCCAGTATGAAGGATGCTTGTCGTGCATTACACCCCAGGGGCACCAGTGCTACCTATCATAGATTTATTTATGCCACAAGAATTGATATGTTTTTCTTCTCCCAACACTTACATCCCATTTATTGTAAATCACAGCCCTCAGAATTTTCCGATCATAACATTCTTTTTTGCACTTTTAGTTTACATTCTCTCCCTCCCAAGATATCCTCAAAATATAATTGGTGGAGATTAAATATGTCACTTATTGATACCCCCTCTCTTTATTCTCAGACTGAAATTTTTTTTGCATATAGGGAATCTGTTTTTTGTGCCTACACAAATTCTCTGAATTAGTGGATGGACACGAAATGGGAACTAAAAAAGCTTATGCTCTCTTTTGGAAAAGCTAAAGCTAATTCTCATTATATACATTACCTACTTATACATAATCAACTATATAAATTGATGTCCTCCCCTTTTGATTATAACCGTGATTTGCTTTCCCAAATTAAAGTCTTGAAAGAACAGATGAAATCCTATCAACATGATAGAGCAAAGTCCTTATAATTAGAATTTAGATTTGGAACTAAGAATACGCCAGCTTCTGACCCCTTTATGGCTTGTAAACAAAGACTAGAGGCCACCCTTATGACCCAACTGGTTTCACCTACTGGTCTCTTGCTTAACAAAGATGTGGATATGTTGACTTTGGTTCAACGATATGTTAAGGCTTCTTTTCAGGATAGGTCTGCTCCTACTTTACCTGATTTTTCTAGTTTCACTGCCCCTCTTCCACAAGTACCTACCCCTCAAGTAATCTCATTAATACAACCTATTTCTTCCCAGGAAGTAGAACAGGCTGTATTGCAATTGAGCAAGGGTACTTCACCAGGGTGGGATGGTATCCCTAATGAATTCTATAAACTTTTTTTGCCTTACATGATTTACTTTTTGCCAAAGGTATTTAATTTTTTATTGTTTTCCTCTACGGCTCATTCAGGGTTTAGCACCTCGCTACTTTTTTTCCTACACAAATCAGGGGACAAAACCCTACTATCTAATTGGAGACCTTTGAGTTTATTAAATAGTGACTACAAACTTCTGACTAAAATCCTTAATAATAGATTGTTGCTGGTAGCAGGTTCACTTATACACCCGGCCCAGACATGTGCTATCCCTCACAGGCGCATTCAGCACAATTTATATCTTTTAAGAGATTTATTCGAACTTAGTAATGCAGGTCACATCTCAGGATATATTGTTGCTTTAGATCAAGCTAAAGCCTTTGATAAGGTCAGACATAATTATTTATTCTCCATACTTTTATGGTATGGCATCCCTACACCGTTTGTAAAATGGATTTCTATCCTATATGAGAGCACTACTAGTGTTCCCATGGTTAATGGCCTGTTTGGTACAGAGATACCTATATCAGTCGGAGTTAGACAGGGTTGCCCATTGAATCCACTTCTGTATGCTTTTGTTTTGGACCCTGTTATTAGGCAGATTGTATGGGACACAAATATTATTGGACTAACGCCCTCTTCTACTTTACAAGTTGAAAAAATAACTGCTTACACAGATGATATCACTTTATTACTTAAAGATATCCCTTCTTTAACAACTGCATTACACATTTTTTCTAAATTTGAGACACTTTCAGGAGCTCAGATTAATATGCACAAGAGTTTTATTTTTCTATTACATCCTACACATTCAGATCCTTCTGAAATTAGGGGTATTCCAGTGGTTTCTTCTCCCCATAAGATTCTGGGCATTTGGTTTGGGGTGGGAGACTTAGCCACCTATAATTGGGAGAAACAATTATACATCGGAGAATTTAAAATTCACCATTGGAAAGGATGAAAATTTGGGGGAAAAAAAAGGTTGCAATTATTAAAAAATTTTGTTGCCTGTTTTTTTATATTTAAGTTATGTGTTTCCACCCCCTCTTCATCTGGAAACCAGAATATTAACTATCTTTTTTCAGATGTTTTGGAGCAATAGACTAAACCCAGTGCATAGGGATATTACTTATCTCCCCATTAATAAGGGAGGGTTAGCCATGATCAACCCCATTGTTTTCTATCACTCATTATTCTTGTTTGAATCTTTCTCTTATATTTGGTCTTCTACCACTATGACCTGGCAATCCTGGTCCAATTTTTTGTGGTCTACATATTTAAATAAATGGTTTCTTTTACCTCCTAAAATATTATCATCGGACTCCTTGCCATATTATGGTATAGCTACTTTGAGGAAATTACAGCAATGGAAAATATCATTTCCACATTTGCTTACTCTTTCTAGAAAACCTTTTTACAATTTCATTGTGTTTGAGGTGCAAAAATGTGTTCCTCTTTTCCCAGACTGTATACCCTCTAAAATGTTTTTTTCTTTTCAGAAATTGACAGATTTTAGGATTCCCCCACATATATGGGATATTGTATAGCTTTCTATACAAGGTAGGTTAGGGATTGAGGTAACCTAAAATATAAACCCACTACAGAAAGATTTTGCTTAAGGCCTATCTGTACTAATTGTGAAGAAACTATGGTTCATTTTTTTGTTACATGCCCTTTTAGTCAAAAATTTTGGCAGGACGCTGCTGTACATTGGAACCTCCCCTTTTTAGTCATTGTTACCTATCAAACCATAGTTTTGGGTGATTATACAGGGATTTGGTGCCTATATCACAGAAGTACCTTGAATTTTTTTTTGCTTTTATTCAATATTATCTCTGGCAAGCTCGCTGTCAATTTATTTTTCAGTAACAGACAGTTTTATCTAATACCATGTTTGTACAAATTGAGAATGGATTAGCTTCTGTTAAAACTAGAGATATGGTTACATTTTCCAAGTCTAAAGTTGATTCCTTTTGGCAAAATTTTATTTCTGTATAACAAGATGTTACAACATGTTTTTTTGATGTCCTTTTTCCCTTTTCTATTGTTGAATGTTTATTTCCTTTATATAACATTGTATTTTGCCTATATTTGTATTTCCTTTTTGTGATGTTATGTTTTTCTTTAATAAAACTACCCCTACTCTTTTTCGATAAGTGCCACAGGACTTTTTACATCCACCTGAACTTCCACCAATCCAGGCAGATGGGATCTCGGTTTAACATCTCATCCGAAAGATGGAACCTCAGAAGTGCAGCACCCCCTCATGCTGCACTACAGTGTCAGTATTGGAATATTAACCCAAGTGCCAGATGTGAGAACTGAACCCACAGCCATCTGATCTCCCGGCCTGAGAGGCGAGTGTGCTACCTACTGAGCCACTGACACAGATGTTAAAAGAAGTCCTCATGCTAAGCATTGGCAGTTTACCATTTGCATCCTTCACGTTTGGTCATTCACAAGCTGGAACAGCAACAAAAACATTTTCCAAGCCTGCCCTGGCCATGGCCAATGTACTGTACAAGCTGAAGCAGCAGATTAAAAATGCTATATGTCTCAATGGAGAACAACTCCCTCACCCTGAGTTGGGTCCACTGATCACTGCATTTTTTTATTTTTTAGGCCCGTTACCCCACACTTTCCCACTACGGGAGCTTAGCTCCCATTCTGTGGTGTTCCTTGATGCCCAGGCTTACCCCCCTGGGTGGGGACACGGGCCGGGCACCCCCCCAATGGATGAAAAAGGGCAAGCCTGGCTTGCTACCTGGGGTGGGGCCACAGAAGTGGGAATCCACTGGTGGACAAGAAAGGGCAGTGGGAATGGCAATGGTGTGGGGCATCATGATGGGGGACCATATTTTTTGTTATGCTGGAGTTCCCCTGGAGGTGGGACATGCAATGATGTTAACAGGACTAACCTGACATCTGTTCCTCTGCCCACACAACTAACTACCAGTTCAGTGGATCCCTGGCTTCCACCAGGGGTCTCTGATGCACCAAATACTCACCCTTCCCTCCTTCTCCACCCAGATGGCCCTCTGACCCCCGGGTCAGTTCCTGAACCCAGGATGTCAGCGTTGCATGCAGACACCATGCCATTGTGCCAGTGGTCTGGCCCCCCCGAACAGTGTTATCGCAGTGAGGATGAGCCAGAGAGATGGTGGACCGGGTATTCCTCTGGAAGCTGGGGCATGGCAAGGAATGACATCTGATTGACTCTTATGGGACTGATCACTATTAAATGATGACCAGCATGACTGTTATTACTTCTCTAAAATGTGATACATTATTCATTCATTGCATTCATGGTCCTATGGTTACTCTCCCAGCAAAACTATCCCTTGCACCTATATTTTGGCCCTGTTGCAGGGATTTTGGGTTGTCATGCTGTAAAAAGGAGAGGTCTGGTCTGCAGGCCTGAATGTACTTTTGAATTCCTTTATAACTGGCTCCAATCTGACATCAGAGGATTCCCCCCCCCCCCATGAAGATCCACCAATAGCCCAGTGCAAGCATGGGCATATTTGACAGTAATATGGCAGTACTTTTGGTATCTTCTTTGTTAACTTGAGGCTTTGATTTAGTTGAACTTTATTTACATTGTGGCCTTTTTTACATGCCTTATAGTTATCACAGTGTTATATGCATAAGCCCAATGTTAGAGGTCTATGCACACCATTCTATTTTTATCATTGTCTCTTCAGGCAGGACGGACTGGTTGTTATGTATAATAGCAGGCTATCAGCCTGTGTTCATTTCAAATGGAGTGGGTTGGGCACCTGCTGCCTCCTACTGTGAAGCATTACTGGGAGCTGTAAACCATCTAGGAAAATAATAAGGTAGGGAGTACCTGAAATGGGCAGCCTTGATGGAACTCACAGTCCCCCTCTGCCATCACATTCTTATGTTCTTATGTTCTTTTGGTGGCTCTGGGTTTGGAACCTTGAGGGTTCACAGGAGTAGGGAAGAAGAGTAGGGTTTATTTTATGTTTTGTGTTCTTCTTATTAGCTGTATTTGGAGGGGAGGAGGGTGGTGATATTTGACATTTAGTCTTAAAGTGGGGAGTTGCACTTCTGGGGCACTGGGGATAGTGATTTGCTCAGATTGCAGGGGGGGGCAAACATAGGGGAAAACTGAGGAAAGGGATGTTAAAAAATGCAATGTAAAGTTATGTCTTTTTTATGGACCTGATTTACCCTGAGAAAAATGGAGGCACACGTGTGCAACTTTGAAGATGCAGAATTACTGTGATAAATGGAGGATGATTTAAACACTATAACCTGGAATTTGAATGGCATCAAATCTGTTATTAAGAGAAAAAAGTTTGGTCTCACACCAAGGAGTTGAAAGGGGACATCTTACTTCTGCAGGAGATGTACGTGGCGGAAGAGGAGGCAGAGAAGTTGGCAAAAAGTTGGGCGGAAAACTAGTGGAGACCCACTTTACCTTTAAGACCAGGGCAATGGCTATCTGATTTCAGTCAAGGATGCCCTTGAAGATCCTAAGGAAGGAATCTGACTGCACAGGGTAAGTCTGTAGTTGCTGAACTGTAGATAGGGGAGATACTTATACACTTGTATCAATACAGGGACCTGTCTTTGACTATTCAGGGTCTTCTACCAATTGTTTGAGACCCTGGCAGGTTTTTCATCCCCCTTGATTGTGGGTGATATTTAATACAGCTTGGGACTTGGTGTTGTATAGGTCATCACTGCAGACAAGGTCCCTCTCCAGATCTCAGGAGCTTTCCACAAGCTGCCAGAGGAGATGGCTCTAATAGATGTCTAGATATACCAGCACTCGATCAACAGGGAGTATTAATTTTTCTCCCTGCTGATCACCTATACTCCCACATAGAGTTTTTATTGTTCTCTACCCTAATTTTGCAAAGAGTGAAACTAGTCACTTATTTTTCTATATTGCACTCCGATAAAGTTCAATTGGCAGTCACCATTTAAAGAGGAGGTGGCCTGCTGAAGCCTAAAACCTGGAGACTAGATCTCAGGCTGATGGTGGACCCACATTTTTTAACACATACAGTATGGTGAAATCCTTATAGGAATTTTGGACCTTCAATAAGAAAAAGGGAACATGTCAGAATTAACATGCCGGGAAGCCATGTTGGAGGGAGATGGCCATATCCTGTGCCTTCCACAAAAATAAGGGAGAATCACAGAAAGACACAAAAGAGCTCTCTGCTGCAACTGAGCCAATTGAGAAAGAGCACATAATGGGGGCTCTCTTCAGCTCCATAGGGAAATGCAGATTTGGAAGAGAGAGTTAAATCAGATAGTGTTGGGGAGAATTGAACAGGGTCTGCTGCTGAGTCAGACCTGCTCCTACTTTAAGGGGGATAGGGGGCTGCTGACTGGCTTGGAAATGTCAAGAGGATTTCAACATTAAGATTCCAAGCAGTTGAAAAGGTATACAGACCACAAAAAGATGTAAGACCAGGGCAGGAGACTGGGATAGAGTATTCTACTACAATATGAAGGGGGGCATAATGTACACACAAACTTCAAACCACCAACAAATTATATGAGTTGACTGAACAAATTAAACTGGATTCATTTTTAGTAGTCTTATCTAATACAATATTTACTCAAACACTCTAAAACACATGTCAATAGTCATAGTTTACGGAGCACAAGAAAAAAAACTACAACTATGCTTCCTAGAAATTCTAATTTACTGCATATGGTGCCTTTTGTACATATGGAGGCCTTTGAAATAACTATATATATATACACACAATTATAGCGATATTTAAATTATAGTATACAGAAATGTTAATGAAGACATGCAGGACTGCATCTGTGAATCTACAATATGTCGATTAATGAGGCATTGTGTTAATCCTGACATAAAAGGTCTAGGGATTTGTTCAATATGTTTGATTCCTAAAAACTGTTTGTATCATATAGGTATACAATAATGTCTAGCTCCTTCCCATCTCCTGTTGCCCTAGGGATCCTCTGGAAATGCTCTCCGTTTCTCCAAACTGAAGCATCTCTCAGGCACTTCACTTCCCTCTCCCTTCCTCTTCCTGCTCCAATGTATGTCCTCCTAATAACAGAGTCCCCACCAGCAGCTGCTTTCTCTGTGGCTGGGGCCTCCCCTTCTTAGGACCCACACTTCTTCCCTTTCCATGGTACAGGCTGAGGAATGTGTATCCATCCCACCACCCCACCCTCCTGGAAACCACCAAGGTCTAACCACTCTTCCTCTGTTTAGGCATCTTCTGGGGGGAGTGGTGGCAGACCTGGTGGCCCCTAGGTGGGGCAGAAGGTCCTCTTCACCCTTGCCAGTTTGGACCAGAGTACAGCAACCTCTGCCTTCAACCCAGAGAGGTGTGTTCAAATGGAGCAGCACCTGCAAACAAATGAACATATGAAGATGGCAGCAGAGTAAGGCCTTGCATCTATTAAGTCTGCTCATATTGCAGGGTCCCCAATGCTAGCTATGAATTCTACCTCCCTCCTGTTACCCCGTCTTTCTGACTACCCCCATTGATCCTGATTTTCCCCTTTTACCCTCTCCAAACCTCTTTTGAAGTCATCCACTGTTTCAAGTAATATCACTTCCTCAGTCAGCCCATTCAACCCCACCACCACCCTCTCCGTAAAGAAATGCCTCCATGTCATGGGATTTAAGAATGCATTTGATAGACATAAAGGAATTCTGGAGGTCAGGGTTAAGGGGCAACAGACTTCTAGGAAAACATAAAGTGAACTTACAAGCTCAAATGGGCAGACTGGGTGGGCCGTAGGCCCTTATCTGCTGACGCTGTCTATTTATCTATGTATCTATGTATATCTCCTTCCCTTACCTCCCAGTCCAACTTAAGACAATGCCCCCTAATGTTTTTGATTCCACTGAGCCTGAGGAGGCACTTCTTATCCACCCTGTTTATACCTTTCAAATACTTAAATATGTGACTCATGTCCCCTTCCCTCTTCTCCTCCTCCAGGGAATACATGTTTAGGGCCTCTGGCCTATCCTTGTATGTCATGTATAGCAAATTGGGAGGGTGAGTAGTTATACTCAGTGGTTAGCAAAGAAAAGCAATTGGTACCACAGTTAGTAGCTGTACCTGTTTGGCGTTTTTTTGTGTTTGTTTTGCAAACAGTTTATATCACCGTGCACAAATGTGAAAGCCCCTCCAGAATTCCTAGTGATTCCTAGTGGTTATCTATCTGCACTGCTGAAATTCCTACCTCCAATTTAAATAAATAAAGCTAATTGTATCTTGTAAGACTGGAAAGTTTTATCATAACATGCACTACTGCTTTAAACTCCGGGAAGACTTGTTTCCCTTCAGTGCCTTGTCACTCATGAATATGTACTGTTTAGTACAGTATATTTAATAATATATAGGCAAATTGATATATTTCATACTTTTCCAAACATTGATTTTGGAACTTACTGTACTACAGAGACATACTGTTTATGATCATATCATGGATGGTTCCTAGTGAAAAAATAAACATTGTTCTTACCAAGTTAGTTGCACTATCATTTAAACTACTCACGATATGCATTCTGCAGTAAAACTATGTAAAATATTTCCAGTAATCAGCTTAACCTTATTTTAAGATGGGGACACTTAAGCTCTTGGTATCCAGATCATTTTAATTGGAGTTAGAGGTATCATTCATAAGTGTGACACTTAAATTGAAAGATATGACTGTTGATTTGTTCTATTTCCATTTAGACTCTTTTTAAAAGGTTTTGGCATCACAGCCCATATGTTGTAATCACTCTGTGAGCTTCTCCCAGAAATGATAGGGGCTCTGAAGAGCATTTTCAAGCACTTATATCTTTAACCTGGGAATAGAATGTTGGCAACCCTGACAAATCTTGTATGCCACCACCAAACCAATCACAAGCTTCCAGAGTGATGGCATCAGTTGGTGTGCAGTGATTCCAAAAGTCACAAAAAGTCATATGATGAGAGACTGGACGACCTCAATATATATACCCTGGAAGACAGAAGTGGAGAGGAGAGACAGGGGAGCTATGATAGAAACCTGCAAATATCTAAAAGGTATAAATATGGTACCAGAGGCTAGCATCTTTCAGAAAAGATGTCCAGGAATGAGGGGGCATGACATGAGGTTGGAAGGTGGTAGACTAAGGGGTAGCATGAGGAAATATTACTTCACAAAAAGGTTGGTGGATGCATAGAATAGACTCCCAGTGGAGGTGATGGGGGTGACCACAGTGGGGGAATTCAAACATGCATGGGACAGACATAGGGGAACCCTAGCAATAAGAACAAGGAGGTAAAGCCAGAGATCAAGTAGGGTCTGCGGCTTTTACAGTAGGCAGAGAAAATGGGCATATTAGATGAGCCTAGTGGTCCTTATCCGCCATAAATTTCTACGTTTCTATGTTTCTCTGCCCCAGATCATGGGGGAAAGGAGGGGCCTGTCATTTGCATTTTGCCTGCCATGAAGAGAATATAAATGTATACAGCTTCAGTAAAGTACTTTATTTTTGTTTACATAGCTGAATTTTTATGCACAGTGTTTGTACATTTAAGAGCATTTTCACAAGCAGTACTAGCAAATGTTTGTACTGAAAAGATAAAGAACCTGATTTTTTTATTGAAGAAGTGATTTCTGAAACGTTAGAGGTCAATATATTTTTTTGTGTGTTTGTTAAAAAAAAACAGGCTATGTGAGTAGAGAGGAACTCCTGAGCAGTATAGGGTATGATGTTTGTTCAAACATTAATTCAAAATTATTTATATTCCATGATATTTGTAGGTCCTAGGATCCCTTCCCTCCACGCAAGGGACTAGCTTCATTATGTTAACTGCTGGTTCAATAGTAATTGCAACCTTTGCTCTAAAAGAAATAAAGAATTCACTTTTGAAAACCAAAGGAATATAATTCCGGTACCTAGTAGTTTAAGTTTACCCCAGTGTATTCCCAAATTATCCACAAATAATTTAGAACCTTCTTAGTGTAGACATTTTTAATTGCTAGTATAATATTGCTTAGTTTAAAAGCACTACACAGATGATAGCCAGTACAGGACAGACTTGATGGACAATTAACCTTTTTCTGCTGTCATTTTTTATGCACAGTGTCTATGTATTTGTTACAGTGTGTGTGTGTGTGTGTGTGTGTGTGTGTGTGTGTCTCACAGCAAACACTGTCTCTGCCATTCACTGTGTTCTCAAACCATACAGTTTTTACTTGTGTGTACCTGAGCTTATGTACTGTTACTTCTTGCTGGTACAAAAAGGGTATCAGACCACTTAGTTTAAGATTTAAAATAACAGTTGTAACCAGATTACCTAGGTGGCCCAAGTTGAGAATCAGTGTTGAATAGTCAGTGGAAATTGACAAATTCGTCTCTTTAGCTACAGCTGAGGTCTGTTAATTGACAGGTTATACTGAAATAAATGTATTAGGAAACTGTTTCACCAGGCTGTTAAACAATGCATTTTTGACACGATTTGATAGCTTGCGTTTCTTCAAAGATATTGGATACAGCTTTGGTCTTTTTCTGCATATAACTTTCTCCACAGCCCCTCTCAGGTAGTCATGTGGGCTCCCAAAGCTGCCCTCCTCAGCAATCCAAGGAAACAATCAGCCCCTCTCCAGTGGTCACGAGGGCTCCCAAAAGCTGCCCTTTCCTCCAACCCAAGGAAACAATCAGCCCCTCTCAAATGGTTGCGAGGGCACCTGAAGCTGCCCTCCCCTGCAACCCAAGGAAATAATCAACCACTCACAGGTGGTTGTGAGGGCTCCCGAAGCTGCCCTCCCCCGCAACCCAAGGAAACATTCAACCACTCTCAGGTAGCTGCGAGGGCTCCTGAAGCTGCCCTCCCTGCAACCCAAGGAAACAATCAGGTACTGCTTTCTTCTGAGCCGCAGAGTCTGTCGTGCTGCTCGTGGGTCATTTTGGTGCCAACTTTTGAATTTTCAAACTCCAGACTAAGCTGCCCACCAACTGTCTGTATACAAATGAAGGATAGTTTCTTTAATGTTCTGTTTTTGCTGTTAAATTCACTGCTCTAGCTATTTCCTTAAGGCTGCTTTAAGAACCTTTAAGCTATTTTAATTGTACCATCTGGCTTCTGCTGAGTCCTTTAAAGTATTTAAAGCTCATGATTTTTAACTGGACTCTCAGGGTTCTGCCGAGTTCCTTAATTTACTGAAATCAGTTAATTGTTACCTGAACTGCTTTTGGCTTCTCAGTGTGCCTAAATTAATTAGAACTTGCTACAACAGAACATCTACAGTATCTATACAATTTAATTTGTACCAACTCAGGCTCTCTACTGAGTTCTAACATTTTTTACTTAAGTAGCTGATGTTTATAAGTGAACTGCCCAGGGTTTTAATTGCTTAAAATAGTTTATATTAATTGGAACTGCTCAGGGATCTGCAGATTTCCTAACCTTGTTCCTACCCTGGTCTGGTTTCACTGGGCTAGTTTCTAGTAACAGAGGCCAGTGATTCATATAGGAACTAGCCCTTCCTTCTATCCCACTTTGTTTCTCTGCCCCTCGCCACAGTTAGCCCAGCCCCTTTTTACCTGCTTTTATGAATACCTTCTGATTTTACCTCTGTTCTTTCTCCACAGCCCCTCTCAGGTGGTCACGACGAGGGCTTCCTGAAGCTGCCGTCTCCTGCAACCCTAGGAAACAATCAGGTACGGCTTTCTACTGAGCCACAGAGGCTGTCGCGCTGCTTGTGGATTGCCCTGCCAACACTAAGCATTAGCTACCCCACCGCTCCCACCATCACTCTTGGTGATACTCTCATTTTATAGAGTGAGTAACATGCCGCCTAAACCAATAATTCGGTTTTCCCCTCTGCAGGTTATATTGTCCCCCCCACTAGTGGCCGCTTGTTTTCAGTCAAACCCTGCACTAGCACACTACACAATTCAGCACCACCATGCTGCCACTCTATCTGGCTCTATCTGCTTCCTTCCTTCCTTTAATGTCACTACCTCCCTCCACATTCCCCACAGAGCTGGCAGAAATTTTTACTTTAAGCAACCATTTAGCATTGCCATCCTCACTAGTTACCTCCTCCTCAGATATGCTGCCCAAGGCACCCAAACCACTAATTTGGTGAGTTGGCCCATCAATCCTCCCACCAAACTGTCATGCCAGATTATTATCCCTAAACTCCACCATCCAGTGTCCCACTTCAGAGGTTTCTCAACCACCTTCCCATACCTGCAAACTTCATTGGCTCATGTCACACTCCAAGGTCCTGGTTACATTACTTTTTCTTCTTTCAGGTGATGTCGAGCCAAACCCCAGGCCAACCAACCCCCCCTTCACACTACCATGGGGTCTAAAACTTCTACACCTCAATATCCGCAGCCTACTGCCTAAACTAGCCATGCTGCAGCCAACCATCATATCCCTAAGGCCTGACATCCTGATTATTTCTGAAACCTGGCTAAAGCCACACAACAAGGATGCCAAAATTGACATCTCAGGTTAGACAGTCATCCGCCACGATCACCAGGGCCGCAAAAGAGGTAGCATAGCAATGTATATCTCATCCGACCTCCATTTTACCCCATTGACCTACCATTGCCCACTATGTCCATCGACGCCTAGCTGATCAAGCTCTCCCTCCCACACACTATCCCCTTATTCACTGCTGGTTCCTACTGCTCCCTCTGACTCCCCTACCCCCCTCAATCCTGGACTATCTGGGCAGTTTGAAGACTACTACCTCGGGGGTGAGATACACATCCTGGGAGATTTCAGTTTAAATTGACTCTGCAGCGCTGCCTCCAACTTCCAAAACCAGGTGGCTGTTCTTAACCTGACCCAGCTGATCTCTAAACTGACAAGACTGAACCCAAATGGCAAAACCACTCTCTCCTGGACAGGCCTCTTACCTCTCACCAACACTGAATAATTTCCTCTGGCCTCTTGCCTGACTCCCTAAGAGATAACCACATGATATACTCGGTTCAGGAAATTTTCAGACCCAAGGCTCCCCCTCCCAGAATAATTCTTACCAGATCCTACAACTCTCTGGACCTTCTATCATTATTAAAGGACCTGGCTGGCACAAACTGGTCTATCCTCCAAGCTACCTCTATGGACTCTGCTCTGGGGTATTTCAAGTCCATGTTCCTTGTAGTCTGGGACTTCTATGCACCCCTACAGTGGTCTTGTGTGAGGGGCTCCCACCTGCCTTGGATCACAGATGACATTTTGACACACACCAGAGCCGGAGACCAGGCATGGAAGTCGCTCAAAACCTCCAGCTCCCCCACCGCACATGCCAAATACCACTCCCTCTGTAACACCTGCACCAGGCTAATCCACCAGGCTAAATCAAACTACTTTAAACCCTCCTTCCATTCAAATTTAAACCACCCAGCTAACTTCTGGAAGGTGGTCAAATCACTCTTCACCCTCCCTCCCAGCCTCCTACCCCCCTCTTAAACATAGGCTGTTTCCCCATAATGGATCCTCTTGCTGTGGCCATGGAATTTAACTCCTTTTTCACAAATTTTAGCTCGCACTTCTGTAGACACTACCTCCTTACCAGCAAACTCCCTCCCCCATGTCACAGGATGCTGCTCCTGACTCCTCCTTCTCCTTCTGTCAGGTCACCCCTTCAGAAGTTTTCAACTCCTTAAAGGCCCAAAATCCTTCCAAAGGCAAATGCCCCTCTGGTCTAGACTCCAAAATGCTCTACCTGTCTGCTCCTGCTATTGCCATCCCCCTGCCACTCTGTACAACCTCTCTGTCTCCCTAGCTTCTCTGTCATTAGAATGGAAGCACGCAACAGTTATCCCACTTCCAAAGGGTGGCAACCTTTCTGCCCCCGGTAATTACTGCCCAATTTCCCTCTTCCCCACCCTGGTAAAACTCCAGGAGTGCCTTACCCTCTCCCAGCTCTCTTCCTTTTTTAACTTCTCCCCCCTACCAGTCTGGCTTCAGGAAGTCCCACTCCACTGCTACTTCCCTTCTTAGGTTCACAGACTCCATTCTGGCTGGTATAGATAAAGGCCATATCACCTCAGCTATTTTTGGTGACCGGGCTAAGGCATTTGATGCGGTCTCCCATGCCCTCCTCCTGGACAAACTCACTGTTGCAGGGCTCTCTACTATGGCCTCCAGTTGATTCCATGTCTACCTGATAGGTAGGGCTCAATCTTTTAGAATTGGTAACTCCACCTCTACCTCCCTTCCAGTCACCATAGGAGTCCCCCAAGGCTTGGTCCTCGGATCGCTCCTATTTTCCATCTTCCTCAACAACCTGCCCACTGCCTGCCCACACACATCCATCCACATGTATGCTGATGATACAGTGCTGTATACATCAGGCCCTTCGACCGTTGAGGTGGCGACCAGGCTTCAGCAAGACTTCACCAAAGTCCAGCTCTGGTTTCAACCAAATCAGCTTTTTCTCAATGCCAAGAAAATGGTATCAATGACCTTTGGCATGAGACAGAGACTCTCCCGACTACCCCCCCACCCCCTCCATCACCACCCTGGATGGTGCTACTCTGGAAGGTTGCGCTTCCTTTAGATACCTTGGGATCTGGCTGGACCAACACCTTGACTTTTCTGCATATGTCGATGCCATCCAGAAAAAGCTCCACCCCAAATTGGGTGCCCTATATTGCAACTGTGGATGCATCCCACTGCCAAACCATTGTGCACTTGTGCAGAAAATGATCCTCCCTGTTTTTGACTATGGTGTCATAGTCTATAGCGCTGCTCCTAAGTCCATGCTGGCCAGACTAGATCCCATCTTCCACTCCTTCTGCTGTTTCGCTCTTGATTGCCCACCTTCCACACACCACTGTGTTCTCTACCGGACTCTTGACCTCACCTCGCTCCAGGATCGCAGACTGTTGCACAGTGCTAGACTCACAGCCAAGTTCTGGTCCCAGTCCCTACCACCGTACTTCGCCTCTGCCATCTCAACTTTAACCCCCTCGGTGTACCCTCTCAGGAATTTCAACACTCAGCTCCTGGCTGTTCCATGCATGACCTCCTCTGCTGGCCAGGCAGCCTTCAGGCATTGCATGCCTAAACTGTGGAACTCCCTCCCCATAGACAACCCGCACATGCCTGCATCTCTGAAGCTCAACTCCCTCATCAAAGAGCATTTTTCCTCCACCTGTGTCTGTGAGTATGCATAAGGTCATGCCAAGTTTCTGTTTTGTGAATCCTAGGTTTTGTCTATGCTAGTGGGCCTAGTTCTATTTCTCCAGCCTCACTGTTGTGTGTTTTTGTGGACATTTGTCATACAATGCTACTTTACAAATTGTGTATAATGAATTTTAGCTGTTGGGTCCTTATTTTACTACCTATCTCAGTTACCGACTGGTCATATCCTATATTCTGTATATTTGTACGTGTATATATATATATATATATATATATATATACACACACACACACACACACACACACACACATATAATCTTTATTCTGTATGTATATTTTATTATATTATATTATTATGTGTATTTTTTTCTCTTCTGCTACCCCTCCCACAGAACACACCTGAAATCAAGCAGTACTCTGTTCAGTGTGCCTGCCTGGTAAAACTCTTAAATAAATAAATAAATATTTCTAAAACTGTTTTCATCAACATGCTTGTATCTGAGGGTTTGGATATATATTTGCTAGGGTCAATGATTTTCCATTTTCAATGGAAAACACAGGTAAAAAATGGAATTTATCAGCCAGCACTTGGGAGTCAGGGTTTCAAGACAACCCTCACTTTCCCAGGCTTTTTTGGCAAATCCCTCCAAGCCAAACTGGTGTAAAAAATGCGGATTTGCCCTCATCTGAAAAAAAAAAAAGGTTTTAAGATTTTGCTAAATCATTTTTGTAAATGGGAAATCATTGGCTGTACAAAGAGAGGGAAAGAGGGAGACAGAAAGAAAGAGAGAGAGAGAGAGAGAGAGAGACACTATAGCAGTTTTAAGGAGTAGAAAGTTTACTTCTTTTTTGAGACTAGAAAGGAGTTTTGACCCCGTAGTGTAAGTGCCTTAAAATTCTGCAGCTGGCTTCTTTGCCATCTGACTTCCTCTATGCATAGCAGAGGTCAGTTATAGTATGCTTCTTGTTTAACCTGCCATAGCACCTGAAGAATGAGTGCTGTGTCCACTGTAGGCCTGAGCTTGTGTACTGATAGTCTTGCTGGTCCAAAAAAAGGTATCAAACTGTTTAATTTAATGTTTAAAAGAAAATCTGAAATCATATTACCTAGAAGGCCCAAGTAGAGAATTGAGGCCTGATTCCAAGAAAGGTTATGCCTGGCAGAGGGCGATTTATGCCAAACCCCATGGTGCAAATTGCACCTTATGCAAGGCATAACACAAGTTGCTAGTCCAGAAGGTGTCTTGCACCATGCTGTATGTGGGTTGCACCAAAGGTGGGCCATGCCATCCACTGTGCCTGCAACCCACAACAGCATGGTGCAAGGCTGGGTCATGGCAGCTACTGTGCCCAATTCTGGAAGGGTAGCTGCCATAACCCTCTTATGCCATTCCAGAAGAAGCAATGTTGTAGCGGGGTTAGACCAGCTGGGGGAGTGGTCTAAGGGGCATCCGTCCTGGCATATCAATGGATGCCCACATGCAGCACCATGGAAATTACATATCTGTGCCCTGCATGCCCCCCTGCACAGTCATGCCCCCAACCCCCCCCAGAATTCAGGGACTCCCGGGTCCATTTCTGACATGCCCCCCCCCATCGCCAGTGGCAACCAGCCAGTCCCCTCAATGCCTCAGGTGCATTCGAGTGAGTTACGGGGCAGGGGGGCTCAGGGGAGCAGTTGACTATGTGCCATGACTTGTGGCACCCAGGTCCAGTGCACCATTCTCTTGGCGCTAGCCTGTGGCTGCCACAAGTCATGGGCATAAGTGCCAGGGACCATGCCAGTCTTAGAATAGGGTGCAGGGTCCCCAGCATAACTCTGCATGGCACAACTCACATATGCCCATGAGCTGTGCCATGCATTTTGGAATTGGGCCCTTGGTGTCAAATGGTCATTGGAAATCAGCAAGGTTATCTCTTAAGCTACAGCTGAGGACTCTTAACAGCTAGGTCAGAATCTGGTTGGTTGTGTATGTTGGGGGACAGTAGTCAAATTAAACACTTAGGGCGGATATTCAAACTGCGCTATTTTTGTAGGCGCAAGTCACTTAGCTGCACAAAATAGTTAGTGAGGTGTATTAGAGTGATATCTAAAGGAGTTGTTATTGAGCAACCCTTTGAATATCACCTCGCCACAGCCACTGTGCATGGTGCAGTGGAACTTGCGCCACCACAAGTGGTCAGAGTGGAGCATTCAACTTGCGGTGGCGCAAGTACCATTGCGCCATGTGCAAATTTCCGATATTCAAAAGGTGACATGCAAATGGGGCCATAATTCATGCAAGACATGGGGGGCCATTTGCATCTGTTTATGGCCCCATTTGCATGCCATTAGCATGCAGGTGCGCCGATCCCTGAGGACTTGCGCCTGGCGTCCTGCCAGGCAGCATCCATCAGGGACCGGCGCCCCTGCAGCCCGATCGTGGGAAATGTGTAAAATCCCCACCCCCTGACTGGCCCGATCATGGGCAAAGCATCAAAATCCCCGAGTGGCCCGATCGCGGAAACAGCCTAATACTCCCCAGCCCGATTGCGGGCAGCAAAGTGTTCCACCCCCCCAAAACATATCCCTGGTGGTCCAGTGGACCGTTAAGCCTGATCGCGAGCTGAAGAGTTGTAAAACCCCCCCGAACGTATCCCTGGTGGTCCAGATAAGACCGATAAGCCCGATCGCGAATTCATTCACATATCTGGACTGCCTTGTACGGTATGGGCTGCACGCCCATTGGCTCTTGCTCTGCACCAATGGGTGTGCAGCCCTACTGAACAGTCAGTCGGCGGGCGCGGGCGGCGGTGATGCTGCCGCCCACCGCCGCGCAGGGGGAGCGGGTGGTGGGGCTTCTGGCGGTGGGGTGGGGGACACTAGATCACCAGGGATATGGTCTTGGGGGCGGGGGTTTTGACACATTATGCAGCCTGCGATCGGGCTTATCAGTCCACTGGACCACCAGGGATCGTTCGAGGGGGTGGTTACAATTCTTCAACCCGCGATCGGGCTTCCACTGGACCACCAGGGATATGTTTGGGGGAGGGTTTTACAACTCTTCATCCCGCGATCGGGCTTAGCAGTCCACTGGACCACAGGGATATGTTTCGGAGGACACTTTGCTGCCCGCAATTGGGCTAATGGGGGGTGATGTAGCTTATGCCAGGGTCCAGACCCAGTCGGGAGGGGCTTTCTGACACATTTGCCAGCGATCGGACCAGTCGGGGTGGGGGATGTTTTACACTTTGCCCGTGATCGGGCCCTGCGGGGGCACAGGGAGTAGGTTGAGGCCAGCCACAGGTGGCAGCTGCTGTGTTGCACCCTGCAATGGCAGCTCACCTGTGGTGACCCTGGACACCTCCTTTTTTGGGCTCAAAGTTGTGCAGGCGCAGGTTGAGGGTTGCACCTGCACAACTCTCGCGCAGCCCGGCTGAATATCGGGCTGTGCAGTTTATGCATGGTTCCTCCCCTCCAGTTCAGCATGCATTCATTTGCATTGCACTGTTGCTCAGCATGTTTTCAGTGGTGCAACTGCCTCCTGCCGATCGCAGAGATAGGCATAATTTGGGACTTGCGAAGGCACAACCCTATTGCGCATGGCGCAACCCTTTTGAATATCTGGGCCTTAGTATATGTTCCAAATTAAAGTAATTGTCTGTTTATGCTGCACAACCATGCAGTATAACTTTGATACCAGTATATGGCAATAATATATTTCAAATGTATGTATAATATCCCAACATTGACTGTTTTCTTTTTTTTTTGAGGGGGTGATTTTTTTAATAAATGGAACTGTGAGAAGTATGACTGCCATATATGTATGCTGCATATATGTTCAATACATAGCAAATACATGCATATTACCATCTGGATATGTAGGTATAGGAGCTTACATTGGTTAGACTGTGTGAAAAGAAATTTGCAAGTGTTAAACTATAGGTATTTGTGGTGGGATTACCTAAGAAGAGTATGCAGAGGACAGGGATTTATTCCACTGATGAAATAAAAATTAAGAGAAAGAGCTGAGAAAAAGGCTATAAGGAAATTGAAGACATGTAATATTAACCAATGGTACAGTACATGATTAACTTAGAGGACTGAAGACATATAAAATTAGCCAGTGGTATGTGATGAACAAATAGGACTGAAGATATACAGTATAAAATTACTCCATGGTATGTGATGAATTTGGAGGACCACGTGATTAAACCATATGTTTTACTCATAAAGGATAATAAAGCTCCTGGAATATTTACTAAATATTTGCTATATATAGGTTACTGATCTACCCATCACATTTTTTTTAAAGCCAGATACTCACCAAGTCAACAGGGAAATTATATATAAAATCTTAACTGTGACTGTGGGAGTGGAGTAACAGAGCATCTTCAACATATAATCCCCACTGCCCACAATTTAAAGAGGCAAGGAACAAATGCTGAAACCCATATTTAAGATACAGTCCAAAAGGAGATATAAAGCTAATAAAGAGACTAATGAACATGCAGGTGGATGTGATATTCAGGATGTACTAGTTTTCTTAAAAATTGTTGACAGTATGCTGACTTCAAGATATGGGAAAATGTAAGGCCACTTAAAATTATGAACTGTTTTAAAGTAATACTAGGGTTTATAAGAAAGATAATAAATACATACTAAGGGTACATGCTGGAAAGGATGGGTATTCACCCCCAAAACTGAACATATGGGTATTAGCCTTTTAAGATCATGGTGCCATCAGTACAAAAAGAGTAAAGAGTATGGAATTTTTTCATGTGAAGGAATGTAGGTAACCAGACCCAAACCACTCACTGATATTGGTAATTTGTCCATTTCAAATGGGAGTTCCCATGTTAACTAAGCCTTGTATTCATATGCCCGCTGGCACAATATAAGAACAAGAAATATATTACCAAGCAACTACAGACTGTCTGATATATCTTTCCAATGGAATAAAAACTATTTAAGATGCAATATTATGAGCTTTTAAAGTATTTTATATGACGATGTATAACATAATGAGACTAGATGAGAATGTAATTAAGAGATGTTTTATATTATTGTAATGACATACTGAAGTATATTGTTGTATTATAATGTATGTATCATGACATATGCAAAATACTTGAAAACTTTTTATTTTAAGAAGGGGTTATCTCTGTATTGTTCATGTGTATGATTTATTTTAACACTCTTCCAAACATATATAAACATATGTATAAAATACACACACACACACATGTATATATGTGTGTGTGTGTATATATATATATATATATATATATATATATATATATACACAGAAGAGACATTTCACATTTCTCTTTTAAGAAAATTGAGGAGCATAAGGTCTTTGACTCACTCCTGGGTCTGACAGTAAATGGGAGTTGTGGACCAGATGGCTTGACATCTACCATGTTGAAATACTCAGCTACTCATATAGCTGGCCCACTGACTTATTTAACAGGACCATATTGTTGGGTTGTTTTCCTCGTGGTTAGAAACTGGCCAGGGTGGTCCCTATTTTTAAAGGTGGTGACCCTGGTCATTTAAATAACTATAGACCTATTTTCTTATTGCCCCTAGTCAGTAAGATCTTAGAAAAATTATTAGTCTATCACTTGACTGTTTATTTGGAAGGTAAGGATCGGTTGGGTCAATATCAGTCCAGCTTTAGAAAATGGCATCGGACTGAGACTGCTGTGTTGAGTGTCTTGGACAACATCAGATCAGCTATTGAGGCCAAGTATTATACTGGGGCTATTCTCAGTGATCTCTCCAAGGGTTTTGACACAGTAGACCATCAGCTCCTGTTGCTACAACTTCAAGAGGTGGGCATTGGTAGACTAACCTTAGACTGGTTCTGTTCTTACTTATCAGCTCAACATCAGATCATGGCTGTGAATAAAGTGGCATGTGCCCCATTGTTGGTAGAGAGGGGAATACCCCAAGGCTCTGTCCTGGGGCCACTGCTCTTTCTGATATATATATATGAAAGAAATGGGAAAAATATGGGGGATGCTTCTTTACCACCTTTATTCTGATGATACAATAATTTTTTCCACCAAGCCCTTTATCTGTGATGTCCAAAATGTTCTCCAGGGCAGCTTCAGTGGTCTCCAATCTTTTTTTTGCAAAATTGAAATTAAAATTGAATACTATTAAAACAAAGTGTACGATTTTTGGAGCAGTTTCTAAGGTCAATAGTGATGACCAGTTAGATATTTTAGATGGTGCTGGGGATGTTCTTGAGAACATGGACACCTACAGGTATCTGGGCTTTTGACTGGACCAAACAGGGTCTTGCAACAAGCATTTAGATAAATTAATAAGTCAGCAAAAGGGCGGGATTCTTATATTGAAACCAACACTTCACGGAAGAAGAAGCAAATGCAAATTCTACCCCTTACAGATTATGAGAATATTCTATATAGTAATGCTACCTCTGATAGACTTTGCAGGTATGATGTCTTATATAATCGACTGACCAGGTTGATTCTAAAATGCCCCGTATTAGTCCATCACTGTGAAATGTATCAACAGTTAGGATGGCTATCTTTATCAAGGAGGCGAGAACTCCATGAATAAAGTTTTTACCATAAATGTGGTTTGGGGTTGGTTCCAAGATATCTTAGTGACAAACTGAATTTTAAGGATATTGATCCTTCCGTAAGTAAAAGTCAGATTAGGGAAATGTTGGTTCCACACACTAAAACAAAACGATCAGAATACTTTTTTAGTCAACTTATCCCATGATACTGGAATAACCTTCCAGTTGAGTTTAGAAAACAATATAATAAAGTCCCTTCAGTTGTTTTTTTTGAGAAAAATACCTGTTTTCTTTCCCTAGGCCCTAAAGATGTTTTATCTGAAAATACTTTTATATGTCTTTTGATGTTTGTCCACTGTGTAGTGGACATTGGTATGTAATATCTGTTTGATATCTGTATGTATTTTTGTCACTTTTTTTTGTAAATTCATATTTGTTTGTAACTTGCAATGTACTGATGATAAGGTTGCCATTATAAATGAGCTTTGCTCTATGATCTTAACCTTAAATAAACAAACAATATCTCTCTCTATGTGTGTGTGTATATATATATATATATATATATATACATATATACACACACACACACACACAGTTATAAAATTGGTAGATAAAATCAGTGAAAATTGGGTTCCCTGACTGGATAAAATACATCACTTTACCATCCATTATCCCTCAATGACCACATGCCTCCTATTAAGACCGTATGCCTGCACTACTTTCCATCCCTCTGAACCTTCTCACCAGCAGCGATATCACTCCACACCTGGCATACACAGGCTGCCACACACACACCTGACACAAACAGGCTCCCACAGCCATAAAGAAGTAAGTCTATATAGGTATCCCACATTGCAAACAATTATCTGCTTGATCCTGACATGATTTTTATAGATATTAACAAAAAAAGTATCTGGTTGATCCTGCCATTGCCACCTTGTCAGAGTCAAACAATGACCCCTTCCAACTAAATACAGGTTGCAAATAAAATTTTAAAAATGCCAATGAAGCACAGCTGCTGGCATAACATACTATATCCTGAAAGTGGTAGTTTAAGATTGCAAAATCACTTTAAACAGCAATTACTTTTTTTATAAGTAATGCATTTAGTGGTCTTGACATGCTACTGAGCTTGACTATTTGATTCAGTCTGAATCCACAGGACCAAAGACTCTCAGGAGTCTTTTCAGATTTGCTTCTGCAGAAATGTTTTAATATTAAGCTTTGTAAATATGTGCCATATCCAATGATGAAACAAAAATACGGTATAACAGAAATCACATTCTTTTTTGTAAGAAAGCCTTTCTCATGCCAAAACGTAGCTTTAAAAGTAATTTCTGAAACACAGTTGCCTGTTACATAAGATACATTACTTGAAATGGAGAGCATGATGAGCTAAGTACTGCTAATTGCCAAAAACATTGAGAGTAAGACTGTTAGCTAAAAATTGTACATATATTTTTAGGTCAGACATGCGTGAATGAAAAAATGGATTTCACAAGAAACTGAAAGTACTTTCTCTGTGCAGGGAATAATTACTAAAAGTTTGCAACAAATACATTTCAATATTCTGCACTGTACAGTGCATATGAAATCCAGCTAAGGTAATTAAAAGAAATCCAGAAACTAGATCAGCAGAGAGGACTGTGCACTCCCTTGAGCGCCGCACAGCCCCCAAGTTGTGGAGTGTGGTGTGCCCCACACACACAGAAACTAAAGATGTGTGGAGTCATCTTATTTGGCAGGCACAATGCAGCAAAGTCTACTACCCTTAGCTCACACAGTACAGCAAGCTGGAGTTGCCGCCCTCTCCTGTCGGTCAGTCCCTACACACGTCGTCTGTGGATTACAGCCCCCATTACCAACTCCATTTGTAGATTACACTCCCTGGACACACTATATTTGTTGATTACAACCCATCCTCCCATTTATAGATTACAGCTCCTGCACACTCAACTGTTTCTGAAAGCAGACCACGCCACCCATGTTTTGTAGATTGACAGCCTCGTGTCCCTCACTCACCTGTTGGTAGGACATAGTCCCACGTGTCTGGGAGGTATTGGTGGATGAAGGGACGGGTACTGCTCTGTAGAGTCTTTGTCCCAATTTGCATCGCCTGCCATCAATCGGTGAGACACGATCTCCTTTGTTGTAAACCCTGGGTTTCTACTCTGAGATGAGTTCTTCCACCAAACAAAGAGCTAGGCAGCCATGACAGCACTGATGCTAAACTGAGCCCAACCAAATCCAGATGAGTGCCAAGCAGACAAATGGAACAACCTCACACAACACAGCCTCAGTTGTAAACTGCAACTGGTGAATGAAGTAATACAGAATAATGATATCATAATTCCCTTGCACACCCAGTTCTGCCAAGAATAGGATGGGATTAGGATTGGACCACCTCCCCCACTACCAAATGCAGCCAAAACATTAAAAGCAGATATACAGATAGATAGCTAGAAAAATAGACAGGCAGATACATAGATAGATTACATTGATAGGGAGGAAGGAAGGAAGGAAGGAAGGAAGGAAGGAAGGAAGGAAGGAAGGAAGGAAGGAGGGAGGAGGGAGGGAGGGAGGAGCATTGGCTCACAGCTGGCACTCAATCCAGAAGCACCTCTCCATCTGCAGATGCAGATGTCATGAGAATCCCACTGTTCTCATGTAGAGAACATGGGTGAATGGCTCCTTTCACTAAGTTGTGTTCCCTGGATTTTTGGGTGTCTAGAACAGGTATTTGTGGAGGTTCTTTTAAAAAACAAACACCAGAATCTAGCTAAGTGGGTCTCATTTAGCTAGAGCCAGGTGTTTTTTTTTTTAAATACATCTTTTGTATGTATTTTCCATGTTTTTTAGTTCAGGGGAAAAACAAGATGGTGGCTGTAGTGACACAATAGCATTTTTCGTGTTGTGAGAAGCAAGTAGTGAGAAACCAAAAAGCTCTCGCGACATGGAATTTTTTGAGTCGTATCAGGGAGTTTTCCAAAAAACCCTACTGAGCATGCTCAGAACAGCTAAAGAGGAAAACTTCAAATCCTTATAACTCTGGAACCATTTAAATATTTTTTCACCAAACCTTTGAACCACTTGGCACAGGTTACTTCTTCCCTGAAAGTTTTTGAAAAACATTCTATTCCATCAAGGCTGTAGGTGACAGCAAAACCAAAAACCCATGTTAAGTAGAGAAAAATATTAGATGTCTACAGAAAAATGACATACACAGATCTCAGAAAACACACAAGCTGCCATCACAAAACTTTCCACAGATTTAGACATTGCCTCCTAGACAATGCATGCAAAATTTTCAGCAGTTACAACAAATGATGCCAAAGTTAGAAGTTTAACATAGAACCTATCGGGCATCCCTAACTATACTAGTGCTACTGCACCAGTTTAATATACAGTACAAGCCATTTAAATGGGACACCCCAGCGGATTTTAAAGCATCCTGTTTAAACGGCCATCTCACATAAACAAACATCTGGTAACTGACTACCAGGCACAGTCTCCACATTTCATCAAGCATTTGGGAAAAAGGGAGTATGAAAGGGAATGCCACAGAATGGGAATGATACAGTACAATATGCACTACACAGTGCGTGGTCATGTGGTGCACAGTACTGTACTATACACACTGTACTGTCTTGACAGGTTTTTTTTTTATTTTTATTTTTATGTAGTCGTCCCTGCACTTCATTTTCTGTGTTCTGGATGAAGACAAAATAAATCTTCATTTTCTGTGACTTCATTTTCTGTGATGGTGTGCCTATTCGTGTCATACGTTTCAGTGTTGTTGGGGGTTTAAAACTTTATTCTTTATTTTTTCTTTCACTAAAATCAGTGGGGCATGTGAGGTGTGTGCTTGTGCTTTCACCAACATTTAGTTAACATCCCATCACTGCTCATCGTGGTTGTTGGCTACTTTGGTTACATTGATTTCGTCACATGGTGCATGAGGCAGGAAACTACAGACCTATTAGCTTGACCTCAGTGGTAGGAAAAATGCTGGAATCACTTCTGAAGGAATGAATTGTTGAGTACCTAAAGGTCAGTGGGGCACAGGACCCAAGGTAGCATGGCTTCACAGCAGGAAGGTCATGTCAGACAAATCTAATTGATTTCTTTGTCTGGGTGACAAAGTAGTAGACCAGGGAGGGGCTGTGGACATGGCCTACCTAGACTTTAGCAAGGCATTTGATGCAGTTCCACACAAAAGATTAATAAACAAATTAGCCAGCCTGGGAGTTGGTCCCAGGGTGGTAGCCTGGTTAAAACACTGGCTGAACAACAGGACACAGAGGGTAATAGTAAATGGAGTCCACAGTGAAGAAAGGGGTGTTACTAGTGGGGTACTGCAGGGTTCATTACTGGGGCCAGTCCTTTTTAATGTCTTTATAAGTGACACTGCAGAGGGACTGGAAGGAAAAGTATGTATCTTTGCAGATGATACAAAAATCTGTAACAGGGTTGGTACACAAGGTGGGGTGAAAAGGAAGAAAAGGTACTTGGCAAGGTTGGAGGAATGGTCAAATGTATGACAGTTTAGATTCAATGCAAAGAAGGGCAAAGTAATGCACCTGGGAAACAAAAACTCAGGGGAAGAGTACACAATGTGGGTGAGATACTGACAACAACAAAAATGGAAAGGGACTTAGGGGTAGTCATTTTAGATGACCTAATGGTGGGCTAGCAATGTGATAAGGCAGTAAGGAAGGCTGGGAGGATACTGGGATGCATAGGGAGAGGCATCACCAGTAGAAAACAGGATGTTGCTGGCCCTCTGTACAGACAGTTGGTAAGACCGCATCTGGAGCACTGTGTACAGTTCTGGAGAACCCATCTCTACAAAGACATAGACAGGGTGGAGGCTGTCCAGAGGAGGGCAACCAAAATGGTGCAGGGTCTGCACCAGAAGACATATAAAGAAAGACTAAAGGAGCTTAAGATGTATAGGCTCGAGGAAAGGAGGGAGAGAGGGGACATGATAGAAACTTTCAAATACCTCAAGGGAATTAACAAAGTCCAAAAGGGTAGCATATTTCCTAAAAAGAGATGTGCAAGAACTAGGGGCCACAATTTGAAGATGGGGGGGCGGCTCAGAGGTAATGTGAGGAAGTATTTCTTCATAAAGAGGGTTGTAGGTGCATGGAAAAGCTTTCATGAGGAGGTTGTAGAGTCAAAAACAGTTGGGGAATTCAAGAATGCATGGGACAGACATAAGGCAATTCTAGTGGGGGGGTAGGAGGAAGTAGGCTGTTGGTTAACTAGGATCTGCAGCTTATCCATTAGGTAGAGAAATGGAAGACTAGGTGGGCCAAGCGGTCCTTATCTGCCATCAAATTCTATGTTTCTATGTTTTTATGAAACAATCAGTGATTTTCCTTTGCTTCATTTCTTGAATTGTTTGTTGGTATACAATGGCCTCGACATCCAGCAGTTTCTCCCAGCTTGTTACGTGTTCTTTCTGCTGGCACCATCTCATACCACTCAGAAGACCAGCAAGGGTGTCAGTGGTGGGGACAGCAGTTTCCTCCTGAGTTTCACTTTCCTCCTCAGCTTCCACCTCCATGTCAGTAGCCCTGCGAGCCATCTATTATGTTGTCTTCAGTGGGCTCATGGGCATCCAACTCCGCAAATGCTGTGAAACTGGTGCTTTCCATAAATTATGGCACAGGAACATCTCCCAGCACAGAAATAGGATTGGTGCAGTGCTCAGGTTCGCGCATGGAAAAGCCAGCTTTTTCAAAGCAGTGGTGGATAGTGACTGACTTTACAGTGGACCAAGCTTTTTGCAGCATGTAGTTTGCCTCCAGCAAATTCACCTTCCTGGCAATCTCTGCTGCATGAGCATTGCTTCCCTCATCGATTGTCTTTATGATTCTTCAGCAACAAGGGACCTGCAGTGTCCTTTCATGTTTTTAATCAACCCCATGTCCATCGGTTGCAGGATGCTGGTGGTGTTGGGGGGGGGGAATGCAAGGGGATGATATGCAGCCATCTGCTGAGGTCACGAGGGTGAGTGCTACTGTTATCCACAAACAACAAGATCTTGCATCTGGATCTGCAAAGCTCACCGTCCTAGCCTAACAGCCATTCCACAAAAATTCCAGATGTCATCCAAGCATTAGAGGATGACACGTAGGAGACAGGGAGAACTTTTAAGTCCTTTGGCAGGCATCTCGTTCTTTTGCTCCTGCCAGTGACTAAGAGCATTTTTTTTCTCTGTGCCAGTGCAATTTGCACAACAAAGGACCAAGATGCAGTCCTTTGCCTTTTTCCCCCTGTTAATTTCTGTTCTTTGGTTGCATGACCATGGTCTGGGTACCCCCTGTAAAACAATCCAGTTTTGTTGGCAATGAACACATCCTCACTATGGAACTCTTTTAATAAACTGGGGAGAATGTCACTCAGCTAGGAATCAGATGCTGGTATATAGAGATGCAGTGAAGTTAAATTTTGGTGTGAAGTGCCCGTGAAGTGGGCACTTTGCATTATCACTCCATTACGTGGAGTGGCCAGTGTGAAAGATTCACTTCGCCTTGTAATTATGACTTTGCATTATCATTTCAACTTAACGCGAAGTAAGGAGAAGTGACAACAATATAGGCAGCCCCCCCACACACACTTCACATGGCTTACAGTACTGTAAGTCACATGTTTTAGCCAGGCAGGAAGGATGTGATTCATGCAAGCAGATACTTTCACTTTCTGCTTTGCAGAGGTACAGAGAGGAGGCAGTTTGTTTGTGTAGTAGTTGGAGCAGAGAATCCAGAGATCATATTCATATAAAACCCACCCAACAGCTTTTTTCAAAGCTATATTGTTGTTTAGTGTTTTTTATATTCTTTTTATAGTTAATTTTTTCTTTCTGTGATTGTGATTTCTTTTTTTTTACTTTTATAAGTTTTTGTTTGTCTGTGTGTGTGTCTGAATGTATGTGTGCCTGTGTTGTGTGTGTGAGTGTTTTGTGTTGTCGTTGTCCACTGTCAACTCGTCGTTGCTCGGCCAGAGGAAGGAGGGAGGGCAGTCGAGTTTGAGTACCTTTTTTTTTATCATTAAACAGTTTTTACACCCCCTCCAGACAGCCCCCATCTGATTGACCCCCCCCAGCCCCGTCACCTGGAATTACCAGGGCTTACCTTACGTCTGGTCCAGGAGCAGAGCCTGGGAGGAGTTGTCACCATCCTGCCACAGGCGATTATCCTCTGTTTTACACCCAGGGGCCCCTGAAGTGGGATGCATACATGTGGAGGCACACATCAGACTGACAGCCCCAGTAATGGCCCCTTTTTTCCCACCCCAAGCCTAGCGCCTGGCTCCTCCTGGCCTGTGCTATCTCCAGCCTCCACCAGGTGGCTGCCATCAGTCGGAGGAAGTCCTTTCCCCTCCCCGGAGAGGAGAGCTTGCCAATCAGCAGCTCCATCCAGCTCTGCCCTACCCCACTTGCCGACCTCCAGTGGCTTGGGCTCATTCCTGAAACCAGGTTGTCGGTGTGCCATGAGGTAAGGCATCCAGCGCCTCAGCCCTCAGCACCACTGGGCCAGCAAGTTCGAATACCTAAGTTGCTGAAATACAGCAGGGACAGAGGGAAAGTCAGCGAATGTCTGGTATGGTGCCAGGGGCAGTGGGACTGCATGGCAGCATGGTTGGCAGGGGAGTAATGCGCACCCATGAGGAGCATGGCCAGGTGCTGTTGGACTGGTCAGAAATCTTGGGTCCCCCGCGGAAGCAGCAGCAGCATGACCACCACCACCAAGTCCACCACCACCACCACTAGCAGCAGCAGCAGCTCCAGCAGCACTGCCTCCACAGCAGGATGTGCCAGAGGTTGAGCACTGCCGTGACCAGTGCATCTGGTCCCCCACCCCAGCTCCCCAGCTCCCCAGTTTGGGAGTTCTTCAACTGTGTTGGGGGGCAACAGCCTGGTACAGTGCCACATTTGTGGTGTTGAGGTGTGCCATAGCCCCCGGGGGACACACCTGTGGACTGGGGGCCAGTGCACCCACATGATTAATCACCACAACATGGAATGGCAGGCTGCCACAAAACAGGCCAGCCCTCCACCTGCTGGCCCTTCTGTTGCAGTGGTAGAGGCAGAGGGTGCTGCTGTGCATTGCTGCAGCAATAGGAGGGCCACAGAAGTAGCTGCTCCACCACCAGCACCACCCCCACCACCAGCACCACCAGCTGTACCATCACCAATGGACCCCACACTGCCTGCAACTCAGGCCAACCTTGCTGTGTTGTGGGCCATGGTAGAAGAGAACAGTGAGAGGGTGAGTGCTGTCCAGCAGCAGTTGCAGCACATAAAGTGACACTAATTGCAGATTGTGTTGATGCTCCATCTGCTGCTGGACCAGCAGGAGATCCCACATTAGCTTTTTTTTCAACACATCTCCCCCATGTTATAATCCAAATTAAGAATGTGTACCCTGACATATTTCCAGTGCCTCAGTAATGTTTGCTTTCTGTTGTGGAGTGGTTGTGGAAAGCAGAACTGAGCAATACCAGTATAATGTGTTAAACTGCATGTGTGCAGTCAGTGTTCTTTCCTGTGTGTGGACTGCAGACATTGTCCAGCTTCTTGCAAATATATATACTGACTTGTTGCAGTGTTTATGGTATAAAGAACAAAGATAAGAATATATAACATATATTTTATTGGTACCATCATCAGCAGTGGACTAAGTGATATGATATTTTTTCAGAGGTCTCTGGCCAGAGTCCACCTTAGTCACACAGTGTCACATGACTTTTAGGAGCTCATATAGCAACCAAAAATCCTACTTTTCAACAAACCGTACCCAACAGACAGGAAGGATTGGTGATGGTGAGGCACCCAAAATATTTGACAGACAGTGTACAGACACTATAAAGTTAGAAAACATATAAGGCCCAGTTCACTCACTGCCAAATGCCAACACACTATGCTACCACAGTTCTTTTCATTTTTTGTTCTGGAATAAGTGATGTCTTTCTAGTTTACTGGCAGTGTCAGTTTTTTAGCAAGTTGATGTATGCCATAACATGACATGGCGCCAGTGGTGGCAAGTGTGGTGGCACTGACAGTGGACTGCAGGACCTGTTATATATTCTGACTTTAAAATGTCTGTACACTATAATATATTTTGAGTGCTTCAGCAATATTTAATGTCTGTTGGGTATGGTTTATTGAAAAGCATGATTTTTTTTGTGCTATTATCTGACTTTGTACACTGTGAGTGACTGAGATGCACAGTGTCCCGAGACCTCAGAAAAAATATCATCTCACTTACTCCACTGCTGATGATGGTACAAATAAGATATATGTTATATATTCTTATCTTTATTCTTTACATACTGCAACAAGTCACACCATACATATGTTTGCATGAAGCTGGACAGTGTCTGCATACACAGAAAAGAACACTGACTGCACACATGCAGTTTAGCACAGTATACTTGTACTGCTCAGTCCTGCTTTTGGACAAACACTTCACGACAGGAAGCAAACATTACTGAGGCTCCAAAAATATTTATGTTTTGAAATAAACATTAATTTATAATTTATGACATTATGTGCTCACACACAGTCACCAGAATGTTTGTGCACCCACAAAATGCAACTGTCTTGTGTCCAGAAAATTCCCCAATGCTGACAAAGTGAAATAGGAGCATTACACCAAATGCAAAGTGTTCCAGAATTAATGGCGCACTCAGTCATGTGCGCAGTGCTGACACACAGTCACCAGAATTTTTGTGCATCCCCAAAATGCAACTGTCTTCTGTCCAAAAAATTCCCCAGTGCTGACAAAGTGAAATGGGAGCATTACAAGAAATGCTGCAGTTGTTGCAATTACATGTAATGCTGCTGTGTATTGACCTTACTGTGATGATGACGTGATGAACTGATGCACAGCGTCTTGCCAAACCAAATGAAGGAGGGATAATATGAATGACCATTCAGTGTACCGTCACAAATGATGACACTGAGAGAACTGTTGGTTGGCCAAAATGTGCTGTGATTGCCTCAGCAGAAAGGGTGCCCTTTGTGTGTACACCAGTAGTAGCCTTGGTGAGCTGATATATACATATATATATGTATTTTCTTAGGGGGGTGACATAAATACACATCTACTCATTGTATTGTTTTCTGTCACAGGTCACATACTGTTGGTGTACAGATTCCCGTGCTTGAGAAATTGTGGCATTAGAATTGGAAATACTCTCAAGCCAATGAAGGTAAGTACTTTTTTGGGGGGGGGAGATTATCATATTTGCAAGTAGGTCTCATTAATGGTTTATTGTTTAGTTACTTCTTCACAGATTTTATCTGCATCCTTCTCTAGTCCAGTAGTGATGGTCAAGGTCATCATCAATTCATATGACTTTTACTTGTTGCATGTCTGCCAGCCTGATTGGGGTGGGGTATGATGTTGAAGTTATTTGGATAAGGCAACTATGACACAACAAAGCATCTGGAAGTTTTCTAAATAAAGAAATGAAGGACTTATTACAACTTGATTGCAGCAGTATCATATTATGTTTAAGCCGTGGCTGTTCCACCATGGGTATATGGATTAACACAGATAGCAAGCTGTGAAGCAACAAGAACATCAAATCATCAGATCACAATTAAATTTAGTACCAGATTGTAAGAAATACACTGTGTCAGTGTCCCTGCATCTTAACTCAAGTTAAATTTTAAAGTCACATCTTGTCATGTCACATGACTTGGGTCAATTTTTTTTTCAACACTGGCATGGCTGCAGCTGCAAATTTGGAATACAGTGTATGACGTGTTGGGCAAATATTTTGTGATGTACATGTCACCTACTTTACGAATCATCAGTCGGATTTTTTGCACTCTTATGAAAAAAAAAAGGAACAGATTAAATAAAATTGATATACTTACCAGTATGGAAATGGATATCCCATAGGTTGATGTACACAGTAATGCTGTACCATTGATAGATACCTTCAACGAAGGAGAGTCATTTGTTAACCTGTAAAAAAACAAAATAAGTTGACCTTATTTGTTTGACCATTGTAGCTCGGAAACACAACAGGAAACAAAACACACAGCTAAAGGAAGTTGAATAGCATGAAAAACATTAATACACATACTCACTTTATAGTATTCATAGTAAGAAGACTTGTGCCTGTGGCTGATGGATGTGGTCTCCAGTTCAACTCCCTTTGCCTTGGCATGGTCATGACATGTAATGGAAAACATCATCAGGATGGTGGTGGTGGGTGGTGGTGGACTGGTGGTCATAGCTTAGGCACATGATGACATTCCCTGTCACATCTTCTGGCATCTGGTGGTGGTGGTACTGGCTAACAGCAGTCTTATGGTGGTGGTACAGGGGGGGCACACAATGTCATTCCCCCTAGTGGCAGTGGCTAACAGCAGTTTCATGGTGGTGGTCCAGGGGACACATGGTGACATTCCCACTGCTGGCAGTGGCTAACAGCAGTCTTATGGTGGCGATCCAGGGGGGCACACAAAGTCACTCCCCCTGGTGGCAGTGGCTAACAGCAGTTTCATGGTGGTAGTCCAGGGAGGCACATGGTGACATTCCTTATGGTGGCAGTGGCTAACAGCAGCCTTATGGTGTTGGTCCAGGGGGGCACAGAAAGTCATTACCCCTGGTGGCAGTGGCTAACAGTGGTTTCATGGTGGTGATCCGGGGGCACACAGTGACATTCCCCTGTGGTGGCAGTGGCTAACAGCAGTCTTATGGTGGTAGTCCAGGGGGCACAAATAGTCATTCTCCCTGGTGGCAGTGGCTAACAGCAGTTTCATGGTGGTGATCCAGAAGAGCACATGGTGACATTCCCTATGGTGACAGTGGCTAACAGCAGTCTTATGGTGGTGATCTGGGGGATGCACACAAAGTCATTCCCCCTGGTAGCAGTGGCTAACAGTGGTTTTATGGTGGTGGCACAGGGAGGCACATGGTGACATTCCCTATGATGGCACATGGCAGTGGCTAACAGTAGTCTTATGGGGGTGGTCCAGGGGCCAAGATATACTGTACTCTGTGTTACAAATGTGACATAACATATGGAATTTGAGTCACTCTGAGTGGGAAACTGATTTAACTTTATGAAAAAGAAAACATGTATCATACAACAAATGTAACAGCTTTTTAACCACTTAAGTTAAAACCCGCCAACATTAACCTCATCATCATCCATTTAAAGAAAGCTGCCCTCACAGTCATCTATGTCTGAAGTCTGACTACTGGAAAATTATTTCTCCATTGTGTCATCATCTACATCAGTGGTAGGCCGTTTCATGCTGCCACTGCCAGTGCCACAGGATGGTCTATTTCTACATCAGCAAAACCATGACTAGGTTGGGGTATGAATACTGAGGTTGCAGTCTGAGCTGGTATGTGCCTCTCATTCATTTTTATGAATGTCAGCAAACTGACATTTGCAGGAGAAAGGTTTGTACGCTGATCCTGAATTATTGCTCTGGCTAAGCAGAATACCCTCTCAACACTTACACTGGAGGGTGGATATGTCAGGTACTTTAGTGCCACTGCGGTCAGCTCTGGCCATTCACTGACCTTTCCACTCCAGTATAAAAGAGGATCATCAGTTATTGACAGATGCCTGTTTTCAGATGAATATGACTCAACCATTCACTGTGCTGCACTAAGTCCAGTGGTTGATGCATCATCCTGTTCTCCGGAATCATTTATGTCACAAATCCTCACTTGGGACAAAGCCTCCCAAAGTGGGTTAATACCAACTGGTTTTGATGACAGACACCTGGAACTGCAGTCCCCTTCCCCTTATAGGATATGCTTGATACTACTCCAGATTCCCCTTCAGCCTGATTATGCTGCTGAGGTTTGCTGACCTTGACACGTGACTTCTGTGCCCCATGAACCAAGTGCACCAGTTACCCACTGACATTTTTTACCTGTTCAGACCTGCCCTCTAGAACTGAGGCAATTCCACATTTGTATCGTGGGTTCAGCATTGTTGCTATTGCAAAGTTGTCACTACGCTGAATGCTTAAGATGTGACTATTCTGGTTGAATACTGTCAGCATGTGTTTCAGCAACACACTGCTAGCACTGTCTCCAGCAACATCAAGGCTTACCACAACATAACCCAGACAGACCATCTTAGGGTAGCTGGTTCATTCCACTTGGGTGTCAAGCAGACGAGACACACTGATGAATCCTGGTAGGACAAAACACGTGTCTATGTCTTCTGTTGGCACCCTTTGTAAACTGTGTGAGAGACCTTTTGGCACCATGCATTTTTGCTTAAAGTTGAACCAGCATAATATCCTGTGGTAATTTG
This sequence comes from Neoceratodus forsteri, assembly GCA_016271365.2. Classification (NCBI taxonomy): domain Eukaryota; kingdom Metazoa; phylum Chordata; order Ceratodontiformes; family Ceratodontidae; genus Neoceratodus; species Neoceratodus forsteri. The sequence goes on from CM028130.1 coordinate 288,973,806, forward strand.
CATATGCAGCCCATGATGCTTTGCTTTGTGGGGGCATGTGTGATTTTGTATTTCTTTGAAACTTGGCTTCCCAGCCAAATGCTCTTTGGGGTAACCATTGCCTCAGTGCTTGCACACAGAGGTTCTTTGTCTTTTAAATAGTTTTTTGTTTTAATTGGGTTCACCACAACATAACCCAGATAGACCATCTTAGGGTAGCTGGTTCATTCCACTGGGGTGTCAAGCAGATGAGGCATACTGATGAGTCCTGGTAGGATGAAACACGTGTCTATGTCTTCTGTTGGCACCCTTTGCAAACTGTGTGAGAGGCTTTTCGGCACCATGCATTTTTGTTTAAAGTTGAACCAGCATAATATTCTGTGGTGATTTACATATGCAGCCCACTATGCTTTGCTTTGCTTTGTGGGGACATGTGTGATTTTGTATTTCTTTGAAACTTGGCTTCCCAGCCAAATGCCCTTTGGGGTAACCATTGCCTCAGTGCTTGCGCACAGAGGTTCTTTGTCTTTATCAAGGCTATGCTGTATATTCACCAATGTCTGCCTCAGCACCTGCAGCAGTGGAATTGATTGGCTAGTGGAGGCATACTCACCACTCACTGCCTATGTGACATGTTCAAAAGGCCTCAAAATTGTTATTACAGAGTCCATGAGGTGCCACTGTTCAGTCGTCATAGACATGGAGGCCCCAGAACTGTCACAACTAGTGTACATGACAAGATACTGTATTCTGAGATGGCTTTGTATTGTTCATACAACCTCTCTGCCATGTATAAAGTGGAGTTCCACTGGGTAACAACTCCTAGCTTCAAGCGGTGCTGCGGGAGGCAGTTTCAGATCTGCAACTGCCGAAGTTGGTCACAGGCCTTTGCAGAGCGGGACAGGTGAGAACAGATACAGTGTACAACTGTCAGCATTTCCTTTATATCAAGGTGCTGCAAAAACTCTGCACCACAAGATTTAAACAGTGGGCCATGCATGGAACCCGAACAAAGCCACCATTTGTGATGCATTTAACCACATTTGACCCATTGTCACTTGCTATCAACCTAGCTCTCAGGGACAGGGGGTTCAGCCACTTGTCAATTTCAGTTAGTACCAAGTCCAGCATGTTTTCACCAGTGTGTGAACAGGTCACATTGTGCATAGCAATCATTGCATGCTGTTGACTTCCTGGAAGATTGCTACCACAACACTCCACCTTACTGCACTGATTATTCACACTACCAACAGCACAAACAACACCCAGCATCTGCGCCCAATGTGCAGTTATACACAGATATGAACTCCCCACTCTTTTGCCACTTGTCCACATATCCATACCTAAATGGATGAATGGAGAGGAGGAATGTTGAAGGGCATGTCTTACAGAGTTGAACACAGTACGATACAACTCAGGGACAGCATGGGTGGAAAAGTATGTCCTGGATGGGACTTTCCATTTTGGACAGGCACATGCTGCAAACCGCCGGAACCCAGAATTGTCCATGAAGGAGAAGGGCAAAAGATCAATTGCCAGCATTTCAACTACAGCAGCATTAAGTTCACGTGACACTGTATGATTGGGTGGGTACTTCAGCTTATGCACAAAAACACTCTGTAACGTGGGCTGACAAAATGTTTTACACGGGGTGTGATGACAAGTGGTTCTGCTCTGCGAACGGCAGGAAGTGGAGTGTGAAAGTATGATGAAGACGGTTGCACATGTGATGAAAAATTCACAAATTAAGTTATTTTCCCAGATTTACAAACAGGGGTTGATGTACCACATGCACTAGACATACAGTGTTTAACACCACCACCACCAAAACTGCTACTGTCACCACCACTGGATGAGATTTCAAAATCATTATGCTCCTCCACTTCATCATGCCTGCAGTAATCCTCTGCTGTTATTTCATCGCTACTGCACACATTTAAATTACTACATGATCTTACAGTCATGGAAGGGAATAACATGCTCATTATGGTTGATGATGAGGGTGAACGCCCCACTGTGGTATTAGCTGCCATCTTGTGCTGGGTCCACAGTGCCATGTGCCTGTTCTTAAGATGTGTATGCTGTCCCCCTGTGCTCAGATGGCTCCCCTTTTTACCTCGCCTCACATGCACATGGCAAACCTGGCAGATTGCAACTGACTCATCATTTGCATCTTGCACAGAAAAATCCCAAACAAGGGATTGTGATCCCCTACTTTTAATATGTCCTTGATGCTGCTTATTGGACTCCATTTTTTTTTAAACACTGAAGTGTGGGGTGTGATAAATGCTTTTTCAGGCCGGACACACTTGGACTGCAACTGACCACCACGACTACCTATCATTATTACTGGGTCGTCATCATCATCATCAACTGAAACTGGTAAATCACAACTTTTTACTGGGGTTGGGGGGGTAATGCAAACACACCCAGACACAGCCACCTTGAATTTCTTTTTCTCTGGTTCCCAACAGGGGTCACTGACATCATCATCATATTCATCAACATCATCCACATCCACATCTTCTGCTTGGATGCTGGCATGTGGACTGCATGTTACAACCACAGCAACATCAGCATCATCAGATTCATCATCAGCACCACCATCAACCTATATTTTTTCACCACACTGTGAATCATTGCATGGCAAATGCATGACCTGAACTGCAGTGGAAGAAATGTGACATTGTGTGTTATCACTGCCATGATGATCAGAATCCTCATGTTCAGTTATCAATGGGATGTTACAGGGGAGTATGACATCATCTACACTGTCACTCATTGCTTTACTCTCAGCTATATTTTTGGACATGGTCAACTGGTCAGAAGTGGAACTTGAGGCAGCAATACTCATACCACCAGCAACTGCACTAATACCACCAGCTGGGACAACTTCATCTCCTCCAACTATGAGTGAAGCTACCGATTGTGCTGTAAAAAACATTGAAGGAGAAATACCTTTCCTCACATCAGCAAAGCACTTCTGCGACTGCATACTACCATGCCCACGGACAATCTTACCACTGGAAGCAGCGCCATGGTGAGAAACAGCTTTGCTTGCACATCTCTTTGCGGGCATTTTGGGGGATCAACAAGAATATTCTGAACAAATTTAGATTTTGGAACATTCACTCTGGGCCGCAGGATGTGAAGCCAGAAAAAACACCTGTGGCTTCAACAAGAAATACAGACGCAAAGTCACAACAAGTTCAACAACACCTTAACTAACCAGTGGTGCTCAAGTCACAATACAATCTGGAAAAGAATACCTTTTGCCAGTTTGGTGGGGGGGGGGTGAAGCACTGTGACTGCAGATTACAGTAACAGTGCAAAACCAAGATACCACAATGGCAGTACAAAATCACGCAGGTGCAGTGGATAGAAGGTTCACACTGCTGCAACTACACTGTGGCACAATAAGAGGTGTATTACTCTATGTCACGCACGGCACACCCACTCACACACACACACACACTTTGTTTAAGCAAATTGAAAACTTCTGCAATATATCACGAATTTTAAACAACCTGAAATTATGCACTGCTGCACCAGGTCCACAACACAATCAACAAAAAATGTAAACAATTACTGAAAATATTACTGTGTGTACATTAACACAGTTATACAAGAAAACTATAACCAAAACACAAAGAACTCCCTATTTCTCCAACTTAAATCTACCTACATCACAGATATGCCCCTCCCCCAAAGCACACTTCCACTGTCTGTCAATACACAGACTGAATGTTGTACATTAACATTCAAAATCCACACACAAACAATAAACACTCTATGATATGAGCACAGGAAGGTTTCCTAAAATTGATGCACTAAAGTTTGAGCAAAATAAATTACTCAAAAAGGCTTTTTTAACAGATTTTAGAGGGTTTGAATCGCAGAGAGCTCTCAGAGCAAACTGTCTCCTATAGCTACATACACACACTACCATGAAATGAGGCTGTGCAGAACAATCTAGAGCCCATGTGACCTGCAATTCCATGAATAACTGCACAATTCCCCTTTGAAGCTCACCAACAAGGCAAAGTGATGCGAAGTACATTGATTTCAATGTACTTCACCTTAAAATTAGTGGAGTAGTGGTTTTGGGAAGGCGGAATAACGCAAAATCATTACTTTCAATAGACTTCGCATTCCTCATTATGATGCAAAGTACTCCGCTTCACATTGCAGAGTACTTTGTGAATTCCACATTACTCCGTAAATCACTTTGTGGAGTGAATTGGGGCCACTTCACCCACCACTACTGGTAAATTAGCATCCTGGTTCTTTCCATGCTCATGTTTAAACACAATTCGATGCCTGATTTTCCAGTGTAATAACCAACCGTCACGCGGTTCAAAATCAGTGTGTCCCATTTCATTTGCTAAATCAGTGGCTTTCTGTTTCAACATGGGATGAGATACAGGCTCCCTTGAACAGTACACTCTGGAACCACACCATCAGAGCATCCTCCACACCAGAATCCTTGCCATCCATCTTTTGTTTTCTCTGAGGACTAGAATTAGCCCTCAACTCTGCTAAAATTGTATCTTGGCTTTTGCTGATGTGACTAGCCAGACTTTTGTTGATTTTGAATAGCTTTGCAAGAGCAGACAGTGAGCAGGTAGGATTATCCAATGATTCAAGAACTTTGATACAGTCAGCAAGTAAAAGCTCATTCCTTGGGCGTGCCATATTGTAAATGTCACTATTACAAAAGTAGCCTGATAGTCTTAAAGCTAATTTGTTAACCATTAGCAATCAATTTTTAAAACTGGGACATTAATTGTTGCTTAATTGATTGACACAGTTCACATGCTGGGACAGTCAGCACTCTGTACTCAGCTACTTATCGTCCCACTAAGCTGAAGTACAGTGCTGGCACTGTCCTACTAAACCATTCATTGCTCTAATTGATTTCATCAACAGTGAATCAGTTCCTGAGCTTGCGTTGTGATAAAGTGGTCAACTCGCTTAACCGTATCCTGTCTATGTGATGCGGACTGTTCTATATTTATTTATTTATTTATTTATTTATTTATTTAACTTTTCAGAAATACCTTTGAGCTTGGAGTTCATTTACAAAGGTTCCACGTAAAGAGACAAAAAACAGTTACATTATTTCATGATACAGAGGCAAGGATTCAGTTATGTAACATAGGGATACTAACATGGACATTACAATTTTCAAGGAATCTGGAAACAGTTAGTTGCTGAGTGATAAGTCTAAAGGTATCAATGTTCCTTAGTAATTATGTGTCTATTAGGAATCAGTAGCTGCCTTGTTCCCAGGCATTGTCTTATGAGTAAGTGTCAGTTACCAAGATGAGGTAGCTATTAGAGGAATGGAAGAAGGTGGAGAGGGAGAGGGTGATCAAGAAGTGAGCAGAGAAATTTAGGAGGAACTGTAGAGGCATGGGCAGATTAGGGTGGTGGGACAGAGGTGAGTAGGAGGAAGGGGAGATATTAGGGAAGAGCAGAATGGGGCTAGTGCAGGCATGGGGTGAATGGGTGGGAGGTAGGGGTGGGAGGAGTAATTAAGGGACAGGTCTAGGGGAGGTTAGGACAGGTTAGGATGGTGGGACAGTAGTCATGGCAGGAGGAGAGAATGAATTGTCTCTGGGTGGTGGTCCCAGTGATGGCAGGGGGAATTAGTGCATGCTGTGGAAGGGCACCTGTGAGTCTAAGATCTAGTTCACATAATTGTTAGTAATTATAGGAATGAAGTTAGTGAGACAATTTGGCCACCGAGGTGTACTTATTAGGTAAACAGGTGCCAGTCGAGGGGTTGTAAATACTGGATGACTGCGTACACAATCATAAGTTCTGTTATATTCCATGAGGAATCTATAAATAAATTTTTTTTTCATTCTGTAATGTTGCCAACAATGCTGCCTTGCAATGAGTGGATGAGCAAAGCAATGCCATGAGTGTTAGGTGGCATTATTGGCAATATTCCAGAATAAATAAATAGGGAATAGTGGATGGCCAACTATGCAGAACCAGTGTGTTCTGCCACAGAGGGGTTCTGATTCCTAGTGACCTCAAGAGGTCCATGGGACTCAGAACCCCGAGGTGGCAGAACACACTGTTTTTGCCTAAAGATGGCCATCCACTATTTTTTATAGTATATGGTGTCACTGAAATACATTTTTAAATGTTTGGAGTAGTTTTTATTTTATTTTTTGTTTAAATGAAGACTCTGCTGTCTGCATCTTATAATTACAGCTGGTTGCTATGGGGCAGAAGCATTGTTGTTAGGGACCAGACATCCCTATGTTTCTCATTTGTGCACTCCCATTGGTTAAGGATTGGGTTTGGGAAGGTTTATTAAGAAAAAAAAATGGTGCCTATGTTTGTTGCTTAGGGAGAGGTCGTGGAGGAACCCAGTCATTTTCTAGTAAGTAATTGTTGATATCTGGTTGATCCTGATGGTATATCTGGTTGAATCTGCAAATTTTGAAACTTATCTGGTTGATCCTGCATCTGCAGGATCATGCAGCTGTCTGTTTGTTTCGTCGCCGCCTTCTTTGATCTGGCTGATCCTGTACATGTTAAGTAAGCTAGAATGCTGTTATACCACAGAAGAGTGGAACAGCATTCTGTGACCTTTTGAACTGTGGTACAACAGCGTTTTAGCTACTATAAAAATGAAGGTAGAACAACGTTCCACCATACGCTATAAACCTAACTGTCTATGTAATGTCCTACTTACAGTATATAATTGGTTCCAAATTGTCAAATTGTCGTGAAGGGCATCTTGCTGACAGGAAGGCACTCATCACAGCGGTAGGTGAGAGCTTTTAGCTGATTGTTTCATGAGGGCACAGTTTAGGCCCAAACCCTTCCCACCCTCACCCAACCCACCCCTGGAAATAGTTCCTTTATACCTGGGGTTCTGACATCATTTCCTCAGGAGGGCAAGGTGCATATCACTGTCATATCCTCTCTAGCACACTGCACTGACAATATAAGCATACACATTATATAATATATATATTTCTATATAACAAACCAATCTCACACATACACACACACACACACACACACACACACACAAAAATAAGAAGGTAGACAGACATGTGGGGAGTAGTGCAATGTAATGGCTGTGGGGCAGTAGTATTCCAGGAGCCTTTCTGGAGGCTGAGATGCTGCCCTGTTTGCAGACAACTCTCTGCCCTGAGGGAAGAAGTTGCCTGTCTTCAGGCCACACTGCACAGTAGTAAGGGAACCTCCCCCATCCAGGGAGCACCAGAGCCACCACCACTACCTCAGAGGTTACGAAGAAAGCACAGCAGTTGGACCACAGTGGGCTCAGAGAGGTTAAGGGTGGTGGAACAGAGGCACACCCAGTCAGTTGTTCCACTCCACAATCCATACACCACTCTGGGGGAGCATAGTTCCCCTATGGATGCACCCACAGAGGAGACTAAGGAGGTTGCAGACAACTATCACAAGGGAGGCCCTCAGGAAGGAGGCAGAGGACCCCACAGGGAAAGGGAGCAGCTCCTGGTGGGGGACTCAATTATTAGGGGGATAGAACTGGGGGGAGCAGGGAAAATTTAAGTAAGGTGCCTGCCTGGTGCTATGGCTTGGAGGGACAGGAAGCGCATCCTTAGGATCACGAGAACGGTTGCACGGGAGTCTGAGCTGGATGTCATTGTCCACCTAGGGACAAATGACTTGGTTCATCATGACATTAGAGCAATGCAGAAGGATTTTGTAGAGTTGGGGAGGGGCCTAAGACAAGTAGCACACACAGTATCCTTCTCAGAGGTGCTGCCTGTCAGTGGCATGGGTGAGGCGAGGGTACTTTGCACCATGCAGTTTAATGAATGGTTGAAAAAATGGTGTGGAGCACAGGGGTTTGGCTTTATTGGGGACTGGGGTTCCACCTGGAGGGACACCAGCCTATACTGGCAGGATGGTCTGCATCCGTCCAGGAAGGGAACAAGTCTTTTGGGCAATCGGTTTAAATGCTTCATTGGCAAACTTTTAAACTAGTCAAGGGAGGAGGCACTGATAAGCAGCAGGAAAATCCCAGCCTCCCCCTACACAACAGGGTGCTAAATGAGAAAAAGACCAAGGTAGAAAGGTCAGTGGGGGATGCTGCTATAGAAGGTAAAGCCATAAAAAAATGGAGAGCAATGAGTACCAATGCCTGTAGTCTGGGTAACAAGCTTCCTGAATTAGTGGCCTTGATGGAGGAGGAACATCTGGATATTGTGGCAGACACAGAAACATGGTACACATAGAACCACGACTGGGACGTAAACATACCAGGATACACTATCTACAGGAGGGACAGGGAGGGTGAAAGAGGAGGAGGAGTAGCTCTCTACATAAGGGAAGGAATCAAAGCAACAGAACAAAAGGGTAAAGAAGGAGGAGAAGAAGCACTGTGGGTGAATTTGGAGATAGGAAATGGCACCACAATCTGCACAGGAGTTGTATACAGACCCCCCTCTCAGGGGGAGGAAATGGACAAGGAAATTATAGAAAGTATACTTAGAATGGCAGAAAAAGGGGAGATATTGCTGATGGGTGATCTGAATATGCCAGATGTTAACTGGAGTGCAGCTGCAGCAGCCACTTCTAAGAGTGGGGTTATTCTAGATGCCCTAAAGGGGGTATGCCTTAGACAACCAGTATTGGAACCCATTCAAGAGGGAGCAATCGTAGACCTGGTTTTCTCAAATGGAGATGGAGAGAGGATCACAGATGTAGAAGTGGATAGCCATCTGGGAACTAGCGACCATCGAACAGTATGGTTCACAATAAACACAGCAATAGAGTCAAGTCATACAAAGGCAAAGGTACTGGACTTCAGGAGGGCTGACTTTGCCAAAATGGGTGAGTGCCTAAGGAATGCACTAGCAAATAGGCAGGAAGGAGGGGTGGAAGAACAATGGGGAATAATAAAAACTGCCATCACAGAGGTAACAAGCCTTTGTGTGAAGCAAATAAAGAAAACTAAACAATGTAAGAAACCACTATGGTTCTCAAAGGAGGTGGCAGTGAAGGTTCAAGAGAGAAAGAAAGCATTCAGGAAGTACAAGGAATCACAGAAGGAGCAGGACAGAGAATTGTATCAGTTAAAGCAAAAGAAAGCTGGGAAGGCAGTCAGAACAGCAAAGGCCCGACCGAGGAAAAGATAGCCAACTCAGTTAAGAAGGGGAATAAAACATTTTTTAGGTACATCAGGGAGCGAAGGAAGACCAAGGGAGGGATAGTGAGGCTTAATAAAGGGAAGGGGGGTGGGCAGAGGATGACTGTGAAAAGGCAGAGATACTAAACAAATATTTTTGCTCAGTATTTACAAATGAAGAGGGGGAGGTACCTAAAACAAACAATAGAAACACTATGGATAGAGAAGTTGATACCAGCCCATTTACAGAAGAAAGGGTTCTGAAAGAACTCTTAAAACTGAAGGTGGACAAAGCAATGGGGCCTGATGGGATTCATCCCAGAATTCTAAAAGAACTAAGGGTAGAACTAGTGACACCACTGACTACCTTGTTTAACAAATCATGGGAGGATGGGGTGGTACCTGAGGACTGGAGGAGGGCAGATGTGAATCCCCTTCACAAAAGTAGGAGCAGGGCAGAAGCAGGAAACTACTGCCTGTTAGTTTAACCTCAATGATAGGGAAAATGATGGAATCACTTCTGAAGGAAAGAATTATTGAGTATCTAGAGGCCAGAGGGGCACAGGACCCAAGGCAGCATGGATTCACAGCGGGAAGGTCATGCCAGATGAATCTAATAGATTTCTTTGACTGGGTGATCAAAGTAGTAGATCAGGGAGGGGCTGTGGACATGGCCTACCTAGACTTTAGCAAGGCATTTGACACAGTCCCACACAAAAGATTAATATACAAGTTAGCCAGCCTGGGAGTGGGTCCTAAGATGATAGCCTGGGTAAAGAATTGGCTGGAGAATAGGACACAGAGGGTAATAGTAAATGGAGTCCACTATGAAGAAAGGGGATACTAGTGGGGTACCGCAGGGTTCAGTATTAGGACCGGTCCTCTTCGATGTCTTTATAAGCGACATTGCAGAGGGACTTTAAGGAAAAGTATGTCTCTTTGCAGATGACACAAAGATCTGCAACAGAGTTGATGCACAAGGTGAGGTGGAAAGGAGGAGAAGGGACTTGGCAAGGTTAGAGGAATGGTCAAATGTATGGCAGCTTAGATTCAATGCTAAAAAGTGCAAGGTAATGCACCTGGGAAACAAAAACCTGGGGAAAGAGTACACAATGGGGGGTAAGATACTAACAATAACAAAAATGGAAAGGGACCTGGGGGTAGTCATATCAGATGACTTAAAGGTGGGCAAGCAATGTGAGAGGGCAGTAAGGAGGGTTGGGGGGATACTGGGATGCATAGGGAGAGGCATCATCAGTAGAAAACAGGAAGTTGTTATCCCTCTGGACAGACAGCTGGTGAGACCCCATCTGGAGTACTGTGTGCAGTTCTGGAGACCCAGTCTCTGCAATAACATAGACAGGATGGAAGCTGTCCAGAGGAGGGCAACTAAAATGGTACAGGGTCTGCACCGGAAGACATATGAAGAGAGACTAAAGGAGCTTAATATGTATAGCCTCGAGGAAAGGAGGGAGAGGGAACATGATAGAAACTTTCAAGTATCTCAAGGAATCAACAAAGTCCAAGAGGGTAGCATCTTTCAAAAAGAGGTGTGCAAGAACAAAGGGCACAATTTGAAGATGGGGGAGGCGGCTCAGAGGTAATGTAAGGAAGTATTTTTTCACAGAGAGGGTTGTGGATGCATGGAACAGCCAAAAACAGTTGTTGAATTCAAGCATGCATGGGACAGTCATAAGGTAATTCTAGGGGTTGGGGGTAGAAAGAAGTAGGCTGCTGGTTAACTAGGATCTGCAGCTTATCCATTAGGTAGGGAAATGGGCAGACTGGGTGGGCCAAGCAGTTCTTATCTGTTGACAAATTCTATGTTTCTATGTTCCATCTTGTCATTGTGACAAAGCTGTAGTGGAAATAATATGAGCTGCACAGAAATAACATGCTATTTCTGCCGCAGCTGAACAACAGGCAAAAATACTCTTTCTACTCTGCACTGTTATTCATCAGTCCCGTGGTATAAATATCCAAACACTAGCCAATTGTACAGAGTTTAAAATACATTTTTTGTCAGATGGCAGTATGTTAGTGCAGGTGACATATTTTTTATAAGCATAACAACCAGTGGCCTAGGCTGTGTTTTGATGATGAAATGTCCCAATGCCCACCATGACCCCAACAAATTTCCCCTTCCCTTCAGTCAATCAACTGTTCCAGCCTGCATTGAACCTTGTTATGGATCCAAATATTTATGGCAATGCTTATGCATGTCTGTTGAGTCAAGTAATGAAATTTTGCTCAACAAGCACACATCAACAGTTTGTTTTCCCAAAAAGCTGTGCATGTGTGTTTATTTTTTCCCAGTGGCAGGTGACTAGAATATGATGCAGGTAACTGAGTGTTATGGTGCATGTAACTAACTAGGGGAGTGCATGGCCTGAATATTATTTCATAGATGCTAGTAATGGTGTCCCAAGTACTTTGGTTTGAATACTGAACAATGTATTCATTGTGGTATTATTTTTACAGCGTATTTACCCAAGATAGACCAGCTAAGCTGCAACATCTAGTTTTGAATGTGATCCTTCTTCACCTCTGATAGAGTTTAAACCTGTAGTCTACCAGTTCTCAAGCCAGTGCTTTAACCACACTGGATCACATTGCCTCCTGTTCATTTTCACAGTTCTGTGCAGAATTTTCAAATAACAGCAGAATGAAATTTTGCAGACTTTTCAAAATTCCACTGAAATTCTGCCGAATTTTGCCAGAATCAGAATAGTTGAATTCTACAGCAGAAAAATGCTGAATTAGTTTTTCTGCAACATTTCTGCTGACTTTTATTCTGTAGAGCTCAATATTTTCTGAAGAAATGGTGGTTGAAAGATTTTCCATGGAAATAAAATTGCTGTTCCTCAGAATATTATTCCACAGATCACAGAAGGCGGAATTTTGCAGAAGAACCACGGAAATTCTGGTGGAAATGCTGCCAGTGGAATGGTCATTCCATTCTAACTTCATCAGCAGAATTCTGCATTCTACATGGCATTAATACTCAGGCCCTGTAAATATTTGTTCTAAAAAGTCTCCACCCCTTCTGGATGACCAGGGCCAGTGCCTTGACTACTCCTTCCTCAACCCCTCACCACCAACTCTCCAGCACCTTTCTCCATCTTCATGTTTTTTTTTAGTTTTTTTTTCTAAAAACAAAAATCATTCCAGGTTGGCTTTCCATAGACTTTTCATTCCTGTCCTAACCTCTAGTTCCTATCTATCCTTAATCTGAACAGTGGGCTCTTTTACCTGATTCCTAATCTACAATTTGAGGGACCAACACTTTCAGTCCTGGCTAGCCCAGTCATCATCCCTTCCACAGCACGCCTCTCTGTACTGCAACAGTAGAAAGTAAAAACATTAATGACAAAGCACATGATTGGGCATATGACTGGGGAGGGGGCATAGCACTGTGTGCTACTGATGACAAGTGCCACTGAACACCTGGGGTTGCTTACGAATGTTGCCCTGGATACCAGAAAAAGAGGTTGAGGGGTGTCACCGGAAAACAGGGAGTGTTTCCAGTGCCACTTTCCCTGATGGCTAGCAGTAATCCCCTTTCCTGTAATCAGTCTCGTACTACTTTTCATGGTATCTAGCAGCACTCAATCTCACTTCTAGTTCTGTTTGGGAGTAGGAAGTGAGTGATCACAGAGCCACAAAATACTCACCATCCTAGAAGGAAAAGAGTAGCTCTCTCCCCTCCTAGCTTCTGGAGGTCTGACACTGAGCAAGTAAGGAGACTACTGAGAAATATAGAAACTTCTTGTCTCAGAACAGGAAGATCAGGAGCTTAAAGGGCACAGAGACAGTAAGTAACTAGGGAGAAAAGAAAGAAAGAAAGAAAGAAAGAAAGAAAGAAAGAAAGAAAGAAAGAAAGAAAGAAAGAAAGAGTAAATAGTAGAAACAACAGTTAAGGGTCCAAAAATAAGACATGATGGGAGTGGTGCAGTGCAGTGGCTGTGGAGCCGCAGTCTTCCAGGAGACGTTCTGGAGGATGCAGTGTTGTCCCATCTGCAGGCACCTCTCTGGGCTGAGGGAAGAGGTTGCTCATCTCCAGGCTGAGTTGGCCAGGATTTGGGGAACTCCTCTCCCACCCAGGGACCACCAGGGCCACTACAGTTGCATCAGAGGTTGCCAAGAAAGAGGAGCGGTTGGACCACGATGGGCTCAGGGAGGGTGAGGGTGGTGGAACAGAGGTGCACCCCTCCAGTTGTACCTCTCCACAATTCATATGCCGTTCTGTCAAAGTGTGGTTCCTCTATGGAGGCACCTGCAGTGGAGACCAAGGAAGATGCTTGGAACCTCCACAAAGGAGACCCACAAGAGGGTGGCATGCGACCCCACAGGGGAAGGAAACAACTCCTGGTGGGGGACTCCATTGTTATAGGGGTAGAACTGGGGGGGTAAGGGGAGAGGGAGGTAAAGTGCCTGCCTGGCACCATGGCTTGGAGGGACAGGGAGCGAATCCTCAGGATCGAAGCAGCAGCAGCAGAGGTGAGGGAGCTGGGTGTCATTGTCCACCTAGGGACAAATTACTTGGCTGAGAAAGGGATCAGAGCAGTGCAGGAAGAGTTTTTGGAGTTGGGGAGGGGCCTTAGACAAGTAGCACGCTCTGTAACCTTCTCAGAAGTGCTGCCTGTCTATGGCAAGGGTGAGGCTAGGGTGCTCCACACCATGGGATTCAATCAGTGGTTGGAAAACTGATGCAGAGCTCAGGGATTTAGCTTCATTGGTGACTGGGGGGTCCACCTGTAGGGATGCAGGCCTATACTGGCATGATGGTCTGCATCTGTCCAAGAGGTGGAACCAAGATCCTGGGTGATACGTTTAAATGCTTCATTGGCAAGAATTTAAACTAGCCAAGCGGGGAGGCACTGGAAAGGAGAAGGGAAATCCAACTTCCCCCCCCAAAAAAATCAGGGTAGTAAGTGTGGTAAACGCCAAGATAGAGATGTTGATAGGGAGAAGGACTGGGGTAAATGGAGAAAATGACAAAGGGAATAAGCACAGGGATGGGGCAAAAAGGGGTAAGACCATCAAGAAATGGAGGGTAATGAGTACCAATGCCTGTAGTCTGGGCAACAAGCTCCCTGAACTGGTGGCCTTGATGGAAGAGGGATGCCTGGATATCGTAGCAGTCACAGAAACATGGTACACAGAGAACCATGACTGGGATGTTAACATACCAGGGTACACAACCTACAGGAGAGACAGGGAGGGTAGAAGAGGGGGTGGAGTAGCTCTCTATGTAATGGAAGGGATAAAAGCAATGGAATAAAAGAGTAAACAGGGAGGAGAGAAAGCACCGTGGGTCATCTTAGAGACTGGAAATGGCACCACAATCTGCACAGGGGTTGTATACAGACCCCCATTTCAGAGGGAGGGAATGGACAAGGATATGATAGAAGGCATCCTTAGGATGGCAGAGAAAGGGGGGATAATGTTGATGGGGGACCTGAATATACCAGATGTTAATTGGAGCACCTTTCCTGCAGCCACATCCAAGAGCAGGGCCATTCTCGATGCCCTACAGGTGGCATGCCTCAGATAGCTAGTTTTGGGACCCACTCATGAGGGAGCAATCTTAGACCTCATACTCTCAAATGGGGTCAGTGAGAGGATCTCAGATCTAGAAGTGGGTAGCCATTTGGGAACAAGTGACCACCAAACAGTGTGGTTCACGATAAACTCAGGTACAGAGTCAAGCCATACAAAAGTGAGAGTATTGGACTTCAGGAGGGCTGACTTCGGCAAGTTGGGAGAGTGCCTTAGAAAAGCACTAGTAAACAGGCTAGAAGGAGGGGTGGAGCAGCAATGGGGAAACTTCAAAACTGCCATCACAGAGGCAACAAGCCTTTGTGTGAAGCAAATAAACAAATCAAAATGAAAGAAAAAGCCACTATGGTTCTAAAAAGAGGTGGCGGGGAAGGCTAAGGAGAAAAAAATAGCATTTAGGAAGCATAAGGAAACACAGAAGGAGCAGGACAGAGGACTGTACCAGTTAAGGCAGAAGGAAACAGGGAGGGAAGTCAGAAGAGCAAAGGCCCAAACTGAGGAAAAGATAGCCAACTCAGTTAAGAAGGGGGATAAAACCTTTTATATGTACATCAGGGAGCGTAGAAAGAGAAAGGGAGAGATTGTGAGACTGAATAGAATGGGTGGGAAGAGAGGGACAGTGAAAAAGCAGAGATACTGAATGAATACTTCTGCTCAGTATTCACAAAACAGGAGGAGGGGGAGGTGCCTAATCCAATTAACAGAAGCACTCTGGATAGGGGGGTCGATCCTAGTCCTTTCACAGAAGAAAGGGTTCTGAAAGAACTCCTAAAACTGAAGGTGGACAAAGCATTGGGGCCTGATGGAATTCACCCCAGAATTCTAAAAGAATTAAGGGGAGAACTAGTGACACCACTGACTACCTTGTTTAGCAAATCATGGGAGGATGGTGTGGTACCTGAGGACTGGAGGAAGGCAGATGTGATTCCTCTTCACAAAAGTGGGAGCAAGACAGAGGCAGGAAACTACAGACCAGTCAGTTTGACCTCTGTGGTAGGGAAATTGATGGAATCACTTCTGAAGGTAAGAATTGTTGGGTAACTACAGGCCAGTGGGGCACAGGACCCAAGGCAGCATGGGTTCACAGCGGGAAGGTCATGTCAGATGAATCTAATTAATTTCTTTGACTAGGTGACCAAAGTAGAAGACCAGGGAGGGGCTGTGGACATGGCCTACCTAGACTTTAGCAAGGCATTTGACACAGTCCCATACAAAATATTAATAATCAAATTAACCAGCCTGGGAGTGGGTCCCAGGGTGGTAGCCTGCGTAAAACATTGGCTGGACAACAGAACAGAGAAGGTAATTGTAAATGGAGTCCACTCTGAAGAAAGAGGGGTTACTAGTGGGGTACCACATGGTTCAGTACTGGGTCCAGTCCTTTTTAATGTCTTTGTAAGTGACATTGCAGAGGGACTGGAAGGAAAAGTATGCCTCCTTGCAGATGACACAAAGATCTGCAATAGGGTTGATAAACAAGGAGGTGTGGATAGGATGAGAAGGGACTTGGCAAGGTTGGAGGAATGGTCAGAAGTATGGCAGCTTGGATTCAATGCAAAGAAGTGCAAAATAATGCACCTGGGAAACAAAAACCCAGGGGAAGATTACACAATGTTGGGGGAGGTAGTAACAACAACAAAAATGGAAAGAGACCTGGGGGTAATCATATCAGATGACCTTAAGGTTAGCAAGCAATGTGAGAAGGCAGTAGGGAGGGCTGGGGGGATACTGGGATGTATAGGGAGAGGCATCACCAGCAGAAAACAAGAAGTTGTTATCCCTTTGTACAGACAGTTGGTGAGACCCCATCTGGAGTACTACATCCAGTTCTGGAGACCCCATCTCCGCAAGGACATAGACAGGATGAAGGCAGTCCAGAGGGGGGCAACTAAAATGGTGCAGGGTCTGCAAGAGAAGCCATATGAGGAGAGACTAATGGAGCTTAATATGTATACCCTTGAGGAAAGGAGGGAGGGGGGGACATGATAAAAACTTTTAAGTACCTCAGTGGAGTCAACAAAGTCCAAGAGGGTAGCATCTTTCAGAAAAAGAGATGTGCAAGAACAAGAGGACACAATTTGAAGACAGAGGTAGGACGGCTCAGGGGCAATGTGAGGAAGTATTTTTTCACAGAGAGGGTGGTGGACGCATGGAACAGCCTTTCTGAGGAGGCTGTGGGGTCTAAAACAGTGGGAGAATTCAAGAATGCATGGGACAGACATAAGGCAATTCTTGTGGGGGGTAGGAAGAAATAGGCTGTTGGTTAACTAGGATCTGCGGCTTATCCTGTAGGTAGGGAAATAGGCAGACTAGGTGGGCCAAGCGGTCCTTATCTGCTGTCAAAGTCTATGTTTAGACCATTTTCTCCGATGTCTATCAGTAATGACCTACTTTATGTGTGTGTGTGTGTATACGCGCACCTATGCATGTAATGCTCTGTGTGCGTGCATCTGTGCATTTAGTTCTCCATGTATATATGTATGTAGTGTTTTGTGCGTATGTGCATGTGTGTGTACGAGCATCTGTGTGCATTTGTGAATTAACTGCCACTTATTCACTGTGATGTTCTTGGGGAGTGGCAGCAAGTAATTAATTGTACACGTGGTTCTGTGGATCTGGAGACCCAGGTTCTAATCCTACAACCAATACTTACAGTACCATGTAAGCTTGAGGGAGAGTACAGTGCAACAATGTTAAATATTCCTAAACCATTGTGTATGCCTCACTTCACTTCTCAGTTATTTGATCCCCTTTCTTTTTCCCTTTCATTATTTTGAAAAGAATCTGTCTCTTCAACTTTTATTGTATTCCCAGCAGCAAAGCAGTCTGTTGGCTGTAGCCAACTCTTGTTTATTTTCTGCCATCTCTTATTTCATCAAATCATAATATTTATTTAGTTAGTTTTTGTTGACCTGGTAAGTGCACTAGACAAATTCCGCCTATTTTTAGGCACGACCCGGGGAAGGGGGATACAGATGAATGCCAACTGACCTTGAATCAGATTAAGCTGTTGGTGGTATTTTTAGTGAATATAGCACCATTTTTAGTGAATATATCCAAAGCCTTGCCAGGAACAGATTAATTCCCAAACTAATTTATAGTATAGGGTTGCTCCTTGTTGTGTATGGAAATCCATACGCAGCATTTTCTTGTTTTAGGATAGTTCAGAGATTACACAAAGTTGTTGTAGTATCATTCTAACATCACAATGATACTACAACAACTTTTCTGCTTTGAATTACCCACACGACTCCTCAGTGCAGCTGCAAGTTTTCAGGAACCAAGAGACATGGAGGTGGTGACACAGGTTTCCGTTATGGATCTAAAAGTGAGCTTGTTAGGAGGTGGAGGAGGCAAGTACAAGAGTACCTCCCTCCACTGACCCAGTCCACCGCTGATGCTTCTAAAAATTGCAAACAGCTACTTAGAGTTTCATAGGTGTGGACTGCAGATGGAGTGCAGCTGGAGCCTTTGAGTAAAGCTGCACCATGGCTTTCTGAACATGGGCTCAAGGTAAGTCACAGTTAAAAAAAATAAAAATGGTGAAAGAAAGCTGGCTACATAGTCTGCAGTGAACTGCGGGCAGGAGGGCGGGTATAGGTCTGAGAAATCAAACAAATCTCTGTGTCATGTTTTCATTGTTTTAACATAATTTTTAACCATATAGTATACAAAACAGTATATGATCAGCCATACACAACAAGGCCTGTGTTTCCATCTCTGGGTTGAAATGACATAAGGGACTTCTCTCTCTCTCTCTCTTTCTTTTCTTTCTCACGCTCCCTATGATGTCGTCTCAGCCCCTGGATGGAAACACAGCCTTCTTGTTTTTGTTTGCCCATATACTAGTCTATACACGCTATCTCTTAATGTAGCTGCAAATGACAGCTACCTAGTATACCTTTGTTTTTCACAGTAAAAAGACAACAGGTTCTCAGAATATATTCAAGTACATTCTGAACATCTCCTCCACCCATGGACATTGTCTGGACTCAGTCTCGACCTACAAATACCTAGGCATCACTAGCTCACCAGCACAAAGGTAGTGCTACCACCCTCAACGCTGATGACCCAAGTTCTGTAGCAAGCTCAGGAGTCAGAGGGCTGGCTGGAGAGAGTAGGATTGAGCATCAGATGGACTGTTCTCCACCAGTGGGGGGCATGAATCCCAGAGCTCACCTGACACCTAGTGGAGACCAGGTGTTGGGCACACTAGGCTGTCAGGATGCATGGTAAGTGTGGCAGCTATCAACGCATGTTGTATGGAGCATGTGGCATGTGGCATCACAGTATTGAACACCTGCACCTCCTGAGGGTCACAGAACAGGGAAGAGCAAAGCACTGACATGTAGGATGAATCCAGTCTCCCACAGGCCTTAAACCTGGCTATCCAGGCACCTGACGTCTGTATTCGGTGGGGTTTGAGGTCCCCACCCTCCTCACCAGTGGGAGTAAGCCCTGGGGGAACAAGGCAGACAAAAGTAAGGCCTGGAGGATGCTAGGGATACAGGACTGGGAAGGGAAGACTAGAAGATGTGGGCCAGTCAGTGCATGGAGGAAAAAAAATACAAATACCTAGGCCTCCTGAATCAACACCTGTACTACGTAGCACAGATTGAAAAAAACTAAACTTGGCACACTTTACAGGGGGAAGAATTGTCAGTAGCTCCACATCAGGCAACAAGTGTTGGAACACTCCATACTTCCCTTGGTGGACTATGGGGACGTTGTTTACATGGGAGTAAAACCCTCCACCCTAACCAAGCTGTCCACCCTACACCTTGTGCAGATTTTCCCTGGCCTGCCCCTCTGCAACCACCACTACTCAATGTACAATGACCTCGGGTGGGTGCAGTTGGAGGCAAGACAACAGATGCACAGCATAAGCAAGCAATGTGAGAAGGCAGTACGGATGGCTGTGGGGATACTGGGATGTATAGGGAGAGGCATCACCAGTAGAAAACAGGAAGTTTTTATCACTTTGTACAGACACTTGGTGAGACCCCATCTGGAGTACTGCATGCAAGTTCTAGAGACCTCATCTCCACAAGGACATAGACAGGATGGAAGCAATCCAGAGGAGAGCAACTAAAATGGTACAAGGTCTGCAAAAGAAGCCATACAAAGAGAGACTAAAGGAGCTTAACATGTATACCCTTGAGGAAAGGAGGGAGAGGGGGCACATGATAGAAACTTTCAGGTACCTCAAGGGAAACAACAAAGTCCAAGAGGGCAGCATATTTCAGAAAAAGAGGTTTGCAAGAACAAGGGGACACAATTTGAAGATAGAGGGGGGACAGCTCAGGAGCAACGTGAGGAAGTATTTTTCACAAAGAGGGTGGTTGATGCATGGAACAGCCATCCTGAGGAGGTTGTGAGGTCAAAAACACTGGAGGAATTCAAGAATGCATGGGACAGACATAAGGCAGTTCTGGTGGGGGGGGTAGGAAGATGTAGGCTGTTGGTTAACTAGGATCTGCAGCTTATCCAATAGGTAGGGAAATGGGCAGACTAGGTAGGCTAAGCAGTCCTTATCTGTCATCAAAGTCTATGTTCTATGTTTCTGTGTTTCACACAGCCACTGTGAGAGCCAAGTTCTGGATGGGCAAACTTCCATTCTACTCGGCAAATCTACTGTTTCTAGCAGCTAATCTGATCTATGCACTCAGATCTGAAGATGGCAAATGACTCTAAGTCCCAAGATACAAATATAATCTTGGGCAAGCCTCGTTTGGCTATTAATTAGCCAAAACTTGGAACAACCTGCCTCCTAACACTACCTTTGCCCTGTCATTTCCAGGGGGCAAATAACTAATTAAGACCCATTTCACAGCTAAGAGGTCCTGCCACATCTGGTCCTGACTCTTTGCTGGGCTGCCCAAGATAGCCCCCCCACTTTGAAAATATACCAAAGTATTCTATCTCTGCACTATCAAGCACTTTACCCCTGCTGTACCCTCACCTTACCCATAAGCAGCCTGCTTAGTAGCCTCCATTGCAGTTGTGATATCTTTAAACCGTTATGCCCGTAGGAAGAGAACTCAGCTCTGAAACTGAAATGTGACTCGAACCATATTGAACTGTATGTATGTGTCTCTCCTCAACTTTGAGCCCTGTACTTGTATTGTATAACTTTAAGTGTCGTATCATGCAACTGTTCTGCAACAGAAGGTAAAGCCATCAAAAAATGGAGAGCAATGAGTACCAATGCCCGTAGTCTGGGTAACAAGCTTCCTGAATTAGTGGCCTTGATGGAGGAGGAACATCTGGATATCGTGGCAGTCACAGAAACATGGTACACACAAAACCATGACTGGGACGTAAACATACCAGGATACACTATCTACAGGAGGGACAGGGAGGGTAAAAGAGGAGGAGGAGTGCTCTTTCATAAGGGAAGGAATAAAAGCAACAGAACAAAGGGTAAACAGGGAGGAGAAGAAGTACAGTGGGTAAATTTGAGACAGGCAATGGCATCACAATCACAGCACAGGGTTAGATACAGACCCTTCTCAGGGGGAGGAAATGGACAAGGAAATGATAGAAAGTATACTTAGAATGGCAGAAAAGGGGGAGATATTGCTGATGGGTGATCTGAATATGCCAGATGTTAATTGGAGTGCAGTTGCAGCTGCCACTTCGAAGAGTGGAGTTATTCTAGATGCCCTACAGGGAGCATGCCTTAGACAACTAGTACTGGAGCCCACTCGAGAGGGAGCAATATTAGACTTGATTCTCTCAAACGGAGATGGAGAGAGGATCACAGATGTAGAAGTGGATAGCCATCTGGGAACTAGCTACCATCGAACAGTATGGTTCACAATAAAACAGCAATAGAGGCAAGCCATACAAAGACAAAAAGTACTGGACTTTAGGAGGGCTGACTTTGCTAAATGGGTGAGGTCTCAAGGAATGCACTAGCAAATGGGCGGGAAGGAGGGTGGAAGAACAATGGGGAACAATAAAACTGCCATCACAGAGGTAACGAGCCTTGTGTGAAGCAAATAAACAAACAAAACGATGTAAGAAACCACTATGGTTCTCAAAGGAAGTGGCAGTGAAGCGTCAAGAGAAAAAGAAAGCATTCAGGAAGTACAAGGAATCGCAGAAGGAGCAAGACAGAGAACTGTATCAGTTAAAGCAAAGGAGGCTGGGAAGGCAGTCAGAACAGCAAAGGCCCAAACCGAGGAAAAGATAGCCAACTCGGTTAAGAAGGGGATAAAACCTTTATAGGTACATCAGGGAGTGAAGGAAGACCAAGGAGGGATAGTGAGGCTTAATAAAGGGAGGGAGGGTGGGCAGAGGGAGACTGTGAAAGGCAGAGATACTAAACAAATATTTTTGCTCAGTATTTACAAATGAAGAGAGGGAGGTACATAAAACAAACAGTAGAAACACTCTGGATACAGAAGTTGATACCAGCCCATTTACAGAAGAAAGGGTTCTGAAAGAACTCTTTAAAACTGAAGGTGGACAAAGCAATGGGGCCTGATGGGATTCATCCCAGAATTTAAAGAACTAAGGTAGAACTAGTGACACCACTGACTACCCTTTAAACAAATCATGGGAGGATGGGGTGGTACCCGAGGACTGGAGGAGGGCAGATGTGATTCCCTCTGCAAAGTGGGAGCAAGGCAGAAGCAGAAAACTACAGACCTGTTAGTTTAACCTCAGTGATAGGGAAAATGATGGAATCACTTCTGAAGGAAAGAATTGTCGAGTATCTAGAGGCCAGAGGGGCACAGGACCCTAGGCAGCATGGATTCACAGCGGGAAGGTCTGCCAGACGAATCTGATAGATTTCTTTGACTGGGTGACCAAAGTAGTAGATCAGGGAGGGGCTGTGGACATGGTCTACCTAGACTTTAGCAAGGCATTTGACACAGTCCCACACAAAAGATTAATATACAAGTTAGCCAGCCTGGGAGTCGGTCCCTAGATGACAGCCTGGCAAAGAATTGGCTGGAGAATAGGACACAGAGAGTAATAGTAAATGGAGTCCACTCTGAAGAAAGGAGGGTTACTAGGGGTACCACAGGGTTCAGTATTAGGATCGGTCCTCTTCAATGTCTTTATAAGTACATTGCAGAAGGACTGGAAGGAAAAGTATGTCTCTTTGCAGATGACACAAAGATCTGCAACAGAGTTGATGCACAGGATGGGGTGGAAAGGATGAGAAGGGACTTGGCAAGGTTAGAGGAATGGTCAAATGTATGGCAGCTTAGATTCAATGCTAAGAAGTGCAAGGTAATGCACCTGGGAAACAAAAACCCAGGGGAAGAGTACACAATGGGGGTGAGATACTAACAACAACAAAAATGGAAAGGACCTGGGGGTGGTCATATCAGATGACCTAAAGGTGGGCAAGCAATGTGAGAGGGCAGCAAGGAGGGCTGGGGGGATACTGGGATGCATAGGGAGAGGCATCACCAGTAGAAAACAGGAAGTTATTATCCTCTGTACAGACAGCTGGTGAGACCCCATCTGGAGTACTGTGTGCAGTTCTGGAGACCCAATCTCTGCAAAGACATAGACAGGATGGAAGCTGTCCAGAGGAGGGAACAACTAAAATGGTGCAGGGTCTGCACCGAAGACATATGAAGAGAGATGAAAGGAGCTTAATATGTATAGCCTCGAGGAAAGGAGGAGAGGAGGGACATGATAGAAACGCTCAAGTACCTCAAGGAATCAACAAAGTCCAAGAGGGTAGCATCTTTCAAAAAAGAGGTGTGCAAGAACAAGAGGGCACAATTTGAAGATAGAGGGGGTGGCTCAGAGGTAATTTAAGGAAGTATTTTTTCACAAAGAGGGTTGTGGATGGCATGGAACGCCTTCCGGAGGAGGTTGTGGAGTCAAAATCAGTGGTGGAATTCAAGCATGCATGGGACAGTCATAAGGCGATTCTAGGGGTTGGGGGTAGGAAGAATAGGCTGCTGGTTAACTAGGATCTGCAGCTTATCCAGCAGGTAGGGAAATGGGCAGACTGGGTGGGCCAAGTGGTCCTTATCTGCCGTCAAATTCTATGTTTCTATGTTTCTATATGTATGTATTTGCCTCACAACAGTAGCCTGTATTTGTACGTATATGCATTCCTTCCCTAAGTACACCCTCTCTACCCCCCTAGCCCCTCATTCGCAACTGGAAACAAGTCTCAGAGCTCTGCTTGCCCACCTGGTTAAATATGTTATAAATAAATAAATACATAATAAATATCTAAATAAATAAGTACATACATAAAATTAAGCTATAGATATATTCCTAGAATACTAGTTTTATTAAAAGACCATGTTAAATAAAAATAGTTTTGTTTTTCATTTTGCTACTATTTGTGGTCAAAGCTGCTATAGAATTCTTCAAACATGCTTTCCTGTGTTATAGCCTTTTTCATCATGTTTTCTGATATGTTCTGGACACACCACGGTCACGTGGTTCATCCATGTATGACCACTGTTTGTCTATGGCCATAAAAGCCTGGAATAGCAGCCAAACTTCGGTATTTATTTGCACATCAGAATTTAAACTTTGACACTGTAAATGAACATAAATAATCACAACAATAACATGTTTTGAAATGTATGAAGAAAACAAGGTTTACATATGGAAATTAAGTACTGGAGCATACAGAATTAATAGGCGAACATACCACATCTTAAAAAAAGTTGTATTTTATTGTGGTTAAAGTAGAAATTAGACTATTCTGTCACTTATGAATGAGGAGAGACTCCATTAAAAATAGAAACAACAGCCGTAATGTGAAGGTAAATGAATGCTATTTCAGAAAAGAGTATGTTATAATATGTATTCAAAACAGAATGTTAAAGTTGTTAAAAAAAGAATTACATCACATAAGCAGTGTAGAAATTTGTTTTATAATGCAGTAAAATTCTGAAATAAACAACCATAGAAACCATGTATGACCATGGTCAATTTGAATAATTCTCAAACTATATTGACATTGGTTATCCATGGTCTGCTCCTGAGCCATGCACTATCGTGGTTGTTTATAGGTAACCATGGTGCTGCGTGAACTGCACTCACTGACAGTCAGGTGGAGGATCCTCTTCAAGGTGGGTTTGCTCACCTTTAAGGCCCTACATGGCCTGGGCCCTGGTTACCTGCTGCCTCTGTCCACTCCCTCCATTCCTTCCCTAGGGGCCTCCTTGTGATTCTTAGGATGAGGTTAAAAACAGCTGGTGATATAGCTTTTAGTGTCACCAGCCCCATCCTGAGGCATTCGCTACCTCCAGCTGTAAGAGAGGTCCCCTCAGTAGAGGTATTCAAGGTCTGCTCCAAGGCCTTCTTGTTCAACCAAGCTTTTCCAGACCCTGTTGTTTAATTATTGCCTAAGTAGTGACATACTGAATAGCAGCTTTTGTCCCAGGCCACCTACTTATTTAAGTATTTTTGATTTTACTTACTAAAGCTGTCTATTTAACACTGTTATATTGATTGATATGTTGTTTTATTTATTCTTTGATTGTGCTTTTTTGTACAGCACCCAAAGCCCCTGGGACTGGGTGCCTTAAAATAAAATTTACTTTGCCTTGCCATGGTTAAAATCAATTGCAAACTATGAATGAATATGTGCACTGACTATGTATAACCTTGGTTTAACCATGAACAGCCATGCTACTGTACAGAAACCAGTGACATACTTATTTATTTATGTGTTTATTTTTTTATTTAGTTACTTTTCTTTTTTGAAATTTAATAAACTCTATTAAGAAACAATCCAACAGTCACATAACAATAAACAAGTTTACAATTCCAACAGTTAGTAAACCCCCACCTCTCCCCACCCAATCCCACCCTGGCAGAGTGACCCCAAAGAAACTACCCACCAAAGATAAATATGAGAGGAACAAAAGATAAAAACAAATACTGAAAATTTACCAGAAACCAGTCCCAAAAATATCTTGCTAGCAGTAAACAGACATAGTAAGTTAAACTGTATATACAGTGTATAACCTGCCCCAACACTTCTCAAAGAGAGGGAGTTTGTTCCAGAGACTCGCAATCATACATTCAACTTGAAAATTGAAGAGTAGCTCCTGCAACTATTCTCAGTAAGATATGAAGACCTGGTCCAGCCAATGTCATAATACCACCTTCTTAACCTATAGGGAGATTGAAGCCATGCAAAACTTTCTCTCCATAACCAAAATCCATGTATAATCATCAATTATGCAGATCTTGTTCCCTGAATCTGCTGAGATTGTTGCTGTGAGGGATTTTGCCATCTGAGTTTCGCTGTTTGGTAGGCATACCAGTGAAAAGACCAGCTATACCTAATAGAGTATCCGCTTTGGCTTCAATAATTTGCCACAGAGGACCCACTTTGGGGCAGTCCAGAAGATGTGCATAAGGGTGCCACTCACCTGCCCACATCTAAAATAAAGAGAATACTTTAATCTGTCCATTTTAACTAGTCTTGAGGGCATAAAATACAAATTGCTCAAAATGTTAAATTAAGTAAGTCAGAGTTTGTCTTGAGAAATATACATGTACAAATCGCTTCAGATTTTCTGCCATTTGGAGGTGCCTAGTTGGAACTGTGTATGACCCATCCAAGTTTGGGAATATGTGGAAAAATAGGAAGGACTACAACAGTATGCAGTTTAGATGTCAGATCCTGAATAGTGTGCAGGAATTCATACTTATCCACCTCTCAGTAACCCTGCCCAAACCAGTGTATCAGGGTATGTCATGACTGATATAATTTAAAAATAGCAGTATTACCCATGCTATACCATGTCAAAAGGTCTTGGGGTTAACAAAGAAAGCCTTCATGGAGCAGATCACACTCTCTGATGGCAGCAAATGCTGGCAGCCAAGCTTCAGTCAAAAATTTACCCCCAATCCTAAAATCAGGATTTCATATAAGAGGCTGTGATATAACCTGGTGGTGACAATTATACTTAAACAAGGAGCATAGTTATGAATAAACTTTAACTGAGGTAGCAATATCCATGTCTCTCAGACACCCGGGGATTTCCTTCAGGGAAATAAAAAACAAAGAGGAAACCAAAAGTCCTGCCTTACCAATCAGTTCCAATTCAAGCTGCAACCAGATAGGGACATAAACTCCATCTTGGCTGTGATGGGGCGGTTAAGCCACTTTAACATTTTACTCTCATGACTGGTGAGATAGGAAGTTGTGAAATATGGGAGTTGAAGTCCACCGCAGTGTCTGGGAGCAGCCAGTTTAAGGTAAAATCTGCATGGAGTTTTGCCAGACCAAATAAAATCCAAGAGTTTACAGAGAAAACATCAAAACCACAATATAGAGAGATACAAATTAAGCATATTGAGGGGGTAAAATACCCTAGGAAGAACATTAATTTTAATTATGTTAATTCTCCTCATAAAGACAAAGGCAAAGTCTTTCATCTTTCAAGATTGTGTTGTAATATACCAATCAAATTGTCCAGGTTGAGTTTCGGCATCAGGGAAATACTTTTCGTAAGAGAAATGCCAAAGTACTTAATATACTTAGAAATCCACTTTAACCCCAGGGAAACAATGTCCGCTTTGTTTACTGTTAGTGTAAGTGGGAGAACCTCAGACTTATCTAAATTGAGTTTGTAACTGGAAAATCACCCAGACTCATTAATGACCCCAACAACAGATGGGATAGATACTTGGGGATAGGTAATATGCAATAGAATATCATCTGCATAAACCAGAAGTTGGAGATTCTTAGAACAACTTCTACCCCAGATGAACTTCAGTTAGACTTGAGCTTCATAAGTAAGGGTTCCAAATCTAAATTAAATAACAGGGGAGAAAGAGGACAACCCTGTTGAGTGCCCAAATATAAAGCAAAAGTGGAAGAAAATATTCCATTGCAATAAATATGTTCACTTGGACAGAAATATATACCCTTAACCAATGGATGAACATGAAGGGGAAAACAAAATCTTCTAAGGTGAGGAACAAAAAATCCCAGTTGTCCCTGTCAAAATTTTTCTCTGGATCCAGGGAAACCAGCACCATAGGAGTTACTGAATCCCTGGATGCAGAGAAAATGTGTCCAAGCTTGTGAAGATGATCCATTGATGAGTGGGTAAATATAAAACCCACTTGTTCTTAGCTAATGAGGCCAGACCAGACTGCCATGATCCTAGAGGCCAGGATTTCTGTGAGGATCTTAATATTTTAATTTAGCAATGATGCAGGCCTATAACTGGAAATGTTAGTAGGTGGTTTACTTGGTTTAAGAAGTAGGACTATCATGGCCTCCAGTATAGATGGGTCTGAGGTACCAAATTCCAACAAATACCAACCAAAAATGATGTAGTAAAGGCACTAACTCCCTGGCAAACAGTCTGTAAAAACTGGAAGTGAAGCCATTGGGTCCAGGTGCCTTATCCAGAGCGAGGCTATCGATGGCTGCAGTAATCTCTGATAGGCCAAAGGCTGGATTAAGGAGTCCTATTGAGCAACAGACAATTTGGGAAGGGGAGTACTAGCTAGATACTCCAACACACTACAGGATGTGGGGGGATTCAGCATAGGTCCAAAAAGGTTCTTGTAATTGGACTCAAACTCTTGCACAATATCCCTGGGTGAAGTTTTAATTGCACCATCCATGGATTCAATTGAGGAGATCAGGTGAGATGCTTCCTGCCACTGAAGTCGGAGATCCAACAAGCGACTCGCCTTCTCTACTTGATCAGTATATTTGGATTGAGTCTTAAGGATGGTGTACTCTGCTTTCTCCTGGAGGAGTTCAGTGTACCTATCCCGGAGAAGTAGCAACTCCTTGTGGACCTCCTCAGGTGATTGGGGGGGGGAACAAAGAATACTCTAAGTTAGTGATACAGGTCAACAAAGTAGAGGTATCCTTAATGTGGGACTGCTTCATCTTAGATGCTAATCTAATAAATTTCTCCTGAGGAAACATTTAAGAGCACACCACTCTAAATCTCCTCTTTCAATGGAAGCAGCATTCTGGGATCTAAAAACTGATATCCACTCCCTAATTCGATCCATGATGTATTTGTCCTTGAGGAGTTGATTATTCAGGTTCTAGGAGGAGTCCCACTGGATGCTGTGGGTCAAGGAGAAACTCAGCCACACTAAGGAATGGTCCGACGGGATGCTCAGGGCAATTACACTGTCCAGCACTCCAGACATACTTGTTTGGGTGATCAAAATATATTCAATCTGGGAATAGGATCCATGAACAGCTGAGTAAAAAGTATGTTTCTTGTCTTGGGGGTGTAACACCCTCCAAGGATCACATAAACCTAAAAATTCAAACATATCCCGGAGGGAGCACTGGGCAGGGGACAAACCAACTGAGGTCCTGCTAGTCCAATCCAAGTCTTGGGTGAATGAGACATTCCAATTGCTACTAACAACCAGAAGGAGCTGTAGATAGGGAGCCAACAGGGAGACCAATTCCATAAAAAAGATGGGATCTTCAGAATTGGGGCCATAAGTGCCAACCTGCCAGGGCGGAGGTTGGATTGCTGCTTGCGATGCTGGCGACCAGGTTCAGGAACGGACCTGGGTTGTCAGAGGGCCAGCCAGGGAGAGAAGAATTGAGCATCCCTAGGACTGCTCTCCTTCTCTGGGAGGGATGGAGGGGGTTGAGTATCCAGTGACATAGTGGCACCCAGCAGAGGCTGGGTTCACTGCGCCACACCGGTGCCTGCAAGTCTTCAGGGATGGGGGGGACGCTGGTCATCATTTCACATCCCCACCCCTGCTTACAGGGAACAAAAATTCTGTGCTGGGTCATCTCCATGGTGTCCTTCCCCCGTGGCCTCAATCAGCCTCCAGTACCAGCTCTTCTGACCAGTACCAGTAGTGCGGCACTGGAAGGGGACCAGTGTCACAACCCCACCCCCTGGGAGATAAGCCAGGAGTTACTGGGAGAGCACGGTCATCACTGGAGGTAGAGGCAGGTGGGGGCCATGACCAAGGGCTGAAACCAATGACATGCAAAAAGTATAGTAAATTTAAAAAAAAAAAAGAATTGGTGCCATTAACACAAACCAGAACAATATTTACATGCTTAAGCTCCCCTCTAACAAAGAAGTATCTTCCTTGGGGGTCTGAGAGACATTGGGTACACTGAAAATTAAGGCTTTTACTTAATAAAATAGCCACTCCCCTACTAGCGGTGTTGTTCCCCGCAGCAAGAATCTGACCCACAAACTACCTACACATTAAGTTACCTTCAGAAGTAAGGAGGTGTGCTTCCTGCAAAAAAAGTGACATGACATTGCAAATGCATCAAGTGTTTAAGTATCTGATAATGTCTGACTTGAAACCAGGCCCCTTCTACATCCCAGGAGACATAATACAAAGAACTAGCCATTATGAAAACATATTATCCAAAAATAGCATAAAACTGAGGACAACCTGTAAAACTGAGATATACCCACAAGGGTAATTTCCACCACCCTCGACCTCATCCCCCGGACCATCCTACAACATAAAAAAAAAACACTGACAACAGCAAATATTGAAAACAAAATGCTGAAGTTGGAAATGCCAAGCTGGTAAATATATGTAGACTACTAGGACAAAACCTGATGCGAAGCAGAAATTCAAAGCAGGGTAGTATTAGAATATAACACCCAGGCATTAAAACCAGCCCCATAGTAAATGCATGGAATTGCTCCAGGTCCAATGAAACAAAGCTGCAATATGTCCCAATTTAATTAAAGAAACAGTCCAACCAGAGAACCAGACTAATACATCCAATTAATGGGGATGCCTGGGTCAGGATGCAACAAGCAAGTTTGTGCAATGCAGAAATTGGATCAGTTTGGCATCCTGAATCGAACACTGCACATCTGCCGAAATCCTGGTGAGCCAAAAAGAAAACCTTGCTGGGGCTCCATTAAATAGTATAGCCTATAAGCAATAAAATAGACTGCGTGTGCTGTACTATACTGTAACTTCTTGTAAGAAAATGAAAGAACCCCTACCTGGAGAAACCATTAGCATGCCCCCTAGAACAACCAAGCTGTGCCATCCTTGTTCAATCCAGAATGTAAGTTCAATTGAGGATTCTGAAACTTAAGTTGTGGAGCACTGAAAAGAAAAAAGGGGTACATCAACAGACCCCTAGGAGATCCTGCGAGCCCCAGGCAAAACCCAGTCTTCTCCTAAGGCAGTTAACAACTGATATACAGTGCCAATATTTAACAAAAAAAGGAGATGGCTAAAAGAAACTGGAGCATAGATATTAAGGTTCCAGAGATGTAACGAGAGCAATGCAAAAGTAAAGTTTGGTGCAGGATCCTAAACAGAACCAATGCTGCACTCATCCACCTCCAGAAAAAGAACTGTAGAACCAGCTAAACCAAGCACCTCTGCAGTACTCCGTAGGTTTATCAGTCTGTAAAAAGATCCAGAAACAGTGATTTTAGGTCTTTAGAAGCTTGATCCGCCATGTGGTGGGTGTGCCAAGAACCTTGATACAGGACCTGCAACCTAGCCAGGTAGGTGACATGGAATTTAATACTGGCAGCTATGAGCTTGGTAACAGCTGGATTAAAAGTCACCTGTTTTGCTCGGACTGAAGCTGGGAGATCCTGGGCTATCCTTAATTTAGAGCCCTCCCATAGTGTCTCTCTGTGCTCTCATGCTTTGGCTAACACATGCTGCTTATAGAGGAAATTTAGTAAACGCAGGATTAATGGCTGGGGGGGAGCCTGCCGGGGGACGTAGTGATTAATGTGCCCTCTCAACAATGTATGATGTATTGTTGGGAGAAGGACCCGCTGTTTTGACCAGTAATTTCTGGACAAACAGAACTAGAGATGGTCCCTCTACATCTTTGGGGAGGCCAAAAATGACTATATTGATCTGGCAGCTTCTCCCCTCAAGGTCCTTGAGTTTATCCTCCATCTTAGTAAGTTTTTGCCATAGCATGGAATGTTCTGGATCTAGCCAGTGCCTCCATTGCTCCAGAGAGAATGCCCATGCCTCCACATCCCCAACTCCCCAACATCCCCAGCTCCCCCAAATCAGAGCGGAGAGACTTCATTTCTTGAGTGAGTTCATGCAGTAATTCTTTAAAGGGTTGAAACTCTTGTAAGAATCGCTCTTTCACGAGTGGGGCAGGAACCAGGTTTGTAGTATTAGAACATCCGGCAGTTGATCTTTGGGCCTAAGCCTTTTTTTGCAGTTTCATCAAGTGTCGACGGTGGAGTGTGCCTCAGGGCTTGTTGCTGCATATCTCCGTCCATGGTGGCCCACCAGAAAACAGAAGGCAGCAGAATTAGATGCAGCACAACCACAGATGTGACGCTACAATAAATGAGAAGGCAGAGGAAAGCTTATTTTGGAAAAAACTGCCAAAAATCCAGGAAGGAGCGGGAGAAGAGGTAGAGAGTTGCTACTCTGAGTGAGGCATCAAATGACTCCCTAGTTATTTTCTTAACTGGGTAAGCATGCTAGACAGAGAATTGCCTATTTTTAGGAACTATCTGGGAGGTTTGCAAAGAACTAAGCAAGGTAACAAGCATACGTAGTACAGAAATTGCACAGACTTGCAACATGGTGATCAGTAGTAGGTTGGTAGCAGTCCAAAGACATAGACATCAGAACAACGTCCAGCAAAAGTAAGAGTGACCCTTGACAAGTAGGGGGAAGCTGGGAAAAGGGTGGTGTAGTGGTGCACAAGTGCAAGGCTGTGGAAAACAATAGGTGACTCTTCAGATCCCTCTTGAAGAGGTACTGGGTGGGGGCAGAGTAGACAGATATGGGGTGTAAGTATCAGATCCAAGGGGGGAAAGTAGAAAAGACCTGGTTACCCATTAACATTGAGATCTTTGGTACAATGAGTAGGAGTTCATCATTGCACCTCAAGGAGTAGCTCTGATGTCAGTGCTTGAAAAGACTGGTGATCAAGGGTGGCATGGTTGTCTGGATGGACTTATCTATAAAGCAACCAATTGCCAACAGCCAACTACTAGATGCAGAAAGACAGCCAAGGTTTCCACATAGGTCACAGTAGTGTGTGAATCTGTTTGCAGATAGGACAAAGAAACAAACATTGTTATAAGTCACATCCCATCTGGACAGCAGTGTCTTGGATAAACACATTAAGTCATTGGCATCATAGTTTAGGTAGGGAAGATAGGCACCTCTGGCACTGACATACACCTGAAGTCCAGTGATGTCCCACATTTAGGCTAGACCATAATCATACTCCATTCCATTCTGAAGATTGAAGAATTGGTGCAACATAATGCAATCCACCAGGAAATGTGGAGCAAAGCAGGATAACACAGACTGCCTCCAAGGGACTTTAGTGATGGTTGTCCTCAGCACACCAGGTTGATCCTTTAAGCAATGACATGCAGTGACAGTGACATGCCTAAGCAGTGTGTGTCACAGCTTGGATGTGAGTGCCATATGCATGCCAATGTACAGAACTGTACTTGCCCTTTTTGTAAGAATCCCTCTAGTCAAAGGGTGGGTTGTCTGTGTATACACTCTGCCACTCAAGCCCAAGGTAAACCAAAGTTTGAGGTATGAGTTCAAGTCCCTATGTGTGTCTGATATTATGCAGCACTGCAGGACAGTAGCTAACATTGTTAATTGTTAAGTCAGGTGTATCAAGAAAAAGGTCACTACTAGGACTTGGGAATTATTCTACAATTGCATGAGGCCTTAGTCAGGCCTCATGGAGCACTGTGTCGAGTTCTAGTCAATGCAGTATGTCAAACAGTACCAGATCTCAACCTATAATCTTGAATATAATATTCACAAACTTTTTATCTTCAACGTTTCTTAACAGGCATACTCTATAACACCTAAACTTGTCAAGGATGAATTTAATTCTGCACTTGAAATGTGCACAGAACTATTATTGCTCAGAGTTTTTATGGGTCAGAAATAAACATGCACCATGGAAATAATGAAGATTCAAGGAAGACACCTACTCTGGATTGTCATCACCAAATAAAATCTTCAGGCTAAATGAAAAGCCTGGGAAAAGTACATAAAGATGCCAAATAGACTAGAGGGCCTACATTACAGATGAATAAACAATTTAAAGAAAACAAATGCTGAGGTAACCAACTATGTACACAACTAAATTAGAGTATCATGAGACTACAAACAATCCAAGGACACTCCTGTGAGACAGTGACAGATTGCTAAATGATACTGCAGTCTTTAGTGTACAACAGATAATAAACCAAAATGAAACCATAACAGGCAAAAGAAGGGAAACCTGGGTAGGGTTGGAAAGACTGAATGGGACAGCAGGCCTTTTTCTGTCATTAAGTTCTGTGTTTCTGTATTTCTATGACATTATCGATGCCTTCAAGTACCTGAAGGGTATAAACAACTGGGTACACAGACAGCAACTGTTTCAGATTAGCAAGGAGTCAAACATAATGGGTCACAACAATCGGTGACTGGGGGCAAAATTTAAGAAGGATGTGAGGTTAATACTTCTTCAGGGAGGTGCTGATAGAAACATGGAACCATATGCCAGGGGAACTGGTCAAACTTAACATGGTGCCAATCTTTAAAAGGAGTTGGGATAGATACACTGGACTGGGTTGATAGGAGGAGTGGTTGGAGCAAATGGAGAAGGAGGCTAGTTCGAGAGTAACTATGTGACAGTTGAGCCACCAAAGACCTAACCAGTACTAGACTGGTGAGGGCCTTAGTCGGAACCGGTAAGGTTGGATGGGCCATGAGCCTTTTTATGTCCATAAATATCTACATATCTATTTATATAATTTTTGGTAACAGTAAAATGTGTTCCAATCACACCCTCTATTTTTTCCTTGTTTTCCATTACTGAACATGCACCAGCTTTAAACTCTAGGGGAAAGACTTTCAAACATGGAAGGTGCTGATGCATTGGCTGTGTCAATTTCTGACAAACTGTATCAAAACATTGAGGAATGGATTTTCAAAGCATGGCGCAGGGTTTGTGACAATCCATGTGCCCTGGCACTTAGGTTCTGGCAGTGCGTCAAACCCATTTGCTGGAACTGCACCCGATTTTACAATCTTGAGTGCAATTGCAACAGTTTCCACTATTTACAACAGCTTGCACCACATATCTGGTGCAAGTTCCATAAAAAAGGTCCTCGGGATTTCCGCAAGCTAGACCACAAAAAGTTGGTCTAGGTTGCGGCAATTGCCGCACAGCATAGAAAATTCTGATTGCCTGTGGGTGAATGCTGCAATCTCCGTGTGCCATATACATGACTCACCCAGGGCTTGTGACATTCACAAGCATTAAACAATTCTGCCCTGAATCTCTTTATTTAAAGAGTCCAAAGTTTTACAACAGTTTCAGTGCTTTGTGGCAGGTCGCATCAAACAAGTACAAAGTTCGTAGAAATGTGCCATCCAGATCTTTCACAATCCAACTCTAAGAATTTAAAAGTGGCACTTAAAAACTAGCACAAAAGGAAATTTTAAGAGGCAGTATAGCACAGTGGTCTAACATTCTGAGCTGCAAAGCTGGTGACATCCAGCTGACCAGACCTGGGTTTGAATCCCACAGTTTCCACTTGCATACTGTGTGACCCTGGGCAAGTCACTTAACCTCCTTGTGCTCCCAGGTCGCTCCTGTAAAAAAGCTTTCAGCTTAGTGTGCTATACCTGGTTAAACAACTAAAAAAAAATTATTTATTTACAGTATGTATGTATTTATCTATTGGATTTTGGTAACCGGGTAGGCTCAATGAAGCAAAGAGTCCCTTTTTCAGGAGCAAAACAGAATTAATACATAGCATAGATCAAAAATGCAGAGATAAACAATTGTTTCAAGAGAATTACATAAGAAATGTACTGACAAGGACATTCAAAAGTACAGTACGGTACTTGTCATTATTTACAAGTTGGTCATTCTATACAGAGGTAATAAAGTGCAAGACATGTCAGGTATTGTATTAACGAAAGGGTCTGTTGCAACAGACTCAGTGGTAGCAGGTATATTGATTGCACACAAGAGAATGCCCCTTGAGAGATTTTTTAAAAGTCATTAACAAAGTCCAATATGGTATTTTAACTGGAAGACTCTTGCACACGTGGGAAGCAACAAATACAAACGTTTTTCACCAGGAACAGATCAGGTCCATGGGACAGCCAATAGAAACATAGAAACATAGATTTTGACGGCAGATAAGGACCGCTTGGCCCACCCAGTCTGCCCATTTCCCTACCTAATGGATAAGCTGCAGATCCTAGTTAACCAGCAGCCTACTTCTTCCTACCCCAACCCCCTAGAATTGCCTTATGACTGTCCCATGCATGCTTGAATTCCACCACTGTTTTTGACTCCACAACCTCCTCCGGAAGGCCATTCCATGCATCCACAACCTCTTTGAGAAAAAATACTTAAGTTACCTCTGAGCTGCCCCACTTCTTATCTTCAAATTGTGCCCCTTGTTCTTGCACACCTCTTTTTGAAAGATGCTACCTCTTGGACTTTGTTGATTCCCTTGAGGTACTTGAAAGTTTCTATCATGTCCCCTCCTCCTTTCCTCGAGGCTATACATATTTAGCTCCAAGTCTCTTCATATGTCTTCTGGTGCAGACTCTGCACCATTTTAGCTGCCCTCCTCTGGACAGCTTCCATCCTGTCAGTGTCTTTATGAGACTGGGTCTCCAGAACTGCTCTGCAGTACTCCAGATGGGGTCTCACCAACTGTCTGTACAGAGGATAATAACTTCCTGTTTTCTACTGGTGATGCCTCTCCTATGCATCCCAGTATCCCCCAGCCCTCCTTGCTGCCCTCTCACATTGCTTGCCCACCTTTAGGTCATCTGATATGACCACCCCCAGGTCCCTTTCCATTTTTGTTGTTGTTAGAATCTCACCCCCCATTGTGTACTCTTCCCCTGGGTTTTTGTTTCCCAGGTGCATTACCTTGCACTTCTTAGTATTGAATCTAAGCTGCCATACATTTGACCATTCCTCTAACCTTGCCAAGTCCCTTTTCATCCCTTCCACCCCATCTTGTGCATCAACTCTGTTGCAGATCTTTGTGTCATCTGCAAAGAGACATACTTTTCCTTCCAGTCCCTCTGCAATGTCGCTTATAAAGACATTGAAGAGGACTGGTCCAATACTGAACCTCAAGGTACCTCACTAGTAACCCCAATTTCTTCAGAGTGGGCTCCATTTACTATTACTCTCTGTGTCCTATTCTCCAGCCAATTCTTTACCCAGGCTGTCATCTTGGGACCCACTCCCAGGCTGGCTAACTTGTATATTAATCTTTTGTGTGGGACTGTGTCAAATGCCTTGCTAAAGTCTAGGTAGGCCATGTCCACAGCCCTCCTGATCTACCACTTTGGTCACCCAGTCAAAGAAATCTATCAGATTTGTCTGGCATGACCTTCCCGCTGTGAATCCATGCTGTCTTGGGTCCTGTGCCCCTCTGGCCTCTACATACTCAACAATTCTTTCCTTCAGAAGTGATTCCATCATTTTCCCTACCACTGAGGTTAAACTAACAGGTCTGTAGTTTCCTGCTTCTGCCTTGCTCCCACTTTTGTGAAGGGGAATCACATCTGCCATCCTCCAGTCCTCGGGTACACCCCATCCTCCCATGATTTGTTAAAGAGGGTAGTTAGTGGTGTCACTAGTTCTACCCTTAGTTCTTTAGAATTCTGGGATAAATCCATCAGGCCCCATTGCTTTGTCCACCTTCAGTTTTAAGAGTTCTTTCAGAACCCTTCTTCTGTAAATGGGCTGGTATCAACTTCTGTATCCAGAGTGTTTCTGCTGTTTGTTTTAGGTACCCCTTCCTTTGTAAATACTGAGCAAAAATATTTGTTTAGTATCTCTGCCTTTTCACAGTCACCCTCTGCCCACCCTCCCTCCCCTTTATTAAGCCTCACTAACCCTCCTCTTCATTTTCCTTCGCTCCATGATGTACCTATAAAAGGTTTTATCCCCCTTCTTAACTGAGTTGGCTATCTTTTCCTTGGTTTGGGCCTTTGCTGTTTTGACTGCCTTCCCAGCATCCTTTTGCTTTAACTGATACAGTTCTCTGTCCTGCTCCTTCTGTGATTCCTTGTACTTCCTGAATGCTTTCTTTTTCTCTTGAACCTTAACTGCCACTTCCTTTGAGAACCAGGGTGGTTTTTACATCATTTTGTTTTGTTTATTTGCTTCACACAAAGGCTCGTTACCTCTGTGATGGCAGTTTTTATTATTCCCCATTGTTCTTCCACCCCTCCTTCCTGCCTGTTTGCTAGTGCATTCCTTAGGCACTCACCCATTTTGGCAAAGTCAGCCCTCCTAAAGTCCAGTACTTTTGCCTTTGTATGGCTTGACTCTATTGCTGTGTTTATTGTGAACCATACTGTTTGATGGTCGCTAGTTCCCAGATGGCTACCCACTTCTGCATCTGTGATCCTCTCTTCATCTCCATTAGAGAGAACCAGGTCTAAGATTGCTCCCTCTTGAGTGGGCTCCAATACTAGTTGTCTAACCCATGCCCCCTGTAGGGCATCTAGAATAACCCCACTCTTTGAAGTGGCTGCTGCAACTGCACTCCAGTTAACATCTGGCATATTCAGATCACCCATCAGCAATATCTCCCCTTTTTCTGCCATTCTAAGTATTCTTTCTATCATTTCCTTGTCCATTTCCTCCCCCTGAGAAGGGGGTCTGTATACAACCCCTGTGCGGATTGTCGTGCCATTGCTGGTCTCCAAATTTACCCACAGAGCTTCTTCTCCTCCCTATTTTCCCTTTTGTTCTGTTGCTTTGATTCCTTCCCTTATGTAAAGAGCTACTCCTCCTCCTCTTTTACTCTCCCTGTCCCTCCTGTAGATAGTGTATCCTGGTATGTTTACGTCCCAGTCATGGTTTTGTGTGTACCATGTTTCTGTGACTGCCATGATATCCAGATGTTCCTCCTCCATCAAGACCACTAATTCAGAAAGCTTGTTACTCAGACTACGAGCATTGGTACTCATCGCTCTCCATTTTTTGATGGCTTTACCTTCTTTTGCAGCATCCCCCACTGACCTTTCTACATCAGTCTTTTTCTCATTTAGTACCCTGTTTTGTAGGGAGAGGCTGGGATATTTCTGCTGCTTATTAGTGCCTCCCCCCTTGACTAGTTTAAAAGCTTGCCAATGAAGCATTTAAATCGATTGCTCAAAAGACTTGTTCCCTTCCTGGACAGATGCAGACCATCTTTCCAGTATAGGCTGGTGTCCCTCCAGGTGGATCCCCAGTCCCCAATAAAGCCAAACCCCTGTGCTCCACACCATTTTTCCAACCATTCATTAAACTGCATCGTGCAAAGTACCCTCGCCTCACCCATGCCATTGACAGGCAGCACCTCAGAGAAGGATATTGTGTGTGCTACTTGTCGTAGGCCTCTCTCCAATTCCACAAAGTCCTTCTGCACTACTCTAATCTCATGATGAGCCAAGTCATTTGTCCCTAGGTGGACAATGGCGTCCAGCTCAGACTCCCGTGCAGCTGTTCTTGTGATCCCGAGGATGCGCTTCTTGTCTCTCCAAGCCATGACACCAGGCAGGCACCTTACTTTCAGTTTTCCCTGCACTCCCCAGTTCTATCCCCCTAATAATTGAGTCCCCCACCAGGAGCTGCTTACTTTCCTTGTGGTGTCCTCTGCCTCCTTCCTGTGGGCCTCCCTTGTGACAGTTGTCCTCAGCCTCCTTAGTCTCCTCTGCGGGTGCATCCATAGGGGAGCTATTCTCCCCCAGAATGGTGTATGGATTGTGGTGTGGAACAACTGACTGTGTGTGCCCTCTTCGTTGAAGTCTGGAGGTGCCTTCTCAAATGTTTCTATTAGAGGATGTTTTCAAGGTTTGGAGGAGGAGAGCTCAGTAATTTGTAGACCATACAGAGTAAGAGGAAGTCAAGCATTTTTTCCATGAATGGTCAGTTTAGCATAAAGAGTTGTAACAGCCCCTTTGACTCACCTTAGATGTTACAGGGCCCTTGGGTCCGCACTACACACTGCTCAAAGGGGGCTGGCCTGTGTTCACAAGTGGACAACAATGTACTGGAGTAGAATGGTACAGTGCCTCCACCTGGGGTAGTGATAAGGATACATGTGGGATAAATTCCAGGTTACCACCCCCCCCCAGTAAAATACAATAACTGCCCCACTGTTGCTTCCCCACACAGTAACCATGCAACCTTTAAAATAATTAAAAAATAACAACATATAGCACAAACCAATAGAAGTTTTATTAGAGGGAGAGGGAAATAAAGGGAGGAAATAGCACAACATTAATAAATGGCAAAAACAACAATACCTCACGCTGTCTCCCACATCTCCTACCTGTGGGTGCACCTGGCTTTTCCCCCAAATGGCCATCAGAAATAGTCAATAGGTTGTGGTGGGTACCTCACTGGAGTTGCTCCAAAAGGCAGGGATGCCGTGTGTATAAACAGTCTTGTAACTGGGGAAAGAATACTTTCATTGTGGCCCAATAACTTTTAAACAGATGCAAACTTTAACTTTTTTCTGCCTAGGCTTATCTTGTCACTAGCAGAGTCCAGCACGGGTCTTAACCCCCTTTCCTAAATAGCTAGCTAACTAAAGTAGAAGACTCCTCGGAGCCACAGCCCAGAGGTACTTACAGTCTGGTGACTGAGGGGGTTCAGTAGACAAATCATTTCAGATGGTACCATGCTGATATCAGGAGCCATTGGTGGTGCAGAAGAACAGCAGCTGGTCTTTACCTGTCAGGCCTTTCAAATCTTTGCTTCTGAGGCCTTTGTATGTGGTGTTTACCTGACAAGTCTCTTGATGTCTTCCTCTCCAGTGATCTCTTCAGTGGTCTTGGGGGCTGAGCAGGCTCGGACTCCCCAAAACTTTCTGCTTGGTACACAGCTGTAGAATGCACACCTGCACCGGGGCCCTGGCTGGAACTCTAGCCCCAGCACTCATATCTCTGTTTAGTAACCGTCAAGCAGGTTCACACACTAGTCCCTCTAAGGAGAACACAGTAGTTCAGTCTATATCGTCTGCTGCAAAATCTCTTTACTCTCTGTAGCAAAATCTTTTTCTCACTGCTGCAAAATTCTTTTTCTCTTTCTTACTGAAATCTCTGGCTCTGTGTAAAATCTCTTTATTCTCTGATGTGAATTTGCAATCTCTAGCATCAGGTAGCAAATTCCCAGATTGGCAGGCTGCCATTCAACAGTTGCAGATTCACAGTAGCAGGTTCAAATCTAGCTGGCGAACTCTAACAACAATTCAGCATTCCTTCCTGCTAGCACTCATTTCATCAGGTGCTCTGCCTCTTGTTCAGTCTCTGGGGTCAGCGAGGCCATTGGTCAGGTACAGCAGGCATTTGGGCTAGGTAGCCGACAACAGTTTCTCTCCATTTCCACTATCTAAAGAATCCCTCAAGAATCTCACCTTTTGATGCACTGCCAGTCCCTTTTATAGTTTTTCAAAGTCTCCACCTGACTGGCTGCATTGTTCCCATACTCACAGGCTTCCCTCTGATATTACCCAGAGGCCCTCTTGCCTCCCAGAAACTATGGGCCACCATATTTGTTTTCATTCATTTCCAATAATGCAGTCCCTTTATAGTTTATTATGTGCCCTTACATGGGCAGAAACCCCTTTTCCCCGTGGTAGAGGCCTTTTGCTGCTGATCCCCAGCTCTGATGCTTGACCTGGAGCTGGGGATAATCTCAAATAGGGGCTGATGTCCAACTACACTTTTGGAGCCGCAGCTCCTTTAACTTAACCCCTCCGTATCATCCACACATGCGTACACAATGCATGGTGGACATGTCTTTTGTTTACTTTTTTTTTTTGGTCCTCTTCCTTGCTGCTCCCCGAACCATCAGCACCCTCCTACCAGTGCCCAGAGGTTCAGAGCGGCCCAAAACCTCAGCCCCCTTTACTCCATGGAGCCATGGTGTCAGCAGCCACAGAAACCATGAGGGTGCCAGGCCCAAATCCACCCCTCCCCTGAGCAACTGATCAAAGCCCTCTGGTCCCAAGTCTGCAGCCACAGGACTGGAGGCAAAAGAAGTACACCCAGCTGGGCCACAACACCTAAGGTAAGCCCTATAGGGATGGGGGGGGCTTACAGAGTACTGAACAGTGATGCTCCTTACTGCTGACTCTAGCCACATAATGACATACCCGGTGATATAGTACCTCAAAGGGAATGTCCCCTCAGCCTTTTATTCTGTTTATTAGTGTGGTTTGTAGGAAAGGACAATGATTGTCACTCTTGCACCGTTCTAATTTCATCAGAATTTAAATGTAATTGAAGGTACTTAAGTCTGTTGTGAAAATCTGTTTGACTCCATTGCAAAGGTCATGATCCAGTTTCTCTAAGGCATTCTAGAATTTTATGATGTTTTAGTGCTAAAGCCTGCAGTAGTTATACTGTATTACTCAGTACTGTCGCTGTCGTTTGTAGTCCCTATGTTATTTTGTTATGCTGACCAT
The DNA here is from genome assembly GCA_016271365.2 of Neoceratodus forsteri. NCBI lineage: Eukaryota > Metazoa > Chordata > Ceratodontiformes > Ceratodontidae > Neoceratodus > Neoceratodus forsteri. The sequence continues at coordinate 289,015,914 of CM028130.1, forward strand.
GAAACTTTTCAAGGCATAGTAAGTGTATTGCTGTTTTCTGTAGTTTAAAGTGCATCTGAGTTAGAAAAAAATGCTTTTAGAGAACACTGGGATGTCTGAAGGCATTTAACGGAAACAAATGAGAGTACAACTTCTGCTGACTTGTGCAGGTGTGCATCATCAACTCCCATGATGCCTTGCATGTGTGGAATCATGATCTTTGCAATGGACATTAACAGATTTTCACACCATTGCAAAACAGAGTAAAGCAACCTCATTAATATTTACATTAGGATGAAATTGGAGGATGCAAGAGGGGGAATCATTGCTCATGCATACAGTCTACACAGGTATACACAAAATAGGTTAAGGGGACTTTCCCTTTAAGTTTACACGACTATGTTTCCATCAAAGAGGAGAGGACTGGAGCTCCATATAGGAGGACTAGCAATTGACAAACAAGTCGCATTGGTGATATAAACCCTAAGTTGGTAGAGTAAATCCAGTATCTGATTTATATTATTAGTCACTCTATATGTGTAAGTCTGTATTTTACAGAGTCCACAACCTCAAGTGGAACTCTAGAAGAAGTACTTATTTTCATTAACTCATTTCCATCAAGACCCAGTTTCCTAGTACCAAACAACACTGACATGGTTGTTTTAGAGATAAGAACTGATTTATTAGCCATAAAACAGGACTCAAGCTTCTGGAAGTCAACCATAAGATCCAACTAAATTTGGTCTAAATTAGAGTGACACCTGTAAAGTATCACATCTTGAGTGTAGAGTATTGCTTTTGCTCCTCCACAGTGATACAATATCTCAATAATAAATATGGAGAACAGAAAAGGGCCCAGGATTAGATTCCTAGGGTACTCCATCTGTGGTCACACACATTGGGGACAGACTAACCCCATATGACCAACTGGTTGTGACCATTCAAGTAGTTTTGAAACCATACACAGGAGAGACGGTCAAGGCCATACCTCCTTAACTTAGAAAAGAGGAGCTTGTGATTTACCAGGTCAAATGTCTAGGTTATGTCTATAAAAAGGGCACTAATCCATGATGAACTACCAAACATTAGCTTAGAACTCCTTGGAGTGGTTGGGAAATCTTTGGCTGTTTTTTTTTGTATGGCAAAAATGGGAATTGTAACCTTTTAGGCCTTCAAAATCTCAAACACTACTTGGGTAATTTTTTGTCTAATTTGCCAAATTGGGAGATACTTTAAATCAGATCAGAGTCTGTCTGACTGTCTAATAGTTCTAGTTGAAATTATAGAATCCTATTTCTGTTGAAATTTTAAGGAATTTGTGATTTTTGTAGCATTTAGCCCATGTGCAGTCCACTGAATGTTATCATTTTCCACTAACAATGAAAACATTCTACAGTTTGCATTGACGTCTGCTCTATATGTGAGAAAAAAAAACTGCAAGAAATAAATCTGTAGTTTGCATTAACCTTAGTAAATATTCTACAGTTTCCTTTGATGCACTGTCCCTTCTACATACAGGAAAAATGCAGTTGACAATAACTATAGTAAACATTCTACTGTTTACATCAGAACCCCCAGAGTTTGCCTATTGGCAGAATTTCACTGAATTTGTTAAAAATAGCATTGACAATTTTGGGAGTAGAATGGAAATTCTGTGGGAATTGCACATGCAGATATTGAAGTTATACACAACTCTGCAGTACTCAGACCCATAAAATTTGGGGAGGCAGTGGGGTCTGCTGGGGGGGCACTTTAATAAACATACTCTATAAGCAAAAAAGTATGACCGTTCTCTCCCTAGGCAGAGTTGCTGAGCTCATGTATGTGAAATGTGGTTTATCAAATAATATTCTGTGTTCTTCCCCTGTAAGTGATCCTGTTATCACCCAGCCCAAAGCAAGGCCACTTTGTGGCACCTTCCTATAATCAAAGGATGTGGTTGACATTGTGTGGTCATGCACAATATCAATGTGCAAACAAACAAGAGCCACACACTAAGAGAAGCCATGCAAATAAACAAAACTAGCAAACATAAAAATGTCCACAAAATGCCACATGTGGTGGCCTTTTTTTGTCACAACAAACAGAGAATGCACATACCCAGGTTTTAAGAATAACGTAGTCCACACCCAAACCCACTGTAGTGAATAGGCTAGTACTTCCTTAAATAAACACCACTTTAAATATGCTTACCATAGTAACTTCAAGGATTCAGCTTATGTATAACTTTTATTTCAATATTCTGAAAGGCAGCAACTCAAACAGAAGAACAGGAAACAAGGTCCAGGCATATACATCTGCATTTTTGTTTGCTAACATGGTCATGTATTTGTGATTTTTACTAAGCACAGGCTTATTACTAGTGCTGTGCGGAATTTTCAAATTCTGGCAGAATGAAATTCCACAGAATTTTCAAAATTCCACTGAATTTTGCCACAAATGGAATGGTGAAATTCTGCAGTAGAAAATAGTTGTGGAATGATTTTCCATGGAAAAAAATGCTGTTCTGCAGAATATTATTCGTCGGATCCCAATATTTTCCACAGAAATTGTTGCAGAATAATTTTCCATGGAAAAATTGCTTTTCTGTGGAATATTATTCAGTGGATCACAGTAGGCAGAATTCCGTTGAAGAATCAGCAAAATTCTGGTGGAAGTTCCACTGGCTAAATAGCCATTCTGCACTAATTCCTCTGGCAGAATTTCACATTCTGTACAGCACTACTTATTACTAATTCACTGACCGTCACACCTGTGACCACACGTGACTGATGCTTTGTCATCAGAAGTGATGTCTTCCTCAGAGTGACATTCACTAGTGAGCATGCCAGTTAAAAACATCCAATTTAAAGTGACAGTGCCTGAATTAAAGTGCTACATATGTAACGTGCATGCAAACAAGTGCACACCGAAAGAAAGTGCAGAAGTGCTCAGTACATAGCACAACCCACCAAAAACAACAATATATAATGAATACAAATATATGCAAAGTTAAAGAGCTTTTTAAATATTGATTACGCAATATCTAAATTGCTGGAATCACAGAAGTAAAAATCATGCATGGGCACATTGTCATTAAGATCATTTGGCACTACTGCTCCAAGGGTGGTAATCCAAAAGGCTTCATACTTTAGCAGTTCTTTACCCAGGTCACCACCTCTAATGTCTACTTTGATTTTCTCAATCTCTGTGAACTTTAATACAGCAAAAGACGCATGGCCAGCCTCTTTGAAATGTCTTGTCATAGCATAACTTTCATTGTTAGTACAAATAGCAGCTTTATATTCTGCAGTTTTTTGTCTTAATGCTCCTTTTGTCTGGCCCACATACAGTACTTCACAAGGGCAGGACAAAGTATAGATTACACCTTCTGTACTGTAATTAATTAAATGTCTGATCTGGTATCTTGTCCCACTCCTGGGATGTACAAAGGAAGTAGTGTTGGTAGTGTTTCCCAAGGGAACACAATTGTCCTTTATCTCTGGTGGTTAGAATTCCACACTTAAACTATGATTAAAAGATGAAGCATCTTTTTTTGCTGAATGGAAATCAGAGTGCTGGAAATTTTGAGAAAGTATTTTTTTTTATTATTTATTTATAGTCTTGGATTACAATACCTTTGAGCACAAACAACTCTTTTACAAAGGCTCTGCATCAAAAAAGGTGGGAAGGGGATACAAGCAAACAGGGGAGGCAAAAAATACATTGTTCCAAAATACAGAAAATTAATACAGTCAATCAGAGTAAGTAAACAGCTACAAATGTCAAAGAGACATGACTATAGGGTGAAACAAGGTGAAGCAGAGAAAGGAGGGTAAGCAATGAAACTGAAAAGTTGAAGGTGACAGCCAGAGGCCCTATCAAGCTAAAACATAGAGGTTAGGGGTTGGGAGAGGGTGGGGGGCAGGGAGTAGGCATGGGGGGGTGGAAGAGGCACCCAGAAGTCTTATCCAAAGTAGAGGTGTACGAAGTTGTTAAAATTTGCTCCGCGTAAAATTTTGTGGATTTCCACAAAGTTTTCTGCCCTGAGAAGTCCCACTTCGAAGCATTTTGGGTGGATTTGCGAGTTTTTTTTTTTTTGCAAGTAATTTTATTTTATTGAGAAAATAAGACAGAGTATGTGCACACACCAGGGATGAAGTACACGTAGGTTCCAACCATTGTACATCTTAAGTGCCTTAATACACAAATATATAAAGTAGTTTTTACATTTCACAAATTAAAAGAAAAAAATGAATAAAAAGAAAGGAACAACACCCTCTCCCCACCCCCCATAGCCCCCGGCAGCTATCCTAATACTGAATTCATCAAACCTAGCTGTTAAGCAACTAAACTGTAAGTTATACATATATTCAAGGCCCAGCAAATGGGGAGAGACATAACAGATTAGCAATAAGGTGGGGGCCTAGTAAAATAGTTCTTTAAAGAACAGGGTCCAGAATAACGGTAGGGCATCCCTTTTTTAAGAGTTATATTGTCTTTAAGGCTTTGAGAGAACCCACCCCAATGTCTTTGGAACCTGGCAGATGCATTAGCAAATGAGTAAGCTAGCCTTTCTGCATACAAGGCGTTTAGGAACTCCTCCCACCACTCTTGAAAAGAGGGGGTCCAAGTCTCCTGCCAATGGCGCAGGATAAGTAATTTAGTAACCAGTGACACCAATGCCATTTGGCACCTTTGAATAACAGAGGGGATATAATCATACCTTCCCAAGACACAGACCTCCAAACTAAAAAATGGCGTTAGGTTACTGTATAGCCTAATTTTTTGCTTAACCAGGTTCCATAACCTCGAAATTTTAGGACAGGCCCAAAACTTATGAAGGGTAGTTGCCATGGGGTCATTACAGTCCTTACAAACTGGTGAATATCGGTTGTTTAACCGATAAAGTTTTGCCGGGGGACAAATAGATATTATGTAACAACTTGAATTGAACATCTCTTAATCTGTCTTGCTTGACACACGAATAAGTATCGACCCAGATCCTCTCCCATGTTGTATCCGGCCAATCCAAAGACATGTTGATTTTCCAGTAAAGGGAGCTGGCGATTGGTTGAGTCTAATCTCTCAGAATATATTTATAAATTTTTGAGACAGCCCTACTAGATAAACTGATTGTACCCAGCTCATCACATATCAGGCCTGCTTGGTCAGAACAGGTTGTTTTGCCCACAAAGGACCTAATGCTGCTCCGAATTTGTGCCAGCCAATAAAGGGACTGGGGTTTAATCCCAAATTTTGTAGATAGGATAGAAAGTGGGAGTATAGAGCCTTCCGAATAGAAGTCCTTAATTCGAATCTTGAGGGAGGGCATAGGGTAAAATCTAGTAATTAGTTGGTTACCTACTAGGAAGTTAGGGTTTCTTAATAAAGGTTGAGATAGGTCATAAAACTGCCTAACTTTTAACCTTGAAAATAATTGGTTCATGGCTTTTATGTCCCAACCTAAGGGAGTAGTTCTGGCTATCTTAGGGACCTTAACCCACGAAACATACAAGAGAGATTCTAGATCCAGTCTAAGTTTCTTGGCAAAGGCCAGGTCCAGACTAAGACCAAGGTGGAGGGCTGCTGCCTCACTACCATAATGTTGCTCTGGAAGGAACCGCAAAATAATAAGTAAAAAAATCAGGTAGTTGGAGACCCCCTAATTTTCGTTGTCAACATAGCTTTAGGTAAGCCCTACGTGGAGGTTTACCTCTCCAGACAAAATCTGTGCAATATTTATAGAGGGGATTAAAGTAAGATTTGGGGAGAAATATGTTGAGATTCGAAAGAGGGTAAAAAATTTTTGGCAAGATCACCATTTTAATCGTATTTACCCTTCCTGAAAAGGTCAGTGGAAATTTTGACCATCTTTCTAGGTCTTCTTTAATAGACTTGAACAAAGGTCTGAGATTTAGATTAGGTAACTCCTCTAGATTTTTGGAGATTTGAATACCCAGATATACTATAGACTTTGTTTGCCAATGCATACCTAGAGAAGAACACCAAGTCTTATGCAGATGAGAGGAGAGGGATAAACTGTAGATTTAGTCAGATTTAGTTTATAACCAGAAAGTTGACTAAACAAATTAATCAAACTTAATACTCGAGGGAGTGACGTATGTTGTACTACGGATGTGTAGTAATAAGTCGCCTGCAAAGGCAGAAAGTTTATGTTCTACCTCACCCAAATAAATCCTATGAACTAGTGGGTCCCCTTAATTAACCGTATTAGAGGTTCTATATATAGGTTAAACAAATAAGGTGACAAAGGGCACCCCTGTCTAGTTCCCCTCAACAAAGGAAAGGCAGCCGAAATTATGTTGTTACACTGGATTCTAGCAGTGGGACACACATACAAAACCTTTACCAGCTGCAAAAATTCTTTGGGAAAGCCGAATTTGGCCAAGGTCACAAACATGAAGGGCCATTCCACTCTGTCGAATGCCTTTTCTGCGTCCAGTGAAACCAAAGATGCTTCCATATCTGGATCCACCAATGCAGAAATCAAGTAAAACAGTTTCCTAAATGGTCAGTTGACTGCCCATCATAAAAACTGGCCTGTTCTGGGCTAACCAGGTCTAACCAAACTTGTTTTAGCCTATGAGCCAGGATTTTAGCAAAAATTTTAACGTCAAGATTCAATAAAGAGATTGATCTAAAATTACCTACTAATTCTGGAGATTTCGGTTTAGGTAATAAAATTATTCTGGCTTCAAAAGAGTTTTATCTGAGATACCAAACTTAAGCCAATACACAAAAGTTGTTTCAATAACGAATGAGATTTTGCTTGAAAAGTTTATAAAAGTAAGGTGTGAACCCGCCGGACCAGGAGCTTTATCAGTTTTAAGAGAGTCAATAGCCCCCCCATCTCCTCATCAGTGATAGGTACTATTAACTTCTGTCTAGAACCTTCTGACAAACAAGGAAGGGAGACGTTAGCAAAAAAATCACCCAGTTTAGACATATCTGGCGAGGGTGAGAGTTGGCTGGAGTACAGATCCCTATAGTAATCAACAAAAATACTCAAGATGCCCTCAGGGTCTGTAATCAGCTGGTTAGACACCTGATGCTTTAAAGCCGTCACCCACTTAGCTTCTGATTTTTGTTTTAGTTGCCAGGCCAATAATTTCCCAGCTTTACTACCGCAGCCTAAATACATTGCTTTAATCTTGTTAGATGAGTTTATTGTCCTCTCCCTCAAGGTATTGGCATACTTCACTCTCAATGCTACTAAGTCTTGCTCCTGAACGTCAGATCTTAAACTTTCCGGTATGGATTCCAGCTCTCTAATTGCTTTCAAAGAATTAGCTAATCCTTGCGAAATCTTAATCTTGCGGACAGTTGCTATCCGAATTAACTCCCCTCTCCATACTGCCTTTAGAGTTGCCCAACCTTGATCCACCGCCTCAATAGACCCCCAGTTAAATTCAACTGATCTAATCAAAAAGTCACGAAACCAGGTTAGAACCTGGGCATCCTTTAAAATATTGTTATTCAATGACCACGAGTAAGACCTTGAAGGAGCTGATGATGATGTCCAGCAAATTTTAATAGGGGAGTGGTCAGAGATCACCCTTGGTAAGAGTACTGCCTCTGTCACTCCAGTTATACACTGTTGGTTCACTAAAAAATAGTCAATCCTTGAAAGTGTTTTGTGAATGGGAGAGTAAAAGGTGTATTCACGAATAGCGGGATTAAATAACCTCCAAGGATCAACTAACCCTAAAAAGGCCACCAGCTCATCCAGTGTCCGTTGGGCAGGCGAGGACCGTGTACCTCTCCAGCAAGAACGATCCAGTCTGTTAGACTGGACTATGTTCCAATCTCCCCACAAAATAATTGGGATCTCTTTATAGGGTGATAAGACCGTTTTCAGCTGGGTGAAAAAGGACGGTGACTCCAGGTTAGGGCCATATATTGATCCCAGTACTAGTTGTTGTCCTCCGAGTCTTCCCAAAACTAAAATATATCTGCCATTAGGGTCAGAAACTATTTCGGAATGAATAAATGGCACCCCTCGGGCTATCAAGATAGCCACCCCACGACTACTTGAAGAAAACCCTGCCCCGAAGACCTGACCTACCCATTTCTTTTTTAGATGAGATAAACGATCCGGAAGGATATGAGTTTCCTGCAAGAATACTATTGCCGGGTTATAATGGGCCAAATGATTTAATACTACAAATTTTTTACAGTTGTCTCTACCCCCTTTAATATTCCAAGAAAGAAAGTTTAATTTGGTAGCTATATTAAACTCTTTCCCATACAGAAGATTAGGATAGCTGCCCCCGACCCCATCCTGACCAAGCCAACCCAAAGTCTTAAAATTAATCTCCCCACCCCTTATCCCAAAACCCCCTCCGAAAAATAACCTTAAACTAACCCCCCTGGCCCGAAGCCTACTCCTCTGACTCTGGTTCATGGCCATCACAGAGGTGGGGGCCACCCACTCCTTACGCAGTACACAACAAAGACCAGTTTGAACATTAATAACCTGATGTATAAGCCCCTAGAATACACTGCCAATGGGGCTATACCCTACTAGCAACTAACATAGCTGTCCAACCTTAAATACAACCAGTTACGAGAAAAGCGAGAGAAAAAATAAGGTCTGAGATACCAAAAGACCATGACCCAACTGGCCAGCTTAAAACTCTAGCATGGTCATTTATAAAACAAGATCCCAAAATAAACGAGGGAACCCAAAATACCTAGGACGCCTGGGAGACTGCCCTAATGTTCCCCCTGAATGCTGTATTTATAAAAGAAGAAAAAAGAATATTACACAGCTCAGATAAAGCGCTCCCTATCGTGTAACAAAACACTACTTGTTGTTAAAGTGAATAAAGGAAAAGCCCAGGCCAGCTAGGTACCTCGTCCTCATAGCACTGCTGAGTTCTGGCCGAAATGCCAGCTAAACCAAGCAAGCAACGAGATTTTAATATTTTGAGGGCTTCAAACCCCGCCCAGCAAGCCCCATATTCGATACTGCCATGCCGCCACTAAATATGAGAGGGCTCACATTACTGCAGTGTGACTATTACAAGGAGAAAGCAATTTGATAGAACGATAGCTCCCTCTGGTGAGCTACTTAAATAAAGTATTCCTCCCTGTCTCACTAAATAATAGCAAATAAATGAGAAGGCATTTGGTAAAAAAAAGAAAAACAAATTATTATCTGTAAGCAGTCCCAACAGTTTTTAGTGGCTTAGCAGACTGATAAGATTCACATAAGTCCAGAGAAGATACAATGCAGGCAACAACATGAATCCTGTAGCATAACTTCCAACTAAAGACATCCACTGCAGTACTGATCTTCCCTTCAACTTTTGGGGAACAGTTCAGGTAGTGAAGCTCTTAGCAGTGTTAGCGCTTCTTCTGCAGATTCAAATCGTTTGACTCCTTCCTTAAGTGTGATCTCAAGTTTCGCCGGGTAGAGCATCTGGTGGCGAATCCCAGCCACCCAAAGCTTAGATGTAATGGGCCTGAAACTCGCTCTCACCTGCCTCATCTTCCAAGTGAGATCGGGGACCAGTCGCAATCGCTTTCCTTCCCAGTGAAAGGTAGATAATTTCCTGATTTCTCTCATAGATGCTCTCGATCAAGGTAGTTTAGTAATTTAAAAATTATTGGTCTTGGTGGGTCAGCGGGGTTTAGCTCTGAGAGCACGGTGTCCTCGCTCGATGACATACTCCGGCCCATTTGGAGAGGGCCCAGCAGATTTCTTAAATAATTTCTGCAAGAAGAGCACCATGTTCGATCCCTTTTCGCCTTCTGGGAGCCCCAGAAGGACTAAATTATTCCGCCTGCTTTTCCCCTCTAGATCGTCGAGACGATCTTCTAACTTTGCCACCAACTTCTTGCACTCCAAAATTTTAGGCCCCGACTTCTCCATCGAAAGCTACCGGATAGACTAGAGCCCTGAGTTTCAGTGTCCGCCATCCGACGGCTAATTGTTAACGCTGCTTAAAATCTGCCACCTCATCGATCAGCTTAAATAGGGCCTCTTGATCGTGGATAAGTCGCTGTATATTTTCGCAGGAGTAATTTCCTCTGGTGCAGTTATGGTGATGAACTGTGACGCGGCCTCTTCACCTCCACTTCTGAGACAGAAGCTTGCATTTTGCGATGTGGTCACTTTTACTTCCACACCAACACTCACTTTAGCCCTTAAACTCCCGATAAGAGCGATTAGGTACAGCGATGCTCTTTAAAACGAAGAATAAAGTAGTTAGGAGTGGGAGCCCCAGAAAGCTGCTGCTACTCCTCCATGAGCGTCACGTGACCTCTGGATTTGCGAGATTTTAAAGTCAAAACTTCTATTCCTGTTACAGTTAATGATACAGGTGTCCCAGATCCGCGAAGCTTGAACTTTGCCGGTGAAGTTCAGCATAATAGTTGAAGTTTGCAATGAATCATGGGATATGAGGTCATATGTTGCTGAACAGCCAATGAGAAGCTAGTTTTCTCGTTCTGTGAGTGTAGTGTGTTTGTGAGAGTCTTAGAGAGCAGAGCTTGTGCTGCAGCTTAGAGTCAAATCTAAAAACATTATATTAAAGAGCATTTTGTTTGTCAAATTACTTCAGAACTGTTACTGAGAGTGCTCTTTGCTCACACAGCGATTTTTTTTGTGTTGCTTTTTTCTGTCCTGTTTTGTCTATTTGTAGTATTTTGTTTTCTGTTAGAAGTTGTGGTTTGGTGGCTTGTGTGGGGCGGGGGAGGGTAGGAGCAGTTTAGAAGGCACAGTTTTCTTCTGAACAAAATCAGTTGGCAAGTGCCCAATCTTTTCTTAAGAAAAAAAATCTCTGTCCTCCTGACTGTGATTTAACCTTTTTTTTTTCAGTTGTTTAATGAGGTGAGACACACTACATTGAAAGCTTGTTTACAGGTGCAACCTGGGAGCACGGGGAAGTTAAGTGACTTGCTCAGGGTCACACAGTATGCAAGTGGGGGCTGTGGAATTCAAACCCAGGTCTCCAGATTTGCAGCTCAGAGCCTTAAACCACTGCGCTATACTGCCTCCCAACCTGAGTGATTTTTGTGTGACTGTGTCCACAACTGTATTTAGGAAAAAAAAAACACTGTTCTCCAGACAGTGATTTAAGCAGAGTGATTGCTGTGTCCCTGCGTACACACCTGTATTTGGAAAAAAAAATCACTATTCTCCAGACAGTGATTTAATCCAAGTGATTGTTGTGTCACTGCCTACACACACCTGTATTTAAGAAAAAAATCACTGTTCTCCAGACAGCAATTTAAGCTGAGTGATTGTTGAGTCCCTGTGTATACACCTGTATTTAGGAAACAAAATCACTTTCTCCAGACAACGATTTCACCCAAGTGATTGTTGTGTCCCTGCGTGTGCTGAACAATGACTGGGAAGAAAAGGGCAACTAAAGAGAGAGGCCGTGGAGCGGCCACAAAGAACATTTCCCAATTTGTCATTCCTAATACTAATACTAATAGTCGTTAAGGAACCGGAAATGTGTCTGTGAGAGCACAAGGACAACATTCAAATGACTATGTGGCAGGTAATAGCAGTAGTAGCAAAGTATATGGCCCTGGTGTTGACTTTCCTGCCATTAAGTTTTTCTCTGCAGAATCTGTGGCAGACATGTTGATGATTTTCTCAATATCAGTGACACAGTGAGAAGAAGCAGCAGCATCACCAGCAAACAAACAACTGTGGGCTTGGAGGCTGTTGGTGCTGAAGTGCACTTTGAAAGTGGTGCTGTTGGTGATGGTAGGTCAGAGGCAGAGCTGAATAATGTGTCCATGTCCAGTGAGTGAGGGTGAGGTGGTGGTACATGTGGAGCAACATGAGGACAACAGTCATGAAGAGGAGGTGCATGTTACAGAGCCTGTGGCACTTGCTGCTGAGGCAAACAGATTTGCTGAGGCTGATGAGGCTGCCAGCTTTTTTCCAGACAATGATGTGGATGATGATGATGTGTCAGGTGACATGGATCCCTCATGGGAGTCAGGAAAAAAAGGGCAACACAGGGTGTTACAGAGCATGTCTTTCCTGTTGCCATAACTTATAAAAGCACCAAGGAGAAGGTCACCTCAACCACTGTTTCTCCCACTTTATCTACATTGCTCCAGTCACCCCATAACATAACAAAGAGCAAATCTTCTCCTTTGCTATCACAATCACAGTCATCTTGGCCCCATAAATCCCTAGGGTGGGATTTTTATGTACTGGACCCATCTGATGAGACAGTGGCAATTTGCCAACTGTGTCAAACCTGAGTAAGTCAAGGTAAGAAGGGTAGTCATCTCAGCACAGGTGGGCAACACGAACACCTTAAAAATAGGCACCCAATTCGGTGGCATCAACACCAGAAGGCAACCAGTGCCAGTGGTTCTGGTTCATCCCAATCAGAGGGCAATGTAAGCAAAATACACACAGCACCACTACCAGGACATGGAGGTGCAGGTGAGGAGGAAGACAGTGGTCCTGCTAGCATCTGGAGTACCACCCCAACCCAAAATGTGATTGCTGCCCCACTAGTTATGAAAAACCAAAAAACTTTTGAGGTGTGTTGTGCATCGCCACAGGCCATCAGCACCATTGGCAGTCCCAAGGCAAGGAGCACCCCCTGACTAGCACCACGATGAAGCAAGCTGTTTGGCACAAAACCAGGTGCATCACTGATGGCAGTAGTATCAAGAAAAGTTCAGCCAATGCTGCCTTCCATTTTGGATAGGCAAACAAAATTCCCGCCTAATCATGATACAGCGCGGGAGCTGAATGCAGCATGTGCAGAAATGATTGCACTAGATTTGTTGCCATACTCCTTTGTAAAGAATGTGGGATTTAGGTGGTTCATGGCTCATGCCTTGGCAAAATGGTAGGTGCCACCACGTACATACTTTTCAAAGCATGCCATCCCTGAACTGTACAGTACTGCATGTGACATGGTACATCATACCCTGCAGCATTCCTCAGCACAGTATGTCCATCTGAGCATGGACATGTGGACCAGTGGGAAAACATCAGGTAGCTCTTACCTGTGCATTACAGCACACTGGGCACAGGTGCCTGGGGTAGCGGCTGACTGGGGGAGAGGCGAGAATTGCAATATGGCAAACTGTGGTGGTAACAACATGCCTGGTGTAAGGCATCATGCTGAACTGACCATGAAGAGTATCCCTGGGTCACACACTGGAGAAAAGATGCTGGAAGTCATATTAACCGAAATTGATCAGTGGCTCCACCCCCATGCACTGAAAGATGGATTCATCGCCAGTGATAATGGCTCAAATGTGCAGAAATGCATCACTGATGGGGGATTTATCAGGGTGCCATGCCTGGCACATTGCCTTAACCTTGTGGTGCAGGCTTTCCTTAACCATCAGGATATAAAAGAAGTTTTGGCTCTTGCCCGATGCATTTGCGCCCACTTTGCATGTTCAGAAAAAGCATGTCACCATCTGTGTGATCTGCAGGTAAAGAACAAGCTGCCTCAGCACCATTTAAAGTTTGATATTGTCACCCGGTGGAACTCCACCTTGTACATGGTGTAGCATCTACACCAGCAGTACAAAGCTGCATCTGAGTATCTTCTAATTCATGCGAGTTGTGACAACAGTGAGGCATCCATGTGTCTCACAACAGAGCAGTGGCACCTAATGGATGTGTTCATCTCGATGCTGAGACCCTTTGAGCATGCAACACAGGCAGTGAGTGGGGACACTGCCTGCATCAGTGAATCCATTCCTCTGCTATGAGAGCTGAGGCAGACACTGCTGAATGTGCAGCAACAGCTGGAGGCAGGTGGTGATTGAGCAATTTGCTCATTAATGGAACACATGCTCTCCACATTAGACTCCAACACCCACATAATGTAGATTATGCAGTCTGAGGAATTTGGAATTGCAACAGTGCTTGACCCACGTTATAAACATGGGCTGGCAGCTATATTACAAGGTGGGCAACATGAGTTGCAGAGACTGACAGAACTACTCACTCAGAGGGTAAGAAGTGAACAGTTGCTACTACGGGCACAGGGGGCAAAGAAACATGATTGTGCTGCACAGCAATCTGGTGTGACTGCCACTCACTTCTCGTCATCTTAGCCAGGGTGTCAAACTGCAGAAAAGCAATGCAAGGTAAAGGTACTATGCTGAATCCCATTTGGACTGCCGTCAGTCAGGTGGGAGTCACAGACATGAAGGAAACTGAGGAGGAGGAGGAGGATGATCATGCTGCGCATATCCGACTGGCAAAACTCATGGTAGATGCATATTTTGCAGATACGAAGAACCTCACCATTGGAGATGAGCCACTACTATACTGGGGCAATAAGGTCAATGACTGGCCAGCACTAACAGCGATTGCCCTGAAATATCTTACCTACCCATCCTCCAGTGTCAGTGTTGAGCGGGTGTTTAGTTCAGTGGGTGCCATTTTGCATTACAGGCACACAAATCTATCTCCTATAAATGTTGGCATGCTGACATTTATCAAAATGAATGAGGCTTACTTACCTTCAAAAATAGTAATGTCCGTAGTAACAGCTGATTGACAGTGATGATGATGAGGAGGAAAGTGCTTTAGGCAGACTGGGACGTACCTCATCATTCTCTCACAACATTGAAGTGGCTGAAGCAGTGATGGAGAGCGAGTTCCCATATAGTGACACTTTCAGTATTGAAGACTGTGAGGGATGCTTCATGGAGGACATGGAAGAATAATGAACTCTACTATTTATTTTCTGCTTCTCCCTCCACGCCCTCACCCATGCATAACCATGTACACCTCGATATCAACTTAATAACAATAATAATGTATCACATTCAGTGCTGAGATATACATCAACAACAATTAATTAGTGCTGCTTCTTAATTCTGTCAAATTTAACAGCTGTAAACAATGCACTTTGCCACTTACAAATTATTGAACAGAACACCCACTCTAGCCAGCAAGAAACACTGCAGCCATGCAGCAGTAACCTCAACACCTCACTCATCTCCTCCTCCTCCTATTATCTCTTGTGTGCACTCTAGATGCCTTGGATCCTCCTCCAACATAGACTGAAACAGCATGGCACAGCACTTCCACCACCAGTGGTATCGGTATGTAGTAGGCAACCAATGGTGATAAAGAGAACCACCTCCTCTGTACTCCCTGGGCTGCTTCAGATATGTCTTCCTCCTTACAGTCAAAACAAGTAAGAAACAGCACTGGCTTGGCTACCACTTCCACCACCGTAGTAACTGATGATTCATTGCCACCAATGTGAAACAGAATCACCTCCCATACCGCCTCAAAACTCTCCTCTTGACAGATTCATCTTGGTCCTCCTCCTCCATCAAGCCACTGACTGAAGTCTGCAAGGCATGATCATGTGAGTGTAACCACACTGCATCAAGGACTTTGTTCATCTCCTGTTGGTAAGACGCCTACACTTTTTCAAACACTGCAGCACTTCTATAAGCCTACTAGAGGCAGAAAAGCAGATCATGATTGATGAGACCTTTAGCAGCATTAAAATGTTTTCCTGTAATATCTTCTTCATTCAGGTTTTGCTGGTTCTACTACAGAACACAGACACCAAAACAGAATTGCACTGCCAGCAGTAGCACTCGAACAGTAAGTATCATTGTGATTTAATGTTTTTCCTTTGCTTTAATTTCCTCTCCTTTCTTTTGCTTTCCTTTCTTTTGCTTTACTTTACTTTTCTTTCCATGACTTTCATTCACAAAACTCCTTTCTTGTTTTCCAGGTGCTCTCTGTGTACTGACATCATTGGCTTGAAGAATCTTCAAGCACATCATTGCAACAAATTCAGGCACAAGGGATGCCTGCAAAGATAAGGAAGAACAGCAGAGTCAGTGATTAAGAAACAAAATTAATTTGTCAATTATGGTATAGAAACAAGTTGCCACACCCTAAAAAAACACAAATATACTTACCTTCTTGGTTGAACAATGTTGTGTATGAGTCAGACAACAGCATCTATGTTGTATCTGTCCAGCAGTATGATGTCATCTATCAGCATTCGGCACAAATAACTGAAAATCAATGAAAGAGAAGTATGAATATATTAGACATCAAACAGTACCAATAACCACCCCTCCATTAACAAAACAAAGGTACTTACCTGTGCACTATGTCTATGTACCATCATGAACCCCCAGCAAGCAATCCCCCCACACAAAAAAAAAATACTTACCTTCATGGTTGGCCAATGTTGGGCATGATTCAGACCACAGCATCTATGCTGTAGATGTCCAGCAGTATAATGTCATATGCACAAATAACTGAAAATCAATGACAGAGAATTACAAATATATTGGACTTCAAACAGTAGCAATAGCCCCCCATTACAATGAAAAGAAAGCAAAGGTACTTACCTGTGCAGTATGTCTATATGCCCTTATGAATCCAGGACCACAACGAGCAAGATGCTGTTTCTCTGACTTTGGAACAACAGCAGCACGCAGCAGCATCAAAGCACCCTCTGCACGTGGCAATAGTGTTTCTCTTGCAAGCTTCACATATGCTTTGCATTGCCTTCTCTGGTGTGTACAGCAGAAGTATTTGACTGAAAAGATACATTTTCTCTCTGGGGACACAACTTCACATTTCAGGCAAAGTGCTGGTGGTAGTGGAGCGTGGCAGGCCCCAAAATGCTTAGTATGATAAATATGTTTATGTTCTCTTGCAAGCTTCACATATGCTTTGCACCGCCTTCTCTGGTGTGTGCGGCAAAAGTATTTGACTGACAAGATACGTTTTCTCTCCAGGAACATAACTTCACATTTCTGGCAAAGTGCTGCTGGTAGTGGTGGGGTGGCAGACTCAAAAATGCTTAATACGATAAATATGTTTATGTTCTTTTGCAAGCTTCACATATGCTTTGCATCACCTTCTCTGGTGTGTGTGGCAACCGTATTTCAGGGAAGGGAACCAATTAATGTCTGGGGACACAATTTCACATTTCTGACACATGCAGTAAACATGTGAAGTGCTTAAAACAGATTTAGGCTTAACGTCTCAGTAGAATAGCTTATGTTTGTGTTATGGTTTGCACTTCTTTGGGTGGTTAGCGGTTGCAGACAGCACAACTACCAGTTACGCACCATCACATATCATGGGGACACAATTTATGTAACGTGGCAAATGCTTGACATTTGTGGATAGAAGGAGGGAGTGCACATGATGAACCAGTGACAAAAATGAAAGGAAAGAATGTGGTTCCTCAAGTGTGAAAAGGATTAAAGAAACATCAGAACTGTACAAGCAAGGGATATCCACATGAACGAAACAATACTAAAAAAGAGGACAGGGAAAACAGACCTTAAAACAACAGAGCTTTTTTTAGTTTTTATATTTTTGGGTGCCTTTTATTTTTAATGGGGGGAGACTAGAGAGTGGAGAAATTAAGAACACAGATGGCAGAATAACTACATATAAACTAAAATAATACTTGAAACAAAAAGACTCAGACCACCCCACACCCACCAGCACTGCCAGAAGATGAGTCATGCCCACCACCACCACGCAGCTCAGATAGGAGAGTGACGATCCTCTCATGGTTGGACATGACACTGTCCAGCTAATCCATCACCTCCTGCTGGAAGGTGTTGAATTCTTTGTGCAGATCATTCACCTCAGCCCACAAAACAACAAGATGGCCATTTGTGGCAGGTGCCATGGGGTCACCATTACTGCCACTGTCATAATGGTGCTGCTGAGGTACATGAGGAGTAACGCTGTGGTGCACATCATGCCTGCCATGCCATCGCTGACTTGCTGCTGGCGCTGTAGCAGCACCACTGACCTCATGCTGATCCACATTTCCCCCAAGGCCATCACACCACCACCATTACGTTATGTAGTCACATCACACTCTTTGGCCCTCCACTCAGTGAGGTGGTAGATGCAGAGCTGCGTCCTCTGGCTGCCAGTCCCAAGACTGCTCCCTTTTTTGCCACACCTCACACACTGCCCACACACCTTGCAGATGGCCACTGTCTCATCTGCAGGGTGCATATCAAAAAAATCCCACACTGCAGAGCGTTGTGGGACTGAGGGAGCACCAGAAGATGAGGTGGCAGACTCCTGCTGGGGGGAGGAACTTGTGGCTGATGCTGCTGCTGTTGTTGTTCCTGCTCCTGCTGTTTATCTTTTTCTTGTTGCTGCTGCTCTGCAGCAGCAGAGCTCCCTTCCTGACCTGGGGGGGGGGCCTGCAGTCCCTTTGGAAAAAACATGCCTGCTAAGGTGTGGGCATCTTACTGGTGCTCCAGCACCACACGGTCTGGACTCAGCTGAGTCCTGACACTGCCCCTCCATCACAAACAGAAATGTAAAGAAAATGAAAGAAAAGACAGTAAGAACTCAGAAAAAGAAGTATACACTAAAAAAATGTATAATATCAGAAAGTACAAGTACAATAAAGAAAGATAAGGATTAAAACTAAAAAAGGAGTAACATTTTCAACTCTCTAAACAAGAATGAGATATATAAAATGCTCTGTCTCCTAGGCTCTGAGTCAATCAGACTGTTTCCACTCTCCTTCAGCTACAACTGCCGAAATGAAAGTGAAACATTCACTTCCTTCCTGCCTGGAGTCTCTCATGTGACATGCAGTAAGTGAATCATTTGACAAACAAACCATGTTTTTCATTAACTTCTAAATTACTAACAAAGTCGAAGTTGCCTTCGGAGTTAACTGGCGAAGTTTTGGCACCAGATTAAGACAATTACCTTTGAAGTTACTAAAAAACATCAAAGTTAACAGATGAAGTTTCCTGGTGAAGTTTTAGCCCAAAGAGGTCAGTTACATGAAGTTTTTCGTGGGGCAAATTTGATGACTTTCTGGGAACTTCGCTGGCGATTTAAACTTTGCAAGATTTCTAGTCCAAAGGAGGCAGGAGAATGATGCAGCTAGGAGGTGAGGCAAAACGAGAGCCCAATAGGTAGAATAATTGCTTGTAAATAGGGGGAAATTAGGTGAAACAGTTGCAGGTGCTATTAGAGGTGAGATGCTAGTGGATCATGAGTTTGAACGTACACAGTAAGGAAGTGATGATATATCACTGCCAAATGCATTTAACCAAAGAGGATCCTTGTAGGCAAATGAGCATTGCCTCTGAGTTGTCCTGCATCTTGGTACATGGAGAAGCTGGTTACCAGAGCTTTGCATATGTTGAGAAGTGCTGTGCTGGCTGAGCAGGTTTTCCATACCAGGAGGCCGAGAAGTGCTTTTTTGGCTAAAAGACAGGTATGATATTGAATCCTTCCACTAATCTGAAGCCAACCTGTCTGGGCATAGAGCTCACATGTGTGGGTGAGACATGCATCACAAGTGAGTAGCCTGCATGCCTTATTCAGAGCTATGGATATTCTCTGGAGGGATGATAAGGATGCTGCACCATAGATTACCAGACTGTAGTCTACAGTGGATAAGACAGAGCTGTGAATAGCAAGTCTAAAGGCATCCAGTGTTGGGCGATGTTTGTGCCTGTGTAGTAGGTCAATCTTAATGTTTACTGCCCTGGCAACAATGCCAATGTGCTGGGCGTAAGTTAGGTAGCTGTTGAGGGTGACCCCCAGGGTATTGAAAGTGCTGTACTTGTTCGAGTGGAATGCCAAGGCGATTTCTAATCGTCAGTGAGTGGGATTTGTGCTTATTCTGGATGCTGCTGAACATCATGACTTTTGTTTTCTTGAAGTTCAGGATCAATTTGTTTTTGTGGAACCAGTCCTCCACTGCCTCAAAGCTTCGTTGAAGGTGTTGTTCCAGTTGGATTGGGTCAGGGTTGCTGGTGTAGATGATGGCATCATCAGCATACAGGAGAATCCATTGGTTGCAGAAACGAAGATTACTGAGAAAGATGCTGAAAAGGAATGGTCCCAAAATAAAGCCCTGAGGGACACCAGAGCAAACGGACTGCCGATCAAAGATGATATTAGCTATTTTTACACTTTGAGAGCGGTCTTCCAAATAGCTTTAAACCAAAGTGTACAGTCAGCAGAAAGGCCTATGGAAGACAATTCCCTGAGGAGTAATGAGTGATGCACAGTATCAAAGGCCTTTGTGAGGTCTATGAAGGTTGCCACTACTAAAGTGCCTTGATCCATAGATTGATGGATGAAGCCATTGAACTCCAATAGTACCATGGTGGTGTTATGCCCTTTGTGGAATCCATGATGCTGTGGGCAATGTAAAGAGTATTTATCATAGGATTTAACTAGTTGATCAGATACAATGCAATCAAGTGCTTTGGATGGTGGAGGGAGGATTTATATGGGTCTGTAATTATATGGGTCTATAATTTGAGTGTAAGGCCCTGTCCCCGCCCTTATGTACTGGAGTAATGAGGGCAGACTTCCATAATTGCAGGAATTGTGACAGTCGCAGTGACAGGTTAGTGATCTTTGAGAGGGGCAGTAGTACTTCTTCAATGGTGAGGGCCACAAGCTTGAGATCCAATGAGTTACCACTATGACATGATTTTCCTAGCACTTTGCTGAGGCACTTCCTGGCTAATGACAAAGGGACCTTTTTAAAGTAAAAAGGAGGGGGAGCCAGAAGATTTTCACCAGGAGAATGAGCTTTTATTGGGTCTGTGTCCTCAAAGAAATCCGGTGGGAGAACACTGCTCAGGTCTGTGAATGCTTTGTTGAAGACGTTTGTGAAGAGCATCGGGTCCAGGGTGAGGATTCCATCGATGTTGAGCATGGACTGCGAAACCTTTGATTCTTTCCCGGTGACTTCTTTTATGTTGTTCCAGAAGGTCTTACTATTTCCCTATGAGTTGGTGAGCATTTTCCTGTGATGTTTGGATCTTGCCAGTCAAATTTCCCATGTGCAGGCATTCCTGGCTTTCTTATAAGATTGCACATCTGCTTGTTTGCCAGTGTGTCTAGCATGGGGCCAAAGGTGGTCTCAGAGCTTCATCTTACTAATGAGAATGGAAAGACTTGCCCATCTAATACTGAGTCAAGGGGCTATTCTTGAGGCTAAATGGGGTACCATTTACAGACATTTCACATAAACAGTTGTTGATATACCTATATATATAATGGAGTGTTTTGTATGATTGTACACATATTGGTCAATTTGAAACCACATTTGTTATCATTAATCCTTCCTTCAAGTTCTGCTTGTGCAACAGCTGCAGTCTTTATAACCTTTATTTCTTCTGTTTATCCTGCTTTCCTGGTCTTTCTTTTCCTGTTTTCATATGGGACTCTCATTTTTCACCTAGAATATGAAGGAGAAATATTCCAAAATGTTGTGGAGTAATAGCCTATCTATAAATAAGTGTGCATATTGTTAAACAATTGTATTCTGTGTTTTTGAAATTTTAACGTGTGATTTCACTAGTATAGTTATTATTGTTACTAGAGTTTTATAATAGTATAAGCATAATTGATATGTAATTTGAACATTTTGTTATATGATTTCCTTTAACAGTGCAATAAAATGTTATTGATTAAAAAAAGTGTCTTCAATGATTGGTAGAGTAATGGGGTTTATCGAGTGGGCTGTCTGAAAATGGTTTAACAGTGTATTACACTACAATACAAACTATAATGTACTGTACTATATACAAACACGTAAGCTGGGAGGTAGGGAGCACCAGGACAAGTGCTGCGGTGCTTTAAACGAAAAGTACAGCAGCAGGAAAAAGTCTTAAGCACCCATAACAGCAGCAAATGACCAGGACACAAATAAATCTTCAGTCAGGTCCTTACTTTAATAGAAGTAGTGCTCAATACAAACACACAGAAGTGAGCATACAAAACTGTGGTGGAACCACTTGAAAAGCTGCCAATGTTTCACTTGGCTACTGCCAAGCATCATCAGAGCAATCTGACACTACTAACAAAGTGCCTAGCAAATATGGTGTAGTGTTAGGCCGCATGGTACATATGAACCCAATAAAACAATTTCATATATCAACACCAATTAATTAGAACAGAATGATCAAGCCATGTTACTAAATTTATTTTATTTATTTAAATATTTCACCAGGAAGGCACAGTGAGCAACAAGTCACTCATCTCCCGGTGCAACCTGGGGGGAAGGGGTACAATAGGAATGAGATATCAAACATTCAAGTTACAAGATCAACATTAATGTACAGTTGTAAGGCAGGTGTTACAAACAGTGTTACAACAGTGTTGCACATAATAGTTAGAAAGAGTGGACAATAATAAGTGCCAGGTTAATAAATAAACAAGTGCTTACATGAAAGAAAAGGGGGGAAAGAAGAGGAAGGGGTGAGGTAGGGGGAAGGGCCATGTCCCTGGAGACCCCTTCAGGATGCGAGGAATCCTGCAAGGGGACTGGGTGGACCAGAGAGAAGGGGATAAGGCAGTGTTCCAGAGAGACCCCTTCAGGACGTGGTGAACTCTGTAAGGGGGCTGTGGGGATAGATAGAAAGGGGGATAAGGCTGTAGGGATTTAAAGAGGGAGGAGAGAGAAGGAGGAGGAGGAGGTGGGACTTAATGCTAGGAGGGAGAATAGGACCTAACCTAAGAGATAGCCCTTCTGGATGCAGGGTACCCTGCAAGGTTGTTGGGGAAGGTCAGCAGATATGGATTAAAAGAGTGATAGGAGAGGGAGGGAGGGAGTAAGAATTGAACCCTTGAGGGGAAGAGAATTCACACCTTTGGAGGGGATGGGGCCTAATCAATAGTCCATCAGGATACATTGTACCCTGCTAGTAGTCATGGAAAGCCAAGAAGATAGTGATTAGATAGAATAGGAGAGATATGCTTAGACTCAGTTGGACCCCTTCAGGATTCTGAGAACCCTGCAAGGGGCTGCGATGTCCAGGGAGAAAGGTAGATAGAGGAGGGGAATGAGAGGAGAGAAGCTTAGACCCAGTAGGACCTCTTCAGGATGCTGAGAACCCTGCAAGGGGACTGCAAAGGCTAGTGGGACAGATAGATGGGGGTAGGAAGGAGAGGAGACAAGCCTAGATGCAGTAGGACCCCTTCAGGATGCCAAGAACCTTGCAAGAGGACTGCAAGTCTAGAAAGATAGGATGGATGGTGAGGGAAGGGAGTAGATGAGAGATACAAGTGCCTTGGGGGGGTAGGAGAGGGATCCATGGACAGCATTCGAGGTCCCTTACATTCTGTGAGAGATCAAGGGAGGCCAGTAAGGGGGAGCAATTTGGGGGAAAGGGAGGACAGCTAGAAATTTGGGGGGTGGGGTGCACAGGGTAAAATGCTATAATTGATGAATAAATTAATATCACCAAGTCACAAAGCATACCTACAAGTGCATTTTATATGTGCTTAATGTCTAGGAGGTCTCACATTGGACACACATGAAAAAAAAAAGACAGGCAGCTAGCCCATGGTTCAAAGTCAGTGCCAACAATGACTGAAACTAGTACTCACAACCAGAAGTCAGCACATGCACTCCATTCAGTCAAGATGATGCTTTTTATAAAAAATAGGATGGATTCCAAGGATATAATCCACAAAAGCTTTATTTGATAAAAGCAAGCAAATCAAATGAGCCAATAGTCTTACAATCGTGGCTCCCTCCCCAAACAAGGAAGTCTCATGTAGAACGTTTTCGCGCTCTCGCGCTTTCTCAAGATTGGTGAGACATGGGATAGTAGCTGAATATAAAGTGTAGAAATTTACAGCAACAGTGTTGTATGGCAAAGTTAAGTGACTAGAGCAAAAGGTGCTTAAAGAAATGTATTTTTTAGCGTGTGTGCAACCAGACAATTTTACAAATAGTGCAAAGTTTCCAAAATGTAAAAAGTGAATGTTATACTAGACAGTTAAAAAATTGTTCGAGAATTACGGTAATTAAGAGCTGATAAAAACACACACTGCGTGTGTGAAAAATGATGGAGTGAAACAAGGAGTTAATAAAATGATCTATACTGGTGAATCAAGTTAAAAACCACGGTATTGTGCTCCAAATGATAATATATGAAAAAAGTGCTTAATGTGCATGTTGCAAGAAATGGCAGCTGGTGGCAGCAACCAGGGCCAATTAAGTAAGTCTCATATGGATAAAAAAATCAAAGTTAAAGGACACGTGATGAAATAGATAACACTCCTATTAATAACACTGAGCATGAAGTTATAATAATCCTAAAGGAGGCTAAATACTGAATGATTCCATTCTAAAAATAATATATCACATAATGGCCTTGTCTACACTATGGAGCTGTTTTTTGGATAAGATGCAATCCCTGAAAACATAAATAAATGCATATAGGTAGGCATAAGGCAAAAATATTTAGAAAGCACAGAATAAATAACAGTTAGTTGCAAAATAATCACTGAAGAAAAAAGGCTCACTGATGCAAGTAACTACATGCATAATAGTGTCATATTTGTCCCGTTGGAATCCAGGTCCTTATAAATAAGGAGCCAACTGAAAATTGTCATTCAGATCCGGCCAGACATTACTTTTCAAGTGAATTGCCAGCAAGTCTCTCTCTGCAGAATTTTGTTATTCAAATCAACTCCTCTGATATTCTGATGGATGGCTTTGATTTCTTGAAAATGAAACTGGTGCTGCTTTCCTCTTATGGCACAATGTTGTGCCAATGCACTAGTGTCATCCATTTTATGAAGACTACAAATGTGTTGGCCTGTTCTATCCTTCAGCCTCTTTTTGGTTTTTCCAACAACATTAAACAAACTGCAGGCATCACAGGTGGCAAAGTAGACAACATTAGGTGTAGTGCAGCTGGTAAAGTCCTGAATTTGATATTTCACTTTACTGTAGTAATCGGATGCTTAAAGGTAGAACCAGATTTTATATACTGACCAAACATGCAAGTGCCACATTTATTCATGTTCTGTACCAGTGAACATGATAAACAAAGAGTGGGTGAACATGTACGGGCCCTCGTAAGGGGTGTTGATTTGTATGCCATTGTGAGACATGTTAAAAATGCTCCTGGTATACACCATATAGAGAATAATTCCACTACACACTATTTAATCATGTTCACTAATGTACAGGTAGTAACAGTTGGCCTCGGGTGTGTGTGTGTGTGTGTGTGAAAAACTCATTGTCCAGTGAGAGAGTTTCTGCATGTACAATTTGGGGGTTAGAACTGAGGGTATGACTGGAAGTATTGACTTAGCAGCATTTCTAAAAAAATGTAGATGCTAAAGTTACCCTATGTTTCAGGTGTGACACCTTACTGTTGGTTTTTAACTAAGTTTGTGCCTGGGTTTGAACACGCAGCTTGCATGGGTGCTGATTTCAGTGAGTTTAAATATTTGCTCTCATTTCCTCTTACCCATATCAGCTGCTGTGGTGCCAGTCCATGTTTTGGTTTTTAATGTTTGCACATTTGTGTCCAATGATGGACCTCCTAGAAATTAAGCACATATAACATGCACTGGGGGGGTACTCTTTGTGACTTGGTGAGATTAATTTATTCATCAGTTATAGCATTTAGTAACATGGCATGATCATTTTGTTCTAATTAATTGGTGTTAATATATGAAATTGTTTTATTGGGTTCATATGTACCATGTGACCTAACACTACACCAGATATACTAGGCACTTTGTTAGTAGTGTCAGATTGTTCTGATGATGCTTGGCAGTAGCCAAGTGAAACATTAGCAGCTTTTCAGGCGGTTCCACAGTAGTTTTGCATGTTCACTTCTGTGTGTTTGTATTGAGCACTACTCCTATTAAAGTAAGGACCTGACTGAAGATTTATTTGTGTCTTGGTCATTTGCTGCTGCTACGGTTGCTTATGTCTTTTTCCTGCTGTATACAAACACCACACAGGCTTAGGTTCTATCAACTCATACAACAGTGCCACCTGCTGACCATAACCTCCAAGGATTATTTTATTAAAATGTACTACTACAATACCCCAACCAATCATTTTTACATATTTAAAATCACTTTTATTGGGCTGGGCCTGTGGCACTGAGGGTTGAGGCACTGGATGCCTCACCTTATGCTGCACTGGCAACCTGGGTTCGGGAATGAGCCTGGGTCATCAGCAGTAGCCGGGAAGGGGGTGGGCTGGATTGAGCCACAAGTTAACTCAGGCAGTCTAACTTGCAATGATTCTTGTCTGGGACACTTCAGCCTAATGTCTGTAACACAACATTACTGCTCCAGTACCTATTCAGTCCACATTAGGTGACAGGTGATTAACACTTCTGAACCACACACCTGACAATCTGCCTCTCCGGGGAGGGAAATAATTGATTTAAGAGACTTCAACAATCGGAGGGCTAAGCAGGTACCTGCTGCTGCCTTTCTGGAGAAAAGGGAATATTGTCTTATATTATGTATTAATATGATGTCTGTCTTTTTCCTCTAAGTTTTTGTTTAGGAAATATTAGTCCCAGTTGTTTACAGATTCACTTTTGACTATTAATAAATAGGCAACTCAAGCTCTGCCTGAACTTTAAAGCCAGATGTGCCCCATGTCCTATAATGACTACAAATAACCATGCTATAGAAGTAATGAATGAGTCAAGACTGGAGTGGGATGACTGGAATATTGGAGGTGGGGGTGGCACCACCAGGGGTGATTTTAGGAGACTTGGAAAATGACTTATCTCATTGCCATTCTTTTTGTTTTAAAAATAGTACTGTATTAGTTTAGGGTCTGTTTACACCTGATTGTAACAGTCTAGCAACAAAGCTAGAATGCTCTGAACCTCATTGTTTGAGCAGTATAAAAGCTTTGGACCAGAAGAAAACTGTCTGTGAATCAACATAATTGTTTAATTACAAACAGCAATGAGTTAAAAAATTGCAAGAATCTCAGTTCTGACTAACAGACTAGATGGGCCTTGAGGTCCTTATTTGCTGTCAACGTCTATGTTTCTTTGTTTCAATTAACTAGTGATATGGAAAGGATACCTGAAGGCTTTAGACTTAGAGGCATGGCCTAGGTTATGGTGCATGGCCTGGAGAAGTTGGGGTGCCCAGATGTTTGGGGGGCCTAGGGCCTCTGATAACCTTAATCTGGCCATCGTTTTAAAAAACCTGTTTTGGTGAATGTGTAGTGTGGTATTCCTAGGGTTTGAACAATTACTCGAAGCAGCATTCTTGTTGCTCAAACTTTAGAATGGTCTTAAGGCAAGGACATTTATTCACACCCCTGTGCTTTGACAGAGGATGTCAAAGATAGGGTACTGACAACATGGTTTGAGTAATGGCTCAAACCCTGGAAACATCATACCACTTATTCACCAAGATTTAAAAGAAGAACTCCTCTTAAAGTCACTTTTCTCAACTTTGGTGACTTTCTTCTCCAACTATAACTGGTGGCTAATCAAAGGTTTTTGCAATGACATTCCATTTGTTCGGAAAATTGGCAATAATACATGACAGAGTGTGTGGGCTCAGTTCTCAAATGGCCCTTAGATTGATGCAAGCTTGTATCAAAGCCCGATGTGCCAGGGACCCTGCACCAGATTCTCTATCGGGCAGGGCCCCGGTAACAAAGTCTGTCAGCTTGCAGCAACCATAGCTGTGCACCAAGCAGACAGCGCATCCAGAGGGTTTGCTGCAAGCCATGGAACAGCTGTGTGCCAATCTAGCACATCCCTGGTGGCTAGTGACACCCTTCCCTGCCCTGAACTGTCCATAAATTAAAATGTTACACAAAGTCATTCCCTGGTGAACTAACAGACCCCCCACCCTGCCCCGATGTACTCATATCGTACAGTGGTAATAAATTCCATTACTCCCCACCTTAATCTGCCCCAAAATAAGAATGCCATAAAAAGCATTCCCTGGTAATCTAGCAGAACCCCCACCACTGCCGCAATGTGCCCAACAATATAAATGTTAAAAAAAGCATTCCATGGTGATCTAGTGGAGCCCCTCAGCCCCAATCTGCCCGGAGATTAAAATTCTATGAAGAACCATTCCCTGCTGATCTAGTGACCCCCCCAGCCCTGATCTTCCTGACAATTAAATGTGACAAATTAATTCCCAGATGATCTAGAGGAACCCCTCCACCCCTAACCCGAGCAGGTCATGCCCGTCACCCCTCTCCTTCCCCAGCCTGAACTCTGAGCCAGTGCCCAGCAGAGCCCTCCTCTCACCACCATGGCTGGCTGCCAATTGAACTCTCAATGAGCAGGTACTGTATACAGTACGCGCTCAGTGACAGTTCAGTCGGTGGCCGGCCATGGTGGTGAGAGGAGGGCTGTGCCAGATGCTGGCTTGGGGTTAAGGCTGGGGGGAGAGGAGTGGTGGGCACTACCTACTAGGATGGGGGATGGGGATGGGGGACCACTTGATCACAGGGAATGAATTTTTAACACTTTAATTGTCGAGCAAATTAGGACTGGTGGGGTCCACTAGATCACCAGGGAATACTTTTTTTTAACATTTATATTTTTGGGCAGATCAGGGCTGGGGGGTCTGCTAGATCACCAGGGAGTGACTTTGTGTAACATTTAAATTGTCAGGCAGATCAGGGCAGGAGGGGCTGTGGCACATGGAGAGTGGGGCTCCCGTAGTGGTGCAAGTGGTCAAACCCTCCTAGAGGGTGATATTCCAAGTACTTGTAGACCAGTCCTTTGGGAGGGTTTTGAGAATCCTGATTTAGGGGATGTGGCAGCTTGTGCTTGCCGCATGCACCCTAGTGCCATGTTGCAGCCCATGTTGTGGTGCATGGGTGGTGCATGGACGGCACAAGCACCCTTTGGTGCATGCAGCCTGTGTTTGATGCAGGCTGCCTTTGTGAATGGCTCCCAGTGCATTTTTCGTGCCCTTCTTTGTGGTGCAAGCCCCTTGTACCATCCTGGGAGCTTTGAGAATTGAACCCTATGTCTTTAAAAAAAGTAATATACTGTACTGTCCCTTAAATTTGCAGGCATTCCCCTTTGACAAAATTGAAAGAGCACAAAACACATCAGGTGACATGGGGCTCCTGTCTGCATCTGTGCCATAAAATTTACTGCACTTTTGGATTTTTTTACACAGAGTAAATGAAGACTTCTTTTTGTAAAGCTAAATTACAACTTCCTGTTTCTAGCCTTGCTTGTAGAGCAGAAAGCAGCTAACTAAAAGAAGCTATATTTTCTTCTTAATTTAAAACGTATATCTCAGCAGGAGTCAGTGTCTGTTAAGATTAAGTAGACAGATAACTTTATTAGAAGTAGAAGGGGACTTATTTAGGGTTAAAAAAAGAAAGAAAAGAAAGAAGGTCAGTGTGTATTCTGTGAAGTGAAGGGTACTGTATCAGCTGACTTTGCTAAACCAGTAAGAGGAAAGAGAGCTTACCTGGGGGTGTGGTTTAGACACTATAAAAGCAGGTGAGTCAAATTACAACTTCCTGTTGCTAGCCTTTTTTCTTACTAATTGCCCTCCATCCCACCCACCCAAAGCCAGTTCTACTTTTATAGCCACTGGATTTGACTGTCAACAGGAACTTCCTGTCTGACAGTAGGAAGGAAAGGATCATAGAGAAACACTGGTTTTTGTCAACCCTAAAGTAGAAAAAGTAGCTCACTCTCCCCCCCAGCTGCTGGTGGTCTGATATTGAGCAAGGAAGAAGGAGGCTACTGAAGAAGATAGGAAGTTGCTGTCCCAGAACAGGAAGGGTGAGAGTTGTAAGGAGAGGAGAGAGTAAGCATCCAGAGAAACAGTAGAGGGGACACAAAATAAGACATGATAGGAGTGGTGCAGTGCAATGGCTGTGGGGCGGCAGTGTTCCGGGAGACATTCTGGAGGCTGCGATGCTGCCCTATTTGCAGGCACCTCTCTGGTCTGAGAGAGGAGGTTGCCCGCTCCAGGCTGACCTGGCTAGGGATTGAGAAACCTCCTCCCCACCCAGGGACCACAGGCCAATGCCACTACCTCAGAGGTTGCCAAGAAAGAGGAGAGGCTGGACCAGGGTGGGCTCAAAGAGGGAGAGGGTGGTGGAACAGAGTTGCATCCCTCCAGCTGTACTCTCCACAATCCATTCGCTCTTCTAGTGGATAATGGTTCCTCTACGGAGGCACCTGCAGTGGAGACCAAGGAGGATGCTGGGAACCTTCACAAAGGAGACCCAAAGGAGGGTGGCATGGGACCCCACAGGGGAAGGAAACAACTCCTGGTGGGGGACTCAATCATTAGGGGGTAGAAATGGGGGAGGAAGGGTAGAGGGAGGTAAGGTGCCTTCCTGGCGCCACGGCTTGGAGGGACAGGAAGCGAATCCTCAGGATAGTTGGAGAAGCTGCATGAGGGAGGGAGGGAGCTGGATGTCATTGTCCACCTAGGGACAAATGACCTGGCTAGGAATGGGATCAGAGCAGTGCAAGAGGAGTTGGTAGAGTTGGGAAGGGGCCTTAGACAAGTAGTGCATATGGTAACCTTCTCGGAGGTGCTGCCTGTCTATGGCAAGGGAGATGCTAGGGCACTTCTCACCAGGGAATTCAATGAGTGGTTGAAAACTGGTGTGAGCTCAGGGTTTTGGCTTCATTGGGACTGGGAGCCACCTGGAGGGATGCAGACCTGTACTGGTAAGATGGTCTGCATCTGTCCAGTGGGGAACCAGGATCCTAGGTGAGAGGTTTAAATGCTTCATTGGCAAGCATTTAAACTAGCCAAGAGGGAGGCACTGAAAAGAACAGGAAATCTGAGCCTCCCACAAAACATGGTGATTAGTGAGGTAAACACCAAGGTACAGAAGTTATTAGGGAGCAGAACAGATTTAAATGTAAAAAGGCAAAGGCAGTAAGGACTGAAATGGGGCTAAAAGGTAAGGCTATCAAAAAGTGGAGGGTGATGAGTACCAATGCCGTTAGAGTCGTAACAAGCTCCCTGAACTAGTGGCCTTGATGGAAGAGGGTTGCCTGGATATTGTGGCAGTCACAGAAACATGGTACACAGAGAACCATGACTGGGATGTCAACATACCAGGATACACAATCTACAGGAGGGACAGGGATGTTAAAAGAGGAGGAGGAGTAGCTCTCTATGTAAAGGAAGGGATCAAAGCAACTGAACTAAAGAGTAAACAGGGAACAGATGAGGCACTTTGGGTCACCCTGGAGACAGGAAATGGCACCACAATCTGCATGGGGTTGTATACAGATCCCCATCTCAGGGGGAGGGAATGGACAAGGAAATGATAGAAGGCTTTCTTAGAATGGCAGAAAAATGGGAGATATTGTTGATGGGGGACCTGAATATGCCAGATGTTAACTGGAGCACCTTTGCTGCAGGCACATCCAAGAGCAGGGCCATTCTCGATGCCCTGCAGGGAGCATGCCTCAGACAGCTAGTACTCGGAACCCACTTGGGAGGGAGCAATCTTAGACCTGGTACTTTCAAATGGGGATGGAGAAAGAATCTCAGATTTAGAAGTGGGTAGCCATCTGGGAACAATCGACCACCAAACAGTGTGGTTCACGATAAACACAGCTATACAATCAAGCCATACAAAAGCAAGAGTACTAGACTTTAGGAGGGCTGACTTTGGGAAAATGAGACAGTGCCTCAGAAAAGCACTAGCAAACAGGCAAGAAGGAGGGGTGAAGGAACAATGGAGAGTGATCAAAACAGCCATCACAGAGGCAACAAGCCTTTGTGTAAAGCAAATCAATAAAACACAACGAAGGAAAAAACCGCTATGGTTCACAAAAGAGGTGGCAGGGAAGGTTAAGGAGAAAAGGACAGCATTCAGGAAATATAAGGAAACACAGAAGGAGCAGGACAGAGAACTTTATCAGTTAAAGCAGAAAGAGGCTGGGAAGGCAGTCAGAATAGCAAAGGCCCAAACTGAGGAAAGGATAGCCAATTCTGTTAAGAAGGGGGATAAGACCTTTTATAGGTACATTAGGGAGCGAAGAAAGACCAAAGGAGGGATACAGAAGCTTAATAAAGGGGAGGGAATGGGGTAGAGGGTGACAGTGAAAAAGCAGGGATACTGAATGACTATTTCTGCTCAGTATTCACAAAGGAAGAGGAGGGGGAGTTACCTAAACCAAACAAGAGAAACACTCTTAAGACGGGGGTCAATACCAGTCCATTTACAGAAGAAAGGGTTCTGAAAGAACTAATAAAATTGAAGGTGGACAAAGCAATGGGGCCTGATGGGATTCACCCAAGAATTCTAAAAGAACTAAGGGTAGAACTAGTGACACCGCTGACTACTCTCTTTAACAAATCATGGGAGGATGGGTGGTACTCGAGGACTGGAGGAGGGCAGATGTGATTCCTCTTCACAAAAGTGGGAGCAGGACAGAGGCAGGAAACTACAGACCAGTTAGTTTGACCTCAGTGGTAGGGAAAATGATGGAATCACTTCTGAAGGAAAGAATTGTTGAGTACCTAGAGGCCAGTGGGGCACAGGACCCAAGGCAGCATGGATTCACGATGGGAAGGTCATGTCAGACGAATCTAATATATTTCTTTGACTGGGTGACCAAAGTAACAGACCAGGGAGGGGTTGTGGACATGGCCTACCTAGATTTTAGCAAGGCATTTGATACAGTCCCCACACAAAAGATTAATACACAAGATAGCCAGTCTTGGAATGGGTACCAAGGTGGTAGCCTGGATAAAAAATTGGCTAGACAGCAGGACACAAGGGGTAGTAGTAAATGGAGTGCACAGTGAAGAAAGGAGGGTAACTAGCGGGGTACCGCAGGGTTCAGTACTGGGACCGGTCCTTTTTAATGTCTTTATAAGTGACATTGCAGAGGAACTGCAAGGAAAAGTATGTCTCTTTGCAGATGACACAAAAATCTGCAACAGGGTTCATACACAAGATGAAGTAGAAAGGATGAGAAGGGACTAGGCAAGGTTGGAGGAATGGTCAAATGTATGGCAGCTCAGATTCAATGCAAAGAAGTGCAAGGTAATGCACATGGGAAACAAAAACCCAGGGGAAGAGTACACAATGGGGGGTGAGATACTGACAACAGTAAAAATAGAAAGGGACCTGGGGTAATTATATCAGATGACCTAAAGGTGGGCAAGCAATGTGAGAAGGCAGTAAGGAAGGCTGGGGATACTGGGATGCATAGGAAGAGGCATCAATAGTAGAAAACAGGAAGTTGTTATCCCTCTGTATAGACAGTTGGTGAGACCCCATCTGGAGTACTGTGTACAGTTCTGGAGACCTCATCTCCACAAAGACATAGACAGAGTGGAGGCTGTCCAGAGGAGGGCAACCAAAATGGTGCAGAGTCTGCACCAGAAGACATACGAAGAAAGACTAAAGGAGCTTAATATGTATACTCTTGAGGAAAGAAGGGAGAGAGGGGACATGATAGAAACTTTCATGTACCTCAAGGGAATTAACAAAGTCCAAGAGGGTAGCATCTTCCAGAAAATGAGATGTGCAAGAACAAGGGGGCACAATTTGAAGATAGAGGGGGGATGGCTCAGAGGTAATGTGAGGAAGTATTTTTCACAGAGAGGGTTGTGGATGGATGGAACAGCCTCCTGAGGAGGTCGTGGAGTCAAGAACAATGGGGACTTCAAGAATGCATGGGACAGGCATAAGGCAGTCCTAGGGGCGGTAAGAGGAAGTAAGCTGTTGGTTAACTAGGATCTGCAGCTTATCTGTTAGGTAGGAAAATGGGCAGACTAGGTGGGCCAAGCAGTCCTTATCTGCCGTCAAATTCTATGTTTCTATGTAACAACTGGATTAGTCTCCTTACAGCACGTGCACAATAGTTTTGGGTGATAGGTATCAATTTTCACATACTATAGACTGATACAGTAGGCGTCTACTTTTGTTTTCCTGTTTGTGTCTGTTTGAATAGGGAGTAGGGTTGTGCAGAATGCAGATTTCTACTGTTAGCATTGGTGTGGAAAGGCAGTTCTGTTTCCAAAATGCTTCTGGGAATTTCTGTTAAATTCTGAGGAATTCCAAAAAGCATTTCTGTGTAAACTATGGAATACATTTCTGTGGATCAAATAAATTGCAGAATATTTTACCACTGATTGCAGAAAAAGAATCCATAGTTTATGTAAACTGTGGGTTATTAATATTTAGAAAATGGTAAGAATGGATTCTCCATTCTGATTGGCTGAAAGCAACTCCAATCTGGGCATTTATTTTTCAATAGATGCCCAGGTAAAAACAAGTACCAGTCCAGCTGCCACTTCACCAGGAACTCTTCTATACTGGTGCTCAGCCTGCTTTCTCATTGGCGGAAAGCATCAGTTGAAATTTCAAATCCCCTCCATGTTTTTCTCTCGCTTAGCGAGAGCTACTACTCCCCCCAATACTCCTTACTTTAGTGCCAGCAAAAAAAAAGCCCATACTCCAGATAGTTCATGGTTGGGAAGAGTGATAAAATAGTAATTTCACAAAACAGAGTTCTTTTACAATGGCACCACTCTCCCGACCGCGTTTCTGCAATACTGCGGTGAACCAAAACCAAAAGGAAGCCGTCAGTTGTTTTTGCTTCACACTATGAAGCACATTTTAAAAACCGGCACAAAGTGACACCCCACATACCACAATGTCCCCCCAATTAGTAAATCTCCTGCTTTAAATAAAAACTAAAGAAATAATTTACCTCGGGGCTTAGGCTCACTCATGGTCGATCCCATGGTCATGCAAGGTCAGTCGCGCCCTTAACAGATGCATTTTCCAATGGCTACAAAATAAAAAAAATACCACTCATGCAGAAAGGAGACAGATGTCCAGACATTGCTAGGATGAGATCTTTATAACACATTTGTTGCTGAACTGGCAGTGTGTGTGTGTGTGTGTGTGTGTGTGTGTGTGTGTGTGTGTGTCTGGTGTGTCTGTGTGTGTGTTTGTCGGGGAGGGAGCAATAGATTACAATAGCTCTGTGGGGAGGATCAAAAGCAGATGGAACAGCCTTTAAAACATAGGGACTATTTTTTCAATAAACACATCTTTTGTACTACTTCTATGCATCTTTAAACTTATTTCCTGTCTTATTTTACTACTTAATTGAAATTTACTAAGATGCCCATTTTCTAAGCGCAATAATACCCTCCAGGGTGGGCATTATTGAGAAATACCAGACCTTCAAGGGGCTATAAGACCCTCCACCTGCAGTGTCGGGCCTCATTACGCCCCGGGTGGTCTGGTATTTCTCAATAATGCCCACCCTGTCAGGTATTATTGCTTACGCAAACCACTTTTGCATATGAAATGTCAAAATTCTGATACCAACAGAATTCCACAGAATATTGCAAAATTCTTCCAAATTCCATTCCATCAGAAGTTCAACATTCCGCAGAGCCATAATAGGGGTCAACATGGGGGCATTTCAAGTCTGGATTTTTTCTTTAGAAGTACTTTATTTAAGTTGTGTCAGATGGATTTCTGGTTTCTTAGCTAGATAGTGTGCTATTCTGAGCAGTATTTATTGATGGTTTAGTTTAAAAATTATGATTGTTGTTGCACATTGTTGCCTTTGCTGGGGGTGCTTTGATAGGTTTTGCCATGTCCAACACAACTTCACATGCCACTCGTTCCAGCACAAAGGACCATTCAGAATAACATTCTTTGAATCATTTATTTCTGTGTCCAACAAAACAAGCAAACAAAACAGCAAATTAAAGCAGTAGATAGAGGGGGCAGCAACGCAAAAATGTTCCTGCACCTAATGTTTCACCCCACCCATCTCGGAGCTTCATCACAGGTTATATGCACTAATCACAGACCATAGAAACATAGATTTTGACAGCAGATAAGGATCGCTTGGCACACCTACTCTGCTCATTTCCCTACCACTGGATAAGCTGCAGTTGCTAGTTAACTGACAGCCTACGTCTTCCTATCCCCCACCAGAATTGTCTATCCCATGCATTCTTGAATTGCCTCACTGTTTTTGACCCCACAACCTCCTCAGGCAGGCCATTCCATGCACCCACCACCACCTCTGTGAAAAAAAAGTTCCTCACATTGCCCCTGAGCCATCCCCCCCTCTGTCTTCAAATTGTGTCCCCTTGTTCTTGCACATATCTTTTTCTGAAAGATGCTACCCTCTTGGACTTTGTTGATTCCCTTGAGGTACTTGAAAGTTTCTATCATGTCCCCCCTCTCCCTCCTTTCCAAAAGGGTATACATATTAAGCTTCTTTAGTCTCTCCTCGTATGGTTTCTCTTGCAGACCCTGCACCATTTTAGTTGCCCTCCTCTGGACTGCCTCCATCCTGTCTATGTCCTTGCAGAGATGGGGTCTCCAGAACTGCATGCAGTACTCCAGATGGGGTCTCACCAACTGTCTGTACAGCGGGATAACAGCTTCCTGTTTTCTACTGGTGATGCCTCTCCTTAAACATCCAGGTATCCCCCCAGCAATCCTTACTGCCTTCTCACATTGCTTTCTTACATTTAGATAATCTGATATGACTACCCCCAGGTCTCTTCCCATTTTTGTCGTTGTTAATACCTCCTCCCATTGTGTACTCTTCCCCAGATTTTTTGTTTCCCAGGTGCATTACTTTGCAGTTCTTTGCATTGAAGTTAAGCTGCTATACATTTGACCATACCTCCAACCTTGCCAAGTCCCTTCTCATCCTTTCCAAACCCCCCGTGTATCAACCCTATTACAGTTATTTGTGTCATCTGCAAAGTGGCATACTTTTCCTTCCAGCCCCTCTGCAATGTCACTTATAAAGACATTAAAAAGAAACGGACCCAGTACTGACCCCTGTAGTATCCCGCTAGTAACCCCCCTTACTTCAGAGTGGACTCTGTTTACTATTACCCTTTGTGTCCTGTTGTCCAGCCAGTTGTTTACCCAGGCTACCACCCTGGGACCCACTCTCAGGCTGACTAATTTGTTTATTAATCTTTTGTGTGGGACTGTGTCAAATGCCTTGCTAAAGTCTAGGTAGGCGATGTCCACAGCTCCTCCCTGGTCTACTACTTTTGTCACCGAATCAAAGAAATCTATTAGCTTCGTTTGACATGACCTTCCTGCTGTGAATCCATGCTGCCTTGGGTCCTGTGTCCCGTTGGCCTCTAGGTACTCAGCAATTCTTTCTTTCAGAAGTGATTCCATCATTTTCTCTACCACTGAGGTCAAGCTAACAGGTCTGTAGTTTCCTGCCTCTGCTTTGCTCCCACTTTTGTGAAGGGGAATCACATCTGCCCTCCTCCAGTCCTTAGGTACCACACCATCCTACCATGATTTGTTAAAAAGTGTAGTCAGTGGTGTCACTAGTTCGCTCCTTAATTCTTTTAGAATTCTGGGGTCAATCCAGTCAGGCCCCATTGCTTTGTCCACCTTCAGTTTTAGGAGTTATTTTAGAACCCTTTCTTCTGTGAAAGGACTGGTATTGACCTCCCTATCTAGAGTGCTTCTATTGATTGGATTAGGTACCTCCCCTTCCTCTTCTTTTGTGAATACTGAGCAGGAGTATTCATTCAATTTCCCTGCTTTTTCACTGTCCCTCTCTGCCCACCCACTCTCCCCTTTATTAAGCCTCACTATCTGTTCCTTGGTCTTTCTTCGCTCCCTAATGTACCTATAAAAGGTTTTATGCCCCTTCTTAACTGAGTTGGCTATCTTTTCCTTGGTTTGAGCCTTTGCTATTCTGACTGCCTTCCACACTTCCTTCTGCTTTAACTGGTACAGTTCTCTGTCCTGCTCCTCCTGTGTTTCCCTATACTTCCAGAATGCTATCTTTTTCTCCCTAACCTTCCTCGCCACCTCTTTTGAGAACCATAGTGTTTTTTTCTTTCGTTTTGATTTATTTGCTTCACACAAAGGCATGTTGCCTCTGTGATGACAGTTTTGATATTTCCCCATTGTTCTTCCACCCCTCCTTCTTGCCTGTTTGCTAGTGCTTTTCTGAAGCACTCTCCTATTGTGACAAAGTCAGCCCTCCTAAAGTCCAGTACCCTCACTTTTGTATGGCTTGACTCCGCGGCTGTGATTTTTCTGAACCACATGGTTTGGTGGTCACTTATTCCAAGATGGCTACCCACTTCTAGATCTTAGATCCTCTCTCCATCCCCATTTGAGAGTACCAGGTCTAAGATTGCTCCCTGCTGAGTGGGTTCCAATACTAGCTGTTTGAGACATGCCCCCTGTAGGGCATCAAGAATGACCCTGCTCTTGGATGTGGCTGCAGCAAATGTGCTCCAGTTAACATCTGGCATATTCAGGTCCCCCATCAACAATATTTCCACTTTTTCTGCCATCCTAAGGATGCCCTCTATCATTTCCTTGTCCATTTACTTCCCCTGTGATGGGGGGGTCTGAATACAACCCCGTGTGGATTATGGGGCCATTTCTGGTCTCCAGGGTGACCCACAGTGCATCCTCTCCTCCCTATTTACCCTATAGTTCTGTTGCTTTGATCCCATCCCTTATATAGAGAGCTACTCCTCCTCCTCTTCTACCCTCCCTGTCCCTCTTGTAGATTGTGTACCCTGGTATGTTGACATCTCAGTCATGGTTGTCTGTGTACCATGTTTCTCTGACTGCGACAATATCCAGGCATTCCTCTTTCCTCAAGGCCATCAGTTCAGGGAGCTTATTCCCTAGACTACAGGCATTGGTACTCGTTACCCTCCATTTATTGATGGCCTTACCCCTTTTTGCCCCATCCCTGTCCTTATTGCCTTTTTCTCCATTTACCCCTGCCCCTCTTCCTGTCGACTTCTCTATCTTGGTGTTTACCTCACTAACTACCCTGATTTTTTTTGGGTGATGCTAGAATTTCCCTGCTCCTTTTCAGTGCCTACCCCCTTGGCTAGTTTAAATGCTTGCCAATGAAGAATTTAAACCTATCATCTAGGATCCTGGCTTCCATCCTGGACAGAAGTAGACCATTGCACCAGTATAGGCCTGCATCCCTCCAGGTGGACCCCCAGTCTCCAGTGAAGCCAAAACCCTGAGCTCTGCACCAGTTTTTCAACCATTGCTTGAATCCCATAGTGTGGAGCACCCTAGCCTCACACATCCATAGACAGGCAGAACCTCCAAGAAGATTACAATGCATGCTACTTGTCTAAGGCCCCTCCCCAACTCCACAAACTCCCCTTCTGTACTGCTCTGATCCCTTTCCCAGCAAGGTCATTTGTCCTTAGGTGAACAATGACATCCAGCTCCCTCCTCCGTGCAGCTGCTCCCGTGATCCTGAGGATTTGCTCCCTGTCCTTCCAAGCCATGGTGCCAGGCAGGCACCTTACTTCCCTCTCCCCCAGTTCTACCCTCCCTAACAATGGAGCCCCCCACCAGGAGTTGTTTCCTTCCCCTGTGAGGTCCCATGTCACCCTCCTGTGGGTCTCCTTTGTGGAGGTTCCCATCATCCTCCTTGGTCTCCACTGTGGGTGCCTCCACAGAGGAACCACACCCTGCCAGAATGGCATACATATTGTGGAGAGGCACAACTGGAGGAGTGTGCTTCCATTCCACCACCATCACCCTCCCTGAGCCCACTGTGGTTTAACCACTCCTCTTTCTTAGCAAACTCTGAGGCAGTGGCAGCGGCCCTGGAGGTCCCTGGGTGGGAGAGAAGGTCTCCCAAATCCTGGCCAACTCAGCCTGGAGATGAGCAACCTCCTCCCTCAGCCCAGAGAGGTGCCTGCAGATGGAATAGCACTGCATCGTCCAGAACATCTCCAGGAAGACTGCCACTCCACAGCCACTGCACCACTCCCATTATGTCTTATTTGTGTCCCCTCAACTGTTGTTTTGTATGCTTACTCATACCTCTCTCTGTTTATTTATTTTTTTCTTCCTGCTTTGCTACTGCCTCCATGCCCTTACAGCTCATGCTCTTCCTCTTCTGGGACAGGAAGTCCCTGTATTCCTCAGTAGTCTCCTTCTTGCTCAAAGTCAGACCTCCAGCAGCTGGGGGGGAGAGCTACTCTTTTTCTTCTAGGAGGGTGAGTCTTTTGTGCCTCTGTGATCACTCCCTTCCTGCTCCCAAACAGGAAGTTCCTATTGTCAGTCAAATCCTGTGCCTATAAAAGTGGAACTAGCTAAGGGTGGGGAGGGCTATATAATCCGGTAGAGTAGTAAAGTTCTAACAGCACCTCCTTCCTCTTGCTGTTCTCTGCCAAAAGCTATCTAGGGCAGTTTTAAATTCAAACACCTGGCTTCCTGCTGCCTAAGCCACTCCACCTAATTCACAGTTCCCTTCTTCACCTAGCTAACTGCACAGATAACAGTTCCCTTCACCCAACTCAGACAAACACACTAACTCTTGTTTTGTTTTGTTTTTACCCTAAATTGAAGGTCCCAGTAGTAGAGTTCTAGTTCTTAAGTCCCAGTAGAGTAGTAACGTTCTAACAGCACTTCTTTCCTCTTGCTGTTTAAGTAGTCCTTGATCAAGTAGTCATGACCCAGGACTGTTGGTTGGTCAGGACAGTGTCATAAGAACTATTACATTACATTTTAATCATACTCTACAATCCATATGTAACCTCCCTGTTCCCTGGGGTTACTAGAATCCCATCAGTGTCAGTGTTAGGTAGGAAAGGCAGTGTCAACAGAGTGAGCAGTGGGGGAGTGAAGAGCTGCAGTGCGGGCTCTGAGTAGAGCTTACTTTTTCTCACTCTAGCCTGAGAACCATTTACCTGCCTTGTAGAAGTGGTGGAAACTGTCTAGCAGGAGTCCTGATGTTCTCATCCCCAGTGGGATGAGGAGAACTGCAGAAAGGATCTGAGGGGCAAACCCCTGACTTGATCCAGGACATTTGAAGCTGCCTTTGTGTGTACAACTGTGAGTAAATCTGACTTTGGGCATTCCCAGGAGAAGTGTACCTGCCTTGTTTTCTTTGGGTTCTTTATTCTGACAAAGGGACCTATACACCCAGTTCTGTTTGAGACTGTTCTCAAAATGTTTTCTTAAAGTTGGATGACAAAAAATGGAGTCCCTGGTGTGACTTAACACATTGTACAGAACTTTATCCTGACACTCCTATGTAGTGTTTTCTAATGCTGAGTGTGCCAAACATTCCAAGATGTGTAGTTCTACTGTTTGCTTACTGTTGAGGTGTAACTCTGAAAGAATGGCTGAACATGGACTTGGAAACAAGAGGTGGGCAATCCACCATCTGGAGTGACCAGTTCAGCACTTCGAGTTCTGAAAGAACACCTGTGTATTCAGTGCATATGGCCAATGTCTGAAGATAAAGTTTACCCCCCTGGTGTGGGTTCTGCTAGTTTTGAGCTCCAGTGTACTCCGTCATGGCCAGTTGCCACATTGCCTACCTTAAAGCCTATGTCATATAGGAAATGTTCTAAGTCATGGCCAGTGCAACTAGAAGAAGAAATTGTGTGCTCCATTGCGGCCATTGCCACTAGAAGATGTGTGTTTTCTGCTCAGGCAGTGCTGCTGAAAAGAGTTCCAAATCCTATGTTATATGGGAAGTTCGAGT
The DNA here is from genome assembly GCA_016271365.2 of Neoceratodus forsteri. Lineage (NCBI taxonomy): Eukaryota > Metazoa > Chordata > Ceratodontiformes > Ceratodontidae > Neoceratodus > Neoceratodus forsteri. The sequence continues at coordinate 289,057,149 of CM028130.1, forward strand.
TTCTGTTTTCTACAGATGTTGTTCTGCATTTGCCTTGTGCCATGAAGTGTAAACCCTTGGGGGTCCATCTCTGCTTTTGTGTACCAACTGTTTGAAATAAAGTCGCACTCTAGAATCCCAACCTGGTATGGACAATCTAATTACTGCTTCCTGTGTGGATTTACTGGGTACCCTTCATGAAGTGCAAACCTAGCATAGCCCTGAGCAAAGTCTCTCTCCTCAGGACCTGGGTTTAGTAATGATCATTTTGCTGTCTTGTAGATACCGTTTATGCTTTTTAACCCCCACTCCTCTCTTTTCATCTGGACAGAAATAGTATGGGCATGTGATTACTATTTCATCAAGTGGCTGGTGAGGGGTTACACATTCAAAATAAATCAGTCTAATAATATATTCTTGAAACAAAATACAATTCCAGAAGCACTTATTGTTTTTATTATTCTTATAATCTTGTCTTCCTATTGCAGTACTTGAGTCTGTTTGCGCAATTGTGAAATCATTCTGCAGCTTCCACCTTTCGAAAAATATATACATAGCGTTAAAAAGTACCACATAAAACAATGTGAACAACAATACCACACATGTTTCATCTTCTCAGTAATATTCGTGGTACCAAATGGATGGAAAGGTTGAGAAGACAGAATGGGGGAGAGCACAGAAAGAAAGAGAAGAAAGTTGCAGATTCATTATTACACACCTTGGGGCTACAAATTAAAATTAGAGGGTTGTGGGCAGGGGGAAATGTGTTAGGTTGGAAACTAAAGAGAGCAGTGTACATGGTACCAAATAGTGATAACAAAATCATAAAGTAGGAGGGAAAAGAGCATCAAGGCAATACATTTTTAACATCACTTCTTCAGAAATGGGCTTTGTTCAAACTTGCCATTGAGTCCCGGTGTCTACCACACCAGTGGTGAATAAACTGGGTAAATAAATCATGTTGTTTTGGAATAAATATTTATTTTCTCCTAGAACACTATTTATTTCACTAAGAACACAATTTAACTTAGAACATGTTATTTTCACTTAGAATCTGGAAATGGAACACAGAGAACAAAGGGCCAGATAGGGAACTTACAATGGAAAGAAAGGCAGTTTTAAGCCAAAACAAGGTAAAACACCAGTAAAAACATTACAAATGGTGTGGCATATATCAAATACATAATGGGTTGCAGAAGAGTAGCACATTTATCTCCACACATGAGTGGTAAGACCTTTATAACTAACTCATGACTTCGCCACTAGTGAGTTATGGGTCTTATTACTTACTAGTGGAGATAAATGTGTTATTCCACTGAAGTCCATTATTTAGTCCAGGTTTATTCAAGTCCCCCAATCTATATATCCATTCTTGTTCTTTTTTATTTAAAGAATTCGCATAATCACCACCTCTCACATCCTTGTCTACTCGTTCAATACCTATCACTTTTATGTTATGCTCAGCATTATTCTTCACAGACTTGATATGAGCTGCCAGTACATATTCAACATTCTCATTTTGAGTTGCTTGCATATGCTTGTAAAGCTCTAAATTGTCCTTTAATTCTGCCAATATAATGGCAGCCACACGTGCAAGATAAAAGATTTATGTTACCCCCTCCGTGTCACATGAAATTTGGCCCCTTATTTTCTCTGTTGACCCAGTTTTGGGGTTAATAAAAAATAAATAAATAAATACTTTTAGTGACCGTATCACACATTTTACATTTCTCACATGGTTTACAATCCCACCTACTCTCCCTTTTGTCAGCTACATTTGAATGCTAACTCCTGATGAGTTTATCACGGAGGTTGTGTCCCTCCTATATGAAACCCTAATGTGGTTCTTCAAATAACATTCCAATTGTTTTGTTCCTGTCAGTGTGCTCAAATAATTTTTTACTATATCTGCTACCTGCTTTGCCCCATCCCTAAATGTACTAGTAAATGTAAGTTGCTGTTCCTCACATTTTTGGTGAATTCGAATAACAGTAGTTCACTGCGTTCCATTTTGTCTACTGTTTCCCTAGCCTTCATGATGTCTTCTTCCTTGTACTGATGCTGCTGTAAGCATTCAGAGAACTCATCAGCTCTTAGATTGTACAAATAATTTGTGTCACAATTCCTTTTTATTTTCATAAACTGCTCCTTTGGCAGACTGCAAACAGTGCATCTAGGATGACAGCTGCTAGCTAGTAACAGGCTGTTGCAGTCCGTTTTTTTTTTTTTTTATTATTTTGTACAACTCTGTGACAAGGGATCCATCATTGCATTTAGTAACAGTGTGGTCTAAAAAGTTGGTAGTTCTATTACCTGAACTTACTTTAAATCTAATGTTTTGATTTGTAGATTGAAAAAAAAATCTACAAATGCACTAAGTTCTGTCTCAGACTCCTTCCAGATAAAAAATACATTGTCAATGATGCTTTTCAAAATATCAGTTTGATCAAGAAATGAATTCACTGATTTATTATATACAACCTCCACCTCCCATTTTCCCATATACAGAATTGCCAGACTGGGTGCTAAATTACTCTCATTGCTGTTCCCTTGACCTGTATATAGTATTTTTAATACTATCTCAGTCAAGTACTGAGTACAGTTCTGATTCCCCTTCTTAAAAAAGGACATCAGACTGTTGGAGAGGGTATAGAGAAGGGCGACCAAGATGCTAATTGGAATGAGGTAAAGGCCCTATGAAGAAAGGTTAAGGAAGTGCAATATGTACTCCCTGAAGGACAGAAGGGACAGGGGTGATATGATTAAGACCTTCAAATACTTGAAGGGTATAAATAGGATTAGTCATGAGAGCCTATTTAAACATAGAAAAGAAGGGATCACAAGAGGGAATAGTCTGAAATTGAAGGGGGGGATTCAGAAGAGAGAAGAGGAGGCACATTCTCACAGAAAGGGTGGTGATGGCATGGAATGCTTTGCCCGAGGAGCTGGTTTTGCAAACATCTGTTGAAGGGACACTGTCAACCCCCTTAGGTCTCAAAGTGTCCCTAGTTTAAAAAACATATTTTATGATTGCCAAAATTCTGTAAAGAATGTTGATGTAGCTAGTAGTCTGATTCTGACTCTTATTTTCTTTAAAAAAGTAAAAAACAGATCGCCCAACATACTGGTGTTATCACACCAAAACAGGTTTGTTTACATTCCTTGATCAACTCCAAATGCATATTTCCTGGACTCGGAAATACCCACAAAACAGTCTAGACCCTCATGATGCATTGGGAGATTAGGATGCTACTGTCTTATGAGTGTCTGCACTGTCTGTGTGTGTTTCTAACGCTCAGGATATAGGCAGTAAGAACAAAACCATGATTGTAAACAAAAACAAGGTTGTTTATAAATATACATTGCCATGCATTTCAGTTCTACTAAACAAGGAGACAGACAAAATAAACAGCAACATCAATGAATTTTAGAGCAGGTAAGCAATCATAAAATGTGGGGTTTCAACTAGAAATGATATGATGAAAAACAGGTTGACAGTGTCCCTTTGAGGGATTAAAGAGGGGGAGGGACAGGATTAGGGGCAGTATCAGGATGGGGAAGGCGGGAGGATGGGAGTAACTCAGTCAGCTCTATCAGTGAGGATGGTGAAGAGGGGGTTGGGGGCAGCATCAGCGCTCAACACTGAGAGCTGCACACTTGAGCAGACTTGATAGACCACAAGGCCTGTATCTGCTGGCATCATCGTATGTTCGTATGTTCATAAGTTTACCAGCAAATTAATTTTTTCTTGGCTGAGATTAGTGTCTTTAAGTAAGTAGTGTTCTACAGTTGGCAGGCCATCTAAGTATGGTATATTTGTAAATAAAGAATTGACATCCAGTGTTACCAGAAACCACTCACTCTCAACCTTAATGTCATTCAGTTTGGATAGTATATTCATGGTATCTCTAATATAGTTCCTGATCTTCTGAACTATAGGTCTCAGATAGCTATCCACAAATCGTGATAATGATTCTGTAACCCACCCAGTCCAGGAAATTATTGGTCTGCCAGGGGGCTTAATCGGATATTTGTGAATTTTGAGTAATGTGTTTATTTCTGTTTTTAAGGGGACTGTACAGACATGTAAAATAATTCATCCTAGGATATCAAACTCTCCTGATACAAACTAAGGAGATAGTATTCTATCTCTTTCTTAATTTTCTTAGTGGGGTCAAAGGTCAAAAGTTTGTAAAAATTCTGGTCTGATAGTTGTGACAGTATCTCCTGTGCATATTGTGCAGTGTCCTGTACAACACTGCTTCCCTCCTTATCTACGGGTTTGATCACTATATAGGGATCTTGTGATAATCTATGAATGGCTGGACATTTAGCATTAGTAATGTTACAAAAATGCATCTTTGATGGATTTTTAAACAACTCTGTAAGTTGTTTTAGACAGTAGTCCAAAAATGTCTGAATCGGGGGTATGTCAGAGGCAGAATGTGGACATGGGCCTAAGACTTCTAGCTGTGATTTTTGAATCTGAACTGCTACTTACCCAAGTCTTATAGGCAAAATACATTTTTAAATTCAAAATCACTCAGAAACTTCTGTATATCCACATATGCATCAAACTCTGATAATTTACAAGATGGTATAAAGGATAATCCTTCACTCAACACTTTGTTCTCAAAGTCACCAAGTGGTCTAGAGGAAATATTAATAACAGTTAAAGGGACACTGTCAATCCCCTTAGGTCTCAAAGTGTCTAGTTTAAAAAAAAACATTTTATGATTGGTAATATTCTGTAAAAATTGCTGATGTAGCTGGCAGTTTGATTCTGACTCTTTTTTTCTTTTAAAAAGTGAAAACAGACTGCCCACCATAATGGTGTTACCACACAAACACATGTTTGTTTACATTACTTGATCAGCTCCAGCTGCATCTTTCCTGGACTTGGGAATACCCACAACACAGTTTAGCTCCTCATGATGAAGTGGGAGTTTAGGAGGCTACTGCTTCATGGGTGACTGCACTGTTTGGGGGTGTTTCCAATGCTCATGAAGTATGCAGTAAGATCAGATCCATTATTGTAAACAAAACAAAGTTGTTTATAAATATACATTAACATGCATTTCAGTTCTACTAAACAAAGAGACAGACAAAACAAACAGCAACATCAATGAATTTTAGAGAAGGTAAGCAATCATAAAATGTAGGTTTTTAACTAGAAATAATATGATGAAAAACAGGATGACAGTGTCCATTTAATAGCGGTTCCATGGTGGCATTCCTGTTCCTCTCCTTCTTATGCTTCTTCCCCTTCCTCTTCCCCTGCCTCATTTTTTGTTTATCATGCTTTCTTTTTTGAACCTGAATCAAGTCTGTTGTGTACTCCTCCTGGACAGGTTCACCCAGGAGGGCACACCCCTAAAAAAGGATCTTCCTCAGTTACCTGATCTTCATGTTTTCAACTCACTCAGACCTGTACTGTAATTAAGAGCAGTTTTATCAGTCCATTTTAGTAACGATTTAGGGGTATTTTGTGTATTTGGTGTCTCTTCTGCAGACACTGGATTTCTTATTTCTTTCTTACTCCAATGAAAGACACAATCATTAGCATAGTCCCTTACGTAACAATTAAACTTGTGCAGCCATGTGTTTATTCAGTTTGCATGATGTCTTCTTGACATTGCTGGGTTTTTTTATTGGCGTGATAACCATTTCATCCTGACAGGTTGTATTTACCCTTTATGTCACAAAGGACAACTGTCAAACTGGACCAGTTCAAACAGGTACTAAAAAGAATGGTCCAACCAAACACCAGCTGTGGCTGCTTTCTCCAAAAGACTCCTCACTCAATTGCACTTGACAGCAGCACCTCATCCTATTCCTAACAATGCTCATCTCTGACCTCCCACTCTAATATTGACTCCTTGTGCCATGATGCACACACATCTGTCCCCAGACAATGCCCCATGGGGCTGCTACCTATACCCAGCACCATTGTAACAGTGAACTATTACGGCAATTTGAACTGTATGTTTTGTATAATCGAATCATATGTCACCAACTTTATATTGCTACTGACTATAATATTTCTGTCATTTTTGTGAACTCTTACATCAAGTTGTAACCTTCTGTGTTTTTGATGAGGAACCTTTGTAAATGAACATTTTGCTCAAAGGTGTGCATCCAAGTGATAATAAATAAATAACATAAAAATAAATAAATAAATGTGTGCCTAGCTGGGGTATGTGCTATGTTACTGAAGTACCTGTAATGGGATCCTGACCAATGAGGAGGCAGCATTTGCCAGACCCCAGTTTATAAAAAGCAGTACTTCACATAGAGAGTGGTTACTATCTGGAATAGCCTACCATGTGAGGTTATCAAAGTAGCATGGTTCAGGCTTTCAAAGCATGACTAGACTGATTCCTGATGAAGAATGGCAATGGGGTTACACATTATGAGTAAGGGTAACCTTCCAGTTATTACTCTTGGATATATGAACATATTCAAGCTGGGAATACGTACTGCCATGCAACAGTAGTTGAAGACAAAGTGGACCCTAAGTTCCTTCCTTCATTGCAAGGCTATTTTACTGTGACATGGTTCTACCCAGGCAACCCATGGAGCAGTGCTGTTTTGCACATTGCCAGAGTCACAAACAAAAGCATTATAGCAGGGTTTGGTGGCCTCCCTTTCTGCTCTTTGTTCACCCTTGTTCAAACATTTTCTGTTCTAGTTGCCTGCCTAATAGCATAGTTTTCCAGCCTACATAAATTGACAATAAAAAACAGGCCTTGGAAATTCAAGCTATTATGACACCTCTTAAATATCCATCTGTCTTTAAAACAACCAACATGAAATGAATCACTGTGATAAGACATGGCTCATCTAAATTTGTGATGTCATCAAGACTCAACTGTACAATTATGACTCAACCTTTGATTCAGTTTAAATGGAACATTATTGTCTAAATCCCCTTTGAAGAAATAAAATTGCTTTTCAGAAGCACAATCATCTTTCTTTTATATTTTATGTTGGCTATGGAAATTTATTCCCTTCCTTTCATCTTATCACTGATCTTTCCCCTAATGCTGCAAATCATATAAAAGAGATGAAAGATAATAGCACTCCTTATATGGAGCAGTAGTAAGCATGGCACATTCTCAGTTACAGCTAATACTGTTAGGACTTAGTGCCATCACCAGCATATGTGAAAAATGCCAAGACATCTCAGAAACCACTTGTTTATTTTCTGTTCCAGCAAGGCAAGTCAAGGCAACTTTTATTTTAATAATTCCTTTTCCCAGAGCATCAAGACTTGTGGGGGGGGGGTAAATACAATTTTATATGCTGTTTCCCCATTCATAGGACTCCAGAATCTTTCATAGAATTACAGGTTACAACTGGACAAATCCTGAGGATGTTTTATAGTCAACTCACAACCAAGGGTATTTTTTTGCCACATAGCACATGGCTGAAAGAAGTTAAGAGGTGATCAATAAAAAGCATGGAATAAATATTGTGAGTCATTAATAGATGACTAAAGAAGACTTACGAAATCATAATGTAAGTTTTACTGAAACAGAATGAACCACTTCAAACCACAAGCATTCTTTTTTTTGTGTCTATGACAATAAATCGCCATGAACTGGGTCAGGAGTCTGTCAAATTATGAAAACTGAAGGCCTAAGCATGGTGGGGGAGGGAGAATGTGAGATTCATGACCTGCTGAGTTAAGGAAGAGTTGGTCAAACTTTTTCAGTCCAGTTAAAGGATAGGACAGTCAGGGTCAGCCTACGGCCTGGTGACTTCTGATGGGACCAGTACCAGAAGGAAAAAGGTCAATTCCTGTACGTTCACTGATCTCAGCTAAAAAGTTCAGTTTCTGTTTGTCTTCCTTTGTGCTTCTGAAGCTTTTTCTCTAATGCCCACTAACTCCCTTTATAACCATCAACAAAACACCTAACTGGCTGTTGCATGCCAGTGTCACCTCTGTGGCACATGTGCTCTCAAACTACCTGGTTGTTGGAAAGAGATTTCTGTCTTACTCAGAGCCCTCCGATCTGCACAGTGGTAAATTGTTTTGGACATCACTGGGCTGGCCAAGTTGTTCTTTTAATTACAGGCAATTGAGACAATGTTAGAAGAACTCAACATAGTGAAGGGGAATGTATAAGTAGTAATAATAAGTCAAGTTGCTACGAAGGGCAGAAACTGTCCACACAATACTTAGACTCAATGGACCATAGCTAAGGGGTAGCAACACTCACCTATCAACAGTTGTAACTTTGTACACCATTGTGCCATGTATAACAGCGGTCATAGGGCTTCCCTGCATGGTTGCTAAACACACTGCAGTACAGCAAAGGAGATGGGGTTGGGGGGTCCAAACAAATGACCAGCAGGGTCATATCAAAACACAAGGCTATATGGTAGCAACCACAGTCTGACCAGTGCCAAGGTATTGTGATGAGCTGTGATGGTTGAAGAGTAAGGCACAGAAGCTGGAGTATTCTTGGAGACGGTCCTGATCTAATGGAGGCAGGCTGGTGCTGAAGACTCACTATGATGAGTATCAATGGGCAATCAACCTGAAAAAGACAATAGTTACCATCAAGATTGATTGCTGCAGGGAAGAATCCACCAGCTCAGCTATTTCACACCATAGACAGGCTGTTACATCTTCTCTGTCTGCGATCCTTTCAAGCTTTTGCAGGAGAAAAGTGTGAGGAGTTTGGCAGATTTTTCTCTGACAAGTTGCTCTCCATCCAATTGGGTATATTTTTAAGTGGCCTCTCATGGACCAGTAGTGGCCTGCCTTTGGGTCTTGTAGATTTGCCTATCTGGAGTTAATTTCAGCTGGATTTTGAGGAAGAGGTGTTCTGGGAGATTTCAGATTTGCACCCAACTTGCTGTATACTAGACCCTGGCCAACCTGGTTGCTCTTGGCCTGCTGTGAATCCATGGGTCCTGTCATTGCTATGATTGCCAGGCATTCCTTGAGTATGATTACACTCTGAAATTAGATTTCTGCACTTCCAAACCCATAGTGGGGTAATTTAAAGATTTGTGTTGCATTCAAACCTTGCTGCTTGTTTTAGCAAGTTTTAGCCATCAGTTTTGGAATTAAGACTTTTAGACAGCAATTCCTGAAAATCCTAATTCTGAGAATCGTGTCAAATCTGACAAATCTGATTCTGTGACTCAGGATTCAAGCATCCACAGTTTTCACCCACTAACATTTGGTGACATTTGCATTGCAGTATAGCTGCACGGGGACTCTTCTATGTACCCAGGATAACCCAGTGGAGACATCTTGTTTCCATTTGGTTCCTGCTTTGTTCTAAACAAACTCTGGTCAGTGTCACAATGGCTGCTAATGCCACAGTACTGATGTAATGTGACTGACACTATCTGCATGTAGCACTTCCAAAGGAAGTGCAGAATGGGCTGCTCAGCTGGAGTAGTGGTGCATGCGGTAACAAGAATGCAGACTAGAGGAACAAAACTCTGCACACACACTCATGCCAGCAATGTGACAGTAGCTTATCAAAAGAGTCCAGCATAAAGCAAAGATGTGCAAACTGTAGTAGCTTTAAGTAATTGCAAGAACAGAAAAGATGCAGGAACAGCACACAGTACAAAAGGATGCCCCAATGCTTTGCACTTGTGTGCTTTGTCAATGACCTGCTATGGTAATTGACATCCCTACCTTTTAGAGCTAGATCTCTTAATGGGACAGTACCATTGTAATATGTGCAATGAGTGTGCAAGTGCTCGGTGTATAAATCAATAGTGCGCAACAGTCACACATGTTAGAGTAAAAAAGACACTCACAGACTTTTCTTGCTACACTGCTCCTATCAAATTAGCAATGATAACAAAATTTTTTTTTTAAATAATTGTTGCAAAATACAGTGGGGATGCTGTCAACTGAATATGTGGAGTGCTGAGGTTCAAATATGTCAAAACAACTTAACAGAAAGTCAAGGCATTACTTATAAACCTAAAGGACTTGACCTGCCATAACCAAGATGAGGTCATAGGCACACTGACATACTCAAGCGTGAGGTACAACCTGAGTAAATTATAAGAAAGGACTGATTTCAGTTCCCTCATTAAGCCCAGGAGGCAACATCGCTTGAAGTTTAAAAATCCAAAACGCTGTTCTTTGGGCAAGTGTCAGATCAATAACACTACCACGTAGACCCACAGACACTTTTTCTATGCTGGTAAATGTCCAGCAGTGAACCCCAGCAAGCAGGGGGTTTAGCACATGTTCAGGAGAGATGTATTCCAGATTCTGGTTGGTAGTGGCCTGCATATGATCCCCCACATATTCTTTAAGCTTGTGCTTGGTCCTTCCTGCATAGTAACTTCCACAGGTGCATGTTCCTTAGTATACTACATAGGTAGTCACAGTTTATAAACTTCCAGATACACTAGCACTCCCCATTAGTTGGGTTAACAAAAAATGTACTATTGATTACGTTGCAATATTTACATCCTAAACATTGGTGGCAACTGGGAGGCAGCGATGGTAGACAAGTGCCTCACTTCTTTATTGCAGGTTGGAGACTGTGTAACATGGTCTTCGATGTTGCATGGACAACAGAAAATCATTCTGTGGCACTCTGCAACATGCTCATTTATTTAGGTTCTATCTGTAAAATTGACCAAATTTTATGGCTCACCTGTTCTGTTTCATGAGCTACCATACTATAGGTGGTTACAAAATTAAGTCTGTTTATCACTTGTAACATTTTTTGCTCAACCCCATGCTATCTGGGAGTTCACCACTGCACATCCTCCTCATCCTACTAGTGTAAACTGACTGCACAATCTCTGTTTGCCCTTTTTTAAGCTCAGCTTTATTTAGATCTCACCCTCTGCCAAGTATCACTTCAACCTCCCTGTCGCTTCCCATGCCCATTTTAAAGAATCCCACCCTCTGCCAAGTACCGCTCCCACCTCCTCATTGCTTCCTATGCCCCTTTTAAAAGAATCTCATCTCTGCCAAGTATTCCTCCCACCTCTCTGTTTGCTTCACTTCCCCCTTTTACAAAGATCCCCCCTCTACCAAGTATCCCTCTCACCTCCCCATCTCTTCCCATTCCCCATAAATAGAAACCTGACAATGTGGTGCTCAATCCCCAGTGTTGGTACCTGAAATAAAGAAAAACATCCCTCAATGTCTTTTGTTTTTCACTCTGTAGAAAAGAAACAGTCCATCAATGTCTGTTGCCACACCATTACCCTCCTTTCAACTGACCCCCCCCGCTCAGCACCCACCACGCCACACCCCTCTTTCTTTTATGTACCTACTGAGGTTCCAATGCTGTCATCCATTGTGGACCAGAAACATGTCTTCTCTCTTCAATGCTGGACCAGGAATTCAGGCAATCAGGTAAGCTGTGGTCAGTGTATTTCAATGCATTTTGAACATGTACTCATAACTTTTTTATTTATTTTTATTTTAGTCTTTGGTAACCGGGTAAGGCCCACTAGGCAAAAGTGCCTGTTTTCAGTGGCGACCTGGGAGCACTGGGCGGTTACTTGCTTGATAATTTTTAAATATTTTCCCCAAACATTTTTCAATATGCCCTTTTTGGGACCCCAACTTTTCCATATAGTCTTCTTGTGATCCCACTTCATGAAAAAGGTAGGTGAAATATTTCAAATCCAGGCTGAGAGGTGATTTTGTAGTTGTTCCTCAAAATCACCTTTTGGGAAGGATTTAAACATTTTCACCTACTGGGTTCATGAGTGGGATCATAAAAAGACTGTGTTGAAAATCTGGGGTTAAAATATTGAAAACCAAAAAAGTAATGAAGGTACAGTTAAATTTTTCAACACTCACTCATAACATTGGTCATTTTTAACATTTGTCCCCAAATTTTCAACATAGCCATTTTTTCTCACCACCTCATGAATGTTTCCTAGACAAATGTGTTTTGGCACTTGTTGTGCAAAATGACATTTTGTTCAGTATGTTATATTTGACACCCATCATGTTCAGAAGGAAGGGTCATAAAGAGACAATGTTGAGAAAATTTGTGTCAAAATGTCACAAAACAATGAAGTCATGAAGAAATGTTGAATTTTTTCAATGTTTACTCATAATACTGTGATGTGTGTACATTTTGGCCCCCAGTTTTCAACATAGCCCTTTAGTTACCCCACATCATAAATATGACAGTTGTCATTTTTCAGATCTTCCTTGAAACATGTTTTCATATCTGCTCTGCAAAGTCACCTTTTGAACAGGATTTTAAAAACTGCACCTGCTGTGATCATAAGGTGAGGTCATAAAAAGACAGTGTTGAAAATTTTGGGTAAAAATGTCAAACAAACAACTAAGTCAATGGACTGTTTTCAACAATTACTCAATACATTGTGATTTTCAGATTGCAGCTCCAAATGTGCACATAGCCCTTTTGTCTCCCCAGCCCCCAATGAGCACGACAGGTGTCATTTTTAAAATCCCCTTTGAAACATGTTTTCACAATCCTTCTGTGAAATCACCATTCAGACAGGATTTAAGAAAATTCACCTGTCTTGATCATATGATGGGCTCATAAAAATGTTGTGTTGAAACTGTAGGTTCAAAATGTGAAAATACAACTAAGTTATGAAGAAACATTTTGTTCCAGCGTTTACTCATAACTTTATTTTTGCAGATATTGGCACCTAATATTCAACATATCCCACGTGTTACCCCAAACAAATCAGAAGCAGGTGTGCTCAGTCGTAGAAGGAGTCCAGTGCCTTGCATGTTGTTGTTAACCCTAAATGCTAAACCCCAAATCCAGGAAAGCCAGGCACCTGAGATAGAGAACTAGAGCCAATGAAAACAAAACAAAACACTGCATTCAGTCCAAATGTTTTATTCCAGGCTATGGTGCACAATGTGAGTGGGTGAGCTAACTCAGCCACAAGATGCCCCAGTGCTTCAACTATTGTCTTCATCAGGGGGTGTCTAGTGGCTGAGTTAGCTCACCCACACTGTGCACCATAGCCTTGAATAAAACATCTGTGTAGAGTCCTGGATACAGTGTTTTTTTTTGCTTTTCACTGGCTGTGGTTCTCTATCTCAAGTGCCTCGATTTCCTGTACCCATGTGTCAACCCACCTCATGAACATAACAGGTGTCATTTTTCAAATCCCCTCCAAAACATGTTTTGCAGTAACACTGTGAAATTACCTTTTGGATTTTAAAAACAATCCTTCCCTCTTGAAGATAATGTCATGTCATAAAAACACTATGTTGGAAATTTGGGGTCCAAATGTGGGAGCCTACTGAAAATTAATAATTGCCTGTAGAGATGCAGTGAAATTAAATTCTGCTGGTGAAGTGAACACGAAGTGTCCACTTCATGTTGTCACTCCACTATGAGTGGGCAATAGGAAAGTCTCACTTTTCATTTTAATTATTACTTTGCATTGTCATTCTGCCTCAATGTGAACAAAAGCGGAGTGGCAACAATATTCGCAGCCACCCTGTGCCCCCACACAGTCACCAGAATTAATGTGCATCCCCAAAATGCTACTGTCTTGTGTCCAGAAAACTCCCCAGTGCTGACAAAGTGAAATGAGAGCACAAGAAAGACAAAGTCTCCCAGAATTAAAGGCACAATCAGTCACACATGCAGTGGATGTGGTCACGTCACACACAGACCCCAGAATTAATGTGCATACCCCAAATGCTACTGTCTTGTGTCCATAAAATTCCCCAGTGCTGACAAAGTGAAATGAGAGCATAACAAGAAATGCAAAGTCTCCCAGAATTAATGGCACACTCAGTCATGTGCACAGTGGTCACACACAGTCACCAGAATTAATTTACATCCCCAAACTGCTACTGTCTTGTGTCCAGAAAATTCCCCAGTGCTAGCGAAGTGAAATGAGAGGGTAACAAAAAATGTGAAGTCTCCCAGAATTAATGGTGCAATCCGTCATGTGAGCAGTGGCCACACACAGTCACCAGAATTAATGTGCATCCCCAAAATGCTACTGTCTTGAGTCCAGAAAATTCCCCAGTGCTGACGAAGTGAAATGAGAGTGTAATAAGAAATGCAAAGTCTCCCAGAATTAATGGTGTACTGCAAATGCACAGACAGATTAAGATTGCGCTGTGCATTCAAGAGATGCAGAGTCAGACGCAAAGGCACAACAACACCTAACTGGTGCTCACAAGTCACAAATCTAAATCTGGAAAAGAATATCTTTTGCTGGTTGTGGGGGGGGTAGTGCATGGCAGTAACAGTCCACTACCAGTAAAGATACCACAAAGCAGTATAAAAAATTCATACAGGCGTAGTGGATAGCAGGTTCACACTGCTGCAGTTACTCTGGCACAAATAAAAGTTGTCTGATTTAATGGTATGCATTGCACACACACACACACACACACACTACAAGTATTACGTAGCAAATTGAAAACCTTTAGCAATAGAACCAAATGTTTTAAACAAACTGAAATTATACATTGCTGCACCACTGTAATCAGCAAAAAATGTAAAGAATTACTGAAAATATTACTGTGTGTACATTAACACGGTTGTACAAGAAAAATATAACCAAAACAGAAAGACTGCCTTTTTCTCCCAGTTAATCTACCTACTGTACACCACAGATACGCCCTTCCCCCAAAGCACACTTCACAGTACACAGACTGACTGTTCTAAATTAACATTCAAAATCCACACACAAACAAAAAACACTCGATGATACGAGCACAGGAGGGTTTCCTACAGTCGATGCACTAAATTTTGAGCAAATAAAATGGGTCAAAAAGGCTTTTTTAACAGCTTTTAGAGGATTTGAATCGCAGAGCTCTGAGAGGAAGCTGTCTCCATCTTCCACTAATCACACACTACACAGAACTGAGGCTATGCAGAACAATCTAGAGCCCATGTGACCTGCAATCCATGAAGCACCGCAAATTCACCTTGGAGCTCAATAGCAAGGTGAAGTGATGCAATGTACATTGATTTCAATGTACTTCACCTTAAAATCAGTGGAGAAGTGGTATGGGGAAGGTAGAATAACATAAAGTCATTGATTGCAATGAGACCCATGTTCCCCATTATGTCATGAAGTACACGCTTCAAGTTGTGCAGAGCTAGCAGTTCCATGATACTCGCGAATCACTCTGCTGGAGCGAATTTCAGCCACTTCTCCCATCTCTAATTACCTGTCAGCTGGCCTGTCCTGGGTAAGCACAATCTAAAATTGTGTAAAAGCAGGACACCTCTGTAAATGAGATGTTGCATCTCATTTGGTCTAACGTAGGTAAATGTATAGCACAAATGTATCAAAGCAGGACCTCAGTACAGCAGAGCCCCCACTAAACTGTGCATCTATACTGCTCTATCCTTGGAAAATACATTGTTAAAGCTGGACCCTATTGAAAATGTAACTTGCTTTTCAGCTGGGATTTCCTGGGTAAATACAGTGTAAAAACTGTGAAAAGCAGGATCCCACTGAAAACAAGACAGTGTCTGAGTTTCAGTATCCTGGGTCCATACAGTACAAAAATATGTCAAAGCAGGACCCTACTGAAATGAAATATTGCATCTCAGCTATCCTGGGCAAATATATTGTAAAACTGTGTAAAAACAGGACCCTACAGCAGAGCTCCAGTGTTGCATCTAAGATGATCTTTCCTAGAAAAATACATTATAAAAACAGGATCACACTAAAAAGAAGATATTGCATCTTACCTGTACTATCCTGGGAACATGCAGTATAAAACTGTGTAAAATCAAGACCCCATTGCAAAGTACATCTCATCTGGTCTATCCTGGGTATGTGTATATATATATATATATATATATATATATATATATATATATATATATATATAAAGGTGTACAAGCAGGACCCAGTACAACGATGCAAGCAGCAAACATTTGGCATTGATAAATACTGTACCTGTTCTTTTTACCATTTGCATAGTAAAAGTCTTTTTATGTAATAATATTGTGTGATATGAAAAGTAGTACTTTAACCTGACCTTTACCTAGTTCTCTTTATACCTCATCAGCACAGTAACCTCACTTAGTGTGACATCACAAGTGTTCAGTCTAGCAGTAGGTGATTGGTGCTTCTTGGTCATTTGTGATGTCACAGTCAGTGAGGTCACAGGACAGATGATGTCAGTGAGGAACAGAACTAGCTATGTTAGCCTCCAGGTTCAATAGTGTTCCTCCCACGACACCTAGTATTGACATGTAGTAAGTTTTTTAACTGGCAAATGGGGAAAGAAACACTTTAGATTTAAGAAGTAACAATTAACTACCTTTGGAAGTAATTATGAATTTCAGGCAGCACACTAGTTCTTTAACTCAAAATGACCACCACAGAGTGATTTAATTTGTTCCTTTTGACCAAAAAGATTACAGAATTACTTATTAACTGTGCACTGTATGTAACAGAATACATGTACTGTATACAGAGAAAAACTTACTTTGACAGGAATAATAAAGACTTTGAAGAGACAAAGTTATATACGCTTATTGACAGACTGGGTTTTCATTTTCACATCATTGTAAGTGTGACTAAGCTGAAATGCAGTGCATAGGAGATTTATTTGACAGCGTGTTCATTCATGAAATCACTTTTGACATGGAAATCTTGTTGGGTGGAGCTTTGTTTGTACCTAGTTGTATAGTTAAGTGGAGCACAGCAGAGGGATTTTAAGTGGCATGCTTTGCATCACACAGTGAGTACTGTATGTGATTGTAGTGGGGCTTTGGCCTTCGATCAGCTGTTTTATAGGCCTCTGCTAACCACTAGGCTATGCTGTCTTCCATACTTATTTATTGCCTTTTTACCAATCCTGCCAAGTTACCAGCAATTAGGCTAAGCTTAACAGCACCACACCAGACTCTGCTAACTTCTCTTGCTTGCTATGGCACTAAAAGGGACAGCTGCAGCTCTGATGATAATTGTGCCGTTTGTTTATCTGGAATAGTTTGCTGCTGTGTATCTAATTCCCAGCCATGACCATTGTAGCAATCATGCATGGATCTCCATTTATGACATCACCATGGCTGAGGACATCCCCACATTGTTAATCCTACATGGGTTATATAAAAATGGTAATTGCTATAAACTGTCTACCTCTCTACTGAATCTCTAGGTCAGAGTCCTTACATCACTTCTTGCCCTTCCCCCTTTGTATTTTAAAGCCAAGGATCCTACTTTTCATATCTGGTGATATTGAACCTTGCCCTGACCCATTGAGCTGTAAAGTGTCTTCCCCCTCTGACCCTTGCTGGGCAGGTACAAAAGATCTGAAGCTGGTTCATATGAATGTCAATAGCTTTAGGCCCAAGAGGCACAAACTTGAAGCCTGGGTTAGTCTCTACTCCCCTGTGATCACTAGTGTCAAAGAAGCTTTGCTTAAGTAGCCATCCCACTGGTGCAGTGGCAGGGCATCTGCTCGCAATGCCGACAACGTGGGTTTGGGAATGGATCTGGGAGTCAGAGGGCCGGCCAAAGTGGAGAGGAATTGAGTGCTGTCTGGCAACTCTCCTTCTTCTGGGTTGGGAACAGCATTCGGTACCACAGCAGCCGCTGGTGGAGGCTGGGGAGCCGCAAGTACTGAGGCAACTCATTACGGGAGGCAGGACAGATGTTGGGTGTGCATGTTGATGTCATTGCACGTTCCACCTCTGGGGAACTTCAGCATCCACAAAAATCAGCCCCATCAGTGATGCTGCCACCTTCTCTGCCACTCCCACCACATCTAAGGTCCGGATTGGGGGGGTTCTACTCCTGTGGCCCCATCCTGGGGTGTAAGCCAGGGCTCGCTACTAATGTCCTGGGGAGGGGTTGCTGCAGGCTGGGGTGTGGTGAGAGGAGGCAGGGTCTGAGGAGCCTCTTCCCGGAAGGGCAGAGGCAGGGGTACCAGGCAAAAAAAAAAAAGAAACTTGGCTTAAACCTCATGTCCAGTTGCATGAAATTGAGCTTCATGGCTACAATGTATTTAGAAGGGATAGGATAGGTAAGAGAGGTAGTGGGGTATTACTTTACATTAGGTCCAGTATTAATGCCACAGTAAACTCCTCTATGACACTGATCAGTTCACCATGTGAGTACTTATTTGTGAATATACTGCTTGGGGACATAAAGACACTTTTATTATCCTCCCAGAGAGGCCAAATCTGATCTGGCCCCCCCTGTCCTGTCTCTTATCCATTACATCCCTAATTGAAGTGATAATACTCATTGACTTCAACCTAGACTGGCTGAGCAGTGATGAAAAAGGGTACAGATCCACCCTGTCAGATGGCCTCTTCACTCAAATGATTAGTGAGCCCACTAGGCTGAATTCCAACACTGGTAGGCACACCCTACTCGACTGGATCATTGTTAATAGACCAGATAGAATAAAGCATGCTGACTTACTTCCCCATGCACTCAGTGACCACTCCCTGGTGTTCTGCATCTGGAAAAATAATGCCACAAAGCCACCTCCCAAAACCATTATGGCCAGAGACCTCTCTGGCTTTGATGTGTCCTTCTTCTGGAGTGACCTTACAGACATACACTGTGGGGCTATAAATGACTTCCCCACTATTGACTTGGACCTTGACTTCTTCATCAATAACTTCCTTAGTGTAGTCAAAAAATATGTCCCTTTCAAACAGCATAGCATAAACAGTCACTGCTCAAAATGCTTGGACAGTGACCTATGGAGGAAAGGAATGAAGCAAAGGGACAAGGCATGGAGCCAATTTAAACTCAATGTTCTGCTAGCTGATTGGCACTGCTATAGAAACTCAGAAACACCTGTAAATCAAACCTAAAAGATGCTATGATGCAGTACATAAACTACAGACCAAGAACCTATCTGACCTACAAAAGTTCTGGATGCAGATAAACTATCTTCTTAAACATTGCTCTAGGGCCCTAGTCCATTCTATTGCTATTGATGGTAAAATTATCACTGATCCCAGCGCATCAGTCAATGTTTTTAATTATTATTTTATTGACCTTGATATGTATTTGGCACTCAAAGCAGTATATTGTCCGATCCCCTGACATAGACTCTCTCACCTCGCAATTGTGCTTTTGGCTTGTCACTAGGAAAGAGGTTCTCCTTCAAGTTGAAGTGTATTAAAAGTGATGGTTCCGCAGGTACAACAAACTTGAGTCCAAATTCCTAACATTGCTGTGCCTGCTATAGCCAAGCCTTTTGCAACCTTATTTAATTAGTCCCTAATCCTGGGCAATGTCCCTAATAAGTGAAAAGTTGCCACAGTTGTTCCTATCCACTAAGGGGGTCTAAGGACCTGATTGAGAACTATCACCCAATTTCTCACCTACGTACCCTGGCAAAGATATGGGAGAGGCTGGTATATAACCAAATCCTGGATTAACAGGAATTACATCACATCATGTCTGTTGCCCAGAATGCCTTTAGAAAATTCACAGCACAGACATTGTACTGGTTTACCTGACCACCAACATCCTGGTGGCAGTGGATCAAGGGCAATCTACAGAAGCTGTCTTCATGGACCTTACCAAGGAATTTTACCTGGTAAACCACAACCTTCTGTTCTCGAAACTCAGACAGATTGGCCCAGACAACCTAGTTTGCAGCTGATTTAGCCAGTACCTAGGCAACAGGAAACAGCTTGTCAAGTGGCAAGGTGGACAGCTTGTTTGCCCCAGGGTTTCATACTTGGTCCCATGCACCATGCTCTTCTTGTTATTTATTAATGACTTCTCTGCTAACTGTGGCAGTCAAATTTCAACTCTATGTGAATGATACAGTCTTGCAGTAGCTTCTTATACCTAAACCAGATCAACCTTGCCCTGCACAGGGACCTCAGACTCCTTGAAACCTTGCTGCTAAACAACAATCTCCTTCTGAATGTTGAAAAAATGAAAACTCTGCTGTTTAGCCCCAGATATTTAGGTAATGATAGACAGGCATTACTCAGGCTGACAGTGAGAACCCAGCACTCTGTACCAAATAATGCAGCAAACTCACAAGTCTTTCAGCTAAAGTTCACCATTTATTGTGCGCAATCCAACCACAGTGAAAATGGTGTAGCCCAGGGAGGCTACCCACAGACTAACTTTTGTCAAGGTATAGTGCACCACCTAATGACTGGATCTTATATACTCATCACCACAAAAAAGTTATAACAAACCTGAAAATGCCTATTAAAACCATCAGTATCTCTCTATGTGTTGATAAAGCTTTCCAGCCTCTCTTATCTTTATACTGATGTGGTTAACTCAATAAAATATCTAGGAACTTACCACAGGAACTAACCCTGGGACCTTTTGTGACAGCTGTTACTAAAGCTAGTCACCAAAAGCTGGGCCTGCTGTGCAGCCCCCCACAGAAAACACACTAGTATTCCTGACGGCACAATGCAGACTGCGATCATGGTCAGCATTTGTACCGTCGCTGTAAAACCATTCAACATGTTTGCTATTGAACTGGGGTTGTGGAACCATGGGTGCTGTTAGACCAGCCTGGAGCTTGTCTAACTTACTGTGCACGGCTCTTGGAGCCATTGCTGGAGTGGGGTCTGCCCTGTGCCACCCTGGGGAAGTCACCTTCAGAGCCCCCCACACCTGCCAGACTACCGCTGAAGCGGCCTGTGGTCTGTGGCAGGTACGAGATTGTGACCTCTTAACCCCCACGGTCCTGTAGAATTCCAGTTAATTACTAGGACATTGCTGAGGGACACAGTTTATGCCAGAAACCGTAAATGCTTTTGAGTCACAGTCACTTAGTTTATACAGAATTGGATATTACTCTATCAATGCTCTATCTATCTATCTATCTATCTATCTATCTATCTATCTATCTATCTATCTATCTATCTATCTGTCTCTGTCTGTCTGTCTTTCCATCTGTCCATCCATCTGTCTGTCTGTCTGTCTATCTATCTATCTATCTATCTATCTATCTATCTATCTATCTATCTATCTGTCTATCTATATGCTATTGAACAGGGGGTTTGTGATTTCCAGCGGGGAAAAGGCAGTTGAAATGATTGCAGTATTTAACTTCATGAAAGGCAGACAAAATAAAATAAGGTTGTTAAAAATGATTGAGTCACTAACACAATGCTACCTTGCACAGCACAATAAATATCTCTTTTGCATAAAAACACCGAAGCACTAGACCGAGGTGTTTATGTCTGGTGGGAGATGTGCATTCCATTTGAATCTATTATGTGGAGGTTGCTATTTACCTGAAACAGAAAAATGCAATCAAGACATGGAATTCTGGAATAATAAGTCTGAAAGAGTTTATCTGAGGGCCGACCTATTGGTGCAGTGGTAGGGTTACCACTTGCAATACCAGCAGCCAGGGTTTGAGAATTAGTCTGAGTCACCTGGCAGCAGAGGACTATGTCCTAGAGGACACTTTAATTGTCAAGGTGGGTTGTAGTCTGATTCATACACTTAAGAGAGCTGGGCGTTCATGGCCCAGTATCATGGGGAGGACTAACACTGATGAGAAAAGTCCTCTGCATTGAAGGATGATGCCAATGCATCCGAGCCCAGCTCTTTCTACTGCAGTTTGTTCATCTTTCTGTCATTGTTTGGGGCTAGCCACTTCCAGCTGCACCACCAGATATCTCTAGGACGTGCTGCCATTGTTGTTGTTTGTAGGCTGGGGAGCAAAGCAGGCTCCTGATTGACTGAAATTTGTTGGCATTTTGCAGCTTTACCATCAGCCTTTTTGCAGCAGTTTCTGCACAACAAGAGAGGTTCTGGGATTCATGGCTACCGCCCTCCTTACTAACAATTTTTTTTTCTGAATTCTGCAGCTTCCTGCTACCCTTTGTTTGGCAGTCAGCAGAAGCTGTTACACTGCCCTGGCTGCATCCTGTCCTGAGACCAGGGATAGGTTTATTTATATTGGCCCAGGGCCTATTCATCAGTCAGGGACTCTGTTGTAGGAGGCAGATTTTGAGCCGCTCTCCCTGATCCTCACGAGCATGGATACACTGCTGTTTCTGTTCCTGGCCTCATTGCCTGACCTGAGGTTAGGGATGCATTTATTTATTTTGGTCCAGGGTCCATTCATAAATCAGGGGCTCCACTGTAAGAGGTGGCCTTTGAGCAACTCCTCCTGATGCTGGCATGTATGCACACACTGCTGCTTCTGTTCTCAGCCCCGCTGTCTGACAGCACTGGGGTTAGGAAATACTTTTTCTTCTGCCCAATGGTGCTGTTTCATTTTGATCCTGGCTCTGCTGCCTTCCCTGGAGCTGTCACACTTTCTGGGTTGTAGGCACACAGCCTCATTGTTGAAATGGAGCTTCAGGTTTGCATTCATGCTGTTGTGCAGGTGCAGCAGTGCTTGCTCTATCCACAGCATGGCCTTCTCCGTTCTCCTAACCTACTGCCTTCCCTTGGTGATTGGCATAGGATGGCACTTTGGCTGTGGTCCAAGTTCCAACCCGAATGCCAGTCTTGGAATCATAGAATCACAGACATTTGTCATCAGGAAAGGACCCCAAAGGCCCGTCTAGTCTGCTCTTGTTCCTTCCCCATAGGTAGCCCTGACAATACCACTCTACACTCCACTTCCATGTCCTCCTCCCACTCTGCAAATTCCTGGCCCCTCATTCCCATCAGGGTATATATCCTTCCCTCTTTTGATTAAACCCATGTAGTTATCCCTTGCACTCTTTTTTTTCAATTATCTTTCCCTCTGGGTCACAGTCCATGGGGCTTCTCTTGGGCATCCTGCCAGATCCTGCCCTGCATGAGCCTTTTCTCTCCTCCCCTCATCCCACAGCCAGCACACCTAGCTTAACCCCTCCGGGGTAGGGCCGCCCCTCCTCTTTGTGCACACTTGCTCGTAGACTCCGACTGCGGGTGAGGGCCTGGGCGGAGGAACCTGGAAGGCGAGACAGGATGGATCCGGCTGTGGGAATAGGGGCAGGTACCGTCGCCTACCCCGTGAACCGGGTTTTTCCTTGTTCTGGTGGTATCCCCACCTCCCATTTGCGTGGCGCATGTTCTGACACAATGGTGCATGGCAACCCTGCCTTGCATCAGTCCCACTGATTGCGTGCTGCCCAGTGTGCTGCAGTGCCCCCCGGTCTCCACCAGGAGCCGCTGGCACACCAGGCCATCCCAACCCTCCCTCCCCGGGAGGAGAGCACCCAGATGGGTGCTCAATCCTCAACCCACCCCTGCCGACCCCCAATGCCTGAGCTCACTCCCGAACTCGGGTCGCCGGCGTAGAGCGAGGTGTGGCATCCAGCGCTTCAACCTCAGCACCACCGGGCTGACTATTCCATGCACTCTTGAATCCCCCAACTGTTAATACCTTAACCACCAACTCCGGCAGCCCATTCTGGGGGCCCACCACCCTCTCAGTGAAATAGTGCTCTCTCTTATTTCCTCTGAATTAACTACCCTGCAGCTTCAAGTTGTGCCCCCTGATTCTTTGACTGTCCTTCATCTTGAATATACTTCCTTCCCTCTCCTTATTTATTCCCTTCAGGTATTTAAAAGTTTCAATCATATCCCCTCCGTCTCTCTCCTGGTTTCCAGTGGCTATAGGTCAAGCTCCTCCATCTTCTCCTCATATGTCCTATGTTGCATACCATGCACCATTTTAGTCACCTTCCTCTGGACTCTTTCCAACTTATCAATATCCCTCTGTAGGTGAAGTCTCCAGAGCTGTACCCCATACTAGGTGGAGCAGATCATTGACCTGTGTAGGAGTATTATCACCTCCCTTTTCCTGCTTGCGATACCCCTCCCTATGCACGCCAGCATACTGCATGCCTTTCCAACCACTTTGTTGCACTGGTTTGCCACCTTAAAGTTGTCCAAAATAATGATCCCCAGATCCCTCTCCTACTCTGTTTCCACAACAACCTCTCCCCCTAGTGTATATGTGGCCCTTGGGCTCTTCTGCCCTATCTGCATTATTCTGCACTTTTTGGCATTAAATCTGTTGCCAACTCTCAGACCACCTCTCCTCTCTCATATCCCCCCCCCGGTGTATCTACTGTATTGCAGATCTTTGTATCATCTGCGAACAGACACACTTTCCCATTTAGTCCCTCTGCTATATCACCAATGTAAATGTTAAATAGTATTGGCCCGAGATCTGACCCCTGTAGCACCATACTTGTCATTTGTTCCTCCTTGGAATGAACCCCATTTACAACCACCCTTTGACTCCTGTCACCAAGCCACTTTTCCACCCAATTTGATATTTTCTCCCCTACCCCTAGACTGCTCATCTTACTTACCAGCCTCCTATGGGGATGGTGTCAAAAGCTTTGTTGAAGTCCAGATAGGTCTCGTCCACTGCCCCTCCCTGATCGCACTTCCTTGTCACCCAGTCGAAGAATTCGATAAGGTTCATTTGGCATGATTTTCTCTCTGTGAACCTGTGCTGCCTATCACCCTGTAGCCCATTTTCTACCATGTATTTCACTATTTCACTATCCTTTCCTTTAGGATTGCCTCCATAATCTTTCCTACAACTGAAGTAAGTCTCACTGGACTATAAGTTACTCAACTCCTCCTTTCCTCTGCTCTTGTGTATTGGCACTACATCTGCCTTTCTCCAGTCCCCTGATACCCCCCCGTGTCCAATGATAGGTTGAAAAGCCTTGTTAGAGGTTCTGCCAGCTCTTCCCTAAGCTCTTGAAGCAGCCTGGGATGAAGGACATCCGGACCCATTGCCTTGTCCACCGTTAACCTCCCCAATTCCTCCAATACCCTGCTCTCATTGAATGGGCTATCATCAAGGAAGTGCAAGATAATGCACATGGGGCACAAAAACCCTGGCACAATATATCAGTTGGGAGGTAAGGATATAGCATGCACCAAGCAGGAAAGAGATCTTGGGGTTATCATCTCTGATGACCTCAAGGTAGGGAAACAGTGGCAGGGCAGCAGGTAAAGCAAATAGGATGCTGGGATGCATAGGCAGGGGCATCACCAGCAGGAAAAGGGAGGTCATAATTCCACTATACAAGACACTAGTGAGGCCCCATCTAGAGTACACTGTGCAGTTCTGGAGACCTTACCTACGTAAGGACATAGACAGGGTATAGAAGGTTCAGAGGAGGGCAACAAAGATGGTGCATAAATTGCATCACAAGTCCTATGAGGACAGGTTGAAGGAACTGAACATGTACTCCCTGGAGGAGAGGAGAGAGAGAGGGGATATGATAGAGACATACAAGTATCTTAAAGGGAGGAACAGGGTGCAGGAATACACTGATTTTAAGTGAAAAAGATGTTCCAGGACTAGAGGGCATGGGATGAAGTTGGAGGGAGGACAATTCAGAGGAAACGTGAGGAAGAATTTCTTCACAGAACGGGTGGTGGACAAGTGGAACACCCTGCCAGAGGAAGTGGTGGGGGCTGAAACAATCAATGGATTTAAGAATGCATGGGATAGACATAAAGGAATTCTGGAGGTCAGGTGTAAGGGGCAACAGACTTCTTGGAAAACATAAACTGAACTTACAAGCTCAAATGGGCAGACTGGGTGGGCCATAGGCCCTTATCTGCCAACACTGTCTATGTATCTATGTATCCACCTCCTTAACCTTTTTGCCTCTGTCCCTTAATACTGGTTCATGTCCCTCCCTTTCAACTGTAAACACTGAGCAGAAATATCTGTTTAGCAAGTCTGCTTTGTCAGAGTCCCTTTCTAAGAGGTCATCCCCTTCCCCTTTTGGTCTCATTATACCCTACTTGTTTTTCCTTCTCTCGCTGATGTATCTGAAGAACTTTTTGTCTCCCCTTCTGGCCTCTAGCTATCCTCTCCTCCATATCTGCCTTTGCCCTCCTGATTACCTGCCCTGCCACCCTTAACTTTTCCCTATATACCTCCTTGTCATCCTTTCCTTGTGATCTTTTATACGTCTTGAAAACCCTTTTTTCTCCCAAGTGCCCTTGCCACATTAGGTGTCTCCTTCCCCATTTTCTCTTTCCTACCTTCCTAATTCATTGCTTAGCGGCCTTCACAAGTCCTCCTTTAATTAACCCCCACAGTTTTTCTATGTCCCCCAGATGTGTCCTACCTTCCATATCGACCCTAAAAATCTATCTCATTCTTTTGAAATCTGCCCTCTAGAAGTCCATTACCCTTGTGGTGGTTCAACTCACTTCCTTTCCCATCTTGGGGCAGGGATCGCAGGACCTGACATGTGGCTGACACCATGAAGGTGTTGAGTGGTGCCCTGGCATGGCTCCACCAGGGCTCCTGGATTTCCACTGCTTATCAATCCTTCCACCACAGCACTCTCTACCAAGGGGATCAGAGGGTGAAAACACAACAGATGGACTGGAGTAAGCAGGGTGCAAGGTCCCACGACCCAAAGCCAACAGAAATGAGGGGGCTTACACACTACCTCTGCAAGACTCTTGATGTCCTTGTCAAGGCTATGTTCATACTATCCAAATGTCCAGTGACAGTGGCATGGGCATTATTAGCAATAATATATACTGTTCTAATACCAGATGCCTAACTATAGTACTGTACTCAGTGCAATTATACATATTTACACAGCATCACATTTCTTACTACACAATTGATGCCTATCTATCCATGGCAATCAGTTGTCATACGTATACATTTTCCCACCTGAACCTGTGTGCAGCACATAGAGGGTTATATCACAGTAACAATATTCTTATGAACCACATGAATGGGGTATTAGAGGATGCACCAAGGGTTGGCTTAGGCTCACATTCACACCTTTTAGGTAACACTGTTTCTTCCTCAGGAATAACGCAAGCTTATTCCTCTTCTGGCTGTGCGTCTAGCACAAGGGCATTGTCATGAATAATAGGAATTCAAGTTCCTGAAGGGAATTACGAGGGTGAATTGTGAGGCACTATTTAGCTTGAATACTAGTTCGCAGTCATATGAACATGATTGGAAACAGATAGGATGGAGGTTCAGGGGGGCATGAGGAAATATTATTTTACAGAAAGGGTGGCAGAGACATGGACCAGTCTTCCAGCTGAACTGGTGGGTGCTAAAACCATTGGTGGTTTCAAGCACAGTTGGCACAGCACGAAAGCTATAGTGAAGGTTCAGAGTGACAGACACTGTGAGGAGAATGAGGGGGGATAGATGGGGAGGACTAGAACCTTGGAGGGACAGTACAGTAAGTGCCAGTGCTAAATAGGGAACTCAGACAAATTAGATGGACCAGTGGGCTTTTTCTACTGTTATTGTCTATGTTGCTATGCAATTACATCAGTCTCTGGGAATTGTTCCTCCAATTCAAGCTCCACATCATTGTCCATAAGTGAATTTTCAGGTGTATCAACTGCCAATTCCTCTGGCACAAAGTGTTCTGCATCTGGGTTCAAGGTGTGCAAAAGTTCATAACTTGGTGTCTCCCCAAGTGAGGATGCACTAGTTTTTGGTAGTTCAGACCACCTTCATTCCATCATCTGCAGTTGCTCATTCTGGGCTCTGCCAGACATTCTAGTGCAACACATAATGTTATCTTTGCTCTCCTCAGAGCTGTCTTCAGCTGGCTCTGGCACAGGAGCTGCATCCAGGATAGTTGCATCATGTGCAGGCATCCCATTTCTGTATTGTTGACTGTGACTCCGAGTCTTTGGTCTTCTGGCCAGGGGGTGTTCAATTTCATGTGCTGGATCAGGCACAATCTCCCAAATAGATAAGAGGTAGTAGTGTATGGTCTTTTTTAAGGCTTCTACCTTGTTCTTGCTGAATTTTGTACATAGGAAGGTCAGACATTTGTTTCATTATGATGTGTGGTTCTCCTCGATCTTGTGTTTTCCTTGGAGCTCCAAGTTCCTTAAAAGCACACAGTCTCCAGTCTGCTTGGTGTTGAACTCATTTGTAATAATGATTTATGTTGGCAAGGCTATTCCTGGCTGCAGCCTCAGTGGCCAGTTGACAGGCTTTTTCCCACTGTAGACACAATCGCGTGGTGTACTCCAAGTATGTCTGTTCTGATGCACCATCTGTGGAAACTCTGAATCAGAGGTTGACCGGTAAGTGAGCTTCCCTGCCAAACATCATGTAAAATGGTAATCTTAGAGTGGCATCATTATAGGTTCAATTATAGACATGCACCAGTGAACTCACTTTCTGGCTCCATGCTGAATTCCACGCTGGCTCAAGAGTACCCAACATGTTCATTAGGGTTTTCTTAAAATATTCATGCTGAGGATCCCCCTGTGGATGGTAAGGAGTGGTTCTCGATTTGCTGATGTCATAGGTTGCCAGAAATGCTCTCACAGCTAGATTTTCAAAGTCCCTCCCTTAGTCAGAGTGAATTCTTTGGGGAATTCCATAACGGTTGATATGGTGTTGTAATGCTTTGGCAACATTACTGGCTCTTTGACCTTTCATAGGATACACCAGGACATATAGGCTGTAATGATCAGTCAATACAAGAATATTACCAACATTCTCCAGGCTCCATTGAGAAGAAGTCCATACAAACTAATTCCAGTAGCCTCCTGTTTTTTGTATTGACCAGGGGTGCTGCTCATTTGGGCAGTTTTTTCTTTTGATGCAGCAAACTTGATGTTCAAACTCTGCTCCCATCCTGGGCCAATATTATTGGACCTGCATCAAATCCAGAGTGAAGTCAACTCCCAACTGACCCATGTTGTCATGTAGGTATCAGATGGTGGCTTTTCTGTATTTCCAGGGTAAGACCAGCTGTTGCTAATAAAATTCAAGGTATTCATTGTCTTGAATTTTATTTGTGGGCAGTCAACCATTTATTTATGTATTTATTTATTTATTTATTTGCTTTTGATAACTGGGTGGGTGCACTAGGCATAGAAATGCCTATCTTCAGGCATGACCTGGGAGAAAGACAGTTTGAAATACAAAAATGAGCATACATGTGATGCAGCACATGAGATATGTAACACGGTAAGGAGGGGAAATCAACATACAATCAAACTTAAGGTGTAGAGAAAACATTGATTCAATAAACAATCACACTTGAGCTGAAGAGACAATTTTTCAGTATGAAGCAGACCAAATACATTTAGGCCAAGTAACAACAAGAGTCAAAACAATGTAAAAAACAGGCATTGCAAGAGAAAGGTGTTACACAGAGCAACAATACAATAAGTGCCAAAACTCTGGGGTTAAATGAAAACAGGGGAGAAGAAGGGAGAGTGGAAGGAGGCAGGAGAAACGGATAAAGGATGACAGAAGAAGACATGTGAGGAGATTATTTAGAGAGGCGGGGAAGTGGCGTCAGAGTGGTAGATTACCTAAGGAAGACAGTGGGCAGGGAGAAAAATGGCCTACGGTGGATGAAAGCAAGTGCATGGGCTAGTTGTATGCAGATGGTCCCGGTGAAGTTTCTTAAAACTAGCATGGGTAGGTGCTCCACGAACGGTTTGAGGTATGGAGTTCCAGTACTTTGGAGCCATGTATGTGAAAGTGCGTGCACCCATATTAGTTTTACATCTGGGGATGTGAAAAGGGGCTAAGTCAGCAGATCGGAGCCCATAGGAGAGAGGTTGTAAGTGAAGCAGACAGGCAAGGGATAGTGGGAGGCCAGATCTGGCAATGCAGTCAATCATTCAAAGATAACTTATTCCACTCTTGTGACAAAAGGAGAAAATCAAGGTGAATGACATACTTTACTTGCATCCTATCCCTTTTTCCAGGGCAAGTATCACACCACAAAACACATAGTCCTCCAGTTGGGCTTGTTTGAGTTCTACACTGCTAGGCTGGGACAAAGATGAAAGATCCAAGTTAGTGAAATTAAGGTATGCAGTTGGAATAGCATCTGGAGAGGCCCCAGCATGTTGATTGCTCAGTGTGGATTGGCAGGGGTGACACAAGCTTCCATCCTGAATTTCAAACATATAGCCTTCACTGCCACAGCTGGAACTGATATGCTTTGACTTGATTGATCATGGTATGAATGACCGAATAAGCTATCAGTGTTGCTTTGATCATTGCAGTATTCCAGATTGTAGTTGTAGGTGGATAGAGCTGAAAGCCACCAGTGCCCTGCCACATCAAACTTTGTGGTAGTGCTTATGTACATCAGCAGGTTATTGCCTATTCTCACTGTAAACTGGGCCCCATATAGGTAGTCATGGAATTTTTTGGTAACAGCAGACTTTAACAACAAAAATTCATTTTTGTGCACTGGGTAGTGCTTCTCAGATGGGATCAAACTTCAGATGGCAAAAGCAACTGGAGAAAGTCCTTCTGGGTAATCCTTAAGCTGGTGTCTGTGTGTATGATGTAGGGATTGTTAGAATTAGTGAATGCCATCCTATGTGTCTTGTTCAGATGCTTGATTATCTCCTTGAAGGCCACTTTACACTGTTCATTCTACCTGGTGCCAAAACTGTCTAGTACTCAATTGGGGGAATTTCCCCTCTTACAGTGGGCTTTCTTTTTGAGCGTAAGTGGGTACACTGGCTGAAGTCATTCAATGGGTGGATAATAACTGAATAGACTTTTATGAACTGCCCATAGTAGCAGCAAAATCTGAGAAATGACTGCAAGGACTTGAGGTTGTGTGGTCAAGGCCAGGTGGTAAGTGCCTCTACTTTCTGAGGGTCAGTCTGTACTCCATTAGCAGAGACAATATGCCCCACATATTTTACAGTTGGCTGACAGAACTATCATTTGTTGATTGAAACTTCTAAGCCAAATTCTTCCAACCTGTCCAGCACTTCACAAGTTGGGTCTTGTGCTCTTCCAGTGTCCTACTGAACACTGCCAGGTGGTCTAGATACACAAACTCCTCCAGTAGATGCATATTTCCTACTACCTTTTTCAGTAGCCTCTGTAAAGTAGCAGGGGCCCCAACTATGTCTTGTGGTGTTCTCTTAAATTGGTAGAACCCCAGGTATTATGTAAATGTGCTTTTTTATCTTCTTCCGATATGGGGATTTGGTAGTAGCTGCTTCCAAGATCTAGGACAGCAGCTGGTACCGGTGGCACTGAGGGTTGAGGCACTGGATGCCATACGTCACTCCATGCTGATGAGCCGGGTTCAGAAGCAGACTCGTGTTGCTGGGGGTCGGCCGTGGAGGAGAGGATCGAGCTTCTGGAGAACTGCTCTACTCTTCTGGGGAGGCAGGGTAGTGCACCCTGCAGATCTGGTGGCTCCAAGTGGAGACTGGGGGCAACACAACCAGCGGGGTCACATACATGGGGTAGGGGGGTATCAGCAGATGTCCTGAGCACGGGTGCAGGATCATGCCTGTCGTACACTGGATGTCTGTTCACATCCATGCCCCAGGACATGGAAAGTGGAAAAAACCTTGGTACCCAAGTAGGCATAGGCAGGACCCCATGAACTGCACCCACACTCACCATTGGATCCTTCCAGCCAGCCTCCAGCTCTCACCCTCACTCCGGCCACCATCTAGATTTTAGATAGAGTGCAGGAGGAGTTGGTGGTCCCACCTCAGGGGACTCAGAGCCGGGGGTCTGGTAAGTCAGGTGAGGCAAGATAGCACCCCAGGATGGAGGCTGGACTGGAGAATTGCAGACAGAGCAGGAGTATGCCGAGCCCAGTGGTCCACGCTGGAGAGAGACCTAAGGGGCCAGGGAGAATAGGCATAAATAGAAGTGAAAAAAAAGATCTTGGACAGAGTATCACTTGCTTCCTATTAAACTCACCAGTGTGCCTTTCATTCTGGGTACCATGCACTTGTTGACAAGTTGTTCCTGAGTGTGCAGTAGACAGTGCACATGTGGACTGCACCTGTCTTCTTCTTTCTGATAACCAAAATAGGTGAGGCACGTGGACTCCAGGATTCTGTGATGATCATTGCCACCAGTAATTATTTTAAATGGCATGTGACATCCAAAGTGTCAGCAGGGCACAGGTATCAGGTCCTCTCCTGGAAGGGTTAGTCATCCCAGAAAAGAATGTCTGTCTTCTTTTCTTTGATGCATTCCATATCCCATTTAGTTAGGGATTTGGCTTGTTTGTTACGCAGTCTCTGCCATAGAGATCTGGTATTGGCAAGACTGCAAACTTGAATAGTCTGAGGTTGAGTTCTGTCTCAGCAGTGGCTTCAGGATCCACTCTGGTTAAAATTCCTGCATGGTAGATATCTGCCAGTGCTCTCACTCTCCACAAGGTGATGGACTTTCCCGTTTCATTCCTCAACGTCACTGCGACTCATTAGGCCCAAGGTGTAGCAGGAGGGGGTATCATTCTTTGCAGAACCATAAGTCCTCCAAATAGACTGTTGTTTGCAGGTACATTAATTATGAGAGCTGATGATCTTGGTTGGCACTTGAACTCAGAAATCCTGATCACTTGTCTCATCATATCGGGCAGTAAAACCACTTCCTGACGTTCAACATGGCATATCACTCTAATGGGCTTTTCTTGCTCCACTGGCCTTGGGGCTTCACATTTCAGGCTCACCCTCTTTATGAGTGATTGCAACTGTGGATTCTGTAGGCAATGTGATTCTCCTCTCTCCTGACACATTTGGGCATGCCTTCCAAACATATCAGCATTGGTATTGATCAACACTGGAGTGTCATTCATGCTCTTGGATTCTAGACATATCAATACTATGGTGTCAATCCAGTGCGGCACTTCCCTGCCAAGTCCTTGAAACTCAAATTACACAATGCTGTAACCATCATCGGGGTAGCTGGTGTTGCTCAGACACACCAGAGGTAGGGGTTGTAAGTGGGTGTTGTATAAAGAACAGTGGATGATGGTAACCTGCGACCCACTGTTGAGTAACATTTTGTAGGGTTTTCCTTCAGTGAGAACCAGAATGTCAACTATGGGGCCCAGCAATCCAGAGGAAAACTTATTCCCTCAGGAGATTTCAGGTTCATTCCATTTTATTGAACATTGCACTGTCAGAGGCCCAGATCTCTCCTTCTCTGGGCTCTACTTTTATTTAAATGCTGAGGTGGCTAGCTTTCCCACTTTTTTGTTTTGGCACTGCCCCCAGATGGAGCTCAGCCCCACTCCATCCACTGTCTCCCCATGCCCAGGCTTACACCCCTGGGTGGGGCCGCCGGTTGGGTGCCCCCCCCAATGGACACTAGTAGGTGAGACCCGGCTTACCCCCCGGGTTGGGGCCATGGGAGCGGACCCCCCCCAGCAGACACTGGTAGGCAGCGAGGATGTCAGTGTAGCTGGTGTCATACTTGAGGGATGACTTTTTCTTGATGCTGGTACCCCGGAGGCAGGACGTGCAATGACGCTTTAGCATCTGCTCTGCCCACATATGTGATGGTGCGGCAGCTTGTGGAGCCCCAGCCTCCACTAGGGGTCTGTAGTGCACCGGACACTCAACCCCCTTCCCCCCTGGAGAAGGAGAGCAGTCCACTGGATGCTCATTCCTTCTTCCCCTGGCCCTCCAACTCCCAAGTCCATCTCCAAACCCAAGATGTTGGTGCCACAGACAGATGCCTTGGCACTGTACTGGTGGGTTGGCTGGCTTTCCCTCTTTTGATTCACAATTGGTGGATTAGCAAGGTAGATACAATCTTGGGTTATATGTCCATTCTGCCCACATCTGTAGAAAAACAAATTGTACTTAGGCCAGTGTGTGATTTGAGTCCCATACCGAGGGGGTGATAGAAAATATTGGGACTCTTCCTCTCTCTTGACACCTGGAATCAACTCTTGTCCACTGTTCATGTGCTGTTGCCGAAGCATTTAATTGCTCTACCAGTTGTTTCATTTGCACCCTTTGCTCAGTGGCATCCATCTGTTGTCCACTGGCAGTGTCATGTTGCTTGAGGGAATGGCTTTCCCTGTAGACACTTTCAGGAATTCTCTACATTCTTTACTGGCATTCTTCCTCTTGTGCCTTTTCCAGTAGCTGTTTCTGGTTGGGTGGTGTGTCTTTCTGGTCTTTCTGCCAAACCAAAAATATGGTCATCTGTGAGTGAATGGCCCCTTTCAGCACTTGCTCCAGTCTGGTTCTGTCGGCTTCATCAGGGGTGATTCCATCAGCCTTGACTGTTTGGCAGATAGCTGTCTCCAACTGGGTCAGGTAATCAAAAAATGTCTCTCCCTCCTTCTGGATGGTTGCTCGCAGTTGGAAAAGCAAGCCTGTTCAACTCTAAATGAGTTCATAGGAGCTCTTTAGCATCACCAGATAGTCCTGCAGGGTAGAATTTGGCTAACTGGTGCATACTGACTATCTAGAGCACTGCACTAGAGGCTTTCTACAATTCATTTCCTCTTTTCATTCTCAGAGCACTTTAACTCTTGAAACATCTGCAGCAAAATGGGTATAAAATCCCACACTCACCACCACCAGAACAATCAAAAGCTGCTCACAGGTCTAAAGTGCCAAAAAAAACTTTATTGGGGTGCCAGTGTGGCACATTTGATTTGGAAAACATTTGCATCACTTGACTCATCAAGCCACAGTAGTCATCATCCCCACTAGGGGTGGAGATGGTACCTGAGAACACTTATAATCTATGGTAGAAATTGGTGTCATAGTGGTGCAGCCACCCTCCCTCCACCCGCTATTTTACACAGTTAGCTACCCCTGGTACCCTTGACTGCACACAAACTACTTTGGAAATGGCACCATCCCTAGCTTTGGGAATGTATACCAGGCTCATTACTTCTAGAGGTCAGAAAAAGGGGTGGGGTGCACAAAAGCAATACATTATGACCAAAACTCAGGTCCTGGGGAGAGAACTTTTTGCTAGGGCTATGCTAGACCTATACATCTGGAGGGGTACCCAGTAACTTCACACACAGGAAGCAAAAACATAAATGTCCAAATCAGGTTGGGGTTCAAGATTTTGACTTTATTCCAAAGTATGCTCTCTAAAGCAAGGGCGGACCCCCAGGGTTTACACAGTGTGGCACAAGGCATTTGCAGAACAACAAAATGACTGTATCTGACAGAAACTCTATGTATTCTCATATTTCATAGGACACTGGATTCTCTTTAGGCAATGGCCTCAACTGAAAATTTCTTCTAATGGCACTGGCCTCAACTGAGCTCACATTTCCCATATGGCATAGGACTTTAAAACTTCTTCATGTGGCAACTGGCCACAAACAGAGCACACAGGGGCTTATAACTAGCACAACCCACTCCAGGGGGTAACTTCTCTTCAGACATTATGCCATTATGTCCAAATAACCAGGTGCCCTTATGGAACCTGTAGTGCTAAACTGGTTACTCCAGATGGGGGCTGGCCACCATTCGTTTCCAAATTCACACCCAGCCATTCTTTCAGAGTTACACTTTAAAACTTCTTGAAACACTAAGGTAAATGCATCTTTGAATGAATTTCCACATCAAGCATATAAGAAAACACCACTCTGGGAGTGTAAGAAATTAAAATCCCAAACAATGTGAACAGTCTGCCTCTGGATACCACAATTGTCAACCAACTTTACAATGAAAAAAGTCTCAGATTCAGAACAGAAACTGGTGTATCCTTCCCTTTTAAATAGAGGAGCACCAAAGCACAGGTACGTTTTTAGGAGGCACAAAGTCAGATCTACTCATAGTTAGAACAGTACAGGCAGCTTCAAACCGTCCTGGATCAAATGGGGATTGCCCCTAGAATCCATTTTCTAGCAGTCCTTTTCATCCCTCCAGGGATGAAAATCTGAAGATCCTGCTGTATACAACGGTTTCCACCACTTCTCTTGGCAGGCTGGTGACTTTCAGGACTAGGGAGAGAAAATAAGCTCTCCCCTCAAGGCACACATTGTAGCTCTCACTCCTCTGACTCCCTCACTGACCAACTGCTCTCACAGACTGACCCAAGATTCTAAAACTTCCCACTCACTGCCAGCTGCTGTGGCTTATGCTGCTGAGAGAGTTGTAAATGACCTAATCTCTCTCATCTGAGCTGAGACCACATAAACAGGAGAGTGAGTAGGTGAAAACCCCATTTAACTAGTTATTCACCAGCTGTCTTCCCTACCTAGCACTGACACTGATGAGATTCTAGTAACCCCAGGGGACTGGGTGGTTACAGTGGGATACAGGAATGATTGCTCATCCATGCTCTACAGGTGCAGAATTTGCAGGAAACACACTGGTGGTGCTGCACCATCTTTCCTTAACAAGTCTCTCATCTCCTTGGAAGTCTTTTTGCATTAAGAAACAACAGAAATGTCCTCTCATAATCGGTGGAGCGTTGGGACCCATGGGTGAAGGATTCGAGTTGTCACTTGTCATCAACGCCAGAAAGTCTTGTACAGTTTTACCTTCATTAGTCTGTAACATCTTGACTTTTGTCACCCAGTCTTCTGGCTGTACTGGTGGGGGAGGGGGAACTGGAAGAGATCTGCTCCCTTTGCCAAACAGGTGCCATACCCCTTCAGAACTCTTGGAGTAAGCATGGTGTTTAATTTGCTCATGTCAATTACAGAATCACTTTTGATCAAGCCAGTCATTCTTTAGCTAGTGCAACTACACCTCACACTGTACACCTGTAAATTATCCAGACACTCCAAAGCATTCTATGGCTCCAAAATACTTGCCATGTCAGTCTCTTCAGAAATTCTCACGATGAGCATTTCTTCTTCAAGTCCAGGTTCTCCTTCAAGCTCCAATCATCCATCTCCTGATGCACCATGGGAACTTTCAAAATGTTTTCAAAGGGGCTATTTTTTTGAATGAAATCACAGTTTGAGAACTACCTGTGGGCTACAGTGATTCCTGCAATATCTCCAGTGTAGTGACTGCCTGGGGCCCTCAAGGTCCACCTCTCCAAAACCTCTAAGGGGGCCGGCCTGTGTTGTCTGAAGTTGTACTACACTGGGTACTCGTTCTAAAAGTGGCATGGTGCTTCCACTTTGGATAGCTATATGGGGTACCTGAAGGCTGATACACAAGGCTATTCCTCCACCCAAGTAACAGTGTGTAACCCACCCACACAGTCCCTCCAAAGCAAGTGACACTGCACAGCAGTAACAACTCTGAAACCAAGAAATGCAGTTCAAATAATTTATTTAAAAGGGAAGGGTATGACAAGAACAAGGGGATAGTAGGAGAAATGGGAGAAAATGGGGTTGCAGTAAAATCCTTATACTCTATACTGTAACAAGAGCCTTAGACAATCCACCCCTCCTGCAGTACCTCATGGGGGATTCTGTTGCTGCAGGGCAGTTGGCTCAGTGGTGTGCTTTAGGTGCTGCAGGCAAAGCAAACTACAAAACTCAAATTGTTGCTCAACAAACGTTGAAGCTGCAGAAAAGGGGCCCCTATTTATACTGCACACAAATGGGTGGCCAGATGACTTCCATAGGCCTTCTGCCTGGGCCTATCAAATTGGTTAACTCTTGCTCTTGGCTTCTCTCTCAGTCCTAGGCACAGTCATGATTTCCCAGTTGCTGGGCCAAAACTGCAGTGGATACTCATGGTTTTGAAGCTTCACAGCAACCATAGGTGTCTGTTAGCTGATCAGGAGAGACAGCTGCACGTACTCCTGGCTGGAAGACAAGCTTCTTTGGGATGATCTGGTGTTCACTCACTGGTAGAGGTGTGGGAAGATGCCAAAATTTGCTCAGTAAAAAATGTGTGAATTTCAGCAAATTTGCTTCTCTAGCAATCGCAATTCATATATTTATTCACCCAATGAATTGCCTAAATTTGCACCACAGAACTGTTAAAATTGCCAATTTGTGAGCAAATTAGCAATTTGCGTAGTTACACTGCACAAATTTAGGCAATTTGTCTGTGAAAAAAATGCAAATTATTGTTGTTCTGTTCCATAAAATCCTCCCCCACCCACTATGGTATAATTCCACCCCCTTCCTACTCCCAAGCACTTTTAAATCTCAACACCCCACCCATCTCCCCATTAGCACCCTCCCCTGCCCTAGAAAATGGTGAAGTCCTCCAACTGTACTATCAGTAAATACCCTACACCCCACCCGAGTGTGAAACACATTAACCCCACCTCCCCCCACCTGACCACACCCTATTGTCAAAGAAGACACCCCCACCCAACACCTCATCTGGCCCCCTCCACCCTCCTTCTCCCACCAGCACCCAGAAAAAAATCTGCTGTAATAAAAAAAGTCTTCCTTGCAGAGTGTCTGCTTTGTTTAGTGTCCTCACTAATGACGTTGTTGTATGATGAAAAGGGAATTGTTGATTCATTTACTTGTAGTAAAACATGACCAGCTGAAAATTCAGCCAATCAACCTTTACTAGAAGCAAAGACATCACCATTCATTCATGTGCCAGTACCATTACTGAGATGGACGCTGAACAGAGCAGATATTCTGCACTGTTAAACTGTTTTCTTTATTACAGCAGATTTTATTTCGGGTACTGGTTGGGGGGAGAAGGGTCAGTGGGACAGGAAGGGGGTTTGGTGGGGAGTTGTCTTGTGCAATAGGGTGTGGTCGGGTGGAGGGAAGTGGGACTAGTGTGTTTGGAGAGTGGTGGGGGAAGGGTATTTACAAATAGTACAGTCAGAGGACTTCACTTAGTTCTGATAGATAGATAGATAGATAGATAGATAGATAGAAGATAGATAGATACTGTATAATTGCTTAATTTCACGGTAAATTAATATTAGCTATATCCGCGGGAGAGTAGCAAAGCACAGAAATATAGAGACAGCTAAAAAAAATTTTCAGGGAGAAAAATACAACCCATAATTCAGAAGTATTACAAAATCAGATTACCACATTTAACATTTTTACTGCATTTTCCTGTATGTCATTGTATGTGAGTAAATACCTTTGTTCTTTTCCTTTCTCCTAGTCCTTTCTCCACATCCTTGTCCTCCTCGTCCTGCCATATTAGATCTGTCCACAAATCTCCTCATCCGCATGGTTTCAGTTGATGGCTCCTTTGCGTTCCTGTATTACCCTCCATGTTACCCTTGTACTGTATCACCATTGTATCACTGTGCCCCCTCCTCTTGCATGCATACAGCACTAACTCCATGTTACCCTTGTACTGTATCACCATTGCATCTCTGTGCCCCTTCCCCTTATGTGCATACAGCACCGACCTCATGGTTCTGTTCCGTTGCGGCTCTGTTGCATTGCTTCAGCCCCGTTCCTGTCTGCGGCTCTAATTCATTTAACTTTGGATTACCCCTCATGTTACAATGATGAGTGTGCGTAACCCTCTTATTACCCTTATTACCCTCAACATGCCCCCTCCACGACCGTGCATACTGCACCGACCTTGTTGTTTGAAGCTTCCGCAAGAGTTGAACGACACGCATGACATCTTGATGCTTGTGTGACGCATAGTGACTAGATTGTACTGTAAGGTAGACTGGTGGAATGGGGGTAATGTTTAGGAGCAAAACAAGTTTTGTTGAAATGGGTGGGTGAAATGGGGAGATGATCAGATTTTTGTGTTTGTGAGTTTGTCTCATCAGATCTGATTGGAAGATCAGACTCTGTGAGTTTATTATTGTGATTTTTGTGCGCGAGCTTTTTTAACTGTTCACCTTTACTTCATCTTCTCTGTGAACTTCTTCAATATGCAGGGAAAGGGAAAACTTTATCCGGGGGACTTTTAAAAACACCAGCTTGATCAGCTTGTTCAGTAGTTAAGGCATTACGAGTGGGTTTCAGTTATTCCAGCCCTACTCAAAACCATTTTTTATGACATCCTCCCTCTCCTTCAGTTTTTAAATGCTTTGAACTAGCCATTTAGCATGCTTAACTTTCAAAGTTTGCATGCATAGGTCAATAAAGATGTCTCCGGAGCTCCGACCACTTTGAAATTGACTTGACACAGCTTCAGCATACCATGTCGTGAAGTGCTGTTTCATTTTATCTTTAAAAATTTTATTAACTGTCAAATCCAGGTGCTGTAATTGATTGGTGCAGGAGGCAGGCACAAAGATCAGAATTACACCACACTTGTCAAGCATTTCTAGCACAGGGTTTGTTGTATAACCACGGAACAGGTCCATTATGAGAACAGCTTTTTGTTCTTCAGGCAAGTCCATTCTGTGCTTTACAGCAGCAATGTACGAGATGAGGACTTTAGCAATGAACTGAATTATTGTCTTGCTGTTTGCTCAGTCGTTTTCGTAGTGGCTAATGAGCCAGCCATCTAGGAATCAGAAGGCAGGGTGGCAGCTTGTAGTTTTGCCCTTGTAGAAAACCTGAGGGGTGCAGAAGATCACCAAGCATTGAGAGT
This sequence comes from Neoceratodus forsteri, assembly GCA_016271365.2. Taxonomy (NCBI): domain Eukaryota; kingdom Metazoa; phylum Chordata; order Ceratodontiformes; family Ceratodontidae; genus Neoceratodus; species Neoceratodus forsteri. The sequence goes on from CM028130.1 coordinate 289,097,199, forward strand.
GCTAAAACTACTGTCATTTGCCTTTTATCCTCCAATCCAGACACCTCAACCTGTTTGGAGCACATAGTCTCCATTGTCCATTGATTACATGGTACAAGCTGGGCACCTGTCTCATCCAGATTGATTACCAGGGCTGGAGGGATCAGTTCCTGGCCACAGACAGCAGCAACAATTTGAAGAAATTTTGCCTTCAACTGTGGAAAATCGGCTGGTGTCCCCCCCCCCCACTTTGGTTGCTTTTCAACAGCTGTACCCCATACAGCTCAAGACCCTCCAGGACCACTGTCGGCTAAAAGAAAGCATCCCACCATTTTCGATCAGTAATTCTGAGTTCCGTGATTTCACCATACCACTTGCAATGGCAGAAACCACTCTGGCATTTACTATAGCCCCCTCAAACCGCAGACTTCTTATCACATTTCTGATCTCCTGCTCAACATCCTCCAATAGAAGAGGTGGTCTACCCCTGGGTTTGGTAGGCAGTTCTGGGATAATTTTAGAGGGGTCAGGCGTTACCTGAAGTTGTGCTAATAGTCCTTTCTAAATCCATGGACAGTGCTCTCGTTAATGGCCACATTACTGCTGAGCTCCATATTTGCTGTTGTAAAATCGAACAGCAATCATTACCCCATTTTGCACTGAGTACTTGCCCACCTCATACCGAACTGCTGCAGAGTACCTGGCATATTCAGTCCTGCACTTCTTAGCTGGAGGAGCTACCAGCTCTGTCAGCACGGACTCTGCCACTTGCACAGGAACTTAGGCAGCCTGACTCAGCACAGTAGCTTTCAGTGGTTCTCCACATATATCCCGCTTCACTGCAGGTGTTTTTGACAACCATTGAAGCAAGGACATACTGCAGTTAGGTTAAGCAGTTAGCAGCGGTTACCAGCAATGTGTCAGTTGCAGTTGCAGTTGCAAGCTCAAAAAAGCAGATACGAGCAGAAAAAGTAAAGGCTTTTTTGTAGCTTGCAGAAATAATGATTGAGTTGAGGCTACCGTATATCCGCTAATATAAATTGACGTGGAAATTTACCAAGACCTTGGTAGCACGGAATATAAGTAGCACTTACATTTTGTGTTATACAGTAGATAGATAGATAGATAGATAGATAGATAGATAGATAGATAGATAGATAGATAGATAGATAGATAGATAGATAATTTGCCAAGGCAGGGAGAGGAGAGTGGAGGGTGCTAGCAGGGGCATGGGAGGCGGTTGAGATTTAAAAATGTTTGGGAGGTGGGTGGAATTACACCACTGTTAGTAGGGGGAGGCATTTTACAGAATTTGAAAGTTTTTTTTTTAATATAAAAAATTTCACTGCTGACGTTGGTGTGCCCACCAGAAAATTTGCAAACCTTTGTGAATTATGAATTTCCCAAATTTGCACCAACTTCACTTTCTTTACTCACTGGTCTCTTTTCACTCATGATCAGTCTGTGGCTGCAAGTGCAAGGGGACCAGTGACCTTGAAAAGGGCAGTGGCATCAGTTGATCAGCTATGGGAAAGTCACTTTTAGGGCAGAAAATAAAAACAGCTCCATTCCTTGCCTACAAGGTGCAGATTGTTTAAAACTGTTTTCTTCACAAAAGAGTCTGTTGCTGGGCACACAGTCTTTTTTTGCCTGCCATGCCTACAGTTTCTAGCAGGCAGTGCCTTACAGCTTCAGTTATGGGAGGGCTTGCCCAAGGTTCAATGTGGGGAATAGCTCCTCCCACAACCTCTACTTAAGCCCTCCTCTAACACACCTCCCTTGCTTAGGGAGTGTTGTTTTCCCTGTGTTCCCTGCATGGCTCGTGCAGCTGTGCCTCCTTGTGCTCTGCTGATGTGTCCTTTTGTTTTGTCCATTTTCTGCCTTCCCCTTTTGCTGTTCCCCACTGCCTCCCTTCCCCTTTCCCTTGTCTTGTTGTTTTCCTCCGCTTGTGCCTACCTTGTTTTGCCTTTCTCTGCAGCTTACCACCTCCCACTCCTGTCCTCCGCTACTCTCCTTGCCCGACTCTGTTGGGGTTCTCCCTGTTCCTGTTTTCTTTTGGGTTTTTCACCACCATTCCACCCTGCCTTTCGGGCCTCCATACTCCTTCACTGCATTCCTGTCCTCCATGGTTCCGTACAGATGCACACATCTGTCCGTCTGCCCACATGTCCCTACTCCTCCTCGACTCTTCGGCACTTCCTAATCAGCCTCTGTATCTGGACCTCCCATCACAGTAGTGCTGCCCTGCCTCACTACCAGTTATCCACCATGGCTACTCTGCATTTTTCTATGGGTCAGCCATGGGGGAAGCGAAGTAGATGGAAGCCACAGGTCTTCCTCAACATCCACTACCGTAAGTTGATGAGAGCAACGCTCTAGCTGCACTTGAATTTCAGTTGAAATGAGTAGCTAAGTGGGGAGTTGGTGGGGGCAGTGGCTAATTTAAGTGCTTTGCATTCATGGAATAACTATTGATTAAGCCTGTTACTGCAATATCTATGATAACGTAAAATGAAAAAGATCATGACACTGCATTTCCGTAGCTGTTTTGGAATCTGTTACACTTATTGCCAAGCCTGCTATCATGTTTAGCCCTACAAACTCATTCTTTAATCCGACATCTGGACCATGACTAACTATAAACCATACTACCTTGGATTCATTCAGCTCTCATTATACCACCATGTATGTGCTATGAGACAACACCCTAAAAATTTTCAATGACAACTACCGCTAAGCGCATTCTTGCGACTTCAGTTTCCATATGTGGCTTGTCATAGCCACCCATGTAATACACTTTATTTTCCATTGCGGTTGCTCACTCACAGTCTGTGTCCCAGAAATGTCCTTTTACATAAGGCCCCACCTTTCTTCCTATGTTCTATACATTTCATACTCCTGGATGTTCCTCGTATTCATCCCCAATGGTCACTTATGCTACTCCCATTCTAGACGCAAGAAAGGGGCATACCCAACCGATCCTGCTCCACTGAATCTACCTCTCTATTGACTCCTTCTCCACTGCTTACAATCTCACTTGCTACATACTGCTTCCCCTCATTCCTGCCATGCTGTTTTGTCCCTGTGTTTACTATCCCTTTCTTTCTCCTATCTCCTGCCATGACATGTACTGACTCATCATTCTATCCCAGTTCGTCTCCTAAATCTACTCTCTCTCTTCAGCAGCATTTGTGCTTTGCCAGCCCATACCAGCAATATTCCAGACTCCGTCCCTAACTTGTTCCTTTTGAGGTGCTGAGTGAAGGTAGGCTTCTCCTGTCTACCAGGGATGGGATTCTGTTTCCTCCAGTAACTCCTGTTACTTACTTGCTGACATCCTCCATCCCTAACTCTGCTGGATAGCATCGAGTGAAGGTTAGTTCACCCCGACTTCCAGAGATGAGACCCTTGTCTACAATCTACTGAGTCATACCATACCTTTTCTATCTTGTACCAGTTGCCGCTTCCCTTCAGGAACTGAACTACCTCCTACTTACCAACTTGACATCCTCCATCCCTAACTCTGCTTGGTAGCATCGAGTGCAGGTTAGCTTGCCCCAACTACCAAGGATAGGAGCTATGTCTCCAATCTACAGACTTATGCCATACCTTCTCTACCTCATATAAGTTGCCGCTTCCCTTCGGGAACGGAACTTCTTCCTACTTACCAACTTGACATCCTCTGTCCCTAACTCTGCTTGGCAGCATTGAGTGCAGGGTAGCTCATCCCAACTACCAGTGATGGGAGCCATGTCTACAATCTGCAGACCATTACCGTACCTTTTCTGCTCATGTCAGTTTTTTCCTTGGGGAGTGGAACTCCCTCGCCCCACGTACCTCATCATTCTAACAACACTGGCTGCCCCAAGTTACTATCATTCATCTCTGCCATCCCTGATGGTTGCTCAAGTCTACAGTCTACTGCCTTATCTTGTATGTTCTCAGCCTGATACCCAGCTGTCACTTCCCTTCAGGAACAGGACTTTGCCCAACTTGCTTTTCCATCTTACCTTGTCTGCAGCCTAGACTCATCATCCTATCTGCCGACTTCCATGGCTGGGAGACTGACTCTGACATGCACTGTCTCCACTATTTGCATCTCCACTGATGCAGATTGCAGTTTCCATTCAGGAACAAAACTTCAACCAGGTTATCTCATCGTCCTGCATTCACTAGCCGCATCCCGTCTGGATCATCTTGCCTCACACGTCCCATAGGGATGCATGTCCCTTCATTCCACTGCTTCACATGTGTTATTCTCCACCTGCTGCCCAATGCCTCGACCCTTCTGGACCCAGACCTCATACTGCTAGTGGTCTCCATTTCTCCTTGCAGCAGCTGTTCTTCTAGCCTCACCACAAGCAGTACAGAGACTTCCATGGACTTTTATCCTCTAGCCCCTTTGGCCCCCTTCCCTCATCATATAGATCCTGCTAGCTTGTTCAGTCCCTCTCTCACTCCAGGTCAGCTGCCTCATGGACTTCCTTGCTGCAGGTCCTCCATCAGCTGCTGTATGAACTTGTTTTCCCTTGCAGATTTGGGACCTCGTCCTTCATCACTCCAACACCTTCCATCATTTTCTCTAGTCATTTCGAGCCTTCGTCAGATGTGGGACTTCTGTTGCTCATGGTGCTTGACTTGGCTCCTTGGCCTTCCGTGGATCATCATCATCTGATGCCTTGCTTTAGCTTTTCTGCAATTCGCTGCTGGTTGCCATGGCACTGACCTGGTCCTGTACCTTACTGCTCTGGATGTCTTCTGGATTCACCTAGCACATAGCGTCCTCTGCTTATTTCTTCAGTTCCTCAGGATCCTCTCTGGATTTCCTTCCCATTTTGACTAGCTGCCTTCTCATCTTCACCTTTCTGGTTTGTGGCTTCATACTGTTTGCTGTGGCTCTTTTGGGCCTTGTATCCTATCTCTGACCAGTACTCCTACCCAGTCATCTGCTCTTCCATATGATCCATCCACTATTTCTACTCCAGCCCTTCTAACAGTACCCTTCCACTTCTCATTGGATCATTAGTTCGTTACTCTAGAGTAATACTACTGCTAGCAAACATTCCTTGGCTTCCATGCCTCATAGACTCTTACATTATTATAGAGTTTTATACTGCCCACTGAGTTCTTCACAATCATTCATAGAATCCCATTCACCTAGTCAATAGGAAGATCTTCTCCATCTCTATTGGATATACCCTCTGATTCCTGTCCATCCAATCACCATGACTTCCCTGTATGTCTTGTCTCGTTGGCTATCCTCATACATGAAAAGGACTTCAATCCTTCTGTTAAACTACGACTTTGTAATCAGCATTGCTTTTACGGATACTGGGAACTGCAAGATAACTCATTCAACTACGTACATCATCCATTTTACCTTCTGCTGTCTCTTCTTCAACACTGACTCTGATGACCAAGTTACTTGACTTCTACTTCCCAACAGTCATTGCTAGTTTTTGGAATTCCACAGATAACTTCCAGAATATTCATCATGGGATCTCCACAGCCTAGCTGATTATTGACTCCATGCCATCCAAACCTTTGATTTTACTCCCGGACATTGCTATTTCTTATACAATCATCCACACCTTTACACCTAGTACCTTCAGCTGGGTCAACTGCTCTTTCAGCGGACCCTTCAGACCCTTCTTCTCAAAGTATCTTCTTTAATCTCTACAGTAAAGACCATCACCGAGAACTGGCTCTCTAGAATTCTTACTGGCAATCCATAACAGCTAAGACAAATTCATCAGTTCAGCCTTGCCTCCCAATCAGTATTAATCAGCTGTAGCACTAAAATCCTATGGCATCCTGCACTAATTGACCTCGCTACCACTGCAACCTACAGACTCTTCCTCACATCTGCCCCAATCTTCTCTCAAGTACTTCAGCATTGGGATTATCTGTAAACTTACTAACATACTATTTGCCAGAAGATTAGGCCTTATGGTCTATCGAGTCTGCTCGAACCTAGATCCTTAGTTGGGTGCCGAGACCCTCCCATCCCTTGTGCTCCAGAAACCCCTATCATCCATCCCCACCCCCCCGGGACAGGCCATCATCTGATACATCCCCTTTCTGTGTCTGTCCCACCCTCTCTTAAAACCCTCCACTGTGGATCTCTGAACCAGCTCACCAGGCAGTGCATTCCAAGGGTCCACCACCCTCTCAGTGAAAACCTCCTCCTCTTTTCCCCTCACCCTTCCACCTTCCAACTTCAAACCATGCCTCTGGCGATGCCTTCCTGCTTTAGTCTAAAGATCCTCCATGTTTACCCTATTTATTCCTTTGAGGTACTTGAAGACCTCAATCATGTCCCCCTGTCTCCTCCCTCCTCCAATGAAAAACAGGCAGTCCCTCAAGTCTGTCCTCATAAGTCAAATCCCTAGCCTCGAGATCATCTTTGTTGCCTCCTCCTGTACCCTCTCCAGGAGCTGTATGTCCCTCTTCAAGTGTGGTCTCCAGTACTGCACAGTACTCAAGGTGTGGTCTAACCAGTCCATTGTACAGTGGCAGAATCACTTCCTTGCTCCTAGAGGTGATCCCCTACGATGCATCCCAACATCCTGTTTGCCTTGCTAGCTGCTCTCCTGCACTGCTCAGAGTTATTCATACATGTATCCACCATGACCCCTAGGTCTTTTTCCCTATTGAGGCTTCCAGCGCCCTCCCAGGGTGTACCTGTGTTTAGGGTTTCCACCAAGATGCAACACCTTGCACTTGGTGATATTGAAATTTAATTTCCATGTGTGAGCCCAGCTTTCCAGGGTGTCCAGGTCCTTGCAGGCCAACCTCCCTCTTCTCCCTCAACTACTGCTCCCATCTTGGAGTCATCTCTAGAGACTCATTTCACACCTATACCATCCCTGATGTCCGATATGTATGCATTAAACAGGATTGGACCCAGGACCAAGCCCTGTGGTACCCCACTACCAACCTCTCTAGGGTTCAAGAGCTCCCCACAGACCACTACTCTCTGAGTGCATCCAGCTAGCCAGTTTTCAATCCATCTGACCATCAAAGGGCCTACTCCTAACCCCATCAGTTTCTCCACCAGACCATTGTGGGGACAGAGTCAACGCCTTGCTGAAGTCCAAGAATAATACATCCACAGGCTACCCTGTCCAGTTCTGATGTTACCCATTCATAGAACTCCACAAGGTTGGTTTGACATGATCTACCTGGCACAAACCCATGTTGCCGACTATCCAGACCTCCCACCTCCTCCAAGTAAACCCCAATCGTTCCTTTAGTATACTCTCCATTAATTTTCCCACCACGAGGTCAAACTGATGGGTCTATAGTTACCTGGTACTTCCTGACCCCTTTATGGATTGGTACCATGTGCCTCGCCAATCCTAATGGTACCCTCCCTGTCTCAAGTGACCTGCTGAAAGCTCCGCCGAGGGTGCAGCCAGTATGTCCGCCAATTCCCATAGTACTCGGATGAATGCCATCCGCCCAGGAGATTTGTCTTTCTTTAGGGCCTTGAGGGCTAACCATTACTTTGGCGGGATGGCATCATCCATCCCTCCACCTTACTGGTCTTTTATCCTTATCCAGATGTGACACCCTTGGGGTACCTTTCCCTCCCTTTTGCTTCATTTCTGTTGCTCCCCTGATCCCACTCCCTGCCGCTTCTATCCCCTTTCTGCCTTGCTTTGTAGATATCCCATCTCCCTCCCTAGTGAAAACAGAGGCAAAGTACTCGTTAAATACCTCTGCCTGGTCCCTCGCCTCTTCCACCCACCCTCCTTCTGATCTCAATCTGCTGAGATGGCCCTTAGTTTTTCTCCGCTCCCCAATGTACCGGAAGAACCCCTTTTCCCCTCCATGTATCCCCTGTGCCAGCCGCTGCTCTTTACTGGACTTTGCTCCCCTCACCATACGGGTGACTTTTCTAGATGCAAGCTGGTACATTTCCTTATCCCTATCCCCTCTTGTTGTTTTATATTTTTTGTAAGCTGCCTTCTTTTCTCAGACTGCTACCTGTACCTCACTGGACCACCAGCATGGTTTATGTGACCTTGCTCCCTTACGTTTCAACTTAGCACAGATCCTGACTGCCTCATGAAGTCCCCATTTTATGACCTCCCATCTCCTTTCCACACTTGTCGTTGAGGTAATCCCCTTCAAGTGATCCTTGAGAATATTTCCCATGCCCATAAAGTCTGCCCCCCTGAAGTCCACTGCCAGTTTCCTAGATCTCACCCCCACTCCCCCAATGCTTATTTGAAACCAGACAGTATTGTGGTCACTCCCAGTCAGGGGGTCCTGTACAACCGTGTCCCTTACCAGATCCCCATCTGCCAGAACCACATCCAGGACATGCCCCTCCCTTGTGGGCTCCATCACATGCTGTGTTAAGAACACATCCTGGAAGCCATCCAGCAGCCTCTGCTCCTTGGCCACCTTAGAGGACATGGTTCCCCAGTTTGTACCTGGCATATTAAGGTCCCCCATCAACACCACTCCTTCCCCTTTTGGACCACACTGGGCAATGATGTTGTGCAGCAAACCATCCTCTAGAACATCACTCATCCCGGGGGGCCTATATGCTACTCCCAGCTTGACCTTATCTCCTGCTGGGGATCGTAAGGTGACCCATAAGGCCTCCACGTTTCCCTCTGCCTCTTCTACCATAGCAATTTCTATGTCATCTCTAATGAACATAGCCACTCCACCCCTCTGCCTCCTTTCTATCCTTCCTAAGCATAGTGTACCCCTGCATTTTAGGTCCCAGTCATGGTTTTGTTGGCCCATGTTTCCGTGACTGCCGCCACATCCACCCCCTAACAGCATGTCCTGGAACTCTGGCAACTTGTTTCCCAAGCTCCTGGCATTTACTAACACTAACCCCACCCCTTATCCCCGATCCTCTTTGTCGAACCCCACCCAGATTCCCTATACTTCCATCCTCCCCTGCTCCTCCTGGAACCTCCACCTCCAGTCTGTTTCCCCTCCCCTTGGGCTTGAAGGCTACTCCCTCATCTGGAGGGAGGCTTCTGGTCAGCCCTCCCTTATCCCTTCCCCTTACAAGTTTAAATCCTACCTTTCTTTGTATGTAGTCAGCCATCCCTGTTTAAGGACTTCTTCCTAATGGGGCAAGATGAAACCTGTCCTTGGCATATAGTCCCTTATCCTCCCAAACTCCATTCCAGTTCCTAACTCTCAACCCATTCTCTTCACCCCACTTCCTGAGCCAGTCATTAACCTCTGTGAGCTTCATTTTTTCTCCACTGAGGCCTTTGGTACTGGCAATATCTCGAAAGGAAATGTTGCATCCATTATCCGACAGACTCTGGCAAGTTCTTGGAACCTTGTTTGGATTTCCAAATGCTATTTCTCTAGATCATTAGTTCCCAAATGCACCAGGAAACGGTTTCTCCACAATCCCTAACCATTTCACACACCATGAACTTTGCTCTGTGCACTGTCAGCCCAGAGATACTCACTACCTTCACCTGGCTATGGCATCCACCCCTGTCCTCCCAATGGATACCCTAATCATCGAGTCTCCCAGTAACAGAACCTTAACACCGCCATCATCCTTATGGTTACCTCCACTATGCCCTCTCAGCCCCCTCCCCTTTATCCATGATCGCACTTCATGGGAGTCTTCCTGCCTTATTAGAGACCCCTGTCACCCTCCCTTCTGCCTCCTTGCTATTTTGCCCACTTAACTCAACCCCTCTGAATAGGTGTCCCTTTAACCCTCTCTATCTGAACCATTTATCCTGGTCCTGATGGTTTCCCCTTCCCCGCCTCCACCATCCCCCCTTGTAATAGTACCCCTGTCTCCAGAGGCTCTCTGTGGGTCACCTTTAGCTAGGGCCCCATCCTTGGTACTGACCTCCTGCTGAAGGGGGCCTCTCCACCTCCTTGTCTCCCCAGTTTCTCTCCAATCATGCTCTCTCCCTCATGTCTGGAATATGTTGCATCTCCCCATTTGCTTAACATATATGTTTCCTCTCCTCTGGGACTATGTCTATCCTTTCCATAGCTGGTCTGTGATGCCCTATGGGTATCTGACTCCCTCCCCGGCCTCTGTATAGTTTCCTCATTTCCACCAACCCTTCCTCCCCTCTAGGATGCTTAGTATCTCAAATTTATTGGACACTCTATGTCAGCCTCCATCAAGTAACCCGAGTTTCCCTGACTGCATCTCTAAACTGACCTCTTCTTCCTCTCTTGCACTGTTCACCTTAGGAGCTCCTTCCCACAGTCTGTTGTTTTAGGCTTGCACAACAGCCCCTCCTGACTCTTCCCTCCAGTCTCTTTTGAATTCAGAATGTTCACCTGTACGCTTCCCCTTAGCATCAACTTCCATATCTAAGGGTCCTCTGTCCCTAATATCCCCTTCTGCTTGCTGCAACATAATGTCCTGTAATTTCAGAGGCTGCCCCAGCCTCCTCTCAGCCCCACCCTTCGGCTGCCCATATCCACAGCCCTTATCCTTGGACACCCCCCCCCAGCTCCCACAGCTTGCTCCTTAACCAGTATACCTCACTCCTGATACAAGATAGCTGTCTACAGAGTGGGCAGCCTCCCTCTCTCCAGACTCAATTTAGAATTATTGCCATCCCACAGCCGTGCAGCTCTACAACCTTCCGAAGATGCCTGCCATGGTGGAATTAGCCACCCTGATTATCCCCTCTGTTTATAATAGCACACCCTTTTCTCAGTCCCTTTCCCTGGAGTACAGTTTCTCTCTATACTGACTGTAGTTATTTACAAACCCAATTTCAACCCCACCAACAAAGTTCCCAAGTCTCACAAACACATACAGTCCAGTATGTGTTCGATCCCACTAACAATGTGTATAAGCAGACACCAGGTACCGTATGATGTCACAGGCCCACCAGCTCCTGTTGCTTCAAATTTCAGTCCCAAACAGAAATACTCAGCCCTTCAATCCCAACCCCCAGTGGCTTTTCAGTATTTAAGAAAGCCTACAAAACAGGGTGGGAGGGAGGACTCTTACCAAACACCAGGCAAACAACACATTTAAATGTCATTCTAATTTTCCTTCCAAACAACTATCCCCAAACCTACAATAACACAGCCCAAGTAACAGTTCAAATTCAAGGTAATAATTTTTAACACATAGAACTAATTTCACTTACAAACTATTCAAATATTTCAGTTAAAACAAAATATAATTCCTGACCTCTTTTCTACCAACCTGTTGCTTAACCTCCCAAGTGAACAATGGAAGCCAAGGTAATTCCTATTTAAAGACAAGGTAATTGCAGCTAATGTCCCTTCCCCCTAACACCAGGCAAACAACACATTTAAATGTCCTTCTAATTTTCCCTGCCAAACAACTATCCCCAAACCTACAATAACACAGCCCAAGTAACAGTTCAAATTCAAGGTAATAATTTTTAACACATAGAACTAATTTCACTTACAAACTATTCAGATATTTCAGTTAAAACAAAATATAACTCCTGACCTCTTTTCTACCAACCTGTTGCTTAAGCTCCCAAGTGAACCCAAGGGAAACTTAACCAACCTATGCCACCACAGTGCATCTCTTAAAAGATTGCACCACAGAAATACCCACACTCATTTCAGGCAGCGTACTAGCAGAGGATTTGAGTATAAAGTCATGAACATCATGACTAAAGAAGCCAGCCATTCTTTATACCAAATTTGCAATCATTCCCCATGTATATTAGGCTACCATCTGGACTGCTCCGAAAATCTTTCTCTATTGATTTTGTAACCCCCCTACAAATGGGGGTTCCCAAAAAGTCTTCCTTGAGCTTGCCTAAATGCTCACTGCCAGGATGGTGTCCTGCATTTTAACAGTTTAACTGTATTGCCAGAGAGTGCCTGTGTGGCCTCTGTGTTTTGTCTTTTTAAAGGCTGCCTAGACTGCAGTAATAATTGATCTGGGAGGGGGGCTGAGTGTGTCTATGCTTGAGTCCAACCCAGGCTGCCAGATAATCGCTCCATTTCCGCAATCACTAATTACGCAGAGGGAGCTCTGTTAAAAGATATAACTGTTTGCTGATCATTTATTAGAGCAGTAATAATATTGTAGTTTGTCTAACCTGCCTTCTTCGCAGCAAGAATTGTTCTGTCTACCTCCACCATCATGGTCCTGGACTGCCGAATTGGACCAATCAGTACTGATGGGACTCTGAAATGGAGCCTGCCTACAGGGGCTGTGTGGGGTCAGAACTTGTAAGAATTGCAGTATTGGGCTTTTGGTGCCTAAACAGCCCTGGAAGGAGAGCCCTTGTTGTGACTGACAGAGGAATCAGGTAACAGAACCTTTTGGATCTTGGGGAAAGTCCCAAGCTGCCTGCTGCTTGAGTCAGATTTAAGTTGGGAAGTGAAGAAGCAACAGCTTGGGACAGTCAAGCAGCCATGCTGTGTAGTTTCGCGTGGGAGAACTGATGGATAGGCTTGAGTTTGGCCTGCTTGTTTGCCTGCTGCCCCTGAGAAGGAGTAGAGAGTGATATCGGACTGAATCCGAGTTGTGAGAGCGAATTAATACCACTGAACTGTGACCAGGCTTGAAACCTGAGGAAGGCCGAAGATTTTCTTAATGTGATTGGCCTGTCAAGATTTCCAGCCACCTCTGAATTCCCGGTTTGTGCAGAGACTCTGTAATTGTGGCCGGATAGTAATCTGCCTGGTACAGTAGAATTTCCTTACATGTAAATGTGCTGTGTGCTGATAGTGTGTCGTGATTTGGTTCCCCACTAAGTGAATTGTGTTCTGCTTGCTGGAGGTGGCATCCAACTCCAATGGACTAAATACATTTGCATCTCCTTTTGGCCTGGGCCTTGCCACACTGGCCCAGCCAGACTACCCATAGCACAGAGAAAGCCATTGATGAAAGACCTGCCTGAGAATCAGCCCCCTGCTTTATGCTTTGAACAGGAACAATGCCTTGATGATTCATGTGGGCCCTGCTTCTCCTGGCACTACAGTACAACAACCAGACATGTCGATTTCATCCTGCCTGTGTCCTGCATTGGGTATCGTGAGTAAACATCAGGGTAGCTCCCTGAAACAACAGTTTAATCTGAAGTGTTGTCATATGATTTCTTTGTTGTATTTTTCTTCACGAACTGAGCCCTCCAGCTCTGGATTACAAATAGTGTGTGTTGTGCATGTTGTTTTCTTCCATCACAGGGCCCCAACCAGCTGCAATGCCAGCGTACCCTGGGCAACGATCTTGGCTAGCCCACCTCTTCTCCACCTCGGTACCCAGAGTGTGTGACTGTTTGGGGACTCTGAAGTGCATGCATAATGGTCTGATTGATATATTCTTTAGGCAAATCATCCTGATTACTCCCCTCCCTTGTTCAAGTCCCCTAAATAAATCAGATCTAACTTTTTATGCATTTAACCTGACTGTGGTTCCAGTATGTGCCAAAAGTTCTGTACTGTTGCTGTTTGCTGTGCATAAGCTTGTTTTAAAGGGGGTCCTCAGGGTTGAGCCAGAGGAACTAGCCCTGGTGGTAAGTACAAAAAGTGTGGGTACTTGTATGTTGTACAAGAGGTACTGTGAAAGTGATTATTGTGTGTTGTTTGGGCCACTGGAAGGGAAAGAGAGGGGTTACAGTGCCCCAGAGGGCTGTGCCCAGGTTAGCTTGACCACGAACAACCCTGACCTCTGGGTGGAGGCACCTGTTTCAGTACCCAGGCCCCTTAACTCATTGTTTCCTAGCAGACGCCTGTAGTCTTCAGTAAAATACACTGGTGTATCCTGAGGACGCCTGCAGAAGTCAGCTAATGACTCCCAGTGTGCCCTTGCAACGTCTGGAGAAGTCACTTACATATTTTAATATGTAGTGTAACAGAATATAATATATATATTTGACTGCATATCACTGTTGGAAAGATAATTTTATGCTGAACAACTTTGCCACTGATATTTTGTGTATATCATGTATACTTTAGGAGTTATTTGCATGTGTTTATGGTATGGTGTGTATGGCTTATGTTACCTGTTTTAGAGAAAAAAATATTTTATTTTGCTGTTTCAACCAGCATAGGAAAAAAAAATTACATATTATTATTTGCATACCACCATTGAAAAGGTAATTTTGTGCTAAATAACTTTGCCACTGATATTTTGTGTATATCATGTATACTTTAGGAGTTATTCGCATTTGTTTATGGTATGGTGTGTATCGCTTATGTTGCCTGTTTTAGTAAAAAAAAAAAAATATTTTGCTGTTTCAACCAGCATAGAAAAAAAAACAAAATTACATATTATTATTTGCATACCACCATTTGAAAGGTAATTTTGTGCTGAATAACTTTGCCACTCATACTTTATGTCTAGCACTTACGGTTCTTGAGCTATAAGGATTTGTTTGTGGCATGCTGACTATAGCTTGATTTTGCTTAGAAAGGAACAGGTTTACTGTTAACAGTATACAGGAGACAAGTGGTGCAACATCAGAGAGCTCCTGTGGAGGCAATGAGCTAACCTGCTACTAGCCAAACAGGCAGGGGTAGTAGCCCCTGGGATAATGCCACCTAGGAGTTACATCTTGGAGACACCACTGGGATTAGTGTCCTCTAGTGGCCAGAGGAGGGAATTACCCCCATTATGTTCAGAACTGGTGAAAAAATGGAAGAACTTGCTACGACTAAGCTCAAAATCACCCCCATAAGCTGTTAGTATACCGAATGATGGGGTGGAGTGAGGTTGAGGGGATATATCCTTAACAGACCCTCCTGTTAATGGATGTCCCATTAGGGACCACTAATGCTGTTATTGTAGAAGCTATGGAGCATGTTAAGTGCTTGGGAAAAGTTGAAGTAAAGGGGGGGATTCAGACCTGTTTGACCAGACCACAGTAGTTTTATTCTCCTGCAGCTTTCCCATAGATCCAGAGAAGGTACCCCCTGTTATTCTGTCAGAAGGGGCCCAGAAGGGACGGAGGGTCATCCATGTGTACAGTGATCCGACTACCCAGTGTGGGTCTCCCAGTAAAGATGGGTTCAAGGACAAGCTGCTTAAGCTGTTAGCTTCTGAGGGGCGAACTGCCCAAGAGTTAATGAAGGTGCTAGACCTTTCTGAAGAACCCACACCGTTTTAGTCCCCAGTAGCATCTCCTGCTGCTCCCAGGGGTTCCCCTGTGGTCACCGCCCCCATAGTAATCCCATCTGTGCACCTGGACTCTTACCGTAGACTTAGACCTTTCTCGGGCACAGTCCCAGTGCCTATAGGGAAGGATGACCTGGAAACATAGATGGACTATGCTATCCCCGGTCCAAGAGTGAAACTGCTCTGAGGGGGAGAAAAGAAAGTGACTTATGGAAAGTTTGAGGGGCCCTGCACTGGAGGCCATTTGCTTCCTATGAGCCACTAGTCCAGAGGCTACTGCAGCTGAATACCTCTCTGCATTGGAGGGAGTTTTTGGAAGTACTGAGTCAGGGGACGATTTACTGTGGAAATTCAAATCTGCCAAGTAACGGAAGAACGAGAAGTTGTCTATGTTTGTTACCCGAATTGAGAGGGCTCTGCAGAGGGCTCACAGAAAAGGAGGGGTGCCTGCTAAGGAACTGAATCGGGTCAGATTGGACCATATTCTCAAGTCAGCCAGGTAATCAAGTGTGATTATGCTAAAACTTAAATTGCAAGACAGGAAGGCTGATCCTCCTGAGTACTGTCACCTCATGAAAGAGATTCTGGTGAGAAGGGGGGAAAGTGACCCCAGACTTGTTTGATTTTGGTGACTCCCCATTGCCAGCTGAATGGAAGACCAGAATTAGCAAGAAACTCACCCAGAGAGACCAAGTGTTTTCATTAAAAGAATGGGATGTGGGGTGTGTCCAGGGTGCAGAGCATCACATATGCCTGCATGATGACTGTCCATTTCGAGAGAGATCCCAACAGCTCACCCCAGTGGACACAGATGATGTGAGGAGACACCTGCAGGAAATGCTCACTGCTGGTGTGATACAAGAGTCAAGGAGCCCATATGCCTCTCCCACTGTGGTTGTACACAAGAAGACTGGGTCTGTGAGGATGTGTGTTGATTATCAAACCCTGAACCAGTGGACCATACCAGACCAATACACCATGTCCCATATACAAGATGCTCTGGACTGCTTGAATGGGAGCAAATGGTTCTCGGTGTTGGATCTTCATAGCGAATACTGCCAGATTCCGATGGCCCTGGAGGACCATGAGAAAAAAAAACCTTCATTTGTCCTTTGGGGTTCTACAAATTTCTGAGGATGCCACAGGGGATATTGGGTGCCCCGGCCACCTTTCATCGACTGATGGAATGTACGGTGGGAGATATGAACTTGTTGGAATGCCTGGTGTACCTGGACAATGTCATTGTGTTTGGGATCACATTAGAGGAGCATGAGACCCACCTTTTTAAAGTCCTAGATCAACTGGAAGACTTCGGCCTCAAGTTGTCCATTGATAAGTGCCAGTTTTTCCAAACCTCCATGAAGTATGTGGGGCACATAGTATCTACAAATGGGATAGAGACTGATCCCAGTAAGGTTAAATCACTGACTACTTGGCTCCAGCCCCATAATTTTAAAGAACTAAAACATTTCCTGGGGTTCTGTGGCTACTACCGCAGGTTCATAAAAGACTATTCAAAGGTGATTTACCCGCTCTTGAATCTTACCCAGGGTTACCCTCTTACCAAATCTTAAATACAAAAAAAAAGGGTCCATCAAAGAACCAGAGAAAGCATACTTCTGCCCAGGTGAACTCTTTGGGCCCCTCTGGATGCCTAACTGTGAATCAGGCTTCCATGAAGTAATATACCAGTTCACCCACTCCCCCATTGTCACCTATGCTGACCCCACCAAATCCTATGTGCTGCATATAAATGCTAGTCTGAAGGGGCTAGGAGCTGTGCTGTATCAAGACCATGAGGACAGCTTGAGACCAGTGGCTTCCATCAGTAGGAGCTTGACCCCATCAGAACGAAACTACCCTGTGCATAAGGTGGAGTTCCTTGTACTAAAATGGGCCATCATCGACCAGTTTCATGAATACCTCTATGGGGCAAACATATTGGTGAAGACTGACAGGAACCCATTAACCTATGTACAGACTTCAGCTTAGTTAGATGCCACTGGGCACCTGTGGCTCTCTGCCTTGTCAACCTATGATTATGAGCGACACTGCAGAGGGACTGGAAGGAAAAGTATGTCTCTTTGCAGGTGACACAAAGATCTGCAACAGAGTTGATGCACAAGGTGGGGTGAAAAGGATGAGAAGGGACTTGGCAAGGTTAGAGGAATGGTCAAATGTATGGCAGCTTAGATTCAATGCTAAGAAGTGCAAGATAATGCACCTGGGAAACAAAAACCCAGGGGAAGAGTACACAATGGGGGGGTGACATACTAACAACAATAAAAATGGAAAGGGACCTGGGAGTAGTCATATCAGATGACTTAAAGGTGGGCAAGCAATGTGAGAGGCAGCAAGGAGGGCTGGGGATACTGGGATGCATAGGAGGCATCACCAGTAAAAACAAAGTTATTATCCTCTGTACAGACAGCTGGTGAGACCCCATCTGGAGTACTGCATGCAGTTCTGGAGACCCAATCTCACAAAGACATAGACAGGATGGAAGCTGTCCAGAGGAGGGCACTAAAATGGTGCAGGGTCTGCACCGGAAGACATATGAAGAGAGACTTAAGGAGCTTAATATGTATAGCCTCGAGGAAAGGAGGGGAGAGGGACATGATAGAAACTTTCAAGTACCTCAAGGAATCAACAAAGTCCAAGAGGGTAGCATCTTTCAAAAAAGAGGTGTGCAAGAACAAGGGCACAATTTGAAGATAGAGGGGAGGCGCTCAGAGGTAATTTAAGGAAGTATTTTTTCACAGAGAGGGTTGTGGATGCATGGAACGGCCTTCTGGAGGAGGTTGTGGAGTCAAAAACAGTGGTGGAATTCAAGCATGC
The DNA here is from genome assembly GCA_016271365.2 of Neoceratodus forsteri. Lineage (NCBI taxonomy): Eukaryota > Metazoa > Chordata > Ceratodontiformes > Ceratodontidae > Neoceratodus > Neoceratodus forsteri. The sequence continues at coordinate 289,115,104 of CM028130.1, forward strand.
ATGGGACAGTCATAAGGCAATTCTAGGAGGTGGGGGTAGGAAGAAGTAGGCTGCTGGTTAACTAGGACCTGCAGTTTATCCATTAGGTAGGGAAATGGGCAGACTGGGTGGGCCAAGCGGTCCTTATCTGCCATCATATTCTATGTTTCTATGTTTCTATGCTGTTGAATACAGGCCAGGACTGAACCATATTGATGCTGATGCCTTGTCACGAAGACCAGATTCCAAGAGTGAGTGGGTCAGGCTGTCTGAAACTGATATCTGAGCCTTGTGCCAAAGGTTTGACTGAGAGGAACAGATGTCTGCGGACACAGTAGACTGTTAAGTAGATTGCTTGGGCCCTCCTGATACCTGCATACTGGCTGCCTATTGCCATTTCTCTGCTCTAGAAATTAGTGCACTACCTCAATTTGACAATGACAGCATTCAGTGGGCTCAATCCCAAGATTCTATGATTCAGCCAGCACTTAATGCCCTGCGTACTGGGAAAGATGTGTCCAAGTTGTGTTTCTCTGACTTGTGAACTGCTCTATTGTTTCAGGAAGGCCCCAGGTTGAAGTTACTCAATCAGTTGCTATGTAGAGAGACAGTAGATCACAGTGGCAAAGTAGATAAGCAACAATTGGTCCTGCCCCTGGCCTTTAAAGATTTGATACTGAGGTCCCTCCACAATCACATGGGGCACCTCAGAATTGACAGGACCCTTGACCTGGTACAATTGCGCTTCTACTGGCCCAAGATGGAGGCTGATGTTGAGCACCATGTAAAGACTTGTAGTCACTGCCTGCAAAGAAAAGCCCTGCCTCAGAAGGCTGCCTCCCTTGTTAATATTACTACCAGCACCCCCATGGAACTAGTCAGCATAGACTTCTTGTGTTTAGAACCTGATCAGCGAAATATTGGCAATGCGTTAATGGTTATGGATCATTTCACACAGTATGCACAAGCTTTCCCCACCAAAGATCAAAAAGCTTCTACTGTGGCCAAGGTGCTAGTGGAAAATTTCTTCATCCACTATGGTGCCCCCCAGTGGATCCACTCTGACCAGGGCAGAGACTTTGAGAGTCGACTAATCAAAAGAAATGCTCTCTCTATGGGGGGTGCGAAAGTCAAGAATCACCCCTATCACATGCAGGGAGACCCTCAACCAGAACGTTTTAACCGCACCATTCTAGACATGCCGGCACCCTCCATCCAAAAGACAAGCATAAATGGAGCCAGCAGATTAGAACCTTGGTACACACATACAATTGCATGAAAAATGATTCTACTGGGTTCTCCCCCTACTGCCTCATGTTCAGGAGGGAGGCCCGACTGCCAGTTGATGTCTGTTTTGGGGACTCTCCAGATGGGGTCCAAGCTGAAAACTATCTACAATATGTACAGAAACTGAAAGCTCAATTGAACCATGCCTATCAACTGGCCCAGACAATGACCGCTAAGAGAAATTTAGCCAAAAAAGAGAGACATGATAAAAAAGTAAAGGTTCAAGAGCTTCGACCTGGAGACCATGTGTTGTTACGCAATTTGGGACTGCATGGCACACACAAAATTGCTGATCAGTGGCACCCTCTTCCCTGTGTAGTAGTTGGAAAGTTGGATGATTTACCTGTGTAGAATGTACGCCCAGAGAATAACTCCAAAGCTGTCAAGACAATGCCCCGTAACCACTTACTACCTATCAGCCAAGTCATAATTGAGGCTGAACCATCAGAAATTGATTCCCCTGGGCCGGTGACTTATGCTACTGCAGCAGGTCCAGAATGATAGTGACTGTCAGTCCACCTTTGACGAAAGTGAGTGTGACAATGCCTATTACCCCTCCTATGAACTGAGTCAGCTGTTTTGAGGTAATCCCATGACTAATTGTGGGGATGAAGCTGGGCCTTCTGGACTGCCTAACCCCCCAGCTTCTTCCCTGGAGCCAATGCTCCCTGAAAGTGCAAAGTATCACGTCTGAAGATGCTGATTCTCTGTGTATTGTGGAACTGTATGATTTGCCTGAAGAAGGGGCTGATGGTTTGAGTCTCTCTGGCGATCCACCAGAACTTGAACAACAGTATGAGAGTGCTGACAGCCCCTTTTAGTGCCACAAAGCCTTACTGTGTCTGCACCTTCTCAAAATGAGCCCAGTGTTGTTTAACCAGAGCCTACAGAACAAGGAGCTGACAGTGCTCCAAGTTTGGACATTACCATCCATGCAGAGGCACCCCTCACTAGTGATAAAAGCCCCCTGACTATTGCTGAAAGTACAGAGACTGTGGTTGTTCCTCCCAGAAAGACTGGCCGAGCTGTCAAGCTAGTATTGTGTTTCAGCTATGATTCTCCTGGGAGGCCTATGGACTTGCCTCTCAATGTGGTTCACAAAGGTGTTTATGTTTCTCAGAGCTCACTACCCAAACTGATCTTAAGAGCCAATTCCAGATTGATTGTTCTTCCTTCTCAGTATGGTGCCCCTGCCCCATCCAGCCCCAAGTTAGCTGATAAGGAAGGGACCCCTCTTACATTGTTCAATGTACAAGAAGTTATTACATGATTCAATATAGTAATGTTTAATTTACCTGTGTGAACTATGCATAATGTGTTGTCAGAATGGATATAGCATTGTGAAATGTAGTGAATATGTATAGTAAAGGTATAAGTTTACATTAACTGATGCATCAGATGTTATTTGCATAGCATGCTAATGGTATAAATGTCTCGTATATTTTGCAGTTTCAATATTGTGAAGGTACAGACTTGACGCGGACGCAAAGTTTTCTACTGGCAGGGAAGGGTGCAACCCCCGTACAAATGGAGGTTCCCAAAAAGTCTTCCTTGAGCTTGCCTAAATGCTCACTGCCAGGATGGCATCCTACTTTTTAACAGTTTAACTATATTGCCAGAGAGTGCTTGTGTGGCCTCTGTGTTCTGTCTCTTTAAGGGCTGCCTAGAATGCAGTAATAATTGATCTGGGAGGGGGACTGAGTGTATCTATGCTCGAGTCCCACCCGGGCTGCCAGATAATTGCTCCATTTCAGCCATCGCTAATTGTGCAGAGGGAGCTCTGTTAAAAGATGTAACTGTTTGCTGATCATTTATTAGAATAGTAATAATATTGTAGTTTGTCTAACCTGCCTTCTTTGCAGCAAGGACTGTTCTATCTACCTCTACCATCTTTCCTGGACTGCCGAATCGGACCAATCAGTACTGTTGGAACTCTAAAATGGAGCCTGCCTAGAGGAGCTGTGTGGGGTCAGAACTTGTAGGAATTGTAGTTTTGGCGCCTAAACAGCCCTGGAGGGGGAGCCCTTGTTGTGACTGACAGAGGAATCAGCCAACTGAACCTTTTGGATCTTGGGGAAAGTCCCAAGCTGCCTGCTGCTAGAGTCAGATCTATGTTGGGAATTGAAGAAGCTACAGCTCGGGACAGTCGAGCAGCCATGCAGCATAGTTTCGCACGGGAGAACTGTGGAAAGGCTTGAGTTTGGCATGCTTGTTTGCCTGCTGCCCCTGAGATGGAGTAGACAGTGATTTCAGACTGAATCCGAGTTGTGAGAATAAATTAATGCCCCTGAACTGTGACCAGGCTTGTAACCTGAGGAAGACCGAAGATTTGCTGAATGCAATCAGCCTGTCAGGATTTCCAGCCACCTCTGAGTTCCTAGTTTGTGCAGAGACTCTGAAATTGCGAACGGATAGTAATCTGCCTGGTACAGTAGAATTTCCTTACATGTAAATGTGCTGTGTGCTGATAGTGTGTCGTGATTTGGTTCCCCACTGTGTGAATTGTGTTCTGCTTGCTGGAGGCGGCATCCCGCTCCAATGAACTAAATCTACTTGCATCTCCTTTTAGCCTGGGCCTTGCCACACTGGCCCAGCCAGACTACCCATTGCACAGAGAAAGCCATCGACGAGAGACCTGCCTGGGGATCTGCCCCCTGCTCAATGCTTTGAACAGGAACGATGCCTCAGTGATTTGTGTGGGCCTTGCTTCTCCTGGCACTCCAGTACAACAACCAACCATCTCAATTTCGTCCTGCCTGTGTCCTGTATTGGATATCGTGAGTAAACAGCTACCTGCAACAACAGTTTAATCTAAAGTGTTGTCATCTGATTGCTTTGTTGTATTTTTCTCCACGAACTGAGCCCTCCAGTTCCGGATTACAAGTAGTGTGTGTTGTGCATGTTGTTTTCTTCCATCACAGGGCCCCAACCAGCTGTGACACCGGCCTACCCCAGGCAATGATCTTAGCTAGCCCACCACTTCTCCACCTGGGTACCCAGATTGTGTGACTGTTTGGGGACTCTGAAGTGCATGCATAACTGTCTGATTGATATAGCCTTTAGGCAAATCAACCTTATTATGCCCCTCCCTTGTTCACGTCCCCTAAATAAAACAGATCTAACTTTTTCTGCATTTAACCTGACTGTGGTTCCAGTATGTGCCAAAAGTACTGTACTGTTGCTATTTGCTGTGCATAACCTTGTTTTACAGGGGGTCCCCAGGGTCAAGCCAGAGGAATCAGCCCTGGTGGTAAGTGCAAACAGTGTGGGTACTTGTAAGGTGTACAAGGGGTACTGTGAAAGTGATTATTCTGTGTTGTTCAGGCCACTAGAAGGGAAAGAGGGGGTTACAGTGTCCCAGAGGGTTGTGCCCAGGTTAGCTTGACCACTAACAACCTTAACCTCCGGGTGAAGGCACCTGTTTCAGTACCCAGGCCCCTTAACCTGCTACTAGCCAAGCAGGCAGGGGTAGTAGCCCTTGGGATAGCACCACCTAGGGGTTACACTTTACTAATCACTTATGGCATTATTCCCATCAGGCACTCAAAAGCTCCTCTACTCATTTTACTCTGGGAGGCTTACCTAGTGACTATTGCTCACTAATCGATTCTTTACCTCCAGACTACCTTGAATATGAAACCTTGCACGAATTGGATCAGTCACCCATAACTTTACAAATCATCACAACTCCCACAGTGTACTGTCTGGTCTTACATTAATCAAGTCATGCTCTCTTGACTCATTATGGTACTACAATTCCTTTGGACATGCATCCTTCGTCATCTCAGAAATATGGACTACATTAGCCCTTCTTTAACTAGATCTGCTCCGCACATAGGATTCTGTTATCCCTACGGACAAGAAGTACCCTTCATCCTCAGGATCATCATTCAGTCTGTATCATCCTTGGATCGAGAATGAACCATGATCTCCAGGGCACTCAAAGACTTCTACTCATTTCTACTCTATGGATGCTTCCTTAGTGACTCCTTGCTCAATATGGAGTTCCTTGCCTTCAGACCATACCTTTACATTCAAACCTTTCACAAGTTGGATCATTCACCAATGACTTCTTCTACCATTGCATTTCCACCATTTCCATTTTAGTACCATATCAATTCAGTCATGGTCCCTCTGCTCATTATACCTTTGCAATTCCATTGGACAAGCATGATTCATCATCTTGGAAACTTGAACTTCCTTCACCCTCCTTCACCCTGATTTACTTCATATTTAGGATTCTATCGCTCATTCAGAACAGACCTACTCTTCAACCTTAGGACCATCGTGCAATTGGCATCGTCCATGGATTGAGGATGGATAATCGTCTCTCCAAGCAGCTCACCAACCTCAAATTAGCTATGGTTACTAGGACCTAGGTCTTTCTCCATTCAGTATGCCCAGAGGACAGGCAGACCTCTGGCTATGGGTCCTCGGAGGTTTCCTCTACCTGGGGGGTTTTCCTCTCCTGAGTGTTAGGAGGTCAAACTCTCCATGAGTTAGAGGTGGTATCTTTTTGAGTCTTCCATTCCCTAAAAATTACTACCTACATACCTACTACTCAAGGGTGGGAACACAGTAAAGCCACAAAAAGTACTACAACTTGCACAAGCACTATGAACCCCATCTCTCCTTATTGCTATTCCACAAACATTGAGTGGGAGGGCTTGCCCGAGGTTCAATGTGGGGAATAGCTCCCTCCCACAACCTCTACTTAAGCCCTCCTCTAACACACTTCCCTTGCTTAGGGAGTGTTTTTTGTCCACCGCCATTTCCTCCTCCTCCTTCTCTGGTGCTCTGCTCACCCTTGTTCATTGGTGACTTTTTTTGGCCAGAAAGAAATCTGAAGCAGTCCCGACAAGCTCCACTGAGATTGTTTACTCCCCCTCTGTCACTCTCGCATTCTGTTTCTGCCGGCGCTGCAAGCTGGCCTTTTGTACTGGGCTCCTCCCTGTGTTGCTGCATTTTCTACCCACAAAGAAATCTGCAGCAGTCACAGTAGAGCTCCGTTGAGCTCGCTCACTACCGCTCGTCACTCGCTCATTCTGTTTCTCTTGGCACCACAGACTGCGATTTTGTATGGGGCTCCTGGCTGCATTGGCACCTTTGTCTGTCCACAAAGAAATCTGCAGCTTTCCCAACAGAGCTCCATTGAGGTCGCTCAGTCTCCCTCTCTCATCGCTTATTCTGTTTATCCTGGTGCTGCAAGCTGCCCTTTTGTACGGGGCTCCTGCTTCCATTGGCGCCTTTTTCTGCCCACAAAGAAATCCCAGCAGTCCTGATAGAGCTCTGTTGAGCTCACTAAGTCCCCTTGTCTCACTCTCTCGTACTGTTTCTCCCACTGCTGCAGGCTGGCCTTTTGTACTGGGCCCCTGCCTGTATTGACGCCTTTTTCTGACCACAAAGAAATCCGCAGCAGTCCTGACAGCGCTTCGGTGAGTTCGCTCACTCCCCCTCCCTCACTCGCTCTCTCGTTTTGTTTCTCCCAGTGCTGCAGGCTGCCCTTTTGTACTGGGCTCTTGTGTTGGGGCCTTTGTCTGAACACAAACAAATCCGCAGCAGTTCCGACAGAGCTCAGTTGATCTTGGTCACTCCCCCTCTCTCACTCAGTCGATCTTAATCTGTGCCAAACACTGATTTCCCAGAGTGACCGTGCTATTGTCTGGCAGGAGCGCAAAAACATATTTTAGCCAGGATGTGAAAAATGACAGCTGTAGTGTTCATAAGGAGTTATGAAAAAATGCCACTGTTGAAAATGTGGTGTGCCAGTATTACAAATTTGCGGAGTTACAAGGGTGTGTGGAAACAGCTCAACGCACTCTTGTAACACAGTCATGTTACGGAGTTTCATCACCAAATTTTCAACATTGGCATTTTAGGACCTCTGCTCATGAACAGTGCCACTGTCATTTTCTTAATCTGTCCCTAACACTGATTTCCCACAGCGACCACGTTATTCTGCGCCGGAACTGTGAAAACACATTTTGGTCAGGATGTGAAAAATGACAGCTGTACTGCTTATAAGGAGGTGTGAAAAAATGGCACTGTTGAAAATCTGGTGCGACAATATTACAAATCTGTGAAGTTACAGGGGGGTGGAAAAAGAACGCACACTTGTAACACAATCAATTGATGGGCTATCATCACCAAATTTTCAACAAAGGCATTTTAGGACCTCTGCTCATGAACAGTATCATTGTCATTTTCTTAATCTGTCCCGAACAGTGATTTCCCACAGCGACTGCTCTATTCTGTGCCGGAAGTGCAAAAACACAGTTCAGCCAGGATGGGAAAAATGACAGCTATACTGTTCATAAGTAGGTCTGGGAAAATGGCAATGTTGAAAATCTGGAGTGAAAATATTATAAATTCGTGAAGTTACGAGTGTGCATGCCAACTGCGCAACGCACACTCGTAACACAGTCATTTTATGGAGTATCGTTACCAAATTTTCAACATACATTTTACGACCTCTACTCATGAACAGTCTCACTGTCATTTTCTTAATCTGTCCTGAACACTGATTTCCCACAGCGACTGTGCCATTCTGCCCCGGAAGTGCGAAAACACATTTTGGCCAGGATGTGAACAATGGCAGCTGTACTGCTCACAAGAAGGCATAAGAGAATGTGAATGTTGAATATCTGGTGTGAAAATATTGTAAATTCACAAAGTTATGAGCCTGCATAGCAACTGCACAATGCACGCTAGTAAACAGTCATTTTTTTGATTCTTCCCACCAAATTTGCAACATAGGCTTTTTGAGAGCCCACCTCATGAACACTGGCACTTTCGTTTCTTTAATCGGCCCTGAAAGTGATTCCGTGCAGTGACCCCGAAACCATCTTTCAGAGCCGATTAACGCCATGACAGTTCAAGAATTCATGAGGAGGGGCCCCAAAAACCCATGTTGAAAATGTTTTGAAAAAATTCCCAAAAATGCCCGAGATATGCACTAAAGTTGAAAAAACCCTATTTATTACATTATACATCTTACCGGCATTTCCTCAGTTCACGGTTGGCTTTGAAGAGTGCAGACGTGTTCGCAGTCCACGAAGATCATCGCGCCGAGCTCCGGAGGTAAGTATGGGGTGAAGAGGGGTGTGGGGAGGCAGGGTGTGCAGTGGGTGGGTGCGGGTTGTGGGTGGGGGCAGGGCCAGTGCCGAGGGACAGTTTCCTTTTTTACAGGTTAAAAAAAAAAAAAAACGATGTCGCGGGACCGTTTTTCCCTTCACAGGGGTATCTGGCATGCTGGGGTAGGCTCTCAGCATGCCACCAGAGGATTTAGTTGGGGCTCATTATGCCGATGGGGATTAGGTACCCCGTTGGCAGGAATAAAACAGGGGAGTTTAATTATGCTGATGGGGATTGGGTACCCCGTTGGCAGGAACAAAACGGGGGGGGGTTTCATTATGCCGACAGGGATTGGGCACCCCGTCATCAGGAAGAAAATGGGGGGGTGGCTCATTATGCTGACGGGGATTGGGCACCCCATTGGCAGGAACAAAATGGGGGGGGTGGGATACAGAATGCCAACGGGGAGTGGGCTCCCTGGTTGGCAACAGCAGAAACACGGGGCACCACAGCCGATGGGGATTAAGGCCCCTGTCGGCAAGTAAACATGGTGGGGGGAAGGGGGTTATATTGTTTGTGAACATGGCAGCAAGCCAGTGCCATGTTCACAAACAATATCAGGGGTTTCACATCCCACCCTGCAATGACGAGTCGCTCTCTCATTGCAGTGGATGGCTGACGCTGCAATGACGAGGTGGTCCCTGATTGCAACGGCTGATTTTTTAGAAAGTTATAGAACACTGGCTGAACTAGTGTCAGAAGCAGTGTGCCACAGCATTGGGGGATGGGGGAAAAGCCTTTGCAGGCTGTGGGGGCATTGGGCACAACAGTGCCATGCCTCCACAACCTGCTTATGGAGAAAGCTGATGCAACATGTTTCATGCGCATGCGTGCAATCAACATAAAAATAAAGATTGCATGTATTCTCTATTTCTCAAGATATTATGCCACTGCTGTTCTCCCAGGAGAAGAAATAAGTAAAAGAGAATCCACTCTTCTATTAAGCAGTTGCTGTGGATTAGATAGCTGCCTACGGAACAAGAGATTGCGGTTTTGAATCTGGGAGTGTATCTTTTTTTTTTTTTGGGGTTGCAACGTCGTGAAAAAAAAGCTTAGCAACATAAATATATTTTAGATGTTACTGTTAATAGCTATGAACAAAACAGCACCTCTGACTTCTTTTTCATACTACTGAGCACAAAACATTCAGAGTGAGATTTACAGTAGCTGGGCACATTTATTTTTCCTCCTCCAGTTACAGAAGCACTACAGATAATTAGTGTCAGTGCAGTGTTTAATAACCTACTACTGTTCTGTGATTAAGGAATTATTACTGGTTCTTTATCCCTATTTTTATGAGCGTGTGAGTGTGTTTGTTTTTTCACATACACTTGCGTATCTCCTGATTTTTGGCAATCCTTTTCCTGTATTTGTTTTGGGAGGCATTTCTTCAGAGTTCACCTCCAACTTACAGTACTGTTTTAAAGTGAATTTTAAACAGTTGCCTGAGTGACTAGTTCATTATTTAACTATGGTGTCAGCAATTGGGGGAAAGCAATCCTGAGACAAAGAATTAGGTTTGAATGATAGGATCTGTTCGAGCCTGACACAGACTTTTCTTTGCAGACCCGCTACTTTTCATCTTCCTAAAGAGACATACAAAGTGAACAGTGGTTTCAGAGGATTGACAACATATTCCTTTTCCTCAGTTTCACCCACGTCCAGTATATAATTAGCTTAGATAAATTTTATGTGAGTGAGCAAATCTCTATTTGAGGTATGAACAGTGGCATTATTTATGCAGAAGGTGGAGCCCTTCTCACCAGATAAATGGAGCACACGCAGAGCTGTCCAACTATAAAACCCTATGACTGCTTATAACTAGATGAAGCAAGCTGATCAGGATGAAGCAAATAAAAGCCCACAAAGAAAGTGACACTAATAATTTAAAGAGATTAGGTTCTGTTTTGAAAAAACGTCATACTTCAGTCATGCTAGTCAGGGTATTGTAACATAATGAGTGTGGTAAAGTGGCACCACCACTGACCTGAGTAACTACGTTTCTTTTAGTGTCCTGGGAACCTGCAGAATAGTATTTTATTTACAGATAGAGCTACTAAATTGATTCAGGAGTCAAAAATACCTTCAGTATTGCTTCCGATTAACCTCTTTCAGTCTGACAGCTGCTTGACTACAATGCTATGCTCGCGCTGTGCAGCAAAGGTCACCAGGGTCAACAGCTGTCATTCAACCACACAGGTACTAGCATGTATTGGCACCACAATAACACTGCACATGCGTATTCTGATGAATTCCAGAGTCTGTGGCATTCTGTCTTTAACCTACGTCAGTTTCACTCGTGAGTCAGTGTTCTATGCGGCTTTGATTTTTTTTTAAATGGACCAAGTTTCTGCATCATAGAAACATAAAATTTGATGGCAGATAAGGACCGCTTGGCCCACCCAGTCTGCCCATTTCCCTACATAATGGATAAGCTGCAGATCCTAGTTAACCAGCAGCCTACTTCTTTCTACCCCCACCCCCTAGAATTGCCTTATGACCAGGGCCCCTAGTGTTCTGCGGCAGAATTTTCTGATTTCTGCGGCAGGGCTCCTTGGCTTCTGCGGCAGCATTTTCTGATTTCTGCGGCATGATTTATTCATTTCTGTGGCAGAACGCAGTGCAGCCATTGGCTAAATATGATGTGATGTCATCAATGACATCACATGCTGAGCATAGAAGATGGGCTTCAGGATAACCAAGATGGGAAAGAAAGCCTGACACTACAAAAAAACTGTATATTCAAATGAAAATTCCCCAAAAACAATGAATTCTGTGGCACTTTATATATTCTGCAGCATGGTGCAAATTCTGCGGAAAATTCCACAACCGCAGAATCACAGAATTCCAGGGGCCTTGTTTATGACTGTCCCATGCATGCTTGAATTCATCCACTGTTTTTGACTCCACAACCTCCTCCTCCGGAAGGCCGTTCCATGCATCCACAACCCTCTCTGTGAAAAAATACTTCCTTACATTACCTCTGAGCCGCCCCCCCATCTTCAAATTGTGCCCCCTTGTTCTTGCACACCTCTTTTTTTGAAAGATGCTACCCTCTTGGACTTTGTTGATTCCTTTGAGGTACTTGAAAGTTTCTATCATGTCCCCCCTCTCCCTACTTTCCTCGCGGTTATACATATTTAAGCTCCTTTAGTCTCTCTTCATATGTCTTCCGGTGTAGACCCTGCACCATTTTAGTTGCCCTCCTCTGGACAGCTTCCATCCTGTCTGTATCTTTGCAGAGACTGGGTCTCCATAACTGCACACAGTACTTCAGATGGGGTCTCACCAACTGTCTGTACAGAGGGATAACAACTTTCTTTTTTTTACTGGTGATGCTTCTCACTGTGCATCCCAGTATCCCCCAGCCCTCCTTACTGCCCTCTCACATTGCTTGCCCACCTTTAAGTCATCTGATATGACTAGCCCCAGGTCCCTTTCCATTTTTATTGTTGTTAGTATCTCACCCCCAATTGTGTACTCTTCCCCTGGGTTTTTGTTTCCTAGTTGCATTACCTTGCACTTCTTAGCATTGAATCTAAACTGCTATACATTTGACCATTTCTCTAACCTTGTCAAGTCTCTTCTCATCCTTTCCACCACACCTTGTGCATCAACTCTTTTGCAGATCTTTGTGTCATCTGCAAAGAGACATACTTTTCCTTCCAGTCCCTCTGCAATGTTGCTTATAAAGACATTGAAGAGGACCAGTCCTAATACTGAACCATGCGGTACCCCACTAGTAACCCCCCTTTCTTCAGAGTGGACTCCATTTACTAATACCCTCTGTGTCCTATTTTCTAGCCAATTCTTTACCCAGGCTATCATCTTGGGACCCACTCCCAGGCTGGCTAACCTGTATATTAATCTTTTGTGTGGGACTGTGTCAAATGCCTTGCTAAAGTCTAGGTAGGCCATGTCCACAGCCCCTCCCTGATCTACTACTTTGGTCACCCAGTCAAAGAAATCTATCAGATTTGTCTGGCATTATCTTCCCGCTGTGAATCCATGCTGCCTTGGGTCCTGTGCCCCTCTGGCCTCTAGGTACTCGACAATTCTTTACTTAAGAAGTGATTCCATCATTTTCCCTAGCACTGAGGTTAAACTAACAAGTCTGTAGTTTCCTGCTTCTGCCCTGCTCCCACTTTTGTGAAGGGGAATCACATCTGCCCTCCTCCAGTCCTCAGGTACCACCCCATCCTCCCATGATTTGTTAAAGAGGGTATTCAGTGGTGTCACTAGTTCTACCCTTAGTTCTTTTAGAATTCTGGGATGAATCCCATCAGGCCCCATTGCTTTGTCCACCTTCAGTTTTAAGAGTTCTTTCAGAACCCTTTCTTCTGTAAATGGGCTGGTATCAACTTCCATATCCAGAGTGTTTCTATTGTTTGTTTTAGGTACCTCCCCCTCTTCATTAGTTAATACTGAGCAAAAATATTTGTTTAGTCTCTCTGCCTTTTCACTGTCACCCTCTGCCCTCCCCTTCCCCTTTATTAAGCCTCATTATCCCTCCCTTGGTCTTCCTTCACTCCCTGATGTACCTAAAAAAAGGTTTTATCCCCCTTCTTAACTGAGTTGGCTATCTTTTCCTCAGTTTGGGCCTTTGCTGTTCTGACTGCCTTCCCAGCTTCCTTTTGCTTTAACTGATACAGTTCTCTGCCCTGCTCCTTCTGTGATTCCTTGTACTTCCTGAATGCTTTATTTTCTCTTGAACCTTCACTGCCACCTCCTTTGAGAACCATAGTGATTTCTTACATTGTTTTGTTTTGTTTATTTGCTTCACACAAAGGCTTGTTACCTCTGTGATGGCAGTTTTTATTATTCCCATCGGGATAATAACTAGCAACCTAAGTGAATACAAAGAGGTACACATATGGGAGTCAAGAAATACACACCAGTAAGTAGGGCAGCATTCTTTATTATGCATGATAACAATTGACCATGAAAAGAAATGTACATAAACAAGTGAATACCTACTCTTTAAAGTGGTGTTTGAAGTGTTCTCTTTGAGAGTGTTCCTCAGAAGCTGCCCAGTTCATTACCCTGTCACATACATTACTAAATAAAAGAATAAAAGATTGCAATTGCTATATTTCTGACACCAGTGTTTTGCTACTACCCACCCCTGCCTTTTCTGGCATGGTTCACCCATGCTGCAGTGGCAGGCATGTTGCCAATGCCAATTACGATGAAGTCAACATGCCACCTGGCATAACAGCACCAGGCATTATACCTCCCGGGAGTTGCAGTGCCAAACTGTCATTCTGGGAAACAGTCAGTTTTTATGGGGGACTTCCCCCCCCTGGAAATATATAACCTCCTCCACAGCGGGCATGCCATGAAGGGCACAGAAACTGTGTCAGTGCCCAACAAGGCATGAGTTCGGGGCGATCTAAAATCATCATCGCTCCTGTCACTCTCGCCCATTATGCAGTGACAGCATTACCATGCTGTAAAGCTGTCGCCATACTGACAGGATACGTTCCAACACTGAGACACCAACCCCAGTGTCAGACATTTACATAAATAAAGTTGTGCCCACTGGGTGCCCAATCCCAGTTAGTCACTAGTTCCCACTCCAGGCCTTGGTCAGCCAAACTCCTCCACTCACCTGCTTGGCTGAGTCAGTCTGAACCACGATTGATGACAAACACACAATGTGTACTTCATAAATCATGACTTGTGGATGGGGGCGCTAGTGAATGTCCAACATGGTGGCTGGACTTTGAGCTAGCTCCATACTTGTATAATTGTTTTTTTCTTTAATTTCCTGAGTCCTGATACAGTACTTCTCTTATTTGCTCCAGTCTACAGAATCGGACACCAGGAACAATGGTGGGCCCCCAAAAAGATCTTTAGCAGTTCTCTCATGGCTTGGCTGCCTTACTCACTCCAGCGGCAAGTACGAGGTGATTGGGGCCTTCACCACATACCAGCATATCAGGGTCAGAGTTACCCTTGGCCCAAATCTTAGCAAGACTATCAAAGATACAGGCAACTTGTGATGAAACTAACAAGTGGCTGACCTCAGTCAAAACGAAGTTGCTGGAATCGGAAACCAAAATTAAAGATGTACTGGATCATAATGTCGTACGCTTAATAGTGCAAGGTATTATGCTGAAACCCGAACCTGTGTGCTCTCCATGTTGGACCTCCCCTGAGATAGAATCCTTAGTGGGGGTGGTTGGGGGGCACAGCACCCCATAACGGGTGGTGTGGGGGGAGAGTCTCTCACAGAAAAAAAGTTAGCAATGAATCGCGCAACACAATTTTGTCACATAACATTCTGCCTTGCATGGTATTGACCCCGTGCCAATTAAATGCAATGCTAGAGCCATACAGGGGCTTAAGGAGGAATTGGACAGGCAGATGGATTGGAACGCCATATTTGTGAGGGATCTGTAGTTCCTACGCAGCAAGGTGGAAGTGCTGGCAATTTACCAGCAGCATGCAAACATTCATATAGTGACATCCCCTGCAAGTGTAATTCAAGCCATGGAATTACTTCTGACTTTAAATAAAATGATCTTTACTGACCTACAATGGCTGTCTGATAGTTCGGGAGTGTAAATAGTGTGAGCCTTCACAATCCCTCAAAGATCTTGTCACTGTGAGAATAATGCCCCCAAACCTCTAAATGTTATTGTTACACTATCGCTCCTGGAGGCTTGGATACAACTTCAACAAAGAGCATGGAGCCATGGGGACATAATCTGGGAAAATCATAGACTGTCTTTTTTCCTGGCTCTTTCTTCATAGATGCAGACCCGAAAGAAGGCCCTTCAGATTATTAAAAAATCTCTATTAGAAAATAGTGTTCATGCTCAGCTCCTATTTCCAGCTCAACTTTAGGTCAAACACCAAACCAAGACTCACATTTTCTTGGATCCGACTTTGGCTTCTGTCTGTGCTGAAAAACTGATTACCAGTATTACTCCTGTGTCAGTTACTAAAGAAGATGGGTGACCAGTTCCTACATAACAAACTAGTTGCAAATCAGATTCAGATAATATGTGCAGCAATAGTAAATGCACAGCAAGTCACTTATGGTACAAGGACGGGAAGCATTTGTATACTAGATTTAACAGTTATGCTTTTTATGTGTTCTAGCTAGAGGTGGGTGAGGTGCCTAAAATTCGCTATGCATAGTATTCACGTAGGACATTAATTTTTTTTTAAATCGCAGTTTTTCTCTCCCCCTACACAGGAGCCCTGCTCAGTCATGAGACGCCATGAGCATTACCCCACTTACTGCCTTACTTGGATCCCCGGTAGACCCCCATGAAGCCGTGGCTGTACCCCCCAGGTGGGTATGAGGAGGGGCCCGTATACCCCAAGTATTCATATTTCATCAGGTCCCTCTGGCGATCAGGCAAGCAGCAGTCATTAGGGTCTGTGCTCTGAGCTCTTTCTCTTCTGTGCTTCGGTGTCTTTTTCCCTGTTCTGGGGAAGTGGTATGCACCTTGACATCAACATATCTCTGCTGATGTCCACCACTCCCCAACCTTCTCTGTATGCTCTGCCCTTGTTGTGTCTCTGGCTTCCACCAGAGGCCAATCAAGTTCCGAGCCTGTACCCCCTCCCTCCTTCCTGGGAGAGGAGAGCTGTCCTCCAGATGCTCAATCCTCCCCCTCCCCACCGACACTCGACAGCCCAGGCTTATCCCCAAACCCAGGTCACCGGCATGGTGTGAGGTGTGGCATACAGCACCTCAACCCTCAGCACCACTGGGCTGGCATAGGTCATGACTTTTGCATAATATTCGGCATAGCAAAAATGAATAACTGCATTTCGAAGTAATCCGAAGTTCCCATTATTCTCTATGGATTTTGTGTTACTTCACCTTCTTTGTTTTTAAGGAGAATTTTGCAGTGATTCATGGGATTTAAGGTCACATGGGTGCTATATTGTTTTGCACAGCCTCAGTTCAGCATAGTGTGTGTAGCGGAAAGCTGGAGACAGTTTACTCTCAGAGCTCTGAGAGTCAAACCATCGAAAAACCTTTAAAATGCATTTTTACCACAAAATTTTGTGTCAACATTTAGTACATTGATTGTAGTAAACCCATATGTGTTTATATCATCGAGCATTTATTGATTTTGTGTGAATATTTAATATTAATTTAGTACAATCAGTCTCTGTACTGACAGACACCGTAGAAGTGTGCTTCGAGGGAGGGGCAGATCTGTGGTGTGGAAGGGAGATTAGTGAGAAAGGCAGTTTTTCCAAATTTGTGTTGGCTAATTTTGTATTATTTGTGTGTTCAGGTACACACAGCACAACTTAATTTAATTTTTATAATTTTTTTCTGTTTGCTGGGCATTTTTTCAGTCATTTCAAAAGACTGTCTGTATTGTAGCTTACTAAATAGTTAAAGTTTTGTTGCCTGCCTATTGATGTGTGTGTGTGTGTGTGTGTGTGTGTGTGTGTGTGTGTGTTGTAAATTAATACACACTCTGATGCACAACTGTAATAGCAGTACTCTTAATTTCTTAGCCCATCTGTGGTATTTTGTTCTGCTTCTGTTTAGCTACTGCTATAACATAACCCCCAACCCCCAGAAAATAAGGTGTTGTTGTTCAACTTTCAGATTTCTGAAGCCTGGTTAAGACCTTGTTGTGCCTGTGCGGATACATCTCTTTAGTGCTCAATTTCCATCTGGAAATCACTGTTGTTGTTTTTTGGCTTTCCATCCATCAAAAACTGAATAAAAGTAAGATTGCCATTAATTGTCTGTGTTCAGTCTGTTGAAATTATTGTCACTGTACCACTATCATGTGTTTCCCTATAGTACCATGATGGAATACTGTCTCTCATTGCATATTATAGCATTTAACTGAAAGAAAAAGACATAATAAAGAAACATACCTATTGCAGTATTTTTGCCATTGTACTGTCTTGTGAATTCTCTTGAATTTGTTACCAACGCACAAAATTAGAAAAATCACTTTTTGCAATAAACGTGTTTCTTTTCTTGGTGACTCTGTGTAATCTAAAAAAAAATGCCCACAAATACATGGTCAGCCAAAAGTGTTTCTGCCTGTGGTGTAAAAGCTACATAAGTCAGTGGGGTATAAGCTTTGGCTCTGTGGGCAGGGCATTCCATCACATCAAGTGAAATAAAAAAAGAAAAAATCCTTGAAGGGAGAGGTTAGACCAGGCAAGGTCCCTGAATCTGTATAGGTAGCAGCAGTGCCTGCAGCATCACCCTTAGCATAGGTGGTGTGTGAAACAAATTCTGTGTGTGTGTCTGAAATAAAATCTGCCAGCCAGTCATCAAGTAAGAGCAAGTAGCCATGTAGATCAAAGTTGTGAATTAGCACCGGAGGTTTACTACAGGCATGAGAAGGATGACTCTGAATGTTTCAGTAGTGGTCAGAGTACCAGTGATGGTGCTCTGTGAGTGCTGCCAGTGCCAAGTTCATGACTCACATCACACTCATGTCATGGTGAATTATGTTCTTTATGGTCATCACTATCATGGATCACACCACTTCAACTTTTTTTGGTCCAGCCCTGTTTTTTTTAAATCTTCATTTTCATCACGAATCAGGAGGACACCCAGTTATCATGTCACATCACTCAAGATCCTTGATCCACTACGATGTTTCTGTTGGTGTTCATGTTCTGTAGGATGCCCTACTAGCAGATGGACTCAAATCTATGTCCTCACAAGCCAGCTCTGTTTAATTCAGTAGATATCATCTCAGCACGGGCATTGTACAGTTCAGGGAAGTGCAGCCATAGGTATTTCAAATTTTCAATGGTAACTGTTTGTGGAAGCTCAATTCCATCCAGTTTCTGGTGCTCTGCGAAGTGCTGCCAGTGCAAAGTTCATGACTCCCTTCACACTCATGTCATGGTGAATCATGTTCTTTATGGTCATCACAATTACGAATCACACCACTTCAACTTTTTTGGGTCCAACCCTCTTTTCTTTTTTAAATCTTTGTTTTCATCACGAATCAGGAGGACACACAGTCATCATGTCATGTCACTCAAGATCATTGGTCCAGTACAATGCTTCTGTTAGTGTTCATGTTCTGTAAGATGCCCTATTAGCAGATGGACTTGAATCTTTGTCCTCACAACAAGCTGGATCTATTTAATCCAGTAGATATCATCTCAGCACAAACATTGTACAGTTCAGGGAAGTGCAGCCATAGATATTTGACATTTTCAATGGCAACTGTTTGTGGAAGCTCATTTCCATCCAGTTTCTGGTGCTCTGAGAAGTGCTACCAGTGCTAAGTTCATGACTCATGTCATGACTCACGAGACAAATCACGTTCTTCATGGTCATCTTCATGATCACGAATCACACCACTTCAATTTTTTTTGGTGCAATATTCCAAGTAGGACAATCATAGCTATGTTTGTACCCAGTCACGATGATGGTGGTGCTGATGGTGAATAATGCGGGTCAAGCAGACCATCCTGGTGGCAGTGGTTATGGCGGATCGAAGATGTTACAGTGGGGGGTGCTGTAGAGTTATGCATACTTGATATGCACTTTTTAACATTTGTATTAAACCTTTATATTGTCTGCTATTACTCTTTTTTAGTATGTTTTTGACAGAACCTACAAATGTAATCCATGGTTTTGAATGTAAACATTTGTACAATCAATAAATCAGACTGTTTCAACAAAGTGAAATGCAGCAGCAGCAAGAAAGTAATTTACAATGGGGGGGCAGGGTGCAGCTGCACCCTTCACCATCCCTAGATCTACCACTTGTTTGTAGCAAACTTCTTGTGTAGTCCAATGCCAGAGTTCATACTTTCTCCGAAATCAAAAATATGCTTGGATTGTCTTCTTTTTCCATGGGAAATAATAATAAGAATCAACATTTACATAGTGCTTTTCATACACATTGTATTCCAAAGTGATTTACAAGCAATGCTAGACTGGTAGTGAAGTGACTGAATGTGTAGTGGCAGCCATTTCACACATCAATACTCACACACAGCCTTGGACAAGTGCATGAACTGGTTTTATGGGAAGGGATGTTGGTCAGGACAATATGGTCAGGTAGTGATCATGGTAACGACAGCCCCACATCTTATATCTCACAGTGATCTGCTCATAGTTCTACCCTTCTGTCCTCCCCTTTCCCAGAATATAGCAGTACCTTGCAGGAGTGGCCTTCTCCATCCCCCCTCTGGTATTCACTCCTCACTACTTCTCCCCACACCAAAAACTGGGGAGCTCATCACCCTTCTGCATCATGAATGCAGGTAGTACAGTCCCCGGGTGTTTTTGATATATCAAAGATAAACAGACCTTTCCAGTAAGTCAGTCTAATAGCAGCAGGGAACAAGGGCAATGATGGGATTTCCGATTCTTTTTTCTTCATGACATTATTTGTCCACCGCCACAGACCTGGCAAGGGTGATGACCCCCCTCCCGAGGGGTACATCCTCCGGCCCATTGGGGCCATCATGAGTCCTGTCATTTTTCCTCTGTTCTCTCCCCCATGCCCATGTAAAGGGTGAAGCAGCTGTTTCCACCTCCACAGAGGCAGCCAAGCACCCTGGGCATGGCCCAAACCCTACTAGTTGTGCTGACGCATGCAGCACAAACCCCCCCACCCTGAGGAAGGAGAGCAGTCTGGATGCTCAATCCTTATCTCCACAGGCCGACCCCCGAATGACCCAAGTCCATTCCTGAACCCGGGGCACCAATGTGGCGTGAGGTGTGGTGTCCAGCATCTCAACCCTCAGCACCACTGGGTCGGCTGGGTTTTCCTATTCTTAAAAGACTAGGCTACCTTTGATTAAGCACTATTAAATGATGGGTGTGTGCATCATTATACGCGTCATTGAACAGTGCCTAATCATAGATGGCTTAGATCCTATATGGGTAGGAAAGCCTATTTTACCCCTTGTGCCCTGCTGCTATAAGCCTGGCTTATCAGAAGATCATGTTTATTATTAATATGTAAAAATAACATGGGAGTCTGTGCTAACCACACTCATGATTTGGAAGGGTAGTGAGCTCACCAGTTTTTTGTGTGGGGAGCAGGTGAGAAGAATGAATGCCAGAGAGGGACTGAATAGGCCATTCCAGCAGGGTACAGCTATATTCAGGTTAGGTAAAAACAGGAAGGGGGAAGTTGAGCAGATCATTGTGAGATCTGAGATTAGGGTTACCGCCTGTCCTGATTTTTGTAGGACTGTCCTGATTTGGGCAGCTGTGTCCTGCAAACAAACATGAAAACTACTAAATGTCCTGACGTTACAGTAGAAAAAATATTTTCTGACTTTCTTCTAAATGTTACAAAAACCTATAATACCTTACCTAAAAAACCTTAAAATGATAAGAAACACTAGGAGCAACTAAAAATCTACAACATATAGTCTTAATTCTGATTATTTAGAGAAAACAAGTCTGATGCACTGGTCGAGGTTACATATTGTCCTGCGAAAAATCATGTTTCAGTAAGAAATGTCCCACTTTGGGCTTCCTAAAAGGTGGTAACCCTATCTGAGATGTGGGGATGCCAGCACTATGATCACTACCTGATTGTGGATGAGAGCAGCCAATGACAACTAATACTCAGAGTGTCAGGGCTGTACCTAAACTGTTAGTTGAATTCAGTGTAGGGAGATTACCCTTGGGTGGAGGGGGATGATGACAATTGTTAGGACAGTATTGAGAGAGATGTGTATAACTCATTCAAGATTTGGAAGGGTGGTAGCCAGCCAACTCACATTGTGGAATAGGGCACAGAAAAGCACTGGAGAAGAATTGCTGGAAACTGTCCTGTGGGGTTCTGCAGATCACAGGTAAAGGAGTAGACCGACTGAAAGTCAGGTGGATTCGCTCAAGACATTAGTATGCCTCTCCTGCTAATAATATTGTTATCCATAGTAAGTGCAGCCCTTATGAGGGTATGAACAGCAGTTTATCTGGTGTGTGCTGATGCTTGTTGCTTGGCCCTCCCCGAAGACCTAGTTGTTGGTTAATGAGGCAAGAAGAAAACACAACAGTGGGCCTGTACATACCGCCTTCACTGTGCAGAAGGGTGGTGATCCACTCAATGTTTACTGTGGGAGCAGAAGTCAAACATTGAGAAAGTGGACTGAAGAGTGATTTGGGAGGCATTGTTTAACAGTGCCAGCTGATGAAGCATATCGGTATAGGTGTGCACAACTCTCTGAGGTACAAGATTACAATCTGAGGTGTGATTATTCTCTTCATGAGACAGCTAGCTAGTATGCGGGCCCAGGCAGTACTAAGGACAGAGTATGGATAGTGGGGTGTTCACAATTAATTTGAGTCTGCAGTATAAAACTGGCATTAATGAAAGGTCAAATGATGTCTTGCTATTGGGCAGAAAGCGTCACCTGACCATTCATTAATGGTGGTCAGGTGACGCTTTCTGACCAGTGGCAAGTCATCATTTGACCTTTCGTTAATGCCAGTTTTATACTGCAGACTCAAATTAATTGTGGAAGGAAGGGTATCATACAAGTCAGTAGATAAGGGACAATTGAACATTGAATAAAACAGTATAGGTCCAAATTGTTACCATATTATTGCACTGCTGCTATAACACAACATAAAGAAAACAATAATGTGAAAAAAAGTGCATACTTTTTCTGTATGTAAAAAGATTATTAAGTAGAAAAAGAAGGAAAGTGCAGGACAGAATTTTTTTGTTTTTCCTTTCATAATTTTTTTGGGTGTGTTTTTAACATTTTTTTTGGGGGGGAAGTGAGGAAAAATAAAGACAGAACACACAATACAGGTTAAAAAAGAAAACAAAAAGACTACTGGGCCTGGTTCTGACCGATTAGAATTTTGAGCATAGCAATAATTTGCAATTGTTGACCCTCCATTCTGTCAAACTACTGGCGCATTGAGTCGACAATGTTACCTGGGTGATCAACTTCACTCCACAAAATGGCAAGATCACCCTGTGTGGCTGAAATTTCAGAAGGGTCACACTCGCATGCAGCTGTGGGAGCCATCACTTGTTCACCACTCTCTGTTCTGCTGCGCTTTGGATGCTGTGCTGTCACCCCTTGCACTGCACCCCACTGCAGGAGTGATTGCTGATAGTTCAGCCACCTTGGCCTCCCACTCTGCATGATGGTGCATAGTCAGGTGTATTTTCTGGCCACCTGTTCCCAAATGGGTGCCCTTGTAACCACAATGCACCATCATGTTGCAGATCTTGCATCTCACCACAGTCGGGTCACCTGGCAGTGTGGTGAAAAAATGCCACACTGCCGAGCTACGTGGAGGACCAATCACAGGCCCTACATTCTCGATGCTCTACAGGTGGAATATCTCAAACAGCTAGTTTTGGAACCCACTCATGAGGGAGCAATCTTAGACCTCATACTCTCAAATGGGGACAGTGAGAGGATCTCAGATCTAGAAGTGGGTAGCCATCTAGGAACATGTGACCACCAAACAGTGTAGTTCATGATAAACTCAGCTACAGAGTCAAGCCATACAAAAGTGAGGGTACTGGACTTCAGGAGGGCTGACTTTGGCAAGATGGGACAGTGTCTTAGAAAAGCACTAGCAAACAGGCTAGAAGAAGGGGTGGAGCAACAATGGGCAAATATCAAAACTGCCATCACAGAGACAACAAGCCTTTGTGTGAAGCAAATAAACAAATCAAATGAAAGAAAAAGCCACTATGGTTCTCAAAAGAGGTGGCAGTGAAGGTTAGGGAGAAAAAGATAGTATTTAGGAAGTATAAGGAAACACAGAAGGAGCAGGACAGAGAACTGTACCAGTTAAGGCAGAAGGAAGCAGGGAGGGTAGTCAGAATAGCAAAGGCACAAACTGAGGAAAAGATAGCTAATTCGGTTAAGAAGGGGGATAAAACCTTTTAGAGGTATATCAGAGAGTGTAGAAAGACAAAGGGAGGGATAGTGAGGCTGAATAGAATGGATGGTGGGTGGGCAGAGAGTGACAGTGATAAAGCAGGGATACTGAATGAATACTTCTGCTCAGTATTCACAAAAGAGGAAGTGGGGGAGGTGCCTAATCCAATTAACAGAAGCACTCTGGAGAGGAGGGTTGATCCCAGTCCTTTCACAGAAGAAAGGGTTCTGAACGAACTCCTAAAACTCAAGGTGGACAAAGCAATGGGGCCAGATGGAATTCACCCCAGAATTCTAAAAGAATTATCAGAGAACTAGTGACACCACTGACTACCCTTTTTAGCAAATCATGGGAGGATGGTGTTGTACCTGAGGAGTGGAGGAAGGCAGATGTGATTCCTCTTCACAAAAGTGGGAGCAAGACAGAGGCAGGAAACTACAGACCTGTCAGTTTGACCTCTGTGGTAGGGAAAGTGATGGAATCTCTTCTGAAGGAAAGAATTGTTGAGCATCTAGAGGCAGCATGGGTTCACAGTGGGAAGGTCATGCCAGATGACTCTAATTGACTTCTTTGACTGGGTGACCAAAGTAGTAGACCAGGGAAGGGCTGTGGACATGGCCTACCTAGACTTTAGCAAGGCATTTGACACAGTCCCACACAAAAGATTAATAATCAAATTAACCAGCCTGGGAGTGGGTCCCAGGGTGGTAGCCTGAGTAAAACATTGGCTGGACAACAGAACACAGAAAGTAACTTTAAATGGAGTCCACTCTGAAGAAAGATGGGTTACTAGTGCGGTACTACAGGATTCAGTACTGGGTTCAGTTCCTTTTAATGTCTTTATAAGTGACATTGCAGAGGGACTGGAAGGAAAAGTATGCCTCTTTGCAGATGATACAAAGATCTGCAACAGGGTTGATACACAAGGAGGTGTGAAAAGGATGAGAAGGGACTTGGCAAAGTTGGAGGAATGGTCAGAAGTATGGTAGCTTGGATTCGGTGCAAAGAAGTGTAAAATAATGCACCTGGGAAACAAAAACCCAGGGGAAGATTACACAATGGGGGGAGAGGCAGTAACAACAACAAAAACGGAAAAGGACCTGGGGGTATTCATAGCAGATGACATTAAGGTCAGCAAGCAATGTGAGAAGGCAGTAGGGAGGGCTGGGGATACTGGGATGTATAGGGAAAGGCATCACCAGCAGAAAACAGGAAGTTGTTATCCCTCTGTACAGACAGTTGGTGAGACCCCATCTGGAGTACTGCATCCAGTTCTGGAGACCCCGTCTCCTCAAGGACATAGACAGGATGGAGGCAGTCCAGAGGAGGGCAACTAAAATGGTGCAGGGTCTGCGAGAGAAGCCATATGAGGATACACTAAAGAAGCTTAATATGTATACCCTTGAGGAAAGGAGGGAGAGGGGGGACATGATAGAAACTTTTAAGTACTTCAGTGGAATCAACAAAGTCCAAGAGGGTATCATCTTTCAGAAAACGAGATATGCAAGAACCCTAACCCTTTCCCATCTTGCTGCGCCCATCCACCTCTTGCACGGGGCTTCAGACCAGCACCTCAAACAAGTATTACATGCAATACAAATGTATGTTAGGTGCCTTAGTCTCCACTGAGAGTTGTAGTGTTAAATCGTCACTGCTACTCCGATCTCCCACCTACTTTGTAACCTGATGGGATATCTACTCTGTAGCCTATTGTACAATAGCTGCCTCTGTGTATTCAATTTATTGTACTGTATTTTTCTGCCTTGTTACTGTATTGTATATATCCCTGCTTCCCCTCCCCCAGGACACATCTGAAATCGAGTGGTCTCCACTCAACATGCCTTCCTGGTAAAACTCTTAAATAAATAAATAAGAACAAGGGGACACAATTTGAAGATAGAGGGGAGACGGCTCAGGGGCAATGTGAGGAAGTATTTTTTTCAAGGGTGGGTGGACACATAGGACAGCCTTCCTGAGGAGGTTGTGGAGTCTAAAACTGTGGCAGAATTCTAGAATGCATGGGACAAACATAAGGCAATTCTTGTGGGGAGTAGGAAGAAATAGGCTGTTGGTTAACTTGGATCTGCAGCTTATCCTGTAAGTAGGGAAATGGGCAGACTAGGTGGGCCAGGTGGTCTTTATCTGCCGTCAAAGTCTATGTTTCAGGCAGTGGGGGAGGACCCAGATGTACTAGGCTGCTCTACAGTTGGGGGTGGACAAGTTGCTGCAGCTGTTGTTGTTCCTGCTGTTGTTCCTTGGCCTGATGTGGTGGGTCAGTACTAGACTCTGGTGCTGGTTGGCTGTCACCACTAACATCCAAAGCAGCAGTTGCTGCTGATGATGCCTCTGTAACATCACTTCCACTGCCAGTGGATGCAACATCTTCAGGAAAGGGAGCACTTGATGGAAACAAGTTCCCACAGTTGAGGCGAATAGTCCACCTCACACCACCACTCATCCTTGGGCCACAACTCCCAGCAGGAACTCCACCTCTTTCCATTTGGAAACAAAAATGAATAGACGTATTGAGAAGTAAACAAAAATGAAAAACAGAGTAACAGAATCAGATACAAAAAATTAAAAAGGGCACTAGGATGAAGGAGGTTTGAAATAAAGTCAGGTTAGTGACAAAAAAAGGATCAAAAGCACAAAACTTCTTTCAAAACTACTACTTCTCCACACATGCAGACACACTGACACTAGACAGTCAGCTCCATGTAGCTCCTCATCCAGCAAACAGAAGGTCAAAGTTAGGTCTGATTCACTTCCTTCCTGCATCATGAGACCTGCAGACAGTCAGGCAAGTGATCTGGGGGCTGTTTCTTTCCAACTTTGCCTTCCCAAACTGTAACTTAAAGTTACGTTGAAGTGGACATTGTGAAGTCCATTAAAGGTGAATTTCAACCTTTTAATGGGAATTTCATAGTGCTACATAAATTCGAAGTTGCTCACTTCGACTTAGCTCTGCGGGCTAAGTTAAACTTTGCTGCATCTGTATTTCTATCCTCTCTTTGCTCGTTCTTGGTCCAGATTTCAGCATGTCTCTTCAGTATATTAATAGTGGGCTGGGATTTCTTACCAGTCTGCTTGTGTTCTTAAAGTGCCATATCGGATTGTTTACTTAACTAATTTTGTTATACAAATCCTTTATGTGACAGTGGGGTGTTCAGTACATTTTATTATTGGTGTGACAGATCACACTGCTTAATTTGTGAACTTGCTCAGACGATTCTATTACCATTAATCTGTCTCTCTCTCCGGTAACTGGTGAGGCTACCATGGATGGAAAGGGGTGAACCTCAACTTTATTGTGCCCAGGACATCTTTCAGCATGCCTCACCCCACTTCAGAGCTCAGCCTCCCACTAACTACTTTCTTCCTGTGAGAAGCCTGGAATATTGGTATCCCTCCTGCATTGCCTATACGTGGGTGAGTGTTCTCTCCTTCAATATAACCAGGCTGAACTTCACTCCTCTCAGATTATGCTGGGCATCCCCTGGTATTTTTTTGGACACTATTATAATAGTTTTTATGTTTTACTGCACTTCCTGTACATGTGAAATAGGGTTTTGCTTGCTTACTTTCTTATATGTAATGTGCTATTAACTGTAAAAAATGAAAATTTATAAATGAAGTTTACAAAAAAAAAATCCTAACTGGTGATACAGTAAATACTGGATGCAGGGATACAGTATTTGGACACAGGCCAGGATTTAGGAGGGGTGCCAATGGATTCCAGGGATATCTGGAAAAGGGCAGAGTATGTTAGGCATTAGCCATTGTGTGGCATTCCCTGCTTGGGGGGCCAGTCACAAAGCACAGTATACAGAGACCCAAGGCACTCTAAAGTGTCACAGTACAGGCCTGTGCCATCGTGATGGGGTTCATGTTGTTCTATATCTTTTTAAAAGAAAAGGCATTAGTAGCAAAAATCTTGTGAGATAGTTTTTTCATTGCTTTTTTGTTCTCATATATATATATATATATATAACAGAATAATTTTATGTTTATATAACTGTAAGGATTTCTTATATGACACTTTCTGATTATGATACAGTCACATTGCTGTGATAAGGCAAGTATAGCGCAGTATAGTGCAGTGGTTTAAGGCTCCAAGCTGCAAATCTGGAGACCTGGGTTTGAATCCCACAGCCCCCACTTGCATACTGTGTGACCCTGAGCAAATCACTTAACTTTCCTGTGCTTCCAGGTTGCACCTGTAAACAAGCGTTCAACTTAATGTGTCTCACCTGGTTAAACAATTGGGGAAAAAAATGATTTCTCATAAGAGAATGATGTTTTATTTAATGAGATTTTGAATTGGGGGTGCTTATAGAGGTTTTGGAGACTAGTCCCCTGCACACACTTTTAAATACAGCTTATTGAGTGTTCTTAATATTTAAGCATTCTTGTTTAGTATTTACCATACAATTTCAATTTCTGCACACCCTGAGAAAGTGAGCAGGTCAGTCATATAATTTTAGTGCTTCAGCTGTGATAACATATGTATTTTGGTGATAATAAACCCTCTTTTTTAAATATTAACATGGTGAGTGGTATCTATTTTTTTGTATCTAAATGTCTGCTGACAGAAAACTATTGGTAGTTACTCTGAAAACACATCACCTTCAAATTGTTTCAACCAATCAGAATGCAGTGCATTGCCTATCCATTTTATACTTTCATTAAAATTGTTTAAAGAAACAGTGTTCTGATTAGCACATCTCTTTCCTGGTATTTCTGTTAACTTGCTTTATGATAACAATATCTCTTAAGTAGATAAATGAAGCGTGACCTTGGCATCCGTGTCTTCTAAATGCCCTGGCAAGCTGCCTCAGCATTTATGAACATTGCAGACAAGTAATGAGCACTACATTATGAGTCAGCCTGCTGTTTGATTATTACTTAAATAACCTGACTCTGTGCCACTTGGCTAGAAAGGTGCACTTATGAGATAATAATGGTTAAATTAACACAAACCAAGCGGAAATTATGACATTTTTAAGATTCTGTAATTTTGTGATTGAACATCATGACAAAGTCTGTATTCATCTTGCTTATTTCATTCTGTGAAGTACTACGCCTGAAAAATGCATAAACTGTATAATGTAGTATTTAAGTCATGCTGACATGTTCTTCATATTCTCTGAAATCTGCAGCAATTCTGATGTTTCCCTGACCACATAAAGTTTACCTTCAGTGAATCAACATTTACATATGTTATGGTTCAGGGAACTGGATGGCTCAGTGAATTCTAGGTTACTGGTGCAAATCCAGTGACAGGGGAATGCCAGATTGGTAGTGGCCAAAAGCCTTTATTACCTGATTTCTGTTCAGTGTCCTGTGTGAAATGAGTTGTGGTAGTTTCAGTCCAGGTCCCAGTGGGTAGTGGTCCACATCACAAAACCACCAACACAATTGGCAGTTTGGCACTAATTGGCTCTCTTGTTGGTTGTCTCACGTGAGTTGCCAAAGCTTGAATGGACAATGAGTCTAAACTAACCTCTTACCTATGTGGTGGTCCCATCATGGTAGGGTTGAAGTACATTGGTGTAACAGTGTGGAGAAGCTTGTCATGCATGGTACACCTGCCATGTGGTTAAACAGAGGGCTTCATTTTCCAGTGCAGTCAGTCTGGCACCTTTCATAAGCACTAACCCAAACGCAAGAATAAATCATACATATTAGATGGGGGAGTACACAAAGATGGTTGAGATAGTGAGTGCTAGCAGAACTAGAGGTCATGCTCCTGAATGAGGGGTGCAGAATAAGGGGGAACATCAGAAAGGATTACTTCACACTGAGGCTGGTTATTATGTTCAATAACCTAACCAGGGAGACATGTGGAAGCAAGAACTGTTCAGAATTTCAAAGCAGAAGTAGAAAGATTCCTGAAAGAGAATGGCATTGAGGGTTAAACATCATGAGCAGGGTAACATGCCCTCTCTTAAGTGTTGCTTTATGTCTATACATTAACTGACTTGAGAATATGGGCAAGGAATGTCTTGTCTTCTGATTTGCTGAGACTTCTGGCAAGGGGTACATTTATGTGCCAACAGATACTGGGAAATAACTACTGCCAGTACCAGCCAGCCCTTCCACCAAAAATATCAATGTGCCCTTTTTAAAATCTTTCAGCTGCCATTTTTTTTCTCACAGTGAGAATGTCTCTGAACCCCCACTCACAACTAGGTGTCAAAAAATTGTAACACATGCAACATTTACCTGTCTAAACAGGTTTAACACTTCTTTTACTACCAGCTCTCTCCACCTCCCTCATACAGATTTGTTAGTGCACTCAGTGCTACTCATGTTCCTGACCTCCCTCCGGCCACCTGCCTTCACTACTGCCACAATTCTGCAGTGCAATTCCATCTGCAGCAGCCAAATCTAAGAAAGTACCACTGGTCTCATGGTTCAGTGCAAACATCCCAAATAGTCACTGTGCCATCACTCTCACTCATAACACCTATCAAGAGGAAGGAAGCAAGACGGAAACAAGGAAGCAGAGTGGGGACAAACTCCTGTGAGGGGGATGAAACAGCACAGAGCACTCATAGTATCCTCTACTGCCAAAGCCAGCAGAATAACTACTTTGCCAAAAATGTTTTTATTAATTTAAATTAAGTTTTTAAACTAATTTTTTTATCTTAAATTTTACCTCTAAAATATAGCCTAAATTCCATTTTCTAAGCACAATAATACCCTCCAGGGTGGGTAGTATGGCTATTTTGAACCTTCTAGAGGCTGTCAGGCCCTCCAGTAGTCCAGTATAGCCCAATACCACCCATCCTGTCAGGTATTATTGCCAGCATAGAAACTGTCATGAGGCAGTGGGCAAGATGAACCATGAGACCGCTCCATCATCACAATACTATGTTTCTATGAGTATGATGTAGTTCATTATAAATCTTTACAATACCTTTTAGCAATTTAGTCTTACTGTATGTATAGAATAACATGCTGAGTGTGCAGTGGTGCTATAATAATTACACTTTCTGTGTGGTTAAATGTGAGCTTCCAGCATCACAGCCCACTCCATCATCCAGTTATTCCAGCATCACCAAACAACCTGGCATGTGATGTTACCCACTTAGCATTACACCTTTTTGCACAGAGTGGTCTTTCAGGATGACTGGCTTCCAGTAAGACTGGGCAAACTTTTCCAGTTCAGGTTCATTTTAAACCCAAAGGGGTCAGGAAAAGGTGCTGACAACTGAACCAACTTTTCAACATTCTGCATAGAAAATAACTTTTTTCTTTCAGAAAAGAACATCCACAAATTATCAGTAACTAGAACCCTTCTAAATACAGTCAGCTACTCTTTGCAAACCACAATCTACTCCTCTACCAAGATCACAAATTCTTCCTATCTGTATTACAAATCTACCTCTACTCATTGGTATCACAATTCCTGTCATTACACCTCCATCCAGTTCCTCCCCGCATCATGTTAGCTAGTGTATTGATTATCCATGCTAGCACTATGATCCAAATATTATAGCAGTGTGTGTGTGTATCCCCTCCACCTGGCTGAGGCACCTCTAGTCCACTGCTGGGAATCAAACCTGGAACCCTGAGTCCCAAAGGGAGCAGCTCTAACAATTCAGCCAAAGGGGAAATTTATCCCCGAGACGTTACAGTACTCCTTTGACTATAATGAGAATTGGAGGCATCATAGAATGTATAAGGGAGTAATGGCACTGTGCACTGTAGACAAAGACCAAAGCTGAAGGCTATGGCCACTATATGTAAACACTGGGAAACTTTAAAATCATTGCCAAATGGAGTAGATACTTTTAAGAAGAGATCTCTTGTAGTAGCAAGAAGAGTCCTGAACTGTCACAAAGTTTGAGCATAAAATACATGTTAAAAGGTCTAAAAACTTCTTATCTTGTCTCAAACCTCAAGGAAAGTTTCCATGATTTAATTGTGTGCATTGTTCAAACACATAGAGACTCCAAAAAATGTCACAACCCAGCTTGGGATGGAGACATTGAGATTCAACAGTTAAATACACATCCAACAGACCATACTGTATATCTTATCAAGTGTCCATGTGACCTTGTGTATGCTGAAACAACATCAAGAGAGCTAGTATCAGGACTGGTGAGTGAAGAGTGCCATTATTCAAACTGATGCTAGTTCACTGGTAGCCCAATATTTTACTATGGAAAAACACTCTATTTTCACTCTTCAATTATTTGGACTGGAGAAAGTGACAATTCCAAGAGCATGTGTGTCTGTGTGTGTGTGGGGGGTTGTGAGAAGTTAATACTAAAACGAGAAGCATTTTAGATATGGCAGTTTAAAACCCTAAATAGAAAATACAGCTTAAATGAGGAGGTAACCTGGCCAAGTATACTATAACCCCCCTTCCCCTCCCCTCATCCAAGAAAGGATTTCTATCTATAAGGTCCTTCTGTATTGTCTGATAATTAAACTAATATGAAGAACAATCATTTTTAATTTTTCCTATTCCAAATGCAGCTGTCCTGTTGTCTTAAAATTAGATGAAAAATGGTACAGATGCATCATTCTGTTAGCCGAGTCCTGTGTAACCAATAAAATACCTGTTAAATAAAAATGCTATTAGACCTCTATAAATGTTACTGTAAAAAGAGGTAAACTAATAAAAACTGAGCAGAATAATGAGGGGACAAGGTGTTTAAACCCATAAAATAAGTAAGCAATAATGCCCGACAGGGTGGGCGGTATTGGGCAATACCGGACCAGCCAGGGGCGTAATGAGCCCGGCGCGTGAAGGGCCTTATAGCCCTTGGTCGGTCCGTATTGCCCATACCACCCACCCTGGAGTGGCATTATTATGCTTAGAAAATGGCCCTGCATTTTATATGCATGAAATAAACAAGTTTTCATAACAAGACTTTTAATATATTAAGTATTTTATTTGTAGTGTTAAAAATAGTTCCTCCACCTGGTTTTATTGTTGGTTGTCATGGCTACCGCTTCACCCCTGCTACTGGCATACAGGGCTTGATTTGAAATTTCTTTGGGTCTGTTTTTTTTTCCTAATGTTTGCAGCCTGTTTCTTTTACTTTTTTTTTTTCTTGTGTACTGTAGCGGTGGAGCCATTACGCCGGGAGATTCAGACGTTACTACTGGCGTGGGAAAGCGAACTGATGGACATCGCTTTAATTTTTGAAAATACAGGCAAGGTTTGCCCTGTTTATTTCATTTGTTTGGCTGCTGAATAGAAGCAAGGATCAGCAGCAGCACCACCACAGTGAACTTCTAGCACCGCACTCGAGCGGGATTTTCTGAATTGACCGGAGCATGGAGCAGTTCGCATTGCAGCAGCGCCATCATGAGTTCACTGAGAGGGACAAAGTATTAGTACATCGGAGCTGTCCGGTTTGAAGTATTCTGAGCTGTAAGTTTTATTTCAAAGTTAATGGACTGACAGCTGAACACTGTGGGAGAAAGCTGAGAGGGGTGACGTGGATGTTTCCATTTACTTAACTTGATTTTGTGTGAGGAACGTTACAGCTGTTAGCTGTTGCCAGGTAACGCTTTGGGGTGACTGACTATAGAAATTCTGCCGCTTTGGTACCTAAATAAGTGCTTA
Organism: Neoceratodus forsteri; assembly: GCA_016271365.2. Taxonomy (NCBI): domain Eukaryota; kingdom Metazoa; phylum Chordata; order Ceratodontiformes; family Ceratodontidae; genus Neoceratodus; species Neoceratodus forsteri. The sequence goes on from CM028130.1 coordinate 289,147,941, forward strand.
TTGTTGGGGCTGGACAAAACAGAAAACGATGGCAGATATATTTCTTGGGTGTGGAGTTTGGCACACATGATGGGTCTCGCTAGATGAGGAAAAAAAATGGTGCCAGTTTCAATTTGTGTGCTCAGAGGTTCAGCCAATGAAGAAACAGGATGGGCACTAGGATACTTGCCTGGGTGTGAGGCAGGCATGTGCTGGAGCTTTTTATTTGGTGGGCATCTATCGAAAGTTAATGTACCCCTGTGGAGTGGGTACCAGCCAATCAGATGCCTCCAAATAAAAAGCCCATTTTCTAAGTGTGTTTATCTGAAGAGGAACATCACCCGGCACAGTACAGTATAGGGAGATTTTCCTTTAAATAGTCTTGCTGTTCTGATGAGGTGTTGCTTAGTAAGCCAGTGCCAAGCATGAGGCATATGTCATCATCACGTGGTGATCGCGTCATGATGTCATCGTGCTGGATCCTGTCTGGCAGCAGCCACTATAAAAGGAGGTTCCAAAACAGAGCTTCCCCGTCTTCCATCCTGAATCTCTATCAGTTAGGACAGCACCTGCTGTTAATGGTACCATACTTTAAACGGTCTTTGGGACAAGGAAAAGGAACAGATCAGTAAATGAAACTAAAAAAGGAATTTGTTTTACAACATCAGAGACAGGTGTTATACCTACGAGACTTAAGGGTGATATGTAGTACTGACATCATATGGGTGAGCAACATTTAGAAAGCAAACATACAAAAAAGGATATAAATTGAAAATGTAATTACATGAACATAAGACTATTTTATTTAATTTTGCAGACAAAATTAAGAACCAGTAGGTTAGAACAAATATGGTTCCCATATATGGCAAATGAAGTGGGACATTTGCAGTGATTTAATTTATGAATATAAGAAAACTAACAATAAATGGGAGCTGTATACATAAGGGTTACACAATAAAGATGAGTCAACTAAATGATTTATGTGCATAACAGCAGTTTGATCTCAGGTAACCTCATGATTGGCTTAAGCCACAAGTGAGTTGTGAGAAGGCAAACTGCTCGAGTGCACATTTAAATTGATGTGGTTGATCTGATTTAATAAAGTATCTGGTTGATCCTGCATTTCCCTTGTTGTTGCATTGAGTGAGTGGGAGCATGGTTCTGTGGTAGGAGCACTAGTAATGCACGGGAGGCTTTTCATAAAAAAATAGATTTGTTTCCTTGTTCAAGGTATCGCATGTTCATTTGCTGCTGCCACTGTTGAGAAAATGTGTGGTGAAGAAGAAGCTGTTTAAAAAAAAAGTTTTGCATTTTATTTCTCTCTCCCCCTGCTCCACAGTACAAGTTGCTTGACTGCTGACAGTGAGAGTCAGAGCCTTGAGGGTGTCTGCCTTTTGTTAGAGAGGTAATGCATTTTGAGACGGTGGTGAGAACAAGAGACCTGGACAAGTGTTTGATAGCAAGCTATTTGTTTTATAAAATGCTATGAAAGCAGTAGCAGAGAGAGGTGAATGCTGCAGTGTAGTGAGAGAAAAGGAACTTGAAATGATGGTGGGAGCTACTGTGGAGTATGAAACCGGTATGAAAGCTGGTGGAAGTAGTACCGGCAGATGGGGGAGTAATTGACATGTAGAGTTTATACAAAATGAATTGCACAAATTTTGGGTTCTGAAATTGATACAATATATATGAAAATAAATGAATTTATATAATGGCATTGAGTCCAACCCTATTGCATACGTGTATATATATTTTTCTTACCATTAGATCTGACAGAGAATGCTATATGTGGCAGCAGGAATAATAAAAGTAAAATGCAAAACCTGAAAGAGAGGTATCAGAGATTATCTTTATTGTTTTTCAGCTACTACTGTTTATGCCCCCCTGCATCTGTGATTGGCCTTCATCTGCTCAGCCGCCCTAGCCCCATCACCCTAGCATCCCCCCAGGACTTACCTTCACCTCCAGAGTTCCCCCAGAGCTTGAATCCCTCTGTTGGGGCAGGAGAGGACCTCCTCACTCTCTGCCACAGAACAGATCTGATGTGTGTGGAGGTGGCAATGCAAAGGCAAGGCAATTTTATTTATATGGTGCCGAGTCCCAGAGGCTCTGGGTGCCTAACAATAAATAAGACAAAATTAAAACAACAATGATTAACAAAACTATAAGTCATTTAAAAATCATGAATCCAGGCCAAAACATAAAGTAAAAAAGTGAGTTTTTAAAGATCTTTTAAAAGCAGCCAGTGAAGGAGTACCTCTCATCTCCTGGGGAAGGGTGTTCCAAAGAACTGGAGCTGCAACACCAAACACCCTGTCACCCACAGATTTTAGCTGAGATCTTGGGAGGACAGGAGGTCTGCCTCCACTGACCAGAGGGTGTGACCAGGAGTGTATGGAACCAGGAGGTCTTCCAGGTAGCCCAGACCCAGAACATGAGGGCCTTTTAGTTCAACAAGTACACCCTGAAGATGATGCAACACCAAACATGCAGCCAGTGGAGAGCGAGGAGAACCGGCGTGATGTGTTCGACCAGGAGGTCCCAGCAACCAGCTGTGCTGCTGCATTCTGGACTAGCTGCAAGTGATTCATCAACCTTATGGATAACCTGAGGTAAACAGTGTCACAGTAATCCAACCTAGACGTGATTAAGGCATGTACCAGTGTTGTCTGATTAGTTGGTTCAAGATAGTGCTTGATTTGGGTGGCATTACAAAGGTAATAATAGCCACTGCATATGACAGCCAACACGTGGAACTCCAGAGTCAGCTTGGAGTCCACAGTGAATCCCAGATTCTTCACCCAATCTGCAGTGCAAAGAGCCATGCTGTCTAAAGAAGGAAGGGTGGCATTACCACTTGTTGCCACTGAACCTGACTGACCCAGTTCCAACAGTAACACCTCCATCTTTGAGGGATTAGGCCTACACAAGCTGGCCACCATCCAGTCTTGGATTTCTCTAAGACACTTGCCCAGTTCCAAGAAAGACGCACTATTGTCAGGGGCACAAGGCACACATAGCTGGGTGTCATCAGTATAGCAGTGAAATGACAAGCCATAGCATCTGATGATCTCCCCGATGGCAACATGTATACGGCAAATAACATGGGGGCCAGAATCACCCCTGAGGCACACCACAGCAGAGTGCAGCACTGCTCAATGTAAAGAAGCTGTTACTCCTGGGTTATGCCCCCCTATTGTCCCACATACACCTCACACTGTATTCCTGGTCTATTGTACTGTGATACTGCTATTTTTTATTTATTATACATACCAGAATTACAACCCTTTGAGTCAAGGACTCATTTCCAAAGGCTCCACATCAGTTCCAGTGAATTCAACACATAGACAGCAAAACAAATGCAATATGATAGACAGGCGGTTTCAGAAGTTTTTTGTTACATACCAAACAGCGAATAGCAAACAGTATTCATATATTTGCAGGTGTCGGAACAAACAACATAGAATCCCGAGCCATCCAGTGCCCAGATAAGAGTTACAGTATATAATAGCAGTACAGAGGTCTATACAGTGCGAATGCTAGGCTCCAAGGACAAATACAGTAAATTCAGAATTGCAGCCTGAGATAAGGCAATTGTCTTTAAGAGTCTAGAAAAGGGGCCAGGGAGGGAGCGGGGTACCTATGTGCTAGGATCCCGCTTATGGAGCACATTCGCAGCTGCAGGTGGAGAAAAGGAGGCTCTTGAGAGCTGCCTTAAAAGGACCTATTTTAGTGAGTGAGGAGATCGAGGAGGGGAGGGCGTTGAACCAGTGTGGTACCCTGTAACAAAAGGATCTCTGGGCGAGTGATGTCCACACCCTTGGGACTCTGGGAGCGGCCTTAGTGGAGCCACAGGTAGAGGCAGAGGGGGAAGCAGGGTGGAGGGAGGCAGACACCCTGGGGGGGAGAGACCTAGAAGTAATTTTTTAACCAGGAGGCAGGTCTGATATTGTAACCGCTCTTCTAGGTTGAGTATGTTGGCCATCGAGTATAGCATGCATACATGAGTCCATTTGTCTGTATCAGTGAGGAGCCTACAGGCCTTATTTAGGGATAGTTGGATTCTCCTATGGGTGGTGGCATCAGCAACAGCATAGACAGGGAGGCCATAGTCTACAAGAAACAGGACAGAGGAGGAGATGGCCAATCTGAGGGCATCCGGTGGAAGGCAGTCCTTATGATGGTAGAGAAGTCCTATGCGCATGTTAATTGCTGAGGTGAGCAGAGTTGAAGGTAATGCCCAGGTATTTGTAGCTGCTAACTTGTTCTAGTGGGTGGAGTCAGCTGGATAGTATATGGAGAAGAGAGTTTTTTGCCTTATTTTGATGATGGGCAAACAACATGGCTTTTGTTTTTTTAATGTTAATGACCAGCCTGCAGTCATTGAACCAGTTTCCAATTTGACTGAAAGACTGCTGGAGGAAGTCCTGAAGACAGGAGGGGTCAAGGTGGGAGGAGAGGAGAACTGCATCATCTGCATATAGCAGGACCTTGCTGGAGCAGGAGTTGGGTAGGGCATTTACACAGAGACTAAAAAGAAGAGGGCCCAGGATGGAGCCATGTGGGACCCCGGAGCGGACGGGGTGGTGCTGGAGAGGGTGCTGTTTATTTTGACACACTGGGACATTGAAGAGGGATAGCTAGAGAACCAGTCCAGTGGGCCTTGGGAAAAGCCTAGTTGAAGAAGAGTGTCCAGTAGGAGTGGGTGACAGACCGTATCAAAGGCCTTGGAGAAGTCGATGTAGACAGCCCCTGCAAGGTGGTCTTTGTCAAGGGTTTCGTGATGGAAGTTAGAGAACACCATGACAGCAGTGGTCGTACTATGACCTTAACAGAAGCCATGCTGCTGTCTGCATAGGAGATTGTTGGAGGCAAGATATTCAGATAATTGGTCTGCTACTATTTTTTCCAGGACTTTAGAGAGAATAGGAAAAATAGAGATTGGCCGATAGTTTCCACGAGAGGAGGTGTCACCACTTTTGAAGATGGGGGTGATCACAGCCTTTTTACAAGCTAAAGGAACCTGGCCCAGGCAGAGGTAGCGGTTGAGTAAATCAGTCAGGGGGTTAAGTACTATGTCAAGGACCTACCTTAGGATCCTAATATCCAGGGGGTCAGAGGAAAGGCTGGTAACACTGAGGGCTTTTGTTAGATAGTGCCAAGAGTTTTGTGGTGAGATAGTCCTCAGGTAGAAAGGTGGGCGAGGAAGGGGGCTGTGGCTGGGGGGAGTAAGGTCAAAGAAGTTACTGGGGAGAACTGTGCTGAGATCTGAGAATGTGGTGTTTAGGCAGTCTGCAATATTAGTGGGGTCAGTGATAGCGGTTCCATTAAAGTTGAGTAGAGACGGGGGGCGGGGAGTGAGACTTCCCATTTAGCTCCTTCATGTTGTCCCAGAAGTTTGGGGTAGACCCCCAGGTGGAGGCTAGTGTGGATCTGTAGTACTTTGCTTTAGCCTTATGAGTGGCCCACGTACATCTGTTGTGCTCAGCATTGTAGAACTGCCTGTCCCCAGGCTTGCCTGAGGAATTGGCTCTATGCCAGAGATTGTCTCTGTGGTGGAACTGTTTGAGTGGTGATTGTGATCCATGATGTACTATGTTGCTTAGTCAAGGTTTTGACCAGCGGGGTAAAGATGTCACAGGCCTTATTGAAGCAGTGGGTAAAGTAGTCGAGTGCTTCATCAATATTAGGGGCCCGGTTGATTGGTGACCAGTCCTACTGGGCAAGGTACTGCTTAAGCCTAGCGAGGTTACCTGGGTGGATAAGTTGATAGGAGACCATGCTGGGAACAGGTTATGGTAGACGGCAGGACCATGTGAAAGTTACTGGTGAGTGATCACTCAGGGAGTTTGGATGGACAACAATGTCCACAATTCTGTGCAGGCAGTTGGCAAGGATGATGTCCAGTAATGTGTAAGAGCCATTGGATAGGTTCTGATGGGTAGGCTGGGTTACCAGATGTGTTAGGTCCAGGGCTGCAAAAGCATCCTTGGCAAGGGCAGATGAACTGGCAAGCTAGTTGGTGTTGAGGTCACCCACTAGTATCTGCTCACCCTTATGCGGGAGGCTGGAGAGGTAGTCAGTTAGGGATTGGATTGCTTGGGTTTGTTTCCATGGGGGAATGTAGGCTACTGAGATAGTCAGATGGGCCCTGGAGGGGTCTGGGGAGATTCTAGCTGAGATGGCTTGGGTACCGTGGTCAAGCTTGGGAATTGGTAGACTGTGGCCCATTAAACAGTCACGCGTATAGACGGCACAGCTGCCCCCATGTTTACCAACTCTATCTTCCCTAAAAAGGGAGTAGCCAGGGAGAGTGACAGCAGTGTCTGGGGTAGATTTAGACAGCCAGGTTTCCACGATTGCCAGAATGTCAGGCTGATGTTGTGCCATCCAGCACTGGAGGGCAGCATTTTTTTTAAGAGGCTACATATGTTCATAGAGGCTATGTGTAGCCCCGATGTAGGGAGGGTCTGAGTTTGGCAGGGAGGAGATGGGCCAAGGTTTGGATGAATGTTGCCAGATAGGAGTGGGAGCAGGCAAACAAACATAAGGAGAGAGGACATACATCATTTGTGTGAGCCGTGGTGGTAGTAAGCTGAGCTAACAAGAAGAGAGCATGGGATGGGCAGAGCACGTATGGTAGGGATAGCATGGTAAAACATTAGCAGCAGTGTGTTGTGGGAGACCAGATGTAGATGGAGCTGGGCAGGGTGGGGTGGGGAGGGTGATGGTGGTGGACAGGGTGGGGGTGGGAGTGTAGATAGAGGGGTAGGGAGAACCTCAGTGGGTGCGAGGGTGTATACAGAGATGGGGAAAACCTCAGGGTTATTAGCAGTTGACATTGGTGACAGACAAAGGTGGGGAATAAAGACTGCTAGGACCAGTAGAGGGACTGATAGATTTGGTCTTAGGAAGAGGCCCATGGTTGTCAGTGGGTAATGTGAGTTCATAAGGTATAAAGTCGGCAGAGAACCACTCAGCTACTCCCCTACTAGTAAAAAGGCCAGTCAGAGAAGAGCAGGGGTGAGCCACAGAGTATTTAATTAAGGAAGGGTTGGGGGATGGGTGGAGGGTGAAAAAATCAAGCAGATAGGAGCTTAAACAAGAAGCTCCCAGATTTAAATTACAGCACTGCTTGAAAAAGGTGCTAAGTTTTAAAAAATAGTCTTATCTGCAGTCTGATGCTCTGAGTCCTGTACCTTCCATAATGGCAGTTTTCGGTGGCTTGCAGTGAAGGTCTGGGGAGGGCTGTGAAACATCAAGCTCTCAAACCCTAGAATGCAAAAGAAACAACATGGTCAGCATTAAAGTAAGAGGGAATGCACACTAGAGGCAGGTGAATTGCAAGGGGAGGGATTTAGATAATAGGGAGCTAGCACTGGGCAAGGGAGAGGGAGAAGTCAGGCTGGCCTGTTGTAACTACAGTTCAGGTTACAAAGCCAGGAGGAACCCAAAACAAAATAAATCAGAAATTCCATGAAATACTACAAACAGGGTCATATAGGAGATGTTAAAATCTATATTACTGAAAAATCAAGCAGGTAGGAGCTTAAACAAGAAGCTCCCAGATTTAAATTACAGCACTGCTTGAAAAAGGTGCCAAGTTTTAAAAAATAAAGTCTCGTCTGCAATCTAAAGCTCCGAGTCCCGTACCTTCCATAATGGCAGTTTTCGGTGGCTTGCAGTGAGGGGCTGGGGAGGGCTGTGAAACATCAAGCCCTCAAACCTGTCTGTAATGGCAGTTTTTGGCAGCTTGCAGTGAGGGGCTGGGGAGGGCTGTGAAACATAAAGTCCTCAAACCCTGGAATGCAAAAGAAACACTAACATTGTAGATATGAGCACACATCATATAAGCATGGGTGCTAGGAATGTGCTTTGCTGCTAAGATATGCTAATATTGTTATGCATGATTTAATATACCTCACTATAATACATTTATCTAGATTAGTTTGTCTTTCATAGATATTCCATATATAATCTACATAATTACTGATATGATGACTCTGAGGGATCATCAGTGATTATTGTATATTTATATTCTCATATAATTATATGAAGTGTGTTTTACACTCAGATATGCCACGTGTAATAGTGCCGTGTCATCAGTTCTCTTGGTCTTAGCAAGCTGACAGAGACAGAAGGCCTTTGTTATGTCTTATGTTTTATATTGTACGTAAGCAAGAAATGGCACATGTAGTTTGAACTGTCAGCATTTCTTTTGTCTAAGCTATAATGCTAATGGAAGCATATTCTGTCTCATATGATACTCATTAGTAATTCTCTCATCTAAGTCATTATCCAATTGAGAATGACTTAGGACCAATACATAGTGTTTCTCATATCTGTAACTATGTTGTAATCTCTGTTGCTATGCTGTTATCTGTAGTATTTAGCCATCCGCAACCCACTGTAGCTTCTCTAGAAGGGAAGAGAACTGGAGTGCGGGGAGAGATAGAACAAGATCTTGGAGAACCCAAGATCTCCAATTCTGGATATTACGTACATTCTTCAGGAGTTGTGGGAAACCCATCTCCCTTGTGATTTTTTCTGTCACATGCTTGGCGTAAGTAGTACTGTATAATACACTTTCTTAGTACTCCTTGCTTGTTTATGAATGTTTCTTGGCAGACTCCGAGACACAAGAATCTGTATTATTATTATTATTTTTATTGTTTATCCTACACACCAAGAGTGTTTAGACAACATAATGGTGACCGCAATTGGAGTCTGGATGTTTTTGCCAAGTTTCATTTTAATTTCCTCTGTAAATTAAAACACTGGGTGAGAAATCCCCAGTAACAAGCAACTGAAAGTGTCTTAATGTTTAATTTTTCAGTCTGTTGTGTGTTCCACAGTGCAGACAAAACAATCTCTTGGCAGATATTCAATCTGTGTAAGTGTTATTTTATTTTTTTCCCCCTATTTTTTCTCTGTGAGAACACAGCTGTAATGGAATCCAAAAAAGACAGACTGCTTTCTTGTGGATTCAAATCCTAACAGGTATATACTCATCTAGGAGTCCACATATGCCAAAGGCTGTTTGTGTCCTATCATAAATTTTGGTTGCAAACAAAGTTTTTGATCCACAGACAGCTAAGGGTTTCTTATCTTATATGACATGTCAAAATATATCAGTACTGAGCTGACGCTGGATGCCTTAACATGCCAAACTGCTTTTAGTGGAAGGTGTGATTTTGCTAAAGTAGCAGAATCCAATGGTAGTCCTTTAACAGACATCATTGCCCATTATGGGGAATTAAAAAGTGGTACCAATGATCCTGAAGGATTATTAATTGCAGTGTTTAATTGTTTTGATGCTGTTCTAAATGAAATATCTGTTTTGAAATCTGAGCATATTGATTGCAAAATGGAGAATGCTGCTTTGAAGCAGATAATTAGTCTGAAACAGGCTTCTAATATAGAAAGGATAATTGGACTACAGTCTGAGCTGGAGTCTGTCCGTCTAGTAAATGAGGCTCTCTTTAATGAGAGAAGCAGCCACGACCTGCATGCCTTAAGAGATAACGCTGAAAAAGCAAAACTTAGAAAACTTTTATTTCAAACTAATGGTGTTCTGGCTAGTAACACTGATTCCTTACATTTTGAAAACAGGGAACTTAAAGATAAGTCTGTAGTAATTACTGAAAGAGTTGAAGTGTTGGCATTTCAACACCAGATCTTGACTGAACAGCATGATTCAGAATGTTTTAATTACAGCAGACTGGAAATGAAGGTTTTCAATATAAACTATGATACAGCTTCTGTTGATAATAAGCAAGTATTCCAATCTGAAAACAAGACAGTTTACAGTGTGCTAACTCCTGTATCTGAACAGTTAGAATGTAGGAGTAAAAAGTCAGATATGGCGAACTTGCGCCGTCAGCCAGAGGTATTGGCAGGGCATACTAACTTAATGCCAAAAGACCTTGCCTCTTCTCATGTTGAAGAGTTTGATTTTGAACTCTCTCAGTATCCTGTGGGGTGGACTAGAGTAAAAGCTAGCCACTTGTTTTTCTGTGATTCACAAAATGGAGAATTGTTAGAGTCTCAAAATCGTGGACACACATGTCATCAGGTTGCATCCCCATACCATCCCCAAGATGGCCATTCATGGTCATGTGATGATGGTCATGACACAGTAACCCATGATGTCTATGAGGTAATCCAAAATGGCCGACCACCACACCATGGAGATTTGATCTTGCAGTCACAGGTACCTGTGATTGCTGCCATAACCAAACAAAACAAACCGGAGTTGTTTGGCATGATTAATAATGTTATCAGAAACACTAGTGTTTCTGAGGGACCGAAGATGCTCATTAAAAATTATGTTGACCTACTTTTGAATAAGGTTGATACGCAATCTGTCATGAAGTCAGCGTCTGATGCTGCAGAAACAGCTGATTCTCTTAACAATGTTTGCTTTATTAGCAATGTTTATGGTGTTCGAGTGTCCTTGGTTAAAGAACACATTGCAGTTAATTACATAACAGGTTGTTTTCATTTCCTATGCAATTTAACATCAGCTTTCCCTGAGAAGACTGAAAGTACTGCTTTTCCTGTGCAGTGCATTAATACCTTAAGCTGTAATGTTAAAAACAATGTTGCTACCATCTAGCAACATTCCAGTGGGGAAACCCACTTTACATTTGATGGGGAAGGGGACAACCCTGATTCTGAAAGCCCCGAGGCTGTGATATTTTCAGCATCACAGGCCACGTTAGGAGGGAGGGTCACAGGTTTGATTTATGAACCTGAGCTGACAGCTGTTTAAGCACTACTTTCTCCACCCCTGAAGGCTACTGAACCACAATCCATTGCTGGAGAACTATGTGCAGCTTGCACAACACTTTTCTCCACTGTGCAGGCACCCCTGAGAGTGCCAGCACTACCAGCACATGATTCAGAACCCCCTCCATCAGTGACACCTGGATCATCCCATACTATGGTTGCAGTAGCAGGCACAAGCAAGGAGCCAATGACAGGCAGTACAGGTAAGAAGGTACAAGGTATCCTAATACTGATATTGTCTTTCCTTTTGGGATCACTGACCATGGTCCCAGCATTGGTTAATCCTAACACAGCTTTAGGGCATTATCTTGAAACTGCCACATCAGATAAAGCAATCTCAGCAGTTTTAGCCCAAACATACAATGGACACATCAGACCCATTGCTTATGCATCCCAGATGCTTGCCCCAGTGGAGCTGAAATACAACCTTTGTGAAAGGAATCATTTGGCTACATACTGAGCAGGAAGATACTTTATGTACATCATTGGATATGCACCCATTGTGCTACATTCCAATCATTTGCCAACTAACTTTCTGTTGTCAGACAGAGCAAAAGATGACTCAGTATCCAATGCTAGACTTACACACTGGTCTCTCATTTTACAGGATTATGACATCACTGTCCTTCCTATCAAAACGTCATCCTTGTTGGCCCATGGCCTACAATTTACAGGAGAGACCCATGATTGTTCACTCCAACCCCCTGACCTACCTGTCCCAGTGCCCTTTCTGACAGAACCCCAGAAAGTGTTAAAAGACACCACTGCATGTCATGTTTTGACTGATGACTCAACCATACATGCCAATGAGGGTCAGATAGCAGGGTTTGGAATTCTTATTGTACATCCTAGTGATGACAGAATGTCCATGGCTAGTAATTGCATCATCGCATATGTACGATTCACAGGCAATGTTAAAACAAGCCTGGCAAACAAAATGAAAAGCATGGAGGTGAGGAATCTCCTAATTACCACAAATATTTGTGGATGGCTTAGAGAGCTAGAAAGTCCTTGAACAATACACAGCTTGTGTTAAGAAAGGAACAAAAAGATTTTTCCTTACGTAAAATGGTACCAGCACTCCATGAGAGGGTTAAGTGTTGCAGTCTGACAAAATGGCCTTAATCTAAAAGACTGCAGATACAATGCTTTTATTACAGTTTCTAATTGGGTCTGTTTCTCTCTAAACTGAAGTTCTTTGGCAGAAGACAAACTTCTGTTTCAGTACTCTTTGTATCGCCGTGAAACACAGTGACTTGCTTGTGTACAACACAACTCTAACCAGTTTAAATACTGTACATTCGTAAGGTTCAAGCATTTTGTATACATTTTTTTTTTATGCTTCATAAGAAGGGTCCTCATTTGAGGGCAGTGTACAGGTTCCTTGATAAAGGAACTGATGAATAACTTCCAGAAATAGCTCTTATAAGAAAGTAAAAATGACATTCACCTATCCAGTGATGGCCTACTCATTTGGAACATCACTGCTGTAACACTCATGAAAAGTTACAGGTAATTCCTGAACACCTGAGATTAGATATTATCTACTGTATCAAATACATAATACTCTAACTAGTGGACACCAGTGAGTCAATAAAAACCCTAGACAGACTAAAATCCTCTGTCTTGTGGCCAAATACCTGAATGAGAAATGATGTAGAACACTACATTAGTAACTGTTTGATCTGTGCATAGAACAATCCTATACCAGCTAGGACAAATGCATTGTTACACCAGGGGCAACAGGCCCCTGGAACAATATCCAGATTGACTACATTGGCCTTATGCCAACCACTAACAACAATTAGTTTGCACTAGTGATCACCGACCTATTTTCCAAACAGTTTAAAGCTGCCCCAGAACAAAACACAGTCAAAGTGACTGCAAATGACTTGGTAAACCAGCTATTTACCAGGTAGGGCTTACCCCTTAAGGTAAATTCTGATTACAGGGATCCAGCTTTACAGCCCAAGTGATGCAGAAAATTCTGGATTTGTTATGGGTAAAACAAGTTTCATGTCCCTTACAACCTTCAGTCATCAGGACAGGTGGAATGGGCTAACAGGCAGATCAAAGTTATGTTATCCAAACTTGTTCAGAAAACCCAAAAGGACTGGAATTCATTATTGCCTTTACTCCCTATGGCAATAAGAGGGACGCCCTCTGCAGGTACACTGCATACCCCATTTTTGAAATCATGACCGGACGGTCCATGAGACTCCCAGAACATTTACTTCTGGACTTGTGTACTGCCACTGCTGATGGAGCATCAGTAGATAAATGTTACATATCTCAAACAAGACATCCAAAAAGTACACTTGCTTGCTTCACAGTTTATGGGCAAGGCCCAACAACAGGCCCTGTCCCATTGTAAACAAACTCAGTCCAGCAGTCTACCAAGTTAGACTGCCTCACAGTAACAGTCATTGATAAATGGCTACATGCCATTCAAATGAACTTGTTTAAAGGAGATTAAATTACTTTTCCATACCCCAGTGGGAGGAATAGTACTAAACTAACTATGTTTTTCTTTTCTCTTTCCTTTTAGGTTCCACAGAGAAATAGAGAGAGAGAGAGAGATGCTTGCTTTTATGCTTATTATTCTTTTTAGAAGTATGGGTCTTCTTACAAGCCCAAACTGCACATCTTATTGCAGATAAGAACCAGCAACCTAATCCTTAACAGATTGTTGTGGCAGAGTACCTCACAAGCCCACATGATTGAACTGCATCCCGTGGAATTCACACTAAAGTTCTAAAAGACATGTTCATCATCCAGAAGAGTAGTGAGGCCCTACTGAATCTTATGATTATGACTTTGGATTAATTCTAGAAGTCAGACTTGATTTGGACTCCTGTTTACATTTTATTGATAATCAGGAATTTTGCATCCAAAATTTATAGGGCAATATAGCCATTAGATCTTAAGGTTTTTAACCCTATGATGCTTCATAATTTGTGACACTTAATACTGAGCACCCAAAACAGAACCCTGGCCCACCCAGTGGTCTGACAGCCACTTCTCAACCAGGTACCATAGTTAATGATGTGCAGCTTATGCACAACCCAGTGATTTTTAAATCTTACCCTTTAGAACTTGGAATAATTTGTTTTTTGTTTCACAACCAACATTTCCCACATTTTTTTATTAAATAATGATGTGATTGAATACCCTGGCATCATACCAGGTACTGATAGTACCACACATACATAAACTTTGGATTTTCACATCCTGACTGCTAGTGGTATATCTCATGACTGTAAACCTGTCCAAATGCACTAGGCATTTTGGTTTTGTTTTGTTTTTATTTTTAAAAACAACACAGGTTTAGACTCAGGCATATTTGGCTCTGACATATCTATTTGAAATAAGGCTGATATAGCCATTATTCAAGCATGCATATGTTAAAGGTCCATGACAGTATGAAATATATCATAACCCCCCATTGTATGGTATACACGATTTTGCTCAGTAAGAGTGATTTACATTTACAGTATTAAGGATATTGTGAAGGGGTTTGACCTGACAAATGTTCATGTTAATGAATTCGTTTCTGCTCACATTAAGGAAGCAGATGAGCATCACATAGCTAGGAAAGTCCTTTGCACTGCCTATGGCTATTATGTTCTTACAACCCTTTGGTTATCTCTTCGGGGTCTGGAATTAGGATATATCCTGATCTCATACATGACAGACGTATGGGTCAGCGGCATTGCCACATTTTGGACTTCTATTGCATGTGTTAAATGTTTATTTGCATCTAGCACTGTTCTCTTGTCAATGGCAAGGAACCTTGGATATGTCACCACACACAGCAGTATTGCTACATGTTTTGAAACTTATTCCTGCACAATCCAGGAAGCCGTGTTTGTGACTCTCACAGCATCATTGCCGCATCTTTATCTGGCAACATCCATCTCTGATCGTCTGGCAACCATCCATTCTATTGATCATCTTGATGGGAACTTTTATCATGAAAGGTTAAAACTACGTCCTTTCCTTGTTTACCATGAGGTCTTGGAATCGTGACTGACTCTGAATATTGGTTGTTGTACTTGAAAGGAACACCACCTTTTATGCAGATGTGACATCTTCCAACTTGTGTTACCAACTTGTGAATACTGGCCTAGTAACTGAAATTAGCTTCCACTTGTGAACTTTCAAATAAACTATTCAGTCCAGCGAATTAAGATTCTACAATCAAACTCATTGTTTTGCTTACTATGAAGCTAGTCTGGGGTAGGGGCAATCCCCTAGCTCAGCGAGAAGACTCTTCTTCATTTGATCTACAATCAAGAAATCCATTTTCTTCACTGCTTGTTTTCCAAGCCTGGCTGGCACCTCATACAAACTGAGTACTGTTATAAACTGTTATACTTTATGCAGCCGTGTGATCATCTTCCACTGAACACTGTTGCTATTACATTGTAAAACTCAATGTGCAATCTGATGCACCCCCTGCTGAAGCCTATGAAAATACTGCTGCCTCCTGAACATTTTGATCAACCTTTGGAAAATCTGAATGCATCAAATTTGAACTATGAATCTTCATCTAACACTTGAAGAAACCTTGGATTTATCCCTGGAACTGTTCATAATTTATGACTTGTGGACATTGACATTTCATGTCCTGTTCAACTTACCAACTGAAAAATGCCATCCTTCAAGGTGGTATATTATATTGATGTGGAACATTGTGTGGTGACCAACTATACATTCTTCTGATATGGACTAAAAGTTATGCAAAGTGAACTTTTCTAACTTCTGTTTTTACTCCCTAAACAGGTAATAGGTTATATGGTAATCACACCTGTTCCCATCCTAACTATCTTGATGCTCTATCTCAATTTTTACTTATTTTTAATATTTATACAGGCAACTTAAGTTTGTCTCTTCAGTTTCTTCCCAATAGGACAGATACACACTTGATAAATATCAGTATTTACTGATTGTTTTGGTATTAGAAAACCCCATTGTGAAGTTTTATTCCAAATGTTAATAGTAATACAAGATTTACTAACATTTTCCCTTATAATTACATTTTGTTGTTTAAGGAAATCCCTGAAACACTACCATGACCAGTTAACTTCCTCTATCAGGCTCATGCCTTGGGCCTGTAGACGAATGGTGCCTAACCTCCATCTTTTTGTTGTGTTGCTACTTTTGCAATTAGGGCAACAAAAAGGGGATTGTTACACCTGGGTTATGCCACCAATTGTCCCACATACACCTAACATACACCTCACATTGTATTCCTGGTCTATTGTACTGTGATACCGCTATTTTGCACTAACATTGTAGGTATCAGCACACATCATATTAGCATGGGTGCTAGGAATGTGCTTTGCTGCTAAGATATGCTAATATTGTCATGCATGATTTATTATACCTCACTATAATACATTTATCTAGATTAGTTTGTCTTTCATAGATAGTCTATATATAATCTACCCAATTACTGATATGATGACTCTGAGGGATCATTAGTGATTATTGTATACTTATATTCTCATATAATTATATGTAGTGTATTTTACGCAAGCAATAAGACACAACGAGGTGTGGTTTATCACCTGATAAGAGCATGCCCAGGGGTGTACTAAGGCATGAGGCGCTTGTGCTGAGTGCCTTATGCCACTGGGCGTGCTCTTATCAGGTGATAAACCCCACCTCAGAGTGTCTTATTGCGCTTATCAAATGGGTTCCAGAAGCAAGTATTTAAGAAAAAAAGAAAAAAAAGAAAGAGGGAAAGCATTTTAATAATTTCAGTTTTTATTACCTGAAGTAGTAAAATATTATTTATTTATTTATTTATTTAGCTTTTGTTGACCGGGTAAGTGCACTAGACAAATCCTGCCTATTTTCAGGCACGACCCGGGGGAGGGGGATACAGATGAATGCCAACTGACCTTGAACCAGATTAAGCTGTTGGTGGTATTTTTAGTGAAGGAGGAAAATTTGGCCAGGACACCGGGGAAATTCCCCTACTCTTTTCGATAAGTGCCATGGGATCTTTAACATCCACCTGAACTACCACCAATCCAGGCAGATGGGACCTCGGTTTAACGTCTCATCCGAAAGACGGCACCTCAGAAGTGCAGCACCCCTCTCATGCTGCACTACAGTGTCAGTACTGGGATATTAACCCAAGTGCCAGAAGTGGGAACTGAACCCACAGCCCTCTGATCTCCCGGCCTCAGAGGCGAGTGTGCTACCTACTGAGCCACTGACACTGACAAATAGTCCCTCCATTGAGGTATTTTCTGTACTGTGTGCTGTCCAGTGTATGCCCCTCCCCAACACACACACACACACACAAACATATACACACACACACACATGAGCCCCACACAAGCACATTCCAAACTGCTTTTGTTTTTAAATTTAGATTTTTTTCCTCAATGTGAGCCAGTTTTGATGGGAGCAAGTGTGCCCCTTACTGGCCATAGTCACTGCTTCTCTAGGAGCATTCTCTGTGTCACCAGAAAGCCACCAGATGGTGGTTGTGGCTCTCTATGCCCCCTCAACACACCTCTAAAAAGATTTTGACTTTTCTTTGAATGAAATTCTGTCAGGTCACAGCAACAGGACCGTTTCAGTGTTTTACTGTGATTGGGAGTGAGCGTGTTCCATACGGGTCCCCATAGCTATTTGTTTAGTTCACATCAGCTGTACATGGTTTTCTGCAAGAGGCAGCAGTCATGCTTGTCCTGAAGTGCATTGAACACTTGTGATGATTGTGGTACTTTCAAATGACTTTAGGTTATGGCAGGAAGGCTGGTGCAGGTATGGGTCTTGGCATTGATTTCAAAGCCATTTCTTGATAGGACATGGGAACACTTGGTAGATTGTGGGCAGCCAATTGAAAAAAATAGTTCATGGAGAGCCGTGGATCTGGACCTGCTAAAAATTTTCAACAAAAATATAAAAGGTCAGATTTTTAATGTGTTTCTCGGGGAGGCAGGATTCAGTCAGTAAATCAGCAAACACTGCACGGCAGTGGTGAGGGGGGGCATGCTTGCAGGCAGGCAGGCAGTGACTATCTTAAGGACAGCGGTCACAACATTTTGTTAAACCTTTCTGCCATGCATGGATTTAAAGAGGTGCTGTGTCCCAACTGGCTGAAGAGGTGCTGGTTGGCACAATATGTACTGATAAGGACATGGCGTCTGGTGCCTCTCAGCCAATCAGGACACAGAATACTATTGACCCATTTTATAAACTCAGATATGCCACGTGTAATAGTGCTCTGTCATCAGTTTTCTTTGTCTAAGCAAGCTGACAGAGACAGAAGGCCTTTGTTATGTCTTATGTTTTATATTGTACATAAGCAAGAAATGGCGCAGGTAGTTTGAACTGTCTGCATTTCTTTTGTCTAAACTATAATGTTAATGGAAGCATATTCTGTCTTATATGATACTCATTAGTAATTCTGTCTCCTAAGTCATTCTCCAATGGAGAATGACTTAGGACCAATTCATATTGTTTCTCATATCTGTAACTATGTTGTAATCTCTGTTGCTATGCTGTTATCTGTAGCATTTAGCTGTCCACAATCCACTGTAGCTTCTCTAGAAGGGCAGAGAGCTGGAGTGCGGGGAGAGATAGAACACGATCTTAGAGAACCTAAGATCTACAGTTCTGGAGATTATGTACATTCTTCAGGAATGGTGAGAAACCCATCTCTCTTGTGATTTTCTCTGTCACATGCTTGGCGTAAGTAGTATAATAAACTTTATTAGTATTCCTTGCTTGTTTATGAATGTTTCTTGGCAGACTCCGAGACACAAGAATCTGTATTATTATTATTATTTTTATTGTTTACCCTATACACCAAGAGTGTTTAGACAACAGATCCAAGTGCCATCTGCTGCATTCTGCCAGACATGTAGTACTCAAATCATCACAACGTGGTTCCCAAGAATCCCACATAGTGCCTCAGGCAATCCAGCAGCACCCAATGATCCACCAAGTCAAATGCTGAGGAGAGGTCAAGCAGGACAAAAATACAGTGATGTCAGCTATCTCCTACTAGGAAGAGATCATGATGCCCCCTAACACAGTTACTATACTAGGCTGAGGCTGGAAACCAGATTGGAAAAGCTCATAGATATCATATTTCTACAGGTGTTGTTCTAGTTGTACTGCCACCACCTTCTCAATCAACTTCACAAGAAAAAAAAGGTTTGAGATGGTTCTGTACTTATTTGGAGAGATCATCAGGGTCCAAGAAAGCCTTCTTGAAGAAAGGCTTCACCATGGCCTTTTTAAGGGTGGATGAAAAAAAAACCCTCCTCAAGGGAACACCTCATGATCTAAGTAACCATTAGCCAGTACAATGTCTCTGGACACTTAAACAGCTGTGTCCTAAACAAACATAAGGTGCCTGAATACAAAGCCCACTTGGCCCAAATTGATCAGAGCTTTCTTGATGCCATACCAGATATTGATTCAGCCCTTGATTTCTTTGTCGCTGAGTTCACACGTGCCTGTGATAAATTCACACCTGCCAAAAAATACTAGGCAAGAGGCACATCATCTGGATGGATCACCTCAGAACTTCCTGCCTATATAAGGGAGTGGGACAATCTGTGGGCAATGGCCAGGGAATTGGAGCCCCTGGTCAACCTGCAAAGATGCAGAAAAGTCTGCAATGAATGCACCAGAATGATTAGAACGGCCAACTCTGACTTCTGCAAATTCCAGCAGACCCAGAACTTGAGTGATGGTAAAATATTCTGGGAAAATGTTTCTGAGCACATTGGGAAGGGTGGTAAATCTTCACTTAAAATGCTTTCAACTGAAGGTCATGATGTCCATGATCCTACCGAAATTAGCAATTTTTTCAATTCAGCCGTCACTGACCTAAGCTCCATCATCCATGCTGAACCTGCCCAGTCTGCCTGTGGAGGATCTGATTCTGAAGCCTCCCTGGCACTGGGCTCTGAACCAAGTTACCTTAAATTCTACTTTAAAACTGTGTCAGTCAAAACCAACTTGTAACATATCAGTAGGGTGCTTGGCAAAACTAGGGTTGGGAGTGACTTCACTGACATGAAATTACTTGTCCTAGTGGAATAGGAACTTTCATATCCCATCTCAAAAATGTTTAACTTCTCTCTGCACTTATTTCAGTTCTCTGAGAAGTGGAAATCCCATCTAGTCACACCAGTCTTCAAAAGCGTCGACCACTCTAGTCTAGCCAATTACAGGTCAATTTTTATTGTCTCCCTTCATCTAAGGCTCTAGAAAGAAAAGTCGCTGACCTACTAATCATGTATTTCGAAAAATACAGTGTTTAGTGTGTCCAGCATCATGGATTTCAGAAACTACAGAGAAGAAGTTTTAGCATTTATATAGAGCTTTTTCATACACAATGTATCACAAAGTGCTTTAAAAGCAATGCTAGACTGGTGGTGAAGTGACTGAATGAGTAGTGGCAGCCATATCGCACATCAACACCCCCACACAGCCTGGACAATTGCATGAACCAGTTTTATGGGAAGGGGAATATTGGCCACTGGGAATGCCCCCTACTCTTTGCAAAGAATACCTTGGGTTCTTTTATTTCCACCTGGACACTCAGCGAGACAGCACCAGAGTGGGTAGAAGGGACCTTCATTTAACATCTCATCTGAAGGATGGCACACCCCAACAGTACAGCACCCCCACCTAATACTGTACTCGAGTGCCATCATTTTAGGTATGAGTCCAATCCCGGTGTGGGACAAGAACCCATGACCTTCTGGTCCAGAGGCGGATGTGCCTCCATTTGAGCCAGGCTGACACCACTACGGCACTGCTAAAACATACCAGCTATGTCCATGAGGCATTTGGCAGTGGTGACCTGGTCAGGGCTATCTAAACTGAACGTACAAAAGCTTCGATCTGGTCAACCATAAGGCCCTACTCAACAAACTCACTGACTTGAGACTGTCACAGAACACAGTGGACTGGTTCCAGTTACCGCACGAACAGCATGCAGTGAGTGAAGATTGAAGCTTTTTTGTCTGAGATTAGGGGAGTATTTATTGGTGTCTTCCAGGGCTCCATCCTGGGCCCACTCCTATTTGGACTCTTTATAAACAAATCGCATGACGCCTGTCAGATGGCCAGGGTTCTGTTGTACGTTAATGATGATGCAGTTATACCAGAAATCCTTACCATGATTGCCTCACTACCACATTTCAAAGTAGCTTCAAAACCTTGGACATCTATTTCCTAAACAACAAATTTGTCCTAAACTACAAAAAACAAAGACCATGTTATTCTCTAACCTCCTGCTAAGAAGGAAAGCACCACCCTTTGTCATCCAGAATGGCCTGCAACAAATTCTTGAACAAGTGGATGTTAGATCTGTCACAAACCCACACCTAGTGGCCAGGTCCACTGAGTTCACAGTGCCTTCCCCTAATTGCAGTCCACACAGGGGAACAGGAATACCCTACACATGTCTGTCTAGAGTGCTCGCTGAGTTCACAACTGAATTCTTGCCATGAGGTCCTAGGGCTTCCTCTTTAAAATCTGGGTAAGGGTGAAATACAGTCTCAAGTCTGTAGCCAGGTGAGGACCCTCCTTGGTTGCTGTACTGGGGGGAAGGTGTCATGACCTCTTCGGGGCTGGCCTCTCATAACCCTGATTGGAGTCTTCTCCCATAGGTGGTACAGTGACCTGGTTCTCCCTTACAGACTCCTCTCAAGACCTGTGTATCTCCCCTACTTAAGGCACCCAGATTTTCCCTTCCAGGATTCTATCTTTGGTAGTGATGGTGACACCTTACATTTACCAGGCTGTCTCAGATTTGAGTAAACCTTCCACCTTTTCACACAATCACAAATCACTCACAGGCAGTATTAAAAGCAAAGCACGTTTACTAATTCTAAATAATTATCTTACAACATTTACAAACAAAAGATTTCAGGAAACCTGTTGCAGAATAACAAATCAAAATTGGAAAAATACAAATACAAAATGCACTGTGAAATTTAAACTGTCTAGTTTCTACCTTATCTATGGACAATCCAAAGTCCAGAATATAAATGAAGTCTGCAAAGACCCAGTTCTCTCTTGCATTCACTGGTCCTTAGTCTGTCTCTGTGTTGTAGCAGTCTTGCTCAGTGTGTCAGAAAGAGTATCCCATGAAAAAATGTGCAACATGCCCTGTTCTGAGGGCTTTATGTATCTTGGTCCATGCAGTCTGTAACTCTTTGGTGGCCTTATCTTTATGGGCCAGCAGGGGCTTCTCTTGCTCTTTCCAAGATTTAAGGGACTCAGGATTACTAATTAATTAGATGTCCTACAGTCCCTACAGCCTTTGATCTTCCCCCATTCTTCCTGATTTCCTCTAAATGGAGATGAATTCTAACACTTGAAGTGTAATCACAATAGATTTCCAGAGCAGATAACCCTTAGCTTCCTGTCACTTACTAAAAATGTAAATAGACTGGTGTTAACCTTGCTGACACCTCCTGCCTAAAACCAATTTCTCTTTGAGTTTAAAGTTTTATGACAGGGGATGTTTCTCCCATCTCCTGAGATTGTATTTCCTCTGTTTCCATTTAATAAGCTTACAAGGAACTTCCAATCCTCTTTGAAATAGGATTTTAGTTTCCTGGTTAAGCCCTTGTCCCCAGATCACAGAGGAATGTCAGACAAATGTAATATACATTCTCTCTGCCCTATGTGACCTTTTCAGTAACACTTGGCATTATTTTGGCAACCCTTAGCTCTGGCCTGTTTGGAACTTTTAAACATAACCAGAATCACAGAAAATTGTAACAACAATATGTCTGCAATATTACACAGCAGTGGCCAAATCGCAACATCCCTCCCTCCTTAGACTGAATTTATGGGAACACGCACCTAACACATGGTAGAGTTTCCATATTTCTGTTTACTGTTCTAACTGGTGTGATAAGCCATCTGCATTTGCCTTGGCCAACCCAGAGCTGTGGGTAATTGTCATGCCATAGACCTACAAGTCAATACTCCATCTGAGGGGTCATCCATTTGTTTTGCCCATCTGATTTAACCACATCAGAGGGTTGTGATCAGTCTGTACCTTGAAGCACCTTCCATAGAGATGCAGCTCTAATTTTTTCAGGACCCATACCAGCGCCAGGCATTCCTTTTCTACTGTGGAGTATGTCTGCTCCCAAGAAAGTAACTTCTTACTCGGGTACACTATTGGGTGATCTTTTCCCTGATTAGATGTCTGACTGAGGACTGCTCTAATCCCCACATCTGAGGCATCCCTCAGTACTACAAACGGCTTAGTGTAATCTGGACTGGCAAACACAGGGGCACTGCACAGTGCCTCTTTTAGCCGTATGAAGGCTCATTCACAGGCTGGCTCCCACTTTAACCTTTTGGGCTGTCTTTTCTTCAGCAAGCTAGATAGGGGAGCCACCAAGGTACTGTAATTGAGTACAAACTTTTGGTAGTATCCTGTAGTCCCTAGAAAGCTCCTAACCTGCTTCTGGGTTTCAGGCATGGGCCACACCTCTATTGCCTCAATCTTTGATTGATTAAGATGAAGCTGCCCCGGCCCCACTTCATGGCCTAGATAAATCACCTCTGCCATAGCCACCAGGCATTTTTCAGCCTTAACAATAAGCCTTGTCCTCTGGATTCTGCCCAACATTTCCTTCAGATGGGACAGGTGTTCCTTCCAGCTGGTACTGAAGATGGAAATATCATCCAGATAAGTCTCTGAGTACTTTTCAGTACCATGTAATATCTGGTTGACCAACCTTTGGAAGGTGGCAGGTGTGTTCTTCATTCCAAAAGACATTACCCGGAATCTGAATAATCCTATTGGAATGATGAAGGCCGACTGTTCTCTAGCTCTGGCCAGTTAACTCCACCTGGCAGTATTCGTATGTCAAGTCAATTATGGTAAAGCATGTTGCCCCTCCCAACTTGTCCAGTAGTTCATCCATCCATGGCATTGGGTGGGCATCAGATTTTGTGACTGCGTTGAGTCCATGATAGTCCACACAAAAGTGAGTAGAGCCATCTGGCTTGGGAACAAGGACTATGGGTGAGGCCCAGGGACTGTGGGATTTTTGGATTACCCATAAATCCAGCATTTCCTCCACCTCCCTCCTAATGTCCTTTAGGATGGCCTCAGACACCTAGTAAGCTGTCTGCCGTATGGGTGCTTTTGTCCCCATGTCTACATTGTGTGTCGCTAAGGGTGTTCATCCAGGCTTGGCCATAAACTAAGGGGCAAAGTCCTCTAAAACCTCCCTTACTTACTGGGATTGTTCCAGGATCAACTGGGGTGACAGTTTGATTGCCTTGACAGATGACTCCCACTTACTTTCATCTAGCAAGTCCAGGAGAGCGTCATCCTCATCTGTTCCCTCCCCAGGACTACACACTGCAAATACCATGTCAGCCCTATTTGCATAAGACTTCATCATGTTGACATGGTACATTCTATGGGTATGTCTCCTGTCAGGCAGTTCCACAATATAATTTACATCATTGACCTGTCGGACTACTTTATATGGTCCTGCCCACTCTGCCTGCAACTTGTCCATCCAGACAGGAATTAGGACCATGACTTCCTGACCTGCACTGTATAGGCGAGCTCTGGCTCCACAGCCATACAAGACTTTTTACTTCTGTTGGGCAGCTGACAGGTTGTTTTGGGCCACCCTCATAAGCTCCTTCAGCTTCTCCCTAAACTTAAGGACATACTCCACTATGGGAGTTCCCTGGGTGGCATGCTTGCCTTCCCAGTCTTCCTGGATCAAGCCTAGTGGCCCATGCACCCTATGTCCATATAAGGGTTTGAAGGGGGAAAACCCTGTTGACTCTTGGGGCACCTCCCTGTATGTGAACAACAGGTGGGGAAGGTATTTCTCCCAGTCCCTCCCAAGCTGTCCAGAAAATGCTTGGACCATTGATTTTAGGGTACCATTAAAATGTTCCACAGACCCATTGGCTTGTGGGTGATAAGGTGTCATGTGCTCTGCACACCCCACACTTCTCTCACAAACACTTCATCAGGTCCAACATAAAGGTACCCCCTTGATCAGAGATAACCTCCTGCAGAAACCCGACATGGGAGAAAATCCCTAGCAAGACATCTGCCATTTTGCCTGCCCTAAGTGAGGAGAGGGTGACCACCTCTGGGTATCGGGTGGTGTAATCAACCTCCAACAGGATAAACATTTTCCTTGAGGAGCTTTGGGTATTCAAGGGTCCCACAATGTCCATTCCTACCCCCTGGAATGGCTCCTCCCACAATGGGCAAGGGAATTAGGGCTTTGGTTTTGCTAACTGCCTTCCCTACTTGTTAGCACCGGTGACAGGACCTGCAGTATTCCTTCACCTACTGGGTGAAGTTGGACCAACAGAAATTCTGGGCCAATCACTGCATGGTGCACATGATGCCCAGATGTCCAGACATGGGGATATCATAAGCAACCATAAGCAACCACTCACGATATCCCTGGAGAATGACAAGCTGCTTTCCCATCACCCTCCCTCCTCCCCTCTGTCATCATGTCCTGTGTGTACCACAGTCCATTGTTCCAAAATACCCTATGTCTCAAGTCATCTCCTTGTGTCCCATCAGATTCTGTTAAAGCCCTCAGCCTCTCCAAACTAGGATTAGTCCTCTGAGCAGCGGCAAAGTCTTCACATTTTCCCAAAGCATGGGACATGTCTCCCTCAGTTCCTAAACTGGGGTCCATAGCTCTAGCATCAGGGCATTCAGAGTCACTGCCATCCCTAACCTTCTGATCATTGGTTACCCTCCCTCCTCAGAGTAACCTTCTGTAGCTGTTTTGTGAACAGCTACTTGGGGAAGTCCTATCTCCCTTTCACTACTCTCCATGTCAGGAGATACAGGATTGGGAACCAGCCTCCTATTCTTTTCCACAAGGGCATTTGTGGGGTTTAGGGAACTACAAGGGGCTTTAACCATCTGACTGTGAGTAACAGCACACACCACCCCCTGCTCTAGATTATTCCCTATAATCTCATCCAGGGCAAGATTGTCTGCTATGGCCACTTTTTGCACCCTCACTCCTGTCTCACCCCAGTCTAGAAGAACACTAGTTAGTGGCAGAGTTTTCTCCTCCCCAGTGAATCCCTTCACCATTACAAATTGATTTGGTATAAGTTGGTCAGGCCCAATTAAATCCCCTTTTACCAGGGCAAGAGATGCCCTGTGCCCTTAACCCATGGGTCTGTACCCCATTTACAGTAGCTGGGTGTATGTGCTCCCTCATGTTTAAAGACATGCTTTCAGGGATACACAGTGCACCCACCTCTGTTCGAGGAACACTTTGTCCACTCTGAGCCTTTTTAGCACACTGTCTAGCAAGATGCCCTGGCTGTTTACAGAACTAAAAGTCATAATTTCTTTTATCCAAGAAATCCCTTTTTGGAAACTTGGGGCTTCCCCCTTTCTGCAGCGGTAGTGGGCATTTTAACTGCCCTGTAGGCATGCTTTTCCCTTCTGCCCTGCCACACCTGCTTCCCCACTTCCTTTCAGAGCAGACCTGCTCCTGGTATAGTGATCTGAGAGCTCAGCAGCCTGTTGTGCTGTTTTTGGATCTCAGTCCTCTAGCCAGGTTTTTAACTCCACTGGGCAAGCCCAAAAGAACTGCTCTAAAAGTACAACCTTCTCAATTTTCCCTGCAGAGTTTGCTTCCACCCCATCCCACCAACATTTTAAAAACTGACGTTGCTTTGTGGCAAGTTCCTCAAAGCTCATGTCAGGGCTTTTTCAGAGTTTATGGAATTTAACCCTGTAGGCCTCAGAAGTCAGTTCATACTTTCTAAGTAAAGCAGTTTTAAATTTCTTATAGTCTTGGCTATTATCATTGTCCATTTGGCCTAGTGCCTCACGCCCTTTACCAGTAAGCAGCAGGGATAGGTGAAAGCTCCAGGACTCCCTGGGTATCTTGGCCTGGATACAGACCTTTTCAAATGAATTCAAAAATGCATCCATATCCTTCCCCTCTTTAAATTCAGCTATTAATTTGGAATTTAACTTATACCCAACCCTGGAGTTTCTGCAAGCAATTACTCTTGACTAGAGGTGGCCGAAGTCCATAAACTTTGCTACATGTAGTATTTTGCATATAATCTGAATTTTGCTAAATACTCTACAAGATGAAATGAATAACTTCGCATCTCAAAGTATTGAGAAGTTCCCATTGTTCTCTATAGACTTCACGTTACTGCACCTTTTGGCTCTTTAAGGTGAATTTTGCAGTGATTCATGGGATGTAAGGTCACATGGGCTCTATATTGTCTTGCAAAGCCTCAGTTCAGTGTAGTGTATGTAATGGAAAGCTGGAGACAGTTTGCTCTCAGAGCTCTGAGAATCAACCATCAAAAAACCTTTAAAAAAGCATTTTTGTGACAAAATGTGTTCAAATTTAGTACATCAATTGTAGTAAACCCTTGTGTGTTTATATCATCAAGCATTTATTGATTTTGTGTGAATATTGAATGCTAATTTAGTACATTCAGTCTCTGTACTGACAGACACTGTAGAAGTATGCTTTGGGGGAGGGGCAGATCTGTGGTGTAGAAGGGAGATTCACAGACCACAGTGAGAAAGGCAGTCTTTCCAACTGTTCTTGACTAGTGTTTTAGTATTTGTGTGTTCAGGTACACAAAGTACAACTTCAATTAATTGTTTATAACGTTTTTCTGTTTGCTGGGCATTTTTTCAGTCAGTTTAAAAGACTGCCTGTGTTGTAGTTTACTGAACAGTTAAAGTTTCAGTGCTTGACCTTTAATCTGTGTGCATTCTGTCAATTCATATGCATTTTACTGCGGCACTGCAATAGCAGTACTCTGAATTTTTCAGCCTGTCTGCTATATTTTTCCTTGCTTTTGTGTAGCTTCTGCTGTACCACCCCCCCCCCCAAAAAACAAGATATTGTTTTTGGACTTTTGGATTTTTGAAGACTGGTTAAGGTCTTGTGTTGTGCCTGTGCAGCTGTATGTCTTTAGTTTTTTGCTTCCCATCCACCAAAAACTGCAGAAATACAAAGCTGCTGTTAATTTTCTGTGTACTCTTAAAAAATTCCCACAAATAGATGGTCATGCAAAGCTGTTTCTATCTGTGGTGCTGCTGCCAAGAAGATTATTAGCAGTGGAAGTTGTGATGATGAGGCAGGTTCATCAGGGGCAAGCAAGTCTAGGAGTGTTAAGAGTGGTCATGGCCATTGCCATGGCAGTACACAGTAGAAGGGAAAGGTAGTAGCTGCTGCAAGTACAGGGATTTCTCTGACTCTGTTTTTCACAGCGAAATCAGTCACTTCAATGCTGGTTGGAGATGCTGTTGTCCCTGCTGGTAGTAAAGTTAATGACGGCATGGTTGATAACAGCATAAGTATTGCTATAAGTTCAACCAGGGGAAAGTTATCAGGTGGGAAAAATGTTGCTGAACCCGCAGATTTGCGTGTAGTTGATGTCCCACTTCCCACAGTACTTGAACATGATTCTGATCATGATGATGAGTCACAGTCTCATGTTTCCACTGATGTTGAGGTTAGTCCACCCAAACATTCAGATGTTGATAAAAAAAGTGTGGATGACAATATTGAGGCTGTGGTTGAAATATCTCCACAGGACAGCATCCAAAGTGAATTTGTGGATGATGATTATGATGATGACGCTAGCGACCCCATTTGGGAACCGGACAAAAAGAAAGTGAAGGTGGCTATTTGTAAGCAGTCTGTTAGTCAATCACCCCCTCCTTAAAGTTCTGATGTAGCTGTGTCTGTTGATGACTCTGAAGTAATGGTCATAGATTGTGATGTTCAGTCAAAGTCCAAATGTGTACAACACCAGAAATCATGTAGTACACCCCACATTTCATCACCACAAAAAATGCAGTTCCATATGTGGCACCAGCAGTGACATGTGAAGAGTCGGGCATCAAAACCCTAGTTTGGGATTTTTTCCTACAAGATAGTAGTGATGAAATAGTGGCAGTCTGCCAGCTTTGCCAAGTGCATGTGAAGCGTGGTAAACAGGGTAGCCATCTGGGCACTGGGGGCCAGTATACTCATCTCAAGAGCAGGCACATGGCACTGTGGACTCAGCACCAGAGGAGAGCTAATGCCATAGTGGGGAGTTCACCCTCATTCATCTTAGTGAACATGGTATACCCTTCCTTCAGTGTAAGTAGCCATGTCAGTAAAAGTGGTGAAATAACACCGGAGGATTACTACAGGCATGAGGAGGATGATGATTTTGAATGTTCAAGTACTGGTCAGAGTAGCAGTGGTGGGCCATGTAGTAATTCTACTACATCAACCCCTGTGCTGAAATAGGGAAAATAACAGCATTTATTGGCTTGTCACCTGTGCACCCACCATCACACCTCAAAGGTACCCCATCCATGTCAGTTCGCAGAGGAGAGCCATTTGGCATGCCACATAAAAAACACAGAACAATGCAGCCCACGTTGCACATACTTTTTGTGCAGAACAGTAAATACCCACCAAATCATGTGGTTGCATGTGAACGCAATGATGCTATAGCAGAAATGCTGGCAATTGACCTTTTGCCATTCTCCTTCATGGAGAATGCTGGATTCCAGTGCTTTGTGGCATGGTCATGTCCTAAATGGAAGATCCCATCCAGGACATACTTTTCCACCCATGCTGTCCCTGAGTTATACTGAATGGTGACAGAGTTTGTAAGACATGCCCTTTAACATTCCTCATCACCTTACATTCACTTTAGCATGGATATGTGGACAAGTGGCAAAATGGCAGGTAGTTCCTAGCTATGTATTACTGCACATTGGGTACAGATACCTGGGGTTGTCTGTGATGGTGGGATGGGAAAGCAGTGTAATAAGTCATAACTGTGGTGGTAACAACCTTCATAGCATTAGACAGCATGCCACACTTGCAATGCGTAGTGTAGCAGGATCACATACAGGTCAAAACATGCTAGACTTGCTACTGACAGAAACTGATGAGTGGCTGCACCCTCTGCCCTAAAAACTGGCTTCATAGCTAGTGATAATGGATCAAATGTTGTTAAATGTCTTAGCAATGGTGACTTTGTGAGAGTTTCCTATGTGGCCCACTGTTTAAATCTTGTGGTACAGGAGTTTTTGCAGTACCTGAAAATAAAGCAAATGCTGATTGCTGCACGTTGCATCTATGCCCACTTTGCAAGCTCTAGGAAGACCTGTAACCAACTTAGGCAGCTGCAGATTCAAAATAGCCTCCCTCAGCACCACCTCAAGCTTGAAGTTGTCATGAGATGGAACTCAACACTTTACATGGTAGAGCGGTTGTATGAGCAGTGCAAAGCAATCTCTGAGTACCTAGTTATGTACACTAGCCGTGACAGTTCAAGGGCCTCAATGTCTATGACAACTGAACAATGGTAACAGATGGACTCAGTAATAATAATTTTGAGGCCATCTGAACATGCCACACAGGCAGTGACTGGTGACACTGCATCCATTAGTCAAGCCATTCCACTTCAGGTGCTGAGGAAGACTTGTTGAATCTGCAGCCGAGTATTGATGTGGCCGGAGATAGGTCAAGCTGTGCATTACTGAAATACATGATTACAGTAATAGACAGCAACTGACACATCGCCACTATTCAGCAATCTCCAGAATTTGGAATAACCACAGAGCTGGACCCACACTATAAACATGGCATTGCATCCATACTGGAGGGAGGACATGATCAGGTTCAAAATCTGACTGGACAGCTGGTCCGATTGGTTCATGGGACACAGAAGTCATGTGCAAAGCTCTGCAAACCACAGCATAACAAGGCTGAAGATCACTGTGGACAGAGTACATCCAGTAAGGTGGTTGAGGACAAGGGGTGGTGTCAGCTGCACAGTTGGCCATTAATCCACTTAGGAGTGCCTTGTCCCCAGCAAGAATTTGTGACCTAGATGAATCTTGTGAACAGGTGGACAAGTCATCAGGAATGCAAGCATCATAGACCATGTTTGAGGCCTATTTTGCAGAAAACAGGCATCTGACAATATTGGATGATTCTTTGGTGCACTGGAGTGGCAAGGTGAATGAATGGCCAGCACTGACATCAGCAGCACTGAAATACCTGACCTGCCCACCCTCCAGTGTAAGTGTGGAGAAGATATTTATTTCTGTGGGGGGCCATAGTGTGTGACCATCATACTAACCTAGCACCTACAAATGTCAGCATGCTGACATTTATCAAAATGAATGAAGGTCACATACCAAGTAGGACAACCACATCCATGTTTGTACAGAGTCATGATGATGGTTGTGATGATGATGTGGGTGAAGCAGACCATCCAGGTGGCAGTGTCAAACTGTGTACCATTGAAGTTGATGATGCAGTCATGGAAAAAGAATTTCCAAGTGGGTACAACTCCAGCATTGATGATTGCAAGGGCTGCTTCCTCCTTAATGATGATGAGGAGGATGTTGGTGAGAGGGCATAATGACAAAATTTTCATTCATGCACTTCTTCCTGTTACTTAGAACTATCAAGGCCAATGATTTACGATAAATAAAATAATAAAATTCCTTTGTCAAGACTTGACATTCTGGGAATTGTAGCAGTGATTGTGGGTCTAATTTTCTCAATTTCACTGTCATTATACTGTCATTCATCTAATATGTAGATACATAATCAGAATCAACCTCACCCACCTTAGTGAGCATGGTATCCCCTTCCTTGAGTGTAAGTAGCCATGCCAGTAAAAGTTGTGAAATAACACTGGAGGATTACTACAGGCATGAAGAGGAGAAGGAGGAGGAGGATTTTGAATGTTCAAGTAGTGGTCAGAGTAGCAGTGGTGGTCCATGAACTACTACATCAACCCCTGCCTTTGTGTGGGTTCCCTGCATGGCCCACTGTTTAAATCTTGTGGTACAGGAGGTTCTGCAGTACCTGGAAATCCTCCTTGATGGTGATGATGAGGATGTTGGTGGGTGGGCATAATGACAAAATTTGCATTTACGAATCACGTACTTCTTCCTGTTACTTAGAACTATCATCAAGGCCACTGATTTATGGTAAATAAAATAATGAAATTCCTTTGTCAAGACTTGAAATTCTGGAAATTGTAGCGGTGTGATTGTTGAAGTAATTTCTCGATTTTACTGTCATTATACTGTCATTCATTTAATATGTTGATAAATAATCAGAATCAAAGAAGGGTTAATATGTACACTATTAAATGAAGCAAACAGAAAATAGCACTGGAACCAATTATCAGAAACACAGTTTCTGCAAATTAACTGATCTGGTGCCAAGTTATGAATTCCGTGCAATTATTTGTTTTTACCGGGGTGAAGGTTGTCGCAGTTCCATAATGTTACCATTTTTTCAGAGTAAAAAATGACTACCAGTGGCCTTGACTATCATATGACAATTGACAATTAATGACATATCAATATATTTCAACTTCCCCTTTCTTGATTTTGCGAGTACAGTTCACAGAATGTGTGCAGTCATTATCACCCACAGTCCTCTAAACTTAAATGTCAGCTTGTAGCCACTTAAATCTTGCTGCTTGAATGACAGATATCCTCCTGACACTGAAAAACAGTAATGCACCCCAGCCAGCCACCCTGTTTCTTGCGAGAGACAGAGAGACATTGTACCTGTGCAAAATCTATGAACTCTCAGCCAACCACAGCCACCCTGCTTCTTGAGAGAGAGAGATCGAGAGAGACAGAGAGAGACAGAGAGAGAGAGAGAGAGAGAGACATTGTACCTGTACCCAATCTATGAACCCTCAGCCAGCGACAGCCACCATTTCTTGACCGTGAGGGAGCGACATTGTACCTGTGCCCAGTCTATGAACCCTCAGCCAGCCACAGCCACCCTGCTTCTTGAGATTGAGAGACATTGTACCTGTGCCCAATCTATGAACCCTCAGCCAGCCACAGCCACCCTTCTTCTTATCATTAATCTACAGTAAGTATGTACTAATGTCATGTACTATGGTTTTCACTTGAATTGTGATGTGAATCCTTCCTTTACCTTTTTATAGATGCCACTATCACCAAATTCAGGCAACTGATTTTCATTTTGGTTTTCATAGGTTACAGACAGTGTAAACGTGCAGGACTACAGTACTCACACCACCTAAAGGATAACATCTACAGGTAAGTATCACTCTTATTTCCTCTCCTTTTTGTTTTTAATTTTTTTCCACTGGTGTAAAGCATTCAACAGTGGTGACGTACAGGCCATATAATATATTTTTTCATCACAGATGGGACAGGCGTACTTCAGTACGTGAGGTTTGTACAACATATTTATTTATTTATTTATTGGAAACAATCGGAATTACAAACCTTTGAGTCACAGACTCTTTTGCAAAGGCTCCACGTCGGTTACAAAGGGTGGAGGGAAGACAGATACAGTAGAGAACATACTTGAAACAGATAGAATATACATAACAAAATCACAGGAGTATTCCAGGCAAAACTTAATGACTGATAAGGAAGTTAGGCTGCAATCTTGGGTTACCCAGGCAGGGAACTGGTGAGTTACGTGGGGCCTTGTGAGACCCTGAGTCAAGAGTAGGGGAGGAAGGCGTTCATCTGGGTGAGCAGAGTTAGCCTGAGTCACATATGGCTCTTTCAAGGAGGTGAGCTTTGAGGTCTGTTTTAAATTGAGAGATGCTGTGGGTCTGTGCAAGTGAGTGAGGTAACGCATTGAGCCAGAGAGGCGCTCGGTATCGGAAGGATCTTTGCCCTAGAGAGGTTCTACATTGAGGTACAAGGAAAGGGGAGCTTGCGGAGAGTCTCGTATTGCATCCGTGAGGTGCAGAACTGATTAAGGGGAAAAGTCCGACGGGGGCTAGGTGAAGGTGTATTTTTTTTGCGAGGATGCAGGTGTGGAACTGTAATCGATGTTGGAAGTTTAGCCAGCCAGATAAAGCATAAAGATCACAGGTGTGGGTTAGCCTCTCACAACCAGTGACTAGGCGGCAGGCTTTGTTCAGGACAATGTTTATCCTATTCAGGGAGGTGGGTTCAGCTGAGCCGTATATAGTGATCCCATAGTCCACCAGGGAGAGGATGGAGGAGGTGATCATGCGAGCTGCATAGCCTTGGGGGTAAGCAGTGCTTGAGCGGTGCACAGGAGGCCTACCCTAGAGCTGATAGAGGAGGAGAATTTGGGTATGCCTCTGGTAAGAGGAGGTGTCTAAAGTGACACCTAGATATTTGAAATCGGAAACTTGTTCCAGAGGGCACCTATTCGTTGTTGATGAGGAGAGCAGACTGACTATAAGGACTTTGCGGTGGGCAAAAATCATGGACTTAGTTTTTTTATAGTTGATAATTAGGCGGTGTTCAGAGAACCAGGTCTCTAGTTCCTGGAATTGCCTTTGAAGGGTCTGCTGGAGGCCGGTAGGGTGGGCGTGTTTCCCGAACAGAACCGCATCATCGGCATAGAGGAGCAACTGACCGCTGCAAGCCTTAGGGAGGGAGTTTAGGAAGAGGGTGAACAGCAGTGGGCCTAGGATAGACCCCTGAGGGACCCCAGAGGAAACTGTTTTAGGGGTGGAGAGGGTAGAGCATATCCTGACTTGTTGCGTCTGAGGCCTGCGAGGTAATCCTTGAACCAGGTCAATGTCTCGGGGACCACATTTAGTGTAGGGAGGACCTGAAGCAGAAGCTCGTGATTGACCGTGTCGAAGGCCTTGGGGTCACGTATATGGCCCGGCAATTGAGCCATGGTCGAGGGCTTCATGTAGGAACGAGGTGAGCTCTGTGAGAGCGGTGATGGTACTATGACCTGAGCGAAGCCATGCTGCCCTGGCTGAGGAGCATATGCTTAGTTAGGTGTTCGTTAGCTGGTCAGAGACTATTCTTTCTAGGGCTTTGGAGAGGTGGCAGTATAGAGATGGGTCTGTAGTTACTGGTGTCAGTGGGGTCCCGCCCTTCAGGATGGGAGTGATTATGGCTCTCTTCCAGGTAGAGGGAACTGGCCTAGGCAGAGTGAGAGGTTAAGAATTTTAGTGAGGTGGGGTAGCGTGGCATCAAGGGAGAGCCTCAGGAGTTTAAGATCAAGGGTGTCATTGCTATAGCGGGTATTAGAGATAGCCCTGGTAATATAGCATTTTGCCTCGTGGTAGGTGATGATTCGAAGCGGAAGGGGTGTTGGAAGAACTCGAGTTGGGGGGAGTGAGGAGGGAGGTGTGGGAGAGATCAGAAGGCCGAGCTAAGGGCTTCAGCGATAGTGGGATGATCCTGAGTGACCTCACCATTAATAGTGAGTTGCGTGGGGTGGGGGCGAGATTTGCCACTGAGCTCCTTTTATGTTGTCCCAGAATTTTTCCCAGCACCCCAGGTAGAGGTTAGGTGTGTTGGTAGTAGAGGGCTTTGCCTGCCGCAAGCCCAAGTACATTTATTACGAGCCTCCTGTAAAGTTGTCTATCCAGGGTGCTTTGGGAGTCTAAGGCTTTGTGCCAGAGGTTATCTCTTTGCTGAAGCAGGCTAAGTAGTGGGGTGTGATCCAAGGGTGGATCTGGATTTCGAACTTGCTTAGAAAAGGCGTATAAGTCACAGGCTTTGTTGAAGGTGGTTATGAAGTAAGCCAGAGCGAAGTCAACTGACTGGGCAGTGTAAATGGGTAGCCAGTTGCTGTTGGTTAGGTGGGCTTTAAGGTTCTTTAGACCGCCCTTTTTAAGTCTACGTTGCCAGGAGATTTTAGGGAGTGTAGGGGGCAACTTGCACGACCACCAGCAAGTTACTGGGGAGTGGTCGCTGATAGCATCGGGGAGTACTGTAGCCGCGGAGAGGTTACCTGGCCGGTTGGTGAAGATGAGGTCCAGGAGGGTGGAGGTCCCGGATCTGGGGTCCCTTCTGGTGGGGGAGGTGACTAGTTGGGTGAGATCAAAGGCCCGGGCGGCATCTTTGTAGCTGGAAGAGGCCAGGGATAACCAGTTTACATTGAAATCCCCCATAACGATGACTTCGCTAGTGTTGGGTAGATGGGAGATGACTTGAAGAATAGAGTCGAATGCGAGTTTTTGATTTCTCGGGGGGATGTAGGCCGAGATGATGTGGAGTGTTTTGTTACCCAGGCTGAGCTTTATTGTGAGAACCTGGGCACCTGATGACGCTGGTGTATGGACTTCAGTGGCATTGAGAGGATTTGACATACATTGCACAGCCCACCTCTCTTGCTGTGCCTATCTGCCCGGAAGAGGCATAATTAGGGAGGAGACGCTTCACTGGAATCTTGTCAGTGAGCCAGGTCTCAGAGAGTGTGATATGTCAGGAGCATGCTGAGCGATCCAGCCTTGGAGTGGTGTGTGTTTTGGGTAGGCTGCATATATTTAGGTAGCAGAGCGCAGCCGCCTCAGGTTTTAGGAGGGCAAACTTGCAGGTGGACCTGGGTTGGGGTGGATGTTACCAGATACAAGGAGGAGTAAGAAGGTGTGCCGTGGGAGGGCCAGCATGCTGAGTTTTGGTGAGAGACACTGTAACTGGTAGGGTGTGAGGCGCTTTGCGTTGGTGGTGGGGATGGGGAGGCTGGGAGTAATACAGGAAAGTAGCTTAGGGGAGAGGGGGCAGTAGAGAGGAAAGGGAGGGTGGTGGGGGCCGGGGGTCTGGGGGGGACACTAGAGGTGCAGCGTATGCCTGGTGTGTGAGTGAATGTTAAGTTGAGCAAGTGAAAAGTAATGGCCACAGGTTCAGTGTGTTTGGTATAGAGGCTGGTGGTGGCACAGAATCTGTGTGTACCTTTGAATGCAGAAGGGATGGAGCAAATCCTGGTCATGAACACACGTGATGTAAAAAAGTGGTCCAGTGCGTGTCACTCACTAAATGTGTTAATTTTTTTTAAAGGGGCTTACTAATAACTTGGTATTTAAAGCTGGATGTAACAGAAAACAGGAACAGCCATGCTGGAAACTGAATATGGTAGTGCAAGGAATTCCCAATAAATTTCTTCTTCATCTGTTTATAGGTAACATCTAGGTGCTGTGGACTGCCGTCGGTGGTATCTTTCAGTTGGAAGGCAGACAACAGTTAGGATACGCTGAAGACCTGGAAAGAAGACAAAAACATTAATGAAACTTATTTTCAAATGATGCCCCCTACCACTCACAAAAAAAAATACTTACCTTTCATGGTTTGACAGTTTCCATACAACCAAAGTCATCAACAATCCAAAACATGTGGAAAACAAGTGTGCCTACAACCTGAGAATAAGAAAAATAAATAATCAGAAATTATTATAATTCAGTCAACCACAGCAGTACCCCCCCCCCCCGAATATAAATTAAATGTTACAGTACCACATTAGGTGTTGGACTGGTAACATATGTCTGGCATGTGGATGTGATCATCATACCCACCACAGTGAAGTGGAAACATTCCATATCTATTTATGATGATTCCCTAAAAAGGAATAACATGATAGACTGCTTACAACACACAACAAGAGTCAATACAAATTAAATGGCTGCGTCTATGAAAAAACATGCCAGTGGGACAAACAATAACTCACCATTGTGGTATGAAGCAACACACAAAGGACAACATGTAGCAGTGATGCAGCAAGCATCAATGCAGTAATGCTCTCACTTAGGACCGAGTAGCACATTTCTGGCCTTAGTCTCTTCATCGGGACTTTTCATGCAATTAAAACAGTGGGACAACAGCAGCAGCATCAGGTGTCATCAGGCAATGCTCTCACTTGGGACACTGTGACACAGTTCTGGCCTTATTTTTCATCAGGACTTTTCATGAAATTAAAACAGTGGGACATTCACAATATAGGACATTTGGGGGGTCATGGTAGGTGATTTAATGGTATTGTGACTGGGTTTACACCTCTGATCTCCACACTGCTCCACACTATAGGGAGAACTCCTGGAACCCATGGACAGGTTCAAGTACTTGGGTGTATGGATCGACAGCAAACTTTCATTTATGGTCCATATAGAGGAACTATGTAAAAAACTTAAGCAGAGACTGGGTCTGTTATTTCGCATTCAACATCTCACTTACGAGGCCAAAAGAAAGTTAGTACAATCTACCTTTCTCCCACTTATTGACTACGCTGACATCATCTATAGCCATGGTCCATGCACCACCCTAACTAAGCTGGACACCCTATATCACAGGGCCATAAGATTTATAACTGGTGCCCCCTACAACACTCATCACTGTTCCCTTTACTCTTCGCTGGGCTGGCACTCACTTAAAACTAGAAGATTAAAAAATACAGCCATCTAAACTTATAGAGTTCTATCCAGCAAACTCCCAGAGTATATCTGTAACCTCCTGACTATCTCTCATGGGTCTTACTCGATCAGGATGTATTCACATATCACACTAGAAATCCCCAGAATCAGAACTCGCCATAGCTCCCATTCATTAAGCCATGTGCTTCCCACAATATGGAATGCTCTACAAAAGTCACTAAAACTCTCCAACTTTGTCAGCCTTGCAAAATTCAAGATCATCTCAACTCATTCAGGCCTAGAGATGTCTGTAGGCGGTGTCTAAAGCATAGCCACTCAGGACAATAACGCCTGTAGATGTACTCAACTGACTTTCACTCAGGCCTAGAAACGACTGAGAAAGTCAGCCATTTTTACCTAACTATTAAACAAACCGAATTGCTTAGAATTGAATGCATAGCATCGTTAGAAAGGTAATTTTGCTCTGAACAATTTTGCTGCAGATACTTTGTGTCTATCATGTATACTTTAGGAGTTACTTATATTTGTTTAAGGTATGGTGTGCATGGCTAACATTTGTCTCTCAAGCCTCACCTAAGCACCTTGAATAAATCTGAAAAAAAAAACAGTTTGGTATTTCAGCTACTATAAAATAAAAACTAAATGGATTACAATTGATTGCATAGCACCATTAGAAAGGCTATTTTGTGCTGAACAATTTTGTCACTGATACTTTGTGTCTACCACATATACTTTAGGAGTTATTTGCATTTGTTTAAGGTATGGTGTGCATGGCTGACATTTGTATCTCATGCATCACCTAAGCACCTTGAAAAAAATCAGAAAAAAATCAGTTTGGTATTTCAGCTAGTATAAAATAAAAACTAAATTGATTACAACTGATTGCATAGCACCATTGGAAAGGTAATGTGCAGTACAACTTTGCCACTCATACCTCATGTGTAGCACTTACGGTTCAAGAGGTAGTAGTCACATTTGTTTGTGGCATGCTGATTATGGCTTGATTTTGCTTAGAAAGGCCCAGGATGCAGTGCTAAGAGTATACAGGGCACAAGTGGTGGAAGTCTCAAAGAGCTGTTGTGGTGTGAATGAGTTAAAGCAGACCCTGCAGAACAGCTGTACCAGCTACACCTAAGATCTTCATACTCTTCCTCGTAGATGCTACCCTTCTGTCAGTACTCATTGAATGGTTGCCTCTCACTCATCCTGTCATCCTAGCCTGCTGGCTCAGCTTCCTCATAGATGCTACCGTTCCTTCAGTTGGCTGCTTCTCCCTCATCTTGCCATCCCAGTCTGCTGGCACAACTCTCTTCCCTCTGTCCATGCTGACACATACCACCCTTCTTTTTCCCTTGATAAGCTCCCTTATAACTACCCCATCCTCCCCCTCCTAGATGTCTCCCTTTTCCTTCCATCCCAGCCTACTGGCACAGCTCTCTTCCCTCTGTCCATGCTGATGCACGCCACCCTTCTTTTTCCCCGAAAGGCTCCCTTATACCTACTGAACCCCATCCTCCCCCTCCTAGATGCTACCTCCCTGCCAGAACTAATTGAATGCTGCCTCTTCCACATCCTGACATCCTAACCTCGTTGCACAGCTTTATCCCCCTGCACATGCTAACACATGATACCCTTCTATTCCCCCAGTAATCACCCATATACTGTACATATATCTATTACCTATACCCATTCAACCACCTATATATCTACATCTTTTGCCAATGTGTCTTGATCTAAGCATACATTTTTCCCTCCCTGTCTGCATGCCTCTCTGCTTCTCTACCTCCTCCCCCCATCATGACTTTATGCCTTGGGCACACCCACCTCATTGTGGTGAGGGCACCAGTGCCTATCTATCATTATCCCTGTTCATATAGGCATCAGCACTTATTAGCTATTCGTTGCCACATTTATTGCCTTACCCATTCGTCATTATGTAGTTGCTTGTGTTTACTCACCCAAATGTAATTTTTGTTGTATGTATCTGCATACACTACTCTGGTATGTACTTGTGGTTTGTCCCAATGTACTTTTTGCATTATTTTAAGTCCCTACAACTATTTTGCATTATTGTATGTCTCCTGCATTTATTTTGTATGATCCTACTTTATTGTATGTTTTTGTATTATATGTGTATCAGCCCAGGTTCACCTTGCAAATTAGTATATTCCTCAGGGGTGTTCCACCTCGATAAATAAAGATTGATTGATTGATTGTTTCTGTGTGTATGTATACTGCAAAAATATAATACACTAAACAGTAACCAAAAAGTAATACAGCAGGAAAATATACCAGCAGTGCGAGAAAACGGTTACCATTTTGACTTGTACTTTTTATTTTATGTTACATTG
Organism: Neoceratodus forsteri; assembly: GCA_016271365.2. Taxonomy (NCBI): domain Eukaryota; kingdom Metazoa; phylum Chordata; order Ceratodontiformes; family Ceratodontidae; genus Neoceratodus; species Neoceratodus forsteri. Next base: position 289,188,254 of record CM028130.1, read on the forward strand.
GCTTTTATACAATAAATTGTGTATACGAAGGAACAATACCCTTATTTCTACTATTGAAGTATGCTGTGTAATGGGAATAGCCATCTGCAAGTTATGTGAATATAATTTGCTGTAAATCTATGTTTTGTATGGCAGTCCTGCTTAGGAAACAGGCCAAGCAGCAGAGCCTCATGGGACATTGGGTTTTAAAAGAGAAGAAAAAAAATGATCTGTCCTCTCACTGACATAGAGGATAAGTTGGCTAGAGCTTCCCTTCCTGTTTTAACACCTACCTGCCAGAACCTGTGTAGCTGTTACAGTACATAACAAGGTTGTAAAAAAAAAACTGCTTTGAACTTAGGAAGACTGCCATGAAAGGTTTCATAGGTTTCATAGGATAACAGGAAGAAGATTATTTTTGGAAAGCATATGTGAATTAACCTTACAGGATATTTCTGCAACATTAAAGGGTGTTGTAAACCATACTCTGAGGAAGACAGACTGCCTTGTTTTAATTAACAATATTGCTGTATTTGCAGATTCCAATCAAGTAGTAATCTGATCTGTTTGCCTATGCAGCTGTATGTTACAAATTAGGGGCTGGATTCACAAAGATAGCCAAAAATCCTGCAGCTGTGGGAAAAAGGCCTGCAGCACTGTGGAAATGCTGGTGTGGGATATTCTGAAAGACAAATTATGCACGTGTGGAAATCCATAAAAAAAACAGCAGCTATGGAAATTTAGCAGCTGCGTAAATTTCACAAGTGCTGAAAATCTGCAACTGTGGAACTGCAGCTGTGGAAAATGCTTAGGAGGCACAACAACAGGTGATCCATATTAGCAGGAGCAGCAGACTTAGACAGTCTTGCCATAGTTGTAGGTGAAAGTACACACAGAGAGAACAGCAAATATTCCCTCATCTGGGACCACTGCAGCACCTCTGGTACCAGCAAAACCATGCACCACAGTGACTGTCTGACTGATGGTCGTGTCTCTCCCTGGAGTGTTTCTGTTGCCTGCTGTCACCACTGTCACTTCAGGCTGTTCAGCCTCCACTGCCTGTGGGGCTCCTTCATGGGCTGCACTGGGTCTGATTGTTGTTTGTTGTCTTTGAATGACAATGTGCAGGATTCATAAAACACTTTCAAGGGGAAAATAATGTGCAAGTCCCCAAAATTTGTGCAGTTGCAGAACAAAGGGGGTAATTGCACTGCCTCATATGCACAAAAAGCCCACAGCTGTGGAAAAAATACACTGCGGACTGTGGAAAATACGCAGCTGTGGAATATTCCTGTGTAAAAAAAAAATTGAAAAGTATGGCATATCCCCTTAAAGGCTATTCTCAGCCACTGTTTTTCCACAGTTGTGGAAAAAATGTTGTGCACATGCTGCACCAAGGCGAGTGAGGTGTAACTCACCCTGAGCAAAAGGCAGTGTACTAACAATTGGGAAACAATCATAATGGGCGTTCAGGCACCAAACAGCAGCAAACCTATGGGCTGTATAATAGTGCCAGTTGCTACACCGAAAACATCACACATTTCCATTGAAAGGCAACAAAGCACAACCACATGACACTGTGCAGCCTATAAAGGAGCCCCACAGGCAGTAGAGGCAGAGGTGGTAACGGCCAGAAGTGTGTGCTACAGACACAGGAGAAAGAAAAACCCCAGAGGGAGACACAACCAACAGATACGTATTGCCACTGGGTGCAAGGTCCTGCTGGTACAGCTGGTGCTACTGCGGTCCCAGTTATAGGAATGACTGATGGCCTTGATGGGAGTGCTAGTTCTGCTGCAACTTTTGCAAGATTGTTAAAGTCTTCTGGTCCACTTAATATGGATCACTTGCTGTTGTTTTGTCTGCTGGGCCTTTTATATTATTTCCACAGCTGCAGAAAAAATGTTACAGATTTTCAGCACTTGCGGAATTTCACAACTCACCTGTTTTGTGATTTTCCGCACCTGGAGAAATTTTGACTGTGAATATGCCACACTTGCATTTCTGCAGTTTTGCAAGTCTTTTTTCTGCATGTGTAGATTTTGTTGGTCTCTTTGTGAATCTAGTCCAAAGTGTGCTAGTGTTGCCGTAACAACCGCCACTGATATACACCCACTGGTTTGTTATTACTTGTGCATGGCCTCCACTATAATTGTGCTTCAATTGTTGGGGCACTGCACTTTGCTCAGGGACTGTTACACCTCACTCTCATGTGTGCAACATTTTTTCCACAACTGCGGAAAAACACTGGCCAAGAATAGCCTTTAAAAGGATGTACCCTACTTATCAATGACTTTTTTCCTCAGGAACTTCCACAACTGCACTTTGTTCCGCAGTCCATAGTGTCTTTTTTTCACAGCTGCGGAAGTTTTGTGTATAGCACTTCAAGCAATTCCCCCTTTTTTCTGCAGCTATGGCATTTTTGGGGACTTGGGGAAGTTTTGCACCTTCAGATTGTTTTGTGAATCCCCCCTGTAAGTATGCAGGAGGCAGTGTGACCTCTCACTAGCAGCTCAGAGCTGTGCCATCACAAGGAGGGAGGGACATTTTGGCATCTCTGATATTGGTGAGGCTTGGCTGAAAGGATTGACACTGTTTTCTGGACTTTTAAGAATCATCTTTGTTTCTGGACTTCTGAAGGACACTTCTGCCAAGATAGAAAACAGCCCAAATCATTTGCCAACTGAAAACCTGAGGTAGAATTTGTTAAATCAGTTACCAGGCTCTTTGTTTTGCATTTGTCCATTTCTTTTCTGACTGTTACTTTAATGTGTATTTCTGTTCTGTATTTATTTACTATTTTTAATTTTAGTAAACCTTGTTTTTCCTTAAACCTGCCTGGTAACTGGTTCATTCTGAGTGTGAATGGTAGGACAGTGTTCATAATTCTGACATAGTTGTTAAATTGCTTTGAGTGTCACTATATGCAGCCATGCTAACAAGGATCTGTGTAAAGATCCAACAAGGTAAGAAAATACCAGCACCTCAATTGAGTCGGCAGGGGGTTGTAAACCAGGTTAGTTATATGCCTGCTGGGTCAAGTATTGCGCTGCTTTCCCCAAGAGAGTGTGATATTTTTTTTTTCCCAATTGTTTAACCAGGTGAGATACACTAAGCTGAAAGCTTTTTTACAGGTGCAACCTGGGAGCACAGGGAAGTTAAGTGACTTGCTCAGGGTCACACAGTATATGCAAGTGGGGGCTGTGGGATTCAAACCCAGGTCTCCAGATTTGCAGCTCAGAGCCTTAAACCACTGTGCTATTCTGCCTTCCTTTTGGACCTGTTACCGGGGTGCGATAGTTAAAAAGAGTTCATAATTGACCCCAAGACTCGAGACTGGTAATTTGCTCATACCTAAAACAAACAGGAGGGTGTCCCTGTTTGTCCCCTGTTCACAAATCGCACTTCAAGGTTGGGCATTGTGGGAGCAGAGGGCCTCACCCCTGGAGTGGATTTGTGACATGCTGTACTCCTTGTTTTCAGATCTTGAAGTAATAATTGCAGCACTCATTTTACTCTGCCACTGTGCACATGAACCATGTTTTCATCAGTCTTCTCACATGCTTTTGGACATCAACTACTTAAAATAATTTGTGTTGTGTCTAAAATGAAGTCATATCCAGCAGACAGTGCTCCATGACCTTATGGAACGGTAGCTTTAAAAAACAACTGGAAATACTGTTGAAAACAAGATCACACTAACATTAAAATGAGCTCTACTTTTATTATTTCAGATGTAAAAAGCAATTGAGAAATGCAGAATAAAATAAATGGTGTAAAGAATGGTATCATACAATAAGCTGATAAGGGCAAATTGAAACTATAATACAAAAATATAGGTCTAAATTGTCAGTGGATTATTGCACTGCTGCTTTAACCAAATGTAAGAAAACAAGCATTTGTCAATGCTGAACGTTCGCTTGCAGGTATCTGCAATGGTGTTTGGCACGTATGGTGCTTTACCCTAATGCCCTGTGCGATTGCTGGTATTTGCACAATAAATTTTCAGCATGACCTTTTTGTTACCCCCATTGTGCGCTACATAGGCGGAAACACGTTTTGGGCAGGATGTGAAAAATGACAGCTGTACTGCTCATAAGGAAGTGTGGTAAAATGGCAATGTTGAAAATCTGGAGTGGAAATACTGAAAATTCGCAAACCTAAGAGAGTGCGTGGGAACTGTGCAATGCATGCTCATAAAACAGTCATTGTTAGGAATTTTTTCACCAAATTGTCAACATTGGCATTTTAAAACCTCTGCTAATGAACAGTGTCACTGTGATTGTCTTACTGTGTGCCATACATTGATTTTGCACACCAACTGCGCCACTGTGCACTACATGGGTGGAAACACGTTTTGGGCAGGATGTGAAAAATGACAGCTGTACTGCTCATAAGGAGGTGTGGTAAAATGGCAATGTTGAAAATCTGGAGTGAAATTATTGGAAATTCACAAACTTATGAGCATGCGTAGGAACTGCACAACGCATGCTCGTAAAACAGTTATTTGTAGGAATTTTTTCACCACATTTTCAACATAGCCATTTTAAGATGTCTGCTCATGAACAGTGACACTGTGATTTTCTTAATGTGTCCCATACACTGAGTTCACACACCGACTGTGCCATTGTGCGCTACATGGGCGGAAACACGTTTTGGGCAAGATGTGAAAAATGACAGCTGTACTGCTCATAAGGAGGTGTGGTAAAATGGCAATGTTGAAAATCTGGAGTGAAAATATTGAAAATTATAAACGCACGAGCGCAAGGTGTGTGAGAACCGCGCAATGCACGCCTAAAACAATCATTTTAGGAATTTTTTCACCAAATTTTCAACATAGCCATTTTAAGACCTCTGCTCATGAACAGTGTCACTGTGATTTTCTTAATGTGTCCCATACATTGAGTTCGCACACCGACTGCGCCATTGTGCGCTACATGGGTGGAAACATGTTTTGGGCAGGATGAGAAAAATGACAGCTGTACTGCTCATGAGGAGGTGTGGTAAAATGGCAATGTTGAAAATCTGGAGTGAAAATATTGAAAATCATAAACTTATGAAGCGCATGTGAGGGAACTGCACAACGACCAGAAACAGTCATTTCTAGGAATTTTTCACCAAATTTTCAACATAGCCATTTTAAGACCTCTGCTCATGAACAGTGTCACTGTGATTTTCTTAATGTCCCATACATTGAGTTCAAGACACCGACTGCACCATTGTGCACCATATGGGCGGAAACACGCTTTGGGCAGGATGGAAAATGACAGCTGTACTGCTCATAAGGAGGTGTGGTAAAATGGCAATGTTGAAAATCTGGAGTGCAAATATTGAAAATTGAAACGTGCACGAGCGCGTGGAACTGCGCAATGCACGCTCTTAAAACAATCATTTTTAGGAATTTTTTCACCAAATTTTCAACATAGCCATTTTAAGACCTCTGCTCATGAACAGTGTCACTGTGATTTTCTTAATGTGTCCCATACATTGATTTCACACACCGACTGTGCCATTGTGCACTACATGGGCGGAAACACGCTTTGGGTGAGATGTGAAAATGACAGCTGTACTACTCATAAGAAGGTGTGGTAAAATGGCAATGTTGAAAATCTGGAGAGAAATATTGAAAATCAAGAAACCCACGAGGCATGAGGAACTGCACAACGACAGAAACAGTCATTTCTAGGAATTTTTCACCAAATTTTCAACATAGCCATTTTAAGACCTCTGTTAATGAACAGTGTCACCATGATTTTCTTAATGCATCCCATACATTGATTTTGCTGACTGCTCGTTAATGCGCTACATGGCGGAAACGCTTTGGGCAGGATGTGAAAATGACAGCTATACTGCTCATAAGGAGGTGTGGTAAAATGGCAATGTTGAAAATCTGGAGTGAAAATATTGAAATTTGTGAACTAACGAGCCTGTGTAGGAACTGCACAAGCATACGCTCGTAAAACAGTCGCTTGGCAGACCACATAAGTTTAGACCCTTCGACGATGTCATCGTCATGGTGCTATTCAGGCCTGAAGGGTGATTTCGCACAGTGATTGCGCAGTGACTGTGAAATCACCCTTCAGGCCTGAATAACGCCATGACAGTGACATCTTTCATGAGAAGGGGTCCCAAAAACCCCATGTTGAAAATTTGGCGCAAAAATTCCAAAAATGCCTGAGATATGCAATAAAGTTGAAAACCCCCTATCTAGCCCATTATACAGCTTACCGGCATTTCCTCAGTTCACGGTCGGCTTTGAAGAGTGCAGACGTGTTCCCAGTCCACCGAAGATCATTGTGCCGAGCTCCAGAGGTAAGTATGGGGTGAGGGGTGTGGGAGGCTGGGTGTGCAGTGGGTGGGTGCAGGTTGTGGGAGGGGACTGAGATGCACCGTGGGACCGTTTCAATTTACAGGTACAAAAAAAAAAAAACAGATGACATGGGATGTTTGCCACACTGGGGTATGCTCCCAGCGTGGCAGAAGATGACTGGGGGGGCCGAGGAGCCAACGGGGGATTGGGCACCACTGTCGGCAAACTACGCTTACGTTTGCCATGCTGGGGTGGGCTCCCAGCATGGCAGAAGGATGGTTTGGGGCCGGGAGCCAACAGGGATTGGGCACCCCATCGGCAAACAACATTTGCCACGATGGGGTGGGCTCCCAGCGTAGCACCAAAGCTTTGGGGGCGGCGTGGCGGGGGAGATGGTGATGCGAGGGGGGCGGCGTGACGGGTAAGCTCAGTATGACAGCGGTGGTTTTCTTTGAAGAGAAGACCACTGCTGTCATACACAGCTCCCGCACCCATTGGTGCAGGACCACCATGCCTGCTCAGCGGAGCACTGGATTGCAAGGGAGAGGCACACCTCCAAAGTGTGCTACTCTCCCAAAATGTTCCTTGCACATGCGCGCATGCGAACATAAAAAGTAATAATTCTAATCTAAATCACACCTCTCATAAATCTATCACACCACCATTATGCTTTCCACAATAGAAAGGCACTTTCTCAGAGTTCTTACTTACTTTCTTTTATTTTTTAAATGTTATAGAGTCTGCACAATGGTGGATGCTGTGCACTTTCATAACAGGTGATTCTGTGGCGATGAACTACCTACTTCAATAAAAGTGAATTGCAGTGTGCGTTTCGGAACTGTGGATTCAAAGGAAATGAAAGCACACAGCTTTCACAAAGTTGGTGACCATGGGAATTTAAAAAAATAAAATTAAGTAAAAAAAATTGTTTCTATTGAGGAAACCATAATGGAGGGGGGGATTTGAGGGAGCAGGGGATTTAGAATTATGAGCATCAAGAAATCCTTGTTAATTTTCAGAAAATTTTTTCAGGGGATTATTATTCACATCAGGACACTAATACCACATGCTGAATGATGTATACTAACAAGAGAGCAGTATAAGCCCACAACATTCAGAAGATAGGAAATTATAGAGGGGAGGATTGCCATGATAGGTGACTTTAGGGTATTTTGATTGTAGTTGTTGTGGGTATGTATGAAAACTTAACACAATAAACAGTAACCAAAAAGTAACACAGCCTGACAATGAAAGCATCAGTGCAAGAATGCGGTTACAATTTTGACTAATACTTTTTTATTCTATTTTGCATTGCCACCTAATCTAATAACTTGTGTATACAAACGATACCCTTATTTCAACAATTTAAGTATGCAGCACTACATTTTTTTTACAATTGGAAGTAATAAACAGAGCACTCATTTTAATCGGGTTTACACCAGGTTTGCATCAGCCTTCTCACATGCTTTTGGACAGCAACTATTTAAATTCAGTTCTGTTGTGACTAAAATGAAGTCACATGTAGCAGACAGTGCTACATGACATAATGGAACAGTATCTGTCCACAAATAGCTGGGAACACTGATGAAAACCAGGTCACAATAACATTACAATGAGCAGAACTTTTATTATTTCTCAATTAAAAAAATGGAGTAATGCAGCAAAAAATAAATTGTGGAAAGAAAGGTAGCGTACGTATACTCATGTTATTAGATAAGGAGCAATGTAAAATAGAATAAAAAAGTATCGGTCAAAACTATAACTGCATTCTTTGCCGATTCATCTCCAGACAAAACATTGCAGTCAATTTGATGCAGACATATCATTGCAGGGACAAAATCGGGCAAACATTTTGCCGATAACTGCAGTGGCTGACATTTTATCACATCGCAGGTGAACAATGTTGCCAGACAAATTGCCAACCACACCTGATTCAGTGTACTGTATGGCAGCGTTTCGACACAGCACCTCTTGTTACACTACACCACCTTGTTCCTGCACTTCCTTCTAGTGGTGTATCACACTTTTGTGTATTGGAACCAGAAAAGGGAAATCCATATTCCAGCTCCATTTCCCCATAGGGCATCTCCTAGGCCTAACCTGTCTGGTTGTACACTCTCCCATCTCTCCTGGCCCCCATTCTGTGACTCTTGTTCCACCTGTAAAAGATCCCAAGCCCCACACAGTGACTGATTACCAGTGCAGCACGGCACACCAAGATCCCTCATATGGATGAAGCTGTCACAGCTGTTTTGGGGAGTAGATGTACCTAAAAGTGACAGAAAAAAATGCAGAGTGCCAAAGGCACATTCTGTTGATTACCTTTTACAGTAACACCTTTGCAAACTAACTTATAAACAAATCACCCACAAGACTTACCCTATCCCATTATTTACTCCACCTCCACTCAGTAATTCAAATGATAACTATACAAACACACTCCCCATATAACCAGAACAAATGTACAATTTACACAGTTTATATAATTGTTTGTTGAGTTCAGAAAGAGAGTCTGTGGTGCCAAAGTCTGATAAAACAGTATACAGCAAACAGAGAACAACAAAACGACTGAGAATGTAATCAAAGTGCAGAGACATTGGAATTCCTCACCTGCTGCTACCAGGTAAGGAAACATCATCTAAGTGGTGCACATAAGTAAGTAAATTTTAATTTTTATTGGATGCCTGGGGCAAAAATTCAGCTTCCGCAAGTTGTACAAAACGTTGCACTGGCCGTCAGTTTTGTTGTCTATTCTCCAATTTGGCTGCAACATAATGACCGCGACCAGTAAAAGTGCAATGTTATGTCCGTATGCCACCCACAACAACTACAATCAAAATACCCTAAAGTCACCTACCATGACAATCAACCACCCCCCATAATTTCTTATCTTATGAATATGGCTGGATTATACTGATATCTTGCTACATCATTCAGCATGCGGTATTAATGTCCACATATGAAGAATAATCCCCTGAAAAAAATTTCAGAAAAGTAACAAGCATTTTCAGAGTTGTTACTTAATTAACTACCTCTTGTTCTGCTATTTTTCTTATATTGAAACATGTTATACTCTTTCACCTTGTTGTTGCCGTTAAGATATTTGAATGTTTCAATCATACCAACTTTGTCTCTCCTTTGCTCTAGGGTATACATATTGAGTCCTGTTAATCTGTCCTCACATGTTTTCTGATGCAGTCCCTGCATCATTTTGGTTGCCCTTCTCTGGACTGCCTCCATTTTGTTAATGTTCTTGTGCAGGTGCGGCCTCCAGTACTGCACGCAGTACTCCAGATGGGGTCTTACCAGTGTCTTGTAAAGAGGGATTATGACCTCCCTCTTACAACTTGCAATACCCCTACTAATACACCCCAACATCTCTCTAGCCTTACCTACTGCTTTAGTGGTCTGCTTGGATGATTTTAGGTCATCTGTGATGATGATGTCCAAGTCTCTTTCTTCCCTTGTGATTGCCAGCAACTCCCCTCCCAACCTATAGGTGGCTTCAGTGTTTCTCTTCCCTATGTGCATGATCTTGCACTTTTTTGCATTAAACCCCAGTTGCCACTCTTCTGACCATTTTGCCAGTTTATCCAGATCTCTTCTTATTCTGCCCACCCCATCTGGATCATCTACTCTGTTGCAGATCTTGGTGTCATCTGCAAGCAGACAAACCTTACCCTCCAGTCCATCTGCAATGTCACTGATGAATATATTAAAGAGGAATGGCCCCAGAACTAATCCCTGAGGTACCCCACTTGTGACTTGCAACTCTTCTGACTATATACCATTTACCACCACTCTCTGTTGTCTGCCCACCAACCAGTTTGCCACCCAGTTGATCAACTTCTGACTCACCCCGCACCTCCCCAGCTTATTAATCACTCTTCTATGTGGAACAGTATCGAAAGCTTTGCTGAAGTCAAGGTAGGCAATATCAATTGCTCCTCCTTGGTCCACCACTCAGGTTACCCAGTCAAAGAAATCTATGAGATTAGTCTGACAGAACCTTCCTTTTGTAAACTCATGCTGTCTTGGATCCTGTGCTCCTGTGGATTCCAGGTGTTGCACTATCCTTTCCTTAAGGAGTGCCTCCATAATCTTGCCCAATACTGAGGTAAGACTGACTGGTCTGTAGTTCCCTGCTTTCTCCCTGCTACAACTCTTGTGGAACAAGATCACATGAGCCCTTCTCCAGTCTTCTGGGACCTCTCCTGTGCTCAGAGACTCACTAAACAGTTCTGATAATGGCTTTGCTAGTTCCACCCTTAGCTCCTTTAGTAGTCTGGGATGTATGCCATCAGGTCCCATTGCCTTGTCTACCCTGAGCTTAGTGAGCTCTTGTAGAACCCTTTCTTTTGTCAAGGAAGTAGTGAACACCTCCTTCCCCCTGTGTCCATGGAGCTGAGCTGTGGTCCCTGCCCTACCTTCTCCTCAGTAAATACTGAGCAGAAGTATCTATTTAGGATAGATGATTTTCCTTGGTCCTTCTCCATACACTCCCCCTTATCCCCTTTGATCTTAGCAATACCCCCTCTGGACTTTCTCCTTTCACTAATGTATCTATAGAAAGTCTTGCCCCTTTTTTTACTGTGTGTGCTAGTGTTTCCTCAGTTTGGGCCTTTGCCTGCTTTACTGCCTTCCATGCTTCCCTTAGGGAAGTTGGGTATGCCTCCCCCTATCTTCGTCCTGCTGCATTCCCTTATATTTCCTGAAGACCAGCCTTTTGACTCTGACCTTTTCTGCTACTGTTTTTGAGAACCAAAGTGGTTTCCTCCTTCTTTTGCTCTTGCTTTTTTCTCTAACACAATGGGATGTTGCTTCAAGTATTGCATCCTTAATGCTTGCCCACTTTGCCTGTACCTCCTCACCTGTATTTAATCTTGCCAGGGCTAGCTTAACTCTGTTGGCCATCTTGTCAAAGTCAGCTCCTCTGAAGTCCCATATTTAGTTCACTGACTTCCTGCCTAATTAACTGCCTGCCTGCATCATGTGACCTGCAGACAGTCAGACATGTGATCTGTGGGCTGTTTCTTACCAACGTCACCTTCTCAAACTGTAACTTGAAGTGCACAATGTGAAGTCCATTAAAGGCGAATTTTGACCTTTTAATGAGAAATTCGCGTAGTGCTATGAGAATTCAAAGTTGGGCACTTTGAGTTAACTTCATGGGCATTGTAAAATGTTGCTGCATCTCTACTCTTGACTAGTGGTGAGTAAAACTTGTATTATACCAGCAAAACAGCATAAAATTGACATTTTTGCATTTATGCAATTTTCACTATATAACACCAATATTTGGCCAAATTCACCAATTATTCAAATAGGTCAATTTTTCCTTAAACTGCACAATTTTAAAAATGTGATTTTTCCCAAAAATGTTCAGTTTCAACAATTTCCGACATTATTTCCAGTGAGCACATTTTTGAAAGTTTGATGTACTATGATATAGTAAATGAAATGATATTATAATCTGATATAGTGTTACATAAAAGATGGTATGATATATGATAAAATAATTAAATCTGATATATGATAGAATAATATCATTTGATATAAAGTGATATGATGTGATTATTTATATGAGCAGATAATGTAATGTAATATGATATATATGATAATACTGTATATGATATATGATAACATAATATAATCTGATATATTATGATAAAAGTGTTACAATTTGAATGATGATCATTTTTATTATTTTGCAATTATCATTATTTATCATCTTTATGTACCATGATAATGAGAATGATGAAATCAAACTTGTGATCTGATTTTGCCATTTCATTCCATTCCCTCGTGCTGATTTCAGAAGTCATTAATGAGAAAGGGGGACTTTAAATGATTGGGCAGTGAATGCAAGATGATTTTTTTTCTTGATCTAGAAATTAGATTTCTGAATGGATTATTTCTATTCCCAAGTAGGGAAACTGGAAGCACTTGAAGCAGGAAGGGGGGACTAGTTTCTTTCTGAACTGCTCAGGATGGTTTCAACGCTTGGTGCATTGGAGGACCAGTAAGGAAAGCTGCTTGCAATGCAGTAGGAGTAGAACAAGTAGGGGGGCGGAGCCTGGCAGCCAACATGGTGGCATCATAAATCTTATCAAAGGGACCTGAGTTAACCCCACAAACCCATCTGAACACCCGAATTGTATATTTAAAAAGTGGGGCTGTTGAATTCGAGTACCAGAACTCTAGTGCTGTAAATCAAGCCATTGTTTGAGAGTATCGAGCCAAGTGTCGGGCAACAGCACTGTGTATAACCAGATTGGCACTCCCGCGCAGTGCCCATGCTTCAGGCCACAGCAGCACCAGTGCCTAGTCCTTGCTATACCCAGCAAGAGCCGTGCGAGCCAAGCAGCACTATCACGCAAGCCTGAGGGGGCAATGGCTGCACAAAACTCCTCCACGAACCTGGCGCAGGACATCACGAATATGACGGTGATGCTAAGCAAAGTGCTACAAGACACAGTGGAACTAAAACTCTCCTCCTCTAAGATTACTGAGGATTTACAGTTACTAGCTCTCAGGGTGGAGGACACAGAGAAAGCGGCTAAGTTACAGGTGGACCAGCTATCCCAGCAAGATGGTTATCTGAGAGAGCATCACGGTCAAATTCAATATCTGTTATCGAAGGTAGATGACTTGGAGAACAGGGCTAGCAGGCAGAATATCCAGATTGTGGGCATCCCGGTGGGCATCCTGGAGGTTCCTTGAAAATGTTCTGCCAGCTATGCTAACACTCGAACATGAGCCTGCTCCAGAACTACAGAGGGCCCACCACTCCTTAGCTCCAAAACCTAAACAAGGTGAGCACCCTCGTCCTATTCTTTGTAAATTTCTAAGATGCCCTGTAAAAAAGCTTTATCTTAGGCTGGCAAGGGAAATGAAGTCAGTGATATGGCAGGGCTGCTTGATCTAGCTTTATCAGGACTACTCACAAGATCTGGCAAGGAGGAGAAGGGCTTTCACAGGAGTGAAACAGCAGCTCTGCAGGATGGGCATTTCAACCTCTTTAAGATATCCCACCTCGATGAGGGTACAGCACAATGGGGTCTACCATGTGTTTAATTCTCCAGGGGAAGTGGAGCAATTTTTGCTGACCATCCAACCGAAAGGGCAAGAACCACGGCATTCTCCTCGACGCCCTCATGGTGAAGACTGGCAGAATATGGAGGCCTCCTCAGCACCCATGGAAACCTCCTCTGGCACTCAGAAAAACATGCAGGAACAGGAGGATGAAAGGCACAGAGTCCAGAGGGGCAGATCGAGAAAACCTGGCAGGGCCACCACCAACAAGAAGCCCACTCCTAAAAAGAACAGCTCCAGAAGTCGCCAGAGATTACAGATCCTATCGGATGACAGCACGATCTCCCCTGTCACAACCCCAGTTAAATCTTCTAATAGATTTGAAACTTTGGGGGACCTTATTCCAACATCACTGGGGCTTGGGAGTAATTCAGATTCAGTGGAGCCTGATGACCTCACGAACCAGAGCCTGCTAGCAGACTGGGCCGCCCTCTGTAGGGACTGGGCAGAGTGCAGAGGGGAGCTGCAGGATGAAAATCCACCACCAACTTGAACTGTGGACTGCAGAAACTTGGATCAAGTACTTTTAGTTATTTCTCTGCATTGTTAGCGGGGTAATTCTCTATCTCTGGGAGCATATAAATTGTGTTAGAGTGTTCTGTTGGGCCCAACCAGGCTTCAATGTCACCTGGAGATTTTCTACTGTGGCTCCAATTTAAGGAGCCCATGCGGGTTGTAGCACCTGCTCGGACCACGTCAGATGGATTCGGCACCATGTTATCACTGTCATCATTCTGTTAATTGCTTTGCACTTAATAGCAACTTGTTATGAGTTTAAAATGAGTGGCCTGTAAGCTGTTTTTCCCTCACACAAGCAGAATCCCCACCCTCACATGCATACGGTGAGTTGATTTATAGCTTGGCACCCGCCGCTCATTTGAGCAATGTGAGGATGCGATATGGAATTAAGACACCTTGCCCAGATACCTAAAGGCATTTTTCACCACTATATTGTAAAATTAGTCAGTATCCTGGAAGTAGGTAGGCCTTTTATAGCTAGGGGAGGAAGTTGGTATAGATGATAGCTTCCTTTCAAGGTCTGCAACCTTGATGTAATAAACAACATTGCGAAAGGGGGATGGATCACAGCTACTGTGCAAATGCACTGTTCCGTTCGCAAAAGTAGCACCCCCACCTAGGAGACTAAAGGGGACCACTACTACAATAAGGCATTTTGTATCACAAGGGGGGGGATTTTATTTGCTGTACTATAAGGTACTAGTTATGTTCTACAGTTATACAGTTAAAGTTTATACCTATTGACTAAACAATCCATATAGGGACTTACAGGTGCCCGAGGGTGTTTAACTTGTTTAAGCTATGGGAGTCTTAACCCCTCTGTTAGTAGAGGGGCTGAGTAGCACCAACAAGATGACTCCCTGACCATGGGCTACCTTTGGTATGGGTGGCCGGGTTGCCTCGGGAGTTCCGCAAAAACAGGGTATAGTAAAGGTGTTAGAGGGTGGGGAAGTAGGTAAAAAATAAGTTATGGAGGCCTTTAAGCCTATGCAAGAGACTGTACATGTAACACGCAGGGTTGGATCTGAGGAGAGAGAAGGTGGACAAAACTGGTATTGCAGAATGAAGTGGAATGGCAGTTATTCTATTACCAAAGCAAGCTGTATAGAGTCCTGGATGGAGGGGGAAATATTCTTTAATAAATATAACAGATGGCGGGTAGAGATATGATTACGGCTACATCCTGGAAAGTGAGAGGTTTGAACTCGCCCATTAAAAGGAAAAAGATCCTAACACGGCTAAAATCCTTAAAATCGCATATAGCTTTCCTTCAAGAAACAAAATTGAGCCATATAGAAGCTAAGAAATTAGTGAGGGACTGGGTGGGCTGGGAAGTTCACAATGCAGCAAGCAAGCCCAAAAGAGGGGTCTCTATTTTATGTCACAAAAACCTGAGATAGCAGCTGAAGGAACACCATTCAGATAAAGATGGGAGATGGGTAATTGCTAGGGTCAATACCTCCATGGGGGAAGTTCTCTTAGAAAACCTTTAGGCACCGAACGAAGACTCTCCAGAATTCTTTCATAAAGTTTCACAGGAACTATTGGGGATGATGACAGGTGAAATGGACATTGTATTAGGAGGGGATTTCAATTTGGCATTGGATGCCCTTATGGACAGATCCAACTCGAAGCCTGACTGTCACCCAAGGGCCATCAGAGCTCTGAAAGACCTACTCACCATGCATAAATTACAGGATATAAGGAGGAGTGCCCATCCAACCATGAGGATTACACTTACTTCTCAGAGGCCAAACAGATTGCCAGTAGGTTAGATTACTGGTTTATTTCCCCAAATATCTCAGGTAAGACTCTGGACATAAATATAGCTCCCCTATATTTATCTGATCATGTTCCACTGACACTCTCGATGGCCCCACCCACCCCCCTGCCCCAAATCAGTGGCATGGAGGCTCGACCTTTTATTGTTGCAGGAGTGACTTTAGGGAATGGCTCCAGAAAGAGGTGAAGACATACTTTTTGGACAAGCCCCACGGGTCATCCTCAGCTGCTGCCATACAGGAAGTTTTCAAAGCAACTATAAGAGGCCAAAGTATAAGTTATGCTTCTTACAGTAGAAAGCAGAGAGAAAAGGAAACTAAGGAAATGGAAAAAGATTTGGGAGATAAAGAAACACTATATAAGAAAGATCCAAACAAAATGCAGGACCCAGAGTTCTTACGGGAGCTTTTGGCACTGTGAATGAAGCTGAATACGGAAGCCTCCCATGAGGTAGAACTCAAAATTTTAAGAATGAAATATAAATACTGGCCAGGGGGTGAAAAATCTGGGAAGCTCTTGGCATACAGATTGAAAAAAACAACAAGCTGATAGGCATATAGCACAACTTCAGGATGCCAAGGGGGACATATGTAGCAACCCGGACTCTATAGACAAAAATTATGCTCTCATTCTATGACTCCTTATAAGCTCTCACATTACCTGGGACAAGACCAAATTTGATAAGTTTATGGAGGGCACAAAACTACCTAAACTCACAATAGCCCAATGTGAAAAATTAGAGGGGCCCATAGAAGAGAAAGAAATTAGGGATGAAATAAATAAAATGGCAGTACGAAAGGTACCGGGGGGCGATGGCTACTCAATAGATTTTTATAAGGTCATCCAAGAAACAGCCGCTCTTCCCATGAGGGATATGTTACAGGAAGCCCTGATAAAAGAGTCACTTCCATCTACACTCAGAGAGGGGATTATTACAGTCCTTCTGAAGGAAGGAAAAGATCCAAAACTTCCAGCAAGCTATTGGCCCATTTCGCTTATAAATGCAGACACTAAGATCCTGGCAATGGTGTTAGTTTCACAGTTAGAAACAGTCCTTCCTAGTTTAATTCATACCTCTCAGGTGGGCTTTGCAAAGGGCTGGGCTAGCTCTGACCACCTTAGGTCATTAATATCCCTCATTCAAAGGGCGGAGCAAATTCACACCCCGGCAGCAGCCATCTCGGTGGACTTTGAGAAGGCCTTTGACTCGGTTAAGTGGGACTTCCTGCATGCCATTCTACAACACTATAACTTTGGCAGGGTCTTTAGAAGCTGGGTCAAAACCCTATATAGAGCCCCCAAGGCAAGATTGCTGACAAATAATATTCGCTCTGAACCAATCGAATTACACAGGGGAACTAGACAGGGGTACCCACTGTCTCCAATGTTATTTATACTAGCCATAGAAGCTTTAGCCAGTGCAATCAGGGAGCACCTGAAGATTACAGGTACATGCATGGGGAATGTCTCCCATTATACCCTGTTGTATGCTGATGATTGTCTCCTTCTTAGGATTAACATACTTGTGTATAGTACATAGTTGAACTATTGCTAGTATTCATAGGCATTTCAGGTCTAAAAGTTAACCAGGGCAAAACAGAGGTTCTCCCCCTGAATACCAAGCTCTCCCTGAGGGACATTTCTAGTGAGGGTTTGGTTCATGCCAAGGGAGGCATTAAATACTTGGGAATCAGGATACTAGGATCTGTTTCCACCCTGCCAGAAGCCAACCTAGATCCATTGGTTAATAGTTTAAAAGAGGAAACCTTGAGGTGGAAGCAGTTGAATCTGTCATTACCAGGCAAGGTTGTGGCAATTAAGATGATATTGGCACCTAGGGCGTATTATGTTTTTTCCCATCTTCCAGTCATAATTCCAAAAATATGGTTCCAAAAATTAGACAAGATAATAAATGTATTCCTGTGGGAGAATAAAACCCCTCGATACAGAAAAGCCAAGCTTCAAGCTCTGTGGAAAAAGGGTGGCTGGTGCCTTCCTCATTTTCAAAAATATGCCTATGCCTTTTCAGTGGCTAATACGGTTAAACTGTTTTGGGCATCTCCTGAGACCATGCCAGCCTTGGCAGTGATCGAAACTGGGGACCTCTTGGGAAATCACCTCTTGGGGTACTTGGGCAACCGCCTCCCTACCCCTTCTGTCATTGGCTGACTATTAAGGCTGCACATTGGGCCTGGAAACAAGTAGGGGTCCTTACCAGTTCATGCCTGAACCCTGGGAAATATCTACCTCTATGGAACAACCCAAGTTGGATCATTAACCAGAGACCTTTTGAGTGGGAAAAATGGAGGGAAAACCAGATAAACCAGTTAAGTGATATCCTAATGGAAGATGAGTGTAGATTAGATAGCTTTGCCTCTTTGCAAAGAAAATATAAATTAGATAAATACCTACAGCTTAGACATCTCTACACAAGCTGGCTGCAGAGGGGGTGCTCTTGTATAATATGTCACTCCAAGAACAGTGTCTCTGGTAAAAGATTGCCCTTATCAAGATGGGTCCAAGAGAAGACAGGCTTAGACAGCCAGATTTATAGATTCATGAGAGATGATCTTCCAGACCCCTCACTGCAGGCTAAAATGAAATGGCAGAGGTTGTTGGGTTCTTCTATACCAGAAAGAGAATGGAGCAGTAGTTGGATTATGGTTAAATGAGCCTGTATAGATCCCCTAAGCTTTCTAATCCAAAATAAAGTACAACACCTCTGGTACCGCACCCCTGCAGTGTTGCAAAAAATTAGCCTAATAAAGGAGGATGTGTGCTGGCGATGTGAGACACAAGGGGCAGAACTACTCCACACACTATGGTAGTGTGTCCAACTCCGTCCCTTTTGGTCTGAAGTAGCTCACTGCTGCTCCAGTATTCTTACATGCCGGATTCCTACTTGCCCACTATTCTGGGTCCTGGGGATCCCTCCCCCAGGTGGCGGAGTAACTCACCCACTCCTTGCGTGGCTCTTGCAGGCATCTGTAGAAGCTAAATGCCTGATACTTTATAAATGGAGGACTAAAGAGGTCCCCTCCCTCATGGACTGGCTGGTGGCTATGGCTAAGCTGGCCAACTATGCCAGGGCTACACATATATCCAGTGACACTCTGCATACTTACCTGGATAACTGGTCACCATTTATGCACTATATCCAAGGCACCTTCTCCCTCATTGACACTGCTGGCAAAGACCTGCTAAAGCCCCTTGATGCCCCCTCAATTTACATTCCGCCATTGACAATACCGGGTAATGTAGGAAGTCCCCCCCAAGCATAGTTCTGCATGATACTAGCTACCAGCTGTCTTCCTCGGTATCTGTTCAGTGAGTGGAATAACCAGTCTGTAGGAGAAGAACCTGCTGTAAAACAAGAAGTCCTTTATGTGAAACTTACTGTACTTAGAATACAGTAAGTGAATTGTTGTTCGCATTTCTGTCTTATGTGAAATGTAATTGTTGTTATATCTCCATAACTCAATAAAAATTAAAACTGCAAAAAAGGAGTAGAACTACTGGATTTCTTGGGGCTAATGAACCACTGTTTCTTTGGATGCATTATCATATACCCAGCAGCTCTTGTCCTTACAGCCCCAGGGCCATAATTCCCCATCTCTGTTCCACCATGAGCAGCTCCAATCTCCTTTACTACCACTTGCAGAAATTGAATGTGGTGGAACTGGTATGGTTACACATTTATTTGCTCCTTTCCTCCCTCCGGCATACATTTTGCCTTCTGTTCTTCTCTTCATGTTTTCTACATGCATCAACAACACATGCACAACAGATGCTGACATGATGCAGCCACCACTAGACACTAATGATGAAGACTCATAATAGTCATCAATGATTCTTAGATGCCCACATGACATGCACATCATTGCACAGACAAGCCACAGTGCTGTATGACCAGCCCCACCCCACTGACAGACCGCACACCATTCCATTGAGTCCTTGTGATTTTCTGTCTCACACACTGTCTACTTTACTTTTCACTCACTGAATGGTTGGCAGGCTCACACATACAGGCAAAAATATTAAAAAGATAGACTTCTGTGCCATGCTGCACCGCCAATAGTCAGTAAAATAATTATTTGTCAAATAAATCTATCAAAATCTCCCCTGCATCTTTCCAGTTCTGTTAAATTCAATCTGTCCCATTTCAACTGCAAGGAAAAAAAATAATAAAAAAAATAAATATATGGATTTCTCTGCCCTCTATGCCACCAGAACTCAGTAAAAATATGTATTAATCTTTCAAAAATTGCCCCTGCCCTGTGCAGGCTTACATGTGCAATTTCTCCTCGCCTCTCCTCTTCAGCAATATTTCATTAGCCTGTCTGCCTGCAACAAGCATTAACTATAGTGGGATTTTGATAACTGACATGAAAGTACATGATTCTCTGATGAATCTAAAGTTTCTGATGGAAAGTCACTCTTTTTCACATAATTGGAGCTCCTTCGTGCAACAAGTTCTTTCAACATGAGACAAAGCTGTAAATGGCACTTAGATGTGTTCAGTGCATGGAGTTCATTATGTCCAGTATCGCTGACAGTCTGCTGCAGGTCACATGGCTTGCCATCGACTTGGACATGCTGAGTGTGTGCTCCCTGTTAAAGTGTTGTGTTATGATGATAAAGTGTCAAAATGCTGATGTAAACTGAATTCCTTCTGACCAGTTTCACCAGTGTCCAAAACATTGGGATGGTCCATTTACCAAATACAAACTCAGCATTGGTTCATCCTTACATGGGTTGAATAGCAAGAAATATACTGAGCAGGTCTAACAGGTACAGAAAGTCTACACTAATACAATCAAACTAATGGATACAACAGCCATATGAAGAGCCAAGATGCTTAAGGAATTTGGAATTCAAAATAAGGGCTAAGCAATAATTTTTGTTTGATTACACTTTCTTACCTTTCATGGTAGATCATTTTCAATATTTTTACCACAATTTTCAACATAGCCATTTCTTTACATCACTTCATGAATGTGACAGCTAGTTGTCATTCTTCAGATCCTGGCCAAAATGTGTGTTTGTATCCTGAAAGGTGATTTTGCAGTCGCTGTGCAAAATTTACTTTCATAGAAACATAGAAACATAGAAACATAGAAACATAGAAGTTGACGGCAGATAAGGACCGCAAGGCCCATCCAGTCTGCCCATTTCTTTTTCTACCTTATAAATGTACCATCGGCCTTTGCTCTGTCAGTGACCTATCTATTCATAGTCATTTGTATTGCTCCCTTATGCCTATCCCATGCCTGTTTGAAGCCCTGCACTGTATTCATAGCACCACTTCTTGTGGTAAGCCATTCCATGCATCTACCACCCTTTCTGTGAAAAAGAATTTCCTCACATTCCCCTTAATCGGCCCCCTCTAATCTCATGCTGTGTCCTCTTGTCCTGCTATTTTCTTATATTTAAACATGTTAGACTCTTTCACCTTGTTTATGCCCTTAAGGTGTTTAAATGTCTCGATCATATCACCTCTCTCCTCCTTTGCTCAAGGGTATACATATTGAGCTCCGCTAATCTGTCCTTATATGTCTTCTGATGCAGTCCCTGCACCATTTTGGTTGCCCTTCTCTGGACTGCCTCAATTTGGTTAATGTCCTTGTGAAGGTGTGGCCTCCAATACTGCAGTACTCCAGATGGGGCCTAACCAATGTCTTGTACAGAGGGATTATTACCTCCCTCTTACGACTTGTGATACCCCTACTAATACACCCTAACACCCCCCTAGCCTTACCTACAGCTTTAGAGGTCTGCTTGGATGATTTTAGGTCATCAGTGATGATGATGCCCAAGTCTCTTTCTTCCTTTGTGACTGCTAGCAACTCCCCTCCCAGCCCACTTTCAGGCAGTAGTTGAAAATATTCTCTGCACTGGCTCATGAGGCAGTGTCATAAGAAGGCTATGTTGACAATGTGTGCCAACATATTAAAAAAAGAAACAAAGTTATGAGCCTGCATTGAAATTTATCAATGCAGGCTCCCAACTGTGGTAATACATAACCCACAAAGTGCACCAAGATGCATCTAGTATCCCAGAGCTTCTACATCAGTGGTGAACATTCAGCATGGACAAATGCTTGTTTGCTATAGTGAATAGTTAAAAATAAGTGACACAGACTTAGATCTCACCATATACACCAGTGCTAAAATTATCTCTGAGTGTTCAAAATTCTAAGCTTGGTACAAGAATTTTCTAGGTCCTGCATCCTGGTTGGCCAGACTATATTTTATCAGTGCATTACACATTTCTAATGCACGGGTCATAGCTAGTAAGATTGCTTGAATTTCTTTCATCATTTTATAATATCACGTGCCCTTCTTGAGTACATTGAATGACCAGCACCTCTTCATAGCTCACAAAGCACATTGGGATACAATGGGTACAAAAGTTGTTAAATACAAACCAAATAGATTTTCTTCCTTCCAAAACAGTTTGGCACTTCAGTGTAAGAGAAATGTGATGCTAGTTTTAAGTGTGGCACACTGTCCAGCCTATCACACTGCTCACAGTTTGTAGCACTCCGTTTTTAAGGAAAAATTCAAGGCAAGAGAAACACCTTTTTAACTTTGCATTAATGGAGATGTGAGGGTTGAAAATGAGAAATGAAAAGAGAAGTTGAGTAGTCCCTTTCCAGTTATGCAGCGAATCCTCTTTGGCTGTGATTTGCGACTCCATTAAATGCTACAATTTGAGAAAGTTTAATAGAGCATATCCTGCATTGTTCAGGCAGAAGAAAAAAAAGAAAATAGGGAAATGCTGAAATAAATGATGAAAGAAAATAATAGATAACAGCCGAGGAGACATTTCAAGGTAACAGTTGGTGACTCACCAGCACCAGTGACATGAGTTAGTTATGCTCTGTGATTGATTTGCTGGGGTTAAGAAATACTTTGCTCAAAGCTATATGGAATTGTATATCCATATTTAACAGTAATTGCTATTCCTGCATTACAGATGAACAGGATAAAATGCCATGCAGTTTGTCAGCTGCACACAAGAAAGGTAAATAATGATGAATGGTTTCATTGCATTGATTTTTATCAGTTTATTTTGGTTTTGTTTAGCAAACACAATTTTAGCAGACAGGCTTATTTATCTAAATCCATATTTTACTTAATCATGTTAGAATATCATGTAAAATATTCATAGATAATATAGCTAGTCTCTAAGTGAAACAGTTATTAAAAAGTTGGCAGATCATTGCATTGTTTTTAGAATGACTTAACCCTTAAAGCGTAAATTATATTTTGTATTAATAAACAAAATACAAGGTGCAAAGGCCAGTGCTGACAAGTAAAAACTTGTGACTGGTGCTTATGATAAGAAGGTATGAGGTCAAAGCCACTTGATTTAAAGATGATTAAGGTGAATGTAAATTTGGGGTAATGCAATGTTATCCATAAACATATTTTCTATGCTTGTTGTCTGGCAGGGTTATGAGTACAAATGCTTCATTAGTGCAGCTGGGATTGCTGTTGTACCTTTCCACTTTGATAATTGGGGGGCTGAAAAGAGCTGCTATTATTTTGCCAATAATAGTTCTTTAGGTCATTTCTCTAGTCTTTTCAGGAATGACTGGGGTGTGGGGGAGGAGGTAATTTTCTTGACTTAGTATTATATTGCAATTTCAAGAAAGCAGATTAGTAGTCACTACATGACCAAAGCTGTATCAGTTTCTATTTTCTTTTGCCCACAGCTGCAATGCAGTCATATTGCTTCTTCAGATTTTGTTGTTCGGCATATGATTACAGCTACATTTTTCAATAAATTTATACTAGTTCAAAGTGTAAATTGCTGAAACAAATTGTGATACGTGCATGTTATATTTTATTTACACATTCTTTTTCTCCTTCACCAACCCTACCCACTTTTACCTGGCCACCTAGCTCTGTCACTTACCTGGTTGCCCAGGGGGTTCACATAGGGCCTTTTCTTTGCAGAGGGCAATTCCTATGTGGTTTCTTTCCTTTGGATTGTTGACAGCTATGCCTTCCCTTGGTTCTGTCTAGTGTGTGGAAAAGCAATTTTAGTTGTATAGCACCCTATCCCAGGGGATCAGGACTCTTACAGTAAAAGAAGATACATCACTTTGAAACACAAGCACAAAATATTAAAATGTTAAATTAACCAGTAGCCTAGAACAACAGAAGTACAGCTGTTAAATAATCAATCAGTACCAAAAGCATGCACGACATATTCACATAGGGAATGGGCTAGTGGACAATAGGGACCAGTGGAGCCTGTGAGTGTCAGTATCATGCTGCTGTCTGTCAGTGCTTATCCACTTTATATTTCCCAACCCTCAGGACACCAGCAGGGTGCCTAATGCACATGCCTGTGCAGATGGGTGCTCACACATTACACCAGGCAATGTCTTCTCTATGACTTGCAGTTCCAACTACACTACCACCTGTGGTCACCTAGGTGGCAGTCTGCAACTGAAGCATACATTTCAATCTCCCCAAAGGAGGACCATGTCCTCTGGTGCAGCCAATCCTGCCTCCCCCAGCCTGCCCCAGCAATCAAGGTTCATTCCAACACCCAGGTCAACAGCATCATGCTTGGCACTGCTTCAACTGCATTAATAAGCCAGCTGTCTTATTGAATTGTAAATACATCTTCCAGCAGCCTGCAAAACATTTTGCAAAATAATTTTCAGAAACAATTTAGCTTTCATTTAATTCATTTTCTGTGATTGTGTTTCCCCATTCATTATTACTGAGGACATTTCCATGAAAACAGGATCGTTGGTTGGACTTTATCTAGTCCTCCTACTTCCTCCCAAGCAAAGCCACAATCTTCTGAGAGATCATAAATGTCTTCACAGCAAAATATCCTGTTTTCATGCAAATACCCTCTCCAATAAAGAATGCAGGGACAGATAAACAAATAATTACAAATAAGTTGAATTGTGTCTGACTAATACGATTTAAAAATCGGTCCTGGATACTGGAAAAATGCTTTAAGATATTTATTGCTTGCCTGATTTTTTCATGCAAACATTAAAGGAGACAGTTAGAAACATGTAGAATTAGAACAATGCCAGTGGAGTGCTTGTGTAATTGCATTCTGCATTGTGGAATTTCCGCTCAATTTTCTCTGTAGATTCCAAGGAATTATACTATGTGGCATGTTTTCCTTGGAATTATGTGGAATGCAAACTTCTCTATGCAAATATGTCAAACTGCTGAAGCAGGCAGTGACAGCATTCTACACATAAAATGAGGTTACTTGCGACTGAAGGCTGTTAAGGTAAGCTCAATGGTCAGGACAGAAAGATGAGTTTAAGGCCAGTAAAATTAAGTGACTTACTGAAGAACAGCCAGCCAGAAAGTGTTGTCGAGTTGAAATCTGTTGTCATTGCCATTACCTGCAATAGATATCATACAATGCGGGTTACTCAGTTTCTATTTCTCTTTCAGTTCACACCTGCTGTGCTGTAGACTTCTGTGATGGTTTGCACAGCTAACTGCTCCAACCAGTCAGCCTGGAAATACCCATGAGGGAGGAAAGGTGCTGAATGCTTCCTGACCTAGGAGACTACAAGAAGTGTGAGACAGATGCAGCCTGAGAATAATGACTCATGTAACAAGATGTAGGTAAAACAAAGGATGTCTTAACTGGTTGTCTTAACTGCTTGGCAGGCACTGCAGCTAATCACCATTAATAAATACTTTGTAATACTTTACAATAAAATTCAAGGAGATGCAGGTAAAATCCTCCTTACTCTAATTTTTATTTCTTTGCAATAAAAACCTGGGAGATGCAGGTAAAATTCTTATTACTCTCAAAAATGAATAAATAAGCATGTTGTACATGCTATATCAATGTTTAAACACTCTGAAATATAATGTTTCTATTTATTGCCTATAGGCCTCAACCTAGATTACTGTAATTACTTGAATGACTGCAGACCCTATGACCTCTCAAGGCCTACTGCCATGTCTGCTAGGCCATGCTTAACCTCAGTCATACCACACCATGAATATATACTAGAAAAGTCCAGGCTATATAATTTCCCTGACCTTCCTGCCATGTCAAATAGGCCATCATCATCCTCAGTCAAAACACAACTGATGACATAAGGGAGTACAGTGACTCCTAGGCCCTTCCAAACTACACCAGCCCAGTTATGTATTACAGTACCCATTTACAGTACTTACTCTGGATATTTAACATGTATTGCTAGAACATATACTGTATGTACAGTATGCAAATAACTTAACACTCTGTGGTTCTCATTAATAACAGCATTCATAATAGCTTTAACAATCATCTCAAAAATGGCAGTAACATAAAAAGAGGCAACTCCCCCTTTGAAAGGCACTAAGTTTTTAAAGTGGAATAAATACAGTAGCTCAGTCCAGGGTGAAGAGAACAGATGGTATACCTGAGCCAAGCAGTGGAATCAGGATACAGAAGGAAGTGGATTCCTGGAGAAAGATGGTAACATATTTGTTGACTGGACTGGAACACTGGAAAAAGTGGATCAGCTGGAACCTGGAGCTGCAATTGTGTACCTCGATATTGCAGGCAAGTACTAACCTTTTCCTGGTCTAACAAATTCACTGCCCTGCTTACCTTGCACTGGGATGCAAGGGAATACTATGTCTCCAATCTCATTGCATGAGAGATAGCACCCAGGCCCTACCCTTCATTTGCACCCCTATAAATTGGACTGGTTCTCTTAGGCCTGGTCTAGCTACTCTTCCTGCTCAGACTTCCCTGTATCTTGACTATGCAGCCTTTTTTTATACTGTCAAAACTACCATTTTTAAATTCTGGGGCGCTGAGTGGTCCCTGAAAACATTTTGCCCATTCCTAATTTACTTATCTGGTCAAGACGTTGCTTCACACTGAACCTAGCAAATTGTGGAATGGAGTTAAGTAGGTTTTGAGGAAGGTCTTGATTGCTTATGTGAGAAAAAATGAATGCAGAGTACTAAATATTACAGACAGATGCAATAATATAAACAGCAACTTATGTGCAATTATGCTGGATTGAAAGCATGCAGGAAGCAGAGTATGGTAATCTGCAGGTACTTGATCACATTTTAATTGAATCCACTGATATGTGGAATAAAAGGATAATACATGGGAAGGTGTATGTAACCAGAACTTTATACACAGCCAAGGTGTGGAATGCTACATAAACCCCAAGAGCAAACTCAAGGAGTTTATAAAAGCATCCCATCCTGAGGGTGTGCATACATTTCAGTGTTACACACACCTACCTATGTTTTGTTCTTTATAATTACTGTCCAGCACTTTTCATAAGGGAGGGACTTAGAGAGATATTTCAGTTATATAAACTGAAACTTATAGTTCAGTTATGTAATCTTTAATGTGTTTGTTCTTAAACCATAACAATGACGCTGCTTATCTGTGAAGTACACTAATTGGTTTAAAGGAAAGGCACTAGTGCTACTGGGGGAACACAGCTTCAGCAATGCATATTTGATGTTCAGTTCATGGTTACAAATGAGCAGTTGTAACAAAAAATTACAACATGATTATTTGTCCATTAAAAATGCTGGTCAGTAATTATAAGTTAATTAAAAATCAATGTCAACAAAATGGTGGGACCTGATTATATCCCCAGCTGGGATTTGACAGATGGAGCACCAGTCCTAGCGCCCATTCTTACCACAATTTCTAATTCAGCAATGTTAGATGGAGCTCCTTTTAGTGACTGGAAGAAAAGAGATGTGGTGCCCATTCCCAAATCCACAGCTGGACTTGAACCTTAGCACAGACCAATCTCATTGACCTCTGTTGTTTTAAACTGAGCAATTTATCTTTGAGGGGGTGTGGGGGTCAACTGAGTTGAAGCGTAATCAGTACCAGTTTGTCAATTTAAATGGGCAATATCCAACCATGTAATGTTGAAACTGCTGAATGATTTTCATGTGGCAGCAGAAGCTGGACAAGTTACAGATATAGTCTTCATTGATTTTAGTAAGGTGTATGATCAAATTGACCACAACACACTGATCTCCAAGATAATTGCTATGGATATGCATCACACTTTGGTTTACTAGATTTCATCTTTTCTGTGTTAGTGGAGTAAAGAGTTAAAATAGGGCACATGATCTCTAAATGGATGGTTGTGAAGGGTGGTGTCCCACAGGGTACCAGCTGTTTTTAATAAGGAACAGGAACAAGACAAATAAGGATAAATAACATGCCAGTAAGTTGCAATTAAGTACTTTAGAAGTAAGGTAACAAACTTCTGTATCAAACAAATGAGCAAAAGCAAGTGAAAAAAGAGCCTATGGTTCTTGAAAGAGGTGACTGACAAGGTAAAGGCAAAACAGATAGAATTCAGTAGGTGTTAGGAGATACAGTGGGAGGAAAATAGCATAGGGAAGTGATCATGGGAAACAGAGGGAAGAAGGGAAAGCAGTAAGGTGTGCAAAGGTGCAAACTGATGAGAGACTAGCCCAGGAGAGAATGAAAGGCAACAAGACATTTTTTTTTAAGTATGTAAGTGAAAAGAGGAAGACATGGGGTGGGGTTGTAAGGTTAGAAAAGAAAGGGGAGGACTTGCAGAGAGGGAACAAGAAAACACAGACATCCCGAACAAATACTTTTATTCAGTGTTCACAGAGGAAGGAGAAGGAGAGGGGCCACAAAGTAACAGAAGCTTGGGAGGGAGGGAGGGAGGTGGACACTAGTTCTTTTTGGGAGGTGAGAGTCCTGAAGGGACTTGCTAATCTGAAAGTGGACAAATCAATGGGGCCAGCTGGGGTGCACCCAAGATTATTGAGGGAGCTCAGGGAAATACTGGCTGCACCTCTGACAATTCTATTTAACAACTCACTGGAGACAGGAGTGGTTCTGGAGGACTGGAGGAGGGCAGATGTAGTCCCACTACACAAAAATAGTAGTAGGGAGGAGACTGGCAATTATAGGCCAATTATAGGCCAGTCAGCCTGCCATTGGTGGTGGGAAACTTAATGGAATCACTGCTGAAGGAAAGGATTGTGGAACATTTTGAATTCAGTGGGCTGCAAAAGCTGAGGCAGCATAGTTTTACGAAGAGGAGGTCATGTTGAATGAATCTGATAGATTTCTTTGACTGGATGACCAACTAGATCAGGGTGGAGAGCTGGATGTGGCCTGCCTAGATTTCAGTAAGGCTTTTGAAGCCATTCCACATAGAAGACTAGTGAGCAAGCTGGGTAACTTAGGAGTGGAGAAGCTTGCTGCATGTTACTGGAAGGGAACAAGCACTGTAACTGTGTGAGCATATGCATCCCACAAGCACCACAGGCATTGGTTGTACGGTGACATCACGCAACCACACAAGTACAATCACATCAGGCAACTCCAGCTGCAGGGAGAGAACAACAGGAGCCAACCTTGGTTTTCCTATTGTCCAGGTTATCTGTAGCTGCAGACAAAGTGAAAAAAAACTCTTTGATTCACATAATGAGAAGCGTGGTACTGCAATTCGTATAGTAAAATATGCACGGTTGCACAAATTTTACTACACAAATTGACACACTATGAATGGACTACGCAGCTGCAGTGAATTGAACTACATGAATTGAGGCACTTCAAAGCAAAAGCTCTGCAAAGTGTGAATTGCCTCAATTTCCATAGTTAAATTTCCTGTAGCTGCAGAAAATTGTACTGTGCGCATAATGCAAACACGGGAATATTATAATTTCACAGTGCTTCTAGTCATCACTGCTATCTCCATTTCTATGTTGACTTATTAGTAGTCAAGTGTACCTGAAGAAAATTAATATTCTGTTGTGGTATGGACTGAACCATAGAAGCACTAGATTGACAAAAATATATAGTGAATGACTGAAATAAGCTAAACAACTGATATTGATATATTAAGCATTTGACAGGCATAGATTAGTACAAGAAAAGACTTCATATTATACCACAGATACACGCATGCTGTATACACTGTACAAGTTCCAAGCTGCATCTTTTGCCAGAATTTCACACTTTTTGCTGGCAGGTAGCCTTGTCTGAAGCAAAGCGAGCCAAAACAATTTCCCATGATCATATTTAACTCTCACACTTGTAGGAGATGACAAATGAGCATTACATATTAAAGTGCAACTGCTAACAAATCCCAGTGGTGTTAATATGTAAGACAATTTATAAAAAGAGAGCGCTAAACTCTGCCTGATAGAGACTTGCAGACCAGATAAAATACAAGAACAGCAGTTCTCACATGTTTGACTATAATTGTTTTTTTTTTTCAAATTCATTTTATAAAATTGTATGTCAGCTAATTGTACATCTGTAGTTGACACAATAAATTACCATGTGTACTGCACATCATACATCAAGGAAAATAATGCATAAATACCATATGGTAGAACATATCAGATAAATAATCATTTCAACAAACCATAAGGGTCCAGTAGATGTATCAGGATTTATATTGCACAGGTTAATTGGTAAAATATGTTTGTAATTGAGTATTTAGACCTGATTCTTTTTAATATCTACAGTTTCTAACTCTAAACAACTAAGCCACACAGATGGGCACATTTCAGTTGTTAATTTGTCCAACCACACACTGACTAGTGGGGAATTATGTGTACTTTCCAAAGGCCTCACTTTCTGCCAAACAAAACCACTGGACAGTATACAGTTTTGTGGTGAAATGGAGGAATACTTCCGCAGATTGTGACTTAAATAATATTTTTACGGCAGAGAAGAAATCCCAGGCAGTGAAGAGTTCTGAACAGTAACAATTTAATAGATAAGAAAAAGAAACAATCTGATTTTACCCCCGTGGCCATAATAAGAAACTAGACAATTATATCCATTGCTTTCGCCAAGTGACTAGTGAAATTCTTAATAGGCAGAAACAAGCCTGCTACAACCTCTCTCCATTGGAATGCAGGGCTATACAAACACTGAAATCAAACCCCAATATTGTCATAAAAAAGCTGACAAAGGTTCTGCAGTGGTGATACTATCATATTATCATATTATCAGATCATATTAAGAAAGCCAACAGACAGCTAAGTGACCATGCCTACTACAGAGAACTGGAAAGTGATCCCACAACAAAATTTAAAATAGAACTACAGGTTTGGTTAAAACATTTCCAGACCATTTCCAAGATAGAATAACTGCCCTCATCCCTGATGAACCCAAGCCTGTGGCATTCTACATGCTATCTAAAATACATGAATCTGGGAACCCAGGAAGACTCATAGTCTTTGGTAATGGAACCCTGACAGAGGAGATCTCAGGTTTTGTTGAAGCTATTTTAAAACAGCTGGTTATTCAAAGGGACAGTTGCATTCAGGACACTATTCACTTCCTGCATAAACTTTCTGGTTTTAAGGATTTACCACCTGATACCCTTTTAGCCATGACAGATGTAACATCACTCAATGGGGTATGAAAATCCTGTAACCTTATTGGTCAAAACATATCACATGACTGTGATAAATCCTCCAGTATACCCACTGTAAAAGTTTGATATCACTATAATAACAAAAAAAGTTGAACATTGTATAATTGCAATATACCATGACAGGGAGTGGGTATATGGGTGGATTTACCACTTCTTTTTTTTTCGTATGATCTCTTTTTCCGCCCCATGCTCACAGGTCCTCCATTCCTTCAGGCTCTGCCAAGGTCCCCCTGACCTCTTCTGTCATTGCCCGGCCCTCCTCTGGTCCCCAGATTGCAGCCAACCCCCAGGATATCCCAGTGTATCCCTTCACCAGGCGGGTCCCTCTCCTCCGATGGGGAAGGCACCGGGGGAGAGGATAGCCCCAGCACACACTTCTAGGGCCCAAGGATGCTGCTGGGGAACAGGAGGCACTGGGAAGGTGCTGGAGGCCCTTAGGAACAGAGAGCCATCATACAGAGGCCAGCGAGTGATTTTCCTGTCTTTCTGTTGGGGGCAGCGTAGTGACGTCACGGCATACACTGACATCCGCTCCTCCCCCAGTTAGTATTGGGCCGTGCATCCTGTGATACTCCCAGCCTCTGCTAGGAGCCAGCAGGTGCTGGACCAGTCCCCCACCCTCCCCCCAGAGAAGGAGAGCTGTCCCTGGGATGCTCAATCCTTCTCCCCCTGGCCAACCCTCCAGTGACCCGGGCTTATTCCCGAACCTGGGTCACTGGCGTCGCAAGCAGAAATCCAACTGCTGCACCAGTGGGCCGGCGTGGATTTACCACTTCTGGTGTGGTTGCATCACTCAGCTGTGCCTCGTGACCGAATTACACCAGGCGTTGTAAATCTACCAATATGCCCACTCCCTGTCATGGTATATTGCTTAAATATAGCACATACAGATGGCATTTCAGCCTGCCTTAACTACATGTATGAGAAAGTATTGGACCACAACATCGACCCTGATGTCATGGGGGAACTTACTAAATTCATTTTGACACAAAACAACTTCAGCTTTAATGGGAAACATTATGTTCAAACTATAGAAACAGCAATGGGCACCAGGATGGCTCCACAGTATGCTAATCTCTTTATGACCAATTTAAAGGAGGACTTTTTAAGGCACTGTACACACAGACCACTTAC
This sequence comes from Neoceratodus forsteri, assembly GCA_016271365.2. Taxonomy (NCBI): domain Eukaryota; kingdom Metazoa; phylum Chordata; order Ceratodontiformes; family Ceratodontidae; genus Neoceratodus; species Neoceratodus forsteri. The sequence goes on from CM028130.1 coordinate 289,220,500, forward strand.
TTACTTCCATTACATTGATGATTTGTTTATAATTTGGACAGAGGGCACTGACATACTTAAGGATTTTCATCAGGAATTTAATAATCTCCACCCAACAATTAAGCTTTCCTTGGAATATTCTGCCACCAGTGTTAATTTTCTGGATACCACTGTCACCATCAAGGATGGAACCCTACATACCTGTATTTACAGGAAACCAACAGACAGACAGAGATACTTACACAACAGGAAAAGTAATCGCCCGAGTCACACAAAAAAATCTGTCATGCATATAGTCAAGCACTTTGGTACTGTCGTCTCTGTTAAAATGAGGAAGATAAAGATAGACATTTAGCTATGTTGAAAAACACCTTTATGGAGTAGGGACACTCTTCCAGAAAAATTGACAGCAGCAGAACATTCTACACAAGTACCAAGAGAACACCTACTGCAAAATAATGAAAGAACCATTACTAAAAGAGTACCCTTAGTAGTCACATACCATCCTGACCTTGAACATCTACGTAAGATTATTAAGGACCTACACCCAATCATTAGTGAGGATGAAACCCTTAGTTGTATTTTTCGAGAACTGCCACTACTATCTTTTAAACAACCACCCAATTTAGCCAACCTGATTATTTAGAGTAAATTTGAACCTGAACAGAGTGCCATGACATCATATGGCACACAACCCTGTAATAAATGCAGATGTAAAACTTGTGAGCACATTTCCACTTTAGACTGTGTGGTTACCTCACAAAACAGACAATTCAGGATATTGGGTAATTATACATGTACATCAAGCAATGCTGTTTATCATATTCAATGCAGGAAATGTCCTCGCAGAGGGTATATGGGAGAGATGAAATGACAACTCTGCACTAGAATGAATTCACACAGATATGATATTAATAAGAAGATGACTGACAAACCAGTGATACAGCACTTCTCTCAGGATGACCACTCAATCTCAGATATGTCTGTGATTGTCTTGAAAAGACAGTTCAACACTACACAACAGAGACAAGCTTGTGAGATCAGACTATTGTTACTTCTTATTACGGTGGAAGATGGCTTGAACATTGATGTTGGATATATGACACATTACATGTAGACGTACATGGACATTTATTTCAAAGGATGGACATACATATTTTAGGTTTTCAACGAGCCTTGGACTTTGACACTCATACATATACAGTCCCTCTTAGCTGGTTAGCTACAGGTTGGCCTCTCACATTAGTATTGCGTGAATGTGTGCGTGGGTGTGTGTGTATGTGTATGTGTGTGGGTTTGTGTATGTGTTTATGTGTGTGTTGTGGGGGGAGAAGAAGTGTGGCACACTGAATTTTTAATATGGGTATTTGAGGTGGGTGGTTATGTGGGTATAATGGATGTGAATATTGTGGTGATATTGAGGTAAACTTATGTTCAGGTGCATGACATTATGGTGTCATAGTGGCCAGGACTCTGGGCTCCTATTATAGTGGATATTTTCTTCCTCCTGCTAGTTCTGTAGTTTGATTATATACTGTTATGTTTTTACATTCTGTACTTATTAGGATGCATTGTCTCATTTACTTGGGGGGGGTTCATGACAGGTGTAATTCCTTTTTGGGTAACTATTGTAGTGATTGGTGCAATTGATGGTGTATTAGGATTCATGTACATATATTTCCTTTTAAGTAGTTACTTTCCCCTGGGGTGGCATTTAATTCCTAGGAATTTTTGTTTAGGTTCCTTAGACTGTTTCTGTAAATGTATTATTTCTATTATACACTGACAATTTGTTGAAATCTACATATCAGACTGCATAGTCTCAATTTTGTGGGGGTCCTTGACTAGTACTTCTTTGTATCTGGCACTTACACTGACAATTGATATTATAATATATAAAATCTTGTTACAACACTGAAGGCCTTAAGATTTCTGGAACATAATAGCTGTTTAAGAGTATGTTGGGAATATATTTCCAGCTAGATGTACATTCATCAGTGTGATATGCTTACTCACTTTGGCTAAGCATCACTTTAATCCTTCTATATGCCATGTAAAGATAATTTCTGTTGTTGTAATTTTTGGGGCTTATTTTTAATTTTTCACTTGATAATATGTTACATTGTGGCATGCAATTGTTTTATCCAGGGTCATTTTCTTGTCATTGGCCGAATTCTCAAACTAGCAGAGTTCTGAGCAGAGTTGAAGCTGGCTTCTACTGGTGTGCTCTTACTTCACACATGAACCATGTGTCTTTAGGAGTTTTTCTCACTTGACATATAATTTAGTGAGTAGAGAATCCTAGTGTTTTGTTATTCATTAGACTGATACACGGGGTGGGTCAGAAGTTGGTCAACTGGGTGGCAAACTGGTTGACGGACAGAAAACAGAGAGTGGTGGTAAATGGTATACAGTCAGAAGAGATGCAAGTCACAAGTGGGGTACCTCAGGGATCAGTCCTGGGGACAGTCCTCTTCAATATCTTCATTAGTGACATTGCAGATGGACTAGACGGTAAGGCTTGTCTGCTTGCAGATGACACCAAGCTCTGCAACAGAGTAGATGATCCAGATGGGGTGGGCAGAATGAGAAGAGATCTGGATAAACTAGCAAAATGGTCAGAAGAGTGCCAACTGGGATTTAATGCAAAGAAGTTCAAGATCATGCACATAGGGAAGGGAAACCCTGAAGCCACCTATAGGCTGGGAGGGGAGTTGCTGGCAATCACAAAGGAAGAAAGAGACTTGGGCATCATCATCACCGATGACCTGAAATCATCCAAGCAGACTTCTAAAGCAGTAGGTAAGGCTAGGGGATGTTGGGTGTATTAGTAGGGGTATCACAAGTCATAAGAGGAGGTAATAATCCCTCTTTACAAGACACTGGTTAGGCACCATCTGAGTAGTGCATGCAGTACTGAAGGCCACACCTTCACAAGGACATTAACTAAATTGAGGCAGTCAGAGAAGGGCAACCAAAATGGTGCAGGGACTGCATCAGAAGACATATGAGGACAGATTAATGGAGCTCAATATGTATACCCTTGAGCAAAGGAGGGAGAGAGTTGATATGATCGAAACATTCAAACACCTTAAGGGCATTAACAAGGTGAAAGAGTCTAACATGTTTAAATATAAGAAAAATAGCAGGACAAGAGGACACAGCATGAGATTAGAGGGAGGTTGATTAAGGGGGAATGTGAGGAAATTCTTTTTCACAGAAAGAGTGGTGGATGCATGGAATGGCCTACCTCAGGTAGTGGTGGCTAGGAATACAGTGCAGGTCTTCAAACAGGCATGGGATAGGCATAAGGGAGCAATACAGATGAGTATGAATAGATAGGCCACTGACAGAGCAAAGGCCAATAGCACATTTATAAGGCAGAAAAAGAAATGGGCAGACTGGATGGGCCTTGTGGTCCTTATCTGCCGTCAACCTCTATGTTTCTATGTTTCTATATGTGGGTTGAACTCTCTGCCTGCTGTTATCTCTGGACAACCTTTGACCGTTAAGTTTGGTTCAGCTGAAAGCACACTTAAGATATTCAAGCTCTCTGACATCACTGTAATTATGTTTTGAATGCCTGTTTTAAACCAATGAGAATTCTGCTTTTTTCTGTATGTTCTAAGTGTTAATAATAAGGGATTTTCTAAATAACTGTCATTAAGCTTCCACAGAAGGACTTGATGGTCTGAAAGCTAAAGCTATTTGTTCTTTTTGTAACATCCTTGTTGGTCCAATAAAAGGTATCAAATCATTTGTTCTGGATTAACTCTAAGGTGGGGAGACAAAAGCAGATATGCTTTTCTTTCTAAAGTCTGAGGCTGGATATTACCCATTTAGTATTTTTAACAACCAGCCACCCAAATGTGTGGAAGTCACTGTTACAGTAATTGATTTTTCATGGTTGTCTTTCCTCCTGCAGCTGTTGTACAAGGGTTTAAACAAATAAGTAGTCCATTTGTTATTAACACTGACTGGTCTGATCCTAAATATTAGTTGTTTAATGAGCAGCTCTGCACTTTAGTATAAATATCTGGACATATAATATAACGGCTAATGCAGTTTACTAGAAAATATTATTTTTAAGCTGGCCCAGTGGCATGGAGAGCTGAGGTATCTGTGCTTTACCTCCTACCATGCTGGCGGCCTGTGTTCGCAGTGTGAGCGGGTTGCTGGGGGTTGGCGGGAAGGGAGAGGATCAAGAATCTGAAGGACTGCTCTCCTCTCCCAGGGAGGGAGGATTGGTGTTCTCACCAAATGACTGACCCCAGATGGAGGCACGAGGGTAGTGTGGGACTGTGGGGTGCCAACAAAGGAAGGGTGCTGCAGGACTTCTGTAGTTTGCATGTGCCACCACACACGTATGCTGACATGTGTGCCTCAGCAAGATGAAAGGGAAGGGAGAAAATGAGGAACCCCCCCCCAGGCTGTGGATGTTGACCAACCCTACGCAGGCTCCACACCCGGTCACCTGGTAGCACCACAGCTCTGTGGCAGAGAGTGCAGGTGAAGGTAAGTCTCAGAGGAGCTGGGGTATTGGGGCTGGGGGGTCAGTTAAAAGGGGCAGCCAGGGGGAGAACAGGTGCTAAAAATGTATATAGAAATGAAAAAAAAAAAAAAGACTATTTTAAATTTTCTTTTCCAACGGTTATAATACATCTTGGTAGCCCATCCACAAAGTTTGTAAAAAAATTAAAACATGTAATTGTCCCTAACTAACCTCATAATTATGTTGCTTGTGAGATTGTAGTACTGTATTTTCCATTCAACAGACTATGATGTCACACAAACAACAGCAACTGTTAGGTCTGTTGGGTCAGTCAAATGCTTCTTAAAAGACAACAATATAATACAGTATAAATACTGCATCTTCTGAGATAGTTGGTTAATAAGAGGAGAAAGGAGGCAAAATTGAGATAGCACTAAAGTAAAGAAAATGGTTGTAAATGTGAAAGCTTTAAACCTTTTATTTTTATAGATAATTGCTCTTTAAAGGTGTCTGGTCAAAACTGAGTCAGCAAATATGCGCAGTCAAAAACCGTACAGTCATAACAGTGCCACGTGGTTTTAGAGTTAGTATATCTAATCTAGCATGCAGTTTTGCACTGACTGCATGGCATGGTCTTGACATATCACACTCTTTACATAAGAGGGCCAGAGCCTGGAGTTTTTACCATTGTGTGAACATGTAAAGACAAATAATCTCAATACTGTGTTGTTCCCGAAAATATGAAAATGAGTACCTTTACTTCCATGCAGCCTATTGAGCACAGATTAGCTAATGTCATATTGGAATGTTTTGTAACAGTGGAGGTATGAAAAAGGAATAACTGCTTACTGTATGTATGAATTCCCTTCAGTTATTATTAACAAAGAAAAAAGTTATGTCAAGTTGGAAAAAATTAGTAACTTTTCATTTCTTCTGGTATACATCTCTTGTCAAAATATGAAATAAGTTGTCCTCAGAACTGAGCATGGCTTTTGTCCTCACACCTTGAAATGTTGCAAGACTGGTAATAGTTTCCACCCATTCATTTGAATTAATTTATGCTATGAATATACTGTACTACAGTATATAATAATTCACATGTTTCTACGGTACAGTAACTTGTTAATGTTTTTAAGGTTTAAGCATGCCTGGAGAACACATGCTGGAGAGATTTCTCTGCCATCCGCATAATCTGGTATTACACTGCCTTACTCACAATATTAACATTATCCGAAACAAAAGCAATTTTTTAGTAATGAATGCAACTTGTTTTCTTCAATTATGAGCACTGGCTTTTGTAGGCTATTATGTTTCTGGCGAGTCCTCTTTAGGGCTATAGGCAACTTATTTATCATTTATGTTTTTATGAGTATGAGTCTTCATGTCACAGTCTGAGTTACTTTTTAAGAAACTTCAGAAACGTTGGTATCCAGAATAATCAGTAATGTTGCTGCTAGCCTAATTAAATCCTAAGTAAAAGACTCTTTTAAAGCCACAGTAATTTTTTTTGTACTTTTTTTTTACTAACTCATTTGCCAGCTAGATGTAAGACAACTGCAATGACACCTGTCAGATTTACTTTTCTGACTGTTTTCTACCTTAAACTACATGAATCAGATTTTATTTATTTATTTAGAGGGGTTCCAGCCACCAGCAAAATAATACAGTTACCCTCAGCAGAACACAATGATAAAAGATTTGAATAATTATTACATTTCTAGCCATTCCTTTCTATTATTAAGGGCATCTGCATTAAAACTTAATCATAGACTTTGACTTTGACAGCAGATAAGGATCACTTGGCCCACCCAGTCTGCCCATTTTCCTATCTATTGGAAAAGCTGCAGATTCTTGTTAACCAACAACCTATTTCCTCCTAACCCACACAAGAATTGCCTTATGTTTGTTGCATGCATTCTTGAATTCCACCACTGTTTTTGACCCCATGACCTCCTCAGGAAGGCAGTTCCATGTGTCCACCACCCTCTCCATGAAAAAGTACTTCCTCATGTTGCCCTTGAGCTGTCTCCCCTCTATCTTCAAATTGTGCCCCTCTTGTTCTTGCACATCTCTTTTCCAAAATATGCTACCCTCTTTCTCCTGTGTTTCACATACAACTAAGTCTGAGTCAGGAGCTGAAGTCATTGGGCTGGATTTTCAGAAAGTTGTGGCATTGGTGGATACATGTGACAAGACTGACAGGCCACAGAAAATGGATTCTGTCTTTTTGCTACAAGTGTAGTGAATTGTGCACTGAAAATGACAAAGCTTCAGGTGTTTAGCACATGCATTATTTTTGAGCCATACATTGTGCAAAGTGTCGTAAAAGCATCACAATGCTTGAAAATCTCACACAAACATGTTGGTGCATTGACAATGATCCAGGCAAAACTGCTGTAAATGCTGCATCCGGACTATTGAAAATCCAGGCCATAATCTCCAGTTTGTGACATGACTGTCTGTTGCAGGGAAAGGACTATACTGAGGTTAATACTGGTTAATATAATGTCACAAGTAGGGCATTATGACACCTGTCTTCATGCAAACATCCTCAGTAATTTGCAACGGCATGACTTGAAATTAAGTTTTTTTTTAAATATAGTTAATTGATTTCTGGTGATGTCAATAATGATTTTATTTTTACTGGTGGCCAGACTCCCTCTTTAATTCTGATCCTTTACCACACCCATCATGGCAATTCTATGACAGATGCAGCAGCACAGTTCATTCCTTCTGAGGAGTTAGAATAACATATGTTTATTGTTTGGGTTATGTGGAAACAGATGTCACTCCTCTGAGAAGCCACAAAGCTAAAAGAAAGTAAACAAGTCTGGGACTGGCCCAATTTGCACTGATAATTTTCTTTGACTTATTTTTATTTGTATTTTTTTACCTAGGAATCTTATGTCAGTGATCTTTGTTCAGAGGTATTCTTTCAGAAGTGAAGGTGCAGCCCAGTAGCAGTCTGGCCTCACTGGCTTAAAGAGCATTATTTGCAAAGACATCAGAGCTACAGCACAGCTAGAAGAATGGTGAATGCAAAATATGCAAATGTATTTATATGTTTATTTATCTGAAACATATTTTACCAGATAAGCAAACAGCCCAATCAGGCTTGTTTCCAATTGTGATTGGGGGGGGGGTCAGGGAGCATCATGGCAGGTAAATCTCAAATAGTGCAACATCTGATATAGCTACAGAAACACATATATACAGAGACAAATGCATACAACAGATATGAACACTAATTACATAGTGCTAGTTCATAGGACAACTAACAAGAAGCAGAAAAGGAAAGGGAAAGGGAACATTGTTTAAGTAGGGGTAGCACACTAAGTGGAAGCTTGTTTCCAGATGTGACCTGGGAGCACAAGGAAGTTAAGTGACTTGCTCAGGATCACACAGTATGCACCTAGGCAGCTATGGGATTCACACCCAGGTCTCCAGATCAGCAGCTCAGAGCCTTACCCTCTGTGCTATATTGCCTCCAAGCAAATAAGATAGATCTGCATTTTGCACCAATGGAAAAACATGGTTAAATATAGAACAGGTAGTCAGGAGCACTAGAGCTGGGTAGCCACTTACTCACAGAGACCATGCCTGTTAAAACTGGAACATGCCGCACTACATAAGATACCCATGTGAGTAAGTCTAAAACACCATCATCATATCTTTCAAATGCTATGAATTTCACATAGTGCTATGATTTTTACACTCAAACCTATCCTTGCTCTGCAAAGGTTTACTGATGTTCTTAATAATGTTAGAGCTATTTCTGGACACACAAACTCTTCTGATTTAATTCTGCTTACTACAACCCTCTGCTGTCTTTCTTCCAACCAGTTTCTCACTCATGTAACTATATATTCAGGTCATGCCTGAAAATAGGCATTTTTGTGCCTAGTGCACTTATCCGGTTACCAAAAGCAAGTAAATAAATATTTTGCTGTACGCAGATCCTCTAGCTTCTTAGCAACCTTCTGCGAGGCACAGAGTCAAAAGTCTTGCTGAAACTGAAGAAAAGTAACTCTGCATCATGGCCCTTATCCACTATCCTTGTTACCCAGACATAGAATATTATCAGGCCTGTCTGACAAAACTTGTCTGCCACAGACCCATGCTGTTTACTCTCCTGGAGTCCATTGCTCTCCAGTGAGTCCACAAGGTCTTCTTTGATTAGTGTCTCCATCAGTGAACCCCCAATAGAGGTAAAACCAACAGTTATGTTGTTATCTGGTTGATCTTTGTCCACCCCCCCAGAGCAGGAGTACACTCGCCATCCTCAAAATCTTTTGGAAGGACTCTCTCTCAATTGAGCTATTGAATAGCCATACCAAGGCACAGCTCTGTATCCACTTCTGCTTCTCTCACCACCCTGTTGGTTTCTCTTCTTCACATTTGGTACTCTCTCCATTCTTCCTTCCCTTGTTTTTCCTTGTATGTGGTGAAGGCCTTCTTTTTGGCTGTCACTGCTTCCTTGATCTTTCCAGAAAACCACATTGGTCCTTGTACCTGTTTCTTTTGATTACCCTTCTCATGCAAGACCTCATAGCCTCCAGAATGGCCCATTTATTTCCCTGCATCTTTCCTCCACATCCCTGATGCTGGCCACTTTGACTATTTTTTCCGGCACCAGCTCCCTCATCCAGTTGAAGTCTGCTCTTCTGAAGTCTAGGACTTGGGCCTTTGACGAGGACTTACCTGTCTCAAGGGCCAGGTCGAATCATATAAAGTTATGGTCACTGGACCCTAGTGGCTTCCCTACACTAACTCCTCTTACCACCTCCGAGTTGTTGAGCACCACATCGAGAATGGCAGCCCACGTATGAGTTCCTTAACCAGCTGCACTACCAGGCAGTCCTGCAATGTATTCACCAGGGCCTGACATCTGGAGCTCCTGGCCACTGGAATGATCCAATCAATATCTGGCAAATTTAGATCTCCCACCACCACCACTCCACCTTTGGTATGTATATGTACTGCTTTAACTACTATACAAACTTCATTTTCAAAAAGTTATGTTCTGGGGTGCTACAATGGCTCAGTGGTAGTGTGTCATACTGCCATGCAATCAATCTGTGCTTGCTAGGAGACATCACTCACCATGTCAGTAGCTCAGCAGGTTGCTTACTCACATCTGAGGCCAGAAGATTGGAAGGCTGTGGGTTCTAGCCCCATGCAAGAAATGTGGGGTAAATCTCAATAATGACACTGTAGTGCAGCTTGAGGGGGTTGCTGCATTCCTGAGGTGCCATCTTTTAGATGAGACATTTAACCGATGTCTCTTCTGCCTGTTCTAGTGGTTGTTCAGGTGGACACTAATGATCCCATGGCACTTCTCAAAAAAGATGGTGTCACATGGAGGCACCCACAGTGGTAACAAGGGAGGATGTTGGGGTTCTCCACAGTGCAGAACCCAAGGAGGGTGGCAGAAAACCCCGGAGGAAGAGGAAGCACTTCCTGGTGGGGGAGTCCATCATGATGGGACTAGATATGAGGACAGTAAGGGAGGAGGAGAGGGAGGTTAGGTGCCTACCCAGCACCACAGCTCGGAGGGATCAGAAGCGGATCCCGGGGTTAGCTAGGGCAGCTGGAAGGGAAGGAGATCTAGATGTCATTGTCCACCTAAGGACCAGTGGCCTAGCTGGAGATGAGGACAGGGTAGTTCAGGAGGAGTTCAGAGAGCAGTGGAGGGATCTTAGGCAGCTAGCAGGCTTAGCGGCCTTTACTAAGGTATTACCTGTCTATGACAGGGGAAGGAAAGGGTACTCTGTACCAGGAGCTTCAACTCATGGTTGGAGGAGTGGTGCAGACAGGAGGGTTTTAGTTACACTGGGGACTGGAGTCACACCTGAAGGAATAAGGGCCTTTAAAACAGAGATGTCCTGCATCCGTCCTGGAGGGGAACCCCACTCCTCAGTGAATGATTTAAAAGTTACATTGAAGAGCATTTTAACTAGCCAAGGGGGGTGGCAGAAGGAATCATGGTGACATAACCTGTCTCCCCCACCACAAGCTGTATTAGTCAACAGGGAGAATCCTAGGGGAGGGAAATCCTCATGGATAGCTAATAACAAGAAAAACAAAATGGTAGAAATGAAGAAGGATGAGAACGAAGGCAGAGGGGATAAAGAGAGTAGGCAAAAGGGAAGAAAAGTGGGGGTGACAGGAAGGGTGGCAACAGTATTTGGAAGGCCATGTGTGCAAATGCTCAGAGTCTGGGCAATAAAATACCAGAGCTGGTGGCCATGATTGCAGAGGCTGACCTGGACATTGTTGCCATTACTGAGACATGGTGCAATGAGAACCATGACTGAGATATGGCCATACCAGGCTTTACTTTCTTCAGGAAGGACAGTATGATTAAAAGGGGGGAGGAATTGCTCTTTTCATGGGGGATAGCATTTAAGCAATAGAGATACAAGGAGTTCGGGGGGGGCAGTGGTACTGTGGGTCTCACTAGAGATGGAGAAGGGTGCAGCTATTCGCACTGGTGTGATCTACAAACCTCCAGCATGGGGGGGTGGATAAAGTTCTGAAAGACATCCAACACATGGCAAGTAAGGGGACGGTGCTGCTGGTGAGGGACTTCAGTCTGCCAGACATAGATTGGAGCATCCCAGCTGCAGCTTCAGCTAGGAGCAGGAACATTCTGGACTCCCTGCAGGGGGCATTCATCAGACAACTAATAAAAGAACCACTCATGGGGGAGCAATACTAGACCTTGCACTCACAATGGGGACAGTGTTGCAGACATCACAGTGGGTGGCCACATAGGAACCAGTGATCACCAGATGATATGGTTTAATATAAGAACTGTGGTAGAATCGAGCAGCACTAAGGTGAGGGTCCTGGACTTCAGGTGGGCTGACTTTAAAAAGATGGGAGAATGCACCAGAGATGTCCTGGCACAGGTTGATAGGATTTGGGTGGAGTAGAAGAATAGTGGGTGAAACTAAAGGGGGCCATAGTAAAGGCAACAAACCTCGCATTCAGGCAAGTTAGCAAAAGTAAGAGGAAAAGGAGACCACTGTGGTTCCCCAAATAGGTGGCTGGAAAGGTAAAGGCAAAAAAGTTAGCATTCAGGTGGTATAAAGAGACACAGAGGGAGGAAGATACGGAAGTGTATCAGGAGAAGCAGAGAGAGGCAGGGCAAGCAGTCAGGAGTGCAAAGGTGTAAATGAAGGAGAAAATAGCCCAAGCAGTAAAGAAAGGGGATAAGACATTTTCTAGATATATTAATGAAAGGAGAAAGACCAGAGGTGAGATCATAAGATTAGGGAGGGAAGGGGGAGAGTGTGGGGAAGGGGACCAAGAAAAAGCAGATGTCCTGAATGAATACTTCTGTTCAGTGTTCACAGAGGAAGGGGAAGGCAAAGACCACAGATAAGGGACAGGAGTATCAAAGGAAGGGAGGTGGACAGAAATCTATTTACAGTGGAAAGCGTCCTGAGGGAACTCACAAACCTGAAAGTGGACACGGTAATGGGGCCAGATGGGATACATCCCAGGATATTGAAGGAGCTCAGAGAGATGCTGGCTTCATCTCTGACTGTTCTGTTCAACCACTCACTGGAGTCGGGAGTGGTTCCAGAGGACTGGTGGAGGGCAGATGTAGTCCCACTTCACAAAAGTGGTAGCAGGGAGGATTCTGAAAATTACAGGCCAGTCAGCCTGACGTCAGTGCTGGGAAAATGAATGGAATCACTACTGAAAGAAAGTATTGTGGAAACCAGAGACTTGTTGGATCTGAGGCAGCATGGATTCACAACAGGGAGGTCATGTCAAACAGATCTGATAGATTTCTTTGACTGGGTGATCAGTGAATTAGATCAGGGTTGAGCCGTGGATGTGGCCTACCTAGAATTAAGTAAGGCCTTTGACACCATTCCACATAGGAGATGCATAAACAAGCTGCACAGCCTGTGAATGGGTCCAAAGATGGTAAACTGGGTTAGAAATTGGCTGGGGAATAGGAGACAGAGGCCGGTGGTTAACAGAGTTTACTCTGAGGAAGAGAAGGTGACCAGTGGGGTGCCACAAGGATCAGTACTGGGACCAGTCCTCTTTAATGAAAGATCTGTGATAGAGTAGACACTCCAGGGGGTGGTGGAAAAAACGCGTAGAGATTTAAGAAAGCTTGAGGAGTAGCCAAAAGTTTGGCAACTAAGATTTAATGCAAAGAAGTACGAAATCATGCACTTAGAGCACTGAAACCCAGGGGTGGCGTACAAGATAGTAAATCTGAAAGTGGACATAGTAATGGGGCCAGATGGGATACATCCCAGGATATTGAAGGAGCTCAGAGAGATGCTGGATTCACCTCTGACTGTTCTATTCAACCACTCACTGGAGTTGGGAGTGGTTCCAGATGACTGAAGGAGGGCAGATGTAGTCCCACTTCACAAAAGTGGTAGTAGGGAGGATGCTGAAAATTACAGATTTAATGCACTGAGAGGGTTGTGGATGCATGGAACAGCCTTCCTGAGGAGGTTGTAGAGTCAAGAACAGTGGGGGAATTCAAGAATGCATGGGACAGACATAAAGCAATTCTAGTGGGGGGTAGGAGGAAGTAAGCTGTTGGTTAACTAGAATCTGCAGCTTATCCATCAGGTAGGGAAATGGGCAGACTAGGTGGGCCAAGCGGTCCTTATCTGCCATCAAATTCTATGTTTCTATGTAAGCTAGGGGTAGTGGTACTGATGACCACTAAGCAGGAAAGGGACCTAGGGGTAATCGTATCTGGTAGCCTAAAAGTGGCCAAACAGTGTGACAAGGCATTGAGGAGAGCTAGTGGGATGCTAGGGTGCACAGGAAGGGGTATCTCCAGCAGAAAGAGGGAGCTAGTTATACCACTGTATAAAACATTGGTGAGATCGCACCTAGAGTATTGTGTTCAGTTCTGGAGACCATCCATGGGCTCTGTTCTCAAAGGGGATCTCAATTGGTGCAAGTTTCAGTAAACAGCAGCTTGCACTGAAGCCCAGGGTGCCTGGGACCCAGCACCAGATTCTGGTATAGGAGGTGTCCCGGTACCTACATCCCAAACATACGGTGACCATACCCATGTGCCAAACACACAGCACACCGGAGTTTTTTTTTAATTTTAGTCTTTGGTAACCAGGTAAGGCCCACTAGGCACAAGTGCTTGTTTTCAGGGGCAACCTGGGAGCACTGGGTAGTTAAGTGACTTGCTCAGAGTCACACAGTATGCAAGTGGAGGTTGTGAGAATCAAACCAAGGTCTGGTCTGCTGGATGTACCACAGCTCATAGCTCACAGCTCGTTACTGTAACCTCTAGGCTATACTGCCAGCCCAAGTTTGCCGCAGACTCCCTGTGACTGGGGCAAGCACTGCCCTGGTCCACTAACAATGGCATCGGCCTTCGCGGTCCACTGGACCACCAGGGATATTGTTCTTGGTGGGGGTTGACCTCTGTTCTGCCCGTGATCGGCCTAGTGGGGGGATTACTACGGGTTTGCCCATGATCGTGCCAGTCGGGGAGGGGTTTATTACAGGTTTGCCCGCGATCGGGCCAGTCGGGGAGGAGGTTTACTACGGGTTTGCCTGTGATCGGCCAGTCGGGGAAGGGGGTTTACTACGGGTTTGCCCGCGATCGGGCCAGTCGGGGGGGGGTACTATTATGCCTGCGATCGGGCTGCAGGGGGGCACAGGGAAGAAGTGGAGGGCCACCCACAGGTGTCAGCTGCTGTGTTGTGCCCTGCAATGTGGCAGCTCACCTGTGGGTGGCTCTCGACTTACTACTTTTTTTTTTTGCTCAAAGTCGTGCAGGTGCAGGTTGGGGGTTGTGCCTGCACAACTCTGCATAGCCCAGGTTGTGCAGTTTATGCATGGTTCCTCCCCCTCTGGTTGAGCATGCCTTCATTAGCATTGCGCTGTTGCTCAGCATGACTTGGGGGGCGCAACTGCCTCCTGCTGAATATGACAGAATGGCACAATTTCAGACTTGCGCAGGTGCAGCCCTATTGCGCATGGTGCAACTCTTTTGAATATCCAGCCCACAACGCCTAAAGGTATTGCTTGGGAGATATAAAGTGCACAATAACAAATTGTAAATAAATAATTGAAACATATACTACTATGGACTTCAATAAAAGAGTGTGGCTTATATAAAGGTGGCACAGTACACCAAGAATAGATATGATCCAATAAAGTGCAAACCAAGGGAGAAGCAAAGAGGGTGGGGTGGGAGGATATTGGTAGGGGTAGGTAGGGGAGGAGGGAAGGGGAAGGGGGAAGTTGGGGGTTGGCCATCTATTTTCATACCCTCAGCAATCCTGCAGTGATGTCATTCCAGAGAGCATGTGAGAGGGACATTGAACTTTTTATTAAACAAAGAGAACAACCAAAATTTAATAATTGTAGCAGGGAAGAATGTCAAGCCTTGAGAGACTTAGCACAGAATGAACTTACTGAGATCAAATCAGCAGATAAATAAGTATCACCTTCAAGTTATAAAATTTAAGAGATCTTGTTAAAGAATTGGAATATTTTGACCCTTGAACCCAAATCAGATACTGTAACAAAAATTCCCCCTCGGATGGTGTTTAAAAAAGGACAGAACATTGGCAATATTGTGACCAGGAGCCTATACAACAAACTGGATGAAGAAAGACACTCTGCTTTACCAGGTGGAACTTTTAAATGTACTAATTGCATCTTCTGCCAACACGTCCAGACATGTACTGTGTTCTTACATCCAGTCACTGGCAAGGAGTTTGCCAATAGACATTTTATTAACTGTTCTACCACACATGTGGTTTATGTCGCCAGCTGCACATGCAAAGATTTCTATGCTGGAAAGACAAAACGTCCATTTAAAGATAGAATTTCTGAACATTTGCTTAGCATTGAGAAACAAGATATATAAGAAAAGTGCTTTGGCATTGCATGAGCTTCAAAAAGAGATTGGCCATAGATTTTATTTTCAGGGCCTGGAAACATTATCTATTAACATCTGAGGGGGAGACTTGGACAGCAGGCTACTTCGAATAGAAAGTAGACGGCAGTTTATGCTGAGAGTACTTGGCACCAAGGGTCTTAATTCCATGTTCAGTCTGACTCCATTTCTGAAAAAGAGATAACATATGTTCCATATGAAGCTTTGGACATTTTCTTGTTGTTCCAGTTTTGCTCTTTGGTTTAACATGAGAGTATTTTCTGCATTTTTGGTTTTTTGTGTTCTAGATATGAATCCATTAATTAGTGAGTGAGGTTCTATATTTATTTTTAGTGTCTCATTTTGCATAATAATGAGATAGTACTTAATGTGCAATGTTTTAATAGTTACATCTTTTATTAGCAATAGGTTCCTAACCCTCTTGTTCCTCTCCCTTCTTTCCCCTCCTCCTCCTCCCCAACCCCAACTTCCTCCTTCTCTCCTCCCTTCCTTCCTTCCCCCCACCTACCCCAACCAACATCCTCCCAACCCCACCCCCATCCTCTTAGTTTCTTCCTTGGTTTGCACTTTATTGGATCATATTTATTCTTGGTGTACTGTGCTACCTTTATATAAGCCATACTCTTATTGACGTCAATAGTAGTTTATGTTTCAATTATTTATTTGCGATTTATTATTGTGCACTTTATATCTCCCATGCAATACCTTTAGGCATTATGTATTTTGTACTATTTGATAACACTGTTGGTTAAATTATTTTGCGCACATAGAATTTTGCAGTAACATTTTAAAGGTGGGCTTTAAATTAACAATATGATGTATGGTAGCCATGCCTTGAAAAAGCATCAGGTATGACATGAAACATAGGTGACTGGGGGTGCTGCTGGTTTTTATGGTTAGTAAACATATATATTGTTATCATGACCTAACAGTAAGGTTTCTTTTTCAGTTTCTGTGTAGCTCCACTCATAGTTTGTCTCTGCTGTCTACATATGAGGTAGCTCCAGTATAAGTCTTGGGTAGCTGCCTCCTTTGTGCTTCATTGTGTTGTAGTTATACAACTTGGCTCCAAGAGTGCCTACTTGCTGGACAAAATTGCATCTAGTGTCTCCAATACATCGTGAGAAAACAGGAGCACCCCCAACATTTTTCGTGAGTACACACAAGATACCACAGATACCAATGCAACTAATAATGTGGTTCGTAATAATGCAACTACTGGAAATGCAATCGGGTACAGTGAGTTTTTGGACTCGTTATTTTTTAAACATGGGGATGTTAACCCGCTGCTTATAGAAACAAATACCAACAGAGTTAACATCATTACTAGAAATAAAGAGCAAGAATTAGGGATTATCAGTATAAAGACAGCATTTATACAACTGGAAAGAGTTGTGTTTAAAGCCAGAATACTAAACTGGCAGAATGTGACACTTAATGTGTATTTAGATGTAAAAAGAGCCCCACGGAGCCTACGTTTTACAAAGAAACCAGCATTTGGGCTGAAACGAATACATTTCCTAACCAACTGGCAAACTCACTGCCTAGATGCTAGTGTAGGTCTGATCCATATAATACTCAGAGACGTTGAAGAACAAGAAGTCAAACTGAAGGAATTCATTAAAGCAAAAGAAGGCCAAGTAAAAGCTTTTGAAAAACATTTTGAATATCAGAATTTTTGAAAACAATTGGATCAAAACATCATAGACTATGACATTCAGATTAAAAAAAACAAGGAGAAAACATTTGAACATGACCGCAGGGACTACTTGGAAGAGAGAAATTTCAAGTTGGGGAAGAAGCAAAGAACTGTGAATTCAGACTACAAACCTAGACCTATTCTGAAGAAAACATATGGGATGGAGAACCCTGTTATATACACGAGTGGTTCTGAATCTGATGATGGGGGAGAAGGCACGTCTGCAGGTACATCCATAGAACATATTATTGAACCACAGCCTTTTTTAATGAAGAGGGGGGAGGAAGAGGATATTCCTCCCCTGAAACAACAAATGCTGAGAACAGTGGTTCAAACTCCAGCCCAAACTATTCTGGAACTCGTGACTCAGGAAGAGAACAATGCTGCTATGGGAGCACATGTCACATGAGTAGTGAGGCCCTGCATCTACCCCAATATTCAAGAGGTCCTCCACCCACAATAACAACTGAGGCAGAGTCCCTGCTTCGTACATTTCAGAGACGAACAAGGAGGACAGGGCGCAGGACCAGGGGAAAGGGGAGGAAGAGGAAAAGGCAGATTTCACTGAGAACAGTGGAACAAGGGTTGATACTCCCAGACGGGAACATACTGGACATAGAGAACAATTTGGTAGTGAATCTATCAAACTATGTATTGACTGAGGTGGAGTATAGTGTCCTACAAAAAGGATTACATTTTATTCCTACGCATATAATCCATGAATTTGACACAAAAGTGGATTTGTATGAATTCATTCATAAACTCGATTTGAGGGTGATGTACCACAAGGATGAACATTCTGTTGCCTCTAACACATCCCAGACACAAGAAAATGGAGAAACAAATGCAGATCTAAATAGACTAAGGAAGCCTTCTATTTTCATACCCCCCCCCCCAGCAATCCTGCAGTGATGTCATTCCAGAGAGCATGTGAGAGGGACATTGAACTTTTATTTAAACAAAGAGAACAACCAAGATTTAATAATTGTAGCAGGGAAGAATGTCAAGCCTTGAGAGACTTAGCACAGAATGAACTTACTGAGATCAAATCAGCAGATAAAGAATTTTCACCTTCAAGTTATAAAATTCGAGAGATCTTGTTAAAGAATTGGAGTAGTTTGACCCTTGAACCCAAATTCGATACTGTGACCCAAAATCCTCCTCGGATGGTGTTTAAAAAAGGACAGAACATTGACACTATAGTGACCAAGAGACTATACACCAAACCGGAAGAAGAAAGACACCCTGCTTTACCAGGTGGAACTTTAAATGTACTAATTGCATCCTCTGCCAACACATCCAGACAGGTACTGTGTTCATACATCCAGTCACTGGCAGGGATTTTGTCCATAGACATTTTATTAACTGTTCTATTACACATGTGGTTTATGTTGCCAGCTGCACATGCAAAGATTTATATTTTGGAAAGACAAAATGTCCATTTAAAGATAGAATTTCTGAATATTTGCATAGCATTGAGAAACAAGTTATATAAAAAATGATTTGGCATTGCATGTGCTTCAAAAAGGGATTGGCCATAGATTTTATTTTCAGGGCCTGGAAAAAGTATCCGTTAACATTTGAGGGGGAGACTTGGACAACAGACTACTTCAAATAGAAAGTAGCTGGCAGTTTATGCTGAGAGTACTTGGCACCAAGGGTCTTAATTCCATGTTCAGTATGATTCCATTTCTGAAAAAGAGATAATATATGTTCCATCTGAAGCGTTGGACATTTTTCTTATTGTTCCAGTTTTATTCTTTGGCTTACTATGAGAGTATTTTCTGCATTTTTTTTCTTTTTTGTGTTTTAGATATGAATCCACTAATTAGTGAGTGAGGTTCTATATTTATTTTTAGTGTCTCATTTTGCATAATAATGAGATAGTACTTAATGTGCAATGTTTTAATAGTTACATCTTGTATTAGCAATAGGTTCCTAACCCTCTTGTTCCTTTTCTCTCCACCTCCCCAACTCCGAACTTCCCCCTCCCCACCTCTTCCCTCCTCCTGTCCTTCCCCCTACCTACCTCTAACAATACCCCCCATCCTCTTTGTTTTTTCCTTGTTTTGCACTTTATTGGATCATATTTATTCTTGGTGTACTGTGCTACCTTTATATAAGCCATACTCTTTTACTGAAATCAATAGTAGTATATGTTTAAATTACTTATTTGCAAAATGTTATTGTGCACTTTACATCTCCAATGCTCTACCTTTCTTTTGCACCTGACCAGGATGGTGCTCTCTCGGTCTTTAATAATTGCCTCACAGAAATCCAAGAGTGGATGGATGCAAATTGGCTGAAGTTGAACTCCAATAAGACTGAGGTGCTGGTTGTGGATCCAGCATGCTGAATAGGGGGGTTAGGGGTTGGCTTGCCCTCTGGGTTATACCTTGGGGGCTTATCTCTCCCAACCTCTGAACAGGTGCGGAGCCTGGGGCTAATGTTTGACAAAGGGCTTACTCTGCATTCTCAGTTGTCAGCTGTCATCAAATCCTCTTTTTATCATCTGAGGAATATCTCCAGGATTGGGCACCTTGTTATGTCTGGTGATCTTCCTACACTGGTCCATGCCTTTGTGTCCATGCACTTGGACTATTGCAATTACCTATACCTAGGGCTATCTGGGGTGGAAATCCACCATCTGCAACTGGTGCAGAATGCTGAGGCCTGGCTCAGTCCACTCATATTTTGCCGGTGCTGTATGGACTGCACTGGTTGCCTATACAGTGGTGGATTACCTTTAAAGTCATTCTTTTGACTTTTAAAGCCCTACGCGGACAGAGACTAGACTATCTGAAAGAGCTCCTGGTTCCTTACCACCCTGGGCGATCACTCCGCTCAGCTGACGAGGGGTTGCTAGAGATCCAGAAGGTGCATTTAAGATCTGCTGGGGCCCAGGCATTTATGTTTGTGGCCCCTACCCTCTGGAATTCTGTACCCCATCAGTTACAGTAGTGTCTGACTGTGGAGGGATTTAAACAGGCCTTGAAAACTTATTTATGGAGGCAAGCATTTGGTGGTTGAAGTCTTCTTTGACTGTATTAGTTGTTTTATCATTGTTTTATACTTTTAAGGATACTGAGATGTATGATGCATTTTAATCTGTTCAGTGCCCTGTTTTTTTTGAAAGGCGCCTTGAAAATAAAGTTTATTATTATTTTTATTATTATGTATTTTGCACTATTTGATAACACTGTTGGTTAAATTATTTTGCACGTAGAATTTTGTGCTAGCACCTTAAACGTGGCCTTTAAATTAGCAATATGATGTATGATAGCCATGCCTTAAAAAAGCATTGGGTATGACATGAAATGTTGGTGACTGGGGGTGCTGCTGATTTTTATGGTTAATAAACATATATTTTTATCATGACCTAACAATGAGGTCTTTTTTCAATTTCTGAGTAGCTCCACTTATAGTTTGTCTCTGCTCTCTACATATGTGGTAGCTCCAATATGTGTCTTGGGGTAGCGCCTCCTTTGTGCTTCTAGGTGGTTTGCTTTCCTGCAGTACAAGTTAAATGAATGTGCTCAATGGCCATGCTGAAATGGAATGAAGTTCTGCAAAGAGGAAATGGGCCATAGGCCATATCAATGGAAAAGAGATGTCAAGGGATTTTGACCTAGTTGGTTAGTGCAGGGGTCACCAGTGACAGAGTTACAGTCAAGGGTTCACCAAGGGAAGGGTAGGTGGGGTTAGCAGCAAATCAATTGTAGACTACCAGCTAGAGCAAAAAAAGCATATAGGAACAAGTCTCACTTGAAAACTGGATGTATAAGAATCACACTCCGCCTAATTGACTGGTCAGAACACCAAACTTACTCAGAAGTCCAGAACTTAGAGGAACTCAAAGAGATCAGGTGGGGAAGAAAATGATGGGGGAACCAAGAAGGAGAAATTTTGTTTTTTCAAAGGAATTGGTCCTGAAGCAAAAGGAGTAGGTGGTTCTCTTTTGAAGTGAGCTTGTCTGTTAAAAACAAGAAAGAAATCAGTGTAATAAGAAGGTCCACGGAGTCCAGCTGGTCAAGCTCCATGAAAAAAGCGTGGTGGCAAAATAGTTTCCCAGATAGGAACTAAAAGACTACAAACAACTCAGCATAGCTAAATAGATTAAGTAGTGATAAGTGCTTTGTGAAAGTTAAATTCCACAAACATAGAAACATAGACTTTGACAGCAGATAAGGACATCTTGGCCCATCCAGTCTGCCCATTTCCCTACCTACTGGATAAGCTGCAGATCCCACATTTATCCAGCTTTAATAAATTCCAGGACCTATTAACACTGGATATGCATGACAAGTTTGGGGTGTTTTCCTACAATGGCAGCAGGGATGCAAACATTCAAATATTTTGAAACGTTTTCACACAGTTTAACAAATAATTCAATTGTGAAATTATAAACTCCTGTAATCCACACTTTATTAAACAACTACTTCCCAATTTCACAATTTCTAGAATCCTTCCAAGAAAGTTCACACATAAATTACCAATTGTCTAGCTACAAAGAGTGCTAAATTGTAAACAGAGAAATATTTTCAGAAATGTTCACAAAAATAATAAATTGCCAGACTTTGAGCCCCTATAAGTTCTATACAGTTCACTCTAATGTAGAGATGCAGAGAATTTAAATTCCACCGGTGAAGTGCCCTCAAAGTGCTATGCAGAGTGGTCAACATAAAAGACTTACTTTGCTTTGTAATTATCACTTCATGTTGTCATTCCGCCTTAACGCGAAGTAAGGCAAAGTGACAACAATACTGGCAGTTCCACCGCACATCACATGGCTTACAGTACTGTAGATCACATGCTTTAGCCAGGCAGGAAGGAGTGACTTATGCAAGGAGATACTTTCACTTTCTCCTGTGCAGAGGGGAAGAGTGAGAGGAGGCAGTTAGATTGTTGTTAGAGATACAGCGAATTTAAATTCCACCGGCGAAGTGCTCACAAAGTGGGCACTTCGTGTTGCCATTCCACTATGTGGAGTGGTCAACATGAAAGGCTCACTTCACCTTGTGATTATCACTTTGCATTGTTGTTCCACTTTAATTGGAATTAGGGTGGAGTGACAACAATATTGGCAGCCCCCGGGCCCCCACACACATCACATGGCTTACAGTACTGTAAGTCACATGCTGTACAGGAACGCGAATGCCTACATCTGTACTTCCCCGATGACCTGTATCACAAAACTACCCTATTTAAAAACTCATATCAATGACCACTGTGGTGTAGCCTTGAGAGATACAACAAAACAGACTTACATGCAACTAACTAGTAAAAAAATTAATTTTGTGATTGGGGACATGATTGTGAGTCATGATCGCATTCGTGACCATGATGATGAAGAACGTGAATTTATTTTTCTCGGAGTTAGAGTTGATGAGTGTCTGGAGTGAGATAACCAATTATATTAAACTGTATGGGAATGCGAATGCCTATGGCTGTACTTCCCTGACCTGTACCACACAAAACTACCCAAAATGAAAACTCATATTAATGAGTACAATGGTGAAGCTGAGACCTGAAATACTGCAAAACAGGCTTACATGCAAGTAACAAAAAAAAAGTAGTTTTGTGATTTGTGATCGTGAATTGTGACCATGAAGATGAAGAACTTGATTTGTCTCAGAGTCAGAGTCATGACGAGTGTCTGGTGTGTGACATGACTAATGATAGTAAACTGTATGTGAACGTGAATACCTACAGCTGTACTTCCCTGACCTGTACCGCACAAAACTACCCAATTTGAAAACTCATATTAATGAGTACAATGGTGAATCCGAGACCTGAGATACAAGAAACAGGCTTACATGCAACTAACAACAACAACAAAAAAACAGTTTTGTGATTCGTGATTGTGAATGGTGACCGTGAAGATGAAGAACGTGATTTGTATCATGAATGACCCATGACGGTTGCCCTGACTTAAAAATGCATATTAATGAGTACAATGTTCACACAGAGATATGCACCACACCAGTACTCTGAAGGGAAGCCAAACAAACAACTGTGACTTAAGTTACAGATGGAGATTGGGCCCCAAAGAGATGCAAATGTACAGACAGATTAAGATTGTGCTGTGCACTCAAGAGATGCAGATGCAAAGGCACAACAACACCTAACCAGTGCTCATAAGTCACAGATCCAAATCTGGAAAAGAATTCCTATGCCAGTTGGGGCAGGGGGGCAGTGTACTGCAGTAACAGTCCACTACTACCAGTAAAGATACCACAAAACAGTACAAAAAAATCATGCAGGTGCAGTGGCTAGCAGGTTCACAATGCTACAATTACTGTGTGGCACAATAAAATGTATCTGATTTGATGGCACATGTCGCACACACACTCACACACACAACACTACAAGTAATGCACAGTAAATTGAAAACTTCATTAATATAACCAAATCTTTTAAACACACTGAAATTATGCACTGCTGCACCACAACAATCAGCAAAAAGATTTAAAAAATGACTGAAAATACTACTGTGTGTACATTAACCATAAGAGAAATAACTGCCTTTTTCTCCAAGTTTATCTACCTACACCACAGATACGCCCCTCCCCCAAAGAACATTTCCAGTGTCTGTCAGTACACAGACTGAATGTTCTAAATTAATATTCAAAATCCACACACAAACAATAAACACTCAATGATATGAGCACAGGAGGGTTTCCTACAATTGATGCACTAAATTTTGAGCAAAAAAATGACTCAAAAAGGCTTTTTAACAGCTTTTACAGGATTTGAATTGCAGAGAGCTCTGACAGCAAACAGTCTCCTACAGCTACCTACACACACTACCCAGAACTGAGGCTTTGCAGAACCAGCTAGAGCCCTTGTGACCTGCAATCCCATGAACCACTGCAAAATTCACTTTGGAGCTCAATAACAATGTGAAGTGGTGTGAAGTACATTGATCTCTATGTACATCACATTAAAATTGGTGGAGAAGTGGTTGGGGGAAGGCGGAGTAATGCAAAGCCATTGTTTTCAATGGACTTCGCGTTCCTCATTATGACACAAAGTACTCTGTTTCATGTTGCAGATTACTCCATGGATTCCACATTACTCCGTGAAACACTTCGTGGAGCGAATTATGGCCACTTCGCCCACCACTACTCTAATGGCATGAAACATGACATAAATAGAAAAGGCACCTCATTTCAGGTCTCTAGCTGTAAGAATGACTGAGTGATAGCCAGTTTAAAAAAAAATTTTAAACATTCCAGGAAATTCTACAAAAACAGTATTTGCTAATTTTGCCCAGCCCTACCGTCTAATGGCCAAAGGACAATACATGGAGCATGGCAACCCTCACAGAGGGAGTTTAAGAATTTTGATAACCCCCCTGCCTTTAGGGTTTATTTTTTAATTTTTTCATAGAGATTTGTGTCTTTCTTACCATGACCTGCCCCCATCAGACCAACCCCCTACAGTCGCATCACCCACCTTCTCCCTAAACTTTCCCCACCTCCAGTGTTTGTGCTGCCCCCCTCCCCACCCACCAGCTGGGACTTCTGCTGCCAGGTGACTTACACACTTTCTGAGTCCAGACCACTGTAGTGGCAGGTGCAGTGGTTGGTGGTATGGGACCTGCAGAGGGCTGGTCTTCAGGATGTGGTGGCTGGGCTGCATTTGTCATCCATTTTCTCTCCAGTAGTATGCACAGCATCTCTTGGTGCATGCCTTAGATTCACAAAGTTTGCGCTACATTGGAAGTTGAAACTCCATGGCTCACTAGCAGGAACCACTGCAGTGCCTCCCCTACCACTAGCTGGGATACACTGCCAGTAGCACTAAATCCCCAACATAACCACCAGAGCACTGGTTCACAAGCTTGCTTCTGATCCCGGGTCACCAACATGGAAATGTGACAAGCTTCCATTGGGCTATTGGGTGACAATAGCACTTAGTACATCTAAGGACTGTGATAGGTGTGCTGCACCTCTGCAGCAGCCCCAAAATGAACCAGTCAAGGGTGGAGATCACCAGCTGAACAATAACGCTGTGCAGAATTCTCAAATTCCAATGGAATGGAGTTCCATGGAATTTGGGAAAATTCCACCTATTTCAATGGAATTCCATTAGTCGTGGAATATCAATACTTTGAAAATAGAATGTTTTTCATGGATTACTAATCCACAGTTTACATAAACCATGAATTCCTTTTCTGCAGTCCATGGAAAATTATTCCATAGTTTACAGTGATGTGCTTTTCAGAATTCCACAGAATTAAAAAAAAAATTCCAAAAAGCATTTCAGAAGCAGAATTGCCATGCTGCAGGAATTTTGCATTCTACACAGCTGTAGTGAGGCAAAGCAAATAATTCCAGCCCACAAGCTCAAGGGTGCACGTGATAAAACTCAAACTAGAATCCAACAAAAAAAATGTACACCTCAGTCGGAGGTCAGTGAAGCAAAACTATTTTATTACATACTTGTTTTAAAAAATGCCAGAAATATAAAGCTCCATACAATGGCTGCAAACCTCAGTCATTGTATGGAGCTTGATATTTCTGTTTTTTGTTTAAAAACAAGCATGTAATAAAATATTTTTGCTTCACTGACCTCCAGCTGAGGTGTGCATTTTTTTTTGCTGGATTCTACAGCTGTAGTGAACAGACCAGCATGCAACATAGCAGTATGGGCACATGCTTATAGGGCTGGAGTTTAAAGCAGTAATCCACAACAGGGTGTAGGTTATGGTAGGATTTACCCACTCCTGGTGTTGGGTCATGAGGCTGGCTGAGGGATTTAAACCACACTGGAAGTAGATAAATCCCACCATGACCCATACCCTGAAGTGGATTATTGTGATCATAAAATGACAACTAAAAAGGTTACAAAAATGTTACATTTACTGATTATACATTTTTTTTATTATTTTTTTTCTAGGTAAAGTTTTATTAAATTGTCAACCCAAACATACAGAAACATTACAGTAACACAATCCTAGCCATGGCAACTCCCCTTGGAGATACAACTCTAAAAAGGAAAAAAAAAATATTTCACAAAAATGGATGCAATTAAAACATAGAAATGTATTAATAAACACTTAACTGACAAACATTCTAACTTCATTATGCACATAAAAAGTACAATCTAGACATAGACAAATGAAAAGAATAAGAAGTAAAAAAGGACATTACAGACCAATCTTTAACAGTAACAGCCATTTTGTCAAGCGCCTATGCATGTGCCCCTTTTAATTGAGTTTTAATGTAAAATCCTCCTTCCCAACATAAATAGTCCATTTTTGTTAGGTAGAATGTGGACCCCCCCATGCAAACAGAGACATATAAAGGGTTTTGTCCCCCCCCCTCACAAACACACATACAAAGAGACACATGCTGGGTTGTTTGTTTTGTGTGTATGTGTGTTTGTGTGCTAGTGTGTGTGTGGATGTGTGGGGGGGTTGTTACTTTTTTAAGAAAAGAATATAGTGTGAGTTTTTCACTAGGAAAGTAAGAAGTGGAAGGCTAAAAGCCCATGTAATGCTCCTGTCAAGCACCCATAAAAATCTAATGTTTATTTATTTATATCTCGGATTACGAATACCTTTGAGCCAGAGGTTCTTTTACAGAGGTTCCATGTCAATATCAACGTTTGAGTAACAAAACAGAATGGATTAAATAACAATACAAAACTATTCACAGAACAAGCAAAGTTTCAAAGTGAAAGTAACTTTACATTGGATTTTTTTCTAGGTGTATAATATCCTTTTTTTCATAGGAACACCAAAGTTGTGAGACATTATCCAGAAGGGGATGAACATAGGCTCTGTATAGTGGGAGAAGTAGTGTTTCATCTCTTGATTTAAAATTACTTTTTATTGACCACCATACCTTGTTAGTACTAGCTAGTTTTTCAGTGATTTGTATATAAATAGATATAAATATCTGAAATATTAGGGGGGCCAGCACTGCTCCTTGTGGGACACCACTTGTCACTGTTTTCCAACTGGAGATATATCCATCTATGATTACTCTTTGGGAGTGACCATCTAACCAATTTTGAATCCATCTAATGAACCATGGATGTATAATGAAAGAAGTGCATTTTTGAAACAAGGCCCAGTGGGGACAGAGTTAAATGGCTTTTTGAAGTCCAAAAATACTGTGTCACAGGGACTCCTATTGTCAAGATTTTGACTTATAAAAAAATAGTAAATTAGTTACACATAATCATCCTTTTGTAAATCCATGTTGGTTGGTGTCAAAAATACCCAATGTGGAAGTTAGTCTGTCTTTTATGATGCCTTCCATTATTTTGCAGATTACTGGAGTTAGACTAACTGGTCTATAGTTGTCCATGTCCTCCTTAATACCCTTCTTAAATAATGGCATTACATTAGCTGTTTTTCCAGTCTGCTGGGATAAGCCCTGATTCTGTCTGATTAAACAGTAGCTTTAGTGGTAAAATAAGAAGTTTTTGCATAAGTTTGATTATGTTTGTAGTTATACCATCAGGGTCAGGTGAAGAACCTGATTTTAGGGATTTAATTTTGTTTATAATTTTGTTCACAGTTAAGATGAGTTCTTTAATGGGTTTGTTGTTAGGAATGTTAGGAATTATGGTGTTAGGACCAAACACTCTTCAAAAGTGGCTATTTAGTTGGTTGGCCATTTCTAAAAGGGAATTTATGGATATAGTGGGGGTTGTAAGTGGTCCTACTTTAAATTTCTTTTAAATAATTAATGTACCTATAGAATTGCTTGATATTACCTTTATTTGCTTGTTTGGCTAGTGTTTGTTCTACATTGATTTTGGTTTTTCTTATCTCATATTTATGTGATTATTGTATTTTTTTTTATTTTTCCCAAAGCAGAGTTGATTTTTTGTATTGGCATATTTGTACAGGTTTTTTTTTTTGGGGGGGGGGGAGACCAGTTTTTAAATTTTTTTGTTCATCCATTTTGATTTTTGGATTGCGTTTTCAGTATTTTTTTAATGGTAGAAATGCACTAGTTTGCTGTGTCTGTAACTATTTTTTTCAATGTGTTCCACATTTGTTCTGCACTTTTTTCTTTAAATAAATTGCACCAGATAATAGTTGCTAATGACATAATCAGTTTTGGAGGTGTCTGCCCTGATATATATATATATACACACACATATTTATATGTTTTTTGGACATTATTTCGATTTCAGTTTTGATATCAAAGTGTATCATGTTATGATCACTATTTGCTAAAGGAATGGTAACTGAGCATTTAGTTATTTTGATGTCTTCTGGTGTTAATATAATGTCTAAAATGTCATTGCCTTGAGTGGGTAGTGAGAACTGCCTACACATTATAGAAAATGAGGCTATGGGGCCCTAGGTTATTTATGGGTGCAATGACATTTTGCAGTAGTCAGGAACCAGGCTTTCAGTTATTGTTTGAAAGTCAGGTGGGTGGTGGAAGAGCGGACGGACATGGGAGCTTGTTCCATGGTGGGGGAGCCAAGATGGAGAAAGCTCTGATTCCCATGGCAGTGGAGACATGGAGCACTTTTAGCAGGGGGACAAAAGATGCCCTGAGAGACCTCAAAACCACTCTATCCATCAGGAGTTCTGAGTAGGGGGACAGGTCTTGGTTTCTGAGCTAGTAGTCCACTAGGCAGCCCATAGCATATATATATATATATATATTTATTTATGTATTTGTACAAGTCAGATTTACATAGTTATGGCTATGATATCTGGTTAGTCTCTAGAACAGTGAACTAAAAGTTCATCAAATTTGTTAAGACTTTGGGCATTGTGTAATAATCCTTTAATTTATTTATTTATTTATTTATTTTTTTTGGCAATTCATTTGATTGATCTTTTGGATTCTGTGAACTTGAGATTGTGTTAGGTAGGCTATGAATTTCTCCCCTGTTATTAGTTTAACTTAGGGCAATGATAGGCTGTTTGAAAGCGGAAGCTGTGTAGTGCAGCTCCTTTTTCATTCAGATGTAGTCCCTCTCTTGCAAAAAGTGATTTATCATGAAAAAATATATTCCAATGATCGATGAATAAAAAACCCTCTTTGGAGCAACAGTTTTTTAGCCTAGCATTAACTCATGCTATGGTTGAGTTATTTTCTGGCTGTGCTCTGGAAATCATCAATATCCCTGATATTGCAACTTTATAGCTTTTGTTTTGTATTTTATTACCTAATTCTATTAATTCATAACAGATGTCTTTCTCATGAGTATGACCAACATTATTGGAGCCAACATGGAGGATTACACGTGTGCTGCTTTCATTAATTAGGTTGTCGATTCTTTTAGAAATGTCCATGATTTTGGCTCCTGTTAAGCAGGTAATGTTATTTCTAAACTCGTGGCCTCGTGGGAGTGCTGAGTCAATGAATTTCACTATCGAGTCAACAATTATTTTTGGAAGATCCATTGCATTTGCTTGGTTCTAAAAAACATTATGATTTTCTGGAGTCTGATCATTAAATATAGCAAATCTGTTGGAACACATGATGTCTGGATGTAAGTCTGAAGGTTTATTTATTACTCCATCAATCGTTGAGGGGAAGTGTATTTCTGCTCTCCTGTCTTTTTTGGCTTTCCTGTGCTGCACTATTTCCCATTCTGACATATTCAAAGTGCCAGGTTCAGGTTCCCTAGCTCTTTTTCCTTTTCTGTGGTTGTTACACATTGCTGGAGTTGCAATATCTGGTGCAATATTTGTTGAAATGGGGTTTGGCTCATTATTGTTTATTACTGCATTAGGTGCAGTATTTTCAGGGCCTTGTGGTATCTTTCTAAGCGTGTTATCAACAAAGTTCTCTAAGTCTCTTAAGTCTTTAGCTTTTGTGATTTCTAAAGAAAGGGAAAGGGGAAATTGTTTAACCAGAAAAGGCACAGTAAGCTGGAGCTTGTTTCCAGGTGCAACCTGGGAGCTCAAGGAAAATAAGTGACTTGCTCAGGGTCACACAGTATGCAAGTGGGGGCCATGGGATTCAAACCCAGGTCTCCAGGTTTGCAGCTCAGAGTCTTAAACCACTGTGCTATACTGCCTCAAGTGTATTAATAATAGTTTTCAAGTCAGCTATACTGTAGTGTGAGTGGCTCCTGTAGTTTAGCCTATGAGAGAGAGAGAGAATGATGTGAGCTGTGAGCATTCTCGTATGTACAGTGTAGATCAGGTTGAAAGGTTGGGACAAGATTTTTGTGTTTTACTAGCATCGAGAGCACTAGGTATTTAGAGGAAATAGAGCACAGATGGAAGTATTCTGCTGCAGAAAATGACTGTACAAGCCTTCTTTGATGAGAAATGCTTTGCAGTCCACTTGCGATTGGCTTTAGCAAGGGGAATTTTTCAGGGTGGATGTATGAATACTATTTGTTGTACTGCTGCTAACCCAATTGACTGGCTGTTTTTGCATGAATTGTCATAGGATTTACCCATGTTTAAAAGTGCCAGTTAGCCAATCAGAATGCAGGATTCTCAATGCTCATGGTATAATTCTCTATATACTAGGGGATGGCTCCAGGATAAGGGTGTGGGTAGGGGGCTACCAGTCCACCAGTGAAGACTTTGTCAAGCAGACAATATTGAACGTATTCAATATCCACAAGTAGGCCTAAAGGCACAAGATTTGCAGATGGGTGGAAGACTATGGTGGTAGCCCTAGTCCCCATGGGAACTGTGCAAGACATTGCCCAACATGACTTGTACTACATCATACACAGTACTCTGTTGGTGTTACTAACCAGGTGTTTCAAGGTGCAAACCTGTTTGCGTCCACTAACGTCTGGTGGCTACATTCATCCCCCCCAACTATACTCCTGCTTTGTGCATGGCAGAAATGGCGTCAGTGCAAAAAAGGAGCCTGTTTATATCCTAATTTACATTGCCACCTATTGTGACTTAAATAAGGCCCTTCAGTTGCAGGGGTATCCTGTTGACAGCAACAGAGGTACAATCACAAAAATCTACATTCAGCTACTATACAGAAAGAATCAAAAAGACTGAGTGAGACCACTGTACACTGGAAATTGTGCAAGACCAGGAAACTACACTGATACTGTAGGCAGTCCCTAGTCTTCATGTGCCATTGATTTGCTCCTGCCCAGCCCTCAATGGGACATTTTCAAGAGACACCCCTTCAGCTCTTCTGCCCAGCCACCAATTAAGCTTTTTAAGCATTAACCACTGCACCTCTATTGGGCTACTCACAATATCGCATTTTATAAGTTATCACTATGCCTCTGCTGCCTATGCACAATAGATCTTTTCAACAGGTGTCATCTCTTGTGTCTAATCCCCTAAGGTGAACTACAGTATTTTCAGGAGCTATCATGTCATTACTGTCCAGTCCAAAATGTGGCCTTTTCAACAAATGTCATCTCCCCAATGATTCTTCGGTGCATTGGTAGTGCTACCTCTTGCAATGCCAGTGATCCAGGTTTGGAAGTGAGTCTGACTCATCAGGGACCAGCTGAGGAAGGAGGATCAAACATCCTAGAGGACACTCTCCTCCGAAGAGGGAGGGCAACCAGCTCTGGTGTATTGCTGCAACCTGAGTGACAACAGATTGCAATGCACTTGGAGTAGCCCAATGGGCAATGAGCATTACTGGATGATGCGCCCTGAAAGCTTACATACATAGGGTTTGCATCACATCCCCAGGGCTGCATCTCAGGGGACAGAAAGAAAGGCAAGAAATTAAAATCAGATAGTCTGTGGCAATATAAAAGATGAACCCTTCACAAGCCTCCCCCCAATAATGTGGCAGCATTCCCAAGAACCAGATCTTGTAGTGGTAGTTGGGGCCCTGCTGCCCCTCCAATGGGAGGTAAGCCTTGGGGCAGATATGGGAGGTAGTGATCAATCCACAAGAACCTGCATGACAGGGCAGTGGAGGGGCAGTGTAAGAGGGGAGTACAGATGGCCAGGGAGTGGGATAAACAGAGTATAAAAAAATGCCACCCATCCCCATTAAGTGTCTAACAGTCATCTATCTCTCGTCATTTTGACCCTCTGTTCTATGAAATTCCATGGCCTCCTCTGCTCCTGTGTCTCTAACAAGGCCAGTGGTACCTGCTTCACAGGACATTAGTGGATTGGCAAGCCCTAGTTTAGAAGTCTGGGGCAAGTCAATGACTGCTGCTTTACAGAGCGTGAGGGAGCCAGCCGTTCCTGCATCAGAAGGCCTGAGCAGACAAAGGAATGCCTGCCTCCTAGCTGCTTCAGCAACCATAACAACCAGAGGGTAGCTCCATGCTTTTTCTTTTGCTACTCTTGCCTGCATTCACCAGAGAAAGCCTCTGATATGCCTTATAAGGTAAGACCATGTTGAGTGGTTTTAAATGAATGCTTCATTTGAAGTACATTTACTTAATTTTGCTTTTTAAGTAATTTCTGGGATGGGGAAGACCTTTGTAAAAAAAAAGGTTCAGGGCAGCAGATGAACCCATTTAAAATAACCTGAAAAACATTGAACATTGGACTTTTGCTTCGGCACAAGACCAAGATGGCTATGTAGTTCGTCAGATCTTCACCTCAGGCTTCAATCTCTGAAAAGTCATTATTTTTAAAGTTACAAATCGGGAGTTATTTTATAATGATTTTGATAGATTTTGATTTTTTCAAACTAAATATGGAAACCAGAGCGAAAATAATTTTTTTCCTGTCAAAAATGTTAACTGAATTTTGACCCCTACACAATAGCAGCAGCTGCAACGGCCGTCCTGCAGAACATTGATCCCGTGGTCATCAGCCAAATGTTCAGCAAAATTCTGGAAGTAGTTACTAGGGTGATATCAAGCATTAACACCCAACAAAGCTAAATGGAGCAGGTACAAATTAGAGTATTTTAATGCTGAGACAACCCTGCAGTATCTTGAAGAATTAAATATCACTGCTTTGAGAGAAAATAGATTATTTGGAGTGCAGGGGCCAAATAAGTAATATTAGAATTACTGGTGTGCCAGAAGGGGTGGAAGGGAAAAATATGAATGACTTTGTTGCACATTTACTTTCTGGGTTACTGAATGTGCCCAGTGGACAACTGGACATCCAGCACTCCCACAGAACATTAGCCCCTTGCCCAAAGCCAGGTGAAAAAACACAGACCCATGTTAGCTATGTGCCTCCAGTATCTGACCAGAGAGAAGGGACCACTGACTTGCCATGAGCACTAAATTACTCTGTTTCAGGATTACTCTGTAAAATTAAATAAACACTGGGCAGCCTTCACAGGAACACAACATGCCCTGCAAAAAGCTGGTGTAAAGTGCCAGGTGACTTATCCAATGGCTTTTGAAATAGAAAGGAATGGGGTTTTCCATGACTTTCAAGAGGTAGCTGAAGCAGTGGTCTTGAGGACTAACAGTTGAGACTTCATGAACTGGGGCCCAGATCTCAAGGATGGGCCTCATCCTGTTATGCCACTGTGGGCAAAGTCACCCCCAATGAACTAAGCAAGACACTATTGTGGGCTGATGTCACTCAAATGCCACCATACCCTCCATTACCCAAGGCAGCACAGAAAAAAGCAGTCTCTGTTTTTTTTAATCAAAGTTTATTAATTTTTCTTTTGGTCCACCACAGACAAACAATACAACAATCAATGACATAGTCAGTACATTACATTTAACCTCAGCAGAAGCCATTGAGTATAGGTAGGGTGGCAGAAAACACTGGCAGACAGGAACATTATTAAATTCCTAACTAAATTCAATGGTGAGTAAAAATGTACCTCTACCTAACCTCACTAGTACTGCAGTCCCTTCAGAGTTCTGTGTTTCACAGGACATGAGGGTCAGCAGCTAGTATATAAGTTACCCATCTCACCCATCTGTTTGTTCCCTTCTTCATCTGTTGATGAAATGACAAGGTCAATTGCTCCATCTCATAGGTGCCCTTCACAAGCTGATGCCATTCTTCCAGAGGCGGGGGATATTTAGCCACTTTATGATTAGGCATTTTTTCATTACCATAATTAAAATGGCCATCAGATATCCTTTAGCAACATCTTCTTCTTTGACAGGCCAGTAGATGAAAAGAAATAGGGGTGCTGTTAGCTGCAACTGGACAGAATATTTATTTGTGCACACTTTCTAAGGTTCTTAAGAAGGACTGGATGCCTGGACAGGTCCACATTATATAATGATGTGTGGCTCTCTGCTCTCCACAGTACTGCCAGAATGTAAGAGTCTGAGCAATGCCTCTGTGCACCTGTTGTACAGGGGTGGGGAAATAACTAATGAGGTATTTCCAGTTATATTCATGCCACACTGTGTTGCTGGTAGCCTTATGTGTATATTGACATATTTGCTGCTACTGCTCCTCTGTAATAGAGTCAGCTAGTTCAGCATTTCAATTTTCCAATGTTTTGTGTGGTGGTGGTTTGGAGAAAGAAGTGGAGCTGGGATACTATATGGTTTTCTAAAGAAGAAAGCTATCTCGAGTTAACACAGAGCACAATTTGACTTGAATTCATTGCATGAACTGGCAACTTCCTGTGACTCTGTACTGTAAAGTGCCCAAATGTGTATGAATATTACAAGCTCTGAAGAACGGCAGCACTCGCTCTTTGCACCAAGCGTCCTGTGAAGGCAGTGCAAATTCCTACAAGAGACTGCTCCAGATTTGTTGCCAGGACTCTTTAAACAGCACCTTCTGTCAACTTTGTGCTGTGCTGGCGTGTGGGGGATTGTGGGAGCTGGCAAGCAGTGAAAGCACTCAAGAGGTGGGCCTCAGTCTTTAAAAGCCTGCACTGCCTGCCAGAGGAGAAAGAATGCCAGCACTCGCTCTTTGCACCAGGCATCCTGTGAAGGCAGCACAAATTTTTACAAGATACTGCTCCAGATTAGCTGTCAGGACTCTTTAAACAGCACCTTCTGTCATCTTTGTGCTGTTTTGTGTTATTGTGTGGGGGCTCGCATGAGCTGGCAACCAGTGGCAGCACTCAGAAGGCAGGACTTTAGTCTTTAAAAGCCTGCACCTCTCACCGAGTGTGAGCATTGGTGCGAGTGTCCTTAGAGAAAATTGTTTGAACTCTCTGCCTGACACTTAGGTAAGTTTTTTTAGTATTAACTAACACAGTTATAACTTGAAAACACTAAGATAAAACTTAAAACTTTTACTGGAGTGTCATGAAAACTTATACATTTTTAAAGGGGGTTCTAGGGTCAGTTTTTTAAATTGATGATAAAAGAACAAAGT
This sequence comes from Neoceratodus forsteri, assembly GCA_016271365.2. Classification (NCBI taxonomy): domain Eukaryota; kingdom Metazoa; phylum Chordata; order Ceratodontiformes; family Ceratodontidae; genus Neoceratodus; species Neoceratodus forsteri. Next base: position 289,255,757 of record CM028130.1, read on the forward strand.
CTTATTTCAAGGACTTAGGGATTAAGTAGTTGCACATTCTAGTTGTTTTAAATAAAATTGGATATTAAGTTGTGAGAACCCAGACTGGTTGATCTCTTAATATCAACTATTGTTGAAGTATTTATGTAAAGTTTTCTCTTCTTAATAAACTTATTTTTAGTCATGAAAATAACATTGTTTGATGTTTTGGGCTTGCTTATAGGAATTACATGTCCTTTGCAGTTATGTGCCCCTGTAGATACAGATTTTCTCTCTCTTTGAGAATATAGATGTCTGGAAGTATCAGGACACATCTTGAAATAAAACCAGATTATATTAAATTAAATAAATGAAGAAACTCCTTTGCTAAGGTTAGGGAAGCTTTTGAAATAAACCAAATTAAAACTCATCTTTTAAAACTAAATCAAAACAGTAAAATCCTATGGATGTCTCAAATTTTTTGTGGAGACATTGAAATCAATCCTGGCCCAAAAGATCAAATCTTAAAGATATCCCATGACAATGTAAGGAGCCTGATAAAAAATGTACCTGTTTAGAGCTTGGGTGGAGTCAAATAATTCTGACATCATTATTTTGACGGAGACAAGACATGGCTTAGTAAAAATGTAGATTCTAAGGAAATTGAAGTAAATGACCATTATAACTATAGGCTAGATAGAAATATTCTTGGGGGAGGGTATTTTTATATTGCAAGCATAACCTGGGAACATCAAAACAGCTATATTGTGAATTCAAAGGTAGTGAATGCATGTTAGTATACCTACAGGAGCTAGATTTGATAATTGGGTCTGTTTGCTCTCCCCCCCCAAAAAAATAAAGCCTATCTTCATAGAATCAGTCATAGAATCCTGACAGCAGAAAAAGACCATTCAGCTCATCTAGTCTGCCTGAAAGAGATATCGCCCCTGCCTTTTTTACCTCCCACCCACCTGCCCTCCCTCACCTCTCCGGCCAAGCCCCATGTAGGCATCCTGTGCTCTCTTGAATTTTTCCACTGTATCTACTTCCACAATCCATTCTGGCAACCTGTTCCATGGATCTACAACCCTTTGTGAGAAGTAACATCCCCTTATGTCCCTCCAAAATCTGCCCCCTTCCAGCTTGAGTGAATGACCCCTGGTGGTTTTGTTCTTACTTAGTTTTAAGATGCTATCCCCCTTTGCCTTATTTATTCCCTTCATGTATTTGAAGGTCTCAACCATGTCTCCCCTTTCTCTTTTCATCTCCAGCGAACACAGACCTAGATCCTCCAGCCTTTCCCCATATGGCCTTCCTTGCATCCCCTGGACCATTCTGGTCACCCTTCTTTGGAATCTTTCTAGTCTGTCCTTGTCGCCTTGCAAGTGAGGCCTCCAGAACTGAACCCAATATTCCAGCTGTGGTCTGACCAGTGTTTTGTATAGTGGCATGATCACCTCCCTCCTCCTACTTGTAAAGCCCCTCCCAATGCATGCCAGCATTTTTATTGCTTTACCTGCCACTTGCTCACACTGGTACCTAACCTTGAGATTGTTAGTGATCCAAATTCCAAGGTCCTTTTCTTGCTCCATGGCCTGCAGTGTCTCCCCCCAGTGCAGTAATTAGCCACAGGATTATTCTGTCCTATGTGCATTATTTCGCACTTTTTTGCATTGAATTGCATTTGCCACTTTTCCGGTCACTCCTCCAACCTGGCTAGATTCTCCCCATCCCCCCTTCCTGGAGTTCCCACTCTGTCATAGACTTTCATGTCATCCACGAACAGACACGCCTTTCCATTTAGACCCTCTGCCAGGTCCCCCACGTACACATTGAACAATATGGACCCCAACACCAGTCCTTGTGGTACCCCACTCATCACCCTTACCTCTCTGGAGTGCCTCCTATTGACCACCACTCTCTATGTCCTCTCTCTCCCAGCCAATCCTCCACCCACTTTGTGAGTTTAGCCCCCCCAAGCTACCTAACTTGCTTACCAACCTCCTATGTGGGACAGAATCAAATGCCTTCCTGAAATCCAGGTAGGCCACATCCACTGCTTCCCCTTGGTCATATACTTACATTACACCCTCAAAGAATTTAATCAGGTTGGTCTGGCGTCACTTACCTCCCGTAAATCCATGTTGGTTGTCATCCATCTTGTTTGAATCTTTCTCTCAAGTAGTGGCTGAATATATGAAAAATAAAAAAATATATCTTGGTGGGGGATTTTAATGAGGCTCGGGGTGGTCAAAGGGGAAACAAATAGGAGAATCTTTACAAATCCTATATCTAGAGCAAATAATTGATACCCCAACAAGAAAAGGAAGACTTATGGGTCCAGGTAATATTTTTGATTTCATTTTTGTAACTTCTGACATGGTGGTTTTGGGAAAGGAGGTATGCCCACCAAACTTAGGGGACCATAGTGTTATTTCTTGTAAAAAATAAATTAGGGAAAGGCAAAAAGCTGACTAAACCTCCCCCTAGGATTATGATGGGAAGCTATAAAAATTACTGTCTGCAAGTTCTATTAAATAAAATCCATACTTCCTGTTTGTATAGAATAGCACTCATTGATGACATAGATTTAGCAACACAAGAATTTACCAAGACCTTTCTGAAAGCATTTAATGAATGTGCCCCTTTTAGAGAACAAACTAACAAACCTGAATGTCTCCCATTGTTATCTGATTCAATAAAAAAACTGCTCAAGTAGAAGGATAGCTTGTTGAAAGCTGCAAATAAATCATTAAAAAAGGAGATTTGGGAGAAGTTTAAAAAAGTAAGAAATAAAGCTAAACAAGAAATCAGGAAACTGTAAGGACAATAAACAGAAAATAAAAAAAAACGCTATTGATCCAAAGTACTATTCGAAACTGATAAACAGTCTAGCTAACCCTGGAAATGGCCAAAACAATATAAACTTTGCAGAAAATGGTAAAAGTGTTCCACAAGAAAGGGCTGCAGAAATTTTAAATAGCTACTTTATAAACCTCCCGCACCTTGAAAACCAGCCTAGTAATTATCAAACAACTAGTCCTTTAAGATCTAAAGATGAAAACAAAGAAACCAATAACATCACAGGTTTTAGATTTTAAAAAATAAGAAGGGGTGGGGTGAGTTCTAATATTTTATTTATTTATTTATTTATTTATTTAATTAATTAACTGTTTCACCAGGAAGGCACACTGAACAAGTTGCTCGCTCTCCGTGCAACCTCGGGGAGTACAATTGGATGAAGAATTAGACATACAGTTTAACATTTAAAATATACAAGAAATTAAACATTCAATTACTTTTGTAACAAAACTTGCAGTTAAAAAAATCATAAATAATCATACAGTCGCATTTGTAACATAACATACAATTAAATATATCATACCTGTGAAATATGCATTTAATTACAAGTGGCATATCTAAGGAACATAGTACATAGTGGTGAAGGGAAAGGAGAGCATGCTGAGATGCAGACAGGGGGTGGAAGGTTTACTAAGTGATGTGAGTCATGGAGAGGAGCAGAGGCATAGGAGGACAGTTAAGGAGTGTTAGGAGGGCAGTTTTGGAGACCTCATCTATGCAAGGACATAGACAGGATGGAAGCAGTCCAGAGGAGGGCAACTAAAATGGTGCAGGGTCTGCATCAGAAACCATATGAAGAGAGACTGAGAGAGCTTAATATGTATACCCTTGATGAAAAAAGTGATGGGGGGGACATGATAGAAACATTCAAGTACCTGAAGGGAACCAACAAAGTCCAGTAGGATAGCATCTTTCAGAAAAAGAGATGTGTAAGAACAAGGGGCACAATTTAAAGATAGAGGGGATGGCTCAGGGGTAATGAGGAATTTTTTTCATGGAGAGAGTGGTGGATGCATGGAACCACCTTCCTGGGGAGGTTGTTGGGTCTAAAACAGTGGAGGAATTCAAACATACATGGGACAGACATAAAGGCAATTGTAGTGGGGGTGGCAGGAAGTAGGCTGTTGGTTAACTAGAATCTGCAGCTTATCCAGTAGGTAGGGAAATGGGCAGACTGGGTGGGCCAAGTGGTCCTTATCTGCCATCAAAGTCTATGTTTCTATGTTAAAGCAGGAGCAGTTAGATGACAGAAAGTTATGTAAGGCAGAGGCAAGGGAGTGGGAGGAGGAGGAGGAGTGCCATATTTGGGGGGAGTTCCAGATTTGCGGGAAATGATGGGTAAAGCCTGACTGACTGATTAGAGTGGTATGACAGGGGGGCCAACAAAGTACGAGTGTCAGAGGATCTGAGGGAGTGGGAGGGGGGAGGTGGGGAAGAGAGCAAGCATGAGAGGTAGGAGGGAAGTTCTCCTAACCAAAATTTAGAAGTGAGTTTGGCATAATGAGTGAGGCACCTGTTGGCAAGCGGGGGAAAGGAAATGGTGTGGTAGAGGTCACAGTGATGAGTGTGTGATGGAGTATCAAGGGCAAATCGACAGAAGGAGTTAAATAGAGTGTCCAATCTGGTTAGGAAGGATTTGGGAGTGGCACCATAGACTACATCACAGTAGTCTAAAATGAAGAGGATCATCTTCTGGACTAGTTCACGCTGCACTGTAGGAGGGATGCAGCTATGGTTCCTGAATAAGGCACCAAGCTTGGGGCACAATTTTTTCAGGATGGTGTCAATGTAGCCAGAGAAGTTGAGGTGTTGGTCCAACCAAACTCCAAAGTATCTGAATGAGGAGGTGTCCTCTAACATTGTTCCATCAAGGGTATGGAAAGACGGTGAAGGGTGGAGCCTAGAGAGTCTCTGCCTAGTGCCAAAGATCATGGAAACAGTCTTTTTGGCATTTAGGAATAGCTGATGTGAGGCAAACCATAACCGAACATGATGGAAGTCAAGCTGAAGGGTGGTTGCAACATCAGCAAAGCATTTGCCTGATGCGAGCAGGACAGTGTCATTGGCATACATATGGATAGAGGTGGAAGGGGAGCATACTGAGGGCAAGTCATTTAGGAAGATGGAAGAGAGAATGGGTCCAAGCACCAAGCCCTGTGGTGTAAAATGGACCCAATTATACAGGTTCCTGGTTGGTAAATCTCAGTAATTCAATAAAGCCACCACACTATTTCTTTGCCAAATTTGTTGTAATTTATTGAAATAGTATATCATTTCTAGGCATCAGGTAGCCTGCTACTACCCGAGTGTACCTGATACAATTTAATCTTACAGCCAATGGGACAATCCCATTTGGGTGTTTCTAACATGCAATCTAGACAGCTAGTAATATTTGCATTACAGGGCTACAGATTTTCAGAGAGATATGAAACCATATATCTCTGGATCCCTTGAGCAATCCATGGATAGTCTCAGACTACGTCTTCTTGAAGGGATGCTGGACATAACCATAGGTCCCATATTTATGTGTAGCAAGCTTAGAAAAAAAAATGCAAGGCTGGAATTTCCCAAAAACTTTGACAGCAGATTTAAACACAGACAATATGTCATTCAACAAGTCATAAGACTCTGGTTCAAAAATACATTGGCCATAAGATACCTTGGTCATAAGATACTTTTGACACTTTGCCGAGACATACAGTCATTCTTAAATGGAAAAACAAGTGATCAGGGGATTTTTATCAAAAATACTTACTTTAGGATACATAAAACATGCGAGGGGGTGTGGCTGTTTTAAAAATAATTGACTTACAGATAAAACCCAGACAGTGGCCAAATTGCATAGTAATCACAAGATGGGGAACTTCAATCATCAAGGCCAGCCGCGGTTACTAGCAGCTGCATTCTTATCACGGCCATAACCTTTAAACAGACATTTTTTGGTACACAGTATTTTCTGCTGAATAGGGCAATTCCAAGTTAAACCTTGGCTTTGTGCTTAGATTTATTTAATTTTCTTCATTTTAACCGTTAACCTTTTAAAGTCTTACACATATATGCATATTAACTGACATGGTGGTATCATTCATTTACTTAACCACTTGCAGCCTTTAGCTACTAGATATACCAATTCACATGTTGGCATCATTTAGTCATCTACTAGCCATCTTCACCTTTTACTAGCCCTTTATCAATCTACACTAGCCGGTTTACAGCTTTCTATCCCCTCAACCTTTTGGTTAGCCAACTACATATTGTTGATAGAAGTTTGGTCACTGGTTACTAAAACCTTGGCCAGTGGTCACTAAACTTTGGCCACTGGCCACTTTCAACAGTTGGATGCCAGTGGAAATAGAGATGGAGGGGAGAGACTGTATCCTGGATCTTGACTGATTGTGTTCTGCCTGAGAGGTAAGCTCTAAACCAGTTTTGGGCAGAAGTAGACAACCCAGCAGCTGTAAGGGAGTCAAGAAGTAGGGCATGGTAGACTGTGTTGAATGCCTTGGTGAGATCAACAAAGATGGCAGAGGTAATGAGGCCATTATCCATCCTAGTGAGGATGGAGTCAGTGAGCCAGAGTAGGGAGGTGGTAGTGGAGTGGTTCTTCCAAAAACCAGATTGGAATGGGGTAAAAAAGGAAGAGTCATCAAGGAAGGAGGTTAGCTGAGTGGAAATAAACTAAAAAGCAACAAAGCATATGGCCTTGACAATATTGAGGTTCGATTTTTAAAGGATTATGCAAGTAAGATCGCTCAACCCTTAGCTGATTTGTTTAACCTGAGTTTAACTTGGGGGAGTTTCCTAGTAAGTGTAAACAGGCCAAGAGTATTCCAATTTTCAAAGGGGGAGATGCCTCTAATCCATCAAATTATAGACCCATAGCTTTTTTGTCCACAGTATCTAAAATAATGGAATGTCTGGTCCACTACCAGTTAATGGAATACCTTTAAAAGTATAGAAGACTGACACCTGTTCAATTTGGCTTTAGAAAGGGGCAGTCCACGGAGGCCGTGCTTATGGATTTTCTCGACCAGCTCACCTCTCTTTTGGGTGAGGGTCGGGCTGTGGGTGCAATCTTCATGGACTTGTCCAAAGCCTTTGATTTAGTGGACCATAACAATAATAATAATAAGCTTTATTTTTATGGCACCTTTCAAGAACCAAGGCGCCTAACAAAGTTTAAAAACACATCAGACATTACAGTGTCTTAAAAATATAAAAACAACTGATACAGTTAGAGACGAAAAATTAACCACAAAACACTTGACACCACAGATATGCTTTCAGGGCCTGTTTAAATCCCTCCATGGTCACGCACTCCTGTAACTCACGGGGTAGAGAATTCCGGAGGGTAGGGGCCGTATACATAAATACCTGGGCCCAAGAAGATTTTAAGCACATCCTCGGGATCTCTAGCAACCCCTCATCAGCTGAGCGGTGTGATCACCCAGGGGCATTAAGGAACCAGGAGCTCTTTCAAGTAGTCCAGGCCCAGTCCATGTAGGGCTTTAAAAGTCAGAAGACCGACTTTAAAGGTGATCCACCACTGTACTGGCAGCCAGTGCAGTCCACGCAGCACTGGCGAGATATGACTGGACCGAGAAGTTCCTGTCAAAAGCCAGGCCACTGCATTCTGAACCAGCTGCAGGCAGCAGATTTCCACCCCAGGTAGACCTAGGTAAAGGGAATTGCAATAATCCAAGACCAAGGACACAAAGACATAGACCAGTGTAGGAAGATCGCCAGATGGAACAAGGTGCTTGATCCTGGAGATATTCCTCAGGTGATAAAAAGAGGACTTGACAACAGCAGACACCTGCGAATGCAGAGTTAGCCCTTTGTCAAAAATTACCCTCAGGTTCTGCACCTGTTCAGAGGTCGGGAGCGATAGGCCCCCAAGGTAAAGACTGGAGGGTGAACCAACCCCCCGGCCCCTATCCGGCACGCCGGATCCACAACCAGCACCTCAGTCTTATCTGAGTTCAACTTTAGCCAACTCGAGTCCATCCACTCATGGATTTCTGTGAGGCAGTTATTAAAGACCGAGAGAGCTCCATCCTGGTCAGGTGCAAAAGAAAGATAGAGCTGGGTATCCCCAGCATAGCAGTGAAACCTCAGTCCATACCTTCTTATAATGTCTCTGAGGGGCAGCATGTACACTGCGAACAACATGGGAGACAACACTGAACCTTGAGGAACCCCACAAGACAGAGAAACTGGGTCTGAGAAATAAACCCCAGACACCACTCTCTGAGTTCTTCCGGTGAGGTAAGATGTAAACCACCTGAGGACTACACCTGATAATCCACAGATGAATCTCAGATGATCAAGTAGGACCTCATGGTCCACAGTGTCAAATGCTGATGAGAGATCTAGAAGAACCAGGATGGAACGGCTCTTCCAATCCCTAGCCATCGGGAAATCATTGAGCACCAGAACCAGCGCTGTCTCAGTACTATGCCTCTTTCGAAAACCAGACTGGAGGGGTTCATAGATATAATGGATGGTCAAACTGTTCTCCAGCTGTATGGCCACTACTTTCTCAATCATCTTCCCCAAAAAGGGAAGGTTTGAGATTGGTCTAATTCACATGGCAGTCAGGGTTCAAAGAAGCTTTCTTCAAGAGGGATGTTACCACCACCTCCTTCAGGGAGCTAGGAAACTCACCTGTTTCCAAGGAGCACCAGACTAACCATGCGAGGACTAGACTGATGGAATCAATACAACCCAAAATCAGGGAGGTTGGTCCTGGGTCCAAACTACAGCACGTAGGGTGCGCACTCTGGACAATCCTCAGGAAAGCTGAAAAACAGCAGCCACACTCTGATCCACAGCAACACCCTTACAGTGTGCTGGATAGAGTGCTGCCCTGATGTCAGCCACCTTATTTGCAAAGAATTGAGCAAGTTCATCGCACTCACTTGGCGAAAGGCTTTTGAACTTGTAGGCAGGCTGGCTGCACAGTCTGTCTACAGTGTGGAAGGAGCTGAGCTGGTCGATTCCAAGCAGCTGCAATCTCCCTGGACAGGAACTCTGCCTTCTTACAGGTGATTGCAGATTGATAGGCTTGATAATGCTCCATCAATTTAAGGTGATCGTCATCAAGGGAGGATCTCCACCAGCAACGTTCTAACCTTCGTCCTAGTCACCACATCTCCCTCAAGGTCCCATCAAACCATGGGGACTGAGGGCGAAGGGAGAGAGGACAAACATGGACAGGTGCAACGACAACCAGGGCCGCCAAAATAGCCGTATTATAGGCTACCACAAGGGCCTCTGGGTCGCTGTTTGCCACTGAAAGGGACGATAGGTCAGGTACTACTGCCAGGGCTTCAGAGCTAACATCTCATAAAGGGCGATACCTGACCATCTCCACAGGGGTAGGCCTATGTAGGTGGGCACTAGAACTAAACCCCACTGTGTAGTGGTCTGACCATCCAACTGGTTCCACACCCAGATCAGAGGCCTCAATCCCCAGGAGGAAGACTAATAAACTGTTGATAGATTTTCTGGAAGAAATTGGGGTAATGAAAGAACTTTTGAAATGGTTTACTTCATATTTACAGGACCGTCAACAATTGGTAGCTGTGGGGAGTAGTAGATCAGTCTTAGCCCCTATAGCGCGAGGTGTGCTCCAAGGGTCAATTTTAGGCCTTCTAATGTTCTTGGTTTATCTAAATAATCTCCCAAAATTCATAACTTACACAAACATAACTCTATAAGTGGATGACACTGTATTGGGAGTGGAGGGGGGAAAAATAAAATGAAAGTTGAACTTAAACTCCAGGCAGACTTTGACAACTTACAACAGTGGTTTCTGTCTAAGAAGCTGCTTATGAACATAAAAAAAACAGAATCCATGTCATTTAATTTGTCATGGAGGTGTAGTCATGGAAAAATGGAAACTCTTGAAATTAAGTCTAGAAATAGCAGGTCCTAACTCAGGCATCGACATACAAGTAATTGGGTATATAATTTGACCAAGGTCTTAGCTTTGAACAACATATAGATAAACTAACAACAAAAAATGAGTACGTAACTAGGAGCTGTATGGAGAGTATCCCACTGTATGACTAAAAAAGATTGAGTGTTAGTGTCAAACTAGTTGATTATCCTAATGTTAGAATATGGAAGCCACATTTTCAATCATTCTTCTAAAAAATCATTGCATAAATTGGATGTTGCATATCACAACACAGATTTGTCTAAAAATGTGAATTCATCACTCACCACTGTGTTCTCTATCAAAACTTGACCTGGAACTCCGTACAACTAAAAAGGATAGAGCCCGGGAGATTTTGCTGTTTAAAGTTTTGAAAACTGGGGAACCTCCAAGGCTCTTAAACTCCTTGGAGTGGACAAGCCATAACTTTTGCTTAAGAAACTGTAACAAAACTTTGAAGGTTCCCAGGGTAAGAAATAATTTTGGAAAAATGACTTTCAAATATAAATCTTCGATTACCTGGAACAACCTGCTAAACCACTTGAGGGTTTTAGATCTGCCTGTAGATACAGTTGGATCTAAGCTAAAACAGGATTATATGCATGTCTGTACCTGTTATTAGGAAACTCCACTTTTTTCTCTTTGTTCTATAAATGTAAATGTGTAAATCTGTTGTATGATGCACTTAAATGTTTACATAGTTCTGTTCTTGACATGTCACTGGTTTGTTTTTTAATACACATATTTCTATGAATAACATCCACTGGACCACCTCGAAAACAAGGCTTCTTTTTTCCCTAATTGTGAGTTTGCTTTGTCAAATTAATGGCTGTATAAATAAAGATGTTTTACTACTACTCTGTTAGGTGTGCCCACTAAAGAACTTTGGTCAATGGCTCATCTGTTCAGCAGATTTTAATTCTCTTATCCACTCAGCTGATTGTCATTAAAAGCCCCCTCCCCATTTTTTTCTGGCAAAACCCACTCTGCTCCACTTTCTTCATCTGCCCCCCCCCGTGCCATCTCAACATACTGTCTGCTCTATGAGGGTTGCAGCCCCCTCTCCAGCTGAAGAGAGACCTGGAGAAGCTTGAAAGATGGTCAGAGATGTGGCAACTAAAGTTCAGTTCAAAGAAGTGCAAAATAATGCACCTGGGTAGAGGGAACCCTGGGGAGAGCTACAGGTTGGGAAGGGAGGAGCTGACTATCACCAAAGAGAAAAGGGACCAAGGGGTTATCATCTCTGATGACCTTAAGGTATCAAAGCAGTGCACAAAGGTGTCAGGGTGGGCCAGTGGCATGCTGGGGTGCATAAGCAGGGGTATCACTAGCAGGAGGTGGGAGGTGGTGCTGCCATTGTATAAAACCTTGGCAAAACCTTTGTCCGGCATCTCCTTCTCTGAGATCCTGCCAGTCTGGGAGAGGGGAGCAGATGGACGGAAGGTCAGAGAAGGGGAGATAGGGGAGCTAAACACGTGGCTCAAGGGCTGGTGCCAGGAAAAAGGACACAGATTTGTAGGGAACTGGCAACAGTTCTGGGAGCGAAAGTTCTTTAAATTTGATGGACTGCATCTGACTAAAGAGGGAGTCAGTGCATTGGGGCAGAAGTTTGACGTCTTTGCAGAATATTTAAGCTAGCAAATGGGAGGGTGCAGCACCCCATACGTCGAATGGGAAGAACACCCCTCCCCTCAGCTAGTGGTCAAACAGGAATTCAGCATGTTTACGTTCATTTGCATCACCAGGTAAGAAAAAGGTTTGTCTCCCCACGATGCACAGGGTAATGCCAAACTTCACCCAACAACTAACACAAAATCTGGCCAATGGAAAATCATGTACACAAATGCTCACAGCCTGGGAAATAAGATCACAGACCTGCAGGCAATAATGTCAGAGGCTAAACTGGACATAGTAGCAATTAGTGAGACATGGTTTTACCAGTAACCACACTTAGGAGACTTCCAGTACCTGGCTATGTATTGTTCAAAAGAGACCAAGGTGCAAAGGGGGAGGAGTGCCTCTGTATGTTATGAAAATATCAAAGCTACGAAATTCAGAATACACATAAGGAGCCAGAAGAACTGTGGGTCACCCTGGAACAGGAAATGGGACAGCCATAAGAACTGGGGTTGTCTACAGGCCCCAGACCAGAGGGAGGACATAGACACATTACTGTTAGAAGATATACAAACATGACAGCTAAAGGGAGGTTCTGATAATGGGAGACTTCAATATGCCGGATACAGATTGGTCAATACCAGCAGGAACATCTGCCAGAACTAGACACATAGTGGATTCTCTGCAGGGGGAGGGCCTCAAACAACTGGTACAGCAACCCACAAGAGACAGGGCTATCCTAGATCTAGTACTGACTAACAAAGAAGGGATCACAGATCTCCAGGTAGAAGGTCACCTGGGGCCAGTGACCATCACATGGTATGGTTCAATTTGGCAACTACATCTAAATCATCCCATTCCAAGGCAAAATATGGGACTTCAGAGGAGCTGACTTTGATAAGATGGCCAACAGAGTTAAGCTATCCTGTCAAAAAGAAACACAGGTGAAGGGGTACAGGCAAAGTGGGCAAGCATTAAGGATGCAATACTTGAAGCAACATCCCATTGTATTAGACAGAAAAGGAAGTGCAAAAGAAGAAGGAAACCACTTTGGTTCTCAAATACAGTAGCAGAAAAGGTCAGAGCCAAAAGGCTGGCCTTCAGGAAATATAAGGGAACACAGCGGGATGAAGATAGGGAGGCATACCAAACTGCCCTAAGGGAAGCAGGTAAGGCAGTAAGGCAGGCAAAGTCCCAAACTAAGGAAACACTAGCATGAACAGTAAAAGAAGGTGACAAGACTTTCTATAGATACATTAGTGAAAGGAGAAAGTCCAGAGGGGGTATTGCTAAGCTTAATGGAGAAAAGGGAGCATGTGAGGAGGAGGACCCTGTAAAGGCATCTATCCTAAATAGATACTTTTGCTCAGTATTTACTGAAGAGAAAGTAGGGCAGGGCCCACAGCTCAGCATCATGGACACAGGGGGGAGAGAGGTGAGACACTCCCTTCACAAAAGAAAGGTCCTACAAGAGCTTGCTAAGCTCAGGGTGGATAACGCAATGGGACCTGATGGCATACATCCCAGGGTACTTAAGGAGCTAAAGGAGGAACTAGCAGAGCCATTAGCAGAATTGTTTAGTGAGTCTCTGAGCACAGGAGAGGTCCCAGAAGACTGGAGAAGGGCTCATGTGATCCTGCTCCACAAGAGTGGTAGCAGGGAGGAGGAACTACAGACCGGTCAGTCTTACCTCAGTAGTGGGCAAGATTATGGAGGCACTCCTTAAGGAAAGGATAGTGCAACACCAGGAATCCATAGGGCACAGGATCCAAGACAGCATGGGTTTACAAAGGAAGGTCCTGTCAAACTAATCTCATAGATTTCTTTGACTGGGTAACCAGAGTGGTGGACCAAGGGGAGCAGTTGATGTCGCCTACCTTGACTTCAAGAAAGCTTTTGACACTGTTCCATAGAAGATTGATAAATAAGCTGGGTAGGCTCGGGTGGGTCAGAAGTTGGTCAACTGGTGGCAAACTGGTTGACGGGCAGAAAACAGAGAGTGGTGGTAAATGGTATACAGTCAGAAGAGATGCAAGTCACAAGTGGGGTACCTCAGGGATCAGTCCTGGGGCCAGTCCTCTTCAACATCTTCATTAGTGACCTTGCAGATGGACTAGAGGGTAAGGCTTGTCTGTTTGCAGATGACACCAAGATCTGCAACAGAGTAGATGATCCAGATGGGGTGGGCAGAATGAGAAGAGATCTGGATAAACTAGCAGAATTGTCAGAAGAGTGGCAACTGGGATTTAATGCAAAGAAGTGCAAAATCATGCACATAGGGAAGAGAAGCCCTGAAGCCACCTATAGGCTGGGTGGGTAGTTGCTAGCAGTCACAAAGGAAGAAAGAGACTTGGGCATCATCATCACTGATGACCTAAAATCATCCAAGCAGACCTCTAAAGCAGTAGATAAGGCTAGGGGTGTTAGGGTGTATTAGTAGGGGTATCACAAGTCGTAAGAGGGAGGTAATAATCCCTCTGTACAAGAAATTGCTAGGCTCCCATCTGAGTACTGCGTGCAGTATTGGAGGCCACACTTCACAAGGACATTAATCCAAATCTGAGGCAGTCCAGAGAAGGGCAACCAAAATGGTGCAGGGACTGCATCAGAAGACATATGAGGACAGATTAACGGAGCTCAATATGTATACCCTTGAGCAAAGGAGGGAGAGAGGTGATATGATCGAGGCATTCAAACACCTTAAGGGCATAAACAAGGTGAAAGAGTCTAAAATGTTTAAATATAAGAAAAATAGCAGGACAAGAGGACACAGCATGAGATTAGAGGGAGGCCTATTAAGGGGGAATGTGAGGAAATTCTTTTTCACATAAAGGGTGGTGGATGCATGGAATGGCTTACCACAAGAAGTGGTGGCTATGAATACAGTGCAGGGCTTCAAACAGGCATGGGATAGGCATAAGGGAGCAATACAAATGACTATGAATAGATAGACCACTGACAGAGCAAAGGCTGATGGCACATTTATAAGGTAGAAAAAGAAATGGGCAGACTGGATGAGCCTTGCGGTCCTTATCTGCCATCAACTTCTATGTTTCTATGTCTCACCTGGTGTACTGCGTGCAGTGCTGGAGGCCACACCTGCGCAAGGACATAGATAAGGTGGAGACTATCCAGAAAAGGGCAACAAAGATGGTGCAGGGCTTGCACCACAAAATATATGAGGAGAGACTAAGGGACCTCAATATGTACTCACTGGAGGAGAGGAGACAGTGGGTGGATATGATTGAAACTTTCAAGTACAGTACCTCAAGGGCATAAACAAGATGCAGGTGGGGGACCTTTTCCAATGTAGAAAAAGTACTAGAACAAGGGGGCACAATATGAAATTGGAAGGGAGTAGATTAAGAGGTAATGAGAGGAATTTTTTGTACACTGAAAGGGTAGTCAATGCTTGGAACAGTCTGCCACAGGAGGTAGTGGGGGTAAGCATAGTGGAGGGGTTTAAGTATGCCTGGGACAGGCACCAGGGAAGCCTGAGAGGGAAGGGAGTGATGAAAAGCCATTGATCACATAGGGTCAGTGGCCACATACAATGTATAGGGTCTATGGGCAGACTGGATGGGCCTAGCGGTCCTTATCTGCTAACAAATTCTATGTTTCTATGGTTGGCATGACTGACTGCCTTGTCTTTCTTCAGACACAATACATTTTCCATTTAGAAATGAGCTGTTGTCCTCCCTTCAGTTTTTCTTTTTATTTCATTTTTCCAGCCTCTTTAGCCAGTTTTTCTCTTTCACAGGAAAGACAAACCGTGAGGCACTGTGGAAAGGCTAGCTTTGGTTAAAGACTCTCCTCTCACTTTCTCTCCACTGTGCTTTGCCCCAGAATTTCAGCATTATCTTGTGCATTATCCAGTTCATACACTCTAAGCAGTGTCATAGAATGGGGAGTGCACACTGCCTGACCCCCCTCCCAAGCAAACGGCATGTATACAGATTTCAAATGAGTCCTTCATAGTCTGGAGTCATTGCTTTTAAGTTCCCCTCTTTGCATTATTTACCATGTCCCAAATACCTTTCCCTCCCCGCAGGGAGGATATTATACCTTCTTTTTCCATGGGCAGCATGGGCCTTGTCATGAGGGGAGTGTCCTACTAATCTTCTCTGCCTTAATAAAGCATCATAATTGCTCACCTCCAGTACATGGTTCTAGGCATACCCACCCTCCCTGTTTTTCTCCAACCTTTTCAAATGCACCGGTCTTCATGTTGTGCTTCCTTCCACTAGATTTCCAGATAGATGCCTCAAACACCTAGCTCAGTTAAATTCTACTCTGCAACCTGTGCTGCCACATTCACTTGACTACTTATTTGTGTCAGTTATCATTATATTTTATTGCTCTCCCTATGCTAAATTTCCATCAAATTTTACCTGTAAATGAGCTGTGTCTCTGTGTCCTTTCCCAATAAAACCTTTAGATAGAGTGCCCCTATATGCAGGATGTGCACCACTGGGGCACTCCACAGCATCCAAAATGCTGTCACTTGCCCCTTCACACCCAATCACTGAGCCGTGTGCCTGATTATGCAGACAGGTTGGATGGGGCAGGCCAGGTGGCATGGTGAGCTATCTGCCCTTCCCTAGACAAAACCTCCATGGTGCAGATGGCTGACAGAGGGGGCTGTCACTACACCTGCCTTGGAGCAAAAGTAGGTAACCCATGAGGTGGGCGCATGAAGAAGGGCACCGTCCGTTATGGCGACTTTTTCCCAGTGCTATCCCTCATGGCGATGGGGAGGGTTGGGTGACCGGATGAGGCAGTGGGCGAATTGGGCGACAGGATGTCACTATGCATACACACGGGGGTGGGTGGGAGAGAGCATGGTGAGCATGGGCTGGAAGGGGGTGGAGAGGCTGTGGGGGGTGGTGCTGCGGTGGCTGGCCGAGCTGCATCATGGCATCGGGGGTTGGCGAGTGGATGCGGCAGGAGAGGTACTGGGTTCGGGTCTGGGCACTGGTGCAATTGCATTGTGCCTGGCCCAAACCTTTTTTTTCCTCCTGCTTTCACCCCCCCCCTCGACATGCACCCCCTGGAGTTGAGAATCCTTAAGTAGGGGGATGCAGGGGGTGAAGCCACCTGCGAGTGGGGGTGTGGGGGTAAGGGGAAAGCAGTAAAATAGTGTCCTGGTGCTGTTGTCCTGAGGCGCCAGGGTTGTTGAAGTGCCGAAAATGTTTTCGGCACTCTGACTGAGTGATAACAGTAATCGCCTTTAGGCGTTCGCTGTTATCACATAGACCCACAAAAGTACTGGTATGCAGCCCCTTCCACCCAGTCACATACAATAATTCTGGGCTTGGTCACCCCTCTCTCCATCAGCTCCTAACCATAGGAACCTCTGCTGTGGGCTATGGCATCATCAGCACCAGCTAGTATTTGTGGCAATGTTTTCTTGGGTGGGGATGTGGCAGTCCTGGAGGACTACTATATTCCAACATGCTACAAAAAAAAGGGTGCACACACCATCTTAATAGCCACTTATTTTATTAAACAAAAAATGTGCTTAGGACACCAAACACTCCTACATAGTGCCTCCTTGCAGCAGCTTCCTCAGAGAGTGGTGCTTGCATGTCAACTGCAAGCATAGGTGCCAGAACAGGGGGCCACTAGGGCCATGGCCCTACCACTTTCATAAGTGGCCCTATCACTTTTTGCTATCATGGTAATATATTTAATAGAGGAAAATGTACCCCTTACGTCCTTGGCCCTACCACTTTTCAAACCATTCTGGCACCACTGTCTGCAATAATTTATGCCCACAGGCTAACTACAATTAAAGCCACCTAATCAGCAGTTAACAATGTCAGAGAAGCTGATGCATTTTAAAGTGCCAGTGTCCAATAACAATTAGTATAGCAAAAAATGTAAAGTCATGAACAAATCTCACTAGACTAACTAGGACTATACTATTAAATAAAGCAAAACATTTTAAAATAATTCAATGTATAAATATATACATAAAATAATATCAGTACAAATATGGTGACATTTTCTAGTTACAGTATATCAGAGATTCAATGAATATTTTTCATAAAATTGAGGGATTTGAGTGGCAAGAACATTTCTGCTGAGTAACTATAGACATTTGTCCCTCATATACCTGCATCATCCATGACCACGCCATTAGAGCATGTAAGGATTTTTTGGCAGCAGACAGTACCCTGAAAGATGCCCCTCAGAAATTTGTACTGGACCTTTTAAGCTTTGCATTAACATACAACTAGTTTTTGTTTTATCAGAAGGCTTACCTGAAATTGAAAGGAATGGCTATTGGTGGCAGCCCTTGCCTCCTCATATGCCAACATTTTTATGCCCTGGTGGAAAGACTAAACAGTATTTGATGGAGCCAACCCACATCAGACTCATAGTAAAGTGGTATTGATTTATTGATGATGTAATATGTGTCTGAGGATGAGGTGGGGTGAAGATTTTATGCAGGAACTCAGAAATTGGCTGAATGTGAACTCCTCAAACATTACTTGCACCCATTGCAAGAACAGTAGAGAGACTGAGTACATGGATGTAAAGTTTAAAGTGGGGTAGGATTTTAAAGTGATCTGTGAACCTTGCAGGAAACCAATGCCTAGTAACAGCCTGTTGAGGGCAGAAAGTGCCCATCCTGAGAACCTGGTCCACAGCATACCAGATGAGCAGTTTTTACATTTAAAAGTGTTTTATGGAAGTTCCTAAATGCCTTTTTCACATAGTATGCCATTGCCAGCCACGCTTCAGATGCTGAAACTGCAATTTGTTTTGTAAAAAAATCTGTCATAGTCAATGTTTTTTAATATTTTATCAGCACTTTGTTTCTCACTGCCCTCCAGTTTTCTCTGTGCCACCACACCCCCAGAATGACAATAGGACTTTTGGATGGGACTTGACAATAGGAATTTTGTCTGTGCCATTTTTTTTATCTAAGTAAGGCCTTTGAAACAGTTGACCATAGCCTGCTTCTTTCCTCCCTATGTAACCCAGGTCTGGACCCTAACTCTATGTGCTGGTTTGCTGACTACCTTGCGGAACAGAAACAGCAGGTTAAGGCTGAAAGTGATCTTTTCGCCACTTAACCCCCTACAGAGAGGTGTGCCTCAGGGGTCTATCCTTGGTCCCCTGTTGTTTGCGGTTTACATTAACAACATTAATGACAACATCAATAAAGCCAATATCTGCTTGTTCGCTGATGAAACAGTACTTTATTTGAGTTGTCCTATGACGGAAGCAGCCTGTGAAGACCTCTAAGCTGAATTTAACCTATTGCAATACCAGCTCATAAGCAAAAAGCTTATGCATAATGCGAAAAAAATAAAAGCGATGCTCTTTTCCCCTTCCTCCTATGTGGCAAACCCCACTTGCATTGGGGCTATCCCTCAGATTACCACAGTACTTGGAGAAAATCTAGAGTATGTGCCAAAAATTCAAATATCTGGGTGTATGGTTCGAACAAAAACTCTCCAACTCTCCTTCTCTGAACATCTCGAAGAATTACAGAAGAAACTAAGACAAAGACTAGGACTATTCTACAGAATTAACCACTTCCTTACTAGGGATGCCAAGCAGTGGTTGGTTTAAGCCACGTTCCTTTCATTAATAGATTACGCAGACCTTCTCTATAGCCATTGTACTTCCTCTGCCCTGGCTAAGTTGGACACCCTATACCACAGAGCAATCAGGTTCATAACGGGCCTTTCACTTTCTATACACCATTGCTCCTTGTACACTGTGGTGGGCTGGATGTCCCTTCATTATAGGAGAACTAGAAATGCCGCTCTATGGGCTTTCAGAGTGGTTGCCAACAAGCTTCCCCTATACTTTTCTGATTGTATTCCCCTGAGTGTGATAGGTGCCTATGCTCTAAAAAGCTATTCCCTAATTGCCTTGCAATTACCTAAGGTCAAATCTCGTTTCAGCAAAGCTGCCATAAGTTTCTCGTTGCCTTCCTTGTGGAACAATATGCAAAAAAACTTGAAGCTGAGCTGTTCTGTTAGCCTGAATATTTTCAAATCGCTCTATGACCACTCCGTGAAGAAATCCTGCAAATGTTTCCCACATCACTAGCTCACCTATTTTCCAGTTTAGCTCCTGCCCATCATGCCTCCTGCCCTGCCTCTGCCCCTGCCTTTCTCTCCCTACCAAAATACTGGCTTCTCTGCCTCTCTTTAGCCATGGCCAAGTTCCACCACCTTCCCTGAAGTATGCCAGTTAACTATTCCAACCCCGTCATTTCTTCCTAAGCTAGTATCCCTCTTCTTGCCTTTCTCTCTCCTTTTAAGTGAACATTCCAGCTATACCCAGTTATGAGCCTATCTATTGTAAAAGCAGCTCAAATGTTGATGTAGATATGTATATTTTTCTTCTCTGTATAATATTGCATTATGTTTTACCATGTTACTGTACTATGATTTTTGTATAACCAGGTCCATCTTGCAAATGAGCCCTGCTCAATGGTGCCCGCCTGGATAAAAAAAGATTTTGATTGATTGATTGATTGATTGAATGATGTCATGCAAGGGAGCTGTCAATATTTTACATACAGCAACAAGGAATTCTGGGTAAATTATAAAGCTAACGTAAATGTTCCTTACTCAGAGGTGCAGTCTCTTATTTTCGTGGTGGTGGTGACTGCAGTATAGCACCTAATATGTAGATGTAAATAGCAAGGCATTGTGGGTACAATAAGAAGTTGTTTTCCAATTTCCTTATTGTGAGGTGCAGTCTTCTATTTCAGTAGTGGCTTCAACAATATAAGCTCTCATATGTTTATTTTCAAAACAAGGCATTGTGCATACAGTATCCAGCTGACAAGATTTATTTACTGAGAGATGTAGTCACATATGTCTGCAGTAACCACAGAAATATAATAGCCTGTATACTAATTTACATAGTGAGGCATTTTGGGTACAGCAAATAGCTGATTTTTCTGTCTCCCTAATCAAAGTGCAGTCTCCTATTTTGGTAGTGTTTACAACAGTACCCTTTGCAGAAAAGCTTCTGGAAAAATGTTTTTGTGATGCAGGTAGGCCAAAAAGATAATCTGCCATTCTGTGTAAATGTTGTTTTACTGCCTGCTGGTGAAGTGACAGTCTGAAGTGACAGCTCCTGTCAGAATGTGGGAATGTGATGATACTTTTTTATAGCCCTGTTTACATGGCAGCTTTTGCACTGTATTAAGCCTTGCATTCATGTTGTGGTGCCACAAGACTCCCAGTGTGCACACTTACCACAGCGTCGCAAGCCGATCACTACCACGCTTCCACAGCCGCATCCACATTGGGACCACGAAGTGTATTACTCTGTTGCAGCCACCATGTGGATGTGGCAGAACTGCGTTCTGCAAGTCCAATAACCCTGGTGGAGGGATGCCTTTTCTATCTTCTTTTTCCTACTGTAATCTGTTGTGCAACAGTACCTCCCTATGCTATACTTAAGCAATACGGCATGACAGGGTGTGGTATATCATGGGATATCGTCATGCCTCGGGTGGTTGGGCACGAGGCTGCAGGCTGAGTGCATCCAACGACCCGAGAAGTGATGATATCCCATGATATACCACACCCTGGAGTGCCTTATTGCTATTATGAACTGGCTTACAAGGATTATGAGTAAAAAATAATAATAAAAAAAATGTTAACGTTTTGAAATGCTTTTCTTTTGGGTGGTGGAGTAGTACGTTTTCACAAAGTAGTTCCTGCAGGGCTCTCTGGGCAGCTATTGTAATTGGAGTTTGTGTACAGGAGGTCTGGAGTTTGTCTCCAGTGGGTGGTGCTGCTAGTTGTTGCTCCTCATGTACATGCTGTAGTACTCTTTCTTATCTATCGTAGATCATCCTCCCCAACCACCTCATTGCCCTGTCAGAGTTTACCGGTACATTGCTCCATCGATTTTAGATTACAGTTTGTATTTAGCAAGTCACCACTCGCTATCCTGAGTCTCATGGGGCTGAGTGAGAAGTACTGGCCGAGCCACGCTTCAGACAGGTAACACTGGACTGAAGGGGGCAGCCGTTGTACTGTGAGTTAAGCGGGGCGTGGCATCTGCCACAAGTAGTAGGTGGGTTCATGATATGTTATTTGTACTGCGTGTTAAACGGGAAAGTGATATGTGTCACGAGCAGCGAGAGGAGCGGGCAGGTCAATGATGTGAGGTTAGTGTGGTGGTCGGCAGATGTTCTTTTGTGTGACTGACTGTTTTTTTTTGTTTCAGTAAATTTTCCCGCTAGCAGAGGTTGTGTTGTTTGGGGGGGAGTTGTGCACATGCTGCCATTGTCACGTTATACTGTGACTTGCGTTTTAAGTTAAGCGCTGTTAGCAGAATTTTCCAAAAAGTGAGAAGGCTGGTAACCGGAGGCTTTTTGAAGCCGTGATGATGTAGCCCGATATCATCTCAGCTTCAAAGACCTCTCAGCCAATCAGAATCGTCCATTTACGATCGCCAGTTCATAATTTACCTTTTTCTGCCCCTGGCATAGGTTGGTCACCTACATCAGTCTTATCTATTTCTTACTAAATCTTTTTTCCTACAACTTTTTTTTTCAAGTTTCTATATATCAATCCCTCACCAAGAACTCCCCAAAATAATGCACCAGGCTAAGGCCAGCTGGCAGGAATGAAATAAGGTGCATTTATGGCATTTAATGCCAAACGATATAAAGTGTCTTTAAGTATATAAGGTGCTAGTTGAATAAAGTGTATTCTTTGAAATAAAGTGCAGAGTGCATTTTATGAGTTTTAAGTGCTGCTATGCTTAATTAAGTAAATGCTAATATCCACTCTGATAGGTGGATTATGGATACAAATGGAGCGGCAATATGCTTATGTTGTTTGAATTATTCTGCTGCTGCTCCTTTATTATGTAGACTGTTATGCCAAAAAAATCCTGCTTCAAAGTAGGAACTGTTTGAACCAAGCGGCAAACTTTCACTTTCATCTTTGCCACCGCTCAATGGTTCTACTTTCAAACCCCAGTAAGTGCATAAAATGAAATAAAAATACCTTGAGGAGTCTGAGAAGAGTGAGAGAGCAGTTTTATTACTGAAAGGAGGAGTACACTCAATCCTCACTCGCGCTGTGTCTCTCTCTCTCTCTCTCTCTCTCTGAACTGCAATGTCGCAGTTCAAAGTGGGATGGCAAACTTTTACTTTCCATTTCAGCTGCCCCACTTCCCTCAGTATGCAGTGTTCTCTGAAAAGCAAGCACTTGAAAATACAAAGGGACTATGTTGTCCCTAGACTTTAAAGTTACAAGCCAGCATAAAATAAATAAAAATAAGGGGTTTACCAAGGCTATGCAGAGACCCATAGCAGAGCAGCTAAACAGTGATATATAGAGCCCTGAGATATGAAGGACTAGTGTCCATAACATAACAATACGGCACATGTCTAAATGAAATAAATGTTTGCACTGTTTATATATAGAGGGTGGTATATTCAACTGGGTTGCACATGCACAACTGCGTAAATGCACCAGAGAGTGATATTCAGTGGCAGCAACTGCGCAGCACAAGTAGCAGTGCACCAATGGGCAATGGCAATGTATGAATGCGCAAGGGCAGGGGCCGTACCCATGAATATGTGGCATAGTGCAATATTCAACCCCCGACCAATGGCGCAAGCAAGGAGCAAACGGCAGTTGCGCAGAGCAGGCTTGAGCCTATGAAAACAGGGAGCAAGTAGGAAGAGGGCACTTGCGCCAGAGGGGAGCAGGACAGAGGGAGACAGACAGGCTGTCTGCCCACAAAGAAGGGGACAGGGAGAGAGAAAGAGACAGAGACTGGGACAGAGAGGGAGAGGCAGTGTGAGAGAGAGTGTGTGTGTGTGAGACAGTGGGACAGACAGGGAGGCGACGGCGGATGTGAGAGAGTGTGGGTGCGACACAGTGCCACCAGGCCCAAGTGGAGCAACACAGGCATCCACAGGGGTGGGAGACAGAGACCGCAGGCAACAGCCAGCCAGCCAGGAGCAGGGTACACAGGAGTGGGCCCTGCAGAGCAGCACACACAGCCACACACAGCCAGGTGGGCCAGTGTAGCTGGACGTCCAGGGCGGACAGGACAACAGGAGCCATGGCCAGTGTGATATTCTGGATGGAGACCATAATGAGGGGTGTGAGAAGGCAGGAGGCAGTGCACCGTGGCCATGGAAGGGCCCATCGGCGGTACGCCCGGAACATGCGGTACCGACCCCGTATCAGCTATGTGACCTACACTGACACTGAGATCATGGGCCGATACTGACTGAACTGAGCAATTCTGAGGCAGCTCTGTGAGCTTTGCAGTGAGGAGATGCAGGCATCCACTAGACGGAGCCATGCCGTGACAGTGGAGACAAAGGTAACAGCTGTCATGTGCCTGCTCACCACAGGCACCTTCCAGAGACAAAAAGGGGACACCACAGGCATAACCCAGTTGGCCACGTCATGGCTCCTCACACACTTCCTCAATGCCCTGCTGCCACATGCTGCGGAATACATCCACTTCCCAAGCACACAGGCAGAGCGTACAGCAAACATGCAGGAGTTCCACAGGGTAGCACGTATGCCTGGTGTGCTAGAGGCCATTGACTGTACCCATGTGGGCATCCGCATGCTACCTGGCCCAGAGGGGGTAGCCTACATCAACAGATAGGGCTACCTCAGGATCAACTGCCAGGTGGTGTGTGATGCCAGGGGGCGCATAACCAATGTCTGTGCCACACACCCTGGGGGAGCACATGACGCCTTCATCTGGCACAGCTCAGCACTGTGCCACAGCTTTGAGAGTGGGGACATCCCCACCAGTCATCTAGTGGGTAAGTATGCCGAGACCACGGGCAGCTGGGTACACCAGGGCATGGGAGCGGGGTGACCAGAGCAGGGGTGCTGTAGAGTGCAGCTGGGAAGGACAAGGGGCACAGCAACAGAGGACACTAGGCTAACCATATCCCCATCCACACAGGTGACAGTGGCTACCCACTCTGGCCCTGGCTGCTCACACCCTACCAGTGCCCATCGTCCCCTGCGGAGGAGCGGTACAATAAGGCACACGCCAGCACGCGGAACATCATTGAGCATGTCGTTGGTCTGCTGAAGGCATGTTTCCATTGCCTGCACAGGTCTGGCAGAGCCCTACAGTACAGCCCCTCAAAGGCCTGTGGCCTACTTCTGGCCTGCTGCATGCTGCACAACATAGCCACTGACCGTGGGATAGCTGTCAAGGTCAAAGAGGGGAACAACAGTGGGGACGACACGGGCGATGGTCTGTGTGGCAGTGGGCAGCCCCCCCCGGGCAGAGGGATCCCCGGCTGATGAGGATGGCATGCCAGCACCAAGACACAATAGCAGAGGAGCAGTACGGCGCACGCAGGTAGGTGGACAAACACCCATGCACGGACGGCCACAGTGGCACGGCATACAGGCATGTGTGCGCGTGCCCTGTGGCATGTACAGACAGGTGGGGGTCAAGGTTAGGCATGAGGCCATGCCACATGGCCACACACAACAACACGCAGCATAGCACACCACACCCACACACACACTGGCACTCGCAGGCATGCGCCCAGGTGCTGGCACCTGGCATGGATCAGACCCAGGGCACCGGTGCACATGTGCATCCAGTGCTGTGGTGACATCATCACGCACATGCCACATGGGCCAGCAGCCAGGCAGGTGCACACATGGCTAGTGTGTGGTGCATTCCACGGATGCCATGTCCGTGGCATGCACACACACACACAATGCCCATGTGCACACAGGGTGGTGGCAGCAGACAGCGGACAGGGTGGCAGGCACATCAGCTCTGCCACGTGGTCACATGGCTGCCACAGACACATGGATGGTACACACGGCTGCTCAGCAGACCCAGGATGCATGATGGCCACGGGGAGGTCTGTGACTTTCCCCAAGGGGTGGAACTGTGAGAATGTGACTGTGTCCTCGCAGGGGTCTGCAGGCTCCCAAACAGGCCTGCTCCAGGAGTGCCTGGGATGCCAACAGCGGAGCCCAGCATTGACACTGATGGGGTCGCCCGACGCTGGGTCCGTGGAGTGGGCATTGCACTCCATGGGGTCTGTGGCATCTGGCCACGCCCCATGGCAGACAGTGTGGCAAAGCCGAACATGACCGCAGTGGCTAAACGATCCTGGCCCGAAGTTGTGTCCTCCTGCAGGTGATGTATGGCATCCTGGACATGCATGAAGCCCCTTTCATGCTGCTCTGCAGCCTGGCGCACCTCTGTGTGGAGTGCATGCACCCCAGCCATGAGCAGCACCTTTTGGTCCACAAAACATGCAGCAATTGGGTGTGCTTGTGAATGGGGTCGGTGCCCGGGGGTGCATGGGCATTTTGATGACCCACTGGTGGCATATAACCACGCTGCACTGCCCCCCACTCAGATGGGCGCTGCACAGCTGGGTTCCCTTGGGGCTGCTCACCGACAGGTGCACCAGCAGCAGACGCTGCGCCCGGCCTCCCAATGTCCCCAGCCATCTGCTGCTGCTGCCCCTCCGGCCCCAGTGTGCTGGCCAGCGCTTGTGCAGCTGTACCACCACCACCACCGTTCCCCAACACCAAACCGCCATCTCACATAGCGGTACCAGGGGCGGTGGTGGGCAGCTGTCCCACTGCCAACAGGACACTGGCCACACTGCCAGGGATGGTGGATGGTATGGGTGTCTCCCCCACGACAAGTCCCCCATTGTCCAGGACAATGGTCACATCGTCATCAGTGTCAGACCCCACCCCGATCTGTGTTTCCACACACTGAACGCCGTGGCTGGCATCCCACTGGAACACAGTAAGGGCCTCGTCCGCCACCATGCCCAGGTCATCCAGCCAGACGGTGGTGGTGTGCTGCAGCTGATTGGACCCCCAGAAGCCAGTAGAGGGGCATGCCCCCACGGCAGACACAGCTACCCCTGCCACTGCATGCTGGCATTCTGGTGCTGAAAGGGAACACAGATGTGTTAGTGCCGCCGATGCCTTGGCCCCCCACACCCCACCCCACACCCCTGACGCTGCTGTACCTACAATGCAGTGATGGGCTCCCACCAGTCTGGAAGCCACTACCCAGCACACCCTCAACAGCGCTGCACCGCATGGTGGCCACCACCAGCTCCTCCTGTGGCGTGAGCTGTGGCATGTCAGCCTGGCCCCCACCTGTGGCCATTCTTGCGGCCCATATGGCTGCCACCTTCTCCTTGATCCGATGCTTGTCGGTGCCCACCTTCTTCTTGCACTCCTGTGCAGATCGCTGGTGGCTGCCCTGCTGGTTCACAGCCTCCGCCACCTCCTCCCAGGCTGCGGCCCTGGCCTGGGGTGTGCCAGTTGCATCACTCAGCAGAGGCTCCCTGTTGAGGTATGCCTCAAACAGGGCATCTGCCTCTGCCTTTGTAAGGTTGGACCTGTGCTTGTGGGCAGGCCCATGCTCCTCACCCTCCTCTCATTCGGACATGCTGCTACCTGTGGGCAGTGACATGTGGTTAGTGGCTGCAGCGGCCCACACCAGCCAACCATCCCACTGTACTGTCCATCCCCTCGGCAGGCGCAACTTACCTCAGAAGGTTGCAATACCGGTCCATGGCCTGTGCATTCCTGCGGTGCCTTTATAGCGCATTGCATGCAAATGGGCTGATGCGCAACAGTAATGAGATGCTAATTTCCCCAGTGCACCATGGAGAAGCTGATGAGCTAATCTGCATATGCCAGCTGAATATTGCATTGTTGCACCTTGTGCAATGAAACACGCATGAACCACGGCATGTACCACCGCCTATTGCACAGCGTGCACTAGGAGTGCTATTGGTGGCAATTGTGCCCTATGTGCTATAGGACCTATGGTGATTGGGTACCATTGGGCCTGTGGCACTCGGGCGCCATTGGGCCTGTGGCACTCAGGCGCTATAGGGTCTGTGGTGCTTGGGCACCTTTGGGTCTGTGGTGCTTGGGTGCCATTGGGCCTGTGGCGCTTGGGCGCTACAGGGCCTGTGGTGCTCGGGCACCATTGGGCCTATGGCGCTTGAGCGCTATAGGGCCCATGGTGCTGGGGTGCTATCAGACCTATGGGGCATGGTGCCCCCAGGTCCCTATTGCACAACATCCATCATGGCCCCAATAGAGTACACGCACACATTGCATGTGCTGACCCATGCCCTATGCCCCCAGGGACCTCTGCCCCATGTGCCAGTGTGGTCACGCCCATGTTGTGCATCCCCGGGATGCACAATTGGGGCAGGCAGTGCATCTCTGGGTGATGCGCTCATCCTGAGCACGTGGAGCTCGTGTGCTACAGGGTGCCATTTTGAATTGCTTCATTGCGGAGAAAGCATGCCGCGGCACACAGTGCCCCAATCTTAGAACTGGAACCATGTAGGGCTGGTGAATCTGGTGGCCCAGGTGGAGCCCCATGCTGCCAGCCTATTTGTACAGCAATCCCTCGACAGGCCCAGGACCGAGGTGTGGCAGGATGTGGCTGATGGCCTTGTACAGGCAACCAGTGTGTGGAACACTAGAGAGCAGTGTCGCCACCATTATGGGGACCTGATGAGGTGGGACCCGGAGAGGCTCAGGTCGCTGCAGGTGTGCGTCTGGAGGGGGCCCGTGCCACGACCAGGTAAGTGTGTCTCGCCTGCATCTGTGCACATCCAGTGTTCCATGGGGCTGGCAGGGCTACATGCCATGCTGGGGGGCACTGTCACTGCGTGCCCTGTGGCCTGGCATTGCACATCACTGGGTGCGCTGCACCACTGCCCTGCGGCCGTGCCAGGCCAGGGTACACTCTGTGCTTGGGGGGTGCAGGCAGTGGGCTCATGGTGTTGCTGTGTACCGATGTGTGCTTGTCTGTGTTCCCGTCCTAGGCCCTGAAGACCAGAGGAGAGCCAGGGCAGTGGGGGTGCTTGGCAGGCTGTGAATGGCTGCTGTGGACCCTTCAGCAGGAGCTGCGGGACAGAGGGCAGAAGCTGCTGGACTGGCGCTCACAGCACCACGGCGGGCAGGTAGGCATTGTGCATTCATACATTGTTGTACAGGGTGGTCGGTGAGGGTGGGGGTACAGCATCAGCCCCCTGTGTGCTGAGCTGTGGCAGCTGTGTTCAGCCCATGGTGTGCGTGGCGCCATGGGGCAGCCATTGCACATGTGTGCCAGCTGTTGGTGGCCTGTGGGTGCATCCGGCTGCCACCTGAGCTGCTGCGGTCCCACCGCTGCACCATGCCACCTGCGTGCCATTGTGCTGGCCATTGGCCCTTGGCCGGTGGTGTCCAGCATTTTGCATAGCCGTGGCATGCTGGGTTGGTGGCAGTCATAGGCCCACCCTCTGTGGGTGGCCAGGGTGCCACCCCAGGGGCATGTGTCTCCACTGTCTGCTTCACACTGTGGGAGGGCTAGGGTGCCCTGGACATGCACTGATCACCTGTTCCTTCCTTTGCTATAGGTGTCCAACGTGGAGGTCACCAGCCAATCTACAGCCGCCTCCTGTGGCGAATCATTGCAATAACCACCACCACCCTGGAGATTGCAAAGCTGAAAAGACGGCTCGTGCTAAGGGGGCAGTGCAGGGGGCAGCGCCAGGCAGCGGCGGATCGTAGCTGCCCATAGGGGCCATTTCTACCATTCCTGCACCTAACCACCCTTCCCCTGCCTTCCCCTGTTTCATTGTATAGCCCTGTCCCCTGTCCCCATCCCTCCCTTTCCTACCCTGTTCCTGCTTTGTAAATAGTTTCCCCTGCCTTGTTCCCTGTTTTCCATTGTAAATAGCCACTTAATACAGTTTTCTTTGTTTACCCATCTGTGTCCATGTCTGTTTTGCAGCTGGTGAGTGGAGCCATGCTGCAGTGGTGTGGTGGGTGGCTGTGTGGTGCACCTGTGTTGTTCTGTGGGCCGTGCATGGTGGTATTTGCCCATCGGTCAGTGGCTGTGCCCTGGGGTGGCCACGGGCTGGCTGTTCTGGCTGTGTGGCGTGTATGTTAGGTGCCGTGTGCCAGGGTGTGGCTGGCTGTGGACCAGGTGGGTTGGGGCATGCCGTCCAGTGCCTTTGGTGCCTCCTTTTCATACGTCCACTGCTCTAGTGCTCATGGACGGGGGCTGGAAACATGCCCGTGCTCCTTGGGCGGTGTTCCTTTGTAGGCCGGCTGTGCCTCTCAGCCTGGCTCCACCTCCTCCCCAGCTGCCACCTCTCTTCCCCAATGCCTTGTTCCATGCTGTGCCTGTGGCTGGTCTATTTGTGCCTTGGCACATCTTCCTTGGCCCCTTGAACATCCATGGTTGCACTATTGCGCATGTTGGTTTGCTCCCTGGCACACCTCTGACTGCGCTGTGGCGCATCCATGAGATATTCAGTCATGTTGAGCTGGCGCATGTCACCATGCGCAACCTTTGAATATCATGCTCATTGCACCATGGCGCATTGGATTTGCACTGCGCCGGCCTTGCATGGGCATCTAGTGCATTTCTGAATATTCCATCCATAGAAAATAAGGTGCTGACCTTGTAGCAAGACCTCAGGAAAGGGATTTCCTATATGGGGACAGCGGCCCCTAGAGGGCTGTATTTATACCCTGTAAGTTAAAACCTCATTATGTAATAGAGGAGGAGTTTCCCTATTTAGGGACCATTCTAGAGCTAAGTGGATGTTATGGGAAGGACTTCCCATAAGCGGGAGGGCTATAAAAGCCGTCCTCAAACATCAAGAGCCAGATTAGCTGCATAGCCAGTCTCACTTGCCTGAAGGAAGGTAAACAGAAGGACACGTGCCTGAACAGAAATTGTTGGATTGTTTTGAGATACCTGATGTAAGGTGAAATAGCCTTGAGCTATTGTTTACTTTCTTATTCTGTTTGAACTGTTTTATTTCTGTTTTTTTTCTACTTTTGTATAAAATAATACATATTGCGGGTGTGTTGTACTTTATTACTGTGTCCAGTGTTATCTTTATACCCACGTCCCAGCGACATATAGTTTCAGAAGTGGGATACTGGAAGTCCTAGCCACAGGGTGGATTCCAGTAGGTGTCAGATACCAAGGTAACCCATGGCATGGTGGTATTTTTTTTTCCTCATGATGACCCCTGTATGACCTGCTCTGACCAGAAAGCAGGCTGAGCTAACAGGTGAGCAGTTGCTCCTAGGCCTTGCGTTTGAGAGGAAATCAAGGGCCAAGCTGAAGCATCAATCGACAGACTCCTTTGGAGACTGGATGAAGAACTGGTGTGGCTAGTGCACTGGTTAAGTGGCCAATGGTTGGAGGTAGACCAACGCTAGAGAGAGGCAGAGCACCACTGCCGGGTGCTATTGAAGGGTTGCTCTCTGGGGTCAGTATGTTTAAACAGAATAAATGGAATGTATAAAATGTAATATGACATAGAAATTAATGTATTAGGGTCTTGAGGGATCCAGGTATAGGGTCCCTGTGTAGATCCAATGTGTCTGGTGGGGTTGGATCACAGTATTACTCACCCCACAGAAAGTCTTGGCGTGGGACTGGAAAGCCACACAGATGTATTTGTTTGGAGAAAGCCAGAAGATAGCATAAAACTGCAGTTCATATTCCTTTCTTTCTTTCATGTGGTGGTACCTGACATTGCAACCTTATCAGGTCAGGAAGTCAACACAAAAATGCTGATTTTTTTGTCACGACATGGGGCAGATACAGTGAAGTAGAATGAAACATGAGTATGACTGTACATATCTTGAATTGTTTTAATGATGTACTATGATGGTTAGTAGTGCAATATGTTCTAAACCATAGGGTAATGATGTAATTACAGTGCATTCAGTAAATACTGTACTGTAATTTGTTTATTGTTTA
Organism: Neoceratodus forsteri; assembly: GCA_016271365.2. Taxonomy (NCBI): domain Eukaryota; kingdom Metazoa; phylum Chordata; order Ceratodontiformes; family Ceratodontidae; genus Neoceratodus; species Neoceratodus forsteri. Next base: position 289,286,922 of record CM028130.1, read on the forward strand.
AAGGGACCCTGTGGTGGAGCTTTTAAAGCATGGGTGGGTGGAAACATCATCCCAAACCCCCATCAGTACAGAATGTACATACATTCTGGGGATTTGTTTCTAAAACCAGTTGTAAGAGTTAGTTTTTTTCTTAAAGAGGGAGGAGTGTGTCAGAACTGTGTTCTGCCAGTCCGATAATCCCGGTGGAGGGATGCCTTTCCTATCTTCTTCTTTTTCTTACTGTAATCTGTTGCACAACAGTACCTCCCTGTGCTATACTTTACCTTTTTCTGCCCCTGGCGTAGGTTGGCCACCTATGTCAGTCTTTTCTAATCATTACTTAATCTTTTTTTCACTACTTTTTTTCCTAGTTTCTATATAGTAAGTAAGCAAAATATTTTATTCATACCAATCATATGAATATGGATTAAACTCAATTGAGAATAAACTCATTTACAGCTAGGTCCACAAGAGTAAACAACAGCAATTACAATATTCCAGATACATTCATATACATACAGATTACACTCCTTTCATACACAATATGACAAATAACAACATATAATAAATACGTGCATTGAAAGCTGTACCACGCTTCCCAAATAATAAAATCAGCAAAGCTACCCACTTGTCCAAATAAAAATTCCCTATTATTCAGAACAGCACTGTCTTAATGTACCCACTGCTTCTCTTAACCATGCCCCATTTACCTTCCAAGATGGATTCCTTAATGACTCTCTTAACCTTGGATCAATTTTATTCCAGCTCTCTGAGCCTCTAAACAAAACAGACTGTCGTCCTATTTCCTGGGTACATTTGGGAATATCTAAATGCAAGGTATCTGCAGATCTCAAGGAACCCAACTTGGACCTGTAAACCAGCCTTTCTGAGACATACCCTGGAAGTCTGCTGAGCAGACCCTTATAAATAAAAATTATTAGATGCTCTTTATTTCTTTCATTTAAGTTTGGCCAACCCAATGTATCCTACGAGTGGCACTTATGGGTCAAACATGGGGCACCCAGTGTGAATCTAGCCAAACTTCCATAACAGGCCTCTAATTTAGCAAGATCTTTTTTCCTTCCACTGGAATAAAGGATATCTTTGTAGTTAAATATAGGAATAATCATACATTCCATTACTCTCTCATGGGAATCCAAACTCATACAGGACCTTACCCTATGTAGGGCTCCCAATCTTTTCCCTACATTTTTAATCAAGTTATTATTATGTATATCCCAATGCAAGGAATCATCTAGCCATAGGCCTAGATATTTATATGACAGTACTTGCTGGATCGGGGATCCCACTAGAGTAACCACCTCCAATGCCAAGTCCTCTTGAACCCTATTAGATCTGTAGAACAATATAGACTGAGTTTTTTTGGCATTCAAAATTAATTTACTGTTCACAAAAAAAGCCTGCAACTCATTAAAAGCTCTTTGATGTTTTCCCTGAATTTTGTCTATATCACTATCCGAATTATAGATTACAGTATCATCTGCATATAGGTGATATAATACAGATGGATCTGTGAAACATAAACCATTAACATGAATGTTAAACAGGACAGGGTTCAAGATGGAACCATGGAGGACCCTTGATCCAACTGGCAACATGCCTGAAATCCAATTGCTCATCTTCACCATCTGCATCCTACTCATCAAGTACGAGGCCAACCACATATTCTCAAGGCCCTCTAATCCCATGGATGCCATTCTGGACAGGAGGAGACCATGGTCCAAGGAATCAAAAGCCTTGGACAGGTCCACAAAAGTTGCACCCACTGGTGTCCCCCTGTCCAGGCCCCCCTGGATATCTCCCACCACTTTCACTAGTGCTGATGTAGTGCTATGGCAGCTGCAGAACCCTAACTGCATGTTATTAACAAGGTTCTGAGAATCTAGATGTTCCTTTATTTGAACTGCAACCAATCTTTCAAATATTTTAGAAACCTGTGGAAGCAACAAAATTGGGCAATAATTGCCTAGGGCTATTTTCTTACAACCCTTATGTATGTATGGGAGTGATCCTTGATTGCTTCCAGGCCCTCAGATATTCCACTGTAAATAGCAATAAGTTAAAAATGTAGGCTAGCGGTGGGCTATGACCAGTGAGGCATACTTTAATACTTTAGAGAGGATATCATCCAAGTCTATCATCTTGGAAACATTAAGATTCAACAGTTCCTTGGCTACAGACTCAACTGAGATTTCTGAAAAAAGTAAAGTGTTCTACAGAGCCACAGTCTTCTGATTGTCTTTCCAAACCCCCGAATGGTCAGGTACATGACTTGTATTGTTCAGTTTGTTGAAATACTCTTTAAACTTGCCCACTGCCTCTTATGACATACGGACCAAATGGTCCTCTATATTAAATACATTAGAAGTATCATTACTCTGACCTTTCAGAAGGACATTAACTGTTTTCCAGAAGTCATTAGGGTGGTGCACTCTATTACTATCTAGAATATGTACATAGTGTTTCTGCTTAGCATTCCTAACATACACATTTTGAAGTTTTTTATACTTAATCCAGACCTGCTTTAAACCACTTTTTTAGCCTGACACCATGCCTTATCTCTGGTTATCTTCTGCTTTCTCAGATCAGTTGTATACCAGAGGGAATTGTTCTGCTTCAAACCCCGTTTGTTGTCAGGAACATGCCTATTACATACAAGCATAAATTCACTATAGAAATAATCCTATACTTCATCCACTGTGGGAATTAGTTGCAAGCAATCCCAATTAATATAACTAATATCTAACATAACATCTACATAGTCAAAATTCTTATAACTATGCCATTCAATAAATCTATTGGGTCTACTCTGCGACAATCTATTCCTTACATAAAATATAAATTGGTGATCAGATATGGAATCAGGCATGACTCAACAATCTGAAATATTTTGTATAGCATTTGTAAAAATTTGGGTAACATCCAGTCCCCCAATCCCATTGTCAACACTTCCAAAAAACTGGCTCATTGTTTGTTGCAGATTATCATTCACTGGTCCAGGGTTAGCATGAATGTCCCCACAGATCAGCAAGCAAACCAATACCATGTGAGTCACAATTCCAATCAGCTAAGGATTTATAAAGGGACCTCTTGAAGATGTTTTCAATAACCATATATCAGTCACCAAGAACTCTCCAGAATAATGCACCAGGCTAAGGCCAGCTGGCAGGAATGAAATAAGGTGCATTTATGGCATTTGAAGCCAAAAGATATAAACTGTCTTGAAGCATAAACGGTGCTGGTTGAATAAAGTGCATTTTTTGAAATAAAGTACATAGAGTGCATTTTGTGCCATATTATGAGTTTAAAGTGCTGCAGTGCTTAATTAAGTTAATGTGTATGCCATTTGTATGTGTATGGTGCAGGAATGTTTAGAAATGTTTAAAATAGCAGTTAAATTCAAAATAATGTCCACTTAGGTGGATTATGGATAAAAATGGAGCGGCATTATGCTTATATTGTTTGAATCATTTTGCTGCCGCTCCATTGTAATGTAGAATGTTATGCCAAAGAAATCCTGCATCAAAGCAGAAACTGTCTGAACTGAGCAGCAAATTTTCACTTTCAACTTTGCTGCCACTCCGTGGTTCTACTTTCAAACCCCAGTAAATGCATAAAATAAAATAAAATAAAAAGACCCTGAGGGGTCTAAGAGGAGAGAGACAGAGAGAGCAGTTTTATTACTGAAAGGAGAAACGTGTTTGCTCCTCACTTGCTCTCTCACTTTCACTGAATTGCTGTGTGTTGCAGTTCAAGGTGGGATGGCAATCTTTTACTTTCTCTTTTAGTTTCCCCGAGCATGTAGTGCGCTCTGAAAGGTGAGTGCTTGAAAATACAAAGGGACTATACTGTCCTTAGACCTTAAAGTTACAACCTAGCATAAAAATAAATAAAAATGGGGCTTACCAAATCTATGCAGAGTCCCATAGCAGAGCGGCTAAATAGTGTTTATTTTGGCAACCTGCCACTCTGCTGCAACCTGGAAAAGTAATGATTTAAAGGGACAGGAATGCCCCTATGTATGGAAATGCTGTATAGTTGTAGTAGCCCTCAGAATAAAGAGAGGGCTACAAGGTACACAAGAAACAAGAAAGAAAGAAATCAAATTTAAAGAATAAAGAGACACTGCAGGTCTCTAAAGGGGACCCATTATATATATAGTGCCCTGAGATATAAAAGGCTAGTGTCCATACTATAATAATACAGCACATGCATAAATGAAATAAATGTTTGCACTGTTTGCATATATAGAAGATAAGGTGCTGACCAGTTAGCCAGACCTCAGGAAGGGGATTTCCTATAGGGGGACAGCAGTCCCTAGAGGACTGTATTTATACCCTGTGAGTTAAAACCACATTATGTAATAGAGAAGGAGTTTCCCTATTTAGGGACCATTCTAGAGCTAAGTGCATGTTATGGGATGGACTTCCCATAAGTGAGAGGGCTATATAAGCCTTCCTCAAACACCAAGAGTCAGATTAGCTACATAGCCAGTCTCACTTACCTGAAGAAAGGTAAGCAGAAGGACTTGTGCCTGAACAGGAATTTATCTCTAACAGCTGGAAAGCTGATGGATTGTTTTGAGATACCTGATGTAAGGTGACATAGCCTTGAGCTATTGTTTATTTTATTGTTCTGTTTGAACTGTTTTATTTCTATTTTTTTTCTACTTTTGTATAAAATAAAACACACTGTGGGTGTGTTGCACCCTATTACTGTATCCAGTGTTATCTTTATATCCACACCCCTGTGACAGTGGACTGTATCTGTGGCATGTTCTGGTGAAAGGTAGACACTCAGCAGTGCACAGCATGCAGCTCACAACTGAAGACCAGCTCTTTAAGCACCAGGACACCTACAGGTGCAGCTTGTGGTGGTGCATCAGCTGCGGTGTAGAAAGGAGAAACACAGTTCACTACAGATATGGACCATGGTGCATCAGCTGACTTTGGAGATGGATCAGCCATGTAAACATGGCTTATGTTTATGTTATAGAGCTTGAATGACTGGAAGTAGTTCAGGAGTGTAATTATGGGTCAATGATTATATGGCTCTGAGCTGCTTTCAGACAATCAAATCACTAGAATCTTTCTACACATGTTATAAATGCTAGATACAGCTGAGCTACTTGCAAACAATGTAAAGAGCCAGCTTAAAACTGACAGTGTCCTTTGAAAAACTTTGTTTCCCTTGCATGATGTCATGGTTGGGGGTCACAGCACTGAGAAAAAAAAAGGGTCAGGGTTATGAAAATGAAACAGAGCAAAGAAATAAAAATATTTTATTTTCATGGAAAACAGCAGTTATTGGCAGTTTGAATGGTAGGAGACTGATTCACAACTCCTAGAGGCTACTATTCCCATTTACTATGGCAACCTTCCATAAATCACTTTAAGCAAAACTGCAGTCTGACAACAATTTATGAAAAAGAAGTTAAAATGCTGTTGACCAGGTTCCTGCAGAGAGGTTAGTCTACAAAAGTGATTAATAAAGCTGAGAAAAAGGTTAAGAAGGTGCCCAGGGATTCTTTCCTGATACCAACAAGGAGGGAAAGGACTGGGAACAGTCAGACAAAAAAATAATTTTTGTCTGGATTATAGATATCTGGATGAACATTATCTGGATAAACATTTTTCGTTTAATAAAATAAGTGGCTAATGAGACGGTGTGTGTGCTCTTTTCCTTTTGTAGCCTGTTTGCAATTATGTATGGGCTGCACTTTTGGCTTTGTGGTGTGCCCGGTTATATATTCCAGCATACCATGCCCCCCTATGCATGCAGGGGATCCAGTCACAAAAATTGGATGCCTGTGACTCAGACCACTCTGCCCACCCCTGCTTCCCTGCATGGCTCCACAAAAGTTGAGTGCAGAAGCATGGGGATGACCATACTGTCCATTGTGGACAGGCACTGGAGGGTGCAGTGCTGTGGCCAGGATAGTCTCAATTCAAGCGTATCACAGCCATCCTGGTGGATCAGCCCTAATTCTGTGAAGAATCATACACTTTCTGCTTATAACGAACAGCTGTGATAACAGCTCCCATTGTTTCCTTGTAAGGCAAAAACACCCCATTAGTAAACCCGAGCTACCTTTCAAAAATAGTAGCTGGTTCCAAATGCAAATAGCAAATTACTTTGTTTTTACAGCAAGCTTTGTTAATACCAGTAATCATCCACTTAAGCAATTTACTAGCAACATTCAGTAAATGTAGGCATTTCCAGTCTCAGCTAATCTAACCTATATGCATGTGTCCTCCTTTTAGATATTATAGGACACTGGAATGAAGATTATATTATCTATGATGTTGGAAACTGAATAAAATAAGAGTTATTTGTTTGCTTTGCTGCATTTTTTGATTGGCCTTAAATTTACTGTAAACTGCCTACATAGGAGTGTGGGTCGAAGGGATTTTGTGATATTTTTCTCCTCATAATGTGTTTTTTCCCCACCACAAATATGTATAGCTCTGTATCAGGCAAATCCTTTTGTAAAATCAAATATAAACTTGTTTCAGCTCTTGCAAATCTGAAACCAAATATACTACGGGTTTGCCCATTCCTACTTTAATTAAGCATCGGTATGAAAACAATTATGTCAATAGGTTCTCAAACGTTTCTTGAAAACTGCTATGGGATTATTAGAAAGTCTGTCTCTTCAAGGATTTGCACTTTCACCCCTTCTTTGGCAGATTATTTTGGGAAGGTTCATGTTTTCTAGGAAAACATTTTTACTGCTTTGACTGCAACCCTAACAAAAGCTTTCACTGCATTACAACCCAGTGAATACATGGGACACAGAAGCACGCCTTTTAGCACATCTTCTCCTACTGGAGAGTTTAATTTGGTTTTCATTAGTAAGAAAATTAAGGAAACAGGTTTTCCCAGCAGCAGGAGCTTGTTTTGGTGTCCTAGTGTCAGAATCTTCACAGGCAGAATCTTTGAAGACCACAATCATTCTCACCCTTTATTGCCTATGGGAGCTTGAAACATGGAAAGAATCAGGAAGCGACAGCCCCAGTAGGAAATCCCAAAGGATGAAGGTATTGTATCAGACGTTCCTAAAAATCTTTATACTGTTTTGGAAGGGACACATTACTGCATGTGTTCCTACACATAGGCCAGTTTCAGTATAGGCCTGTTTCTTCAATGAAGAACATATGGGACTTGTTCTTTTGCTTTTGCAGCCCCTACCCTGTGGAATTCTCTACCTTATCGGGTACAAAGGCGCCTGACTGTCCAGAACTTTAAAGCAATACTGAAAATGTATCTGTTTAGCCTGGCATATCCAGATTCTTTTTAGTCTGGTTCTGATATTTATTGAGTTACAGTTTTTATGAATTTATTGATGTACTGATTTGCTGTGATCTGATTTTAAGTATTGTTATGTTTGTGTCATAAACTATGTAGAAGTGCCTTGATCTTTGGAAAGGCTCTTTTTTATAAATAAAGTATGATATGATTAAAGGTACAAATTGTAACCAATTTAGCATAGAAATGTAGAAATAAAACATTTGTCTACAAAAAAGGTCACTTGGTTCATCTGCCCAGTAGCCTTCTAGCAGAGAATGTTTAACCCTGCAGCAGAGAGCTGTAGCAAAACTATAGCAGAGCATATTTAAAATAGATATCAAACATTTTTTTCCTTTTTTATACCACATTACACTTACTACAAAACTTTCATACTTTGTTAGTCCATTACAGTACATTTTCTCCAAATTGTTTTATGTTGTTAAAATGCAACTCATTTAAAGGAGATCATATTGTCCTACACCAGGAATTGGGCACATGCCATCAACTACAGTCCATGAAATAGAGAGCTCTCTGGCTGGTGATGCTACGTACAGTATATAGAAACTCTAGAAACCAGAGAATCAGCACTCATCTCCTTTTCATGGAATTTTGAGGACCTCATTATTTAATGGCCACATACATTGACAGACAACCACTTGCACACTTCAGGGTACAGGTGCAAACACAACTCATGCTATAGAAAGTAAGGGTGTCTCACAGATGTGAAGTTGAAATCATACATCAACCATACAACAAAAACTTCTTAAAATCCATTTCTGAAGTCTGGCATATTGTTTAAGATGCCAACATTTTGGAAGGCTGGCATAATGTTCAAGATACCAGCCGAGCTGGTATCTTAAACATTATGCTGGACTTCCAAAATGGATTTTAAAAAGTGTTTGTACCCATGATTTTAACTTCACATTTATGACACACCATTGCTTTCAATAAAATGAGTCCGAAGTGTGCAAGTGGTCCTCTGACAGTGTATGCAGCCATGAAATAAGGCAGTGCAAAAAACAACACCATGGATAAGGGTTAGTGCTGTGCTTCGATTTGGATTCTACACATACCATAAACATTGAAACCTGAGTGTAGTACTAAGAGGATGCTACACTTTCAGGTGTGCCATCATTCTGATGAAATGTTAAACCAAGGTACCATCTTCCCTTTTCTGTTGGTTGCTTAGCTGGATGTAACAGATCCCATGGAACTTCTCAAAAAGAGTAGGGGAATCTTTCCAGTGTCCTGACCAAATTTCCCATATTCACTAAAATACTACCAACAATTTAATCTGGTTCAGTTTCAAATCATTTGCATCTGTATCCCCACCCCACCCCACCCCGATGAGGCTGAAAGTCAACAGTTTTGCATAGCCATCCTTCCTCAGTCAACAAAAGCTTAATAAATAAATAAACCTCCAGGTCATGTTTCCTGTTGGTAGTGTTTTTTAGTCATTGCTGTGCTATGAGCTGATATATCTGCCCAGAATTTCTATATGTTCCTAATACTGTTGGCAGTCTAAGAGTTAAGTACTGATTCCAATTCTATTACAGGTTACTTTAGTTACTGTCTGGAAATAGTTAGCGTAACAGTTCTTTACTGTATATATTTTAGCCAGTATGTAACTAGGCCTGCTGGGCTACGTTAAGATTAACATAGTCCAACAGGGAGGTGTAGAAGGGAGTTCATGTTAAGAGAACTGAATGACCTACAATACACCAGATTTACTTGGGGGGAAGGTGCTTTAGGGTCAGTAAATCTTGCAGATGCAGTTGGCCACCCTATGATAACTGAAGGCATCAGTAAGTGTACCAGCTTACAGGATAAAATGAGAGTTGGAGAACAGGACCCAGTCAATGGGGGAGTCATTGGAGGACTGAGGGTTGAGGCAGGTAGGGTCAATAATTAGCTAAGAAAGGATCAGGGACTTCATTTTCTGAGTGTTTTTGAGGCGGGGCAGAGAAAATTTATGTTAAAGGAGAACTGCGCTAAAATTGTACATGCTTTTCCCCTATAGAAGCAGATTTTTAAATACTGGTGACAATTCTGTTACTGTTCCACTGCTACGGTGTTTTTGGTTATCCTAGTGGATGTTTTTAATTTGCACACAGGTGGGTAATGCCTTTTTAGAACTGTATGATGTAGTTTATGTCCCTTGATCAGTTCTTCCATTGTTGGCACAATTCATCCATGTTCTACTACAGAACTCTGTGGTCGAAAGAGACATAAACTATATCACAGAGTTCTATAATGGTGCATAACACCAGAGTGTAAAGCAGAAATACCAACTGAGGTTACTAAAGTTGGAACAGTAACAAAATGAGAACCAGTATTTAAAAAACTGCTTCTACTGGGAAAAGTGACTTTTTTAGTTCAGCGTAGTTCTCCTTTAAAGTCACCATTGACCAGAAGCTTATCAGAGGAGGTGAGGTTAGAAATAGAAGACAGGAGGGAGGCAATAAGGTTGAGAAGGGAATCAGGATTGAGACAGTACTACCTAGAATTAAATAGTGCTGATTGATTCATAAAGGGAGAGGGAAATAACCTGCATGGGAGAATTTTGTGGAGAAAGTAGTGGAAGACTGGAGTATAACAATGCAGTTTAGGCTGAGATTGACAAAAAGAGTCATGCCGCCCCATGACTCCCACAATCCTGTTTGTGGACTGCATGCAGTACCAATAACCTAAATTAGTCCAACAGGAGTGCAGTCAAAGTGTTGAGATAAAATACGCTCAAACCATTGGGGGCAGGCAACAGAACAAGAAGAATTAGCTTCTGTATAGGACTTTGCATACCCATTTTATCCCATAGTGGTTTACAAGCAATGAGAGATTTGTGGTGCAGTGACTGTAAATGTGTAGTGATGGCCATTCTGCTCATCAGCACTCATACACAGACATAGAAAATTGCCTGAGTTGGTGTAATGGGAAGGAGGTGTTGGCCATGATGCCGGGGGGAAATCCCCAACTTCTACAAAAAGTACTTTGGGTTCTTTTACTTCCACATGGACATGCACTAGCACCATACCAGAGATGGACAAAAGTGAATCTGATTTAACATCTCAGCTGAAATGTGCCACACACTGGCAGTACAGAGCTTCCCTTGTACTTCACTAGAGTGGCAACAATGAAGGCATGCGTCGAAGTCCTGGTGTGGGACTAGAACCCATGACCTTCTGGCCCAGAGGTGGATGTGTTACCAGCTGAGCCATGCTAAAACAGTCAGGAGGGAATGTTCAGGGTTGGGACATGGTGTGCACCGGGGAGTGGATGCCAGCCAGACTTACACTTCTGCTTGTCCCTATCATGGATTGGAGTCAGGTTATAGATTAGAGTTCTTGTGCTTTTTGGCCAAAAGATGTACTGGGGCCAGAGGAGATACGTTCAGTTTTGGAGGAAGGATTCCATGTAAAAATGTCCTCTGGTGAGTGGAGGGTTTATCAGGTCAGCCAAGTTTTTCCCAGTGAATATTTAAAAAAAACATACCTTTGATACCACCTACTCACGTGGAATAAGGATGGAAGAAGGTAGTGTATTTACAACTAGATGGTCAGGATGTTAACCCTTTTGGATCTTTGATAGTTTTTTGTCTAACACTTCCTATGTTCCTCTTTATCTTCCTTTGTTCTTTTTTTACTGTGAAAATGGTTACAGTTCCTGGCTGAAATGAAAGTCAATAAACAGTACACAAATGGTTACCAATATTTTTTCTGGAAAGTGTAGAGGGTGGCATGTGCTCAGTTCTGAACAAAAAAAATGGTTTATAGTGTGCAAATATGAATTACAAATTAAACATGAATCAATATTCACATAAGAAAATTAGGACACATTTTTCTCATGAAAACCAAGCAGATCTTGACCTTAGCAATGGCTTAGTGCCTTTCTAAATGTCAACTGTAGATTTGGGGTGGCACTGGTAACTTGAAGAGGCTGGAAACTCTTAGCCCCCCCAAGACCTTTAGAGTCTAAGAAAAACTGCATCAGTAGTACCAGACCTGGGAAAAAGTTAATTCTGAATTTATATGTTTACAATAACTTCCTTTTCTTACTTTCTCAGCCATAGTCTCAATAGAGAACAACAATTAGCTATGGCTTCAAAATTCTGTTTCCCAGAGTTTGCAGATCTGAAGACATTTTCATGTCCTTTTATAATACAGATAAACAGATAAAAAATATCTTTCTTTGGGAGAACACTGATTATGTTTTGGCCCATTTCACCAAGCATGCTATATACACAGTAATTTACCCATGGGATTATGGTTTCAAGGTCATGATTTTACATATAACATCCACATACTGTACACACAGATATTGCTACTTGATACTGTGTGACCAAAGTAGTAGACCAGGGAGGGGATGTGGATGTGGCTTACCTAGACTTTAGCAAGCCATTTGACACAGTCCCACACAAAAGATTAATAAACAAGTTAGCCAGCCTGGGAGTGGGTCCCAGGGTGGTAACCTGGATAAAAAAATTGGCTGGACAACAGGACACAGAGGGTAACAGTAAACGGAGTCCACTCTGAGGAAAGGGGGGTTACTAGCAGGGTACCGCAGGGTTCAGTACTGGGACCAGTTCTCTTTAATGTCTTTAGGGGTGACATTGCAGAGGGGCTGGAAGGAAAGGTATCTCTCTTTACAGATGACACAAATATCTGCAATAGGGTTAATATACCAGAGGGGTGGAATGGATGAGAAGGGACTTGGCAAGGTAGGAGAAATGGTCAAAAGTATGGCAGCTTAGAGTCAATGCAAAGAAGTGCAAAGTAATGCACCTGGGGAAACAAAAACCCAGGGGAAGAGTACACAATGGGGGGGAGGTACTGACAACAACAAAAATGGAATGGGACCTGGGAGTAGTCATATCACATGACCTAAAGGTAGCCAAGCAATGTGAGAAGGAAGTAAGTAGGGCTGGAGGGATACTGGGATGCACAGGGAGAGGTATCACCAGTAGAAAACAGGAAGTTGTTATCCCTCTGTACAGACAGTTGGTGAAACCCCATCTGGAGTACTGTGTGCAGTTCTGGAGACCCCATCTCTGCAAGGACATAGACAGGATGGAGGCAGTCCAAAGGAGGGCAACTAAAATGGTACAGGGTCTGCACCAGCAACCATATGAAGAGAGACTAAAGGAGCTTAATATGTATACCCTAGAGGAAAGGAAGGAGAGGGGGACATGATAGAAACATTCAAGTACCTCAATGGAATCAACAAAGTCCAAGAGGGTAGCATCTTTTGGAAAAAGAGATGCACAAGAACAAGGGGGCATAATTTGAAGATTGAGGGGGGACAGCTCGGGGGCAACATGAGGAAGTATTTTTTTCACAGAGAGAGTAGTGGATGCATGAAACAGCCTTCCATAGGAGGTAGTGGGGTCAAAAACAGTGGGGGAATTCAAGAATGCAATGGACAGACATAAGGCAATTCTAGTGGGGTTAGTGGGGAGGTAGGAGGAAGTAGGCTGTTGGTTAACTAGGATCTGCAACTTATCCAAAAGGTAGGAAAATGGAAGGCTGAGAAGACTAAGTGGTCCTTATCTGCCATCAAAGTCCATGTTTCTATGTATGTTTCTGTGATACTGTACCCTTTATGCAGCTAAAGGATTCTCCGGTATATTCAATAGGTGCCCCTCCACCTTAAGCTACACACTGCAGGTATGCATGTATGCCATAACAAGTAGAAATCATGATAATCAACTTAGCTAAGAAAGCACAGTAAAAATGTTCTGTACACTTACACTTAGGGAAGGGAGGGTGCTGGTTTGGAGCAAAACTGGTAACACTTTAACAATATGCATGGCTATGTCTGAGAGCCTGGACGAGTTGTGAAAGATATTTACAGGCTAGAGAAGTTGGAGAATTAAACATTACATTACCCACCTTCTCCACCACCCCCCCCCCCCAAAAAAAAAAAGGCTGCTTGGAGCGTTAAAAAGAACAAAAGCTAGAAACAAATGTTATGCTGCTTCTTTTAAAGACAGCTGTGTTTGCTCCTGTGGAGTCTGTTGAGGACCTCAGAAAGGCTTTGGAGACAGGCTCAAACAGAAAGACTTGACTTCAGGTGAATGGGGTTATTGAAGCATAAGGGAAGCTTCATTGCCCAGGTATATGATATGAGGATAAACGATAGAAAGATTTTGGGCAGATACTGTAATAATAAGGACTTTGTGTAATAAAATAAAATACATACACAGTATAAATTGTAGCCCCAGTTTGTCCCTTCTAAGTAGTAAAATAACAACAAAAGGGGGTGTGGCTTGAGAGTCTGCATGATGGCAGCTTAACCCAAATGATCCATCCCTTACTGGGTGAAATTCGTGATTGCTAGATGTGATCTGACCGTAGTTTATGGTCCCTGCTATGGGACCCAACAAGCCAATCCCCCTCTGAATGCTGCTAAATGTAATTTTGCCTCCTATTTCACCGTAATGGCTGATTCGTCCAGAAGGAGCCACCGCAAGCACCAGTAGCACTGGGCCACATAGACTGCCATGGTGGATTCCTGTACACCTGTTTTGGGAGCAGTAACATTGGGCATACCTCTAATTCTGCATCGGGGACCTACAGATTCTGTGATTTCTCACTACAATCCGCATTGCATTTTCCTCCCACGGGCATGGTAACTTCAGATTCCTCACAGCCTTCCAGAACTTTTGGCGCCTCCCCTGAATCCCCTGCGCAGTAAATGCAGGTCGGGGACTCACTGACCTATACAACTAAGATGTTGGAAGCTCTACTCACCAGGGTGGATGGAATTAGTGCTGCCCTAACAGGAAACATGGTGGATGTCCATAGAATTGAAGATAAAATGAATATTCTGGAGCAAAGAACCGGGGAGCTTGAAAGACATCAGAGGCAGATATGGCAGCGCTTTCAGGATCATGAAGAGAAGCTAGCCAAGTTGTGGGAGAGGGCCAAGGATCAGCAAATCTGTGGGTGCCAAAATAATATTCGAATACTTGGCATCCCTGAGGGTCAAAATATGGAGCGATTTCTGAACGAACTCCTTCCCAAACTGTTGGGGGACTGCTGGAGGGGCCCTGTGAAAGTGAGGAGGGCCCATAGACTGCATGGCAAGTCAGACCCTAACACCTCTCCACCTAGGTGTATTATTGCATATCTGCTGCTCTACTCCACTAAAGAGCAGGTACTGAGGGTTTCGAGAGACTTCGGAGACATTATATGGAGGGGGTTCCGTATCTCATTCTATTGGGACTATTTGCACGAGGTGACCTCCAGATGCAAATCCTTTGTCCCCATAAAGAAACTGCTGCAGGCACATGGTTTTAAATATCATTTTAAGAGGCTCACCTCCCTGTATGTGGTGAAGGATGGCAAGGAGATGTTGGTACAGCATCTCCAGGAGGTGGGAAAACTGGCTCTCCAGGTATTGGCCCACTGTACTGCATCGAACTACATCTCCCGACGTCTGTGGGTCCCTGATGGGCAAGACCAGTTGAGGAGGAATAATAATAAAGGGAAACAGCTTTCTAGGGACTGTATTCTGGAACGGAATGAGCACCAGCCTAATGTGCCCCCCAAGGTCAGCCCAAAGAGCTGGCTGGACTTTTCTGATCCGCATACCACTGAGACAGCTGTAGCAGCTTCTCCGGCTAAGCAAACTGGGTCAGTTCCCCGCACCGCTGCCTCTCAGCATCAGGTCAGGTCCAGACCAAGATCTAGAAGCAGTCAGAGACAAGCCAGACAGCAATCAGCTGCATCTCCTCCTGCCAAGCTTCCAAGGGGATACACCAAGTCAGACGAAGAAGAGAAGGGCTTTGTAGAACCGGACCCCAATGGTATGGACACCGCTACACCCTTAGACTGGGCAGCTGAGTCTGCAGACCTCTTGGAGGACACAGATTAGGCATATCTTCCAGTTAAACCTAGCCTCAAATCTTTTGCTGCAATCGTGGCAGAGGGCCTGCCACCACGTAAGCCCTCGAACAATCCCTCATACAACGCTACAGATGCCAGTCTGAAAGGATGAATCCCCAAGTGACTGATTGCAGGACAAGTTATGGATCTAGCTGTTTCCTATATTAACCTTTAAGTTCTGGCTGGACATTAAAGAACGTGCTTTGTGTGGGCGGGACAGCGCTCTCTCCCCTACCATATGCGTTGCGGGGGGTGACAGGTGTCTCTTCTTTCTCCCTCACTTGCAGGCTGATTTTGCATGGTCCTGGGGTACAGAACTGAGCTTGTGAGCAACTTTATTTCCCCTTTCATAAATGCTCTTCAATCAACAGAGCTTTTCCATTGACCACACAGCGAGTGCCTCTGGACCTGGAGGGGATTAAGTTCACTTCCCTTACACCACGCCTGTGCAATCTAACCTTCTAGCCTCTCTCCCTCCCAGAGATACAAGCCTATACCCTGGAATGTTTCATTTTGGATAGGAGCTATGTGGTTACAGGTGGGTGGTACAGTTGCTCAGCAGCTGCAGTTTATACTTTTCTTTTTCACACAATTGCTGTTGTGGATGCTTGGTAATTTCCTGTTTACTTTGCAAAAGTACCATCAGTTGGACTCTAGCTGCTTTCAACTGGAAGTCGGTTGGGGATTTAACCCCCCCCCCTTCCACCTACCCGGTCCCCATTCCCTGTCTCCCCTATCTAGCCCTGAGACTTGGGATTTACCCTCCCCCTCTACTGGATCACCTACTGTATTAGTGATGCAAAGTCTAGGTAAGGATGGGCCATATCTCATTTGACCCTTCCTATACCCGTGTTGGGTGTGCAAGCCAACATAGCTTGTGACCATCAGCGTTGCTGCGCCTCCCTTTACGTGCATATCTCCTCATTTTTACACTTTAGAAGTTCTTTATCTTGTTATTGTTTTTGATACTTTGGCACTGTTTGCTGCATGGTGTTTAACATTGTTTCTTTTTTCACCTAGTGTACATCTCATTGCTGTAGTCTGTACTTTTTGCATCACAGGACTTCATACTACAGCACTTCCTACAGTCCTCAGTTGGTGATGGCAGTGGTTTATCCTGACCCTTTCTCGCTGGTGCTCAGATAACCCACTGCTTGCCATTGATTGATTACCCAGAGGTGAGTGGAATCTTATCTCTCAGCTGCCTTAAACATGTCAGGGTCTACACAGAATGGAATGAGGTGTATCACTTGGAATGTTAAGGGCCTGAACTATCCAGTGAAGCGAACAAAGGTGTTGCAGCACCTTCGGTCCTTAAAGGTTGACATAGCACTTATTCAGGAGACTCACCTCACCGCCAGAATGGTGTTGTGGCTTAAAAAGGTGTGGGTGGGCTGGGTACTGTCTAGCTCCACGACCACTAAATCGAAGGGGGTAGCCATACTAGTACACAAAGCCAGCCCCTGGGTGGAGGAAGCAGTTAAATCTGACATGCAAGGTCACTGGGTGGCGGCTCATTTTTCCTATCCTGGGGACAAAGCTGTAGTTGCCAATATTTACGGGCCTAAATCAGATTCAGCTGACTTCCTGGCTGGAATTAGTGAAGCTCTCACCTCTCTCACCAAAGACCACCCTGACCTTCCAATTATTCTGGGAGGGGGATTTTAACTTGGTTTCCAACATTTTTCTGGATAAATCCAGTCCCACTCCCCAAACTCATTTAAAGGTGAGGGCAACCGTACATGAGCCCTCTGAAGAATGGGGTCTTATTGACCCCTGGGGAAGAGACAACCCCACTGGCAGAGACTATACTTTCTTCTCACTGGTACTCAACACGTACAGTTGCATTGATTACTGGTTCGCTAACAGGGAGGATACCCGAGGTATTAGCGATACCAGGGTGGATAATATTCTGATCGCTGACCATGCTCCTGTTACACTAAATTACCTCCCCTTTGGACAGGGTTCTGCGAGTACCAGGTGGAGGTGTAACCCCCTGTTATTTCAGTAAAAGAAATTCCAAAAGGCTGTTAAGGAGGTGGCCAAGGCCTACTTTTTAAACAATGCTGGTGGTGAGGTGAGCACTGGGACTGTCTGGGAAGCATTCAAATTGGTACTACAGGCCAGATTATGTCTTACTGTGCTGCTAAGAACAAAGCTAGCAAAGAGGAACGATGATGCTTGCAGGTGAAGCTAACTGTCTTGGAGGCTAAGTTCAAGGCATCCGCTGTGGTGCACACAGATCGCACCCTGGTAGCCTCCATCATCGGGATTAAATATAAAATTAATAGTCTCCTACAGTGCAATGCCGAGTGGCAGCTCCTTAGAACTAAGCATAAATATTGGGAGCGGGTGATAAGGGAGGGAAATTGCTGGCTTATCAGCTCTGGAAGCAACAGGCTGCTTCTCATATTCATGCACTGAAGGATGCTTCTGGATCAGTGGTCTTGGACCCCAAGCATGTTAACAGAGTAATGAATCAGATTTACCAGGCTCTTTACTAATCTAAAGCCTCCTTGGATGCCAAGGACTTGTCTAGAGAGCTGCAGACATTCTGTGCATCTGCCGACATCCCTTAACTCCTTGTAAAATCAATGGAGGCACTGGATAAGCCATTCACCAGTAAGGAGCTATGCTCTTCCCTATTGCTGCTAGCGAAAGGCAAAACCCTGGGGCCTGACGGTATGACTGTGGAGCTGTACCAGCTTTTAAATGAAGAAATCTCTCCCACATTACTTCTGGCTCTGCAGGAGGCACATGCCAAAGGCTCTTTCCCTCCTACAATGAGAGAGACTTTGGTTACTCTCCTACCTAAAAAGTTTATGGATGTCCTAGACTGTGTCAATTTCCACCCTATTTCACTCTTATCAGTAGATAACAAAATTGTGGGAAAAAATCCTGGCCAAATAGATTGGTAAGCATTCTGCCATCTATTATCCATCCCTCCCAGGCAGGGTTCACCAAAGGAAAATCTGGTGCAGATAACCTTAGATTGGTGCTGAATCTTAAGTGGCTAGCACTGCAGTCCTCTGAGGTGATTGCTGCCCTGGCAGTTGACTTTTCCAAAGCCTTCAACTCCATTGAATGGATCTACTTACACAAAGTCCTGAAGCTCTACGGTTTTGGCCCCTACTTTCATGGGTGGGTTTCCATACTGTGTAGCTCACCCTCAGCAAAAATATTAACCAACAAGGATCGCTCCTCCCCTTTTCAGCTCCATAGAGGCACCCACCAGGGATGCCCTCTCTCTCCGCTGCTCTTTCTCGTGACTCTGGATCCGCTTGCCAGGAAGATTATAAGCTCTAAGGACATCTCTGGCATTGAGGTGGGGGGTCTCTCTTACCTTGTTAACTCATATGCAGATGATCTCCTGCAAACTGTATCTCACCCAGAATGCTGTCTGCCTCTGGTGCTTGCCATTCTGTGAGAGTTTACTAACCTGTCTGGTCTTAAAGTTAATCAAAAGAAAACTATTCTAGCCCCCCTAAACCTGGCATGCTCTAGGGACTGCCTGAAGGGCATTGATATCACCTGGACCCCTCAGAGTTTCTCATACCTTGGGGTGGCTATAACCACCAGGTGGCGTGAGTTGGAGAATGCCAGTTTTTCCCCACTTCTTACCTCCCCGGTGGCAGAAGTGGACTGGTGGCGCAAACTCAATCTATCACTACGAAGTAAGGTTGAGGCAATATGCATGTTTATTCTTCCCAGAATCTCCTATCTTTTTAATAACATTCTCATTTGACTATCTCTCAAGTTATTTCAGTCTCTGGACAAACTTATCTCTCTCCTTCTCTGGGATGGTAAACCCCCCGATGGGGGAGGCTTAAGCTCTGGACCCACTGGTCTAAAGGGGGTCTGGGACTACCGTGGCTACAAGGCTACCAGCTGGCATACCTAGCTGCTCAGGCGACCAAATGGTTTGCTCCTTCCCTATCCTCCCCTCCTTTGTGGGTAGAATTAGACCAGCACCTTGCTCAGGAAAATCCTTTGTGGTCTTTGCTGTCCCCTGCCCCTCCCTCAACTCCTCATGTTACCCCACTTATGCTAGAGACAGGGCAAACCTGGAGAAAGAGCATGGCCACCTCTCATACACAGCATACTGCATGCCATCCTCCAATGGACTATACCCCCCTCTGGCACAATAAACATATCTCTATTGACAAACAACCCTTTTACTGACCCAGTTGGGCCAGCAGAGGTATCCAGATCCTCCAGGATCTTTACATGCCGAACGCCAAAGAGTTGATGTCTTTTGATCAAAAGGCCGGGTTTCATGTTCCTGCCATGGACTTTTGGAGATATTTGCAAATTTGAAGTGTAATCAGGTCCTACCAAACTCAAATAATCATCGACCCTAAGCGGCTCTGGTTGGGCGCCCTGCATAAGCAAGATTGACAGCGTGGTTTAGCTGGGAGATTCTATAGAACCATGTGGGATGTGCAACCCGACCCCACTGAGTCCTGTAGACAGAAATGAGAGGTAGAGCTTCAAGCCGCAGTCTCCTATGATATATATAGCCGGTGTATTAAGGCAGCACATACTGCCTATGAAGATGCCAAGAGCCAGACTATCCAGTTGAAGATACTCCTTAGATGATACAGGACTCCCGCTGCTCTCCTCTCCATGGGACTATTCAGTCATTCTTGCTGTTGGAGGTGCCTTCAGACCCCTGCCCACTTGCTCCACATACTCTAGCAATGCCCAGTGATTACCCCCTTTTGGTCCATAATAATTGAAGACTGTGCTAAAGTAATGGGCTGCCCTATTAGCCACTCAAATGGGATGTTACTTATTGGTGATCCTTCTTCCTTGGATACACTTCCACCTCCTCTCCTGGGTTGGGTACTAGTGGCTGTGCTTGAGGCCAAGTGGGTTATCTTGATGCGCTGGAAACAACCCCAACCTCCATCTGTCTCAACATGGTGCTCGGCATTAGCTCAGGCAGCAATCCTTGAGCGACTGTCTTACTCCAACCTGGGCCAACTATCCAGATATCAAAAGAAATGGGGCACCTACCTACATTCACATTTGTGCACTCTTCTCCCCCCCTCGCCGGCCAACCCTCCAATCTGAAGGGACTGCCCCATGCATAGTAGCCAAGCCACTCACTTCCCCAGGCTGCTGGAAGTGCTAGTAGCAGAGTTAAGTAGATGAGCAGGACTTTTTCCCTCCTACTGAAGGAGTGTTTTAGCTATTGATGGCAAATTATTAAACTTGTTACTGTTTCTTTTACTTATACCTCAGCATACCACACTCTGATCCTTTGTCTTTTTCTGCTATGGTGTAATGGCTATTTTACTGTATATGAGTCACTACTTACAGCTTTGCTGATATGTAATAAACCTGTAAAATGTAAAACAGAATAACATTAAAATACGATATGTTAAAAAAAATAAACACCTTGCCATGTTAGATGAAAACATTACTAGGAAGGATCTATTAGTACAGAAGTTCGATGAAAATGAACTGAAGGAAACTGCAAAGATTCCTAAAGATTTTTTGAAGGGGAAATGACAGAAATAGATTGTCTTAATGTGCTGATTATGCTGCCTTAGGTGATATGTAATGCCTGTGCCAATTTCTGAGTGTGTCTTACAATTATTCTTCATAATTCTTTTTCCCATAGACTTTTTTGCAGCATTTTAGAAAAACAAGTTCTAATGTGTATATAAATAAATACACGACATATGTCTTTGGGAGAACCAAGGTTAAGTTTAGGAATGCTCCACCAATCATGGTAATGTAAACCAAGTATTAAACCATAGGGTCATGTTTTCAGAGATCCGATTTTATACCGAGCAATAATATACACATGCAGCTATCCTTATCAGATATGTTGTCCTTATCTGCAAAGAAAGGATTGTTTTTATTCATTTATTTTTATTTATTTAGTGATTTAGAAAAGACCTTTAAGCACAAGCTCTTTTACAAAGGTTCCATGTCATAGATTGCAAAACAAAGTACAATAGAAGAAAGCAAAGGTACATCACAAAGAATGATACAGCTTGGATTCAGAATTTACGGGATAGCTCAAAACATAAGTACAAGTTAAAATAACAAGAAAAACACTTTATGGGGGGAATAAGATGCCACAAAGTGCCTTGTCAGTAGTTCAGAGGGACAGGGATAACTGGCAGTGGGGTTAAGAAAGGAGGTATGAGAGAGAGAGATAGGTACTGCAGTGGAGGTGAAGGGTCAGGGAAGAAGGGTAATGAGGTATAGGGAGAAATGGGGGGTGAGGGGAGGCTGAGCAGAGAAGACATGCTAGAATAAATGGTGGGGTGCGAGGGGGCATGGTCAGGCAGCTTGCATTAGTGTGATTGTTAGGGAAACTCACGGGACTGGGAGTTGGGGAAGGGGGGAAGGTGGGGTGCCAGGTGCTGAAGCAGCATGATGCAAACTAATTGCTGAGGCAAGTCATGAGAAGGGACAGAGGGAGGGGGTACCTGAGGCCTGCTTAGTGCATGCTAGAGGGCAGACAGAGCAGGTGTGGCTGGACTTAGGGGCAGGTGCACTTAGAGAGTGTTATTAGGTACTGTTTGAAGTCAGTTTTGAATTGGGCCAGACAATTTGATGGCCAAGAGGTGCCCGGGGAGTTCATTCATCCACAAGGGGCCCAGTAGGCAAATGCACATTGCCCAAGCGAGATGCAACAGAAGGGGATAGCCAAGGCCCCTCTAGTCCTCCCCCTAGTGACCTGTAACAAGTTGGCCACATTTAAGTGGCAAAATCTGTATGTTGCCCAGTTGTACGTAAGACTTGTAACCTGGTCA
Source organism: Neoceratodus forsteri (assembly GCA_016271365.2). Lineage (NCBI taxonomy): Eukaryota > Metazoa > Chordata > Ceratodontiformes > Ceratodontidae > Neoceratodus > Neoceratodus forsteri. Next base: position 289,308,871 of record CM028130.1, read on the forward strand.
CTGTGTATTGGGGATAACTACCTCTGCCCTGTGGCTCAAACAAGGTTAAAGGAGCCTGGGTCATTAAAATTCATGAATGGGAGTTCATATTCAAGGTGTAAATAAAGTGAGCAGTCCCTCCACCCAGAGAAAGTTTAAGTGAATCTGGCATCAGTATGGTACAACCCCCTGGGATGCAATACCTCTGCCTATAAACCAATGCGTTGAAGCAGTAGTTACCTCAATGAGCATTCATCTTGTACTCTGTAAAAAAATAAAAGCGTGCAGACAAGGATTTCTGGCAAAAACAACAAGTAATCTTATTCAGGGCCTAAAAGCTGTTGGTTATAAGTTAATAGGACCTCTGAGGGATGTCTCTTATGGCATAAGAGACTCCAAGACTGAGGTTTTGATGAGAGTACTGTGAAGCAAAGTTGAGCGGTTCTGTCAGCCCAAACCTCAGTAGAGGAGTTTCCTATACTATAACAGAAACACCTCAGATGCCCTGTTAGCTTATTATGAATCACTCTAGTTCAAGTGATTTATAATTATTTTAGTCTAGTTTTATTTTATTATGCTGTCCTGTATCCATTGTTGAAGTGGAGCACTACCTCAGGAAATCATGCTGTACAATGCATAAGAGGTAGAGTAGCTCTTCATGCTGAAAACATGTTAGTGATTTATAATTTCTTTATTTAGTGTTTGTTGACTGGGAAAGAAGGACTAAGCAGTTCTGCCTATTTTCAGCCTCATCCTTGTGGAGGGAGGATACAGGTGGGTGTCAACTGACATTGGACCAGATGACACTATTGGTGGTATTTTAAGAGAATGGGGGAAATTTGGCCAGAACACTGAGGAAATTCTCCTACTTTTTGTCAAAGGACACTAGTGAGGGTCTGACAAGGAGAGATGAGGAAGGAGAAGAGAAGATGATGTCCCGGGTGGAGGGGGAGGAGCATGCTTCCCTCCCCAACAGGAGCACAGAGGAAGCTCACACTGAAGTAAGAGTCTTGACACTGGCAGTAGGGTACTGGAGGTTTGGAGTGTATCAAAGGTACCCAGCATGGAAAGTGTAAGACCCAATATTACTGCAAGTGCAGAGACGGAGTTACCGAGAGCTGACAGAATGTCTCTGGAGGAAATACAATTTGAGGCAGCATACCAGAGAGTAAGAGAACATCTGCTAAAGCTATTTGCAGAAGAAAAGGAAAAATACAGACATGAAAAAAAGTAGGACCACTTACTGACAGCAGCAATTCTGAGCTGACTGTGTGTCACGGAACATAGGAAACATACAGAGCATGCAGAGGTAAGAGGTCCTGAAATTCAAACTAACTTACCACAGAAACCAAAACCCGTAGAGAATGCTGAAGTAATAGACTTCCCAGAAAGCATGGCTATGGAGTCTGAAATTACTGGGTTAGTGACTAACAGTGTAGGTGCATTCACACTGCCCAATGCTGCAGTGGGTCTCTGGCGATCATTTCAAAAATTTACCCTGAATCGCCAGAGAGCCGTGTTCACACAGCATCGGCTTTGTTGGCTCCCCTTTTCTTTCCGGTGATGTGGTCACTTTTCCGATCAGTGTTGGGAGGGTGGGGAAATGTGGTGAGGTCTGCTCACCTGCCACAAACAGGCTGACATCAGTGACCCTTTCCAGATGTAAACAGGAAGCGGGTGATTTAATTTTTCTAATAGCTTTTGTTTTGCTGTGCCTGCTGCTCAGTTTGTTGGTGTGCTCCCTGCATGATCGTCCCCAAAGTTTGTGTCTACCTCAGCTATCCCCTGGTTTAATCTAGTACTTGTTTTACATGTCATTTGTAAACATTGCTTGGAATACAAGATTTACTGCTAAGATCTTTAATATCAGAGGCACCAGAGCAACAGCACTGTACACAGTCTTCTGGACCTGTTTCCTCCATGTGGGTCTGCTACCAACCTCCCCTCTGAACAGCACAGGTATGTTCTTACATATTTTCCCTTTCTTCTTCATAAGTTGAATGAATGGTGAGTACTGAGCACATGTGTGGTCTGTTTAAAGTGTTGCTGGTATTGAATAGCAGCAGTACTACTCGTTCAGCATTTCTTGCTGCTGATTTCTGTGTATGTGGCCTAACTAGCGTTGTTACGAACATACGAATATATGAAATTTGCCAGCAGATAAAGGCCTAGAGGTCTATCAAGTCTGCTCGAATGTGCAGCTAGCAACCCCTATTCTGCAGCTGCCCCTCCCTTCCATCCTTCCCCTTCATTGACCCTCCCCCTTGTCCTGTCCCATCCCCTTTTGAAACAGTCCACTGTTCTACTGGATACCACTTCTGCAGGTAATGCATTCCACCCAGCCACCACCCTCTCTGTAAAAAAGTGTCTCCTCATCTCCCTTCTGAACCTTCCTCCCTCCAGTCTTATATCATGGCCCCTGGTGTCCCTCCCCTCCCTTACTTTGAACAGCCTCTCTGTACCTGTCTTGTTTATTCCTTCCATGTACTTAAAGATTTCAGTCATGTCCTCCCTGTCCCTTCTCTCCTCCAGCGAGTACATGTTCAACTCCTTCAGCCTCCTCTCATATGATAAGTCCCCCAGCCCCTTGATCATCTTTGTCGCCCTGCGCTGCACCCCCTCAAGTAACTTAATGTCCCTCTTCAGGTGCGGTATTACTTGTACAGTATGTGCTGTGCCTCTTGCTAGAAATGTGCATGAGAGGAGTGTGCTGTAGCATTACCTTTGCTAGCTAAATGGGCCAGTGAAATCATCTGGGATAATGTGAAACACTGTACTAAAGTTTGCACAGTTCACTTGTATGACAGAAATCTAGTAGTATTAGTAAATAAATATTAAGTTACAGAATAAGATGTGTATTATAATGTATTGCCTAAATAAATGGTTGTGCAGCTGCGTTGACTTATGTATAGACCTTTTATAGGTATGTGGCCTCAGACCATTTGTGGGCAGCGGCTTTTGGCTACTCATTCCCACTACTATGGTTCTGTTAAGCTTGTGGTACTCATGCTTAATCCCTCCACTGTCCTAGCTGCCACACAAATGCTTGTGACAAGTGATTCTACATGGCCACTGCCCTCTCAGAGAAGAAAATCTTCCTCACATTCCCCCATGACCTGCCCCCTTCCAAAAATAGAGGGGCAACACTGATCCCTGCAGAGGCCAGCATCACTCACACTAGGGTGTCCCCAGTACCCCATTAATCAATCCTGTTTAGCTTACTGGTTTATTCTGCCTGTGTACTATTGTGATGATTATTGTGGCTGCTTAAATCACTCATTCCCACTACTAAAGTTCCATTAAGCTTGTGGCACTCGTGCTTAATCCCGCCACTGTCGTAGCTCCCACACAAACTCCGGTGACAGGTGAGTCTACATGGTCACCATCATCTCAGTGAAGAAAATCTTCCTCACATTCCCCCTTGACTTGCCCCCTTCCATCACTGACCTGCATCTCCACTGACCTCCAGGAGTGAGCTGGTGAGCCCACTCATGGAAATACTGTGCTAATTTCTGTTGCCCTTAGTCAGAGAGTGATATCAGGCTCATAGAGGGTGTCCAGAGGTGGGTGAGCATGATGATCCAAGGAATACAGGACAAAAGAAAATGAGTAGAGGCAGAGGGGGCACAACATGTTCTCCCAGGAGGATAGGAAATAGAGGGGCAACACTGTGGCCTTCAATTGCCTAAATGGAATAAAATATTTCTCCAGGCCATGCCCCCATGGATCTAGCCGGCTTATTGGCAAACCTTCCTCTCACCAAACATATGCTATCCCAGCTGCCGTGGCGTCTAATTACAGCTGTTGCAATCGTCCTCATGCACAGTTGCTGCAACTGAAGTCAACCCAGTACTTACCCCAGTGATATCCAAATGGTCACTTGACCTTCAGCTGAGCAAGTGCTGCTTACCAACCTGTCCGAGTCCTGTTAGTCTGCCATACTGATACCTACATTACTGCCATCTTGCACACTTCAGTGTTTTGCTAATTTTTTAAACCTTTTGTATATCCCTACACAGGCCAGCATCACTCACACCAGGGTGTCCCCAGTACCTCAATAAACAATCCTGTTTATCTTACTGTTTTTTTCTGCCAATGTACTATTGTGACAGTTATTGTGGCTGCTTAAATCATGTGTCTACACTTAAGTTAAAACATATTTATTTTGTTGTTCTGCAGATGGAGACTGAAGCAAGGAATTGCAATTGGTCAGATGAGGAGAGATGAGCACTGATCGCACTCTGGGGTAATGAAGACATACAGTCTGCATTGAATGGCAACAGGAAAAATATACATATTTACAGGGACATTTCCATGAGGCTTCATGAGATGGGATTTAACAGAATCGAAACACCTGGATCAAGGGTCTAAAGCACAGGTACATATGTTGTAGGGACAACAATAATCGGAGTGGCCATGGACGACTGGAATGTTGATTTTATAATGAGCTGAATGCCATCCTCAGAGCACACACAGCTACTCGGCTTACCAGTGTCATCGACATCGTATGGGGAGACATACCAACAGATGAGGCAGAGCAAGACATGGTTGAAAAGGATGAGCAAAACGGTGTTGATGAACATGTGGGTGCTCAAACACCCAGCCCTACCAAAGTGCCCTCAACCTCAGTTGCTGCCTTGGAGCTCAACACTAGTGTTCCAACAGCCCAGGCTAATGATGTTGTTTTGCACTTTGTGGCACAACGAGAAAAAAAGAGTCTCAATGAGGCATCACTGTCTGTCTTTGCGAACAGTTTCATGGCATACATGAAGCAGTCAGATGAAAAATACATCGAGATGGAGAAAAAAAGACTGGAGTGGCTGATGGACATGGAAACTAAGCGTGATGAGCAGATGGAGTGGATCGAACAGCTGCGCCTGGAGCATGAGCGTTTGCGGATGGAACATGAGCAGGAAGTACTTCAGCTGTTGACCAACTGTGATTGTCAACCAGTTGTTGCACCAGTACCTGCATACCTATATGTATCCATGCCAAGGGCATGTTTATTTACACCATCACAGTTTCTGGCACCAGCCAATGGGGAACAGTCAAATGGTGAGAGCAATAACATGTCACAGTCAGCTTATTACGATTACCCAAAGTAGTATGCAGCAGAGTTTCTGAGCGCTACAGTGGGAGTTATGTGAATGTCACAGGATGTTGGACTTTTGATCTCACTGCGCTAATTTATTGTATTCTGCTGCACTATTCACCTTTTGTTCACCTGTGTGCCTTTGTTGGTGGGAGATGAAATCACACTGTTTGTGGTGGCAGGGTCTATGGCACCAAGCAATGGTGTTTCCTTGGTACACTGGTGACTCTGGCTTGTGCCCCAAGCCTGGGTACCTGAGCAGTGACCGGTATGAAGGTAATCCTGGGTGTCCATTTGATGCTTTCCTCCCAGTAAGAGGGTGGGGTGGTGCAGGACCTTGGTGTCCCCAAGGAGTGCCAGTGCAGCACTGTGGGGAGGAGCTTAAAGTTAAAGTAGGGTAGATTTAAATGATGTATACTGAAGTGGGGTGTGGTTATTGGACACATGGGTGGACTGTCACTGGTATTTTATATTTAGCCACCATTTTTGGGCTGTTAGGGTATTGCGGTGATGTTTGCACTGAGCACAAATAAAAGTTTTACTTAATGCACATGCAAATCTTCATTCACTGTTATGATTTTGGTTGCAGCTTCTTCTGTCATACACCATAGCATGGGTGTTAGATTATTGTTCATGTGTTGGGTGATGTGTTCACTGTGCACAAATAAAATTATGAAATAATGCATAGACGTCTCTGGAATAATTTTTTTTTATTTTTTGGTTGCAATTGCATATTTCATTACATTTATTATCAGTAAGATACTTCTTTAAGTAGCCCTGTGGGCTTGTTCACTAGAAGGTAACTTTGCAATAAGTATACCAGCTGGGCCAGTGGAAAAGTCTGTGGGGCTACTGGAATTTCCCATTCTCTAGTGCTGGTGGTCTAGGAAAATTGTGGTCACCAGGGGTTAAAGATTGTTGGGCCATGGGTTGGTGGTGTGCTTATGCAAGCATGCCCAACTTGGTGTGACACATGCCTGTTATGCTGTGTTGCAACTATTGTTACATTTCTACTATGACTGTCAATAAGGGCAGTACTGACCGCTGTGATTCCACTGATTTTTGGTTGCACCAATTATGCCTGACATCAGTGTAGCCTTAATCAGGAAAGATTAGCTTCTCTGACCCATTTTATTATCTGTATCAATCCTTATCCAAAACTTGAATGAAATTATTATGCAATTCTGTAGTGTGCACACATTTCCTCAGTCAAAAGTAAACTTTGCAGCTTCTAGCAAGTGACTGAAAACATCCATTTGCCCTGCAGACCTTTAGAGTGGCACAGCCAATGGAATGACTGAAAGGTTACCTTCTGTAGTAGTAACCCACAGTGCTAGTTAAAGGGAAACCTGAATCATCAGTTACACAACCTACCAGCAAGTGGGTAATGGACAACTGCTAATTTCGACCCTTGCACAATGCCCTGATGTAGGTATACATGTAACAAATTGTGATTAAAGCAGTAGTACAAGATAACATAAATCGGATCTTTTGCAACACTGTATTCTCTGCGCTCTGTTGAGCATTTCCCCGTTAATCTTACCCCTCGGCATTGTACTATCACTCTGTAAATTACTCATTTGATGGTTTTGCTTTGGTTTACATTCCTTCCAATGGGTATTTTTCACTGGAGCCCTATGCTGCCAATTTAACCATGGTATTACTCACAGTACTACACAGGGACAGCAGGAATGTGCAGTACAGGATCCCACTGAAGTAAACAAAAGACATGCTGCATCGGGAATGTGGGAGCACCATGGAAAATTAGTAGGCAGCCATATTTCCTGTGACGCCACAAAACAGATAATCAATCGCTTCATGATTATCTAGTACTGCAGCTTTAATTATCAGCACTATCAACAAGAAGAGCACAGGAATCAGGGGGGAACAACATAGAGAATCAGTAGGTATGGATGGTGAAGATAGACATGCAAAACTGTGCAATATGACATCACTCATCACAACATGTGTTGGTTAACTTGTGGTTTAATATGTTTTACACAGCTAGCTAGTACTGCAGGACAGATCAAGTTTAATGCAGCATGCAACAGCTTTTAACTGTGCTCTTATGTGTATGTAGACAACTACTTAATAAAAACCTTATTTCTTGAGGTATATCCAAAAAACCACAACAGCAAACAATGCAATCCATTGTTTTTCATGCATTGTTGTAGTTTTTTTTTTTTTTCTGTCACTTTACCACATTCCTTTGCCAGGAGTGCCATATAGGTCTTTGAGGTACAGAGGCAATGACATTCAGTCTGTGGTTATTTTGTTCAATGCACTACCACTTTAAGTTGCCCAATGAGTGTCAAGACGTCTTTGCAAAATATGGGTAAAGAACCAGAAATGGTTTGTGGTATGCCATCTTTCCAGTGTTGCTACAAAGCATTTGAAAAGTATTAGAAATCAGGGGAAGAAATTATTTAAAAAAAAGTATTCAACAGCATCAGCTACATTGGTACTTTGAAAGTACCGGTGAGTGGTAGCATCTGGGAAATGATTAGTTGTGATGTTTCAGATTATTACTGGTGCGGTTGCATGTTGGATTGTGCCATCAGGTGCTGAGCTAGGTCTTCTCTGATTCGTTTGCCCTGATCCGTTGCTTTTCCTATGCCATTATCTGTCATTTTCCTGGCAGACGGCTGTGGTAATACTTTGTCGTCTGGTGACAACATCCATATTAGGTTAAATACATCACCTTGATGCTCACAAATGTTGTGCAAGATACAGCATGCAAGCATGGCAGTGGGCACAAAGTGAATGTCCATGTCAAGCCTTTTCAGGAGGCATTGCCATCATCCCTTCAGTCGACCAAATGCATTCTCAACAACCATCCATGCACTTGATAGTCAGTAGTTGAAGTGTTTTTTCTCAACTGACAGGTTTCCAGTATCTGGAAATGGCTTCATTAGCCAGGGCAGCAATGGGTAGGCAGGGTCCCCAGTAAATGAAGGGGGAATTGAACATTGCTGATGTCACGTGTGACATTCAGGAACAAACGTCCATCCATTGCCTTCATGTACAGCACACTGTTGGCTAGAATGCATGCATCATGCACACTGCTGGGCCAGCTGTTATTTACATTCCAAAAGCAGTACTGATTGTCGACAACTGCTTACATGACCACTGAATGCCAACCTTTATGATTATAGAAGTCTGCTGTATCCTCAGGTGGTGGCAGAATTGGGATGTGTGTCCCGTCAATTGCCCTGGCCACTTGTGGCAACCCATATTTCTCTTCATATACATTGGTGATTGCTTTGAGCTGAGCACCCATCTGTATTTGTATCATGTGCATGAAGCACTTAATAATAGAATAGCATACGTCTCGAACCACTGAGCACACCATAGCCCCCAAGATGCCAAATAAGTGGCCAATGGTGCGGTAGTCATTGTTGGTAGATAGCCACCAGATTGTGATGCCCAGACGGATGTTAGCTGGAATAGCTCATCTCATATTAGTATCTTGTTGGGCTATACAGTGATGTAGTTTTCTGACTATGAAATAAAAGATGTCATGACTCATGTGAACATTTTCTATTCATTCATACTCAGTGAAGACAGTTTGTACCATATTCCAGAAGAGAGTTGATCGTGCATGTGCCCACAGTGTGCGTGGATGGCTATGGTGCAGGGCATTCATCCAAACCATGAAACAGGTGAAATTCATAGCACATCGGCATTGCCAGTTGCACCAGTTAGCCTCCATCAACTGAAGTGAGGTGTCACTGCAGTACTGGATGATGTTTGTGTTCCTTGAGCAAGCAAAATGTAACCACAGTCTGGAATCCATGATGATCATCATCAAGGAGACATAGAAGATTTGTGTTGTTAACACGATTCATACCGAGCTGCTTAACAAGTAGCTATGCAGTAATGTGGCAATGTTTGCTGTGCGACTATTTTAAGTGAAGCACTATGGTTGCATTCTTCCCTAACATTCATAAACTGATTTTTGACACCCAACATGCAAGTACAGTATGAGCTTCAAGAACTCAAGAAAGTTGCCATCGCATCACCTTTGAGTGCATGGGCCAAGATTTTTGGTACACACTAACTCATGGTCGCACAGAGTGTGCTTCATAGCTTGTGACTTCACCAGCTGATCACCTGAGGGCATGCATGTAAACAGGCACTTGGGCCTAAGGTATCGTGAATGGTCACCAACCACTGAATACATGCAAACTAGCTGATAGCCATACACTGGTACATGTTGGTATGGCAGAATAGTCTGGGTGTCAGCGTTTAAAGCTGTGAAGCAGCTTGGGATCACCCCATCAGCCAAGATGCATGAATCCCAGTGACACTTGCATACAGTGCATTACTCTGCGCTAACAAGTTCACCACCAGCACCACCTCATCCCATAGCACACCGGAAAATAAGCGCTAGAACAAAGCGTGTCCTGACAGTTACAAACATCTCAAACAAGTCCCTGTTACAACATGCCGTTCACTTGCTTGGCACAGGCAGCAGACCGGTTGTTTGATTACCACCGATGCCACTTGCAAACAGCTTAACTTGGAGCCTGTGACTTGACCTCTAGGTGATTCTAGTGACATTGCAGAGTGCCTTGAAGGAATAGTGTGCCTCTTTGCAGCCGACACAAAGATCTGCAGCAGGGTTGATACACAAGGCTGGTGTGGAAAGGACAAGAATGGACCTGGCAATGCTGGAAAAATGGTAACAAGTAAGGCAGCTTAAATTCAATGCAAAATGCAAAGAAGTGCAAAGTAATGCACCTGTGCAACAAAAACCAAGGCGAAAAGTACACAAGCGGGAGGAGCTGGGAACTTACGAGTACAAAAATGGCAATTGGCCTGGGGGTAGTCTTATCCAATGTAGGAATGCAATATGACAAGGCAGTAAGGAGGCCTGTGGAGATACTGGGATGCATATGGAGAGCCATCACCAGTAGAAAGCAGGAAGTTGCTATCTCTTTGTATAGACAGTTGGTGAGACCCTGTCTGCAGTACTGCGTTCACTTCTGGAGACCCCTTCTCTGCCAGGACATAAACAGGATGGAGGCAGTCCAGAGGTGGTCAACTAACATGATGCAGGGTGTGAACCAGAAGCCATGTGAACATTGACTAATGGAGCTTAATATGTATACCCTTGAGGAAAGGAGGGACAGGGGCACATGACAGAAACTTTCAAGTACCTCAAGGGAAGAGACAAAGTCCAAGAGGGTAGCATCTTTCAGAACAACAGATGTGCAGAACAAGGGAGTACAATTAGAAGATAGAAGGGGATGACTCAGGGGCAATGTGTGTAAGTATTTTGTCACAAAGAGGGTAGTGGAATGGCTTTCCAGAGGAGGTCATAGGGTCAAAAACAGTGGGTGGATTCAAGAATGTATGGGACCGGCATAAGGCAATTCTGGGGGGGGTCAGCTGTGGTTAACAAGGATCTGCTGCAAATCCGATAGGTATGGGAATGGGCAGACTGTGTGGGCCTAGTGGTCCTTATCTGCTGTCAAATTCAAAATTCTCCTATATAGTTCCTCGAATTTCACAGGCATGACCACAGCCCATGACAAAACAAGGACAGTGAAGTAGAATGTCGGTAAACACTCAACAACTGTCATTTTTTGGGTCATGGTGCATGCGGCATGTGTGTTGGAATTCATTCAATTATGCAGTTCTTGGGTACTGTTTTCCCACACACACACACACCCCTCCCAAGGACCAGCAAGCACTGTGAGGCCAGTGTAATGCGAGCACAGATTTATGCCCTTTTTAATCATCCCCAACCCCCCAATGTTGACTCCACGCAATGGGGACTGTACAGGCTGTCCTCCATTCATGGCACCCACCACCACAAGCAACTGTTAATGAGTTTAAAAAATGTAATAGAGGCTCAGTGATTAATGGATTTCCTCACTGGCCCTTGAGGAAGAGACCTGTAGCACAGGCATCATGGCAATGGCGCCCCCCAACATCTGAGAGCGAGGAGAGGCCCCGGGCAGCTTGTTCAACAGTTCCCGGCTCCACGGCTGCCACCAACCCCTTTGAGAGACAGCTGACATGTCAGTCTCACTCTCTTCAGCTTGTGAACACCATGGCAGTCTAGACAGAACGCTAACGAGGGGCAGCAGCAGCACCCACCCCAACCAACAGCGCGGTCACCAGTCATGTGCTAGAGCATTAGCACCACCAACACCTTAGAGAGACAGGCCTGTTAGCACTGACCCTATAACCAGTTCTCACTGGTGCCTTGCTTGATGAGGGGGAAGAGACAGCAAAAAGCCATGGATTGTTGTAATGCAGTGCGCAGGTCCTGATCGCATGCTGAGAACAGCAGTGGTTGCTATCTGGTGGTGCCAATTTCAGCAGACCTCCTTCCCTCCCCATGACCCATGACCCACCCAGAGACAGAGAGAACCCGGATACCCCCTGGCATTCCAGTTGGTCCAGTGTGGTAATCTAAGGACCACATGCAAACCTGTCTCCCACCATCTGCACGCTGCTAAGCCTTCCAACCGTGTACAGGGTTCAACATCAGTGGCTACATGGGGAGTCCAGGGAGATATGTAATGAAGAAGGGCCCATGTCTGTCTGAAGAACAGTATGGCCTCTTGGGTTGAGGATCATAAGTGGACTGCTGCAAAGGGCCATCACCACTGTACATAGGGAAAGCTATGGTGGCCTTGCAGTACTTGTCTGTGGGGTGGAAAGAAGCTCCCTGGCTTGCTGTGGATATGCAGATTGCCCTATATTTTGTTACATGACTGAGCCCACCATGTGGGTGCTGCCTCAGCCTGGACTCTCCATGCAGCCACTGGATTAAGATCCAGACTTGGGGAGGGAGGAACCATTGGTTTACGTGGACCGGACAAAGCATATTGTTTCTCCCACATTGGTTTCTGTTGCCCAATAGTGGGTAACAGCTGCAGACAAGTACAAAAGTGGACAGACAGCAAATGTAACTTGGAAATCATGAAGATGTACAGAAAAGACATCCTTGCAGCACCCGGCCACAAACTGCATTTGGACAAGGACTTAACGAAAAACGGTTGATGCCTGCCTCCATGACGGTACCCGAGGGTTAGATTCCTGAGAACATTGTTGCCAAAGAATACACAGAAACTGCACCATGCAGTGAAATAAATGCAATAAAAATGCACTGCAATTGACAAACACTCAGAGAAGCACACCACTTACGCCTTAGCAGAACTGCAGCATGGGCAAATGAAATGTAGCCTGGGAAAACAACAACAATGCAGCCTGGGTAAAAAAGTACACTGATGGAAGTGCTCACATGACAAAGGAACCTGCCAACAATGCGCCACAAACCATGGAAACCAGGGATCGTGACGGGAATGCTGAAATGCCACAATGGCAGGACTCAGATGTGGAAAGGGGCACCAATGTGATTGTTGTGTGCCAATGGCAATGGCTCACAGTCGATCATGTGAATGAGCCTTGTAAATATCATGGATCAAACTGTTGAGATAGGCAACACTTATGAAATTCAAGTGGGCCCTGGTACTGACATGCTGCAACCTGACAGCCATCAAAGATCAAAGACGCTGCTTAATGACACAGCAGGGGAGGCAAAATTTCCAACAGCCATGACATTTTCTATGGAAAAAATATTGAATAGCTCTGCAAAGACAGGGCATAGTAAAAACACAACTGTTTAAGAAAACAAATCTCACACAAACAATGGAAAGTGTGGCTACAGAAAGGTCTGTGGATATTGTGTTGAGAATGGCGGGTTGAGTTCAGGACTCGCCTGATTCCCCTTAGAGTTCCCTAGGTCCTGCTATAGCTGCAGACCTGGGAAGAGATTTTTTCAGCAGATACTGGGCAGCTCTACGCAAGGATTGATTCTGGGGAAGAAATACAAAAGCAAGCATTATTTACTGATGCAAACACAATTGAAATAAAAAAGGTTAGGGAAAGGGTTTTGCTGACCTCAGTACAACTTTACAACTGGAGGTCCTGGACAGCTTTTCATTCTCATCAGTACAGAACCTGATCTATTTAAAAATGGCCTAATAATGATACCTCTATGTTAATTGTTAGTCCTCCCTTGGCAGTAAATAAAAATGAATTATATAATGGGGTAAAGCTGTAATCTGATTGGCTGGTTGGCACCTTTTACCCGAGGTAAATCCTCCGATATACCAATAGGTAAAAGTGCCAGCCAGCTACATCTCCCAAAGGATAACTATGATCCCCCTAAAATAGAAACAATTCAGCTGCCATATTGATTCCTCATTAAAGCGTGATGTAAAAGCAGGAAATTCAAACAACCACTGCAGTTTCTACAAGTGTCACAATTAACTGGAAATCCACCTGCCTCACCTCTTTTTAAAACATTCTCTTCCTTCCCAATGACACAGCTGACAGCTTCTCTAAGGTCCCTTCCTCCAGCTTTCATTCTGGTCAGTGATGGCTCCTCCTCCCACCTCTGTTGCATTGCCTAAGATCCCCATTCCCAGTATATAACTCAGATTCCCATCCCATTTACCCAAACTTAAATCTAAACAAAAATTCATGTCTCAGTGCACTTTTAGAAATACTGCTGCTGACTCATGGTCTCTTGCCACACAGTTGTTCTTGCAGTCTGTCTCAGCTGCCACTCCACGCATCTCTTCAGCTACCCACCCATACTTCACTCATAGGGTCCCACACAGATCAGTTAAATTCGCGCCTTGTAAACACCTTCACCCATACTCCACTCGTAGGGACCCCTAAATGTAGCACACACAGATTACTTAAATTTGTCCCGGTAACCACTTTCACCTGGCTAACCTGTCAACCGTCTGATCAGCTCCCCACAGGTTCCAGAAAGATTCACACTGCTGAAACCTGTTGCTCTCACCTCTCAAGTGATTCCTTGGTTACAAGAGAAAGAAAAACATGCTGTTTGACACACACACATTTCACAGTTTGAGCAACAGTGAACTGTGGAAAACCTTTCTGAAATAAAAATTAGGACTAAAATAAACCACTGCCGAAAAGCCGAGTGAAGCTACTAGGCATATCCCTATGCATATCACAGTATATTTGCATATGCATAGGCTCATACCCACTATCACAGCTCATGGGAGAACTGGACTATTTTTTTGAGGCGCAATAATAAACTGAATAAAAATAATTTTAAATGTCAAAAAAACTGAATTTCTCCTTATTTTTTTTTAAAGGGAAGGGGACATTGTATAATCACAATATCTCACCCCAGGGTGTGGGTTATGGTGGGATTTACCCACGCCTAGTGTGTTTTGCTCACTCGGCCTGCAACCTTGTGACCAAACAACACACCAGGCTTGGGTAAATCCCACCATAACCCACACTCTGTCATGGGATATTACTTAAATAATGAAGTCTGTCAGAGTTACCCCCGGTGATACACTAGAAGCAAGTTGGGTTAGCCCCTGAGGTTGTACAAACTTTTGAAACACAAAACATGGAAAATAATATAGGTACAGAAGCAATGGTTATCAGCCAAAATAATGAGCAGATAAATGAATCTCTAACTGAGCAGGAGGCTGAACCTGCAGTGGAAAAAGCAGATATACCCTCACAAAATAACACACAGCATTACTATGCAGACCGCTTTAGGCCAACGACAGAACCTGCCAAATGCAGAAATGCAATCAGGATTAAGTACATAGGGGTATGGAGGAGTCTCCAGATAGGCACTTTATTACCAGGATACTGTTAAAACACAGTACAAAATTAATTGCAACTGAAATACACATGTAGCCCATCTCCAGCACTGTCCAGGAGAGGGCCACGATCCCTACCTTGCGGGCCCGACCAAGGACAAGGGGCCTGGGTTCCCACAGCTGACCTACAGGGGTCCTTTCCCAAAAGCTAAAATAAAAATGGTGCTATGTTCACCCAGACTACATATTAGTGGGTCCGATTACCTGCAGTACAACTCCCTGGGATGTTGTATCAACCGACATCCTCAGCAGTTACCCCAGACATGGACTTACCAGGATACGAACATCCTGACATTTAGTTATACCATTTACCTTTTTTATTCCATCCAATAACATGTTTACTAAAATTAGGCTCAGGAATCATCTCTGCTGCAAAACAATAACATCTGGTTGATTTACAGGGGGGAGGGCTAGGATGGGGTAAGTGAAATAGAGTTTAAACAACATTTCCCTTTTTTGAGTCAATCCCATATTGCAATCATTGCAGCCACCAGATCTAACTAAACTAGCTAACTGCTGCAGTTCTACTCAGTCCCAGATCCACAAGTCCCAGTCCAATTTATACCCCAAGTCCGTTCACTGGGTACCCAGATTTTAAATTTGCAGGCTTGAGGTACAGCTGGTAGCTGGCATTGGCGCACTTAAAGAATTTAATTTTTTACATTTCTTTGTCTTGTCTAAACCTCAGCTCTGTCTCCAGCCCCAATATGCATGCTTGAACTATCTACAATCCCCAGGTGCAGGGCACTTCCTGCTTTATACTCACG
The DNA here is from genome assembly GCA_016271365.2 of Neoceratodus forsteri. NCBI lineage: Eukaryota > Metazoa > Chordata > Ceratodontiformes > Ceratodontidae > Neoceratodus > Neoceratodus forsteri. The sequence continues at coordinate 289,324,389 of CM028130.1, forward strand.
GTTCCGCAGAATCAGTCCTTGGATGGCACAGTTTGCTGGAATCCTGGGGCTGGATGGCAACACCAGACAGAACTGGACACATTGCTTGAAACAGGGGCACAGAGGCTGCATCCTGCTCTTTCTCCATCTTGCTTGCAGGTCTTGCAGCTTGTCCCTTTTGGCCCATTTGTAGTGCCCCAGAGTTGGGGGCACCACAGAAATATAAAAAAATAGAAAAGTGCTCAGTTAATAGGTGCCTCAGTACAGTAAGACGGTGCCCAAGAAATGCCCAGGTGCCCAGTTTAAAATGACATCTAACCTTGTTACAAAGCCCGCCAAAGTATTGTAAATAGCTCAGAAATAATGCAAAAATTAAGCCTTTGTGCCATGCTGTAACAAATAGAATGTCAGGCTGAGCTATAAAATGCTCATTATGCAATGGGAATTAAAATCAAGCACAAATCCTGTAATCTTATTGGCTACCTGGCACTCCTCTCCCATTGTAAAAGCTACATTATACCCTGGATGTAAAACGTATAGTGAAAAGCAGCACTGTCATTGGCTGCTTGGCACCTCTGAGCAGGTGTAAATCCTGCAATCACCAACGAAAGAGGTGCCAAGCATTTTTTTGTGCGAGCCCCCCCACAAGCAAATCATTCTGATTCAAATTTCGATACGAAACGGCCGCCATCTTTCTTACAGCCACCAGAAGTCAAGACACAAATAAGTAAAAACAAATTTAGTTTAGTTTTGAATTAATAGACTTGAGTGAACTTGACTCAATATTTAATTCACTCGAGTCATCCGATCACACAAGTGTAGCAGTTGGTGAAGAAATCATACCTGAGTGCCCCAGTAGTTCCTCTGTTGTTCCGGAGTCCCCAACCGCCAACATGCCATCAGTGGTCCTCCCAGCTGTTCTTTCACCAGTCCCAGTGCCACGACACTCAATTCCTGCTGCCATCACCCAAACTGCAGGCCCATCTATCGCTGTAAAAAGAAAACACAAGCGTCACCAGGAGATAACCAATCAGCAAATGGAAAGGCTAGAACTGCAGCGTCATGAAATAGTGACTCAAAAGCAGACTCGATGGGCCACAAATGTATTCATAGACTGGTGTACACAAAAGGAGATATGCATAAATGTAGCCTCAATCACTGCATCGGAGTTAAACAATATACTGAGGAAATATTACAGCACAGTAAGAAATGGTGATGGTAATGAATATGTCCTCAGTAGTTTTGTCAGCCTACGAGCAGGCCTAAACAGACATTTAAATAACCCCCACTAAGTAGATCATTCAACATAATGAATGACACCGAGTTTGCCACCAGTAATAACATTTTTAAAGCAGTTGTAAAACGCTACAGAAAAGAAGGCAAAGATAGGGCAGAGCACCATGAGCCCCTGACAGTGAATGAGCTGACAACAATCAGGAATTCCAGAGCAGTTTCACCAACAACAGCCGATGGACTAGTGCTCAAGGTGTGGCTAGATATCCAGCTACACTTTGCATGAAGAGGAAACAAGGGTGTCAGACAGCTTAAAGTTAACTCCTTTGCCATAAAAGTTTCTGAAAATGGTCAACAGTACTTAACAAAATCCTTCAACAAACAGACCAAAAACCACAAAGAGATCGGTGACCCAACCAGACAGCACAGCAGAGGTTGCATGTTTGAGCAACCCAATGATCCTTTTTGCCCAGTAAAAAGTTTCACCAAATACATTTCTAAGCTGCCCCCTAACCCTCCAGCTTTATTCCTCCACCCCAAAAGATTGTCCCAGGACATACTAAATAAAATGGACATCTGGTACACACACGAAGTAATGGGTGTAAATTACTTAGGAGGAATGCTGCCTCGTATCTGCAAAGAGGCAGAGTTACCAAAACTGTACACAAATCATTCGCTACTTGCCACCACTGTGACATTGCTGAGTGAGTCGGGAATGGAGGCCCGACAGATAATGAGCATAACAGGTCACAAGAACGAAGCCTCCCTTCGTAGCTACTGGCACCCCAGCCTCGCAGAATATCAAAAATGGGCAACATAATAGCTGGGCAAACATCCCTTGAGGCAGCAGATCAATGTAAAAAAAAAAAAATCCCAACACGAAGAGAATATCCAAAGTATAGCCACATACCCAAGCACTCTACACATGCAACACATGGAAGTGTGCAAACCAGAAATATTCCTCACTACCAGTGAACAGAAAACTACATACCCAATGAAAAATGAGCAGTCTACATGCATGGAGAGCAGCTGTCTGACTACTGCATTTCTCCAAGCTCCAGAAATGGTGCCGCAAGCGCAACGTGAATACTGCATCCCAGCAAGCATCCTGACCCGCCCACCCATGGCATCTGTCGGCAACCTGATCAATTATGGCACCATGAATTTCAACACAAAGTAACGGGAAAAGGTAGAAAACAATAAATAATTATAGAGTGTGGTAAATTCATAGTAGAAAAAAAAACTCATAGCAACTTCTTTTTTTATCATCAGGTGATCTACACAGACAGAGAGGTCTTCCACCCTTCCCCCAGACTTCAGACCGACTAGTAACGTTGAAGATAAACATCTTAAAGATATAGTTCCACAAAACACACAAAGCAGTCAGCTTAAAGAAACAAATAAAAAACAGAGTAAACTGAAATATTAAATATGCTTTTAGCAGTTTTTTGATACACTTATTTTCTGTAAACTGTGAATGATCTAATTAAACACAGTACTGGTAAACATGATTGTTCCTCATGTAATGACAAGTTTTACTCAAAAAAATTAGAAGCAATATATTTGCAAACTTGATGAGTTTAAATAAATAAATAAAATTTGTGCTCAACAACCTTAACTGCCTGGACTATTTTATGTGACATATGTATATTTACATAAAAAAATATGAATAATTATTAATTGATCTATAAATAAAAACTTTCTTTTTAAATAACTTAATCTCTTGTGAGGGTATAATTGCAATACACCACTCCAGGGTGTGGATTATGGTGGGATTTACCATGGCTGACGTAGATTTGACAACTCGGCCTGCGACCTCGTGGTCAAACTACGCCAGCCGTGGTAAATCCCACCATAACCCACACCCTGTCATGGTGCATTGCTTAAATCACCCCATGGGGAGAGGTACCAGGCAGCTGCTCCAGTCATCAACCCCCCCCAAAATCCCTATGACCCCATTCCGTAGCATACCAGCAGCCATCTTTTTCTCACGTTAAGCGACAGTCCGTCTCATACCAAACCGCACATTCCATTCTCTACAACACAAGATATTTAATGCGGGCCAAAGAGATTCAAGTTCATCTACTCTAACTGAATCCAGATCCCTATCCCCTGCTTCTAGTTCCTACCTTAACTTTACCACTTCATTGTTCACCATCGTTCTTCCTGGCAAGTCGAGGTCTAGCTGCATTCCTGTTTCCCGGTTCACTTGCTCCAGCTCACACCAAAACAACAGACCACTTCTTTCTTGTCTTCTAGCACTGCTGCTAAACTACTTAAAAAAATGCTTTTTCAAATACCACAACACCTCTAACTGAGGTGCTGCTTCACCAGCTATCCGCTCGCTCATGCTACAGTACAGTCAAAGCCCGCTCATGCTGTGCTACCGATCGTCTTGTGATCACTCGTGCTTCACTGAAAAAAAAACACACACACTTTGTCACTCTTGTCCTGCTCCCCACACTGAAACATACACACTAAAACCTGCAACAACAACAACAAAAAATGTAATCATTCATCCTACCAACTAACAACCTTCACACACTAAATCTAGGATGTCATTAACATGATGTCATTATCTACAACATGGAAGAACTACTTAATCATACATTTCATAATAAAATCTATTTACTTCACATAACACAAGATTTTTTTCTGAATGTAAAAAAAAAATATAAGGAGATACTGTATAATCGCAATATACCCTCAGAGTAGTACGCCAGATTCGCACCCACGGTTGGTGTGTTGGTCACCGCTGCACCTGTGACCGAACACACCAGCCACATGGGTAATCCTGGCATCACCCTCACCCTCTCGTGGTATATTGCTTAACTATGTGGCACCTGCCATGCTTCCAGAATTTGAACCCAGAGTGTTGCTCTTTGAAAAGTAAGTTGTTACAGTGTGAATCCTGGTGGCTGTGGAGGAGAGAGGACACAGAAAGCATAGGGGGACCACAGAGCTTATCTGTAGGATTGAAGCTGTCTCTGGGAGCTTGTCTGTGTGCTTCTGCTGCCTCCAGTCCCTGATCCTGCCAGCCTCCAGCCTGTGAAGCAGCTGTGCTGTCTGAAGTGCCATCGGGTCACCTTGTAAGAAGAAGAGAGTGTCCTGTTCAGCGTGTTGGTATTGGTGCCACAGTTTATTATTTTTTTTTTTATATTTAAAGTACAGTTTCTTACCCCAGGAGTCCTTTAGCATCAGTAACTTTTTGCACTTAGCTGGCTAGGTGCAATTGCCCCAGAGGTGTGCCTTTAAGAGATTTTTTAATGAGCGTAGGACCAGCCAATCAAAAGACAGGAGGGGGTAAGAAAGTGAGAGCTGTGGACTGCTTCAGAATTTTTTCTCCACTGGACTGAGCATATTGCCTCTGAGGTGTCTCCCAACATTCCTTGTTGACAGCCTCTTAGTGCTTATCTGGGTAAAGTTTTCCTCATAAATCCTTTCCTTTAGTGTGCTGAGTGACAACTTTTACTTGTTCATTAGCACTTGGCAAATTTTCTATTTTTAGCGCAATGGTGCTATTTAGACTTTATTTTTACCGTGACTCTTTACTTTAAAGCCTCATTTTATCATGGGTGTTTATTTTTGATGGTTTCCTTCATTTTTGACTAATTTCTTGTGGGAACTGTTGAATTGGGGACAGTTGTCTTGTTTTTTACCTCAGACCTCGCGGGGTTTACAGCGAGGCACCTGAAGTAGATTTGAGACTTAAACAGTGCCTGTGGGGTTTTCTCTCTAGATTTGCAATAACGAGGATACCTTTTTTGTTATATTTCAAGACCTTCGTATCATCTCTGTCAGGACTGTGTGTAAGGGTCCAGCAGCCACTTGTGCACAGTTGAGTATTACTGGTTTTCTATTAAGATTGGCACTGGTATAGATCCCAGTTTTACAACCAAAAAAAAAGACACTGGTGATAGACAGAGTTTATTAACTGGGGCAAGACTGGCCGGTGGCATTTTCACAGAAACCTGCACTCAGTTCATAGGTCCAGAACTGATTTACTTTGCTTAAATTGGCGAACATAGAAGACAAACCTTTGATAATTATGGCCGAGGATAAATCAAAGGTTTCCGATGAGGGGCCATTCAAAAATACTAATACCAAAAGCAGAGGTGCTGAGGAACCCTCCAGATCCCAGTAAAAGAATAAAGCTTCCAAAGATGAAGTTCCTCACAAATTAAAAAATAATAAGAGTGACGAAAAAAGGAAGCTTGATCAAGCCTCTGATAGAAGTGGCTAAAAAGAAACTCTGTCAAGACAGATATGCTCCCGTTGCTCCTGGGAAAGCCAATAGTGAGACAACAGGCAGCTTAAAGCATTTAGAAAAAACAAAGCACCTACAAACTGCACAGGTTCTTCTGTCAGTGCAAGATATGGAAAAAGCATGGCAACTGTTTCAAACCCTTCAAAAGATGGGTCCTCAATTTACAGGAGCTGGCAAGCACTCTTCCACAGTTCTCTGTTCTGTAGACTGTGAGGGTGACGCAGATGATGATCAATTCTATGATGCCTCTGACATGGATTTTGAGGGCCTTAAGCCCCAGAAGTCCTCGGACCCTCACCTAGGGGATCCCCCAGGTGACCATGAGGATCCTTCCTCTATGTTTCCATTTATACAAAATATGCTGGATACCCTGGACCTCCCAACACAGGAGCCCAACCAGGATGTCGAAGAAGATGAAGATTATAGGGAGATGAAGGATCTTTCATCCTCAAAGACCCTAGTCGTCCCTATCTATAATGCATTTAGAAAAAATACCATGAAGGTGCTTCAACACCCCACTTCATTACTAGGAGTTGATAAGTGGGTTGAGAGAAAATATAAATTGTCTAAAAATGGTACCGAGTTCCTGTCAGCACACCCTAGCCATGAGAGTATAGTACAGCAGGCAGCCTGTGAGAAAGCTGGAGTCTCCTTGTCACCCTCCCCCCCTGACAAAGATTCCAAGAAAATTAACTTTATAGCAAAGAAAATGTATGCCACAGCTTCCCTGCTTCTCAGGCTATCTTCTTACATGGCATTCACAGCCAAATATCAGAAAGCCCTTTGGAAATTTGTCCAGGCTATCGCCCGCAACGGATCAGATTCTATGGTACAGGAGCTGCTGGATATGTCAAAAACTGCCTTGGAAGCTACTGTGTACCAATTCCACATGGCAGATGACAATAATGATGCAGCCTCAAGGGTGATGGCCCATGCCATGTCTCTGAGACACTTCACCTGGCTTAGAACATCCAGTCTGACCACAGACACTCAGAACAAGGCCATGGATTTTCCCTGTGATCAAAATATGTTGTTTGATTACAGAACCACTGACTACATGGAAAAGGTCGATGAGTACAAGACCTCCGGGCAGAGCTATTCATCCAAGTCTAAACCCGCCACCCCTCAGAGATCCCATCCCAGGGGTGGTAGGGGCAGAAATTTTGTTCCCAGGCCTTACAGTCCCTATTCCCAGTCTGACTTTAGCCAGTACAGGGGGTCTTTCAGAGGCAGGGGCAGAAGGAGCAAAAGAAGATCCACCTCTACCCAGCCATCTGCCTCTCACTCTAAGTCCTTATGTGACTGTCCAGGTCGCCTCCCCATTTCCGGTTGGAGGCAGACTCTCTCACTATCTTCAGCACTGGTCCCTCATCACATTGGACAAGTGGGTGCTGGAGATAGTGGAGAAGGGTCTGTCATTACTGTTCAAGCAGCTGCCAGACCTCAAGCATATCCAGGTGTCAAGACCTCTGTCACCATCACAGATATCGCTGTTGGAAATAGAGGTACAAAACCTTCTGGCTTTTCGAGCAGTGTAGAGAGTCCCCACCCACGAGATGGGCAAGGGCCTCCACTCCAGGTATTTTCTGACACAAAAGAAAACTGGGGAGTGGCGATCTATCTTAGATCTCAGATATTTAAACAAACATCTGAAAAAAAACAAATTCCAAATGGTCACTCTTTCACTGGTCATGCAGTCCTTACAGCAGGGTGACTGGCTAGCCTCCCTCAACTTAAAGGACACCTACTTCCACATACCCATAAACAGATCTCACAGGAAGTTTCTCAGGTTCAAACTTCCTTCAGGTCACTATCAGTTCACCACAATGCCCTTGGCCCCAAGAGTCTTTACCAAGTGTCTCGCAGTGGTAGCAGCACATCTCAGGAGACTGGATGTCGCTCTGTACACCTATCTGGATGACTGGCTCATATCAGCAAAGTCTCCTTGCCAAGTCAAGGAATCTCTTTCCCTCAAAGAATGCACTCTGGAGTCTCTGGGTTTCCTGGTAAATCTCAAGAAGTCTCACCCGGAACCCACCCAGCAACTCACCTTCATAGGTGCCCAGCTGGACACTCGAAAGGGATCTGCTTTCCTCCCACCGGAAAGAATTCAGAGCTTCCTTTAAGTGGCAGATTCTTTCACCCAAGGACAGCCAAGACCAGCCAGGCATTTCCTCAAACTTCTGGGACATATGGCCTCTATGACTGCAGTAGTCCCAGGGGTCAGGTACAGTATGAGACCCCTGCAAGCCTACCTCAGAGCTCGCTGATCTCAGAGAAGCAAAACATTTTCAAAGTTAATACCGGTGTCAGAGCAGTTCCTCCAAAATTTGCTGTGGTAGAAGGACCCTGCAAATTTGCAGACAGGGGTTCCCTTTCAAGCTCCTCTTCCCACAAAGGTGATCACCACAGATGCCTCCCTCTTGTGCTGGGGAGCTCATCTAGACTGTGCCTCAGTAAGCGGCATCTGGACTCCCGAAGAGTCACAGTTGCACATAAATTTTTTGGAACTCAGAGCAGTCTTACTAGCTGTCAAAGATTTCGCTCCCAGCATACAAGAGCAGGCAGTTCAAAATCGAACAGACAGCACTACTGCGATGTTCTACATAAACTAGCAGGGTGGTACCAGATCAGGAATACTCTGCTTGGAAGCTCTGAAGCTCTGGTCTCCAGCATTCTCCCTGGGAGTCAGCCTCTCAGCTTTTCACCTCCCAGGCAAACTCAATACTCTGGTGGATGCTCTAAGCTGCATCAGTCAAGGTCAGAGTGAATAGACACTGAACAAGCAAGTACTAGCCACAGTGTTTAGGCAGTGGGGCACACCAGCTGTGGATCTGTTTGCCTCGCCTTTCAATTTTCAGCTTCCTCAGTACTGTTGCAGGCCCCCAGTTCTGGGAACACTTCCTCTGGATGCCCTGATCCTGGACTGGTCAGGGAGGTTCCTATAAGCATTTTCTCCCTTTCCCCTGATATTCAGGGTTTTGCTGAAACTCAGGCAGAAGCCTGCATCCATGATCCTAGTGGCTCCGGACTGGCCCAGGCAAGCCTGGTACCCTCTCCTTCTCTCAATGTCCTGCAACAGGCCCATTCGCCTGCCGCCAAGTCGATCCCTGCTGACCCTTCCTCAGATGGGAGTGCAGTACCCAGACATACACTCTCTTCACCTCAAAGACTGGTTCTTGAGGAGTTAGAGTTTCCATCCTCACAGTACTCTGAACTGATCCTTAAGATACTGAGGATGGCTAAAAAAACGAACACTAAGAAGACTTATGCAGCCAAATGGAAAAGGTTTTCCCTCTGGTGCAGAAGCGAAAAGATCAAACCCCTATCAGCTTCAGTCCCTCAGCTGCTAGACTACCTGGTACACCTACAGGTGTCAGGCTTGAAACCATCTTCACACAAGCTACACCTGGCAGCAATTTCAGCCTACCTTTCAGTGGGAAAGAAGAAATCATTTTTTTCCCATGACATTTTTAAACAGTTTTTCAAATGCCTCTTGCACCTACAGCCTCCAACCAGGGAGTCTGTTCCTCCATGGAGTCTGAACCTTTGCATAGATGGGCTCATGAATCCACCTTTTGAGCCTATGTCCACAGCCCACATCAAGTTTATAACTTGGAAGACCATCTTCCTGGTAGCCATTATGTCTGCCAGGAGGATTTCAGAGCTACAGAAACTGTGCACTGAGCTGAATTACATCATCCCTCACAAAGATAAAGTTGAGCTCAGGACAAATAGGAAATTTCTGCCAAAGGTGGTTTCAGAGTTTCACTTGAATCAGTCCATTGCTCTGCCTGTCTTCTTTACTGAGCCATCCACTCCTGGCGAGCAAAAGCTCCACAGCTTTGATGTCAAAAGAGCCATCTTTCACTACCTAGAGTATACTAGACAGTCCAGAGGCTCTTCCACTCAGTTGTTCCTCACCTACAGGGATGTAGGCAGAGAAAGAGCAGCTACCAAGAGAACTATTTCTCATCTGTTGATCTCTTGTATTAGATTCTGCTATGAGAAAGCTGGTCAACAACCTCCAGTGGGACTCAGGGCCCATTCCACCAGGGGCACTGCAGCCTCGCTTGCAGCAGCAAGGGACATTCCTCTACTGGATGCCTACAAAGCAGCTACCTGGAAATCTGTGCACACCTTTGTGAAACACTACAGTTTGAATGTGCAGACCAGATCTGGTGCCAGATTTGGCAGGGCAGTTCTGCAGAGCCTCTTTCCTAAGTAGGTTCTCTGCCCGCTTCCCACTTGGTACTTCTTGGTAGTCTGCAAAAAGTTACTGATGCTAAAGAATTCCTGGAGTAAGCAGAAAAAATTACTCACTGCAGTAATCTCCTTTCTTCCATGGGGTCCTTTAGCATCAGTAAGCTCCCACCATTCCTCCCTGGTTCACCTGTTGGAGAAGGACTCTTACGTCACCTTTTACCAAATTTGGCATTTGTTATTGATGAGTTTTTACCTCGTGTTACTGTTTCTATTTCCACTTTTGGACATCTGCATGTTTTTTGAATCCTGTAAATTCTTTTTCGGGGAATTTGCCCTCGTTTTTCCTTGAAAAAAGTCTGAAGCAATCAACAGCTCTCACTCAGTTCTCACCCCCTCCTGTCTTTTGATTGGCTGGCCCTACACTCATTAAACAATCTCTTAAAGGCACACCTTCAAGGCAATTGCCACTAGCCAGCTAAGTGCAAAAAGTTACTGATGCTAAAGGACCCCATGGAAGAAAGAAGATTACTGCGGTGAGTCATTTTTTCTTCCTGTTCTCCAAAAGCAGTGGTAGCAGTGCTGCATCGTGAAGTGAGATGGTCTCAGAGCCATCATGCCGCTAGGACCTCATAGAGTCCCCAGATGTCCTGTGCCCACCTGCAAGAAAAGCCTTACCTCTGCCAGCAGTACCTTCCACCTACCTCAACACTGTCTTTACCCTAGGCCAGGGTGGTGAGTCGGTGGCAGCGCCACCAGCTAGGTGCTGACCACCTAAAGTTATTTTTCTTTTAAAGTAAAAGTTATTTATTTTACAGCACAGTCGGTGCTGAATAGGAATGGCTGAGAACCATGGGACAGGCCAGAGGGCTGTATCTATATAGATTAATATTCATCTAAGTTTAGTGACACCCAGGGAAGGGGTCTGGTAGAGAGGCTCTGAAAGGATAAGTTAGGAATATTAATAGAGGGAAGCCCCAAAGGCTGAGTTATGGTGGAGCAAGGGCAGAAAAGGTCCTGACTGAAGTCAAAGAGTTAGTTAAAGGGGCCAGCCAGTTAGAGGTCCACCAGATAGTTAAAAGAGCAGTATAGGCCCGATATTTAACAGGGGCTCATCAAGAGAAGCTCAGTGTATTTGCAAGGGCACAGCTAAAGGGTGGCCCAGTTCTTAAAGGGACGATACAGGCCCAACTGTTCATTTAAAAGGGCAATAGGGCGCCCCGGACCCAATGGGACAAGTTGTGCCCATTGTTATATTTAGGGGCAAGATAGGTCCACCACAACTTAAAAGTGCAGTCTAGGCCCACTGCTACATAAAGGAGCGAGTGAGGCCCACCGCTGTTTAATGGGGCAAGTTAGACCCACTGTTATATGAAGGGGCAAGATAGGCCCACCACTACTTAAAAGGGCACGATAGGCCCACTGCCACATTGCACTGCCATTTAAAACAGCAAGTTAGGCCCACCGCTAGTCATTTAGATTCCCCAGGTGTTATAGGGGCCCAGCAGCATTAGTGACCCCAGTTGGTTAGGGAGTCTAGCTAGCCATACAGAACTGCAGTAACTGGAAGAACCCAATCTAGTCAGAGGGACCCCAGTTAGATAGGTCCACCAGTGCTAAGGTTCAACCAGAAAACTGAATTGCCTGTATATTTACTGTGGTCTGGACATTGAGACTATATATTTGACCACTGCAACAAGAACTGAGACTTTATTTGCTGTGCTATTATTGCTACAAACAGTGAATGTGCCAGAAAGTATTGCTTTGTTGCCAGCATTTTCTGTTACAAGGTGTTCGAATTAGTCTTCAGAAATTTGCCAGAATCCTTTCACATAGATACATAGACAGTGTCAGCAGATAAGGGCCTATGGCCCACCCAGTCTGCCCATTTGAGCTTGTAAGTTCAGTTTATGTTTTCCAAGAAGTCTGTTGCCCCTTACCCCTGATCTCCAGAATTCCTTTATGTCTATCCCATGCATTCTTAAATCTCGTGATTGTTTCAGCCCCCACCAATCACCATTGGTATATGGATCAGTCTTCCTCCAAAGTATTCCAGAAGCCATCCTCAGTGCATCTTCAAAGCAGCCAGCAGCAGATCTTCAAGGAACTGTGCCACAGTCATTTGCAATGCCTTGTTTATTGTTTTCCGCTCTTCAAGTTTCCTCAAAGTATGACCCAGCCCAGTAAAATAGTATTGTCCATTTTCTTGGTTTATCGTTTGTATTGAAGTGTCAACCAGATCTTCTGCCACAGTATCTTGCATCATCGTCCTGTTTCTTATTTTACGTAGTCCTTGGCTCATCTGGCCTTGGTGCCCAGAACCCCATTGTTGCTCACGTTTCACAGACTTCCTTTCTTCAGTGTATCTTCTTCGTGCCCCAGCAGTCCAGAAGAGGGCTGTGGCTGTGTATTCAGTATATCTTCTTTGTGTTCTGGCAGTTCAGAAGAGGGCTGCGACTAGGTGTTTAGTGAATCTTCTTCATGTTCTGGCAGTCCAAAAGAGGGCTTTGGGCCAGTGGTTCAGTGTCTTCTTCTTCTTCTTCATCTTTCCCCAGCAGTCTGGAAGATGGCTTTGGGCTGGTGGTTCAGCATCTTCTTCTTCACCTTACCCCGGCAGTCCAGAAGTGGGATGTGGTTGGGTTTGTTGTGCTTCAATTCCAGCAGCCCTCAGTGGGTTCTGAGCCAAGGAACTCATTGCTTTGTTCTTAAAAGTGCGGCAACCCTAGAGAGATGGGGTGTGGCTGAGAGGCTCATGGCCTGTACAAAATCATCTCTGCAGTCCTTTAGTTATTAGCTCAGTCAGCCAGGTGTTCTCCTTGTGTTTTATCCTGCAACCCAGTTCCTTCTCGATGACAGAGAAAGTTCATCCATGCACGAATTGCCTTCTATGACTAATGTTGAGTGTTACAGTAATACATTTTAGAGTTTCTTAGAGTGGAGTACTCCAGGTAATAGGCCCTAGGTAGAGGTGCACCTCAGGGTAATACTGGAAAGATTGTAAAGTGATTTGCTGATTATAGAGTGTAGACCACCCATTAAGTGGAGCTGTTACAGCTGTTTATTTAGAGTCCTCCTCATACAGGAGAGTAGAAATAAGTGTAAGTGTTCCCCATGACCATGTTTCCCCTTGGTTTGGTATAAATAAAATCCTGAGAAGTATTTGGAACCTACTTCTGACTCTCGCCTCTCTTTGTTTGGTGCCACCATCCACCCATCTGGAACCTGTGTTAGTAATTTGTGTGCAAGTTACTGGTGTCATCGACACAGTTGCTTTATTACCCCTTTTTTATTGATGTGGAAACCCAGCACACGTTAACATCCATCTTACCACCTTCAGAGCACCACACCTCAAATTATGGTACAGAGAGCAGGGTATAGAGCAAGTCCTCCAAAGAGACCAATGCCAGAGGAAGAATAGAGTAGACATTTGGAGCAGGATATAGAGCAAGCAAAGAATAGAGTACAGATACAGATGCTGTCTGGATCCAGAAGTAGTAATGAGATGGATCAAGAGATGGATAGAGAGATGGATGGAGCAAGAGGAGAAGAATCGAGATGAGTGCAATCTTCCCCCTTTGACCATGCCATACTATTTTGGTGTGCCATGGCTTTCTAGCTATACAGGACAGCCAGGTGGTGAAGACTCCAGTAGTTTGGGAGAGTTTAAAGTGAAAATACAGTCTATGTTCCAACTTTATCAAGTACCTGATCATCAACAAGTGCAAATTTTATTGGGTCAGTCAAAAGGAGCTGGGCAACGAGAAGTGCAATCATGGCTGAAAAAAAAAGCCATTGCAGATCAAATTTTCAATTGACTACAAGAAATGTTTGACACCAGAACTTTGTCTGAATTGAAAATGAAGTTCTTTTTGAGAACACAGAGACCAAGAGAGACATTAAGGGGAGTATGCCCTGAGTTTACAAGAAGCTCTCCAAGCTATAGAAAGGATATACACCAGAGAAGTGTGAGACCCAGATAAGACTCTTAAAGAAAAGTTCATTGATGGAGTCCTCAGTGACGCTCTCAGGAGAAAGTTGTGAATGTTTCACCTTCAGGACCCCGATGCTCTGTTTTTAGATTTTAAAGAGAAGGCAATGTGGATTTTTGGACCAAGTAAAGCTGGAGGAGAGGCCGATGTGTGCCAACAGCAGATGATGTTTGCCAGAGAAACATGGCCAGAATACTCCACTAGAGGATGGAGACCAGAGAGCCATTGGAAGCCAGGAGCATGTGCAGAAGGATACTCAAACACTGAAGAGACATACATGCAGATGGGTCTGGTGCAGACACAATTTCACAGGCCTAGTCCAGGACCTAGTACTGAATGGACATAATAAATTGATGCTCTTACCAGAAAGTTACAGAGATATATCAAGAGGTACATGATCTTAAGAGTAACTGGAAACCTAGACCCGATGGAGATCAAAAAGATGGAAATCAAGGACCAAGGGAGATGATGCCCCACCCGAGAAGAAGAGAAGGATGATGTCCTGTCAACCAGTTTGACTCCCGAGGCAGACCCATCAGCAGGAGGTGTGGTGTAAGTGGGCACATACAAAGGAGATGCCTCAAGAACCCTGCCAACATGCATGAGACTGAAAGGGTGCTACATCAGCTGTTTGAAGACACCAGGATGGAAATTGAGAGGCTAGATCAGAACAATGCCTTGGTGAGGGACAAGATGAGAAATGCACCTCCGGTTAGCCACCCCAACCAAGATGAGTGCCCTGTACTGGTAAATGTGCAAATGGTGAAAACAAGCAGATGGGACTGTAAGTCAAACACTGAGGTGGAGGACATTTACAGGAAACTGGAGCTGCAGACTCAAGAATTCCTTCATCAAAGGACGAGATTAGAGCAAGAATGTAAAAATCTTAAGGAGACATAGAAACATAGAATTTGTCGGCAGATAAGGACCGCTTGGCCCACCTAGTCTGCTCATTTTCCTACCTAACAGATAAGCTGCAGATCCTAGTTAACCAACAGCTTACTTCCTCCTACCCCCCACTAGGACTGCCTTATGCATGTCCCATGCATTCTTAAAGTCCTCCACTGTTCTTGACCCCACAACCTCCTCATGGAGGCTGTTCCATGCATCCACAACCCTCTCAGTGAAAAAATACTTCCTCACATTACCTCTGAGCCATCCCCCTTCTATCTTCAAATTGTGCCCCCTTGTTCTTACACATCTCTTTTTCTGGAAGATGCTACCCTCTTGGACTTTGTTAATTCCCTTGAGGTACTTGAAAGTTTCTATCATGTCCCCTCTCTCCCTTCTTTCCTCAAGGGTATACATATTAAGCTCCTTTAGTCTTTCTTTGTATGTCTTCTGGTGCAGACCCTGCACCATTTTGGTTGCCCTCCTCTGGACAGCCTCCACTCTGTCTATGTCTTTGCGGAGATGGGGTCTCCAGAACTGCACACAGTACTCCAGATGGGGTCTCACCAACTGTCTGTACAGAGGATAACAACTTCCTGTTTCTACTATTGATGCCTCTTCCTATGCATCCCAGTATCCCCAGCCTTCCTTACTGCCTTCTCACATTGCCTGCCCACCTTTAGGTCATCTGATATAATTACCCCAGGTCCCTTTCTATTTTTACTGTTGTCAGTATCTCACCCCCATTGTGTACACTTCCCTGGGTTTTGTTCCCCATGTGCATTACCTTGCACTTCTTTGCATTGAATCTGAGCTGCCATACATTTGACCATTCCTCCAACCTTGCCAAGTCCCTTCTCATCCTTTCCACTCCATCTTGTGTATCAACCCTGTTGCAGATCTTTGTGTCATCTGCAAAGAGACATACTCTCCTTCCAGTTCCTCTGCAATGTAAGCATTAAAGACATTAAAAGGACTGGTCCCAGTACTGAACCCTGCGGTACCCCACTAGTAACCCTCCTTTCGTCACTGTGTACTCCATTTACTACTACCCTTTGAGTCCTGTTGTCTAGCCAATTTTTTATCCAGGCTACCACCTTGGGACCCACTCCAAGGCTTGCTATCTTGTGTATTAATCTTTTGTGTGGGACTGTATCAAATACCTTGCTAAAATCTAGGTAGGCCATGTCCACAGCCCCTCCCTGGTCTACTACTTTGGTAACCCAGTCAAAGAAATCTATTAGATTCATCTGACACGACCTTCCCATCATGAATCCATGCTGCCTTGGGTCCTGTGCCCACTGGCCTCTAGGTACTCAACAATTCTTTCCTTCAAGTGATTCCATCATTTTCCTACCACTGAGGTCAAACTAACTGGTCTGTAGTTTCCTGCCTCTGTCCTGCTCCCACTTTTGTGAAGAGGAATCACATCTGCCCTCCTCCAGTCCTCGGGTACCACCCATCCTCCCATGATTTGTTAAACAGAGTAGTCAGCGGTGTCACTAGTTCTACCCTTAGTTCTTTTAGAATTCTTGAGTGAACCCCATCAGGCCCCATTGCTTTGTCCACCTTCAATTTTATTAGTTCTTTCAGAACCCTTTCTTCTGTAAATGGACTGTTATCGACCCCTGTCTTCAGAGTGTTTCTCTTGTTTGGTTTAGGTAACTCCCCTCCTCTTTCTTTGTGAATACTGAGCAGAAATATTCGTTCAGTATCCCTGCTTTTTCACTGTCACCCTCTACCCACATTCCCTCCCCTTTATTAAGCTTCAGTATCCCTCCTTTGGTCTTTCTTTGCTCCCTAATGTACCTATAAAAGGTCTTATCCCCCTTCTTAACAGAACTGGCTATCCTTTCCTCGGTTTGGGCCTTTGCTATTCTGACTGCCTTCCCAGCCTCTTTCTGCTTTAACTGATAAAGTTCTCTGTCCTTCTCCTTCTGTGTTTCATTATGACCTTATGACCCTTCGACAGCAGAAGAGGAAGTCTGAAGAACAAGCTACACAGCTTCTCCAGCAAGAAAGGGAGAAACAGTAGTTCCACAAAGAGGTCAAAAAGCTCCGATGCACCATGAAAGAACTGAAGAGGCAGATGTTGTTGCAGGAGAGAGAGTAAGGAGCAAAGGAAGAGACATGAGGCAGAGGTGTCACACCTTGCAATGAAGCTGCACCTGCTAGAACAAGAGAAAGTGAGTCTGCAAAGACAGTTGAAAGTTGCCCAGGATGTCACTAGAAGCAGAGTATTTCCAACTGAATAACATACCTTCTCAGAGAGTGTCAGAGTGTCCCATCCCTGGAGTGCAGCCTACATGCGGAAGGGTCACCAGCCAAACGGAACCTGAACTGCTTACTGAACAAACAGAATGTGCTAATCTGTGGATAACAAAAGAAAGGGAAGATCCCAAAGCCCAAACAGTCTCGTTGGTTCAGGAATGTGTCTGGTGAAAGAGGACTAATCAGGTGAACAACCCACTTTTGGAATGGGAGCCAGAGCCATATACTGTCTTGTCAATTCCGTACCATAACCTCCCAGTTTATAAGAGCCAGGCAGAAAATGGTAAAGAGATTCAAGACTGAATCAAATCCTACACATCTCCAGAAATTTTGAAAGGAAAGACTGACTTTAAGCCATAAGAGAGACAAGAATACCCTTCCAGAAATCTTACCCTGACTAAACTAGAAACCCCTACTGTTTTGAGAGTTTGACACTTGAAAATACCAGAGAAATAGAAACCGTTTCTACCAAACCTTTATGTACTGTGCCTCACAGATCTCAGAGAATCAATTTAGGAATTTTCTCCTAGAAGATTTCGTATGGAAAATCTTTAGTTTTATATTTTTAAAAACAGTATGATAAAGAGTTATCCCAACACAGTCACATTAGTTTAGTTTATATTCCTTAGAGTATTAAAAGTTACCTTAGCGGTTAAGAAAGATTTTACTGTAATAGCCCATCCTCAAGTATATTTTATAGAATTTATAGATCTTGGGTAAAATGTAACCCCCCTATCACTTGGGGTTATAAGAATCCCAGTTAGATCTAGTGGCAGGCAGGGAAGGCAGTTTGTGAAATTCCAGTTAAATGGATTTCACACTGTCTCACTCTGTTCTCAGTCTCAGCTGGGCTGGAGGGATGACATCATATAGAATTTTCACAGCAGCATTAGCCACATTGGAATGTTGCAGCTGGGAGTTAGAACGTTGGGAGGTTTTGGATTCAGTCTTCAGTTAGTCTAGCAGGAGACTCAGTGGAGGGAGGGGTGCACTGCAGAGTGCAATTCTTCAGAGTCCTCAGCTCTAACCAGAGCTACCTGTCATTGTGGGTGTGTGTTCTCACCCTAGATAGAGACACAGAAGATACTGTTTGGAAGTGGTTGAGATCATCTCCCAGTTGTTCCAGGGCCCCATCCCTGAGAGGGATGGGGGGGATCCAGACCAGCTCTCAAGGGCAATCCCCTGGCCCTGCTGGCAGGAGAGAAGCTGCCTTGAAGATTTGTGGAGAGGCACCAAGAAGTATTTTTGGTTTTCCTGTGGAAGAAGCCTGTGGGTACCTGCTAACCAGGGTGTCACTCTGCCAGAGAGCCTATGTGTCACCAAGAATGTTGTTTAAGTATCTGCTACTGTGGGTCAGGAAAAGGCAGCCAAGTACAGTGCTTAAGGAGTATGTGACTTGAACGTCTTTAATATGTGGGGGTCCACAGGGATGGACATGGCCACTTAGAAAAGTACATCACAAGTCAGTACATTGGAGTTCCAGAGACTGTAGATTAAGAGTGTGATATACATTTAAAGTGTTAATCTACAAACCCAGAGTTTTCAGTTGAAGAGGTGTTTGAGACCAAATGAATGGCCGTTTATGAATTGTGGGAGCAAGAGGTGGGAGACCCCCCTCAATCAGGAGTAACCAGATTCACCTCTACAGGTTCACTTGGGACACCTGTTGCTTTCTTCCAGGCACTTGGCCAGTGTTCAGGGAAAGTACCCAGATGTGGGATTAGATGGAAGATTTTCTCTTCATGGAGCCTGTATGTGCTCATGGGTGGTTTAGGGAGCCACTGAGTAATGTTCCATGCCATATGGAAAGTGGTCCAGTTGCTGGCCAGATGTGACATGCAGGGAAGTAGCCCAAGGCTGGTTGGATGTGCCAGGCCAGGGAAATCCAGAGAAGAATACAAGTTTGGGTTGAGTGCCCAGTGTGTTTCTAAACCTGAGGGTTGCAGTGTGTAGAAGATGTGTTCTGATCTCCGTAAATCTGCATTACCAGGAGTGTAGCCCCATGGGGGTCCATCTATGCTTTGTTATTCTGTTTGGTTGTGAATAAAAGCCACACTCTAGAATCCCACTCCTGGTTTGGACATTACAGTTATTGCGTCCTGTGTCCGGAGTTACTTGGGTGGCCCTGACTAGAAGTCAAACCTAGCCAAAATACCGAGCAACAGTTTTCTCCCTGAACCCAGGAAGCCAGGTAGTGGGTTACATAATGGAGGCACCACACAGCACTAATAAAACAAAAAATAATATCGCCCCGACCCCTGGTTACAAATAGAACTGCACTGAAACTCTTAAAGTTCATATAGAAATAGAGTTAAAAAACGGTTGTACAGTCAATCTAAAGTTTTAGAGATGTTCCTCATATGAGTAGAAGTATAGTAAATTCATTTGAATGTAATAGATGTTATAGAAAGAAATCTGGGGGGATACATGAGGACATGTATCATTTGGTGGGCCCGAATCTGTAGTGCCCCAGAGTTGTGGGCACCACAGAAATATAAAAAAATAGAAAAGTGTTCAGTTAATAGGTGCCTCAGTACACAAAGAAGGTGCCCAATAAATGCCCAGGTGCCCAGCATAAAATGCCAACATCTAACCTTCTTACAAAGCCTGCCAAAGTATTGTAAATAGCTCAGAAATAATGCAAAAATTAAGCCTTTATGCCATGCTGCAACAAATAGAATGTCAGGCTGAGCTATAGAATGCTCACTGTGTGGCACCTGCCATGCTTCCAGAATTAGAACCCAGAGTGTTGTTCTTTGAAAAGTAAATTGTTACAGTCTGAATCCTGGTAGCTGTGGAGGAGAGAGGACACAGAAAGCATAGGGGGACCACAGAGCTTATCTGTAGGGTTGAAGCTGTCTCAGGGAGCTTATCTGTGTGCCTCTGCTGCCTCCAGTCCCTGATCCTGCCAGCCTCCAGCCTGTGAAGCAGCTGTGCTGTCTGAAGTGCCATCGGGTCACCTTGTAAGAAGAGGAGAGTGTCCTGTTCAGAGTGTTGGTATTGGAGCCTCAGTTTATTTATTTTTTTTGTATTAAACTACAGTTTTCTGTTCTCCAAAGGCAGTGGTAGCAGTGTTGCATCGGAAAGTGAGATGGTCGCAGAGCCATCGCGCCACTAGAACCTCGTAGAGTCCCCAGATGTCCTGTGCCCACCTGCAAGAAAAGCCTTACCTCTGCCAGCAGTACCTTCCACCTACCTCAACACTGTCTTTACCCCAGACCAGGGTGGTGAGTTGGTGGCAGCACCAGCAGCTAGGTGCTGACCACCTAGTTATTTTTCTTTTAAAGTAAAAGTTATTTATATTGCAGCGCAGTTGGTACTGAATAGGAATGGCTGAGAGCTGTGGGACAGGCCAGAGGAATGTATTTATATAGATTAATATTTATCTAGGTTTAGTGACACCCAGGGGAGAGGCCGGGTAGACAGGCTCTGAAAGGATAAGTTAGAAATATTAATAAAGGGAAGCCCTGAAGGCTGAGTTATGGTGGAGCAGGGCAGAAACGGTCCTGACTGAAGTCAAAGAGTTAGTTAAAG
The DNA here is from genome assembly GCA_016271365.2 of Neoceratodus forsteri. Taxonomy (NCBI): domain Eukaryota; kingdom Metazoa; phylum Chordata; order Ceratodontiformes; family Ceratodontidae; genus Neoceratodus; species Neoceratodus forsteri. Next base: position 289,344,756 of record CM028130.1, read on the forward strand.
GGGCCAGTCAGTTAGAGGTCCACCAGATAGTTAAAAGAGCAGTATAGGCCCGATATTTAACAGGGGCTCATTAAGAAAAGCTCAGTGTATTTGCAAGGGCACAGCTAAAAGGGTGGCCCAGTTCTTAAAGTGGTGATACATAGATACATAGATACATAGATACATAGATACATAGATACATAGATACATAGACAGTGTCGGCAGATAAGGGCCTATGGCCCACCTAGTCTGCCCATTTGAGCTTGTAAGTTCAGTTTGTTTTCCTAGAAGTCTATTTCCCCTTACCCCTGACCTCTAGAATTCCTTTATGTCTATCCCATGCATTCTTAAATCCCGTGATTGTTTCAGCCCCCACCACTTCCTCTGGTAGGGTGTGCCACTTGCTTGTCCACCACCCGTTCTGTGAAGAAATTCTTTCTTATGTTTCCTCTGAATCATCCTCCCTCCAACTTCATCCCATGCCCTCTAGTCCTGAAACATCTTTTTCGCTTAAAAATAGTGTTTTCCTGCACCCTGTTCCTCCTGTAAGATACTTGTATGTCTCTATCATATCCCTCCTCCTCCTCTCCTCCAGGGATTACATGTTCAGTTCCTTCAACCTGTCTTCATAGGACTTGTGATGCAACCCATGCACCATCTTTGTTGCCCTCCTCTGAACCTTCTCTACCCTGTCTATGTCCTTACGTAGGTATGGTCTCCAGAACTGTACACTGTACTCCAGGTGGGGCCTCACTAGTGTCTTGTATAGCGAATTATGACCTCCTTTTCCTGCTGGTGATGCCCTGCCTATACATCCCAGCATCCTATTTGCTTTACCTGATGCCTTGTCACACTGTTTCCCTACCTTGAGGTCATCAGAGATGACAACCCCAAGATCTCTTTCCTGCTTGGTGCATGCTATATCCTCACCCCCCAACTGATATATTGTGCCAGGGTTTTTGTGCCCCATATGCATTATCTTGCACTTCTTTGCATTGAATTTCAACTGCCAACTGCCTATAGGCCCAACTGTTCATTTAAAAGGGAAATAGGGAGCCCCGGACCCAAAGGGGCAAGTTAGGCCCACTGTTGTATAAAGGGGCAAGATAGGCCTACCGCTACTTAAAAGGGCAATTTAGGCCCACTGCTACATAAAGGGGTAAGTCAGGCCCACCCTGTTTAAAGGGGCAAGATAGGCACACTATTATGTGAAGGGGCAAGATAGGCCCACAACTACTTAAAAGGGCACGTTAGGCCCACTGCCACATTGCACTGCCATTTAAAAGGGCAAGTTAGATCCACTGCTAGTCATTTAGATTCCCCAGGTGTTACAGGGGCCCAGCAGCATTAGTGACCTCAGTTGGTTAGAGAGTCTAGCTAGCCATACAGAACTGCAGTAACAGGAAGAACCCGATCTAGTCAGAGGGACCCCAGTTAGATAGGTCCACCAGTGCTAGGGTTCAACCAGAAAACTGAATTGCCTGTATATTTACTGTGGTCTGGACATTGAGACTATATATTTGACCACTGCAACAAGAACTGAAACTTTATTTGCTGTGTTATTATTGCTACAAACAGTGAATGTGTCAGAAAGTATTGCTTTGTTGCCAGCATTTTCTGTTACAAGGTGTTCAAATCAGTCTTCAGAAATTTGCCAGAACCCTTTCACCATTGGTATCTGGATTAATCATCCTCCAAGGTACTCCAGAAGTCGTCCTCAGTGCATCTTCAAAGCAGCCAGCAGCAGATCTTCAAGGAACCATGCCACAGTCGTTTGCAATGCCCTGTTTATTGTCTTCCACTCTTCCAAGTTTCCCCAAAGTACGGCCCGGCCCAACACAAAGGTACTGTCCATTTTCTTGGTTTATCGTTCGTATCGAAGTGTCAACTAGATCTTCTGCCACAATATCTTGCATGAGTGTCCTGTTTCTTATTTTACGTAGTCCTTGGCTCATCCAGCCTTGGTGCCCGGAACCCCATTGCTGCTTACGTTTCACAGACTTCCTTTCTTCAGTGTATCTTCTTCATGTCCCAGGAGTCCAGAAGAGGGCTGCAGCTGGGTGTTCAGTATATCTTCTTTGTGTTCCGGCAGTCCAGAAGAGGGCTGCGGCTGGGTGTTTAGTGAATCTTCTTCATGTCCTGGCAGTCCAGAAGAGGGCTTTGGGACGGTGGTTCAGCATCTTCTTCTTCTTCGTCTTTCCCCAGCAGTCTAGAAGAGGGCTTTGGGCTGGTGGTTCAGCATCTTCTTCTTCACCTTACCCCGCCAGTCCAGAAGTGGGCTGTGGCTGGGTTTGTTGTGCTTCAATTCTGGCAGCCCTCAGTGGGTTCTGAGCCAAGGAACTCATTGCTTAGTTCTTAGAAGTCCAGGAACCCTAGAGAGGTGGAGTGTGGCTGAGAGACTCATGGTCTGTACAAAATCCTCTCTGCAGTTCTTTAGTTATTAGCTCAGTCAGCCAGGTGTTCCCTTTGTGTTTTATCCTACAATCCAATTCTTTCTTGATGAAAGAGAAAGTTCATCCATGCATGAACTGCCTTTTATGACTAATGTAGAGTGTTACAGTAATACATTTTAGAGTTTCTTAGAGTGGAGTACTCCAGGTAATAGGCCCTAGGTAGAGGTGCACCTCAGGGTAGTACTGGAAAGATTGTAAAGTGATTTGCTGATTATAGAGTGTACACCATTCATAAAGTGGAGCTGTTACAGCTGTTTCTTTAGAGTCCTCCTCATACAGGAGAGTAGAAATAAGTGTAAGTGTTCCCCATGACCATGTTTCCCCTTGGTTTGGTATAAATAAAATCCTGAGAAGTATTTGGAACCTACTTCTGACTCTCACCTCTCTTTGTTCGGTGCCACCATCCACCCATTTGGAACCTGTGTCAGCAATTTGTGTGCAAGTTACTGGTGTCATCGACACAGTTGCTTTATTACCCCTTTTTTACTGATGTGGAAACCCAGCACACGTTAACATCCATCTTACCACCTTTGGGGCACCACAAATTACAGGCATGTTGCAGGGCTTGTGCACAAGGCCTGCCAACTACAGAGGACCCAGACTGGGGAGTGGCCCCAGAGCCTGACTCCCTCCAATCAGAACACTCTAGCACTTGGGTACAAGACCCGTGATCCCCTGCAGCAGCAGATCCCACTTGATGGGGGTTAGAGTGTTCCCCACCTTGCCCTGGGTGTCAGCAGAAACATTCAGCACATTCTCTTCTGCTTCTCTTTCTTTCTTATCCTGCCACAATGTGCAGCCACAGCAATCCATTTCTTTTCCTTGCTGTATCTTGGGTGCAGACAACAGATACCTGACCATGAAAGGCACCTGTCCATCTTTCTGCTTTCACAGTCTCTTAACTTCAGCACAGCCACATTCTCACTCTGGCTCACACATATCACTTGCACTCAAAGTCCCTTTTCTTCTTGCACTCAAAGTCCTGTTTATCACCGTGCAGGTACTTAGCAATTCTCCGAGTTGAAGAGGCTCACTCTTTCCTTTCTTCTCTCAGCACTTTTATATTCACTTGTTCCTCATCATTCTTCTGCATTCTGTCTTTTCCCAGGCTTAAACGCAACCTTTGTCACTTTACCAGGCTCCGGACTCAACCTTCATTCTTTTTCCAGGCTCAGGACGCAATCTTTGTCTTTTTACAGGATCAAGACGCAACCTTTACCCTTTTCCCAAGTTCCGATCACAACCTCTTCTCTCTTCTTCTTTATCTCACCGCTGTGGTGCAATTTCAAAACAACATAGAACATTCTGCATCCTGCAGCTTTCCTTTTCTCTCTGCCAAGCTGCTTCTGTAACCTCTTTTCTCTCTCCAGCTTTTCCTTTCCTGATGAGGCAGGCACTCCCTGACCTGGGGGACAAATTGCTGGCAGCCCCCAGGCAGGCCCATTTCACAGTCCCATTCTCTCCAGGGGCAAGAGCCCCCCTCCTCCTGGAGGAGCTCTCCCCAGACTGACTCAACTCCCAACTGTCCTTAACTTTTGTGAGCCCTTTCCTCACTCTCCATTGGCTGGAGCCACTGTCCTTAAAAATTAATATGTATAAGGCTCCCTCGATGCCTCATGGGTGCAGAAAAAAGGCACTTAGACTTCCCCTTGGTATTTCCCCCAAAAGTCCTTTCAAACAGTCCCAGAGTCCCTAACAAGAATCCTGGCTCAGTGGTTGGCTGACTGGTGTCACATGGCTACCCACAATGGTGGCTGAAGTAAACATTGTCCACAGTTTAAACAGAGTTCCAAGTTTAAACTACTCATGCAGCCAAACTGTAGTCATTTATTAAGTAATTTTCCCACACAGCTGTGGCCACCTCTGTGTATAAACTGCACCTTTTAACCATTTCAACCTGCCGTCTCTCAGTCACTGCTACCATTCCTGAATGTCCCCAAACAGCAAACAGTCCCAATACCAGTTTACACATATCACTTCTCCTCTTGCTGCAGTCCCTAGAATCCTTTTTATTTTTGCACCCCAATGGACTGGTAGCTTCTCCATTCCCCTTGCACACATTTGTAATATTTTTTTAATTCAATTTCCTTCTTCCCCTGCCTGTCACTAGCATTAAACACTATGCCCCTAAGCACTAGATAGGCTCTTAGTACTTTGAAGGGACGCCACTTCACTAATATTTATGAGGTGGCTTCCACATCCTTGAGCACAATTGGCACTTACAAAAATGTTTTTTCCTTTCTCTTGGTTGCCTCTCCCTACTCTCCCTGCTTTCAAAGGTGTCCAGTCCCTCTCTTGTTTTTCCCTGGGACTGGGACCACAGAAGAAACAACCCAAAAGGCACCGAAATGGGCACATGAAAATGCGCTGTCCCATGCTGCACGACTTACCCGGCAATAAAGTGTCTTCTTTAAAACTGGTGACTCACTCAACCAGCTCCTTTGGCCCTGCTCTCCCTAAAAAATATGCAGGAGCCAGCAGGAGAGGACAGAAACACAGATTGGCAAGCCAGGAAACCCCCCAAATAGAATAAGGGTGCAACCAAAACCCCCGTGGAAATTAGCCTTTTTCTGGAGCTCAATGGTAAGCCTCCGACAGGGGGGGTTACATACACTTTAATTAATACACCAGGGGATTCTTCTTATGATGTTAGCTTCAAACTACCTGCATGTTTGGAGCCTTTCTGGACTAAGTATCACCAAGCCAAAAATACCCCTGTCTAGTCCTCAAATCGAAACAGCGCCAACCTTGTTCAAAAATGAAGGTGTCAGTGTGATATACGTACTACATTTGTTGAAAAAATTGTGCACAGTAATGGAGAATCTGAGCCCATCATTGACTCAGAGAATATCTTTACAGAGGGATGTAGGGTTTGGGTAAAATTACTGCATACTGATACAGGAATACAGCATCTACCCAACTGTTTTTATTTGGGCAGGGATAGGGAAGTGCTTCTTTATGTTGGTCAGCCGAAGGCTTATTATCGGTGTGGAGCAGGAACACACCTTAGCAGTGCATGTGACTCAATTAAATGCAGACTGTGTTCAGAATTGGGGCATGCTAGTAATTAGTGCCCAAATGAGATGAAGTGCAATTTACTAGAAGAAGATCACTCATACAGACCGTGCCACTTGACATCCCACAGTAGGGCAGACTAAATTAACTAAGCAGATCAAGACCTTCACATTAATATGGCACCAAAACCTTCTACTAGTAAAAAAACATTTTTTTCAAAGGAAATGTAAACCACCAAAAACTCCTCAGTCTGCTAGGCGGATCAGGATAAGGAAGTACTTACAACATCTAGGGCTGAGAGAGTAGCTCAAACAACGGGAATAAATGAAATCCAATCAGTAGTTCAATGAGTCTGTGCAACTGGTTTTGTGCTTGTGTAACATAAATAAACTTTGGCTGTTCACCTCTCTATCCATGGGATATACCACCTTGTATGGGTACAAACGCAAGGATCCCTAGGTGAGTGTTCCACCCCTTGATGTTCCATGGGAATGATTCCCTTGGCTAAAGGTATCTTAGGAAGAAACCCATGGGAGAGAGAGGTGTACTGCTGGAGGAGGAAGAGGGGTGGATGGAAGGACAAGGAAAAATTGCCTGTGTGTGGAGTGAGGAGAGCAGCCCTTAAATAGGTAAAAAGGAGCATGTGGCCAGTTGCACCACCCCCTTGAACTACAGGCTATAGCCTTCCAATTCATTGTGCCTGTGCATCTGGTTTTGTGCTTGTGTAATGTAGATAAGCTTTGGCTGTTCACCTCTCTATCCATGGGATATACCGCCCTGTAAGGGTATGATGGCAAGGAACCCTAGGGGAGGTTTGCACCCCTTGAAGTGCCATGAGAGTGAGTCCAGTGGCTAAAGGTACCTTAGGAAGAAGTTCAAAAAGAGTGTTAAGCAAAGCATACAAGGTGGTGAACATGTATCAGGGTCGAGCACCTGTACATAGGTCAGTTGGTAGTATGGAGTCAGTTGGTAGTATTGTTTGAATAGAGTAGGCAGGAAACAACAGGTGAACAGTAACCCACTCGGAGGTATGACAGTAAGGCATGGAGTCCTGGCTTCCTACGGAGAGAGAGAACAGCCAAATGGGGAGACAGGATACTTATGGAATGGTCACCTGCTCCATCCATCAGTGGAAACCTACCAACGTGACCTAGGGATTATTGCCTAAGGCTAACTAAATATTATGACCTGTGGCATGGAGGAGAAAGGAAAAATCCCTTTGAGGAGGACATCTCTAGGGATCCAAGGCCTAGATCACCTTCCCTCCAGGCTTGGGATGTTTTTGATTAGTGACGGCTCTTCTGCTGCAATTTGAAAACTCAATTAAAGGGGGTGGAAAATATTTCAATTTGGAGGAAAGCTATCCTCTATTCCTCTAACAGGAATGCCATGAATGGTCGTTAGCCTAATTCTGCAACACTGTTCCTCCAAGGTGGGAGGAGGAGGAGGGAGACAACTGCTGAGGCGCTCTACTGGCCTACCAATCTAAAAACAAACCAGGTAAATACAAGGCAGTCATAGGGAAAATAGCTTTGAAGAGTGCCTCTGAACCCACTCGGGAAGCTAAAGGGACCCTTTGTGAGAGCCCCACCCCTTCACTGCTGCAGTCTTAATGCTATATTGAGAGGTGCCTTTGATATGGTTGATGACTGAAGGTCCACTCGGAGCGAGGACATTCCCAACTATGAGCCAGGTGAGAAGGACCCTGCCCCAAGCTTTGCATACTCAAGATGTAGACTTGAGGGTACAGAGAGAGACCGTCAACCACAGGGCTAGCCCTGAGTCCTGGAGTAATGGATATGGTCATCATGTCTCCAAAATGTGGAAAAGTGAGTTGTAATGAGCATGACACCTGCATATGGGTCATTGTGGATGATGGTAGGAATGGGGAGACCAGTACATAGGTAATACTGAGCACTGTGGGCCCTCTTGTGGGTCTTGACTGGATGAGAGCTGACAGGGAGAGACCTGTACATAGGTCAGGCTGAGCTATATGGATCCTTTCATAGGTCTAGGTAAGGAAATTAGTATATGTCAACCACAGGAATGCATGCTGACCAAGTCCATTAGGAAGCCAAATTAGAAGTGAATTGAATTGTATGTTAGGAGTAATTGAACAGCAAAGCTGGCTGAAGCCTGGGGCCAACGGTTGGAGAGGAAGAGGCTGTGAAACCAGTTAGGTAGGAGGAGGAGGCTACAAAGCCAGTATGGTAGGAGGTACAGTTCGAGGCAAGTAAACATGATATGCTGCCAGACTTGGAAGGGGATGAGCATTGCTGGTAGTGCAACAGACAGGAAGGCTCCAGGTGCATAATATTAGGGAAGGAAAGCTAGAAGGCTGGGAACAGTCAGAAGCCCTTAGATAGAGAGCTGCCTGGAATCGGTTGCATAGTGCCACGAAGGCTATGTGGAGCAGCAGGAAGAGGCCGTATGAGCCAGGGGCTCATACAATACACAACAAATAGGAAGTTGCTCCTGCTGCCTCGGGCCTCAATGCCCACTGAGACTTCTCAGTCCCCTACCATAGGAAAAACAAAGAAGCCATGGACAGGACACCACAACACCAAGCAGCTAATTAAATGAGTTAAATACATTGCAGCCATGAAAGCAGGATTAGGATATTATCAAAAACAGACTGCTGAGGGTTTGGTAAAAGTGGGAGTAGCAATAAATGAGCAATAAATGAACCTAAATAAAACAAACATAGAAGTGAGGAGTAATGCAGTAGGGCAGAAAACTGCTGGAGCAGGCAGGAGTATGAGACAGAGTGATAACTGCTAAGGGGAGAAAATTGTAGTTTACACAAGGCATTGGATGGTATAAACAGATGATTGCTATGTTTTCAGTATGAATAGTGAATTGAATGAGAGGCACGATACCTTAAATGCTTTTAAGGCAGAGTTAGGTTATTGTAAGGCAGTAAAACACAGAGCAGTTTGCTAGGCAGCAGAAACATGAACCAGGTGTAATCAATTAAGTGGAGCAAGGCAGCAGACTTCAGTGTGAGCTAAAACATACATTGTGATTGGTTGGCATCTCATGGCACTCCAGACATTACCTCATGGGTTACAGCCCACCTGATAGTCTAATGATGCACATGACCCAGATCAGATTTCCAGTATATCCAGGTCCCAGGAACCCCTGCTCTCAGTTGAAATTTGTGCATCTGAATAGGCAAGAAGCATCCAGAGAACCCCTGTCTGCTCTTATCTCTAAGGTAGGAATGTGTTTTATTTAGCTCAGGTACTGAATTCAGGAGAACATTGTTTAATTATGAGCATCTTGATTAGTAATATGCAAATATTCAAAAGAGATTTTCCTTGTGTTTGAACAACTGGTGTAGAGTTACTCAAATTCAATATCATGAAGCGTTTGGGTGAATTGAAAGAGTTAATAAATAAAGACCCTCACTCACAGAATATTAAGTATTAATATCATTGTATAAGGGTATTTCACTTTTTCCCTAACCGTTTTCGCCTTATAAGTGCCTTGTATGTTTTCCATGGTGGGTCCCACCAGCCATTCGAGCTGCTGCCCTTCAGACAGCCACGCGGCCACCCGCGCTGCCCTAGCAGGCCCTCGCCCCCATCGAGAGCTCCGCGAGTCGCCTCTGCTCCCCGCGACTCCACGGTCCTCCTAGGCCTCTCAAGGCCTTCTATCCCTACCGCGAGTCACCTCTTTCCCCCGACTCTGCGGCCCTTCTCCTACCGTGAATCTCCTCTCCCCATTGACTCCGGCGGCCCTCTGTCGCTTCCAGCGAGTCGCCCTGTCCCCAGCGACTCCAGCGGCTCCCGCTCGGCGGTCCTGCCGCCTGCCTTACCAGTCGGCCATCCGGCCTGCGATTCTAACCCCGCCCTCTGTGCGCCCTCTCAGGACCAAACGGCCCGTTGCTGGGCCCTCGAGTCGCCTCTGTTCCCCGCGACTCCGTGGGCCATTCCGCCATCCCTCCCGACCCTCGCGATTAAAAGGGGGTCCAGCAACCGACCGGTTGGATAAGCGAGTTGCCCTGAATGCAAGGAGGGCGACTAGTATAGGCCCACGGCCTAACTCCAGTGGGATCGCGACAGCTGCTACCGCATTATTTACTCCCAAATGCTGCTACCTCTGTCGCGGTAGGGGGAAAGTAAAGTCCCCAGAGACTTGGCCGCTCACCGATTCCAAACCAGCCTCTTCACCATGAGTCGCCTCTGCCCCCAGCGACTCCACGGCTACTCACCTTGTCCGCTCCCCCACCCCACAAGGCCTACCTCAGGGGTGAGACCCAAAGCAAGGATGCAGAGCGGAATACTGGTCAGAGCCCTGTCTTCAGAGGAAGGAGTGCACAGCTCTCACCCCATAGCTTATGGTTAGAGCTCTGGCACAGTATGCCAGGGGCCTGAGTTCAGATCCCAGGGGCGGCAATAGCATTCTTAGCCTCCTGGCCCCTAGCATTCATCGGGGAGACCCTGAGCAGACAGGCTCTTGCCTGCCACTTGGTGCCTGCTCGAGTCTCTGGCAGCCCCCCCTCACAGTGAGAGGACCATTCAGGGGGACAACTGGCCTTGGCCACTCGAGAGAGAGAGAGAAAAAAAAAAGGGTGATGTTCACTCCTCGGGTCCCTCTTACAGCGACCCCAGTAGGACTCTTCGAGGCCTCTGCCCGGGTACCTCCCACAGCGACCCCGGCAGACCCTGTGATCCCCATCTCGGAAGGTGGCGGCCCCCTCCCACAGCGGGCCCCCCCCTCCCGAGCACAACTGCATGTCTGGGGATATGTTTACGATTGAACGGTCATCTCCACCCTCACAGCTCGGGCTAAGGGCTCTCCCACAGCGCCCTTACCATTGCAGCCTTCTAACTTGACCTAGGGGGGAGAAACACCAGAACACTTTCCCCCGCTCAGACCTCTCTCTCTTATCTTGCAGATGGTTAAGGCAAAGAGTGCAATCGTGCAAGCCACTCCTCCTCAAACTCCAGGCCCCTATGCAGCCTGCCTCATGGACGATAGAGCTGTCCTCAATGGAAACACCCACCACAGCTACTTCTCTCCCGGCCCCAGCAACTCGACGTGGGTGGACCCAGGCTCACTTCTGATTCAAAACCAGCAGGCTGCGTCGGCCATGATGGAGAGCCAGCAAAAATTCATGCTAAAGATCATGGAGAAACTGGAGACCCTTACACAGAACAGAGTTAGACCACCCAGCACGGAGCCTTCCCGTCAGAAGAGCCAACGGCACTGGAGGATCCACTCCCCAGCAATCCTCAAGACGGCAACACTGAGGAGAAAGAGAAGGAGGATGAGTTCAACGAGGAAGACGAGGAGGAGGAGGAGCATGGCATGGACTCAGACGCAGAGGATCATGAGCATCAGGCAACTCCATCCCTGACCGCTAAACTTTGTGGATTCGACACAATTCCCGGCCTCATGAAGGTCATCAAGGCCACCTTGGGACTGACCACGGAGGAACAAGAAGGGGAGAAGACGGAATCCAGGCTAGATCCTATGATCCAGCTAAGGACCACCACCCCGGAGGCCTTCCCTGTCTGCCCGGGCATTGAGGAACTGATCCACACAGAATGGCAATCCACGGACCCGGGCAGAATGCCGAACAGAAGGAACTTACTTAAAATGTACCCGATTCAGGCCGACAAATCCGACACCTGGTGCAAGGCCCCTTCGCTCGACCCCCAGGTGGCGGCCTTGATAAAAGACCGTGCTGCCGTGCGGCACCATTGCACTCAAAGACCCGACGGACAAGAAAGTTGAGGACATGCTGAAAAGGACCTTCGAAGTCGAGGGTACCATGGCTAAGGCTATGACAGTGGCGATCTACACCTCAAGGGTGCAGATCCGCTGGTTGGAGGAATTGCAGGAACAGGCAAGCCCAAAGTCAAGGGAGGCTGAACTATTGGACTGCACCCTCGATGCAGCCAAGTACCTCGCGGACATGGCAGTGGACTCTCTACACCTCCAGGCCAGGGCGGCCACCATCATAAATCGAGTCCGTAGAGCCCTATGGCTCAAACTATGGGACGCAGACTCAGAGTCTAAGACTCTACTTCAAAATTTACCCCTCAAGGGGGGCCATGTTTTTGGGGAAGGCCTACAGGCTTATCTTAAACAGAGGGAAGAGGGTAGGGACCTCTTAAGGAACAGGTCAAGACCCGCTCACCTGCCAGCTGCTAGACGCAGATTTTGGCCCAGAGCCAAGAGCCAGAGCCGCAGGGAGCCCTACTCACACAACCACTCCTTTTGGAGTAGGGCACCCACATCCTTCTTGCGCACCTCCACCTTCAACAGCTACAAGTCCCCCTCCTCCTTCAGACCTCGAGGTCAAAAGTCTGGAGGCCGTGGAAGAGGATTCAGGGGAAAACAGTGACGCCGTTTCTCCGAGAATCCCTCAATACCCCCCAGTCGGCCAACGCTTGTCTCTGTTCGCTCGCTGCTGGGAGAGCACCACGTCGGACAGGTGGGTCCGTGATGTGGTCTCCAAGGGGTACGCAATAGAACTGACCCACCACTCCATACCCCAATGGTTCATCTCGTCTCCAGTCTCCAGAAGGAGAGGGCCTCACCACACCAGGTACAAGGTATCCTGACAGACCTGATCCTGAACAGGACCATTCAACCAGTCCCAGTTCAGGAGCAGGGGGAAGGCGTGTACTCCATCTTCTTCCTAGTGCCAAAGAAGTAGGGAGACCTCAGTCCCATCCTGGACCTAAAACACCTGAACAAGTACGTGGTCCCACGTCGGTTCATGATGGAGACAGTCCGATCCATCCTAAGGGGAATCAGGGTAGGTGACTTCCTAACTTCAATCGATCTAAAGGACGCCTACCTACATATTCCCATCATCGAGAACCACAGAAGGTTTCTACGCTTCCACATCTTGGGTCAGCATTTTCAGTACCGGGCACTCCCATTCGGCCTGTCCTCAGCCCCCAGGGTCTTCAAAGGTCTCCATCACCTTGGTGGCCAGGCTCAGGAACAAGGGCTGGACATAGTCCCGTATCTGGACGACTGGCTCATACGGGCATGATCCAGGGATCAGAGCAAGCCCACACAGACTTCCCCGTCACGGGCACTCAGGGACCACGGATGGGTGGTGAGCGAGGAAAGAGCCACCTCCACCCAACCCAGCAGATCGAGCATCTTGGGGCCGCCATCGACTCAGCAAACGGCTGGGCAAAACCGACCCAGCGGATCCGCAGCCTCGGCACCTGGCCGGAGCATCAAGGTCACTCCAGCACTACAGTAGCGAGTCATGAAACTCCTGGGCTACATGGCCTCCTGTATCGACCTCGTCCGTGGGCCAGGTGGCACATGTGCCCTCCAAAACTTCATCCTGGGGAGGCGCCAAACAAGTTCAACTTGCACCCCCGGTACAGCTGCCTGCAGGTGAGGTCCTCCCTGAGGTGGTGGACTACTCAGGAAATCTGACAAGAGGGTCCCACTGGAAGCACCCCTCCGATTCCCATCGAGGCGGACGCGAGTCTCTCCAGCTGAGGAGCCTGCCTGGGAGGCAGTCTGCGCAGGGACCTGGTCCACCAGAGCCCTACTCTCAATAAGCGTACTGGAGATGAGAGCGGTGTTCCATGCGCTCCAATCCTTCCGCCACCTCATACAGAAGCAGTCAGTTCTGATCAAATCAGACAACCGCGTAACGGTGGCATACATAGCGAAACAGGGGGGCACCAGGAGAAAGGCCATGTCACGGGAAACCGTGAAAGTGATGAACTGGGCCCAAATTCACCTAACTCACCTGGGGGCGGTCCATTTAGCCGGGAAACTGAACAAAAGGGTGGATTGGCTCAGCCGCCAACAGATCCATCCCGGAGAATGGCGTCTGCACCCAGGCCTGTTTCGCCTAATTCAGACGACGTGGGGCCCAGTGTCCATAGACCTAATGGCCTCAAGGGACACACGCCCAAGTGGACAAGTACCTGTCCAGATTCAGGGACACACACTCCCAGGGCACAGGCGCTCTGTCTCAGGAGTGGCACTGCCGCACACCTGTGTTCCCCCTCTGCCTCTCATTCCTCAAGTTGTGGAAAAGACCCGGAGATCTCGAGCCACTGTCATCCTGGTGGCCCCATACTTGCCGAAGATGCGTGGTTCACTGCAATCACAGAGATTGCTCTAGCCAGCTCCGGATCCCGACCGGCCAGACATGCTATTACGGGTCCCGTGCTGCACCCAACTCTCCCGAACCCTGAAGCTCACGGCCTGGCTCCTGAGAGGCAGCTGTCGGCTCACGGGTACCAGAGTCCGGTCATAGGCACGCTACTCCGGTCTCGTCAGCCCTCCACCACCTCCACATCACGAGATGCAATGGGCTGTCCTGCGCGCAGTGGTGCCACCGTCCGAGGCTCAGTACGGAACAAGCGGATCTCCCACTATCTTACTGTTCCTGCAGCAGGGGTGGATAAGGGTTGGCACCTCCTCCCTGAGGGTGCAGCTGGTGACCATAGGGGTGGCCAGAGGCCTGGTTGAGGCACCTCCAGGACCACACGGACAAATCCAGTTTCTAAGGGCCGTGGACCTCATCGACCCAGGCCAGACCTGGAGTCGCTCCTGGGATTACCTGGTATGGAATCCTTAAGGGAACCACCATATGAACCCTGGCAAGCAGACCTTTTCTGGGTGGGCCTGAAGACCGCCTTTCTCAGTAGCCATCTGCTCGGCCAGAAGAATTGGGAGCTGGGTGCACTGTCCTGCACACAGCCATACCACCTTCACCCCAAGAGTGCGACTGGACTGTCCGGCATTCCAACGAAGATCTCCACTAAGTTCCATAGGGAACAGCCGATGAGACCTACCCACCCTGACCCGCCCCCTATCTCCCAAGAGGAAACAGCTCCCCGGACCCTCTAGACGCCAGGTCGGCACTGTCAGTCCATTTGGCCAGTCGCGAACCATCCGCAAGAGCGGAGAGAGACTTTTCATCATCTCCAAGGGCCAGCGTCCAGGGGCTAAGCGGCATCTAAGACCACCATCGCAGGGTGGATCAAGCGAGTCGTGCTCCACGCCTATAAGGAAAGACATCTGACCCGCGCCACAGGGGCTCAGGCACACTCCACTAGGGGTTTCACCTCTTGGCGGAGCAAGCACTGGTATCCCTGAGGACATTTGTAGGGCAGCCACTTGAGCTCCCTACACACCTTCCACGGTACTACAGACTGGAGCAACTGGGACTTCAGACCGTACTACCCTCACACGTCCTCATGGCGGCCACATCTCGGTCACTCCGACACCGAATCCCACCGGGACTTTAACTGCTTCTTATCTCCCATGAGGTAATGTCTTGAGTGCTCATGAGATGCCAACCAATCACAATGGGTGTTTACTCACCTGGTGAAGGTGATTGTGTTGGTTGGCATCCATGGCACTCCAAGGCCCTCCTCGGTATGATCGGAGGCGTTCCACAGGAGAAGAAAGGAGAAAAGCTGGAGGTCCCTACTCATACATAGATACATAGATACATAGACAGTGTCGGCAGATAAGGGCCTATGGCCCACCCAGTCTGCCCATTTAAGTTTGTAAGTTCAGTTTATGTTTTCCAGGGAAGTCTGTTGTCTCTTACCCTGACCTCCAGAATTCCTTTATGTTTATCCCATGCATTCTAAATCCGTGATTGTTTCAGCCCCACCACTTCTTCTGGCAGGGTGTTCCACTTGTCCACCACCCGTTCTGTGAAGAAATTCTTCCTCACGTTTCTCTGAATCGCCCTCCTCCAACTTCATCCCATGCCCTCTAGTCCTGGAACATCTTTTTCGCTTAAAATAGTGCATTCCTGCACCCTGTTCCTCCCTGTAAGATACTTGTATGTCTCTATCATATCCCTCTCTCTCCTCCTCTCCTCCAGGGAGTACATGTTCAGTGCCTTCAACCTGTCCTCATAGGACTTGTGATGCAATCCATGCACCATCTTTGTTGCCCTCCTCTGAACCTTCTCTACCTGTCTATGTCCTTACGTAGGTAAGGTCTCCAGAACTGCACAGTGTACTCCAGGTGCGGCCTCACTAGTGTCTTGTATAGTGGAATTATGACCTCCTTTCCTGCTGGTGATGCCCCTGCCTATGCATCCCAGCATCCTATTTGCTTTACCTGCTGCCTTGTCACACTGTTTCCTGCCTTGAGGTCATCAGAGATGATAACTCCAAGATCCCTTTCCTGCTTGGTGCATGCTATATCCTCACCCCCCAACTGATATATTGTGCCAGGGTTTTTGTGCCCCATATGCATTATCTTGCACTTCTTTGCATTGAATTTCAACTGCCAAACCCCTGACCATTCTTCAAGTTTCTGCAGGTCCCTTCTCATTCTGTCTACACCCTCTGATGTGTCTACTCTGTTACAGAGCTTTGTGTCATCAGCGAACAGTGAAATTCTGCCTTCTAGGTCCTGTGCAATGTCACTGATGAAGATATTGAATAGTACGGTCCCAGCACTGATCCTGTGGTACCCCACTGGTCACTCTTCCCTCTGTGGAGTGACAGCCATTTACCACCACCCTCTGTGTTCTGCTGCCCAGCCAGTTACCTACCCACCGCACTACTGTCCTGCCCACACCCATATTCCCCAGTTTGTGCAATAATCTTCTATGTGGCACAGTGTCAAAGGCCTTGCTGAAGTCCAGATAGGCCATGTCCACTGCCCTCCTCTGATCCACCTCCCTAGTCACCCAGTCAAAAAATTCAATACTCCTTCAACCTTGTCCCACTGCAAAGTAAATCCAAGTCGAACCCTGGTTTGAGGTAGTGTGTACAGAATAGGCAATAAATTCAGGCCTCCGGCCCCATTATTGTACCTTGTCGTTGCATGTCTCATCTTTAATAGTCTCTATTGTGTGCTTTGCTTGCTTGTGTTCTACTTTCTTCCTTTCAGCTATGGAAAATTCAAACTGGAGAGCAGGGGTTCCTGGGACCTGGATATACTGGAAATCTGATCTGGGTCATGTGCATCATTAGCCTATCAGGTGGGCTGTAACCCATGAGGTAATGTCTGGAGTGCCATGGATGCCAACCAACACAATCACCTTTACCAGGTGAGTAAACACCCAATAACAATTGCAGGAACTGAGAATTGTTAGGCAGAAAAGCAGGCTGAGCTACAGAGAACAATGCAGTGAACAGAGGGCTACAATATCAGGTGAGAAATTAAGCATGGGGTTACAGGCACAGGGCAGCTGGAGGCAGGGAAACACAGTATGTAACCTGAAGCACAAGTAGCAATGTACACGCAGGGCACTAGAAAACTAGAAAGCCAAAAGAAACAAACAAGGCAAAGACAAGGACAGGAGCAGGTAGGAAACCAGTACATGCAGAAGCATGGAGCAGCTGAAGGCCAGCAATACAAACCAGAAGCAGGAGAACAGAAAAACAGAAATCCGGCACAAACCAAGTAGAATTCAAGCACACACACGAGAGGCAAGCCAGCAGTCCCAGGAAAGAAGACTGACTGACAGAGCCTCTGGCTGCATGGAAAAAATGCTTGTGTGTGGAGTGGGGAGAGCAGCCCTGAAATAGGCCAAAAGGGGGGCATGGCCAGTTGCACCGCCCCCTTGAACTACAGGCTATAGCCTTTCAATTGAGGGCCCAGACAGTTTGGAGAGCAGAACAGATATAGCAGCACCACTTCTTGAAATGTCAAAGACAAGGGATACTACTTTGTAATGTGCTGAAAAGGATAACACAGAAGGTAAACACCCTGAGCACGTCATGCCACCTCTCACGGCTCCAGAAACAGTAGTGTTTAAAATTGTAAGTCGAAGATATTTTAAGCAGTGTACCCCAAAACCAAAAATGACTAGAAGATCATTTTAACTCTGGACAACAAATATGAGCTTTTGTCCTCACATAAGGACTGGGGAGATACACAGGAGGAGTCATATGAGTCCTCAGTGGTACCATCCCAACAGGATCCCTCCTCTAGTGCTGAAGATCCGGGACCAGATACAGGGGGTTCAAAAAACAGAAAATGTACAAAATCTAGTAGGATAAGGAAAAAGGGTGGAAAAAGTGAAATGATGAGCATTTAGCTATACATATCATTTCTGTCTATTATGGTACAGGGCTTTAGTGTCACCTCCCAGAATACAAATCATATTTGTAGTACTGTCAAAAGGTGAACCACAATTTCTATATTGACAGATTTAGAAAGAGACATTTTTTTTACTGGATACAAGGTTACATACCTTGAAAAACATTAGGAAAGTTGAGAGATTATGGGCAAAAGGTTCACCTTTTTTTGGTACCTAGAAGAGGAAAAGTGTTCAGGAGTAGGTATTTTGTTTACAGACTATTTGGTGGTGGTACATAAATTGATAGATTTAGTCCATGGCAGGGGATTATTATTAGATGTTTCTTTCAGGGATTTGGAATCGAGATGTATATCTTTATAGTCCCCTAAGATAAAAACCTCAAGGATACAGATTTTTTCAACTAATTAGGCCCTCTTTATATACCAGAAATATTCCAGAAAAGTGATAATTTTTGAGGGAGATTTTAATTGCCCATATTGGACTGCCTACAAGAACAGATGTGAAAGGAAAAAATGTACTGTGATTCCAACTGTCATTGACAGATGATTACTTCCACTATGTTAGTGAATGCTGCTGCTGAGATACCTGTGGCCAAGGGCCATACATTTTATAGGGGAAATACATCTTCTGGAACAAATTATTTGTTTCTTACTCCATGGTTACAGACTGCAACCTTTAAAGCTTTTTCAGTAGAAACATCAAATCATGGACTTCTGGTTACGATGGCTGCCGAGTAGACGCACAGTTTACCGCTCCGCTAACCCTCCCGCTCAATTCAATTTACCCATTCTCAATATTCTGCAGTTACATTTCCACACATCGCCCTGTTTATGGACGCGGACATGAAGACCCAGTGGCCCAAGCAAACGCCATCCCCATCTCCTGACAAAGTCAAGCAGGCAAAGAGGAACAAAATGGGAGGATTGGCTGAGGCAACCCCGCCTGCTTCTCAGGCCTTGCTGACAGAAGCAACCTTCTTTGCGGGATTGGCTCCAATAAAAGAATTGCTACAAGCAGTACTAGGAGATATGCAATCTCTATTCACAATCACAATTTAAAGATAGAAGGAGGGCAGTTCAGGGGCAATGTGAGGAAGTATTATTTCACAGAGAGGGTAGTGGATGGATGGAACAGCCTTCCTGAGGAGGTTGTGGGCTCTAAAACTGTGGGAGAATTCAAGAATGCATGGGACAGACATAAGGCAATTCTTGTGGGGGGTAGGAAGAAATAGGCTGTTGGTTAAGTAGAATCTGTGGCCTATCCTGTAGGTAGGGAAATGGGCAGACTAGATGGGCCTAGAGCTCCTTATCTGCCGTCAAAGTCTATGTTTCTATGTTTCTAAAAACCTCCTTGATTCAGCTTACCATTCACACCAGAGATAACGAAACAAGAATCTCATCATTGGATGATTGGAGGTCTCACCTAGATCGCCTAGATCCTGAAGTGGCTGCTCTGAGGCAGTGGTTATGCAAAGCCGAGGACAAAATCGAAGACCTGGAGGACCGTTCACATAGAAACAACCTGGTGATCCTGGGGCTCCCAGAAGGTGAGGAAGGGATGAACCCCGTTTCTTTCATTCAGAAATTGTGTGGCAAAATAGCGGACCCCTCACCCAATGGCCCTACCTATATAATAGATCGGGCCCATTGCTCTCTTCGTTCCACTCCACCTCAAGGATCTCCCCCACGTCCTTTAATCTTTCGCTTACTCAATTACCTGGACAAACAATTTATCCTGGACAAAGTGAGAGAAATCAAGAATATCCAGTGGGAAAATAAGAGAAAAGAATTCAAATAGCACAAGATCTACCCCTGACGGTAAGGCAAAAAAACACGGAGCTTCATCCTGTAGTCACAAAGCTGATTGAGGCTGGCAACAGGTTCAGAATGTGCTATCCTACAATACTCCAAGTGCAGCACAATGATAAATGGCTATCATGTGAGTCTCCAACAGTCACCATGGCTGAGTTCAAGAAGTTGTTTCCGGACCTGTTTAAGTGAAGGCAACCTCAGGAATCTACAATTAGGTATCGCTGCCACAATTTGTTTTAACCTTTTACTGCTGTTTCGTCCCTGTTAAGGCCACTGGCCCTTCTCCTGCTTGTGATGCAACTAAATGCCTATTGAATGCAGGAATTCTAGGTTATACATTTTACGTTTGAAAAGGGACTCTGGTTCTGTTTCCTACTGTATTAATAGGGAGCAGGCAGTTATGTGCCAGATGGACTATGAGGGCTTTACCAACTAGGCCCCGCTGGAGTACTGGAACATTGATAGAATTGTACTTTGTCTCTCCAGGGTTCTGTTTAGTATTATAGATATCAGGTTGTATACCAAAGTTTGTGGTGTTGATGTGATTTATAATTACAAAAGTTTACTTAAGCTTAAATATGTATTAAAAGTTGGGTATAGATTTCTTCAATCAGGTGGCGAGTTGAGGGGGAGTGACTGTGCTGCGGGATATTTGGTGGTTAGTGTAATTCGTACGTAACCCTTGGGCGGCGCCACCACCTAGTGTTACACCCCTGCCTACTACCCTGGACATAGGCTAAAGGGTTTGGGTTTGTTAGCTAATAACATTTTTTAAAACCTTTGTGCAGTGCCTCCACTCAGGGTGCTTTACATGGGTGAGATGGTGCTGGGTGTAGCCCCCGAGCTGCTACACCACCCATGGTGGTCAGTTACCTTCCCCAGACATGCCCCAATACACAGTTCCCCACATTTCAACATTTTGAATTAAAGGCTCTCTCTAATGATATGCTCACACAGGATTTCAAACAACAACAACATATTTATTTTGGGGGAATAAAGGAGCTAGGAAGGGGAAACAGGAGAAGTAAAGGATATCTTACTGTATTTACACATGTACAGAGATCATTTTGGATTTTGCTGGTGAACCCTCCAGCTGGGTGGCTACATATTAACAGGCAGACATAAATCACATTTTACCATTCGACTTAAGATGGTGGACAAAGCAATGGGGCCTGATGAGATTCATCCCAGAATTCTAAAAGAACTAAGGGTAGAACTAGTGACACCACTGACTACCCTCTTTAACAAATCATGGGAGGATGGGGTGGTACCTGAGGACTGAAGGAGGGCAGATGTGATTCCCCTTCACAAAAGTGGGAACAAGGCAGAAGCAAGAAACTACAGACCTGTTAGTTTAACCTCAGTGGTAGGGAAAATGATGGAATCACTTCTGAAGGAAAGAATTGTTGAGTATCTAGAGGCCAGAGGGGCTCAGGACCCAAGGCAGCATGGATTCACAGCGGGAAGGTCATGCCAGACAAATCTGATAGATTTCTTTGACTGGGTGACCAAAGTAGTAGATCAGGGAGGGGCTGTGGACATGGCCTACCTAGACTTTAGCAAGGCATTTGACACAGTCCCACACAAAAGATTAATATACAAGTTAGCCAGCCTGGGAGTGGGTCCCAAGATGACAGCCTGGGTAAAGAATTGGCTGGAGAATAGGACACAGAGAGTAATATAAAATGGAGTCCACTCTGAAGAAAGGGGGTTTACTAGTGGGGTACCGCAGGGTTCAGTATTAGGACCGGTCCTCTTCAATGTCTTTATAAGCGACATTGCAGAGGGACTGGAAGGAAAAGTATGTCTCTTTGCAGATGACACAAAGATCTGCAACAGAGTTGATGCACAAGGTGGGGTGGAAAGGATGAGAAGGGACTTCGCAAGGTTAGAGGAATGGTAAATGTATGGCAGCTTAGATTCAATGCTAAGAAGTGCAACGTAATGCACCTGGGAAACAAAAACCCAGGGGAAGAGTACACAATGGGGGGTGAGATACTAACAACAACAGAAATGGAAAGGGACCTGGGGGTAGTCATATCAGATAACCTAAAGGTGGGCAAGCAATGTGAGAGGGCAGCAAGGAGGGCTGGGGGATACTGGGATGCATAGGAGAGGCATCACTAGTAGAAAACAGGAAGTTATTATACCTCTGTACAGACAGCTGGTCAGACCCCATCTGAGTACTGCTACAGTTCTGAAGACCCAACTCCGCAAAGACATAGACAGGATGGAAGCTGTCCAGAGGAGGGCAACTAAAATGGTGCAGGGTCTGCACCGGAAGACATATGAAGAGAGACTTAAGGAGCTTAATATGTATAGCCTCGAGGAAAGGAGGGAGGGGGACATGATAGAAACTTTCAAGTACCTCAAGGGAATCAACAAAGTCCAAGAGGGTAGCATCTTTCAAAAAAAGAGGTGTGCAAGAACAAGAGGGCACAATTTGAAGATGTGGGGAGGGCGGCTCAGAGGTAATTTAAGGAAGTATTTTTTCACAGAGAGGGTTGTGGATGCATGGAACGGCCTTCCAGAGGAGGTTGTGGAGTCAAAAACAGTGGTGGAATTCAAGCATGCATGGGACAGTCATAAGGCAATTCTAGGGAGTGGGGGTAGGAAGAAGTAGGCTGCTGGTTAACTAGGTTCTGCAGCTTATACATTAGGTAGGGAAATGGGCAGACTGGGTGGGCCAAGCGGTCCTTATCTGCTGTCAAATTCTGTGTTTCTATCCAGAGCCCTGGCTATCTAGATGCTGATAAATCAGATGTTAAACATAATTATTAACAATACCCACACTGGTACCAGTCACAGATACAGCAGAAACCCCACAATCTCATACCATACTGGTTAAACAGATACCACAGTACAAGATGTTGCAGACCTGATGGAGCTGCAGCTGGTTGAGGTGGCCGGCTATTAATTTGAGGGTAGGGGCAACTTGGAACCAGATTTTTGTAAAGCAGCAAATTACTATTTACAACCACAGCAGGGATTGCCCTGAACTTTAGCAGACAAAGCAGGGATTGCCCTGGACTTGCAGACTTCTGAACATTCCAGAACAAACTATGTGGATCTTACATCCAGAACGTTCAGCACAATATTTGAAAGTCCCATCCAATGCAATGAGAGTGATGCTTCTGTCAAGCATCCTAAATGCAGTTTAAACACGGTCATATCCAGTACTTATATACCAAAAGGCATCCATCCAAAGTAAGTTGGCAACGACACTTTTATCAAGCATCCCAAACTTTAGTCACAGGCAGTCACATCCAGTACATTCTATATACCAAGAACTTTATCCACAAGTGGAGTCCTATCCAGTATGTCTAGTCATTTAACACTTACACAAGTGCTCTTAGACGAAATTCTGTGCAGACACAGGTACATTCTCTTTAAGGTATCTTAGACATTAATATGCTCTAGGGCCTCCTGTCTCATGAAGTGGCAAGCACATCTTGGCAGACAGCTCCATGATGGCAGGACTCTAACCCATAGCTTCACATAGCTACACATTTATATGATTCACTAAGCCCAGCATCTTGCTGCACCTGCAACTTAGCCATTTGGGCCACAGACAAGATGCATCCATTACTTGAACTAGGCAGTCTCTTATGGGATTAGTAGCCCAGACTGATGACTTGAATACTTCACACTTAACAGCACACATTTCTTAATAGGCCTTGGAGCCCCCAAGATTACTTGCTTAGCTTCTCCCTTGCACTGGGGGGTACAAGGGTACTCACTCAGGTCCTCCACAAGTCTCATCTGCAATCGAAGGCATCCTGAAGACTTCTTCAGCTCTCTCACCACTGAGGTACTTGGTCAGCGCTCTCACAACTGCATGATGTCATCTGGTCTGGTCAGCGCTCTGAAGATTGAAAGGGCTTGAATTAAGTGGCCCAGGCCTGATGGCATGGCTGGAGCCTGAGCCCCTCCCC
This sequence comes from Neoceratodus forsteri, assembly GCA_016271365.2. Taxonomy (NCBI): domain Eukaryota; kingdom Metazoa; phylum Chordata; order Ceratodontiformes; family Ceratodontidae; genus Neoceratodus; species Neoceratodus forsteri. Next base: position 289,367,971 of record CM028130.1, read on the forward strand.
CATGGGGGCTCCCAGCAGGCTGGAGCCTGCTCTGCTGCTCTCTCTCTCTCTCTCTCTCTCAGCTGTGCATCTCTGAATCTCCAGACAAACTGGCAACATTGTCTCTTTATAGAGCTCCTAGCTCAAACTCCTGATTGGTAGCAGGGATAGGGTAACATGTCTCCAAGTTGCTGAAGGACCTGTCATTCAGAACACTCAAGGCACAATTGGGTTGTGGAATTTGCGCCTAAAATAATGTCCCTGTAAGTCCCCATAAGCACTTGGGTGCTTACCCGTAAGATGCAATGAATGTCCCACAAGCCCTGGCTTTCTATTGCTGCAATTCCAATTGGCTGTACTGCTGGCAATGGCTGCTTAACCCACTGTCCCTTATAGCAGATTAGATACAGTCCTGAATAATGTCCTGGTGCATCCAGAAAGGAGTAATTATTTGCCTCAAATGCCCCACAGTTCTATAGCTTAAAGGCTGTACTTGCAGTCACCTCACAGATGAAAAACATGGTTCTTTTACTTTTCCTGTCGCTACTGCACTTATGCAAGCTCCCCTTGCAGCAGCTGACAGACTGACACACAGAGTCGCAGATGCTGGAATTGCCAGGGAAACAATACTCATTCTAACTTTAAGGATTTTTTCCCAAATGCACAGTATATTACCAACAAGCAGCAACAGTTCCATTATTTAAAACATTTTAATTCTTTACTTTTCAACTAGAGCTGAACATAGCTACCCTGGAGGCAGCCAGACACACTGTTATGCATTATTCAGATGACCGGGGCCCTGCACAGGCATACTCAAATGAGCCCCGGTCAGAACTCCTTTAATTCCCATCTGAGCGGTCCCCCAGCAGGCTGTCCATGGTCACAGTGTTCCAAATAGGTGGAATGGATCCCGGGACCCACGGCAAAGTCCCTGAGGTGACCGCAAAACAAGCGGCTCCACATCAAAGGTGCTTTGTGTGACAACGTGACTCCCGCTGCCCTGGAGGCAGCGCTTTTGCAGTGGGACCTCATGGTCAGCAGTTTAAGCCCCAAGGGGCTGGATTGTCATTTGAGTGCAAGCTGGGGCACACAAGAGAGCAAACAGGACCTGGGAAGCCATAAAAATTAGAGGCCAAGTCGGGAGAAGCCCAAGAGACAGCGGGAGAAGGACAGAACAAGACGGGCCAAGATAAACCCAGACTGGCATTTCTAGGAACCCTCATTTGCAATGGGGTTACATGTAGCCATCATTGGAGAGGAGGGCAGTTTAATGGACTGGGGAACTTTTGGATATTTAGTTTTTGGGAGTTATTGTTGGGGATGGGGGGGTGGAAGTTCTCTCTAGATCACAGTTTTTCATGAGATAGGGAATGGGGAAGGGGGAGGGTTCTCTCACATGTCAGGTAAACTGTACTGCATCTATGGCTTTTAGGGTATACGTCTCACTACAATTCAAACTGGCTCCACTTATTGTATTTTATGAGAGGAACTTAGATGTTCCTAGGCAATCTTATTTGTATTCCACCCTAGGCTACACTTCATTTAAACCATGATGGCGAGGTTTGTATCTTGGAATGTGAAAGGAGTCAGGAATAGGGTCAAGCAATATCAAATTCTTAAGCATCTCGAGTCTTTGCACAGCAAGATTGCCTTCCTCCAGGAAGCGCACTTGCTGGAGACCTAGGAAAGCCTCCTTAGAAGGCGCCAAATGGGCCAGCTCTATGCTGCAGGTAATGCCACCGCTCAAAGAGGCATGGCAATTGCTATTACAAGAGGCACATCCTTTCAGTTACACAAGTCCCACATGGACCCCCAGGGAAGAATTATACTTTTGCTCGGCCTCTTAAAACACTCAAAGGTATTACCGGGGTAAATCTACGGCCCCAGTACTGAGTCTCCAGATTTTTTCTCTGCCCTCTCACTCATTTTAGGATCCTTCTCGAAAGTCCCCACGATTTTGGCTGGAGACTGGAACCTTGTTTACTCCCCAGAAATGGACAGGTCCTGTACTCATGGTAAAAAATCTCTATCTCCAGTACAAATAGCTCTTAGAGAGCTCATGGCAGACCACAGGCTCACTGACTCATGACGCCTCTTAAATCCCGATAGTAAACAATTTATATTTTATTCTCCTGTCCACAGGTCCCTATCATGCATAGATTACTTCTTGGTGAACAATCTAGTCCTTGCAGGGCTAATAGGTTGTGGAATTATCCCTAGCACCCTCTCGGACCATGCTCCAATATGGTTAGAGGGCACCCTACCGCACGCTCAGCATAAAGATAGCAGCCGGAAGCTGAACATTCAGATGCTTCAGGATCCAGAAATAGTGCAGACCCTAAAGGAAACTATAGAACAGTACCTATCACACAATCAAAACTCCTTTCCGAATGTAGACAAAATCTGGAGCACTTTAAAATGTGTAGTAAGAGACGAGTGCATACGTTTAGCTACAATTAGGGAAAAAAGAGGGACGCCCTTTCCTCTTCTCTTCTGGCCCAAATTCAAGCTCTGGAAGACGAGCTACCCTCTAATCCTAGTGATGACATCTTGACCCATATAACCTTATTATGGAACCAGTATTCAGAAACCCTAAGAGAAAAAGCGCAGTTTGCATTATTTAAGTCCCAAGCCCGATACATCGAACAGGGTGAGAAGGTGAGTCATCTATTAGCCTTAAAATTAAAAAAATAAGAGGAATCTAGAACTGTAATTGCTTTGAATTCCCTCAAAGATAATACGCTTCTCACCACACCGAGGGAGATAGCCCAAGAATTCGAAGAATATTACAAGGCTTTATATTCACCCCCAACTCATTCCCCACCAATTTCTGATATTCGGGACTACCTACACCAGTTTCAACTCCCATTGCTTTCCCAAATTCAGAAGACTTGCTGGTCTGCAAAATTAGCCAGCAGGAATTATCAGAAGCTATTCACTCTCTCCCCGAGGACAAAGCCCCTGGTCCCGATGGATTCCCGTCCCGATTTTATAAATTATTTGAAAAACAAATTTTCCCTTTGCTCCTGCAGATGTTTAACTATTTTTGTGAATCAGGTATAACAGATTTCTCCGTCTTGGAAGCACTTATTATTGTTCTCCCTAAACTAAATAAAGATAACAATAAGGTAGCCAATTATTGTCCCATATCCTAAATGAACTATGACATTAAGCTCTTTGTCAAAATTCTGGCTCTCAGGTTAACCTAAGTATGGACTCCTTTGTTTAGCTCTGAACAAGTTGGATTTGTGGCCAGTTGATCTTCAGCTGATCACTTGAGGAAGCTGTTCCATATCTTCTCCACATCCAGGACGGTACAGCACCCAATGGTATTGGTGTCCCTGGATGCGGAGAAGGCCTTTGACAGAGTTATCTGGCCTTTTTTGTTTTCAAGTGCTCAACCACCTGGGATTCCCTGACAAATTCATCTGTTGGATTAAGGTTCTTTACACAAACCCCTCAGCAAAAATTTATTGTAATGGGGTTTACTCCAATCTATTTCTGTTATTCTCTGGAACCCGGCAGGGCTGTCCACTCTCGCCAATGTTATTTAACCTTTATTCTGAACCGCTACTTTATCATCTTCAAAATTCCCCCCCCATAGATGGTATTCAAGTAGGTCTGAAAAACTACACTCCCCGCAGTCCTTGATATTATAGATTCCTATGGATCACTGTCCAACTATAAATTAAACAAGGATAAATCCACGGTAATGCCGCTAAATGTTAATGCATGCCAAGCCCAGACTGAAAAACTGCATCTGGACTGGGCTTCTCAGATTAGATACTTAGGGCTCACTATCTCCCAAGATATGGCTCAAGTAAAGAAACTTAACCTAGACTCCCTTTTAGTGACCATTAAGCAAGACTTGGACAGATGGGCCCCACTATACCTCTCGCTACAAGGGAGAATCAGTGTAATCAAGATGAATATCCTTCCTAGGATATTCTATCTTTTAAATATGCTTAATTTCTACCTCCCTTACTCTTGGTTCCGGAAACTCCATGGCATTATCTCTCAATTTCTTTGAAGACAGAAACCCCCGAGAAGATCATATATTAAGCTAGGGGCTGCTAAACAACACGGAGGTCTTAAGCGTCTTAATTTTTACCACTATTATTTAGTCAGTCACCTAGCCAAGTACCTACGTTGGATGCCCCCTGCTCCCCAGCATTATACGTCTTTCCATATACCAGTGTGACTGCAAATAGAGCGTCACCTGATTCAACAGAGTGGTATCTCTCCTCTTACTCTATTATATACAACCACCAAAGCATGTCTTTCTTTCTTTCTTTCTTTAAGAATGAATTGATACTAATGTCCATCAAAGTTCATGCCCAGCTGTGTAAGGCTCTTAATTATGATAATGCTAAAGACATTTCCCAGCCCCTGTATCTGAATCCTAATTTTAGAGTGGGTGGGCAGAGCCTTAAGCCATTTGTGAAGAACCAGCATATGGAAACTAAAGTCTTGGATCTTCTAGTAGGTGGGAAACTTAAAGCCGCCCCAGAACTCCTTCCTATTCTGAAACTCTCAGAGAGACAGATTTTTCAAGGTTTCCAAATCAGACATCTATTAGTTACTAAACTGAGGACTGAAAAATGGGAAACTGACCAATCTGACTTTATTAACTCACTTCAAGACCTGGCCTGGCAGTCCTATGCTGTGTCCCAAATTACAGCTGCATTGTACCTCACCATCTGCCCAGACATAATGGGTCACTCTACATACTGGACAGAACAATTCCCCAACAAGGAGTTCAACTGGGATAAAATTGGCAACTGGTATTTTCCTACACATCCAACGATAGACTCCGTATAATTCAATTTTATATATTGCATAATATTTATTTTACCCCCACCACACTTGTTGCCATGGGTAGATCACAGGATAACAAGTGTTTTAGATGTGGCAAAGTAGATGGCATCCTGCTCCATGTCCTCTGGGACTGCCCTATTATTAAACCTCTGTGGATGGAAAGAAAAAAATAAAACAGATCCCCTACTAGGTCTTGAGTATTTTTTTACACCTGAGGTCTGTGTATTAGGTGACTATTCCCTGGTGCCTGTTAAAGAAAGAAGGTTCAATTTATCTCTAATCTCGTACTTAGTCAAAAAAATGGTATTAAGACACTGGAAGGATTCCTTAATGATTACATACACAGAGTGGTTAAACGAGCTACTGTTTAATGTTCATGTAGAAAAGATGATAACATCTCTTAGGCATACTCCTAATAGTTTTGACAAAAAGTGGGGAAAGCTATATGCACTGTGCTCAATCCCACAGCAGTAACCGCTAAATTACAGTATGATGACTTGGTTGGTATTACCCACACAGCCACTAGATGGAGCACAGCATTGATTGCTTGGTCTGCGCTTTAGTCTGGTTCACTCTTAAATATTAGTTTTCAATGCAGTCCTTTCCTTTTACTTTTTATTACTGGTACCAAATTAACAAGGCTTGTTCCCAAAATTTGGGGGGGGGGATCCATAAGCCATTATTAATAGGAGGGTGGGTATGGGGTAATTAGTAGGGAGTAGTAAGGTTTTTGTTTTGATATTTATTGAGCCGATGTAACCTGAAGGCTCCAATTCATCTTTCATGTAATACAATGTTACCTGTATGACCTTATGTACCACATTGTAAATTTAAAATTGTAATAAGGTATATTGAATTAAAAAAAAAGAAACATCAAATCATAAGGCTATACAAGTAACATTGGACTCTTATCTCAGACCCAAAAACAAAACCTCCATTGTCTAAAATAAATTGCTTTGATTTAAAACACAAAGTGCTTCAAAATAAAATAAGAGAACAGTTGGTTGCTCGTTGCACCACAATTTATTTTCTGAGTCAATTATTGATTAGTGGGAGGCTTTAAAATTAGACATTAAACATCTTTGTATTAGTTCATCAAGGAAATATGAATATTTTAAGTATCTCACCTTAAGGAAACCATTGCAAACTCTAATTTCCTTAGCAGTTGAAACTAAACATGATCATTCAACACAAATTGCACAGGTAAGGAAGGATATGTCTAGGTATCAATATATTTTATGACATCCTTGATGCAAAAACAGAATTGTGGGATACAGGGCCAAAAAGAACAAGTAAATCCATTTGAGGATAGTAAAGAAAGGATTTGAAAAGCATATTTTTGTAGACTGAGGGATTCCTCAAGGAAGTATGGGGACAAACTGTGTAACAGTCTTTCAGTTTTAGCAAATTATGTTAGTGAGAATTTTGGCCAGAAGGTAAAATAAATGATGAGAATTTAAATACTTTTTTAGGCTGTTTGAAATTACCTGAGCTGACAGAAGATATAAAAGGAAAATGAGTAGCTCAAACGATAGTAAAAGAGGTGTTGGATGCTGTTAAAAATTTAAAATTAAATATGGCTCCAGGGAAAGATGGAGTCCAAGGGGAACTGTATAAACTATTTAATATGGAATTAGTATCTATTTTAACCATGCTTTATAACAGTATCTTAGCAGACAGGAAAACTGTGTCTACCTTTTTACAAGACATCATGATTTTTTCTATATAAGAGATGGGACGGGAAGATCTCTGAAACTAGAGGCGCCTAGATTTATTGAATATGGATTTTAAAATATTGGTTAAAGTCTTGGGTAAGAGAATATTAGCAGCAGCTTCCACTTTAATACTCCACACATAGGTCTGTGCAATTCCTGGCAGGAAAGTTCAGGAAAATGTGACATTAGTGAGAGAACTAGTAGAACAAGGTAGATTGAGTGAAGCCAAGGGCCTACTTTTTGGCATCTGATCAGGAGAAGGCATTTGGCAAAGTCAGTCATGGATACTTATTTCCAATATTATTGGGATGAAGTACAGCCACTTTTTGTTTACTGGCTGGAACTATGGTATACTTCTGGTACAGTATTTACTAATGTGAATGATCTCAAGGGCAGAGAGATCTTTCTAAAGTCAGGTGTAAGACAAGGGAGCCCAATGAGCCCAGTTCTGTGTTTGTTTGTGCAGGACCCAGTATTAAAGCTCATACAACAAGACACTGAGATTATGGGAGTAGATACTTCGGTGGGGGGGGGGAATATAAATCAACTGCATATGCAGATGATGTATGTTTATTGATTAGGGACATGTATCCTGGAGTAAAAAAAAGCTCTACCATTTTCATAGGTTTGCCAGGATTTGGGGATCTAAACTAAATAAAGACAAAAGTTATGGAATGGCATTAGAGGTTGATGACAGTGCTTCTACAGCAAAAGGGGGAGATATTGTTACTAAAGCCGGTCCGGTACAACTATTAGGGGAGTGGTTTGGAGCAATAGATCAAGCAGCACATAATTGGGATTGGAGGGTCAAAAGTGCAGAAGTGTGTGTCATCGGACAGTGTCAGTGGCAGTTGACAAAGGTAAAAAGAATATTTATGATTAAATCTTTTTAAATTCCTATGGGCCTGATTCACAAAGCTTAACGCAGGGCGTGCATGATCAAACCCTGCGTCAAACCCATTTTTTGGTGCAGCTGCACCAAACACATTGCTGCAACTTGTGCCCAGTTCAAGATGATCGAGAGCATTGGGAGCAGCTTGACTATGGAGTACATGTTGACACTATCCATAAAAAATTACTCCCTAAACTCAGTGCTCTGTACAGACACCATAGCTGCCTGCCACAGCAGGCCAGGAGAAAAATTGTGCAAAAGATTATTCTCCCTGTCCTTGATTTCGGGGACATAGTCTACCGCTCTGCCCCTAAATCCACCCTTTCCAGACTGGACACCCTCTTCAACTCCTTCTGTCGCTACATACGTGGCTGCCCTCCGCTTACTCATCACTGTGATCTGTATACCTCACTCTCCTTTCCCTCCCTCTATGCCAGATGCCTATCTCACTGTGCCAACTTAGTTAGAAGTTCTGGCTAAGATTTCTTCCCCCCTGCTTATCCTCCCTCCTATCCACCCCCACCCCCACCTGCTATTCCCTCCACACATCCACACATAGAACTCTAGCCCACACCCCACAGTGGACTTCATCAGGTCACACTTCCTTCTCGTACAAGTTCCCTAATATCTGGAATTCCTTACCACTAGAAATTTGCTCCACCCAATCCTGCCATTCACAATTTCTCCTCCTTCGGAAGCATTCTGTTCACTGTTGCAACTGCACCTAACCTTATTCTAACCACACCAAACCCTTCTCAACATATCAATTTCCCTATGCCCTGCACTTCTACAGCTACTTCTGGCTGCAGCCTCTGCCATCCCCATCTCTCCCCCCCATCCTACCTGCCCTGTGGTCCTAGTCCACCTTGCAGGGTTCTCAGCATCCTGAAGGGGTCTAGCTCCCATCTCCTCTCCCACCCAGCCCACCTCCCCATTTACTCCCACCCATCCCACTTTCCCATCTGCTCCCCTGCTCTCTCTCAGCCCCCATCCATGTCAGGTCCTTGACCCCCTTGCAGGGTTCTCAGCATCCTGAAGTGGCCAGGGTCTAGCCTTTTTCTCTCCTCCCTCCTTCATCCCCTCTCTGTCTCACCCCATCCTCGACAGACCCTCTCCCCGCAGGATTATCTGCATCCTCAAGGGGTCTAGCTACACTCTCCCTCCCTCCCACCCTAGCCCCAAATACTCCCTCTCCTCCCCTCGCTCTCTTTCTGTCTCCCTCCCATCCTTGCCAGGTCCCCATAAACCTTGCAGGGTGCTGAGCATTCTGAAGGGGTCTTGCTCCCGGCTTGCCTCTCTAGCCTTCCTCCTCTTCCTTTCCCCTCCCATTCCCCATTTTTTTCTCCCTTTCTTTTTCACTGCCATCCTATCAGACAAACATAGCACTTGGTATTCTCCTGTACTCAGCTTGCCACTTCCAGCACTTTAGGTGTATGCCTTCTCCCAGTCTTCACCTTCCCTGTTACCTCTTAATACCCTTGTGGTTATGGTATTTGCAACCGTGTATGTTATTTCGTTACAATACCATCGGTCCTAGCTCTATTTCTTGTCATGGTTTGTAATGTATTGTACTTGTATTACATTTTATGTATATAGCTTGTTAACTGCTTTTTGATCTCCCCACTTACTGTATGTAACCCCCTCCCCCAGGATGTTTCTGGAAACGAGCTGTTTTCAGCTCATATTGTTTTTCCTGGTGCAACCTTTTGAAATACATAAATAAATCTGTGACACTTTTCACACTCTCCGGCAGCTTGTGCTAAATATTTGGTGCAAGCCCCATTAAAAGGATCCTAAGTTTGCTGCAAGTTAGACCATAACCTGTGGCAATTGGTGCATGGGATCAAGAATCATGGTTGCCGGACGGGGAGTGTTGCAAGCCCCATGTGCCATATGTTCGGCGCACCCAGAGCTTGCAGCATTCCTGACACATTTGTGAATCGGTGTCTATGCTTTGTATACTAGTTGTGTACTCCCATTGCCTATAAAGCTAGAAACAAGAATCTATATTGTATTTTTAAAGTTCTGTGGGAGAGAGTTAGTTAAACCACATAAAGAGAAGGCACACTTACAGAGGCTTGAAGGAGAGCAGTGTTAATGTGATCAACCCCATTGTATTCAGTTTCAATATTCAAGCTACATTATGCTATTGGGTACATTTTCTGCAGGCATAGAGCTCTTTCAAGAAGCCTGTAGACCTTTACTGCAATTACTGGAACTTTAGAATTTATAAAATATTAGAGGTCCTCATATCCTGTCATATACTTGCAAGTATTGTTTTTACCTTTTTCTCTGTATTATCAAATGTTTGTACCACTGGATGTTTGTGAAAATGGGCATTTTTGCTCACATATCTTCTAGTATAAAAACAGAATTGAATTGATATGCCAAAGTCCCATATGTTTGTTGTGTTTTTGAAAAATGAACTGTTGGGGGCTTACTTGTCAGCTTATTAAGGACAATTCAGGAAAGTGTGTATATAAGTATATAATACAATAGCCCTTTTTTATTCCTCCAGTATTTGATACTGAGTATGGCATGGCTGAATCAGTGATTATTAAGCAGTTAATAGATATTAGGCTACCACAAAAAATGTGGGATATAGCATGGCATTTTGCACATGGATGTTTAAATGTTAAATGCAATGTGAAACACGAGTGCATGGAAGAAAAAGGCTGTCTAGGACAAATTTGTCAAAAGGAAATAAAAACAATGACTTGCCTCTATTTCATTTGCTCTTACATTAAACCATTTCAGCCATTTTTAGCAAACAAGCAGAGATGGCAGTGATTAAGAGTATTAATTATGCTTGCTTAAACCTAGGTGAACAGGGGATAGGCTGGAAAAGTGGAATTATAGCACTATGATATTATTATTCACATGTATAAAATTATTTGTCAGGCAAGATATCAACTTGTTTTTCAAAAAAATATATATTTTCCTATTTCAGTTTTGGAGAACAACATGTAAAGAATTAAATATTGTACAAGAGTATGCCTATAAACTGTTAGCAAGAGATAAATACAGGATATTGTGGAATGATATCAAGTGGTTACATTCGGTAGGGAAAGGGGAAGATCACAGGTGTGTGGGGGAAATTGGGTGTGATAGTAATATATGTTGTGTGGGAAACTGGGTGCGATAATAATACAGTGAAGCCCACTTTTAAGAACATCGGATATAAGAACAGTCCATTTATAAGAACATTGTTTGGATATCCCAATTTTTGCCCATTATTTTCAAAGGCAGTAAAGCCTGTTTATAAAAACAATCAGCCTGTTTATAAGACCAGTCTTTTTTCCAGAGGTAGTGGTAGATGATCATTATCACCTCTGAGTGTGCTAAGCATGGGCTGAATCATCATCTAGTCTCCTCATTAACAGTCACTTAAGTAGTTAATGGATGTGTGAAAGATGCCCCATGAAGGAAACAGCACAAATTCCTTCATAGTTCGGTAAGTCATTGAATGGATTTTACAACATTACTAACATACTAACATACTAAAATGCCAGCAGAATAGGCCTAATGGTCTTTTGTTTCTGCTCGTTTGGTCAGCCTCCACCCTGGGTGCTGACCTTGCTGCCCCCTCGCCTCCTCTGGCTTCTCCCTTCCCAGTTCCGGATATTCTTGCTGCATTGGATTTTGCTTCCAGAACCCTTCCCCTGTATCTGTCCCACCCCCTCTTGAACCCCTCCACCATCTCTGCCTCCACCAGCCCCCTAGGCAGCGCATTCCATGGCTCCACCACCCTCTCAGTGAAGTAGCACCTCCTCCTTTCTCCCCTGAATCTTCCCCCCCCTCCAGCTTCCACCCATGCCCTCTAGTGGCCCCCTCCTCCTTCCTTCGAAGCACCCCAACTGTTCCTTCCCTATTTACCTTCTTCATGTACCTGAAGACCTCTATCATGTCCCCCCGGTCCCTTCTCTGTTCCAATGTGTACATATTTAGCTCTTCGAGCCTCTCCTCATAGGTCCTGTCCCCCAAGCCCCAAATCATTTTGGTTGCCCTCCTCTGGACCCTCTACAGGAGATTAATGTCCCTCTTTAAGTGTGGCCTCCAAAACTGCGCGCAGTACTCAAGGTGTGGCCTCACCAAGCAGTTATACAGAGGGAGTATCACTTCCCTCCTTCTGGAGGTGATCCCCCTAGCGATGCATCCCAGCATCCTATTGGCCTTGGCTGCTGCCCTCCTACAAGTCTCCGACTTGTTCATCTTGACATCCACCACCACCCCCAGGTCCCTCTCAGCCATCGAGACTTGTAGCATCCCCCAGGGTGCACTTGGCCTGGGTTTCTGGCCCCCAGGTGGAGTACCTTGCATTTCCCTGCATTGAACCTCAGCTTCCACTTTCTAGACCATCTTTTCAGAGCCTCCAGGTTCCCCTGTAGGGCCACCCTCCCCTCCTCCCCATCCACCACCGCCCCCAGTTTTGAGTCATCTGCAAAGAGACTCATCTCACTCCTGATTCCTGTCCTTATGTCAGAGACGTAGGTGTTGAAGAGGAGGGGCCAAGGACTGATCCCTGTGGGACCCACTAATGACCCTCTTTGGGGATGAGACTATCCCGCCTAACCACGACCCTCTGGGTCCCGGTCCTGGAGCCAATTGCCTAGCTCATCTGATCTTCTGGTTCCCACCCCCATTTCTCCCAGCTTATCCAACAGGCCCACGTGAGGAACAGAGTCAAATGCCTTGCTGAAGTCTAGAAAGAGGATGTCCACTGGTCTACCCAGGTCCAAGGCACTCGTCACCCAGTCATAGAACTCCACAAGGTTTGTCTGACACGATTTCCCCGGGATGAATCCATGCTGTCTATCGTCCAGGCACCCTGACTTTTCCAGGTTCCCCCCTAGCCTCTCCTTGACAATGCCTTCCATCACCTTGCCCACCACCGATGTCAGACTGACAGGCCTGTAGTTCCCTGCACACCCCTTGATCCCCCTTGTGGATAGGCACTATATTCGCCACCTTCCAGTCCTGGGGCACCCACCCTGTCCTCAGAGAGATGGTGAAAGCTCTGCCAGGGGTTTCGCCAGGACATCCACAAGTTCCTTCAGCACTCTGGGATGTAATTTATCTGGGCCAGTGCTTTCTCTGTCTTAAAGGGAACTGAGGGCTTCCTCCTCTCTCTGCTGTGATTTCTACTTCCAGTGCCTCTTCTCCCTGCTTAGCTCTCCCCCTCCTGCCAGTGATGCCTCCCCCTCTCCCCAGACCTCCCGATCGGTAGGGGTCCCCCTCCTCAGTATCTCTGTCTCCTCCCATGTATGATGCAGCACCCCATTTTCTCGGTGAAAACTGAGGTGAAGTACTCATTTAGTACCCCAGCTCTGCTCCTCGGTGTTGTGCCCATCTCCCTGATTTAATCCTGCTAATCTGCCCTTCACCCTTCGTTTTTCCTGCAATGTATCTAAAGAACCCTTGTTCCCTCTCTCCTAATTTCCCTGGCCTGATTCTGCTCCTTCCTTGCCTTAGCTTCCCTCACCACCCTAGTGGCCCTCAGCCATCAGCTCATACTCCCCTCGATCCCTTTCACTCCTTGAGCACTTGAATTGCCTATAGGCTGCCTTCTTTCCCCGCACCACCTCCTGGACCTCCCTGGTCCACCAGCAGGGTTTTCGGGCCCTACCGCATTTTCATCTTACTCTTACACAGGTGCTGGAAGCATCCTGTACCCTGTCCTGATGATTTCCCACCTACTATCAGCGTCCATGTCTGACCCAATCACATCCAAATGCTCCTTAAGGATCCTTCCCATTTCCTTAAAATCTGTCCCCCTGAAGTCAAGTTACCTCCATCTTTGTGCAGCCTTCTAGCCCTCCTAGGTCCAGGCAGAACCAGACTGTGGCATGGTCACTCCCCGCCAATGGGTCACTTACCTCCAGGCCCCCAATCTGGTCACTGTCTGCCAGGACCACATCCAGTACCCGCGCCTCTCTGGTTGGTTCCCCCACCTGCTGAGTTAGGAACGCGTCCTGAAAGACATCCAATAACCTCTGTTCCCTGGTCACAGAGGATGTCATAGTCTCCCAGTCTGTTCCTGGCATGTTTAAGTCCCCCAACACCACCACCGTTCCTCTGCCCAGTCTGCAGTGTCTCCCAACATCTGCCACCAAACTCTCCTCCAGCTCCTCCACCAGGGCAGGGGGTCTATACACCAGTCCTATTTTTACTCTCTTGCCCCCCCTTGTTATCAAGGTGACCCAAGTCACCTCCACGGTTCCCTCCGCCTCCTCTACTCCCCCTATGCCAATGCAGTTTTTGACTATCATTGCTACCCCTCCTCCCCTTCCCTCCCCCCTGTCCTTCCTGAACATAGTGGATCCCTCCAGGTTCAGGTCCCAGTCGTGTCCTGCAGTGGCCCAGGTCTCAGTGACCGCTGCCACATCCACTGCTCCCTCAGTTAGCATCACCTGGAGCTCAGGCATTTTATTGCCCAAGCTCCTGGCATTTAGCAGGACTACCTTCCACCCTTTCCCTATACTTCCATTTCCCCTGCTTGTGTTCCCATGGGGATTCTGTTTTCCCCTGGTCTGCACTTTACCAGTCAGCCTTTTCCTGCAATCCTCCAGCTCCCCAGGGGGGTGGAGACAGAGTCCCTCCTTTATCGGCACCCCCTTGACAGCCTTTTCTCCCATCCTTCCCCCCTTCACAAGTTTAAACACTACATTACACTAATTGTTTGTGCAAGAGCTCTTTTAAAAATCCGTTACACTACTTTTAATAATGAGTTATCTAAAAACTATTTTGAACCCAGTTTTATCATATTAACCATAGATTTTACATAGATTTTCACTGATTTCAGTGAAGCCCTCTTATAAGACCATCCCGGTTATAAGAACATTTTTGCTTGGCATTTAGTGTATGCTTATAACAGGGCTCCACTGTATATGTACAGTATGTATAACAGTATTGGGTATTGTGTGTGAAATGATTGAATAGATGTAAAGTATGTACAAGTTATATTGTCTGCATTTTGTGGATATTTTTTTAATAAAAATGACCTTACTCTTTCTGAAAAGTGCCATGGAATCTTTAACATACACCTGAACAACATCCAGAGCACACAGATGGGATCTCAGTTTAACATCTCATCTGAAAGACGGCACCTCAGGAGTGCAGAACCCCCTCTTGTTGCACTACAGTGTCAGTATTGCGGTTCTAACCAGATCTCCTAGTGTGGGGATGGAACTCACATTCTTCTGATCTTCTGACCTCAGAGTTGAGTTGTGCAACCCTGCTGAGCAACTAGCACTACTACTAATATACTAATAATAGCAAGTGAGGTAGTACGTGTCATCTGGCCAGCTCTTCAGTGCCCTTCTTTGACCAGCCTACATAAAAAGGGGCTGCTTTTCTATGCCCTTTTAGTCACACCCAAATAATACTGGTAACTCAAGGCTGTACTTTAAGTGTCCTTCCACGTTCAGCCCTCTAACAGTCCCATCATCACACCACACACTGCACACATAGTACAGTTGTTGATGTTGCCTATCTGTACTGGGGTAGTAATGGTAGTTGCAGTAAACTTTGCTTATATAGTGCTCAATCCCAGGATCTCTGAGTGCTTAACAAAGCATTAACAAACATTACAATAAAATAAAACATTCACTGTGAACAGCCATGATAACAAGCATTTGTCAATGCCGAATGTTTGCTTGCTGGCATTGGCAGTGGTAGTGTAGAAGTTACAGAGCTGCTTAATAGGAATGGCAGTGAAGTATTGAACTGAAGCCAACCCCACCACCACCCTGCAGAGAGTGACAGGCATTGGGGTGTGCCTTTGGGTCATCAGGCATAACGGCCACGCATTTCACTCACACCCTACCCTGCAGACACTGACAAGTGTCACGGTGTTCCTTGGGTCTTTGGCCCTATGCTCACCCTTCCATTAGGAAATACAGTGAGATGGGTGCAATATAGGAGAATGGGTGCACTTTGAGGCAAAAGCCCAAGGCATACCTCCACGCCTCTCACTGGCTGCAGGGTGTGGAATGGTATGAGCATTACAGGCAAGAATCCCAAGTCACACCCCTGATGCCTGTCATTCTCTACAGGGTTGGGCGTTATGGTTGGAAACCCTAATACCTTAGGCATTCGTTGGTATTTTCACTCCTAATTTTCAACATGTTTTTTTTGTGACCCCCCACCTCATGAACAGTGGCAATATCAGTTTGTTAGCCGAAAGCTGCTTATGCACAGCGACTACGTGCATTTAGCACCACAGCTGCAAAACATTCTAACAGGATGAAAAATGACAGCTGTACTGTTCATGGGGAGGTGTAAAAATGGCAATGTTGCAAAACTGCAGTAAAATATTAAAAACTGGTGAAGTCATGAAACGACATAGAAACTGTGCAACGACACCCATAATATAATTAGGTTGATGATTTTTACAGCAGATTGTCAACTCAGGCATTTTGGTGCCTCCGATCATGAACAGTGTCACTGTGATTTTCTTTATCTGTCCCGAACAATGATTTCCCACAGCAACCACGCATCTCTGCGCTGAAAGTGTGAAAACACACTTCGGCCATGTTGTGAAAAATGACAGCTGTACTGTTCATAAGGAAGTGTGGAAAAATGCCACTGATGAAAATCTGGACTAAAAATATTACAAAGTCATGAACTTACGAGGGTGTGTGGAAACTGCGCAATGTTCATTCGTAACACAGTCATTTTATGGACTTTTGTCACCAAATTTTCAACATAGCCATTTTAAGACCTCTGCTCATGAACAGTGTAACTGTGATTTTCGTAATCGGTCCCAAACATTGTTGCAGACACCAATAGCACCATTGTGCGCCATATGTGCTTAAACACATTTTGGGGCGAAGAAGAAAAAATGGCAGCTGTACTGTTCAGAAGGAAGTGTAATAAAATGGCAATGTTGAAAAATCTGCAGGAAAATATTAAATTGCAAACTTATGAGCATGCATAGAGCTATGAACACGCTCTGAAAACAGTCATTTTAGGAATTTTTCACCAAATTTTCAACATAGCCATTTTAAGACATCTGCTCATGAACAGTGTCACTGTGATTTTCTTAATATGTCCCATACATTGATTTCGCACATCGACTGCGCCATTGTGTGGTACATGGGTGGAAACACATTTTAGGCAAGATGTGAAAAATGACAGCAGTACTGCTCATAAGGAGGTGTGGTAAAATGGCAATGTTGAAAATCTGGAGTGAAAATATTGAAAATTCGTAAACTTACGAGCGTGCGTAGAAACTGCGCAACACACGCTCGTAAAACAGTCATTTTTGAAATTTTTTCACAATTTTCAAAATAGGCTTCTGAGCCCACCTTATGAACACTGGCAGTGTCATTTCATTACTGTCCAAAAGTGTGATTTCACGAAGATCATGCAAATCACCCTTCGGGCCCGAATAATGACATGATAGTGGCAGCATTCATGAGAAGGGGTCTCAAAAATCCCATGTTGAAAATTTGGTGCAAAAATTCCAAAAAATGCCTGAGATATGCAGCAAAGTTGAAAAATCCCTATTTACCCCATTATACAGCTTACCGGCATTTCCTCAGTTCGTGGTCGGCTTTGAAGAGTGCACACATGTTCCTGGTACACTGATGATCGTTGCACCGGACTCCGGAGGTAAGTATGGGGTGAGGCCGGTGAGGGGGGTGTGGGGAGGTAGGGTGCGCAGTGGGTGGGTGCGGGTTGTGGGGGCAGGAGACTGCGTGGGACCATTTTTGTTACAGGTTTTGTTTTTTAAATGACGATGGGGACATTTGCCACGCTGGGGTGGGCTCCCAGCATGGCACAAGGACTGCTGGTTGGGGGCATGGAGCCAGCGAAGTTGGGCACCCGTTGGTCCACAGCATCTATTGCCATGCTGGGGTGGGCTCCCAGCTTGGCACCCTGTACTCTGGGGGAGGACAGTGGAGCCGACGGGGGATTGGGCATCCTCGTCGGCTATACCATGAGTTGCCATGCTGGGGTGGGCACCCAGCGTGGCATGTGGAAGGCTTTGGAGGGGAGTGCAGCACAGCCGACGGGGGATGGGGCACCCCTGTCGGCTATACAGTGTGTGCGTGAGGGGGTCAGCATGCAGTATGCGTGCGTGTGTTTGTGTGTGTGTGTGTAGGGGGAGCTGCACATGAGCGGGCGATATCTGATCGCTGCTCACCGAAGCATTGTTCCCCCTTTCAACTGTCGCCACTGCATTTGGAGCTGTCATAGACAGCTCCAGCATCGATTGAGTACTGGGCCGCGCCTGCCAACACACTGACTGAATTGGAAGAGGGTGACACACCTCCGAAAACTCGGATGATGGGGGGACACAGAGAGTAATAGTAAATGGAGTCCACTCTGAAGAAAGGGGGGTTACTAGTGGGGTACCGCAGGGTTCAGTATTAGGACCGGTCCTCTTCAATGTCTTTATAAGTGACATTGCAGAGGGTCTGGAAGGAAAAGTATGTCTCTTTGCAGATGACACAAAGATCTGCAACAGAGTTGATGCACAATATGGGGTGGAAAGGATGAGGAGGGTCTTGGCAAGGTTAGAGGAATGGTCAAATGTGGCAGCTTAGATTCAATGCTAAATTGCAAGGTAATGCACCTGGGAAACAAAAACCCAGGGAAGAGTACACAATGGGGTGAGATACTAACAACAACAAAATGGAAAGGGACCTGGGGTAGTCATATCAGATGACCTAAGGTGGGCAAGCAATGTGAGAGGGCAGCAAGGAGGGCTGGGGGATACTGGGATGCATGGGAGAGGCATCACCAGTAGAAAACAAGAAGTTATTATCCTCTGTACAGACAGTTGGTGAGACACTATCTGAGTACTGTGTGCAGTTCTGGAGACCAGTCTCGCTCTGGAGGGAGCAACTAAAATGGAGCAGGGTCTGCACGGCGAAGACATATGAAGAGAGACTTAAGGAGCTAAATATGTATAGCCTCGAGGAAAGGAAGGAGAGGGGACATGGAGAAACTATCAAGTACCTCAAGGAAACAACAAAGTCCAAGAGGGTAGCATCTTTCAAAAAAAGAGGTGTGCAAGAACAAGAGGGCACAATTTGAAGATAGAAGGCGGCTCAGAGGTAATTTAAGGAAGTATTTTTTCACAGAGAGGGTTGTGGATGCATGGACTGGCCTTCCAGAGGAGGTTGTGGAGTCAAAAACAGTGGTGGAATTCAAGCATGCATGGGACAGTCATAAGGCAATTCTAGGGGTTGGGGGTAGGAAGAAGTAGGCTGCTGGTTATCTAGTATCTGCAGCTTATCCATTAGGTAGGGAAATGGGCAGACTGGGTGGGCCATGCGGTCCTTATCTGCCGTCAAAATCTATGTTTCTATGTTCTGCGTTTCTATGGCACTATGTTTCTTGCACCTGCGTGCAAGCAAACATAAAAATGAGCAAATAAATAATTATAAATAATAAGACATTTAAAAGTAAGTGCAAAGCTAGTCAATAGGTGAATTTCTAACAGATTATTACACAGTGCCATAAAACTCTTAAAAGAGGAAGGATTTCAGATCTCTTTTAAAGGCATCCAATGTGAGGCCTCTCTCAAAGCCCTAGGAAGCCTGTTCCAAAGGGACTGACCAGTGGACGACAAGGACCTGTCATCAGAAGATTTCAGCCTTACCATTGGAAAGAGCCACCTCAAAGGAGTGGAAGGAGCATGAGGTCTGGAAAGGAGACAGTAAGTCACACAGGTAGCCAGGATCTAGTCTGTGCAGGGCTTTATAGGGAAAGGGAACATTGTTTAACCAGGAGTAGCACATTAAGCAGAAGCTTGTTTCCAGATGTGACCTGGGAGCACAAGGAAATTAAGTGACTTGTTCAGGATCACACAGTATGCACCTAGGCGGCTGTGGAATTCAAACCCAGGTTTCCAGATCTGCAGCTCAGAGCCTTAATCTACTGCACTATATTGCCCCCTTATAGGTCAGTAAAGTGACCTTGAAGGTGGTACACCACTTCACAAGCAGCCAGTACAGTTCCCACAGGACTGGGGTTATATGACATGACCTTGGGATGCCCATCAACAATGGGGCTGCTGCATTCTGCACTAGCTGCAGACATCATAGGGCACCTCCAGTCATCCCAAGGTATAAAGCATGAAGTAGTCAAGTCTAGAGGTAACAAATGCATGTACCGGTAAGGGCAAGTCTTCTGGGGGAATCAAGGTTTTAAGCCAGGCAATGTTCCTCAAATGATAAAACCCACTCCAGACTACAGTTGACACCTAAGACTCAAGTGTCAAGCTATCATTCAGAATGACCCCCAGATTCTTAAACTTAGCAGCAACCACCAACCTGGATGGAGTCAGCCAGAAACCAGTCTCCCCATCAGTGGCCTCTGCACCCCCTTTTGACCAGGATCAGTCACCAATACCTCCGTCTTTTCCAGACTGAGTTGCAACCAGCTTGATGACATCCAGTCTTGGATCTCAGTCAGGCACAAATTTATTATCTTGGTAGCACCTAGCATCTCTGGGTGCAAAAGACAGATGCAGCTGGGTATCATCCGCATAGCAGTGAAAACCCAGCCCATATTGTCTAATGATCCTGTCCAGAGGCAGCACATACACTGAAAACAACATGGGCAGCAGGATCATTCCCTGGGGTACTCCACAGAGCAGGGGCAACAGAAGTGAGGACATACCCCCCATTACCACCCTCTATGTCCTGTCTCCAAGGAAGAAGTCAAACAGTGGATAGTTACTACCAGGGAGTTCCTGGTACTTCACTGGATATACAATCATAGAAATGGAGTAGGTTCAAGGACAATGCACAATAATGGCTGGCAATAGTACACCTAAATAAATAAAGCAATGCTTGAAAATTAAAACTTCAAACCCAAATGTTTTTATCCTTAAACTAAGTTATGTATTTATAAGTCCAGGCTAGATGTTGGAATACAGTAAATACTTCGCAACTATTTTACAGGTTGCAAGTTGAATGGCTAAGCCTTGAGTGTACTCACAGTTTCCTGAAGCCAGGGATAACCCTCAATGTGCAGGGGGATTATGGCACTTTTCACAGCAAGTCCCTCTCTTACTCACTTTGCTCTCTTTTCTTCCTCTGTGGTGCAAGCCTCTGGTGCTGGCTGACAGATGGCTATTGTCTCTGGTTCCAGTCAGGCATCTCCTAACCTCTGCATTCAGCAGATACTCTTCCTTCTCTTTCAGCACAGGGAAGCTCTGACAATAAAACTCGATCATCTTTCATCTCCAGCCCATCCAGTATATCTTGGGATTCAGTGCGAGGGGTGAGATAACCAGAACTGGGGTGTGGTATGGGCTAAATTGTTACTCTCATGGTCTGTGGCTGCAACAAAGAAAAGCCTTTATCAGTTACAACATCCAGCTTTCACTTCCATGCTGAGTTAACTCATGTTTACCCCCTTTTCTGAAACCAGGCGTTCTGCTACTCATTTCTTACTCTGTTTCTTCTAGGTAGACACATAGTGTGTCTCTGTTGCAGCTCCAACAGTTACATGTCTGCTTCTGGATCCTGGCATGCCCCCCTCTGTTTAATGTGAAATGTCAGCACACCATAGTTCTGTTAGACTCAGTCATTTAGGGCCAGCTTGGAGGTTCATCACTTGGTTAGTAACTGGTCATAAATTTGCCTAAGGAATCCTGCACTCCCCAGGTGTCACGGAAGCTCCTTATAGCTCCTTATAGGCACTGCAGCATGATTGACTGAACTGCCGACACCTTCTGCTGTGGTTGTGGGGTCAGAGTGCATTGAGCTGATGGTGGCCTGTGTTTCTGAGGGGCCCTGGCCATAAAAGAAGAAATTTTATTTGACTTACCATAGTTCTTTTTTCTTTTGGCTCCACCATTGTCAGTGGGACTCACTTATAAAATTGGTGAAATGCGGCTCGACCAGGAGCTGACTGGTAAAGCTGTAGCTCTAAGAGCTGAATATAACAGCATGTAATGCTGTGGTTGTGATTGTTCCAAACAGTCAATTTAAGCAGTTCACAGAAATTGCCATACATTATAAAATTGGGGAAAATACTGCATCCTGATTGGCTAGGACATGTGCATTAATCAAGTACTGTACAATGCACACATAAAAAAGTGCAGGCAATTAGGGCACAGCACATCAACAATATCAATGCCTTTTTTTTAAATTCCTGATTTCCATTACAAACATGACTGCCACCTTTACTTTCTATTCACTCTTTATGCAATACACAAATTAAAATGAAGAACAACACCCAGTTTTATTTTTTGGAACTTCTTTATTAGCCATGGAGGACGCCCCCATTCTTACCTGCCTGCCAGGGAAATCTCTGCTGCTTGCTTTGCCCAAGACACAACTGAATCCCTGGCTTTACTGAGGCCTTCTACTGTGTGTGTGTGTTTATGTGGGGAAAGGTGAATATTCAACCAGTAGAATTTTGCAGAAGACTGAATTTCTACGTTCCATGATAAACAAGAATTCTGTCTACTAAATGTGTGGCTAGACAGATGCTTGACAGATGGGGAGAGGTACCTTACACTAGTTGCTTTTAGCAAAATAAACTTCCTATATTCAATAAAAAAAAGTCGACATTCTTTCTTATTTAACATTTCTCAGTTTACCCATTTGATAATCACATTCAGACACTTCAAGGCAAGAACTATGTTGGCGCAACACGCTTCCAGGGCTGAAGACACTCTGTCTGCAGTGTCATGCCTCATTGCACCCTTGGACATGCACTGTACCTGAAGAACTCACACCCATTGTGTTTTATTATTTACATGAATTATAAATGTCAAGAACACTCCCAACAACCAACACAGGGACCACCCATAAAATAACAATAAGTGTGGAAAAATATTTTTGCAGTGCCTTCATTGAAGAAATCAGTAGTCACTTTCATGCTGTTTCCCGCTTGAGAAAATGTTGCTCAGTATTATTTTTGTCCCTGTAAGATGTAAGAGTATTCATTTGGGGAAAAAAAATCTAAAGTACACTTATTTCATCAAGGGGACAAGGCTAACAACTAATGACTCAGAGAAGGATTTGGGAGTCCAGACTTTAAGAGATTTCAATTTCTCTGACAGTGATGCTAAGGCAGTCAAAAATGGGTACAGAATTCTGGTGTGTATAACAAAGAATATTAGGAGTCGGGAAAGGGAGGTATTGATCCCTCTGTATTCATCCCTGGTACACCTCACCTGGAGTACTGTGGGCAGTTCTGCTCACTGTACTTGAAGAAGGATGTGATGAAACTCGAGGGGGGGTTCAGAGACGGACTACTAGGATGGTGGAAGGGCTGGCTGGCAAAACAAGTGAGGAAAGATTGACAGCACTGGGGATGTACTCACTCCAGTACTGTACACATAGAGGGGATATGTGCCTGGCATACAGGGCCTTTCAGGAGCCAGACTTGTGGGAGTGTTTCGGTTTACAAAGGAGAACAGCAATAACAAACAATAGAGGACACCAATACCAACTCAAGGGAAAGCCTTATAAAAAAAGACTGAGAGAATATTGGATCTTTCAGACAGTTGTATCAAAATGGAATGCATTGCCAAAAGATGACGTGACTGGCAACAGTATAAGTCAGTTCAAAATAGCACTGGACAAACATTATGGGAATAACTGTTTCCATTTTGTTAATTGATTCAGAGCTGGTCTACTATGGCTAACGCTATTTGACCACAGATACCCTTCCTATGAATCCTATGAATCCCTCTTGCCATCCATTATACAGTATATAGAAACCTCATCAGATAACATTGATGTTAAGCATGCAACTATCACCTTGAAACTGTTGTTTATCTAGAAAGGGAATTAAGAAATTTCACAGGATGAAAAGAAAAGATTATTCAAGTGCTTGTAATAAACCAATGATAATCCAAACACTGACTATCTTAAGAGCAACTCAGTGAAATACAAGTATAAGTGAAATAATATGTAAATGCATCCATTGGTCAATATTAGTGACACTAACCTGGACACAGTGCTCAGTAATTTGCAGGCTGACTTCAGTAAGCTACATACTTAGTTCTCTGCCAAAGGCATGATTCTCAACTCTAAGAAGACCAAGTTTATGATCTTCTCTGGCCCAAGAAAAGCCCCAGTCACGAGCCGATCCCTCTCAGACAGTCTTGGTAACATCATAAAACAAGTCTATGAATTCAAATACCTTGGACTGTACTTAGACCCTCTCCTGACCTACAATATCCATATTACCAACCTAATCAAGAAAATCCATATGAGTCTCGGTCTCTTATTCCAAATCAGAAAGTTCCTTATCCCCATTTCCAGACTGTGCCTCGCCAGCTCCCTTCTCCTGCTCCTCCTTGATTATGGCTCCATTGTCTACCCCCCCAACACATCCCCCCTTTTCCCCAAACTCAGGACTACATACAACTATGTTGCACGCTTCATGTCCGGCCTCCCGTGGATGACCCATCACTGTGCCCTGTATGCCTCCTTCAACTGGCTCACCCTTGAAGGCAGGTTCCAACTTAAAATGCTTTCTTTCCTACACAAAGTTCACCATAACCTGCTGCTGATCAGTGTTAACTCCCTTTTCCCCATATCAGTTCCCAAGTGCAGTACAAGAGGGACCACCAGTCATATCTTTAACATCTCTTTTTACTGCACCAAGTATGCGTAGAACTCCATCATGTACAAGGGTCCTAAGATTTACAATAAACTTTCCCCTGAACTTCAGGCTTGTAGCTCAATTGGCTCATTCACCTCCTCCCTCAAGTGCCACCTCCTCCAATCCACCACCTGTGCCTGCCCTGGTAGGTAATCCCCCCTGAATGTCCACCAACCCTTGAGTTACCTTAAAATTTATGTGTATCTGTATTTTGGCTCTGTTGTTGTGTGCTCTGTAATTTTTTCTTTCTTTTCAATCTAGATGATCCTGTCAAATACACTGTTTCTATTGTAAATACTGAAAAATTTTGCAAATTTTTTTTTACCTTTTCCTCTATATCATCAAATTGTTGTACCACTAAATGTTTGTGAAAACAGGCATTCAAACCCCAGGAAATCTTACTGTATTCTGACTAATGAAGTATGGTCTCACCATAGGACTGCCCCAGAGCTGAAATGGTTGAGAACATATGCAAATGATGGAATGCTAGGCTCAAGCTCAATTTTCAACCCACTGTCCCTGGTAAACAATCTCTAACCATCAGATTCTTTACTCCGCTTGCCTCAGTAAGACATCTCCAGAGAACTCTCTCTCATCTCTTGAAGAAAGTTTATTTTTCTCGGTTTTATATCAGTGAATTTATTTTATTTGGTGTTCTTATCACTGTCCTTGGTTTTCAGGTAGCAGCTGTTTAGATTTTAGTTTGTAAAGGGTAAGCAGTCATTTTTCTTCCCAGTTCCTTAACCAAGGGGAAACCGACAGTTCCCTTAGTTTTTCTTTTATTTTATTAGTTAGTGTTTAATATTTCCGACTCGGTATAGTTGGTAGTTATACCAGAGTAATTTCCTGGTGTGTGTGGGTCCCTTATTTCAACCAGGGTAACTCCTGGATACATACTTCTGAAGCCTGGTTTCTTTTTCGGGTGTAACAACCGGCAAAAAAAAAAAGAAAGTTTTTAGTCTTTTCTGATTACTGCTTCTTATGTCACAGAAACCTAAAAAGAGAACAGAACCCACAGGTTTCCAGCACTGTCCAGAGTGCGGGAAACTGTTTGCAAAGGCTGATCCTCACTTAATTTATTTATTTGTTCTGTCTGGGGTTTGACTACCTTCAGGCAGACTGTGAGATCTGTGCTAATTTTCCTCAGTCTACCTTCGATAGAAGGTTAAAGAGACTAAAGGAAAAAATTTTGGATAAGGCCACTTACCCGGCTACCGAACAGACTACCGAACCGGAGGGACTGCCCTGTGACAGGGGCAACAATTCCACAAAAAAGAGAACCATGGATAAGGCTGCTGAACCAGCCATGGCAGTTAAGAAAAAATGTAAAGAAAAGCACCAGGAACTGTAACCAACCCCAACAGCAGTTCCATCTGCTGAAGAGATCACAGACGTAATCAGAATTATTCAGTCTTTGCATTCTCCGGTTCAGTTTGATAATCAGCTGGTTCCTCGAACTCCCGGGTCACAAGTCCTCAGTTTAATAGACCAAGGTGGGGAACAGTATGATGATACTGGTCTTGCTGAAGATTCATAGGAGGATTATGGAGACGATGACTATTACGAGTCTATAGAGACAGACATCTCTTTTGATCCCCACAGGCCTGATTCCCCTAATAAGGGAACTGATGATTTTTCCTTATACTTTGCTTTTATGAAGCAAGTTGCCCAGTCTCTTGACCTCCCATCCCATGAGTCTCTGGAAGATGAGGAGGAAGAGGTCTATAAAGAAATGATGGGCGTTCCTCCATCAAAAAGGCTGCTTCTCCCACTGCACAAATCTTTAAAGAAGCAGACCACAAACATTTTGGAGAACCACGCGTCTGTACCACCAACAGATAAGAAAGTGGACAGGAAGTACTGGGTGGAGAAGTCTTGGGCCAAGTTTTTGTTTGGGCACCCCAGCCATGAAGGTGTGGTACAGGCTGCAGCTTGTGACAAAGATGGCATCCCTCTGGCTTCCCACCTTCCTGAAAAAGACTCCAGGAGATGGACTCAATAGAAAAAATGATTTCTTTGGGATCCTCCCTAGACATTAGGCAGGCATCCTATATGGCATATTTAGACAGATACCAAAAATCTGTATGTTCTACAGTACTAGAAATTGCCAAGTCTGTTCCCCCTCCAATGGCTGCTGACCTGGAGGATGCAGTTAAGAGGGGCATTGAAGCTTCAGAAACCCAGTTTAGGATGGCAGTGGATACAAGTAACACTGCATTCAGGCAAATGGCTTCAGCAGTGTCCTTGAGAAGGTTTGCATGGCTGAGAACCATTAACCTTTCACAGGACACACAGAATAAGGCTTTGGATTTTTCCTGTGACCCTGTGTCTCTGTTTGGACAACAAACAGAGGCATATATGAAAAAAATGGATGAATACGAGGCTGCTTTCAAAAGTGCAGCAGTAAAGGAGAGAACTGCCAACCCTCAAAGGCTCCATTCTAGGAGTGGCAGGGGCAGGACTCCTTACAGGCCTTATTTCCAGCCTCAAGCTTTTCCCCAGTGTCATCCCAGGGCATACTTTAGGGGAAGGGGCAGGAGGGGTGCTGGCCACACTAGCCCCACTGTCCAGCCAGTAACTCAATCAAAACAGACTCCCTGAGCAGAATGTCTGGGTCACCTCCCCACTGCCAGTAGGGGGCAGACTGACCCACTATTTCCAGGAATGGAAAAACATCATCACAGACAAGTGGGTTTTGGAAGTAGTGGGAAGGGGTTTGGTACTCAGCTTCAAAGCAAAATCAAGGCTAAGATCAAAGGCTTTCAAGCTTTCTTCCCCATCAGAAACAGCCCTACTGGAAAAGTAAGTGTCATCCCTTCTGCTGCTTCAGACAGTAGAGCCAGTCCCTGCACTTCAAAAAGGCAAGGGTCTGTATTCCAGATACTTCCTTACATTAAAGAAAACAGGGGAGTGGCGTCCCATTCTGGACCTCAGATACCTGAACAAGCATTGGGCAAAGCCAAAATTCAGGATGGTCACTCTATTCACCATTATACCTACTCTAAGACAGGGAGACTAGCTAGCTTCCCTGGACCTAAAAGATGCTTACTTCCATATCCCAATCAGAAGATCTCACAAAAGGTCTGCAGTGGTAGCAGGTAAGAGAACACTTCAGACAAGGGGTACCTTTCCTACAGCAGTCCCCTTCTCTGGTGCGTACCACAGATGCTTCCCTTCTAGGGTGGGGGCACATCTGGGGGATCACACTGCCCATGGCACATGGGGAAAGCAGGAATCCCTTCTGCACACCAGCCTATTAGAGTTCAGAGCAATTTTTCTAGCCCTTCAGTCTTTTCCCGCCCAGGTGATAGGGAAGGTGGTGCAGGTCAGAACAGACAACACAACCACCATGTACTACATAAACAAATAAGGAGGCACAAGGTCAACCCCTCTTTGCACAGAAGCTATGAGAATTTGGACACTAGCTTATTCTCTAAAGGTGTCCCTTTCAGCTGTTCATCTCCCAAGCAAAGACAATGTTCTGGCAGATGCACTCAGCAGGATGAACTAGAATCATCACGAATGGTTACTGAACAGGCAGGTCTTACAGACCATTTCAGGAGGTGGGGCACTCCAGAAGTGGATTTGTTTGCAGCCCCAGACAAATTGCCAGCTCCCACCAGGGGCACAATTCCTTTGGATGCACTCCTGTTGAATTGGACAGGAAAATTCCTGTATGCTTTCCCTCTATTCCCTTTACTGCTGAAAGTCTTGAACAAACTCAGGCTTCAACCAGTCTCAATGATTCTCATTGCCCCAGACTGGGCCAGGCAGCCTTGGTATTCCATACTTCTCTCAGTGTCAGTAGCCAAGCCAATCAGTCTTCCCAGGAGTTACACACTACTGACCTCCTCTCAGGGCAGAATCATGTACCCCAATCTATTATCCCTCAGACTCTCTTGAGGACCTAGAATTTGCTGACTTGCATCTTTTTTAGAAGGGGTTACGGATATACTGAGAGTTTCCAGAAAGTCCTCCGCTAAGAAAACGTATGCACCTAAATGAAAAAGAGTTTCCTTTTGGTGCCAGGGCAGAGGCCTGGATCATTCTCAAGCTAACATTTCTGTTGTCTTGGACTATATGGCTCATTTGCACCACACAGATGTAACTATTTCCACTCTGAGGGTGCATTTGGCAGCTGTTTCAGCTTATTTATCAGCAGGAAATGCTTCATCCTCCTCTTTGGCTTCAAAGCCAGTATTTAAAGAGCTGCTACATTTACACCCACCACATAGAGAGCCCACTCCCACGTGGGACCTGAATATTTGCATTGCTCAGCTCATGCAACCTCCATTTGAACCCATGTTCTCAGCAGACCTGAAATAAGTTACCCAGAAAACCATATTCCTGGTTGCCATTACCTCTGCCAGGAGTATCAGTGAACTCCAGGCATTATCCACAGAGCCAGGATATATCGCAGTTCACGGGGACAAGATAGTCCTTAGAACTAATAGAAAGTTCCTGCTTAAGGTGGTATCTGATTTCCACTGTAACCAGTCAATTACCTTGCCAGTCTCCTTTACAGATCATTCCACTTCAGGTGAACATAGACTGCACAGCCTCGATGTAAAGGGGGCAGTCAGCTACTATCTTGACCACAAAAAGGGTCACAGACAGAACCAAATGCAGCTCTTCCTTTCCTTTGGAGAAGTAGGGAAAGGAAAACCTGCCACAAAGTGATCCGTTGCCAGATGGATTGTAACCTGTATCCAGTTCTGTTATGGCAAGGTGGGTATTGAACCACCTGTAGGCCTCAGGACCCATTCAACTAGGGGTACTGCAGCCTCCTTAGCAGCTGCTAGGGACATTCCCCTAGTACATAAGTGCAAATCTGCAACTTGGAAAACAGTCCACACATTTACAAAACATTACTGTTTGGACGTCCAAGCCAGAGGTGATGCCAGGTCTGGCACAGCAGTTCTGTAGAACCTGTTGCTAAATAGGTTATAGGCCCACCTCCAAAGGCACTGCTTGGTAATCTGCATTAGTCAGAATACAGTAAGATTTCCTGGGGTTTGAAAAAAAAATCCTAAAAAACAAGATTACTAAGGTGAGTAATTTTTTGTTTTTGCTCACATACTTTCCAGTATAAAAAATAAAATTGAATTGAATATTTTATATGACAGTAACACCTTTTTCTTTTCTTATGGCCTCATTGACAAGATTGCGGTTAACAAAAAAAAATATGTTAAATTTAATAAAATTCCTTCCTTCTGTGTTGCTATTGTGTGAAAACAAAATTCTGCTTGTGGAATTACTATGAATGTCAAAATGTTGCTTCCACTAAATTTCTAAATGCACTTTGGCAACTTTTATTAAATTCTGACTTAAGCCATGGAATGATTGTATGCTTTGCAGACCCATAACTCACTGGCTTTGATCTTGAACCTTTATGCACTGAATTTACCTTCTGGTCCCACATTAAGTCCTATAATGGCTACCAGCAGCACATTTGTAGCCTTTCTAACTAAACGTTGAACTTGGTGGCCTCTCTGAGTTCTCTGGTACCTCAAATGGTGTACTCTAAACCTGCTATTTTGGAAAAGGGGAAGCAAAGAAGAAGGGAAAAAAGGGTCATGGTCCCTGAAATCCTCTATCAGGACTGCTTGGAGGAGAATCATCTTGAAAATATTAAGGGGCAGGAGTATTTTAGAAATGATAAACTAAAACTCATAACAATTATAAGAAGAAGAAAAAGAGGAAAAAACTCTTTGGCCCCCATATTCAAAAGTACCCTGCAAAATTGCTCAAGTGCCTGTGCCATGCATCTGAGATGCCCTGGCCCAAAATAATGAGATATTCAGAAGATGCACCAGGAGATGCAGTTGCACATGTCTTGCTGAATATCCTGAATATGCATGGTAGCGCAATGTTAGATGTGTGAAGCAGCAGGTGACCTGAGCCCCTATGTGGAGCATGGGAAAATACGTGATGCAGAGTCACTTGCGTGGTGCGCAAAAGTGCAGTATTCAGCCGGCATATGCAAATGACCTCATTGCATATTCCAAGTCCATCTCCCATATACCAGAGCTCATTACTGGAATGTATTCAGTCCATTTGCATACCCCAGGCATGCTCAGTTCCAGCTTTGCAGGGCTGCCCCACCACTCCAAATAGGTGAACAGGTGGAACTGCAGCCTAGCAGGCAGGTGTGATGAAATGTTTTGTGTGACAGGGTGGACTGCATTGGCCTGGGTACAGTACTATACCCCATAGCGATGTACAGGGTCAGACAGGGGTACATGGGGCCTACCTGGACGGTGGCAACAGGGGCCACCTGCACATGCAAGAGGAGCAGGCAGAGAGAGACGCAGACTGCTCAGGCCACCATATGCATGTGATATACCAGCTCCATATGCTGCATATAATCACCTGCAGTGCCCCACACACCCCAGTATGGGAGGTACCTGGAGGGCACTGCAAGGGATGGCAGTGGGCAGACAGTGAACGGGTACCCAGGTGGGTGAGTCCACCTGTGTGCACCCTTAGGATATCACTGTGGGCGTGTGCCAGTGGATGATCCCTGGCCCATGCCATGTGGTCACTAGTACCACCAAACAAGATGGGCACCATTGCCATAGATGCCACCCTGGGTGCATGCCACCATCGGGTGGCACCCTGCAGGCCACATGGGTGCTGGTCATGGCCCCTGGTACTTGTGCTGCAGCGTGGCTGTCCACCTTGCTGGTGAAACTAGGGGTCACATGACAGCACTGGCATGTGGCTGCTGGATCTCTACATCCAGGGTGTAGTGTGGGGTGTTGCTCCCTGGATGGTACCAGTGGTGACATTGCATCTCTGGCTCAGGGTTCATCCATGCTGGCATGACTGCTGTGTGTGGGTGCCTGGAGCATGTCCTGGTGCACCTCGAAGGGCTATCTTCGGATGGCTTGCCTGCAGTTCTGTGGCCTGCCTGTTGGTGGCTGGCCATTTAGGCATGCTTTTTCCATACCTAACTTTGGGTGGCTCATCTCTAAGATGTGCAACAGATGCGACACACATTTTGGCTGAATATAGGGATGTGCGGCACATTCATGGGAATGCTCCCTCTACATGCGTTGCATACATTAGAAACATAGAAACATTGACTTTGATGGCAGATAAAGACTGCTTGGCCCATCTAGTCTGCCCATTTCCCTACCTACAGGATAGGCTGTAGATCCTAGTTAACCAACAGCCTATTTCTTCCTACCCCCCACAAGAATTGCCTTATGTCTGTCCCATGCATTCTTGAATTCTTCCACAGTTTTAGACCCCACAACCTCCTCAGGAAGGCTGTTCCATGCAACCACTACCCTCTCTGTGAAATAATACTTCACTTGCCCCTGAACTGCCCCCATCTTTAAATTGTGTCCCCTTGTTCTTGCACGTCTCTTTTTCTGAAAGATGCTACTCTCTTGGACTTTGTTGATTCCACTGAGGTACTTAAAAGTTTCTATCATGTCCCTCCTCTCCCTTATTTCCTCAAGGGTATACATATTAAGCTCCTTTAGTCTCTCCTCATACGGCTTCTCTTGCAGATCCTGCACCATTTTAGTTGCCCTTCTCTGGACTGTCTCTATCCTGTTTATGTCCCTGTGGAGATGGGGTCTCCAGAACTGGATGCAGTACTCCAGATGGGGTCTCACCAACTGTCTGTACAGAGGGATAACAACTTCCTGTTTTCTGCTGCTGATGCCTCTCACTATGCATCCCAGTATACCCCCAGCCCTCCCTACTGCCTTCTCACATTGCTTGCTAACCTTAAGGTCATCTGATATGATTACCTCCAGGTCCCTTTCATTTTTTGTTGTTGTTACTACCTCCCTCCCCATTACGTTTTGTTTTGTTTGTTTTGTTGAATTTTATTGACCTGGTAAGCCCACTGGGCCTAAGAAGTTCCTTTTTCAGGAGCAATCAGGGGGAGGGGGATACAGATGGAAAGCAATTGAAATTGAACCAGGTTAAGCAGTTGATGGAATTTTTATTGAAAGTTGGAAATTTGTCCAGGACACCGGGGAATTCCCCTACTCTTTTCGATAAGTGCCGTGGGATCTTTAACATCCACCTAAACTACCACCAATCCCACCAATTCAGGCAGATGGGACCTCGGTTTAACATCTCATCCGAAAGACAGCACCTCAGAAGTGCAACACCCCTCTTATGCTGCACTACAGTGTCAGTACTGGGATATTAAACCAAGTGCCAGATGTGGGAACTGAACCCACAGCCCTCTGATCTCCCCACCTCAGAGGCGAGTGTGCTACCTACTGAGCCACTGACATTATAGATGCACAATGGCACATTCAGAGATACGCGATGCATCTCTCCATTTTGAATATCACAGTTCCGCTATTTCCTGGGATGCATGGTGCATCTCCACTTTGCTCCATGCATCTCCTTTGGAAATGTGGGCCTCTATTGCTGAGATAGTTGTGAGACACAGTGGCATTGCCACGAACATACCCAGGCTGTATATTAAGGATGGGTGCATTTATCAGACTATAGACATGACTTGTTTAACTAGTCAGTACAGAAGGTCTTGGAGGAAGTGTTTTGAGTGAGGTGTTTGAGGGAAGCAGATGTTGCCCCTCCTCTGGCAGCATGGTAGTGATACAAGAAGGTGTCTTACAAGAGGGGATGTTTCCATCCAGACAGATGCCCCCTAGTTGGCATGAGCTGGGAGCCAGAGGACTAGGTGCCCAGTTTAGGCAGTTCATGGGTTAGTCTCATTGAGTTCTTCCTACAGGTGAAGTTCCCACCAGACAGGGGCTGCATGCCTACCATCTGGCTAAAGGGCCCCCTTCCCCATTCTCAGAGGCCCGGTCCTCTGAGAGCATACTAAAAATCACCTATTAGTACATTTAAAGTTCACCACATAGATTATCATAGGTTCTATCCAACTGACATTATACAACAGGCTATCAAAAAACTAAAAAAAAATACTAGTCTGGGCCCAGATGGTATTCATCCATGATTTCTGATTGAAACCTCTATAGATATTTCTATACCTTTGTCAATTATCTTCAACAAATCCTTACAAGAAAGCATTGTACCCAATGATTGGCATTCAGCAATAGTTACTCCCATATTTAAAAAAGGCAATAGAGGCTCTGTGCAAAATTATCGTCCAATTAGCCTGACCTCAGAGGCTGGTAAATTAATGGAACGAGTAATGAAGTCTCTAATAGATCAAGATTGTAAAAAATTAGGAATTTATGATTCAAATCAGCATGGGTTTACTCCCAAGTATTCCTGCACCACCAATCTGATATATTTTTACAATAATATAAGTACTCTACTAGATGTGGGTATCCCTACTGATGTAATTCTTTTGGTCTCACATGAAAAAATCATTACTAAAGTGCACAATCTAGGTTTTTCACCTGATATTGTCAACTGGACTTTAAACTGGTTGACAAATCATTCTCAGAGAGTCAGAATTAATGATATCTTGTTTGATTCGGGTAGTGTGACAAGTGGTGTACCACAGGGGTCGGTCTTGTGACCAACATTATTTAATCTCTTTATCACTGATTTACAAACAGGGCCAAATAACTTAATGGTTAAATTTGCAGAGGATACTAAATTGGGGGGCAAGGTTAATAATCAAGAAAATAGTTCTGCATTAAAGAAGGATTTGGAAAAATTAACACTTTGGGCATATGAAAATCATATGCAGTTTAATCAAGACAAATGTTTAGCAGTGCATTTCGGTGTAAATAATCCAAAAACGATATATTATATAAATGGACTACCACTTCACTCATCAAATTGTGAAAAAAATTTAGGGATATATGTTAATAATAAACTTACATCAAATGATCACTGTGTTAGAACTGCTTGCATGACCAACAGACTTTTGAGGCAAATAAAACACACTTTTGTTAATCGCACTGAACAATGCCTTATTCCATTGTATAGTATGGCATACATTAGACCACATCTAGACTATGGTTCCCCTTTCTGGAATCCAAACCAAAAAAAAGACATAGCAATTCTTGAACAGGTTCAAAGGAGAGTAACTAGAATGATTTCAAGATTAACAAACTTGGATTATCAGAACAGATTAAAAGCTGCTGGTCTCTTCTCTCTTCTAACTAGAAGATCAAGAGGTGATATGCTTATGGTTTTTAATTTAATAAATTCACCAGATCTAATGGAAAAATGTGGTCTAACACTCTCCAAAAGGAGACGTGTTCCGAGACTGCATAATAAACACCTTGAAGTAAAAACTTATAAAACCAGCAATAGAGGAAACTTTTTTGCAATAAGAGCATCCATTGTATGGAACACCTTGCCACAAGAATTGGTAGAGGCAACTAGTGCCACTGTCTTTAAAAACAAATTAGATGTTTGGTTGAGGGATAATAGAGAAATAATGTCCCACATAGTATGGGGAACAGTCTTGATGGGCTCTGGCCTTCTTCTGTTATTTCATACCAAGTAAAAGTAATACCAAGTACATGACCTCTAGGTCTGCCTAGAGGTTCCCGTCACAGAAGGACTATTGGGAACCTAAGGTAGCCTTCAAGAGACTCTTGAGCTGAACATGTCACTTATTGCTGTAAACTGTACAGAATGTTTAATAAATGCTGTGCATGGATGTAGTCATTTCCTCCAAGATAGGATGTTTATGTGTCTATCCAGGAAAAAGGATTGGTGAAGGGGCTCATTCAGACAGTGGCAAGTCCTCAAAGAATTACAGTAGGTTTTGTCATTGGTCCCTCTTCTACTTATTTGGGCTTAAGTAGGGATACACCTCCTGGGAGGGGGAGCCAGTACTGTGCTTCTGCTGAGGGGGGATCCAGGTAGCTCTGCCCACTGAGATTAGAATCTTCAGCTAGTGGGGGAGGGGCAAGAGGAGTTCTATGAGAGCCTGTACAGCTCTACTCTCCCTCTTTCTCCTTCTCCAGAGGCAAGAATTGTCAGCTGTCCATCATTGTAAAAGATGGCTCCAGGGTGAGACCATGACAGTGTAGGGAGCCAGTGTTGCATTATGGGTGAATCACCTTAGCGTTTGGGAGGAATTTTCCCCAATGGGGTTTCCTGGGATGTTCACCTTGTTTGAAGGGTCAGGAGTGTTTTATTATAGTCACAATCACTGCAAATAGGCACAGCAAGGAAGTTTCATGAAAAGGAATCATAAAATGGGTTAATGCTCTGCTTCCATCCAAACAGGACGTCTCTGGGCAGTATGAGGTGAGAGCACCATACATCTGGCCAGAAGGTCACCCCAAGAGTATACATGTCACTCCTAGGATCTGCTGGAGGCTCCTTTCATTGGAGAAGGTACCGGTGGAGGCCTAAGATGACAAGACTTCCAAGCTGCAAATGTTACTTATTGCTGTAAATTGTACAGTATGCTTAAAAAACACAAGGCTGTGGCAATTTCCTCTCCAAGATATAGGGATGTTGTGTACAGAGCCACCTTCAAAACCACCCAGGCCAGAATGGACTTGCTCGTTCATCTTTTCTGCTGCTTTACTCTTTACAGTATTCCTTTCACACATCACTGCTCCCATTCCTATGACCTTAACCTATTCTCCCTGAAAAGTAGGTGCCTCTCTCATTTCACCTTTCTCATATACAACTTCTTGTCTGGATCTCTCTGTAGTTCCAATTACTCTTCTTGCTTTCTCTCCCCACTCTTTATACTGCATCCAAATCACTATCTTTCAATCTTTTACCTTCCCCAGTCCCTCTGCATGTCAAGCTGCATTCTTCTTTTTCTCTACCAGAAATAAACCTTCTTTTGAAATGTGACCTGTACAGAGATAGCTGATCCTTGTTTGTTATTTGCACTCTACTTCAGACTCCCCTTCTATGGTCTAACCATTCTGTCCTCCCTCTGCCTCCCCCCATCTCTGCTGGGATTCTCTCTCTGTTCCTCCCCCTCCTTCTCTGCCCTGAAGCCCTTGATCCATGAGCACATAACTCATGCCTGCTCTCTACTTATGCCTTCTTCTCTACTCCCCTATCTTTGGCTACCCCTTCCCTACCTCTTCCTATCCTTTTTCTCCTCCATCACTCCCATTACCTACCCTTCTAGATAGCCTATACCCACTCTGGAAATCTGCAGGTCGCCAGAGCATATATTCCTGTTGGCCAGTTGTTTTTCACAACTCTACTCCTGTTCTATTTATGGTCTGCTAAAGTCCTTAGTTTTCCCTGCAGTATTTTGACTTTTTGCAGATCTTTGTTCTTTTATTTTGTGTAAATTACAGCTTATAAAATCGATTGAAAGAATACTGAAAGCTGATCGGCGGGCATGATGTTCTCCAAACACAATTTCATAGGTGAATGTAGTGCCCCTGAAACAGCCTACTTACAACCACAAATACATAAATAATTGCAGTAATGTACTGTTGCACTGGGATAACTTCACTTCTTGGATGGATGAAAGCATTTGGCCTGTGACCTCAAGCCTCACAGCCAAACTCAGGCATGACTTTATCCTAGCATAACATATGCCCTGGCCTGCCTTATTGCTTAACTTGTGTATACTCCTGGTTTGTACATTTCTTTGCTTTTTTGTATTCTAGCACTGTACCATGTATAGTATATAGAATAATGTATGGGCAAACATACACAACAAGGCTGAGTTTCCACCGAGGGGTTCGGATGACATAATGATGACCTCGAGAGCAAAGCAAAGCCCGAGAGGTCCCTCGTGTCATCTCAGCACTGAGAATGAAACACATGCTGAGTGTTGCTTTGGTTGCCCATATATTATTTTTTATAGTACATGAGTTTTACAATATATAAGTAAATAAAATGGAGCAGGCTGTAGTACTTCTACTCTTGGTAAAAACAAGGAAAATTGCTTTCAGTATCTACATTTTAAAATATGAATGGCAGATTTGTGTTTCAGGTGGGGAGGGAAGGGGAGCATCATGAGGATAGACTGTTGGGCCAAACTATATCGTGAAAAATTGTTGTAGTATAGTAGCGATGTCCCTGCTATACTGCAACAACTTTATGTGACCTTTGAGCTGTACAATAACTTTTCAAACAACATGAAGTCTTGCTATATTATGACAATTGCAGTATGACTGCACGTTAGAACTGCTCCGGAGGTGAAATAGTTAACTTTCCATGCAGGCATGGAACTTAGAGCGTGAGCTCGTTGAAAACTCTGTCTGTTGTGCTTCAAAGGTAAACTGTCAGATTCTTTACTCCGCCTCACTGAACAGTCGCTCCGGAGATTTCTCCTTCTGCTCGGTTCATTTTGTCTGTTTAAAAGTATTATTTTTCGTTTTTTAGCCGAAATTAAACCGCAACCGGTCGGTTCAAGCTCTGTCTGTGGTAATGTAAGTAATAGGTTTTACATTAGTTTTTCTGTGTGGAACTTGTAATTTGTTATCGGTTCGGTTTGAACCGATCAGGTTGTATTTAAATCTACTAGCCCTTTTTTAGAGTGCGGTTCCCGGTTCTTAGCAGTTCTAAAAAGAACGGATTTCATTACGGTTTTTTCCACGACCCGTGACACGGTTGGGAACCGATAAGGGTGTCTTGCTTGGTGGATTGCCATAAACGGGCAAGTTGGTTAGGCTGGCATTATGTCTGAGTAACCCAAAAGAAAAAACGGATCTACTGGGTTTCAACACTGTAGTGTTTGTGGGGAAGCTTTTGCTAAGGCTGACTCACACACCACATGTGTCTATTGTCTGGGGTTTGACCACCTCAATTCAGACTGTCAGATTTGTCACAATTTCCCTGCTGCCACCATAGATAAGAGAGTTGGTAGGCTCAGGGAAAGGGAGGCCAAAAAGTCCACTGACCTGGATGGCCAGCCCGGTTCGGTACCAACCGAACCGGAGGGAGTGCCCTCTTACCAGGGCGATACTTCCTTGGGCAAACGAAGAGCCGGTTCTGAGGAGCCGGTTCCATCAAAAAGGGCCAGAAAGTCAGCTAGTTTAGAGCCAAAAGTTCTCTCCCCAACTGCTGAGGAAATGGCTAAAGCAATTAAAATTGTCCAGTCTCTCTCTCTGGTTCCAACCGAACCGACACCTTCTGGTAAGCGTTCGGTTCGGCCGGTTCCACCGGTTCAAGATTATGATTTTGAGGATTTTTATGAACCGGGGAAGGGGGAAGAGGAATATGAGGAGAGTGAATATGGTTTTGAAGATCTGGATGTGCCCATTGATCCGGACATCTCTCCAGATAGACCCCTAGGGGTTTCTCCTCCAAGACTTTCTGAGTCCCCTTCTCATTTCATGTTTTATAAAAAAGTTGCTGAAACTCTCCAGCTCCCTGTTGAGGAAGCTGTTGATAACCAGGAGGAGCCAGACTATGTAGAAATGATGGAAAATCCAGAGTCTAGGAGACTGTCTATTCCTTTGCATAAATCTTTTCGGAAACAGACAGTAAAAGTTTTAAAAACTCCTCACACTATACCTCCTGTGGATAAAAGGATGGACAAGAGGTATACCTTATCAGGCTCCGACACTGATTTCCTCACTCAGCAATGCAGCCATGTGGGGGTAGTGCAGGCTGCAGCCTGTGACAAGGCTAATATTCCCCTAGCTTCACACCCCCCCTGAGAAGGACTCAGGGAAGATTGATGCTATGGCTAAGAAACAGTACATGGCAGCATCTTTGGGGCTCAGACAAGCAAATTATATGGCTTATGCTGCTAGGTACCAGAAATCCAGATGGGATACTGTGCTGGCCCTAGCAAAACAAGTCCCTGACCAGCTTGCCAGGGAGCTGGAACAGGTGGCTATGGATGACATTGAGGCATCCAAGGTGCAATTTCATGCTGCAGTGGACTCTAATGATGTTTCATCAAGAGTCATGGCTACATCTGTGGCACTTCACAGGATGGCTTGGCTCAGATGTACTACCCTGTCTCAGGACACCCAGTCCAAGGCCATGGATTTTCCTGTTGTGGGAAATTCTCTGTTTGGGGAGCAAACAGAGAATTACATGAAGAAAATGGATGAATATAGGACCACCTATAGGAGTGCACAGGCCAAGGAAAAGCAGGCCACTCCTCAAAAGCAGCTTCCTAGAGGCAGGGGAAGGCCTTTTCATAGGCCTTTTTACCAAGCCCAAGCTTCCTCCTCCTCCGCTTATGCTCAGAGGGGGTTCTTTAGAGGAAGAGGCAGACGGGGTACAAGCAGGTCTGCTTCCACCCCTCAGCCCAAAGCCCCTGCCAAACAGGCACCCTGATGGGATTGCCAGGGCCGATTCTCCTCTACCTGGGGGGGCAGGCTGGCTTACTTTGTCCAGGACTGGAAGTCTTTAACATCAGACAAGTGGGTCCTGGAAGTAGTAAGCCAGGACATGGTTCTCAGTTTCAAAAATTTCCAAAGCTGAGAACCAGATCTTTTCCACCTGCAACTCCATCAGAGGCACTCGCCCTAGAGGCAGAGGTCTCTACCCTCCTGGCTCTCAGAGCTGTGAAAAGGGTTCCTCCCCTACACCAGGGCAAAGGTTTGTACTCCAGGTACTTCCTTACTCCAAAAAAGACAGGAGAATGGCGGCCCATCCTGGATCTCAGATATTTAAACAAGCACCTTTTAAAGCCAAAGTTCAAAATGGTGACTCTGAGAATTATCCTACCCTCTCTAAGGCCAGGGGACTGGCTAGCTTCCCTGGATCTCAAGGATGCCTATTTCCATATTCCCATCAGAGGCTCCCATTGAAAGTACCTCAGGTTCGAGCTGCCCTCAAGCCACTACCAGTTCAGAGCAATGCCCTTCGGCCTCACTTCTGCCCCAAGGATATTTACCAAATGTCTGGCAGTAGCAGTTGCCTACCTAAGAAGGCAAAAGATTGCCGTCTTTCCTTACCTGGACGATTGGCTCATAGTAGGCCAGTCCCCAGACCAGGTCAAATTACATCTCCAGATAATGCAGCAACTGCTTACCTCTCTAGGTTTCCTTCTGAATCTCTCAAAGTCAGTTCTGGAGCCTGTCCAGCTTCTTACCTTCATAGGCACAGAGCTGAACTCACAGGAAGCCAGGGCTTTCCTTCCCCTAGACAGGGAAATGACCCTGGTCTCCCTGGCCTCCTCATTTACCCTGCAGGTCTCCCGGCCAGCAAGGCATTTTCTGCAGCTCCTAGGGCACATGGCTGCTTCCACAGCAGTTGTGCAGGGAGCAAGATTTCAGATGAGGGACATCCAGTTCCATTTGAGAGCCTTTTGGTCTCAAAGAAAGGATCCTCTTACCAAGTTGATCCCAGTAACTTGAACCCTGATCCAAGCCCTACAGTGGTAGCAGGATCAGACCAACCTGAGACAAGGGGTTCCTTTTGTCACTCAGTCTCATTCTCTAATCCTTACTACAGATGCGTCCCTCTTGGGCTGGGGAGCTCATATGGGCGACCTCACCACCCAGGGTCTGTGGTCTCCCCAGGAATCCCTGCTCCACATCAACCTGTTGGATCTCAGAGCAGTTTTTCTAGCACTTCAAGTTTTTTTCCAAATCTGTTCAGAACAAGAGTATTCAGGTCAGAACAGACAACACCACTACAATGTGGTACATCAACAAGCAAGGGCACTCAGTCTCGGCCTTGTGCACGGCGATGATTGTGGTCTCTGGCTTACTCCCTGAATACCTCTCTTACAGCAGTTCACCTCCCAGGCAAGGACAATGTCCTGGCAGATGCTCTCAGCAGGATTTCCCAGGGCCACCACAGAATGGTCACTGGATCCCTGGTCTTGGGAGTAGTATTTGCCAGATGGGGCACCCCGCAGATAGATCTTTTTGCAGCCCCAGACAATCACCAACTTCCTCTTTTTTGCTGCAGGCCCCCAGTGTTGGGCTCTCTCCCGCTGGATGCCTTAGCCCTCAATTGGGAGGGGAAGTTTCTCTATGCCTTTCCTCCCTTTCCTCTCCGGTTCAAAGTGCTAGTCAAAATCAGATCCAAATCCTGCAAAGTCATTCTGATAGCTCCGGATTGGGCCAGACAGCCCTGGTATCCACTCCTGCTGTCCTTAGCAGTCCATCCTCCCCTGTGCCTTCCCAAGAATCACAATCTGTTAACCTGTGCCCAGGGAAGGGTCTGGTACCTGAATCTCAAATCTCTCAATCTCAAGGCTTGGTTCTTGAAGAGTTAGAGTTTGCCGATTACACCTTTCCCAAGGTGTAATGGATATATTAAGAAGGCCTCAGAAGCCTTCCACCAGGGCTACCTACAATTCCAAATGGAAAAGGTTTTCCATATGGTGCTCGGAAAAGCATATTTCCCCAGTCTCTGCTGATCTACCCACAGTTCTGGATTATATGGTCCACCTGAATTCTTTGGGGCTGAGACCAGCTACCTCAAGGTGCACTTGGCAGCTGTGTCTGCTTTTATTTCAGCAGGTAAATCCTCTTCTCTTTCAGCTCATCCCGCATTTTCCAAGTTTTTTAAGGGGTTGTTGCACACCAACCCTCCATTCAGAGATCCTCCTCCTGCGTTGAACAGGAGGGGCCCAAGGACTGATTCCTGTGGGACCCCACTAATGACCCTCTTTGGGGATGAGACTATCTCTCCAACTACAACCCTCGGGTCCAGTTCTGGAGCCAATTGCCTATCCATCTGATCATCTGGTTTCCCACCCCCATTTCTCCCAGCTTATCCAACAGGCCCTCGAGAGGAACAGAGTCAAATGCCTTGCTGAAGTCTAGAAAGAGGATGCCCACTGGTCTACCCAGGTCCAAGGCACTTGTCACCCAGTCATAGAACTCCACAAGGTTTGTCTGACTCGATTTTCCTGGGATGAACCCATGCTGTCTATCATCCAGGCACCCCAACTTTTCTAGGTCCCCCCCAGCCTCTCCTTGACAATGCCCTCCATCAACTTGCCCACCACCGATGTCAGACTGACAGGCCTGTAGTTCCCTGCCACCTTCCTTGATTCCCCCTTGTGGATAGGCACTATTGTACCACATTCCAGTCCTGGGGCACCCACCTTGTCCTCAGAGAGATGGTGAAAAGCTCCGCCAGGGGTTTCGTCAGGACATCCGCAATTATTTTTTGTACCGCAAGTTAAGGTGTTAAAAGTGCCTTAATATAGCAGCAGAGGTTGCATTGAGTGCTGGTGTATTTTGTTTTGGATTATAAAAAGTGCCGCTGATATGGTGCAATCGGATTAGTTGTTATCATTCTGAGAGCCCTGTGTTAATTTTTGAGCCTGATTTTCTGAACAATGATTATTAAAAAATAAGTTCCCACACTAATCAAATTCTTTTTCAGAATTGGGGGTGGGGAACCAGATGATCAGATGGCTAGGCAATTGGCTCCAGGACTGGAACCAGAGGGTCGTGGTTGGTGGGATAGTCTCATCCCCAAGGAGGGTCATTAGTGGAGTCCCCCAAGGATTGGTTCTTGGGCCCCTCCTGTTCAATGCCTATGTCTCTGACATAAGGAAGGGTATCAGGAGTGAGGTGAGTCTCTTTGCGGATAACTCAAAACTGGGGGCAGTGGTGGATGGGGAGGAGGAGAGGGTGGCCCTACAGGGACCTGGAGGCTCTGGAAATGTGGTCTAGAAAGTGGAAGCTGAGGTTCAATGCAGGGAAATGCAAGGTACTACACCTGGGAGCCAGAAACCAGGGCCAAGTGTACACCCTGGGGGGGGGGAATGCTACAAGTCTTGATGGCTGAGAGGGACCTGGGGGTGGTGGTGGATGTCAAGAAGAACAACTCAGAGACTTGTAAGAGGGCAGCGGCAAAGGCCAGCAGGATTCTTGAATGCATCACTAGGGGGATCACCTCCAGAAGGAGGGAAGTGATACTCCCACTGTATAACTGTTCATGAGACTGCGCCGCGAGTACTGCATGCAGCTTTGAAGGCCACATTTAAAAAGGGACATTGAACTCCTGGAGAGGGTCCAGAGGAGGGCAACCAAAATGATTTGGGGCTTGGGGGACAGGACCTATGAGGAGAGGCTTGAAGAGCTAAATATGTACACTTTGGAAGAGAGAAGGGACTGGGGGGACATGATAGAGGTCTTCAGGTACAGGAAGGGAGTAAATAGAGGAGGAGCAGTCAGGGTGCTCTGAAGGAAGGAGGGGGCAACTAGAGGGCATGGGTGGAAGCTGGAGGGGGAGATTCAGGGGAGAAAGGAGGTGGTGCTACTTCACTGAGAGGGTGGTGGAGCCATGGAATGCACTGCCCATGGGGCTGGCGGAGGCAGAGACAGTGGAGGGGTTCAAGAGGGGGTGAGCCAGGTACAGGGGAAGGGTTCTGGAAGCAAAAACCAGTGCAGTGAGAATATCCAGGACTGGGAAGGGAGAAGCCAGAGAGGGAGAGGGGGGCAGCAAGGTCAACTCCCGGGGTGGGGTCTGACCAAACGAGCAGACACGAAAGTCCATTAGGCCTATTCTGCTGGCATTTGAATATGTTAGTAATTGGCATAGAGTCTTTTCATAGCTGGGGACTCCTCAATGATCAGTAATTTACCCCTTCCCCAAGCTCTAATACTTGCTGTTGTCTCATCCACTCATGCCCACTCCACTGCTTCTCATGTTAAGTGTATTTGATCTATTTCCCCAACAGAAGGTTGTAGCATTTGCTCAGCTGAGTTGAAATGAACTAATTTAAATGTATTTAAACTATTTACCATACTATCCATATCATCCATTTAACATTACCATAGTGACTTTCATGGGCATGGGTGGGGTGAGGGGGGCTAAATAAAGCAGCTTGCACCATACTAACTCCAAACAAAAGAGAAACTGATGTCAAAGAGCTGTTGCACTATTACAACACTTAAAGAGCCAACAACACCTCAAGATGAACTTTCAAGAACATAATATTTGGACACAAAGCAGCTTATATTTCTCATC
Source organism: Neoceratodus forsteri (assembly GCA_016271365.2). Taxonomy (NCBI): domain Eukaryota; kingdom Metazoa; phylum Chordata; order Ceratodontiformes; family Ceratodontidae; genus Neoceratodus; species Neoceratodus forsteri. Next base: position 289,411,726 of record CM028130.1, read on the forward strand.
AGCTCTATATTTCTTATCTCCATTATTTATTACTGAGGCCAGATGCATGGAAAAAGAAGAGCTGTTCCCAATCTGATGTCATAATGCTGCACTTGTGACACCACAGTTATTCCCATAGCAACAGACTGTGATGTCAAAACAGCATTATGATGTCAAGTTGGGAGTAAGTGAATGCAAACTTCGAATCTCAGTCACAAGAAATGATGGATCCCTTTCTTGAAAGGGGTTACAGCTTAAAACTGGTTGAGGAAGCCAGACAAAAAGCAAAAGCAAAAGATAGAAATGATTTATTAATAGCTAGAAATAAGAAAGATAGTGGAAATGAACCCATCATTTCAGGTATACAACATAATGGAGTTGCAGGAGAAATAGGACAGATCGTACACAAATATTGGCCAATATTAATAAATGATTAGAGATCCAAAGAAATCTTTGGAGAGAAACCATGTATTTCATTTTGCAGGTCTAGAAATTTAAACGATAGGATCTTGCATAGTAAATTTAATAGTGACATGGAAGGTGTCCCAGTGTGGTCTCTCCCCCCTCCTCAAAAAGGTTTAAAAAAATGTGAATGTAACATCTGTCAATATGTAGCAGAGTCAGATGTTTTTATACATCCATCTACTTTAAAAAATACCTGATCAGTGAATGCATTACATGCAAGACTAGTTATGTTGTTTATTGCCTTGTGTGCCCATGCGATAAACTGAAAAAAAAATCAGATACAAGAACACATTAGAAATATTGTGAATATTAATGTAACCATCCCGATAGCAATACACTATAGGGATCAACATGGTGCGAATCCGCAATGAACTAAATTCATTGGGTTGGAATGTGCAAGGAATGGGAAAAACAAACACATCCCATTAAAGGTTAAGATTGAACAGCTTGAAACAGCATGGATTTGGAAACTTGCCAGTTTGAAACTGAAGGGGTTAAATGATATATTAGACTTGAAACCATATCTTTTATCCTATTTTGTTTAACTGAGTCTTTGTGCCTTGTAATTGTGAGATGTTCTGAATGATCCTCTCTGGTATTCATATATTTATATAAAAGAAAGACATTTGTAAAAATGCAGACTAAGTTTATTTACCAGGACGGATGTATAAAAATTAAAAAATTAAATGTTGTCTTGCATCTTTGAATTAGCTTTCAAAGTCGTTGTGCTCTGCTCTTTTTCAGTTGAGAAAATAAGAATGCGTTCTCCTTTTATGAAACTGTCAGTTCGCGATTGTAAAACGACATCAAAGACTGGATTTGAATGAAGGATGAAAAGATGTCAGACCTGAAACCCATCTGAAGTTTTTGGACCTTTGAACTTGTTTGTTAATAGTTTTTTTTAGCTATTAAGAATGAGTTATTTAAAATAGGACACATATGCAATGTTTTAGCTTTTTGAAAAATATGGCAAAATATTTTTTGGAGTATATTTACAAATAACTTTAAGATGTACTGGATTGTATTTATAGGAGATTGATTTGCTACATATAATCATTAATGTTAGTAAAAAAGCTTTATATGTTATTTAAAATGCCTAAATTTGTCTGGGAGGTTCCGTTATGGCATTTTATGGTGTGGTAATGAAAAAAATAAATGAAGTTTATCATTTTATGATGTATGATTAATGTGCAAGTTTAAAATGAGTACAACATATTTAATCATATATAGAAGCTTGATAGGTCTCTAGGGAATAAAACCATTTCCATTTTCAGATGTTTTACAAATATTTAAATGTTATTGGGTTGAAACTAATGAATTAGAAAACACTGATTGTAATTTGTAGGAGTCCTTGAAGTTTTTAGCAAATAAGATCATTATTAGTTTCACATATTTTATAAGTATTTATACAGTGTAGTTGGAGTGAAATAAATGGATTAGAAAATGATAATTGTAATTTACCATTTAAATAGGTCATTCAATATAAATGGGAATTTATAGTGACTATTTGATTAATTAATTGCTCAATTAGTTTATGATAATTATTCACATGTGTTATATCTATAAAAGATGATAAGGGGTCTTTTGGACCACACCCCCTGAGGAAGGCTAAAGTCGAAGTGCTGGGGTTAGTGCTTGGTTAGTGGGTCAGTTGTAGTCTCCTTGTGCAGTTCTGCACTTATCTGTTTGCTTTGGATAATGCAATACAAGTTTCTTTATTAGCAAACAAGTATGTATTAAAATAAATGTTCAAACAACATGAAGTCTTGCTATATTATAGACATTAGCAGTTTGTTCCAGCGCTAGAACTGCCCCGGAGTGAAATGGTTAAAACCATTCCAAAACAGAATTTTGGCACGAGAACAGCTCTATCTGTGTCATTTCAAACTTGAACTGTCAGATTCTTTACTTCGCCTCAGTGAACAGTCGCTCCGGAGATTTCTCCTTCTGCTCGGTTCATTTCTCAGTTTAAAAAGTGTTTTCTCGGTTGGATTTAACGAGAATAGTTTTATTTAACATCAAAACCGTTCGGTTCAAGCTCTATCTGTGGTAACCATAAGTAAATGAAGGTTTTGTCTGTGTGGAACTTGTAAGTTATCGGTTCGGTTTTGAACCGATCAGTGGGATTTAAAACTCATTTAAAACTAAAAGTTACTATTTTAGAGTCACGGTTCCCAGTTCTTATCGGTTCTAAAAGCGGATTTATACGGTTTTTCAATACCGACGGTTAAAAACCGATAAGGGTGTCTTCCTGGCACTGCCGTTAAAGGGCAAGTTTTTGGTTAGGCTGGCATTATGTCTGAGAAACAAAAGAAAAACCGGGCCCACTGGGTTTCAACACTGTGATGTTTGTGGGAAGTCTTTGCCAAGGCTGACCCACACACCCTATGTGTTTATTGTCTGAGGTTTGACCACCTCCAGTCAGACTGCCAGGTATGTAGAATTTCCTGCAGCCACCCTGGAAAAAGATTGGGCAGGCTCAGGGCGAGAGCCAAAAAGTCTGCTGACCCGGATGGCCAGCCCGGTTCGGTGCCAACCGAACCAGAGGAGTGCCCTCTGACCAGGGCCAGACTTCCTCGGGCAAGAGAAAAGCTGGTTCTGAGGAACCAATTCCAGTAAAGAAAACAAGAAAATCAGCAGGTCTGGGTCAAAATTCCTTCTCCAACTGCTGCAGAGATAACAAAAAGCCATACAAATTGTCCAGTCACTGTCTCAGGGTCCGTCCGAACCACCACTATCTGGTAAAAAGGTCGGTTCGTCCGGTCCCAGTGGTTCAAGATTATGATATTGAGGAATTTTATGAACCAGAGGGAGGGAGGAGGATTATGAACAGTATGAATGTGGCTGGGAAGGTCTGGGTGTGCCCATTGAACGGACATCTCCCAGACAGACCTTTAGAATCTCCCCTATGCTGTCTGAGTCCCCATCTCATTTTATGTTTTATAAAAAGTTGCTGAAACCCTCCAGCTTCGTTTAGAAGAGGCTGTGGATGAGCAAGAGGAGCCTGATTTTGTAGAAATGATGGATATTCCAGAGTCTAGGAGATTGTCTATTCCTTTACATAAGTCTTTTAGGAAACAAACAATTAAAATTTTAAAGCTCCTAATTCTGTGCCTCCTGTAGATAAAAGATGGACAGAAGGTATACATTGTCAGGCCCTGATACAGCATTCCTTTCTCAACAATGCAGTCATGTTGGGGTAGTTCAGGCTGCTGCCTGTGATAAAGCTAATATTCCCTTGGCTTCACATCCTCCTGACAAGGATTCCAGGAAGATTGATGCCATGGCAAAAAAACAGTATATGGCAGCCTCTCTGGGACTCAGGCAAGCAAATTATATGGCTTATGTAGCTAGGTATCAGAAATCTAGATGGGATACTGTTATGCAATTGGCCAGGCAGGCCCATGGCCAGCTGGCTAGTGAACTAGAACAGGTGGCTGCTGATGGCATTGAAGCCTCTAAGGTTCAGTTTCATGCTGCTGTGGATGTTAATGATGTTTCCTCTAGGGTCATGGCCACATCTGTAGCTTTTCAGTAGGTTGGCCTGGCTCAGGTGTACTAGTTTGTCACAGGATACCCAGACTAAGGCTATGGATTTTCCTGTGGTGGGAAATTCTCTGTTTGGAAAGCAGACAGAGAATTACATGAAGAAGATGGATGAATATAGGACTACTTACAGAGTGCCCAGGCTAGGGAGGCAGCCACTCCTCAAACGCATGCCCCAGGGGTAGGGGTAGGCCTTTCACAGGCCTTTCTACCAGACTCAGGCCTCCTCTGCCTATGCTCAGAGGGGCTTCTTCAGAGGCAGGGGCAGGCGAGGGGTGGGCAGACCTGCTCCCACCCCAGCCTAAAGCTCCTCAGAAACAGGCACCCTGATGGGGTGCCCAGGGCAGTCTCCTGTACCAGTGGGGGCAGGCTGGCTTACTTCAGTCAGAATTGGGCTTCTTTAACCTCAGACAAGTGGGTTCTGGAAGTAGTAAGCCAGGGTCTGGTTCTCAGCTTCAAAGTTTCCCAAGTTGAGAAGCAGACTTTTCTACCTCAAGTGCTTCAGAGACCCTCACTCTGGAAACAGAGGTCTCATCCTGTTAGCTCTCAGAGCAGTAGAATGGGTTCCTCCTGCATCAGGGCAGGGGTCTGTATTCCAGATACTTCCTTACCCCAAAAAAGACAGGAGAATGGCGGCCCATTTTAGATCTCAGATATCTGAACAAGCATCTTTTGAAACCAAAGTTCAAAATGGTAACTCTGGCAATGATTTTACCTTCCCTAAGGCCAGGAGACTGGCTAGCCTCCCTGGACCTCAAGGATGCCTATTTCCATGTCCTAATCAGAAGATCCCATCGAAAGTACCTCAGATTCGAACTGCCCTCAGGTCATTACCAGTTCAGAGCAATGCCCTTGACCTTACCTCTGCTCAAGGGTATTCACAAAGTGTCTAGCAGTGGCAGTGGCCCACTTAAGGAGGCAGAGGATTGCTGTTTTCCCTATCTAGATGACTGGCTCATTGTAGGCCAGTCCCCAGAACAGGTAAAATCTCACCTGCAGGTCACCCAGCAGCTTCTCACCTCCCTGGGTTTTCTGCTAAACCTACCAAGTCAGTTCTGGAACCAGTCAGGTACTCACCTTTATAGGGGCAGAATTGGACACAAAGCTAGCCAGAGCCTTTCTTCCCCCAGAAAGGGTAAGGAATTTAGTGGCTCTGGCCTCTTCCTTCACTCTGCAGGTCTCTCGACCAGCAAGACACTTTCTGCAGCTCCTGGGGCACATGGCTGCATCCACAGCTGTTGTGCAGGGCCAGATTTCAGATGAGAGACATTCAGTTTCACTTGAGAACCTTTTGGTCTCAGAGAAGAGACCCCTTTTCCAAGTTGGTCCCAGTGACTCAAACCTTGATCCTAGCTCTCCAGTGGTGGCAGGATCAGAGCAATTTAAGAGCGGGGGTCCCCTTCATTTCCCCTTCTCACGACTTGACTCTCACTACAGATGCTTCCCTTCTGGGTTGGGGAGCCCACATGGGCGACCTTTCCACTCAGGGAGTTTGGTCCCCCTAGGAATCTCTGCTCCACATCAATTTGCTGGAACTCAGAGCTGTCTTTTTAGCTCTTCAAGCTTTTTCTGCATCTGTCCACGACAAGGTGATACAAGTCAGAACAGACAACACCACAACAATGTGGTACATCAACAAACAGGGGCACTCGGTCTTCGGCCTTGTGCACGAGGCAATGAAGTTGTGGTCTCTGGCCTATTCCCTGAACACTTCCCTCATAGCAGTTCATCTTCAGGGAAGGACAATGTCCTAGCAGATGCCCTCAGCAGGATTTTCCAGGGCCATCACGATGGTCCCTGGATCCTCAAGTGCTGGGGATAGTTTTTGCCAGGTGGGGCATCCCTCAGATAGATCTTTTGCAGCCCCAGACAATCACAAACTTCCTCTGTTCTGTTGCAGGCCTCCAGTGCTGGGCTCAGTTCCCTGGATGCTCTTCTTCTGGATTGGGAGGGAAGTTCCTCTATGCTTTCCCCCTTTCCTCTCCTATTCTAAGTACTAGTCAAATCAGATCTCAGCCTTGCAGGGTGATTCTGATTGCCCGGATTGGGCCAGGCAGCCTGGTACCCTCCTTCTGTCTCTGACAGTCCATCTTCCCCTGTGCCTCCCCAGGAATCACAATCTGTTGACTTGTGCCCAGGGAAGGTTTGGTATCCGGACCTCAAATCCCTCAACCTCAAGGCCTGGCTCTTGAGGAGTTAGAGTTGCTGATTTACACCTCTCTCAGGGGTGTTCTTGAGATCCTAAAGGCTTCCAGAAAGCCTTCCACTAGAAGCTACTTATAGTTCTAAATGGAAAAGGTTTTCCATTTGGTGTGCTGGGAAAAATATTTCCCCAGAATCTGCTAGATTGCCCATTTTGTTAGATTACATGGTACATCTTAATTCCTTGGGTCTCAGACCAGCTACCCTGAGAGTTCATTTGGCAGCTGTGTCTGCTTTTTGTTCAACAGGAAAGTCATTCCTCCTTCCTCTCATCCTGTGTTTTCCAAGTTTTTAGGGATTACTCCATACTAATCCTCCCTTTTGGGAACTGGCCCTGCTTGGAACCTTAATGTTTGCATTGCCCAGTTAATGCAACCCCTTTTGAACCTTTGTCTTCTGCAGAGCTTAAGTGCTAACTTGGAAAACTGTTTTTCTAGTGGCTATCACTTCTGCCAGACATAAGTGAATTGCAAGCCTTGTCAGTGGAGACTGACTTTATTTCTTTCCACAGGGATAGGTAGTCCTTAGGACTAATAGGAAGTTTTTGCCTAAGGTGGTTTCAGATTTCTATCTTAATCAATCTATCTCCCTTCCAGTATTTTTCACTGATCACTCCTCTTCGGGTGAGAGGAGGTTGCACAGCCTGGATGTTAAGAGAGCTCTTAGCTATTATATAGAGCATACCAAAGGTCACAGGTTCGAATCCCTCCAACTTTTCCTTACCTATGGTGAAGTTGGGAAAGGCAAACCTGCCTCTAAGAGATCAATAGCCAGGTGGATTGTCTCTTGTATCCAATTTTGTTATCAGAAAGTGGGCAGAGCCCCCCCTCTGGTTTGAGGGCTCATTCTACCAGGGGTACAGCTGCGTCTCTAGCTGCTGCCAGGATATCCTTTATTAGAGATTTGCCAGGCTGCTACTTGGAAAACGGTACACACTTTTACCATTACTCCTTGATGTCAGGCCAGGAGAGATGCTCGGTTTGGCGAGCTGTTCTTCAGAGCCTATTCCTAAGTAGGTTCTGCCCCTCCTCCATGGAGGTACTGCTGTATATTCTGCTAATGTCTATAATATAGCAAGACTTCATGTTGTTTGAAGAAAAATTACTCACCTTAGTAATGTTGTTTCTTCTAATGGAGTCTTGCTATATTATAAACCTCCCCAACCTGCCCCTCTCAGAACCTCTACTTGGTGGGGTCTGCGGGCAACAAGTGTGGACTTCCTATGTCCTGTTAGCATTTTGTCCCCTTTGGGACTTTGGAATATGTATGTATGCAGCGTGTGTGTGTTTATTATACTTATGTTCCATTTTCATATTATTAGAATGGTGTTAGTATTTCTGGTCCCCTGACTTGAGTCTTGGGTGTTGGGACCATCAATGGTTGTTATTATTTAGGTAGCCATTTGGCTAGTGTGAGTTACAGCTTCCACACAGACCTTAGTGAGTTTGGCTCGTAAAGATCTGACAGTTCAAGTTTGAAATGACACAGATAGAGCTGCTCTCGTGCCAAAATTCTATTTTGGAATGGTTTTAACCATTTCACTCCGGGGCAGTTCTAGAGCTGGAACAAACTGCTAATGTCTATAATATAGCAAGACTCCATTAGAAGAAACAACATTACTAAGGTGAGTAATTTTTTCTTACTTGAGATAAAAGCAAGAATGTTTTCTATGTGACTTTTTATGCACCTTAAGTTAGACCTGCATCAGTGCTCACATTTTATTTGTGGTTTTATAAAGGCTGCCATGATTTGTAATTAAGTACCCTATCATGGGTTCTTTTAGGCAGAGCATACTCGCAATGTTCTGTGAGCAGGTTTATTTTCTTGACTGGCTTAAATGTGTCAGGTCATTGCATGTCTAATTTATTCTGCCTATTTTCAAATGTAAACCTTTCAAATTATCTCTTGTTCTGAACTGTAAGTCTTTGTTTTAACTCTCTGCTGTGCTTAGAGTACTGCATAGCTCCACTGTGATGTCAAGCATTGCTTCGGGTGCTGGTCCATGGGTTAAGTACAACATTTGGAAATATCTAACCTATATTATTTTGTTTGTAACATTTTAACTATCAGAATAAACATTATTATTTTGACAGTAACTATGGCATCAAAGAAATAACACAATTTATCTATCACATTTAAGTCTCACTGGTGTGATAGTGGAGAAAAAGATGCAAATATAGACCTGAGCCCAGATATTCAAAGGAGTTGCACCTGGCACAACCGAGTTGCACTGGAGCAACCTTGGTAATGCACCCTGGGACGATATTCAAAGGGTGACTGCGGGTGCAGGTCCTGATGTGCCGTGGTGCAATGTTAATGTATGCGGGCGCATCTGAAGAGGCGATGCCCGGCCATCTGACACATCCGATATTCAGCCGGGATGTGGCGCATCTGCTGGCACAACCTATAGATGCGCTGCATACTGGGGCACAAAGTTGAGTCCGAAAAGAACAGCTCATATGCTGGCTACCCAATAGTGGGCTGCTGTACTGCATGGCACAACACAGCAACCGACAGCCATGAGTGTCCACCCACCCACCCAGAACACTGTCCATAAGCACCCATATGTTCCCTGATGGTCTAGTGGTACCCCCTTCCCTCCCCGTAGCCCCGACTGCTGAACATAAACCATTTAAATAGCCCTGGTAGTCTAGTGGTAACCCCCTTTCTCCCTGTAGCCCAATTGCCATAAATAAACTGTATAAATATTCCCTGGTAGTCTAGTGGTCTTCCCACCCTGCTCATAACTCTGATTGCCAGAAAAGTTATGTTTAAGACATTCTTGGTAGTCTAGTGGTATCCCCCTCCCCACCCGTAACCCTGAGCACCTGAGATTAAGATGTAGCTATTTCCCTGGTGGTCTAGTGGCACTCCCTCCCCTCCCACCCATGCAGGACCCATGCCCACCCTTCACCCCCCATCATTGGTGGGCAGCTGCAACCTGCCAGCATACTGCACGGCTGCCTGCTGAATGAATGTGAGGTCTCATTCACATATTTTTGACTGTCTAGTACAGTATGCCCTGCTAGCCCATTGGTCCACAGTGTGGACCAATGGGCTGACAGCTCATACTGTAAGTTGTCACTTGACAGGCAGCCAGTTGGTATGTGGGCAGGTTGCAGCTGCCCACTGATGACAGGGTGGGGTGCAGTGTGACCAGGGGTCCTGTGTGGGTGGGTGAGGAGGGGGGGTACCACTAGACTACCAGAGATGTCTTAAACTGTATGGTTTTGGCAATCAGAGTTACAGGCAGGGCGGGGGGACCACTAGACTACCAGGGAATATTCATACAGTTATTTTATGGCAACTGGGCTATAGGGTGGGAGGGAGGAGGAACCACTAGACTACTAGGGAATTGCTATTTAATATTCTACAGCCTTTGGGGCTACATGAGGGGTTGGGGTACCGCTAGACTACCAGGGATTTATTTCCATTTGCCCTTGGCGATCAGTGTTACGGAAGGGGGGTACCACTGGACCCCCTCTGTTAGCACCACATGCTGTGCAGGGTGACAAGCACATTTCCCTGGCCTGCTCTGCACAATGCATACAAATGGAACCATAATGATATGCAAATGGCCCCATTTGCACCTTGCATACATTATGGCCTAATTTGCATGTCCAGGTCTGAATATTCGGGACTTGCACATGGCACAGCTAATGTTGTGCTGGGGCATTCCCAGTCCTATCTGTCTGGGGGTTAAGTTGGCATATTGTATATTCACCCAGCGCAATCTGTGCTGTATTCAGAGGTGATGCGCCATGGTGCATCTCCTTTGAATATCCCCCTTACTTGCTATGGCACACCTCAGTTCTGCTGCACCACCACTTGTGCCATTGTCAGGTACAGTCTGAATATTGGGGCCCTAGTGTATACAGTATGTTTATACCGGACTGGAAGACAAAGCCATTAATTTTAATATACAGTATCTGAATATTGTGTTAGCTCTGAAAACTGTGTTCATTTACAGAAATATTTCATTGTGTTATTGCATATTCTGAAGTGTCAAGAGTCTTTGGAAAATCAATTAAAATAGCTGCACACACTCGCTTTCAACAATTGTATTCACTATGTCATTGACACATTTAGTTGTAGCAGTATGGTGTGATCAGAAGTCAGGCATATTTTAGACATGTTTGCTATTGTAATCATTCAGGTAATGGTTTAGTAGTTCAATGACTGACTGCACCACAATTTTTGAGTTAACAAGTAAAATTGATATTGGGCCTATAGCAATATATTGAGTCAATACCGTGCAGTCTGAAACAGTGAAAATAGAACTTTTGGATAGCAATTCTACCTGGTTTTTGTTTAAAAAGTTCTAAAGTTCAATGCAGAATTCTGTTCAGGAGGATTTTCTCTAATAAATTCTGTTGAAACCCTTCAAAAATACATCCCTTGTAGAGTTGTTATAATTAATCTACATGGAGTTCAAGGTTGTGTGTGCACAGCTTACACTGAGTCCTCTAAGTTACTGCACATAAATTAATGAATAAAACTCAACAGGAGCAAATTTTCTAATGTTTTCAACAGAATTATTTAGGGATAATTCTCCCACAATGAGTTCTGCATTGGAGTTTCAAACTTTTTAAACACATCCAGGTAGAATCGGCATCCAAAGTTCCATGTTCACTGTTTCAGACCATGATGACTTGACATGGAACCCTATAACAATGTATAGAAGATCAAGTTATAATTTTTAAAAGGGGTATCCAGTATAATCATTTCTAATCAGGAAGATCTCATTTAGAGATATGTAAACACAGACTTCATTGTTTTTTATAGAATATGGTTGTCCCAAAATGGACACGAGGTTCATATCTTGTTCACGCTTCTGTACTCGTTCTCGCTCGATTCCTGTTCTCCCAAGATGCTGGTCCTCCTCACTGCAGTTATGCACTTATGTTCCAGTAACGTCCCCACTCCTCGCTGTGGTCCCACTCTGCTTTTACTGAATCTGTGCCAGACATTTTGTAAAAAGAAAAAAAAACTGCAAATTTATATTTTTGACACACAGGGCCCATTATGGCAGTGTGTGTCCAAACTGTCTGCTCGCCCGACCACTCACTAAATGAGTCCGCCATTTTAGTATATATTTTTTGAATCTCTGCCTGTTTCCACCAGTCAGGTAGGAGCACAAGGGGGGAAAGTTGTACTATCGATGTGACGTCAGAATGACAGTACAACAACTTTTTTGACCTTTGAACTGTCCTTCAACAAGATTTGGAAAATCTTTGTTTTCCATACACAATAAGCCCTAACCATATACTATAAGATTAATAGTCAGTAAAATGGAACCAAAATAAAGTGTGCCGCTAATTTCAAACAGAAGCAGTCTATACCATTGCAAACACAATCGGTAAATTATTAGTATTAATTGGGTTTCTACAGTATAAGTAGATCAGACAGACTACCAACCAAATTACTGCACTGAAACATTTCTTATAGTTTGTTCACACTTGTAGGTGTGTATGCTTGTTCAGTGCTGCAGGCCAGCATTTGTGAAGCAGTTCAAAGTAACTGACCCAGACAGTGAGCAAGTTTATTGATTTGTTTGACACAAAATCAGGGTTGCAGGATTTGTAGGGCTGTTAGTCACTGGTTAATTGATGCACTTTCTTACTATAGTTACCCTGTTTTAATCCAACAATTATGGTGAATACATGTACATGACACTACACTATGCTACACTTCAAAGTTTACATATGCTATAGATGTCAGATGTCATAAAAGTACAGAGTTTTTAGAAATACATTAAAAACTAGCTTCACCCTTCACTTTATTATCAAATTGATACAGGGTTTGAAGAGGAATCCTATTTAATTTTTTCCTAACTTTTTTACAAGAAAAACATGAATTACTGGTGTTCCACTGAATGCCAACATCACTGATACAACCAGTGTTTGTTAACAGTGTATACACTGCTGATGTTTGGTAATCACAAGTTTACTGTTTTACAAAAAAAACAAAACAATGGTGTACACTTATAAACACGTATATGTGATTCTGCTTGTTTTTATTATGTGTTTTATATTGCACACTACGCTAAAGGGTCATATCCAGGTGTGATGGGGAGAAATACAGAATGTTTAGACATGCAGAAAGAGTAAAAAAAGGCAAAGTAAACAGAGTACATACTATACAGGATGCAGTTAAAATAAATATTGGCTGTACACAGTGTACAAAACTATGCAGTAAAATGACAAAGTACAGAATATAAAATAATACAACATATGCATGAATCATATAAGAACCCAATCAGAAACAAAAGAGAGAGGTGTGGTAAAAAGAATCTGAAGGGGTGAGGGTAGAGGAATGCACCAAATAGAAACAGACCCCATGGGATGGGAGAGGAGAGAGTCTTAAGAGGGGAAGGGAAAGAAAGGGAAGGAGAAGAGTAGAATGAGTCACAAAAACTACCACAGTAGAGAACTGGATGGCTCAGTGGATTTGAAGCAGGTTAAGGGCCCTTTCACCTCTTGGTCAAGGGTTCAAATCCAGCACAGGTCAGTAGTGGTCAGACGCCATTATCACTGGAGGGCTGTTCAGCGGCCGATCTCAAGTCTCATTCCCAGTGGGCATGTGTGCACATCACAAAGTCACAACACATTTGGTAATAATTGGCACCCTTGTTGGCAGTCTTACATGACAGGCCAAGGACTGAATGAGCATAGAGTCTGAACTACTCTCTCACCAACATGGTGGTCCCTCCCTGGCAGGGTTCAGGCATACTGGTGAGGCACTGTGGGAAATCTTGCACTGTGACTGCCTGTTCTGTACCTGCCATGTAAATAACCAGATGACTTCAGGTTCCAGTGCTGTCAATCAAGCATCTTTCACGAGCACTAAAAAAAAATCACACACAGAAAAAAATGAAAACAATCTTTAAAAAAGTGTAGCCATGTGAACAAGCACAAGTGAGAACTGAAGTTAGTTTTTTAAACTTTTCTGAAATACCCTAAATGCAATTCTGTGGCACATATCAGTAGCGTGTAATCTGTAATGTACCATTATGAATCATTGTATGGTGTCAACTATCTGCAAATTACCTAATTAAGGGCATTAATATTTACAGAAAGTGACACTGAACTATGTTACACAATCCTACACTATAGAGTTAATATGCGGTTGATGTTTATCACCAAAATTATAGGCAGAGTTTGTAATACAAAGTTTTTAAGCTTTAGTTTTCACTTTCTGTTGTCCATGTTGATACAGGTTTACAAGTGGGATCACATTTAATGATTTCATTGTGTCATCTTTACTTTTCTAAAAATAAATCAAACATTGCTTAGATATTACAGTGGATGTTAAAAGTGTATTAAACTGTGTTTGACAATAGTTTACATGTTATAGACATTTAGTGATTTTTTTTCAAAAGAACAACAAATCATACTTAAAAAATCAATGTAATTGTTCTTCTCAAGATATATCGCTATAAACAACTGTGAAACAAGTTAGTTTTAAAACCTTTCTGAAATACCTGCTTGCAATTGTGTAACACATACAATAATAGTTACATTTAAATTCTGTAGTGTAGCATTGTGCAGCATACTGTAGCATGATGCCAACTACTACTCATACCTCACTGACCAGGTTGTTTTATAAACATGTTGCAAATCAGAAGTCCCAGTATTCACTACAAAAATACCACCAACAGCTTGATCTTGTTCAATTTCAGTTGGTTTACATCACCCCCCACCCCCCCATGAGACTGAAAATTGTATTGTCTAGCCCTCCTTTCTTGGGCTACAAAAGCCAAATAAACAAGCATTTGTCAATGCCGAATGTTGCTTGCTTGTATGTGCTGTTTAGGTATTTAGAAGTGATAGTTCCATGCCTTCCTCCCAAGTCATCCACTGTGTCTTTCCACTCAGTATTCACAGAAGACTTGGAGGGGCAAGAGCCACAGCAGTACAGCAGTTGCCAAGGGGGTGAAGATGTGACAATAGTCCATGCAAAGGCAAAAGAGTCCTGCAGGAGTTCACTAAATTGAAGGTGGACAAAGCAATGGAACCAGATGGCATACACCAAGGATATTAAGAGAACTGCAAAGGGAGATAGCAGTACCTCTGGCAGCCATGTTCACTGAGTCATTCAACATGAGTGAATTGGAGGAGGGCACATGTGGTCCCTCTGCACAAATGCAGCAGCAGGGAGGAGGCAGAGAACAATAGGCCGTTCAACCTCACCTCAGTAGTGAGGAAGATCATGGAGGCTTTGCTTAAAGAAAGGATAGTGGGGCATCTAGAAGCCATCGGAGCCCAGGACCATAGACAACATGGATTCACAGTGGGGACATCATGTCAGACAAATCTGGTTGATTTCTTTGACTGGGTGACAAAAGAAGTGAATCAGGGTGGGGCAGTGGACAACGCTTACCTTGATTTCAGCACAGCCTTTGACACCATCCCACATAGGAGGCTGATAAACTAATTGGGTAGGCTGGGCATGGGGGAAAGGGTGGTAAACTGGGTTAGAAACTGGCTAACAGACAGGAGGCAGAGAGTGGTGGTAAATGGGGTGTAGTCTAGGGAGAGGGGGTGACAAGTGGGGTGCTGCAGGGTCTTCATTAGTAACACTGCAGAATGGCTGAAGGGAATTTTTTCACAAAATTTTCAACATAGCCATTTTAAGATCTCTGCTCATGAACAGTGTCACTGTAATTTTCTTAATCTGTCCCAAACATTGATTGTGCACACTGACTGCGCCAATGTGTGCTACATGCACAGAAACACATTTTGGGCAACATGTGAAAAATGACAGCTGTACTGCTCATAAGGAGGTGTGGTAAAATGGTAATGTTGAAAATCTGGAGTGCAAATATTAAAAATGTGTGAACTTACGAGCGTGGGTAGGAACTGCACAACGCACGCTCGTAAAACAGTCATTTTTAGGAACTTTTTCACCAAATTTTCAACATAGCCATTTTAAGACTGCTGCTCATGAACGGTGTCACTGTGATTTTTTTACTATGTCCCATACATTGATTTCACACACCAACTGCACCATTGTGCGCTACATAGGCGGAAACACATTTTGGACGAGATGTGAAAAATGACAGCTGTACTGCTTATAAGGAGGTGTGGTAAAATTGCAATGTTGACAATCTGGAGTGAAAATATTGAACATTCACGAAGTTACGAATGTATGTAGGAACTGCGTTGCGCACGCTCATAAAACAGTCATTTTTATGAATTTTTCCACCAAATTTTCAACATAGCCGTTTTAAGACCTCTGCTCATGAACAGTGTCACTGTGATTTTCTTAATGTGTCCCATACATTAATTTCACACACCGACTGTGCCATTGTGCGCTACATGGGCGGAAACACATTTTGGGTGAGATGTGAAAGATGACAGCTGTACTGCTCAAAAGGAGGTGTGGTAAAATGGTAATGTTGAAAATCTGGAGTGAAAATATTGAAAATTTGTGACCTTATGAGCGTGCATAGGAACTGCACAATGCACGCTCATAAAACAGTGATATTTAGGAATTTTTTCACCAAATTTTCAACATAGACTTTTTGAGAGCCCACCTTATGAAGACTGGCAGTGACGTTTCATTAATTGGTCCCGAAAGGTGATTTCATGCAGTGACCATGAAATCACCCTTCGGGCCCGATTAACTCCATGACAGTGCAATAATTCATGAGGAGGGGTCCTAAAAAACCCCATGTTGAAAATGTGGGCCCAAAATTCCCAAAAATGCCTGAGATATGCAACAAAGTTGAAAAAACCCTATTTATTCCATTATACAGCTTACCAGCATTTCCTCAGTTCCTGGTCAACTTTGAAGAGTGCAAAAGTGTTCCCGGTCCACCAAAGATCGTCACGCCAGACTCCGCAGGTAAGTATGGGGTGAGGGGGGTGTGGGGAGGCAGGATGCACAGTGGGTGGGTGCGGGTTGTGGGAGGGCAGGGAGACTATGAGGGACCATTTTTTTGTTTACAGGTTGTTGTTTTTTATTAAGACAACGTGGGACGTTTGCCACGCTGGGGTGGGCTCCTGCGTGGCAGCTGGAAAAGCTGTTTGGGGGCTGGAGCTGACAGGGGATTGGGCACCCCGTCAGCCATAACAAGCTTTGCCACGCTGGGGTGGGCTCCCAGTGTGGCACCTGGAAAGCTTTTGGGGGGGCATGCAGTCGTGGAGCCAGTGGGGGATTGGGCACCCCTGTCGGCTATAACAGTTTTGCCATGCTGGGGTAGGCTCCCAGCGTGGCACCTGGTTAACTTTGTGGGGAGGTGTGGGCCGATGGGGATTGGGCACCCCGTCGGCCGCTGGTGTGTGCGTGAAAGTGCATGTGTGTGGGGGCTCTGCTCACTGGCGGTGCTCTCCCTTTCAACTATCACGACCACTGCATTTTCAACTGCTGTCATAGACAGCTGCAGCAGTGATTGGGGAACGGGGGCCGCGCCTGCAAACACACTGACTGAATTGGAAGACGGGTGCCACACCTCCGAATACTCAGATGATGGCACTATGTTTCTTGCACATGTGTGCAAACAACATAATAAATGAACACATCCTATGGAATTACACTCATCACACCTCTATATCTGGAATTTCCCATTCGCAAAGACACTCTAGTCTCCTAAACAACTTCTAATCTACTGTACCTTACTACATTCCCCATATGTGCCATACTGTATCTAGTGAGTTCTTAAATGCTTTTGGAAAATGAGCATGTTACTGTATTCTGACTGTCTGTTGCCATTCCATTGGCATATGTTTATGTACCAATATCCCCCTGTAAAGAAAAAGGTCCAACATGAGATCTGGAATTTGGACAAATCACATACAGAATTTATGAGCCCCTTCACTCATTCTTGATTTCCATCACAAACATGGCTGCTACCTATACTCCTATTTAAAAACCTTCAGTTAGGCTTTTAAACTAAAACTCCATTAAATTAATAAACATACATAAATAATTGACTGTTTTTTCTACTCTTGATTTTTTTTGTATACCCATAACCAATAAAAAAAAAATCAAGCACTATTTAGATTTTTTTTATTTCTGGTGTTTCTTTGATGTCCATGACAAATCTCTCTCATAATGTAACCTCCATTTTTTTTCTCAGTTCAGATTTGCTGATTTTAAATTCTTAATTATAACCATACTGACAGGTAGAAAGTATCTGTGGAGGGACTATTTGCATTTTATAAGTAATATTTTATTGTATTTTCTTTTTTTATCTTTTAGAGATCTTTTTAATTTGCTCAACCCATTTTCTAAGCACATGTAACCCCCAAGCCACTTATAACAAGTCGGACACCCCCCATAAAATCTGGAACCAGTACCCACATACGGCATACTCTTTACTTTTAGCAGAAAGGTCAAAGGTTGGTATCACCCTTGGCGTTAGGATGTATATCAGGCTCCTTTCTAGAGGAAGGGGGTTGGGGGTACAACAACAAAAATGCATGAACCTTTGTAAATTACAACCAGGTCCAGGGTAGAGGCTGCTAGGCAGATGCTAGATCTAAACTAGTAAGGGGGCCCCAGTAATTCCACACCAGAAGCAAGAATCAGATTGTCCAGAACAGGAACTGAGATTGTGCAGTAGGGCTTTATTTAACAGATGGCAAATAAAAGCAGGTAGTGGACCCCCATGGGTTGGTCAAGACAAACAGGTACATCTTTTACAAACTCTCCTTGCATGCAGTACAGCTCGAGAAACAAAACATCTTCCCAGATTCCCAATGGTGCACATACGTGTGTCTAGCCACACACCCAAACTATTTCACTCTCTTGGGTGAACACTGAACATGTCCTTCACTCACTGGGGTAAACAGTGAACATTTCCTTCACTCACTTGGGTGAGCATCTGAATTCCCTTTCATGGTATCCTGTGACATGCGCTAGTCGCAAGTGGGTGCCTACTGAAACTGCGACCCACTTGCAGTGCAGGTTGACAGGGCGAGGGAGTAGGGAAGGAGACCGAATTGGGGGGAGGGGTTGTGAATAATGACAGGATGTTGCTATATGTACATGTGCGTGGGGGGGGAGCAAGCACACTGAGCGAGGGGTAGGAGGGTTTGTGAGGGGTGGTGCGTGGTGGCATGGTGGATGGGTGCTGGGCTGGGGTCACTAGGATGCTGGGTTCAAGTCTGTGCACAGGTATGTTTTATTGTGCCTGGCATGAGTATTTTTTTATTTTTTTTTTACAGTGTTGCACAGTTCCCGACATGCACCTCCCTGGAGTTGAGAATCTTATAGTAGGGGGTTGCGGGGGGCTGTGCCCTCCCCATAACATTAAAAAGTTGAGTCCTTTGCACCGTTTTGTTTGTCGCTGGGGGTGTACAATGCCAAAATTGAATTTCAGCGATGTACACTCGCCATAATGATGATCGCCTTCTGGCGATCGCTGTTATGAACCCCCTTTCACACACTTACAGTAGGTGAATTAGGCATTTCTTTCATGCACTTGGGTGAACATTAAACATTTCCTTCACACACTGAGGTGAACTAGGCATTCAAACAACATGAAGCCTTGCTGTATTCTGACAATTGCAGTGATTCCCAACCTTTGAACTGCCCCAGAGAACTAAGGGTTAACTTTCCATGCAGGGCATGGAACGCTGAGCTCGAGCTTGGTTGAAGTCTCTGTCTAGAGTGTTTTGTACTCAAACAATCAGATTCTTTACTCTGCCTCACTGAACGGTCGCTCCGGAGATTTCTCCTTCAGCTCGGTTCGAAGTCGGTTAAAGTTTTCAGTTTTTCATCGGTTTAAACTGAAAAAAACTATCCACATAGTCAGTTCAGTCTCTGTCTGTGGGGCCATGAGTACTAGATAGGAATTGTTCTTTATTTCTGTGTGGAACTTGTAAAAGTACGGTTGGTTCGGCTGAACTGACCATTTGATTGTGATTGTGATTTTTGCTATATTTAGTGTGTGGTTGCTGGTTCTTATTGGTTCTAAAAAACACGTGTTTTAACCATTTTTTTCCAATACCCGTGACACGGTTAGGAACCGATAAGGGAGTCTTGCCTGGTGGTTGCCAAAAAAAGGGTAAGTTTGGTTAGGCTGGCCATGTCTGAGAAACCCAAGAAAAAAAACAGCCCACTAGGTTTCAACACTGCAGTGAGTGCGGGGAGGTCTTTGCCAAGGCCAATCCCCACACCACCTGTGTTTATTGTCTGGGGTTTGACCACCTCGATTCAGATTGCCAAATATGTAAAAATGTTCCCAAATCTACCCTTGAGAAGAGATTAGGTAGACTGAGGGAAAAGGAGGCAGAGAAGTCCGCTGACCCAGATTGCCAGCCCGGTTTGGTTTTGACCGAACCAGAAGGAGTGCCTTCTGACTAGGGCGATACTTCTTTGGGCAAAAGGAGAGCCGATTCTGAGGGATCAGTTCTGACAAAAAGAAAGTGCAAAGATAAATCGACCGGTTCGGATCCAGAGGTTCATGTTCCGACGGCTGAAGAGATAGCCAGGGCGATTCAGATTGTGGAATCGCTCCATCTGGTTCCGACCAATCTGGCTCCTTCTGGCAGGGGTTCGGTTCAGTTGGTTCCCCCGGTTCAAGAGTATACCCTTGAAGATTTTTATGAACTGGAGTTTGAAGAGGAAGGGGAATTTGAGGATTATGATGTAAGTGAAGGTCTGGATGTGTCTGTGGAACCGAACATCTCCCCAAACAGACCATCAGGTGTTTCCCCTCCTAGGCTTTCTGAGTCCCCTTCCCATTTTATGTTTTACAGGAAAGTGGCTGAAACCCTCCAGCCTCCTATGGAGTAGGCTGTGGAAGATCAAGAAGAGCCTGATTATGTAGTGATGACTGATATCCCAGAGTCCAAGAGACTGTCCATTCCCCTCCATAAATATTTTGGGAAACAGACACAAAAAATCTTAAAGTCTCCTAACACCATACCTCCTGTGGATAGAAGAATGGACAAGAGGTATACACTTTCAGGCTCAGACATGGAGCTCTTATATCAGCAATGCAGCCATGTTGGGGTACTGCAGGCTGCTGCCTGTGACAAGGCAAATATTCCCTTGGCTTCACACCCCCCTGACAAGGACTCCAGGAAGACTGATGCCATGGCAAAGAAGCAGTGCATGGCATCTTCTTTGGGACTCAGGCAGGTGAATTATATGGCCTATACAGCCAGGTACCAGAAGTCCAGGTGGGACACTGTACTGGCACTGGCTAAACAGGCCTCCCCCCAGCTAGCCAAGGAGCTGGAGGCGGTGGCTGCAGATGGGATTGAGGCATCTAAGGTACAATTTCATGCTGCTGTGGACTCTAATGATGTATCATCAAGAATCATGGCTACATCTGTGGCTCTTCAGAGGGACGGCTTGGCTCAGATGTACTAGCCTCCACAGGACACCCAGGCTAAGGCTATGGATTTTCCTGTAGTGGGAAATTCTCTGTTTGGGGAGCAGACAGAGAATTACATGAAGAAAATGGACGAGTACAGGACCACTTACAGGAGTGCTCAGACCAAGGAAAGGCAGGCAACTCCTCAAAGGCAGCAGTCTAGGGGCAGGGGAAGGCCTTTTCAAAGGCCTTTTTACCAAGCACAGGCCTCTTCTTCTTCCTTTTCGCAGAGGGGGTTCTTCAGAGGGAGAGGCAAAAGAGGGATGAGCAGGCCTGCATCCACCCCTCAGCCTAAAGCCCCTGCCAAGCAGACACCCTGATGGGTCTGCCCGGATCGACTCTCCTATTCCAGTAGGGGGCAGGCTGGCTTACTTTGTCCAGGACTGGATGTCTATTACATCAGACAAGTGGGTCCTGGAAGTAGTAAACCAGGGACTGATTCTCAACTTCAAAAATTCCAAAGATGAGAGCCAGATCTTTTCCACCTGCAAATCTTTGAAACCCTTGCCCTAGAGGCAGAGGTTTCTTCTCTCCTAGCTGGGCTATAGAGAGAGTGCCTACCTACACTGTGGCAAAGGACTGTACTCCAGGTACTTCCTGACCCCCAAAAAGACAGGGGAGTGGTGACCCATCCTAGACCTAAGATATCTGAACAAACATCTTTTAAAACCAAAGTTCAAGATAATAACTCTGGGAATAATCCTTCCCTCTCTAAGGCCAGGGGACTGGCTACCCTCCCTGGACCTCAAAGATGCCTACTTTCACATTCCCATTAGGTGCTCCCACAGAAAGTACCTCAGGTTCAAGTTGCCCTCAGGCCACTATCAGTTCAGAGCAATGCCCTTTGGCCTAACCTCAGCTCCAAGGGTTTTCACAAAGTGCCTGGCAGTAGTAGTTGCCTTTCTAAGAAGGCAACAGATTTCCATATTTCCTTATCTGGATGATTGGCTATTAGTGGGTCAGTCTCCAGACCAAGTCAAGTCTCACCTGCAAGTGATCCAGCAAGTGCTCTCTTCCCTAGGATTTCTTTCAACCTTCCCAAGTCAGTTCTCGAACCAGTCCAGCTCCTTACCTTTATAGGGGCAGAACTGGACACACTCAGAGCAAGAGCCTTTCTTTCTCTAGAAAGGGCAAGGGCTCTTATGGAACTAGCTTCTTCCTTCAGCCTTCAGGTATCTCGACCAGCAAGGCATTTCCTCCAGCTCTTGGGCCACATGGCAGCTTCAACAGTAGTGGTCCAAGGAGCAAGATTCCAGATGAGGGTTATTCAGTTCCACCTGAGAGCTTACTGGTCTCAGACAAATGACTCCCTTAACAAACTGACTCCAGTGACTCCGACCTTGATCCAGGCCCTCCAGTAGTGGCAGGATCAGGGCAATTTAAGGCAAGGTGTTCCTTTTGTTGCTCAGCCTTGTTTGGTGGTTCTTTCCACAGAGCTTCTCTTCTGGGCTGGGGAGCCCACCTGGGGTCCCTCACTGCCCAGGGCCTGTGGTCCCCCCAAGAATCCCTTCTCCACATCAATCTTCTAGATCTCAGGGCAGTTTTTCTAGCTCTAAAAGCGTTCTCACAGTCAGTTCAGAACAAGGTGGTTCAAGTCAGAACAGACAACACTACCACCATGTGGTACATCAACAAGAAGGGAGGCATTCGGTCCACAGCCTTGTACACAGAAGCCATGAAGTTGTGGTCCCTGGCTTATTCCCTGCAAGCCTCTCTTGTAGCAGTTCACCTTCCAGGCAAGGACAATGTGCTAGCAGATGTACTGAGCAGGATTTCTCAGGGCCATCACGAATGGTCCTTGCACCCTCAGGTGTTGAAAGTGATTTTTTCAAGGTGGGGCACTCCAGAGATAGATCTCTTTGCAGCCCCAGACAATCACCAACTCCCTCTCTTTTGCTGCAGTCCTCCAGTCTTGGGCTCAGTCCCCCTGGATGCCCTGGTTCTGAATTGGAAAGGGAAGTTTCTGTATGCCTTCCCCCCCTTCCCACTCCTGTTCAAAGTTTTAGTCAAATAAGGTCTCAGCCTTGCAAGGTGATCCTGGTTGCTCCAGATTGGGCCAGACAGCCCTGGTACCCTCTGTTGCTGTCACTAGCAGTCCATCTTCCCCTGTCTCTTCCCAGGAATTACAACCTGTTAACATCCTCTCAGGGGAGGATTTGGTACCCCAATCTTCAGTCTCTCAATCTCAAAGCATGGCTCTTGAAGAGTTAGAGTTTGCAGATCTGCATCTTTCCCAAGGGGATCTGGACATCCACAAGGCTTCTTGAAAGCCGTCCACCAGAAAGACTTACAACTCCAAATGGAAGAGATTCAGCATTTGGTGTTCTAAGAAGAATATTTCTCCAGACACTGCTGAATTACCTACGGTTCTGGATTATATGGTCCATCTTAATGGCCTAGGCCTCAGACCAGCTACTCTCAAGGTACACTTGTCAGCTGTTTCTGCATTTTTGTCTGTGGGGAAGCCTTCCTGACTATCTTCCCATCCTGTGTTCTGTAAATTTTTTAAAGGATTGTTTCACAACAATCCCCCTTTTAGAGACTCTGCTCCTGCCTGGGATTTGAATGTTTGCATTGCTCAGCTTGTGCAACCCCCCTTTCAGCCTATGTCTTCAGCAGAGCTTAAGTACTGGACTTGGAAAACTGTGTTCTTGGTAGCCATTACCTCTGCCAGGCGTATCAGTGGATTGCAAGCCCTGTCAGTGGAACCTGATTTTATCTCCTTTCATAGGGATAAAGTGGTCCTTAGAACCAATAGAAGGTTCTTGCCAAAAGTGGTTTCAGACTTCCATTTAAACCTTTCTATGTCTCTCCCTGTTTTCTTCACTGATCATTCTTCCTCAGGAGAGAGGAGGCTACACAGTTTAGATGTCAAAAGAGCCCTTAGTTACTACATAGAGCGTACCAAGAGTCACAGGTTTGACTCCCTCCAGTTGTTCCTCACTTATGGAGACGTGGGAAAGGGCAAACCTATAACCAAAAGATCTATTGCTAGGTGAATTGTGTCTTGTATACAATTCTGCTATGAAAAACTGGGAAAAACTCCACCCTCAGGCCTGAGAGCTCATTCCACAAGACGTACAGCTGCTTCCCCGGCTGCGTCCAGGGATATCCCTCTCCTAGAAATTTGTGAAGCAGCCACCTGGAAAACAGTCCATACCTTTACAAAGCATTACTCTCTGGATATCCAGGCTAGGAGTGATGCTCGGTTTGGCACAGCAGTACTTCAGAGCCTAGGTTCTGTTCCTCCTCCTTGGATGTACTGCTTGGTAGTCTGCAATTGTCAGAATACAGCAAGACTTCATGTTGTTTGATAAAAAAAATACTCACCTTAGTAATTATATTTCTTCTAATGGAGTCTTGCTGTATTCTGACCTCCTTCCCTGCCTCCCCTCTCAGAACCTGTTTTTGAGACGTGGGTGGGCAGGTGCAGTGTTGCACCCCAGGGGTGTATTGGCTGGCACCCTCCTCCCTTTGTTTGGGTGCTTATTTATTATTGTTATTTGTTGAGTACATTGGGTTTAGTCTTTGGGTTTTCTGACTTGAGTCTTCCTTGAGAATCCAAAACATTTCAGCCAGTTGGCTAGTAGAATTTTTACAGTTTCCACATAGAATTTTTTGTTTAGTTGGGCTTGTAAGAATCTGATGGTTTGAGTTCAAAACACTCCAGACAGAGACTTCAACCGAACTCGAGCTCAGCGTTCCATGCCCTGCATGGAAAGTTAACCCTTAATTCTCTGGGGCAGTTCAAAGGTTGGGAATCAGTGCAACTGTCAGAATACAGCAAGACTCCATTAGAAGACATATAATTACTAAGGTGAGTAATTTTTTCTTTCTTTCTCTCACTTTGGTGAACATTAAACATTTTCTTCACACACTTGGGTGAACATTAGGCATTTCCTTCACGCACCTGAGTGAACATTAGCCATTTCCTTCATGCACTGAATTCCCTTTCATACTCTTCGGTGAACTAGGCATTTCTTTCAATCACATGGGTGCACAAGGGGCACCGACGGGTGTGATCTAGCCTTCTCTAAGGGCACACACACCCCAAAAATGAATCCCCTAATGTTGTGGAGAACTTGTCTCCTAAAACAGTACTTACTGAACAGTTGTTCCTTCCACTGGGCAAGGAGCAACTCAAGAACACCTTTTACTAGGTAGCATGTCAGAAACAGTCACTACAAGTCTTTTCCAAAAGGCAGATGAAAACACACATAGATCTTCAGGGAATTGCCCCTTGGATCCACTGAGATAGCAATTTCTTCCACTTCACTTGGAATAGAAAATCAGGAAATCCTGCTGTAGAAAGGTCTCCAACAGTTCACTGGAAGTTGGAAATTGTAATCCATGCTAGGGTGAGAAATCCTGAACCCTAGACTCAGAGTCAACTGGCAGACCTCCTGCCACTCTCACTTCCAAACTTTATCTCACTCACTACTAACTGATCCAGAAGCAAATGGTTTGATAGTTTTATTGGATCAACAAAGATGTTACAATAAAATAACAAAGTGCTCTATCTTTTGGGCTAACTAATTCCTTCTTCAGAAGCTTTATGACAGTTATTTAGAAAATCTTATATTATTAACACCCAGATAATGCATAAAAAACAGAAATGATTATCATTGGTTTATTTCTGTTCTTTATGCATTATCTAGGTGTTAATAGTATGGGATTTTCTTAATAACTGTCATAAAGCTTCTAAAGAAAAGAACTTAGTTAGTCCGAAGATAAACACTATTCTTTAGTTGTAACATCTATGTTGGTCCAATAAAAGGTATCAAACCATTCGCTTCTGGATCTGTTCTTACTAGGACTAATACAGCAACTACACTATTTGTTTGTCACTACTAACTGAACATTCTAAGGCTCCCCAGAGCAGCTGTGCCAGCAAAGGGGTTATGCTGCTGCAAGAGTTCTAAATTACATAATCATTCTTCCCTCAGGCTCGCTGAGTAAACAATGATGTCATTGTGTAAGAAGCCTCCAATGAGCTTCCTACCAGCTGCCTGCTACCTGCTTAACACTAACTCTGATAGGATTCTAGTAACCCCGGGGCACTGGGTGGTTATACACAGTAAGACCCTTCAGGACATGACATGTTGGTGGACACCCACACTTCCTGGGGTTGTAAGGCTCTCCAACAGTAGCTTTGAGCCTCATCACATCCCTGGGCACAGGGATATACAGTAATACCCCACACCATGTCAAGTTAAAGTTCTTACTTCTATGAGGCACCTTATGAAATAAACATCTAAATAAAATCCAAATAATCAACATTGTAAAAAGGATCTCAGAAATGTTACAAGCTAAGAGGCTGTCTGCATTATATGACCCTTATGATGTTATGCTGTCTTTTGCAGGCTGATCACCAGGCACATGAATTCTTCATGTTAGCATTCCATGCTGTAGCACTACTGAATGGCTAAAATTATACATTTTGATTCTAAAACAGCATTCCTAAACAGTTGGAGGATTAACTATTTTATGAAAACTCTTCCACTCAGTGAAGAAAGCATTCAAAAGGTGCACATCTAACAGTTTCCTTATATAATAAGTTTTTTTCATCTTAGAAATAAGGCTTTCACAAGTGTAATACTAACAGTCTATCACCCCCTAGAGGCAATATGGCACTCACCTGTGCCTCATGCTACATTACACCCCTAGGGAGTGATTAATAGACTGTTCATCTACCCCATGATCATGCCTTGTTGCATAGGTACTCAGTGTTCACCCCTTGACAGTAGTACCACTAGAAATGGATTATGCTCAGTGGTGTTTCTCTTTCAATTCCAATTCATTTTTTTATGCACTGCTTTATTGATTGGTTGATGAATTCTTTCTGTCATGTGATAACCATGTTCTCTGACAGTCGTGCTTTTGTAATCCTATGCAGTCTCCTTGGGATTTATTTATAGTTCTCCATGACCTGTACTACCTTGTAGGTAATTGATTCTACTGTTCTGTCTGGTACTTATATTGGACCAACTGGTCTGCAGTTATACTACCTGGATCCGCTATAGCTCCCATTTTAATTAAGGGCAATATAAGTACCTTGCTCCAATACTTCAAATCACACCCTGTTCCTAAGAATCCGTAACTATCTCTGCTACTTGAATTACTACTTTAGCTTATCCCAGCATCCTTTGCCAACTGTTTGTTGCATTCCATCTGGTAGAAGTTCTCTCCTTATTTTCTTTTACCCCAGCTAAGTATCCAGCACCCAGCAGCAAATATATTTTTATAACACTCTTTATCTCTTTTGGGAACTGTAATTTGCATCTGCCCCATAATAACCTTTTGACATGTTTATGTAATTATTATGTTTCCTTGTGCTTGCACAAGAAACATCTTATGGTTGCTTCAGAACCACATTTGAGAGGTGTACTAGGGATGAGTCCAATGCAGAGCACTCTACAGTGGGCTCATCCCTCACAGACCAATGAACACACAACCAGACTGTGACACTAGTCTGAGTTTCACAGCTGGAAGCCTTACTCTAGTTTAAAGAAATTAAGCATGCCAATGAGATCACTTTATTTCTTTCATTTGCAAAGTGCTGTCAGCCCAAACCTCTGTTTCCCATTCCGCCATCACAATTAAACCCTCCTGCTCCCTTCCTCTGCATGCTTTCTGCCCTGCTCCCTCTGTTCCCCATCCTGGAATCACAACTAAACCCTCCCACTCCCTCTCTCTGTGTGCTCTCCACCCCGGCTCCCTCCAGTCCATGTCCCAGCAGCACAACTGAACCCTCCTGCTTCCTTCCGCTGAGTGCTCTCTGCTCAGCTCCCTCTGTTCCCCATCCCACCAGCACAACTGAACCCTCCCACTCCCTCCCTTTGCATGCTCTCCACCCCACTTCCTCTGTTCCCCATTCTGGCAGCACAACTGAACCCTCTTGCTCCCTCCCTCTGCATGCTATCTGCCCCGCTCCCACTGTTCCCTGTCCCAGCAGCACATCTGAACCCTCCCGCTCCCTTCCTCTGCACGCTCTCTGCCCCACTCCCTCCGTTATCAGTCATGGCCCATTGTTGTTGTGTTGTGGTCCGGAGGCAGACGGCATTTGAGGAGGGAATCTGAAAAGAGCCAGTCCAGCCAAGTAAAGCTGCACAGTTTTGCTGACATGACAACTGTGAGCCAACTGTTAAGACATTTCCACTATCATAAGGTATTGTTCTGGTGTATATATTGAAGGGATTGTTAATGAGCTTCAGTGGGAGGCCCTCGGGTCTGATGTGTTGCACTGGGTCAATTGCCTGAGCCCCAGCCTGGCAACTGTGGTTAAACAGCCATGGAACTAGTTGCAGGTTTTGGTGCATTCAGTGCAATATCCTGACCTATGTTAATCCCTATGGATTTAGTTCTGTGCCAATAAATGAATAAACATGTTGAGGCCTATGCTCCAACAGATGGGATTTATGTGCCCGAGGTGCGTATCCTGCCTGCAGAGCTTCACATCTGTGGACAGGTGCACACAACCGGTATTCCCCAACAGCCGTGACCTGTCCATGGGCACGCACCCCCGGTGTGCAGCACTCCACGGGGTTGCCAGAGGTGGAGTCACAGACCCGGGTGGTCATCCAATCAGATGCCCATCCTGGGTCCAACAGTAGATCCCTTGCACAGTGCGGGGTGCATTGGCTGCACTCTGCCAGGGCTGTCCTCACAGCCAACAGCCATGAAGGTGAGAGGTGAGTAGTGCTGCTGGCCATGTCATGTCCCTGATCGGACAGGGAGGTATGGGGTGGTGCCATAGGCTTGTGTGTGTATGAGGGGTCAGCATACATTGGGACAGTGGGAGCTCAGCTGGTTGCTGGAGTCAGTGAGTCCAGGCAGCCACTGAATATGTAGGCGGTGGTCCCCTTGGTGTGGGACAGATGTGTCGGGCACATAGGCGACTTATGGCAGGGTTTCCCTAGCATTCCAGCTGCCCCCCTATGCACCCCAGTGCACAGCACTATGTGACTTTATGCATGCTGCATGGTGCTGAATTCCCCCATCTGCCCCCTGTGCATTGCAGTCTGCACAGGTGGGGAACTGGGTGCATGGAGGACGCATACCCCCCTTAGTGAATCCCGTGCAGGGGGCACAATGTTTGAAGAGTGTCTCTGTGCCTCACATACATGGTGTGGAGATGCTCCGTGCCTTCGAGCATAGGGCCCATTATGAATGTATCTTTATTGGATTTCCTAAATATAAAAGATAGACATTTGAATTGGGAATCCTTAGTTGGGAATCACTGGCCAAGTTACACTAATTCAGATGAAAGATAGCAGGACCTGATGAAAGTGAGCCTGAGCATTATTGTACTTGCTTTTTTAAGAATGTGAACCTGTGTGTGTGGAGCTGTGAATGAGCTTGGCACATACAGCAGATCTGGGTTTGATTACCACAAACTCCACTTGCATACTATGCGACTCTTAGTCACTTAACATACACCCATGACACATACACCATGCAAGGAAATATTCGGCATTGACAAATGCTTGTTGAAGTCTGTAATACACATACAGTACACCCTTCATTTACAATACTATATGCATGAGAAGTGCCATATCATGGGTGAAGAGATTAGAAACATTTAGATAAACTCATTCTGTAAACAGGTTTCATAATAACAACAAGCCACTGTCTGGACCAGCTTTTACTATCTCGAGAATATCACCAGGGTTAGGCCCCTTGTTCTTCCCCGGACCTCCCCACTTTGGTGCATGCCTTCCTATCAACTAGGCTGGACTACTGTAATGCACTCTACCTCAGGGTCTCAGGTGGTTGCCTCCATCGGCTGCAGCTTGTGCAGAACGTGGCAGCCAGGTTGTTGGTGGGGCAGTCTAAATTGTGCCACATCACCCCGGTGCTGCGTGAACTGCACTGGGTGTCAGTCAGATGGAGGATCCTCTTTAAGGTGAGGTTACTCACCTTTAAGGCCCTACATGGACTGGGACCTTATCTGTTTGACCTCCTGTTGCCTGATGCATTGACCCAGTCCCTTCAATCCTCCTCAAGGTGCCTCCTACCGATTCCCTGGATGAGGCTGAAAATGGCTGGTGACAGGGCATTTAGTGTCACTGGCCCTGTCCTATGGAATTGGCTTCCACCAGCTATATGGGAGGCCCCTTCTGTGGAGGTTTTTAAGGCCCACCTCTTTCACCAAGCTTTTCCTGATCCCCCAGACTGAGTTGGGCAGGATCCTTCCTTTCCTCCCTTTATCCTTTTTTGGTTTCACTGATTTTAAGATATATGCGATAATTTGTAGACTGGCAATTTTATATTTTGTAATTTATGATGGACTTGTCGTTGTGTGGCGCCCAGAACCTCTGGGATTGGGCGCCTGATAAATAAAATTTGCCTTGCCTTGCCTTACTTCCTATCTTTAATATTTACTTAAATCTTCCCTTATCCTGATCATGCCTTATCTGGAGAGTTTTGAGATAAAGCATGTTACCTGTTCCCTTGAGGATGTTAGTATTCTTGACTAGGTGCCTCCTGATGGAAAGAAGCAGTTGATTCAGTTTTGGAGGAAAGAGAATCATGATCAGAAAAAGAAAATATAGATCTTTAATTGCATGGCAGTATTCTTGCTGGTTATCACAGCCTGATAAATTCATATACCATCGCAATGACAACGCCTTTATGGCGTGGAGTCAAAACAGTGCCAGATTATGGCGACTGACCCAATCGGTGAACTCTCTGTACCCCCTTCCCTGAGGTCCCTCCCAGACTTGGTATATTTAGTAGAGGGGGGGCACAAACCTCCATGGGAGGTGCAGGAACATGCCCCCCACAAACAGAGAGTTTGCTGATTATGTCAGTCACCATAATCTGGCACTGTTTTGGCTAAGCACCATAAAGGTGTCGCCATTATGCCACAAAACCTGACAGATTTAAGATGTTTACCTGCAAGACTAAAATCTTCTCTTGAATTTATGTTTAACTATTCTGGGTCCCATGTCCATTCCTCATTTCATACTCCTCCACAGTTGATTGCTTCTACCTTCCTCTCTGTTCCATCATAATGCTTCCAAGCCCATCCTATTTCTCTTCACCTTCTTTATTTTTTTCATTCTTTTCCATGCACCGTACGTTTTCTTTCTGATCTTGCCTCATAAATTAACAAGCATTTGTCAATGCCGAATGTTGATTGCTTTGGTCCTTTAGAAACATAGAAACATAGATTTTGACGGCAGATAAGGACCACTTGGCCCACCCAGTCTTCCCATTTCCCTACCTATTGGATAAGCTGTAGATCCTAGTTAACCAGCAGCCTACTTCTTCCTACTCCCACCCCCTAGAATTGCCTTATGACTGTCCCATGCATGCTTGAATTCCACCACTGTTTTTGACTCCACAACCTCCTCTGGAAGGCCATTCCATGCATCCACAACCCTCTCTGTGAAAAAAAATACTTCCTTAAATTACCTCTGAACCGCCCCCTTCTATCTTCAAATTGTGTCCCCTTGTTTCTTACACACCTCTTTTTGAAAGATGCTGCCCTCTTGGACTTTGTTGATTCCTTGAGATACTTAAGTTTCTATCATGTCCCCCTCTCTCTCCTTTCCTTGAGGCTATACATATTCAGCTCCTTAAGTCTCTCTCTCTCTTCACTTGTCTTCGGTGCAGACCCTGCACCATTTTAGTTGCCCTCCTATGGACAGCCTCCATCCTGTCTATGTCCTTACGAGATTGGGTCTCCAGAACTGCCGCAGTACTCCAAATGGGGTCTCACCAACTGTCTGTACAGAGGGATAATAACTTCCTGTTTTCTGCTGGTGATGCCTCTCTCTATGCATCCTAGTATCCCCCAGTCCTCCTTGCTGCCCTCTCACATTGCTTGCCCACCTTTAGGTCATCTGATATGACCACCCCAGTCCTTTCCATTTTGTTGTTGTTAGTATCTCACCCTCATTGTGTACTCTTCCCTGGGTCTTTGTTTCCCAGGTGCATTACCTGCACTTCTTAGCATTGAATCTAAGCTGCCATACATTTGACCATTCCTCTAATCTTGCCAAGTCCCTTCTCATCCTTTCCACCCACCTTGTGCATCAACTCTGTTGCAGATCTTTGTGTCATCTGCAAAGAGACATACTTTTCCTTCAGTCCCTCTGCAATATAAACATAAAGACGACGAAGGACGGTCTAATACTGAACTCTGCAATTTGACCCACTAGTAACCCCTTTCTTCAGAGTGGACTCCATTTACTATTACTCTCTGTGTCCTATTCTCCAGCCAATTCTTTTACCCAGGCTGTCATCTTGGGACCCACTCCCAGGCTGGCTAACTTGTATATTAATCTTTGTGTGGGACTGTGTCAAATGCCTTGCTAAAGTCTAGGTAGGCCATGTCCACAGCCCCTCCCTGATCTACTACTTTGGTCACCCAGTCAAAGAAATCTATCAGATTTGTCTGGCATGACCTTCCTGCTGTGAATCCATGCTGCCTTGGGTCCTGAGCCCTCTGGCCTCTAGATACTCAACAATTCTTTCCTTCAAGTGATTCCATCATTTTCCCTACCACTGAGGTTAAACTAACAGGTCTGTAGTTTTCTGCTTCTGCCTTGCTCCCACTTTTGTGAAGGGAATCACATCTGCCCTTCTCCAGTCCTCGGGTACCACCCATCCTCCATGATTTGTTAAACAGGGTAGTCAATGGTGTCATTAGTTCTACCCTTAGTTCTTTTAGAATTCTGGGATGAATCCCATCAGGCCCCATTGCTTGTCCACCTTCAGTTTTAAGAGTTCTTTCAGAACCCTTTCTTCTGTAAATGGGTTGGTATCAACTTCTGTATCCAGAGTGTTTCTACTGTTTGTTTTAGGTACCTCCCCACTTCCTTTGTAAATACTGAGCAAAATTTGTTTAGTATCTCTGCCTTTTCACAGTCACCCTCTGCCCACCCTCCCTCCTCTTTATTAAGCCTCACTAGCCCTCCCTTGGTCTTCCTTCGCTCCCTGATGTACCTATAGAAGGTTTTATCCCCTTCTTAACAGAGTTGGCTATCTTTTCCTCGGTTTGGGCCTTTGCTGTTCTGACTGCCTTCCCAGCTTCCTTTTGCTTTAACTGATACAGGTCCCTGTCCTGCTCCTTCTGTGATTCCTTGTACTTCCTGAATGCTTTCTTTTTCTCTTGAACCTTCACTGCCACTTCCTTTGAGAACCATAGTGGTTTCTTACATCGTTTCATTTTGTTAATTTGCTTCACACAAAGGCTTGTTACCTCTGTGATGGCAGTTTTTATTATTCCCCATTGTTCTTCCACCCCTCCTTCCTGCCCATTTGCTAGTGCATTCCTTAGGCACTCACCCATTTTGCAAAGTCAGCCTCCCTAAAGTCCAGTACTTTTGCCTTTGTATGGCTTGACTCTATTGCTGTGTTTATTGTGAACCATACTGTTCGATGGTCACTAGTTCCCAGATGGCTACCCACTTCTACATCTGTGATCCTCTCTTCATCTCCATTTGAGAGAATCAGGTCTAAGATTGCTCCCTCTCAGTGGGCTCAATACTAGTTGTCTAAGCATGCCCCTTGTAGGGCATCTAAGCTAAAGCTTGAAGCTAGAATCTTTGAGCTCGCTTATTTACCCTCTGTCAGTCGCTCATTCTGTTTCTCCCAGTGTTGCAGGCTGCTGTTTTGTACTGGGCTCCTGCCTGCATTGGCACCTTTTTCTGCCCACAAAGAAATCCGCAGCTGTCCCGACAGAGCTCCGTTGAGGTGGCTCACTCCCCTCTCTCACTCCTCATTCTGTTTCTCCTGGTGCAGGCTGCCCTTTTGTGCTGGGCTCCTGCCTCTGTTGTGAGTTTTTCTGCCCACAAAGAAATCTGCAGCAGTCTGACACAGCTCTGTTGGGCTGCTCCTCCTCCTCTCTCTCCTTTCGCTCATTCTGTTTCTGAGTGGCACTGCAGGCTGGCCTTTTGTACTGGGCTCCTGCCTGCATTGCCGCCTTTTTCTGCCCACAGAGAAATCCACAGCAGTCACAGTAGAGCTCCATTGAGCTTTCTCACTCCCCACTCTCACTTGCTTGTTGTGTTTCTCCCAGCGCTGTAGGCTGCCCTTTTGTACTGGGCTCCTGCCTGCGTTGGCACCTTTTTCTGCCCATAAAGAAATCTGCAGCAGTCCTGACAGAACTCCGTTGAGCTTGCTCACTCCTCCTCTCTCACTCACTCATTCCATTTCTGCCAGCGCTGCAGGCTACCCTTTTGTACTGGGCTCCTGACTGCATTGCTGCCTTTTTCTGCCCATAAACAATCTGCGGCAGTCACGATAGAGTTCCGTTGAGCATGCTCACTCCCCCTCTCTCACTCGCTCATTCTGTTTCTCCGGCCACTGCAGGCTGCCTTTTTGTACTGAGCCCCTTTGTGCATTGCTGCCTTTTTCTGCCCACAAAGAAATCCACAGCAGTCCCAACAGAGCTTTGTTGAGCTCACTCACTCCCCCTCTCTCACTCTCTTGTTCTGTGTCTCCCAGCACTGTAGGCTGCCCTTTTGTACTGGGCTCCTGCCTGAATTGCCACCTTTTTCTGCCGACAAAGAAATCTACAGCAGTCATGATAGAGCTCCGTTGAGGTCGCTCACTCCCCCTGCCTCCCTCGTTCATTCTGTTTCTCCTGGCGCTGCATGTTGCCCTTTTATACTGGGCTCCTACCTCTGTTGGTGCCTTTTCTGCCCACAAAGAAATCTGTAGCAGTCCCAACAGAGTTCTGTTGAGCTCACTCACTCCCCCTTCTCACTTGCTCATTCCATTTCTGCTGGCGCTGCAGGCTGCCCTTTTGTACTGGGCTCCTGTCTTTGTTGGCAGCTTTTTCTGCCCACAAAGCAATCTGCAGCAGTCCCGACACAGCTCTGTTGAGCTCTCTCACTCCTCCTCTCTCACTCGCTCATTCTGTTTCTGATGGCACTGCAAGCTGGCCTTTTGTACTGGGCTCCTGCCTGCATTGCTGCCTTTTTCTGCGCATAAACAATCTGCAGCAGTCACGATAGAGCTCCATTTAGCTCACTCAATGCCCCTCTCTCACTCGCTCATTCTGTTTCTCCGGCTGCTGCAGGCTGCCTTTTTGTACTGAGCTCCTCTGTGCATTGCTGCCTTTTCCTGCCCACAAAGAAATCCACAGCAGTCCCAACAGAGCTCTGTTGAGCTCACTCACTCACTCCCCCTCCCTCACTCGCTCGTTCTGTGTCTCCCGGCACTGCAGGCTGCCCTTTTGTACTGGGCTCCTGCCTGCATTGCCGCCTTTTTCTGCCAACAAAGAAATCTGCTGCAGTCATGATAGAGCTCCGTTGAGGTTGCTCACTCCCCCTGTCTCCCTCGTTCATTCTGTTTCACCTGGCGCTGCAGGTTGTCCTTTTGTACTGGGCTTCTGCCTCTGTTGGTGCCTTTTTCTGCCCACAAAGAAATCTGTAGCAGTACCAACAGAGTTCTGTTGAGCTTACTCACTCCCCCCCTCACTCGCTCATTCCATTTCTGCTAGCGCTGCAGGCTGCCCTTTTGTACTGGGCTCCTGCCTGCATCGCTGCCTTTTTCTGCCCACAAACAAATCTGCAGCAGTCACAATAGAGCTCTGTTGAGTTTGTTCACTCCCCCTCTATCACTCGCTTGTTCTGTTTCTCCTGCCGCTGCAGGCAGCCCTTTTGTACTGGGCCCCGTGCGCATTGCTGCCTTTTTCTGCCCACAAAGAAATCCGCAGCAGACCCATCAGAGCTCTGTTGAGCTCACTTCCTCTCCCTCACTCACTCATTCTGTGTCTCCTGGTGCTGCAGGCTGCCCTTTTCTTACTGGGCTCCTGCCTGCAGTGCCACCTTTTTCTGCCTACAAAGAAATCTGCAGCAGTCCTGACAGAGCTCCGTTGAGCTCGCTCACTCTCCCCTCACTCGCTCTTTCCGTCTCTGCCGGCACTGCAGGCTGCCCTTTTGTACTAGTCTCCTGCCTGCATTGCCACCTTTTTCTGCCTACAAAGAAATCATCAGCAGTCCCGACAGAGCTCAGTTGGGCTCACTCACAGCGACTGCAGTATTCTGTGCTGGAAGCGCGAAAACACATTTCATTCAGGATGTGAAAAATGACAGCTCTACTGTTCATAAGAAGGTGTGAAAAAATGCCAGTGTTGAAAATCTGGTGTGAAAATATTACTAATTTGTGAAGTTACAAGGGTGCATGGAAAATGCACAAAGCATGCTCGTAACAGAGTCATTTTATGGAGTTTCATCACAAAATTTTCAACATAGGCATTTATGGACCTCTGCTCATGAACAGTGTCACTGTGTTTTTCTTAATGTGTCCCGAACACTGATTTCTCACAGCGACCACGCTATTCTGCGCTGGCAGAGTGAAAATACATTTCGGCCAGGATGTGAAAAACAACAGCTGCACTGTTCATAAGAAGTTGCAGAAAAATGGCAATGTTGAAAATCTTGAGTGAAAATATTGCAAAGTTCCGAAATTACAAGCGTGCATGGAACCTGTGCAATGCACACTCGTAACACATTAATTTTATGGACTTTCATCACAAAATTTTCAACATAGGCATTTTAGGACATCTGCTCATGAACAGTGTCACTGTCATTTTCTTAATGTGTCCTGAACACTGATTTCCCACAGCGACTGCACTATTCTGCGCCAGAACTGCGAAAACACATTTTGGCCAGGATGTGGAAAAAGACAGCTATACTGTTCACAAGGAGGTATGTAAAAATGGCAATGTTGAAAATCTGGACTGAAAATATTGCAAATTAGCGGCGTTACGGCGTGCGCCATGACTTTGCACCAAGGACGCTCGTAAAACAGTCATTTTTTTGATTTTTGCCACCAAATTTGCAACATACACTTTTTGAGACCCAGCCTCATGAACACTGACACTGTCGTTTCTTTAATCAGTCACGAAAGGTGATTCCGTGCAGTAACCACAAAATCGCCTTTCAGGACCGATTAACACCATGACAGTGGCTGAATTCATGAGGAGGGGTCTCAATAACCCCATGTTGACAATCTGGTGCCAAAATTCAAAAAAATGCCTGAGATGTGCAAAAAAATTGAAAAAGCCCTTTTTATGCCATTATACAGCTTACCGGCATTTCCTCAGTTTGCGGTTGGATTTGAAGAGTACAGACATATTCCCGGTCCACCGAAAACCATCGGCATGAACTTTGGAGATAAGTATGGGGTGGGGGGTGGGGAGGCAGGGTGTGCAGTGGGTGGAGTGCGGGTTGTGGGAGGGGCCAGGGAGACTACAAGGGACTGTTTTCTTTTTTACAGGTTTAAACAAACATAAAAAAAAATTGCGGGATTTTTTTTCTTTGCAGGGGCATTGGGCACACTGGAGTGGGCTCTTAGCATGCCACCCAATTGTTTGAGGGGCTGTTGCTGATGGAGGATTCGGCACCCCCATCAGCACATATTCAGTGCTGCGGGGGAATTGAGCCAAAGGTGATTGGGCATCCCCAAGGCATAAACCGACCATTTTGGTGGGGGGGGGCAATTATGCTGACGGGGAGTGGGCTCCCTCATCGGCAACCTAAACTCATGCATGGGGACTGAAGCCGATGTGAATTGGGCACCCCCTCGACACTGGGGGCTCACATATATTGTTTAGAAACACGGCAGCCGCCACCATGTTCACAAACAATACAGTACCAACGTTCCACCCAGCAATGATAGGTCACTCCCTCATTGCAGCAGAATGGCTGACGCTGCAATGATTGAGGTGGCCCCTGATTGCAGTGGCCGAAATGTTTCAAGGTGGTGGCACACTGGCTGAACTAGTGTCAGCAGCAGCGTGCCACCCCATTGAGGAAAGCGGGCCAAGTCTTTAAAGGCTGTGGGGCCGTTGGCCACAACAGTGCCGCGCCTCCACAACCTTCTTCTGGCAAGCTGCCACAATATTTTTCTTGTACATGCATGTAATCAACACAAAAATCATCTAACCTTTCTTCATTGCCCTCCAACTTTTATGTCTTGAGCTTGTAAAACAACAGCTTAAGATATCAGTTCTTCATCATAACAATAATTGTCTGAATGACACACTTGTATACTATAGCAACTTAAGATAGGCTATATTAAGAACAGTACTATAAAACATATTATGCCTATGTATGCCTTGTAACTCACTCATTCAGGATCAGTCTGTCACATCCGAAGCTACCAACAGAGCACCCATGCACCAAGGCACAGGAAGCAATTTATTAGAGAAGGAGAAATGATGTGCAGTGGTACAGTATTAATAGATCAAGGGAAAAGATTGCATCAATTGAAAGCAATCATTACAATTACTTAATACTCTCTAAACACATTCTCTACTTCCTTCTCATCCGCCTAACCTTCAGTGTTTACACAGCCTGTTCTTGGTGTTGTTTATCATCCTGCTAGACACTTTGTCCTCACTCTGTTGTTAGCATGATTTTGGACC
This sequence comes from Neoceratodus forsteri, assembly GCA_016271365.2. Classification (NCBI taxonomy): domain Eukaryota; kingdom Metazoa; phylum Chordata; order Ceratodontiformes; family Ceratodontidae; genus Neoceratodus; species Neoceratodus forsteri. Next base: position 289,449,639 of record CM028130.1, read on the forward strand.
AAGAGCCTATTGTAATTTGGCTTTCAGTGTAAAACCTTCTTTATAGGATATTTCGGACCAGTGATTCTTCATACTATGTTGAAAATAATATGCCTCATAAGCCTGTTATGTTTCTGCTCAATATCATTCTTGTGGTGTATTCTTTCTCAGTTGGTGTTGATTATGGTTCTGAGGAGTGGGTGAACGAGAGGGGAGAGAGAGAGAGAGAGACAGAGAACATAAAATGTATGAAGTGCTATTAGGGATATAATTACAGGTGGGCAGTCAAGAAACTGCTTTGTGAAAAACTATGTCAAGTGTTGTTTCTTTGTGTAGTGTAAAGTCATTCTTCATATACAGGTTGTTGTTCACATAGCAAATAGGACATTCCACTAGTCAAAGATTTCACAAAGTGGCAGTTTTTCTGTAATGTGCCCACAGTGATAGGACTTCATCCAGTGAGGTACTCCATGCACACAGTGGACTACCCACTTTGTCCAGTGAACTTCAGCTTTGTATAGTCTTTCAGCTGCCAGTAAAATAAAAAATAACTGCCCCACCTATTTAAGACCTTTACCTGCCTTCCCCCAAAGCCATGACTATTAACAATTATCTGCCCCCCCATAACCGTCTAGCACTCAATCCCCCCCAGCCCAGTCAGGTTAAGTGCAGTCCACAGTGAATGAGCCAGCAAAGCACTAAGCATAAGCACTGCTTACCCTTCCCTCACCCACAGCACAATTCTAAACGACCATCCACCCCTCAGCCCAGACCCAATAAGTTGCCCATCTCCACTCTTTAGGCACCCAATCCCCCCTCATCTCCATGCCACCCTTCAAAGGATATTGGCAAAGTAAGATGGAGGATGCCAACTGACTCATAGACCCTCCTACCATAGCAGTCTGCCACCATCTGAATGAATGAAAATGCATATACTCAAGAGTTATCAACTGTGCCCATCAGGGGTCAGGCAGTGATGAAGGTGTTCTCCAGACCCTTGGAACATGGCCAGGACCCTGTCCCATTTTTATAAGGAAAAATACAATTACTAAACAAGCATTTGTCAATGCCGAATGTTTGCTTGCTGGCATTGACATTGGTAGTGTAGAAGTTACAGAGCTGCATAATAGAAATGGCAGTGAAGTATTGAACTGAAGCCAACCCCACCACCACCCTGCAGAGAGTGACAGGCACTGGGGTGTGCCTTTGGGTCGTCAGGCATAACGGCCACGCCATTTCACCACACCCTACCCTGCAGACACTGACAAGTGTCACGGTGTGCCTTGGGGTCTTTGGCCCTTATACACCCCATTCCATCAGAAATACGGTGAGATGGGTGCAGTACAGAATGGGGTGAACTTTGGGGCCAAAGAGTCCAGCTGCACACTGTGCGCTCACTGGCTGCAGGAAGTGGAATTGTATGAGCATTACAGGCAAGAATCCCAAGTCACACCCCTGATGCCTGTCATTCTGTACAGGGTGGGGCGTTATGGTTGAAAACCCTAACACCTCAGGCATTCATTGGTATTTTCACTCCAAATTTTCAACATGTTTTTTTTGTGACCCCCACCTCATTAACAGTGGCAATATCAGTTTGTTAGCCAACAGCTGCTTATGCACAGAGACTACGGCATTTAGCACCACAGGTGCAAAAACACATTCCGAACAGGATGTGAAAAATGACAGCTGTACTGTTCATGGGGAGGTGTAAAAAATTGCGATGTTGCAAATCTGCAGTAAAAATATTCAAAAAACTGGTGAAGTCACGAGCGTGCATAGAAACTGTGCAACGCACACCCGTAATGTAATTAGGTTGGGGATTTTTTACAGCAGATTGTCAACACAGGCATTTTGGGACCTCCGATCAAGAACAGTGTCACTGTGATTTTCTTTATCTGTCCCGAACAATGATTTCCACAGTGACCACGCATCTCTGCACTGAAAGTGTGAAAACACATTTCGGCCATGTTGTGAAAAATGACAGCTGTACTGTTCATAAGGAAGTGTGGAAAAATGCCACTGGTGAAAATCTGGATTGAAAATATTACAAAGTCATGAACTTCACGAGTGCGTGGAAACTGCACAATGCTCACTGTAACACAGTCATTTATGGACTTTTGTCACCAAATTTTCAACATAGCAATTTTAAGACCTCTGCTCATGAACAGTGTAACTGTGATTTTCTTAATCTGTCCCAAACATTGCTTTGTACACACCGACTGCACCATTGTGCGCTACATGTGCGGAAACACATTTAGGCGACATGTGAAAAATGGCAGCTGTACTGTTTATAAGGAAGTGTAATAAAATGGCAATGTGGAAAATCTGGAGTGAAAATATAGAAAAGTCGCATAAACTTCACAATTATGCGTAGGAACTTCGCATCGCCTTCACAAACCAAAACAGTCATTTTAGGAATTTTTCACAAATTTTCAACATAGCCATTTTAAAACCACTGCTCATGAACAGTGTCACTGTGATTTTCTTAATGTGTCCCATATATTGATTTCGCTACCGACTGAGCCATTATGCTTCATGGTGGAAACACGTTTTGGGCAAGATGTGAAAATGACAGCTGTACTGCTCATAAGGAGGTGTGGTAAAATGGCAATGTTGAAAATCTGGAGTGAAAATATTGAAAATTCGCTGAACTTACACGGCGTCATGTGAACTGCACAACACACTCTCATAAAACAGTCATTTTGGAAATTTTTCCACCAAATTTTCAACATAGGCTTTTGAGAGCCACCTTATGAACAGTGGCAGTGTCGTTTTCATTACTCAGTCCGAAAGGTGATTTGCACAGTGACTGAGAAATCACCTTGCAGACCCAGTGCGCCATGACAGTGAGAGCACTCATGAGAGGGGTCCCAAAAATCCATGTTGAAAATTTGGTGCAAAATTCCAAAATAGGCTGAATATCAGCAAAGTTGAAAAACCCTATCTATTCCATTATACGGCTTACCGGCATTTCCTCAGTTGGCGGTCGGCTTTGAAGAGTGCAGATGTTTCCGGTCCACCGAAGATCGTCACGCTGGAGTCTGGAGTAAGTGTGGGGTGGGGGTGTGGGGGCGGGGTGCGCGGTGGGTGGGCGCAGGTGGGGGCAGAGATAATGAGGGACCGTTTTTAAGTTTCAGGTTTTTTTTTTTTAAATGACGAAGTGGGACGTTTGCCACGCTAGGGTGGGCTCCCAGCGTGGCATAAGGACGGCTGGTGGGGGGACTTGGGATTGGGCACCCCATCGGCAATAGCATCTGTTGCCATGCTGGGTGGGCTCCCAGTGTGGCACACTGTACTCGGGGCGGGAACAGTGGAGCAGGCGAGGATTGGGCACCCCGTTGGCTGCTCAGATGTGCAGCCCGCTGGGGTGGGCACCAGCGTGGCATATAACTTTGCTTTGGGGCGCAGCACAGGCGACAGGGATTGGGCACCTGTCAGCTACACAGTGTATGCGTGGAGGAAGAAACGCAGTAATAACATGCGTGTGTATGTGTGTGTGGGAGCAGGCGCAGGCAGAGCGATATCTTATCGCTGCGCCCACCTTTCAACTGACGCCACTGCATTTGGAGCTGTCATAGACAGCTCCAGCGAGCAGATGGAGAACTGCGGCCGCACCTGCAAACACACTGACTGAATTGGAAGAGGGCTGCCACACCTCCAAAAACTCAGATGATGGCACTATGTTTCTTGCACATGCGTGCAAGCAAACATAAAAACTGTTCTATTCTATTTTATTCTATTCTATTCTATTCTATTTTTTCCTATCCTTTACCTACCCTGTCCTTTCTATCTTGTCAAACCTTGATTATGTAATCATATTCCCATGGTACAGACCGTAAGAGCTGACCACTCTAGCAGTCTAATGTCTCACCCCATCCCTTGCTTCTTCTCCTGTTCTTCCATGTCTTGCTTTTCATGCTGTCTTTGTTTTCCTTTCTTTTTTAATTTCTTTCTTTCTCTTCTCTGACACACTACATGATGAACCCCCATAAAAATTACACTTAAATGATTTATAATCACACACGTAGTAGTTATTAAAATTGCTCCTCAAGCTGTGAAAATTACCCAATCTTTTTCCCTAAACACTATGCAGTTTTTGAAGATTAAGTCTGAAGACAGAAAGGTGTTAATATTTTGAAGCCTGAGCTAGAGTTTCTTTTTTAGCTTGCTTGTTTATCTCAGGAATCTCAGGCAGAACAGCCGGTTGAGTTTGGTGTGGTGCGGTGCGGTGTGGTGAGCTGGAAACAATGGGTCACAGGAAGGTCAGATCGGAAAAACAAAAAGCTATAGGTGGGCTGCAGAAAGAGGAGGCTCTAACCACACTCTGAACTCTCTGAGAAGGACAGCGCATAAGAAACTAACAATAAGAAAGACATAACCTAGTGAAACAGGTTAAACTGAAGCTCCAAGACATTACTTCCTACTGCTTAGAAAGGGGAACTACATTTTTGATACAAGCAAGAGTGTTTAGAGCAGATATAAGGTGCAAAAGACTTTACCAAAATTACTATTATGTACAACTTATGTAAAGCAGCTGCCAAATCAGTTCTCCAAATCCATTTGCTATTCTGATGCCATTTGACAGTTTAGGATTTCTGTCATTTTGTTGTTGTGTTCTTAATAAAGCAATGCTGTTTGTACCTTGTACATTTTTCTGTTGTCTGTCTGTTCCTCCTGACTCACTCCACTACCACACATCTCCTGCACTCTGCTCACACCGGCATGATCTGCCTGTAGTGCTCTCCACTAGCTGCGTGGCAGGGTGCCGAGTCTGCTTTTGTTTTAGTTTAAATCCAGTCACTCAATGCAGCTACCAGCCATTTCATCCCATGCTGGTTTGGTGAAACTGGCTGACACCACTGGACAAAAAAAGAAGCTGAGCTGCTGCTGTGCTTCCTGGTCCCCCTGCAGCAGTATGTGTGGACTGCAAATGAGGTGCTCTGTTTGTGACTCCAAGATCACAGGGAGGAGAGGCAGCTTCTTACAAGGAGGATGTCTTATAGTATGCTTTCCCTTTGGGAGGAAGGTTACATTATCTGTGCTGTAAAATGCTTTTGTTAAACTTGTTCCACTTCCATTTAACTTGCAATCACACATGGGGCACTGTGAAAGCAAACTATCAGAACACAGCTTCTTTAAATCAAGTAATGTTTATATTTTTGTGGGATTTGTATTTGTCTATGTTTTTTCAGAACAGAAAAGAGACACATCCTTCTCCTACCCCTAACAGTCTAGGACTGCCCATATGAAAACAAGAGTTAACTATATAACCAACTGACTTATGCCATGTTGTGTAGTCTCTAGGGTAATGTCTGCATTTGGGTAATGGCAGGCTGTGAGGCACTTTATGCTCCCAAGTCCACACACTAGCAATTACCAGTTCAAGACAAACCACTACAAACACCATATTGTTAAGCATCTCCTCCCCTGTATTAGAAAATCTTGTAAAATCCTTCAGCAGCCATCGTAGTCCAACCACTCTCTTTCCCCCAGTATTTATTTATTTATTTATTTATAAACTGGTGAACAGAAAAGGCATACTAAACTAAAGCTTATTTCCAGCACCACTGGGGGTTACAGTTCGTTCAACAGTAATTATACAATGGCTCTTAAAATCCTGGTTTCTGATTGGCTAGCTGGCATGATTTATAACGTGTTAATCCTGCCATCATGCCATTGGATGAAGTGCCAGACAGCTACATCAGAAACCCCAAAAAACAAATCAATCCGACCCCCAAAAACAGAAACTGCAATGGCCATCATATATCCTCACTTAACAGAGACCTAACAATCATGCTGCAAGTAAAATTTTAAAAAGATGTAAAACGCAGCACACAAACCCACTTGGAATAACACAAAAGCAGTTACCCTCATAGCTGTTTATGGTTGTAGCAACCTCATGTCTGAAACATTTTCACAGTTGCATCTGTTTCCGCTGCCTGCCACCTCCACAACACCTTAACACCCTCCAAACACCCAATGCCAGCCACCAGTTTCAAATCTGACATTCATCCTTCTACCTGGAATATATATATATATATATTTTAGTTTTTTAAAGAACTCTTTCCTTTTCACAGGCCACCAAACAACTAGCAGTACGCATGATGCAGCCTTCCCTTCATTTGTTAAGCACTCCCGACACCAAACACCAAATGGAAAACCCCACCCCCTCCCACTGCAAGGAAAGTCTCTGAAACTTGGAAAAAAAAACACAGTAACTCACTGGCTCTACAGTTCCATTGCCACTCAAAAGCCTCAGACTTTCTTCCAGGAGCCCAGGAAAAGAAAGACTATAAAACAACTTCAGCGGCTAGTTTACCTGGTCCAGAAACAAAAGGGAGCCAGAAAACCAGTCTTGGAAACAGCGGCAGCAATGTATACTGACGCAGATGCCCACAATCTGTAAAAAAGTGGTGCCACTGCTCCGTAATTGAAACTGTCCCCTATAACAATTTCAAAAGGCTGTGTATATAGAGATCCATTATCAAGTCTGAGCTGTGGACACTCTTTTTAAAAAACTCAGGACTCACAGCCTCTTGTTTCAGTATAGCTGATATGTGTCTATCTGGGGAGCTGGGCACCAGGTACCAACCAAGGACTATTTTTTCTCATGCACTAATACATTATAAAAAATAATTAAAAATGATAAAAACTCTTATTTCTTTATTTTTTTCTTGCACAAAAATAAATGTGCCACTGTATAATTGCAATATCCCACTCGAGGGTGTGGATGATGCCAGGATTTACCCACTACTGGTGTATTTTGCTCACTTGGCCTGTGGCCTTATAACCAAACAACACACCAGGCGTGGGTAAATCCTGGCATCAACCACACCCTTGAGTGTATACTGCTTAATATGACGAGGTGTGCAAAAGTGGATCCATGACAGTCAGTCGACAAATTCATTGTCGACCGACTGTACAGCGACACGTTTATGTCAACCGGTTTTGTGGTTGGCATAAAGGCAGTCACTTCAGACTGTGTTTTCTTTGTGGGGGCTTTGGGGTCAGAGTTTATTCAGGGAGGGAGTGCAAGACCCCCAGAAAGCAGTGCCGGGGTCCCGTTCTGACATTACAGTGACCTGGTGCTGTTGTCGCTGTAATGTCGGTCATGGTAAAATTGTCGCTGTAGCGATGGCATACCTGCAAAAGCATGGGATATTGCCCCCACCTTGTGTACATTTTGAGACACAATGCCAAAAGCTCAGTGCCTTCAACTGTCTGAATTCAAAAAGCATGGAGACTCTGCACACTGCTGAATTAAGGTGTTGCTAGTTACAAGAGAGATCCCAACTTGACTCAAAAAAACTGAGAACAAACAGTGCACACACCAGAATGCAGGTTGCTGGTAGATTTATTAACTGGGTGGAAATTACCCTTACACTACTGAGGCACTCTGGGGATAGGCAATCATATATCACTATCAAGTCTTCATCCAGGGGTTGTGCCTATTCCACTGTTCAGGGCTTAAATAGTCATAGAGTACAAAGCAGTTGTTAACAGTAAGAGAAAGCCATGCCAGGACAAATGTACCACAGAAAGAAGGCATTACTTTACATAACTGTACTAAAATCTCAAACTGAAAGGTTATGCAGACCCCTTTACCCACTTTATCAAAATTGTGAATTAAAACTATCAAAAATTGATATAAAAACTTTGCCTGTACATCTTTTGTTATCTTCACTTTTAAGACAAAAACTGAGTTCAACTTATTGGTGCAGATGTACCCCAAGTGCAGTTTAGCATCAATCTATCTCTATAATAAAAGACATTTTTGGCACGTGAATGAGTGGTGGACTGAGATGACAGCTTAGACTGACAGCTGTATGCCACCCAGCCCTACGTTTGATCACGGCTTTGAAAATATTGAGGTAATTTTGATCAGATGGGGTACATCTGATACAGAACAATGAAATAAACAAGCTTAAAATATCATGGGTCTCTCAGGTGTATAGTAGTACCCTTAACTCTAAAAGCAGAGGAGTAGCTATCATAATCCACAAAAAATGTTACATTTAAAGCAAACACAGCCATTATGAACTCTGAGGGGAAGTAAGTTATTGTGTAGGGCAACATGGGCAACCAGGAGGTTTTGCGATGTAATGTACAGTTCAAATATCACTGATGCTGCCTTCTTCACAACGTTGACTCAACACTTGTCAACCCACCATAAGGACTCCATAATAATTGGGGATGATGCAAATGTGATCACACATGATTCCTTAAACAGAAGCAAGGCTCCAACAGGGCTCAAATCTCTGGCCACACAGGCCTTGACAGACCTCTCGACTGAAATGGGCCACATGAATGTCTAGAGACTGGTACATCCCCGGGGGGGTGAGAGCATATCTTTTTCTCAGTCCCACACCAGTCATACTCCCATATCAATCTCTGGCTGGTCCCACAAAAGAGGATCCTGTAGTTGATAGAGGGGAACATAGTCATGGTGATCATCTCAGACCATGCCCCAGTGCTGTCTACATGACTCTCCCCTAACAACAGACCCACCTGCAAGGAAACAGTGGAGGTTTAATACCTCACTCCTTGGGACCCCTTGTTTTGTTGGTCATTACAAGAGGACACTGCCACCTTCCTTGAAACTAACTGTCCTGAGACTACTTCAGCAGCTACCAAGTGGGATGCACTGAAGGTGTACAACCAAAGCAGGTGTATCAGTTACGCTTGCACTAGAGGGACCTAGAAGAACAGCCAAAGACTCCTAAAACAGTTAAAGAAAAGTACAAACACACTACAAATCAGCCCTGTGGACTTCTTGCGGAGATATTAGGAGTGAGATACAATACAAGTCCAACCTGTACCTACTCCAGAAAGCTGTGATTGCCCTATTCAGACTTAGACAAACATTCTGGGATCCAGTGAGCACCCTGGGAGATTACTCACATACCAGCTTAAAAAACTCCAAGAAATATCCCAAATTATAGGGGTCAAGATGGTAAATGGAGGGCTTAAGATGGTGGTGGCAGACATTAATACCTTTTGGCCTTTTTCAAAACCCTGTATGCTCTGGAGGTCTTCCCCATCAGACCTAGCTTCCTTCATGGATCCTTTGAATCTACCTGGACTGACCCCAGCTGCCAAAGGAAAGCTGAAACAGCTAGTTACCACCCAGGAGCTTGAACTGACCATAAGCTTGGCACCCACTGGCAGAGCTTCATGTGGAGATGGACTTACTGCAGAATTTCTGACCAAGTTCAAGGAGGTACTGATAGGCATGCGGATGGACACCCTCATGGAAGTGGGTAGAAGTGTGTAATGTATAGGTTACTGCATATTTAAGGCATTTGCCAAAATAATGGTCACTAGGGTGAAAGGTGTCACCTGTGACATAATCATCAAAGACCAAGGGGGCTTCGTACCAATATGCAGAGGCACCAATAACATGCAGCAACTCAAAAATCTGATAGATGAAGCCATCAAAAGTCACTTTCTTGTGGCACTCATCTCCCTTGACACTGAAAAAGCATTCTACACGGTAAAATGGGTGTACCTGTTTCACACACTGAGGACTTTTGGGTTTGGGGAAACGTTCATCAGACAGGTCCAGACACTGTACAGTGGTGCACCTGCCTCAAACAGTGTAACCCCGTTTATCCTAGTGTGCTAGGGGACAATAAAAATGTTCAGATAAATGGGGTTTCAGTGAACTGGAGTAGTGCTTTTGCGAATGACAGGACCACATATGCTGAGCTCCCAAAGAGAACTTAATTACAGAATTTACATTCCAGTAACAGTAAAGTAAAAATGGTGGATTAAAAACTGATTCATAAACAAGCCTTTTAGTTTTTTAGGTAGTGTTAAACTGATTTTTTTTTCATTCCTTTGCTTCACTGCTTTCAATAGCAGCTACCTGTACCTTAACAGCAGCAGTTGAACACCATCTGCATCTTGTTGATTTTCTAACCATGAGATGCAGCGTTCAAAGCAATCTGCGGCTTAAGCAACCATGGGGGAGGCCCAGTTTCCTCAGTCTGCTCCTGGCTGTCATCTTTATGGTCTGCATTGTCATTTTCATTTTTAATAGACTACACTAGAGTATAATTTCAGTTTCTGTCATTTCTCCATAGTCGGTTTCATTGCTGTCTGTGTGAGCCCAATCCTCAATGACATTGACCTGCAAGTGCATCTGTTTTGCAGCTTCATGGAGGGCAAGTGTAACTTTGGACAATTGATTAGTCGTGGTCTCCAGCTATGGATCTGAGGTGGGGAATTGTAGCAGTAGTGCTGATTTGTTTATTTATTAATTTATTTATTCATTTGTTAACCAGGTTGGTGCACTGATCCGAAGACCTTTTTCAGGCATGGCCAGGAACTGGCAAATACAAAAGGTAGAAACCAACATTCAGTACAAATACAGAAGTCAAACAGGGATCATAACAGGCGTAACAGACATAACAAGTAGGCAGTTCATACAGTGGTAAGGGGAAGATACACTAGATAGCAATAAGCGTATCTAATCCAGTGAGCATTGGAATGAGTCTTTGCATACACAGTTCAGGGCAAATGTAGCAACACAGGCAGCAAAAACAATGTCTGATGGCAAACCTCAGGTGTACCACAGAGTCCATGAAGGATAGGATTCTGATAGGAAATCATCTGCCAGCCAGAGGAGAAAGGCAGTTTGAGGGGTCCATACTCGGGGCAGTGGGGGGGGCTTTAATAGAAGGAGGAGGTGGGGGGCTATGTAGGAGGAACAACTGGGGTAGCTGCCAAAGGACAGATGCAAGCTGAAGAGAACAGGAAATTAGCTCTTATCAGTGCATTTAGGTTTGGAGGGGGGTCATGGGGAATAAAGGGTTTGGGGAAGGTTGTTCCAAAGTGAGGGACCAGCTGCCAAAAAGCTCTTTGGCCCATATTGGTGGTAATGTTAGGCGTTCAAGTTGGAGGTGGGATGACTGACGCAGATTGCATCTGAAGGTTCTGGGCTGGATCAGAATAGATAATGGTGAGTAGTAGGGATTATGTAAGGCATCACCGACTTTGTGGGACAGGAGGTAGGAGCATCATGCTTGAGGGTGGATCCAGTTTAGGGACTGGTAGAGTGAACAGTGGTGGGTAGCGAGAGGGACATGGAGGGCAAAGAGGCATATTCAATTATAGGTAGTTTTCAGCCATTTTAGGTTGGCAACTGAGGTAAGGGAGTAGACTGGGCACCCATAGTCTAGGAGAGGGAGTAGGCTGCCATAGGCAATGGCTAGGCGGGCTTCAGGAGTGAGGTGATCAATGAGGCAATAGCAAAGCCCAATCTTCTGGTTTATGTGCTTGATTAGTGAGGCTATGTGTTCAGTGTAAGTAAGGGATGCGTCCTTGATAACCCCCAGATATTTGAAAGCAGGGACAGTGTCGAGTGGAGAACCATCTGGGGAAAAGACAGAGAGAGAGAGAGATGCTAGAGTGGGCAAGGACAGAGAATTTTGGTTTGGAGTCAAATAACATGACCTTCGTTTTGATAGCATTACCAACTATGGGCTTTGCAGAAATCAGTGGTGAGGGAGTTGGATAGAGAGGTGTGGGATGTGTCACGCTGGAATAATATTAGCTTGTCCGCATAGAGAAGTGTTTTTCAGGAGAAGCCCTCCAATGAGAGCTACTTAATGAAGAGGGAAAAAAGGAGAGGACCAAGGACAGAACCCTGGGGGACACCCATTGTGACAGGCAAAAGTGGGAGGAGGCAACACCAAGACAAACCATTTGTGTTCTACCAGAGAGAAAGTTAGTGAGCCAGGCTGTGGAGGCAGGGGAGAAACCAAGTGCAGCAAGTTTCACGATCAGCATGTTGTGATTGACAAGGTCAAATGCCTTGGATAGATCAACAAACACTGTGCAAGTTAGCATCCCATTGTCCATCTGCCTTAGGTCGTGACCAGTGAAGAGGGCAAAGGCTGTGGTAGTGCTATGCCTCTTCCTGAACTCGTGTTGCTGTGGGCAAAGGAGGTTATATTTTGAGATATGCTCAGTGATTTGGAGGTTTGTGCTAGCATTTCCATATCGTTTCAGGTTTCTCTTCTCCCAGGCCTCTGCAAGCATGAGAAGTGCATCCTTGACAGTGATGGACTTTATGATGTCCACAAGTGCACTCTACTGATTTCCCTCAAGCAATACAGTGGTCAGCACTTTAGTTCTGTAAATTCTTTTTACAGTAACCAGAATACCCTGATCCATTGGCTGTATGGATGCTGTGGCGTTAGCGGGATAACATTCGCATTGGATAGAACTATCTTCCGTTCTACATGTTTCTGAGCTAGGGTGAGCCCCAGCATTATTAGTGAGCAGAATTGCCCACACCAGTAGTCCTTAAGAGTGTAAGTGAACTTTCACAGCTGGAACAAAACTTGCAGCAAGAACTGTCTGTTGCTCCTTATTTTTTTTATAACCTGGTGCATTTTTTTCGGTATCCCATCAATGGTGCAATGGAATCAGGGTGATGCAAGCAGTTTGGCTGTCACAGTGGTGAACTGGTTGTCACAGCACCCTGCAGGGAGAGTACTGAACGAGAGTTGTGTCTTGTTCCCAATGAATCTCCACTGAGGCGGTGATTATATTATTTCAGGGGTTGTGGGGGTTGCAGACCTCTTTTTAAAAAACATCGACATGCCCTGCTGTATTTGGTGCACTTGGGGTCAGGCAGCACAATGCCTGGAGCTGCAATCGCCAGTCCGCATTGTGCTGTCACCCTAATTAGGGTCAGCAGGATTCTTGTCACAAAATAGTGGGTAAACCATTCTTTTCACAGGAGAAGACCAGTGTTTTCTCAGGCAGTACCTTCCAATAGCTACTAGTTTCAATAGCATTCTACAGCTGCTCATCCATTAGCCCTTCTCTAGCTAGCATACCATGGAGCCTATGGCAAAAGGGTTCCACAGCCTCGGTGTTTGCTGACATGATCTCACCGGCAACAGCCAGTTGCCTGATGCCATGCTGGTGTTTAAATCAATTAAGTCAACCTTCACTGGCAGCAAAAGGGTAATCAGCATTAAACTGCCTATGGAAACGTAGAGCTTCCTCCTTCAAAATGATACCAGAGATAGGAGTGTCCTTGCAGTGATTCTGTATGAACCACATAAAGACTGCCTTGTCAAGCTTTCCATCCCTGCAGGGATGTATAGTTTTACAACTCTCATGACTCAGGCTGCAGTCCATAGTGGAAGGAAAATCGTACAGCTTGACATTTGCCTTGCAAATTTTGCACACTGAAGCACTTCCAACGCTGAACTGCTGTGCCACTTCAACAACTGTTTGCCCTCCATCTAAGCACTCCAGGAGTTATGCCAAGCATGGACCTCTTGCGCTTCACCATCTCTAAATACTGCAACTTATAGATATCAGATCAATGTAACAAGACACCCCCAATACAGGCACTTAACTATGCTGCTGTGATGAGCTGCTGATGACAAGATTGCAGGCAGGTGAGGAAATTAGGTGAGGAGATTATTGAAAATAGCAACCTAGCAATGGTGAGCAGCACCAGCAGAAAGAGTGAATGAGCCGCAAACATGGACACAGTTGCATTTCAAATAACTGAGAGATTCGGATAAATGGAGTTCAGATAAACGAGGTTACACTGTAATTATTAACACCAGACCCTCCAAGCCCTTTCTGCTGGGTCGAGGAACTCCCCAGGGCTGTACCCTCTCCCCCTCCTCTTTATCATAGCACTGCAGCTCCCTCCAGCAAGACAACACCCACACATACATGGAACACAACTAGGTGGGGAACACAAGGCTCTGGCATACACGGATGACATCTGGTTAACCCTGACACACACAGAGATATCAGTGACAGCCACACTTGAGTTACTGGATTGCTTTGGCAAGCTATTGGGCTTCAATGCCAATATAGCTAAGTCACTTATAGTGCCATCCTGCTGCAGCTCAAAGTCCCAACCAGGTCTCCCTTGGGAACTGCAGGAAGGAGAAGGGAAAATGACCTAACTTGGGAATCAGTTCACCTGGAATATCAGAGACCTGGGGAAATTGAACTTGCTCCCACTCTTGACAACCCTAGGCATACAATAGGTGTAATTTTAGAGGGGGACAGGGGAACACGTCCCCCCAAAAAACGTTTTCCTACATCTAGTTCACGTTACTATAGTCTCCCTCAACTTTAACTGCCAGCTCACCAAGAACCACATCAGACCTGAAGAAGGTGGCTTGTACGTTCCCATCTCCAATCTGATGTACCTTTTATTCCCACAGTGCCAGAACCTCAGTTGATAAGTAGTGCTGCATGCATACACTGTCACTCACATGGACTGTTGGAAATGCTAGCCAATGTGTTACATCACTAGATTTTTATCTCACTTGAGTGCCATGTTAGATAGCCATGGGGCCCCTTGCTGCATACACTAAGACACAAATCTCTAGTAATACATGCCAGTTATTAGTTTGTATTGTGAAATGAGTTTGTACACCTGAGAACAGCAAATACTGACTGCACATGCTTCAGGAACATCTTGAGTAACTTCTCATTTACCAATGTTAGTAGAATTGTTGGACAGCTGCAGATGTCTTCAACCCACACCAGAATGACAAATGAATCAAGAAAGGCCCAAGCTGTTGTCCTACAAGCCTTCACACACTGCCCTCCCAACACAGAACCCCAGCTACATTGGTCCTTGTGGAGGGGTTGTGGAATAACAGATAGACCAGACACTGAACTTCAAGTTCAACACACAATCTCTGTGTGATGTTTATTCAAAATGCAGTAGGTAACCTTCGGCAATGGCATATCCCTTCTTTAGTACATCAGTTTGTAGCAACAGACTATGCAAGTCTTTCCTCTACACATAGCCAGCACCTACTGACTCTCTGATCTCTGATCTAGCCTAGCAGTTGAGATTCAGCCTGCCCTATGTGGGCCTTGTTTGCTTGGGTGGTGGGGGATCAAATAAACAAAAAATCCAAAACAAGCTAAAGATAAAGAACCTCAGTGCAGAAGCAATAAAAAAGGGTTACCCCAAAGGGCATTGACAATAAGCCAAGTTTCAAAGAAACACAACATCACACATACTTCCATAATACAAAACATCGTGGGATATATGCAAATCATCATGAAATTTCAGACTTGTTCAACTTACAGCAATTTACATGCATTTTAAATAGCACAACTAACAATTTCTGTAATAGTCACCTAGTACTTTTTACCTTTATCAAAAACTCCTAGTGCCACAATATTTTCAACATTTACAGGTTTCATAAACATTAGGGATATATGCCAATGTATTTTATTACATAGTGCCATTGCATACTAAATCCAACTAGGAACACAGCCTGTTTTACATCAGCTTGGAGGTCACCACAATAACCTCTCTGTATGAGGACCTGAGAGGGAAAAGGAAAATTAAAGAGGACACTATAGCATAGTCAAGAAAGGGAAGGGGGTGCCCATAGGTGGCCAACCTTATGGACTAGAAATTGTAAAGAATACATTAGGCTAAGAAACAGAAGAACTGTTGCAACAGATTCAAGAAAAGGTTGGTCCTCAAGAGTGGCAGGAGCTCCTTGTCACAGTCCTCCACAGCCATGAGTGAGAATTCATTATTTGAATTACACTTTTGCCCTTGAATTGTGCTTTCATTCAGTCCTGGTGCTCAGCTGCTTTTCCACTACTGAGCTGTTGCCTTTCCTTGGATAAGTGCATCATATACCCATGGCTTACTCACCATTGTGGAGCTCCCCTTTCTGTCTGGCTATGGTGTAATCAGGGTAGTTGAACCAATCACTACGGTGGGACTCCGTAACATGGGAGAGATCAGCCATGTCTCCAAATTTGAAATCTTAGCTAGTATAGTAATCCTGAAATGCTCATGCATTGTCTGCTGCATTTACTATCTGGAATATAAGGCAGCTATTCAAAAGTCCCTGAGTGGTTAACATGGAATACATGGTACTTAAGTTTTACAGAGCAGATACCCACATTCTGTTTAAATTATCATCAACATCAAATAGCATACTGCAGACAAAAAAACTGCCATAAACTGCTAGATAGCCCCCATCCCACACTGTCTTACAAACAAAAGCGGCATGTTCTCCCACCTCTGGATGTCTTAAAAAGCTGCCCCATGGCACAGCACCCCCAAAACCAAGGTCTCTTTGTAATCCATGCCATATTTATTTTCTGCCATCTCCACCAAGAAAACTGGAATACCCTGCTGGACCTATCCCTTATATTTGTAAAAGTACTTATGCTCTTACTGATTTGCCCAGCTCCATAGCCAGAGTTTAGAAGCATCCAGCAATACTTGTTTCTCCTCCCTGTCTTGATGCTCCTAACCAGCTTCTGCCAATACACCCCTGAGATATAATTATTTCCTGCCCAGTCCCCTGCCTCACCCCCCCATATATTTATTACCTCTCTCTCAATGCCAGCTCTTATCCCCGTGCCTGACCTTATCTCTGAACCTAGCATTTTCCTGAACCACAGCTGTCTCAACTTTCCTATCCCCTGCATCGTATCCCCCTTGCACTTATCAGATGTTGTCCCATATGTTTTAGATCTGTCTGAAATGTCTTTTTCAGAGTTATACCTGCTATATTCAAACCCCCTTAACACTGGCGAAGCTGCCTACTCCCCAGTCCTCCAACTATGGCTTGCACACAACTGACAAATCTCTCCTATGCGTGCCAAAATACAAAACAACCAAAGGTTCTCATGCTTTTGTCCTCCATGCTCCTCAGCAGTGGAACTCCCTCCTTCTCGATGTCTGCCTAGCATCCTCACACTACGCCTTTAAAAAAGCACTCTACCATACCTCATCTCATCTAGTCAGTGCTCCTACTCTGTTCTCCTCCCTGTATGCTCTTAACCTGCTTACTGCCAATGTACCTTTCGGGATACTATTCCTCCCTCACTCTGCCCTCTTCCTCATCCCCTAATTATTGCTTCCCTCTCAATGTCTGCACCAATCCCCTTCCTTTGAGCCTGACCCTGTTCCAAATCTCAACCTGTCTCAACTTCCTGCCCCTGTTGCCTTCCCTCTTTGCACTTATTTGTTATTGTCTCATATCTCCTAGATCTGTACTAAATGTTTCCCCTGGGGCTTACTTACTGACCATTTTATTCTTAGTATTTTTGCTTGATGTCTCTGGTTTCCTTACAAGATTATGATTTTACTGTTTTGTCCAACTAGCAATTGTCCCAATGCTACTGACTGAAACTATGTTCTGCACCCTGCTCTAACAACCTTACTTTATCCAAGCTGTGTAACCTGATGTAGAAAACCTTGTTTGTACCTTACTGTAGTACCTGCTGTTATATATCTGTAATGCTCTGTAACCTTTTGGCCCGTGCCTGAAAATAGTCATCTCTATGACTAGCGCACCCACCCGGTAAACAAAAACTAAATTAAAAAAAAATATTGATTTTTTCTTTGAATTCTTGCTTAATGTTGCTGGTGTGTTTCCCATCAAGTCATTTGAACTTTACTGCTTTGCTCACAATCCAGTTTGCTTTGTCCTGATGCTATGGCTGGAACTATTGCTCTGTTCCCTGCCCTCAACATCTTTTATTTTGTTTTATGCTGCACAACCAATGTGCAATACCTTGTTTTTATATCATGATGTAATCTGCTGTCTGTTATACCTGTAATTTTTACCTTGTAACCTCTGGAATCATGCCTGAAAATAGCCATCTCTATGGCTAGTGCACCTACCCGGTTAACAAAAACTAAATAAATAAATAAACAGAGGGATACCTGTCATCTCTGCCCCAAGGCTGACTACATGCTAACTGAAGCATGGCTATGCCTCATAACAATATGGAGTATGACTTTGATTCTGTTTTTCTTGTGTCTGGGACAAACCACACAAGTATAGCAAGATCTATTTTGACTGAAAAGCTCTTCTCAGGTCAATGCTATTAAATTTTTTTACTTTGGGATAATATTTCTAAAAGTGGGGATTTGCCAAACCATTACAAGAATGCAGCTGGTCTGTCACTTTCCCTTCTTTGAATGTTGGCAGAGCTGTCTTCAGCCCTAGCTGCAGCTTTCTGTGGCAATTTTTAGCTATTCTTCTGTTTTATTCTTTTATTTTGTATTGCTGCTCCTTTGTCTATTAGCAAATACTTGTATAGTCACTCATGTTCAAGTTCATCTATGCTATAGCCATCTTTCAATTTGATGTTTTCAGTGCAGGTTCATTTTATTTTATAATTGATGTGTTGTCACATTTATCTAACATAAATGTCATCCTGATGTCCAGTGGTGGAGGAATGTACCAAAAAGGGGGAGGGGGGGTCAGAATTGCATAGAAAACCTTAACCCAGGTTGCTGGAAAAACAATTGTCTTCTTAAATGTACATTAGTCAATCTACTTCACTTTTAATAATCCTGAATAATCCACCCATTTTGATAAATAAGCCATGAATAATTACTGGCCAGCACTTTTTCACATAAGGAAACCTGGTTATAATTTGTCGTTATAACCAGCTGGTTATAATGGTAAAGACGCACCAGGTTTCCCTGCCTCTATGCCTGCATCAGTCACGCTCTCTCACTCTCTCTCTCTCTCTCTCTCTCTCTCTCCCCACTTCCCTCACCAGACAGACACCTCAACTGCCACTTGAGGGTAAGTAAACTCCCTCAAAAACACACACACACACACAAAAAAAAAACAAGCATTAATACTGAAATGGTCGAGGTGCACTCTGCAAGCCTTAAATAGCAAAATAATTTAAATATTGTCAGGGAGATCACGTGATGTCTTCCTCCTAAGCAGATGTGTGGCACTCTTACACCCACCTCAATGGAATAAACTCACTTAAATAACTAAGATTTTTCATCCGTTATTCAAACCATAACACATTTTCAACCTCTTTTGTACCTGGTGAATCATCTGGACACTGACCCTCATGGAAGAAACAGACCACATTAAAGAAACAGAGGACAAAATGAAACAGGCCCTCCAGTCTAGAACACTGCCTGCAACTCCAGATAAACAGTCTAAAAGGGCCAAGACACAAAGTGCAGCCACTGGTAAGAGCTCTCAGCCTGCTACAGCCATCGTTCTGCTTTCTGAAGATAGATTCCTGGCAGAAATGGCTCCCCTTAAGGTGGCATTTATAGAATTTGCATCAGACTTAAAGTCTATCAAGTCCAAACTGAAGGACACAAATAAAGTCTTACCTGATGTCTCAACCCGCACGTCCTCATTAGAAAAATGGCAGTCCCGAATGGAACCTGAAATTATCTCTCTGAGGCATAAACTAAATAAATTAGAGCTAAAACTGGAAGATCTAGAAGGCCAAAACAGGCATAATAACCTGGTGATTTTTGGCCTTCCAGAAGAAGTGGAGAGTCATTCTACTGTCGTCTTTGCCCAAAAATTACTAATTAAAATAGCAGGCCCTCCTCCACACTCAATGGCATATGCAGTTGAAAGGGCCCACAGATCCCTAAGGCCCAGACCACCTCCAGGCGCAAAACCCAGGCCGTTTATCCTGCGATTGCTGAGTTACATTGATTGCCAGCATGTCCTGTCAGCAATCAAAGACCTGCAAGAAGTTAAATGGGAAGAATCTCAGCTACGGATCTCCCAAGATCTACCAGTGGCCAAGCGGGCTGAATACCATCCCTCGCTCACCAAATCAATTGCTACTGGGATAAGATTTGGAAAGAAACCAAAAAATCC
Organism: Neoceratodus forsteri; assembly: GCA_016271365.2. NCBI lineage: Eukaryota > Metazoa > Chordata > Ceratodontiformes > Ceratodontidae > Neoceratodus > Neoceratodus forsteri. The sequence continues at coordinate 289,469,264 of CM028130.1, forward strand.
AATAAAGCATACTAAATAATAAAAAATATTGTCTGACTGCAGACTGCATGAATCCTGACTGGTCTGTGGCTGCCTCAACACCAATCTGTTTTTTTTTCAGTATTTTATTTTATATAATTGCTGTGGTGAAAAAGCGCTGGCCAGCAATTATATAAAATAAAAGATGGGGTTGTGTATAAAACTCTATTTTACACACTCCCTCTGTGTGGGATGCTTTTTATAAACCCCTCAGGCTTTGTCCTCAGAGTTTATGTAGCATCCCACACCTCGGGCATATGTAAATTCTTGTTACACACCTCCCCATCCATTATTCTTTATTTTTTAACAGGAATTCATGGGTTATTCATTATCATCAAAACAAAACATGGTCAGGAATTGCAGCTTTTGAAGAGGTTTTAGAGAAAGGAAGCCAAAAATAACTAGAGTGCTACTCATGCAATAGTAATACAAAATAGTTTTTACAAAAATTATCTTTTTGTTTGCCTGGATTTTCAATGTATGTTGAGTATCAAAAGGTTTAAAAGTATTCTGCCTGGTGTCATTGGAGAAATCCCACCAGCCTCATTTTAATGCCACTTCACTGATTGAAATGTGGGGGGTGAAAATTAATTGTCTGACTCATCAGCTACATAAGTGAGGGGTCTACTGCCACCTCCGGCCCCCTGGCTCCGTTGCCTATGTGATGTCATCAGAGAAGGTCATGACAATTCTTTTTCATGGGTTTATCACATGAGTTATATAACTTCAAGTAATTCACAAATAGGAAGTTAGTTATTTTTGGGGTTCCATGGTGTCTCTGGAGTTTAAACTGGACACATAACCCCAACAGATTGAAAAAAACTGCTTAGTGTGTGGCAGAACTAAAGTGGTGACAAGGATACTGATAACAAAGAAGACAACCATGAAGCACTGGGTGTTCAACTTGTACCGCTGTCATGGTGGTTTGGGGGGCTTGAATAAAAGCTTTGGGAAGTACGCTAATTTAGTGTGTCAACTAACTTTATTTCTCTGTGACTGCTTTGCAACGTATTTGTTTGTGACAAGATGTTTGTGACAAGAAATCTCTGTGCAATTTTCTTGCTGAAATTCGATATAGTACTTAGGATAATGCTCAGGCCTTTTATTACAACTCAGGCTTATAGGCTTAGGGTGCTTTTCAAGTTGATCAGAGTAGTGTGAGTTCTGTATATTTTTGGATATTCAAGGATCCCAAGAGTATCAGATCCTAACATGCCTTTTAAAGGTCTATCCATGCTACGTCAAGACTGCAGTTGTTCTCTTAGAACTCCATGATGATTTTTATACAGCATAAACTGATCATTGCGGTGGTGTATGGTTTGTTGTTATCGCCTTTTTGTTTCATTGCTATGAGGTTGTTGGGAGTTTGAGAAACTCTATCTTGTATTTTATGGGTAAGTGGGTTATTAGAATATGGTTCTTGTGGAAATTTTAAGGGTCTGGTTCGGTCACAAGGAATACGTTGTGTGCTGCTAGGCATCAACTGTTAGCCCAATTCATTCGTACAATTCTTTTTTACAGTTAGCTGAGTAGCAGATATATTACTTTCAGTCAGATGTTGGGCATGAAATCTTAACCCAGAATTTTCATCTGGGGCTTTCCTTAGCTTTACATCGATCTCCTTACTGTATGAGTAACATGTTTCTGCCTTGGTGGTAATGTCTACAGAACTTGGGGTTTCTGAGTACTTATTAACACATGTGAAGCTAAGCATATCTTTAGTGCACATCGGATTCTCTCATTTCTCTATATGCAAGTACTGCATATGAGCATTTTACTTTTACCAAACTTCATCTTCTTCCAGTGAAAGTAATATAGTTAATAAAATAATAGTTAATAAAAGTATATCTAAAATTCTTTTTTGTAATTATTTGATAAGCCATTTTTCCCTGTTTGCATCCACCCTCATGTCCTCAGCATGAGCATACACATGTGGAGGCACACGCTGCTGGAAGCCCCATCTGACTGGTCACTCCCTTACCCACCTGTGCCACCACTTGACCTCCACTCAGAGGTGTTGGGACTACAGCAGGGCAATCCCCCCTCTCTGGGAGAGGAGAGTCACCAATAGGCAGCTCAATCCTGCTCCCACCCTTTCCCCCATGCTGGCTCCCCAATGGCCCGAGTCTGTTCCTGAACCTGGGTCACTGATGTGGCACAAGGTAAGACATCCAGTGCCTCAGCCCTCTGTGCCACTGGGCCAATCCATACATCTGACATTTTAAATGTATACCATATGCTTTAATGTTAATGTACTCTCCCGTGAGAGTTTGCGGTCTACTGTGTATATAATACAGATTAACAAAAACAGTTGTTGGTTGCAGTAATTCAGAGACAGTAATAAGCTTAATCATCCTTTCATGATACTGCCCCAGATTGCTAGAGAAATTCTTACAATGTCACAAACTAAGGATTATGACCTTCTGTGTACATGAGCATTAAAATCAGATAAAGTGCATAGAAAAAAAGTACTATCTCTATGCAAATGCTCTTAGAAATAATGATGAGAAAATAACTCAAAAATATGTCAAATGAATACTGATTTTTTTTCTGAATAACGCATTTATTTAAGTTTTTCCTGCATCACTAACGACTCTTTAAGGACAGCTTATCGAAATAATGTTTGCCTTTTTTACATAGCACCGGCAAGACACTGGGCAGCGATTAATACAAAATATTCCAATGCTCCCTATCCCCCCAAAAAACTTTTACACCCAAATTACTCCTCTGTTCCCTAGGCAAGGACTTAGCCAGATGGAGCTGCCTGAACTTGTCATATTGGGGCAGAGCCTATACTTTTAAAATGATGGCAGCACTCAGGATACAGCACATATTAGACAACCTTCCCATAAGGCTCAAACCAGAGCTGTTTATTTATTTATTTAGGAAATCAGAATTACAACCCTTTTAGTCATAGACTCATTTCCAAAGGCTCCACATCAGAATAAAACATTGACATTCATACAGTACATACGTACATAGAAGAAATGTGGGTGAGCAATCATACAGAGTATAAGTACAATGAGCACGGGTTAATGCCTATACATTTGGTGGCTAAAACAGGGCAGAGCTAGTGACGTATTTACCTAAGCAGTTAAGACCTATACAATTGGTAGCTAAAGCAATGCATGATATGAGTTGGTAGTAAGCCACCTCAGGGAGGTCTTGTCTTATACATAATACAATGCATTCATAGTCCAGTGCAACTATATGGTAACCGAGGGAGGTGAGGAGCCTGTAAGCTAGAAATAGTGAGGGCTCTCCACTACCTGGCCAAGGGCGGGTGCGTGGCCTAGCAGTGTGGTGCAGGCTGCACAGGTTACTGCTTTCACTGGCATTGACGTGAGGAGAGGATATGAGCCCTTAAGGCAGCTTTAAAAGGACCTAGACTGGTGATTGATATGACAGCTGGTGGGAGGGCATTGTACTAGGATGGAGCTCTGAGGGGGAAGGATTGCTGGGCCAGGGTAGTCCTGACCCTAGGCACCTTCCAGATAGTTTTTATGGCAGTCCGTGTGGATGCTGAGATGGTGGCTGCCTGAAGAGAAGCCATGACACCTATTGGGGTTAAACTAAGGTGGATTTTTTAGGTGAAGAGGCAGGTCTGGTATAATAGTCTTTCCGCAAGGGAGAGGATATTGGTGAGCACGTATAGGGTGCAGGTATGTGTATTTCGGTTGGCACCAGAGAGGAGCCAGCAGGCCTTATTGATGACTACTTGTATTTGATGAAGCACCGTAGGGTCGGTGGCAGCATAGATTGTGAGGCCATAGTCCACCAGTGATAAGACTGAGAAGTAAATGGCTAGGTGAAGTGCTTCAGGTGGCAGGCAGTCTTTAAGTCTGTAAAGGAGACCAATACGGGTGTTGGTGGTGGAGGTGAGGATTTTTATATGTGCGTGGAATGAGAGGGAAGAGTCAAATGTGATACCTAGATACTTATACTTTTGGACCAGTTCCAGTGGGATGAGAGAGGCGGAGAGTATTTCAAGGGGGAAATCCTTTGATCTGTTTTGGCAGTGGGCATAGAGCATCGTCTTAGTTTTTTTAATGTTGGCCACCAATCTGTGTTCAGCAAACAGGTGTTCAATCTGAGAGAAGGAGTTTTGTAAGGTACTCTGGAGAGAGAGAGGATCATTATGTGTGGCATAAAGAACAGTGTTGTCCTCGTAGAGGAGAAGGTTGCCTGGGCATGATATAGGCAGGGTGTTGAGGTAGATGCTGAATAGCAGGGGACCCAGAATAGATCCCTGGGGAACTTCTGAGCACACAGGTGGCAAGTGTGTTTGTGGTGGTAGTACCATTAACACTAAGTTGTGTTGGGGGTTGCAGAATTTACCATTAAGCTCCTTGATGTTATCCCAGAACTTTTTTGTGCTACTCCAGGAGCTGGCTAGGGCGGTTCTGTAGTGCTCTGCCTTGGCCTTGCGGATTGCCCAGGTACACTTGTGCTCCCAGGTCGCTCCTGTAAAAAAGCTTTCAGCTTAGTGTGCTATACCTGGTTAAACAACTAAATAAAAAAAAAAATAGTAGATATGGTATTATTAATTTTAACACATTGGGTTCTAGATGAAAGATAGCTGGAGAACCATGAGAGTAGACAATGAGAGAACTCAATTTGTTGTAATGTGTTAAGAAGGAGGGGATGAGAAACCATGTCGAATGCCTTTGAGAGGTCTATAAACACATAGAAACATAGAAACATAGAACATAGAAACATAGAAACATAGAAGTTGACGGCAGATAAGGACAGCAAGGCCCATCCAGTCTGCCCATTTCTTTTTCTACCTTATAAATGTGCCATCGGCCTTTGCTCTGTCAGTGGCCTATCTATTCATAGTCATTTGTATTGCTCTCTTATGCCTATCCCATGCCTGTTTGAAGCCCTGCACTGTATTCATAGCCACCACTTCTTGTGGTAAGCCATTCCATGCATCCACCACCCTTTCTGTGAAAAGAATTTCCTCACATTCCCCTTAATCGGCCTCCTCTAATCTCATGCTGTGTCCTCTTGTCCTGCTATTTTTCTTATATTTAAACATGTTAGACTCTTTCACCTTGTTTATGCCCTTAAGGTGTTTGAATGCCTCGATCATATCACCTCTCTCCCTCCTTTGCTCAAGGGTATACATATTGAGCTCCGTTAATCTGTCCTCATATGTCTTCTGATGCAGTCCCTGCACCATTTTGGTTGCCCTTCTCTGGACTGCCTCAATTTGGTTAATGTCCTTGTGAAGGTGTGGCCTTCAATACTGCACGCAGTACTCCAGATGGGGCCTAACCAGTGTCTTGTACAGAGGGATTATTACCTCCCTCTTACGACTTGTGATACCCCTACTAATACACCCTAACACCCCCCTAGCCTTACCTACTGCTTTAGAGGTCTGCTTGGATGATTTTAGGTCATCAGTGATGATGATGCCCAAGTCTCTTTCTTCCTTTGTGACTGCTAGCAACTCCCCTCCCAGCCTATAGGTGGCTTCAGGGTTTCTCTTCCCTATGTGCATGATTTTGCACTTCTTGCATTAAAATCCCAGTTGTCACTCTTCTGACCATTCTGCTAGTTTATCCAGATCTTTTCTCATTCTGCCCACCCCATTTGGATCATCTACTCTGTTGCAGATCTTGGTGTCATCTGCAAACAGACAAGCCTTACCCTCTAGTCCATCTGCAAGGTCACTAATGAAGATGTTGAAGAGGACTGGCCCCAGGACTGATCCCTGAGGTACCCCACTTGTGACTTGCATCTCTTCTGACTGTATACCATTTACCACCACTCTCTGTTTTCTGCAAGTCAACCAGTTTGCCACCCAGTTCACCAACTTCTGACCCACCCCGAGCCTACCCAGCTTATTTATCAATCTTCTATGTGGAACAGTGTCAAAAGCTTTGCTGAAGTCAAGGTAGGCGACATCAACTGCTCCCCCTTGGTCCACCACTCTGGTTACCCAGTCAAAGAAATCTATGAGATTAGTTTGACAGGACCTTCCTTTTGTAAACCCATGCTGTCTTGGATCCTGTGCCCCTATGGATTCCAGGTGTTGCACTATCCTTTCCTTAAGGAGTGCCTCCATAATCTTGCCCACTACTGAGGTAAGACTGACCGGTCTGTAGTTCCCCACCTCCTCCTCTACCACTCCTGTGGAGCGGGATCACATGAGCCCTTCTCCAGTCTTCTGGGACCTCTCCTGTGCTCAGAGACTCACTAAACAATTCTGCTAATGGCTCTGCTAGTTCCTCCTTTAGCTCCTTAAGTACTCTGGGATGTATGCCATCAGGTCCCATTGCCTTATCCACCCTGAGCTTAGCAAGCTCTTGTAGGACCCTTTCTTTTGTGAAGGGAGTAGTGCTCACCTCCCTCCCCCCTGTGTCCATGATGCTGAGCTGTGGGCCCTGCCCTACCTTCTCTTCAGTAAATATTGAGCAAAAGTATCTATTTAGGATAGATGCCTTTACAGGGTCCTCCTCCTCACATGCTCCCTTTTCTCCATTAAGCTTAGCAATACCCCCTCTGGACTTTCTCCTTTCACTAATGTATCTATAGAAAGTCTTGTCACCTTCTTTTACTGTTCGTGCTAGTGTTTCCTCAGTTTGGGACTTTGCCTGCCTTACTGCCTTACCTGCTTCCCTTAGGGAAGTTTGGTATGCCTCCCTATCTTCATCCCGCTGTGTTCCCTTATATTTCCTGAAGGCCAGCCTTTTGGCTCTGACCTTTTCTGCTACTGTATTTGAGAACCAAAGTGGTTTCCTTCTTCTTTTGCACTTCCTTTCTGTCTAACACAATGAGATGTTGCTTCAAGTATTGCATCCTTAATGCTTGCCCACTTTGCCTGTACCCCTCACCTGTGTTTCTTTTGCTAGGGCTAGCTTAACTCTGTTGGCCATCTTATCAAAGTCAGCTCCTCTGAAGTCCCATATTTTTGCCTTGGAATGGGATGATTTAGATGTAGTAGCCAAATTGAACCATATCATGTGATGGTCACTGGCCCCCAGGTGACCTTCTACCTGGAGATCTGTGATCCCTTCTTTGTTAGTCAGTACTAGATCTAGGATAGCCCTGTCTCTTGTGGGTTGCTGTACCAGTTGTTTGAGGCCCTCCCCCTGCAGGGAATCCACTATGAGTCTAGTTCTGGCAGATGTTCCTGCTGGTAACACAGCCCCTGCTAGGTGCCCCTTGTCAAGCACAGAGTGCAGGGAGTGAGCAAATTCTATGAGGGCGGTCATAGTGCTATGACCAACTCTGAAACCATGCTGCTCCCTACATAAGAGGTTGTGTGTGAGGAGGTAGTCAATGAGCTGATTGGCCATGATCTTTTCAAGGGCTTAAGAGAGTGGGGGGAAAATCGAGATGGGCCGGTAGTTGTTTGGGAGGGAGCTGTCATCATATTTCAATATTGGTGTTATCACTGCCATTTTCCATGAGGTTGGGAACTGGCCCAGGTGCAGGGACAGATTTAGAATGTCCATGAGTGGGGAGATAACCGAGTCTAGCGAGAGGTATAGGATATGCATATCGAAGGCATCTTTGCAGTAATTGGAGCTCTGAAGGGCTTTGGACAGGTAGGCTTTCACTTCTGAAGGGGTAATGACTCTGAGTTTGAAGGGGGGGTGGAGGAGCTCAGTTGGTGGGGTAGGTTATATTGGATCAAAAAAGTTGCTTGGGAGGACTCAGCTGGGGTCTGAGAAGGTGTAGATGAGGCAGTTAGCTATGTGAAGTGTGTTTGTGGTGGTAGTACAATTAACACTAAGTTGTGTGGGGGGGGGGACAGAATTTACCATTAAGCTCCTTGATGTTATCCCAGAACTTTTTTGTGCTACTCCAGGAGCTGGCTAGGGCAGTTCTGTAGTGCTCCGCCTTGGCCTTTCGGATTGCCCAGGTACACTTATTGCGGGCAGCATTATAGGCCTGCCTATCACTTAGCAAACCAGAGGCAGTGGCACGATGCCAGAGGTTGTCACACATTTTGAACTGTTGTAGGAGTTCTGGGGTGATCCAGGGGGCACTACGTTTCTTAGTGGTCACTTTGATGGTTGGTGCAAAAGCATCACAGGTGGTATTAAAGGTGGTGGTGAAGTAGTGAAATGCATCATCTATGTGCTGGACTTGGGAAATAGGGGACCAGTCCCAGTTAATTAGATATTGTTTGAGTTTGACTAAGCCTCCATGGTGTAGTCGATGATGAAAGGTGATATTTGGTGGTGGTGTAGGTAGCTGACAGGACCAGCTGAAGATGATTGGTCACTTAAAGCATTGGGTAGGACACCCAGGTCATAATATGGTGGGGACAATTAGTGAGCCGGATATCTAGTAAGGTGTGGGTACCATTAGTGGGGTTGGCCCTGGTAGGCTGGGATACCAGTTGAGTCATATCTAATGCAGCAAAGGTATCTTTGGTGTGTTTTGATGAGCTCACCAGACAGTTTAGGTTGAGATCCCCAACTAGGATTTGTTCCATTTTGTGGGGGTGGCTGGCTAAATAGTTAGAAAGTGCTTTACTGGCAGGGGATTGGCGGTGGGGTGGGATGTAGGCAATGGTGACAGTAAGAGGAGCACGGTTTAGGTCAGGGGAGAGTTTTATTGACAGGGCTTGGGCACCATGGGCTAGGGAGGGTGCAGGCAGGACTTGGTAATGCAGTAATTCATTTACATAGAAGGCACAGCCATGACCTCTCTTGCCGTTACGATCAAGCCTAATGAGACAGTAGCCAGGAATAGAGACAAATGAGTCTGGGGTCTTGGCTGACAGCCAGGTTTCTGTTAAAGCCATAATGTCTGGTTGGTGCTGTGTTGTCCAGCATTGCAGGGGTGCCATTTTTTTAGGCAGGCTGCAGATATTCATAGCGGTTATACGAAGCCCCGTGGGTGACTGCAGTTGGGGGAGCGCTGCTGGGCCAGGATTGGGGTGAACATTGCCAGATAGTAGAAGAAGCAAGTGGAAGATCCTGATGAGGGCCATGAATTGGTGGTGTTTTGCCAGGTAGCAGTGGCTGGCAAGATTAGAAAGTGATGAGCAGGGAATGGGCAGTTGTGTGAAGACTGGGATGGCCAGGTGGAGGAACAGACAAGGAGGGATTAAGGAACAGATAGATGGGCGGAGGGGTAGAGGGAAGGGGTGCGGGGGGGCTATGGGGAAAGACAGGGTGACAGAGAGGCTATGAAGGATGAGGTGCTCCCTCAGCAGTAAAGGTGTGTACATATCAGAGGCAACTGGGGGTTTATTGCTGAGCAGGGTAAACATGATTAGCAACAGTAGTATGGTTAGTTTGTGTGGGTGGGTGTTGTGAGGGAGTACAGTGGTGGTAGATGTGACCATGGGCAGGTATGAGTGGGTATTTTTGACACCTCATATAGTGGCAGACACAGCAGCACAGTGGTAGGATGGCTGCCTTTGGATCGAAAAGTACCTGGTTCGAACCCTGGTTTGGATGCCATTTTGTATGCCTAGTGATAGTCTGGGAGACAGTGCAAGCGACACTACAGAGATGGGGAAAAGGCTGAGAATTTAGGTATTAATGATGCAGGACAGAAATGCTAGTGGGGAGAAGTGGCAAAAGAATTGCAACATACATGTTTTGTTGCCCTCTAGTGGTTTTATTGTATAATCTGCAAATGGAAACTGAAGAAATTCAGCACTGAGTATTAAAACAGACCAGATATCAGAGGCAATACTGGATTAGGGGGGAAAAAAGGTTAAATAAACTGGCTGATGGTAGTGACATAGTCCAGTTAGGAGGAATTTGGAAATGCCTGGCAGGATGAGGAACCAAACACAGAGCTCATGTTCCACGGACAGCCAATAAGAGCTGTCCCCAGATAAAGGCAATTATCCTTAGAAAATTTACAGAGACAGCCACACAGCCTTGAGTTCCCAGAATGCTGTCCAGGCCGTACCTGCTAGCAAGGGCTCAGGGAGTGGGGCAGCAGGCTGTTCTCACCGTGGAGGCATGTAGACCCCCGTCTGAGGCGCTGTTAGCCCAAAGGGCTATGAAGATGCCTGCTAGCAAGGGCCCGGGGAGTGTGGCAGCAGGCTCTTCTCACCGTGGAGGCATTCAAGATTGCTCAGCAGAAAATGGGATTTCAAATCTTCTTCTGGGAAAAAGGGCAGATGTACATCAACCACAAAAAACTCATGCAACCCCTAAAAAGGGAGAGCTGAATCTACCCAACTTCACCCTGAAACATGAGGCCCAACTACTCGTACAACTGGCACAAACTTCACCTCACAGGCCAGTATCACTACAACCCAGATGGATGGATCGTGAAACTCATTTGCTGGTAAACATCCCCCAATAGGCTTTCTTGTTTGGGAAGCTCCCCTTGCACTGCAAACCCACCCCAAGCTCAGCTGCATGGCCAAAATCTGGTCTCTGTGATAAGTAGACAAAATGTAGTACACATAACTCCTTCCTTTTACAACTATGGCAAAACCAAACCTTCACAATGGATGGCAAGCCGATAAACTAGCCCACCTGATCCAGACGCATACACTGTCTAGCCCAGCTCATAGATAGTCATACTAGACACCTGAAGGCCTTTGGGCTGTATTAAATGGAATACGGCCTTGAAAATAGCAATTTGTGCAGTTCTGGGATCACACTATAAGCACAAAGGACCAAACAAACTGGATGCCATGTCATTTCTGGATACAGGTGACCCACCAAAGCAATCTGTATCTATAAAGAACTTTCCAAAGCAGAGGGATGCCTCATGGAGAGGCTGCAATCAGCATGAAGCACAGAGATAAGTGCTGTCCTAACCCAACAAGAGTAGATCGCTTGTTTGACTGGGCTAAAACAAGCAGCCATGGACACATGACATTACTTCACCCAGTTTAGAAACCTACATCAGTGTCATAGAATCCTCCAGCAGCTCCATAGTTGGTATCTGTTACCTTCAGATACCTACTGGAGATCTGTTTCAGCAGTAGGGGACATCACCTCCATCATTTGGAGGTGCCCAAGACTAGATCAGTTCTAGAAAGGGGTCCTGCAGGTATGTTGAGACCTGGCCAACCCCGAGCTAATCCTTACTACCAAACTGGTAATGCTGGGCTTCAGAGATGATGCTAGCTTGGACTCAAGGACCCCACCCCAAACTAAGCGCTAGCTCCAGGAGGCACCGATCACAGCAAAAGGAGTGATACTCTGACACTGGTGAGAAGCAACACCCCCTCCCCTCTCAAAATGGCTGCTAGAGCTGGGGAAAGCAGCAAGCTATGAATGGATGCACATCTCCATGCACAGACTGGCCAGCTTTGAAGGGGCCTGGGGCCGATACCTGGTCTCTGAGTACTGCAAGATCCTACAGAGGTGCTATATTCCTCGAACCAAAGATCCCTGAACAAATGGGTGACAACTGCTATCCGGCGCTGGTCACAGCACAGATGTCAGACCACTGACAGTCAGTACCCCTTCTCTTCCTTCTCCAGCCTCCATTAATGCACATAAATATACACATCGAACAGAAGATGCCTCACCATGTTTCTAGAATCCTACTGTATACTTAACCTACAGTGCATCTTGATGCTATAGTCAACACTGTTTGATGCTTATACTTGGATATGTAGAATGTATTTCCTTTACTTTATCTTTATCACTTGTCTTACTCTGTTGATGTATATATACTTTACTCGTGGGACCACATATAGAGTTGTAGCTCCAAGGGGTTTCACCCTGGCTAGTTTTCATTTGTAACTCCAGTGGTCCATGTTTTATTACTATTATGTTTTAAACTCAATAACATTTTAATCATAAAAAGGGACGTATTGTAGGTGCATAAGCTTTCTGATCTACAAATATTAATCAGAACATTTTAGCTAGACTGCACACAACCAAAATTTAATTACTGTTACTAATTAGTAATCATTGAAGACCACAACCAATTGCTGTAATAGATTTATGTGCTAACTCTACCATATATTGTCTTTCATAGAAGATCATACCTACCATGCTACAGCACATTTTTGAAATAAAATGAAAAAAAAATATTTTTTATCCCTCCATTTATCATGGGCCGTGCCTTAAAATGTTGTGCACTGGTTGGGTACTTCAAAAGAGCATATCCCAAAACAACGTTTTAGTGCTCAATCATAATTCTTTAACAGCAAGTGAAGTTATGTCTCTTAGGCCACCCAGAACACTACAATAAACTGGTCAGCAGGTGGCGCCAAAGTCCTGCAATGTCAGTGGAAAACTGGAACAGTTGTGAGGCAAGATGTAGGTTTAAAGCAGTAGTGCAATGACATTTTTTTCCCAAAAGTGCTAGTTTCAGCTACAATTAAGAAACATATTTAACCCTCAGGGGCGCTACCCTTAGGGCTGCTACCCCTGTCTGCCCCACAGAGGCAGGTTAAGGGGCCCAGATCCGTTGACGGGTGCCTCCACCCAGATGTCGGGGTTAGCACAGTTAAGACTACCACGGTTACAGCCCTCTGAGCTACTGCAACCCCCCTTTCGTCCCACTAGTGACTCACACTGGGTACCAACAATTCTGTGCACCAGTACACCTACCACACGGAAAATATAATCCAGCTTCCTTCGGGGACCCCTGTAAAGTAAGGCGCAGTTATGTTGCAATCACCAAACAGCAGTTCACCATTAATGTACACAATAGCCAGGATGTAGCTGTGCAAAAACAATCTGATTTATTCAAGGGGGAGAACAACAAGGACAGGGGGGATCATGTTGATTAGCTTATCACTATAATTATCTACCTAGGTGTAACCCCCCTGCAAATGGGGGTTCCCAAAAGACTTCCAGGAGCTTGCTTGAATGCTCCAAGCCTGAATGGTGTTTGGCGTGTAAGCCATTTATCTGTGAGTGTTTTTAGAGCCTCTGGTACTGTCTCTTTAAGAGCTGTCTGCTTGCAGACATAATTAGTTTGTATGGGGGGACTGTGTGTTTCTTTGCTTGAGTACCACTGAGCTGCTGCCAATTCACTCCATTTTGCAGTCACTCTGAGTGCAAAGGAACCTATCTGAAAGATGTAACTGTTTGCCAGAAATCATTTAGAGTAATAATGAAAATACAGTTTGTCTAACCTGCTTTCTTTGCAGTCAGAACTGTGTTTGCCTAGTTCCCATTCTAGTTTTGAACTGCTGAACTGGACCAATCAGTGTGGGTTAAGGTAGCTCTAAAATGGTGCCTTGGACGAATCAGAATTTGGACTCGTAATCTGAGCCAGCCACAAGAGGATTGTTTGGGCAGTGACTCTGGGAGATGTAGTTTGGACTTCGGCGCCTTTTTTGGACCAACAGGGGCAGTCTATTGTGAGTGACAGCCAATCCAGCCAAGAACTGGGAGGTACTCAAAGGAAGTGCCCGGTTTTGTCTGCTGGAGTCTCAGTTGAGCTCTGGCAGTGAAGAGGGAAGGAGCCCTGTGTTTTTTCGGTGTGCAGTTTTAGTTGGGAAACGCGTGTAAGGCCCCGAGTTCCGGTCTGCAGCTTGTGTAACTGCTTGTTAGGACTGAATCCGTCCTGTGAAGAGAATCAAAGGATATCTGAAGAGTAGAAACCAGGCTCACCCTGTAGAAGACTGGAGAAATTGCTGAATTGCACTCGGTCTGTCAGGAACTGAATCTGCTGTGTGTTCTCCAGGTATTGTGCAGTAATTGCGATCGGGATAGAGAAGCAGCCTGCCTGGTATAGTACTTTCTTTTACCATATAAATGTGAGGAGGCTTGTGTAGCTCAAGTGAATCCTGCTGCCATTAAAGGACTTTTGCCTGTTACTGTTCACCATATAAATGTGAGGAGGCTTGTGTAGCTCAAGTGAATCCTGCTGCCATTAAAGGACTTTTGCCTGTTGCAGTTTGCCATATAAATGTGTGAGGAGTCTCGTGGAGCTCAAGAGTAGCCCTGCTGACATTGAAGGACCCTATCTTGTTTGGAGGTCGTGAGTACTAATTCAGGTCGCTCCTGTTGAATTGCCACATTGAATCCAAATGGAATTACTGTACTGCTGACTGTTTAACTAATTTTTCTTTTCTCTGTGTGAAGGGCCCTACCAGCTGCCATGGTTTGGACTAGCCACTAGGGCTTGGGTACCCAGGACAGTAACTGGTAGGGATAGGCCTATGCACAGAGCCATAGGTAGATGAGTAAGTGATAAGCTAATTAACCTGATTCCCCTGTCCTTGTTATATCCCCCTAAATAAATCAGAGCTGCTTGTTTCAGCAAAGTTATACTGCCTGAGGTATTTGTCTATGTTAAAGTATTGTACTGTGATTGTTGCACTGTATCTTATTTTACAGGAGGTCCCAGTGCCTGAACCAGTCCTGGGGGTAAGTGTATACTGTGAAGGTAATTCTGATACATTGTGTGGGCCACTAGTGGGAAGAAAGGGGAGTTGCAGTGTCCCAGAGGGCTGTGACCAAGTTAGTTTAACTATTGCAAACCCTGACCTGTGGGTGGAGGCACCCGCCATCGGATCCAGGCCCCTCAACCTGTTAGTGGCAAATCAGGCAGGGGTAGTAGCCCCTGGGATAGCGCCATCTAGGGGTTACATAGGGCTCTGTGCACAGGCCTAACCCTACAGCTTATAGTCCCGGGGTACCCAAGCCCTAGAGGCTAGTCCACACGTGGCAGCTGGTTGGGGCCCTTAGCACACACAGTTATAACAGCCCTGAGCAGGTCAAAGTAAGAGGATAGTTCAGTTAAGTAGACACACTACAGGGAGCGACCCTGAATTAATACTCACAACCCCAGCAGATGACGATTCCTTCACCCTACCAGGATGGAGCCTGATTTTAACCAGTCTTCTTTCACATTCTTATGGTAACAAGCAATAGCAGAGTCCTTTAATGGCAGTAGGATTTAGCTTGAGCTACTCACACATTTATATGGTAAACAGCAATAGCAGAGTCCTTTAATGGCTGCGGGATTTAGCTTGAGCTACTCACACATTTATATGGTAAACAGCAATAGCAGAGTCCTTTAATGGCAGCAGGATTTAGCTTGAGCTACTCACACATTTATATGGTAAACAGCAATAGCAGAGTCCTTTAATGGCAGCAGGAGTTAGCTTGAGCTACTCACACATTTATATGGTAAACAGCAATAGCAGAGTCCTTTAATGGCAGCAGGATTTAGCTTGAGCTACTCACACATTTATATGGTAAACAGCAATAGCAGAGTCATTTAATGGCAGCAGGATTTAGCTTGAGCTACTCACACATTTATATGGTAAACAGCAATAGCAGAGTCCTTTAATGGCAGCAGGATTTAGCTTGAGCTACTCACACATTTATATGGTAAACAGCAATAGCAGAGTCCTTTAATGGCAGCTGGATTTAGCTTGAGCTACTCACACATTTATATGGTAAACAGCAATAGCATAGTCCTTTAATGGCAGCAGGATTTAGCTTGAGCTACTCACACATTTATATGGTAAACAGCAATAGCAGAGTCCTTTAATGGCAGCAGGATTTAGCTTGAGCTACTCACACATTTATATGGTAAACAGCAATAGCAGAGTCCTTTAATGGCAGCAGGATTTAGCTTGAGCTACTCACACATTTATATGGTAAACAACAATAGCAGAGTCCTTTAATGGCAGCAGGATTTAGCTTGAGCTACTCACACATTTATATGGTAAACAGCAATAGCAGAGGGGTACCACACCAGGCAGCAGCAGCTGGGCTCTCCAGGCTTCTCTGTCATCAAGCACTGTAACGGCAGCTTTCTCTTCACTTTTCCCGCGGACTGAGTGCAATTCAGCAGTCTTCTCCAGTCCTCCAAACAGGTCGAGCCTGGTGGGTAGCTGCACAAACAACAGCCTCCTCTGACTGCCAGCCGGCGGGTTTTCCAACTCCTTTCCTCAGGCAAACGGCCACTAGGCCCTCACGCACTCCCCGCGCGAACACTCCCAGCGCAGAAGCACACAGCTCCTCTCTCTTCACTGGCCACTACGAATCTGAAGCTGGCAGCACCCAGCACTCCTCTTAGTTTGGTCGCGACCCATTGTCATTGGCTGGCCGAATCTGCCAGTCACTTCTCATGGCTCCCATTAGTGCAGAACGAGCGCAATAGTCCATAATGCCTTGTCCCCTCTAAACAGCTCCTCTATTGGTCAATCAACTCTGTGGGATTCCAAAGTACTGATTGGTCCAATTTCACAGTTTGGGACCAAAATGGAGGAGGCAATCAAACTCTTTGTGCTGCAAAAGCAAAGCAGGTTAGAACAACTACATTATCATTATCTTTACAGCTTATTTAAACAACCACCTACATCCTTTATTAGGGCTCTGCACTAATAGCGATGGCAGAAGGGGCGCTTCTCAGCAGCTTCGAGGCGGGAGTCGAGCATGACAACACTCGAACCCCTTCCCATTTTAACCCATTCCGACTGCAAAAGGCAGCCCTTAAAGGGACAGTATACGGAGGCCTTAAAAAGCACTCCACGGACTCTCCTTTCGGCGGATTTATGCCGATTACCAACCAGGCATAAGGCACATTAGGAACCCCCATTTGCAAGGGGGTTACACATATTAGCATACCTGTCAAATATACTTGTGTGGATACCTCCTATGCTGTGCACCATGACACTTTTTATATGTTTTTGATTCTAACGCTGGCCGGATCTATAGTGCTATTTCTATGCAAAATGTGGTGGTCATCTTTTCTTCTTGAGAGAAAACTAAATTAAAGCATTTATAAAATGCTCACATTTTGGTGGAAATAGAAAATTGTACAACCAAATTAAAATGGAAGATGCCTGGAATCTTTTATAGTGAAAAAAGGTAGGGTCAAATGTGTTGCCCAATTTCATTGCACTGCTGCTTTAAACAGAAGACCTGCATATATTATTATCCATGGAAAAGAGATGTAACATTTCAGTCCTCTACAAACAGACTGGAGCCTCTAGGAAATTAAAAACGAAGGGCAAAATATGAGATTAGTAAGCAAAATACTTGATCACAGCTGCATCATAGCATTACATTTTAACACATTTTGCCAGATTTTCAAATGGTGGTTCAGGGCTTGTATTAAGCCCTGCATCAAACTCTTGTGCTGCCACAGCTGCGACATTGCCAAATGCCACAGCTGTGCCTGATTTTATGCACAGTTGCAAAAGTTTACCTGTTTTTCAGCAGCTTGTGGCAAAGTTTATCCACAAGCTGCATGGTAGGGGTCCCTGAGAATGACACGTGCTAAACCACAAATTGTTGGTCTAGTGAGTGCCAGTTTGCCACAAGGGATGGAAAATCCCTTTAGATTACTGCAAGCCTCGTACACCATATATCTGACACAGCCAGGGCTTGCGACAATACTAGCAGTCTAAAGATCCAGCCCATTAAGTTCATTATTAGAGATGTTGTGAACGCATAATTTGCTAGCAAAGTTGCTGTGAAGTGGAGGAACTTTACACTTCACAAAGTTTCACAGAGTTCCCCAATCATGAACCAATTTCCCCAGAGATTTTTAAATGACATTTTCTTTTTTTTAAAAAAGCAGGACACTACCCCCGGGGCATTGTCATCCCCCTTTATCACGTCACATGGTTTTCATTAATATCGTTCCTCATGTCCTCCACTAGGCCTCCACCTCCCTTATCCCCCCATGTATCCTGTGTTTTAAAGTCACCCAGCCAACATTTGAAACCTTTCCCCTGTCTGCAAAAGCAAGTTCCTCCCACCTCTTCACTCCATATCCCTGTGCATCATGGCATAAATACCCCCACTCTTAACCACCCTCTTGCCAATAAACTCCTTCTTCCCTGATAGTCCCCAAACCCTAGTTTCTAGTGTTAAAAATGTCCCCTCAGAAGTGAGCACCTGCACTGTTCAGTGTTTGAATATCAATGTATGGTGAGTGATGACAACTCTAGTAGTAATACTTGATTGGCTGGTTGTCAGCCATTCAGATATTACAAATAGGATAGAAATCACTCACCATTTATTCGTATTCCAGACATGGAAGAAGAAAGAAGCACACTCTGCTGTGGGGCAGTTTTCTTTTTACAGGCATAACAGACCAACATCTTGGGTTTGGGAGGCTTTGGAGGGGTGGATTGGGTATTGAGTCACAAGAGAGTGGGAAAGGAATGGGGAGTTTCAGTGATAAAAACAGAGAGATGGCAAGGGAATGGGATGGCTCTGTCGATTGGTAATGTGTTAAGGAGCTTTTCACTTTTAGGTCACAAGTTCAAATCCAGCACACGTTTGTAGTGGTCGAAAGCCATTATCACATGAGGGTATTCAGTGGTTTATGTGAAATGATTTGTGATGGTCTCTGTCCAGGTCCCAGTTGGCTGGTGTCCACATCATAAAACCATCAACACAACAGGCACTAACTGGCACCACTGTGGACAGTCTCACATGAAACGTCATGACTGAATGGTCATGGAGCCTGAAGTACCACCTCACAGTGTGATGGTCCCTCCATGGTAGGGTTGAGGAACGTTGGCAAGACAGCATGGCAAATCTTGCACTGTGATTGCCTGTGCTGTAAAAAGTGACTAAACAGAGGACGTCAGAGCCCAGTGCTGGAAACCAAGGACCTTTCAGAAGCACTAAATTCACACACAAAAAAAATCTTAAAAAAGAAAATTCAAGGAGGAGGAGGGGGAAGAGAAAGGAATTTGGTTTTGTGGGGTAGTGACATTGTGAAAAAGCTGGCGTGTGCTTAATTATTAACTTTACAGGGTATGGAGGGAGGTGGGAAGTGGGGGCTAAGGGCAATGGGTGGTTGAATATGCTGAAACACTTGATGAAATGATGGGGGGTGGGTGTCAGGTGGAGTTTTTTTTAAACATGGCAACTTCATTTAGTACTTTACAAGCAAAGTTCTTCATTACTCAGTGAAGCAGTTACATTGCAATACAAATTAGACACTTTGCACTTCACGAGATCCAGAAACTTCATGAGGGATTTTGTGAATCGATGTTTTCTGACTTTGCACACTGCTACTGAAGAGTGGTGGCAGGAAACTGATCTTAATAAACACTGGAAATCATTCACTGTGTTGGTAGCACTGCTGATTGAAATAGCTCCCAGGTCGCTCCTGTAAAAAAGCTTCCAGCCTAGTGTGCTATACCTGGTTAAACAACTAAATAAAAATTAAAAAAATAGCCACCTCTAGTGACTACAGTGTGCTGCATACAGAGAGACACAAAATCATGAAATACCAAGATATGCAGTCAGAAACCAAACTGATATGGAATAAGGACACACAAATTGTTCCAGTAGTGCTTGGAGCAATGGGACTAATCAAAAAGAACTTTCAGGCACATTTAAATATGCTACCAATACTTGTGACACCTTATGAACTTCAAAAGGTAGCCATTTTGGGGACGTTGCATGTCCTGAGAAGAGCGATCTCAGCAAACATCAAAGATTAATACAGTACTAATTTCTTGAGTTTTGAATATGCCTCGGCTAAAGAATGGGGTCCATTCCTGCCACGGTATTAGAAATCCCTAAACATTTGGAGACACTAACACTGTTGGTAATAGATTCTTCTTTTCTCAGTTTTGATACATGCTTCTCAAGATGCCCCCCCTCCCCGTTAAGCTCTACACATCATAGACAAGAAAGGTCAGTTAAACCTCCTGGCCCATCCAGTGGAACTCTCAACTCAGTGTCTCTCACAAGGGCCTGTTACTGGGATTTTATTTATTTTATTTATTGAATAAAATCAGAATTACAATCCTTTGAGTCACAGACTCTTTTGCAAAGGCTCCACGTCAGTTACAGGGGGGTGGAGGGTAAACAAATACAGAAAGAAAACATACAAAACAAGCAGTATTCACATAACAGTACTGGAAATACAGTCCGGGCATTAACTTAGATTAACTGGTGACAGTAGTAGGCAGCATTCTGAATATCACTTGACAGAAAACGTGAAGGAATGCTGATTCGTGGGATCTAGAGAGACCCTGTGTCAGTAGCTGGAGGGTTTGGGAGCACAAGCATTGGGCAGTGTTAGCCACAGTCACATAAAGCAGATTCAAGAAGTTGAGCTTTGAGGCCTGCTTTGAAAAGGGAGATGCTATGGGTCAGAGAGAGTGGGGGTGGTAATGTATTGAGCCAAAGCGGGGCACGGTAGTAGAAGGATCTTTGCCCAAGGGATTTTCTACAATGGGGGATCAGAAATGAGGAGTTTGCTGCGAGCCTTGTATTGCGCCTGATGGGGGCAGTGCTGATAATGGGGAGAAGGCCGATGGGGGCTTGCTGGAGATGTATCTTTTTTTCGAGGATGCAGGTGTGACACTTTAGTCTTTGTTGGAAGTTAAGCCAACCAGCCAAGGCATAGAGCTCACAGGTATGAGTTAGTCTGTCGCTGCCTGTGACTAGGCGGCAGGCTTTATTCATGGCAGTGTTAATGTTACGTAGTGTGGTGGGTTCTGCTGAGCCATAGATCACAATCCCGTAGTCAATTAGGGAGAGGATTGAGGAGGAGACTGCAAGATGCATGACCTGTATGGGTAAGCAGTGTTTCAGTCTGTAGAGGATACCCACTCTAGCATTGACAGCGGAAACGAGGAGTTGAATGTGACTATGGTAGGAGAGGGAGGTGTCTAATGTGATACCCAGGTATTTAAAACTATTAACTTATTCAAGTGGGGGCCTTGTGTATTTTTGATTAGGAGTGCCGACTGACTGTGAGGGCTTTGATGATGCGCAAAGATCATGCACTTAGTTTTGTTATAGTTGATGATCAGGCGGTGTTCAGTGAACCAGGTCTCAAGCTCCCAGAATAAACCCTGTAGGGCTAGTTGGAGGGTACTCGGTTGTGGTTGTTTCCAGAACAGGACCGCATCATCAGCATAGAGTAGTAGATGACCACTGCATGCCTTGGGGAGAGAGTTTAAAAAGAGGGTGAAAAGAAGCGGTCCAAGTATTGATCCCTGAGGGACCCCAGAGCAAACTGTTTTGCAGGAGGAGATGGTGGTATTTATCCTGACTTGTTGAGACCAGCCTGAGAGGTAATCCTTGAACCAGGCAGTTGCTTCTGGGACCACATTTAGCTGTGGAAGGACACAAAGCAGTAGCTCATGACTGACCGTGTCAAATGCCTTGGTCAGGTCCACATAGATCGCACCTGCGATTGAGCCTTGGTCAAGGGCCTCGTGGATGAACGAGATGAGCTCCGTGAGTGCTGTGACAGTACTATGGCCAGTCCAGAAACCATGCTGTTCCTGGCAGAGAAGGTTGTGTTTAGTTAGGTGTTCTGTTATCTGGTCTGATACTATTTTTTTCCCAGTGCTTTGGAGAGAGGTGGAAGTATTGAAATCGGTCTATAGTTGCTGGTGCTTGTGGGATCGCCACTCTTCAGAATGAGGGTGATTATGGCTCTCTTCTAGGTTGAGGGGAACTGACCGAGGCAAAGAGAGAGGTTGAGAATTTTAGTAAGGTGGGGTAATATGACATCCAGGGTCAGTCGGATGAGTTTAAGATCTAGGGAATCATTGCTGTAACGGGTATTGGCAATAGCTTTGGCAATGTAGTATTTTGCCTCGCGGCAGGAGATGACTCTCAGCCTGAAAGGTATAGAATTGACATTACACGAGGTGTCAGGGGGAGGGTGGGGGGAGGATAGGGTGGAAGAAATTAGGAGGGAGGATATGGGAGAGATCCGAGAAAGTGGTGTTAAGGGCTTCTGCTATAGTGGAAGGATCCTGGGTGACAGCCCCGTTAATAGAGAGTTGGGTAGGGGAGGGGGAGCAGGATTTCCCACTGAGTTCTTTTATATTGTTCTAGAATTTTTTACCGTCTCCCCAGAAGGAGGTTAGGGTTTGTTGGTAGTACATAGCTTTGGCCTGCCGTAAGGCCCATGTACATTTGTTGCAAGCCTCCTGGTATAGCTGTCTATCCTGCATGCGTTGGGAGACAAGGGCCTTATGCCATAGGTTGTCCCTTTGTTGGAGCAGGTTTAGTAGTGAGGGTGTGATCCTGGGGGTGGTTCTGGTTTTCACTACTTGCTTGATGAGGGGAGCGTAAATGTCGCAGGCCTTGTTGAAAGTGGTTATAAAGTGTGTGAGTGCTTGGTCTACTGACTGCGTGGTGTAAATGGGGAGCCAGTTGCTGGTGGTTAGATGGGCTTTGAGGTTCTCATGACCTCCTCTTTTTAGCCGTCTCTGCAAGGAGATTTTAGGGGGAGGCAGGAGGCAATTTACCAGACCACCAGCAGATCACCGGGGAGTGGTCACTGATGGTGTCATGGAGCACCATGGCATGGGAGAGGTTCCATGTCCTGTTGGTGAAGATGAGGTCTAAAAGGGTGGAGGTCCCAGATCTATTGTTCTGTCTGGTAGGAGAGGTGACAAGTTGGGCAAGATCATATGCCATGGCAGTGTCTTTGAAGCTGGATGAGGCTGGGGATAGCCAGTTGACATTGAAGTCACCCATTATGATGGATTCACTCATATTAGGTAGGAGGGAGATACTGTGGAGGATAGAATCAAATGCGGGTTTTTGGTTTCTCAGGGGGATGTAGGCCGAAGTAATGTGAAGCGTTTTGGTACCCAGACTGAGTTTGATCATAAGTGTCTGGGCGCCATGTTGCGGTGTGGGGGTTTGAACTTCAGTGGCTTGGAGTGAGAATTTAACATATATTGCACAGCCACCACCTCTCTTGCTGATCCTATCAGCCCGGAAGATGGAATAATTACTGAGGGACACCGTGTCATTGAGTATTCTGTCAGAGAGCCAGGTTTCGGAGAGGGCTAGGATGTCCGGTGCATGCTGGGCAACCCAGCCTTGGGGGGGGTGTTTTTTTGGTAGACTGCATATATTAAGAGTGGCTTGCAGTAGGCTCCCTCTTGGGTTGTTTGGTGAGGCCTTTGTACTGGGTGGTCCAGGGTTAGGGTGGACATTGCCAGATAATAAGAGAAGTAGAAGGGTGTGCCGCGGGAGGGCCAGCCTGCAGAGCTTGGATGAGTGACGTTGGGATTGGTAGGGTGTAGGGCTTTTAGTATTGGTGGTGGGGACTGGGAGACTGGGAATGATGCTAGCTAGTAAGGTTGGGAAACTGAGGGGGACGGGTTTGGAGCTTACCAGGGTGGTGTGGGTTCGTGGTCTGGAGGGGGGGAGAGCTGAGGTACAATGCATATCTTGTGGGGTGTGGAGAGTTAACGTGAGGTGTGTGAGTATAGGTCAGCAGAATCATTTTGGCTTGTGTGGGAGATGTTGGAGGGACAGTGTCTGAAGTCATCATTGATAAAAAAATGATTAGTGGAGAGGTTGTAGTAGTGTGGTTTGGGTGTCTCGGGGGTTGTTGAACTAGGTGTAAGAACCTGGAAGTCAGGAGGGCTGCAAAAAGTGGGGACAACATTGTATAAGTGGATAGAGAGAGGTATGTAGCAGCGGCCAATAGTGTTAAGTTTGTATAACCTGCAGCTGGAAAAGTGGGCTGATAGGTTATTTCTGCATGTCAGCTGACCAACCCTGGTTATAAAATCGAAAGCCGACCAAGGGTGGTGGTGGGGGCAGCGGGGCAAAGCACTTACAGCACAAATTAAAGAAATCACTGGCTGGCTACTTGGGGTTTTACAGGCTGCAGCAAGTATTAGCTTACAGTATAATTTACTAGCAGCATAAATTAAATTTAAAGCGTGCTGTTTTTTCCCTCAGTGCCTTAGCAGTCCGGCGCCTGGGGGGAGAGGAGGAGAAAAAAAGGCGCCAAGTTTAAAAGCTTGAATCCAGTCCTGTTCGCGACCCTTTCTTCTGGGTGGCCAGGGAGCTCCGAATCTTGGAACAGCAGAGCGGAATCGGGGAGGGCTCCTCACAATGTTGCCATCGTGACCCTGGGGAGAAGGAAAGAAATGGAGCCTTAAATACTTTGAGATGTGGGCGGGAGAAGACAGAGGTGAGCACAGGGAAAAAATAAACTTGAACAGAGGGGAGGTGGTTGCAAGGAGAGGGGGTAGGCAGAAATCAATCAGACTGAGTGGGTTATCAGAAACAATACAATTTATACACAAGGAATAAGGGAAAACCTTTAAGAAAATAAAATTTAAATCCAGCAACAAACACCTGAGGCAAAATCAAGCTCCTGCTAGAAGCCGCTCCAGAACACTGCAGCCAGACTTACAGCACAAATTAAAGAAATCACTGGCTGGCTACTTGGGGGTTTTTCAGGCTGCAGCAAGTATTAGCTTACAGTATAATTTACTAGCAGCATAAATTAAATTTAAAGCGTGCTGTTTTTTCCCTCAGTACCTTAGCAGTCCGGCACCAGGGGGGAGAGGAGAAAAAAAAAGGTGCTAAGTTTAAAAGCTTGAATCCGGTCCTGTTCGCGACCCTTTCTTCTGGGTGGCCAGGGAGCTCCGAATCTTGGAACAGCAGAGCGGAATCAGGGAGGGCTCCTCACAATGTTGCCCTCATGACCCTTTCTTCTGGGTGGCCAGGGAGCTCTGAATCTCGGAACAGGGATCAATCACGGATGTTTGTTGTCGCCTCAGTTTTGTTCATTTCCTCACCTCACATCACACCGCCACTTGTGGTCACCTAATGCTTGACATACATGTCGTTGTAGTGAGTCATCATAGCTTGTTACATTTAGCTGTATCCTGGCAATGTATATTGACCATAGTGTCATTGGTCGTGTCATGTAGAAAACATGAACTAAAGTACGGTAGGAGACAGAGATCCAGGGAGGGCAGTAACAGTGCAGATAAAGATTCCACCACGATAATTCCAAGTATGACTTGAGCAACTGGCAGTGGTGGAGATGGTGATGGTGGGTCTGGGAGTTATGGGGCTGTGGGGACAAGAGCTGGACATGTGATTGTATGGTCAAAGAAACTGTTTTTCAGTAACCCACAGAAGTCCACTGATTCCACTCACACTCATTTTGTTCAGCCTATCCTGGTCTTTCAGTGCATGTGAGACCTCCCAGAGCAATCAAGAAGCACACTGGTTTCCATCCCTTCTTCATATGCTGCAAGTTCCAGTTCCACCCCCCCCATGAGAAAAAGATAAACATGATCAATACATAACTGGAAAGCCAAGCACTGCTGTCTGTCTCATACCTCGCGTCTGGAAGGGAGCAGAGTTTTTTTCAGCCACATCGGCAGCGAGAGAGCCAGGGGACAAACAGCAGGTTCAACAGCAGGACAGGGAAGCAGAGACCAGTGTGTTTTTTGGCCACTTCGGCAGCAGGAGAGACAGTAGCAGGATTTTGGTAGCAGGCCCAACAGTCAATTGGGGTCAAAGTCGTGAGGTTCAAAGGCACAACTGGGCATAAAATCAGCAGAGCCCAGTTGCAAACATACCTCACATCTGGAAGGGAGCAGAGTTTTGTTTGGCCGAATCGGAGGTGGGAGAGCCAGGGGACAAACAGCAGGATCAGCAGCAGGTCACGGAGCAGAGACCAGAGGTGTTTTTCAGCCACATCAGCGGCAGGAGAAACAGTAGCAGGATTTCGGCAACAGGCCCAACAGCCAGTCGGGGCTAAGGGTGCAAGGTTCAAAGACGCGACTGGGCATAAAGGCAGCAGTGCCCAGTCACAAGAATACCTCGTGTCTGGAAGGGAGAAAACTGCATTGGCAGTGGGAGAGCCGTAGAACAAACAGCAGGATCAGTGGCAGGTCAGAGAAGCAGAGACTGGAGGTGTTTTTTAGCCACGTTGGCGGCAGGAGAGACAGTAGCAGGATATCTGCAGCAGACCCAACAGCCAATCAGGGCCAAGGGCTCAAGGTTCAAAGGCGACTGGGCATAAAAGCAGCAGAGCCCAGTCACAAATATACCTCACGCCTGGAAGGGAGCAGAGGTTTTTGGCTGCATATGGGGGGGCTGGGGACAAACAGCAGGATCGGTAGCAGGTCAGAGAAGCAGAGACCATAAGTGTTTTTCAGCCGCATCGGTGGTGGGAGAGACAGTAGCAGGATTTTGGCAGCAGGCCCAACAGTCAATTGGGGCCAAGGTCATGAGGTTCAAAGGCATGACTGGGCATAAAAGCAGCAGAGCCCAGTTGCAAACATACCTCACGTCTGGAAGGGAGCAGATTTTTTTCCTGCCGAATCGGAGGCAGGAGAGCCGGGGGATAAACAACAGGATCGGCAGCAGGTCAGGGAAGTAGAGACTGAAGGTGTTTTTCAGTCACATTGGCAGCGGGAGAGACAGTAGCAGGATTTCGGCAGCAGGCCCAATAGCCAGTTGGGGCCAAGGGTGCAAGGTTCAAAGGTGAGACTGGGCATAAAAGCAGCACAGCCCAGTCGCAAACATACTCACATCTGGAAGGGAGCAGAGTTTTTTCTCCCATCCATCCTCCCCAACCCCGACCATTATTAAGTACTCAAGCGGGGAGGAGCTTACATCAGGAAAGGCCTCACCCACTGGCCAGAAGATTCACAAAATTAGAGGAAGGTTCAACTTGGCAAAAGGGTCTACACTGGAATTCTGTACAGCTGGGGGTGTCAACATTCATGCACACTATTAAGGACTATATTGTGGTAACATTATTGGGTCAAGTTTAAGGACTCTAGCAAAGTTTAAGGACTCTAGCTTAAGGTCTCTAGTCATTGTGTATACGTTATAGGCTATATACTTGTATCTGTGGGGTAACCTGTAGGGGCAAAAGTTTTAGAGACACTAGCCTAAGCTCTCTATTATTGTGTATACTTTATAGGCCCTGTATATTTGTATCTGCAAAGTTTAGGGATGCTACCTTAGGAACTCTATTGTTGTGTATACTTCATAGGCTCCATATACTGTAGCTGGTAGGGCTTCTTGTCTGGGAAGGTGTGAGGGGGCCTACAGTAGAAACTAAAATTCCTGCTTGATATTTAAATAGGTTGGGGATGGAGGTTAAGCAGGGGCCACACATCTCTAGGGCCATCATCATTGGTAGGGTGGTGGGGTGCACTGGGTGTGGTTCAGCCATGGCTCTGGACTGGGCTTTGAGGATGGGAGGCCTGTTTGATATGTTGCCAGTTAACACAATTAAGGGAGGAGGTAAGGTTGATAAAGTGGAACCTAAGTGGGAAGGGGGGGGAGAAAGGAAGCTGTCCTCATAGGAGTGGAGAGGGGCAGGGGGTAAAATATGAGGTGGGCTTTATGGGCACAGCGGCTGCACCCGGGATTGAAGATATGAGCCAGATTTGGGTGTTGGAGATGGAGCATGGGACGACAGGGAGCCCAGGCAGAGGGGACAAATGTGACAAGGGCTGCAATGGTTGGTGGTATGTAAGTTATAGATGGTCGGGGGGTGGCCCAGACAGGAGCAAGCTGAGGGGGGACACCAGGGGGGAAAAAGGGTAGTTGGATTGGATTGAACCTAAATAACAGATTTGAGCCTCTACTATTGATAAAGGATAGGGAGGATGTTGTAAATGGAGCAGTGGTAGAAAAGGCGAGTCATGTGTGGGCTGGGCATAAAGGATCACCAGAACAGCAGGAGAAGCTGGGGTGGGACAGTGCATAAGCCCGCTCTAGGGGCTGGAGTTGTGGTCAGCCTGGCAGAGGCAGAAAAGGGTGAGGGGGTGAGGACGGTGAATGGCCTAGTAAACAGGGGAAGCAGGGAGGGTTTTTTGCATAAGAACACGGATCGGTTAGAGATGACAGTTTGGCTGTTGGGAAGCGTGGGGGTGTAAAGGGTCAGCGGGACACTTGGGGTCCTCATAGTAATGGAAGGTGTGAAATTGTAGCAGGTGGTAAAGGGGGGAGTGGGGGCCCTGGATCAGGACTCTGTAAAAATGCACAGATAGGTACAGCAAGAGTGGGACCAGTTAGAACTGTGCAGGAACAACCAAGGCAGGGAACTGCGAAAACTGTGCGGGAACAAACCAGGCAGGGAGAAGTGATGCAGGGGACAGGGACTTCTGCGGGAAGGGCTGGGGATGGGGGGCATGGACCTGAAATTAATCTGGGGGGTACAGGGAATGTAGGAGAAATCTCCGGGGGTAACCAAATGGAGCAGGGCACAAGGGCAGGTAGCAGCACAGTGGAGCCAAGGAACCAGGCATTGACTCATGGAGATGAACAGAAGGAGAAGGATGGGAAGGGGAAGTCTCAAAAAAGTTCAGGGGGGAAGAGCAGCACAGAGGAGCCAAGGAACCAGACATTGGCTCAGGGAGATGAGCAGGAGGAGGAGGAGGAGGATGAGGGGATGAGGTCTCAAGAAATTTCAAGGGGGGGAATAGCAAGGGTAAGGATAGGGATAACTTGGGAAGGGGTGGGAGAAACGCAGTTGTGAGAGGTGCCCAGGAGGAGGAGGAAGGGGACAGGGTTTTAATAGTTGGGGACTCTATTGTAAAATGTGTTACATGGGGGAGAAGGGGAGGCAGAAGGGGTAAAATATGGGTGGAATGCCTTCCAGGAATGATGGCAGCCAAAGTCATACACTGGATCCCCTCAAAGGGAAGGGCACTAGAAGACAAAACACTTCTGATCTTCCACTTAGGGACAAGTGACCTTGCAAGGAGTAGTGTGATGGTGCAGGCACAGTTTATGGCACTGGCTAGCTTCAGCAGCAGCTTGGATTTTAAATCACTGTCTTTCTCCGAGGTGCTGCCAGTACCAAGGGCCAACATAGAGGTGAAACAGAATATAGAGGAATTCAACAGTTGGCTGGCAGGATGGTGTGCTCAGAGGGAATATGGAGTACTAAGAGATTGGGGAACAACGTGGAGTGACAATAGCCTCTATGCCCCAGATAGGTGCATTTAAATGGGATAGGGAAAGCAGTGCTCAAATGCAAGCTGGAAGATTATGTTGAAAAATACTATAATTTAAACTAAACTTGGGGGGGAGGGCATGGGGAAGCTCTGCTTGAAGGACACATGGCGGGGGGGCTGTGAGCCCTACTCCAACAGTCAAGAGGCACGAGGTTAGGAAATATAGGGTGGTTAGCAAGCTGGGAACAGGGAGGAGGGGATTGGAGGGTCATGTGTGTAAACGCCAGAAGTCTGGATAGGAAGATCCTAGATTTAGCAGTGACAATGGTTGAGGAGGGCCACGACATTGTAGGGGTAACAGAAACATGGTGCCACCGGGAGAAAGGATGGGACATGGAGATACCAGGAACACACTGTTCAGGAGGGACAGGGAGGAAAAGAGAGGGGGGTTGCATTTTACGTAAAGGAGGGTATCAGGGCATCAGATTGCAGGGCAAGTGAGGGGAGGCTAAGGGACTCTGGGTCTCCTTGGTGGCGGGGAAGGGGGAGGAGGTGCATGTAGGGATGGTTTACAGGCCCCCAGCACAGCAGGAATCAGTGGATAGAAGAATGGCTGATGAATCTGTTAGAATGGCGGCTAAGGGGGAGGTGGTGCTGATGGGGAACCTGAACCTACCAGATGTAGACTGGGACACCCTATCGGCAGCATCAGCCAGCAGCAGGGAAATATTGGACTCCCTGCAAACATCCCTCCTGAGTCAACTGGTCAGGGAACCAACCAGAGCAGGAGCTGTTCTTGATCTGGTCCTGACAAATGGGGATGGGGTAGAGATGTATTAGTGGATGAACACCTTGGTACGAGTGACCACAAAACAGTCTGGTTCAGAATAAGGAACACTGCGGAGGTTCACCGGTCTAGGTTGAGAGTGCTGAATTTTAAGAGAGCAGATTTCAGAAAATTGGGGGAAGTAGCGGAGAGGGCTCTGGAGGGGGTGGAGGAGTTGACAGATGTGGAGGAAATGTGGGAGAGGACAAAAGAAGCTATTGTGGAGCCCACGGACCTATGCGCCAAGAAATCAAGCAAAACTAAGAGGAGGAAACCCCTGTGGGTTCACTAGGGTGGTAGCAGAAAAAGTCCAGGCAAAGAGTAAGGCCTTTAAGAAGATCAAGGTAACACAAGCTGACGTGGACTGGGAAAGGTACCAGGTGAGCTAGAGAGAAGCAGGGGTGGAAGTAAGGAGGGCGAAGGCACAGACAGAGGAGCACAGAGCTATAGAGATAAAAAAAGGGGATAAAACTTTTTTTTAGGTATGTCAGTGAAAGGAGGAAGACTAGGCAGGGAATATTCCGGTTAAAAACAAATGAGGGTGAGTTGATACAAGGGGACAGAGAGAAGGCTGAACTACTAAACAACTATTTTTGCTCAGTGTTCACTAGAGAGGAAGACGGGGTAGGCAGCAGAGCAGGAAAAGCTAAGGCAGGGAAGGGGGAAGTGGATGTGAGTCCATTCTGGGTGGAGGAGATTTTGGGAGAACTAGGCTGCATGAAGGTGGACGATGGGGCCAGATGGGGTGCAGCCAAGGGTGTTGAAGGAACTTAAAGATATATTGGTGGCACCACTGGATGGACTCTTCAATGGGTACCTGGAGTCTGGAGTGGTACCAGAGGACTGGAGGCAGGCAAATGTTGTCCCACTGCATAAGGGAAAGGGAGGGAGGAGGTGGGAAATTACAGGCCCGTGAGCTTGACATCAGTGGTGGGCAAGCTCATGGAGAAACTAATGAAAGTCAGGATCACCAATTACCTACAAGTGAGCGGCCTGGTGAATCCAAGGCAACATGGCTTTACCAGGGGCAGATCCTGTCAAACAAATTTGATAGTTTTTTGACATGGTCACCAAGGAACTGGATCAGGGGAGGGCATTAGATGTTGCTTATCAGGATTTCAAAAAGGCATTTGACTCCATGCCACACAGGAGACTGCTGTATAAGCTGTCATGCCTGGGGCTGGGACAGAAGGTGGTTCAATGGGTGAGAAACTGGCTGGGGGACAGGAGGCAGAGGATCATTATAAATGGGGTGGCATCCGGAGAGGGCATGGTCACAAGCAAGGTCCCTCAGGGGGCGGTGTTGGGGCCCCTACTGTTCAATCTGTATCTAGGAGATATCATGGAGGGCCTTGAAGGGGGTGTGAGTCTGTTTGCAGACAATATTAAAATCTGCAATAAGGTGGACACTCCAGAAGGGGTAGAAAGAATGCAGAGAGGTTTGGGGAGGCTCGAGGCATGGTCAAAGAGGTGGCAAATTTCATTCAATACAAACAAGTGTAAGAACATGCATGTTGGTTACAGGAACCAGAGGGCAAGGTACTGTATGGGAGACAAAGACCTAGAGATAACAGAACAGGAAAGGGACCTAGGCATCACTGTATCAAGGAACCTGAACGTGGAAAGACACTGCAAGAGAACGGTGGCTAGGTGAAGCAGCATGCTGGGCAGCATTGGAAGGGGGATTACAGTAGAAAAAGGGAGGTCATAGTACCCTTGTACACCCATCTAGTTAGACTGCATGTGGAGTATGGAGTTCAGTTCTGGAGGCCATACCTCAAAAAGGATGTGGCGAGGCTAGAGTGAGTTCAGAGGAGGGCAACAAAGATGGTAAAGGGGCTCAGCCAACTGTCCTATGAGGAAAGGTTGAGAGATTTGAACATGTACTCCCTGGAACAGAGGAGGGAGAGGGGGGACATGATTGAGATCTTCAAGTACTTTAAGGATATAAACCAGGTGCCAGTGGAAAGCATCTTCCAGCTGAAGGGGAATCAGAGGACATGGGGCATGGGTTGCAGGTTGAGGGGAGGCAGTTCAAGGGTAACATTGGTAAGTACTATTTCACAGAGAGGGTGGTGGCTAAGTGGAATAGACTCCCGGAGGAGTTGGTTGGAGAAGCAACAGTGGAAGGCTTCAAAAAGGCATGGGACCGCCACAGGGGAGTGTTGGGGGGGCATGTCCTAGCAGATAGCCAGACAAATGGGCAGACTAGGTGGGCCTGTTGGTCCTCTCTGCCATCACACTTCTATGAACCTATGAAGAAGATACAATAGCTGCCACAGCCACCAATACATGGGTGTTGCCTAGAACCACTATATGATCCATTCATATCACACAACAGCACCACCACTCAGTCCAGTGCTGCTCATTCATCTACCATGCATGAGGAAGGTGACACGAACTGTAGTTTGGCTGTGCCACAGACTCTAATGTAATGCTGTCAGCAGAGGGAAAATGGAAGGAGAGCTAGGTATACCAGTACCACAGTTCTACAAAATGAAGGGCCCTGTATTCAGCCAAAGCCATTTGTACTGCACAATGATAGCACTATGCAAAATATAGCACGTGGTTTCTGAGAGCCCATATTCATACTGCACAGGCAGTACACCCTGTCTGGAGTGCACAGCCTTTACGAGTATTGAGCTGTGTTAGTGCCCCGCAAAGTGAATATTTATGGTAGTACCACTGCCCTGTACCTAGCAGACACCTAAAATCAAAGGGAGATAACATGCCCCAAGGGGGATAGCTTCTTTGTTCCTGGGTGCTGTATTGAGCAGCTTGCATGCTAATGACACATATGGCATGCAAAGTACTAAGGGACCATTTGCATTCTGTTTTGTGGCCATTCTCAGCTCTGTGCAATGCCTCTGCAAACAGATGCACAGAGGCATTGTGTAGAGCCTTGACCATTGCCCACACCCTCACTCAATCTCTGTACGGTAAATGTTGCATTCCCGGTAGTCCAGTGGTACCCCACTCCCAGCCAGTCCCCAGGTCCCAGTCCCTGCACACCATAACCTAAATAATTGTCCATGTATTGTCACTGCATTGCCATTATATAGTCACTAAACCACCACTATCTCAGTTACCATATTTATACAGTCAATGCATGATCAGTATCTAACTTATTGGCTGTATAGGCCCCTGCGGCACCATTACCTCACTAATTTTCTGTATACAGTCACTACACTGCCAGCATCTAACATATTGTCCATATACTTTAGGCATCACTTCTGGTAAAATCTTGGGCCAAGCATGATACCACCTGGCTCGTTCTGCAGGCCCCCACACCACAAACCTGCGGCACTCCTAGAAACCGAGTTCGGAATCCACTAAAAGGACACCCTCCTGAAGGCCCCGCCCTGGGGGAAAGCTAAGGAGAAACACTGGGTAATGTAAGTCCTGGGGGCGGTGTATGATGGGGCTGGGCGTGAGATCAGACCAATGGGGGCTGGTCCATTGGGGGAGAAAAAAGAATAGAAAATAAAATAAAAAAACAGGCAGGGAGCCGGGATGGTCACTGAAGGCCAGTTAGGTTTTGTGGAGACTGATTAGGCAGGGAACATCTGGGCAGACTGGATGGGCCAAACGGTCCTTTTCTGCCAACAAATTCTATGCTTCTGTGTTTGTATGTTTCTATATGATCACTGAATATCCCATCAGCTACCAGTGAAGCAAACTGTCACTGTCTATTTTGCAGGATGCAATGTTGTGGTTAAGCACTGATTATCAGGGACACTGTTATTTGTAAAATCTTTCCAAAAGTGATATTTCTCAGCTGCACATTATTACAATTGCTGACCCTATACTTTAGTAAAAATTACACTAAAAGCATTGTAATGGGAAAAATTCCTATGTAATCACAGCTAGAGAAATTTCAAACTGCTAATGACAGACAGTGTCACTATAACGTACCTGTAGTATAATCAAACTGATGTGTCTCTGCAGATGGGCTCTTGGATGTTTTCATAATTCATGATTTCTAAATTGCTTATATTCTAAATAATCAAAATGATTGCCATAAATGAAAACTCCTGCTTTATGGCAATTATAGTTCATTATGAAATACTGTATATTGCTAATAAAACCTGTTCATCAATGACAATATGGCACTTACTCTAGAGGTAATTAATAACTGGCATGGCACTGTTCCATGGAAAACAAACAGCAACAAAACTCCATGTAAAAACTCTTTATGTCATAAAAGTTGTAGAACCAGCACAATGGCAACAGAAAATGAGGACAGATTTATTTGTTAAAAAGAATTTTTGGCAAGGCTTTACCTGAAATTTGGTGGCCAAGCAGCCAGTCACTCCCACTTCCTGAGCTATATAAGCAGTTCCTCTCAGCCTCATTGTGAAGCATTTTTTTCTTTGCAGCTGAAGGCTGTCAGTCTGTCCTCTGAGCTGGTTGGGCCTACCTGGCTGTCTGGGTCCTGTGCCCCCTCACCTTGCTGCTCATGCTTGCCTCTGCTGGGCTTCTGTGTTTGTTTTCCTTCTGCTGGTTTGTATTTTGCCTTCGTCTGTGTGTGCTTCTGTTTTGTTCCCTGTTTTCTGTGTTTGTGTGTCTTTGGTTTTGCCTTTTGGGGGGCTTTGTTTCTAAGCTCCTAGCATACTGCTACTCTGAGCTCATACTACTTGCTTTCAGTTACTTATAACTGCAACCACTGCTACTGTACTGTTTACTTCAATTACTATTGTACCCAGTGCCTGTGTTTTTCACACTGTTGCTCACCACTCTCAAACTACTGCAATGCAACTGCAATAATTATCTGTGTGTTTCAGCTCAGCCATAGCTGCTCCATGTTGCATATTCAATTGTTTTCGCCTGACGTAGGTTTATTCTGACCATAGCTATGATGCTCATGCATGCTCTCATTCTACTTGCAGCTTCATTGCACTGCCTGGCTACACCTGCTTTCAGAGCATTGTGTCTCTATGTTTTATTGTAGTTTTACAACTCAGTGTACTCCATACAGCTATTGCTTCAATATTTATTTAACATGTTCTACTCTGAGGTCAGCCAAAAAGCTTCCACTGAGGTTGTTAACCTAGCTTTAATATCTGCATGTGGTTCTCAGCCTTCCCTCCCTTCCTTGTTTGTCCCACAGTGGGGACTGAGAGGTGTTTGGGGAGTCAGAGTCCCATGTGGCTACTTATTTCTGTTCTAAATCCTGCCTTCGCCACTGAAAATCCTCAGAGTATTTGTCACCTTGATTTGGCTTTTAAATGATGGCTGGCTTGCCCCACTGTTCAGTGCTGTTTAATTGCTACTACGTTATGCAGACCTACGTGCATGTCCACTTATTACTACTTTGTTTACTGACCTACGTACAGGTCCACGTTTGCTTATGTACTCATTGCTTACGCAACTCATTGCTTCATGCCTACTGCCATCCCTCAGCTTCAGCCTCTGGGATTCTACTGCATTCAATCTGCAAGATCTCAGCACTCACTGCTCATTATGATCTCAGCACACCAGTGCTCAATCAGCTTGCCAGCTTCAGCGCTCAGTCTGTTTCTGGGGCATGCCAGCCATTCTCTATTGGTACAGGGTTCCTGCAGCCGATGGTCTCACTCTGCATTTAGTCTGCGTCATTGAGCGTGTCCAACTTGGAGTGGGATCCTTCTCACCTGGCCCATAGCTGGGAATGTCCTCGCCCCGGGCTCAGCTTTAGCTGCCTGCTATGCAACAGCAGCTCCTGGTGTACAATTTAAGACTAGCGGTGAAAGGCAGGTACTACGATCTCCTTTGGCTCTAGTGTTCCACTATGACAGTTGTCCATTGGCTTTAGTGGATTCCCTAGCAAGGCACCTTCACCGCATTCTCCCTACGACTGCCTCTGGTTCACCTGGTTTGATTTTAGGGTGGGTAGGCCAGGTGAGTGCCACAGCAGTTGTTGCTCTCCTCCTCTGACTTGGTTGCATGTTTTATTGCAGAGTTTTCTCGGAACCTTCTACGGTGGTCTCGCTAGAGGGTTCCAGTGAGAGCCTTCCTCCAAATTGGACTATTTTCCACCTCCCCTTAATTGGGTTTTCCAAATTGCAGTTGCATAGCTGTTACTAAATCAAATATCCCAAGCCTTGAGGGAAGGTGACCTAGGCTTTGGATCCCCAGAGATTTCCTCCTCATAGGGTTTTTTTTCTCTCCTCCATTGCCACAGGTCATAACTGTTAGTTTGCATAGTAGTAACCCCTAGTTTCTTTAGGTAGGTTCCACTGTTGGATGGAGGTGGATGGTGTCCCTGCTGTTTCCTCTACCCTTAGAGGATCCCCTCATTCTCAATGCAAATCTGTTTCATGCTATGCAATCCTGGGCATTTCATTATGTTATCAAACTGAGCATCTCATTACATCATCAAACTGTCTATGCTTCTCTACTACAACGTTAGAGTTACTGCCTCTACGTCACAGTTACTGATTACTCATATGCTTCATGTCACCTCATTCTTTTGAGATGCTTGTACTACATTTCTTTTGGGAATTCCTAAGGTACCTTTAGCCATGGGAATCATCCTGTGGCACCTCTAGGGGTGGAACCCTCTCCTTGCCTTTCATACCCCCACAGGGTCGTAATCCCTCTGGAATAGAGAGTGTGAACAGCCAAAACCAAACTAGCACAGTTCCACAAGCATAACACCATACTGGCAATGTAGGAAAGTGAATTGGAAAGGCTTTGCCTGGAGTTCGGTGGCCAAGCAGCCAGCCACTCTCACTTCCTGAGCTATATAAGCAGTTCCTCTCAGCCTCATTGTGAAGCATTTTGTGAAGAATTTTTTTCTTTGCCCCACTATCCTCTCCTCCTCCTCCAGTGGCAGCATTTCTCTCCTTAGGGGATTCCTAAGGTACCTTTAGCCACAGGAACATGGCACCTCTAGGGGTGGAACCCACTCTGAGGGTTCCTTGCCTTTCGTACCCCTACAGGGTGGTAATTCCTCTGGAATAGAGTGCGAATGACCAAAACCAGACAAACACAGTTGCACAAGTGTAACACTATCCTGGCTGCATAGGACAGTGAAATTAAATCATGCTCCAGGAGACATTAAGAGCCCAGGCATACAAAATGTCTGTTTATAGCACATTTATATTTGCTTGTCAGCATAAAAAAAAAATCTAATACTGTGTATCAGATTAACTGCATATTATACAGACATGTATAACTTTGTTTCAAATTGGAGCTGCAAAACTGATTCTATCAAGAACAGGTCAAACTTGAACAGAGATCTGTTATGGACTAAATTGAACTTTGTGCTGGAAACATAGATTGTGGCTTGACTAAATTCCCAGACTATACTGGCAAGAGAGACAAGTATTTGTCAATGCTGAATGATGTCTTGCCTGCATTGGCATTGGTACTGCAGAAATTAGAGAGATGCATAATAGGAATGGCAGTGAAGTACTAAACTGACGCCAACCACACCCCCACCCTGCAGAGACTGACAGGCATTGGGGTGTGCCTTTGAGTTGTCAGCCATAAAGCTCATGCCATTTCACCTCACCCTACCCTGCAGACACCGACAAGTGTCATGGTGTTCCTTGGGGTCTTCAGGACTTACGCTCACTCCATTCCAAAAGAAATACCCTGAGATGGGTGCAATATAGGAGAATGGGGTAAACTTTGAGGCTGAAGAGTCCAAGGCATACCTTGATGCCTGTCAGTAGCTGCAGGCTGGGGGTGGGGGTGGATTGGCGTGAGCATTACAGCCAAAAATCCCAAGTCACACCCCTGACGGCTGTCAGTCTCTACATGGTGGGGGGTTACAATTGGAAACCCTAATGCCCCGGGCATTTGTTGGTATTTTCACTCCAAATTTGCAACATGGGCCTTTTGTGATCCCTCTTCATGAACAGTGGTACTATCAGTTCATTAGCTGAAAGGTGATTTTGCACAGCGACTGCACCAATTGGAATCATGGGTGCGAAAACACATTTCAGGCAGGATGTGAAAAATGACAGCTGTACTGTTCATCAGGAGGTATAAAAACTGGTAATGTTGAAAATCTGGAGTGAAAATATGAACAATTGGTGAAGTCACAAGCTTGTGTAGAAACTACATAACCTATACCCGTAATGCAATTATTTGTGGATTTTTTAACCAAATTTTCAACTTAGCCATTTTGGGACCTCTGCTCATGAACTGTGGCATGGTGATTTTGTTAATCTGTCCTGAACAATGATTTTCCACAGAGACCACGCCATTCTGTGCCAGATGTGCGAAAACACATTTTGGGCAGGATGTGAAAAATGATAGCTGTACTGTTCATAAGAAGGTGTGAAAAAGTGACAATGTTGAAAATCTGGAGTGAAAATATAAAAAATTCTCGAAGTTACAAGTGTACATGGAAAATGTGCGATGCACGCTTGTAACACAGTCATGTTTTGGAATTTTTTCACCAAATTTTCAAAATAGGCATTTTAGGACCTCTGCTCATGAACATTGTCACTTTGATTTTCTTAATCTGCCCTGAACATTGATTTCCCACAGTGATCGCATCATTATGTGCCAGATGTATGAAAACACATTTTGGGCAGGATGTGAAAAATGACAGCTGTACTGATCATAAGGAGATGTGAAAAAATGACAATGTTGAAAATCTGGAGTGAAAATACTAAAAATTCTCAAAGTTACGAGCGTGTGTGGAGACTGCACAATGCACACTAGTAACACAGTCATTTTTTGTAATTTTTTCACCAAATTTGCAACATAGACTTTTTGGGAGCCCACCTCATGAACAGTGGCACTATCATTTCATTAATCAGTCCTGAAAGGTGATTCCACACAGTGAACACGAAATCACCTTTCAGGATCGAATAATGAAATGACAGTGATTGATTTCATGGGGTGGGTTCCCAAGAACCCCATGTTGAAAATTTGGAGCCAAAAGTGAAAAAAATGGCTGAGATATCCACTTAAGTTGAAACTTCCCCCATTGATGCCATTATACAGCTTACCGGCATTTCTTCAGTTCGAGTCAGCTTGAAGAGTGCAGACATGTTCCTGCTCCACCAAAGATCGTAATGCCTACCTCTGGAGGTAAGTATGGGGTGAGGAGGGGTGTGGTGAGGTAGGGTACGTAAAGGATGGGTGCAGGTTGGGGGATGGGTGCTACTGACAGTGAGGGACCATTTCTTTTGTTTCAGGTACTTAAAAAAACACGGAACACTGCAGACAGTTTTCTTTCTTTACAGGTGTAAGAAAACAAATGTTGCACACACTGGAGTGGGCTCCCAGTGTGCCCCATGACTTTGAAGGGGTGATGTTGGCCACACTGGGGGTGGGGCGGGGGCAGGAACGTGCCGACGCGGTCAGCTTCCAAACACCATGTAGGCAAACTGGGGTGGGCTCCCAGTGTGCCACACAATCTTGGGAGCTAATAAACATGCCAACAGGAGGATTGGGTACCCCCAAAGTCAGCTTTCTAGGGATTGTGAGAGGTGGACAGTGTGAGCCACCGCCATATTTATTGAAATGTTTCACCAGGCAAGACACATAGGGGAGGTGTGTCATCTATGCCGCTGCTTGACGAGCTTGTCTCTGATTGCAGTGGCAAGTTTGTCTCAAGTTGGTGGCACTACATAAAACTTGTGTCATTGCTAGCATGCTCGCTAACTGGTGAATGAGAGACTCACCATTTAAAGCGTGCCCTGCATTCGCCAAAACTGACACATCTCTACATTTTTCCTACCATCTCCTACTGCCACAAAATGTTGCTTGTGCATGTGCAAGTCAACATAAAAATGACTTAATGAGAGTGGAGAACTGAACCACTGGCTGACTCATGAAATATGACCCACGACAGTGGGTTACCAAGTAGGGCTCCTCCTATAATACTTGAAAATGCTTTTCATTTGCATGCTGACCATTGGAGAAACTGGGTCAGTTGGGATTATGCAGACATGTTTCAGTGTTCTGTACTAACAGTAAGATCAGTGAAACAAAATAATGAAAAGCAGCAGTTTTTGACTATAGCTACAGTAGGTTTTTTACAGGGAGAGGTCACAGGGTAAAGCAGATCACTTTTGTGAAGCTCTGTATGTGTTAGCCCAGCCAGTGTGGTTGTGAGATGCTAAGCCAGGTATGGGCATTAAAGACCTTTGCATTTATTTTGCAGTCAGCCACAATGGACTTAGAGCTGTGTGTTTGTGTGTGTGTGTGTGTAGTAGTTGTAGTAATAGTAGTAGTTGACTTTTATGTGTAAAGGTGTTGTGCTGCCAGTGGTGCAAGTCCATGCCCAGTGCTTCTTTTCTAGCTCATTACAACAATACATTGACCTATGCCATTAATTAGCCATTTTGCTTAGTTAGGCATGGGTGCTGTGCAAAGTTTGCATATCACTGCCCAGTATTAGTAGGACTTTAACAGCACATTGCGTATGTATTTAAAATTCTTACTAGCTATTTTGTTTTACTTTGGTGGTGTAGGATAGGGCTAGTTTTGCTCATGTATGTTAAGTGTTAGTGGGCCTTTGCCAGAACACTAAATTAAGTATTTAAATAATTTTATTAGCCTTGATGCTTTAGAAAGGTGGAATAGGATAAGGCCAGTTTGAGAAACTGACCAGTGTTAGTGGGGCTTTAGCAGATCATTGCAGAAAAAGTTGTAAACAGCATTACAAGGCATTTTGTTGGGGGCCAGTGGCAGTTTTGTTACTACTTAGTCATTATCATAAGCTTTCATTATTATCATCCTCTTTATTACCATCCACGTTATTGCCACTATTAACAGATAGACCTTATCTTCCCCAACATTATAGTGGTCATCTCATCATTATCATAACCATAGACATTGGTAATATTTACAACATGCCTATCCAATATTGGCTATACAAATGTGTTATCCTTTTTAAATCATTATTATCATTCCAGTCTTCATTGCTGATTTATCAAACAAGTCATTATTAAAATAATTTAACACCATTAACATATATCTTTATTTTAGTACAGTAATATTGGTTGTCATCATCTTTATCGCAGTACTTTAGTCAGGGTTATTATTAAATAAAAATAATATAGCTTATTTTGCAACAATATATACTGTCATTATTACTCATCCAATAGTCTTTGATATTATTTATTATAATACAAGTATAATTAGCACCACTATTATCAAATTAATTTATCATTAAACGTCTTTTCATATATATATCATCGTCATAGTAACACTGGTAATCACCATTATCATGATAGTAGTTATTTGCATAATTTTATCAAATAAATAAAGATTATTTTACTGCAGTAATGTATTATTGAAAACAATATCATCCTTCATTAAGCTTCATTATTAGTTTAGTATCATATATGAACACTCTAAAATAAGAAAGAAAGAGGAACACTGGTATATTGAGTTCACTCAACCAACACAGTATGAAGTCCCTCTCATCCCTTTTCTTCAAGGCACTTCTCTAACATATGCCTGAAGGTAAAAACAGTGTTGACTAGCATCACTTGTTCTTGAAGCTTATTCCCTGTGTTTACTTGTTCTCTGAAGTAGTTCTTCATAATATTTTCCTTGAATCTTCCTCTTATGAAAGACATTAAGTTTCCCCTTTTCCTCTCATCCTTGACAACTAGAAGAGTTGCATTTGATCTGATGGGGTCATCATTTTCCA
Organism: Neoceratodus forsteri; assembly: GCA_016271365.2. Taxonomy (NCBI): domain Eukaryota; kingdom Metazoa; phylum Chordata; order Ceratodontiformes; family Ceratodontidae; genus Neoceratodus; species Neoceratodus forsteri. Next base: position 289,510,271 of record CM028130.1, read on the forward strand.
ATATTTGAAACTGTAATTATGTCACCATTAATATCATTATCATCAAATCAGTTTATCATTAGCATATCTTTTCATCAAATGATAGAAAAAGTGGTCATCATAGCAGTTATTTGCATGTTAAAAAAATAAAATACAATAGATAATTTTGCTACTAATACATATTGTTATAGTTATAAGACTACCATTTGTATCATGCAGTGGTATCCATTATTCAGCAGCCCAGCATTAATCCTGCAGTACATCTTTTCCACCATGTAAATTCATTCTTTAGTCCCTAAAAGGCATTCCAATAGACACACATATATGGATCTTTAAAGAGTGTCAGGGTATGTGCCACAGCTGGTGACACCATTACAGTGAAAACATTGATGACAACATCTACGTTTTTGCTGTAATAGACCATCAGAGACCCTGGCACACTCTCTCCCGGTCCTGCACTCCCTCCCCAATCCAACTCCAACTCAGAGTTGGAATCCTAGAGATCAGGAGGTGCAGTGGGCAAAGTCCCCCGATAAAAAAATGGCTGGGGTCTCAAGTCGAATTTATGTCAACCACAAGTTGCAGTTGACGTAAATCCATCGCTGTGATGGCAGTCAACAACTTAGTTGTCGAACTGCCATTGTAGAGACAATTTTCAGTCCTTTCTCAAGATGGACTCCTTAGCTTTTGAAGATCGACACATGTGGAGAAATATGCAATTTATAACTCAAAAAAGTCTGTTTTGGTTCCACCATTGAGAAGATAAGTTAATTAATAAACTTAAACATGTGATGAAGGACAAACACAATTCCATCCAATGCACTTAAAGATAGATATAGCCTAGAAAATAAAGAGGCTTTAAATTGTTTAGATATTATCAATTCAATCCACAAAAATATGCCTCTTTCTGCCTTTCAGTAAAATAACTATTAGATTCTAAACACCATTAAAAATGTTGCCTGGGGTAACACTAGAGAGAGGTCATCAAAGATGGCTGCTTAGACCCGTAGCACTACCAGCTAGACAACAATCTGTTATCATCTGAGTGGCTAAAGTGATGATTAGGAGTTTAAATACTAGATATTGTGCTACTTGGTTTTCATTTCTTGAGCAGTGTTATTATTTTGAACCTAACAGAGGGGGTTAATGGTGCACTTTGATTGGGCAGTGGCAACCTGCTGTACCTCAAGAAGCATCACAGAGAAGCAACCTCTTTGAGATTAAAATATCTCTCAAAAACAAAGGCAGTGATCCATATATTACTGCAGGATCTTCCAGCTACAAAATCCATGGTTCTGTGGGTGGATGAACCAATAACCATGTTGGGTTGTCATATTATGGGCACCAAATTGTATGTCTGCCAAATTAATGGTGGTCAATCACCTGGGTGACCATGAAAAGCAGATGCAGCTTATTTTGGCAAACTTAACAACTTCAAGAATTAAGCCATCAAAATAACCTCTTTATTCTGTGATTCCTTAAACAGGTTGAAATAAATCATGTGGTTGGATTTTTACAAATCAGTTTGCCCAAAATACTGTACTTTTTCTGGGACTAGCCTCCGGATACTGAGCTGGACCAATGCTCCCCGGCCCCTAGGCCAAAATCTGGCTCCTGACACAACCTATTTTGACCAATTTCCAGAGATTTAATGTAAAATAGAATCCTGATGGTAGCCCAACAGATACAATTCTGTCTTGGAATGGATATAAAATGTTGATCTTTCAAGATTTCTTGCCAGAAATGGTTGAAAAGAGGTGTGAGTGTAGTCTGGTGAAAAAAGAGTTGGCAGAGCTGGCTGTACTCTGTGGCCTAAAATACCCATCCAAACAACACATTTTTAGGAATGGGTTTGGCATGTTCTTGACACTCCAGAGGAAGCTTTTACTTTTATCCTCATCAGGAGTTGGCCTGGATCACCCCATCACCTTCTCAGCAGTGGTCAGTTGAGAGAGATAGAACCACAAGCACTGGGGCCTGGCTAACTAGCTTCTTGTCAATACAGGCTATCACACCTCAGCAAGGCTGCACCCTGGCCCATTAAGGTGACAGCTTTTAAGTAACCAATCCAAGTGGCTAAAACCAGAGAAAAGGACCCAACCATTTGGTTCCCTTAGTCATTTCACCTTTGAAGAAGCAGAAGCCACAGCTGTGGTTAATGTCTGCTGATGCTAGAATCATCCTTACCCTCCTGTCTAGGCCTTCTTAAGGACTGGCTTCTAGAAATACACAGCAATAGACAGTGACTCTTGTGAAGGACCTGATCTTATAAGAGTTGATCAGATAGAGGGATGTAATTGACCATTTACCACCTCAAGGGGCAGGGAAAAAGGTGCTTTAACTGCAGTGGACATGATACCAAGGCTTCCAGTACTGTGTGACCCACTGAATTTAACTCTCTTTTTCTGAACTGGCACAGAATGACTTTCAGGGTTAAATGAACTTATATGTGGTCCCAGGAGGATTTCGTTATATGGACAGTTTAGGCTTGGAGCCACTATTTACATTTGGGGCAGAGGGCTACTGAAAACAGAGTGGGAAAATAAGAAATCAAGTGGTCCTGAGAGTTTAAGTTGCATAAAGGTACAGTAGGTGCTTGTTGCTGTTCCTCGTGAAGTCCAGAGAACTTGGTGTAATTCTTTGTCAGAGATTCTAGAAATGGTTGTGGTTGGCACCAACTAAGGTGGGAGTCTTCCTCATCCCTGCCTAGTGGAGTCCAGGGGAGACTGGGTGGCCTCGGGGCCAGGATGATGATACTGCTCATAGCAGTGCCAAGGGTGCTAATGCCAATCTCTTTGCATAATCTAATGGATTTTAGCAGATGTGACAAGACTGCTATAAATGCTCTGAGGAACCACCTGCACTCCATCCTCTTTTTATAACCAAATTGTCCTATATTCTCGTGGGCCCCAAGAATAAGTAGGCTTGTCTGAATGTCAGTTAGAAGACAAGAGAGCATTTCAGTAAAAAGACCTTTACTGACAAGTGGGGATTACAAGAGGGGTAGCATGGACAGCCTTGCCAATATTGAGCTGTTCTGGATTCTACATACCTAAAGACGATGAGTTCTTGGTACAGCAAGGTGACTAGCTAGCAATTTGCAGATTAAGGATGAGATATTAAAGTATCCTTCTTAGATTAACAATTAGCCAATTTGTTATTGCTGCCCCTCTTATCCCCTTTCTCTCACTTCTTTACATCCAACTCATTGACTAGGAATGTGGAATTTATTTCTTCTAAGCAAGGTGGATCCTTTGATGAAAATATGGGATTAAGACATGGACTGCAAGTCTGTGACTAATGCGCTAATAAAAACTGTTAGATATAATTTTAAAATACTTTATCTCTGATGGTGCACTTAATGCTGTCAGGCTTGTGGAAAGTCAACTGGGTAGCAAGGAGTGATGGGTTGCTAGACTTGGCAACATAGGTCAGCACACTGAGAAAGAGTGGTAGGGAAAATATTTATGGTTTGCTGCCTTCCTGTGGGTATTGCCATTCTCCCCTTTACAGTAGGCAGGTTCAGTTATTGTTTCTGTGCTAAACATATGTGTACTACTGTCCAGCCACTGGATGGCAATGTTAGCCTGGTTTTAACACATGAACAGATCAATCACCGTGTACATCCTTAGTTATCTTTCTTCTGCTGCCTGCAGTGGTGTGATTAACTTAACTTTCTCACCTTTCCTTCTCCTGTTCCTGTAGTTTCTCATACTCTCTCACATGCTGGATGGTCCTCTAGTAAGGTAGCATGGTGGCATGTTTCCTCATGGTGTACAGAAGATAGGAATGGTACAAAGGGTGCCCATTTCATAGTCAATTGAGTAGGACCATGGTGGACCTGATGTGCTTCTCATCATATGTCCAAAGGGTTAATCATCCTATTAAGCATAAAAAAATCCTCTTCTATTTAAAGTCCCTAAACAGCGATGTATCTCCTGTATGGTATCACGTCATATGGGTAACCGAAATTGAACAACTTAGTTTTGAGTGACTCAGTTTGAGTGCCTGTGATGTGAGCTACACTGAAAGGGTTGCAAGGCGCAGTTATAGCATGGATGAAGGAGAACAAGTGCTACTGTGCAGGAGGGCTACGGAAGAGGAGGGTGAAAGGAAAAAGTATGTGGGAGGTAGTTTGGTGGGTTGTTGCCAAGTTGGCCGTGTGGTGTGGTGTTCAGGGTGGATGAATGTAGTGTGGGAGGTTCAGGGTTTGGGGCTGGGTAGGGGTACTTTTTTTTGTGTTTGCAGGACTCAAATTTTTTTGTGAGTCCCATTTTCCCCCACACCCTCAGGTTGCCGTCCTATGTTCTCCCCCTCACAGCTTGTGTTTCCTTCCCCAAGTGGCCTTCCTCCCTTAGTCCCCCCCTACATGCACTCCCCTGGAGTTGATCATCTATATTGAGGGGGGGCAAAGACCCATGTGAGGGGGTTGCAGGTTGCACATCCCCCTGCATAAATATATTCCTCCATTTTGAAAGATTTAGTTGCTGTTTTTGTAGTTGATGGGGAGCGTACATTGCAGTTTTGCTTTTCAGTGATGTTCACTCTCTGTAATGGCACTCACTGTTTAGCAGTCGTCGTTATGACATGGAACCCCTCATACAGGAGACAAATTTATTACAAAGGAAGATACCAAACTGGTACAGCAGTGTATTGGAGTTGAATTCTTCAGTGTTATTTCCTTGAAATGGCAGGGGTTTCAGTCTTAGTTGGTACAAGATGTCTGTTTCAACTGGAACAAGTTTAAACAGATACAGGGATGATGGGTTATGGTAACATCCTCTCTGATAACAAAACAACTAATCATTGTAACTGTTTATTCTCCAAAGGAAGATGATGCCAACTTTGTGCACCTAAGCCAAATCTCATCAGACTTTGTACTTCCCAGTTCTTCCTTAATCAATGAGAGGATTTTAATTTGTTTGGCATCCTGTATTGGACGAATCTTCAGTGGCTACCCAGGTGGACATACAGAGAAGTTGAGGGCAGCTTTAATTTGGTTAGGTACGAAATCTGGCCTTACTGCTCAATGAATTATCCATAATCTATGAGGACAATATTTTACATAGAGATTTCAGAGGCATGGCTTATTGAATTGGTTAGATTTGTTTTCTTAGTGTGCTATAAAACCTTGGCAAGACAAGGTGAGCCAATGAATTTGTTAGATGCCCATTCCCATGGCTCTGAGTGCCATACAGAAAGAACTATTTAAAATAATTCAAATAAAACCAACATAACATCATGAAATGGAGGGTAACGAGTACCAATGCCTGTAGTCTGGGCAACAAGCTCCCTGAACTGGTGGCCTTGATGGAAGAGGGATGCCTGGATATCATAGCAGTCACAGAAACATGGTACACAGAGAACCATGACTGGGATGTTAACATACCAGGGTACACAACCTTTACAGGAGAGACAGGGAGGGCAGAAAGGGGGGGAGTAGCTCTCTATGTAAGGGAAGGGATAAAAGCAACTGAACAAAAGAGTAAACAGGGAGGAGAGGAGGCACTGTGGGTCACCTTAGAGACTGGAAATGGCACCACAATCTGCACAGGGGTTGTATACAGACCCCCATGTCAGGGGGAGGGAATGGACAAGGATATGATAGAAGGCATACTTAGGAAGTCAAAGAAAGGGGACATACTGTTGATGGGGAACCTTAATATGCCAGATGTTAACTGGAGCACCTTTGCTGCAGCCACATCCAAAAGCAGGTCCATTCTTGATGTCTTTCATGTGACATGCCTCAGACAGCTAGTTTTGGAACCTACTCGTGAGGGAGCAATCTTAGACCTCATACTCTCAAATGGGGACAGTGAGAGGATCTCAGATCTAGAAGTGGGTAGCCATTTGGGAACAAGTGACCACCAAACAGTGTGGTTCATGATAAACTCAGCTACAGAGTCAAGCCATACAAAAGTGAGGGTTCTGGACTTCAGGAGGGCTGACTTTGGCAAGATGGGAGAGTGCCTTAGAAAAGCACTAGCAAACAGGCTAGAAGGAGGGGTGGTGCAACAATGAGGAAGTATCAAAACTGCCATCACAGAGGCAAAAAGCCTTTGTGTGAAGCAAATAAATTAGAAGATAGAAGGGGGGCAGCTCAGAGGTAATTTAAGGAAGTATTTTTTTACAGAGAGGGTTGTGGATGCATGGAACGACCTTCTGGAGGAGGTTGTGGAGTCAAAAACAGTGGTGGAATTCAAGCATGCATGGGACAGTCATAAGGCAATTCTAGGTGGTGGGGGTAGGAAGAAGTAGGCTGCTGGTTAACTAGGATCTGCAGCTTATCCATTAGGTAGGGAAATGGGCAGACTGGGTGGGCCAAGCGGTCCTTATCTGCCATCAAAATCTATGTTTCTGTGTTTCTATGTTAAATAAATCAAAATGAAAGAAAAAGCCACTATGGTTCTCAAAAGAAGTGGTGCTGAGGATTAGGGAGAAAAAGATAGCATATAGGAAGTATAAGGAAACACAGAAGGAGCAGGACAGAGAACTGTACCAGTAAAGGCAGAAGGAAGCAGGGAGGATAGTCAGAATAGTAAAGGCACAAACTGAGGAAAAGATAGCCAACTTGGTTAGGAAGGGGGATAAAAGGGATCAAACCTTTTATAGGTATATCAGGGAGCATAGAAAGACAAAGGGAGGGATAGTGAGGCTGAATAGAATGGATGGTGGGCAGAGAGTGACAGTGAAAAAGCACTGATACTGAATGAATACTTCTGTTCAGTATTCACAAAAGAGGAAGTGGGGGAGGTGCCTAATCCAATTAACAGAAGCACTCTGGAGAGGGGGGTTGATCCCAGTCCTTTCACAGAAGAAAGAGTTCTGAAAGAACTCCTAAAACTGAAGGTGGACAAAGCAATGGGGCCAGATGGAATTCACCCCAGAATTCTAAAAGAATTATGCAGAGAACTAGTGACACCACTGACTACCCTTTTTAACAAATCATGGGAGGATGGTGTGGTACCTGAGAACTGGAAGAAGGCTGATGTGATTCCCCTTCACAAAAGTGAGAGCAAGACAGAGGCGGGAAACTACAGATCAGTCAGTTTGACCTCTGTGGTAGGAAAAGTGATGGAATCACTTCTGAAGGAAAGAATTGTTGAGTACCTAGAGGCCAGTGTGGCACAGGACCCAAGGCAGCATGGGTTCAGAGCGGGAAGGTCGTGTCAGACGAATCTAATTGATTTCTTTGACTGGGTGACCAAAGTAGTAGACCAGGGAGGAGCTGTGGAAACGGCCTACCTACACTTTAGCAAGGCATTTGACACAGTCCCACACAAAAGATTAGTAGTCAAATTAACCAGCCTTGGAGTGGGTCCCAGGGTGGTAGCCTGGGTAAAACATTGGCTGAACAATAGGTCACAGAAGGTAATTGTAAATGGAGTCCACTCTGAATATAATATTTCACTTTAGTTGCTTCTTACAGGATTGCTGGTTTTAGGAATGACTGGACACCATAAGTAACTTCTAACAGCTCTGAGGTTTATTCAACAAACATACATTAGATAGATCAGCAGGCCTCAGCAGAACCACTACTACAATCTGCTCGTGCAGTTTCTAAAACCCAGTTTCCACCCCCGGACATACCATTAGCCCAAAACTGCAGGAGGATGTGGACTAAACCATTCTACACTGTTACTAGGGTAAGTTACCATATACTTCATCTCCCCTTCTAGTAAATGAAAGCAATTATCTTGATTTTGGTTTGCATATCAATGACAAATAATTACCAAGCACTATTAACATAATGGTTGAGTCTTACTTTGTGATGAGTTAGGGTCTAAAGTCACTGGTACTAAGCTCTGTTGAAATAAGTCTTTACCACTGACTTAAGTCATAACAAAATCTCTGAACCTCTCAGGAACTTTAAACAGACACCCTCTTCTGGTCATTCGAGTAAACTGCACACTAGGTACAGCCTCAGGACTTTCTGGCAAAGTGTCATTGAAAATAACAGGTTCCATCTCAGGTTGCTCATACTCTTGACAAGTGTCCTGTTCCTGGCTGTTGTCCCTGGATTGCACTGTTTGTGACAATACGGATTCAGTTGACTCATCTGCCTGTTGCTCTTCAGCCTCCAAAGCAACTGTTCGGTCTCTCTCAGGTGTCTCCTGTTCCTGCTGTATCGCTGTCCTGGAGGTGTAATCACACTATAGGATCTTGGCTCATCACGGATTCTTTCCACTGTAGCAGGTTACCACCCACTAGAAGTCTCATACCCTTTCCTCTTCTCTGAATGGAGTAAGTGGAGCTGCATTCCTGTTGTAATACTGTTTCTGTCTTTTCTGTAGTCTTTTCAGACATTTATGTGCATCCTTTGGTATTTCAGGTCGCAGCACCCTTGCACTTGCAGGTAATGTTGTCCTCAACATTCTGCCCATTAACAACTGAGAAGGTGTACAGTTCAGTCCTGTGACTGGTGTATTTCTAAGACTGAGCAATGCGAGATGTGGATCGGTCTGACCTTGCATAGACTTCAGAAAGATTCTTTTTACTGTCTGGATCATTCTTTCAGCTAAACCGTTAGATTGTGGGTATCCTGGGCTGGAATGAGTTATTCTGAACTCCCACAACTTTGCAAATTGCTTCATTTCATGACTTGCAAATGGTACGTGATCCACTACCAGTTCTTTTGGAATTCCATGTCTTGCAAATACAGCTTTCAATTTTGCAATAACTAGTTGCTGTCTTGTCAGGCACTCTGAGAACCTCAGGGTATTTTGAAAAATAGTCCACTACTATTAAGTAGGAGTGTCCCCTAAAGTCAAAAATGTCTGCACCAAGCTTTAACCATGGCATGTCAGGTGTTTCATGTGGACACATTGGCTCTTTATGGTTGCTGGGTAAGAGTTCCTGACAAGGTCCACATGCTTCAAACATCATTTCTACTTCTCGATTCATGCCTGGCCAATACATCACAGATCTGGCTTGTGCCTTCGACCGTTGTATTCCTTGATGTGCTGCATGAAGTCTTTGTAGCATATCTGTTCTCAGCTCTTTGGGTATGATGATTCTTTTAACTACCATTATGAGATCATTTTCTATGTATATATTGTGTCTCATGGGCCAATAGTGCTGAAGTTTGATGCTGACTTGGTTTTTCCTGTTAGGCCATCCTTTGAGGTGCATTTCTTTAAGCAACTGTAACTCACTGTCCCTCTGTGTGGCCTGTTTTAGCCCCTCTAACATGCTGTCAGGCAGTGTCTCTGTTGCTTGGATTGAGTATATGACCTTTTCACTACTTAGATCAATGTCTCCCTCTGCTGATTTTCTTGGTACTGCCCTGGACAGAGTGTCTGCAATCAGAATATCTTTTCCTGGAGTATATATTACCTCTATGTCATATTTCTGTATCTGTAACAGCATCCGCTGCAATCTTGCTGGAGCCTTTCCAATTGGTTTGTTCAGTATGGACTGTAGTGGCTTGTGATCTGATTGTACTTTCACTGACCTTCCATAAACATACTGATGAAATTTCTGTACAGAGAACACAATCGCTAGCAACTCTTTTTCTATCTGTGCATAGTTTCTTTCAGCACTGGACAATGACCTAGATGCATAAGCTACTGGCCTGTGTCTTTGTAGTAGACAAGCACCTAGTCCGTTCTTAGATGCATCTGCTTGGATTTCAATGTCCTCTTTTGGATCAAAGAATTTTAATACTGGTGCACAAGAAATAGTCTTTTTCAGCTTTTGTAAGGCTTCTTCCTGTGCTGGCTGCCACTGCCACATGACATCTTTTTTGAGTAGCTGCCTTAGTGGTGCAGTGAGGGTTGCTTCATTCAGAATGTACTGCGCCAAGTATCAAGTCATTCCTAACAGTCTCTGTAGTGCTTTTTTATCTTCGGGAGGGGGCATCTCAGCTATTGCTTCTACTTTGGCTTCATCAGGCCGTAGCCCATTTTCAGTTATGATGTGCCCCATGTATTTCACCTCACTCACCAAATACTGTATTTTGTCACTATTAAACTTTACAGTGAGTTCCACTGCTCTGTCCATCACTTTTCTCAGAATATTGTCATGCTCTTCCTTGGTAGCTGCGACTATAAGCATGTCATCAGTTATTACAAAAACACCTGGTATGTCCCCGAAGTGTTCAGCATTTCTCTGCTGGAATACTTCACTCGCAGACCGTATACCAAAAGGAATTCTGTGAAATTTTTACCTTCCTCATGGACTGTTGAATGTACATAGGTCTGCAGGTTCGTCATCTAATTTGATCTGCCAGTACCCATCTTTTTCATCTAGAATTGTAAAAAAACTTTTTACCTGCAAGCTTACTCTGAATATCCTCCAATGTTGGGATGGAGAAGTGATGTCTTCTGATAGCTCTATTTAAGTCTCTAGGGTCCAAGCACACCCTGATCTCACCATTTTTCTTTTCAGTAATTACAAGGCTATTTACCCATGTTGTAGGTTTTCTTACCTTGCTAATCACCCCAATTTGCTCCAGTTGTTCCAGTGTCTGTTTTAGTCTGTCCATAATTGCATATGGGACTTTCCTGCACCCATGTATCACAGGAGTAACATTTGGGTCGGTATATATGTGGTAAACTCCTGGGAATTCTCCTAGGCCTTCGAATACTGATTTATATTGTGTAAGAAGTTCCTCTTTTGTGCTTGGTGGCTTGGTTTTAAGCACCTTTACTTTGTGAATCAGATTCAGGCTGACACATGCCTGTTTACCCAGTAGGGAAGCACCCGATGTATTAGTGACATAAAACTGCAGATTGGCCTCTCTGTCTTGTGTCTTACACTTTAGCATCACTTCCCCTTCAGGATTAATTTGTGCTCCTCCATATGCCATTAGGATAGTACTGGTCAGCTTGATTTGTACCTTGCATGGAAACTGTGCAATCACTTCTTTAGTCAGTATATTGGCTTCAGCTCCAGTGTCCAACTTGAACTTAACTGGCTGTCCCATTATCTTCAAGGTAGTGTACCACCCTTCATCTGGTACTTGTGTCCACACTTTTTCTTGTTTTCTTTTTACAGCACCCACAACTAGTGCTTCTACCCCCTTTGGTCATTTTCTCATGAGGTTTGTTGGACTTTTTGGACCTGCACATTTTTGCATAATGGTTGAGGCCACCACATTTATGACATTCCTGTCCATACGCTGGACAAGCCTTTGGCACTTGTCCCTTGCCACACCTCCCACATGTGTTTGATTTTTGTGCACGTGTCTCACGTGTTGGTAGCTGGCGGTGTGGTTTTTGGCCTGTTTTACCATCCTGCCTCGATTTATGTTCTACAGCATGAATGAACTTATCAGCAGTCCCTTGTGACATCGCTTTTGCCTGTGCCCTTGTTACCTCTTTGGCTCTGCATATGTTCACTGCTTTGGCCATCATGAGGTCTGGGGATTCCAGTAGCTTTTCTTGGAGCCTGTGGTCGGTAACGCTGAAGACAATTTTATCTCAAATCATTAAGTCCTCAGTCTCTTTAAACTCACAATTCTGAGCTTTTGCCTGAGCTCCATAACAAACTTGTCTATACCTGAGTGCTCATTGAACGGATGGACCCAAAACTGATGCCTCTCAAACACTGTGTTTTTTCTTGGTTCACAATAATTCTTAAATGCTTCCATAACCTCAGCTACTTTTTTAGCTTGTGGGTCAGCATACATTATATTGAGGGTATTGTATACCTCGAGGGCCTCATCCCTGATCATGTGCAGCAGGACTGCAATTTTCATTTCCTCTGACTTATCATCTAATCCCGTTGCTGCGAAGTACAGACTTAATCTCTGTGCCCACCTTCTCCAGTTTTCTGCAAGATTTCTGGTCAACAATAGTGTTGGAGGTGGCTTAAATTGCTCCATACTGCCAAAAATATTTTGTTATACAGTCTTTTAGAAAGCTTTAGGTACTCACAAATACTGTCTTTTGTTTCTTTTCTTGGCAGCACAAACTTTTCTTCTTTCTTGCAACTGCAGCACTGCAAGTTCACTTCTGACACCATATAATATTTCACTTTAGTTGCTTCTTACTGGATTGCTGGTTTTAGGAATGACTGGACACCATAAGTAACTTCTAACAGCTCTGAGGTTTATTCAGCAAACATACATTAGATAGATCAGCAGGCCTCAGCAGAACCATTACTACAATCTGCTCATGCAGTTTCTAAAACCCCGTTTCCACCCCAGACATACCATTATCCCAAAACTGCAGGAGGATGTGGACTAAACCATTCTACACTGTTACTAGGGTAAGTTACCATATACTACACTGAAGAAAAGGGTTACTAGTGGGGTACTGCAGGGTTCAGTACTGGGTCCAGTCCTTTTTAATGTATTTATAAGTGACATTGCAGAGGTACTGGAAGGAAAAGTATGCTTCTTTGCAGATGACACAAAGATCTTCAACAGGGTTGATACACAAGGAGGCATGGAAATGACGAGAAGGGACTTGGCAAGGTTGGAGGAATGGTCAGAAGTATGGCAGCTTGGATTCAATGCAAAGAAGTGCAAAGTAATGCATCTGGGAAACAAAAACCCAGGGAAAGATTACACAATGGGGGGGAGGTAGTAACAACAGCAAAAATGGAAAGGGACCTGGGGGTAATCATATCAGATGACCTTAGGGTTGGCAAGCAATGTCAGAAGGTGGTAGCTAGGGCTGTGGGATACTGGGATGTATAGGGAGAGGCATCACCAGCAGAAAACATGAAGTTTTTATCCCCCTGTACAGACAGTTGGTGAGACCCCATCTGGAGTACTGCATCCAGTTCTGGAGACCCCATCTCTGCAATGACATAGACAGGATGGAGGCAGTTCAGAGGAGGGCAACTAAAATGGTGCAGGATCTGCAAGAGAAGCCATATGAGGAGAGGCTAAAGGAGCTTAATATGTATACCCTTGAGGAATGGAGGGAGAGGGGGACAGGATAGAAACATTTAAGTACCTCAGTGGAATCAACGAAGTCCAAGAGGGTAGCATCTTTCAGAAAAAGAGATGTGCAAGAACAAGGGGACACAATTTGAAGATAGAGGGGAGGATGGCTCAGGGGCAATGTGAGGAAGTATTTTTTCACAGAGAGGGTGGTGGACGCATGGAACAGCCTTCCTGAGGAGGTTGTGGGGTCTAAAACTGTGGGAGAATTCAATAATGCATGGGACATTCATAAGGCAATTTTTTTGGGGGGTAGGAAGAAATAGGCTGTTGGTTAAATAGGATCTGCAGCCTACCTTGTAGGTAGGGAAATGGGTAGACTAGGTGGGCCAAACAGTCCTAATCTGCCATCAAAGTCTATGTTTCTATGAAGTACAGACAAACCATAAAAACTGGCCAGGGATAAAGTGACAACTAGGAGATTTGGTGATCCCAAATGCTAACTTGAACAAACGTGTCAGTTTTTTATTTACTAAACTTTATTTAGTTTTAAGCAGCACATAATACAAAGCATGACAGGGGAATGACATGAGGCTGCATATACATATATTAAAAAACAATCAAACAGACAACCCCCCACCCTCCCCCATACAACCCCCTCCCCTCACACCCCTTGTATCTGCGTCTCAGTCAGCGAGAAGGAAGGATAATAAGGTCCTAATGGGAGAGATAATAGTCTTACGGTTTCTATAGGGATAACAAGGTAAGAAGGGGTTCCCAAATGGTCTGGAAAGCCTGAAACCTGTGCTGCATACATGCTATGTGCTTCTCCAGTTGAATTGCAAACAATGTTTCATGATACCATTCCATCACCGAGGGGAGGGACTCCTCCTTCCAATGCCTTAACATTACTAACTTAGCTATGGAAGAAACCAAGGCGAGGTGAGCTTTCCTTATGTAACCCCTAGGTGGCGCTATCCCCAGTGCTAATACTCCTGCCTGCTTGGCTAGTAGCAAGTTAAGGGGTCTGAGTTCTGAAACAGGTGCCTCCACCCGGAGGTCAGGGTTGGTAGTGGTCAAGCCAACCTGGGCACAGCCCTCCGGGACACTGTAATCTCCCTCTTTCCTTACCAGTGGTTGGAACAATACACAATAATCACTTTCACAATACCCGTGATACACCACACAAGTACCCACACTGTTTGCACTTATCACCAGGGATTTCCTCTGGCTTGGACCTGTGGACCCCCTCTAAAACAAGGTTATGCACAGCAAATAACAGCAGTACACTACTCTTGCACAAACTGGAACCACAGTCAGGGTAAATGCAAAAAAGAGTTAGATCTGATTTATTCAAGGGACTTGAATAAGGGAGGGGCATAATCAGGTTAATTTGCTTAAAGGCTCTATCAATCAAACAGTTATGCATGCACTTCAGGGTCCATAAACAGTCACACACTCTGGGTACCCAGATGGAGAAGGGTGGGCTAGCCAGGAATGGTGCAGCTGGTTGGGGCCCTGCGATGGAAGAAACCAACATGCACAACACACACTATTTGTAATCCAGAGCCGGAGGGCTCAGTTCATGAAAAGAAAACAACAAGACAATCAGATGATACACTTTTAGATTAGGCTGTTGCTGCAGGGAGCTACCCTGATATTTACTCACAGTACCCAAGACTGGACACAGGCGTGATGAAAATCGAGACAGCAGGTCGTTGATCTGGAGTGTCAGGAGAAGCAGGGCCCACACGATTAACCGAGGTGTCGTTCCTGTTCAAGCGGGGAGCAGGGGACTGGTACCCAAGCAAGTCTCTTGCCAGTGGCTTTCTCTGTGCACTGGAGCAGTCTGGCAGGTCCAGCATGGCATGGACCAGGACGAATGGAGATGAACGTGGATTCAGCCCGATTTGGCTGGATAAAGCTTCCAGCAAGCAGAACACAGTTCACAGTGAGGAACCAAATCACAACTCACTTTCAATACACAGCACATTTACATGTAAGGAAATTCTACTGTACCAGGCAAACCGCTCTCCGGTCACAATTGCAAAGTCTCTGCACAAACCGGGGATTCAAAAGCAGCTGGAAATCCTGACAGGCCGATCGCATTCAGCAAAATCTTTGGTCTTCTTCAGGTATGAGCCTAGTAAAAAATCAGTGGCTTTCTTCGTTCTCACAAACTTGGATTTAGTACAAAATAATTCTCTTTTTTCCCTTTCAAGGGCAGCAGGCAGACATGCAAGCTACAACTCAGGTCTTTCCACAGTTCTCCCGTGTGAAACTACTCAGACAGCTGCTTGACTGTCTCAAGCTGTTGCCTCTTCAGCTCCCAGCTTAGATCTGACTCAACTGCCAGAAAACCTGGGATTTTCCCCAGAATCCAAAAGGTTTGGTTGGCCGATCTGTCAGTCACAACAAAGGCTCTCCCTCATGGTGCAAAAAGGGCCAAGAGCCCAAAACTAGAATTCCTACAGATTTTGACTCCAGATAGATCTTGTAGTCTGGCTCCATTTTAGGTCCCACCAGTACTGATTGGTCCAATTCGGCAGTCCAGGACCAAGATAGTGGAGATAAACAAAACAGTCCTTGCTGCAAAAAAGGCAGGGTAGACAAACTACATTATCATTATCACTCTAAATGATTTTCAGCAAATAGTTACATCTTTCAACAGAGCTCCCTCTCAGATTACTTATGACTGCAGTCCAGGCAGCTCTTAAAGAGACAGTGCACAGAGGCTATACAGACACTCTCCGGCAATCACATTTAAACTGCTAAAATGCAGGACACCAGCCTGGCAGTGAGCATTCAGGCAAGCTTGAGGAAGACTTTTTGGGAACCCCCATTTGTAGAGGGGGTTAAACTTATTCTGGGTGTCCCAGGAGGAAACAAAGTTAAGAGGCAATCCTCTGGGGGTAAAGAGAGGTGCCAGACTCAAAAGAGGATCTACTACCTGTTTGATGGAGTTCCAGAAGAACTGGAACTTGGGACAGCTCCATAACAGGTGGTATAAAGACCATGGGTGTCTCCACAATGGGAGCACAAAGGGGAGGTAAGCTTACCTATTTTATGTAACTTTATCGGGGTGTAGCATAGGTTGTGCATAATATTGAACTGGATCAGGCAAAGCCTGTCTTGTTTAATAAACCTATAGACAGAGTTCCTGGCTTTCTTCCAAAAAGCCACTTCTGCAGGAAGGGACAGTTCCTGAACCCAGTAGTAGCAGATTCCAGAGGGGAGGGAAGGATCTTGAAATCGCGGGTGCTTATAAACTCTGGAGACTGCATGTGGCTGATCAGCAATTTGAAACACAGAGGATACATCTTCTTTGGTCGGGGAAGGGGCAAGGCTTGTGCCCTAAAAAGAAGAGTATTGCATTCTTTACTTGTAGGAATTTGAATAAATCTTTATTAGGAAGCTGTAGTTGGAACTGGAGAGTGGGAAAGGAAATCATTTCCCCTTCTTGGAGAAAAGTAGATAACGTACCTGTCCTCAGGGGAGGCCAAAAGGAGGGTGGGAAAGGACGATGACCAATCTGGAAATGGGGGTTACTATTACTGGTTGCTCAGTTGACCTGTGCCAGTTCAGTGATAGATGGGTTTGAATTTGATGCAGAAGCTTGAGAGACCATCCAATTGGAGAATTCCTCAAAAACCAGGGGAGCTGAGAGGGGAGCAGATATACCAGGGAATCTAGAGAGCAGTGAGACTTGCTCATCAGGGCTCTTTCAATTTCTAGAAAAATTGGGGTGTAAGTATTAGAGCCCTGTGGGACTGCCCTGTTTACCCAGAGTGCCAACTTACTAATGTGTTGGGCACCATAATAAGTGAAGAAGGAAGGAAGAGCTTGCCCACCTTACAACTTAAGGGCAACAAGTTTGCCATAAGCCCTTTGAACCACCTTGTTCTTCCATAGGAATCCATTGAGCATACTCTGGAGTCGGGTAAGCCATACTTTGGAGAAGAAGAAACCCAGCATGCTCAATGGGTATAGTAAGCGAGGTAAAACATTAATTTTGAGAATGCTAATCTGCCCCCAATGGGAGAGAGGACTCATACCCCATCTGTCCAGGTCCAACTTTAAAGTTTGTAACAGTTTGGTAAAGTTAGTCTTGACCATGGTGGGGATGCTCTGAGATACTTTAATACCCAGGTTTGTTAAGGATTTGGGTTACCAAGAAAGACCCAGGTTACTAAAGTCCATCCTGACAAGCTGACTAGTCAGGGGAAATATCTTTGTCTTGGAAAAGTTTAGCTTATAAAAGGAGACCTTGGAAAAATCATGCAATTCTAGTAGCAGGGTGGGGATAGTGACCTGTGGGTCCTCTATATGTAAAAGGAGATCATACGCATATGCTGAGAGAGTGTATCTTTTCCCTTCTATTTGAATGACTTTCAGAGTGGGGGAGTTGACTAGTCTACGTATCAGTGGTTCCAGAGAAAAGTTAAATAGTAGAGGGAAGAATGGGCAACCTTGACGGGTGCCTCGTTGGAGGGAGAAGGGTTTAGAGAGACAGCTACTGCACCAGACCAGAGCTGTAGGGGAATAATATAATACTTTGACTCATTTAATGAAATCAACAGGAATACCAAAGCAACGGAGAGAGGCAAAGTGGAAATCCCAGGAGACACGGTCAATTACTTTTTCAGCATCAGGGCCACAGGTGCCCTAGACTCCCTGGATGCCAAAATAAGGTGAAGCAGTTTTCTCATGTGGTCCCCTGAAACTCTCCCTGACATGAAGTCCACTTGTTCATGGCCAATAACCGCTCCCCTGATCGGAGCCAGGCGATTGACCAAAAGTTTGGCCAGGATTTTCACATCTGAATTCAGCAGTGAGATAGGGTGGTAATGCTCATGGTGTAGGGGGTCTTTGCCCAGTTTTGGGAGGAGAGTGATCAGAGCTTCCAGAAAGATGGGCTCTCCCATGCCATCCTTGAACCAGAAGTTGAAGACCTCTGCTAACAGGGGTGCTAATTGGGGAAGACAGGATTTATATAGGTTATTGGATAAACTGTCTGGCCCAGAGGCCTTGTCTAATGGCAGTTGTTTGATGGTATGTTGCACTTCACTTAAGGCAGTTGGGGCACCTAGATGCTCAGTGGAGGGGGGGTTAAGGTGGGAAGGGTAATGGAATTTAAGTATGCTGCAATAGTGTAGTCGGATGGACTGGATGCCTCATCCACCAAGTAGAGCCCTTGAAAGCGTATCCCAAAGACTGAGACTATTTCCTTGGGTTTTGAGACTACCTCCTCTTCTGAGGATGGACACAGACCCGGTATAAATCTTGTAGCCTCCGCTTGCCTTAGCCTAAGACCTAGAAGCTTACCAGCTAACTCCCCTGATTCTAGGTAAATCTCAAGTCCCTCAATCTCAAAGCTTGGCTTTTGAGGACTTAGAATATGCTAATTTAATACTTTCTGAACCAGTCTTAAATATTCTAAGAGGTTACAGAAAACCTTCTACTACAAAAATCTATTCTTCCAAATGGAAGAGATTTCTTTCTGGTGTTCGGGCAAGACTCTGGTACCAGCCCAGTTTGGATTACCAGTGGTACTGGATTATCGCACCCATTTACCTTCTCTGGGTCTACAACCCAGTTCTTTGAAGGTTCACCTTGCAACAGTGTCTGCTTACCTTTCTGCTGGGAAAAAGGTAACATTAGCTTCAGACCCTATTTTTAAAAGGTTCTTTAAGGGCCTGAATCATTTGCATCCCCCTCACAGGCCACCAGTGCCAGTCTGAGACCTGAATGTGTGTATAGCTAAGCTCATGTCTGCTCCGTTTGAGCCCATGGCTACAGCTCATCTAAAATATGTCACTTGGAAAACTGTTTTTCTAGTGGCAATGACTTCTGTAAGAAGAATCAGTGAGCTTCAGGCTCTCTGTATAGATCAGGACTATATCTCTTTTCAAAGGGATAAAGTAGTCCTTAGAACAAACAGAGCATTTCTCCTCAAGGTGGTCTCTGATTTTCACTTTAATCAATCCATCACACTTCCTGTCTTTTTCACCGATTGTGCCACTGCTGGTGAAAAGAGGCTTCACAGTTTGGATGTGAAGAGGGTCCTCAGTTATTACATGACAGCCACTAAAGACCTTAGACAGGATAGAAAGCAATTGTTCCTGATTTATGGGGATGCGAGAAAAGGTAATCCAGCCTCAAAAAGATATATTTCTCAATGGATAGTCCAGTGTTTCCAATTCTGTTACACTTTATGCAGGTAAGAAGCCCCCTTCAGGATTGAGGGCTCATTCTACAAGAGGGACTGCTGCTACTTTAGCAGCTGCCAGGGATGTCCCATTGGTAGATATCTGTAAAACAGCTACCTGGAAAACAGTACACACCTTTACAAAACATTATGACCTGGATATTTTATCCAGGAGTGATACTAGGTTTGGCACAGCAGTCCTGCAAAGTCTGTTTCCAAAATGGAGTCCTGTGCCCACCTCAAGGGGTACTGCTTGGTAGTCTGCATAAAGTTATGAATATACTGAGCATTATGGGGTTAGAAGAAAAAAAATACTTACCATAGTAATCTTGATCCTTCCCAGTGATGCTCAAAAATTCAGAACTTCCCTCCTTACCTCCCCTTCCAGAACTTCAGCCTTTTCACTCTGCATGCTGGTGCCACCATGTCACAATACACCCTTGGAGTGAAATTATTTCCTCTGCACCTGTATTAGTTAGGTGAACAGAGTTTCATTGTATTTATCTTTTTGGTATTTTCTGGCATGTTGTTCTAACTTTACTTAACTGTTCATTCCTCCAGTTGGAGGTTTATTTTTATTGGTAAATCCATATTGTTGGGTAACCCCAATTTTAATGTTAAAAAATGTTAGTACTACATTATTCTGGGCCTACCATTTCAGGCTTCTTTATAAAATCTGAAGAGGTTAGAACACAGGCAGTTAGTAGAGACAGTGTTTGAAAGATGCTCACGTGTTCCATCATTTGCATGTGTTCCATCTCTATGGGCAGTCCAACCCCTCAGGCTTACTGCATAAAGTTATGAATATCTGAGCATCACTGGGAAGAAATAAGATTACTATGGAATGTAATTTTTTCTTTGTGATAATGTATTGTGGGTGGAGGATAAGTATACTGCCGTTCTGTAGGGTTTAGAGTGCGCCAGACATCTATAGTCCCAGTACCCCTCATGAGGTCTCTCAGAGCCTGTTGAACTGGGGTTAACCCCACTCTCCTGTGGTCTGAACAGTTTAGGTCAGTCTGGGGAGCTAAATTCCAGTCTCCTCCCAGCACAGTTAGTGTGGGGGGGTCAGAGGCTAGTTACATTAAAAAGTGGGTAAATAATTGAGGTGAATCCATATTTGGGCCATATACGGAACCTACGATGATCGGGTAGGATTCTAGGGTGCCTTGGAGGATAACATAATGCCCATTCGAATCCTGTCATTCATGTGTCATCTTAAAAGGGCACATCTTGGCAATTAGAATTGCACTTCTTCCTTGCCCCGAGGAGGTGCCAGAGCCTAATACTTGCCCCACCTAACTTCTCCTAAACAGGGAGACATTTTTTCCTACTAAGATGTGTCTCTTGCAGATAAACTATCCCTGCTTTGAGATTCTGGAGATGGCATACAATTACTAGCCTTTTGCACCTATCTTGGGTCCCTTTAATAGTCCAACTAACAAATGTATTTTATTTTATTTTATTTCAGATCTCGGATTAACCATTTGAGCTCAGAGTTCATTACACAATTTCCAAGTTAGTAAATGTATAAGGACCTCCCATCTATGCTAGGAAAATGATAGTTAGAGGGGCATACTATCAGTAACCACCGGCCTTCCATTGGTGCAGGAAAAAAGAGCTGAGGAACTATGAGAGTGCAGCACTTACCCTCCCCCCATCACCACCACAACATCGTAAATCCAGTTGTACACAGAGAACCTGGTAAAACCCCATAAAGACCCATTAACCCCAAAACCCCCAACCCCCCCACAAGAATCCCCAACAAGCCCAATAACATCAAAACACCCAGACTTAACTATCTTACCCCAGTTCTAATAACTGCACTACCTACTACCCTTCAGCAAGGGATTTCTAAAAGCTACTCTAAGAGAAAACACATTCTTAACTCCTCCCACCCACCCCCACATAAGCGGATAGCATGTATAGTAAAGCCAACATTTAGTTAATAATAAAATGGAAAATCAAATAAGGTTATTCTCCATAACCAGGGAACTTCCTGATACAGATGATGCATCCATCTAAAAACTAAGACAGGACTCACTTAGTTAGGACAGATATCCAGTATATAGTCCAGATGAGAGTCCCTCCAAATCAGTATTAACCTAGAAATAAAATATAACTGCTCCAGTCCAGAGGCCTTCTGCTGAAGATACTCTGGATACAATGGCCGGGTAAAAGTCAAAAGGGCAGATGTCATCATGTTCATAATTGCCCGGTCTTACAAGCGGGAGTCAGAAGTTCCCAAAGAAAAAGTCCATTAGTGCTGAACCATGGGCACTGCTCGGTGAAGCAAGTCCATAATGTGACCTGGCTGAGTTATAAGCCCGAGTTGTCTCAAAAAGGACCAGCTAAGCTCATCCAGCTGGTTATAAGTGAGAGCTGGTAGTTAAGCCTTGTTCAGGGTAGTGATTAGATAGGCCCACCACTCTAGGTTTTGAAGGTTCACTAGGCCAGGACAAAAGGAGCTGTGTTTGGGTGTTTACTCTGCCAGGCCAGATATGTGATGAGAAGAGGTAGGTGACTAGGGCCCCAGCTTCAGGCCGAACCCAGAAAGGGAGGTAACAATGTCACAAGAGTTAGAGGACATAAACAGACATTGCTAAGTACTCACTGTGCCACCAAACAGGTAAATTCCACACTAGATCAGAAAGGAGCCTTCACGTGAATAAATCTGACAGGAGGTTCTTGAGTTCCACTGCAGCTTGCTCCGGGGTTTCGTATGAGTGCCACTGGTCAGCATGCTTGACTTGCAGCACTGCAGGGTATCGAACTCTGAATGGCTTCCCCACAGCAATCAACTTGGAGACAGTAGGGTGGAGTTCCTGTCACTTGGCTTGGACCAATTGCGGGAGGCCCTGAGATATCCGCAGCTAATGTCCCTCCCATCACAGCTCCTGGATTTCTTTCATTTTTGCCAAAATGTGCTGTTTGTCCTGAAAATTTAGCAGCTTGAAGATCACAGGTCGAGGGGGAGATACAGGAGGTGAGGGGGGGGATCAGCAAGTGATGAGCCTGTTCGATGATATATCTGGTGTTGTTTGGTGAGGAACCAGTGATTTTTTTGCAAAACTTCTGGATAATCTATACAGAGTTGTTGCCTTCTTCTCACTCCGGTAACCCGATGATGATCAAATTATTGCGCCGGCTGCACCCCTCTAAATCCTCCAATTTCTCTTCCAGTCTCTTAAGCTTTTGCCTCATAGTTGTGGAGTCCTGATCTATTCTCCCCTTCCATTTTTCAAGGGAGATAATCCTGGCTTGACAGTTGCTGACCCATATAGAGAGAGAATTAACAGAGGAGCGAATTTGTTGGAGATCTGCTGAGAGCGCAGAAATGGTCTCCTGCATGGGCTGCAATATCTCTAAGAAGAGCTCCTCCAAGAGTGCTGTGCTGCTGGCTTGGGACTTTTGCAAGCTGGAGGCTTGTTGTTTAGGCCTTTTTGTGGCCTTGTCCTTCTCGGATGTCTGTGGGGGTGAGTGGCACAGCAGTGCCTTTTTCATGTCTAGCTCCATTCTGCGGGCCCAAAATCATGTACAGCAGGGCTCCCTAAGGAAGGAGTGATGAACTGAACCACAATCCAGGTGCTAAGGGCTGTAAAAAATGAGGAGCAATGGAGGTAAGCAATTCTCCACTAAGCAGCCATCACGTGACACCCCTAAACAAATGTTTTTTAAGTAACCTCTTAAGGCATTCCAGTGATGGGGCTCCCTGAATGTAAGCAGGCAATGAGTTCCACAAAATGGATGCAGCAAAGCTAAATGTTCTAACTCTATATGATTTCAGATTGGAGCATGGAAACACAAAGACTTGCATCTCAGAGTAGTGGAGGGGCAGAAGGGAGTGTATTCAGTCAGAAGGCCTATCAGGTAGCCAGGGCCCAAATCATGCAGAGCTCTGTAGATTAATAAACTTACCCTGAAGTTGGTGCAGTTGTAGTAGTCATTCCTGCAAGGCCAGCATGATGTGCCCAGACTGTGAAGTCCCCACGGTGGCTGGGCTGCTGAGTTCTGCATGAGTTGCAAGCTATGCACCAACCCCACAGATATTCATAGATAGAGATTATCACAGTAATCCAGTCTTGAGTTAACAAATGTACGATTCAATGTTTACTGGTCAGTGGACTACAAATAGGTTTGAATATGGGCGATATTATGCATATTGGAAAAGCCACTACATAAAACAGACAACACCTAATGTTCAAGTGTAAATTCACTGTCCACAGTGATGCCCAAATTTCTTACCCTATATGCAACTCATAGTGTAGTCCCACTTAAGGATGGCAACAGGGCACTATCAGTATTCATTGCTACCTCCACATGGCCTGGTTTCACCAGAAAAACCTTTGTCTTTGATGAGCTAAGTCTGAGCTTGAGGCCATCCTGTCTCAAATTACCACCAGACACTCATTCAGCACAGTGACTGCATTGATTCCGAAAGGTGCACAAGACAGGTAAATCTGGGTATCATCTGCATAATAGTGAAAGCCCAAACATACAACCTGATGATCTCTCCCAATGGTAACATGTGCACGGCAAAGAACATGGGGGCTGAAATCGACCCTTTATGCATTCCACAGTAGACAGCAGCATCCTCTGGGATATTACCTCCAAATGCCACTTGCTGCACCCTATCAGACAAGTAGGACTCAAACCCCTACAATGTTATACCAGTGAGTCCCACATAGTGCCTAAGATCAGCCAATAGCAACACACGATCCTCCGTGTTGCACACCAAGGAAAGATCCAGCAGTACCTGAACAGAACAAAGACTGCTGTCTCCCACCTGGAAAAGCTCATTGAAACCTTGATTAGTGCTGTCTCCATGCTATACTGAGGTCTAAACCCAGACTGGAATGGTGCATAGTTCTCATAACAATCCAGGCTATTCTGAAGCTGAGCCACTACCACCTTCTCCATTACATTATGTAAAAAGGGAAGGTTTGATACAGGTCTGTAATTTTCCAGGTCTTCAGTGTTCAATGACATTTTTTTTCAACTGGTGTTTCACCACTGCCCTTTTCAGTTCAGTGGGAAAGACACCCTCATAAAGAGAACACCTTATTATCTCCGCAATGATTGGTACCAGAACCCACCAACAACCTGAGAGAAAGCTGTTGGGCCCTGGATCCAATACACAGTATGTAGGGCACAGACTAAAGACTACCTGGGAGATCTGATACATCAAAACAGGCCCAAACTCCACCCAAAGTGGCACAGTGCACAAATCCCTCACCTCCTGAACACTGCCAGCCCATGACAGACCACCTGAGAACAGTCTTGTCTTCATGAAGAATACCTTGTAACAGGAAATAAATTGATTGAACTTGTTACTTTTCTCTGCTGATAAAACTGTTCCCTACTGAAGATAGGGCTGATTTAGCAATCTGTCCACAGTGTTGACATGTTGAGACAGTCAATTCTTCCCTTCAGCAATTATTTGTGATAAGATTGCTGTCTTTTTCAGAGTGATTGCCACTGATACTCTATTTCCTATACCGGTCATGTACTACCACCTGCTGATAATAAGATTGGATTTTCATGAGATGGTACATGTGACACAGCTGGCACAAAACTGCCAGTGCCACTGTCAGTGACAGGGCTACAAACACCTTCTCAGCACTATATCCAGAGCATACATGGCCATGCCCTGGCACTATTTCCCCACATCCACCACCACTAGCTACTTGTGCAGTCTTTCTACTTCCTCTACTGTCCTTACTCATCATGGTGCAAATAATTTGCACAATACAACAATTATCCACATATAACAGTAGCCTGTTACAGGCACAACAGATCAAACTAATACAAAGGAAAGTAAGCAAATTAAGAAACATTCCTAGCACACCACAAAACAGTAACAAGAAGCTTCCCTGAATAGGTAAATATGTCTATAAATGTGTAGAAAGTTATTTCTCCAATTAAGTCCCTAAAAAGTGTTTATTTCTGGTCACTAATGTATAACAGATAGCAGTTTTGTCACCTTCAGCAAAATCAACTTTAGAACTGCACACACAGCAACAGGCTGTGGGCACATGTGACGAAGCTGTTGCTATACTGATAGACCACTTCAACATTTCATTCTGGCTCCTACAAGTGTACCGTTGTGACTGAACAACTGTGGTGTTAGACCCCATAGCTACAAACATTATGCCCACATGACTGCACAGCTTGCAAAAGCATTTGGGATTGTTTACGTGGAATAAAACAGCAAAACCACAAAATGTAAACATGAATGATAATCTAAAAAGGCTATCCCCCCAAAAAAACACTGCTTGGTCAGCATTTTGTGAAATTTTATGGAATCTGCAACATTTTATAAAACATTTCCAGAGTCAGAACTGGCAGTTTCTGCTCAGCACCTATAACATTTTTTTTCTCCAAAAAACACAACTATTAAAGTTGTTTGACATGATTTCTTATTGTGTCTGAATACACTTGTTATGTTGACATGACATTATATTATGTTGGTATGGTTTTATCCTGTCAAAAGGATTACTGCAGAAATAATTTTGACACAATTTGTTACTATAGTGACACTGTTATTTATTATGTTGACAAGACTGCAGCAGTTTTCCAACAATTGCCTTCAGGTTTACTGGTGTGTAATATTCCTGGTTTTCACTGTTCCCACTTTTGTAGAGGGAAACAATGTTCATCACCCTCCAGTACACCGGCACTTCTCCTGTCGCCAGTAACCCATTAAATAAGACTGACATTAGGGCTGCCAGTCTATCTTGTTTTTGTCAGTATCCTTGGTTGCAACCTATCTGGCCCTGGGGACTTTCCTTCAGCTTTTTCAATGCTTGTTCCATATTTCCTTATTCTGTCCATGTTATCTTTTACCTGACATTTATGCCTTACATAAGTATCTAAAGAACATATTATTCTAACCCCAGTAATACTCAGGTATTCATAACATTATGCAGTCAGCCTTGCAAGTGGAACTGCCCAGAGAGAATCTGGAACATATCCAAATGATGGAATCTTTTGTATGTGCTTCTTTTCAAATGCTGCCTTATGCTAACTGCCTTAGTTCTAACCCCTCAGATTTCTCTCTCTGCCTGTCAAGACTAGATGCTCAGAGATCCTCTCCTCACCTTCTTGTGTTCTGATGTGAAAAACCTTATACAATATTATAAGTATTCTTTACATTTCATTTGCTACCTTTTACTTTTTGTAATTTTAGGTAAACCCATAGTTTTAGTGTTTTAATTGTAAGTTTTCTCAGTTTCTCCCGGTTCAGTATAACCGAGAGTAAACTGAGGCTTATTCTGTATTTATCGGAGTTTTCTGACTAAAAAACTCCATTAGTTATGTTTAATTTGATAAAATTAGCTTGTTTTAAGACCCGCTAATACCGGTTCCTGAACTGATAGCCTTGGTTCATTTTATCTCAGTTCCCAGATCCCGCAACAGTTCCGGAACTGACCGTAACTGCTAAATAATCTTAAATTATAATATTCTTTTTTTAGCAGTTGCAACTGTTATTGGCTTTACATTGAAGATGTTACAAAAATAAACTGGTGATCCTGGTTTCAAACCTTGTATTCAGTGTGATGAAATTTTAATAAGTCAAACATTCTCTTGTTTTGCCTATCTGGACATGAACATTTAAAAGCAGAGTGAAATCTGCATTACATGTCCTGAATAAACTACTAAAATGCCTGGATAAGGCTAAAAGGAAAAAAAAAGAAAAGAAAATACTATCACCAGCTAAGGGTCCCTTGAGCTCTGACCGGCTGACACCCTAAGTTACTGTGGCTGAAACCACAACAATTATTGTAACTGTTACCCCTGAGATGGGTATTCAAGCAGTTCCTAAGAGGCTTGCTGAACTGGCTGACTCCCTGGTTCCCTCAAAAGAAATCAACAAAACTAAGTACACAGAACCCCCTGTTGGATAGCATCTAGGGACTTCTGTGCCTGCTATAAAGCCTGCTAACTCCTATAGAAATTGCGCAGGCCTGTTCTGATTGTGAAATTTGTAAAACTTTCCCAGAGAAAAAGTGTGGAGAAATGCCTGGAATGGCTAAAGAAAACACTTTTAGGCTTACAAGGGCTGTCTGCTTCTCAGCATCAGACCTTTGCAAAGCAGTGTTCCTAATCTTTAAGAGGAAGAATATGCAATTATTATGAAATGGAGGAAGGGAAACCTATTTAATTTGAGGTTTCCTCTTAACATGAGTTTGACTCTCCTCACAGAACATCTGAGGATTATTCCTCATTCTTCACACTGGTGAGAAATGTTTGGGCAGACACCCACTAGAAGCTTCCCATTCCTGTGAGTAAATTCTTCAGGGAAGATACTTCAAAGATTTTACAAACTCCAAACTCTGTTCCTTCTCTGGATAAGAGGATGTATAAGAAACATCAGCTGGACAGGGAGGGAACTGAAATTTTATTCCCACACCCTGTCCACCAAGGAGTGGTTAAAGTGACAGCCTGTGACAAGGCAAAGATACCCCTGGCATCCTATCCTCCTAACAAGGATCACAGGAAAATTGACAATATGATATAAAAGGGGTATTTATCAGGTTCCTCCTTGGCCAGCAGGCAGGCACACACTTCAAGTCTATGTTCATTCCAAAGTCTCTATGATAGTCAGCCCCTGCTATGTCAGCCAATGCCAAGACTCATCTGTCAGATGATCTAGCTGAAACAGTTACATTTGGTTTCGGAGCAGCCAAATAACAGTTCAAGTGTCTGCTGCCAGATGGATGGCAAATACAGTGGTTCAGGGGAGGTTTGCCTGGCTGCAAGTCACAAACCTCACTCAGGATACCCAAACCAAGGTTACAAGATTTCCTAGTCCAGGGTAATTCCTCTTTGGAGAAAGATAAAGGCTTACATGAAAAAGGTGGATATATACACCACAGCAAGCCCCCCCCCTTTTTTCTATCAGGCTGGGGCTGCTTCTCAGTATCAACAGTACCCATAGCAGGGGTGCTTCAGGCACCACAGACAAGTGGTCCTGGATGTAGTGAATCAGGGATTGTCTCTGAGCTCAAATTCTTTCCACCAAAAACAGTGGGAAAAGGACTAGGAAGGTTACAAAAGAGACTGAATAAGGGCGCTTCAGGCTCTGACTAGCCAACACCCTCCAAATCTGCAGGTAAAACTGCTGTCTCTTACTTACACACCCCTAAGAAGGGCAATTCAGGCATTTAAAAAAAAGGGGGTGAGTGGTCTAGCTGTCTCTCCAGTCCCCTCCAAGAAAGCCAAAAAGACAAAGCATGTCATAGCCCGGGAAAAACCTATAGGGGTTTCTGGCATCACTGGACTTCAATTATTTCTGCACTCCCACAAGGGAGTATCACAGAAAGCATCTCAGGTTCAGACTCTCATCAGGTCACTCTCTACGAGTGTACACAGTGGTTGGAGCATCTTCAAAGATAAGGTGTCACAGTTTTTCCCATCACTAGATGACTGGCTGGTGGTTGTAGAATCACCCCAGCAAGTGGGTCTGCAACTCACCTAGGGTCTCCTGGAGTCTCTAGGGTTCTTGATGAATTTAAAGAAAGCCTGACCATTGACCTGCTCAGGCCCTACAGTTCATAAGAGCAGAGCTAAATACCCTGCAAGGCAGAGTCTACCTGATTCTACTCGGAAAGAAGTATTCTGCTAATAGCAGGCTTATTCAGCCTGAATGAAACAAAAACTGCAAGACAGTTTCTTCAGCTACTGGTCATATGGCACCTGCCACTGGTGCGGTCTTGGAATCCAGATTACAGAGCAGAGCCATTCAATGTCACTTCATGGCACAGGATCATCTTTTAAAACACTTGTAGTAACAAATACATTGTTATAGGCCTCCAATGGTGGAAAGAGGGAACCAACCTAAGGGAAGGAGCTGCTGCTGCTGCTTCTTTTTTCAGAAAAGGCCCCCATCAGTTGTGCTACAGCAAATGCATCTTTATTAGAGTGGGTCTCCCATCTGGGGTTTCACACCACCCAAGGCACATGGTCAAGTGCAGAGTCACTCCTGCACATAAATATGCAGGAGCTAAGAGTAGTGTTGCTGACACTAAAGGTTTTCACACAACTACTACAAGGTAGTACAGGTCAGAACAGACAATACCACCACAATGTACTACATAAACAAGGAGGGAGGGACAAGGTAAGCCCTCCCTGCACAGGACTTATGAAAATCAAAAGTCAGTAAATAATAGTGTCATAGATAATTTTCGCACCCTTGGTGGTGCCCTGTAATGTTAACCTATGGTTGTCTCTGTACAGTATTCTTACTCTGTTTATGTCCTCACTAATGTAATTGACACAGAGCCTTTGTATATGAGTCCCTGACTCAATGGGTTGTAATTCCTAGACAGTATACAAAATAAATAAAAATATGGAGTCTAGCATGCTCCATGAGCACCTGCAGGATATTCATATGCCAGGTAGGGACACTACCTTGGCAGATGCCTTGACTCAAATAAACTAGTCCCATCAGGAATGGGCTTTAAACAGTTATGTGGTGCAAGTTATCTTCAGAAGGTGGGACACTCCAGAGGTAGACTTGTTTGCATCCCACCACAACCACCACCTGTTACAGTACTATTGCAGACAACCAGATCTGTGAACAATCCACCTGAATGTTCTGGCTTTGAGTTGGCCAGGGAAGCACCTGCATTTTTGTTCTCTCTTCCCTCCGGCATACAGAGCAAAGTTTTTCAAGCTCGGGTCCCAGTCAGTATTAGCGGTCTTGACAACACCAGACTGGGCCAGACAGACATGGTTCTCTCTGCTACTCTCCATGTCTGGGTCCAAACCAATACACCATTTCCTTGGAGGCACAACCTACTAACCTCCAACTAGGATACTCCTGTATCCAAACCTCGGATCACTCAGGTTCAAGGTACGTCTTTTGAGCGCCTACGGTATAATATGCAGGATTGTACCTTTCTCAAAGTGCCTTCCACTAAGAAAATCTATGCTTCAGAATGGGAAAAGGTTTTACTATTGGTGTTCAACCGAGAAATTAGTTCCAGCACATGTTGGGTCCCATTTGTGTTTGACTATCTTACCTATTTACCCATTGGACTGGCAGTCTAGCACCCTCTAAGTCCACCTAGTTGCAGCATCCACTTGCATATTAGTTGGACAAAATGTTTTAATGGCCTCAGACCCTATCTTTAAAATGCGCTTTAAGGGCCCGGCACATATCAGCACAGGCTGGTGTTCCAGCTGTGCTAGACTATCTTACCTATTGTGTGCATTGTGTGGGCATGTGTGATTTTGTATATCTTACCTATTTGCTCTTACTGTGCTTGCAGTCAAGTATCTTAAAGGTCCAACTGACCATAGCATTGGCTTACACTTCAGTTGGACAGAAAGTTTATCAGGTCTTAGACCCTATCTTCAAAGCATTCTTTAAAAGCCTGTCCCATTTGTACCTTCCCCCTCACAGGGAACCAGTGCCAGCATGTGGCCTTGGCCTAGATGTGTTTATAGTTAGGCTCATGGGTTCCCCTTTGAGCCTATGTCTTCAACTTATCTAAAAAAAAAAAAGGGTCTGTTTTAAGAAAACAAACTTTTTTTTCTTGTGGTAATGACTTCTGCCACAGGAATCAGTGATTCCAGGTCTCTCTGCATTGAACAGGACTACATTTTATTCCACAGAGGTAAAATTGTCCTGGGAACAAAAGGGAAGTTATCCCTTTAAAATGACTTCTGATTTACATTTGAATTAAGTCATTACCTCTCCTGTCTTTTTCACTGAACACTTTAGTTCTGGTGAAAAATAGTCTGGATGCAAAAGAATTTTTAGCTACTACTTGACAGCTGCTAAAGCCCATAGGCAGGACAGAAAACAGCTGTTCCTGACCTATGAGAATGTGGGAAAGGGTAACCCAGCATCAGAAGGTCTATTTCTCACTGGATAGTACAGCATAACCAGTTTTGTTACTCTAGGCAGGAAAGGAGCCCCCAGCAGGGTTGAGGTCCTATTCCACAAGGGGCACAGCTGCTGCCATAGTAGCTGTCAGGGATGTTCACCTAGTGGACATCTGTAAAGCAACTACCTGGAAAACAGTACACACCTTTACAAAGCATTACAGTATGGATATTCTGACCAGGGGTGATGCCAGGTTTGGCACAGTAGTCCTGCAAAGTATGTACCCAAAATAAGGTTCTTTGCTCACCTCCAAAGGTATTGCTTGATAGTCTGCATAAAGTTATGAATATGAGTATTACTGGGGTTAGAAGAAAAAATTACTTACCATAGTAATCAGACTAGATGGGCCAAGCGGTCCTTATCTGCCATCAAAGTCTATGTTTCTATGTTTCTATGTATTTCTTCCAAGTGATACTCGGGTATTCATAACTTTCCCACCCTGCCTCCCCTTCTGGAAATCTTTAGCTTCTGCACTCCTGAATACTGTGTTATCAGGGGTATAAATGCCATTTCTGGTACATATGTTGTGATTGTGTTCCCTATTGTTGTCCCTCTTCCACTTTTTCAGATGATTTGGGACATTCAAGGGTATTCTTTTATATGTAATGCTCTCCAACTGGAGGCCCTTTCTTTGGGTGTTAATGAAGTTCTTTCTATTATTATGTATTATTATTATTATTATTATTATTATATGATTACAATTAGTCCCCATGGGCCTGTCTTTCCAGGCTTCCAGGAAATCTGAGGTGTTAGAACTAAGACAGTTAGTATACAGCAACATTTGAAAAGTTGCTCATGCAAAAGATTCCATCATTTGCACATGTTCCAAATTCTCTCTCTCTAGGCAGTTCTACTTGCAAGGCTGACTGCATAAAGTTATGAATACCTGATTATCACTTGGAAGAAACAAGATTACTATGGTAAGTAATTATTAATTATTTCTTGTTGGCCCTCCTCTACTCTGTGCAGTAGTTATGTATTTGTTTTGACCTCCTCATGCTGTCATTACTTTACTCAAACGTATTTGTATACAGTATTCAGTCATTATTTTCAGTATGCTCCACCTTGCATACCTCAAAGCATTCCCTTGGTCACAAATTCCTCTTTCACTTGCTTGTCTAGCCAAAGTGGGGTTTTTGTTTGGTTCTTTGCCTTTTTAATATGTTTTATACAAATATGGGTGACTCCCATTGTTGCCTATTAACTGCTACCCACTTATTATTTTCCCTCACTAGTTAATGTACTCCTTTCAGCTGATCTTTGAGTATTACTATTATTTTGCCAAAGTCAGTCTTCTTTAAGTCAGGGACTAATGTGCTGTATTCCAGTTGTTGAGTTTCTAGTATAATGTTGAATCTGATGCTGCTATAGCCACTCTGTCTGATTATGTCCTTTTTTTTTAACATGAAAGATTTTATTAGTTTTTAATTTTTGCAGAACATCACAGAACAACAAATCAATATCATATCTGGAGAATGATACAGACAGAGGAACCTCATGAGCCCCCCGGGGGGTTGGTCCCATGCACCCAATAATAAACCTGGCACAACAAAAATCATCTTACATATAGTGCTCATATCAGAAACCCAACAAACTGAATACATCATACTACTGTACATATCAAACAGGAGGTTTGCAATAAGGGTGTGTACAGCACCATGGAATTGTTTCCCATATGTGGGTAATTCTACACCCCATCACACCTAAGGGACTAAGGGGATGGAAGAGGAACCCTCCTGGCCTAGCCGGGAGATGCCCAGGTAGGAGAAGGTGCTACTCGATTAGCAGCCGGTCCAGAAGGAGCTTCGAACACAAGCTCATGTGGTCAGCCTGATATGTTTAGTGTAGTGGTATATGTCGGAAGGTCTCTTAAGCAGGGGGGTTGCCAGGTGGAGTAGATGGAGCTGAGCATAGGTGTGAATGTAAGTAGGCATCCCACTTCTTATGGTACTTATGAATTTGATTTTGGCTAGAGTATGAGAGTGCCTCAAAAATGGCCAGATTCGCCAGTGTGGAGTGCCAAGACAGAATAGAGGGAGGACAAGGTTGTCACCAATTCATCAATATAGCACATTTTGCTTCTGCTAGGCAGTCATTACCCAACTTTTGAGTGGGGTCGGGAGAGGGTCGAGGGGAGAAGAGTCACCCAGTAACAGCAATGGATGTGGATGTCCATACACACTGCCCACCGCTCTAGAATAGTCATCATGGACCAACATCCAAAAAAACGCCAACGCAGGACATTGCCAGAGTACATGTAGTATATGCGCGGGACTTTGTCGGCACCTCCAACACTGTGCGTGGCTTCATAGCCCCATGGATTGGAGCAGGGCTAGTGTCCTAAACTACCTCAGCAGGATTTTCAACTGGATCATTTGGCTTCTGGCATCTGTGTATGCTGCATGTGCGGGCTTAATGCAATGGCTCCATATTTCAGGGGAGATGATCAACTGGGTATCCACCTCCCGTTGCTGCCTACACTTCTCAGTGAAGTCTGGCTGTGAGTCATGCAGTGTTCAATATACTTTCCCTGCTAGTCCCTGTTGTTTGTCAGGATTGTGGAGTGAACACATCCAGTCCCACTTTGTGTCCTGTACCTGACGAGTCTGGAGGGAGCAGACTGCCTTATGAATTTGGATATACCTCCAGACATCCTGAGTGAGAAGGCCAACCGGTGCCTTCAGCTGTTCAAAGGACATCAATACTTTCAAGTTAGGCTTGTAGAGGTCCTTAATCAACATTATGCCTTTATTGGCCCAGACAGAACAATTGAGCTGTTTGTTATCCACAGCAATGCAATGGTTGTTCCAGAGGTGGGTGATCTCAAAAGTAGGATCCCATGCTGGCTTAGGTGTGTGAGACACTGCCATGGCAGCCCACCATGCTCTCCCAGTTTCTATCATAATAGGAGTGGCCTTGGAGAGAGGAAGATTTCTCAAAGAGAGTAAGGGACTCTAGGTATCTTCCTGCGCAGGGAGGATTCCAATTCTGCCCACATAGGAGGTTGGAAGACAGGTGAGAGAACCATTTGGTTGCTTGCACTACCCCAGTACGCCATCTGGTACCCCTGGAGCCAGGGGAGCTCTAGGCCACCTCTGGACCAGTGGACCTGCAGCTTAGCCCTACTTCAATGAGCAGCTTTGTCTTTCCACAGCAGGAGAGAAAATAGTTTGTCCAGGGACAGAAACAGCTTAGGGGAGATGCGGATGGGGAGGTTAAGGAAAAGATAGGAGGTTCTTGGAAAAATGAACATCTGCACTGCCTCAATCCTTCCCTTAAGGGACAGGTTAAGTTTTTGTCAGTGGCTAATTTCAGCCATTAATAAAGCCAGTAGAGAAGTGAAGTTGGCTCCCTCTAACTCTCTCCACCTAGTAGTGATGGTTATCCCTAGATAGGAGAAAACTTGGGAGGCCCAGCTAACGTCTGTTCCCTGGAGATAGTCTTTGGGGTAAGCCAAATTTAAGGGAGAAAGAATCATCTTTTTCTGGTTTACCTGAAGCCTGGATAGTCTTGCAAAATCCTGAAGTATCTCTAGGATCTTGGGAAGTGATTGCTTTGGGTTGGTTATGGTCAGGAGAAGGTCATCTGCTTACAAATTGACCAGATATTCTTGTTCTCCTACTTGGATCCCGGGTATTTCTGGGAGGCCATGAGTTTTCTTGCCAGCAGGTCTAAGGTGAGAAGAAATAACGGGGGGAGAGGGGACAACCCTGCCGAGTGCCCCTCTGAAGGAGAAAGAAAGATGAGACATGTCTGTTGGTTAGAATCTTGGCAGAGGATGACTTATGCAAGGCAGATATCCACCCCTGAAAGTAAGGACCAAAGCCATATAGGTCTAGGACTCCGTAAAGGTACTTCCACTCCACAGAGTCGAAGGCCTTGGAAAAATCTATAGCTAAGGCAGCCATTGGCTGGGGTGAGTGCAGTGCCAACCATTTCAAGTTGAGTACCAGCTTCAGGTTATCTGCTCCAGACTTTCCTTTGGAGAATCCTGCTTGTGAGGGGTGAATCAGGGAGGGTAATATATCCACCATTCTATTGGCTAGCACCTTTGCCACTATCTTGGTGTCTACAGATAGCAATGAAATCGGGCGAAAGTTGGCACAATCAAGCAGGTCTAAGGACTTCTTTGGAAGTAGAGTGATCAGAGCTTCTTTCATAGTTGGAGGGAGGGAGCCCTTGCTAAGGGCTTCCTGTAGGGCTTGAAGAAGTGGTGGTGAGATTACATCCAGCAGTAACTGGTAGAGCTCCACAGTCATCCTGTCTGGCCCAGGCGCCTTGCCCTTAGACAGTTGTGACAATGCAGTATGGAGCTCAGTCAAGGATATGGGAGTATCTAGGCATTGGACTAGTTCTAGAGAAAGTTGGGAATGTGGATGGAGTCGCAAAAGCCCTCTAGCTCCCTAGAGATACACAAATCCTCCAGGGGTGATTTGGACTGATACAGGGTCTGGTAAAACTGCCGTATGACATCATTGACACTCTTACAAACATGCGAACATACAAAATTTGCCAGCAGATAAAGGCCTAGAGGTCTATCAAGTCTGCTCGAATGTGCAGCTAGCACCCCTTATTCTGCAGCTGCCCCTCCCTTCCACCCTTCCCCTTCATTAACCCTCCCCCTTGTCCTGTCCCATCCCCTTTTGAAGCAGTCCACTGTTCTACTGGATACCACTTCTGCAGGTAACGCATTCCACCCAGCCACCACCCTCTCTGTAAAAAAGTGTCTCCTCATCTCCCTCCTGAACCGTCCTCCCTCCAGTCTCATAACATGGCCCCTGGTGGCCTTCCCTTCCCTTACTTTGAACAGCCCCTCTGTACCCATCTTGTTTATTCCTTTCATGTATTTAAAGGTTTCAATCATGTCACCCCTGTCTCTCCTCTCCTCCAGTGAGTACATGTTCAACTCCTTCAACCTCCTCTCGTATGATAAGTCCCCCAGCCCCTTGATCATCTTTGTCGCCCCGTGCTGCACCCCCTCCAGTAACTTAATGTCCCTCTTCAGATACAGGCGCCAATACTGCACGCAGTACTCCAGGTGTGGTCTAACTAATGACGTATACAGTGGCAGAATCACCTCCTCCCTCCTCGAGGATATACTCCTTGCAATACAACCCAGCATTTTGTTGACCTTTGCAGCTGCCTTCCTACATTGTGCCAAGTTGTTCATTGACCCTGTAATGAGCACACCCAGATCCTTCTCCTCCTTCTCTGTCTGGGCTAGCTGCACTCCTCCCCCCAGCTGGTAACTCCTCCCTTGGGTTCTTCATCCAAAAATGCAGCACCTTGCACTTTTTGGCATTAAACCCCCAGTTGCCAGGTGTCTGACCAGGTTTCAAGCTTTGCCAGATCATCCTGCAACCCCTACCATCCCCCTAGGTCATCCACCACTGCGCCTACCTTGGTATCATCAGCAAACAGACTGATCTTGCTCTTGATGTCCCATGATATGTCTGCAATGAATATCCAAAACAACACTGGTCCCAACACAGAGCCCTGTGGAACACCGCTCATCACTGCCCTTGGGTGTGAGAGCTCCCCACCCACCACCACCCTCTGTTGCCTTCCCTGAAGCCAGTTTCCTACCCATCTCACCAGCTTTGCACCCATCCCTGTGCCTACTAACTTCCTTCCCAGCCTTCCATGCGTCACAGAGTCAAATGCCTTACTGAAGTCCAGATACAGGACATCCACTGCATGGCCCCTGTCCAGTTGCCTAGTTACCCAGTCATAGAACTCCACCAGGTTGGTTTGGCAGGATCTGCCACATATGAAGCCATGCTGTCTGCTGTCCTGCAGTCCTTTGGCCTCTAGGAGGGCCACCAGCCTCTCCTTCAGGATAGTCTCCATTAGCTTACCCACAATGGATGTGAGGCTCACTGGTCTGTAGTTTCCTGGTTCATCCTTGGGGCCACTCTTGTGGAGGGGCACCACATGAGCCATCCTCCAGTCGTGGGTACACACCCCAGATGTAGTGAAGCATTAAATGGGTCTGCCAAAGGTCCTGCAAGGACCTCTGCCACTCCTTCAGTACCCTGGGGTGGATGCCATCTGGGCCTGGTGCCTTGTCCACCCTCAGTGCCTTCAAATCCTCTCGAACTCTGCCCTCCATGATTTCCCCATATGTCACCACTTCCCCCCCTGTTTCTGCCATTTCTCCCACCTTGGGTGTCACCCCCCTCTTCAAAGACCACCTTCCCCAGGCGGTCCTGCAGAGCATGAATCTTGGATGTGGCCTGCTGTGTCCTCTGGTGATAGGCAAGCAGTCTGTCACTCTTGTCACCTCCTTCTCAAAACTTGTGTTTGGACATGAGGAGTTGCCACTCCGCCTTCCACTGCATCAGAGTGTTGATTTTGTATTTAAGACCAAGTGTAGAGGTTAGGAGGGTATTGTCTGCAGGATGAGAGAAGGACTTGAACCTCAACTCCAGATCAGTTAATTCCATTTGTAGCTTAGTGATCTCCTCCATGCAGGCCTTATTCTTAGCTGCCATATAGGATATAATAAGCCCTAGCAGAACTGCTTTGAAAGCCTCCCAGACAGTACCAGCTCCTATGTCCCCTCCCAAGTTACTTTGGAAATAGGCCCTTGCCTCATCAACTATTAAAGAGAAAAAGTCTTTATCCTGGAGGAGTAGAGGATTGCAACCCCACCTTGGAGAGGACATACAAAGACCAGGGGGAAGGAAACAGCAGGTGATTAGTACATGGTCCGAAATCAGTATATTGCCAATACTGGTATATCCGATCCCTTGCACCACCTCGTGATTTGCCAGCCAATAGTCGATAGGACTGTGGGTATTATGCACAGGGGAGAATAACGTATAGTCCCTACCCATGGGGTTATCCCTTCTCCAAGGATCTGTCAGCCCTCATTCTTCTATGAGCTCCTGTAGTGCTGCTCTAGCCTTGGGGTGAGTTTGGGGGGGGGGGGATGGACTTGTCCAAGAAAATTTTATCTACCAGGTTAAAGTCTCCCTCATTATAATTTGTATACCTTATTGCTCCTCAGCCAGGGAGGCTAACACATGACTGATTTCTGCAAGGAAGCCAGCCAAATCCAAACTGGGTCCATATACATTTACAACTATGATTCTCCCTCCCGGGTATGTAAAGTGGACTGCTACCCACTGGCCCTAAACGTCCATCTTAATGATGTCCTCGACCCATTGGCATGCTTTATGGAGCAGAATGGCTACTCTTTTCAATCTGGAGGAGGTGGAGCTAGCAAGAACCCTCCTCACTGACAGTTTGTTTAGCCATTGCACCATCCTGGCAGTGAGGTGTGTTTCTTGGAGGATGGCAATATCTGTGCCCATCAATCAAAGATTATGCAGAACCTTGGTCCTCTTTACAGGGTGGTTGAACCCCTTGACATTCCAGGAAACCCACCCCCACTCTTGCTTGGCATTACCAGACATGACCTCCCTCTAACAGGTACCTAATTCCACTTACCTATAGATGACCAAACCTGAATAGGGCCAGCAGCCACCTGTCTGCAAATAAACCCTTCAGGTATGTGCGCCTCAGTGAGAAGGGGAGCCAAGGTGGTTGAAAGGGTGTTGTTCCTGGATATGATGTCTTCCTAGCACTGGGTACCCAAGTATCCTGAAAATGTCTTAGGTATCAAAAAACCTTGTTAAGAGATGCAATGACAATGAAAAAAGACTAAGATCAACAGTAATGATGCTCCCTATCCCTAGCTTTAAGTGCCTGGAGGCCCTAGGGGCTCTTGCTTGAAGTAACTACACTAGCAATAGGATAAGCCCGTAGGGCTATAAATCCACAACGGGCTTTAAGGGAGAGTAGGTGAGATTACCTTGGCCACTCCCCCAATGGGAGGGGGAATAATAAAATAAAGGATGATCCAGCAGCCAAAAGCGACCAGGCAGAAATTCTAACTGCTGTAGTACCAAACGAAGTTAGAAATCTGTCAGTGTGGTGACTGTGATAACACTAAGTGTGTAGAGATAGACACGTATGGGAATCTCAAGGATAGCCAAGACACCCAGCTACGTTGGTCCACACACCCAGGTGAGGTAATGGGTAGCTGTACCATGGACGACGGTTCGTCCTACCCTGGATGTTTCACCACTGATAGGTGATCAATGGGAAGGGAACCCCCCCAAATTCTGGGATATAATAAAGGGGATAATGTGTTGTGAGGAGGGGGGCCCACCTCCTGCCAGGTTGCCAGAATCAGTAACCTGAGCAAAGTTAAAGTGAATAGAACAATACATAAACATTTCACTAACTCTAAGAGAACAATGAACATGAAACAAGCACAAACAACTCAACCAGCCACACAGTAAATATGAGATGACATCCAGTTCAACCCTTTTAAGAAGGCCTCCCCATAGTCAAGAGCCTGGGGCTCATAGCCAAACAGGGCAGTAGGCAGTGTCCGGGGGGGGAGTGGGCCTCTCTGGCTTCACCCCCAAAGGAGCGGGAGGGAGGAAAATAAGGAGGAGGGCAGTGTGGGGGGGTAGGGGGGCTTAAGATGAGGGAATAAACACTCTATGGGATCCCCAGATCCACCTTCTAGCGAGCCGGGCATGAGGGAGGATCTTTGGCTATGTTAAGCCTCCCCTCTGTGAGCACATCAGTGTAAGAACTACCCCTGGCTATCTTGTTTGCTAGATCTTGGGCTGGGGAGGGGGGGTGTAGACATAAATGTTGCAGGGTACAAAAGGCTTTGCAGCCACTCATTGATCCATGACATGGGTGACTGAAAGTGAGGGGGCGGAACTGCCTGAGCTAGGAATCTACCCAGCCAGCATATACCTCTGGTAGTAAATAATACCAGCACTCCAGAAGTTGCTTTATCTACTTTAAAGTGTATGGTTTATTCCAAAGATCAGTACCATTGTTGAGAGGTTTACAGAAGCAAATAAAGCAAAACCCCTAGCACCGCGACCATTAGGTCTTCCCTCAGGCAGCGCAAAGCTTTCGGGGCAATCCTCAGGTCGTGAGGGCAGCGTGGAAGCCTCCCAGGATCCGGAGTGCAGACCAATCCCCCGGCAAACTCAGGCAGTGCAAAGGTATGGCTCATCTGCTGCTGCTACACAGTTTGAACAAGGAGAAAAGGTGCCATCTTTTGAATTTTACAGTCGGCAGACGTGTGGAGATAGTTTTTGTCTGCTTGTAACTCCTTAAAATACTGTGCATTTTCACTGTTCTGCTGGGTTACCTTAATTGCAAAAATTGATTTAGCTGCAGCTAGCATTAATTTAATCTCTGCCTTGCTGTGCTGTACAAGGGGCTTAAAGTAGTCACTGCAAGTTCTCAACTCACAAGCTGTGCAGTAAAGAAAGGTATAAAGTGCATAATATAGCTGCTTAAGGCACCTCTGAGCCCCCATCTAAGTGAAATTGAATCTGCTTAAATTACCAGCTGCTTTCAGGCACCTCTGAGCAGCCTTCCCCGATCTATGAAGTTGAATCTGTGTAATTACCAGCTGCTTTCAGGCACCTCTGAGCAGCATTTCAAGAAAGGTTCAATTATTTAGATTTCCTCAGCTGCAGTAAGGCTCCTCTGAGCCTCGACTCCCTTTGTTTAAAGCATAATTAAGTTTGTACCAAGCCCTTCCCTCCACCCCTCTTACTTATTTAAACTCTGTGTTTACCACAGCTTTCGGGACAATCCTCAGGCCGTGGGGGAAGCGTGGAAGCCCTCCAAGGATCCGGAGTGCAGACCAACCCCCCCATGGCAAATTCAGGCAGCGCAAAGCTTTCAGTGCAATCCTCAGGTTGTGAGGGCAGTGTGGAAGCCTCCCAGGATCCAGAGTGCAGACCAACCCCCAACGGTAAACTCAGGCAGTAAAGGTACGGCTGCCTGCTGATGCACACAATTTGAACAAAGAGAAAAGGCGCCATCTTTTGAATTTTACAGTCGGCAGACGGTGGAGATAGTTTTGTCTGCTTGTAACTCCTTAAAATACTGTGCATTTTCACTGTTCTGCTGGGTTTCCTTAATTGTGAAAATTGATTTAGCTGCAGCTAGCATTAATTTAATCTCTGCCTTGCTGTGCTGTACAGGGGGCTTAAAGTAGTCACTGCAAGTTCTCAACTCACAAGCTGTGCAGTAAAGAAAGGTATAAAGTGCATAATATAGCTGCTTAAGGCACCTCTGAGCCCCCCGATCTAAGTGAAATTGAATCTGCTTAAATTACCAGCTGCTTTCAGGCACCTCTGAGCAGCATTTCAAGAAAGGTTCAATTATTTAGATTTCCCCAGCTGCAGTAAGGCTCCTCTGAGCCCCGATTCCCTTTGTTTAAAGCATAATTAAGTTTGTACCAAGCCCCTCCCTCCATCCCTCTTACCTATTTAAACTCTGTCTTTACCACAGCTTTCGAGGCAATCCTCCGGTTGTGAGGGCAGCGTGGAAGCCCTCCCAGGATCTGGAGTGCAGACCGACCCCCCCCCCCCACACCACGGCAAACTCAGGCAGCGCAAAGCTTTCGGAGCAATCCTCAGGTCATGAGGGCAGTGTGGAAGCCCTCCCAGGATCCAGAGTGCAGACCAACCCCTCCAGCGGCAAACTCAGGCAGCGCAAAGCTTTGGAGCAATCCTCAGGTCGTGAGGGCAGCGTGGAAGCCCTCCCAGGATCCGGAGTGCAGACCAATTCCCCCCCCCCCCAACGGCAAACTCAGGCAGCGCAAAGGTACTGCTGCTGTTACACAGTTTGAACAAGGAGAAAAGGCGCCATCTTTTGAATTTTACAGTTGGCAGACGTGTGGAGATAGTTTTTGTCTGCTTGTAACTCCTTAAAATACTGTGCATTTTCACTGTTCTGCTGGGTTACCTTAATTGTGAAAATTGATTTAGCTGCAGCTAGCATTAATTTAATCTCTGCCTTGCTGTGCTGTACAAGGGGCTTAAAGTAGTCACTGCAAGTTCTCAACTCACAAGCTGTGCAATAAAGAAAGGTATAAAGTGCATAATATAGCTGCTTAAGGCACCTCTGAGCCCCCAATCTAAGTGAAGTTGAATCTGCTTAAATTACCAGCTGCTTTCAGGCACCTCTGAGCAGCCTTCCCCCAATCTAAGTGAAGCTGAATCTGTATAAATTACCAGCTGCTTTCAGGCACCTCTGAGCAGCATTTCAAGAAAGGTTCAATTATTTAGATTTCCCCAGCTGCAGTAAGGCTCCTCTGAGCCCCGATTCCCTTTGTTTAAAGCATAATTAAGTTTGTACCAAGCCCCTCCCTCCATCCCTCTTACCTATTTAAACTCTGTCTTTATCACAGCTTTCGGGGCAATCCTCAGGTCGTGAGGGCAGTGTGGAAGCACTCCCAGGATCCGGAGTGCAGACCAACCCCCACCAATGGCAAATTCAGGCAGCGCAAAGGTACAGCTCGTCTGCTGCTGCTACACAGTTCGAACAAGCTAGAGCCCCGCTGACGCTGCGTGTCAGCTCCCCACCACCCTTGGCAGTCACTCCCTTATATAGCTGAAGTCACATGCTAGTTTTAACCAATCAGCCTACTTTCCCATTTGCAGGTTATACCAGCCATCCGCTAGAGGCCACTACACAAAGGTTTTGCAATTACATTCAAAACACTTGCTCTTTTAGCCTCCCCATTATGCCTCAACTTTACTTATTAATCTTCTTTATCATCACACCCTGGGTGTCCCTCCCACCGTCAATTTACCCTATGCTCCAGGATCACATCACATCTTGTGACAGGCTGCTAACAAATATTCCTACCTCCACTATCACAGCTGAATCGGACCATGCCCACCTCTACCATACTCTATCTACCAGCCCCGGGCTAATCCCAG
Source organism: Neoceratodus forsteri (assembly GCA_016271365.2). Taxonomy (NCBI): domain Eukaryota; kingdom Metazoa; phylum Chordata; order Ceratodontiformes; family Ceratodontidae; genus Neoceratodus; species Neoceratodus forsteri. The sequence goes on from CM028130.1 coordinate 289,552,972, forward strand.
CTACCTTCCGAATCAGCCTCCTAGTCCTTCTACCACAAACCTGGAGACGAAAAGCTGATGTAGCCGTACATCATACCACCTCCAGAAAACTTCAGTGGATAGCTCATTACACCAAACTAATGGTCACCCTAATACTTCTCCTTGCAGGGGATATTGAACTTAACCCAGGACCAACCCATCCCCATGCCCAAAACCTTTCTGTCCCACTCCAAATCCCCTCGGGTCTCAAACTAATACACATAAATATATGCAGTCTCTTGCACAAAATAACCTTGCTACAAGCCCTCGCCATGTCTCTCAGCCCAGACATTCTTATTATCTCAGAAACCTGGGTAAAATCACATAACACCAACGCAGAATTTGCCATACCTGGCTACACACTTCTCCGTCATGACTGGGTCAGCAGAAAAGGAGGCGGCATAGCTATGTACATTACCTCCACCATCAAATTCACCATGGTTGCCCTATCCCTACCGTTGGACTCCATTAATGCCTTAATGGTAAAACTCTCCATCCGCCACTCAATCCCAATCTACATAGCAGGCACATACTACGCTCCAGGCACCACCTCACCTTCCATACTGGACTACCTGGGCTACTTAAACTCCCTGGCAGCAGGTGGTGAGATTCACATATTAGGGGATTTTAACCAGAACTGGCTTGCTGAGTCCCTTTCCAAATTTCATGACAAGGTAACAGCCCTAATGCTAACACAACTAAGCACTGAACCTACTCAGGCAAACCACAAAACACAGATCCATACACTGCTAGATTGGTCCCTCACATCTCACCCGCACAGGATTATAGCCTTGGGACTCCTTCGGGATGCCCTTAGTGACCACCACGGGATCTGCACCGTACGCAAAATTCACAAACCCAAAGCTCCCCCTCCCAGAATCTTACTTTCGAGATCCTACAAATCCCTGGACCTTCCCTCATTATTAAATGAGTTGGGCAACTATGACTGGTCGTGCATTAGTCATTTCACCTCAACAGATGAGGCACTGTCATTCTTTAAGTCCAAGTTCATCGCCATCTGGGACCGCTACGCTCCACTCAGATGGTCCAGTGTCCGAGGTGCTCATCTACCATGGATCTCTCCCAATATCCTAGCCCACCTCCGAATCTGAGACAAGTATTGGAAAACCTTTAAGACTTCTAAATCCCAGGCCAACCTCCAGACCTACAGAGTGCTCCGCAATTCTAGTACCAAAATAATCTGCCAAGCAAAGGTCAACTATTTCATATGCGCATTCAATTCCTCCTCCCATCTCCCATCTCGTTTCTGGAAGGTGGTCAAATCGCTTCTCTGCCCACCATCACAACCACCAACCCCATTCCTGCAGGTTGGTGGTCTCACCATCACTGACCCCTCAGCAGTTGCCACCTTGTTTAACACTGTCTTCACTACCAGCCATGCTACTCCCAGGGCCACCCCGCACCCGGCTCAGCATGCCCCCACTGACACCCCATCTTGTGCCACTGCAGCTCAGCCTTTCTCCTTCCTGCAAGTCACCCCTGATGAGGTATACAATGCTCTGGTTGCCCTTAACCCTGAAAAGGGCAAATGTCCCACAGGGTTGGACTCCAAAATGCTCCACCTGTCGGCCCCTGCCATAGCTCAACCCCTAGCCTCCCTTTTTAACTTAACATTCGTCCTAGCAGAAGTCCCCACTGAGTGAAAACATGCCACCATAATCCCACTTCCAAAGTGTGGTGATGCCTCAAACCCAAGCAACTACCGGCCCATCTCCCTCCTACTGACCCTTGCCAAGATAAAAGAATGCCTGGTTCTCTCTCGTCTATCCACCTATCTGGACTCCTCTTCCTTTTTTCCCCCTACCAGTCTGGCTTTAGGAAATCCCACTCCACTACCACCTCCCTTCTCAGGATTGCTGACTTCATCCTCACAGGGATGGATGCTGGCCACATCACTGCTGCCATCTTTATCGACCTGGCAAAGGCTTTCAATACAGTGACTCAGTCTCTTCTCCTGACAAAACTTGCCAAGGCTGGCCTATCTGACTGGGCCACATCTTGGTTCCACTCTTACCTCACTGGCCGATCCAAAGCTGTCCGTATCAGATCGTCAATGTCGGACCCCCTCCCAATTAAGTCTGGAGTGCCTCAAGGATCTGTCCTAGGCCCTCTCCTATTCTCGGTATTTCTAAATGATCTGCCATCCACCTGCACACACTCCGCCATCCACATGTACAAAGACGACACAGTGCTATACGCATCCGGCCCCTCGCCCTCTGAAGTTACATCCAGACTTCAGCATGACTTCATCTCAGTCCAGCACTGGCTCCGCTCAAATAACCTCCTCCTAAATGCTAACAAAACAGTCTCCTTAACCTTTGGGAAGAGGCAGAAAATTTCTAGGCTCCCTTCACTATTGTTTTTTCACACCATGGAAGGGTCCCCTCTGGAGTCCTACACCACCTTCAGATACCTCGGTGTCTGGCTTGACCAGCACCTCAACTTTTCCACACATATTGACTCCTTGCTTAAGAAGCTGCACCCTAGGCTTGGTGCACTTCACCAGAATTGTGACAACATACCCCTTCCAGCCAGGAAGGACATTGTAAAAAAAAAAAGATGATCCTCCCAGTCCTCGACTATGGGGATGCAGTCTACGGCACCAGCTCTAAGACCACATTAGCTAGGCTGGAACCTCTCTTCCACTCTTTTTGCCGTTTCACCCTGAACAGTCCCTACTCCACACACCACTTTGCCCTTTATCAAGCAATGAACCTCACCTCACTTGACTATCACAGGCTAACCCACTGCGCAAAAATTATGGCCAAGTATTGGACTCAGAGGCTCCCTTCCTACCTCTCCGACATCTTAACAAACACTAGTGCACAAGCATACACACTCAGAAACTCAGACTCCAGGTCCCTAACTGTCCCATACCGGTTTACCTCCACAGGGCAATCAGGGTTCAGCTACCTCATTCCCTCGCTATGGAACTCCCTCCCAGCTAACGTTCGTCGCTTCACCTCCCTTTCCCACCTAAACTCCATGCTCCAAGATCATTTCGTCCCTACCTGTGCTTGTGTCTAGGCCTCTACCAACTACTAGGCAACTCTCTGGGAATGTTGACACTTAGCAAATTTGTAATTCGTCAGTGTCTAACTATTGTCCTCTCGCCTTATACTGTCTCTCATATGGCTCAAAACCTAATTTTGTTGTACACTTGCTGTATGTAACTGTGTTACCAACTGACACACTCAATCCTATATGAATGTGGTTTCAGAACCAAATGTTAGTGATCTTCCACAATGTATTCACTTGTCTATCCTGACTTCAAGTGTTATCTCATACCATACGTACTGTGGTTACCAATTGTCTCTCTCAAGCAACTACTGACTTGTAATCAGATCCAAATGTTAGTATTTCTCCCACTATGTATTTTCTTGTCTATACTGTGTAAAACTGTCTTCCTATGTTCTCCCTTGCCCCAGGATGCATCTGTAATCGAGCAGTACTCTGCTCAGTAAGCCTTCCTGGTAAAACGCTTAAATAAATAAATATACCTCTGGGCCTTGCAGCCTTTTGAATTGAGACTGCCTGTTCCCAAAGTTTAGCCAGTTTTGCCTCATGGTCATGTAACTGTTGCCAGACTAGGCCCTGTTGTCTCTCCAGTTCCTCCATTCATTGTTTGGCTACATTAAGCTTGTCCTCTAGCCAGTGGACATTGGCCACATTGCTCGTTAGAGCCATCCACTCTGACTAGAAGGGCTTCCAGCATTTTTGTGATATATATGACAGGGAGTCTGCAACTGGGGTTTGTGTTCCTGTGAGCCCCTGTGGTCCCCCCTGAGTGTTGAGGGGGGAAGAGGTGGCCATCCTTCCAGTGAGTAGCTGCAAGAGGGTACTACATTACCCCAGAGCGAGTTGAGCTGCTATGCAGTGTGATGCTGCCCCTCATCTGCCTAGTAGTGTCCACGAGATAACATGCACGGCTGTTCCCGGAAAGTGGTTTGACCTATTCAGAGGCTATGGCATAGCAAAGAATGCAGGCTGAGGCCCGAGCAGCCTGTGGAAGTCAGTGCACAAGTACTCTGAGTGCTGGCGTGCTCTGTGATGGTGAGTTAACACATCAGAACTGGTGCCTGGCAAGTAGCAGGGGCCTGTAGAGTCTCCCCCCTGACAGAAATATATCAGATTATACCCTGATCACATCTTCACCTTGAAGATTAAGTCCAGGTAAGGACAGAGCAAAAATCTTAGGCAGCCATCCCACTGGCGGTCAAGCCATGCCCCCCCCCATCTGATTATGTCCTTGACTGAGGTATCAATAATGTCTTGGTTGGACATTGCCAGGTCCAGAATGTTTCCTCCTTTTTTGCATCTTGCACCCATTGTTTGAGAAAGCAGTCCTCAATAAACTTTCAACTTTTTTTAGCTTACTGCCATTTGAATGCTCCAGTCTATGTTCAGGAGAAAGAAACATAGAAACACGGAAACATAGAATTTGCTGGCAGATAAGGAGTACTTGGCCCATTCAGTCTGCCCATTTCTCCCTACCTACACTACTACATCAGACTAAACCCACATTCTTCTGATTTTACTATAGAACCATATCCACAGCACCCATCCACAGGGCCGGAAGCAGTGAGCCTGTCATTGGGTTGCCTGTGCCGAGTGTCACCTCCCGGGAGTCCGACCCCCTTGGAGTTGGTATGTTTAGGAAAGGGGGTTGGGAGCATAAAGGCACAGCCCCCTGCAAAGAGATGGGCTGGCGACTTTGAAACTTGGCGCTGTAATGACCAGACACACTGCTGCCAGCACCCTGAACAGGTGGAACCATGCATTTGATTACAGGTGCTGTATGTCAAGCCATTTCACCATGACAAAATAATGAAAACAGCAAACACACTACAGCAACCCTTCCCCCAGCAAAACAGTAAGTTTTCATGACCTTAATCTTAAAGGCTTTTTTTTTAGCTTTTCTTGCTCTCCTTGTTTTGAGTCATACGCAGCCTAGGCATACTTCCTGTAGAAATACTCACAGACATTCTTAGTTATAAAAATAAACTAAAGGAGGAAAACATGTTTGCCCAATTACTGTCTTGGTACAAAAATAGAATCCTGTGCTACAAATACAGAACAGCCCTAGAACGCAAGTCCGTTCCTGAAATCGAAATCCAAAAACTACACTGGCATTCAAAACATAATATAATCATAGTTGAATCATGTTTCCTTTACATACCTTCTAAGTACTGTACAGTATGTTTCAGAAAAGAAATACGTTGAAAAATATATCAGTACTAAAAACTGCACACAACTTTCTCTTCAAAACTCTTTTTCTTTCAAGTATTTGCTCACTTTCTTTTTACAAACTCACTAGTTCTGAGCACTGAATCACGTAGGACTATCCCCTTTCCTTACAAAGGAGTGTGGCTCTCAGTTGCTTACTTGCTCAGATGCTGCCACAGTTATTAGGCAGTGTCAATGGCTCAGCAGGTTGCACACTTGCCTCTGAGGCTTGACGATCAGAAGGTTGGGGATTCTAGCCCTGCAGCAGAAACTTGGCCTAAATCCCAATACTGACACTGTAGAGCAGCATGAGGTGTCAACTTTTGGATGAGACATTAAACCAGTCTTGTCTATCTGTTCAGGTGGCTATTAAAGATCCCATAGAATTTCTGCTGTGCTGCATGATGTACACGGCCTGACACAGTGGTGTACTGGCACTACATTAGCCCTTGCCTACCTCTGTAAAATGTTCCTCTTTGAACTTATAGTATGTGTACAGAGTCAGAATGTTCCTCAATTGTGTAATTAAGTAATTTGTATTTTCCGAATTGTGTAAAAATGCTTTAGGATAAAATCAACTAATTTTTGAGGTCTAATATGTGTTGAGAGTTAGTAATTTTGGAGCTCTAGTTATTTTTCTTTTTCAAGTTTGTCTTCTTAATTATTTGAGTATGTGGAGTAGGTTTTTCTTCTCAAATATCAAATTTTTTTATGTTTTAATCATCTATTTTGGGCTTTTTACAAATGTGAGTCTGATATCTGTTTTAGTGAGTCTTTAAAGAAGCTCCAAATATGGATGTAACCCCCAGGTGGTGCTATCCCAAGGGCTACAACCCCTGCCTGACTGACTACTGACAGGTTGAGGGGCCTAGATCCAATGGAGGCTGCCTCCACCCAGAGGTCGGGGTTAGAACAGTCAAATATGAACTGGTCACAACCCTCTGGGTCACTGCAACCCCCCTTCTTCCCACCAGTGGCTCACCAGCGATTCCCACACTATCATTATGACTTACACTTACCCCGAGGTCAGGATGACCAACTTGGTGCTGAGGACTCCCTGTAAAATAAGGTGCAGTTATACAATAACCCATGCACAAAAGGGTAGCACAAACACGCAGTTCAAACGGTATACCTTGCAACAACAAATCTGATTTATTAAGGGGGAAGTAACAAGGACGAAGGAGATCAGGTAGATTAGCTTAACACTTCTAATATATATATATATATATATACATATAGTATATATATATATATATATATATATATATAGATATAGATATAGATATAGATATAGATAGATATAGATATAGATATAGATATAGATATATATACACACACACACACAGGGCACTGTGCACAGGCCAAACCTATAAGTCACTGTCTCTGGGTACCCAGGCAATAGAAGGCTAGCCTACTCGGTGCTGCTGGTTGGAGCCCTGACGCAGAAAACAAGCATTTGATACCTAAATGGATTAAGCAGAGCCAGCAGACTCAGTTCGTGTAGCCAGTGGAGCAGCCAGACAAATCTTGCCCTCACAAGGAACATCTGACAGGGAGCTACCCTGATTTAGTACTCACGACTCCTGCAGAAAGATCACTCTCACGCCACTCGCAGGACTGAGCTTGAGATCCAGATACTTCTCCACACATTTATATGAAGAGCAGAGGGGTACCATACCATGCAGCTGCTTTATACTCCCGATCGCTTTCACTGCAATAACCAGGCCAAACGATGCAGCTTCACATGTCCTGACAGACCGAGCGCGATTGAAGCAGATTCTCCAGTCCTCTACAGGGTGAGCCTGGTAGGTAGCTGTAAATGTACAGCCTCCTCCACCTGCACTCCTCCATGGATCTTGTCTGCTCCTTCCAGCGATGCTATTGCCCAACTTCTTGGCCTGCCACATGCGCTTCCCACTCAAAGACTTCCACAGCGCAGGAGCCAGAGCTCCTTCTACCTTCACGATCACCACCGACTCTGCCCTTCCAGGACAGTGGCAGGGCAGTTTTCTCTCGCTCCACAGGGGCTCCGGTTGGCTGCTTTGTTTTGTCAGTCACTCCATATGCCCTCTATTGGTGTATAAAAGGTGCCAGGGTCCAAACTACACTTCCCAGGAGCACCTGCCATATATTCCCCTTCAGTCAGGCTCTCAGTGGGAGTCCAAATTCTGATTGGCTCCAGCGGTCTTCATTTTAAGGCCCCCACTGCCCCATCTTATCAGTTCTGGTCCAAAATGGAGGGGCTGAACACACAAAGTCCTAGCTGCAAATAAGGCAGGTTAAACAAACTGCATTTTTGCAATGGCACTACATATTTTCCAGCAAACAGTTACGTCTTTTAACCAAGCTCCCTCTGCTCTCTCAGCGACTGCAGAAATGGAGCGATTCAAACAACAACTCGAGTGGGATTCGAGCAGTAAACCCACAGTCCTCCTTCACAAACTAATAAAGCCTGCAAGCAGGCAGCTGTTAAAGAGACAGTACCAGAGACTCTAAAAGCACTCACAGCGCCCACATTTAAGTGGCCTTACGCCAAACGCCAGTGAGGCAGGGAGCACTTAGGCGAGCTGCGGGAAGCTTTTAGGAACCCCCATTTGTAGGGGGGGTTACATGGAAATTAGTAATGAACTGCATTATTAGAGTTCTGATCATTATATATATACATTTTTTTATTTTTTATTTTTTTTTACCAATTATTTTACCAGGTGAGACACACTAAGCTGAAAGCTTATTTGCAGGTGCAACCTGGGAGCACGAAGAAGTGAAGTGACTTGCTCAGGGTCACACAGCCCAATGGCACCAATAACAAATGTGGTATTACTTCTATCTTTGTGAGTGTTATAGATGCAAACATTTTGATATTAGCACATTATATTAAGGGTTGGTAGTTATATAGAGGCTAGTGTATGATCGCTCATACACAACAGGGATATATTCCACTCCAGAGGTTTCCGTAGCCAGAGACCTCGAGAGCGCAGCTCGACAGGTCTCATTACCATGGAAACCTCGAGAGTTTGAAAATATCCCTGGTATGTATGAGCAATCATACACTCTCTTTTATAGGCATGGTCACTTCTTATGGTGAAGGGTGTCCTTACTTTTGCTTTTTTTTGCCAGTGCTTGCCTCCTGGATCATCTCTCACTGCTGCAACCATTCCCTGAGAATCAGATGGCTCTAGATCGTGCATGCGTGATCGTGTTCCAAGTTGCTATGCTGCACTAACAATGTAGCTAGTGCATCATAACAAACTAGCTGATGTAGCTAGTGCAGCAAAACAATGTTTTAAAGGGATGGATTTCCATCCCTTACAACATTCCACCATACACTATATCACTGTTGCACGCTATTATAGTGATTGTTTTTTTTTCTATTTATATGCTGGTGTTGTTTTTTTTGGTTTTTTTTGTTTGAGTCCCTCCAGAACCACTGAACTTCAGTCTTTCAAATCAATGACATTGCTAAGTTAATCATCACTATCACACTAATGTCCATGAACTTTCATGGCACTGTAACCAATGTTTGGCACCCAGCCAACTTTCCATAGTGGTTCTCTGATGAAATAATCACACCCCCGATGTAACTTTGGTGAGCGAAGTGCTAGGGCAGGTTACCTTGTGCTGCTTCAAGCTGATTTGGGACTTTGTTATATTTGCACATGAGGAAGCAGTAATCATGCACTACACTTCAAGGGGGTGCTGCTGTAATGGCATATACTGTACATGAGAACAAAGGAAAACAGCACTCACCACTAGCCCAACAAGAATTGTAGAATTATGGTTTATCCCCAGTGCTTCAAGTCACACTGACTCTTCATCAGGGGGCAGAGTCACAAGCAAACAGGTAGGCATTTTATACAAAAATTCTTAAAGTGACATACCCTGTTAAGTACACACATTCAAAAGACAGCAATGTAGTACCTAAAATAAGCTATCACAAATAAATGAAATATGAAAATACAGGCACATGAGGCAATCTGCCATATTGTACTGATCTCTTGGTCATGACAAGTATCACAGCTACAAATGGAATGTAAAGAACAAGGCAGAGTAAACCCATATTTTTGAAAAATATATCAAAAATATATAAAACACAAATATTTACAAAGAAGGGGATTGGGTTGTAATAAGGAGGGACCATGAGAAATGGCAGTTAATGAAGAGGGAGGAAGTGGTACGCAAAGATGAATGAAGGTACCAATGGAGGTGGTTGGGGGTAACAGACAAAGAATGGACAAACGGGCAGTGCAGATAGATAAAGAAAAGTAAAAACCAAATGGGAAAAATGGGAGTATGGATTGAGGTGAAGAGGGTGTAGAAAAGTGAATGTGATATTACAACTATTCATACTAACAGAATTTTAAATGATAGGGATGTAATATCACAAAGAGTACCACAAACAGAAATGAGAAAAATAAACCTGGACATAAATGAAAAAGAAACAAGCATTTGTCAATGCCAAATGTTTGCTTGCTGGCATTAGCAGTGGAAGTGCAGGAGTTAAACAGATGCAGTATAGGAATGGCAGTGAAGTACTGAACTGACACCAACTCCACCCCCACCCTGCCGAGATGGACAGGCATTGGGGTGTGGCTTTGGGTCGTCACCCATGACAGTCACGACATTTCACCTCTCCCTACCCTGCAGACACTGACAAGTGTTGAGGCGTGCCTTGGGGTGTTTGGGCTTTACATTCACCTCATTCCATAGGGAAACACACTGAAATAGGTGCAGTATAGGAGAATAGGGTGAATTATGGGGCCAAAGGGTCCAGGACGCACCTCAATACCTGTCAGTGGCTGCAGGGTGGGGGTGGAATAGCATGAGCATTACTGTTGACAATCCCGAGTCACAACCCTGACACCTGTCAGTCCCTACAGGGTAGGGTATTATGGTATTTTTAGTCCAAGTTTCCAACATGGGCTTTTTGTGACCCCACCACATGAACAGCGACACTATCAGTTCGTTAGCCGAAAGGTGATTTTGCACAGCGATTGAGCCATTTGGTGCCACAGGTGTGAAAACACATTTCAAACAGGATGTGAAAAATGACAGCTGTACTGTTCATGAGGAGGTGTAAAAAATGGCAATGTTGAAAATCTGGAGTGAAAATATAAAAAAAATAATGAAGACACGAGCGTGTGTAGAAACTGCGCAACGCACACCTGTAATGTAATTAGTTTGGGGATTTTTTACAGCAGATTTTCAACAGAGGCATTTTGGGACCTCCGCTCATGAACAGTGTCACTGTGATTTTCTTAATGTGTCCCGAACACTGATTTCCCACAGCAACCGCGCCATTCTGTGCCAGAAGTGCGAAAACCCATTTTGGCCAGGGTGTGAAAAATGACAGCTGTACTATTCATAAGGAGGTATGGAAAATGCCAATGTTGCAAATCTGGACTGAAAATATTACAAATTTGTGAACTTATGAAGGTGCATGGAAACTGTGAACTACACCCTCATAACACAGTCATTTTATGGACTTTTGTCACCAAATTTTCAACATAGCCATTTTAAGACCTCTGCTCATGAACAGTGTCACTGTGATTTTCTTAATCTGTCCTGAACACCTGGCACACCGACTGTGCCATTGTGCACTACATGTGTGAAAACACATTTTGGGCAAGATGTGAACAATGACAGCTACACTGTTCATAAGGAGGTGTGGTAAAATGACAATGTTGAAAATCTGGAGTGAAAATATTAAAATTCTCAAAGTTACAAGCGTGCATAGGAACTGCACAACCACGCTCATAAAACAGTCATTTTTGGAAATTTTTCCACCAAATTTTCAAAATAGGGTTTTTGGGTGCCTACCTCATGAACTGTGACACTCTTTTCATTAATCGGTCCTGAAAGGTGGTTCCATGCAGTGACTGCAAAATCACCTTTCAGGATTGAATAACCAGATAACAGTGACTGAATTCATGAGATGGGGTCCCAAGAACCCCAAGTTGAAAATTTGGTGCAAAAATTCCAAAAAATGACAGAGATATGAACCAAAGTTGAAAAAACTCTATTTATGCCATTATACAGCTTATCAGCATATCTTCAGTTTGTGGTTGACTTTGAAGAGTGCAGACATGTTCCCCGTCCACAGATCATTGCGCTGGGCTCCAGAGGTAAGTATGGGGTGAGGGAGGGTGTGGGGAGGTGTGGTGTGCAGAGGGTGGGTACGGGTTGAGGGGCAAGAGAGTCAATGAGGGATCATTTTCTTTTGTTACAGTGTTTTTTTAAAAAAAAAGATGACCCTGGACTTTTGCCACACTGGGGTGGGTTCCTAGTGCGGCATCTGGAAGTTTATTTGGGGGACAGTGGAGCCAGTGAGGGATTGGGCACCCCCATTGGCCATACAGTGTGTGGGTGAGCACATGACTACATGGGACTTTTGCCACGCTGGGGTGGGCTCCCAGTGTGGCACCTAAAATTACTTTTTGGGGGAACACTGGAGCCGATGGGAACTGGGCACCCCATAGGACATACAGTGTGCTTTGGGGGGGGAGTGTGCATGTGCCAAGGGGAACTGGGCACCCCCTCAGCAGCTGACGGCCATCCGTGGTGGTGAGAGGAGGGCTTAGCCATTTGCTGCCTCCATTCTAGAATGTGATTGTACTGAGCGGGGTTTCACTGCCGGGTGAGGGGACCACTGGACTACCAGGGAAATTCATTTATAAGTATACAAATCGGAAGTCGGGATACGTGTTGGGGAGTGGGAGACCACTAGACTACCAGGGATATTATATGTATTATTATTTGAAATGGGACAGGATACACACTGGGGGGGGTAGACCACTAGACTACCAGGGATATTACATGTATTTTTATTTGAAATGGGGCGGGATTCATGCGGGGTGGGGTGGGAGGACCACTAGACTACCAGGGAAACACATTTATATTTATGCGAATCGGGAGTCGGGATACGTGCTGGGGTGGGAGACTACAAGACTAGTAGGAAAATGATTACATACGGCATTACTGGGGATCGGGAATCATGCTTGGGGGGGTGCACCACCACCACATTACCGCCGGCTTTTACTAGGGCGGTATTCAGCGCCGCGCTACAGGTCGCGCTAATGCCTGTAGCACGGCGCTATATTTTCTAATATGTTGGTGTGCTGGCATTCAGGACCCTTCCCCTCAGTCCCTTTCCTGCATGCATTATACTTTAGCATCAATGCTAACATCTAGCGCTGGTGCTAATTGTCCTTTTGAATATTGCAGTTGGGTGCAAATTCGGCACTAGTCCAGTGCAACAGATTTGCGCCCGATGCTAACGTTTGAATATCTGGCCCCAAATCTTATATAACCACATGGATATATTCAGTTGGATAAACACCTTCCAAGGTGTCCCAAACCTGATACCAGACAATGTCCATAAATGTGTGGATCCCTGGGTGGCAATCAGGTGAGTTATCTTTGGAACTTAGGCTTGAAGTGGCTATGACATAGCAAGTCTTTCAGGTTTTTAGATCTACTGAAAATTACCCTCAGGCAGTCTGAAAATAGTCCTGGTATAGTGCAATGGTTAAATATACTCAAACTCTGTAATAGGATAGTTTTCACTTTTGGTGAATTACCATTGTATTCTGACACAGAGGTCAAAGGTTGAGATTTGTCATTATGCCTGTTCCTGGCTTGTCAGTAGATCTCTTCCATCTATCTTGGCTGCTTTATGAAGTGCTGTATTTAAAGTTGCCCTGTCTTATCCCCTCTGTTCAAAATGCTGGAACATCTTAGAGCACTGTTCCTTAAAGTTATTTCTATTTTGAAAATTCCCTGCATAATGTATGAAATTGTCCTAAAGAGACTGAGGAAATTAGGCTGGATGGATGAGTACTTGATGCATGCAATGCCCTGTTACCCATTGTGACCTTTCTGATGCATTTGGAATCAACCCTGTTGTTTTTGTTTACAAACAAACAGAGATCTAGTGAATCAACACAGTTTTTGTCAATATATGAAATAAACTCGAGGATGAAATTATTTGAATTGATTTCCTTTACAAATCTCAATGCTTCAGCCTCTTGCCAGATGACAAGCAGGTCATCAGTGTATCTGTGCCATGGCATCAAGCTGTAAAAATATGTGTGTCTTCCCACCAACCTTAAAACAAAATTGCGTAACTGGGTGCTACTGTTGCATCCATAGCAGTGCCACATTTCTGTAGGTAGGTTGTGTTGTTAAATGTCAAATTGTTGTAGGTTAGAATACAATTTCACAGCTACAACTAGGAATCATGGTGGGTGGGGGAGGGGGCATCTGTAGCAGTATGTGTATTGAGAACATACTCCAAAGCTTGCAAATTCAAGATGTGTGGAACACAGGTGTAAAGGCAAGCAACACTTATGCACATCCATAAAGAGTCATTTAGCCACATTTCGTGTCTTTACGTTTTTCCAGGATGTGCATAGAATCCCAGGTATAGGATACCAGACTACATATGATAGGTTGTAAGAAAAAGTCAATAAATTTAGAGAAATTCTCTGTGAGAGATCCTATACCCAAAACAACAGGTCTTCCAGAAGGTGATGTAAGACTCTTATGCGTCTTTGGGAGGTAACAGCATGTTGGTATAATAGGGTGCTGCACCTTCAGGAAATCAAGTTTCTGCTTTGTAGTATAACCCCCTAGGAATACTTCCTCAAACATCAAGAACAATTCATTCTGATATATGGATCCCCTTGTAGGATGTCATATACTCTGCAGTTAGCAAGAAGTTTGTTGCCTACTAATATGTAATCTGACTTATTCAGAATCACATTATTACTCCCCTTATCAGCTTCCCTGAACATAATGTTATCTTGCCTTTTCAAATTTTCAAGTGCTATTTTCTCTCCCACACTTAAATTGTCTGGGACAGGTTCCATTTTTGTAAATAATTTAATCACCTCAGTTAAGACAGAGTTTTGAAATATTTTCGGACTGAATGTGGAGGTAGGTGAAAATGTATTTTGTCTGGGTAGTTCATCGTACTTTTTGGAATGCATTAATATTGATAATTGCATTACCACTTATGTCAAACATAATGAGGACTGGGCTGGTCCAGTAGTACTGAGGGTTGAGGCTCTGGGCACCACACCTCACACCATGCCAGTGACCTGGTTTGGGAACAGACTTAGGCCGCCAGAGGTCAGCAGGGGAGAGAGAGGATTGAGTATCCAGACGACTACTCTCCTTTCCTGGGGTGGGTAGTAGGTGTCACTTCACCCGTCAGCGGCCCCTAGTGGAGATCAGGGCACTGAAAGGAGTGATGCCATACAGGGTGGTCGAGCAGCAGCAGATGTCAGTACAGTAGTGCACAGCCATCATTGCACCTCCACATTCCAGGGGAGAAACAGCAAGAAGAAAAAACCCTGGAGGACCTAGGGAGGTGACGGTAACCCTGGGAGCCAACACCCACATCCAGATGTCTGCGACCATTCCACTGGCTCTCCCAAGCCCCGCAACCCAGCCTAGGACTGTCCCTCTAATTTTAGAAAGGTCACCAGGTAGGATAGGTGGTCCTGTCCCTGGGGGCTCGGAACTGGGGGGCTGGATGGATCTGTGGACTTGGGAAGGGGGTGCTCAGCCATTGTTCTCCAAGTGGAAGGTTTTCATACAGGGAGTAGAGGCCGTGGCTGTGTAGCTACACTTGAGAGATGCCCTGGTCCCTGGTGCTAGAAATAGAGTTAAGAAAAACATAATGAGAACCAAAAATTAATTTCCAGACACATTAGGAAGGTTTGTGTCTTCAAATGCTTCCATACCATCTCCTGTTGTGGTATCTTGAAGTTCATTTCCTGAGTCTTCATTTCCTCAGTCTGTGCCAGGATGAAGGAGAGGTCCACCTTAAAAAGTTCTTCTCTGTGTAGTTCTGCTGATATTTTGCCTCACATATTTTTGTGTGAAAAAATTGTCATTGGTTGGTCTTTCTGAAGATTTTGAACTTTTTATTTTTGTGTGTTGAATCTGTTACTTTTGTGTGAAGTTATGAAGCTAAATCTTTTTAAAAGGACATTAGTCTCATGTGGTGTAAGCTGGTACTCGGATTAATTATTTCTTTTGTTTTTCTGGCATGATGACTTTCTGGTTGTGATTTTGTCTTCTATTTTTTTTTTTGTTTGTTTTTTCACCATGTTTGCCTCTTCTTGTTTTCTTTTGACCTGTTGGTTTGTTTCTTTCTTTTGTGATGTTACTTGATTTACTTTTTCTTAAAAACAAAATTATTTGGTTGTGTGATTTATGGAGTTTCTTGCCTTCTGCAATGTCAGATTCTGCTTCACTACTGGACTCACTGTTAATTGTGGTTTGTGCTGTGTTTTTTTGTTTAGATAAGTTTCTTTTTAACTAGCTTCTTTGTTTTCTGCTCCAAGTGTTGCTATGGCCTCTACTGCATCCTCTGCTGGCCAGGCATGATGGTCATTCCCAAGCAAATACCTGTTCAGTTACATGGACTTCTTCAACTCTCTCATATTTTGCCTGCCTTCTTTTAATTGCCTCCCTGTCATGTTTCTCAAGGTTTCTGTTCAGTACTTTCTCCCTCCGCATAACCTCAAGCTGATCCTTTCATCTGGAAAGTTCTTTTGCAACTCTGCCACTTCTGTTACAAGATTTTCCTAGCTGGCTTTATCTTCCACAATGAGAGTCTTAATAAGCTTGGCAGAGCATTCCTCAAGTGCACTTCCCCAGATATCTCCGTGTTTAAATTTCACCAGGCCAACTGAGGGCCTTTTCTCACTTCTTAGACCACATGGAATATGGTCTCATTCTAGGTACTGTTCTAGGCTACACATATGCTAGTTTTCTGTGTTAATAATCTTTCTAGTTTAACAAAAAGTTCCTTAAGGTCAGAATTTGTTGTATCAGCAGTACCTTGGAAAAGCTGTGGTCTCTTTAGCTGCTGTCTTTTTCTCATCCCATTCAGAGACTCCAAGTAGGATGCCCATGTTCCCTCTGTGTCCATTTATGTTTCGGTATCTGATGGGTTGCTCCTTCTCACTATCACACTGTGCTGCAGACATACTGCAGAGATACTGATAGTAACAGAAGTCAGCTTCAATAGCTCCATGGAATCTGTACTATGGAGGTTGTACTGCCATTGGAACACGATGCAAAAATGCAAAATTCACACCTTTCATGGCAAAAAATCAGGACTGTCTGGGACCTCAGCCAAAGTGCTGTGCTGACTGTGGGTCTTGGAGGAGCTGCGTAGACAGAACACTGACCTGGACAAACTATTACAAGCAGTAAGTGTGCAATACACTTCAAGAGTTTGCTGCTGTAATGGCATGTAACTGAGAGCAAAGAAACAGTGTACACCAACAGCCCAACAAGTATTGCAGAATTACTGGTTTATTTTGCCAAGAAGATAAAATCATTGGCAGTTCGAGTCACACTGACTCTTCATTTGGTCAATGTGAAGCTGACTTCTGTTACCATCAGTATCTCTGCAGTAAGTCTACTCACAGCATGTGAGTGAGATGGAGCAACCCATCGGATACTGAAACATAAATGGACACAGATGGAACACGGGCATCCTACTTGGAGTCTCTGAATGGGATGAGAAAAAAACAGTAGCTAAAGAGACCACAGCTTTTCCAAGGTACTGCTGATACAGCAAATTCTGATCTTAAGGAACTTTTTGTTAAACTAGAAAGATTATTGGAATCACAAGCCAACAGGTAGCTATT
Organism: Neoceratodus forsteri; assembly: GCA_016271365.2. Taxonomy (NCBI): domain Eukaryota; kingdom Metazoa; phylum Chordata; order Ceratodontiformes; family Ceratodontidae; genus Neoceratodus; species Neoceratodus forsteri. Next base: position 289,569,906 of record CM028130.1, read on the forward strand.
TCATACAAAAAATTTTAAAGTGCCATGCCCTATTAAGTACAAACATTCAAAAGACAGTAATGTAGTGCTAAAATAAGCAATCACAAATAAAACAAAGTGCAAATACAGCTACATGAGAGCCCTGCAATATTATAGTAATCTTCTAGCCATGACAAGTGTCACAGCTGCAAATGGAATGTAGAGTAAAGACAAGGCAGAGTGAATCCACGTGTGTACAAAATATATGTATAAAATAATATAAAACAATATCTACAAAGAAGGGGATTGGGTAGTAAAGACGGACCAAGAGAAATGGCAGCTAGTAAGTTTCTCTTGGTCCCTCTTTACTAAGTGACTCCTTTCTTTGTAAATATTTGTGTTTTTAAATATTTTGATATTTGTTACACACATGGGTTCACTCTCCCTTGGGGCCTGATTCCAAGATGGGCTACGCCAGTGTAAGGTGGTATACGCCAATCCCCATGGTGCATCCTGCAACTTACTCTATGCGATATGCCCATTGCTATTCCAGAAGAGCACCTATGCCATTGCATCTGTGGGTTGCAACAATCGCAAGATACCACACATTCACTGCAGCCCACAATGCCTGGTGCAACTGCAGGCTGCGACAGCAATTTAGCCCAATTCCAGAAGGCCTGCTGTCACAACCCGCATTTGCGATTCCAGGATACACAGTGGCGTAGCTGACATCCGACAGTTCAGAGCTGTCATAACTGGCATCCAATGGCTAGCACCATCAGATGCAGCCTCACAGCACTGTGGCAACAATGCCATGCTGTCCCCCTGGCCCCCACTAGCACACACCCCTACCCCCAAACCCCTGACCATGAGGGACCCCCGGGGTTCCATGTCAGTAGCACTCCTCCAGATGCCTGTGCCATCTGTCCTTGCCCCCCATGCCCCCCGATGTGTTCTGTGGTGGTCTGGGGTGGGTGACTCTGGGGGACCACCTGACGCTCACTGCAAGATGTGACCTGCGGCATTGATATGCCATGCATGGGCTACCACCACACGCATGGCATATCTCACAAGTCACAATTGCCGGGATCCTGCCACTTCTGGAATGCAGTGTACGGTCCATGGCATAGAGGCAGCCGGTGAGTTACACCGGCTGTCTTGGAATTGGGCCCCCATTCTTTGCTCTATGTTCCATTTGCAGCTGCGACACTTATTACGACCAGGAGATCACTTAGTATGGCCTATCCCTCATGTGCCTGTATTTTCGCATTTCCTTTATTTGTGCTTGCTTATTTGAGGAACTACACAGCAAAATTTGTTTTAAAATGTGAATACACTACACATCACTGTGTTTTATATCAAAGTCTTACCTGGAATTCACTCCAGCAAAAAAGGGATAAAGCATGGAATATTCTATTGTTTAAAATTATGAAATCAGAAAAACCCAAATGGCCCACAAATTCCCTAAAGTGGGCAAACCATAACTTTTACTTAAGAAAGAGTAACAACACCTTGATGCTCGCCAGGGCTAGAAACAGGTTTGGAACAATGACCTTTAAATTTAAAGCGACAATCTCCTGGAACAATTTGCCAAATCATTTGAGGGATTTAAATTTATCAGTAGATACATTTAGACATAAGTTAAAACAGGACTCTGCAGATGTTTGCGACTGTCATTAGGCAACTCCACCTGCTGTTTCATAAATGCAAACTCTTATTTGTTGTCTGACTTATTGGATGTCTACGTATACTTTTGTCCTTGCATGTCATGGTATTTGCTTTTATGTATTTATGATGTAATATATGCTTGGTTACAGTGGATTCAAGATCAAGAGTGATGTCATACACCATGTCACCATAGTTGAAGGTGGGGAAGGTACGTATTCACTTTGATCTCCTGCCATGCAGGAGGGGATACAAGCTCTGGCCAACACCTAGGTCTTTTAAAGAGTTTACTGCCTCTTGCTGGGAGCCATTTAGTGTAGAAGACCAGAAGAGACTGGATTCTAATCAAACACTATTGGATGCCAAAAGTCATGGCTACTTTCTTTTTTGCATTCACAGTTAACTGGTTGATACAGAACCAGCTTAGACACTATAAGGTCCTACTGGCATACATCTCAACTGTCCCTGATTTTCAGGGATGTCCCTGATTTTGCCTCAGAAGTGTCTTCTGTCCCTCCTAAATTTGGCATTTCTGTCACTGAAGAGTAGGTATTTTAATCACAAAACAATGCTAGCCATTGGTGTTACAGTCTAGTTTTCATTAAGAAAATGCTATTCATACTAAGAAATATGTTGCACACAGCTTCTGGCACTAATGTTACTATTTTTTCAGATGTGCCCCTGATTTTGGTCATTTGTCCCATATCGTTTTAAGCCTTGTCCCTGATTTGTGTGATGAGGGAGGTGGAGAGGTGTGCCTACTGGGGCTGTGCCATCAGCAACACAATATGTCACTGTGGCTTTCTGTAACTGTAGTGAACACAGAACACACTCTGAGAGAACATTTAGTGCTGCAGGTGCAATTGCTAATGATAGGAGAATGAGTTTCTTTACTAAGAATTTTAAGAAGCATATCATTCTAAAATGGACTTAAATGTTAATGCATTATTAGATCTGTAAAAGAAGAGTGCTAAAGTAGTATTACCGTGTAAAGAAGATGATGATGATGATGATGAAGGTGCATTTTTTTTTGCCATTAGTAGTCCACTGTCTTAATCCTATGAGTCTCCTGTCTTCCTCCAACTTTTCATTCTAACCAAATCCCCATCATCACTTCAGCAGATGCGCAGTTTGAGCCATTTCAAGGCATCAGTCTGTGGCTAGCTGATTTGTACAGCTTGCCCAGCCCCTATTACTTGAATTGACCCTTGCTGTGCCACTGGTGTGTATACATGTCCTAAAAACCTATGCGTTCTAAATCTTCTGGCCGCCTAAAGGTTAAGTTTCTCAGTTTTCTCAGTCACCTTGTATTTTTAGGGAGTTAATGAATATTTATTTATTATGTTGTGACTGTATGTACTGGTATATAACTTCTATGATATTGCTGTGTTGTTTTATTTTCTTTCTTCTTGCATGGTACTGTGCTCTGACTTCATAGTAAGATGCTTTATAAATAAAAAATGAAAGCAATCCAAACCTTCTTGCCTTGTACCTGATTCTCTGCTTCCACCCAGTGATGCATATCCATTACATGGCTTCGTGTAGCCATCAGTATGCTGCAGAGTGCATATTTTGTGGAAACACTGGCAGTCTACCTCATGGGCTGCTGCATCTGCTGTGTGCTGTCTTCTAAGTTCAGAACTTGCCCTGCCAGAAATATGCTACCGTATGCTATCAGCACATAATTTCTGGAACCACGGTGGCCTTCAACATGGTTGCCAAACTTGCTGTCTTCAATGCTGTACCCTGACCTACCCAGCAAGCTGTAGCATGCAACATGGGCATAATGTTTAGAACACTTGATTGCCTACCCTGTGGACTCAAACACCTGTGTATATTTAATCTATAAAGCCATTTACTGATCTGCCATGTTAGATCTAAAAGTAGCCTTGTCCAGCCAGTAGTATGTTAGTACCTACCATATGGACATCTTTTGAGGGAACACTGAGCCTGTCCTGTGGTCCACCATGCCTCCACGTACCTCACTACTATATTACATTCCATATATGTATCTTTTTGGGGCATACTTGTATCACTGTGTGACACTGAGCAAGTCACTTAACCTCCCCAGTGCTGCCGAGTCGCCACCGAGAACATGCACTTGTGCCTAGTTGCTCTTACCTGGTGAACAAAAGAATAAAAAAAAATACACATAACTAGATAAAATATGTGACAGTCAGCAATGTTTCTTGAAATCATGTGAACATGTGTCTAGACTCAACAGGGAATTACCAAGCACTAGCTTAAATGTACTATAAAAATTCACACCAGGGAAGGGCCTTCTGTTAGACAACATTGTACCTTAAATTGATTTTTACACTACTTCTTTTTTGTCTCATTATGAAAATAAACTAGAGAGTAACTGTAAATTGAGTCATAACTCACCACTGTCTTAAAGGGGAAAAATCATTGCCAGGTCACTTGAATTCTGACTGCCCATTAAAAGATCTTTCAAACGAGGCATAGGTTTACCCCTGTGTGTCAGGAGGCCTGATATATAACTATCTAAAACCCCCACAAATGAAATAATGAAATCCTGAAACAGACATGATGTCAATGAGGGGAAGCTGTTCATAGCACCATACAGCTTCCTGCCCCCCATCCGACATGACTTTCTGCCTAATGGTGCAATGAAACAGCTGCTGCCTTGCTATTTTATGGATGCTTTTGATATTTATATCTGAGACCTTCTGACACCTAAAGCTAAACCCAATGCCTTATTTAAAAGATATTGACATGGGCTTTAAGCATTTGTGTGGCCTAACTATATTTCCTTCATTTAACAGGACTATACTGGAATGAAGACATATGTCTCAACTCTGTATCCCAGTATAAATAAAGTTGAGCATCATTTTTGAAACCATATGTGGACTACCAAATGTGTTACTGTGTGAAATAAACTCCAGGAGGCATGGAGGACATGGGTGCAGGACCTGGACCATTAATCAAGTAACCATCTCTATTTATCTGCCAACAGCAGAACAACACATGACAGGAATCCTGGGCATGGTCTACAGGCATGTGTGCCAGGATGACAACTGGCGGCATGGTATCCAAGTAGACTAAAAAATCAGTTCAATTCAGAAGATTTTATTGTTCAGTGTAGGCTTTAACAATACAACACATTTTATAAAATTGTACATAGGAATGCCATTGGCAGCGATATCATTTCTAAAATAAATTAAACATTTTCAGAGCCAGACAAATACATATATGCAAAGTATCAACAACTTCACCACTACATCAGTCTTCTTATCCAAGAATGAAAGTCTAACTACTAAACAAGTATCTTTCTTACAGATGCAATGAAGACAGAAATGTAACCATTTTTTCCAAAATCGTTGAGTTTGTGTTATTAAACAAATAAATAATTAACAGGTCAGGAGGGAGATCAGTGTCACAAAGGGTTTCCCCCCACCATTTCCTTCTGGAGTTTTAAATTTAGGGCAGAGCAATACAATATGTTTTAAATCGTCTTCCACCAAATTTCTGCAACCACAGAAAGGGCCTGTTACACTTCTCTTTTCTGCCTGAACAATATGTAATTGACCTATATTGATATCTTGTGATAATTCGTCAGTAATGAGGATTAGTAAATTTAGCTAAATAGATTTCTAACTGATTAACCTGCTTTATGCCCTTAAACCACCTATAATTTTTAAGTTCATATATTCTTTCTATGTCTTTTGCCTTTGCGATATCCTTTATCCTGGTTTTGACATGGAAGGTAATTTCTGAGATTGGTCTCAAATATATTTCATGTAATAAATGGCCCAAGCCCCTTGGATAAAGTTCCTTCTGTATAAGTCGAATAAAAAAAAAAGTCAAGTTCCATGTGTACCTCACTCCTCTCCATTAGTAGAAAAGTAGACAGACATTAAAATTTCCTAATATTATGGAAGAAGTAGACTGCCTGGAGTCCCAAACTAGTTCTGGGGATTTTTTGGCCCTCTCTAGAACTTGTTACTAACTATGAAACATAACTGTTACAAGGTCCAGCTACACCACACCACACACATTCAGTTAAAAGTCAAAACACTGTACTGCTCTTCTTATGTTGCATGGTGTATCTTTTTGATATTCTGTTTATATTTCTAGATGCCCCCAAGCTTGTGGCCTACTATCAAGCCCCTGCCACACCCCAAAGCCAACACATTGCCTTCTCCTGGGTCTTACCTGCTTCACCATGTTATTCCATTGTTTGTCCCATAGAAAGCCTTCTGGCTAGGTCAGATCCTTCAGGAATACAATATCCTGATTCTGATTACAAACTTTTTCCTCCCACCTCTCTGTTCCCTGGAGTCTCAGAGAGGCAAGGAAAGTGAAAGTCAGCTCTTGGCACCATCCCAGGAGCTGATAGTGTTTTTACGACAGCCCACTCTATAGCCTGACTACGCCACTGATAAAAGATGCCTAGTTATACTCCTCCTGTCCGCCCAAGACAAATCCTTGATTGAAAGGTAGACTAGAACCAAATATCCAGGTTACTTAGTCACCTAACCCATCCTTCCTCTGCTCTCTCATGAAGCTCTGCTGATGAAATCATAGCTGATCAGTACAGTAAGTGCAAATAGGGCTGAGTGCGAATGATGATCAGATAGGGGGGCGGGCAGTAACATTACTAGTACAGTAGTGATGCTAGGAAGTTTGATGACTTAGATTTTTAGGACTCCATGGAAGGGGTAAGTGGGTGAGAAAAGTTTGAAATCAGGAGAGAGGATGGCCAGGCAACTAGCCCTGGCCACCGGGGAGACACTTTTTTTCATTAATTCCTGAATATGCCTGGCTGAATATGAACAGCGTAAACTATTTGTTATTCAGATGAAACATAGAAACATAGAACATAGAACACAGAAACATAGAAACATAGAACATAGAACATAGAAACATAGAAACGTAGAATTTGACGGCAGATAAGGACCGCTTGGCCCACCCAGTCTGCCCATTTCCCTACCTACTGGATAAGCTGCAGATCCTAGTTAACCAGCAGCCTACTTCTTCCTACCCCCACCCCCCAGATGAACATTCTGGAAGCAAATATTTGTGGTATTCATGAATTAGTGTTCATTACTAGCACATCCCTGCGAGCCACTTGTTGTTTACAGGACACTGTGTGCATGATCAGAATGCTACATCATATTTCACTGTGCATCCTTTAGAATTAAAGGGACACTGTCAACCCCCTTAGGTCTCAAAGTGTCCCTAGTTTAAAAAACTTATTTTATGATTGCCAACATTCTGTAAAGAATGTTGATGTAGCTGGTAGTTTGATTATGACTCTTATTTTCTTTGAAAAAGTAAAAAACAGACTGCCCAACATACTGGTGTTAGCACACCAGAACAGGTTTGTTTACATTCCTTTATCAACTCCAAATGCATCTTTCCTGGACTTGGAAACACCCACAAAACAGTCTAGACCCTCATGATGCATTGGGAGATTAGGAGGCTACTGTCTTACTAGTGACTGCACTGTCTGTGTGTGTTTCTAATGTTCAGGAAATATGCAGTAAGAACAGAACCAGGATTGTAAACAAAAACATGGTTGTTTATAAATATACGTTGTCATGCATTTCAGTTCTACTAAACAAGGAGACAGGCAAAACAAACAGCAACATCAATGAATTTTAGAGAAGGCAAGCAATCATAAAATGTGGGGTTTCAACTAGAAATAATATGATGAAACAGGTTGACAGTGTCCCTTTAAATCATGTAACAGTTGAAATGATTAGGGCAAGTTAGCCAGGAAGCATCTGTTGGTACTTCAATAGGCTATGAAAAGATTGAAACTCTATTATATTGCAGGTGCTTTGACAGTGATTGCCCCCTTGGTTTCTGTTGGGTGCAGCTCCTGGGTGTCAGTTCAGTAACACAAACATTTGACTGAATTCTGGAAAAATGGACACAGGGCAAATTTCACTCTCACTCCTTACCTCTGCAATCAGGTGGTCGGGACTTGTTCCAAAAGCAACAGATTCAGCAGCTGCTGCTGCTGTGAGAGGTAGGAGTGTGAGTTTGAATTTGCCCAGGAGGCATTTTGTCTCTGAGATTTTTTTTTTATCTCTGAGATTTTTTGTGAGTTTGAATCTTTCTTCAACTGTCCAGGAGGCATTTTGTCTGGTGGAGAATTAGCTTGAATCTTTCTTTAACTCTTTGACTGTTGCTGGCTTGTCTGGAGGAGGATTATCTTGAATCTTTCTTCTTTAATGGTTGCTAGCTGCTGGGGGAGGGGTTATTTGCCCATAAACAGAGGAGCTAATCAAGTAGGAGTTGTTAGTTTGAATCTCTCTTTAACTGTTCAAGGAGGCATTTTATCTGTTCATTCTGCTTGCTGTTGAGAGAGGTTGGACTGTGAGTTTGAATCTGTCCAGGAGGCATTTTGTCTCTGAGATTTTTTTTGAGTTTGAATCTTTTTTCAACTGTTCAGGATGCATTTTACCTGGTGGAGGATTAGCTTGAATCTTTCTTTAACTGTTTAACTGTTACTGGCTGCATGGGGTGGGGATTCTTTGCCCAGAAATAGAGGAGCTAATCAAGTTGCTAGTTTGAATCTCTCTTTAATCATTCAAGGAGGCATTTTGTCTGTTCATTCTGGTTGTTGCTGAAAAGGTAGAAGTGTGAGTCTGAATCTGTCCAGGAGGCATTTTGCCTCTGAATTTTTTTTTATCTCTGAGATTTTTTGTGAGTTTGAATCTTTCTTCAACTGTCCAGGAGGCATTTTGTTTGGTGGAAGAATAGATTGAATCTGTCTTTAACTCATTAGCTGTTGCTGGCTTGTCTGGAGGAGGATTATCTTGAATCTTTCTTTCACTGTTTAACTGTTTCTGGCTGCTGGGGGAGGGGTTATTTGCCCATAAACAGAGGAGCCAATCAAGTAGGAGTTGTTAGTTTGAATCTCTCTTTAACTGTTCAAGGAGGCATTTTGTCTGTTCATTCTGCTTGCTGCTGCTGGGAGAGGTAGGAGTGTGAGTTTGAATCTGTCCAGGAGGCATTTTGTCTCTGACATTTTTGCCCTCCCACCCACCCCACCTTCACACATTATTAAATGCTTAGTTAGTTGGGAGGAGCATATAGGCACTGCTCAGGGGTAGGCTGATAGCTAAAGAGCAAATAAAATCCAAATGAGGAGGAGCTGCTGATTATATCACATAAGTGGACATTTATACATTTAAATTGCACGATCTTGTTAATTTCACTCTGTTAGGAATAGGATAAGTTTGACAGGGGCACAGAGCAGAAAGGGGCATGGGCTGTGAAAGCATATCAGGGTCATAAACAAAAAGCTTTGTAAAAGAGAGAGAGATTTTAAACAAAACACTAAAAGAGGGTAGAAGCATAATTAAGGAGTATGTAGGATGGCACAAGGAGTGGTGCACTGCAGTGGGTGCAGAGCAGCAGTGTTCAGAAGAACTTTCTGGGAATCGCGGTGCTGCCCCATTTGTCGCCACCTCTCTGGGTTGAGGGAGGAGATTGTCAGGCTTCAAGCACAGTTGGCAGGAGTGCTGGGGACCTTTGCCACCTACAAGGGACCACCATACCACCAGCCACTGCCACAGAGGGTACTCAGTCAGAGGCCTGGATGGACTACAGTGGGCTAAGGGAAGTTGAGGAAGGTGGAGCTCAAAGCACCCCCCCACCCAGTACAACTAAAGAACAAATATGTTGTTCTCAAGGAGAGGGAGAGCCCTGCTAGGAACTCAAGGTTGTGACCAGGGGTGAAGGGCAGGCCCACTGGGGGGGGGGGCACGTGATACAGGACCAGAGAATCCCAGGGGAGATGGAAGCTTCTCCTACTGGGGGACTCAATAGTTCAGGGTATGGAGATAGCATCAGGCATCAGGAGGGAGAGGGAGGTCATGTGTTTTTCAAGAGGCACAGCTCTGAGGGAGTGAGAGCAGATCTCAGTTAAGGGAAACAAGGATCTGTCTGTGGGGTGGACATGGAGGATACAGTACAGGGGGGATGAAAGGGGTTTAGGGCAAAGGGTAGGGATGGCATGGAGGATGAGGGAGCTCCAGATGGGAAGGTGGACAAGTCAGGTACAGAGTGTTAGGAGAAAGGGCAGGACTGGGGAGGTGGCTGGGGTGGAGTTGAGGGAACAGATGGGGATGCAAATGTGCAGGACAGGGTGGACTCTTGGGTCAGGCACAAGGAAAGAGAGTTTGGGGATGTATGAGAAATGAGGGGGAACATGCTAGGGCTGGGTGATTCCATACTAAAAGGGATCAGATGGGGGAATAAAGGGGAAAGACATAGTGGCATATGGGTAGAGTCTGTACCTGGGTTGATGGCAGATAAAGCAGAACAGGTTAGTCTCAATTGTGCAAAGAGGGGAAGGCTTAAACCACATGTGGTGGTGCACATGAGTACAAACAGCTTGGCAGGGGAAATGGTAGAGGTGGTTAGGAAGAGGTTCATGGAACTGGGTAAGTTAAGTGAGGAGGTAGGGAGCTCAGTGGCCTTCTCTGAGGTACTCCCAGAGCCCAGGGCAAGTACGGCAAGGAAGGGTAGAATAGACGAATTCAACAGTTGACAGGGGAAATTGGTGTCAATCCAAGGGGTATGGGTTAGTGGGAGGCTGGGTCTGGGTCTGGGACAATAGGGATCTGTATGTAGTGGACAGATTACATTTAAGCAAGGAGGGAAGGGGGTGCTAAAACAGAGGTTGGAATAATACATAGAAACAAAAGTTAATTTAAACTAGGAGGGGGGATGTCAGGTAGGTTACAGAAGGGAAGGCTTTCCAGAGAGGGGAGACTAACGAGCCTACCCACCATACAAACTGGGTTGGAAGCAAGGAGGGACCAAAGGGCGGGGCTGAGAAGGGTGGTAAATTGGGTAAGGAGTGTAAGGAAACATCTTGGAGGGTTGTCTCCTTGAATGCAAGGAGTCTGCGGAACAAAACCACAGAACTACAGGCTCTGTTGGCAGACGGGATAGTGGACATAGCTGCCATCACAGGAACATGGGCCAACCAATACCAGGACTGGGACCTGATGATCCCAGAGTACAGGATTTACAGGAAGGATAGGGGCAAAGGGAAAGGGGGAGGGGAAGTGAAGTACTTACAGGAAGGGATAAAGTGGTGTGCAAGGGAGAGGGGGAGGAGGAGGGTAGGACAGAGGCCTTCTGGATGCAATTCCAGGACACAAGGAATAGGATTCTCAGGATGGGGGTGGTATACAGGCTAGCCACTCAAGGGGAAGACCTGGACAGGGAGCCGGCAGAGCAAATTAGGAAGGTGTGTGGGAAAGATAACACAGTGATTGTGGGGGACTTTAATCTACCAGGAGTGGATTGGGGTACCCCAGTCACCTTGAGTGCAGGGAGAAATTACTCCTGGATGCCATCCAGAACTGTTTCCTGGCACAGATGGTCACTGAGCCAACTAGGTTGGGGAATACACTGTATCTAGTTCTGGCCAATGGGGAGGCTGTAAGGGAGGTGGGGTGGAGGACCACTGGCTAGGAGTGACCATCACTCGGTGTGGTTCACACATAATATGAGCAGGGAAGCAGTGGGTACAGAGACCAGGGTGGTGGACTTTAGACAGACTGACTTTAGTGGGATGGGTGAAATCTTAAGGGGGTATCTGGAAGGAATACAGCCACACAGGAATGTGAATCAGAAATGGGAAAAAAACAAATTGGGGATATTGGAGGCTGCTGAAACATGTACCAGATTGCAGAGCAAAAAGGGAAGGGCTAAAAACTGAGATGTTTAAGTACAGGAGTCTGAGAAATGGTGAGGGCTAAAAAAGCAGCGTTCAAGAAATATAAGAAATCCGGGAAGGGGGAGGATAGGAAGGAGTATGTGAAAGGTCCAAAGAAGTTACCAGGGGAGTCAGAGCAGCTAAGGCCTACAGGGAATTGATGATGGCGCAGGGCATCAGAGACATGGGAAAAAGACTTCTTCAAATGCATATGGGATAGAAGGAGATGCAAGAACCAGATAGTAAGGATCGGGAAGGAAAGGGGTGGGCAGAGAAAGGGGTGTATCAGACAGAAGCACTGAATGAGTACTTCTGTTCTGTATTCATGAGGAAGAAAGGAGGCAGCTACTGCAGGGGTGGGTGGGGGAGGGGTAACAGATGGGGTGATCACTGAGGGTAGGATATTGGAGGGGTTAAGAGCTCTGAGGGCGGATAAGGCACCAGGACCAGATGGCATACACCCCAGGGTGTTGAAGGAAATGGCCGAGATCCTGGCTGGATCTCTGGTGGAACTATTCAATACCTTCCTGGACACATGGTGTTTACCATATGGCTGGAGGATGGCCCACTTGGTACCCATCCATAAAAGTGGACCAAAGGATGAGCCAGGTAATTACAGGCCAGTAAGCTTAACTTCCATTGTGGGAAAGCTGATGGAGACAATACTTAAGGAAAGGCTGGTGACCTTTATGGAAGACAATGGGCTCCAGGACAGTCCCAGCATGGGTTTGTCTCTGGAAAATCCTGCCAGATGAACCTAGTTGAGTATTACAACTGGGTCATGAGGGAATTGGACAAGGGTCATGTGGTAGATGTCATATACTTGGACTTCAGTAAGGCCTTTGATTCAGTGCCGCATGGGAGGTTGGGCAGGAAGTTGAGATATGTGGGGTGTGGAGTAAGATGGTTAAATGGATTGAGAATTGGATGAAGAGGAGACAGCATAGGGTAGTGGTGGGGAGGAACTCTCATCTCCAAGGGCTGTAATGAGTGGGTGCCGCGGGGATCAGTACTGGGGCCAGTGCTGTTTGAAATATTCATAGTGGGCATCTTGTATGGCGTCAGGAATAAGATCAGTCTGTTCACTGATGATACCAAATTGGGGGTGGTGGTGGTGAATGATATAGCAGGTTGACAGGGGCTGCAGGATGACCTGACCAAACTGGTGGAGTGGTCAGAAGTGTGGCTGTTGGGGTTCAATGCAAAAAAGTGCAAAGTCCTGCACTTTGGAGCAAACAACCCAGGGAGGGGTTTCCAGCTGGGAGGGGTGCAGCTAGGTTCCATCGAGGAGGAGAAGGATCTAGGGGTGGTTGTAATGGGGAAGGTGAACAATACAGAGCAGTGTAGGAGGGTGGCAGTGAAAGCCAACAGGATGCTGGGTTGTATCGCGAGAGGGATCTCCTCCAGAATCAGGGAGGTGGTCCCGGCTCTCTGCAGGGCACTGGTCAGGGCGAACCTGGAGTACTATGTGCAATTCTGGTGCCCATATCTGAAAAAGAATGTGAAATTACTGAAAGGGGTACAATGCAGGGCAAGAAGGATGATCCAGGGATTGAGGGACAGACCATACGAGGAGAGGCTGAGAGAGCTTAACATGTACTCCTTGGAAGAGAGAAGGGACCGGGGGTATGACTGAGACCTTTAAGTATGTAAAGGGGATAAACAAGGCAGGCACTGAAGGGATACTAAGGCTTAGGAGGCGGAGGGACATGAGAGGGCACAGCCTTAGATTGGAAGTGGAAAGATTTAGGACGGAAATGAGGAGACACTTTTTCACGGTGAGGGTTACGGCAGAATGGATTGCTCTACCGGAGGAGGTGGTAGCCTGTTAGACAATGTGTAGTTTCAAAAGGGGATGGGACAAGGTGAGAGAGAGGGTAATTTGGAAGGGGTTGGGGCAGCTCCACGGTGAGGGTGCTAGCTGCACACTCAAGAAGACTTGATAGACCAGGTGGCCTATTTCCGCTGGCAAATTTGTATGTTCATATGATGCTCTTCCACCATGGGTGCTGCTATCAGAAATATCATTCAGAAAGCTGACAACCTGGTCAAAGCCATTTAGTATCTGGTCCATTGTGTGCTAGATGATTGTGTACCCCACTGAAACTCCATAGCTCAGGCAGTTATACTGGTAAAGTCCATTAAGGATGCTTATGGTCTCCCTCTCTCTCATAGTGGTTAGAGCACTGAGCTTAAAACCTGGAGAATTGGGTTTGAATGCCACAGTCACCACTTGCATACTGTGTGGCCATGAGCAAGTCACTTAACTTCCTTCTGTTCCCAGGACATACACCTGTAAACAAGACTCAGCTTAGTGTGTCTTTCCTGACCAAAAATTGTAAATATATATACATTTTTTTAAGTCAGAAATGGCTTAGAATCAGGTTCCAGCTTTAGTTGCTGATATGCAAAGGATAAGCTCAACCTACTGAAGAATTTATTAGCACCAGTGTGGCAATTAAGTCTTCTGCATTAGTAGTGAGTAGGATTCTGGTTCCACATTGTGGTTTAATATGATCTTGTATTCAGCACATATCCTTAGGGCCTTGTTCCATTTTGGTACAATGGTGACAAGAGCAGCCAAGATACTTCACTCACTCTCCTCATGACACAACACTACGCTGTTCCAGCCAATACAGCTCTTACACAACTGCTTTTTTCAAGCAAATGGTACAGATTGAAGTTTATGGAAAACTTGTGTAGAGTATTTTTAGACTTGGGCCTTTGCTATGAAGTACTTGAATGCGCATTAGCCCTCTTGTAAAATTGAATCATGTTTATCCAGTGTTTTTTACTTATTGCTTCTTGCTGCAGTGCTATTACTTCTTAGAAAGTGAAGATGTTTTCCAAGTTCATTTTGATTTTATCCAACTAATTCTTTATAACAGTGTGGCTCTCTTACCCTGCACCACCACAAGAGGTTAGGTCCAGGTTTCTCCCTTATTGGTGACTGGTGCTTAAATCTGCATAATGTGAGGATTATATAGCCAGAATACAACGTCAGCTGGATATGGAATGCTTGTTGCGGACACTTGCTGAGACAACCTATGTAGATTTACTGCAGTACTCGTGACAATAACGCCAAGTGTTAATCTGCATGTTTATCAATTTGCCTGCCAAGCCAATCTGGAGAAAAAAAATCCCTTTTCATTCCTTTGAATGGCAAAAATGGTGAAAAGTCTCAATGTGTCTTCCTGTTCTGTCTCTGGCACAGTCTGTAATATATGAACATACAAAGAAGCCAGCAGAAGGACAATTGGTCAATTTAGTCTGCTCGTATTGCCTGGTTCACAGCTTGAACTACTGTCCTGCCCTCTTCCCCTCTCTTCCCATCCTCCCTCCCTGCCCATGATTCTTACCTTCCCCTTATGCCTATCCTGGCCTCTCTTGGAGCTGCCCACTGTCTTCAATGAGACCACCTCTTCTGGTAGCACATTCCAAGTGTTCACCACTCTGTTTGTGAAGTGCTTCCTGACCTCCCTACTAAACCTCCCACCCTCCAGCTTAAGACTACCCCTTCATGTTATGGTTGCCACTCAGCTTTAAGAAACCCTCCTTATCCACCTTATTTATCTCTCTAAAGTACTTGAAGGTCCCAATCATGTCATCTCTTTCTCTCTCTCTCTCTCTCTCTCTGTTCTGTTCACCAGGGAGGACATGTTCAGTGCCCTCAACCTTTCCTGGTATGCATTACCCTGCTGATCCATTATCATCTTTGTAGCCCTCCTCTGGACCTTCTCCAGAATATACTGTGCTTGAGCAGTACACAATGCAGTCATGCATAACTGCAAAAATTGCCCCCATTTCCATGTCCATGCCATTTTCTTTCTGGAATTTGCATGTACACTGCAGGTGGTTACCTCCACAATACAAACAAAGCTGCTGTGCCTTTGCTTAAGAAGCCTGTAGTACTGGCCCTTGAGAGGCTCGCTGATGCTGATGAGTCATTGCTGGACCATCCTGTAATTTGGAATGCCATTGGCTCCTGACATATAAGTCACTTTGTGAACCTCTGTCTTTGGTAGATCCCCATGAACCTCCAGTTGGTGTCCATATGGGGAAGCTCCAAAATCTAGCAGTATATCACAGACAGATTTGAAAAAGTCCTTTCAGACAACATCCATTTGCCATTGCCTTCCACTCATAGGCCACAGACAAATTAATCCCCTAAGGCATTCTGCAGTCCATAGGCACCTCCCCAGACTATAGGGATTAGATGTAGAGCTCTGCCGAGGGGCTGCCAGCATGTATGTCACCCATTTTGGCTCAAAGAAACTGGTTGAACGTGTAGGTACTCGATAGGTGCTTCAGAGTGGCAATGCAATCCAGAAAGCTTCTTGCTATTCCTGGTTCTGACAATAAAAATGTAATCATTTGGCTTTGAGAACTGGCTTTTGTCTGTAGTGATGCAAAAGTGTCTCTGTGAGATATGGCTAAAAGTATGAAAGGTGCAGTTAGACTATTATGAAGGCTGCTGAAAGGATAAGGCACTGAATGTCAATAAATTGTTCAGCCAAGTTGGGCTACACCCCAGGTGCTGAGGTAGATGGCACACATGCTGACAGCCCCCCTGGCAGTGCTCAACAACTAATTCCTAAAGTCTGGTGAGATACCTATGGACTGGAGAATGGCAAATGTTGTAACCTTGCAGAAAAATAGGGGAGCAGATGAGTTGTGAAACTACAGACCAGTCAGCTTGACAGCAATGTTTGGCAAACTGCTGGAAATTATTGTTAAAGAACTGCTGGTGGAGTTCCTGATGCACATGCACTGTAGAATGGAAGGCAGCATGGGTTCATGTAATCAGATCATATCAAATAAACCTGATTGAGTTCTTTGAATGGGTAATGAAAGCTATTGATAAAGGACAGGTGGTTGACATACTGTATCTGGACTTTAGCAAGACATTCGACTCAGTTCAGCATAGGTAGCTGGTCAAGAAGGTAGGTAACTGCTGGTCCAATGGCTCTATAGTAGAGCCACCACCCACCATGCTAGCAACCCAGGTCTGAGAGTGGACTCATGTTGCTGGGGGCTGGCCGGGGGGGGGAGAATCAAATGTCCCAAGGACTGCTCTCCTCTGCTGGGGAAGGGTGGTCTGTCTCTCTGCTATCAACTGTCACCCATTACAGGCCTGCTGGCAGTGCAAGCATCAGTGAGGTGAAGGGAGGGGCCATGGTTTGATGCAGTGTGTGTGCCTCTACATAGCAGTCCACTGTTGTCTCTGCCACAGCAGGCAGTTCAGGGAGATAAGCAGAAAATTCAGAGGCAGGACAGTATGAAGTTCCACTCACCTACTTCCTCCCACACCGCTGCCTGGGACTCTATCGGTGTCTGGATATGTATCTATGGGGTAGGATGGCCCTTGTCCCCCTGACTGCACCACAAAGGAGTCTATGGGGAGTCTCCAGCAGGTGAGTCAAAGTGGAGGTATTAGTCAGTGAGGTAGATAAGCAGGGGCTGAGAACTGTCACCTGCACCACTGGAGAAATACACTTTTATCAAAAAAAAGAAGCTAGGTAATCTTAAGATTGGGGACAGTCTGACAAGATGGGTGGAGAACTGGCTAAGGAGGAGGACAAAGAGTATAGTAATCAGCTGGACCCACTTGGCAGTGAAGGAGGTCACTAGAGGGGTCCCACAGGGGTTCACATCTTCCTTAGCAACATAGCGAGGGTATCAATAGAAACATCTGCCTCCTTGTAGATGACAGAGAGCTCTGTGGCAGGGTGGGCTCTGAAAAGGATATCAAGATATTGAAGGAAGACCTAGAGAGGGTTAAGAAATGGTCACAGATCTTGCAGCTGGGTTTTAATGCCAAGAAAGGCAAAGTCATGCACATAGGCAGAAAAAATCCTGGGGCTGAATACAGACTGGGTGAGGTAACAGGTACTGTGACTGTGGAGGAAATGAATCTAACAACCTCAAATCATCTGAGTAATGTTACCAAGTGATAGGAAAGGCAAACAGATTGCTGGGATGCAATGGGAGGAGGGGCAGCAGCAGGAGAAAAGAGATAATCTTGACCCTGTTCAGAACCCTGGTATGACCTCATCTGGATAACTTTGTGCTTTTTTAGAACTCCCACCTTAGGAAGGATATTAATATGCCAGAGACAGTACAGAGAAAAGTGACAACGATGATACATGGTCAGCAAGGGTGAACATACAAGCAGTGACTGGAGGCTTTCAACATGTACTCATTGCACACAAGAAGGGAGTGGAGGAGAGGATCAAAATGCTTAAATATGTGCAGGGTACAAACAAAGTGGACACAAGCATGCTATTTACAGAGAGTACCGATGGTATTAACAAGGATAACAAGAGAAAACTGGCAAAAGGTCTGTTTAAAAAGGGCACTAGGAAGTACTTTTTCAGAGAGCAGGTGGTAGATGGGTGGAACAGACTTCCAAGCATCTGATCAGTGTAAAACAGTAAATGAATTAAAGAGAGGGTGAGGTAACCATATAGGGCTGGTTACAGGAGCTGGGGAGGTTAAGTTAGGTGAGGAGAAGAGTCATGATCCCATGGGGGCATGTACCACCGTTCTAGTTGCATCTGCCTTTAGTGTCAAACTAGAAATGCATCCAAACTGTTACACCATCTATTTAGTAAGTAAGTGCATGCTAAAAGCACCAGAATTTTGTTTCCAAAAAGAGATGCAATTATGAGAGAAAAAAACAACAAATCACATTTGTGTCACTTGTTAACCACAAATCGTGACTTTCTTTTGAAAATAGAGAAGGGCCACTATGAAGCAATTATGTGGACACAAATGTAGGCACAGCATGGATTTGCATCTGTGGTCAACCTTTTGAAAATTCCCCCAGAGTCTTCATGTTATTGTCACACTTCACAAACAAGTCAAGAACATCATTTTCACATCAAATGTCTACTCTGCCTCAAGCATAACAAGCAACAAACCACACAAGGGCTCTATGCACAAAGTCTACATCCTGCATATACATCATGTAGGCCTCTGTATGTCACAATGCCACATATCGAGGGACCCATTGGACCCCCGTGGCATTCACCAAAGATGCATGGCCCCTTTCCCCACCAGATCCCTGATACGGTGCAGAATGTCATTGGAGGAGGCATAGGCTACACCTCAGAAACCTGTTGTAGCCACTATGCATCCCCTCTATCCAGTTGGTAGCATAACAGGTCAAGTGTCTCGCCTATATACTGTAGCCCCCAGCCCTCCTAACATGCTGTGGGAGCTGGGAGACACCAGGCACTACTTGCCCATAGTTCACGTGCCCTGGATGGTATTGGTATATACTGATACCCATAATCCCCAGCCCCCAAATTGGAACTGTTCATGAGAGCTGGCTGAGCTTTAGAACACCAACATTTCAAGATGTCACTCAGCTTTCAATCTATTCGTTATGTTAAATCCTGATAGCTTGCTATTGTACATTAGTATGCTTTTTCTGTAGACTGTGAAGCTGGTGACTATACTGCACTTCATTTAAGTTAACCAATTTCAGCAACTGAACAGTATTATGTTGTTTTCAATGCTGTGCTTTAATGGGTAACACCTTATATGAATAGTGGTATTATCTTATAAACACTGAATATTTTACCTTGGGCCTTCAGATACCTATGAGGTCTAGTTGTTTTAATACAGGGTGGGTGTACATAGAGACAAGCTTGCCCTTGGAGTGTATCTTCCCACATCTCTAATACTAATCTACTAAATTGTTATTTGGGCAGGATGGGTGAACCTTTAAGTTTGCTATATCCACCTATTTGCTTGCTGTAATTCCATTCTGATTCTGGAAGTGGTCAAATATGAAAGCCGACATTACTGTTTCCTAGTAATATGTCAATTAATATGTTGCCATTCACTGTAATCCCTTGGATCTTGACAAAATGGGGACCCATATCGGGCCTGTCATTCTTTTATTTCACTTTGCATATACTATGACATAACATTCCCAACATGCAAATTACCAATTGTGATTTTTTATGATTGTTTTTATAATATAGCCTTTTGTGTGGCAATTAAAAAAATTGAAATAATCGCTTTCTGCTCTTCAATTTTTAATCTCATGCTTACATAAACTTTATGTTGATCTATTAGGAATGTAATTGCCTAATCGCTTATCGGCATATTTACTCCTGTATGGTTTCTTGCATAGTAAGCCTTTAGTACATTAATTTTAGAGTACTAGTATGAGTAATTCTTAATGTATAAAGCGATTGCAAAAATTATTGAAATTGAGTTTTTCCATCAGTTTGGATTCCTTCAAGACCCTATATGCTCAAACCTTGAGGGAACCTTGTAATTGCTTCCCTCATCCCTAACCTGCCCTGAATCTTAGACTCATTGCTCTCAGCTCTCAGCAGAACACAATATAGTAACTGCTGTCTCGGGCAATCCCAGTATTGTAGAGCCACCTCATGACCCGAAATTATCATTCTGTGAAGGAACTCCATAATTGCTTACCCGCTTCATGAGGCTGCCTCTGATTACTAGATACCTTGCACTCTTTCTGTCTGTATATCTTGTCTTGGTCACTGGTTCCCTTCCCCCCTACCTTGGTTCAACTACTTTGCCCGTCTTCCCCACTGTATCTTCTCCACTCTATTTGGTTACTCCCCCGACAGCAACATTTCGCCATTGAAGTCCCCCACAGCTACTACAGTGCCATGCCACTGTGGGAAACCCACTGGCACCAGGCGCTGTCCATCGGGGGTCCTGCACCCCCCAATCAGCTCCGACTCAAAGTTGATAATCCTAAAGAGGGAGCGGTGTGGGGGAGCAGCCACTGTGTGGGGGGTTCAGGGGTGAAGCCACTCAAAGAAAACACAGTCAGCCTGTGGGAACTGGCAGCCAGCTACAGAATGCAGTCAACCTGCCGGTGTTGCTGAAGGGGCATTTGACAAAAATGTTGTCGAGCACCCATCATGGATCCCACTCTATTCACCTGCCTCAGTCCTCTGGGAATTCTATACATCCCCTCAACTTAGCCATATCTCCATGGCTAGGATGAGGTATTATACCAGTTAAAATTCCTTGCCATTCTTTCTTCTAGTTGCTTACCCAACACCCATGTCAAGATTCACCGAAGCTATCTAATGTTTCATCTATATATAATATAGTTGCATTCTGAGCTGTTGTATGCTGCCTCTGTATATGACTGTTGTTACATTGTGCACATACTTGATATTTATTAGTTGTCTGGTCGATGTTATTTGTTTCTATTGACTGTAATAATCTTCTCTTGTAATGTATTCTTTGACCTGGAATTAACCAGGTCCATCTTGCAAATGAGCTTTGCTCAACGATGTTTGTCTGGATAAATAAAGATTTTGATTGATTGATTGTATAAGTTAGAGATGGAAAACATGGCTATTGAATTGTTTAATCTTAAGTCCTTTTGTTATGGATGTACGTTATTTACATGTTATGGCATTTGTATTAATGAGTTCTTTCTTGATGGTTATGTACTTATGTGCTGTTTTTATTTTAAAATAATGAAAACTTTTATTGACCAAAAAAAGTTGCCATGTCCCCTTGGGGCAGCCAGTGCTATCTCCCAGCCTGTCTTCCTTCTGCAAACAGGTTGCTTCTATGGAAGCTCATTCCCTTCACTAGTTATACTACAGCTTACTCCCAATGTGCTTAGTTAATTTGAGAAGTGAGCTCTCCTGCACCAGCAAGAATAGATTGTAAGTGCCTCATGTGGTCATGCATGTTCTTTTCTGTATTTGGTAATGTTAAAGTTTATATTCACTCTGAATTATTAGGCTGCATGATGTCATTGCTTATGTCAGTAATGGGGCTTTAAGGTCTTGGCACAGGGATTCAGATCTACACAAGCCTAGGTTTGATTCCCAGCAGTGTGGAGGGGTCGAGGGATAACAAATGGACTAGATATCAAACTTCAAGATCAACACACAATCTTTGTGTCATGTTTATTCAAAATGCAGGAGATAACCTTTAGCAATGGCATATCCATTCTTCAGTACATCAGTTTGCAGCAACAGACTATGCAAGTCTTTCCTCTACATTTAGCCAGCACCTACTGACTCACTGATCTCTGATCTAACTTAGCAGTTGAGATTAAGTCTCCACCCCTATGCGGGTCTTGTTTGCTTGGGTGGTGGGGGTCTCAAATAATAATAATAAAAAAACAAGCTAAAGACAAAGAACCTTAGTGCAGAAGCACTGAAACATGGGTTACCCCAAAGGGCATTGACAATAAGCCAAGTTTCAAAGAAACACAACATCACACATACTTCCCTAATGAAAAGCATCATGAAATATATGTAAATCACCAGGACATTTCAGATGTGTTCAACTTACAACAATTTACATGCATTTTAAATAGCATAACTAACTTAATTTTTATAATGGTCACTTAGTACTTTTTACCACTATCAAAAACACCTAGTGCCTTGGTATTTCAGCTTTTACAGGTTTCATAAACGTATGGTATATACATCAAGGTATTTAATGACATAGTGCTATTACATACTAAATCCAACAATGATAAACACAGTCTGTTGTTCTACATATGCTCAGAGGTCATCACAATAACCTCCCTGTATGAGGACCTAAAAGGGAAAAGGAAAATTAAAGAGGACACTACAGCATAGTCAAGAAAGGGCAGGGGTGCCCATAGGTAGCCACATTTATGGACTAGAAATTGTAAAAGATACATGAGGCTAAGAAATAGAAGAACTGTTGCAACAGATTTAAGAAAAGGTCAGTCCTCAAGAGTGGCAGGAGCTCCCTGTCACAAGCAGGGCACATTTTTTCATTATCACTACAATTTATATCATATCAGAGAAATTGTTAGATGTCATTGCTGATGTCAGTGATGGGTCTGAGCTTTGAAGCAGGGTTTCAGACAATGTTGTAGTTAATTTGTTCTAGTTAAGTCTTTAAAGCTTATGTAGGTTTGATTGCAACCTGGAGAGAAGTATTCCTTCCATTTTTCAGAGCATTTATTATTAAACTCCACTGCAGCCGTGAAATGAGAGATCTGCCCTCAGTGCAGGATATGCATCCCTATAGTATGGATATCTGTTTAGAAACCCTATTTCTGACCATCTGGAATGATTGCACAGTGGAAGAGCACCAGGACAATTCAGAAAAATTTAATTCCACTGGAATTTAAAAATTCTACACAGCACAGATAGATAGATAGATAGATAGATAGATAGATAGATAGATATTTTATTTAAAAATGCCTTTCTAAAAACCTAGGTGCCTCAAAAAACATTACAAATCCAACATAATGATTATAAATAAAACAGTATCATAGAATTACAAAACAGACCAATGTGAAAAGCATAACTATTTCAGCCTCCTACAAAAGCTTGAATAAACAGTCAGGTCTTAAGTTTACTTTTAAAGATAGTGACAGATGGGGCAGCATGAATATCCATGGTCAAACCATTCCATAGTAAATGGTCCGCTGCAGAGAATGCTCTGTCGTCAACTAACTTTAGTCTCAATTTTGTAACCACCATAAAACCAGTACAAGTGGAATGTAACTCACAGACTTCGGGGAGGGTTGCAAGAACCTCACTAAGATACTGGAGTTTCAGTCCATTATGGGGCCATAAAAATAGGTAAAAGTATCTTAAAGTTGATCGACCAAATCACAGGAAGCCAATGCAGAAAGCACAATGCTGGAGTGATATGATTATGCCTCTTTACCAATGAAATAAGTCTGGCTGCCACATTCTGCAGTAACTGGAGACAGTGGATCTGACATGCTGGAAGGCCCTGGAATAGTGAATTACAGCAGTCGAGGAGCAAGATGACAAACCTGTTCACTAGTGTTAGTAGATCATCTCAGAAAAGGTAGGGACACAATCCTTCTATATTGTTTAAATGATAGAAGCCACTATTGACCATAGTTGACACCTGAGATACAAGAGTTACTGCCTGATCAAGAGTGACTACTAGATAGCAAACTGCCTGCATGGCCTGGAGTTTATTTCCCCCAAAACTGGTAAGATTCAAGCTCTCCAAAATGGAAGACTTGAGACTATCTGATCCCACCAGCAACAACTCGGTCTTTCCAAGATCAAGCTTCTGCTGACTATGGACCATCCACCCACTGATCTCCTATAGAGCATTCTCAACACACTCATGAGGAGCCCTATCTGGGTTTAAATGAAAGATATAGCTGAGTATCATCCACATGCCACTGTAAACCCAAACTATACTTCCAGATCACCTCTCCAAGTGGAAACATAACACCACAAACAAAAGAGGACCCATGCTATAACCCTGAAGAACATCAAAATCAGCAATAGAGTATAGAGATCAAAATTTTCTCAGAATCAACGCCTGATGGTAATCACTAAGGAAGGATTAGAACTGGTTAGAACTGGTCAAAGACAGAACACCAGGAGGAAGGAGCTACTGTTATAACTAAAACTTCTCTGCTGGGACTAAGAACTAGAACTCTTGTACTGGGACCTTCAATTTAGGGTAAAAAAAAGGAGTTAGTGTGTTTGTCAGAGGTAGTTGAAATAAATTATCTGTTATCTGTGTTATCTATATACTTATCTAGGTGCTTGTCACAGGTGTTAGAAAGGAATTGCTATCTGTGAAATTAACTAAGTGTAGAAAAATTTGCAAGGTAGAGGGGAGTGCCTTAGCTGGAAGGAGCCAGGTTAAAACCAGATTTAAGCACTGCCCTAGATAGCTTCTGCCAGAGAACAGACAGAACACCAGGAGGAAGGAGCTACTGGTATAACTAAAACTTCTCTTCTGGGACTATATCGCCCTCCTTCCCTCCCCTCCACCCCTCACCCTAAACCAGTTCTACTTTTATAGGCACAGGATTTAACTGACAACAGGAACGTCCTGTTTGGAAACAGGAAGTGAGTGATCACAGAGCCACCAAAGACTCAACATCCTAGAAGGGCAAGAGTAGCTCTCCGCCCCCCCCCCCAGCTGCTGGAGGTCTGACGCTGAACAAGTAAGGAGACTACTGAGAAATATAGGAACTTCTTGTCTTAGAACAGGAAGATCAGGAGCTAAAAGGGCACAGAGGCAGTAAGTAAGTAGGGGAAGAAAAAAAAAGAAAATAAACAAACAGAGGAAAGAGTAAGTATTCCAAACAACAGTTAGGGGGCCAGAAAAAATACATGATGGGAGTGGTGCAGTGCAGTGGCTGTGGAGCAGCAGTCTTCTGGAAGACGTTCTGGAGGATGCAGTGCTGTCTCATCTGCAGGCACATCTCTGGGCTGAGGGAGGAGGTTGCTCATCTCCAGGCTGAGTTGGCCAGGATTTGTGGGACCTCTCCTCCCACTCAGGGGCCACCAGAGTCACTGTTGTTGCCTCAGAGGTTGCCAAGAAAGAGGAGTGGTTGGACCACAGTGGGCTCAGGGAGGGTGAGGGTGGTGGAACAGAGGTGCATCCCTCCAGTTGTATCTCTCCCAATTTCTATGCCATTCTGGAAAAGTGTGGTTCCTCTATGGAGGCACCCACATTGGAGACCAAGGAGGATGCTGGGAACCTCCACAAAGGAGATCCATAGGAGGGTGGCATGGGACCCCACAGGGGAAGGAAACTACTACTGGTGGGGGACTCCATTGTTAGGAAGGTAGAACTAGGGGAGGAAGGGGACAGGGAGGTAAGGAGCCTGCCTGGTGCCATGGCTTGGAGGGACAGGGAGTGAATTCTCAGGATCACAGGAGCAGCTGCACAGGGGAGGGAGCTGGATGTCATTGTCCACCTAAGGACAAATGACCTGGCTAAGAAAGGGATCAGAACAGTGCAAGAAGCATTTGTGGAGATGGGAAGGGGCCTTAGACAAATAGCACACCCAGTAACCTTCTTGGAGGTGCTGCCTGTCTATGACACAGATGAGGCCAGGGTGATCCACACCATGGGATTCAATCAGTGGTTGAAAAACTGGTGTAGAGCTCAGGGATTTGGCTTCATGGGAGACTGGGGGTCCACCTGGATGGATGCAGGCCTATATTGGCATGATGGTCTGCATCTGTCCAGGAGGGGAACCAGGATCCTAGGTGATAGGTTTAAATACTTCATTGGCAAGCATGTAAACTAGCCAAGGGGGGAGGCACTAGAAAGGAGCAGGGAACCTTAGCCCCCAAAAATCAGGGTACTAAGTGAGGTAGACACACCAACATAGAGATGTCAATAGGGACAAGCGCAGGGGTAAATGGAGAAAGTGACAAAAGCAATAAGGACAGGGATGGGGCAAAAAGGGGTTAGGCCATCAAGAAATGGAGGGTAATGAGTACCAATGCCCATAGTCTGGGCAACAAGCTCCCTGAACTGGTGACTTTGATGGACGAGGGATGCCTGGATATTGTAGCAGTCACAGAAACATGGTACACAGAGAACCATGACTGGGATGTTAACATACCAAAGTACACAACCTACTGGAGAGACAGGGAGGGCAGAAGGGGGGGAGTAGCTCTCTATGTAAGGGAAGGGATAAAAGCAACTGAACAAAAGAGTAAACAGGGAGGAGAGGAGGCACTGTGGGTCACCTTAGAAACTGGAAATGGCACCACAATCTGCACAGGGGTTGTATACAGACCCCGTGTCAGAGGGAGGGAATGGACAAGGATATGATAGAAGGCATACTTAGGATGGCAGAGAAAGGGGAAATACTGTTGATGGGGGACCCTAATATGCCAGATGTTAACTGGAGCACCTTTGCTGCAGCCACATCCAAAAGCCGGGCCATTCTTGATGCCCTTCAGGTGGCATACATCAGACAGCTAGTTTTGGAACCTACTCATGAGGGAGCACTCTTAGACCTCATACACTCAAATGGGGACAGTGAGAGGATCTCAGATCTAGAAGTGGATAGCCCTGTGGAAACAAGTGACCACCAAATAGTGTGGTTCATGAGAAACTCAGCTACAGAGTCAAGCCATACAAAAGTGAGGGTTCTGGACTTCTGGAGGGCTGAATTTGGCAAGGTGGGAGAGTGCCTTAGAAAAGCACTAGCAAACAGGCTAGAAGGAGGGTTGGAGAAACAATGGGGAAATATCAAAACTACCATCACAGAGGCACTAAGCCTTTGTGTGAAGCAAATAAACAAATCGAAATGAAAGAAAAAGCCACTATGGTTCTCCAAAGAGGTGGCTGTGAAAGTCAGGAAGAAAAAGATAGCATTCCGGAAGTAGAAGGAAACACAGAATGAGCAGGACAGAGAACTGTACCAGTTAAGGCAGAAGAAAGCAGAGAGGGTAGTCAGAATAGCAAAGGCACAAACTGGGAAAAGATAGCCAACTCGGTTAAGAAGGGGGATAAAACCTTTTATAGGTATATCAGGGAGCGTAGAAAGACAAAGGGAGGGATCGTGAGGCAGAATAGAATGGATGGTGGGTGGGCAGAGAGTGACAGTGAAAAAGCAGGGATACTGAATGAATACTTCTGTTCAGTATTCACAAAAGAGGAAGTAGGGGAGGTGCCTAATCCAATTATCAGAAGCACTCTGGAGAGGGGGGTCGATCCCAGTCCTTTCACAGAAGAAAGGGTTCTGAAATAACTCCTAAAACTGAAGGTGGACAAAGCAATGGGGCCAGATGGAATTCACCCCAGAATTCTAAAAGAATTAAGCAGAGAACTAATGACATAACTGATTACCTGTTATAATAAATCATGGGAGGATGGTGTGATACCTGAGGACTGGAAGAAGGCTGATGTGATTCCCCTTCACAAAAGTGGGAGCAAGACAGAGGCAGGAAACTATAGACCTGTTAGTTTGACCTCTGTGGTAGGGAAAGTGATGGAATCACTTCTGAAGGAAAGAACTGTTGAGTACCTAGAGGCCAGTGGGGCACAGGTCCCAAGGCAGCATGGGTTCACAGTGGGAAGGTCACGCCAGATGAATCTAATTGATTTCTTAGACTGGGTGACCAAAGTAGTAGACCAGGAAGGGGCTGTGGACATGGCCTATCTAGACTTTAGCAAGGCATTTGACACAGTCCCATACAAAAAATTAGTAGTCAAATTAACCAGCCTTGGAGTGGGTTCCAGGGTGGTAGTCTGGGTAAAACATTGGCTGAACAACAGGACCCAGAAGGTAATTGTAAATGGAGTCCACTCTGAAGGAAGAGGGGTTACTAGTGGGATACCGCAGGGTTCAGTACTGGGTCCAGTCCTTTTTAATGTCTTTATAAGTGACATTGCAGAGGGACTGGAAGGAGAAGTATGCCTCTTTGCAGATGACACAAAGATCTGCAACAGGGTTGATACACAAGGAGGTGTGGAAAGGATGAGAAGAGACTTGGCAAGGTTGGAGGAATGGTCAGAAGTATGGCAACTTGGATTCAGTGCAAAGAAGTGCAAAGTAATGCACCTGGGAAACAAAACCCCGGGGGAAGATGACACAATGGGGGGGGAGGTGGTAACAACAACAAAAATGGAAAGGGACCTGGGGGTAATCATATCAGATGACCTTAAGGTTGGCAAACAATGTGAGTAGGTGGTAGGGAGGGCTAGGGGGGATACTGGGATGTATAGGGAGAGGCCTCACCAGCAGAAAGCAGGAAGTTGTTATCCCCCTGTACAGACAGTTGGTGAGACCCCATCTCGAGTACTGCATCCAGTTCTGGAGACCCCATCTCCACAAGGACATACACAGGAAGGAGGCAGTTCAGAGGAGGGCAACTAAAATGTTGCAGGGTCTGCAAGAAAAGCCATACGAGGAGAGGCTAAAGGAGCATAATATGTATACCTTTGAGGAAAGGAGGGAGAGGGAGGACATGATAGAAACGTTTAAGTACCTCAGTGGAATCAACAAAGTCTAAGAGGGTAGCATCTTTCAGAAAAAAAGATGTGCAAGAACAAGGGGACACAATTTGAAGATGGGGGGGTTGGATCAGGGGCAAAGTGAGGAAGTATTTTTCCACAGAGAGGATGGTGGACACATGGAACAGCCTTCCTGAGGAAGTTGTGGGGGTCTAAAACTGTGGGACAATTCAAGAATGCATGGGACAGACATAAGGCAATTTTTGTGGGGGGGGTAGGAAGAAATATGCTGTTGGCTAAATAGGATCTGCAGCTTATCCTCTAGGTAGGGAAATGGGCAGACTAGGTGGGCCAAGCCATCTTTATCTGCAGTCAAAGTCTATGTTTCTATGTTCTTACTCCCCCCCAATACCTCCTCATATGCTCCAACAGCTCCTCATGCTCAGCAGTGTCAAACACAGGTGACAAATCCAAAAGGACCAGAAAAAAAAAACTGTCCATGTATCCTCACAAGAGGAAGGTCATTTAAAACCCTTACAAGGGCTGTCTCAGTGCTATGCCATGAATGGAAACTAGATTGAAATGGCTCAGATATGGAGAATTCCTCCAGGTGTTCCCCAAGCCATGCCGCCACCACCACTTTATCATTAACTACCGAAAAAGGGTTAGTTAAAGACAGGTCTAAAACTTGCACAATAGTTTGGATTTATAGTAGCCTTCATTAGGAGTTGTTGAACCACAGCCTCTTTCGAGACAGTCACAAACACACACTCCATCAGAGAGGCATTGACAACTTCAGTGAGGGCTGGATCAATCACCGCCACTCCAGTCTTAATTAGAGAGGTGGGAACAGGATCCAGCACACAATGGCTATGACACAACTCAGTGAACATCCATCAAATCTCCATCAAACCAGTAGGACAAAACTCATCCCAGATGACCTGAGTTTCCACCGCCCCCACTCTTGACCATTGCAGTTGTGTAAAGTCACCATGGAGGAAACCTCATCCTAAATATATCCACACTCTTGACTGAGAAGAAATTTATAAACCCATCACATCTCTCCTGTGAGATCTCCCCCAAATCTTGGATGAGGAATTCAGGATATAGGATACCATCAGCTACTCTAAAGAGGGTGGTGGATCTGTTTCTCTCAGCAACAATGATACATGAGAAAAAAGTTCTTCTAGTGGCAATCATCGCCTCCTGGTATTCTCTATTAATGCCACTCCAGCACAAATCCACAGTAATGAAAGAACCACTAAATTTGAACTAATGCTAAATATTAACAACTTTAATTGATGCTCAGTGCTATACTCAGTCCATCAGGCAGGCAGAAGGCATGTGCCCATAAAGACCTGTCTCCCCATAACAGGGTATAGGGTACTATTAAGAGTGCAGAAAGTAATTATAAACTCTACTTTTAAAGGTCTCGAAGCTGCTATTGTTGACAATGTTGGCAGGGAGCTTGTTCCATAAGGGGATAATTCTTTCAGTGAAGAAAAATCTTCTACTGTTTTTTTTTTTGAGGGGGATAAGTCAGTTTTAATTGTTTGTTGTGAGATCTAAGATTTAGACGTCTATTAGCCAAAGTTAGTTCCAAACTTTCCATAAGGTCATTATCCTCAATGATCCTATTCATTAGTAGTATGTACCCCTTAATTCTCCTTTGCTCCAGTGAGTACAGACCCAGTGCTGAGAGTCTTTTATCATAACTCAAGTTCTCCAAACCAGTGATCATCTTGGTGCACTTCCTCTGGACCTTTTCCAGAAAATTTACATCTCTCCTGAGGTAGGGACTCCATAGGGGACTACAGTAGTCTAGGTGCAGTCTCATGAAAGTCCTATGAAGGGGGAGTATACATGCTCTGTGTCTGGATGTAAGTGATCTTCTGATGGCTGTTAAGAACCAAGCATCCTGTGGTAAGAGCAAACTTCAGAGACCATCAGAGAAGTTTCCCATGACTTTTCAAACATTATTTCTTTCACTGTGAACTGTGTTAATCTCCTGTGTGCCTGAATAGGGGAAACACTGATGGGACTCGGGGCGCGAGTCAATCCATCAATCAGGCACAAGAAGGGGTGGAGGAAACAGCTGGAAAAAGCTTGTGGCTGACTGCACTGAATCTGAGCATTTTGGGGTAAGAATGAGCTTTAGAGACCATCAGAGAAGCTTTCCAGGACTTTTCAAGCATTATTTCATTCACTGTGAACTGTGCTAATCCCCCGTGTGCCTGAATCAGGAAACACTGAGGTGACTTGGGGGTGAGTGAATCCACCAATCAGGCACAAGAAGGGGAGGAGGAAATAGCTTGAAAAAGCTCATTGTTGACTGAGTGCACAAGCACTCGTGCGTGATTATGAGTGGCTGTGCCACTCGGTAGGAGAATTTTCACCTCGTTTTTATCAGGCAACAGGTTTTGTAGTTGCAGTAAAGTTTTAAATATTGTAAAAGTTCTTAATAGTAATGGGTTGTTTATCGGGCCTTTTGCTCATGGATTTCAATCTGTGGATCCTTGCAAATGATGTGGAGGGCCAGTCTGATCAAGCTAAATCAGAGAAAAATTACATTTATTCGAATTTGTTATCTGATTTAACAAATGACATGTTGCTAAAATCTGAATCGGTGGGAATGTTGAACAAAAGAGCACAAAGTAGTATAGGAAATTATAGTTCATCTGTATTTAAACTCAGACATAGTATGACATTAACATTCTCTATTGGGTTATTATTAATTATATCTGGAGATATAGAAACAAATCCTGGTCCTTTAAATTCACAACTACAAAATAATCAACAGATATGGGGGAAAGGGGGCCTAAGAGTGGCCCATTTAAATATTTATAGCCTTTTCCCCAAAAAGCAGGAACTTGAGGCCTGAGTTTTAAAATATAATCCTGATGTTTTGAGTATAACAGAAACCTGGTTAAAGCCTTCAATAACAAATGGAGTATTAGCTCTTGATGGTTATAAAATAGTAAGGAAAGATCGGGTTGGTAAAAGGAAATGGGGAGGTATTTTAATTTACTATAAACAGGATTTAATTGTTTCTAAGTTGGAGTTTGATTATGATTCAGCTTTGGACTGCGAATGGCTGTTGATTGAAATAAAACAAGGAGATTGTTATAAGCTTAAGCATTGTGCCGTATACAATCCTCCAAAACTAGCTCAAAAAGGCCTGGATGATTTTTTGTGATTTGTTTCTAATTATCTGTTTAGTGGTGACTTTTTAGTTTTGGGTGATTTTAATATACATTGGGATCCTATTGTTGATTCTCAAACCGATTCTTTGCTAATAAACACAGGTCTGTGACAGTTAATTCAAACGTTTATATAGAAACATAGAATTTGATGGCAGATAAGGACCACTTGGCCCAGCTAGTCTGCCCATTTCCCTACCTGATGGATAAGCTGCAGATTCTAGTTAATCAACAGCTTACTTCCTCCTACCCTCCCCCAGAATTGCCTTATGCCTGTCCCATGCATTCTTGAATTCTCCCACTGTTCCTGACTCCACAACCTCTCATGAATGAACACAAAAACTAATAATCACACAATCCTGGATTGGAGATTAACGAATACTCAAAATAAAGTAAGGAAAATAGGAGTGTTACCAGATGTAATAAGTGACCATCAGGCAATTTACTGTACTTGGAAATCTAAGAGAATAAATCCCCCCCACCCCCGCTGCCTGATTACTTACAGAACATTTTCTGAAGAGTTAGGTGATGAACTCTTGATTGATGTGAGTGCTACAGACTAGTCATACCTAGATGCTATACCTTGTATAGAATCAGCAAGTGATTTTTTTACAACACAATTATTAATGTTGCAAGATAAATATTTCCCTAAATTAACTAGAAGGGTAAGGGGTAAAGTGAATAAATGGATTACCTCAGAGATATTTAAACTGATGAAGCAAAGGGACCTAGCAAGAAGCAATTCAGTTTAAACAAAGATGTAAGGGATTTTCTAATATATCCAAAACTTAGAAACGAATGTAAGGTTAAACTAAGGCTGAGTAAATCTGAGTATTATACAAAACAACAAGATTCTAACTTGCAAAATCCAAAAAAAGTTTTGGTCTTCTATTACATCTTTAATATCTCCGTCTATAAGGAAGCAACCTAGTGAGTTCCTGGTAGATGGTGATGTTATAAATAATGCCCAAGAGATAAGTATAGCATTTCTAAATACATTTTTGGATTTGAGTAAGTATAGCCAAGAAAATAATCATCAGTATTCAAAGAGCTTATTTAAAGAGCCTCCAAAAGGTTCAGTTTTCAATTTTCAAGAAATAAAGCCAATAAAGTCTTAAAAATATTAAAACAAATTCCCTTAAAAAATTTAGAATAGATGAAATTCAACCAAAGTTTTTGAAATTGATAGCCTCACAAATCTATGTTTCATTAACAAAATTATTTAATTTATCACTAATTACAGGAATTTGTCTACAGCAGTGGAAGCAAACTATAATAAGACCAATTTTTAAAGGGGGTGATCCCAAAGATTTGGGGAACTACCACTCAATTTCTTTTTTACATCCTTTTGGCAAACTTATGGAAAAGCTCATTAATGAACAAATTAGTACCTACCTGCAACAGGGTGGGTTGTGGGCTCCCAAGCAGCACAACTTTAGGAAATATCATAGTACAGGTACTGCCTTGACCAGGTTCACAAATCACATCAGTGAGGCTATGTATAGAGGAGAGCTCACTGGTGCTGTTTTCGTGGACCTGTCCAAGGCATTTGACCTTGTCAATCATCACCTGCTGCTCGGGAGCCTAGCAGGAAAGGGCTTATATAAACTACCATTAGAATGGGCAGAAAGTTATCTATCAGGTAGAGATTAAGGGATCAGACTCTGGGGGTAGATTATTAGAAAAAGGAGTGCCCCAAGGTTCTATATTGGGACCCCTCTTTTTCTCTATATTTGTTGATATTTATTTTATTTATTAGCTTTTGTTGACCAGGTAAGTACACTAGACAAACAAGTGCCTATTTTCAAGTACAACCCAGGAGAGTACAATAATGGACAAGTCCATACAGGAACTATAAGAATACATTACACACATTGCACAGGCTCAAGTAGAGTCAGGTGACATTAAAACAAGCAGTCAAGAATTACACATAATTGGGTAGGAGAGAACATACTTAGAAAACTAAAGAAGAACAGTGCATCAGACAAAGGTCATCACCCAGAGGCATAGGGTAAATACATATCAGTGCAATAGTAGACACACCAAAGCAGTACATCAGACAGAACTCCACCTTGGGCAGAGAGAAATAATACATTATAAAACAAAGCAGCATCCTAAGCCAGCAAGGTCCAACCCTCAGGGCTCATGCAGGGGCCACCATAACTGCAGTTACTTAATAATCCAGGACAGGGGCCTAGATTAGTTAAAGTGGTTAGGACAGCCACATGCAGAGGAGCACTTCAGGTAGGTCTAAAGGGAGATCTGAAGGCTGGAATGAGAAAGTGAGGCACGAACCAGAGAGGGAAAAGAGTTCCAGACCCTGGGAGCACATACAGTAAAATCCCTATCCCTCATTAGTGTTTGAGTCGCAGGAACCCCGAGGGCAGCAGAGCCCAAGGACCAGAGGGAGTAAGAATAGGAGGCAGGTGCAAGGAGGTCTGCCAGACCCTGGGGGGGTGCCAGTTCTGAGCACTTTACCTGTGAAACTATCCAGGACAAAACTCATGTAATTGAGTGGGGAGAGCCAACCAAGCTTACTGTACAGGTCACAGTGATGGGTGAGACAGGGTGCAGCAAGTACAAAATGACAAATATTGTTATAGGCTACCTGCCACTGAGCGAGGTGAGCTTTGGAGGTATGCACGTACAGGGGGAGCCCATAGAAGAGAGTCAGAAGAAATACACTACTGGCCAGTGCACGATGAGCAGCAGATGTAAGGTTATTCTTTGCTTTGCAGGCGAGACCCAGCTTACAATTGGCTTCCTTGTATGCATTCTGGATGTGACAACCAAGGTCAAGCTGGGGTCAAGTGTCACCCCCAAGTATTTAATGGTTTCAGTGACCAAGACAGGCGAGCCGTCAGTTCCATTGATGCACAGGGGGCAGTAGAGACCTTTAACTTGGCTGGGGACCCAAAGAGCATGGCCTGTTTTTTTTTTAGATTGAGGACAAGATTGTGTGCTGTATTCCAGGACTGGATATTCTTGAAATCGGTGCTCAGTTGGTGACTGATGACCCCAATGTCACAGGAATGGGTGAAGATGACCTGGTCATCTGCATATAGAGTCGAGCTACAGTGGGAGGAGATGGAGGGAAGGTTATTAACAAAGATGGAAAAAAGGAGAGGCCCTAGGACTGACCCCTGAGGAACACCAGAGGTCATGGGGGTTGCGCCAGAAAGGACCTTGCTAAATTTGGTTAGTTGAGATCTGCCCTGAAGGTAGCAGGTAAACCATCTTAGGGGAGGGGGAGACAGACCAAGGGACCAAAGCCGAGAGATGAGTAGGGAATGATCAACCAGGTCAAAAGCCTTGGATAGATCAATGAAGATGGCACCTGAGAGCTTGCCCAGGTCCATGGCAGCCCTGATCCCAGAGGAGACCGTAACAAGTACAGAGGTCATACTGTGCCCTTTCTGAAAGCCGTGCTGTGCAGGAGCCCGCATCTCATGGGCCTGGATATACTCAGTGAGTTGCCAGCAACAACTTTCTCCAGAAGTTTGCTAACGGCCGACAAGATGGCTATTGGCCGATAATTATCAAGGATCTTAGGGTTGCCTTGTTTAAGCACAGAAACAACCCTGGCCACCTTCCAGGGGTCAGGGAAGACTCTAAGGGCAAAAGACATATTGAACATATGAGCCATTAGGGAGGCAACATAGAGGGCACCAAGCAGTAGGAGCCTAGGTTCTATGCCATTGTGACCAGCACTAGCATAAGGGGAGAGACCAGAGAGTAGCCTCTGCATCTCTTGTGCTGACACCACCCTGAAGTGGAATAGTGGATGGGAGGTGGGGGGGCGATTGAGAGGCAGTTAGCAGAACACTACTATCACATCCTCCAGTGGAGAGTAAGGAGATGAATGCAGATAGATAAGAAGAGTGGGAGTTGAATGCATTTGCAATGGTTAGGGGGTTATTACAATTGGAACCATCAATGAGCATATCAGAGACCCCACAATTGGAGAAACCACTAACTATATTTTTGATGTTCCTCCAAAAATTCCTAGGGTCCTTAGCTGAATTAAGTAAAGCAGTTTTGCAGTATTCACTCTTGGCAGCCCTGATAGCTCCCTTGCATTCATTTCTGAGTCTTCTGTACTGCTGAAATATAGCCTGGTCCAACGTAGTCTTAAGAATCTCTCAGCATTTATCCCTAGTCCGCATAAGGGCAAGTAGGCTTCCATGGAGCTAGTTTGTAGCAGCCCACCTTACCCTCCTCCTGATAAAGGGTGCATGCCTGTCCTGCAGTGCCAAGAAGGAACTGAGGATGTATCTAACAGCAGTGGGACAGTCTGGTGCATTTAGCACCTCAGACCAGTCCATGTGCCTCCAGTCCTCATGAAAGGAACCCAGGTCAAACTTTGAGAAATCCCTGACATGGATGACTTTGTGCAGAATTTTTTGGGAGGAGATTCTCCATACACAGTACACGGGGGTATGGTCAGAGATTGAGTCAGTGAGGGTTCCTGAGGAGGTGATCCTCTCAGGCCTGTTAGACAGGACCCAATCAAGAAGGGAGCTATTTCCACCAGCAGTGGACCACCTGGTGGGCTCATGAAGGAGTTGAGACAGGGAGAGGCCAGCAAGCAGAGGTTCATACACCTTGGTATTACTTCCAAGCCAATTTGGGTTAAGATCACCCATGATAAGTGGTTTATTATCCCCGGTCTGAGCACTCACAGCATCAAGGAGGGAGGATAGCCCTGGCACACTCCCGTTGGGGGGATTGTATGTACAAATGATATGCAACTTTTTTGTGTTGCCAAGTAAGAGAATAGTATGAAGTACCTCACTGGGAGATAGTGGGGACAGTTGGTGTGACAAAGCTGCCAGATTTAGATGACTCCTGAAGTAGATCACTATGCCACCACCCCGCTTCCTCCCTGGTTGGTCAAGCCTAATAAGATCAAAGCCAGAAAGCATGCAGGCAGAGTCAGGGGTAAAAGGTTTCAGCCATGTCTTAGTGATGCTGAGAATATCAGGGTTGTAGTGGGAGGCCCAGGCAGTAATCATAGCCAGATTGGGCAGGATGCTGCAGATGTTGAGATGAGCTATTTTTAGTCCTTTACCAGACAACCAGCCAACCGGGAGGGAGGAGGCTTGATAAGAAGGGCCTGGGTTAAGTTCAATGTCCCCAGCCAGGACTAGTATCAACAGAAAAACTCAGAAGAGATGCCTTAGGGAAGGGCACCTACCCCAGGCCAAGGGCTTGAGAGTGAGGTGCTTGGTGACTGTGGAGGTGGTACAGAACACACCTGAGGTCAAGGCAGCCTATAGGCCAGAGGGGCTGACTGCCCAAAGCTATCAGGTCAGAGAAGGTGAAGTCATACAGTATGTCTCAGACTGTTCAAGAGTACCCAATGGGGACCTGAAGGGAGGTGAGCAGTCAGCAAAATATAGAGGGAAGCATAGGGAGGGGACTAGGCCAATGAGAAGGATGCCAATAAGTAGGAAGGGCTTAGTAACCTCCCAGGTAGATTTAGGGACCAACATGTTGAGAGAACCAGTCCCAGAGCAACATCCAGGATATAGAGAGAGTAGTCTAAGGACAGTACCCCCACTAGGCAATATGGTAGAGAAAGCTAGCATACACAGCATTGTAGTCAGATAAGCAAAGACATACACTGGCTAGAATTGTAGGAGCAAAAGCAGGCAGTCGAGCAAGTAACAACAGATTGCCCCCACCAGAGGTAGAGCTGCAGCCTAACAATAATTCAAGGACACACCCTGGAGATAGACTCAGCAAGGCCAGACCAGGTGAGAATAAATGCAGCACAAGGTAGTATCATACAGTAAACTGATTACCACACCCCGGGGATAGACATAGCAAGCCCAAGTCAGGTGAGAATAAATGTAGCACAAGGTAATATCATGCAGTAGACTGAATACAGACCACAGGATATTAGTAGAAGTAAGTTGATAAACAGGCTGAGAATTAGGACTGAGTAGCAGTTGTATGCTTCAGCTAGCTACTGGGGTAAGTACCACTGAATCAAGGGAGAGACCACAAGCAAAGCATTTATTGGTGAAATCTAAAGATAGACCACACCAATTCCCCCAACAGTACAGCAGTTCGGGGCAGAACAGCCCAATCATGCAGTCCCAACACAGGTGAAGTCATAGTGGGGAGAGATGGGAGAGCTTTGCCAATAGATACCTCACGTAATTAGACCCGCCAAGGCCAGTAGGAGGGGCTTAAGGGCATTTAAGGGGAGGAGGAGGGAACAGGGTGGGTAGGCAGGAAGAAAATATCCCCCTTCCTCCAAGATTCAGTCTCCTGATTCAGACAGGGGCTCCAGCAATGCAGTACTCACAGATTATGCAGGGGAGGTCCGCCTGACTCGATTCAGTGAGCCAGCACCTCAACCCTGCACTGCCGACACAAGACCTAGTGGGGGGGGGCCCTTTGAGCAATGGTCACCATGCCGCCCCTCTTGTCATCCACAAGTTCCACAAGTCAATCCAGGGGGGCGCTGGTCACTGCTCTGCCTTTCCACTAAGCAGAGCTGCACGTCACAGCGGACCAGTGGACATTATACCTAGCAAGTTGGTTTGGACTAACAAAATTCTATATACAAATTATATAGTACTATATACAAGTTAAAATTCCTTAGATAAATAACTCATGATTTAAATAGTGATTTTCAAGAGTTAGAAAAATGTTTATTGGAATTAAAGCTGTCTTTAAACAGTTCTAAAACTAAGAGTATGATGTTTGGTTCAGAACAAAAACTGGATAATCTGGGGGAATTGAAAATAGCTGATAAAAAAAGGAAATAGCTTTTAAGTATTTGGGACTGTATCTTGATTCTAGTCTAACTTATACATATCATGTATCGAACTTAACTAAACTTGTAAATCAGAAATTAGGGATGTTATTTAGACTTCAGAGTGTACTGACATTACAGGCAAGAAAACAAATAGCCCAGAGTATTCTACTTTCTCAATTGAATTATAACTCATTTTTGTTTACAGCCTTGTCTAAACAAGTATTGAATAATCTTACTATGACATTTCATAGCATCTGTAGATTCATTTATAAGTTACCTTATAGTACGCACCCTTATACACTGTACCAGGTTTCTGGGTTGCTACCACCAAGATTAAATTCAATATTCTCTTTGTTGTATAATAGATAATGTAATACGACAAAAAGATCTATCTCCTTTGTATTCACTGTTACCCTTAAGGGAAGTTTCTAGGAACTTAAGATCAAATACATCCCTAATTTAAA
The DNA here is from genome assembly GCA_016271365.2 of Neoceratodus forsteri. Taxonomy (NCBI): domain Eukaryota; kingdom Metazoa; phylum Chordata; order Ceratodontiformes; family Ceratodontidae; genus Neoceratodus; species Neoceratodus forsteri. The sequence goes on from CM028130.1 coordinate 289,608,387, forward strand.
CTTGAGGATAACAAAAGCAACAAGCATTTGTCAATGCCGCATGTTAATTGCGTTGGTGTGTTGAGCTCGCTCACTGCCCCTCTGTCACTCGCTCAGTCTGTGTCTCCCGATGCTGCAGGCTGCTGTTTTGTACTGGGCTCCTGCTTGCGTTGGCACCTTGTTTTGCCCAGTAAGAAATCCGCAGCTGTCCCAACAGAGCTCAGTTGAGGTGGCTCACTCCCCCTCTCTCACTCGCTCATTCTGGTTCTCCTGGCCTACAGGCTGCCCTTTTGTACTGGGCTCCTGCCTCTGTTGGTGGCTTTTTCTGCCCACAAAGAAATCTGCAGCAGTTCTGACACAGGTCTGTTGAGCCTGCTGACTCCCCCTCTCTCACTCGCTCATTCCGTTTCTGCCAGCGCTTCGCGCTGCCCTTTTCTATTGGGCTCCTGCCTGCATTGCTGCCTTCATCTGCCCACAAATAAATTTGCAGCAGTTACAATGGAGCTCTGTTGAGCTCGCTCACTCCCCCTCTCTCACTCATTCATTCACTCATTCTGGTTTTCCCACCACTGCAGGCTGCCCTTTTGTACTGGGCCCCTGCATGCATTGCTGCCTTTTTCTGCCTACAGACAAATCTGCAGCAGTCCCAACAGAGCTCTGTTGAGCTCACTCACTCCCCCTCCCTCACTCCCTAGTTCTGTGTCTCCTGCTGTTGCAGGCTGACCTTTTGTACTGGGCTCCTGCCTGCATTGGTGGCTTGTTCTGGCCAGAAAAAAATCTGAAGCAGTCCCGACACAGCTCCATTGAGCTCGCTCACTCCCCCTCTCTCACTCAGTCATTCTGTTTCTGCTGGTGCTGCAAGTTGGCCTTTTGTACTGGGCTCCTGCCTGGGTTGCAGCATCTTCTGCCCACAAAGAAATCCGCAGCAGTCACAATACAGCTCAGTTGATCTCGCTCACTACTACGCTGTCCCTCACTCATTCTGTTTCTTTTGGTGCTGCAGGCTGCTCTTGTGTACAGGGCTCCTGGCTGCATTAGCACCTTTGTCTGCCCAAAAAGAAATCTGCAGCTGTCCCGTCAGAGCTCCTTTGAGATCGCTCAGTCTCCCTCTGTCATGCGCTCATTCTGTTTGTCCTGGCGCTGCAAGCGACCCTTTTGTATGGAACTCCTGCCTGCATTGGCACCTTTTTCTGGCCACAAAGAAATCCGCAGCAATCCTGATAGAGCTCCGTTGAGCTCACTCAGTCACCCTGTCTCACTCACTCATACTGTTTCTCCCACCACTGCTGGCTAGCCTTTTCTACTGGGCCCCTGCCTGCTTTGACGCCTTTATCTGCCCGCAAAGAAATCCGCAGCAGTTCTGACAGTGCTCCGGTGAGTTTGCTCGTTCCCCCTCCCTCATTCGCACTCTCGTTCTGTTTCTCCCAATGCTGCAGGCTGCCCTTTTGTACTGGGCTCTTGCGTTGGGGCCTTTTTCTTCCCAAAAACAAATTCGCAGCAGTCCCGATGGAGCTCAGTCCCCCCCTCACTCATTCGATCTTCATCTGTCCCAAACACTGATTTCCCACAGCGACCATGCTATTCTCCGGCAGCAGTGCAAAAACATATTTTAGCCAGGATGTGAAAAATGACAACTGTACTGTTCATAAGGAGGTGTGAAAAACTGCCACTGTTGAAAATGTGGCATGAAAATATTACAAATTTGCGAAGTTACAAGGGTGTGTGGAAAGTGTGCAGCGCACACTTGCAACACAGTCATTTGATGGGCTATCATCACCAAATTTTCAACATTGGCATTTTAGGACCTCTGCTAATGAACAGTATCACTGTCATTTTCTTAATCTGTCCCGGACAGTGATTTCCCACAGCGACTGCTATATTCTGCGCCAGAAGTGCGAAAACACATTTTGGTCAGGATGGGAAAAATGACAGCTGCACTGTTTATAAGTAGGTGTGGGAAAATGGCAATGTTGAAAATCTGGAGTGAAAATATTAAAAATTCGCAAAGTTACAAGCGTGCGTGAAAACTGTGCAATGCACGCTCATAACACAGTCTTTTAATGGTGTGTCATTACCAAATTTTCAACATAGCCATTTCAAGGCCTCTACTTATAAACAGTGTCGTTGTCATTTTCTTAATCTGTCCCAAACACTGATTTCCCACAGCGACCATGCTATTCTACTCCGGAAGTGCGAAAACACATTTCCACCAGGAAGCGGAAAATGACAGCTGGACTGTTCACAAGGAGGTGTGACAAAATGCCAATGTTGAAAATATGGCGTGAAGATATTGCAAATTCACGAAGTTATGAGCATGCATAACAACTACACAGCACATGCTCATAAAACAGTCATTTTTTGGATGTTGTCCAGCAAATTTGCAACATAGGCTTTTTGAGAGCCCACCTCATGAACACTGGCACTGTCATTTCATTAATTAGCCCCGAAAGGTGATTCCACGCAGTGACCATGAAATCACCTTTCGGAGCCGATTAACGCCATGACAGTTCAAGAATTCATAAGGAGGGGTCCAAAAAACACCATGTTGAAAAGTTGGTGCAAAAATTCCAAAAAATGCCCAAGCTATGCACTAAAGTTGAAAAAACCTGAAGAGTGCAGACGTGTTCCCGGCCCACCGAAGATCATTGCGCCAAGCTCCAGAGGTAAGTATGGGGTGAGGGGTGGTGGAGGGAAGCAGGGTGCCCAGTGGGTGGGTGCGGGTTACGGGTGGGTGGCAGGGAGAATACAAGGGATCGTTTCCTTTTTTGCAGGGGAAAAAAAAATAAAAGACATTGTGGGACCATTTTTCCTTTTACGGGGGCATGTGGCATGCTGGGGTGGGCTCCCAGCGTGCCACCAGACACACTCTTTAGGGAGCCAGCAGTAGCTGATAGGATTGGGCACCCTGTCGGTAAACAAAGGGGGGGATTATTATTTTGCCGCCGGGGATTGGCCACCCTGTCAGCAGGAATAAAAGCAGGGGGGTATTACAGAATGCTGATGGGGATTGGGGACCCTGTTGGCAACTAAACACAGTGGGTGGGTTATATTGTTTTGAACATGGCGGAAAGCCGCCGCCATGTTCACAAACAATATCAGTCTTTCTAGATCCCGCCCTGCAATGACGGGTCACTCCCTCATTGCAGCGGATGGCTGACACTGCAGTGATGAAGCTGCCCCTGATTGCAGCAGCGAAATTGTCACAAGTTGGTGCCAAGGTTCCAAACTTGTGTCAGCAGCAGCGTGCAAGGGGATTAGGGGATGCGGGACAAGCCTTTGCAGGCTGTGGGGGCATTGGCCACAACAGTGCCACGCCTCCGCAGCCTGCTTCTGAGAAAGCTGCCGCAATATGTTTTGTGTGCTGCATGCAATCAACATAAAAATGGGTGATCAAGCTTTTTCAATTCAAGCTCCAAATGTTGGAATAATCTTCCATCTGAAATTAGATCTGAGATCAGCCACAATTCCTTTAAAATGAAATTAAAGCAGCACTTTTTAAATAGTGTACAATGTCACTGCTATTTTTAATATTTTTTGTATTAATAGACTATATGTGTATATTACAAGTCTATTTTGTATTGTTTGTATTATGTGAATGTAAAAGTTATCTTGTAATTTTCATCTTATATATTGTGACTGTATTACTATCTCGGGTCGCATATGAAAAAGGGCTTTGGCTCATATGTTTACCCAGTAAACAAAATAAATAAATAAATAAATAAATATTGTTAGTTCTGTTCACCATTTCATTACAGTGACAGCTAAATGTTAAATCACTATTTATTTATTTAAAATTGGTGACCGGGAAAGGCACACTGAGCCGAGGCTCGTTTCCAGGTGCAACCTGGCTACAAAGTGTACACTGTAGAAGACAGAGAAGTATAAGCAGTATCAAGTTTCAGATGAATAGCACAGTATTAGGACATGTCATAGTAGTAGGCAGTAAAGTAACAATTTTTGCTGGAACAGACAATTAAAAGAACATTGTGACAGTTCATTACTAACAATTTTTATTTACAGTATATTACAAGTGTATATATAGACATATTTACTGTAGTGGTTGTCCAGCGAGTGCTAGACTAACACAGAGAAAGTACGGTAGGTAGGAGGTTATGCGATTTAGGCTGACATGTGCAGTAATATTTTAAGGTTTGTATCAGGGGATCTGTATACTACACCCATTAGCAGTTTTTCATACCATTTAACATAAATTTAATCTACAGGTTGTCAAATGCAGCAGTCTTATTTGTTACTACATTAGCTTCCCTGCAGCAACCACCTGGTCATAACGAACTAGGTGGTAGTTTTCCAAGTTCTTTGCCTGATGTTCATAATTCATGAGTGTGAAGCTTGAGTGAATTCTGACATCATGGCAAATAACAAGGAAGATTACCACTACTCGTTCGTCAGGATCAGTTAGTAGCTGTTTGATAATGTATTTTTTAAAATTAAGGTTGGGTGTTCAGTACTGGTTACCGTGCTGTCACAGAGAGCATAGAAACGTAATTCTTTTTTGTTTGCCACCAACTCACATGTCTCAATGATTCACCCAGGAGGGCAAAACTACAACATGATGCACCTAGGTAAGCACAACAATCTGGTTTTGTGTTCAGGAGCATTAATACAGGGCTAGAATCCTGGCAACTCTAAGCTGCATTAATGTTCTAAATACATTACAAATTATGTATTTCCACTCCAGCTGTAGAATCATAGAAAGCTGTCAGCAGAAAAGGACCTCAGTAGCCCATCAAGTCTGCTCTCCCCTATTTACATACCCATCCCTCCCTGCCCCAGCCCCCTTTTCTCCCCGGCTAATCCCTTAAATCTGTCCCATGCCCTCTTGAATCCCCCCACTGTTTCAGCTCCCACCACCTACTTCGGTAGCCTGTTCCAGGGATCCACCACCCTTTCTGTGAAATAATGTGCCCTTAAACTACCCCTGAATCTTCCCACCTCCAACCTCAGACTGCGGCCCCTTGTTCTATTTGTGCTTTTCCTCTTGAAGATGCTCCCTTCAGCTGCCCTGTTTATCCCTTTCAAGTACTTGAACATTTCAATCCTGTTCCCCCTCTCCCTTCTGGTCTCCAGTGAATACAGGTCCAGCTGCCTCAGTCTTTCCTCATAGGACAGCTGATGCATGCCCTGCACCTTCTTTGTTGACCTCCTCTGAACCCTCTTTATCCCATCAATGTCCTTCTGCAGGTGCAGCCTCCAGAACTGGACCCCATACTTCAGGTGTGGCCTCACCATGGACTTGGAAAGAGGCATAAGTACCTCCCCTTCCTGCTCGTTATGCGCCTTCCTATGTATGCCAGCATTCTGTTTGGCTTGCCCACTGCTTTTCTGCACTGGTTCTGCACCTTAAGGTCATCTGCAATTATAATCCCCAGATCCCTGTCCTGCCTTGACAACTTTATTTCCTCCCCCCAGTGTACACTTGGCCTGCGGGTTATTATGTCCCATGTACAGCACTGTACACTTCTTGACATTAAATCCCAGCTGCCATGCTTCCAACCACTCCTCTAACTTCTTCAGGTCCCTTCTCATTACCTCCACTCCCACCCCATGGTATCCACCCTGTTGCAAATCTTCATATCATCAGCAACAAGGTACACCTTCCCCTCTAGTCCCTCAGCTATGTCTCCGATAAATATAATGAACAGTTAGGGCCCCAGCACCAACCCCTGGTGCACCCCGTGTGTCACCCTCCCCTCACTAGAGTACCCCCCATTTACTACCACCTTCTGGCTTCTGTCCCACAGCCAATTTTCTACTCACTTTGTTATTTTTGGCCCCATCCCCATGCTTTCCAGCTTACTGACCAACCTTCTATGAGGTACGGAGTCAAAGACCTTCCTGAAATCCAGGTAGGCCACATCCACTGCCCCACCCTAGTCTACCACCCTTGTTACCCAGTTAAAAAATTCAATGAGGTTTGTCTGGCATGACCTTCTTGCAGTGAAGTCATGCTGCCTGTCATATTTCAGTCCCTCTTCTTCTAGGTATCTGACCACCCACTCCTTCACCAGTGCCTCCAACACTTTACCCACCACCAACATGAGGCTGACCAGATGATAGTTTATGGCCTCTTCAAACAACATGAAGTCTTGCTTTATTCTGACTATATGCAGTTAGCCCCAGCACTTGAACTGCTCTGGAGAGGAAAGAGTTAACTCTATGCAGAAGCATAGAACGTTGAGTTTGAGCTCCGTTTTCAAACCTCTGTCTCTGGTACTCTGCAGTGTAACCGTCAGATTTTTTACTCCGCCTAACTGTGAAGTCGCTCCAGAGATCCCTCCTGTGCTTCGGTTCAGTTCTAGTTTGAATCGTCATTTTTTTTCAACTGCAATCCTTCCTTCAGTATTCTTACCTCTATCTCGGTAACAGTAAGTGGTAGTAGTAGGTAGTGTGATTTTTTTTGTGTTAAATTCACCAGAAATTGTTTTACTTTTCTGTTCTTTTCTGGTCACTCCGGTTTAAAACCAAACTTAATTGGAATTGTTTTTTATTTGTGTTTATATCGTGGTTTCTGGTACTTATCGGTTTTTAAAAAAAATCTGTTTTTTCGGATTTTGTTAACCGATCCACGGCTGGAACCGATATGTTTTTCAGTTGCCTGGCTTAACGCTGTATGGGGTGACTTTTTGGAAATATTAGGAATGTCTGAGAAACCAAAAAGGAAAACCAGTCCCACTGGGTTTCAGCACTGTACCAAGTGTAAGGAGGCCTTTGCTAAGGCGGATCCTCACCTCGTTTGTGTATATTGTCTGAGGTTTGACCACCTCAAAGAAGAGTGCCAGATTTGTAAGAACTTTCTCAAGGACACTCTTGAAAAACGTTTGAGTAGGCTTAGGGAGATGGAGGCCGAGAAGTCCGCTGAGCTGGATGGCCAGCCTGGTTTGGTTCCAACAGAACCTTCGGAGGTGCCCACGGATCTGGGCGATACCTCTTCGGGCAAGAGGAGAGCCCATTCCATGGAGTCAGTTCCTACTAAAAGAAAAAGGAAATCAGCCAGTTCGGATCCAAAAACCCATGTTCTGACCACTGAGGAGATAGTGAAAGCGATTTCCATTGTACAGTCACTTTGCCCAGTTCCAACCGAACTGACATTGGTTGAAATGTGATCAGTTCGGTCAGAAGTTGGTGCCTCAGAAATTGACCCAGAGGCATATTATGAGGGCGATTGGGAGGAGGAAGATGAAGATGAAAAAGAAGGAGAGTTTGCAGGCCTAGATGAGCCAGTAGATCCTGACATCTCCCCAGACAGGCCTTCCAGTGTTTCCCCTCCCAGGTTTTCTGAGTCCCCTTCCCACTTCTTGTTTTACAAGAAGGTGGCTGAGACTCTTCAACTTCCTATGAAGGAAGCTGATCAGGATCAGGAAGAACCTGACTATATGGAAATGATGGATGTCCCAGAATCAAGGAGAGTGTCTATCCCTCTGCATAAATCCCTGGGGAAACAGACATAAAAAATAATGCAATTTTCTACTTACATCCCTCCTGTGGATAAAAAAATGAACAGGAGATATGCCCTATCAGGTCCTGGTATGGAATTTCTTACAGCACATTGCAGCCATGTTGGGAAAGTGCAAGCTGCAGCCTGTGACAAGGCTAATATTCCTCTGGCATCTCACCCCCAGATAAAGATTCCAGGAAAGTGGATGCCATGGCCAAGAAACAATACTTGGCATCCTCTTTGGGGCTCAGGCAATCAAATTACATGGCATATATAGCCAGGTACCAGAAATCAATGTGGGATATAGTTCTGGAGTTGGCTAGGAAAGCCCTTCCCCAGCTAACCAAGGAGCTGGAGCAGGTGGCTGTAAATGGTATAGAGGCATCCAAAGTTCAATTTCATGCTGCTGCAGACTCGAATAATGTCCATTCTAGAGTCATGGCTACATCTATCTCCATGAGGAGACTTGCTTGGCCTAGATGTACCAGTCTTTTACAGGATACTCAGACTAAGGCCATATATTTCCCTGTCACTGGTAATTCTCTGTTTGGTGAGCAAACAGAGAACTACATGAAGAAAATGGATGAATATAGGACCACCTATATAAGTGCTGCAGCTAAAGAAAAGCAGACCACTACTCAAAGGCAGCTATTTAGGGGCAGAGGCAGGCCTTTGTATAGGTCTTTTTACCAAGCTCAGGTCTCCTCCTCTTCTTTCCAACAGAGGGGGTTCCTTAGGGGAAGAGGCAGGCGTGGGATGACTAGGACCCCATCATCCACACAGTCTAAGCCCCCTACCAAGCAGACACCCTGAGGTGTCAATCAGGGTCACCTCCCCAATTCCAGTAGGGGGTAGTCTGGCTCACTAATCCCAGGCTTTGGAGTCTATTACTTCAGACAAATGATCCTGGAAGTAGTGAGCCAGGGACTTGTTTTCAGTTTCAAAAGGTTCCCAAAAATGAGAGCAAGGTCCTTCAGTCCTCCCTCTCCCTTAGAGACAAAGGCCTTAGAGGCAAGCAGTAGAGATGGTACTTCTTTGTCACAGGGGAAAATGACTGTATTCCACATACTTCCTCACCCCTAAAAAGATAGAGGAGTGGCGTCCCATCCTAGATTTAAAGTACCTGAACAAACATTTAACAAAACAAAAATTCAAGATGGTGACTCTGGGAGTCATTATTCCCTCTCTGAGACCAAGAGACTGGCTAGCCTCTCTGGATCTCAAGGATGCCTACTTCCACATACCTATCAAACATTCTCACAGAAAGTACCTCAGGTTTAAGTTACCTTCAGGCCATTACCAATTCAGAGCTATGCCTTTTGGCCTAACATCTGCTCCAATGGTGTTCACCATGTGCCTTGCAGTATTGATGGCATTCCTCAGGAGACAGGGTATTCTTCTGTTCCCATACCTGGATGACTGGCTCCTAGTAGCCCAGTCCTCAGACCAAGTCAAGTCAGCTTTAGAGGTCACTCAAAGACTTCTACAATCCTTGAGCTTCATTCTGAACCTAGAAAAGTCGGTTCTGGAACCAGCTCAGCTTCTCATCTTCATAGGGTGGAAATAGACACTATTTAGGCAAGGGCATTTCTCCTTCTCTCAAGGGTACAGTCCCTTGTTACTCAGGCTTCCTCTCTTCATCCTCTAGTTTCTCATCCTGCCAGACACTTTCTACAGTTACTGGGCCACATGGCAACATCCACAGCTGTGGTCCAGGGAGCAAGGTTTCAGATGAGAGACATTCAGTGTCATCTCAGATCCTAATGGTCTCAGAAAAGAGACCCTCTCTCCAAATTGGTTCCAGTGTCTCAAACTCTAGTTCAGGCTCTCCAGTGGTGGCTGGAGGAGGACAGTCTTTGACAAGGTGTTCCATTTGTCAGCCAGGCTCCTTCAATTACTCTTACAACAAATGCCTCTCTACTAGGTTGGAGGGGCTCACCAAAATCAGCTTACAGCTCAGGGAACTTGGTCTCACCAGGAGACCATTCTACATATAAATCGTCTTGAATTGAGAGCTGTCTTTCTAGCACTTCAGACATTCTTAACTGCTGTTCAAGAGAAAGTAGTGCAGATCAGAACAGACAATACCACAACCATGTGGTACATCAACAAGCAGGGAGGCACTCGGTCCTCGGCCTGTGCACAGAGGCCATGAAGATATGTTCTCTGGCTTATTCCCTTCATGCTTCTCTGATGGCTGTGCACCTTCCAGGGAAGGACAACATTTTGGCAGATGTTCGCAGCAGGATTTCTCAGGGTCATCACGAGTGGACCCTGAATCCTCTCATTCTTCAGGTCATTTTCAAGAGGTGGGGTACTCCAGAGCTAGATCTCTTCACAGCCCTGCACAATCACCAACTTTCTTTCTTTTTTTGCAGGCCTCCTCTTCTGGGCTCTGTCCATCAGGTTGCTCTATTGTTGAAATGGACAAGCAGGTTCCTGTATGCATTTCCTCCTTTTCCTCTGATATTCAGGGTCCTGATCAAGATCAGGTCTCAGCATTGCAGGGTGATTCTAGTGGCTCCAGACTGGGCCAGACAGCCTTGGTATCCTCTTCTGTTGTCACTGTCAGTAACAATGCCAATGTGTCTTCCCAGACAGTTCAATCTTCTTACCTCCTCTCAGGGGAGGATCCTTTACCCCAATCTTCAGATTCACAGGCTCAAGGTCTGGCTCTTGAAGAGCTAGAATATGCAAGCCTACACCTTTCTCAGTCGGTCCTAGAAATACCTACAACTCCAAATGGAAAAGATTTGGGTTTTGGTGTTTCCAGAAACAGGTTCAGCCAGAACTGGCTGGTATTGTCACTGTACTTGACTATCTGGTGCATCTTAATAGTTTAGGCCTCCAGCCTACTGCTCTCAAGGTACATTTGGCAGCTGTGTCTGCCTTTCTTTCTGCTGGTAAGGGTGCTTCCCTAGCTTCTCATCCAGTTTTCAAGATGTTTTTCAAAGCTTTAGTACATGTTACTCCTCCCTTTAGGGAGCCTACCCCTTCTTCGCAACTGAATATCTGTATAGCACAGCTTATGCAGCCTCCTTTTGACCCTTTATCTTCAGCACAGCTGAAATACTTGAATTGGAAAACTGTATTCCTGGTAGCCATTACCTCTGCCAAGAGAATGATTGAATTACAGGCTTTATCAGTTGAACCTGATTTCATTTAATTTCACAGGGATAAGGTGGTCTTTCGAACCAACAGAAAGTTTATTCCCAAGGTGGTATCAGACTTTCATCTGAATCAGTCTGTGTCATTGCCTATATTTTTCACTGACCATCCTTCCTCTGGGGAGAGATGATTACACAGTCTTGATGTAAAGAGGGCTCTTAGTTACTATGTGGAGCATACTAAGACCCATAGGAATGGCTGTTCTTAGTTGTTTCTCACCTATGGAGAAGTGGGAAAGGGCAAATCAGCCACCAAGAGAACTATTGCCACGTGGATTGTCTCCTGTATCCAGTTCTGCTATTCGAAACTTGGGAAGGAGCCTCTCTCAGGCCTGAGGGCTCATTCGACCAGAGGTACAGCTGCTTCGGTCGCAGCTGCTAGAGATATACCTTTAGTAGAAATCTATAAAGCAGACACCTGGAAAACTGTTCCCACATTTACCAAGCATTACTTTCTGGACATTCAGTCTAGAAATGATGTTAGGTTTGGCGCAGCTGTGCTGCAGAGTTTGTTCCCAAAATAGGTTCTGTGACTCCCTCCTCCAAGGAGGTACTGCTTGGTAGTCTGCATATAGTCAGAATACAGCAAGACTTCATGTTGTTCGAAGAAAAAATTACTTACCATAGTAATGCTGTTTCTTCTAATGGAGTCTTGCTGTATTCTGAGCTCCCTCCCTCCCTGCCTCCCCTCCTGGAACCTAGTAGTTTTGGGATATGGGTGGGCAGGCACAGTGCTGCACCTCAGAGGTGGACTCAACATGCCCTTTATCTTATTAAGGGTTTTATTATGAATGTTTTTACTTGTTTCACAATCTACTTATTTTCTTTTTGGGGTTCATGACTTAAGTCTTTTGATCCTAAAACATCTGTTATTGCCATTTGGCAAAACATTTTAGAAACCATTTCTACCTTTTGAATTAGTTAGTTTAGTGCTCGTAAGAATCTGACGGTTACACTGCAGAGTACCAGAGACAGAGTTCTGAAAACCGAGCTCATGCTCAATGTTCTATGCTTCTGCATAGAGTAAACTCTTTCCTCTCCGGAGCAGTTCAAGTGCTGGGGCTAACTGCATATAGTCAGAATACAGCAAGACTCCATTAGAAGAAACAACATTACTATGGTAAGTAATTTCCTGTTGCCATCTGCTATGCTATGAAAATAAATGCATTTACTCTACAAGTTTTATTCTCACAGTCATTATATACTGTACATACAACCCTGTCACAAAACCATATATAATACATTACCAGAATGTGTACTGCATTCAAAAATAAAATAAAATGCATTTGCTAATCAATTTAGAAGATATTTTGCTAGAAATTCTAGTGTGGTCAGGGGAGAAAAGACAGGACTGTGACAACTATTTTACAACTTGTATTACTGAGGCTTAGTTTCTGTTTTCTCTCACTTGTCAGGGAGGTACTTTTCAGTGTTCATTCGGCCATTCACTTTAGTGCAGTAATCACTTCTGACTGTCAGTTTGATAAACATAGTGGCAAGAGTTAGTATGAAGGAATGTACACTGGAAGTCATTTGACCTTTCTTAGTAATCTGTATGGACATCTTTCCACAATTCACCAAAAAGAGCAGATTGTCATTGATTTACTGTATTGGCTGCACACTGTAAAGAAGACTTAATATGATGCCTTTTAGCCTCCTTTGTTACCAAATGTCGTTTACGTGCTGTAAAACAATGACTGGAATCTCCTAGCATAGGCAGGTCAAAGATACCAACCTCATCCTATAATTTGCTGTTTGTTGACAGCGACTGTAAAGAAGGGCACTGCACAGCCTAGTGTTAAGTTGGCTTATCAGATAGTGTAGTATTCTAGTTACCCCACTAGCCACAGTCATTAATTACTACGGACCCTATGCACTGTTGGGGTGGAAGTTACGTGCCTAAGGTACGTACCCTGCCCAAGTATCTATGCGGCCTGGATCGGCACAGGGTGCATGGTATGCATGATCACTTGCACCCATGGGGTGCCTGACTGTGGATCCACCCCCACGGTGCGCAGGGTGGTCAGGGCAGAACCATGGACCTGGAATGGCATTCAATCAGAAGACTGTCCTGGGTACTTAATGCTTAATGTATCAGGGCCAGTCCTCCTATCCCTAGTTTCTCTGTTATTTATTTATTTGAAAGTTCCGATATACAGTTTTGAGCCAGAGTAGCTTGTTTACAAAGGTTCCTTGTCATCCGTAGATCACAAACATATCCTCCCTCGATGTTTGCTTAGAGACTAGTGCAATTGGTAGCATCTTGTGACATGCCTTGGGTACAATGTGTATAGAAGGTGTATATGCAACCAATTTTCCTTTCCTTTTCTTGACTTAAAGCCTTTTTAGTACACGTGTTGGGTGCCTACTAGTATATTATCTAAGGAAAAAGAAACTTCATGACATCTGAGTGGTCATTCTAGATCTTTACCCATGAGTAAATCTCATAATGTACACACACAGTTAAAGTCCCAGCTATCATTTGTTTTTAATTCTTATTTATTTATTAATTTTTTTGGGGGGTGTATTCATTTTTTTTAGTGCTCATGAAAGCTGCTGGATTGACAGCACTAGAAAATGAAGCCCCCTGTTTATCTACATGACAAACACAGCATGGGAGATCACAATGCAAGCTTCCCCACACTGCCCCACCAGTGTGCCCTGACCCTGTCATGGAGACACCACCATGTGGGTGACAGGCTAGCTCAGAATGCCAACTCCAGAGCCACACAACATACAGTAGAGGTCAGACATGAACTTTCTTAGTCTAAAAAAGGACTGTCTAGTTAAATTACAGCATTTGCTTTATTCGGTAATGGGATACTGGCAGGCAGAAAAGGCTGACTATGTTAATTTGTTAAGGGGTAGGTGTAGAAAGATACCCAGCTAAGTACAGAGGGTTAAAAAGGTTGGTTGCTGTAGGATGCTGCCTAAAGCAAGGACGAAAGAAAGATAGACCTTCACTGCATGACAGCAAATGTGCAGAACTTCACAAGCAAAAATTGATGATTTTGGAGGGTAGACATCTTGAGAGGGGACATGATCTCAGTTTTCTGAATAGTAAAGGGAATACACAGAGTTGAGACAAATGACAAATGGAGCTTACAGATGTTTGAGCTGGTGAGTGGAAACAGAGCTAGAGGGCAGGTCCTCAAACTGATGTGGAGGAAGGGCAACATTAGAGAGCACTATACAGTGGGTAATAAACATATGGAATAACCTACCCAACAAAGTTGTATTCCAGCTTTTAAAGCAGGACAAGACAGATTCCTGAGGGAGAATGGCATCAAGTGTTATACAGCATTAGTGGGGTAACATTCTGGCTGATAAACTGGGGTGAGCGTTCATACCCAGAGTAGTTATAGTCACTTCTGTGTGGCGTAAGGGGTTCAAAAGATGGACCCTAAGCTCCTTCCATCATCACAATATTGTTACTATTTTATGCAGTGAACTATATTATGTATCTATACTGTATACTGTACTCTACTTACCATAGTAAGTATATAGAAGGTGGTATAGCCTAGAGGTTAGAGCACCAAGCTGTGAACCTAGTGAGCTCAGGGTGGGGCTTGAATCCCACAGCTTCCACTTGGAAATAACACTGAGCAAATCGGTTAACTTCCCTAAACTCCCAGAACGAACCTGGCAACGAGCATTGGCTCAGTGTGCCTTTCCGTGCAAAAAATCTAAAATAAAATCAGTAAGTGTGTCTGAGTGTACTTAATGCCTGATTTCCTACAGGGCAGTCCTAGTTCTTGTCTCAGGCAGTGACTATACTGCATTGAAAAGTCCCAACAGAATGGAACATGTGTCTGTAGTTTTGTACTATACCTTTGAGTCTGGGCTGAAGCAGCTCTAATTACCTGCTTAAATTGTATCATTTTTAGTTATTCATGTTTGTGTAATTTAAATAACTCAGTTATTTTAAACTGGTTCAGTTTGGAGTTGGAAACTGAAGAAGCATTAACTGCAGGGGTGTTCTGGTGTTTGTGTGACGCTAAACTAAAGGTGAGTATTTATTTTTTCTTAAGTTTGCTTTAGTTCAAATAGCTTCTACCAGCAGAGGGATATGTATTTGGGCATTTAAATAGTGCTTTTGGGTTAGGGCTGTGTTTTAGAGTTCAGTTCTATGCCAGTTGAAAAACAGGAAACTGCAGAGGTAGACTTGGGGGAGGGGCAGGAGATTAGCCAGAGCCATTTTAAACTGATTCAGCTTGAAGCTGGAAACTGAAGGAGCATTAACTACAGGGATGTGTTTGCTCCTGCCTGAGGAAAGGAGCTGAGGTGTGCAGTTGTGGAAGAGGCTGATTGATTCATATGGGAGTGGCAGTGGGCCCTAATCCCACCCTCCTCCATACCTCCCTCCCCCAGCTTGTTGACATTTATTAGGGCGGTGCTGAAATGGGATTGGCGGAAAGCACTACCAGGTGCATCCACTAACATGCCCTAACAGAAGGGATTGTTCTTGGTAATGTTATAGAGTGATATGTAGCTTGGGTTAAAGAGGTAAAAGTTACAAACTTATAGATAATACTGTGTTTTGTATTTAGGTGTAGCACCTTAAGCTGTATTTTGCTGGGAAACATATGGATGGTGTGGTATCATAGTTAGTAGTGTTTATGCTTCTCTGCTACTGGAGTTGGTAATGCATTTTTAAGTAGGGACTGGCGGGTTAGAAACCTATAGATAGAACTGTATTTTGTAGTTAGTACTGGTATCATGGGTAGGATAGTGGGATGTAATGGAGGTATGGCAGCAGTTTAGATTAACATATTGTGGAGGCTAGGAGGGTGTCCAATCTTTATCTGGTAGAGGAGGTTGGAGGAGGAAGTGCTGTGGCTTTGTAGTTAGCTGGAGAGGATGAGGGAAGGGGGAAGGGACCTGGAGGCAGGAGGGTCACATCCAGGAAATAACAGGAGGATGCCGTGGGGAGGAACAGTGGCTCAAGGAAAGCGATGGGGAGGGAGTGCAGGAGCAGAACAAACAAGGGGCCTAGCATTAAAGGGAAGGCTAGAGTTAGGGGGAGGGAGCAGAAGCACATCCAGGCAGGATGGGCAGGAAATAGGTTTGCTGTGCTGGCAACACTGGTGGAGGAGGAGGAGGGGAGTTATCTCCAGGGAAGAGCAGGAGAGGAAGGAAAAGGAAACCCACAAGGGGCAAGAGTCAGTCAGAAGAGAGCGACGGGGTGAAGAGGAGAGAAGCACTGCTGATGGGGTGGACGACAGGGGTGAAGGAGTGGATGACAGGGGTTGAGTGGGGTTCCAGGGTGAATGGGAGGGATGTGGGGACAGGGAGGGAGCAGTGAGGGGCAGGGGACAGGATGGGGGAGAAGGGGGAGAGAGTAGTGGGGAGGAACGGGTGAGTTAGTGAGCTGGCATGCTCTACGATTGGACACCCTGGGAAAGGGGTGGGGGGCAGGGACAAGAAATGAAGAAGGGGGTGTACTAGTCCTGGGTGATTTCATTCCTAAAGGGATCAGATGGGGTGGCAGGGTGGAGAGGCATAGTAGAATATGGGTGGAGGCTATACCCGGGCAAATGGCTGACAGGGTGGGGCAGGAGGTTCTTAAGTGCACAAGGAGGGATAGGAAGAAACTGCATGTAGTAGTGCATGTGGGCACTAATGACCTGCCGGGGGAGATGGTGGACATAGTGAGGAGGAGGTTTGAGGAATTAGGAGGGCTATGTGAGGAAGTGTGGGAATCAGTGGCCTTTTTCAGAGGTGCCCCTGGTACCCTGTGCGAGTACGGGAAGGAAAGGGTGGACTGGGGAGTTCAACAAATGACTGGGGGAATGGTGTCAGTCTACGGGGTACAGGGTAGTTGGGGACAGGGGCAGTACCTGGGAAAATAAGGATCTATATGCAGGGGATTTGCTGCACCTGAGTGGGGAGGGGAAAGGGGTATTAAAGCAGAGGTTTGAGGGATACATAGCATCAAGGATATATTTAAACTAGGTGGGGGTGGTGGGAGGACAGCTAGTAGGCTGGGATCCCAGAGGAGGAGCCAAGCATGCCTAACCCTGAAGCAAAAGGATAGGTATTTGAGGTGGGAACACATGGAGGGATTGGGGGGAATGAGGGGGGGAGACACAGGTTGGAGGGTGGTCTCACTGAATCCGAGAAGCTTTGGTAACAAATTAGCCAAACTACAGGCTCTCTTGGCTGTGGGGAGTGTGAACATTGTGGCCATCACGAAGACATGGGCTACCCAGAACCAGAATTGGGATGTGGTGATCTCAGGGTACAGGATATTCAGGATGGACAGGACTAGAGGGAAAGGGGGGTGGCAATCTACATGAGGGAGGGGATAATGTGCATGAGAGAGGAGGGGGTAGAGGGCAGGACAGAGGCCATATGGATGCAGTTTCAAGACTCTAAAAGAAAGACACAGAGGGTGGGGGTAGTGTATAGGCCACAACCTCAGGGGGATGACCTGGATAGGAAGTTGGCCAAGCAGATTAGAATAGTCTGTAGGAAGGGGGAAACCATAGTGGTGGGGGACATCAACCACCCTGGGGTGGACTGGAACACTCCAACCACCATGTGTGCAAGGAGCTGAGATTACTAGATGCATTTCAGGAATGCTTCCTGGTACAATTGGTCTACGAGCTGACTAGGGAGGGTAGGACTCTGAACCTATTATTAACAAACAGGGAGGCTGTAAGGGATCTAGGAGTGGTGGACCCCCTGGCTAGGAGTGACCATCATACAATGTGGTTCACACTCATTATGGATAGGGTAACAGGAGGAACAGGTACCAGGGTAAGCAATTTTAAGGGAGTGGACTTTAAAAGGATGGGGAAATTTTGGTTGAGCATCTGGTGGGAATTCAGATATGCATGAGTGCCAGCCAAAAATGGAATATCATTAAGAAAGGGCTTGCAGAGGCTACTGAGACCTGCACCAGGACACGGAACAAGAAGGGGAGAGCAAAGAGCCGTGCTGGCTTACTCAGGAGGTAATGGAAAGGGTGAGGGCCAAAAGAAAAGCATTCTGGTGGCTTAGGAAATTGGGAGGGCAAGGGGACAAAGTTGAGTGCACGAGAAAGTCAAGGGAGGTTACCAGGCTAGTCAGAGTGGCCAAGGCTTCCAGAGAGCTGAGACTGGAACAGGTAATCAAGGACGGGAAAAAGGACTTCTTCAGATACATTGGTGAGAGAAGAAAAAGAAAAGACCAGATTGTGAGGATTAAGAAAGATGGGGGATTGGTGGAGAAGGGGGAGGACTAGGCAGAGGCACTGAATGAGTACTTCTGCTCTGTGTTCATGTAGGAAAAAGGGGGTCAGATACCCCAGGGGAAGGGTGGAGTGGGCAGAGGGGGTGCAGGGGCAACTGATAATAGAATTACAGAGGACAGGGTGCTGGAGGGACTAAGGGCACTTAGGGTGGACAAGGCACCGGGGCCGGATGGCATTCACCTTAGGGTACCTAGGGAGCTAGCGGAGATCCTGGTGGGACCACTGGCAAACCTGTTCAGTACATCACTGAACACAGGATGCATGCTACAGAACTGGAGGATGGTCTATGTGGTGCAAATTCATAAAAGTGGCCTGAAGGATGATCCAGGAAATTACAGACTTCAATTGTGGGGAAACTCATGGAGTCAATCCTAAAAGAGAGGCTGGTGACCTTTTTGGAAGACAATGGGCTGCAATACGGCCATCAGCATGGTTTTGTATTGGGCAGATCCTGCCAGATGAACCGATTTGAGTACTATGATTGGGTTACCAGGGAACTGGACAGGGGCCATTCAGTGGACGTCCTATATTTGATCTTCTGCAAGGCCTTTGACTCGGTGCCACATGGGAGGCTGGGGGGAAAACTGATATACATTGGGGTAAGGACAGAAAAGGTCAACTGGATCACCCACTGGGGGCTGAGGGGTAGGCAGCAAAGGGTGGTGGTGATGGTGCCAGTGGGGGGGGGGAACTCATCACTAAGGGACATTATGAGTGGGGTGCCCCAGGGTTCAGTACTGGGACCGGTGCTGTTCAGGATATTTACAGCTGATATCTTAAACGAGATCCAGAGTAGGATCAGTCTTTTCACAGACAATACTAAGGTCCGTGCAGTGGTAGATGACATAGAGGGATGGGATGAGCTGCAAGAAGACCTGACCAAACTACAGGAATGGTCGGAGACATGGCAGTTTGGGTTCAACGCCAAGAACTGCAAGGTACTGCACTTCACAGCAAGGAACCAGGGGAGGAAATATCAGTTGGGAGGAATACCGTTGGAAAGCACAGTGGAGCAAAATGATCTAGGGGTACTAATAACGGGGAGTATGAACCATTCAGCTCAGTGCAGGAAGGTGGCTGCAAAGGCAAACAAGATGCTGGGGTGCATAGAGAGGGGAATCTCCTCCAGGCACAGGGAAGTGATCCTACCCCTGTACAGGTCACTGGTCAGGCCGCACCTGGAATACTGTGTTCAGTACTGGTGGCCATTCCTGAAGAGGGACATCAGATTGCTGGAGGGAGTGCAGTGTAGGGCAACAAAGATGATACAGGGACTTAACAGAAAATCCTACAAGGAGAGGCTGGGAGAGCTGCAAATGTATTCCCTGGAAGAGAGGAGGGCTAGGAGGATATGATCGAAACCTTTAAGTACCTAAAGGGTATTAACAGGATTAATACAGAAGAGATTCTTCATATCAAAAGAGGGAGGGACATGACAGGGCATCGGCTGAGATTGGAGGGGAGAGATTCAGGAGGGAAATCAGGAGACACTTTTTCGCAGAAAGGGTGGTAGATAAGTGGAACACTCTGCCCGAGGAGGTGGTATCATGTAGAATGGTGGGATGATTTAAGAGAGGGTGGAACAGAGTGAGCGTGGGTGATTATGAGGAGAGGAGGGAAGGGTGGAGCAGCTGCAAGTTGAGGGGTTACTTGCAAAATCGAGCAGACTCGATAGACCATAAGACCTGTTTCTGCTGGCATTTCGTATGTTCATATATGTACTGCAACATACATAACTCAGTTATATGTAATGTGTATATAATAAAATACAATGGAAAATTGAATTTCGAGCAGTAAATGGGGCATTGACGAAGAGAAGTGATTCTCGAAGTGCTGGGGCTAGTGGTCTTCAGTCTGTACCTGTACCTGTACACTTGCACCCTGAGATTTCTCAATTAAAGCTGAATATTTGGAACTACAGCATCTGGGTGCTTTTCATTTGCACTACCATCAGTGCAGATTTGTTCTGTGAATTTTTTTGTCCATATAGGTTTTTACAAACCCCGAGCCCTGCAGTCAGCTCTGGTCCCTCCCTCGAGTTCCTCAACCTGACACCCCCTAATTCCCCCACAGGTTTCCCCCTCATGGCAGGGCCGGGGCACTGGTGCAGCCATCATGGAGCTTGCCAGTTCCTTTTGCCTTTTTCTCCTGTCCCCTCTCCCCACCAACATAAGGACACTGGTGCGTGCCCTCCCAATCCATACTGCCCTCCGACCAGCACCAGAGGGCAGTAAGTGAGTGGGATGACAATGCCCACAAGAGAGGAGAGCAGTACTCCAGATACTCTATCCCCTCTCACCCCTGATGACCCCCGGCGGCCCGGGCTCATTCCCGAACCTGGGTTGCCAGTGTGGCACAAGGGGTAGCAACTGGTACCTTAACCTCCAGTGCCACCAAGCTGGCTGTTCTGTGGATATTTCAGTATAAGGTGGGCTATCTGTAACTCCTACACCAACCCAGCACTGCTGATCGCAGTCTTACAGTATGTCTTTGAGCTGTCTATATAAGGATCTGCATACTCATGATGCTTTATATGGGGTTTGAAGCATTAAAGTGTATCCATATGGTTTGAGGAGACAGAAACCAAACTACTGTATTTGGATATTTGTTCTTTCCTAGCATCTGGTTCTTTGTTTGGATGCTGCAAGCTGCTCTTCTTCCAAACTGCCTCTCTCCAGTAAACTACCTCTAAGTGTACTAAATGCCGTAGATTAAGGTGCACAGCATACACCTTGGGCTAAATTCTCAAAAAGGGCTAGGACTGGCGCAAGTTGCAGCAAACAGCAGCTTGCACCAAAGCCCAGTGCACCAGGGACTCTTCAACAGATTCTGGTACAGGAAGGGTCCTGGCATCTAAGTTCCCACACTTGCGGCAACCCCTCTCTTGCAGCAAACACCTGGCACACAAGAAGCGTCTGCTACAGGTCCCTTACAGCTAACACAAGCAGTCCCGCCATCCCTGGTCCTCATGTACATTCAATATAACCCCTTCCTCTTGTGATCTAGTGTCCCCCTTCCCTGATCCCAATAATTGCACAGTTTACAATGTTTAAATACAGCCACCCTCCCTGGCAGTCTAGTGGTTCCCTTCCCCAATTCCTGTAATTGCACATTTTAAAATGTTGAAATACAGCCACACTCCCTGGTGGTCTAGTGGCTCCTTTCCCCGATCCCCATAAGTGCACATTTTAAAATGTTTAAATACATCTGCCCTCCATGGCTGTCTAGTGGCCTCCCTGAACCCCATGCTGCTAATATTAATTAATAAAGAACCCATCCCCTTCATGGTGGTATAGTGCCTCCACATCCCCGATACTGCTGTACTATTAAAATAATAAAATGACACCCCTCCCCAATCCATGCCACCATATTAATTAAGTAAGTAATAAAATTCCCTCCTTCCCGATCCTGGATGCCACTGTATTATTGTACTTAATAGGATGCCACCTTCCCTGATCCCCAATGATACCCAATAATATTGCAAATTACCCACTTTCCATGGTGATCTAGTGGTCCCCCCAGCCTCCACCCCAGTAGGTAGTGCCCACCACCCAGCTCCTCCCATCCTGTAACAGAGCTGGCACTGGCACAACCCTCCACTCATCTCCATGGCTGGCACCGATTGAACTCTCATTGAGTGCTGTATTGTACAGTACTACCTCTCTCCTCTCGCCAGTGATATCCCTCCCTATGCACCCCAGCTTCTAACTAGCCCTGCCTACAGTCTTGTCACACTGTGCTGCCACCTTGAGGTCCTCATACAATAACCACATGGTCCCTTTCCTGTCTAGTGACTGCCAGTACCTCCCATCCTATAATTAGCATTGGAGTTCTGTGATAGGGTAGACCCCTATATAACACCTGGGTCAATGTCAAGCTCTCGCCTTTTGGACAGCACTTCCTCCAGTTAATGTCATCTCTGGGCACTACACAGATAGTTACCACTGCTACCTATAAACATGGTCACTCCCTTGACTTAGTATTCCTCCTGGGGATCGAGGCCTCTAACTTGGGGGTGGAACCAATTGGATGGTCCAACCACTACACCATGGGGTTTTGTTTTAGCACCCCCTTCGTAGGCCTACCCCTGTGGAGATGGTCAGGTATCGCCCTTTATGAGATATTAGTTCTGAAGTCCTGGAGGTGGTACTTGACCTATCATCCCTTCAAGTAGCAAACAGCGACCCAGAGGCCCTCATGGTAGCCTATAATACAGCTATATCGGCAGCCCTGGATGTCGTTGCTTCTGTCTGTGTTTGTCCTCTCTCTCTTTGCCCTTGGTTCCATTATTTGATGGGACCTTGAGAGAGATGCGGTGACTAGGACGAAGGTTAGAGTGTTGCTGGTGGAGATCGTCTCTTGAAGCCGACCACCTTAAATTGATGGAGCATTATCAAGCCTATCAATCTGCAATTTCCTGTAAGAAGGCAGAATTCTGTCCAGGGAGATTGCTTTTGCTCAAAATCGACCAGCTCAGCTTTTTCTCAATGTAGACAGACTATGCAACCCAGCCTACCTACAAGTGCAAAAAGCCTTTTCGCAGCTATACTGCGATGAACTTGCTTGATTCCTTGCAAATAAGGTGGCTGACATCAGGGCCGGCACTCCATCCAGCATGCTCTAAGGGTGTTGCTCTGGACCAGTGTGTGGCTGCTGCTCCTCAGCTTTCCCGGAGTACCTTCGACCGACTGGAGTTCACAGATGTCATGTGGATTGTCCAGAGTATATGCCCTATGTGCTGTAGTTTGGATCCTGGACTAACTTCCCTGATTTCGGGTTGTATTGATTCCATCGGTCTGGTCCTTGCATGGATAGTCGCGTGCTGCTTAGAAACAAGTGAGTTTCCTAGCTCCCTGAAGGAGGCGGTGGTAACACCCCTCTCAAAGAAAGCTTCTTTGGACCCTGACTGCAATGCGAACTACAGACCAATCTCAAATTTTCCCTTCTTAGGGAAGATGATTGAGAAAGTAGTGGCCATACAACTGGAGAACCATTTGACCATCCATGACATCAATGAACCCCTCCAGTATGTTTTTTTTTTTTAAATAACTTTATTTTGTTTTAGAAAAATAAATTACAGAAACTCATAAATACCAAAGGTCACAAACCAACATTCTGTCTTAATGAGACAATCACAGATTTGTTCATGTGCCATAAAATAAAACAACATAAAAGACACACACACACACAAAAAAAAAAACAAGTATAACTGAGACAAGGACCTCCCACCACCCAACCTACAGCAGTCCTTTTACCGTAATCTAGATGCTTCTACAACTGATACTGTACGAACCGTGTAGGCCCATGAAAGGGTCCTTAAATAGTACAAGTAGAAGTTCATGGCACAGCCCTTAGCCAATCCAACACAAAGAACAGTAGAAGGGAGGAAACAACGAAAGAAAGGTACAACACAAGGAGAACCAATATATAAAAAAAGAACAAAGAAATAATAAGCTGAAAGGAACCTGTTGGAAGTTACTATGCCCCCCTAAAGAAGCCTAGAACTATAACCATCTCTTAACAAAAGAGTATCTAGTGCAACAAACATCTATGGTAGACTTATGACCCAGGAGTCTTAAGCCTAATAGAGGGAAAAGTAAAAGGGAGTGGTGGGAATTAGTTCAGTAACCAAATTTGTCCTTCAGAATTGAAAAAAGTTCACCCCAGCATTCTTGGAACTTTTTGCCAGAGTGGGAGAACCAGACTACACATCTTTCTGCATTTAGAGCGGTAAGAAATTCCGCCCACCATTCCCCAACTGAAGGTTCCCATTCCTCCTTCCAGTGTCTGAGTATTACTAACTTAGTGACCATAGCCACCAATGCTAATTGCATATTTTGAGAATATGTAGGGATCGTTGAATACATATCTAGCAAACACGTGTCCTCATTAAAATATGTGGTAATTTTAAGGTAGGACGCCACCCACTGTTTAACCGAATTCCAGAATTTAACTATTTTAGGGCACGACCATAATTTGTGATGTAAAGTAGAGAGCTCAGAGCCACAATCCTCACATTCTGCTGAGGCTAGCCTCCCAATTCATAATAATTTAACAGGCATAAAATATAAGTTATGAAGAATATTGAACTGAGTGTTTCTTAACCGGTCCTATTTAATTAAGAGATAATTATCCATCCAGATCTTTTCCCAAGTTTTATCTGAGAAGTCCTTGTTGTAATTATTTTTCCAATAGTAGGCTATGGGGGAAACCTTTGACATAACATAGTTTACAATTCTCTTATACAATTTAGCTATCGCTTTCCGCCCCTTGGATATTGACCAGAGGTTATTTAATACTACCCCCGCATTGTCCGACCATGGAGGTTTGCCCAGAAAGTGATTAATACACTGCCGTATTTGATATAACTGAAACCAATTCTTTTGATGCACCTTAAACTTTATTTGTAGAGTAGAGATAGATAGGACCGAGTTACCTGAAACAAAATCGGCTAGGTATAGCTTATTGTGGGATCCTCCGAAAAATGTTTTCATTGTTTTCTTATCTATTTTTAAGTTTGGGTTATTTAGCAAGGGTTGCTTCAGGTCTTTTATAGTGGAAATTTGAAGCAAAGAGCATACTTGCTGTAAAGCTCTCACATCCCACCCAAGGGGAGAGTTCCTAAGTTTTTCTGGACTATTCAACCATGGATTAAATAGGAAAGCCTCCAGGTCCATATCGCAAGAACCAGCCTGTTGATTGTCTAAGAGCAGCCAAGGGGGGGCTATCCAGTGTGCAGGCCGTAGATGTAAACCAATGTAAAAATCTATTAGCATGAATTGCCAGATAATAGACATAATAGTCAGGTAATTGAAGCCCCCCCCCCCAATGCTCTAGGGCAGGTAAGTTTTCCGTAAGCCCTACGTGGAGCTTTCCCTTTCCAAAGGATGTCTGAGCAAAGCCTTTGAAGTGATAAGAAAAAAGACTTGGGGAGGTAATTATTAAGATTACTCAAGGGTTAAAAAAATCTGGGCAAAATTGACATTTTGAGAACATTAGCCCTTCCCCAAAAAGATAGCGGTAAATTGTTCCACCTCGCCAGATCTTCTTTAGTAGATTTTATCAGTGGGACTAAGTTGAGATCCTTAAGAGTAGACAAGTCTTTAGAGATTTTGATACCCAGGTAGGTTAGGTATTCTTTTTTCCATTGGAGGCCCATGTTTTCAACTAGGTCTCTCGTAAAGAGAGAAGATAAGGAATATACCATAGTTTTATTTTTATTAAGTTTATAACCTGAAAATTCACTAAACTGAGAAATAGTTTGGAGAGCACGGGGAGGGACTGTCTACTGCTCGATATATGAAAAAGTAAGTCATCAGCAAACAGGGATAGCTTAAATTCATGGTGTTCCAATCAGATACCTTTTATCTCCGGATCCGAATTAAGAACTCTAGCTAAGGGTTCCATGTATAGATTAAATAAATAGGGGGAAAGAGGGCAGCCCTGTCGGGTACCTCGACGCAGTGGGAAAACATCAGAAATATAGTTATCACATTGCAGTCATGCTGACGGACAGCAATACAAAACCCAAATTTGGTTAATGAAGGGTTGCGGTATACCAAATTTTAAAAGGACCTCAAACATATATTTCCATTCCACCCTATCAAATGCTTTTTCTGCATCCAGGGACACCAGGGCCGCTTCCAGCTTGGGGTCCCTGGATGCAGAAATCAGGTGGAACAATTTCTTAAAATGATCCGCTGAAGTGCGCCCCGCCACAAACCCTGCTTGTTCAGGGCTTAATAGACATTTCCATACTCCACCCAACCTGTTAGCCAGGATTTTTGCATATATTTTGACATCAATGTTCAGTAGTGAAATAGGTCTGTAATTGCTGATCACTGACAGATCCTTCCCCGGCTTAGGTAGAAGGATTATTCTTGCTTCAAATAGTGACTGATCCAGGGCTGGGAAGGATCTCCAATAACTATAGAGCTATAGCAATAGAGGGGTAATATATTTTTTAAAGGTTTTAAAAAATAGGCCTGTGAACCCGTCTGGGCCTGGTGCCTTATCTGGTTTTAAAGAATCGATCACTGCCGAGATTTCTTCCCTAGTGATTGGGGCTACTAAGAGGGTCTGACTATCACTGGACAAGGTGGGTAAACCAGCTTTCTCCAAAAATGCTGACATTTTCTCAATATGGACCCCTAGCAACTGGCCCGGAGAGTACAGTGCCTTATATTACTCCCAAAATAGAGTTAGAATCTCCGGAGGACTAACCACCAAAGATCCTGATTGGGGATGTTTAATAGCTGCGATCCATTTGGATGCTGACTGCTGCTTTAGTTGCCAAGCAAGTAATTTACCTGCTTTACTACCTTGGCCAATATAAGAAGCCTTTAATAGTGAAGCTGACCTCTCCACCCTCTCCAGTAAAATACTAGCATAGTGTGCTCTTAGCCTAGTAAGGTCCTGGTCTTCTAAAGACGAAAGTTTGTCCACCCCTTTATTTTCCAAACTTTTAATTCTCTGCAGGCAATTATTCATTTGACTGATCTTTTCCTTTTTTTGTACTGTAGCAATACGTATAAGTTCCCCCCTCCAAGTTGCTTTTAAAGCTGCCCAGACCCGATCCACAGCAGGGATCGAATTATAATTAACCTTAATGGAATCCTGAAAAAAATATTGGAAATTTGAAGTGATTAGCTTGTCTTTTAATAATCTATTGTTTAATGACCATGTATGCGACCTGATAGGGACGTTAGGCATTTCTATCTGAATTAGTATTGGGGAGTGGTCAGAAACTACTCGAGCTAGTATTTTGGAATCCATCATACATGAAATTAGTTGGTGACTTACTAGAAAGTAGTCGATACGAGAATAGCTTTTGTGTACTGGGGGAAAAAGTAAACTCTTTTACTGATGGATTAAGTACTCTCAAGGGTCTATAAGGCCCAAGGAGGCATAAATTCACCTAGGGCTTTGTGTTGAAGACAGTCCCTCCCTTTGGTAAATACGGTCCAGATCATTTGCTTGAACTAAATTCCAGTCTCCTCCAATTATAATAGGATGTTGTAAAAAAGGGGCCAATACTATAGCTAGTTGAGTAAAAAAGGAGGGGGTTTCCACATTAGGGCCATAAACTGATCCTAATACTATATCAAAACTGCCCAGTTTGCCTACAACAAAAATAAACCTCCCCTCAGGGTCAGTAATAGACTCCACCGGAGTAAAGGGTATTTTTTTGGCAAGCAGCAAGGCCACCCCATGTTAATTAGAGCTGAATCCCGCTCCGAAGACTTGGCCTACCCAGCTCTTCTTAAAGAACTGTAACTGTTCTGGAAGCATATGCATTTCTTGAAGAAACACTATGGAAGGGTCATACTTGGCAAGATGGTTTAAAACAATATATTTCTTCTTATTATCTCCCCCCTTTTATGTTCCACGAGAGAATATTCAAGCTGTTGGACGTAAATTAATCC
Organism: Neoceratodus forsteri; assembly: GCA_016271365.2. NCBI lineage: Eukaryota > Metazoa > Chordata > Ceratodontiformes > Ceratodontidae > Neoceratodus > Neoceratodus forsteri. The sequence continues at coordinate 289,635,651 of CM028130.1, forward strand.
TTAATTGTGTCATGTAATAAAAGGTGGTTGAAGGGCTGTTCTGCTGCCACCCCCACTCCCAAAAAAAAAAAAAGCTATCACAAAAATATCATCCAAACACCCTAAAATTAAGCTAACACTCAAAAATGTTGGACTATATACAAGTCTCCATACCCAGGCCCTAAGCCTCCACCTTACCACACGGTCCATGATACTCACAAAGGAGCGAGCGTCACTCTACCACCTCCCCAACCCCTAAACGAGAAAAAGTATGGGAGTAGCTCATGGGACAGCCACCATCTTCCCATCTCTATATGTTCTCCCTGCCTAAATAAGACGGTATAACAGAAGGGATACTATATGTCACTCCCAACATTAGTTAGGAAACTGGATTTCCAGAGACAGACAAGAAAAGGAAACCTATTACTATTCAGCTTACATGACCGCTGACTTTTACCTAACTTGATCCTACTAGGGCTCTAACATTTATATATGGCAAAGAAAACTCCAGAGCATTAGAAAATAAAATAAATGAGGCTTGGGGATCCTGGTGGGAGTATTCCCTTGAGGGACCATACTGTTCCTGGTGCAAAGGTAACATCCAAACATATTTAATGGCCTACTAGACTTCCGTTTAAGCCTATGACCCAAGCTCCCATTTAGGCTATGAAGCACTTTCCCAGGATGACTAGAATTAGTGTAAATTATGCTAGAATAGCTAACTGGTCCGATAACAATGGGACTAAACGAGAAACAGTGAGAAAGAAGCAAATAAGCTGTTATGGGACTAAATTGTCACAACTCTCCCCTGGGAGTGCTGTTCAGTGTCACTAACTGTCCAAAGTCAAACAAGCATTTGTCAATGCCGAACGTTCACTTGCAGGTATTTGCAGTGGTGTTTGGCACGTATGGTGCTGTACCCTAATGCCCTGTGCAATTGCTGGTATTTGCACAATAAATTTTCAGCATGACCTTTTTGTTACCCCCATTGTGCGCTACATAGGCGGACAACACATTTTGGGCAGGATGTGAAAAATGACAGCTGTACTGCTCATAAACAAGTGTGGTAAAATGGCAATGTTGAAAATCTGGAGTGGAAATACTGAAAATTCGCAAACCTAAGAGAGTGCGTGGGAACTGTGCAATGCATGCTCGTAAAACAGTCATTGTTAGGAATTTTTTCACCAAATTGTCAACATTGGCATTTTAAGACCTCTGCTCATGAACAGTGTTACTGTGATTTTCTTACTGCGTCCCATACATTGATTTCGCACACTGACTGCGCCATTGTGCACTACATGGGTGGAAACATGTTTTGGGCAGGATGTGAAAATGACAGCTATACTGCTCATAAGGAGGTGTGGTAAAATGGCAATGTTGAAAATCTGGAGTGAAAATATTGAAAATTCGCAAACTTACGGCGATGGTAGGAACTGCACAATGCTGCGGCTAAATAAAACATTATTTGTAGGAATTTTTTCACCAAATTTTCAACATATCCATTTTAAGATCTCTGCTCATGAACAGTGACACTGTGATTTTCTTAATGTGTTCCATACACTGAGTTCGTACACCGACTGTGCCATTGTGCGCTACATGGGCGGAAACACGTTTTGGGCAAGATGTGAAAAATGACAGCTGCACTGCTCATGAGGAGGTGTGGTAAAATGGCAATGTTGAAAATCTTGAGTGCAAATATTGAAAATTCACAAACGTACGAGCGTGTGTAGGAACTGCGCAACGCACACTCGTAAAACAGTCATTTTTAGGAATTTTTTCACCAAATGTTCAACATAGCCATTTTAAGACCTCTGCTAATGAACAGTATCACGTAATTTTCTTAATGTGTCCCATACATTGATTTCGCACACCCACTGTGCATTGTGCGCTACATGGGCGGAAACACATTTTGGGCAGGATGTGAAAAATGACAGCTATACTGCTCATAAGGAGGTGTGGTAAAATGGCAATGTTGAAAATCTGTAGTGAAAATATTGAAAATTCGTGAACTTATGAGCCTGCGTAGGAACTACATAGCGCATGCTAAATAAAACAGTCATTTTGGAATTTTGCACCAAATTTTCAACATGGGGTTTTGGGACCCTTCTCATGAATGATGTCACTGTCATGGCATTATTCAGGCCCAAGGTGATTTCACACAGTGACTGCGCGGTGGCTGCGAAATCACCTCGGGCCCAAATAACACCATGACAGTGACATCATTCATGAGAAGGGGTCCCAAAAACCGCATGTTGAAAATTTGGTGCAAAAATTCCAAAAAATGCCTGAGATATGCAATAAAGTTGAAAACCCCCTGTATTGCCCATTATACAGCTTACCGGCATTTCCTCAGTTCACGGTCGGCTTTCAAGAGTGCAGACGTGTTCCCGGTCCACCGAAGATCGTCGTGCCGAGCTCCGGAGGTAAATATGGGGTGAGGGTGTGGGGAGGCTGAGGGGACTGGAAGCGCCGTGGGACCGCTTTTGCTTTACAGGTGAAAAAAAAAAAAAGACTACGTGGGGCGTTTGCCACGCTGGGGTGGGCTCCCAGCGTGGCACAGGAAGATCGCTGGGGGCCAAGGAGCCGACGGGGGATTGGGCACCCCCGTCGGCAAACAACACGGGACGTTTGCCACGCTGGGGTGGGCTCCCAGTGTGACAGCAAAGATTTGGGGGGGGGGCGGTGTGACGCGGTGCTCTGTATGACAGCGGTGGTTTTCTTTGAAGCGAAGACCACCGCTGTCATACACAGCTCCCGCACGCATTGGTGCAGGACTGCCACGCCTGCTCAATGGAGCAGTGGATTGAAAGGGAGAGGCACATCTCCAAAGTGTGCTACTCTTCCAAAACGTTCCTTGCGCATGCGTGCAAGCGAACATAAAAAGGAAACTTATCTATCTCTTCCCCTGAGCCGAAAACACAATGGGAAGTAAACCACCACCGAAATCAAAATTGAGAGAGGGAGACATCAAAATAACTACAGTACTGAGAAATCAGGGAACTTAAATCAAGAGATCTGACAATAAACACTTGTCATTTAACCAGAAGTATTTAGCGCCATCTAACGGACAAACCAGACTATGGCATCCCTTGCAACATCTTCATAAGTCAACGAGAGAATAAATTAGGAACAAACAATCAGAATCAACCAAAAAGAGTCCAATAGTGTCCCAAAGAGTAAACTTTTCCCATTCGATTAGAAAAAATACATGCTCTTCTTTTAGCAAGCATTTAGTAGGACAGAACTGCCTAAAAGTATTTAGACAGTACGGTGATACACAGTCCTTCTCGAATGTTCTTGAAGCTGATCTTTTAAGTCCTCTTATAACTAGACCAGAACATTCTCATTTAGAAAATAAATCAGGATAACTTTTTTTTTAAGTTTTTACAGCATCCTCTACGGTGTCAAAACGTTTAGCTCCTTCCTTTAAGGACACTTTCAGATGAGCCGGGTATAACATGCGATGCTCTATGCCAGCTGCCCACAACTTGGAAGTGATGGGGCGAAATGAAGCTCTTAGATGATGGGTTTTCAATGTTAAGGCAGGAACCAGCCTCAGTTTTTTACCTTTCCACAGAATAGCTGATAATTTTCTAGCTTCCCTGTGAATGAATTCCTGATCTAGGTAGTTTAGTAGTTTAAAGATTATAGGCCTAGGCGGGTCAGCTGGAGCGGGTTTTGCCCTCAAAGATCTGTGTGCTCTTTCAATAATAAACTCCGGACCATTCAGGGAGGGACCCACAGTTTTCTTCAGAAAACATTGTAGAAACTGTATTGTATTAGGGCCCTCTTCCCCTTCAGGCAGCCCTATCAGCACCAGGTTTTTCCTCCTGTTTCTCCCCTCTAAATCATCAAGGCGATCTTCCACTTTGGTTAAAGTCCTTTTAACTTCCACCACCTCAGGCTCCATTTTATCCTGCTTTCTTTCCACAGAGGTTATTCTGGCTTCTGCATCTGTTACCCTGCAGGCTAGTTGGGTAAGCGCAGGTTTGAAATCCTCAACATCTTCAATTAACTTCGTCAAAGCCTCTTTGATAGTTGATAGCTCTGAATAGACATGCGAGGGCAAGAGCTCCTCCGGAAGACTTCGGGGAGAAGAACTACAGTGAGGGCACTTAGCTTCTGACTCCTGCGTGGCCTCCTCAACTACTTGCTGCATAGACATGTTGCAGAGATGCTCAGCTGCAGATAGCGACCAAACACCGCCTTTTGACTCTCACTCCTTTAATTTCTTGTAATTCCGGGGAAATAGCCGGAGTAAATAGATGTTAATAGCGGTTTGGGTCGGCGAGAGAGTGGAGCTCCAATGATCACGTCCTATCCCCTGCACAGCATCATGTGACTTCCAGTACGGTTTTTGAAAGAGGCGTAGTTTTGAGACAACGCTGGTTCGGGTGCTCAATGATCTCCTGATGGCTAGAGATCGGAAGAGCTGTTCCATTTTGGTTCTCCTAGATCTCTCATCAGCATTTGACACTGTGGGCCATGGGGTATTGTTTAACCATCTGAGGTTCATCTGCGGATTATCTGGTGTAGTCCTCAGGTGGTTTACATCTAACCTCACCGGAAGAACACTGAGTGGTGCTTGGGGTTCATTCCTCAGACCCAGTTCCTTAGTCTTGTGGAGTTCCTCAGGGTTCAGTATTGTCCCCCATGTTGTTCGCAGAGTACATGCTGCCCCTCAGAGACATTGTAAGAAGGTACATGCTGAGGTTTCACTGCTATGCTGATGATACCCAGCTCTACCTTTCTTTTGCACCAGACCAGGATGGAGCTCTCTTGGTCTTTAACAACTACCTGACAGAAATCCAGGAGTGGATGGATTCGAGTTGGCTGAAATTGAACTTGGATAAGACCGAGGTGCTGGTAGTTGATCCGGTGTGCTGGATAGGGGGTTCTGGGGTTAGTTTGCCCTTGGGGTTATACCTTGGGGGCCTATCACTCCCAACCTCTGAACAGGTGCGGAACCTGGGGGTAATTTTTGATGATGGGCTTACTCTAGATTTGCAGGTGTCTGCCATCATCAAATTCTCTTTCTATCATCTGAGGAATATCTCCAGAATTAAGCCCCTTATTCCGTCCAGCGATCTTCCTATGCTAGCACATGCCTTTGTGTCCTCCTGCTTGGACTATTGCAATTCCCTTTACCTAGGGCTACCTGGGGTGGAATTGTGCTGCCTGCAGCTGGTGCAGAATGTAGCGGCCCGGCTTTTGACAGGAACTTCTTGATCCAGTCATATTTTGCCAGTGCTGTGTGGACTGCACTGGCTGCCAGTACAGTGGGGGATCGCCTTTAAAATTGGTCTTCTGACTTTTAAAGCCCTACATGGACAGGGCTTAGACTACTTGAAAGACCTTCTGGTTCCTTACCACCATGGGTAATCACTCTGCTCAGCCAACGAGGGGTTGCTAGAGACCCCAAGGGTGTGTTAAAAATCTTTAGGGGACTGGGCATTTTTTTTTGCAGCCCCTACCCTCTGGAATTCTGTACCTTGTCAGTTACAGGAGTGCACAATCGTGGAGGGATTTAAACAGGCCTTGAAAACTTATTTGTGGAGGTAAGCATTTGGTGGTTAATTTCTTTTCTGACTGTATTAGTTGTTTTATATTTTTAGGACATTGAGCTGTATGATGTGTTTTATACTTTCTTCGGCACCTTGGTTTTTAAAAGGCACCATAAATATAAACATTATTATTATTGTTATTATTATTATAACTGGAATGATTGTTTTCTGTCTTCTTTTTATTACTAAAAAGACTGTTGCAACAGTATTATACCTTTATATGAAAAACTATCCTGCTTTTCCTTCTTGCCCCATCAGGTTGGCCACCTGTGGAGGAGCCCCCATCTCTATCTTTCTAAACCCACTGTATTTTCTTTTCCATTTTCTCAGGTCCTTCCCAGAGAATTCTAATAAAAACATAAAATGTGCCAGAGTGGGCTACATCATGTTACAAAGTGCAACGTGCAGAAATAAAAGAAGCAAAACCCACAGTTTAAGAATAGAATAATGCCAGAGTTATGTTATTTATTCTCTACTAGAGGTTGTATTGAGGCCTAGTGTGCAAAAATGAGGCCTTGCTGTTGACCAAAATATTAGTTTTCTTTTGTGGTATATTGTTAAAGGGGCAGTAAACATTACAGGGATTGTTCATACTGTGAAAGCCCATGAAAAGTCATTTTTTATGAGGTATTTGTCTTCCTTGTAGGTATCAAAAGTCCTGAGATATGATTAGTTAAATCATCAGTAAATCAAAACAAGGCAACAGCCATTTCATGCAATCTTAAAACTGAAAGTGATATCACTGAGAAGCAAGCTGGAATTAACAACATACAGCTTGCACCTCAGTGACATCACTTCCAGTTTGTAAGACTATATGAAATGAATACTGCTTTGTTTTGATTTACACATAACTTAGCTGATCACCGGTTGGTACTAAACTACAAAAAAAACAAAGTTATGGTGTTAGCACACAACCAGAACAAACACAAAGGCTTCCCACTACAAATCCTCAATGCCCAACCTTTACCCCTTGAGCAGGTCGACACTTTTAAATACCTCGGGGTTACCCTAGACTCTGCTCTCAACTATCATGAGCATATCACCCTCCTTGGCACCATTGTCAATGCCAGAACTGGTTTACTCTACTGCACAATGTCTCCCCCCAGAGGCCTTCCACCTAGCTGTCTCATCTTCCATCCTATCCATTATTGACCATGGGATCTTGGTCTATGGTTTGGCCGACAACTCTGCCCTTTGCAGAATCAAAGTATCCCTAAATAAAGCCTGCCACCTTGTCATGGACAGTGATATGAGGACACACACTTGCTCTCTGTATAGTCTTACCAACTGGCTCAACTGTGATGGGAGACTTAGGTGCCAGATATGCCTCCTTGCCAAAAAGATCACCAATGGACTAGCCCCGGCCTTACCAACTTTCTGCAACTTGTGCCATCAGTGAAAGCCACCCGCAGCTCCACCAAATCTTCCCTCCTGATTCCCTGCTGCAGAATCACCTTGGGTCAGAGATCATTCTGCTACAGGGAACCACTCTGGATGAATGCACTGCCCATTACCATCTCCTCTGAAAATAAGTTAGGCCACTCCACAACCATTCTCAGGGAGCACCTCTGTTCCTCTTGCGCTTGCGACTGCTACTAGACCACCCATACATATTCCTTCCCACCCTTCCTCATAAAGCAACTCTTGGAACATAACTGTTCCTCACTCTACACCCCCTGCTTTCCTTATCCCCTGACAATGGATTTCTATCCTTCTAAAGCCTCAACCTCAACCTATGCTTTCTTGACAAAGGATCTCAATCCTGCCTATCTTTAGAACCTTGCACTTCTACTGCATAATTTCAACAATTTTTTTGATTCCTGTCTGTAAATTAATGTTTAAATCTGCATAGTCTCAACCAAGGTTTTTATTCCTGTCTGTACATTATTGTTTAAATCTGTCTCCGTGTTGTGTAATCCCACTGTATTATTTGCACTGTCTGTTATCTAACGTGGAGCCTTTATAAAGTAGTCACTGACTCAAAGGATTATAATTATGATATGTTTCTAAATGAACTAAATAAATAAATTAATGTCTCAAGACTCCTGCCCCTTACAGGTATACACAATATCTCATTTGAAAGATCTTTTCATGGGTTTTCACAGTTTGAGTGACCCCTGCAACGTTTACTGTCCCTTTAAAAAGTCCTAGATAAACAGAAAAGGGGCTCATTCCAATACTAAGATATTGGTATTTCATTAGCACTATTCCTGTGCTCTGTAATTAATTCAGTTCTTGTATAAAAATAAAACAATAGGAGCATTTTGTTCTTACCTGTTCCTTCTGAGGTTCCTTAGGGGACTGCCTGCCCCAGTGACGATGCCTTTATACTAAAGGGGAGTAGTGACCTCATAAAAAGGGGAAGAGCCAGTCTGTTTTGCAAAGTCATGTATTAACTTTTTACAGAGGAGCTAACCTACTCATGTTTAAATGAGTAGTTCTGTACACCCAGAATTTGCTAAAACATATATAATGTATGGTAGAATGTTGTTATAGGTAGAAATCTACCATTTTATAACAATGTTTTACCATCGATGCATCGATGCATCGATGGGTTAACAACTGGGAACAGTCTGGGCATGCACACAACTGAATTGGATGGCTTTGAAACAGCCATGGCAGTGAAAGCAGAGTGGTGGTGACATTAAAAATACTGCAGTAAGGAACTGCTTTCTTTTTTAAAAAATATAAATGCTACCATACACTATAAAATATAATGTATGGTACATTGATGGTTAATTGGTTTATTAACCCATCACGAGGTTGCCATGGCAACATAAACTTCTCGAGCTTTGCTCTCGAGGTTTACATGGTTGCCCTGGCAATCTCTTCATGGTTAACAAACCAGTTAACCATCAATGACCATACATTATCCTCTATGTTGTGCAGAGTGTTTTCATTTGTGTGTGAAGCCCTAGTGTGTCCTTTTCTCTGTCTGCTATTAAGAGTTTTTCCTAAATTTGCCTGCTAGGTTTATGGCAGTTTTATGCCCCCTGTGGATCTCCATCTCAGCTAAATTTATTGCTTTCCTTGTTCCCACAATACATCCTATCTCATGTGACAGTGATGTAGCCGGGGCCATAGATTCAGCAGCAAACATTGCTTTACAATTAGTTCACAACAGTAGAGATGGCTATATTTTAAAAAAACTATAGAGAGTTCAGCTTGATGACTGCACTTATTGAAAAGGTCTTTTTGTTTTGAACAATTGTGATACTGGTTGTGTATGTGTATCTTGAATGGTTTTCAAGATATTTACATTTGTTTGGCATGTCTCCTAGAATGTTCACTCAGAGAGAGAACAAGTGCATCTGCACATATGCCAAACAAATCTAAATATCTTGAAAACTATACAAGCTACACAAAAACAACAAGCAGCAAAGTTGTTCAGGACAAAATAATTTTACAATTAGGGTTGTTGCTAAGCTGAGTGCCTTGCAGTTTTTAAAATATTTGCCATCTGAAGTGGGACATTTTGTAAAAACAAACATGGAAATTTGGTTAATTAGATGGCTATATTTTAAAAACTATACAGAGTTCAGCTTAGTGAATACCCTCATTCTAAAGGTCTTTTTGTCCTTAACAACTTTGCTGCAGGTTATTTTTTTCTGTAGCTTGTAAAGTTTCCAAGATATTTAGGTTTGATTGGCATGCGTGCAGATGCACTTGCAAACAGCAAACACTTTTTCTTCTGTCTGAGTGAACACTCTAGTAGACATCCCAAACAAATGTAAATATCTTGAAAACCATACAAGTTACACATATACAACTAGTGTCACAGTTGTTCACAACAATAAGACCTTTACAATGCGGGTAGTCACCAAGCTGAACTCTGTATACTTTTTAAAATATAGCCATCTCTACTGTTGTGAACTAATTGTAAAGCACTTCTTGCTGCTGAATCTATGGTCCCAGCTACATCACTGTCAAGTGAGACAAGATGCATTGTAGAACAAGGAAAGCAATAAGTGTAGCTGAGATGGAGATCCCATGGGGTCATAAAATTAACATAAAGCCAGTAGGCTAATTTATGAAAAACTCTTACTAGTAGACAGAGGGAAGGACACACTAGGACTTCACACGCACAAATCAAAACACTCTGCACAACATATGTTTAACAAATTCTGGGTGTACTACTCCTTTAACATTAGTAAAAGTGTTATATCATGTTTAAAATGATTATCTGCATTGCAAAAGTGAGAAGACTTTAGAAATAAAAATATTTGATTCTGGAAATGGGGTAGGCCACATGATATGCTGCGGAGGGTATAAAAGGCTAGGCTTCCTGAGGTAATGTAGATCACTGGTGAGAGGGATACTGACCTGCAAGGAGAGAGGACATGTGAGTTTTCATGCCTTGGATGAAGTGACCGAGCTGAAAAACTGAAGGAAGATTGTTTCTGGAAGTACTTCTGTGTTTCAGCAATTTTATTTGATTTATTTTCTTGAAAGAAGGTTTTTTTTTTATTTGTTTTGGGATTTCTGATAAATTAATATCATGCTCTGCATGTAAAACTATTTTCCTGACTATATGTCCATTATCCCTATGCCTAGGAGCAAGATTTTGAACTTTTTGGCACTGAACTTCATCTGTTCTTTCCTTGACCACTCCTCCAGTTTCTCCAGATCCCTGCACATTTTTCCACCTCCTCTTGAGTATCTACTCTGTTGCAGATTTTGGTGTCATCTGTAAATAGGCATACCTTTCTCTCCATTTCTTCCACAATGTCCCCATTGGAGATATTGAAGAGGACTGGCTCATTTACCAAACCCTGTGGTACCCCACTGGTCACTCTTCCATCCTTTTAGTGTGTGCAATTAACCACCTCCCACTGACTCCCACCTGCTAACTAGTTTTGAACCCAGTCCACCAATATGGACCCACTCCTAAGCTGGTCAACTTCCCAATTTGCCTTCTGTGTGGCACAGTGTCAAAGGCTTGACTGAAATCAAGATACTGTAGGCTACAGTCAGTGTTTTCCCCTGATCTATTTCCCTGGTAAATCAGATTCATGCAGCATGACCTCTCCCAATGAATTCATGCTGCCTGTGGTCCTACAGCCCACGGGATTCGAGATGCTCAATGTGCCCCACCAATGAAAGGAATCTCATGAGTCTGTAATTGCTAGCTTCCTCCCTGTTATCTCTCTTATGAAAAGGGACCATGTCAACCCTTCTGCAGTCCTCCCGAACCATCCTTGTTTCCAGTGATCTGTTGCACAAGGCTATCAGCAGGGTGGCTAGCACTTCCCTGAATGTTTACAGTATCATGGGGTATTTTCCATCCAGTCCCATAGCATTATTCACCCTCAGTGCTGTGAATCTTGTCAGGACTCTTTCCTCTGAAAAAAGAGTTGTGCCCACCTTTCCCACCCCCCATTCTTGCTTCTCCCTGGTGGCCCTTCCCCCCTCCATCCACTGTGACAACTAAGCAGAAGTACCTGTTTAAAATGTCTGCATTATTTTTGGTCCTGTTCTGCACTGTCTCCACCTTCTAAGTCACACTCTCCCCCCCTTTCTTTTTTCTTTATGCTTGAAAAAGTCTTATCCTCTTTAGAGACCCCATAGGAATCCTTTCCTCTGTCTGTGCCCTTGCTCCCCTAACCATCTACCTGCTTCCATCTACAGGCCTGGTACACCTCCCTGTCCTCCTTCCTCTGTGTTTCTTTGTGCCTCTTATACGCCACCCTTTATCCTTTCACCAACCTTGCACTTCTTTGGAGAACCATAACAGTCTCCTTTTCCTTCTACTTTTGTTTGCCTCTTTCACACAGAGGTTTGTTGCTTTAATGATATCCTCCCTTATTCTTCTCCACTGTGTTTCTGCTCCTTTCTGACAATCCCCACTTCAAGGCATTTTTCTGAGACAGTCTTCTGTTTCTTTAAAGGTCACAATCCTGAAGTCCAGAACCCTCATCCTCTAGTGGCTCACCTTATGCTGAACCACACCATATGGTGTTCACTGGTGCCCAGGGGACTCCCCCCCATGACATCTGCAATGCTGCATATGTAACATTCAGCTCCTGAACAGCACTAATAATCAAGGTACAAAGCAACATTAAAGCCCAATACATTAAAAATGTACAGAAAATATAGTTTTTTGTAAGATTGGAGTGTGGAAATGGTGTATACATGGTCTGCAAGCAACTAGTAAACTTTCTATTCTGTAGGACCCTTTGTCAATAGAATATTTGCACAGTCTCTGGGTTTTTTTTTTGTAATGGGAAAGATATAAGTAATACATTTTGCTGATCAAAGAAATATACTTATCCTTCAGAAATAAGAAGTTTCCAAGATACTGTATAACCATGAACATTAAAATGCAAACGTTGCAGCCATACCACTGGGAGAGTGGTAGCACAACCGCCTGTGACGCCGATGACCCAGGTTCAGAATCGAGCTCAAGGAGTCAGAGGGCCAGTTGGGGGAGGAGGTCTGAGTATCTGCTGGACTGCTCTGCTCCACCAGTGGGGGAGGGTGGGGTAAAACTCAGTGCTCGACTGGCCCCTGGTGGAAGCTGGGGAAGGGGCAGCCCATGCCAGAAGGTTGGGAAGGCATGGCAGATATTGACATGTACACCATGCATGACTTCATTGCATGTCATATCTCCAACAGGGGAGAAAAGTGGAAACACCCAGCTGTAGCAAGAGGACCGTCATCCTCCACAGGCCCCACACACAGTGACTCAGGCTCCTCCTGGAATCTAGATCTGGTCCTAGCAGGTCAAGGGACTCCCCACCACCCTGCCACAGAGGGAAAGCCATAGGGGCTATGGGAGAGTTAAACCCTTGGGGAAGCTGGAGTGATGAAGCTGGGGAGAAGGAGGGCCAGCCGGGACAGGGAGAAAAAAAATTCAAACACTTGAACATAAATTGAAAAAGATATAATTGCCTGCAACTAGGCAGATACTTTCACAGCCCTGAATTTGGATAAGGCTACTGTATTGGACTAGACAGGATACTAAAATAATTCATGTGGATGTTAGCTGCTGCATTGACAGCCTGGTTCAACAGGTCACTGGAAATAAGCATGGTTCCAGAAGACTGGAGATGGGCTGATGTGATCCCCCTACATAAGAGTGGCAGCAGAGAAGAGGCTAGTAACTATAGGCTGTTCAGCTTTTCTTCAGTGATGCAGAAATTAAAGGAAACCCTACTGGTTGAGCATCTAGAATCCAGTGAACTGCAGGACCACAGGTAGCATAGATTTCTGTGGGGGAAGGGAGGTCATGGCAAACAAATCTGATAGATTTCTTAGACTGGGTGACCAGGGAAACATATCAGGGAGGGCAGTGGACATAACCTAATTCACAAGGCCTTTGACACTGTACTGCACAGGAGGCTGATTAAAAAGTTGACCAACTTGGGAGTGGGTCCAAAGTGGTAAATTGGGTTAGAAGCAGGTTAACAGATTGGAGACAGAGGGGCTGGTAAACAGCAGTCACTGAAAGGTTGGGAGATAGAACAGCATAGGACCACAGGGCATCCCTCCAGGGAGGGGACCATTGTCCTTAGTGAGCAGTTTAAATGTTTCATTGGCAAGCATTTAAACTAGCCAAGAGGCGTGGCAGAAGAAAGCAGGGAGAATCAAACTGCCCACTCCACAGGTTAATTTAGTCAGCAGCGAGTACCCTAAGGCTGGGAAATCACCAACGGCAACTAAACTAGGAAAAGGTAGAATGGTGGAGAACAGAAGAAAGGGGATTAAAGGTGGATAATGAGGGAAGGCATCAAGATAAAAGAAGGGAGGACAGGAGGGGAAGTCACAAAATATGGAAGGCCATGTGTGCAAATGCTTGCAGCCTGGGAAATAAGATCCTGGATCTGGTAGCACTGATGGCAGAGGCTGACCTGGACATTGTCGCTATTACCAAGACATGGTATAATGGTAACCATGTCTGGGATGTAGCTGTATGAGGTTATACACTATTCAGGAAAGACAGGGAGGGTAAAAAGGGAGAAGGTGTAGCTCTTTACATCAGGGAGGATATAAAAGCAACTGACGTACAGGGATTGAAGGGGCGGAGGCCCTGTGGGGTCACACTAGAGACAGGCAAGGGCACCACTATTTGCACGGGCATGATCTGCAGACCTCTAGCACAAAGGGAAGAGTTGGACAAGGTTCTAGTGGAAGCCATATATAAGATGTCGACTAAAGGGGAAGTGCTGTTGGTAGTGCATAATACCTTATGGAGGAGGATGATTGCTGCCATGCTGGGCAGACATCTAGCTGTGTGAAAAACGTTTACTGTGAGCACAGTTTTTCCCTGCAATTTTCTTGCTCTCCATTTGCAATTTTGGAGAGAATTTGCCCCTAGGAGAATCTTTAGGTAGGTAGTTGGTTAGTTATCACTCATCATAATATCACTGACGAAGTGTATTTTTTTTGCAATTTAATATACTTTATTAAATTTTACAAAAACCATACATAACAAACATAGACCATTAATACGTAGCTCCCCCACTAGCTATAAAAAATGCAGAATAACATGCCCCACTGAGATGTGGGGAGCTAAACTGCAAAGATACAAGCCCCCTGACAAAGTGTATTTTATTACAAGTAAGTAGTGAGTTAATAAATTTTAGTTAGCATGGGGCTTTAGACAGTCGACAAATTGCAGGGGTGATTTACATGTACCTCACGAAGTCATTTGACACTGTCAACCATAAAACACTTCTCACTGAACTCTTCTCGATTGCCATCTCCACCAAAGTTGTAGGATGGTTACGGAGCAATCTCAGCAATAGGTCACACTGAGTAAAAATTTATTTTACCCTCTCCAATAGTCAGGAGGTACTCATGCGTGTTCCCTAGGGGTCAATTCTTGGCCCACACTTGTTCAGCCTTTTTATTAACAAACTTCCCTCTGTCTGCAAAGAACACATCCTTCTCTATGCAGATAACGCTGCCATCTTTTCCAAAAACTCTGACACACACCAACTGGATTCCCATCTGCAAAGTGATTTCACTGCAGCGGAAGAATGGTTTACCAAACACAAGCTCCTAGTGAACTATAAAAAAACAGAATCAATGTTATTTGTGAACTCCCACAAGTATAAAGACTTTCAGCTGGCAATCCACAATAACCTTCTTATCCCAATAGAATAAGTTAAAACTTTTAAATATCTTGGCATCACCCTGGACAGCTATCTTTCATTTGCTCAGCATACAGAACAAATTATAAAGGTAGTTAATCCTAGAATTGGCCTACTATACAGGAACCGACATTGCCTGTACCATGATGCCCTGTCTCTCACCTCACCATAAAAAGCGCCATACAGTCTGACACTGATAATGGTTCAGTGGCTTATGGTGCTGCCCCAGACCCCACTCTCAAAAGGGTTTGTGTTGCCCTAATAAATCCTGCCAACTGCTCCTTTATGCAAACTGCCTAACCCACACTTGTGACCACTATGTGCAAACTAACTGGCTAAACCTTCAAGGCACAGTACCATACCAAGTACTGTATGTCTACTCGGGGAAAACAAACCTGTCTAGGGCTATGCCTCTCAGACATCCAGAAGTTCCTCGTTACAGCCCCCAACCCCCACTGCACAAGAAGCAATACCAGACAATCTCATATTGTCCTCTTCTTTTGCACCTTGCAGGCACAAAGGACATCCATGCACCGTGCCCCTCTTTAGCTTAATGAACTCCCCCCAGACATAATCAAGGAGCCCAAGCCGAGGTTATTTAAAAGAAAACTCCACCAACATCTCACCAATCAGAGCAGCTGTGAAAACTGGCCAACCTGAGCAGCTGTGACTGCTTACCCTGATCCCTTCTTTTCCTTACCCTCCTTCCCTCTCTTCACCCTCTCCCCTGCTACCTCCCTTCCACCTCTCCCTGGTGAGCCCTCTCTTATACCCCACCTAATCTCCTCCTTGTACACATCTTCTTATTTACTCCTTGATGCACAGATTTTCATCCCTACATCTCATGGACAGAAATTGTTCTGGTATGTTTGATTATTCCATCCAAGTTCCTATAATATTTTGGATTTGGTTGAGCTTGAAGTCTCAGCCCAAAGCTTTGTGGTGGTTGGTAGGTTTGCGGTTTGACCGTGAGTTGACTGGGAGACTGGAGGTTGTTTTGGGTGCCAGGTCCAGAGTTTGGCAGACATCCTGTGATTGAAGCTGACTCTGGGGGCTTCCCCACTTTTCCATTGGATTGTTTCAAGACTGTTGAATCTGGCCTGCCTTTGGATCTTTTACAGGTTTCTACTGAACCTTGGAACTGATCTTGGCATTAGTATACTTGAGGGTAGACATTGCTGAGATCACAGAAATGTGGGCCACCCAGTACCAGGACTGGGACATGATGATCCTGAGGTTTAGGTTATACAAAAAGGATAGAACTAAGGGGAAAGAGGGGTGGCGATTTATGTATGGGGGGATAAAGTGCATAAGGGAGGAAGGTGAGGAGGGGAGGACAGAAGCCCTATGCATGCAGTTTCAGGATGCAAAGAATAGGGCACTGAGGATGGGGGTTGTGTACAGGCCATCAGATCAGGGGATTGACCTGGATAGGGAATTGGCAGAGCAAATCAGGAGGATATGCAGGAAGGGGAGCATGGTGGTGGTCGGGGATTTTAACCTACAGAGGGTAGTGGGGCACACCATCCACCACAGGTGCATGGTAACTGGTTCTATTAGAGGCATTTCAGGAAAGCTTTCTTACGCAGCTGGTCCAGGGGCCTACTCAGTTAGAAAGGACCCCGGACCTTATACTAGAGAATGGGGAGTCAATAAAAATTCTGGAGGTGAAGAAACCACTGGCTGGGAGTGATCACTAGTCAGTGTGGTTCATGCTCAACATGGGGTTGGAAATGGGGGGAATGAACACAAGGATGATTGACTTAAAGGGGGTGGACTTTAAGAAAATGGGGGACATTTTGGGCAGATATCTGGCAGGCATGCAACTGCACATGGATGCAGACCAGAAATGGGACGTGATAAAGGGAGGGCTGGAAGAGGATATGGTAATATGCACTAGGAAGAAAAGTAAGAAGGGTAGGGAAAAGAAACTGAGTTGGCTGACATCGGGGGTCATGGAAGGAGAGAGGGCCAAGAGGGCAGCATTTCAAAAATACAGGAAATTGGGGAGGGAGAAGGATAAGGAGATGTATACAGGGAAGTCCAGGGAGAGGTTACCAGAATGGTCAGGGTGTCCAAGGCTTCCAAGGAACTAAGACTGGCACAGGGCATCAAAACTGGAGAAAAAGACTTCTGTTACCTTGGAGAGAGAAGAAGGAGCAAGGGCCAGCTGGTGAGGATTAAAAAGGACAGGGGGTGGGTAGAGAAAGGGGTGGAGCAGGCAGAAGCACTGAATGAGTACTCTGTATTCACTCAGGAGAAGGGGGAGAGATACCTCAGGCGATGGGTGTGTGGGAAATGGGAAGAGGAGAAAACGGATGCAGGGATCACAAAGGACAGGGTACTGGAGGGGCTAAGGGCACTAAGGGTGGACAAAGCACCTGGCCAGGATGGCATTCAATCTAGGGTGCTAAGGGAGTTAGCACAGGTCCTGGCATGTCCACTGGCTGACCAGTTCAATACCTCCCTGGACACGGGATGTGTACCACAGGACTGAAGGATGGTCCATGTGATATCCTTCCACAAAAGGATGAACTAGGGAACTATAGGCCAGTGAACCTCACATCAATTGTGGGGAAGCTCATGGAAACCATTCTTAAAGAGTGACTGGTGATCTTCTTGGAAGAAAACGGTCTCCAGAATAGTCAGCAGCACAGGTTTGTCACAGGAAAATCATGTCAGACCAGCCTTGTAGAGTACTACGGCTGGGTGACACAGGAGCTTGACAAGGGCCATGCAGTGGATGTCCTGTATTTAAACTTCAGCAAGGCCTTTGATTCAGCACCGTATGGAAGGTGGGGGGGAGCTGGAATACATGAGGGGACCAAAATTGGTGAAACGGATCATGAACTGGCTGAGGAGAAGGCAGCAAAGGGTGGTAGTGGAGGGGGAACTCTCGTCATCGAGATCGGTGATGAGCAGGGTGCCACAGGGATCTGTACTGGGACCGGTGCTGTTTGGGATATTTATTGCCGATATCTCACACAGGATCCAGAGCAAGATCAGTCTGTTCACAGACGATACCAAAATGGGAGCTGTGGTAGATGATATTGAGGGGTGGAAGGAGATGCAGAAGGACCTGACTAAGCTGCAGGGCTGGGTAGAAACATGGCAGTTCGGGTTCAATGCCAAGAAGTATACGATTCTGCACTTTGGAGCAAAGAATTGGGGGCTGGACTATCACTTGAATGGAGTAAAGTTGGGGAGCACTATAGAGGAAAAGGACCTAGGGATAATCATAACAGGGAGCATGAACAACTCTGCTCAGTGCAGGAAGGTGGCAGCACAAGCCAACAAAATGCTGGGGTGTATAGCTAGGGGGATCTTATCCAGAAGAAGGGAGGCTACACTGCCCCTGTACAGATCATTGGTCAGGCCCCACCTGGAGTACTGCATGGAGTTCTGGTGCCTGTTCCTGAAGAAGGACATCAGGTTATTGGAGGGGGTGCAATGCAGGGCCACACAGATGATCCAGGGATTGGGGGACAGACCCTATGAGAACAGACTGGCAGAGCTAAATATGTATTCATTGGAGGAGAGAAGGGATAAGGGGAATATGACAGAGACCTTTAAGTACCTGAAGGGGATAAACAAGACAAACATAGAGGAGATTTTCCAACTGAGAAGGGGAAGCGACACGAGAGGGCATGGATTGAGATTGGAGGGGGTAAGATTTAGGAGGGAGGTAAGGAGAGATTTTTTCACAGAAAGGGTGGTGGACAAGTGAAACTCCTTACCAGAAGAGCTGGTGTCTTGTAAGACAGTGGGCAGTTTCAAGAGGGGTGGGACAGGGTAAGGGGAAGGGATACTGTAATGGGAAGTGGGAGGGGCAGCTGCAAGATGAGGGGCTAGCTGAACACTCAAGCAGACTTGCTAGACCATGTGGCCTGTTTCTGCTGGCAATTTTGTATGTTCATATACACATTATTTCTGTGAGTGATAGTGAGAGAATCACCCACAAAAGTTCTGCTGTAGGATTTCTTACATCAGACAGTTGTGAGAGAACTGGCATTCTGAACTGAACTTGTTCTGCTTTTCTCCTGGCAGTGGTGGGAACACTGATTTAAGGGCTACTCTAGTGGCTTCTTCCCTCCTTGGACTTTTTAGACTGAGGTTCTCCTGGTTAAATATCACTGAGCCCCAAGTTTTAAGGATTCTCCTGATATGGGGTTAGATAGCATATGACTGGTAGGTTGCTGCTGTTAGTTTTTGACAGAAGAGAATCTTGCTTTCAGAGCAAGTAACAGCTGGCTAGAACTATCGCTTTCTTACTGATAAATCACTTCTATCTCAGCAGGAGTCAGTGCCTACTTGGATTAAGCAAACAGATATTTTATTAGAAGAAGGGGGTCTCATTTAAGTAAAAAAAAAGAAAGTCACTGTGTGTTTCACTGTTTGAGGAAGGGGGTTGTATCAACTTAATTTGCTGAGTCAGGAGCAGAGGGGAGAAGCTAATTGAGGGTGTGGCTTAGGAGCTTAAGAGTACAAAAGTAGGTGTCGCCAATTACAGCTTATTGCTGTTAGATTTTGACAGGGGAAAATCTTGCTTTCAGAGCAAGTAACAGCTGACTAGAACTACAGATTTCTTACTGATAAATCACTTCTATCTCAGCAGGAGTCAATGCCTGTTTGGATTAAGCAAACATATACTTTATTAGAAGCAGGGGATCTCATTTAAGTGAAAAAAAAGGAAGAAGAAAGTCACTGTGTGTTTTTCTGTTTGAGGAAAGGAGTTGTATCAACTTAATTTGCCAAGTCAGGAGCAGAGAAGAGAAGCTTATTAAGGGTGTGGCTTAGGATCTTAGGAGTACAAAAGCAGGTGTTTCCAATTATAGCTTCCTACTGTTAATTTTTGACAGAGGAAAATCTTGCTTTCAGAGCAAGTAACAGCTGACTAGAACTACGGCTTTCTTACTAATTGCCCTCCTTCCCACCCTAAACCAGTTCTACTGTTATAGCCGCTGGATTTGACTGACAACAGGAACTTCCTGTTTGACAGTAGGAAGGGAATGATCACTGAACAAATTAGTTTCATCAACCTTGAAGGAACCTAAAAAAATAGCTCCCCCTACCGGCTGCTGGAGGTCTGAATTCAAGCAAGGAAGAAGGAGATGACTGAAGATTACAGGAAGTTCCTGTCCCAGAACAGGAAGGGTGAGAGTTGTAAGGGCACATCTGCAGTAGGAAAGTAGGTGTAAAAATACATGGACGGAGGAGGCAGTAATCATACAAAGCTACAGGAGAGGGGACACAAAATAAGTCAAGATGGGAGTAGTGCAATGCAATGGATGTGGGGCAGCAATGTTCCAGGAGACATTCTGGAGGCTGTGATGCTGCTCTATTTGCAGGCACCTCTCTGATCTCAGGGAGGAGGTTGCCCATCTCCAGACTGACCTGGCTAGGATACGTGAAACCTCTTCCCCCACCCAGGGACCACCAGGGCCACCAATACTACCTCAGAGGTTGCCAAGAAAGAGGAGAGGTTGCACCAAGGTGGGCTCAGGGAGGAAGAGGGTGGTGGAACAGATGTACATCCCTCCAGCTGTACCTCTCCACAATTCATATGCTGTTCTGGTGAAGAGTGATTCCTCTATGGAGGCACCTGCAGTGGAGACCAAGGAGGATGTTGGGATCCTCCACAAAGGAGACCCACAGGAGGGTGGCATGAGATCCCACAGAAAAAGGAAACAACTCCTGGTGTGGGACTCAATCACTGAGGGGAAAGAAGTGGGGAGGAAGAGGATAGGGAGGTAAGGTGCCTGCCTGGCCTCACGGTTCGGAGGGACAGGAAGAGAATCCTCATGATCACAGGAGCAGCTGCATGAGGGAGGGAGCTGTATGTCATTGTCCACCTAGGGAACAAATGACCTGACTGTGAATGGGATCAGAGCAGTGCAAGAGGAGTTTGTAGAGTTGGGGAGGAGACAAGTAACATGCATGGTAACCTTCTCAGAGGTGCTGCCTGTCTATGGCAAGAATGATGCTAGGGTATTCCGCACCATGTGAGTCAATGAATGGTTGAAAAAACTGGTGAGGAGCTCTGGGTTTTGACTTCATTGGGGACTAGGGAGCCACCTGGAGGGATGCAGGCCTATACTGGCATGATGGTCTGCATCTGTCCAGGGGGGATCCAGGATCCTAGGTGACAGGTTGAAATGTTTCATTGGCAAGCATGTAAACTAGCCAAGGGGGGAGGCACTGAAAAGGAGCAGGGAAATACCAGCCCCCCCCCAACAAAACACAGTGGTTAGAGAGGTAAAGACCAAGGAAGAGAAGTAAGTAGGGAGCAGGACAGGGGTAAATGCAGAAAAAGGCAGTAAGGACAGGGATAGGGCTAAAAGGGGTAAGGCCATCAAAAAATGGAGGGTGATGAGAACCAATGCCCACAGTCTGTGTAACAAGCTCCCTGAATTAGTGACCTTGATGGAAGAGGGATGCTTGGATATTGTGTCAGTCACTGAAACATGGTACACAGAGAACCATGACTGGGATGTCAACATACCAGGATACACAATCTGCAGGAGGGACAGGGTGGGTAAAAGAGGAGGAGGAGTAGCTCTCTATATAAGGGAAGGGATTAAAGCAACAGAACTAAAGAGTAAACAGGAAGTTGATGAGTCACTATGGGTCACCCTAGAGACAGGAAATGGCACCACAATCCGCATGGGGGTTGTGTACAGACTTCCATCTCTGGGGGAGGAAATGGACAAGAAAATGATAGAAGGCATCCTTAAAATTGCAGAAAAATGGGAGATATTGTTGATGGGGGACCTGAATATGCCAGATGTTAACTGGAGTAACTTTGCTGCAGGCACATCCAAGAGCAGGGTCATTCTTGATGCCCTACAGGGGACATGCCTCAGACAGCTAGTGTTGGAACCCACTGTGGAGGGAGCAATCTTAGACCTGGTATTCTCAAATGGGGAAGGAGAAAGGATCTCAGATTTAGAAGTGGGTAGGCATCTGGGAACAAGTGACCACTAAACAGTGTGGTTCACAATAAACACAGCCATAGAGTCAAGCCATACAAAAACAAGAATATTGGGCTTTAGGAGGGCTGACTTTAGGAAAATGAGACAGTGCCTCAGAAAAGCACTAGCAAACGGGCAAGTAGGAGGGGTGGAGGAAAATTGGGGAATAATCAAAACAGCCATCACAGAGGCAACAAGCCTTTGTGTGAAGCAAATCAACAAATCAAAATGAAGGAAAAAAATACTATAGTTCTCAAAAAAGGTGGAAGGGAAGGTTAAGAAGAAAAGGATAGCATTCAGGAAATATAAGGAAACACAGAAGGAGCAGGACAGATAACTTTATCAGTTAAAGCAGAAAGAGGCAGGGAAGGCAGTCAGAATAGCAAAGGCACAAACTGAGGAAAAAATAGCCAACTCTGTTAAGAAAGGGGATAAAACCTTTTATAGATACATTAGGGAGTGAAGAAAGACCAAGGGAGGGATAAAGAGACTTAATAAAGGGAAGGGAATGTGGGCAGAGGGTGACAGTGAAAAAACAGGGATACTGAACAGATATTTCTGCTCAGTATTCACAATGGAAGAGGAGGGAGAGGTACCAAAACCAAACAAGAGAAACACTCTGAATAGGGGGGTCGATACCAGTCCATTCACAGAAGAAAGGGCTTTGAATGAACTCTTGAAACTGAGGGTGGACAAAGCAATGGGGCATGATGGGATTCACCCCAGAATTCTAAAAGAACTGAGGGTGGAACTAGTAACGCCACTGACTACTCTCTTTAACAAATCATGGGAGGATGGGGTGGTACCTGAGGACTGGAGGAGGGCAGATGTGATTCCACTTCACAAAAGTGGGAGCAGGGCACAGGCAGGAAACTACAGACCAGTTAGTTTGACATCAGTGGTAGGGAAAGTGATGGAATCACTTCTGAAGGAAAGAATCATTGAGTATCTAGAGGCCAGTAGGGCACAGGACCCAAGGCAGCATGGTTTCACTGTAGGAAGGTCATGTCAGACAAACCTAATAGATTTCTTTGACTGGGTGACCAAAGTAGTAGACCAGGGAGGGGCTGTGGATATGGTCTACCTAGATTTTAGCAAGGCATTTGACACAGTCTCACACAAAAGATTAACATACAAGTTAGCCAGCCTTGGAGTGGGTCCCAAGGTGGTAGCCTGGATAAAAAACTGGCTGGACAACAGGATGCAAAGGGTAATAGTAGACAGAGTCCACAGTGAAGAAAGGAGGGTAACTAGTGGGGTGCCGGAGGGTTCGGTACTGGGACCGGTCCTCTTTAATGTCTTTATAAGTGACATTGGAGAGCACCTGGAAGGAAAAGTATGTCACTTTGCAGACGACACAAACATCTGCAACACAGTTGATACACAAGGTGGGGTGGAAAGGATTTTTATTTTTATTTATTTAGTTTTTGTTGACCGGGTAAGTGCACTTGACAAATCCTGCCTATTTTCAGGCACGACCCGGGGAAGGGGGGAAGGGGATACAGACCTTGAACCAGATTTGGTGGTATTTTTAGTGAAATGAGGGAAATTTTGGCCAGGACGCCGGAGAAATTCCCCTACTCTTTTCGATTAGTGCCATGGGATCTTTAACATCCACCTGAACTACCACCAATCCAGGCAGACGGGACTTCAGTTTAACGTCTCATCCGAAAGACGGCACCTCAGAAGTGCAGCACCCCTCTCATGCCGCACTACAGTGTCAGTACTAGGATATTAACCCAAGTGCCAGATATGGGAACTGAACCCACAGTCCTCTGATCTCCCAGCCGCAGAGGCGAGTGTGCAACCTACTGAGCCACTGACACTGATGAAAAGGGACTTCGCAAGGTTGGAGGAATGGTCAACTATATGGCAGCTCAGATTCAGTGCAAAGAAGTGTAAGGTAATGCATCTGGGAAACAAAAACCCAGGGGAAGAATGCACAATGGGGGGTGAGATAACAACAACAAAAATCGAAAGAGACCTAGGAGTAATTATATCAGATGACCTAAAGGTGGGCAAGCAATGTGAGAAGGCAGTAAGGAGGGTTGGGGGGATACTGGGATGCATAGGGAGAGGCATCAACAGTAGAAAACAGGAAGTTGGTGTCTGTACAGACAGTTGGTGAGACCCCATCTGAAGTACTGTGTGCAATTCTGGACACCCCATCTCTGCAAAGACACAGACAGAGTGGAGGCTGTTCAGAGGAGGGCAAACAAAATGGTGCAGGGTCTGCACCAGAAGACATACAAGGAGAGACTAAAGCAACTTAATATGTATACCCTTGAGGAAAGGAGGGAGAGAGGGGACATGATAGAAACTTTCAAGTATCTCAAGGGAATTAACAAAGTACAAGATGGTGGCATTTTTCAGAAAAAGAAATGAGCAAGAACAAGGAGGCACAATTTGAAGATAGAGGGGGGATCGCTTAGAGGTAATGTTAGAAAGTATTTTTTCACAGAGAGGGTTGTGGATGCATGGAGCAGCCTTCCTGAGGAGGTTGTGAAGTCAGTAAAAGTGGGAGAATTCAAGAATGCATGGGATAGACATAAGGCAATTCTAGTGGGGGTAGGAGGAAGTAAGCTGTTGATTAACTAGAATCTGCAGGTTATCATTTAGGTAGGGAAATGGGCAGACTAGGTGGGCCAAGCGGTCCTTATCAGCCATCAAATACTATGTGTATATGTTTCTAGTGTGTGTATAGGAAATTCTTATTGAATTTATAGTATGAATGATGAATGAATGAGTAGGTTAGGATTTATTTTAGTTGTGGTTACATTGATTACTTTATTGTAATTGGTTTAGCTATTTTGTATATATTTTAAGGCTAGCTATCCTAGTTTATGTTAGGTATGTGTAGGAGTCTTGCCCTCTCCACCCAGATTAGCTACCCGGCAGCCCTACTGTGTGACCTCTTCCCCTTCTGTGACTTCCCCCTTCCTGCTGTTGCTATAAGGTGTTGTGGGGAGGGTGGGTATTAGCAGAGGCTGCAGGGGTTTGTGGTGGGGCACCAGGGGCTCAACGGAGGTGAGAAGGATTGGGTGGTTTGGAGCAGGTGGTGCCCTGAGAGCAAATGGGACCTAGAGAGAGGCCTGACATGCTCGGTATCTCTGTATCTGTTTCCATGGTTCCCGCCAGACCACGTGGACAGGTCGCTAAAGGGTCTACAGCCTTCACTGATCCCTTCCGGGCAGTGTTATGCAGCACCAGGTCAATGAGGAACAAGACCACAATTATGGAGGACTTGATTTCCTCGGTCAACCTGGCATGCATCACAGAGACCTGGCAGGAAGATGATGCAGGGCCAGTGTTAAAGGCATCAGCCCCGGCTGTGTACTTGGTGGTACACAGCCCCAGAAGAAATTGCAGGGATGGGGGAGTAGCAATCTGTTTTAGATCCAACTTGAATTTCTCAATGCATCCAGTGGGTTCTACCTTGTTGTTTGAATGTGTGGCAGTGCATGGGGTCCAGGTGAAGGTTGCAGAACTCTTCTGGTTTACTGTCCTCCGGGGTCAGGTGGAGAATTTCTACAGGAGGTGGCAGACTTCATCACCAACAGGGTGTTGGAGTCACCCAGATAGCTTGTTCTGGGTGACTTCAACACCTGGGTTTGAAAATGAATCCTCTCAGCTTGGTTTTGACTTCCTCCAGCTGATGACATTGCTGGACCTTGCACAGGCAGTTGCCTCTGTGACCCACCATCACAACCATACCTTGGACTTGATAATCTCACTGGGTCTTGAGGTCACTAACTTCAAGTTTGATCAGGTTGTTTGGTCCAATCATTGTACAGTGAGATTCTCATTTGGGGCTCTGTCAATGGTCCCTCCCCCTGTAGACATGATCAGCTACTGCTCATTAAGGGGACTGTCCCCAGAGGGACGGATGGCGGTGGTTGATTTTTCTGGTGTAAGTACTGTTAGCGCGGCTGGCTTGGGTGACTCAGTGGCAGACTATAATAGGGCTGTCTCCTAGGTGCTCGATGCCATCGCACCAGTCCGTATATGACCTAGGTCCATTTGCCTGAGATGCCCATGGTATGATGGGGATCTCAATGCAATGAAGACCATGGTTCAGAGGTCGGAGCACTGCTGGCATAGGGCTCAGCTAGAAGACGATAGACTGGCTTTAAAGAATCACTATTCTGATTACCAAAGGGCAATCAACTGTAAAAAGGCAGAGTTCCTGCCTAAGGAGATTGCTGCAGGGGAAAAACAGACCAGCTCAGCTCTTTTGAACTGTGGACAGGCTGACAGACTTCTTCATCCTGTCTGTCTACAGCTGAAAAGAGCTTTTTCTATAGCACTTTGTGAAAAGTTTGCTTTGCTTTTCTCTGACAGGGTATCCTCTATTCATGCCGGGATCTCGCCAGTGGGCCTAGACCAGACCAACAGGGTGGGGTCTGGGTGGAACAGGGGCACTCCTATTGTCTTGGCAGAGTTTCGGCCAGTGGAGGTGGCTTAGGTCTCCAAGGTGATTTTGATGCTGCGGCCTACTTGTTGTGAACTGGACCCTGGCCAAATGCATCTCCTAGTGGGCTGCATTGAGGCTATCAGTCCAGTGTTCACCAGGATAGTTGGGTGTTCCCTTTCAGAGGGAGTTTACCCTGACACCTTGAGGGAGGTGCTGGTGAAGCCCCTTCTGAAAAAAACATCTCACAACCCCAGTGTCCTGACAAATTATAGACCAATCCCCAACCTCCCATTTTTAGTGAAGGTTGTTTTGAAGATAATGGCTCTGCAGCTCAAGGAACATCTGGAGACCTGTGACATCTATGAGACATTCTAGTCTGGGTTTAGCACACAGACGGCACTAGTCCAGGTGTATCATGACCTCCTCGAGGCAAGAGATCAAGGGGAATAGTCAATTTTCATTCTCCTCGAACTGTCATCAGCATTTGATACCATGGATGACATTGTGTTGTTGGATCACCTTAGAGAGTTTTGTGGACTCACCAGTATTGTCATCAACTAGTTTGAGTGCTTTCTCTTGGGTAGGAGGCAGAGGGTAATGATGGGGAACTTCTCCTCCCCGATGCCTCTGACCTGTGGAGTTCCTCATGGTTCGACACTATCACCGATGCTGTTCTCGGTGTACATGCTGTCCCTGGGGAGGATCATCAGATGGTACAGCCCAGGTTTTTACTGCTATGCAGATAAAACCCAGCTGTACATATCTTTTGCACCAGGGACAAATGGT
The DNA here is from genome assembly GCA_016271365.2 of Neoceratodus forsteri. Taxonomy (NCBI): domain Eukaryota; kingdom Metazoa; phylum Chordata; order Ceratodontiformes; family Ceratodontidae; genus Neoceratodus; species Neoceratodus forsteri. The sequence goes on from CM028130.1 coordinate 289,662,460, forward strand.
GCCATTGAACTGCTGAATAAATGCCTTGCTGAGATCCAGGTCTGGATGAACTCTAATTGGTTGAGACTGAACTATAACAAGATGGAGGTATTAGTAATTGAGTCAGGTTGCAGGCTCAGTGGGGACCCCTCCAGGATGACAACAAGTTTGGTCCTGGGGTCAATACCATTGATGGTGTCCTCTAGGATGAGAAATCTGGGCATGATCTTCGACAACAAGCTGTCACTGGAAGCTCAGGTGTTGGCTGTCATTACCATTTACTATTTGAGGACCATCACCCTGATTAATCCCATAATTTGGCCCAATGATCTACCATCACTGGTACATGCCTTTGTGACATCTAGACTCGACTACTGTAATGCTCTGTATCGTGGAGTCAGTGGAGGGAACCTCCATAGCTGTAGATATTGCAGAATGCAGCAGCCAGGCTGCTGGCAGGACTGCCTAGGTCCTGTCAAGTGACCACAGTCCTGTGGGGTCTGCACTGACTGCCGGTCAGGTGGCGGGTTCTCTTCAAGGTGGGCTTGCTCACCCATAAGGCTGTATAAAGATTTGGCTCTGGCTACCTGTCAGATCTCCTTACTCAGGCTGTTCCGGCTCACTCCCTTCATTCCTCCACCCAAGGCCTTCTTATGGTTCCGAGGACCAGACTGGAAACCTTGGTTGATTGCTCATTTGGGGTGACTGGCTCGGTCCTCTGGAACTTGCTGCCACAATCTCTAAAGGAGGCCCCTATGGTGGAGGTGTTTGGGGGATAAAGACCCATTTGTTCAATCTAGCATATCCTGCAAATGCTTTTTAGTATGTGTATATAATGTTTTATAATAATTTTACTTTGCCGCTGATTATTTTAAATTGAACTGTTTTAATAACCCTGTATAACTATGTTCTTATTGCATGGTGCCCCCAAGCCCCAGGGATTGGGTGCCTAATTAAATAAAACATTACTTACTTACTACTTATTTACTTACTTACTAACTAGGTAACTTCAGTCTGTGAGATGTTGACTGGAGCATCCCAGCCGCAGCCTGAGACAGGAGTAGGGACATACTGGACTCCCTGCAAGGAACATGCCTCAAGCAGCTAGTGCTGGAGTCCAGCTGTGAGGGTGCAATTTTGTACCTGGTATTCATCAACAGGGACAGAATTGCAGATGTCACGGAAGGTGGACACCTGGGGTCCAGTGATCATTGCACGATGTGATTTAGTATGAGTAAAGTGCCAGAGTCAAACCCCACAAAAGTGACGGTCCTGGACTTCAGGAGGGCAGGCTTTGCAAAGTTGGGGGTATGTTTATGAAAGCCCTAGCAGGGAGAGGGGAGTTGAGGAACAGTGGGCCCATCTGAAAGGAGCCATGGGGGGGGGCAACAAACCTTTGTGTTAGGCAAATAAACAAAGGCAAGAAAAAATAAAAACACTATGGTAGGTAAGAGCGAAAAAGCTGGTTTCAGGAAGTACAAGGAAACACAAAAGGAGGAGGACAGGGTAGTGTATCTGGATAAGCAGAGGGAGGCAGGGAAGGTAGTCAGGAGCATAAAGGTGCAAACGGAGTTAAAAACAATCCAGGCAGTAAAGAAAGGGGACAAGAGGTTTTGTAAGTACATTAGTGAAAAGAGAAAGACAAGGGGTGGGTTTGTAGTGCATAAGAGGGAAGAAGGGAGTGTGCAGAAGGAGACTTAAACAAGCATTTGTCAATGCCAAATGTTTGCTTGCTGGCATTGGCATTGGTAGTGTAGAAGTTACAGAGCTGCATAATAGGAATGGCAGTGAAGTATTGAACTGAAGCCAACCCCACCACCACCCTGCAGAGAGTGACAGGCATTGGGGTGTGTCTTTGGGTCATCAGACATAACGGCCATGCCATTTCACCACACCCTACCCTGCAGACACTGACAAGTGTCACAGTGTGCCTTGGGGTCTTTGGTCCTTATGCGCACCCTATTCCATCAGGAAATATGGTGAGATGGGTGCGATATAGGAGAATGGGGTGAACTTTGGGGCCGAAGAGTCCAAGGCATACCTCGATGCGTCTCACTGGCTGCAGGGTGTGGAATGATATGAGCATTACAGGCAAGAATTCCAACCCATACCCCTGATGCCTGTCATTCTGTACAGGGTGGGGCATTATGGTTGGAAACCCTAACACCTCAGGCATTCGTTGGTATTTTCACTCCAAATTTTCAACATGGTTTTTTTGTGACCCCCACCTCATGAACAGTGGCAATATCAGTTTGTTAGCCGAAAGCTGCTTATGCACAGCGACTACAGCATTTAGCACCACTGGTGCAAAAACACATTCTGAACAGGATGTGAAAAATGACAGCTGTACTGTTCATGGGGAGATGTAAAAAATAGCAATGTTGCAAATCTGCAGTAAAAATATTAAAACAACTGGTGAAGTCACGAGTGTGCATAGAAACTGTGCAACGCACCCCCGTAATGTAATTAGTTTGGGGATTTTTTACAGCAGATTGTCAACACAGGCATTTTGGGACCTCCGATCATGAACAGTGTCAGTGTGATTTTCTTTACCTGTCCCAAACAATGATTTCCCACAGCGACCACGCATCTCTACACTGAAAGAGTGAAAACACATTTTGGTCAGGGTGTGAAAAATGACAGCTGTACTGTTCATAAGAAAGTGTGGAAAAATGCCACTGGTGAAAATCTGGACTGAAAATATTACAAAGTCATGAACTTACGAGGTTGCATGGAAACTGCGCAATGCTCACTCGTAACACAGTAATTTTATGGACTTTTGTCACCAAATTTTTAATATAGCCATTTTAAGACCTCTGCTCATGAACAGTGTAACTGATTTTCTTGATCTGTCCCAAGCATTGCTTTCGCACACCAACTGCATCATTGTGCGCTACATGTGCGGAAACAAATTTTGGGCAAGATGTGAAAAATGACTGCTGTACTGCTCATAAGGAGGTGTGGTAAAATGGCAATGTTGAAAATCTGGAGTGAAAATATTGAAAATTCGGGAACTTACGAGCGTGCATAGGAACTGTGCAACGCACGCTCGTAAAACAGTAATTTTTAGGAATTTTTCCACCAAATTTTCAACATAGGCTTTTTGAGAGCCCACCTTATGAACAGTGGTAGTGTTGTTTCATTACTCTGTCCCGAAAGGTGATTTCGTGCAGTGACTTTGAAATCACCCTTTGGGTCCAATTAACGCCATGACAGTGAGAGCATTCATAAGAAGGGGTCCCAAAAATGCCATGTTGAAAATTTGGTGCAAAAATTCCAAAAAATGCCCAAGATATGCAGCAAAATTGAAAAAACCCTATCTATCCCATTATACAGCTTACCGGCATTTCCTCTTTACGCGGTCGGCTTTGAAGAGTGCAGATGTGTTCCTGGTCCACTGAAGATCGTCGCGCCGGAGTCCGGAGGTAAGTGATATGGGGTGGGGGGTGTGTGTGGGGAGGCAGGGTGCGCAGTGGGCAGGCGGCCGGGTGGGCTGGGTGAACACAGTCGTTTTCTTGTTTACAGTTTTTTTTTTACCAGGAAGACAACATGGGACGTTTGCCATGCTGGGGTGGTCTCAGCATGGCAGCTAGAAAGAGCTGTTTGGGGTGCTGGAGCCAGCAGAGTTGGGCACTCCCGTCGTTCATATGGACTTGTGCCATGCTGAGGTGGGCTCTAACATGGCAACTGTAAGACTGTTTGGGGGTCTGCGACAGAGTTAGGCACCCCTATCGCCCCTACGGATGTGTTGCCACATTGGGGTGGGCACCCAGCATGGCATCTGGAACTCTGTTTGGAAGCGCAGCACAGCCAGCGGGGGATTAGGTACCCATTGGCTATACAGTGTGTGCGTGGGGGCAAGCACACAGTATCGTGGCGTGTGTGTGGGGGGGGTGCGCATGAGGCAGGCGATATCTTATCGCTGCTCACTGAAGCATAGCTCCCTCTTTCAACTGTATGCCACTGCATTTTCAACTGCTGTCATAGACAGCTCCAGCAGTGATTGGAGAACTGCGACCACGCCTGCAAACACACTGACTGAATTGGAAGATGCTGACACACCCCCAAAAAACTCGGATGATGGCACTATGTTTCTTGCACATGCGTGCAAGCAAACATAAAAAGCAGCAGTCCTGAACAAATATTTTTGTTCAGTATTTACAGAAGAGGAGAAAGGTGAGGGACCACAATGAAGTAGCAGGAACAATAAGGGGAGGGAAGTGGACACAAGTCCATTTACAGAGGAGAGAGTTCTAAAGGAACTCACAAAACTGAAAGTGGACAAGACAATAGGATCAGGTGGGATACATCCCAGAATATTAAAGGAGCTTAGGGTGGTGCTGGCAGCACCACTGGCAGCCCTGTTCAATGAATTGTTGTAAAAAGGAGTGGTTCCAGAGGACTGGAGGAGGGCAGATGTAGTGCTTCTACACAAAATTGGGAGCAGGGAGGAGGCTGGAAACTATAGACCAGTCAGCCTGACCTCGGTGGTGTGAAAAATAATGGAATCACTGCTAAAAGAAAGGACTGTGGAATATCTTGAATCCAGTGGAGCACAAGATTGGAGGCAGCATGGATTCACAGTGGGAAGGTCATGTCAAACAAATCTAATAGATTTCATTGACTGGGTGACCAGGGAAGTGGATCAGTGGAGCAGTGGATGTGGCCTACCTGGATTTCAGCAAGGCCTTCAACACTGTTCCACATAAGAGGCATGCAAACAAGCTAGGCAACCTGGAAATGGCTCTGAAAGTGGTAAACTGGGTTAGAAACTGGTTGAGGGATAGAACACAGAGTAAATGGAGTTCAATCCGAGGAAAGGAAGGTGACCAGTGGGATGCCACAGGGTTCAGTTCTGGGGCCAGTCTTATTCAATGTCTTGATAAGTGACATTGCAGAAGGGCTGGAAGGAAAGGTATGCCTCTTTGTAGATGACACTAAGATCTACAATAGGGTAGACGCTCTGGGAGGGGTAGAAAACATGAGGAGGGACCAAAGTAAACTGGAGGAACCAAGGTAAACTGGAGGAATGGTCAAGAGCATGGCAGCTAAGATTCTATAGGAAAAAGTGCAAAATCATGCATTTGGGGCACAGGAACCAAGGGGAGGCTTACATGATGGTGGGAGAGATATTGACGGCCACCAAACAGGAAAGAGATCTGGGGTAATCATGTCACATGACCTAAGGGGGTCAAATAATGTGCCAAGGCTGAGGGGAGAAACAGTGGGGTACATACGAACAGATGAAGAAGCCAGCAGAAGAAGGCCATTTGGTCTATCAAGTCTGCTCGTACTGTAGGCTCCACAGCTTGAGCGAATGTCCTTGCCCTCCCTCCCCACTCCTCCCATCCTCCCTACCCATGATCATTACCTTCCCTCTATGACTATCCCAGCATCTCTTAAAGCAACCCACTGTCTTCAATGAGATGACCTCTTCCAGCAGCACATTCCAAGTGTCCACCACCCTTTCTGTGAAGAAGTGCTTTCTGACTTCCCTCCTAAACCTCCCACCCTCCATCTTTACACTGTGCCCCCTCATGTTATGGTTGCCACTCAGCTTATAGAGCGGTATCACCAGCAGAAGAAAGTACATAGTAACGCCACTGTACAACTCACTAGTGAGACCTCATCTAGAGTACTGTGTCCTGTTCTGAAGGCCATATGTCCATAAGGACATAGGGTAGAGTTCAGAGAAGGGCAACAAGAATGGTGATGGGCCTGCACCAAAAGTCATATGAGGCGAGACTGGAGGACCACATATGTATACCCTGGAGGAGAGGAGAAAGAGGGTGATATGATAGAGACTTTCAAATATCTCAAGGCCATAAATAAGGTACAGGAGTATAGCATCTTTCAGAAGAAGAGATGTTTTAGAACAACGGGTCATGACATGAGGCTGGTAGGGGGAGTAGACTAAGGGGTAACGTGAAAAAGTATTTCTTCACAGAAAGGGTGGTGGATGCATGGAACACCCTCCCACTGCTGGTGATGGGGGAAAATTCAGTAGGGGGAATTCAGAAAATGGGATAAACATAGAGGAACCCCAGTGATAGAAAAGAGAACAAAGCTGGAGATCAAGTAGGTTCTGTGGGTTTTGCAAAGTTAGGGTAGGTGGGCAGACTGGGTGGGCCTAGCAGTCCTTATTTGCCTAAGTTTCTATGTTTCTAACAACATGAAGTCATGCTGTATTCTCACTTATTGCAGTTAGCACCAGCACTTGAACTGCTCCAGAGAGGAAAGAGTTAAATTATATGCAGAATATAGAATGTTGAGCTCAAGCTTGGTTTAAACCTCTGTCTGCTGCACTTTGAAGTGTAACTGTCAGACTCTTTACTCCGCCTAACTGAACAGTCACTCCAGAGATTTCTCCTTCACTCTCGGTTCACGGTTTAAAAATCGTCACTTTTACCAATATTCTCGCATTTGTTTTTCGGTTCAGATCCCTATCTGTGGTACAGTAAGTGCATAGGTAGTGGACTTAGCTGTGAAAATTGTATTCTGAATTTGTGTGACCGGTTCAGCTGAACTGGTCTCTGGTTGGTGATTATTTTCTTTTTCTTTACAGGAATTTTAGTATGAGTCCTTATCGGTTTAAAAAAGAACGTGTTTTCGGTTTTTTTTTTCAAATAACCGCAACATGGTTAGAAACCGATAAGGGTGTCTTGTCTAGCGGCTGCATAAAAAGGGTAAGGGTTTAGTTATGGCTTTGTCTGAGAAACCCAAGAAAAAAAACAGCCCACTGGGTTTCAGCACTGCAGTGAGTGTGGGGAGGCCTTTGCTAAGGCCGACCCTCACACCTCTTGTGTTTACTGTCTGGGTTTTAGACACCCAGAGTCAGACTGCCAAATCTGTAAGGATTTCCCTAAAGCCACCCTGGATAAAAGGTTAGGCAGGCTTAGGGGAAAAGGAGGCCGAGAATTCCGCTGACCCAAATGGCCAGCCCAGTTTGGTTCCGACCGAACCAGAAGGACTGCCCTCTGACCAGGGCGAGACTCCTTCGGGCAAGAGGAGAGCCGATTCTGAGGGATCGGGTCTGTCAAAAAGAAAAAGAAAAGACAAATTGGCTGGTTGGATCCAGAACTGCATCATCCGACCGCCGGGGAAATTGTCTGAGCGATTCGTATAGTGGAATCGCTTAGTTCAGTTCCAACTGATCCGGCGCCTTCTGGCAGGTGTTCTGTTCGGTCAGTTCCTCCGGTTCAGGATTATACCCCTGAAGACTTTTATGAACCGGACTTGGAGGGGGTTGATGATTATGACAATGATGAAGTTGATGATGATGATGATGATGGAATTGAAGGTCTGGATGAGCCTATCGAACCGGACATCTCCCCAGGCAGGTCTTCTGGTGTTTCCTCTCCCAGGCTTTCTGAGTCCCCTTCCCACTTTATGTTCTACATTAAATTGGCAGAAACCCTCCAACTCCCTATGGAGGAGGCTGTTGAGGAACAAGAGAAACCTGACTTTGTGGAGATGGACATCCCAGAGTCCAAAAGGTTGTCTAGTCCCCTTCACAAGTCTTTTGGGAAACAGACACAAAAGCTGTTAAAAACTCCAAATTCATTACCTCCTGTGGACAGATGGAAGGACAAGAGGTACATGCTGTCAGGCTCAGAAATGGAGTACTTGTACCAGCAGTGCAGCCATGTTGGGGTAGTGCAGGCTGCACCCTTTGATAAGGCTAACATTCCCTTGGCTTCACACCCCCCAGATAAAGACTCCAAGAAATCGGATGCCATGGCAAAAAAGCAGTACATGGCATCCTCTTTGGGACTCAGGCAGGCAAATTACATGGCCTATGCAGGCAGGTACCAGAAGTCCAGGTGGGACACTGTATTGGCACTGGCTAAGCAGACCCCTCCCCAGCTTGCCAGCTGGGAAGGGGTCTGCTTCCCAGCTGCTGTGGACTCCAACGATGTTTCTTCTAGAGTCATGGCTACATCTGTGTCTCTTCGGAGACTGGCTTGGATCAGGTGTACTAGCCTTTCTCAGGATACCAAGGCTAAGGCCATGGATTTTCCTGTAGTCAATAATTCTCTGTTTGGGGAGCAGACAGAGAATGATATGGCGAAAATGGATGAATACAGGACCACCTATAGGAGTGCACAAGCCAAGGAAAGGCAGGCAACTCCTCAAAGGCAGCAAGTTAGGGGCCGGAGCAGGCCTTTTCATAGGCCTTTCTACCAAGCACAGGCCTCCTCTCCTTTTTCTCAGAGGTGGTTCTTCAGAGGGAGAGGGAGAGGCAGAAGGGGGATGAGCAGGGCTGCATCCACCTCTCAGCCTAAGGCTCCTGCCAAGCAGATACCCTGAATTGTCAGCCTGGGTCTACTCCTCCATTCCTGTAGGAGGCAGGCTGGCCTACTATTTTCAGGACTGGAAGTCTGTTACCTCAGACAAGTGGGTCCTGGAGGTGGTAGGCCAGGGACTGGCTCTCAGCTTCAAAAAGTTCCCAAAGCTGAGAGCCAGATCTTTTCCACCTGCAAACATCTTCAAAACCATTGCCCTAGAGGCAGAGGGTTCATCTCTTCTGGCCTTAAGGGCCATAGAGAGAGTTCCTACAATACACAGGACAGGCCTGTACTCCAGGTTCTTTCTTACCCTGAAAAAAACAGGGGAGTGGCGTCCCATCCTAGACCTAAGATACTTAAAAAAACACTTGTTATAACCAAAGTTTAAAATGGCGACTCTGGAAATAATAATTCTTCCCTCTCTAAGACCAGGGGACTGGCTAGCCTCCCTGGACTTAAAGGATGTCTACTTTCATATTCCCATCAGGTGCTCCCACAGAAAGTACCTCAGGGTCGAACTGCCTTCAGGCCATTACCAGTTCAAAGCAATGCCTTTCAGTCTAACATCAGCTCCAAGGGTATTCACAAAACGCCTGGCAGTAGTAGTGGCCTTCCTAAGGAGAAAAAATATCTCCATATTCCCATACCTGGATGACTGACTTATAGTGGGTCAGTCTCCAGACCAAGTCAAGCCAGATCTAAAAGTGACCCAGCAGGTGCCCACTTCTCTAGGTTTACTTCTCAATCTTCCCAAGTCATTTCTCGAGTCTGCACAACTGTTGACTTTCATAGGGGTAGAACTAGACACTGTCAAAGCAAGAACATTTCTCCCCTTGGTAAGGGTAAAGGCTATCATAGAACTGGCTTCTTCCTTCCACCTTCTGGTTTCTAGACCAGCAAGACACTTTCTTCAGCTGCTGGGCCACATGGCAGCTTCCACTGCAGTGGTCCAGTGGGCCAGATTTCAGATGAGAGACATTCTGTTTCATCTGAGGGCTTTTTGGTCTCAGAAAAGAGATCCTCTGACCAAACTGATTCCAGTGACTCAGACTCTGATCCAGGCTCTTCAATGGTGGCAGGATCAGGACAATCTCAGGCAATGGGTCCCATTCATTACTCAGTCTCATTCTGTGGTCCTAACCACAGACGCCTCTATCCTGGGTTGGGGAGCTCACTTGGGGGCTCTCACAGCCTAGGGAGTGTGGTCCACTCAGGAGTCTCTTTTCCACATCAACCTTCTGGAGCTCAGGGCACTTTACCTGGCCCTGCAAGACTTCTCACAATCAGTAAAGAACAAGGTGGTTCAAGTCAGGACAGACAACACCACCACCATGTGGTATATCAACAAGCAGGGAGGCACTCAATCTATGGCTTTGTGCATGGAAGCCATGAAAATATGGTCCCTGGCTTACTCCCTGCAGACCTCTCTGGTAGCATTCCACCTCCCAGGAAAGGACAATGTGTTAGCGGATGCATTGAGCAGGTTTTCCCAGGGTCATCTCGAATGGTCCCTGGACCCCAAGTGTTAAAAGGGATTTTCTCAAGATGGGGCACTCCAGAGATAGATCTCTTTGCAGCCCCAGACAATCACCAACTTCCTCTCTTCTATTGCAGACCCCCAGTCTTGGGCTCAGTCCCTCTGGATGCTCTGATTCTTTATTGGGAAGGGAAATTCCTGTATACCTTCCCTCCCTTTTCTCTGCTGTTCAAGGTCCTGGTCAAGATAAGGTCGCAATCTTGCAAAGTGATCCTGGTTACTCCAGATTGGGCAAGGCAGCCTTGGTATCCCCTGTTGCTGTCCCTAGCAGTCCATCTTCCCCTATCTCTTCCCAGGAATCACAATCTGTTAACCTTTTCTATGCAAATTTGCATCTGTCTCAAGGGGTTCTGGACATTCTCAAAGCCTCTCAAAAACCTGCCACCAGAAAAACGTATAACTCCAAATGGAAAAGATTCAGCATCTGGTGTTCCAAAAAGCAAATATCCCCAGACACTGCTGAATTGTCTATAGTTCTGGATTATATAGTTCATCTCAATGGCCTAGGCCTCAGACCAGCTACCCTCAAAGTACATTTGCCAGCTGTTTCTGCTTTCCTGTCGGTAGGAAAGCCTTCATCACTGGCATCTCATCCTGTTTTCTACAATTTTTTCAATGGATTGCTTCATACCAATCCTCCCTTTAGGGATCCAACCCCTGTTTGGGACCTTAATGTTTGCATTGCCCAGCTTATGCAACCCCCTTTTGAACCCTTGTCTTCAGCAGAACTTAAGTACTTGACTTGGAAGACTGTGTTTCTGGTAGCTATTACCTCTGCCAGACATATCAGTGAATTACAAGCTCTGTCAGTGGAGCCTGATTTTATCTCATTCCATAGAGATAAGGTGGTCCTTAGAACCAATAGGAGGTTCTTACCTAAAGTGGTCTCAGATTTTCATTTGAACTAATCCATGTCTCTCCCTGTATTCTTTACTGATCATTCTTCTTCAGGAGAGAGAAGATTGCACAGTTTGGATGTTAAAAGGGCCCTTTGTTACTACATTGAGCGTACTAAGGCACATAGGTTTGACTCCCTCCAGTTGTTCCTCACATATGGGGAAGTGGGTAGGGGCAAACCTGCCACTAAGAGAACTATTGTCAGCTGGATTATCTCTTGTATACAATTCTGCTATGAGAAGCTAGGCAAAATACCACCCTCAGGCCTGAGTGCTCATTTGACTAGTGGTACAGCTGCTTCCCTGGCTGCTGCCAGGGATATTCCTTTACTAGAGATATGCAAAGCAGCCACCTGGAAAACAGTCCATACATTCACCAAGCATTACTCTCAGGATATCCAGGCTAGGAGTGATGCTCAGTTTTGTAAAGCAGTACTGCAGAGCCTATTCCCCAAATAGGTTTGAATCCCTCCACCATGGGGGTACTGCTTTGTAGTCTGCAATAAGTCAGAATACAGTAAGACTTCATGTTGTTTGAAGAAAAAATTACTCACCTTAGTAACTGTGTTTCTTCTAATGGAGTCTTGCTGTATTCTGACCTCCTTTCCTCCCTGCCTCCCCTCTCAGAACCTGGTTTTGGGAAGTGGGCTGCCAGGTGAAAAGTTGCACCCAGGGTGATTTGGGCACCCCTCTTTTAGAGAGGGGAGGGTTATGTTTCTTTATTTTAATAGTCATAAGTTGTTCACTACCTGGTTTTTGGTTTTGGATTTCTCGACTTGAGTCTTTTGGGGGATCCAAAATATCTCGTTGCCATTTGGCTGGTAAAAGTTTTACAATTTTCACATAGTGGGTTAGTTAGTATTAGCTCATAAGAATCTGACAGTTACACTTCAAAGTGCAGCAGACAGAGGCTTGAACCGAGCTCGAGCTCAATGTTCTATATTCTACATAGATGTTAACTCTTTCCTCTCCGGAGCAGTTCAAGTGCTGGGGCTAACTGCAATAAGTCAGAATACAGCAAGATTCCATTAGAAGAAACACAATTACTATGGTGAGTCATTTTTTTCTTTGGTACTGTGACCAGTCTTATTCAATGTCTTCATAGGGGACATTGCAGAAAAATAGGAGGGGAAGGTGTGCTGTTTTGCAGATGACACCAAAATATGAAAAAGGGTGGACACTCTGGAGGGGGTGTAGAAAAGGTGAAGGAATCTTGGGAAACATGAGGAGTGGTCAAATACTTGGCAGTTGGGGTTCAATGCCAAAAAGTGTAAAATCATGCACCTAGGACACAGGAATCCCGGTGCTGAATGCAGAATGTGAAGGAGGTGCTGACAGTCACTAGACAGGGTAACAGTGGTGTGCAGAACTTTAAAATTCTAGTGGAATGTAATTTCACAGACTTTTTGAAATTCCTCCTAAATTCCACTGAATTTTGATGGAAGTGGAATGACAGAATTCTGTGGCAGAAAAATGCAGAATGGGTTTTCAGCTACATTTCAGTGGAATTCTATTCTGCAGTAGAGATGTAACGAAATTTTAATTCACCGACGAAATTGCATGAAGTAGCCAAAATTCACATCAGTGGAGTTTCACAAAGTTTTCCCTACCCTCAGCAAGTTCGACTTTGCCCAAAATTGTGAAGTTTTCATGTGAACGGACTAATTCTGCCCCAAAGTATGGAATTTTTCCCGAAAATAGCAGAATTTCTCCTGAGAATGACAAAATTCCAATGTCTGCAAATGAAATTCTGCCATTTGCAGGCTAAATTCTGCATTTCATGGGTGGAATTCCACCATTCGTGGTGAAGTTCCACACTTTGCAGATTGATCTGCACTTGCAAGTTCTGCTAAATTTGCCGATTAATTCACAGAACAAATTTAGCCAACTTCACCCATCTCTATTCTGCAGATCTCAATATTTCCATTGAAATGGTTGCGGAATGATTTTCCATGGAATAGAATTCCACAGATCACAGCAGATGGAATTCCTCAGAAGAAGCTGCAAAATTCCAGTGGAAATTCTGCCAGCAGAATCATCATTCTGTGTTAATTCCACTGGCAGAATTCTACATTCTGCACAGCGCTAAAGGGTAGTGATCTTGGGATTATCATATCAGAGGACCTCAAGGTGGTAGCGCAGTGAGGCAAGACCATGGGCAGGGCTCAGGGGATTCTGGGGTGGATAAGGAGGGGTATCTTAATCAAGAAGAAGGAAGTGGTGCTACCACTGTATTGCTCCCTGATACTCACCCACCTGGAGTACTGTGTCTAGTTTTGGAGACCTCACCTCAGAAAGGATATAGACCAGGTGGAGGAGGTCCAGAAGAGTGCAAATAAGATGTTGTAGGAATCCCAAGGGTAGCCTTATGAGTAGAGACTGAAGGATCTCAATATATACACCCTGGAGGAGAGGAGAGAGAGAGGTGTGACATGATTGAGATCTACAAGTACCTCAGTAGGGTGAAAAGGGTGGAGGTAGGAAGTCTCTTTCAAATGAGGATGAGCACCAGAACCAAGGGCAATTGATGAAGCTGGAGGGAGGGGTTTTGGAGGGATGGGAGGAAATATTTATTCACTGAAAGGGTGGTAAACACCTGAGACTGGCAGCAGAAATGGTAGAGGCTAGAATGGTGGGTGGCTTCAAGTACATATGTGATAAACATAGGGTTATATTAGAAAGGAGGCAATGATGGCTGCCAGAGACCAGGTAGGGTTTGCGGTTGTGAAATAGGCCGGAAACACTTAGGCAGACTAAGTGGCCAAGCTGTCCATTTCAAGTAACATAATCTATGTTTCTATGTTTCTGTCTTTGTTTGTTAGCATAGCACTAGGTCCAACACTGCCCCAGCTCCCCGTAGGGAGTCAAGAATTGCCCTGCTCCTTGCCAAAGCTAAAACCAGAGGAAGAAAGGAAGGAGGAAGCAAAGAAAGAAAGAAAGAAAGAAAGAATATCCTGCTCTCGATAAAAACTACACTGTCTGAGAGTTTCCAGTACACCTTGGGAACCTAGACTGTTCACCCATATCTAGTGAGAAATACTGCTCAGAAGGTTCGTTCATTTCTTATAAACACCATGAAACCACTCTAGGCCTTATTTTCAAGACATACTTGTAATAGGCACAGAAAGGGAGAAATTGTTTTGACAGTGACAGCTCTTTACTTCTGCTTTATGCCAAAGTACAATAATTACCTGTCACTGTTTTAAAAAGGTAATAACAAGGGTATTTTTTCTTTCTCCCCAGAAGAAAGAAGAACCATAAACAGGGGCTTGGCAGTTTTTTTTTGTTTGTTTTTTTACTAGGCCAGCCCCTCATGTTGAGGAACTGAACTGATGTTTTTACGGAATTTGCCCAGGGCATTAGGGTGAGCCAAATGTGCATCCGACCTTTCCGTAGACTTAGAGAGTTTTTGTTTCCTTTTGAAGCCTTGGTTTGTTTTGGAATGCTGCAGTGTAACATCTATAGTTTGGTACTTGAATCTTACTCTTTTTTTAGGCAGTGTTGGAATTACACTTCATGTGCTTTGGGAGCTAGGGGGGCCCATAAGAGTCCTATTTTTAAACTGAGCCTCCCCCTTCCCATTACAAGTCAACAGCAGTGATGTGTGAGCTACCGGGGCTCACTTCAGAGACATCGGGGCCGAGCTCTGGCAAGCCCCCCTGTAATTCCAACACTGGTAGAAGTTCCTGGCCTTGCAATGTATGACCAACTTGGTTTTCCCTTGCAAACTACAGTATCAGTATTCCTCCAGCAGATGGCTCCATTCCATTGAAAGAAAGAGTTGAGGAAACGTAAACAACTGGATTTCTGGCACACATTTGTCAAGTGGTATTTTTAAATACACAGGAAAGCAGTTATTATCATCCATCTGCTCTGTAACACTGACCAGCTCAGAGATGTACTAGTAACCAAATCATCTACTGTGAATACATCCAGCTGGTTTAACACAGGAACAGGAAAACCACAAGTGGTTCTGTGGTTCAGACAGGTTCTGATAAGCCATGAAAAGTTCTGATAGTTATCTGACCTTATCAGAACCTTCAGAACATTTTAGTTTAAAGTACAAAAACTGTTTGAACCATTATTTTCCACTGCTAAACTATTGCCAGTGAAGGGAGAGGAATCTAAAAAAACAACTTGAAGTGCTACTGGAGTAGCTATCAATAATGGTACATAGCTGGTTGTGTTACACCAGTGTCAGTGTGTCCATTTTATACAGATTGGTCTCAAGGACTTAATGGGTACTTTCCCTGCCTCCAGCCATCATTTTGGATCTTTTCATGATCACCATCAGCCTTCTTCTAGATAAAGATCTGTAAGGGGACTATATTAAGCTCCAAAGTCAAAGATTTAAATATAATTAAAATCATACCATAACCTGAAAAAAAGTTCTGATAAGCTTCTTTTACTGAACTTGGCACATGTTCTGGGAGGTTTAGAACTTATCCAAACAGGTTCTCCCATCACTAGTTTATTATTCATCATATTTTCTATATTCACTACCCTAGTCTCTGCAATTGCTCCTGATTCTGATGTCAATCACAAATGAAATTTTTTTCTCCCAAACAGCAACCTAAGATGTTTGATAAATGACTCCCACTTTTCAGTAACTAAAAAAGAGGGGAATATTTGTGACTAGGAGTAAGAACTTGACATTTAACAAAAGCAGCTCCCTAGTCCTCCCCTGTGCACTGCTAGGGTATTTTAGAGTTGTATTAGTTGCACATACAAACAACAAAACTGTGTCCCTTTACTGCTGCCAACAGCGACTGTACAGACTCACAGCTGTCTCATGTCCAAAAGTGAAATAGACTGAGACGCAACTTTACAAATGATAAAATCCCTAACACTCGTATTGAAGCTGGAAAATCTTTCCCCATCATTCTGGAATTCTCTGCCCCAATCTTGTAAAGGATCTTGACATTTAGGATCTTTTAAATCACTAATTACTGACCCTTATTTTGTTTTAAACCAGTGTACAGTAAATATATTGGAGCTGAAGTTTTATCTTTGTATGGGAGAAATGTGCCATGAAATACTAAGCAGTACTTTATTTTATTTATTTATGTCTTTGGTAACCGGGTAAGTGAACTGATCCAGTGGACATTTTCAGTCACAACCCGGGCCACACAGTGGCAGAACAACAAACAAACATCAGAAATACATAGTATACATAGCGCAAGCACCAACATCAAAATATAATGCATTCTGGATACAGGTATCAGTAGAAGAAAATACAATACATATATACATGTGAGTGCGATGTAGCACATGTTAGTGTGCTGGGAACATAAAGCAGGTAGCCTAAGTAGGGTTGTATTACACAATGTTGCAAAGCAATTCCAAAAGAAAAATGCAGAGAAAAGACAAAAACTGGCTATAATACCATAGAGTCATATCTGTACAAATGTCAAGGTTTCATGCTGAGGCCTGGCTTACGATGGGGGGAATAAGCAGTGGAAGCAGTAACTCCATTTTCAGATGTGCAAGTTGCACGGTTCATAAGAATAAGAAAGGATATGTTTGGATGCATACAAGCTAGAGGGTGTTGGAGATGGGGAGGTCAGAGGGGATGGGGGGTGGTAGATAAAACACTCTATTACGTCCTAGGGAAAATAAATTGTTGTGGTTTACGGGCCCCTGTATTGTCTAGGGAACAGTTACAGGTAGACTCTGCCAGAAGCCAGGTTTTCAAGCTTGATTTGAAAGACACATGGGATGGGGATAAACAAATGGACAATGGGAGTCCATTTCAAAGGGAGGGAGTGGAGACAGAGAAGGCCTGGCTGCCCATAGCTGTGGTGCCACGCGAAACTTCCAGGGGAGGGATGGAGGGGACTCGAAGGGTTCTGGTGGTCACCCTAACACTAAGTAAGGAAGCATAAGGGGACATCTGATTGCTCTGAAGGGAGTTATCCACCAGATATCCCATGGCATAGTCGAAATGAGCCCAAAGAGGGAGCCATCCTAGGGATTGATAGAGTGCACAGTGGTGGGTAGAAAACGCTGAATTATGAATGCTGCTGCCTCCTGAATGCATTCAAAAACAAGGGAGCTTACTTATCACTGTAAGGTTTACCATGATGTGTCAATTTCAAATAAACAAATTAAGATATTTTTTAGGAGGCAGATGTATAAATTTTATTTTGTGGAAGCTGCAAAAATGATGCTAGAGATAAACGATTGTGAAAATCAAGTAGCATCATTTAACCCCTTTTCCCATTTGGTGTCTGTACAGGTTAAATATGTGTGCTGCCCTAGATGGGAGTGGCTAGCATACGGGGTGTAAAAGGAGGCACCAGAGAAAGGAGGAATGGATTTTTAGAGGGAACAGGAGCTAACCAGAGCAGAAGAGGTATGGGAGCACCTCAGCTGTAACCATGAACTGCCAGAGGGGACAAGCTGTACCTGGTTTGGGAAAGCAGACTCCAAGCTGAGTGATGTCTCCGGGGGCCCCATCCAGAAAGAGAGGTAACAACACCCAAAGGCTTATCTGTGGCATCTGTTACCTGTATGTGACACTTTTTATTTTTATTTATTTATAGAATCGGAATTACAATTCTTTGAGTCATAGAGTCTTTTGCAAAGGCTCCGCGTCAGTCAAATAAAGAATACAATACAAAGGAGAACAGATAGTACACGTGCATAACTAATATCAAGTAATACATAGTCATACATCACAGGATTTTACAAATTGGAGGGTTATAATAACAGGGAGCTGAAAGAAGGTCCCGGGTCAGAGTTTTATCAACAGGGAGCTTAAAGAAGGTCTCAGGTCAGAGTTAAGACAAGATACACGTCCAGAGGGTCTAGAAGGGGAGTTTATTTATAGATACAGGTTGTGGAGTCAAGGAGTAGGGTTTTGAGACCAGATTTAAATAGGTTGAGGCTGTGGGCCTGGGAGATGGAGGATGGGAGGCTGTTTAGCCATAATGGGACACGATATCGGAAGGATCTTTCTCCAAGTGATGTTCTACAGTGGGGGACTAGGAGAGTAGATTTAGCAGAGTGCCTGTGGGCCCTCCAATGAGGCGTTTCGTGTATAAGTGGGTGGAGGCCGACTGGGGCCTGCCTAAGTTGTATCTTTCTAGCAAGGATGCAGGTATGGTATTTAAGCCTGCCTTGGAAGATAAGCCAGCCAGTATGTCTATAAAGCTCACATGTGAGAGTTAGCCTGTCACATCCAGAGACCAAATGGCAAGCTTTATTGATGGCAAGGTTGACGCTGCGGAGGGCAATATGATCAGCAGTCCAATAGATCACTATTCCGTAGTCCACCCAGGACAGAAGAGATGATGACACAGCGAGGTGCATGGCCTGAGGGGGTAGGCAGTGCTTGTGTCTGTACAGGATCCCCAGTCTTTTGTTGATAGTGGAGGAGACTTGTTGTATATGTGAATGGTATGAGAGGGAAGTGTCCAAGGTGAGTCCAAGGTATTTGAAGTATGAGACCTGTTCAAGCATAGAGCTTTGGGAGTTCATGACAATTAACGGTGCTCGACATAGAGGGCTTTGGCAGTGGGCAAAGATCATGGTTTTAGTTTTCTTGTAGTTAATTATTAGGCAGTGTCTAGTGAACCAGGTTTCCAGCTCCCCTAAAGAAACCTTGCAGGACAGATTGTAGTGAATTGGGGTGGGGATATTTCCAGAAAACTACTGCATCATCAGTGTAAAGCAGCATCTTCCTGCTGCAGAATTTAGGGAGGGAGTTCAGGAAGAGTGTGAAGAGTAATGGGCCAAGTATTGACCCTTGCGGTACTCCAGCTAGGACCAGTATGCTAGAGGAGACTATTGTGTTGATTTTGACTTGTATCCAACCTGAGAGATAATCTTTGAACCAGGCGGTAACCTCCAGTGCGAAACTGAGGGATGGAAGGGTGTGGAGGAGTAATGCATTACTGACGGTATCAAACGCTTTGGTAAGATCAACGTAGAGCGCCCCTGCCATGGAGCCCGGTTCTAGGGCTTCATGTATATGCGATGTAAATTCAATGAGGGGTGGTGGAGGTGCTGTGGTCCTTCCAGAAGCCATGTTGTTCATGGCAGAGCAGGTTGTGTTTGGACAGATAATCTGCTAGTTGATCTGACACTATTTTTTCTAGGGCTTTAGAGAGAGGAAGCAGGATTGATATTGGTCTATAATTGCTAGTGAAAGTGGAGTCACCACTCTTCAGGATAGAGGTTATTAGCGCTCTTTTCCAGGTTGTGGGAAATTGGCTGAGGCATAAGGACAGGTTCAGAATTTTGGTAAGATGGGGTAGTGTCACATCCAGTGTAAGTCGAATGAGCTTAAGGTCCAAGGAATCGCTACTATAGCAAGAGTTTGCCGGTGCTTTGGTGAGATAGTATTTTGCCTCATTACAGAAGATGATTCTTAGCCTGAAGAGGTTGGGGTGGTTGATGTCAGAAGTGTCAGTGGGGCGATTGGTGATAGGGTCAAAGAGGTTGGGTGGAAGGATGTATGAGAGGTCAGAGAAGGAGGTATTTAGTTCATCGGCGATAATAGTTTGGTCCAGGGTGGTAACCACATCTACTAGAAGCTGGACAGGGGTAGGGGATTCAGTTTCCTACAGAGTTCCCTAATATTGCTCCAGAAGTTTTTACTGGAGCCCCAGGAGGCGGTGACAGTTTATTTATAGTAGGAAGCTTTTGCTTGTCCGGTAGCCCATGTGCATCTGTTTCTAGCCTCTCTATAAAGTTGTCAGTCCCGCGGGAGCTGGGAGTCAAGGGCCCTGTGCCATAGGTTGTTCCTCTGGTGCATTTGGTCTAGTAGTGCTTGGGTGATCCAAGGAGTGTTTCTGTGTTTTACAAGTTGTTTGGAGAGAGGTGCAAATATGTCACAGGCTGAGTTGAAGATGGCAATAAAGTAGGTAAGGACAGCATCTACTGACTGAGCAGTGTGAATAGGGGACCAGTCACAGGAGGCAAGGTGTGATTTGAGCTGGGCTGGGGTGCCTTTTTTTAGATGTCATTGGATGAAGACTTTGGGGGTGGGTAGGGGGGATTTTGTTGAACCACAAGCAGGTCACTGGAGAATGGTCACTTATTGAGTCTGGGAGCACTGTGATTTGGGAGAGATTATTGGGCCTGTTGGTGAGGATTAGGTCTATAAGGGTTGCTGACCCAGTCCTAGAGTCCAGTCTGGTAGGGGACTGGACAACCTAGATGAGGTCACAAACTAAGGCTGAGTCTTTGTAGGTGGACGATGCAGTTGATAACCAATTTACATTGAAGTCTCCCAGAAAGATGACTTCGCTCTTTGGTGGGAGGTGGGTGATACTGTCCAAGACTGAATTGAAAGTGGGCTTTTGGTTGCAGGAGGGAATGTAAACTGCCACAATGTAGAAGCCTTTGCTTGGGTTGCCAAGGCTCAGCTTGACTGCTAGGGTCTGGGCACCATGTGTAGGTGGTGGGATGGGGACCTTGAGGGAGCAGAGGGAGGATCTAACATAGATGGCACAGCCACCTCCCCTCTTACTACGCCTGTCAGCTCGATGAATGGTGTAATCACTGATGGAGACTGATCTGTTAGGTATTTTATGTGAGAGCTAGGTCTCGCATAGGGCTAAGACATTGGGTGAGTGCTGAGCAATCCAGCCCTGGAGAGGGGTGAACTTCCTCTGTAGGCTGCAGATATTGAGTGTGGCCAGTCGCAGGCTTCCGTGTTTGCACTCTGATGAGACAGCTGCAGTGGGTGGTCCTGGGTTAGGGTGCACATTTCCAGATAGGAGCAGGAGGAGGAGAGCATGGTGAAGCAATGCTAGTCTGCGTAGTTTAGGTGAGACGCGATGTGATTGGGAAGCTGTGTGATTTTTTGCAGGTGTGATCGGGACTGGGAGAGTGCATAGGAGGTGGGTTATCAGAGTGGGGGATGGAGGTATATGATAGCCATGATTGTAGCTAACAACTTGGGTATGGGGGTGCAACCTGAAGGTGGTCAGTATATCAGTACAGTGGGAATTGTGGGTGTAAGGGCTTGTTACTGGTGCAGGGAGGTGGTATGAGCACATAAGCCGGAGCAACAAAGGGGGGTGGCTGGATGTCCCGGTGATAAGTTTGTTATCCCAACAGAGTGTTTTGCTGGGGCAAGGAGGGTGACTGACAGTGATGTACCTGAGTTGTGGTATTTCAGTGGTGATGGGTGCAAGAGTCTGTTTGGGGGTCACGGAAGCGATGAGAACGGGGATCAAAAGATGTGAGAACCTGCTTATCTGAGTGTGTATAGTGTATAGGTTTGTATAGCCAGTGGCCTCTAGTGGTGGACTAGTATAAGCTGCTGGTGGTAAAATGGACTGATTGGTTATTTTCCTTTGTCACTTGGTGTGATCGTGCCTATAAACCAGCGTGTCGACCAAGGGTGGTGGTGGCGGTGGGGTAGCCAAATGAGCAGGGTTTGGCGGAGTACTGCTGTGTCCTGCAACCAGCAGCAGCTGCAGTGGTCACAATCAGCCATTGGGAATCCGTACCTGGGCAATCTTAAATTTGGCTCTTGGCTTTGGGGGAGGGCTGCTCCAAGATCTTTGGGGGAGTCAGCTGTGGAGGAAAGGAGAGGGAAGAACACAGAGATTAAATGAGGTATGGGGAGGGGTGGGACAACTGCAGGGTGGCTGAGCTTATCGGGATTACTTTTGGGAACTTTTACAACAGCAATTTCAGCCTCAGTTAAAAAACTGAACATTAAATCGGGAGCCTGCTTAGACCTTGGGCAATAATTTACAGCTACCGCAGTAGAGATAAATGGGTATAGAATCACAAGTTAAAAGTCAGACAAATTATGAGAGAAATGTTCCGACAGTACTTGTTCCTGACTACTGCTTGCTTCCTATGGATACACAGCAGTTAGAATATTTAGGCAGGCCCTTGGTTAAGCTGATGATTGCAATGTACAATTAAAGTAACTGGATATATAGCAGTTAAAGTATTTTTTTTTCTCCAATTTTTTAACCAGGTGAGACACACTAAGCTGAAAGTTTGTTTACAGGTGCAACCTGGGAGCACAAGGAAGTTAAGTGACTTGCTCAGGGTCACACAGTATGCAAGCAGGGGCTGTGGGATTCAAACCCAGGTCTCCAGACTTGCAGCTCAGAACCTTAAACCACTGTGCTATACTGCCTCCCTTTTAGGGCAGGCCCTATCTTAAGCTGATAATTTCAGTGTACAATTAAAGTAACTTGTTTGGTTACAGCACAGTAGCTACATTTAAAAAAAAAAAAAAGGAAAAAAAAGAAACTATCTCCATATGTACGCCAAATTAAACTGGTTCAAGAAAAGGCTCCAAACAAAAAGCAGCAGCCTTTGTCCCCACGCTGTGTCCTGCAAACAGCAGCAGCTGCAGTGGTCACGATCAGCCGTTGGGAATCCGTACCTGGGCAATCTTAAATTCGGCTCCTGGCTGTGGGCGAGGGTTGCTCCTAAGCCCTCATAACCTCCAAGATCTTTGGGGGAGTCGGCTGTGTCCTTGCCTTTGTGCAATATCGAGGGATTCCTGCCTAGAACCAAAGAGCAGAGTCACAGATGAGGTGCGACAGATATCCAGTGCAGAGTCCACAACTTTGAGGAGACTGCACCTACACTGAGCATGGTAACAGAGCAAAACAGACTACTTGTGGATTATGACAAAAGCCCAGACAATAATACACCGGGAGAGCTGCCAGTAAAAAGGTTCTGACTGGAAAATGATTACCCTGTTGATAAGAAGGGAGGATGAACTTGGGTTAAATTCCAATGCTGACACTGTAGTGCAGCATGAGGGGGGTGCTATACTCCTGAGGTGACGTCTCTCAGATGAGATGTTAAACCGAGGTCCCATCTGCATGTTATGGTAGTAGTTCAGGTGGATGTTAAAGATCCCATGGCACTTCTTGAAAAGTGTAGGGGAATGTTTTATTGCAGAAATACATTATGTCATGACAGTAAATACATATTTATACACACAAATCCACATTAGTACATCATGTTCAGAATCTCAGAAATAATGTCCCACACAAAAACCAAGGAAAAGAAAAAAGAAAAATAAAGAAAACATAACCCAACAATCAAAATACAGTACCCTTACTATACCCCAAATTCCCAGTCAATACCCCATTTCTCCCTGTATACTTACACTATTTGCATTAATTAGTTCAACCAAAAAATATTTCTCCATGTTTCTTGAAATTTCCCTCTATCAAAAATCCTAGATTCCTTCAACTTCGGTTGTTTTAAAGCTTCTGCAATCTGATTTATTATTACATTATTTGGGGTATTCACATGTTGTAAATAAAACTGGCATCAGGCCTGGCAAAAATAATATTTAATACAGGCAAAACCAACATTTAGCGTACTAGGATGATACCTAGCATAAATCCCAGGGTGTTCTCCTAAGACTAAGCACTCATATTGTATATGTTGCAAAGGACTCCACTGCCACCTAGTGGCTATATCGATCCCAAATTGTCTTGTATGCAAACAAGAAATAAAAACATTTTCTTGTGATTCTTCTTGACCATTACACTCTAATTTCAAACATAACCTATCTGCCATAGGCTTATGTTTCCAATTCCCTTTAACCCCTAGTTTCCCATGGAACCACAACCACTGAATATCCCATATGTGCTCAGGTATTCTAATATCTTTTAATATATTTAAAGCAAACTGAACTTTAGTGGGGAGACAATGGGGGAAATCTACTTCTGTTGCATGATTTTTACCCATCATTAATGTGTATAAGGATTTTCTTTGCACAGAAAATATCTCTTGCTTAATCAGATTCCACGCCTTCACTTTTTTCAGCATAGATATTGCAAATTCAGGTGTCTGTAAGGACAAACTTAACTTAGGGAAGCTCTCATTCCATCATTGTAAAAAAGATTCGAACAAACCCTGCGTCCAATCCTCCCAAATGGAAGGAGACCCTTTCTTCCTATAAAAGGAAGGGAATATACAAAAGGACTGGAAAAAAAACACAGAGTTCATCATACCTAACCATCCCATATTTATCTTGAGCTATGTAAATCCCTTTTAACTGGGTTCCGTCTGCTACCCCAGACCATTTGGAAAAAGCAACTAAACAATCTTGTTTCTAGATCTACTGGAATTGGAAATATATGTGAAATATATAAAAAAAATGGAATTAGAAATGTTTATGTTGGTTCGTGCATGTGTGCCAGTCAACATATTGTAGTGGTAGCAGATTTGGAAGTGCGGTCACTGTGGGCAAATGCAGGGCATGCATCAGTAGGTGCGTCCCTCATTCTCCAATAAGCCAGCAGCAGGCACTGACACCATGCATATTTAATGTGGTCACCAGATCTAAGAAAAGGTCCGCTGTAATGAGAGTGAAGCTCTCATGCAGTGGGACCAGAACACACCTCCTGATGC
Organism: Neoceratodus forsteri; assembly: GCA_016271365.2. Taxonomy (NCBI): domain Eukaryota; kingdom Metazoa; phylum Chordata; order Ceratodontiformes; family Ceratodontidae; genus Neoceratodus; species Neoceratodus forsteri. The sequence continues at coordinate 289,686,519 of CM028130.1, forward strand.
ACAAGCAACATGGTGGCAGTGACTGCCGCTGCCTGTCACAATGCCGACAAGGGAGCCCACTCCCTGTCAGCATAATGTCCCCCCTCCCATTTTTGCTGTGTGCTGAGGGGGTGTCCAATCCCCCAAGGCATCATGCCCCCCCAAAAGTCTTTCTGTGCTGATGGGGGCCTAATCCCTGTCAGCTTCAGTCCCCCACTTACGAGTTCAGTCTGCTGATGGGGGAACCCACTCTCTGTCAGCATAATGCCCCCCCATTTGTTGTGTGCTGAGGGGGGTGCCTTGGCCTCCTCAGCTCTCCCACCCCCACTGGTATTTGCTGATGGGGGTGCCCAATCCCCTGTTGGCTACAGCCCCCCCAAAAAAGCAACTCAGGTGGCATGCTGGGAGCCTACCCCGGTGTGCCAAATTATCCTCTAAAAAAAACTGTCCAGGGATGCTTTTTTTTTTTCTGTAAAAGAGAAAATGGTCCCTTGTGGTCTCCATGCCCGCTCCCACAACCTACACCCACCATCTGCTCACCCTGCATCCCCACACCCCCCCTCACCCCATACTTCCCTCCGGAGCCCAGTGCGAAGACCTTCTGTGGACCAGGAACACGTCTACACTCTTCAAAACTGACCACGAACTGAAGAAATGCTGATAAGCTGTATAATGGCATAAATAGGGTTTTTTCAACTTTGGTGCATATCTCGGCCATTTTATGGAATTTTGACACCAAATTTTCAACATGGGGTTATTCGGACCTCTTCTCATGAATTCAGGCACTGTCATGTGGTTGCTGGGTCCCGAAAGATGATTTTTCGGTCACTGCACGGAATCACCTTTCGGGACAGATTAAGGAAATGACAGTGCCACTGTTCCTGAGGGGGGCTCTCAAAAAGCCTATGTTGCACATTTGGTGAAAAAATCCCCAAAATGGCTGTTTTACGAGCATGCATTGCACAGTTTCCTCACACGCTCGTAACTTCATGAATTTGTAATATTTTCACTCCAGATTTCCAAAATTGGCATTTTCTACACCTCCTTATGAACAGTACAGCTGTCATTTTACGTATCTTGGCCAAAATATGTTTTTGCACGTCCAGCGCAGAATTGTGTGGTTGCTGTGCGAAATCAGTTTTTGGGACAGTTTGATGAAATGAAGGTGACACTGTTCTTGAGCAGAGGTCCTAAAATGCCTATGTTGAAAATTTGGTGATGAAATTCCATAGAATGACTGTGTTACAAGCATGCATTGCGCAGTTTCCATGCACCCTTGTAACTTCACAAATTTGCAGTATTTTCATGACAGATTTTCAACACTGCCATTTTTTCACACCTCCTAATGAACAGTGTAGGTATCATTTTTTACATCCTGTCCAAAATGTGTTTTCGCACCTGTGGTGCACAATGGCGTGGTCACTGTGGGAAATCGACGTTTGGGACAAATTAACAAAATCACAGTGCCACTGTTCATGAGGGGAGGTCCCAAAATGCCTATGTTGAAAATGTGGTTAAAAAAGTCCCAAAAATAATTGGGTTACAGATGTGTGTTGCACAGTTTCTATGCATGCTCATGACTTCACCAATTTTTCATATTTTCACTCCAGATTTTCAACATTGCCATTTTTTTACATCTCCTCGTGAACAATACAGTTGTCATTTTCCACATACTGCCCAAAATGTGCTTTCATCCCTGGTCGCCAAATGGTATAGCTGCTGTGCAAAACCACCTTTTAGCTAACAAACTGATAATGCCGCTCTTCATGAAGTGGGGTCACAAAAAGCCCATGTTGAAAATTTGGAGTAAAAATACCAACACACACCTACAGCATTAGGGTTTCCAACTGTAGCACTCCACCCTGTAGAGACTGACAGTGGGTGTGACTTGGGATCATTGGCTGTAATGCTTATGCCATTCCACCCCCACCCTGCAGCCAGTGACAGGCATCGTGGTGTGCCTTGGAGTGTTGGGCCACAAAGTTCACCCCATTCTCCTATACTGCACCCACCTCAGCGTATTTCCTTATGGAATGCGGTAAGTATAATGCCCAGAGACTCCAAAGCACACTACAACACTGGTCAGTGTCTACAGGGTAGGGTGAGGTAAAATGGCACGAGTGTTATAGCTGACAACCCAAAGGCACACCCCAATGCCTGTCAGGGGCAGACCTGTCTAAATCACTGTTTCAAAGATACCGGCTTCCCCCTCAAACCACCTACTGCAGGAACAGCTACTGCATCCTTATACATAATACTTATCCACTGAATCAAAGACGAAGAAGGGATTCCATACATTTGTAAAGTTTTAACTCAAAAAGAACGAGAAAAATTATCAAAAGCATTCTTTTGATCCAGTGCTAAAAGGAAGCCCTGTATTTTCCTTTGCCATCCAAATTCACAAATATCCCTTAACAGTTTCAGATTCTGTTGTATGTTCCTATGAGGAATGGAACATGTTTGAACCTGGTGAATTAAATACTCTGCAGGTTTTTGCAATCTCTTGCCTAAAATGTGGGATAGAATTATATAGTCGGAGTTTTGGAGGCTAATTGGCCTCCAATTCCCTATATCATGCCTATCCCCTTTCTTATGCAGAAGGAAGCAGGAAGGGAAGTCAGAATAGCAAAGGCCCAAACTGAGGAAAAGATAGCCAACTCAGTTAAGAAGGGGGATAAAACCTTTTATAGGTACATCAGCAGTGTAGAAAGACAAAGGGAGGATAGTGAGGCTGAATAGAATGAACGGTGGTGGGCAGAGGGGACAGTGAAAAGCAGAGATACTGAATGAATATTTCTGCTCAGTATTCACAAAAGAGGAGGGAAGTGCCTAATCTAATTAACAGAAGCACTCTTGATAGGGGGTTGATCCCAGTCCTTTCACAGAAGAAAGGGTTCTGCAAGAACTCCTAAAACTGAAGGTGGACAAAGCAATGGGTCCTGATGGAATTCACTCCAGAATTCTAAAAGAATTAAAGGAGGAACTAGTGAAACCACTGGCTACTCTTTTTAATAAATCATGGGAGGATGGTGTGGTACCCGAGGACTGGAGGAAGGCGGATGTGATTCCCCTTCACAAAAGTGGGACCAAGACAGAGGCAGGAAACTACAGACCTGTCAGTCTGACCTCTGTGGTAGGGAAAGTGATGGAGTCACTTCTGAAGGAAAGAATAGTTGAGTACCTAGAGGCCAGTGGAGCACAGGACCCAAGGCAGCATGGGTTCACAGCGGGAAGATCATGTCAGACGAATCTAATAGATTTCTTTGACTGGGTGACCAAAGTAGTAGACCAGGAAGGGGCTATGGACATGGCCTACCTAGACTTTAGCAAGGCATTTGACACAGTCCCACACAAAAGATTAATAGTCAATTAACCAGCCTGGGAGTGGGTCCCAGGGTGGTAGCCTGGGTAAAAGATTGGCTGCACAACAGGACACAGAAGGTAATTGTAAATGGAGTCCGCTCTGAAGAAAGAGGGGTTACTAGTGGGGTACCGCAGGGTTCAGTATTGGGTCCAATCCTTTTTAATGTCTTCATCAGTGACATTGCAGAGGGACTGGAAGGAAAAGTATGCCTTTTTGCAGATGACACAAAGATCTGCAACAGGGTTGATACACAAGGAGGCGTGGAAAGGATGAAAAGGAACTTGGCAAGGTTGGAGGAATGGTCAGAAGTATGGCAGCTAGGATTCAATGCAAAGAAGTGCAAAATAATGCACCTGGGAAACAAGAACCCAGGGGAAGAATACACAATGGGTGAGGAGGTAGTTACAACAACAAAAAAGGAAAGGGATCTGGGGGTAATCATATCAGATGACCTTAAGGTTAACAAGCAATGTGAGAAGGCAGTAGGGAGGGCTGGGGGTATACTGGGATGTATAGGGAGAGGCATCAATAGCAGGAAACAGGAAGTTGTTATCCCTCTGTACAGACAGTTGGTGAGACCCCATCTGGAGTACTGTGTCCAGTTCTGGAGACCCCATCTCCGCAAGGACATAGACAGGATAGAGGTAGTCCAGAGGAGGGCAACTAAAATGGTGCAGGGTCTGCAAGAGAAGCCATATGAGGAGAGACTAAAGGAGCTTAATATGTATACCCTTGAGGAAAGAAGGGAGAAGGGGGACATGATAGAAACTTTTAAGTACCTCAGTGAAATCAACAAAGTCCAAGAGGGTAGCATCTTTCAGAAAAAGATACGTGCAAGAACAAGGGGACACAATTTAAAGATAGAAGGAGGGCGGTTCAGGGGCAATGTGAGTAAGTATTATTTCACAGACAAGGTAGTGGATGCATGGAACAGCCTTCCTGAGGAGGTTGTGGGGTCTAAAACTGTGGGAGAATTCAAGAATGCATGGGACAGACATAAGGCAATTCTTGTGGGGGGTAGGAAGAAATAGGCTGTTGGTTAACTAGGATCTGCAGCCTATCCTGTAGGTAGGGAAATGGGCAGACTAGATGGGCCAAGCGGTCCTTATCTGCCGTCAAAGTCTATGTTTCTATGTTTATGTAGATAAATTACCACCGCCAAGGAAATATAATTTGGTGCTGTATTACCTTGTAACATTTCACTGTAAACTTCCACCAAAAATGTAACTACTTCTTCCTTATAAGCTTTAAAAAAATCATTTGTGAGCCCATCTTCCCTGGTTAGACCCCTGGTTTTAAATTTGAAATGACTCCTAAAACTTCAGTCAATTTAATTAGCCCTTCAATATCCTCAGCTATTTCCTTCTTTAAAGATGGCAGCTGACATGTTACTAACGTTTTCCATTCTGTAATGGAAATAAACTGCCCCAAAGAATTCTGTATAGTGACAGAAATTATATCTAATATTTCTGCATCTGACATCCTCAATCGACCAGATACTGTACATCATATAGACCTTCCATCTTTTTGGTTTCTAACTTTTTTCTACAAGCTTTGAAAGGGTCTGAAAAGGGTGCCTTAACTGTACCATAATTAAATTCTGCATATAAAAAAACAGCTTTATTATAATGGCAATCCTGCATTTTTTTCCTTTATTATGTCAATCTGTTCCTTAATTCTGCTGTCTACCAGATTTGGCAAAGACATATGTTTATAAAATTGGTCTCTTAAGTCTAAGTAACCTAAATATTCTTTATTTCCCTTTTTCCACCCTATGTCTAAAAACAGGCTTGTGATATCTATTTTGGTATCATACCACCAACAGTACCAAGTATCATACATTACTACTACTACCAAGTTTCGGTATGCAAACAGTAACTCCACCTGATTTTTTTACTTCTATACTATCTAAAACTGTAGGATTTAATTTCCATCTTCTGGGCATCCCAGGGAATTTAGGAGGTTCCTGTGACATTTGAAAATCACACTGTAAAATCTTATGATCTGAGAATTCACAGTACTTTAAAATAAATCCACTAACTATTAGATGTCTAGAAATAAAAAAAAAGCATCTATACGAGTATTATAAGCACTTCTTTTATACGTTGTCCCCCTCTTTGTATAATACTCTATATGCATCTTTTAAATTGGCAACTTGAACAATGTTTTTTAAAACATGCGAATCACAATACACTTTTTGTTGGATACTATCCCTTATCCACACATCCGTATTACAATTCATATCTCCTCCCCAGAATATTGCCCTAGAAGAACATAAAAAAGGTTTAATCTGGTTAAACAACTCAGTCCTAGCTTTCTTACTTTCTGGTGCATAAGCATTTATAATTCACATAGAAAATCCTCTATAAACACAATCCAGTGATAAAGCTCTCCCTGGAAGAATGTCCTCTACCTTCTGTACTTGAACCTGTGGTGCTTTAAAAATTATCCCAAGGCCATCTGCCACATCCTCCCCAAAAGTCCAAAGGAAGGACCCCAAGGCCAGTGTTTTTTTACCTGAGCCACATCTTATGAAAAACTTAACCTGGTTTCCTGGAAAAGTAAAATATCGAAAAGACAATTTAAAAAAAAACAGTAACGCCATTTGTTTTTTATAATTCTTGATACTGCACACATTCAAAGAAACTTGCCTTAAGTTTGCCATTTACGTAGTGTATTTAACCAAGCAAAGATTTAAACTGCTAATTTATCTTTTTTTCTCTTTCTCCCCATTTTTTTCTTGGATTCCAGTGTTCCTTGTGAAGAATCATCCTCACATTCCATTTCCGACACAATGTGTGAAATGGAAGAAACATCCAACTCAAACCTTCCCTCCTGGTCTTGAAGTACCTGAAAAGAGTTATGTGTGATAATAGGGCCTACCTGAACTTTCGGCCTAAGTGATGATCTAGTTACCCTTTTCTGTTGAACAAAGCCACCTTCAGTCTGGGGGTGGCGTCTGCTGGCTCTCTCCTTCTATGCTAGGAACAGTCCTGTGCTCCTGTTCTGAACTGGGTGTGGGGGTACACAGATCTGTAGTGTCTTGAGCAGAGGTGGATGTAGAAGGCCGAGGGGGTTCCTCCTGAAAATCATAGGGATTTTCTGGCCTTGTAGGCCTACACTTTTCCTGGGCCTCATTAATCAGATTTTCTTGGTTTAGGCCTCCTGTCCTATTTTGACCAGCCCAAGAGCACTGATAGTAAGCATGCCCTTGTTCTTCACAAAGATTACATTAAAAAACATTTCAACATAAGTACTAGCATGGTCATAATCCCCACATAATGCACAAATAATCCTATTACATGTGCTACTTAGATGCCTTCTACTTCCATATTTGTAGCACGCCTTAGGTTGGCCCAGATAGAAGACCACTCCCCTATCCCCCCCCCAAAAAAAAACTTGTTAGGAATATGCTGTATCTCATTTTCAATTAGGTTTAGTCTGATTTTAAACTTCCAACTTCAAGTCCATATCCCTTCACTGTTAATAATTGCTTCCGGGGGACCCATAACTTGACATTTTTTCTCTAACCAAAAATAAACATCCCCAATATTTACCCCCTCATTCTGAAACATCACAGTTACTGTTTTATACAACAGTTTGGTTATTGGAATAGTCCAACAAGGAGTCCATAATGGCAATGTTTTCATCATTTCATACTTCCTCCAAAAAGTATTAAGTCCAGAAAAAGTCCTAAAACTGATATCAAAAGTATCCTCCCCTTTAATATTGATCAGTGCAAAAATGTCAGCAGCCTTAAATGCCATAGATTCTTTTAAAAGTATTTTTGCCACATATAGTCTGTCTGGGTGCTCCTGTAGACCGCCTCTACAATGAAAATGAACAGCATTTCATCTGGGTGCTTGTTCCACTTTGTTATTTTTAAACAAGTTCGAGAATCTGGGGCCTGCCCTTCTACTGTCCTGATGCGAGGAAGAGTGAGGACTATTGTTATGTTCTTGTACCCAAGTGGCATTTGTAATGTCCGAGTTAATAGTTTCATCTCCTGGTGCAGGATGTGGAACACCCAATGCTGGGGTCAGGGATTCAGCCAGTTCACCCTTCTTCAACCCCTCACAACTCCCCAAGTTCTTAGCTACAATATCCTCATTGTTTTGCTCACCTTGTGAAAAGTCGTCCCAAGAGGCGTCAGGCACCCAAGACCCTGTCGATGTTTGTATCCATCTAGTTTGTCTAAGGGAATCCTCTTGAGACCACTCGTCCTCCCTGAAGGGAGTGTCTGAGCCTGAAATGTAAAAAGATTTCTGCATTCCTTCTGTCATCATCATCATTGGTTCTGTCAGCCTCAGCTGAGCCACTGGCTTTCCTCTGTCACTGGACTGCCCTGCTGATTCCACATCCACATTCAAAGGTTGCACTCCCCCTCTGTCCTTATGAGGGGCAATCGAAATCTCGGTTTGCTCCTGTTCAATTTCTGGTGCCAAAATCATACTTGCACCAGTATCCATATGTATTAACTCAGAATCTTCACCATCCCTTAGTGCTGGCTCTACTACAGTGTGCTCCTTTGCAGACATATTCTCTGGACATAGCTCGTTCTTGTGCTTGAGACCAGATTCTTTATCCCCTTCAGCAGACGAGGCCAGGGATAGACCTTCCGACTGCTCCATACATCCATTCTCCTCACCCTCCAGCCCACAATTGGCCACCACTCTGCAGCAGAGTAGCAGTCCCCCTGCAGGCAAGGAGGGGCATTTCCCCTGTGCCCTGGTACAAATTTCCCCCCATTCACTAAAAATACCACCAACAGCTTAATCTGGTTCAAGATCAGTTGGCATTCATCTGTATCCCCTTCCCCTGGGTTGTGCCTGAAAATAGGCAGGAATTTGTCTAGTGCACTTACCCAGTCAACAAAAACCAAATAAATAAATAAAAAGGCAGATACTGTATATATTAAAGGCAGGATTTCTAAAGAAATCTGCCACAGTTTTACTCCATTTTCATGCAAATACCACAAATGTTTGGATACAGCTAGGCCACCTAAAAGGTGACATAACTGCACATACCCCAATAATGCAAAGCATCATGGGAAATATATGCAAATCCCCATGAGAGAATTTGGACAGGCTCAACATTAAGCAGAATTGCATGGTGTCAGAAGGCCTCACAGTGCAATCAGCAAAGGCTAAGAACAGCAGACACATTTACATGTTTCGTCTTCATTTGGATTCATCAGTAAGCCATATCTGTGTCTTAGCACAGGAAGAGGGAGCCAGCCACCCCTTAAGGGGTATGTTATTTGTTTGGTCCAAATAGAGAAGGAAAAGAATATGGTTCGATGGGAACCTGAGGGAGATGTGACGTTTAGGACGCAGGTTAGAGAGATGTTGGTGGAAATCCTGCTTGAAAGCCAACCATCTTAGACTGCTAGAGCATTATCAACTCTATCAGTCAGCAATTGCCCATAAGAAGGCAGTATTCTTGTCCGGGGAAATTGCTGCTGCATAGAACCGACCGTCCCAGCTCTTTCGAACTGTGGACAGACTGAGCAACCCAGCCTGTCTACAGGTTCGTAGAGCCTTTTCACAATCCCAGTGCGAGGAGCTTGCTCAGTTCTTTGCAGATAAGGTGGATGACATCAGGGTGGAGACCCATGCAACACTCTCTATGGGAAAGGCTGTGGACCAGTCCTTGGTTGCCTTCCCTCTACGTTCCTGGAATCTCTTCAAAAGGCCGGAAATCGAAGATGTTATGAGGATTGTCCAGGGTATGCGCACTACATGCTGTAGTTTAGATCTGGGCCCTACAGCCTTGATTATGGGCTGTGGGAAGATTATCATCCCGGTTCTGGCGAGGATAGTCTGGTGCTCCTTAGACTCTGGTGAATATCCCTGCTCCCTGAAGGAGGCAGTGGTGACACCCGTGTTAAAGAAGGCTTTTTTGGACTCTCCGACTCCCTCTCAAACTACAGACCTATCTCAAACCTTCCCTTTGTTGGGAAGGTAATTGAGAAAGTAGTGGCTACTCAGTTAGACAACCATCTGACCATCCATAGCATCTACAATCCTCTTCAATCTGGTTTTAGAAAGAGGCATAGCACCGAGACTGCTCTGGTTCGGGTGCTCAATGATCTCTTGATGGCGAGAGACCAGAAAAAACAGTCCATTTTGGTCCTGCTGGATCTGTCATCAGCATTTGACACTGTAGACCATGGGGTGCTGCTTGAGCACTTGAGAATAATCTGTGGGCTTTCAGGTTCGGTCCACAGATGGTTCACTTCTTTTCTCACTGGTAGAACTCAGAGAGTGGTGTCAGGGGTGTTTTCCTCCGACCCTATCTCTCTGTCTTGTGGGGTGCCTCAGAGCTCAGTGCTGTCTCCCCATGTTGTTTGCGGTGTACATGCTTCCCCTTGGAGACATTGTAAGATGGTATGGGCTGGAGTTTCATTGTTATGCCGATGATACCCAGCTCCACCTGTCTTTTGAACCTGACCAGAATAGAGAACTCTTGGTGTTTAATAACTGCCTCGATGAACTCCAAGGATGGATGAGGTCCAGCTGGCTGAAGCTGAATTTGGGAAAGACGGAGGTGATGGTCGTGGATCCTGGTCACCGGATGGGGGTTGGGGGACAAACCATCCCTCAGGTTTATTCCTGGGGGATGTTGAGCTCCCTATCTCTGAACAGGTGCGCAACCTAGGGGTAATTCTTGACGACCGGCTGACACTGCGTGCACAAGTGTCGGCTGTCATTAAGTTATCCTTTTATCATCTCAGGAGTATCGCTAGGATCAAGCACCTTGTTCCATCCGGAGACTTACCTACTCTGATCCACGCCTTTGTGACCTCGCGCTTGGACTACTGCAATTCCCTTTACTCTGGGCTTCCAGGGGTTGATATCCGCCGCTTGCAACTGGTTCAGAACTCTGCATCCCGGTTGTTAACTGGGACGCTTTGTTCCTCCCATATTACTCCGATGCTGCGGGGACTGCACTGGCTGCTGGTTCAGTGGTAGATCTCCTTTAAAGTCGGCTTGCTGACTTACAAAGCCCTGCATGGTTTGGGCCCTGACTACCTGAAAGAGCTTCTGGTCCCTTACATCCCGGAGCGACCGCTCCGCTCAGTCAACGAGGGGTTGCTAGAGATTCCGAGGGTAGCCTAGAAATATTCCAGTGCCTGGGCCTTCATGTTTGTGGCACCGACCCTCTGTAATTCTCTACCCCATTGGATTAGAGAGTGCACAATGGTGGGGGGCTTTAAACAAGCATTGAAATCCTTCTTGTGGAGGAAAGTGTTTGGGGATGATGCTGAACTGTCTGATTTTAGTATTTTATTATGATGTTGATATTACTTATTGTATTGAATTTTTATTATGATATGTTATTTGGATGTATTTTATAAACTGTTCTGCGCCTTGATTTTTTGAAAGGCGCATTAAAAATAAAGATTATTATTATTAAAAATAAAGATTATTATTACAAAAGAACCCAGAGTAAATACCCCGAGGCATGGATTATCCCGGAGGATATTGGCCATACAGCCAAATTTTAAAGAAAACACAACTGCAGGTCTGACAGCATCTAAACTTCTGTTGCAATTTATTTAATTGAAAGACTTTACCTGTCATTCAGTGGGCTGAGCAACCAGCTACACCCCTGCCTAAGCTATTTAAAGACAGTTCTTCTTGCTTCACTCAGAAGCATTTTTTTCTTTGCACTGCTCACATACTTCATAGCAAGCTCTTATGTAAATTATACGAATTTTAAAAATCTTAATTTCGCAATTCCTAGTTCTGAGACAGTATTTCAAATGTTTCTGTAAAAACTTGAACTGTAATGATAATTTTATCTGTGTGATATCAACCTTTTCAGGAATGTGACATATGCACCAGACTAATTTCTCTAGGGTGACTAATAATGAAAATAATGACAGTTCTGAATTTCACAAATACCTTGACTCTATAGTATATCTCATAGTGAATCTACTGATGGTAAAGTCAGTAACTACCTCTACGTCATGGTGTCTGCTTGTGGCATTGCTGTTTTTCCCATGGCGGGGGAGTGTGTGTCACAGTGGGGCATCATGGTTTCAGGTAGCCAAAGGAGCAAGCTTTCATCTAAGTTGTATGAATGTTAGTCCTGTTCCTTAGTAATCTCAATAATTCATGCTGCATTTCTTACGTGACATTGAATGCATGTAACGAAGAATGGCCAGAATAGGAAAGTTCAAAATGTGCAATTAAACAAACTAAAAAGCTTGCATGACCTATGTGTGGGTCTAAAAATACTTCAGAACTGAAACATTCTGTGCATTGTCCTAGATAGTGGTTTAGCCAGTGGCCTGTGAATCCACTACTGTTGTCAATCACGTCCTGTCTATTGTATTGTCCTAAATTTCTGTTAGTTTAGCTGGTGGCCTGTGAATCCACCAACATTGTCAATCTGTCCTATGTACCGTATTGGTTTGCCCCAAAACAAAATTTTCTGTAAAAAGGAACCAGTGGCCCAAGACCCACCACCATTATCAGTCTGTCCTGTGTACTGTATTGTCCTAGAATTCTGTTTGGTTTCGCCTGTGGCCCGTGAATCTACCAACATTGTCAATATGTCCTATGTACTGTATTGGTCTGTCCAAAAACAAAATAAAAAAACAATGACCCACCACCATTGTCAGTCTGCCTTGTCTATTGTCTTGCCCTAGATTTCTGATGGTTTAGCTGGTGACCTGTAAATCTACCAACAATAGTCGTTGTTCCATATTATGTATCCGAAACCCTTGTTCCGCATTGTCTTGTCAGTCCTTTCCTCTCTGATGTGCTGTCCTCCATCACTAAGCAAAAGATCCCAAAACCTGGAAGGAAGGCGACCTAGGCCTTGGATCCTATCCTCACTTGAGCTGTAGGACCATGCCTGAATGAAATGCTGGTGGATAAATACATGTGTAGCGTTACTGTTTGTACATGACCTCTATACTTTTGAGAATACCATCACTGCCCAGGGATCCTGAAGGAGGGAGATGGGGGGGGGGGATAAGTTGTGACTTTAATGAATCAAGCTGTGCCATCCAAACTGAGGAATGATATCTTGCTGTGCAAGGCCCCCCATTTAATGCAAATAATTGCTGTCATCCATTCGTGTTGCTGAAGCAGTTTTAACTACAATATAACCACCTCTAAAGGGCTTTATGCATGCCAGAATTCTGGTGTTAAACTAAGATTTGTAAATGTGTGTAATTTGGTGTTTATAACTTCCCAAGTTAAAAAAAAAAAGCATATTAGTTTCTCTACTCTTATCAAAACAGAAAGGAAATGGTCGCTTTAAATTTTGTTTGAAAACTTGTACTAAACAAGTAGATAGGTCATAGCAATTCAGATTCAAGTCATTGGTTTGCCACAACTACCACTTATTCTTGTCAAAGGCCTAGCACACCTACAGGTAGGTCTCATCTATGCCACCCTCTTCTGCCTTAGATGCAATGGTGGGTCCAGGAATTTGAGCTGACTGGGGCGCAGCTAGGGTCAAGACATTCTGCTACGGGACACACATAAATTGCATATCATATCATTTATGCCAGCAGCATAGATACTTAGTTCCTGATCAGATCAAGCAGACAATTACCAGATGATTCACCTGTTTGTTTTTGGCCATACTGTTCTAGACACTCAGAGGCAGTCCTCGTCCACGCCAGGTCACCCCTCAACACAGCCCAAAAGCCAAAGCCCAGTTAAATCCTAACAGGCCAGCACTAGCCCCCACTCCCAAGCCAAACTCCAGCCTAGCCAAAGCGGGCAAGCCAAATCCCCCCCTCTCAGCCAAGGCCAGCACCCCCCACCTGCCACCATGAGATGGATCGGGTTTATTGAACTGTTTCCTCCCCCCACCAACTAAATCCTTACAATACCCCTCTCCCACAGCCAACTGGTGTGCAATAACTTAAAGCACAGAACAAGTTCAGCTCACACACTAGGATAATGAAAAAAACTTCTGGCTCACTGTAGGATGAACAAATCCAAGTTTATGGAAGACATTTTGCAGCAAACATACAAAGCTCCCACAAGTCACTAATGTTGAGAAAGCACCCATATTGAAGGGCAAAACTTTGCTGACTTGTGAGAGTTCTGTATGTCTGCTGTGTCTTAGTATCCTCCCTACATACAAAAAACACTCTTCACCCAGCCCAGTGAGCCACCCCCACCCACCGCACATCAGCAACAGCCAGTCAAGCAACATCAGCTCTGTTATATGTCCTTGTCTTAGACCTGAATCCCTGGCTGCCATGCTGAATTGCAATAGATCTAGTCTAATCATTAATTTTAAATTAAAAGTTTTGATTTAAATAGTATTGTAAATACTATTAAGACTCTTTTGCTTGAGTCTATTTCTTTCTTTGTTTTTTTGCTACCATATCCCAGTCAGCCCCTGTCTGCTTGGAACACCCCCCCAGTCCTGTCACCCCCAATGTCCACCAGGACTTACCACCGGGCAGTGCCCCCAGGGCTTACCCCCCAGAGGGGTCAGTGTGGTCCCCAATATGCCATCATGAGACTGGATCCAGTAGTTGAACTGGTGAGCCCACCTAGTCGGATGCGTGGCCTGCGAGAGTCCAACCACCATCCTGCCACCGAGGGTTTTCCACTTTTGTTCCCTCAAGGGGGGGCAGTGTACAATGATGCCATGACGTGTGGCTCATGCACCCACATGCCATGCAATTGAGTCTGCTCGCCCCTCCTGCCTGTTCCACGGCAGTCTTGGGTGCCTTTTCCCCAGCATACTGCTAAGGGCAAGGCATGCATCGAGCCCTGCAATCCCTCCCCCAGGTGAAGGAGAGCAGCCCTCTGGATGCTTGATCCTCCTCCTTCCCTTGGCTGGCCCTCTGACATGCTGAGCTCATTACTGAACTTGAGTCACCAGCATTGCGATCAGTAGCACTACTGCTACACCGACTGGCCAGCAGATTGAGTTTCTTTCTTAATTTTAGTATCAGGAACACAAAACAAATTGTTTACTTGTTGATCTTGTCCCATCCAGATTGCCAGTCAATAATATCACACTAGCCTGCCTTCAAAATACTGTAGTGTGCTGCTGAAAATGGCAATCAGTCAGTCGGCCATGTGGCATCCGTCTTTCATGTTCTCTGCCCTTTGTGGTGGCAGCTCAGCCTGCCTTGTGTTGTGGTGGATTGCTCAGTGGATGGTGGTGCTATCATCCTGTGAGTCTGTCATGCAGTAGGCCAGCAGGCAGCAGAGAGGTAGGAGCAGCTGGCCAGTGATAGGTTGGTGGTAGACATGGTGAGGATAGTCCATCAGGGCCCCAGCAATCCCAACTCATTCTTGGTGAGATTATGATGCACATATGCAGTCCCCAACTCCAGCCTAGGAGATGGAGGAGGATCTCTGTGGATAGCTTGCCTGCTCTGTCTCTGGTCAATGACTGCAACTGACCTGCTCACATATCAATGTGGGTGAGTGGTGTATGCAATGTGGTGGTAGCAAAAGCTGAATCAAGCTTTAAGGGGCCCCTGAATGTCCTGTGGTTGTGTGGGAAAATGCCAGGTGTCATTATGGCTACAGGACCAGGAGGGAAATGGTTAAGGAAGGCAGGGAGAATGGCTGCAGAGCAGAGGAAGAGAGAGAGAGAGAGAGAGAGAGAGAGAGAGACAGAGACAGAGATACTGAACATTGACCAACAGCAGCACACTGTAGTCATCTTGTGGTGGGCAGGAAAATGTTTTGAGATCAAAACCAGTGCTGTTCACTGCTTCTTCAGTCTGGCCTGATCTGATTTACACCTAGGCTTGCCATGGTGGTAACCCAATGGTCATAACAAGAGGAGAACCAGGAGGATGAGGCACTCATGATGGAGGTAAAGGTGTGCTGTATGTCACATGCCACATAGACTGCCAGGTGCTTGATTTGCTTTGACAAAAATATCCCAATGGCTGACTATGATAAGCAGGCAGTATGTGGTAGGGGCATCACCGTGTTCACAGCATGATCAGCTCAGTACTGAATGGTCAATCTGGACACCCGCCAAATCATCCTCTTTAAGGATTAGTTCAGTTAATTTTTGAATGGCCAGACTGATGACCAACCCCCTCCCCCATTGATGTGCCATAGGTCCCAACTTGCTAATGCTATCGTGGCATTAAAAAAGAAAACAAAAAAAGCCCACAGTAATGGCTGACCACTGGAACTGTGACACAGCCAAGGCACAGCATATTTTTACCAGGGCAATTGCCCAATTTAGCCCTTTCCTGGTGCCACCACTGCTTAAATGTTTAGTAGTATAATCAAAGTGACATAAGATCCATCTTGTTTACTGTCCTGCCACATGGAAGTCGCTATCCAATTTGAGTATGGTTACACATCCAAGCTTAACAGCCTAAATATTACCCCTACTCATGCTGTAAACATCTTGATGCTGTTATTCCTCAGGAATTTGTCTTGTGCTGCTTTAAAAGCCTAAGCATTGCTCAATTCCACAACCTCAGTGGTTGGGCTATTCCAAATTTTCCCAGCCCTCTGTGTGAAGTAATGCTTTCAAGGGTTCCCCTTATTCTGTCCCCCTCCCCCACTCCTGTGCTCAAGCTTGAGGGCATTAGATTTGCTTGCACTCGGCCGCTCAAACATTTGTGTATACTGCATTCTGTCTAGCATCTTTAGTAATCAGAACACCACGATCATGTCCTCTCATAGCCTTCTGTTTTCATGAATGAACAAACTGAGTAAATTTGTCCCATTAGCTCTTAACTATCCATTAATCAGCCTGGCTGCCCCCTGTGATGAACCCTCTTGATCTCTTTAAGCCCTGTATAAAATGTGCCTCTTAAAACATTTTACCTATGTTAAAACATTTTAAGAGAGTTGCCTCCAGATTGTAGCATGGTAAAAACCATGTTACAATCCATCTTCTAAAACTACACTGAAACCCTGCTTGGCTTAAGCGTGATTTTAGAGCAACACAATTCCCTTAGTCTGTGTTAATAGCAGTGTGGCCAAGTACCCTGCTGTAACAGGGATTAAGGGAATCTCTTGGAATTTCTGGGCTTGTGCAACTCAAAATAATCATGTGAACCACTTGTGGGAGCTAGGGCATATCTAAATAAATTACCTCACAATTTTTTATCTTGATGGTTGCCGGCCCCATTCTTGGGTATCCCAGCATGCACTATGGCACCTGCAAAATACCTTTCATGGGTGCTGCAAGATAACTGGGAGTTTTCACAGGTAGCAAAAAAACTACAGCACAGTCTGGATACTCAGGATACCATGCTTCAAGATGACCAAGAAAGAAGATCTGGAAGCCTTTGTACACTTTGTTAACTATATAATTGCTTGGTCCCTGGTATTCTGTCTTCTTTTTTTTTTTTTTACGGATCGCATCACCTAACTGTAATTGCAATATCCACTTTTTCCTGTACCATTTTGCAGGATAGTTGTTGGTACAGTGGATATACTTTTGATTCTATTGTACCTTGATATTGGTTGTGGGTTACCATAGATGTTGGCATCCTCTGGTGCTGTGGTGGGGGGTTAAGGGGGGATGGAAGGGAGAGGTGTTTGTGGGATGCTTTTTGTTACCTTTCCAGAATTTCCAGGGTTTTTGTGTAGTTATTAAACAAGTATTATGCATTATTGCTCTCATGTTATGATTGTTCGACTTGCTCTTACACTTCATTGGTAAGATTTTGATTCACTGTTACATTCTTATACTTCTGTTTATGTCACTTGGCTTTTATAATTAATAAAGCATATTCAATCTGAAAAACAAGATGGCCAAGAAAATGAGCTAAAAAACTTGCAGTAGTCTGTACAGAGCCTTAACATGCTTTCTGTACTATGGAGACCAGAACTGGATACAGTTCTTCAGGTGAGGTCTAACCAAACTCTTACACAGGGGAAGGATCACCAGCCATGACCTGTTCCACATGGTAGCCAGTGAATATGGCATCCGTAATTGAGCACTTACAAAAGTGGTGATTCAATTTCAGCACCTTTATTCAGGGATAACTGGCAGGATAGTGCCCGGATACTGGGTGGGCGAGTTAGGGCGAGAGGAAGCTACGGGCATACACACACTCACATGCGTGGGGGGGAGGAAGGGGAGGGAATGTATGTGGGAGGGAGGTGTGGTGGGCAGCTGCCAAGCTGGCCCACTAGCGTGATGGGGAGGGTCGTCGGTTGGGAGGTGCAGGGTTCGGGGTCCAGCGCAGCGTGTTTTTTTTGTATTTTTTGCGGGCAGCTGGCTTTTTCTTTTTACAAGTATTTCACCCCCATGACATGCACTCCCCTGGAGATGAGAATCCTTTAGTGGGGGGGGGTGTGGGTGGCACAGCCCCCTCACATTAAGAAATACAGCCATGGATCTTGGGTGCCCTATTGCCAGTCATCACGAGTATGCATTGCCGAAATTCATTTTTGGTGATGTACACTCACTGTAATGCTGATGACTATTCCATGATCACCGTTATCACAAATAATTGTTCCACACCCCTTTCCTACGCATACCAAAATTATACAGCAAACAATATATAGGTGACTGTGTGTTAGTTTTTTTTTTACACACACACAAGGTGTGCAATAACCCACAAAGTTCAAGAGTGAAGCTCGAGAGGTTTATGAAGTCATCACACGCACAGGGTGTGTAAAACAAAATCTACAGGCACACAGACCTCTACATTTTGTTTTTTATGATTAATGGTGCAAGAAGTTTACAGCATCTACAATAACAAAATGGAGTCTGAGAATGAAGAAAACACTGCTTTAATGGTGTCTGAATTTGAATGACTGGCATCTGCAGGAAGGTAGTATGTGGTAGGTAAAGAGTAGTGCTATGCGGAATGCGAAATTCTGCCTGCAAAATTAATGTGGAATAGCCATTCTGCTGGCAGAATTTCTACTGGAATTTAACTGGTTCTACTGTGGAATTCTGCTTGCTGCTATCCACAGAATAATATTCCGTGGAACAGCAGTTTTCTAAAGAAAATCATTCTGCAACCAGTTCTGTGGAAAATATTGAGATCCGCGTAATAAAATTCTGCAGAAATGTTGTTGAAAAACTGATTCTGCATTTTTCTGCTTTGGAATTCCACCATTCTGTTTCTAGTGAAATTTGGTGGAATGTTGGCAGAATTTTAAAATGTCCTTGAAATTTTTATTCTGCCGGAGTTTGAAAATTCCCCACAGCACTAGTAAAGTGTAATTTTTAACAATTAGCTATACAAAAGATTAAAGTGGATCAAAACTTCAGAGTTTTCAAAGTCAGAAGTGTCTGTTTTTCACAATGATCTGTGACTCGATGTCAGGTGTGGTTGCTGAGATACCGAGTGTTTCCATAAAAATGTAGGTGAGGAGCTGAAATAAGGGCAGGGATGGGGCATGTTAAAGGGATCTATTTTTTCCCCTTACAGGTTCATAGGCTCAAAAAATGGCAATGATGGTCATCTTCAGAGGTTGGTGTGACACTGTTTTGTGTAGTGCAGCTCGCGAGTGAACTTTCCTGCTACTCAGCTGCTGAAAGTGAAAGCGGAGCATTAACGCTAGCGAAGCACAAACACTGCAAATGTTAGGGGAAATGGATCCTGCAGAAAAAGTTGTCAGAAAATGCCATAATGTTATTACAGTGTTTGAACAGAGCTATGTAACCGTGTATTGAAGGGATTCACTGGTAATTATATTTCCTTTCTTGACTGCAGTGAGCACCACCTGTCTGGCTTCAGTTTACAGTCCACAGTTATCCCTAGATACTTTTTCTCATTTGTGCTGGCTACTGTTGCACCACACAGGATATATGTGCCACCCAGATTCCTCACCCATAGGTGTAGTGCCTTGCACTTCTCCACATTAAATGAAACACCCATGTAGCTACCACGGACCTGTTACATTTGGCAGCCCCTCTTTCACACTTTTAATGCATTTTTATAATTATTCCATACTTTGTTTAGTCTCCAGTCATCTTTATCTGGTTGGTTCTGCTGGCTCCTCTGCCTGACAGGTTAGGTACTGTATGTTGCCACTTGGGCAGCCTTCCAGAATCCAGTCTTGTCTTGGCCTGGTGCCCTCTATGGTCAGCTGTTACATGGTGGAACTCCCTTATTGACTAGGGAAAGAAAGTATATTTGGTCTGCCATTTTATATAGCTGTCACCAAGAAACATAACTTCATATGTGAGGAAATCAACAGGTCCTGACACCACTGGCTTACAGTCCAATGTGTATGGCTCTATGGAGGAGATTCTTTCAAAGAACAACTGTTACTGGTAAACAAAACAAATGTTTTTCCAAGCTGTCTGTCACTTTTCTGGTCCATAAGAAGTTTTAAAAGAGATCAGCGAGGAGTTCAGCCAGAACCCCTTTTAACTCCAGTATTACACTTGAGTGCATACTAGAGATGTCACAAAGTTTTCCTTCACCAGTGAAGATGTGTCAATGTCCTGTATATTACCCTCCATTAAAACCTCCCAAAGTTAGAGTGTGTCTCCAAGTGATAAGAAGGTTCAACATAGCATAATAAGGTGGATTGAAACACAGTTAATAGGTACTCAGAGGGTATCCTCCATAAGTTACGCACGTCCCCAACTTTGGAATAAGCTTCAAAAAACTTTGAAGTTGACTAGTCCCATAAAACTGTCCTCTTTCAAAATGCTATATGTACGTTCCTTCAAAGAGTCCTGTAATTGCTTGCCCTGATGGTTGGTTATATTTGTATTGTCCTTGGCTATCATATCTTTCCTATATGTTCTTCATTTCTCCCTCCCCTATATGTCCTTCATTTCTCCTTCCCCTATATGTATCCTCTCCTCCTCCTTTTAACCCCTCCTCATGTCATTTCTATGTATTTACTGTATATTTATATGGATGTATATATTATGATAGTTTATTTTGTATATAATGCTGTGTAATTTATGTCTTAGTTATGATTTCTGTCTTGTACTTATATACTGTTATACATCCCTTCTATGTTTACTTACATACCACTGTATTACTATGTGTACCTGTCCAGGTCCACCTTGTAAGTGAGCTTGCTCACTGGTGTTTTGCCTAGTAAAATAAAGATTGATTGATGTGTAAATGGAGCTTACTCTGATGAGAGGGAGGTTAGTAGTGAGGTGCATATTACTAGTAGGAAATGAGAGGTTATACTCTCATTGTACAGATCATACACTAGGCCATACTTAGATTATGTAACTCAGTTTGGTGCACTATACACCAAACAGGGTATGGACATGACCAACGAAAATGATAAAGAGTTTACAAAATTGCACATGTCAAAAAAGGGTAAAATGTTTAAAACTTGTGAGAACTGATAGCAGGCATGCAAGATGTACCCTACTTCTCCTGTATGATGTGGTTAAAGACAATAGACTGATGAGAAAATTTAAATTAGAAGTAAAGGAGCAACCGCACTATATTTGTGGCCACATGTACCAGATTAATGAGAAGTTTTAAAAGTAACAAGAGAAAGCACTTTTTACACAGAGAGTGGTAGGACTGTGGAATAGGCTGCTGGGAAACATAACAAATAGCAGCACTAAGCATGAATTTAAAACAAAAGTAGATAACTATATTTTACAGGTTGGTATGATAGATTTTTACCAAAGAAAACTGAGGAGTAGTGTATCTGGGCTCCATTGCCTCTTTTCTGCTGTTAACCAGCTTAGCATAATCTTCAGAAGTGGTGTTTCCAAATTTGGGACATATCGTGCTTAAGAAAACTACATGATGTGCTTCACATGTAAGTCAGCTCTAAAAGGTGAATATCTGGGCAAGTCACATAATGTGAAAAAGAATGGTCACACAGTTGTGGCCAGTGTCATGTTGTGTTGTGCCATTTGCTGTGTCATGTGTTACTGCAACATATTGCACCTGCCAGTGATGCATCATACATTTTGAGGTGTGAAGCTGTCCATATTGAAATTCTGCCACATACCCTACCTTACAGTGGCCCTAGCAGTTCTTTCACATTTTCATTGTGATTTGTCTGTAGTGTACTCACTGTACAATCACCCCTTGAACACTAACTCACCCCTCAAAAATTACTTTGCCTTTATTATTTGAACCCGAGTGAGGGCTTTTTTAAATTCGGGTTGGTGTTATCACCTGTTTTACATGACAAACTTGGAAGACTGCTTGTAGCTGGAGTGAAACCTGTAGATTTCTGTGTTTTTTTTTAAACCAGTAGACGTCTGTGTTTTTTTTAATCTTTTATTTTTTTAATTTTATTTGGCTTTTTTTTACACTCAAGCACACCCAAATAATTCTAACTTGCATGTCCCAGTTTCACTGATGGCACTGACCATACACAGCCCCAAAGAGACACTGAGAGGTCTAACATATTTTTTCAGATATTATGCATGACATGACAGATGCCACTATAATGATGTAGCAGTCACCAAAGTCAATAACTCACTACAGTAATCATTGAATAGTTCTGAATGTCCACATACTATATGACTCACAAGAAGAGAGGGAAGGCAATTGAGGTGGGACTCAGGAGGAAGGACTTGGGGTTAAACATTGAGTCACAACAAAACTACCTAGCCACACCCTGACCCTAATGACAGACCCTTAGACCAGCACCACCCCACTAAGACACACTGAGAGATCCAAGATGTTTGGCAATGATTGGATTAACACAGCATGTTTTCCTCACTATACGTCTCTCCATTACTTTCATAGTAAGCAAAGCACTATCTCTATTGCTATGCCTCTTTGAGGCTCCCCACTTCACTGTAACTCGTGCAGGGACTGGTGGTGAGACTCCTTGTGAAGCTGTGTGTCATATCTAGCAATTCATCAGTTGACCCAGGTTGCTGCCATAGTTGCTAGATCACTTGAATGAACCATCTTATCCAACCACTTTCCATACCCAACCCCTATTGCCTCTGCTGCTGGTTTGTCTGACCTGAATGTGGAATGGGAATTGGATATGGCTGTTAGGAAGATGCTGTGTTCATATTTTAAATGAATCACTAGAACACTTGTTCCCGTATATCGAGTCAACTGACCCTGACTGATCTTTCTACCACACTGATTTCAATATCCTTTTAGTAGATTTGCAGTGCCATGTGTAAAATCATCCCATGCAGCACAGGGTCTCTTTGGCTTTTATATAACAATAGCATGGTGGAGCCATGTGAGTAATTCATGAGGACTTGGACAGTGACTGCAAGATGATCTTTTTTTTCAGGTACTGTGGAATGGCATCACATAGCTGGAAATGGGACAGCAGGGCAGCAGCAAATGGCACAGTACTAATGGTCTGATGACTGGGAATGGGATAGCAGGGCAACAGCAGGTGGCACAGAACGATGAGACTGATACCATCCAAAGCTAGAGTCCATGTCAAGGCAGAGATGCTGGTGTTGATGCTCATGAACCAGTGACTGTGACAGCTGTTGTCATGTGTTTGTATAAGATGGACAGGGGAAGGTTTTCCTTTACATTTCTATCTCAAAAAGGGGAACTAGAACAAGAACTGGCAAAGAAAGAACAAGAAATTGGTGTGCTTCTGGATTACATAGGGTGGTTTCATAGCAGATACACTGGATGACAAGCTAGGAAGACTACTTGGAGTGAGAGTGGAACCAGTGGACTTCAGGAGACTAATGAACCATAGTTTATTTGTCTGAACTATCATCCTGCCTAGCCCATTCCTGCTCATTGCCCCATGACTCTGACTTCCAGGGACAGATTTATGAAGGGTGATGCAGGGCTTGCCTCAAGCCCTCCATCAAACCTGGTGGTCAGAGCAGCTGTGCCATAAAGTTTGCCACAGAATGCACCCAATTCAAAAAGATTAGGTGCATTTATGACAGTTCATTTGATTTACCTCAGCTTGCACCTAATATGTGGCATGAGCCTTGTAAAAAGGGTACCCAAGGTTGCCGCAAGCTAGACCAGAAAAAGCTGGTCTAACTTGTGGCAATTGGCACACAGAATTGAGAATCCTGAGCATGGGGTAGGGAATGCCACAAACCCCATGCTCCATGTGTTCAGCACACCGGGGTTTGTGGCATTCTTAGGCATTTGTGAAGTGAGCTCCCAGTTCTACCATGATCATCTCCTTTTCCTTTATCACTGCTTGCAGAACATCTACTTAATGGAGTGACATGTTGGAACCTTTATCTATACCTTTTCTTCACTTGAATAGCTTTCTCCTCCTGTTCATTTCCTTTTGTTTGTCTAAATGATGACATATTATGCCACTGTAATGACACAATACCTGTTGGACACTCACTATGATTCACAATAGTCAGTGATGAGTTTTGGTTGCTCATGTGATGTGCACCTGCCACTGCATGACTTGTGAGGTGAAAGACAATCAAGGGAGACGAGTGAGAGCAACAACACCTGGCCACAAACCACTGACACACCCTCACGCAGCCCCACTGAGAAACATTGAGAGACATAGTGTCTTATCAGCCTATTCACTTTAAACTCACTGGCTGCCTGTATGACTAACACACAGGCAAAGAAAAAATTGATTTCTGTGCTCTGCACAACCAACGGTGAGTAAAATAAGAGTTATTTACCAAATAAACCCTTCAAAGATCCCCTCTGCAACTTCCGCTGTCCTCTACATGACTGTCCTGCTGCAAGGCTTCAGCAAGCATGCACTGTGCTCTTCTCTGCTACGTAGCAGCACATGTTTTTACCGTACTCCTGCCTGCCTGAAACTACAGTTAACTGCTATAGTACCTTGCAAACTAGGATGATAATGCGTTATTCTCTGAAAAGTCATAACTTTTTCTAATCCAAAATTGCTATTTTATTAAAGAAATGAAGCTCAGTGGGGAAATCCCTAAAAGATAAAAAATGCTGCATCTTAACTTTTATGTGCCAAATCCTGAAGTGAGGCCAAATCTCATTGGACCTGCTTCTCCAGGGTAAAATGTGGGGTTTTCGGCACTTTCATGGAACTCCAGTTTGGCATCAAATCAGCCTTATGGCTTGCTGCAGCACCTTCAGTATACAGAGAGGAAAGGAACTTAGAGGAAATAAAAATCAGTGCATGAGAATGAGAATTATGTCTGCTAGTGTACTCTTGGGCCCACTTCACATATGAAGCTATGCTGTAGTTAGGGTGTAAACTGACTTGTAATCCACAGGAACACTGCTCCCCTTGTCTTACAAAATTTCATGATAGTTCCAGCACCTCTGTTGTCTTCCTCAGTGGAATGCTATAGTGGAATTTCACCTCTTGAGATGGTAGCTTACTGGCCTAGAAATCTAGAGGTGAGGTTTCTCTGCCTTCCACTCGACACAGGAAAGAAAATTCCACTCACCAAGTAACTTAAAAGTAACCGTTCATTTTTTATGCCAACAGCAAAGATCTCCAATTTATGTCACCACCATTTCAGGGAACGTGCTATTCCCCTTCCACATGGTGAACAGATGTATCTAAACTCTGTGGTGTAGTCTTTCTAGACTTTCTATAGGTTTCCTGTAGTACATGTTTTCTGTGTGTCTCCTACTGCATGACCATTTCTAGGTCTGTACTTCAGCATGGCTTCCTGCAGCCTCTTGTCGAGAGGACATGTGAATAGCATAATCCTTGAAAAGTTGCTGAATTAAATGGGTGATCTTTACTCTGGGTGTAAATAAAAGAGACAGCCAGTTCCTGTGTCCAGTATGGAATATTTGTGTGATTTACACAGGAACAGGCTACTCCCTGATTAGAGATTTTGGTTTTTCAGTACCGGAGGCACCCCAACCCCTTTGTGAGGTTTCTCTGCCAGTTACGCACTGTCATTGTGTCCCCTGGTTGTGCATGTCAGTGCTGGGAGATCACCAGGTGAGGCATCACATGGGGCATCCATGAATAGGGGTTTACTTTGGTCATTGAAATTGTTGGAGAAAATCATGGTACTGTCATGGCCAAAATGACAAAGATCATGGAAATCATTGTAAATGTCATGAAAAATAATGGGTCCATTCTGTGTTAAGTGAATTACCTGTTTTGACATATTTTATACAAGTCCATCAGCAAAGATTATTTAGAAAAATTATGTAATTAGGCTGGCCCTGTGGCAGAAGCCAACACATTGTGCTACCACCTTGGAGACCGGGTTTGTGTACAAGCCCTGAATTCCACAATTGGGACAACTGTCAGGTATCAGCATGGCTCAGTTGTACCTCTTCTGCCTCTGGACCAGAAGGTCCTGGGTTGTAGTGAAACACAGGGACTGGGCTCATACCATACATGCTGGCACTCAAGCATAGTGCAAACAGGATGCTGTACTGTCGGGGTGTGCCATCCTTCAGTTGAGACATTAGCATGAGGTTCTGTGTGCCTTTCTGCTGGTTGTTTAGGTGGATGTTAAAGATCCCACTATACCCCTCAAAAAAGAGTAGGGGAATTTTATTTGATAACAGAAAAACATAGAGACAAAAAACTATTTATTTAGTTTTTGTTTACCGGACAAGGTGCACTAGACAAATATTTGCCTCTGTACAATCACTTTCCATACATTCTTCATGCACTTTTTATGAAGATAACTTATAGTGTTCTCCAATATCAGAAAATGACTTCTCCAATATCAGAAAATGGCTTTCTTCACATACTGTTACTGTGTTTCCCAGTCAAACCAGTTGTTATACATTACTAGAAAGAAACAGTTCCTACTATAGGTTACTAGTTACTCTTTCATACGGGCAAGCTATCAGTTTGAATTGCAACCTGCAATTATTCTCATCCTTTTTTTAAATGTAGTCTAAGGGCAGGATTCACAAAAAGGATGCACCAAGTGCATCCGAGAATTAATTTACAGCAAGTTTGTTACAGTATGAATAAAATGTTATACATGGTAATATCAGTTTCAGTGTGCTAGCACCATTACTTTTCAGAGAATTAACATGTCCCACTATAATATTCTCATACGACATGATTTTCCATCCTGGATTATTTCATTTGTCTGCCAGTTGCTTTCTTTTCATAAGGGCATTCCTCAATTAAATGATCTGTAGTTCCTAGTTCTGTTCCACATCCTTCCCTTGGACAAATGCTTTCACTTACACATTTGTGCTTTGAATTGTTTTCCACTCCTTTTCAGCCATGGCAGCTAAGCCACATTGAAGGAGTAATGCTTTTCTCCATCAGATTTTGTTCAGTTCTCTTGTATTCAACTAAGCTGATTCCCTTGTATTCCAATTTGGTGTGAAATCTTCATTTCTGTATTGTACTGCATATTCTGGCCCCCATATTCAAAACTGCACCTGGAAAGGAAAGGGTGAAAGTGGTTGCGCTGTGCAACTGAGATGCGCTGTCACAAAGCACTGCCGTATTTAGAAGGTGAGTGGTACAGATGCACCAGCACATGGCGGTCTGAATATAGCAGAGATGTGCCATAGCACAACCTGAAATGCGCCAGTGCACCTGGAAATGCACTGGAGCAACTGGGCAGAACTGAAGACAGCAGCAGGAGCAACCTGGCCTGGGACAGTGGAACAACAGGGAAGGATGTGCAATGGGAAGTGAGTGTGGTACAACAGCCAAAACAAGGAGGGACACATCCCAAGGCAAAAGAGGTGGAAGAAGTCAATGAAAAAGTACACAATGCATACAGATCCAGCCCCCATGGGCATAGTATAAGTCACCACACATATACCACCAACCCATGGGACAAAGAGACACACTGGGCATGGCATAGAGGAGGGCAGTGACGGAGCACCCCAGCACCATAGGCATAATGGACAGTATGGCCCAGCCATACACCATGACAACAGTGCACAGGAAACAGGCAGGGAAGTCATGTCAGCCACAGCACAGGCACAATGGTCCAGAGGCAGACTGGGACAAAGGCTGGCTGATGTAGGCGGCACCGTTGGTACATGCCCACGGGTACACAAAACTGCAAACAGTGCAACACAGCAGCAAGGAGACCAGGATAACAGCAGAAGAGTGCACAGCACCAGAACAGGGGTGATGTGCAAGTGACAATGTGAGCAGCACCGATGGGCACTCCAGAGGTTGCCAAGGAGACAGCTTGACAAACAGAGAGTGGGTAAAACAAGGTGAACATGGCATATGGTTGTGCCAAGGTGCAAATAGCAATGGGCAGTGGTACGCAAGGGGCATTGGGCAACCATTCAACACAACAGGTGAATGCAACAACTGATTAGTGAGAACCACACACACACACACACACACACACACACACACACACATTCGCAGTTATCAGAAAAATATTTAATATCAAGGAACAGTGCAAAAACCTACAAAAAACAACAGGAATGACAGTGTAACAACAAAATCATCAGAAGATAAATTACTATATGCAATAAAAGACTGTGGGGCAGGGTGGAAGGGGTAACAGGGACAACAGGGGCAGAACTTTTTACAGTAGGGAAGATGGGTGGGGGATGGTTTCAGTGAAGCAATGTACAGGGGGAGAGGGCAGTAGGACAGAAGCCTATTGCCCCTGCCCATGGGTTGCCTGGCTCTGCATCAGCTCCCTCAGCTTGAGTATTTCTCCCAGCATCCTCCTGGACAATTGCAACTGAATCCTGTCCCCCGTGACACTCCGGCCACCCACCGGCATCCTTGGCCTCCTCTGTGGTGCAGCAGATGGATGACCCATGTTGGGAAAACAGAGAACACAGACTCAGTGCCACAGCCCACACAGTCACAGCCCCCCCCAGTGGGCTGGGTGTGCATGCCTGATGCTGGTCTGCCCCATGCAGAGGGCCATCAACCCACTATGCACAGCACAAACTGGTGACATGCCGAGACACAGAACCAGACAGTAACTGGGAAGTGGCACAGTGAACAGGCAATGGATGTCAGCAAGGGACATGGTGGAATGTCCCCCACAGTGTGGGAACCTGCCTCCTGTGTGCACCAATCATGCAGGCCCTGAGGTGACCCCATGCAAGCACCGGTGGGTGCCCACAGCCATGACTAGACATGGCTCCAGGGGACAAGCACACAGGTGCCATGGAAACATAGAGATCACCATACGCTGCCAACACTACAATCCATGTGTGCACAACCACCACCACATGGACCTGCACAGGAAGCAGGCAATGGCCCATTGTGGGCAATTAACCCCCCCATATCCTATGTACACACAGAGGCAGTACATGCAGTGCATCTACCTGCAGATCTGTGCCATCCATGCACATGCGCACCACCTCTTGTTGCCCCTGAACACCATTCAGCACCTTCCCGTGCTTATCGGTACTCCTTCCAACCTGCAAAGAGAAAACAATTGAACAGCACCATAAGCACCATGCTGGAACACCACCCTCATACAGTGACATGGCATTGCACATCACAACACAGCACAGCATGATGTGTGCCCAGCTGAGGGGCAACTGAAAATGTGATGCCACATTGCCATGGCAACAGCACAGTGGACCACCATCCACTCAGAGCAACCCATGGCATGCATGGGACCAATGACCTGGCCCCATAAGCCAGGGTCATGACTGCCAAGTGGGTAGGGATACATGCACCTGCCACATACCCTGAACCCCCTAGAACAGGTGAGGAATGCATGCACACAGCACATACATAACTGGGTGCGACACTGCCCCCCCTTGTGGGCCTGGTCCTGCAGCCTCCACAGCCTCTCTGGGTTACGCCTCTGGAGGTCCCTGTGCCTGTTGTGGCAACTGCTCTCTGGTCCTGGGGATGCCAGTCCATCATTGGAGGTGATCACCTACATGTGCCCATACCTGGGCCCTTGCCTCCTGGAGCTCATCACCACCAAATAACTACCCCTCCAGGAGGGCCGCAATAGCCACCAGGTTGGACAGCTCTACCTCAGACCAGTTCTGAGCCCTGGGCCTGCCCTCAGAAGTATGTGTCATGACTTTCAGAGACAATGTGTTACTAGACTGTGCCTGTTGCATGATAGGCCTACTGTGCAGTATGCTGTGCAACTCGCACATGCACGATAGAGCTGCACCATTGGCACAATTGTGCAGTACCATGCAAGCGCAGTAGCGTAAGGCCAGGCAGGATATTGGGGTCATGACCCAGTGACCCATGCACGCTCGACTGCATGCATGCGCCATCTTGTTGAGGCCAAATAGTGCCACACTTGCAGCCAACCACATGGTGCATGTGCGCAGACATGTGCCATAGTGAGCAATGGTGTGGCACTGGATGATGCGCAATACATGAATGATGCCAAACAGGCAGACAACCACATGACACATGTCCTCAGATCTGCGCAACTGAGGGCAATGGTGCAGCACAGGGGGATGCACAATACACAGCAGATAATGTCTGACATGTTCCGCCACATGTGTCAACTACGGTACTGCTCACTGCACATGCACGGGAATTGCACCATGTGGGAATGCTTGGTGCATTTCAGATGTGTGGCCCAAATTGTGATGTGCCTGGAGCAAATTTGCAATATTCAACCAGGATATGCTAATCACCTCATTAGCCAATCCCGGCCTAAGTCAACTGATTAGCATCTCATTATTGGCTGCTCCACAGCACATTTGCATGAGATGGGCTTGAAAAGCACCACAACACACCTCAATTGCCTGACAGGAACTGCAGCCTGGAAGGTAGGTTTGTTTACATTCCTTATGTTACAGATTCTTTTGTGCTGCATTTTGTGTGACCTTGCTCAACTCCAGAGCATGCTGGACATGTGTGCATGCCTGTCACGTTCCTGTTCACAGGCAACAGTATGTCTGATAGCAAGAAAAAGCAGTCTAAGAGGTGAAGGCCTAGTTTTACAAAGGATGAGCTGAATGCCCTGGTGGAGGCATACTTTCCAGAGGGAGGAACTGCTGTCAGGCATGTCTAGCACATGGCAGGAGAGGGTAAAGGGCTGGGAAGAGGTGGCAGTTTATGTCAACGCCCATGGAATGTATAACCGCATGCCACAGGAGTGCATGAAATGCATGGCCAGCAACAAGAGGAGGGCCAAGGAGAATGCTGCTGCCATATGGGCCTCACTAGGGCAGACTGGTGGTGGCTCCTCCACAGCACCAATCCTCACACCCACTGAGGAGATGATTGTGGCCTCCATGAGCTGGGTATCCGTTGAGGGTGTCCTGGGGGTGTCCAGACTAGGGGAAGCACATTGCAGCACTGTGAGTATGCATGTGTTGCCCCCTGTGTGGGGCAGTGTGTGCCAGCCACTGGTGTGCCTGGTATGCCACACAGGGGCCAGAACCATGTCCACAGTGCACAGCCATATTGTGGGTCAACATGCTGCCCTGTGTGCTGTTAGACATGACCAGTGGCATGCTGTGGGACACAGGGCAGGGTGGCCTGACAATGCAGCCCACAGCTGGCTATACATGCCCACAGGAGCTTCCATGCCATGAGTGGTGCCACATAGCCATCCACAGTGGGCCCATGCAGCATCCAGATACAGTGGACTGGTGTTCCACAGTAGGGTGGCAGTGTCTGTGGCAGGGCCGGGGGGGGCACTGACCTTGCCACAGCCTGTCCATTGTGGCACTGTGCCACATGTTGCCATGGGTGTGCCCTCCTGCACACAGTCCCTTACCACCAGTATGATTGCACTGCACAGGCCACAGTGGCAGTCCCAGACTTGTGTGGTGGCACAGGTACACTGTGGTTCACATGCACACACCACCAGGTCTAGCTGGCTACCTGCATTACAGCCATGTGTTACTCACCATGTGTTTCTTCTGCCTTTCAGCTCCATCTTGCCTCAGGGGTGCATCGTCAGCTGGTGCTCATCCCGTGGCACCAGCGGAGGATGATGCCATGCCATCCACATCCTCCAGAGCCATGGTCAGTGCTAAGGACCGAGGTGCAGCATGTATGCTGGTGCACATACTGGGTTAACTGATGATGACCCCTTGTCCGGTCTTCATCTGGAGGAGGACATCACTGTGCTTGCACCAGCCATGGAGGAGGAGGATGATGATATATTTGATGATGCCACATAATTAGGGGGACTCACAGGTGGAACCCACCCACCCACTCACCCACTGGCTAGTACACACATGTGCAGCTATAGGCAGCGCGGGTGATCCTGCGCCTGCAGATGCACCTCCCCAGTGTGCCATCCTCCACCAGATGCAGTGGCTCATGGTGGATGGGGATGTGGCACTTCTGTGGGGCCTGGGACCGCCGGCACTGTTCAGCAGGGTGCTGCAGTGTTGCAATGGCTGGCAGGAGACATTGTCCAGCCCACCCCAGGGCTCTCCACGCATGCCTGTGCACAATCCCCACCCCCTACAGTGGCCTCCTGTGTGGCATTCCCAGATGGGGGATGTGGCACAGCAGGCCAGGTTCCCCCTGCCCATCAGCCCCCAGCGCCCAACGCATCACCCGCTGACAGGCTTGAAGAGCACACCCAGCTCCTGTGCAAAACCATGGTGGACCAGGTGGTGTTCAGGGAGGAGATCCGTGGACTGCAGGCACAGGCGGGGCACATGGATGAGCATGGTGCCATGAGACACTGGAAGCTGCTTGGTGAGTTACACCATCTGTGGGTGGCCATGACCACTGCACTGGACAGGATTACACAGGCCATTTCAGTGGGCTTTGCATCTCTGGCATCTCATGGTCACAGGGGCTCCCCCATACCACACACAGTACCACAAGCACCCCTAGGGTGTGAAGTCAGGTGACCCCATCTCTGCTGATGCTGCCCCCAGCCAACGTCATCCCCGACACCCCGGAGCCAATCTGTTCTTCGGAACCTCCACACCCATGAACACCCGGTCATGGTCCCTGGTGTCAACCCCTAACAGGGTGGATTCTTCAACCTCCATGGCTGATGACCCACCTGTGGCATTCTCCCACTCAAGGCCACAGTGGCCATAGTGGCTCATGCTGTGTCCTGCTGGGTGTGGCTGGCATGTCCCTGTACCCTGCCACTGTTGCTGCCCACACACCAGGCTGGCAGTGGCCAGGGCCACGTGCGGTGTGGTACATGTGCACCCTGGTGTCACGCCTGTCTGTGCTGTCTGTGTGTTGTACTGGACATGTATGTGGGTGGTGGTGTTGTGCTGTGTGGCATGGGCGTCATGAGTGCAACACTGTGTCTGTCATGCATGTGTGCCAGCAGATACCCACTGATCCATGCCAGTCTCTGCAGTGACACTGTGTCCCCCCTTTCCTTGTTGTGACTGTAGTGTATGCCTGCGCATAGTTGTGTGTGCTCTGCAGTGCATTCTACAGCAGCCGTGCAGTATCTGCCTACCTGTGTGTGTGTGTGTTCCCCCCTTCATAGTGTGTGTGTGCGTGTGTGTCCCACAGCCCAGTTGGTCCTCATGGGTTACTCATCTCTAGTTACCACAATGCTCCTCCACAATGGTGCCTCTGCGCCACTGAACCTCTGCTGCCAATCAAGGGTCCCTCCTCTCCAGGGTTAGCCACCCACCCTGAGGTTCATGCTAATATGTACTGTCACCTTCCTGTGCCTAAACAGGTATTCTACGGTCTATGGCCATGTTGTGTAGAATAAAACAGGCCAGAAATATGCCACAGTCTTCTTCAGTGTTGTACTGTAGGGCATCACTGGACCTGTCAAGGCATCTGAAATGCATTTTAAGCATGGAAAACACACAATCAATGATGTTGCATGTTGCAGTGTGTGCTCCATTGCATCTTTCCTCAGCCTCGCTGCTTGGCCGTCATATGGGGGTAAGCAGCCATGGTCGGAGGGGGTATGCACTGTCACCTGGGGGGGGCAGAGACATGTTAGTTTCACTCAGGTGTGCACATGGCCAGTATCAGCTGCCACCCTCCCTCACCTGTCTGTGCTGCCACTGTCAGGCCACCTGGTTGACATTCCCACCTCCCAACATGGGCCGCCCCGTACCAAAATTGCAGGAAAACACATTACTGTCCTGCTTGTAGCCTGGCCAGGTGTGGCCAGGCCAGCCTCTTCCCAGGCCTGTGGGCCCCATCCCTGCCTGTGTGGGCACCATGCCACTGTCCTGTGCAGCTATTGTGCTTGCCCATCTCCTGGACCATGGTGTTGGCTGGGAGCATTTGTAGATTCTCACACTGCCACGTGTGGCTGATGTGCTGCACCCCTGCCCTGATCACCCTGTGGCCTTTCACGCCACCATCTCTGTATCTGTGTGTCCTAGCCTGGCAGGCTCAAGGTTCCATGATTCACCATGACTGTATTCCTTTGCACTGTCCCTGTCACTCTTCCCCCCACCCCAACTACCACCAGCTGTGCACTGTACCACACAGTATGTGGTGTGGGCATGGGTCCTGCCCAACTCACCCACTAGATGGCTGGTGAGAATGTCCCCACGCTTGAACCTGTGGCACAAGGCTAACTGGTGCCAGATGAAAGCATCATATGTACTCCCAGGGTGCATGGTACAGACATTGGTGATGTGCCCTGTTGCATTGCACACCACCTGGCAGTTGATAGAACGGTAATCCTTCCGGTTGACATATGCCACACCATCTGGGACAGGCGATACCCTGATGGCCACATGGGTGTAGTCAATGGCCCCTATCATGCCTGGAATGTGTGCCACCCTGTGGAATTGCTGCATGGCTTCTCTACACTCTGCCTGTGTGCTGTGGAATTGTTTGAACTCCGAAGCATATGGCAGCAGAGTGTTGAGGAACTGTGTGAGGAGATGGGACATGGCAGACTGTGTAATGCCAGTGGCATCACCCACTGGTATCTGGAAGGTGCCCTAGTTGAGCAAACACATTGCTACTGTCACCTTTGTCTCCACCATCATGGCATGACTCCTTCTGGTGAGTGCGTGCAGTTTATCATGGCACAGCTTACAGAGTTGTCTCAGAATATCCTTGTTGAGTTGGTTCTGGCCCACAATGTCTGTGTCACTTAGCTGTTCGTTGGTGACACGGGCATGGTACCTTCTCTGTTGGGAATACCATCTATGGACCCTTCCACAGCCACATTGCTGTTCCACTCGTCTTCTCACACCCCTCATTACCTCCACCATGAAGAAACCTGTACAATATATTGCTCTGCTACTGCTGCTCTGCTTGCTGCCTGTGAGTTGATTGCGCTTAGGCCAACTCCTTTTAAGCCTGTCTTTGGGGGGAGCATTTTGGGAGATGCTCAATTGATGTGCTGCCCATTTGGGCTAAATATTGTGATGCATGGCATATTCATGGGCACACCCCCTGAAAATGCATTGCATACATTGCCGCTGCACTTGGGCACAGCCAGAGATGTGCAATGCATCTCCACCATTTGAATATCATGTGGTGGCACATTTCTTGTGTTGTGTAATTCATCTCAGTCGCGCCAGTGCATTTCCTTTGAAAATGTCCTCCTCTGTTTCTTGTAGCCCCATCTATTTGTTGACAACCTACTTTTCAATTTCTAAGTTTCTCTATCACAGGGAGCACTAAACTAGGAACAACTCCTGTTTTCCAAAGTATTCTTACCTGTTTCTACCACATTATGACTAAGGGTATCATCCATTCCTCTACTCATGTGTGCCATATTTTATATTCCCCTTTCAAAAATGAAGAAAAATTCCGAAACAGAAATAAACTATGAAAAAAGCAATAGGATATTAGATTAAGCCCCCCCCACCCCCATTTAATCTGTGGATATAACATAGGGTTAGTTTAGTGCCCCATACTACTTGAAATACTAAACTTAAAATGTTGACATCTACATCTCTTGGTGGTGGACAAAATACGCTCAGATAAGTTAAAATCTTTAATAAAAACATTTTTATTGTAGCTGCCTTTTTTTCTTTTTTGTCTGCTGTCATTTCTTTTTCTCATAATCTTGTGATTTCTTTTCCCAATTGAGCTTAGTTTGTTATCTCTAGCAGACTGAAAACCTGGTACCCTTATTGGGACATCTTATACAGTACTCTTATTCCTTCAATTTCACTAATCTTTTCCCACTTTAAAACTGACAATGTATCCCCTGATTTTCCCCACATTAATTGTAACACCAAATGAATCTAAAA
Source organism: Neoceratodus forsteri (assembly GCA_016271365.2). NCBI lineage: Eukaryota > Metazoa > Chordata > Ceratodontiformes > Ceratodontidae > Neoceratodus > Neoceratodus forsteri. The sequence goes on from CM028130.1 coordinate 289,721,705, forward strand.
AATACTGTAGTGTCTGTAGGGTCATTTCCACTGATCTTTTATTCTTTACATATAAACAAATGTTATCTGTGTATGCAGATACAGTAATAGATGCCATTTTGTATTACAGAGACCCTTGATCTGAGGGTCATCACTGCATCAGCAATTGCTATAAGTACTGGATCAATACTGAAAGCATACAGTAGAAGGCTGGAGTAACAGACTTGTTGAACTCCTCTTTTGATTGACATTTCTTCTCCAAAATGACCATTAATATTTGATATAATTTGTGTCACTTTATACAGTTTCTTGATTCAGTTATAAAAATCTGCCAGAGTACCATACTGATGTAATACCTCAAATAAATATTTGTAGAGGCACCCAGTCAAAAGCTTTCTCCTAGTCTTATGACAATATAGATCTTGTTTCCTTTTCTTGCTTCCCTTGCTCTACAATGTCTCTTAAAAGTTATTGGGTTTTCCTGAACACATCTAGCTAATATTGGGCCCTATGCACAAAGGTGCGGAGTGGGTACGCACCACGTAACCCTGGCGCATAGCCCACCCCCCAACTGCCCAAGCCCACTGTGCCCCTGCGCTGCATTCACCATTGGAGGTATGCCCCCCTTCACACCGGATCCCCAGTGGAGTGTGGATCTATACACAAGGGTGGACTGGGAGAGATGCAGGGAACGTGCCAGCACTCTGCGGGATGCACAACAGTGTGGAGTGCCGGGTGCAGACATCAGCACCTCCACCACATTGGGGCAGCCATAAAGGCAGGGGGCCAGTTACATGGCCCCCAGGAGTTCCAGCCACGGGCTGCAGCAATGAGGTGGGGTCATGTGCACCCCTACCAAGGAAGCCCCAGCATGTGGAACACACTAGGAGCCAGTGGATGGATGACTGGCACCCAACCCATACAGTACACTGCATGTGGCATTGTATACATTGGCAGTATTCCTAGTACCTACAGGTGCAAGTGATCCACTGTGGGATCTGGGTCAGGCAGCTCATTGGCCACCCACCCAGATCCTCAGCTCCTCACGAGACCGCCCCATGGACTTGTGTGCCAGGGGGGCAGGGCCACATACAGGAGTCATGCAGTGGCCACTGTTTTCGCATGTGGCCACCCATGGATCTCCCATAGGTGCATGGCTGTGCAGACAGGGTACGCACCTCAGGTGCGTATTACCCACCCATTTGTGCATTGGAGCCATTGAGCAGGTTTGAAAGGCATGATAAGATGTTGGGCTGTTGATATGAGCCAAAGACACAATATTTTCACAAGGATCTTAATATCTGTTCATGAGACACAAGGGTCTCCAGTTCTTAAGAGTTTGTGTGTCCCCTTTTTTATACAAAAATATCTGTATTGCTACCCCAAAGGAGTCATGCGGGTTTCGTCTTGTAAAATCCAGTTAAATAAAGCTTGTAATGCTACAGTTACCATTAGTATATGTTTTTGTGGAACTCAGAAGATAACCCATCTGGTCCCAGATCTGTGTTATTACCAAGGTTTTTGATTACTGTTTGAAATTCCTCTGTCTTTATAAGGGCTACTTTCCGTAACATCTTGAAAAAGGTGAGGTAGACTGATCTGTTTTAAAAATTCCTGTTTGTTTTTTTATCTAAACTTTCAGTGCCAAACATGTCATGTAAATATGTTTGTACTGTTCCCATGACTTCTACATTATTTCTACCTACAGTAGCTTTCCAGTTTCATCTTTCAAATTCCCTATCCTGTACATCTCTTACTTACCCTGCCTTTACAGCTTTCAAAAGTATTGCCCTTTCCAACATTTCCTTGTGTTTCACTCTGATGCTCTAGTATGAGGAAAGTATCTCTATTATATACAGTAGCAGTTTCTGCATTTCCTGCTTAATGTTCTGTATTTGTTAATGATACATTTTAGTCCCTTTGTGTATCAAGGTTAACACTTTTGCTAAATATGGCTGTACCAGCTTAAAAAGATCAAAACATCTTTTTTTTTGTCTGTGGTTCATATATATTTATAATCCAAAATATTTCTGTATGTCTGTGTTTATTGTCAGGTCTCTCAAAATTGCCCTCCCTGGCCTATGTCTACAACTCTCAAGACAGAGAAATTTGCACCTTTCAAAAGTATTCCTACTTCATCTCACTTATCCTCTCCAAATATATAAAATGATAGTCCCCAGCAGCCAGCACCTGAATGTTTCAGGTTGAGTTATGTCTGAAACCAAGTTTAATCATGTTTCCTGCATCAAGTATATTAAAAAGAGTAGGGGATATGGCCCAGTGGCACTCAGGGTTGAGGCACTGGATGCCACGCCTCACACCACACTGGTGACTCGGGTTCGGGAATAGACTCGGGATGCCAGAGGTCAGCAGGGGAAGGAGGTGATTGAACATCCAGAGGACAGCTCTCTTCTTCTGGGGTGGGCTGAGGGATTGCCTTGCTCTGTGAGCAGCCCCTGGTGGAAACTGGGGACACTACAGAAGTTGCACCAACATAGGGGTGGGGCTGCAGCAGACATCAACACTATGTGCCCAGACATCATTACATGTCCGCACCTCAGTGGGAAAACACAGAGGAAATCCCCAGGTATTAGGGAGGTGACAGCAGGGCTTGAGTACCCAAACCTGCATGCCCAATGCTGGCCCTGGCCTGATTTGACTCTCCATGTCCCTGTCTCCTCCCTGTTTGGACCCGGGGGGGGGCATTACCTGATTCCTCGGTCGTGGTCAGGGTTCGGGCGGGTAGTCAGCAGAGACTGGGTGAGTGGGTTCTCGCCCGATAGATAACCTGATGAGTCAGTGACCAGGAGGGAAAAAACAGTTGACAAAACAAACAAAAAAAAAGAATAGGGGAATTTTTATTAATCAAAAAACTATAGTCAAAGACATTCAAAGAACAGAACTTACAAAAATCAATAAGGATCCTTAACAATCAGGATAATAACATACAACATCTCAAATGACCCCCAAATATTGTGCTCCTATCTTCCACTACGACCACCACCACCACCAAAACACCACCACCACAGTACAGAAGCCACCCAAATGTAATAACCACCGATTTATATATGCTAAATTCTCACATCCACACTTGTGTTATCCTGTCCTAATGGGCCAACCATGGGAAATGTCTCCACCATGTCTCTAAAACTTTACTGGGGAGCACTTTCTTATCTTTCTGAAAAAAAACACGTTTATTTCCATATTAATCATACCTATTAATCATTCATCAGAATACAGCAAGACTCCATTAGAAGAAACACAATTACTAAGGTGAATATTTTTTTCTTTTGTTGTAAACTGTATTGACACGGTACCTGCCAAATACTCCATTTGATGCATATTAGAACTAGTCTCAAAGTACCAGGATAAAACATTTTCCACTCATCATTAAACATACCATAAGCAAACACATCATAAGACATATTTTGGAATATAGGTAGCCTCCATTGTGTTGCCAGACCTGGCCATAATTCTATAATATACGTACAATGCAAAAATAAATGTAACATAGTTTCCTCCTGTAGATGACATTCTTCTCATAAACAGTATCTTTCCTCCATGGATTTATGATGGTGATTACTCCTGACATTCAATTTCTCATGGCAACTTAACCATACAGTAGCCCACATTTTTGGAGGTACCTGGGGTTCCATAATTTAATCCAATAAACACTTCTCTGGGATTAGGGGCTAACCTTTAAAACAGGGATCACTATTACATTTCATCTGCATATTGTGCCTATATAATTCCTTCCTACTGGTATGAAAAAGTTACCATAGTGGCATTCCATGTCTTTAATTTCTGAAATTGTGAAACCAAGTCCTCTTCCACCCATCTTGGTAAATTCCAAAACACCCCCAGGTTCCCTCGGTCCATTTCAGAAAGAAGTACTGGCATCTATCATGAGATAATACAATCCATGCTTTTTGATGCCATTTTGAAACTGGCAAAAAATGTGCATATACATAAACAGAAAATAAAAAGACAATGGGATTTATCATACTGAGGCCACCAGATTTAATTGGCTGATATATAATTGCTCTTTTAATGGGATTCAGTCTACTACTTCATAGAAGTCTAAAAAAAGGCTGTACACCTTTGTCACTAGATGCGTAGGTAAGGCAAAAACATAACTCACATATAATAAGATTGGAAGAATAAATGATTTTTAACAAAAATACCCTTTTTTTTTGTCATGGGCCATGCTTTCCATTTCTCAACTTTGGTTTCTGCTATACTAAGAACTTCTTCCCAGTTTTGTAAGGCCAAGTCACTAGCCTCAAATAATATTCCCAACACCTTTACTGGACCCAGCACAATATGAATCCCCCTAATTACTCCACCATGATTTTCTGGAGTGCTATTTAGAAGAACGCACTTGCTTTTCCTCTTTATTTAGTGCTGTCCCTGATATAACTGAAAAATTATAAATTATTTCCAATGCTACAGTGGAGGACTTTTCATTAGCAACCATAAGGCAGATATCATCTACATACGCCATCACACAGGGAAATGCTGTCTTCTGGCACCCCCTATAAGCTCTATGGCAGTATGCTGCTCAATCCTCCAAATGAGTGGATCAATACTAAAAACATATAACAGGGGACTCAGAGGACACCCCTGTCTCACAGCTTTTTTGATCCTTACCGCTACTCCTGGGAGATCATTAACTACTGGCCTAGTGGCGATTCCTGTATAAAGACATCTGAGCCAATCCACAAAGCTAGCCGGTATCCTATAGTACAATAATACAGTAAATAAAAACTCATGTTTCACAGCATCATAGGCTTTGGCCTGATCCAAACTTGAAATATACCCTTGTGCATCAGGTGGCGCTCATACTTCTTGCAGGAGAAATAAGTTATCCTGTGAAGTTCTTTTTGGAACTGCACATGCCTGTGTCAGAGCAATCAATATATGAGCTGCATCTGTCAACCTGTTACCCCAAATTTTACAAAGAATGTTCCAGTCTACATTCAGTAGACTAATAGGGCACCAATTCTGCAAATCAGTTTTATCTCTTTTTAAAAGAGATATATAGCAAAACTTTCTGACATCTCAGACGATTTTATTGTCTGTCCCTGCACAATGTCATTAAACAGTGGAACAGGAAATTGTACCAGACCATCCAATAGTTTTTTTATAAAGCTCTATAGGTAGTTCATCAGGTCCTGAGGCCATACCCCCTTTACATGATGCCACTGTCCTCTGAATTTCCCCTTCAGATATTGGGACCACCAAGCCTTCCATAACCTCCTTTGGTAACTCCAGGAAAAGAAGGCCAGTAAGAAAACTTGATGCCCCATCCAGATCACCCTCTGGATTGGGAAACAGGTGAACTGTATGCCAATATACTATATTTGCCATGTCTAAATTATGTGATATCAGAGATCCATCCGGTTGTGTCAGTTGAGACATATAATGCTACCTACAAAGCCCTATGTAAGTTCTGTAAAAAAAAAACAGGTAAGAACAGCTAAGAGTGCCTATTGTAAAGAATTGCTGCTAGGCTGTGCTGGGGACCCTAGGAAATTCTGGGCCCATGTCAACACCTCTCACAGTGCGTCCCAGTCAACTAGCACCAGTGACACGGTATTAAATGGAGTACATTGCAATGACTCCAACACCATTGCTAATTCCTTCCTTCAAATGTTCTCGGACCTGTCTCAGTATACCTCAGCCTTCACATCTCCCCAGACAGCCTCTCTGTTTGCAACATCAGCACAGTCCACTACCCCAAGCTATCCTTCCTAACAAATGTCTAAAAAATCCCTCATTCTACTTCAAGGCAATCTCAAGGACTGAGGTCTTGAAACCATTATGGACTGTCTCTGACAACACTAGCTCTGGATCAGAGACACTTGAGCCTCGGCTCCTGAAACTAGCAGTACCATACATAGCCTCCCCTCTGGCTAGAATTTTCACCTTGTCTCTCTCTAATAGCCAAGTTCCTGACCTCTGGAAGATTGCTCGTGTAACACTGGTCCTTAAAAAAGGTGATACCAAGGAGATTACTATCTACAGGCCTATAGCCATCCAATCGGTCCTAAGTAAAATTCTGAAAAAGCTTGTTGCAAATCAAACCATTGACTATCTCACAAAGTACAACCTTCTCTCTGACACACAAAATGGCTTCCATAAAGGTCACAGTACCTCTACAGCGCTTCTCAAATTCACTACCGATGTGCTTACCAGTATGGACGCTGGCCAGCTGACAGGGGCAGTTAAGGCCTTTGATCTTGTTGATCACCCCTGCTCCTCTCCACTCTTTGCAGTCTAAGCTTTTCACCCCAGTTGTTGCTTGGTATGGAAGCTATCTATCAAATAGAACTCAAATTGTGAAATTCAACTCCTCTTTATCTGATGGTGCTACCATCAATATGGGGGTTCCCCAGGGCTCTATTCTGGGACCTCTTCTTTTCTTACTTTTTATCAATAACATAGATGAGGTTTTTCTTTCATGCTCATCTATTCTCTATGCAGATGATCTTGTACTCTATTCAAGTTCTGATAAGGTCACCAACATAAATGCATCCCTTTCTTCAGATTTCACAAATGTCCAAAATTGGCTTTCTGCATATAAGCTTGTACTTAATGCTAAGAAAACCCAAGCAATGTTACTTGGATCTGCCCCTAAACTTAGGACATGTCAAACTCCCCTATTGGTGCAAGACCACAGTGGCACACAAATAAAATGCGTTACATCTTTTAAGTACCTGGGAATTCTTCTGGACCAGTCCCTGGACTTCAGCCTGCATATACAATCTGCCTGCAAGGCAGTGAATGCTAAACTCGGGGTTGCTATTGCCAGAGACATATTACTCCCTGCCCTCACCTATGGCATGCTGACCTTTGCTACCACACACAAAACCATCCTTCATAAGTGGGATGTCACTTATAATAATATCTGTCGATATGCCTCCTCGTCACCACAGCTTAAGCACCACTGCTAACTGTACAGGGACCTGGGGTGGTTATCCCCCTCAGCTTGCCATCAATACTCCCTTGGATCCCTGATTGACTCTGTACTCAGAAACCAGACCCCTTCAGTGCTCGCAACATTGCTGGTACCTCAGACCTCCTCCTATAGACTGCGATCGGTAGATAAATCCCTGCTGAATGTACCTAGATGTAAAACATCAAAAGGCTCTGTTGCCTTCAATCACTCTGCTCCTAAGCATTGGAACTCTCTCCCCCAAGCACTTCAAATATCTGGATTCCATGACAGCTTCAAAAAGGAGCTGCGCTGACATCTATCCCTTGCTAATCTCTGCACTTGTTTTAATCCTCCCTAATCCACTCACCTGCCAGATGCTGCCTGGCCTAACTTTAACATCCCTGCCTCATAGCGCTTCTTACCCTTACTATATCCTTAAGAGCTAATCCACCCCAACTCCCCCCCCCCAACACCTGAGTCTTGTTTCAGAGGCCGTGATAATGCATCCTGCTCAGTCAGTAATTTGCCCTTGCCTTGTTTCGCTGCCTATTTGAATCTTCATTGTTATGATTCATTTGAACAATATTTCTTTGCTGCTGTGTTGTGGTATCTCTTCCTAGACTGTGTAGGATTTCTCTACCTAAAAATTCTATGTGAATTGCATTGATTGTTATTGTCCTGGTTGCATGTATTCATTACTGCTAACTGTTTTGACCTATGCTATTGTAATTTCATTGTGCTCATGCTATGTACCTGTCTTTGATTGTTGTAATCTCCCAGGTCGTGCCTGAAAATTGTCATTTCATGGTTAGTGCACCTACCTGGTTAACAAAAACTAAACAAATAAATAAAATAATTCATCTCAATTCTCTCCCTACAGCTATCATAAGGATTCTTCTGTTCTCTTATGCCCTGTGTCCCATACTTGTGCTCTGCAGCCAGTGAGGTGGCCCAATTATACCGTACTTCGCACATTTCTTTCCTGGTATTAGTGATCTGGGCAGTACAATCAAACCCTGTTTCAAAGGACCTTGAAATCAGGGACTGTAAGTGCTGCCGTAGTTCAAGGTATTGAACATACCTGGTTGTGTGCTGATATTTAGCCCAAACCCTAAACAGAGATTTCAAATCGAATTTGGTATCCACACACCATTGCACCGAGGTCACATATAGCATATATACAGAATGTCTGACTGCCAAAAGTTCCTGCATCACCATCAAAATAGGCTGCTCTTCCAATAGAGAGACATTTAAATGCCACAAATGGTGGGTAACTGGTTTCTTAAATGCAGTTCCTATATTTAATGTAAGTAAGCCATGGTTGGTGGTTTCTATAGGTGTAAACTTATACCCAGAACATAACACCCACTGTGAGACAAAGAAAAAATATGTCCTGTTTATTTATTTATTGACCTATTGCACCAGGAAGGCACACTGAGTGACAAGTCACTCATCTCCCAGTGTGACCTGAGGGGAAAGAGTTCAACAGGAATGAGACATTAAATGTTCAAGTTACAAGATCAACATTAGCATACAGTTGTAAGGCAGGTGATACAAACAATGTTACAACAGTGTTACGCATAATATGTAGAAAGAGTGAACGATAATAAGTGCCAGGTTAATAAGTAAACAAGTGCTTACATGAAAGAAAAGGTGGAAAGGGGAGGGAGGGGTGATGTGGTGGAGGGGGGGAAGAGTTGTGTCCCTGGAGACCCCCTCAGGATGCGAGGAACCCTGCAAGGGGACTGGGGGGACCAGAGAGATGGGGATAAGGCAGTGTCCCAGAGATACCCCTTTAAGATGATGGGGGAAGGGAGAAAATGAGAGATACAAGCCCCTTGGGGAGTAGGAGAGGAATCCATGGAGAGCATTCAGGGTGCTTTACAGGCTGTGAGAGAATCAAGGGAGGCCAATAAGGGGGAGTAATTTGGGGGAAGAGGAAGAGAGCTAGAAATTTGGGGGATGGGTGTGCACAGGGTAAAGTGAAGGTCATGGTAGAGGGGTAGGGTTTGTCCAGGGCTTAGAGGAGGGAATTGGGGAGAGATATGGCAAGATCAGCTAGGTGCAAGGTAATTATTGCGGGCAAAGCTGATGGAGAAGGCAGAGAATGAGTGCCAGATTTGAGGAGGGAGGGAATTCCACATTTTTGGGAGGCGGTGAGAGTAACTGGATTGGCCAATTTGGGTGGATCTGCGGGGGACAACCAGGGTACAGGAGTCAGTTGATCTAAGAGAATGGGAGGGTGGGGGGTGTTATAAAGGAGGAGGTGAGGTAGGAAGGGAGCTCACCCAACCAAGTGATTTAGCACAGTGATAGAGTCGCCTACTTGTAAGAGAGGGGAATAATAGGGTACAATAAAGATCACAGTGATGGGTGCGAGGGGGGGGCATCCAGGGCAAAGCGGCAGAAGGAATTGAAGAGGTGTCCAGTCTGGCCAGGACTTAGGAGCAGTACCATGGACTATGTCACAGTAATAAAAATGGGCAGTATCATGTTCTGAACAAGTTCACGCCTAGCCATAGAAGGGATGCAACTACGGTTCCTGAACAGGGCACCAAGCTTGGGGCACAGGTTTATCTGGATGGTGTTAATATGTCCAGAGAAGTTTAGGTGTTGGTCCAACCAAACACCTAAGTACCTGAAGGAGGAGGAGGATGTGTCCTCAAGTAAAGTCACATCAAGGGTAAGGAAAGTGGGTAGGGAGGGAAGCTTAGAGAGTCTCTGCCTTGTGCCAAAGGTCATGGAGACAGTCTTCTTGGCATTGAGGAAAAGTTGATGATTAGCAAACCAGAGCTTCTAGATCCTAGAGGACAGCATGCCTTTATAGACGGTATGGCCTGGAGGTTGTGATCCCCCCACAGCCCCATCCTTAAGTATAGTCCCGTGAATCAATGTTTTCAAAAAGTTTGAATCATTATACAGTTTTTGGGTTTTCCCTGTTTTATCTTGTAAAGCCAATGTACAATTAAAATCCCCACCAAACACCACTGTTTTTGTGGTAAACTAATGCGGTTGGTTAATTCAAAGGACCTCTATCAGTAAGGCTTTTGTTCGTGGCACATAAATAGTTATAAGATGAAATTCCTGATGCTGATAATAAATATCTAGCATCAGGACTCAGCCTGGTACTAAATCCAATAGCCTATTCACCACTATATCCTGAATATTGAAAACAATTCCCACCCCGGAATATGGGTCCTCACCCATTGACTAGAAAGAAGGCTCTTCAAACCATTCTCCAGATGCTTTAGATATATCATGTAACGTATGCAAACGAGTATCCTGAATAAAATATACATAACACTTAAAGTCCCGTTATATTGCAAATGTGGCGTGTTGTTCCTTGGGGTTCTTAATGCTATTAGCATTTAATGATGCAATGTAGAAACCCAGGTGTTCCAGGGCACCATCAACAGCCCCTTTTGAGTCTGTCCTTTAAAAGACCTCTTTATCTTTACTTTCATTTTACCGGACAGTCGAGAGTCTGTAGATACCATGGCAGTGTCTATAACCATGGAGGATTTAATAGATGAGGCATCAGACTCATCATCAGTGTCTCCCCATGCTTTACGTTTAGCTAAAGAAGAGAAGCTATTCTCTGTAGGGATGGATTCCTTACACACTTTCCCTGGGGGTGGATCCTTAGGAACTTTATTTCTGGAACTCCATCTGGGTAACACCTGATTCCATTGCTGATGGAGTGAGGGTGGCATCGCCTTGCCTGACAAAATTTGCTGGTGATCACTTACAGGTATAGTTAGTGGCTGTACTGGGAACAGGAGGCTATGACCAGTATTATCCCCTCCCTCCTTTTGTATATGTCCCTGTCCAACTCCCTAAGCAGTCTGCTCACGGTCCTCACCAGGCAGGGGAGCATATGATTCCACCTCAAGACATGGGCCATATGGAATAAATTCTGGCGCATGCATAGACTGTTCTTGTGCCTGGGACACAGTATCTTCCTGGTACTCTTGTTCAGTTGAGGGCCTGTTGTGGACAGCCCAGGGGCAGGCTTGAAAAGAATGGCCTGCTTCACCACATAAATTGCAACTAACCAGTGTGGGACACCCCTGACTGGAATGTCCAATACCCGCGCATAAGGAGCATTTGAGCTTATCACATGCACTACTCAAATGAGTGTAAGCCCCACATTGAAAACAGGATTTCGATTGCCCTGGATAGAAGATAAAACCTCTATCCCGTCCTAGGTGAAAACAACTTGGCAAGTGCTGAATAGTACCATTCATGGTTAACAGGCAAACCTGAATCCACCATCCCCCAGTGCACAGTTGTTCTGCATCCATGGTGGGATCAGGGCTTCCCAATAGAGTGCATTTCAATTCTAACCAATGCAGGATATCATTTACGCACACCCTTTCATTTTTGAATAAAACAGTAATGACCTTGAAAGCAGATTCTGTTAAGGGAAACACAATAAAAGGAGGCCATAAAGGTATGTATCAAACTTGTTGATACCTCACCCAAAAGTTTGGTACGTTACTAGCTGTTTTGAAGCTAAGATCAAAAGCAGTGTCCCCAGCAGTATGAATAAGTGCATATACCTCACTTGCTTTGAACTTCAGTATCTGTTTTACCCGTTGCTTCCAAACATATATCCCATCCGAGGAAACTTCAAGTCCCCCTCTGTATTTAATTCGTACCACATTTCTACATTTAGCTGATGCAGGTGGGGTATGGAATAACCATGCATACATTCGGGATGGTGGGGGATCCTGACCTGCAGACTCAGGTTCTGCACTCATCCCAGAAGGATGACTCTCCCTGGGGGGCTTTTTCATGTGATTGAACAGTAGAAAGCACTCCCCAGGCAATGTCACTTCTTAGTTCAGGAACTAAACTGGGCATACTGGAAGTCCCAGGATCTGTTATATCCTCCACTATGTTTAAATGGAGGGAAAGATTTTGGATGAGTTCTAATGAGGCAAGCATATGCAGGTGACTTTCCCCAATGGAGTCACCCACTGGTGAGCCCAATTATCTGGCTGGTACTGGACCCGGCGACATCCATGTTTGATTTTTCCTGGGGCACCTCACCCAGCTTGTTAGTTCTAAAGCAGCAGCAATGGTGAGACCTGAAGCAGATAAATTCTCCTCCAAGGAGTGAGGCAGTACATTCTATGTGTCAGCTGAAACAGTCACAGAATCCTCTCCTTCATTCTCTGACTCCTGTGTGTTCTGGAAGCCAAAATCACCATAAGCCAAAATCTTCTGATGCTCAGCACCTCCGGTGTCAGGTTCCATACCTTGACTGCCTTCCCCCAAAATGGTAACAGTACAGTACATGCTGCTGTGTGCTGCAAGTCATGTTTTTCAAACCCTCTCCCTCCTTCTGCCCCTCAATAGTCCTGACAGGTCTGGGGTTACCAGTAGTCCTACCTGCCACTCCAGGAACATTCCGTGCCTCCTGCTGCACTTTTTTCTGTTCAGACAACATTATATCATGTTCCACAACTTCCTCACCTTCTGGGGTGTTAGCGAACACAAGTCCCTTGGCATCCTGCAATCCTGCTCAGACTCCATGCTGCCTTCTGAGCACTCTGTGTTTTTGCTCGGTACGCTACTGTGTGGCACACCTCCCCATCTGACAAAGAACATGCTCCCTCTTACTTCTGATTAGGCGTGTTCCCTGACCATTTGCCATGCAACAGCTGCTTCTAGCAAGCAATGACCTACAGAAGTTGTCTCTTTGTATGTTCCAACTCCAAATATAAATCATCATCATTGTCCTGTGTGGACTTCCTCAATGGTGGTAAGTCCTCATATGGTTCCTGCTCTGAGTGTGACTGAGTTCTTTCAAACTCCTGCTTAGGGATATTGCTTGGGCTAGAAACATTAGGAAATGCTTCCTCATGCAGACCTCCATCGTTGTCAACCTACATCGTAACACTGGCACCAGGCTCTGCCATCTACTGAAGAGTAGGGTTTTTTTATTGAAAGTTTGACATACAAATATACAAAAATAGAAGACAAAATGCAATCAGAGTAAAACAATCAAAAACCTGGGGTATGTGAAAGAAAACACTCCCAAATCCCACACAACCTTAAGGAATAACTAAAAAAATAAAAAGGAGCACTAACATTCCATACATGACGGCAATTCCTTATTTCAGAGACTAATTTCAGTTCTCAGTACTGCTTCAAACCCATAACCAAGTTCCCTATAATGCAACCTAATCTCAGGTCATCTTGTATCTACTACCTAAAGTACCCTAATCAAATTTCATAAATGTAAGATTTGCTGTAATCCCCTCCACATATTTTGTACAATAGCATAAAAATGATATTTCAAATCACTGTGGAAGACTTCAATGCATGTAGTTTCACTAATTTTCCCTATAAGTCAACCTTTACTGTTGGAATGTATATTTGTTCCTAGCCTGCCATAAATAGAATTTCATTACTGCAAAAACTGCTTCTAACATATTCCTATCATATTTAAGTAATCTTCCACTGAAGTCCCCCAAAATTAACTGACTATAAGTCATATTTTTTTTCCACGGCAGTTTCCATCTGTGAGCTAGAAATAACCATAAATTCATTGTGTAGGTACATTCAAACAAAAAATGTGTCATTGATTCAAGTGGAGCTAAACACTCTAAGTAGGAGCAAGATCAGTCCTCTATGGGCTTGTGCTTCCAGTTTCCCTGGACATTTATCCTGCCATAGGTGTAAAACCACACACTTTCCCACATTCTTAGATGGATTCTCCTATTATTTAACTGGTGGATAGCAATCTGTGTTTTGTCAAAATGACAATTAGGTAAATCTGGTGGTGAGGGGATAATTTGCCCTAAAATTAAGTGGTACAGTTGGAGTCTATTTAAAGATAGAATCTGGGCTTTAGTAATCTTCCAATTACTAATTTTTCTTAAGCTTGATTTTAAGTACACAGGTATGTGTAGAGAAGGAACTTATTTGGGGGGAGGGGGCTCTACCTCCCATCTCTCAATGGTCCCAGAACACTCCAAATCCATTCTCGACAAAGAGAAGGGTTCTCCTGGAGACCTATTTTGAGAGAACTCATCCATAACAGGGTGTGGAAGAATACCAATGGGTGCAACATGCTCAATTCTCCTTGTTTCCTGCTTAGATAAGTGTAATCCCTTTTTATGGGGTTCAAATAGCTGCCACACAACATCTGGAAAAACAGACTGTATATTCTGGTGTCATACTGTAAGGGGATAGGAAAAATCCAGGGAATATACAATAGGATAGGAACCAAAAAACTTTTCTATCATAAAAATGCATTTGAATTTAGATAACTGCCATCCCTTCCATCTTGTGACAAGAACTTCACATTTAGTAATGGAAATATTCCAATTTGTGGCTGCTGCATCCTCAGCCCCAATGTAAACCCCTAGAACTTTAATTGGGTCTGTCTTAATTTGTATCCCTACTATAGTAATCTCTTGCCCCTGTGCCACTACATGGATACCACAGCATTTAGATATATTTATTTGGGCTCTTGAAATATCTGAGAATGTTAGTAATTCCCCCGCTGCCATTGTAACACTATCTTTGTTTCTACAAAATAGCCACAAATCGTCCGCGTAGGCCAAAGATTTTAATTTGGAGTTTCCGTATGGGTTACGAAATCCTTCAATTTCCATATTATCCCATATGTGGTGTATGCAGAAGTCTAAATATAAAACATATAGTACCAGGCTGAGGGGGCACCCTTATCTGACTCCACTCCTTAGTGGAATTGGTGCTCCTATACAACCTTTAATCAGGGGTGCAACCATTGCCTAGCTGTAGAGAAGATTAATCCATTTTATCAAAGGAAGGGGGATTCCATATTTTTCCAGTGCATGGAACAAAAAGGTATGAGATACTCTGTCAAAGGCCTTGCTTTGGTCCATTGACAGTAAAAATCCTGATTGATTTTTTTTTGTTTGCAGAATTCGTAGCAGTCCCTAATAATCATTAAAGTGTCCTGTATCTTTCTCCCAGGCACAGAACATGCCCGTGAGAAATTAATTATAGACTTTAAAGAATTCTTTAATTTGTTTAACAAAATGGTTGTTAAAATTTTCCAGTCTGAATTTAGAAGGCAATTGAGCCTCCAATTTTGTAATGAGGTTTTATCTCCTTTTTTAAATAAAAATCTTAATAATCTCATAGAGAAATTTGGGTTAATTGTACATTCAGTAGTCATCTCTGTAAACAAGAGAAACAAAAGGGGGGTAATTTCCTTCATAAAGATTTGGTAGAATTCAATGGGTAATCCATCCCAACCCTGTGAGATATTTTTTTCATCATAGATATGGCTAATTCAATCTCCTCTATTGATATAGGTGTCTGTAAAGCCACCTGTTCCTCACTTGACAAAAAAGTATCGATATTGGAGAGGTATTCTTCCCTCTCTTCCATAGACCCTATTGGTGAATCCTCTAATTCTTGAAAATGCTGTCTTATTTGTTCTATCTTACTTCTGCCTGTGCTCTGCCTACCAGTCACATCTTTTAGTTCAGTTAGAGTTGTAGAGTCTAATTTAGTTTTGCACACTGCACATAGGTCCCGAGTAGATGTTTTAACAGTGCCGAATTGAAGTTCTGTTTTTAAAGTTAAAGCCCGGTCATATTGATATGCTTTCATTTGCTTTATATTTGAAATGTGTTCAGAATAGTCTATACCAAAGTTATTCATTGCGGAAAATAAGACTTGAAGTTGGTGTCTTAAAGCTAAATATTTTAGAAATTTCCTGGATTGAGTTTGTGCACCTTGTTTCTGAAGCCATCTTTTGATGGCTATTTTTGAGTCCTCCCACCATTCTCCCATGGAGTCATACAGACATCGAACCGCCACCGGGCCTGAAGCTCAGAAAAAATATCAGATTTTACCCTGTTATTCTGAAAAGACAGTACATTAGCTCTCCATCTACACTTTTTTTTACGCTAATGGGTGGCAAACCTATTTTCGCGTGTACCAAAAGATGATCAGATAGCCCACATGGCACTGTGCCTAATGAGTGCACTAACAGGTGTGGATGAGTAAATATATAGTCTATCCTAGAGGCCAAATGTCCCCTAAAATAAGTACTCTCTGGGGCTTTACCCAATAACTTATATATATCTTGCAGACCCACTTTGGATAAACATTTTAGGAGAGTGTGGGAATTGCAGAAACTTTTTTCCTTGCATTTAACCGGTCCAATGTGTTTATTGTGCAGTTGAAATCCCCTGCCAAAAAAACATTCTTGCTGTTGCCAAAAAAGGTTGAATCTGCTCTAGTAACATTACTCATTTTGCTTTTACCTCAATGGCATACACACTGATAAACCTACGTGGTTTGTTGTCCCATAACTCATTCAAAATGAGAACTCTGTCTGGAAACAAATCAATTAGTTTCTGTAATTTATAACCTTCTCCTTTACATAAAATTCCCACCCCATGCGCCCTATCCAGCCCGAAGGACCAGTAAGAGGGTCCCCAAATCCACTCCCTTTTGTAACATGTAAGGTGTTAAGCATTAGTCATCCACGTTTCCTCTAAAAAAGTCAACCTGCATTTGCTCAAATACTGAAAATACAGCAGATCTTTTCCCAGTATTTTTTATGCTGCACACGTTAAGAGTGGCTAAGGTCAAAGAGTCCATAAGGGAAGGGTGTAAATAAGACAGACAGAACAAATTCATTACTATACTAAGATCATGACATACTTTTTGTCCCTTCAAAATGTTTTTTCTTTTTTTTCTTTTTTCTGCCATCCAGGCTGTCGAGTAAGGGTAAAGAGTGTGTGGAAGTGTCCGATTCCTGGTCTTCATAATCAGAGTCTCCCCAGTTTTTTGATTTTGACAGAGCCTCAAACCTGTTTGTGGTTGCAACTGGGGAAGCTTTGGATGCTTGCAATCCAGCACTTTTTTTTGTTTATTTTTAGTTGTTTAACCAGGAATAGCACACTAAGCTAAATGCTTTTTTACAGGAGTGACCTGGGAGCACAAGGAAGTTAAGTGACTTGCTCAGGGTCACACAGTATGCAAGTGGAAGCTGTGGGATTCAAACCCAGTTCTGGTCTGCTGGATGTCACCAGATTTGCAGTTCAGAGCCTTAGACCACTGCACTATACTGCCTCCTGGTTGTGCAAGAAGACCATTCTGGGGGGTGGCGGCATAGTTGTGAGGGGTTCCGTCCCACTCTGAAGGGTATGCTGAGTAGCAGAATCAGATATGCTGGACCTATGTGCAATTGGTGTGTCCTTAGTAGCAGGAATAGTCACATTGGGCATCACCGGAGGCTGGTCACTTTGCTCATATATTGCCTCACCGCCATGGTTGCCTCCTCTGGTCTAGCCTCTGGAGAGTCAGCGTGAGAGTGAGGGGGAGTTGGGAGGGTGTAAATCCAGAGCCCCGTGCTGCCTTTCTTTGAGTATTCCTGATTAAAATATCTTGATTCACTCCATCTGTACGATTATGGGCAGCCCAGGGACATTTCTGGAAGACGTGGTCCCTGGCATCACATAGGTTGCATTTTGTGACATTGTTACAGGCTGTACTCAAATGGTTGTACTCCCCACAGATAATGCATCTTAATTTATCACAGGTGCTGGCAAAGTGTGTACGTTCTCCACACCTATGGCAAGCTTTTGGCTGTCCCGCATAAAAGCATACCCCACGATCTTTCCCAATAAAAAAACTATTAGGAATATGCACAATACCATTCTCTGTCTGGTATAGTTTTACTCTGAAGTGCCACCTCCCAGTCCAAAATTGCTCTGAGTCAATTATGGGCTCTGGTGCGCTAAGTACGTTGCACTTCTCCTGGAGCCAAGTACAGTATGCACATCACTGATACTGACTCCTTCATTTCTAAACATGATTGTGATTTTTTTAATCAATGGCTGAGTTAGGGGGATCACCATCAAAGGGGTCCATAAAAGGAACAATTTAACTTGGTTGTATTTGAACCAGAAGTGTTCCAAACCTTGGGGGGAGTTGAAGCTGATATTGAAATTGTCTTCCCCAGGTATGTGTATCAGGGCATGCACATCCACAGGAGAAAACATCAAAGAGTCCTTTATAAATTTCTGACCCATATATTCCCTATCAGGGTACAACTCTGAACCTTCCCTGTAATGTAGCTGGACCACATTCCTATGCGGTTTGGGGGTGGTTCTGTTGAACAGTTCTGAGAATCTAGGTTGCCGGGGTTGGTGGTGTGCACCCTGGGGCTCGTCTTCACTAGAACTGGCTGTACTATGGAATTGTTCTGAGTCTCCTGGTAGCTCTTCCTCTGAATTCCCTCTTGATTCTTCATTTTGGATAGGTGCCTTAGTTTTAGTGGGCCCAACCTCAGCAGTATTATTAGTATCATTGTCAAGAGATCCCTCATTCATTCCAACGACATTTAAATCTTTCACTGTCTCATTTTGTAAATTATGTCTATCCAGCTGAGCCATCTGTTCACTAGGTCCAGCCTCTGAGTTTAAAACAGTGGAAGCTTGAGACCTCGCGCCTTTGCTGCCCATAAAGAAATATGTGTTGTTTGTGCCTTATAAGTTTTTAGTTTCAGCTGCTTCTTGTAATTTCCCCTGATCAGTTTCAAAATGTTTTGCACTCACTATGTTCACCTTGTTGTCTCCAAAGTGATCCTCTGAAACGTCTGTTGCTGTCGGGTGCCCTGGCCCTGCTCCAGCTGTGCTGTATGAGTTATTCTGTGGTATAGCTTTGTTCTGGAAGTCAAATGAAGGATCGGGTACCCATATCCCATCCTTGTCTTGCATCCGTCCTGAATCCATCAGAGCCGACTCAGGCATCCTAGATTCTGCTGCATTTTCCTGTGTTTCCATATGAAAAACATGTTTTATGGCTTCTCTGGCAATAGGCCCACTTGGTTTGTTTGTGGACCTGGATGGAAGGAACTTCCTTTTCACTTGGATACTCGCAGATGTCACAGGCTTTCTCCATTTCACCTGTTTTTTAGCTGAATCCTTTTTTCTCAAAACAACAGTTTCATCAGTCACCAGTGCAGTTGAAAGTTGAATATGCTTCTCATGAATATTGTGTCCTATCAGGTCCTCTGCATTGTTAGTATCTACAACCAGAATTTCCATATCAGACGTATGTTGAGCTGGATCCTCTATTTTCATAGAAAGTCCTGCAATATCAACCATTTCAGTATTCTCCTGTGATATATTTTCATTCATTTCCATATTAATGTTTATTTGGGAGAAAACCTCCTCTCCCTCCTCTACAGCCACATCTGGCTCCTCCATTACAGGAAATGGGCTGACAGCGCCCCCTTTCTCAGAGTAAGGGAATTTCCCCAGTGTCCTAACCAATTTCCCTAATTCACTAAACAAATACCAACAACAGCTTAATCTGGTTCAATTTAAGTTGGTTTACACCTGTATTCCCCTTCCCCAGGGCAAGGTTGAAAACATAGAAACATAGAAGTTGATGGCAGATAAGGACCGCAAGGCCCATCCAGTCTGCCAATTTTTTCTACCTTGTGAATGTGCCATAGCCCTTTACTCTGTCAATAGCCTATCTATTCATAGTCATCGGTATCACTCCCTTATGCCTATTCCATGACTGTTTGAAGCCCTGCTCTGTATTCATAGCCACCACTTCCTGAGGTAGGCTGTTCCATGCATCCACCACCCTTCTGTGAAAAAGAACTTCCTCACATCACCCCTTAATTGGCCTCCCTCTAAAATCATGCTGTGTCCTCTTGTCCGGCTATTTTTCTTATATTGAAACATGTTAGACTTTTTTTACCTTGTTAATGCCCTTAAGATGTTTGAATGTTTTGATCATATTTCCTCTCTCCCTCCTTTGCTCTAGGGTATACATACTGAGCTCCGTTAATCTGTCCTCATATGTTTTCTGATGCAGTCCCTGCACCATTATGGTTGCCCTTCTCTGGACTGCCTCCATTTTGTTAATGTCCTTGCACAGGTGTGGCCTCCAGTACTGCACGCAGTACTCCAGATGGAGCCTAACCAGTGTCTGTTAAAGAGGGATTATTACCTCCCTCTTACAACTTGTGATACCCCTACTAATACACCCCAACATCCCTCTGGCCTTACCTACTGTTTTAGTGGAAAAACAGGCAATATTCTCTAACCCTCCTTTCCCAGTCAACAAAAGCTAACTTACTGTAACTAAACTATATTGAAATAAACTGGAGGCCAAGTATGCTGCAGTAGTGAAGCAAACTATTATGGACTGCTAATCTGCAGATTCCAAAAACAGTTCATACTAAACAGAGATCATGATGGTAAATGGCAGTTTGCCAATGATAACCATCCATTGATAAAAATTCAGTTATTACAAAGCAAGTTCTGGAAATAATTATTTAGCTTTGTTTTGAAGAAGTTAAAACCAGAACTGTTAACAAGAGTGGATGGAAGCACATTCCACAGTTTGATTATTTGGTTATTATAGAATGCATCATGCCTTGGACCTTGGCCTGGAGCTCTTGGAGCTTTCATCAGTATTTGACATGACATGGTGGATCATGGGATGTTAATGGATCACCTGAGGGACAATGTGGGTGTTAACGGCACATTTCTGCACTAGTTTGGTTCATACTTGACTGGGAGGATGCAACAGGTGGCTCCAGGTAAATTTACCTCAGAGCCATCTGTGTTGTCCTGTGGAATTCCTCAGGGTTCCATCCTCACCCATTTTATTCTCCATGTACATGTTGCCACTAGAGGAGATCATAAGTTAGAACAATGTGAGATTTCACTGCTATGCAGATGATACTCAGTTGCACCTGTTTTGTGTCCCTGATGATACATGTGAGTCTGTGCTGAGCTGTTGTTTGGCTGAGATAATTGGATGACCTCTAATTAGTTATGTCTCAACTCAGGCAAAACAGAGGTCATGGTTATCAAACCTGGTCACCGGTGCTTGTCTGTTGCTGAGGATATTGCCATCCTTGTACTAGGTGGCCAAACCCACCCAAAAAAAGATAATATTTGCTGAAATTACACATTTTCAAGAACCCACATTTTTACAAAAATGCACAGGTTTTGAAAAATCATGCTGGTTGAATGAAAAAATTTATTTGCAAAATAATGCCAGATTTTGGCACAATTCAGAGCATACACGATGGAAATAAAAGGCTGGAGGATCCTCCAACTACCTATTACCCCTTTAGCTCTGATGGCAAGTGCAGCTTGATGGAATTGGAATTCCATAGCTTAGTTTAAAATTCATAATTAAACCCATACATTTTGAAGGTACAGGTATTTACTGAACACTGATACTTGAACTTCTTTGATTCTTAATTTTGAGTTGGACTCACAAACCCACTGGTAATTGAAAAGTCTTCTCATTTGGTGTATCTAGGAAAATCCAAATATCTTTTGAGGAGCCTTTGGACCAATGAATTTCAACTAAATAAAATGGTCATGTCCAGCACCACATGAACACAACTTCAGATAAGATCTAGTAATAAGAAATTCATACTTGGAATTTCACAGATTTTTCCTTCCAAAAGTGTATTTTCTCTTGATAAAGAGGCTCATAGGCTCCCTCAGTTGATAACACTTTTCAATAAATTATAAGGAAGACATTCAGAGCTTACAGGGTTATCCCTCAGTGATTTTAAAAAGATGAAATATACAGAAGTCAGAGCTGTTGTTTAAAGACAAAAAATGGATGCCATGAGGTTGGCACTGAAATTAGGACAAGCCATAATAAAACTATAGGGAGTGGAAGGTTAGCTGTTCTGTGGTTTCAGCTTCTAGTGTTTTCAATGTCTCAAATTTTACATAAACTTTTTATTGTGAGACCTTTTTGTAGCAGTAATAAAAAAGTGAATCAGGAAGTATTGTGCACTTTCAGGAGATGATCCTTATTTTTGAAAGAGGGGCTTTCCATCTCTGAATCTGATACGGGAATGCCCTAGATTTGCAAATAAACAAGTTGGCATGTACTGTACTTCTTACCCCAAGTGACCTTTCCAAAGCTTGGACTCTTTATTTGAAATTGTAATACTTCTTTCTGCTTTTGTGTTGTTGTATGTGTATGTGCATGTGTATGTGCATGTGCATGTTAAATATATAGTAGCTGTACCATCTACTACAGGCCCCAACATCTGCATCAGTTACGCTCCTTCAAGGGTTACGTGCTGCAGCTTGAGTATAGGGTGTGGAAACTTTTCCAAAACAGTAGTACTCCAAGGAGGGGAAACATTGACTTCATTGGGGACTGGGGTTCCACCTGGAGGGACACCAGCCTATACTAGCAGGATGGTCTGCATCTGTCCGGGAAGGGAACAAGTCTTTTGAGCAATCGGTTTAAATGCTTCATTGGCAAGCTTTTAAACTAGTCAAGGGGGGAGGCACTGATAAGCAGCAGGAAAATCCCAGCCTCCTCCTACAAAACAGGGTACTAAATGAGAAAAAGACCGAGGTAGAAAGGTCAGTGGGGGATGCTGCAACAGAAGGTAAAGCCATCAAAAAATGGAGAGCAATGAGTACCAATGCCCATAGTCTGGATAACAGGCTTCCTGAATTACTGGCCTTGATGGAGGAGGAACATCTGGATATCGTGGCAGTCACAGAAACATGGTACACACAGAACCATGACTGGGATGTAAACATACCAGGATACACTATCTACAGGAGGGAAGAGGGTGGTAAAAGAGGAGGAGGAGTAGCTCTCTACAAAAGGGAAGGAATCAAAGCAACAGAACAAAAGGGTAAACAGGGAGGAGAAGAAACACTGTGGGTCAATTTGGAGACAGGCAATGGCACCACAATCTTCACAGGGGTTGTATACAGACCCCCCTCTCAGGGGGAGGAAATGGACAAGGAAATGATAGATAGCATACTTAGAATGGCAGAAAAAGGGGAGATATTGCTGATGGGTGATCTGAATATGCCAGATGTTAACTGGAGTGCAGTTGCAGCAGCCACTTCTAAGAGTGGGGTTATTCTAAATGCCCTACAGGGGGCATGCCTTAGACAACTAGTATTGGAACCCACTCAAGAGGAAGCAATCTTAGACCTAGTTCTCTCAAATGGAGATGGAGAGATGATCACAGATGTAGAAGGGAGTAGCCATCTGGGAACTAGCGACCATCGAACAGTATGGTTCACAATAAACACAGCAACAGAGTCAAGCCATACAAAGGCAAAAGTACTGGACTTCAGGAGGGCTGACTTTGCCAAAATGGGTGAGTGCCTAAGGAATACACTAGCAAATGGGCAGGAAGGAGGGGTGGAAGAACAATGGGGAATAACAAAAACTGCCATTACAGACTCCGCATGGTTCAGTTTAACATAATGCATAACTTATATTACACGCCAGTAAGGTTATATAATTGTGGACTTATCCCCACACCTCTTTGTACAAGATGCCAAGAAGAAAAGGGCACACTGTTCCATATGCTGTGGAACTGCCTGAAAATCAGGCCCCTTTGGCATGCCGTGATGAAGGGGATAGATCCCCCCCTTGGTTTGCAACCATTGCTTACCCCAGAAGTCTGCTTAATATACCTGTTTCCCCCACGAACTCCATTACGGCAAAAGGCTCACATTGCCCTAGTAGCAGCGAACGTCAAATTGATAATTCTAAGACACTGGAAGGATGATCAAACACCCTCGGTGACAGAATGGTATAGAGAAATGCTATTGGCATTACAGTTAGAAAAACATATTGCTTATATGAGACATAGAGGAGATGCATATCTATCTTTGTGGGGCCCACTTGATGCTGCATTGACAATAGGAAACCCTAAGAGTCACTATTCTCCCTCCGTCCACATACTTTTGCATCTCCCTTCTCTACTTTGAACAAAAGGAGACAGAACCCGGCTAATGTTATTGGATATTGCACTTGGCGGGGTAGAGGGTCAGCAAGGGAGGGTGTGGTGGGTGGGAAGGATGTGTTTTATGTGGGGTTTTTTTTGGGGGGGGGAACTAGGAGAACGGATTTGAAAAGAATGAGCTGATGATAGCCAATTATGTACTACTGCAACTTGCTGAAAATGTATGTAAACACTACTTTGACCTAAGCGCAAATAAAATATACTTAATTCAAAAAAAAAAAAAACTGCCATTACAGAGGTTAACAAGCCTTTGTGTGAAGCAAATAAACAAAACAAAACGATGTAAGAAACCACTATGGTTCTCAAAGGAGGTGGCAGTGAAGGTTCAAGAGAAAAAAAAAGCATTCAGAAAGTACAAGGAATCACAGAAGGAGCAGGACAGAGAATTGTATCAGTTAAAGCAAAAGGAAGCTGGGAAGGCAGTCAGAACAGCAAAGGCCCAAATTGAGGAAAAGATAGCCAACTCAGTTAAGAAGGGGATAAACCTTTTAGGTACATCAGGAGGCCAAGGAAGACAAGGAGTGGATAGTGAGGCTTAATAAAGGGAGGGGTGGGCAGAGGGTGACGGTGAAAAGGCAGAGATACTAAACAAGTATTTTGGCTCAGTATTTACAAATGAAGAGGGGGAGGTACCTAAAACAAACAATAGAAACACTCTGGATACAGAAGTTGATACCAGCCCATTTACAGAAGAAATGGTTCTGAAAGAACTCTTAAAACTGAAAGTGGACAAAGCAATGGGGCCTGATGGGATTCATCCCAGAATTCTAAAATAACTAAGGGTAGAATTAGTGACACCACTGACTACCCTCTTTAACAAATCATTGGAGGATGGGGTGGTACTTGAGGACTGGAGGAGGGCAGATGTGATTCCCCTTCACAAAAGTGGGAGCAGGGCAGAAGCAGGAAACTACAGACCTGTTAGTTTAACCTCAGTGATAGGGAAAATGATGGAATCACTTCTGAAGGAAAGAATTGTTGAGTACCTAGAGGCCAGAGGGGCACAGCACCAAAGGCAGCATGGATTCACATCGGGAAGGTCATGCCAGATGAATCTGATAGATTTCTTTAGCTGGGTGACCAAAGTAGTAGATCAGGGAGGGTCTGTGGACATGGCCTACCTAGACTTTAGCAAGGTATTTGACTCAGTCCCACACAAAAGATTAATATACAAGTTAGCCAGCCTCGGAGTGGGTCCCAAGATATAGCCTGTAAAGAATTGGCTGGAGAATAGGACACAGAGGGTAATAGTAAATGGAGACCACTCTGAAGAAAGGGGGTTACTAGTGGAGACCGCAGGGTTCAGTATTAGAATCGGTCCTCTTCAATGTCTTTATGTTTCATTGCTGAGAGGGACTGAAGGAAGAGTATGTCTCTTTGCAGATGACACAAAGATCTGCAACAGAGTTGATGCACAAGGTGGGGTGGAAAGGATGAGAAGGGACTTGGCAAGGTTAGAGGAATGGTCAAATGTATGGCAGCTTAGATGCAATGCTAAGAAGTGCAAGGTAATGCACCTGGGAAACAAAAACCCAGGGGAAGAATACACAATGGGGGGTGAGATACTAACAACAACAAAAATGGAAAGGGACCTGGGGTAGTCATATCAGATGACTTAAAGGTGGGCAAGCAATGTGAGAGGGCAGTAAGGAGGGCTGGGAGGATACTGGGATGCATAGGGAGAGGCATCACCAGTAGAAAACAGGAAGTTGTTATCCCTCTGTACAGACAGCTGGTGAGACCCAATCTGGAGTACTGTGTGCAGTTCTGGAGACCCAATCTCCGCAAGGACATAGACAGGATGGAAGCTGTCCAGAGGAGGGCAACTAAAATGGTGCAAGGTCTGCACTGGAAGACATATGAAGAGAGACTAAAGGAGCTTAATATGTATAGCCTCAAGGAAAGGAGGGGGGGCATGATAGAAACTTTCAAGTACCTCAAGGGAATCAACAAAGTCCAAGAGGGTAGCATCTTTCAAAAAAAGAGGTGTGCAAGAACAAGGGGCACAATTTGAAGATAGAGGGGCGGCTCAGAGGTAATGTACTAGCATTTTTCACAGAGAGGGTTGTGGATGCATGGAACGCCTTCCAGAAGAGGTTGTGGAGTCAAAAACAGTGGTTGAATTCAAGCATGTATGGGACAGTCATAAGGCAATTCTAGTGGGTGGGGGTAGAAAGAAGTAGGCTGCTGGTTAACTAGGATCTGCAGCTTATCCATTAGGTAGGGAAATGGGCAGACTGGGTGGGCCAAGCGGTCCTTATCTGCTGTCAAATTCTATGTTTCTATGTTATGTAAAGACTGGCCCTCTGGGTGTTAAAGGTAGGAGGGCCAGAAGACATTAGTCAGGGAGAGTTGGACAGGGCAGACTGGATAATGGTCATCCCATCCTGTTGTTACCTGGAGGAGGTGTTAGGTTGATGCATTCTGGGCCCCTCTAACAGGCATTGCTTTGCAAAGCCAGGTTGGTTGTTACTGTAATAATACACTGTTAGAGATATTAATGGAGGTGTTGAAGTGGCTGTTTTGCTCCACCTGACCTGGTTCCATCCTTTGATTCTACTGTCTATAGCTTTTCTCCTTGCTGCTATATCACCTGCACACAAGCTGCTTTGAATTTGTATAATTATTCTCTTCTGATTACATGGAAACATAGAATTGAGCAGAAGATAAAGACCATTTGTCCCATCTAGTCTCCCCATTTTCTCTGCCTATTATATCACAACAGATCCTAGTTGCTCTCTGGACCATTCACCCACCCCTTTCCCTTTACCTCTGATTCCCTTATGCCTATCCCATGCATTCTTGAACCCCGCTACTGTTTTCACTCCCACCTTCACTAGAATACTGTTCTAGAAATCCACCACTCTTTTGTGAAGAAGTACTTGCTTAGATCTCTCCTGAATTTGCCCCTCCTGCTTCTTATTGTGCCCCCTTGTCCCTGAGCACCTTTTTTCTGAAAAATAATTCCCTGCTGTACCTTATTTACCCCTGTGAGGTGTACAAAGGTCTCTATTATACCCCCCTCCCACCTCTCATCCAGGGTGTACATATTTAAGTCTTTAAGTCTCTCCTCATAGTGCTTCTGATGCAGATTAGAGGATGCTTGAGGGGTGAATGAAATGTTTGCAATGCAATTTATGGTATGAGATAAAGGTATAGAAGGCTATTAATGGAACAGTTCCTTATTTATTTATTTATTTCTTTAGTATTAGAATTTACACCATTGAGCCTGGGGGCTGTTTTACAAAGGTTCCAAGTCAGTTTAACACAGGAAAATACACATGGTACAGACAAGTTCACACAGACAACAAGACAGTAATAAACAGAGATCCAGATCATTGTCGGGTACAAAGTGCAAGACGCATACAGTAGCACAACAATAGGTGTGGTACCAAGATTGTTAGGTGCATTACATAGCTTAATTAAGAACATGCAAAATACATAATTGCAAGGTAGATAACAGCAGCAGGATATTGGGGTATAGTGTGTGGTATAATGCTTGTTTAGGTACTCATGTGTTAAAAAGGTACTAGTTAAATAAAGCAGCAGCATAGTAGTAGGAGCTGTGAAATAGAGAATATTGGCTATGCAGCTGTGTGTTATGTATCGTTTTACTCTCCCAAGGTGTGTGTTGCCACATGAACCTCGAGAGCGAAGCTTGAGAGATTTATGAAGGCATCACACACTGAGGGGTAGTAAAAAAAACACATAACATAAATGTTGCATAGACATTATTTTTCATAATTGCTGGTGCAGGGTCTTTTTTTATTTTCTTTACAGAAAACTGCTGTTTTGGTGTAAGACGAGCCGATGGACAGCATGAGAGTGAACGATTCCACAGATGTGCGAGCCGCTAACAGCAAGTGGGCTGAAAGTGCAGTCTCGAGACAGTGTTTGCTTAGGGTGAGGACAGAATTGTGTTGAGATTCATCTCAGAACTCTGTAATAACCGGGAAGCCCAGATATTATGGCGTTGAAACTAGCACTGCAACCATATGTAAAAGGGGGTCACCAGTAGTTATACTCTTATAGTAGTAGGAGCAGTACATTCCATATAGATGGGGACCAGGCAGTGTACATTCCATTATTAGGTGGTTTGACTTAGGAGTAGCAGAAGGGTGCTGGTGGCTGACTTGGTAATGGGGGTGGTGGCAGCTGGAGATGGCTTTGTCAGGAGGAAGGGCAGCTGATAGCAATGAGTCAGGAAGTAGGCAGGGGAGGTGTGGATCTCAGTGCGAGCTTGGGAGGTGAAATATGAAATAGTCTGAAGTAGAATCACAATTCAGAAATAGTTTGAAAATGTATTTCTAATTTCTCCTTTCTGAAAGAAAGACTTAGTTTGTATGTACCGATATATGGCCACTGTATTACCATTGTATATCCGTATATACGAAACATATCAATATTTGGTGAACCAATATAAGATGACACATTTTATGTAGCTTCACAAACAAATTACTCCTGTTACCTGACTTCAAACATTAATTGCACAAATAAGTTCTGGCTCTAACAGTTCCAAAGTTAACTTTTCTAATAGGGCTATGGAAAACAAATAGTATTTGGGACAAATATACATAAACACTGCACTTTACAAATACAAATATCCCTCTTAAATATTTGTGTTAGACCTTAACCAAGGCTGGTGCGGCATACACGATTACCGCTGTACATAACGTGATAATATTGTTTATAGTATTTACTCTGTACAATTTAAAGTTGTTATATTTGTGTAATCTAGTAATGCTTTATAAGAAACTGTAACATTTCTATAGACTATTTTGCAATATGGGACACCATTTTAAATGAACAATACTCAATTATGCTTATCTCTTAATAAAACTGAAATTGAAATAACATAAGTATATATTTTATTGAAAAATTGAAAACTCTTAATGTATTGGTTTTGTGCCATCAACAACAGAAACAATTCTGAAATGTTTTTTATATATATATTTTTTTAATTTAATATAATTTATTACATTTTCAGCATAACATCCTACATCACAGAACAATGCCCAATACACGTACTAAATACAGAAGACAATGACGATCTATGAGATAGTACATCACAAAGAGGTATTAGACATTTATCAATTGATCTCCCTGTATAAGAAAACAAAATGAAAAAAGGAGAAAAAGAAAAAACTATACACAACCATTCCCTCGTCCCCCCCACCTCCTCCCTGGCTCCCCATCAGACATGATGTGATGTGAGAAAGACTATCGGAGACAGCCATATGAATAAAAAGCATAATGTTTTCCATCTTAAATTGTATCACTTATGTGGATTAAAATGTATAGCTAACTTTCAAGGGGGAGACATTATTTTCCAAAGTCTATCAGTGTTTACCTCCCAGTGATCAAGTGAAGAAAGGGAGCCCAGCGTGTCTGAAAAGCTGCTAGCCTATGATGCATTTTTGCCAGGGATCTTTCTGCATTTAAAGCAGTTAGACTTTTTTGAACCCATTCTTTATACACTGGTATATCTTCATCTAGCCAGTGCCTCAAAATAGCTTCACAACCAGGGCAATCAAGGAAGAGAAATTGCCTAGGATACAAATTTGGGGGTAAAATATCTGGAGTGCCTGAATAAAGATGCTAGAGCCTTTTGAATGATCTGCCAAAAAGTTGTTATACAGGGGCAATTCCAGAACATGTGCAATGGGGTGCCTTCACTGCACCAACATCTTAGGCAAGCAGAGTCCGATCTTTTCCCTATCTGTTGCAATCTGTTAGGTTTATAATACAGATTTGTGCATAATCTTAAACTGTAATAATCGCAATCTGTCTTGCTTAGCATATTTGTATATGTCCAACCAAATAGTTCACCAGACCTCCTCTGAGTAGAATAAATGTAATGCATAATGCCAATAAAATGATTGGGAGGTACATCTAGCCAAAACAATTTGTTGAATTCCTTGTAGAGCTTAGAAATGGGCCTTTCCTGATCCACCAGGCTAGCAGTTTTCAAAAATAACACACTGAAAGAGGTGGACCAATGAGGATTTCCCAGGGAGCAATGCACCAGATGTTTGAGCTGTGTGTATTTAAACAAGCATTTGTCATTGCCGAATGTTGTCTTGCTGGCATTGGCATTGGTAGTGTAAGAGTTAGAGAGGTGCATAATAGGAATGGCAGTGAAGTATGGAACTGACTCCAACCCCACCCCACCCTGCAGAGACTGACAGACATTGAGGTGTGCCTTTGGGTCATTGGCCATAACACTCATGCCATTTCACCTCATCCTACCCTGCAGACTCCAACAAGTGTTGCATTGTGCCTTGGGGTCATTGGGCCTTACGCTCACCCCATTCCATAAGGAAATATGCTGAGATGGGTACAGTATAGGAGAATGGGGTGAACTTTGTGGCGAAGAGCCCAAGGCACACCTTGATGCCTGTCACTGGCTGCAGGGTGGGGTGGGGTGGGGTGGAATGGCATGTGCATTACAGCCAACAGTCCAAATTCACACCCCTGATGCCTGTCAATAGTTTACAAGGTGGGACGTTATGGTTAGAAACACTAACGCCCGGGTGATTGTTGGTATTTGCACTCCAAATTTTCAACATAGGCTTTTTGTGACCCCACCTCATGAAAGCATTTGGGACCTCCGCTCATGAACAGTGGCACTATGATTTTGTTAATCTGTCCCAAATGTTGATTTCCCACAGGGACCGTGCCATTCTGTGGCAGATGTGCAAAAACACATTTTGGACAGGATGTGAAAAATGACAGCTGTACCATTCATAAGGAGTGGTGTGAAGGAATGGCAATGTTGAAAATCTGGAGTGAAAATATTAAAAATTCGCGAAGTTATGAGCGTGTGTGAAAACTGCACAATGCACGCTCACAACACAGTCATTTTGTGGAATTTTTTCACCAGATTTTCAACATAGGCATTTTGGGACCTCTGCTCATGAACGGTGGCACTGTGATTTTGTTAATCTGTCCCAAATGTTTATTTCCCACTTTGACTAAGCCATTCTGCGCCAGATGTGTAAAAACACACTTTGGGCAGTATGTGAAAAATGACAGCTGTACCATTCATAAGGAGGTATGAAGAAATGGAAATGCTGAAAATCTGGAGTGAAAATATTAAATATTCTCGAAGTTACGAGTGTGTGTGGAAAGTGCGCAATGCACACTCATAACACAGTCATTTTGTGGAATTTTTTCACCAGATTTTCAATATAGGCATTTTGGGACCTCCACTCATGAACAGTGTCACTGTGATTTTCTTAATCTTGACCAAACATTGATTTCCCACAGCAACAGCGCCATTGTGCGCCAGATGCGCGAAAACGCATTTCGGGCAGGATATGAAAAATCACAGCTGTACTGTTCATAAGGAAGTGTGAAAAAAATGACAATGTTGAAAATCTGGAGTGAAAATATTAAAAATTCTCAAACTTACAAGCGTGTATGTTCCATGCATGCTCATAACACAGTCATTTTTTGGAATTTTTTCACCAAATTTGCAACATAGACTTTTTAGAAACATAGAAGTTGATGGCAGATAAGGGCCACAAGGCCCATCCAATCTGCCCATTTCTTTTTCTACCTTATAAATGTGCCATTGGCCTTTGCTCTGCCAATGGCCTATCTATTCATACTCATCTGTATTGCTCCCTTATGCCTATCCCATGCCTGTTTGAAGCCCTGCACTGTATTCATATCCACCACTTCCTGAGGTAGGCCGTTCCATGCATCCACCACCCTTTCTGTGAAAAAGAACTTCCTCACATCACCCCTTAAATGGCCTCCCTCTAATCTCATGCTGTGTCCTCCTGTCCTGCTATTTTTCTTATATTGAAACATGTTAGAGTCTTTCTCCTTGTTGGTGTCCTTAAGATGTTTGAATGTTTCGATCATGTCACCTCTCTCCCTCCTTTGCTCTAGAGTATACATATTGAGCTCCATTAATCTGTCCTCATATGTTTTCTGATGCAGTCCCTGCACCATTTTGGTTGTCCTTCTGTGGACTGCCTCAATTTGGTTAAAGTCCTTGTGAAGGTGTGGCCTCCAGTACTGCATGCAGTACTCCAGATGGGGCCTAACCAATGTCTTGTAAAGAGGGATTATTACCTCCCTCATCCATCTTGTGATACCCCTACTAATACACCCTAACATCCCCCTAGCCTTACCTACAGCTTTAGAGGTCTGCTTGGATGATTTCAGGTCATCAGTGATGATGATGCCCAAGTTTCTTTCTTCTCTTGTGACTGCCCGCAACTCCCCTCCCAGCCTATAGGTGGCTTCAGAGTTTCTCTTCCCTATGTGCATGATCTTGCACTTCTTTGCATTAAACCCCAGTTGCCACTCTTCCGACCATTTTGCTAGTTTATCCAGATCGCTACTGATTCTGCCCACCCCATCTGGATCATCTGCTCTTTTGCAGATCTTGGTGTCATCTGCAAACAGACTAACCTTACCCTCCAGTCCGTCTGCAATGTCTCTGATGAAGATATTGAAGAGGACTGGCCCCAGGACTGATCCCCGAGTTACCCTACTTGTGACTTGCATCTCTTCTGACTGTATACCGTTTACCACCACTCTCTGTTTTCTGCCCGTCAACTAGTTTGCCACCCAGTTGACCAACTTCTGACCCATCCCATGCCTAACCAGCTTATTAATCAATCTTCTGTGTGGAACAGTATTGAAAGTTTTGCTGAAGTCAAGGTAGGCGACATCAACTGCTCCCCCTTGGTCCACCACTCTGGTTACCCAGTCAAAGAAATCTATGAGATTAGTTTGACAGAACCTTCCTGTTGTAAATCCATGCTGTCTTGGATCCTGTGCTCCTATAGATTCCAGGTATTGCACTATCCTTTCCTTAAGCAGTGCCTCCATAATCTTACCCACTACTGAGGTAAGACTGACTGGTCTGTAGTTTCCTGCCTCCTCCCTGCTACCAGTCTTGTGGAGCAGGATCACATGAGCCCTTCTTCAGTCTTCTGGGACCTCTCCTGTGCTCAGAGACTCACTAAACAGTTCTGATAATGGCTCTGCTAGTTCCACCCTTAGCTCCTTTAGTACCCTGGGATGTATGCCGTCAGGTCCCATTGCCTTGTCCACCCTGAGCTTATCGAGTTCTTGTAGGACCCTTCCTTTTGTGAAGGGACTAGTGCTCTCCTCCTTCCCCCCCTCTGTCCATGGTGCTGAGCTGTGGGCCCTGCCCTACCGTCTCTTCAGTAAAAATTTTATATGGTCCTCCTCCTCACACATCCCCTTATCTCCTTTGATCTTAGCAATACCCCCTCTGGACTTTCTCCTTTCACAAATGTATCTAGAGAAAGTCTTGTCACCTTCTTTTACTGTTTGTGCTAGTGTTTCCTCGGTTTGGGCCTTTGCCTGCCTTACTGCCTTCCCTGCTTCCCTTAGGGAAGTTTGGTATGCCTCCCTATTTTCATCCTGCTGTGTTCCCTTATAGTTCCTGAAGGCCAGCCTTTTGCTCTGACCTTTTCTGCTACTGTTTTTGAGAACCAAAGTGGTTTCCTTCTTTTGCACTTCCTTTTCTCTCTAACACAAAGGGATGTTGCTTCAAGTATGGCATCCTTAATACTTGCCCACTTTGCCTGTACCCCCTCACATGTATTTCTTTTTGCCAGGGCTAGCTTAACTCTGTTGGCCATCTTATCAAAGCTCGGGAGCCCACCCCATGAACAGTGACACTGTCATTTTGTTAATCCGTCCCAAAAGGTGAGTCCATGCAGTGACCTTGAAATCATCTTTCAGGACCGAATAACGAAATGACAGTGGCTGAGTTCATGAGGCGGGGTCCCAAGAACCCCATGTTGAAAATCTGGAGCCGAAAGTAGCAAAAATGGCAGAGATATCTGCCAACCTTGAAACCCTCCCATTGATGCCATTATACAGCTTACCGTGATTTTCTTCAGTTCGTGGTTGGCTTTTGAAGAGTTCAGATGTCTCCAACTCCACTGAAGAGCATCGCACTGGGCTCTGGAGGTAAGTATGGGGTGAGGGGAGTGCAGAGAGGTAGAGTATGCAGAGGGTGGGTGTGGGTTTGGGGAGGGAGATGTCGTGACCACAAGGGACCATTTTCTGTGTTACATGGAAAGAAAATAAAAAGGATGTCGTGAGAAGGTTTTTTTTACAGATTTGCTTTGGGCACACTGGAGTGGGCTCCCAGTGTGCCACCTATGTTTTATTGGAGACAGGGGACTGAAGCCGATGGGGATTGGTCCCCCCATCCACAAAGAAAGCGTGTCTGTGTTTGGGGGGCATGATGCCAAGAGGAGATTTGGCACCCCCCTCAGCAGACAAATAAAACAAGGGGGAACATTATACTGATGGGGATTGGGCTCCCCCATCGGCAAATGAACTGGGGAGGGAGCATGCCAACAGGGGAATTGGCACCCCTGAGGTCAGCTTTTTAGGGACTGTGATAGGTAGACTGCAGCAGCCACCACCATGTTTATTGAAATGTTTCAGCAGGTAAGGCACGTCCTGCAATGATGGGGCACTCCCTCATTACATTGGTGAAATTCTTTCAAGTTGGTGGCATGCTTCTGAACTGCTGTCATAGACAGCATGCCCATTCATTGGTGCCACAGAGACCAGCCCCAAAAAGCAGTGGCACCACTGGCCTCAACACTGCCACACCTCCACAACCTGCTACTCCAGCAAGCTGCCACAAAATGTTGCTTGTGCTCTGCGTGCAAGACAAAATAAAAAGGAGGTCACTGGGGGGTGATATTTGTCTCTAAAGACTGACGAAGGAATAAACTCGTCCCCACAGATCAAATCCAGTATATTAGCTATTGACACTTCAGGCCAAAAGGATGGAAGAAGAGTTTTACCCCCAACCTCAAATTTGGGTTTCTGTACAGAGGTTGACACACACACAACACACATATATATATATATATATATATATATATATATATATATATAGATATATATATATATATATATATATATATATATATATATATATATATATATATAGATATAGATATATATATATATAGATATAGATATTATATATATATATTTCACAAATACTGATATAAAACAAATACCAGAGGCACAAATACAAAAAAATACAAATATAAAAAACCAGCCTCTTAAACAGTCCCACTTTCTAAATATAATTTCTTTGGAAAGAGCTATTTTTGGAACCATTATAGCTAGGAACCTAATTTAACATGAAAGAAAGAAAGAAAGAAAGAAAGAAAGAAAGAAAGAAAGAAAGAAAAACTGGACTCATGTCAATAAGAAAGCATTCTTATGATATAATTTTCATGTATTGATACATAACTATAGGTCATTATACCTTTATATACTGTTAACCACAACATAATGCTCTGTATACAAATGTACAGTATATGAACATGTATCACCACATGAAAACAGTACTGAAAGAACATATTTTGTAAATCTGATTCCAAGATTTGATTTAAAAGCAAATACATTTCTAGCATTACCAGTTCCAAAGTAAGCAATTTTAAACATATTTTATTAAAAAGAGGCTAATTTGAATATGAAAAATGTGCACTTATGTAGCACTGCTCATACACACTGTACCCCAAAGCATTTTACAAGCAATAGGAGACTAACAAAGTAACTAAATTTGTAGTGTCAGGCATTTCAACACCCACACACAGCTTTTGACAATTGAAGGAACTGGTTTTCATGGTAAAGGAAATGTTGGCCAGGACATTGGGTAACTCTTCTATTCTTATGAGAAGTGCCTTAGGTCCATTCACTTCTACCTGGATACCCACCTGGACAGCACCAGAGATAGGCAGAAGGGACCTTGATTTAACATTATAAATCAGAATGTAAAAAGCATATCAATATACAGAGGTATGCGTGCCTCCACACATGCAAGCCCGAGAAGAGGGTGGGCATAAACAGGGGAAAAAATACCAGAAAATATAAATTAAAACTAACATTTTGCATGAAAAAAGGGCTTAATTGCCATTGAATTATGCTGTTCTCTGATGCATACTGTAGCATTTTGTGAAATACTGCAGCATTACTGCCTTGCATCCTGGCTGGGATAGCAGTATGTTGATCCAGTATAAGATAACTCTTTGGTATATGGTAAAAAGCGTTTGTGGCACAGAAGGCTGCACACTTTCCTCTGAGGTCCAAAAATGGGAAGGTTATCCCTTCCAGCCCCACAGCAGGAACTTGGGGTAAAACCCTAATACTGACACTCTAGGACAGCATGAGTCGGGCGCTGTCTTTCAGGCAAGATGTTAAACCAAGGTCCATTCTGGTGGATGCTAAAGATTTCATGGTACCTCTAAAAAAGAGTAGGGAAATTTTATTAAATGAATAAATTATATACACAAAGGTAGCAAAATCATGACAAGGAAAGACAATTAAATGCAAGACAGGACATCATGGGCCAGATATTCAAAACTTTGCACTGGGCAAAAAACGTTTGTGCAGGTTTAGTGTGGGATTAGCACGGGTCTGCTACATTCAAAAGGCCAAATAGCGCAGGCAAACTGCATTAGCGCCGGGCAAAATCATAATGTATGCAAGGGGCAAACTGGTATGAATACAGGTGCAATGCTATATTCATCAACTAGCGCCGTGCAAAGTGGTTTTGCGCGACTTAGCGTGACACTTAGTATGGTGCAAATTACCACCCAGGAAAAGCTTGTCTTAACTCTGGGCAATCAGCTTTGCGTGACAATATAGCTTTGCGCGGTGTTTGCTTGTGGTTTCTGTGACCCTAACATATAAATATGACACATAGACAAAGCCAAACATAGAGGAAGCATGCTGCTAACTGATGGCATCACAATGATGCCATCATCTGCCACCAGTCCCAGCCATGCCAGGTGGTAAGTGGTGACCCTGCCGCCAGTGGACAGCATGGCAGTGTGGCCATACAGCACACACCTGCAGGCCACACTTCTGTGGACACCAACAGAAGCCAGCACACACATGCAGCACTGTGGGCATGGAGGATGTTGAGGGGAGAGTGTATGGGTGGCCAGGCTGTGCCACAGACTAGGTGTGGCCACAAGGCTGGGACACATCATGCACTGCACATGGGCCACTATTGGGAATATCCCAACACCAGTGTGCCTTTTGGATAATATATGCCCCCCCACCACATACCACACAGCTGTACAACTGACACAGCACACAAAGCCGGACATGTATATGTTACTATGAGCATCCCATGCCAGAGGTGTAGCATCTGTGGGTCACACAACAGTGCAACAGTAATGTCCACTGTCAGCAATCACCTGCAGGTTGGGCCTCTCACTGTGTATAGTGCAGTCATCATCACTGCCCTACACACCATAGGCATTGCTGTGTCCACACAATACTGGCCCCCTTGCTGCTGTAGTGTCTGCTGTGCACTGTAGCATGACCTACAGTGTGACAGTTGCATGCAGCACCACCACCATCTGTGCCTATGCTGTGTTGTCCCAGTATAGCTGCAGGCAGCAGCACATATGGAAGTAGTGTTCAACACTGTATAATATTTCCCAAGCAGTTTGTGCAGCGCTATCACGTTTGCGCGGGTTTAGCACAGGGCTAAACAGTTAGCCCTGCACAAACTGCATGCAAATCAGGGCATAATGAGATGCTAATCTGGATGTTTGCCCACAGACTACCTAAGTAGGCTCATTTGCATGTCACTTTTGAATATGGCAAAGTTTAGCACTGGGCAAATGTGTTTGCACTGGGCTAACGGTTTAGTGCTGCGCTAAACCTGCGCAAACGTGTTAGCGCTGCGCAAACAGTTCGGGGAATATTTTACAGTTTTGCACACTGTACTTTCACATACTCTGCTGCCTGCAGCTGTACTGGGTCCACGCATTTGCTGGCACACGCATTGGTCACATAGTTCACCTCTACCTACCTTCACATCGCTATGCACTGTGTTGCTGTTGTGGTTTGCACTTCCTAGTTGCCATATTCAGAGCTGTCTTATTCCAGGGCTAAGTTTGCCCTGAACTCCCAGACCAGTTTGCCTGGCCTCATTCCCATGCTATATTCAGAAGCTGTTTGCCCCCTGGCTTTTGAATATGGCTTTCTTTGTTCAAGTTTGGTCACTGGGCAGTGCTAATTTAGCCCCGGGGCAAAGTTTAGAATATCTAGCCCCATATGTCAAAAAATACAATTAATGCAAGAATGACCAAGAAAATAAAATCATGTGCATACCACTATACCCAGGGGTCCAGACAACTTTTAGGACTAGGAAGTATTCACTGCTAGTGTTTTCTACCTGGTAGTATTTTCATCTAAATGGTAATAATAATATGATACAGTGGCCCATATTTGACCCTCCCCCCACCTTTAAAACCAAGTCTTAAACCCAAGGGGCACCTGCAGCCATTGATTCAGCTGGGCATTGCTGTTTGAGTCTTGAGATACTGTATTTCTCCACAGCTATATAGTGCTGTGACCCTTTTTTTTAACAAATTACCATGTTGCAAATGCCCTTCTGACCAGCCAGGTAGCAACTCCTAACATTGCACACAACTGATACTGAAGCAGTTTTCTGTCCACACCTCAATGGCTTATATTTGGACTGTGTGTGGATCAATGGCTGGTAGCAGTGCAAGATGCAGCCAATTTTTAGAATATGTGCTAACATATAGTAAATGTGCAAGGTGGGAAACAAATTTCTAAAATCAGAAACTGTGAGCAAATCATATGAAAACTGCTAGAAAATTCTCCTTTACCCCCATCTATTCACCGACTATACCTCTCTAAAAAGTAGGGAATTTCCTTACTCCTTGCCACATTTCCCCCATTCACTTTTAATGCCACAAACAGCTTAACCTGAATCAGTCTGACAGTTTTTACCCGTATTCCTTCCCTCTTCCCCCGCTCCCCCAATGAGGCTGAAAATAGACAGAATTGCCTAGCCCTTCTTTTCTTGTCAACAAAAAAAGTAATTAAACATCTCACCCAAAAGACATCAAATTCCAGCCATACAACATCTCCCTAGTACTGCACTTGGGTGCCAGTATTTATGGTATGAGCCAAGAATCCCTGATCTTTTAGCTCAGAGGTGGTGTTGCTACCAACTGAGCCATCATGATACCTTTGGAAACTGATTTTGCTAGAAAACTAATTTAATTTTTTTATGATGAAAACCAAGAAGCTTAAAAGTTACTTGAGGGGAGAGTGACATGTTTTCAATGCAATTAAAGGTATATAAGGTTAAAAGGACAGGAATCATCATGAAATAGGATATGGTGGAAACAAAATTCTGAAAAAAGTTAAATTGTGTATTCTTTATTTTTTTTACTTTTTTGCAAGACATATAATAAGTAGAGCTGTTGTGAATTTTTAATTCTCTCACAAAGTCTGAATCTGCAATATTTGCATTCACGAAACAAAATTATGAATTCTGTGGCAAAATGGCCAACTTCAATGGCAGATTTTTTTTATTTAAAAAAAATCTTCCCCAACCCACTGTGCAGTGAAACCACCATTTCTTCCTACACAAGAACATAAAAATTAAAGTTATACCCCATTTCACCCCACCACACCCTTTGGTACCTTCCCCCCTCCTCCCCCCACCACAATGAACGGGACACAGCTGCCTATAGCAGTTTCAAAATGAAATCCTTTCACCCCACCAACATTTGAAATGCACTCCACCCACCCACCTACCACCACCTGAGTCCTACCAACTTTGACAAAAACACCCAGTCCCCCACCCAACTACCTCTGCTCCCCACCACCCTACTCCACCACCAGCACCCAAGAGCCATGAAATCAACCTGCAAATAAAGAAAACAACCCCCTGGTGCAGAGTGTCTGCTCTATTCAGTTCTGATTCCCATCTTATAGTGGTGCAAATAAATGTCTGGTGATGTCTTTGCTCCTAGTAAAACTGATTGATTGAATTTTCAGCCAGCCAGGTTTTACTAGGAGCAAAGATGTCGCCATTCATTCACAAAAGTCATTACAAGATGGGAATCTGCACTGATCGCAGCAGATGCTCTGAACCAGGGGACAGTTTTCTTTATTTGCAGGCAGATTTTGTGGTTGCTGGGGGGGAAGGAGGGTGGTGGGGACCAGAGGGGAGCTGAGTGGGGGACTGGGCGTTAATTTGAAAGACAGCGAGACTTGGATGAAGTGTGGTGGGTGGAGTGTATTACGCATGAATGGGGGAAAAGGATTATCTTTTGAAGCAGCCAGAGCAGAGTCTTGTTCACTGGGGCATGGGGGAGGAGGGAGGAGGGTGCCAGCAGGGTGTTAGGGATAGGGGAATCAATATTGTAATATAATTTATCTTGTTATTAGCCATGCAAATTGGCCATTTATCATGCAAATTTGGCCAACATACCTTGCAAATAACAAAATGAATTGCAGTCTCCAGCTGCAGAAATTTGCTGAAATTCAGATTTTTTTTCACAAATCGAATTTCGGCAACTATGTACATCTTTATTAATAAGCAGATTTATTTATTTCAAAAGGTTTTACCAAGAAAGACAACATGAGCTATAAAGATCTTGTTTCCAGAAGCATCCTGGGGGGGGGGGGTACAAAAATGGGGAGAGCAAGCAAAAACATAACAATATAAAATACAGCCTTGTTGGCAGTGCACTCAGGAACTATCAGCTGTCCCCCTACTCCTCGCTACTCACTGACAGAGTGGTCTCTCAGAGTCTCCATTCCTCCTCTGTTCCCTCACTGGAAGTCCCTCGCACTACTACTATTACCATAATGGGTAGTAAAGCTTTCTCTGTCGCTGCCCCTTCCCTCTGGAATAGACTTCCTTTGTCCATCCAATCATCCCCCTCCCATCAGTATTTCAAGGCAAACTTAAGGACGTGGCTCCTGGCCAAGGCTGTTTGTACCTGCAGCTGTTCCCCAGGTGGTACTAGGGCCTGTATCCTGGCATAGCACCTATTCATGCCCTCACCCTACTTCCAGTGCCCCTACCCTCTTGCACTGTTCTTCTTCCCTGTTCAATCTGGATATGACTACCTATTTTATTCTGAACTGCTAGCAGGTTCTGCAACTTAACTTAAATTGCATTTCTGCCTGTGACTTGTGCCTATACCATTCCTGGTGATAGACTGAATCTTCATTTTAACTGTATTGATTTCCTTGGCTCCCTGGTGACTGTATGTACATTGCATGTAATACTTTATCATAATCACCATGTTAAGCCTTTTATATTGCATAGCCTCTTAATGTATGTCACTACACCAGTATGTATTGATTTCTCTGAAATATTTGTACTATGTAATTTTACCTCATACCAAGTGTATTTGGCAGTCCTGTGTTGTTCTAATTGTATCTCTGTATTGTATTGATATTTGTTGTGTTTGCCACCCTGGTGGCCCGGGTCCTGACTGAAAATGGTCCTCTGGATCAGTTTGTTCACCCAGTTATCAAAGACATAAATAAATAAACAAACATACAGTTCAATTCAAATACACAAAGTGTAATACAAATACAGTACATTTCAATCCTATTCAGCAAACATTATCATATAACAAGAGTGTGGTAGATAACTAAGCTAAAGTAAGAAACATAGGATGAGACATAGCGGGGTAGCAAAACAATATGCAGATAAAACATACATAGTAATAAACCAAGAACAGGTAACATGGTAAGATATAGACCACAAGATGGAGAACACCTAGAAGTTCTAGAAGTAGCAGGCTGAGCTCATGGTTACTAAGTGCGATTTAGATCTATAAAAAAGGCAGTTATAACACATGTGGGGATGAAGGGGGGAAGGACAGGGCAGGGGAGGGAGGGAGGAGGGAGGGAAGAGAGGCAAGCCAAGAACTATTTCCTTCAGAATGCTGAGAACCCTGCAACGGGACAGGACCCAGCAGATAAGGTGGTGAGAGAGGGGGGAGGGGAGTAGTGGTGGGGCAAGAGGGGAGATAGGGTGACGGGGTGAAGGAGGCTCCTGCTAGAGGTAACCTGGAAATGAAGCGGGAAGTCATGTGGGGAAGAGGGTAGTGAGGGGAGAAAATGGGAAATTATTAGGCAGAGAAGGATATTAGGTGCAGTTACAGCAATGAACAGTGTGCTTACGAAGGAGGAGTGAAAGTGAATGGTGGGATTTTGCAGACCAAATTTCTATCAGGAGGGAGTTCTAGATATCGAGGAACTTACATGAGATGGTGGCATGGCCAGATGAAGTGCGCCATGGAGTGAAGGCAAGAGTTCTATGTGTGGAGGTGTGGAGGGTATAGCAGGAGGGTAGGGGGATCGATAAGAGGGAGGACAAATAGGGCAGCAGAGAACCGAGCCAGAACTTCCCAATTAAATTAGAGGTGTGTGACAGGTGCCTGGCATGGATAGAAGATAAGGAGAGTGAGAAATAAAAGTCACAGTGATGAGTACATGGAGGGCAGCCAAGTGTGTAGCTACAGAAGGAATTGAAGAGTGTGTCCAGTCTGGACAGGGTAGTTTTAGTGGTGGAGATGTAGACTATGTCCCCAAAATCAAGCACAGGGAGAATCATCTTTTGGACAATTTCTCTCCTGGCTTGCTGTGGCAGGCAGCTGTGGTGTCTGTACAGAGCACCAAGTATGGGGAGTAATTTCTTGTGGATGGTGTCAATGTGTACCCTGAAGTCAAGCTTCTTGTCTAGCCATAGCCCAAGGTACTTAAATGTGGCTATATCGTCCAGTATTGAGCCAGACAGGGTGTGGATGGTGGGAGTAGAATCAAGTCTGGCCAGTTTTTGTCTGGGGCCAAAGGTCATAGATACTGTTTTTTTCATAATTTGTAACCCAAAAATGTTATTTGTGAATCAATGCAGCCTTGACTGGCAGCATTTTAATAAATTGATTGGTCATATGCAAGATGTGTGGTCAGAAGTTACTAGTGGTTGTTCTATTAAGGAACAAGCACACACTTTTGAAGTGGGTATATTAATTTATTCATGCATTGATTTATACATTTATTGTTTTAAACTATTTTGTTAGGCATGCTGGGTGCTAGAGGGGCATCTCATAAATAAACATCCTATCCTGTCCTGTCCTATACTATCCTATCCTGTCCTGTTCTGCCCTATCTTATCCTATCCTATCCTATCCTATCCTATCCTATCACCATCCTTGCTTTATTTCACCCAAGAAGCCATCTCATAATAGCTTTGGGTAGGCTTTCAGTGAAGAATGGATGAATGCCAAGTATTTTTCTGGCTTTACCTTTCTATGTCTCTAATTTGGATGCCACATTTGCACAGGTACAGATGTGACTCAATTTGTCTGATAATGAACATTTATGTCGTCTTTATTCATAATGGCAGCATAAAGTTATCACAGAGTAAGTATTTGGCCATCAGCCTATAAACAGGTTATAATTACATTTTCTATGAGAAGATGCAGGGTGTTAAACTTAACACCTCTGCGTTGCTTATGAGTTGTACATGATTTACTACTGGTTGCCATGTAAAATGGCCAGGAGCACCCCCTTGACATTCACAAACCTCCCTGGCTAACTTTGAACACCCTCCCCAACCTGATACAGGCCTTCCCACAGAGCTACATTTACAGTTGAGTCAGGGGCATGTCAGAAGCTGGTGACATGGCTGCAATCTGTGGCAGTAAGGAAGCCACATTTACCATACATGGCTATTAGTATTAGGAGAGGTTTTGTGTGGAGGGTATGATGGGGGTGATCCTGCCTTAAACTCCCACTCCCTCAATCCGCTATTGTTTGGGTACAGCAGTGCCACACTGAAAGCAGCCAGTCCATGCCCTGTTCTCCTTCTTGCTCTGGTGAACTGTGGGGAACACGGCTGGTGAACGGCGACCTATTTATTTGTGAAAATATTGCATCACCTAGGGATATGCAGCAGTTTTGTCTGTAAAGTGCAGTATTATATAACATGATCCTCTACTGCCATAAAGCAGGGGATCCTCTTTGTGGCTGATCAAGGCTTCTTCCTGGAAGCTGAATGCCTAACACATCTCCACTCGCAGACCATATGACACACCTCACAGTACTCTGCACATGTGTACAGGGACATCAGGGGCAATTAATTTTTTTTTTCCATTCAAATTTTATTGAAATTTTCAATACAGAGAACAAATCCACAACACTCTTAATGTAGTACAAGTAATTCAGATACAAATATTGTGATGATTCATTCTCTCCCTGCCCTACTCCCCTCCCTCCACCCTCTCAACCCACCCCAGAATTCCCAGCACAACATTATTCATCCTAGACTGCATCTTATGGTATAGTTTTAACATGCCTTAAACTTGCAAACAGTACAGGGTTTGTAATGGGCCCCATATCCTGTTGAACTTCTTAGTTTTGTTATGAAGACTTGAGATGGTCCTCTCCGTTCTAAGATTAGCGAGAAATTCCTGGAGCCATTCAACATAGGTTAATTCATCAGAATCTTTCCAATGTCTAAGAACCACTTTCTTAACAGATAATGAAATTAATGCTATGTTATATTTCCTGTTCACCACTGGAATACAGGAGAAGTCCCCCAAAGGACATATTTCAGGTGTGAACAAGTCAGAAAGCCCTAAAAGAGGGTCAGCCCTTTGTTTGATAGTGGCCCAGAGTGGAACAACTTTGGAACAGCACCAGAAAATATGAAGAAGATCCCCTCATTGCAACTGACATCTTGTACAAAGAGGAGAGGGCACAATACCTAATCTAGCCAATTTCTGTGGGGAATAATAAATAGTATGCAGAATTTTAAATTGCATTAACTTGAGTCTATCCTGTAGTAAAAATTTGTGACAGTTTTGCCACAGAAGAGACCAGTCCAACTCCTTGTCTGCAAAAGAGAAGACCAAAAGGTGACAGGGGCAAAATTATCAGGGTAGGCCCAACTAAATAAAGCACTGTATATCTTGGATACAGCATGAGGTAAGCCAGCCAACTCCGTTAAGATCAGGGGGCCATTAATACCACCAGTATGCAGTGTACCCAGAACAACCCTGCAGTGCCAAGATCTATAGTTGGCTCAGTCGAGAATAGGGCCAGAGGGCAGTAAATAGAGAAACTTATATTTTTATTATGGAGTTTGTGTGCAATGACATTGAATGCCAGAAACAAAGCTAAGACCTAAATAACTTTCTAAACTTGTGACCTTTCACTGTCATTAAACAGGAAAGGTTTTCAGGAACTTTGTGGTTTGGCCTAGGATCAAATCTAAATCCCAAAGATGAAAGTCATACATGGAAAGATACATTTTAGAAATATTTCTGAAAAGTAGGAAATTATTTTAAATCCCTAATTTTCCCCAGAAAAACATTAGTTGGTTTGTACCATAACTTCACATTTGTTATCATATCAAATGACACAAGGAAATGCAC
The DNA here is from genome assembly GCA_016271365.2 of Neoceratodus forsteri. Classification (NCBI taxonomy): domain Eukaryota; kingdom Metazoa; phylum Chordata; order Ceratodontiformes; family Ceratodontidae; genus Neoceratodus; species Neoceratodus forsteri. The sequence goes on from CM028130.1 coordinate 289,766,703, forward strand.
TGTACCTCTTAGCACAGAAATGCCATCTACTGTACTTTAACTTCATAAATAAGATGAGAAGAAGAGAAATACAGATACTTCTACTATTTACTGTATAACCCCCTTTGGATAACCTTCAACAGCTTGTAAATGTGCACCATTACACTTTTGACTACTTACAGCTCAGGCTGCTTTACCTAAGTTCTTGATGTAAGGGGGCAGAATGCCTCAAACAAAAGAAAAGAAGCTTTACTGCAGGTAACAAATCATAACATCTAGTTTTAAAGGGCCTTTAACAAGGAAGCTGTAACAGTGGTTCTTTTGCTACAATATTTGCTTATATAAATGATAAATTGTATGTCATCTGGAAATCGAAAATGGAGAAATGACTCACTTACACACACACACACACACACACACACACATATATATATATAAGTTTCACCAGGAGGGCACATTGAGCAGAGTACTGCTCAATTCCAGTTGCATCCTGGGGGAGAGGGGAGGGGAGAACACAATACAGAAAATATATATATTGCAATCAGACAGTACGTGTTAGACACAGCTAACAGCACTAGGAATAAAATTATAGCTTGCATAGAGCAAGACAACAGGGTGCTTCAAGGTACAAAAGAACAAACAAATACAGTGCAACATAATATAGCCATATTACTCCAACTAGAGGAGGAGGAGGAGCGGTGCAAAACAACAAACAAATATAGTGCAACATAATACAGCCATAGTACTCCAACTAGAGGAGGAGCAGTGCATTTAGGTTAGGTACATGTGCAGGTGGAGGCAAAATTATCTTTGAGGTGGGAGTGGAGGTAGCGTATATATATATATATATATATATATATATATATATATACAGTATATATACTGTATATATATGACTTCCAGTGGCACCAAACTGTAATGAACTGTTGCTAAACGAAGTTCACCTCCAAACTGATTTAACTTTGAATTAAAATGCACTAAATCGCTGGCAAACTCACTGATCAGACAACAAAACATTTGACCTCACCAACGGGTGTTGCCTTAATAGCCTTTGATGGCCAGGAGCACCATGAATCATTGTCAGATTCTCATGGAGCTAAGTGAGGGTACTGACCCTGTAAATCCTGTGATGGACCCATCTAATCCACCAGAGAAGGTTGTGGGGATGGATACACACAAAAGTCAACTTAAATTTTTCAACAAAACCAGCTTAGTCAACAAAAGCCGCAGCTTGAAACTATTCTGCAGGCAATGCAAGGCTTCTGCACAGAAATGAAAGATTCAGTCAGCGTCGGCATGAAAGCTTGATTTTGCTGCGCTCAGTACCCAGTGATTAAATCAATTGCAATCAACTATGCCAGCCCATATAAATGTGCATTTTGGTGGATCAATGTAATCAGTAAGCTCTGGAACAATGGCAAATGTGAAAATGATAGAAAAAAATGCATCCTCCAAAAAGAATAAAAGCAACACACCCCAGAGGCCTAGAGACCACAGTCCAGCAAGCTCAATTGCTTCAGCTCAGATGGCAGGCTCAGGAGACAATGAGGAAGAATACGGTCTAGAGAGGGGGCAGCAACAACTAGGAAGGGCTGACTCATGAGCAATAATGCACATGTTGCACAGGATAGATACCAAAGTAAGTGGTATAAAACAAGATCTCCAAAGACTGGAAAGACGTACCACGGACAACGAGGGACACCTAGAAAACCTGCAGACGGAACATATGGCTTTCGGAAGATCCTTGATTTACTTGTACAGAAGGGAAAGGGACCTCACGAATACAGCAGAAGACTCAGAAGCAAGATCCAGCAGAATCAATATATAAGTGTTTGGGGTCCCGGAGGGCTCTGAACAGGCAGACACTGCAGCATTCATGACAGTCTGGTTACAGAAAGAACTAGACCTATCTGCAGACTCAGAGCTCGGGATTGAGAGGGTGCACAGGGCCCTAGTCCCGAAACCACCACCTGAAGCACCTCCGAGGTCAATAATTATAAAATTCCTGAGTTATGCAGTAAAAGACAAAGTACTTAAAATGGCATGGGCCAAAAAAAAACTGAATTTAGATGGCCATCGAGTCCATGTGGACCAGGACTACCCACCGATGCTGCTAGCTAAAAGGAAAAAGTATTACAAGTAATCAAATTGCTGAAGGGTAAAGGTCTCAAGGCGTAGATTAGATACCCAGTGCACCTCTGGATCCAGACAAAAGATGACATCAAAACGTTTGATAACCTACTTGCGGCTGTTCCTTTTCTGAAGTCAAATGACTTCCCAGTCCCATATATGAGAGAAGAAGAAGCAGAGGCTCAAATTGAGGGTCTCTTGTGGAGGGTGGTTCCATCTCATGCATCGGGGGCAAGCGCAAACCCAAGGACCTGATTTCCTTCCATGAAGAACTTTCCAAATGGCTGAAGACAGCAGAACCAAATACCTGATGTCTGACTGAGAGGCAAGGTCCGATATGATGGGGATGGGGTACCCTCAGAGAGACTCTAAAAAAGTGAACATTAAAGTTTATTGAGCATTTGTCTATAAGTTTCAGGTCTTAGATCCCAGAGAGTACCTGTTCATGAGGGGGGAACCTGGGAGTGGGGCTTGGTTTCCATGGGAGGGAAAGGAAGTGATACCAGTCCAGCAATATTTTGGTTCCTACGTACATCTAGTTTTTTTTTTATGCGTGAGGAATCAGGCGAGCTGCACTGAACTTCAGAAAAGGAAAAGGAGCCTTTTCTCAATCACTTAAGCTGAGGGACAAGTATCCGTTCCGTGATATTTTTTAACACTATCAACGCGGGCTAATTTCTAAAAGGGAAATGTTGGGGGATGATAGATAAACAGTAACATACACAAATGGGGTTAACCTCAAGGCAGGCCTAGCTAGATAGACACTACAGGAAAGTTATAAAGACATATGACACGGTACTGAACAGGACACAGTTGAAAGGTGGTAGAGGAAAGGGAGTAGTACAAGGGTAGTTGAGAAGACTAAAGAGAATGGAAGGGTGAGTCTTTAGCATCAAGGATCAAGGAGCAGGCTAAATCTTGTAAATCTTGTAGGTTGATCTTAAGTGAAAATGTGCACATGTGTAAGATAATAGTGATAGGAGTAGTAATCATACCTTATCTTAAAGGGGAAAACATTACAAAGAAGGGTAATATCCTTTAAAGATCAACGGCTATATATTTAAACAGATAGCTGGTTTATCAGATCTTTCTTATGGTGGATAAACTGCCAGGGACAGGAATAGCGAAAATCCCGGGAGTTCACAACTAAGTGAGGGAGGAGAAGCGAGTCCACTGGATGAGCACTCCTTACCCTGATATGGGTGTATCCTCACTTCCGCTAGTGGAGCCACAGACTCCACACTGCCAGAAGATCTTTGTCTTCTACATTGTTAGGTTTCTTCTAACTATTGCTACAAAATATGTTGAATATGCTCCACCCTCGGGCTGGTTGAGAGCGGAGGAGTGTTTGAACAGTATCAGAAGAGTTTATATGTTGATGTTCAATGTTATGGATCGTTTGTTAATTTACTGCTTGTTTGTTACTTGGCACAAATGTATAATGTGTAAATGGGGGATACTACAAATAGAAGGTAAAATAAAGGTGGAGGAAGCCTCAACAGGAAACAATGGGTAGTTTAAAAATAGGAACGTGGAATATGAAGGGTATAAATAGTGTAACTAAAAGGGCCAGAATGTTACAAGAAATTCACAAAGCCAAATGTGACATAGTATGTCTTCAGGAAACCAGGTTGTCTGACGTGGAGCATATGAAATTAAGATGCTCTTGGGTGGGTAGGGTAGTTGGAGACTCTAATCCACAGGCCAAAAAAGCTGGGGTTGCGATATTGATTAAGAAGGGAATCCCTTTCTCAGTTACTAATACTTTCTCTGAGGCCTCCAGAAGGTTAGTAATGATCACAGGCCAATTCCAGGGCAAGACATTACATATTCTATCGATTTATGCTCCAACACCCCCTACAGGAGAATTTATCAGAAGGGTATTTCAAATAATAGCTAAATTACCGGAGGGACAAGTAATATGTGCAGGAGACTGGAATTGTGTAGAGGATGGACTGTTGGACTGTGCGCCACCACTCAAAAGGGGTCATGGGACATGCTCTAAATTATTATCCACATGGCGGGAGGAAATGGGGTTAATTGACCCGTGGAGACTGTTTAACCCCTCAGGTAAAGAATATACCTTTTTCTTACTGGCCAATAACTCATATTCTAGGTTAGATAGATTATAGCTACAGAAGAATTGGGTACACGCAGTTAAGGATATAAGCTTCTACCCTATGGCCCTCTCAGATCACTCTTTGGTGGTATATCATTTGCAGAAAAGGAAGTGCAAAAGAAGAAGGAAACCACTTTGGTTCTCAAATACAGTAGTAGAAAAGGTCAGAGCCAAAAGGCTGGCCTTCAGAAAATATAAGGGAACACAGCGGGATGAAGATAGAGAGGCATACCAAACTGCCCTAAGGGAAGCAGGTAAGGCAGTAAGGCAGGCAAAATCCCAAACTGAGGAAACACTAGCACGAACAGTAAAGAAGGTGACAAGACTTTCTATAGATACATTAGTGAAAGGAGAAAGTCCAGAGGGGTATTGCTAAGCTTAATAGAAAAAGGGAGCATGTGAGGAGGAGGACCCTGTAAAGGCATCTATCCTAAATAGATACTTTGCTCAGTATTTACTGAAGAGAAGGTAGGGCAGGGCCCACAGCTCAGCATCATGGACACAGGGGAGGGAGGTGAGCACTACTCCTTCACAAAGAAGGGTCCTACAAGAGCTTGCTAAGCTCAGGGTGGATAAGGCAATGGGACCTGATGGCATACATCCCAGGGTACTTAAGGAGCTAAAGGAGGAACTAGCAGAGCCATTAGCAGAATTGTTTAGTGAGTCTCTGAGCACAGGAGAGGTCCCAGAAGACTGGAGAAGGGCTCATGTGATCCCACTCCACAAGAATGGTAGCAGGGAGGAGGCGGGGAACTACAGACCGGTCAGTCTTACCTCAGTAGTGGGCAAGATTATGGAGGCACTCCTTAAGGAAAGAGATAGTCTACAGCACCTGGAATCCATAGGGCACAGGATCCAAGACAGCATGGGTTTACAAAAGGAAGGTCCTGTCAAACTAATCTCATAGATTTCTTTACTGGGTAACCAGAGTGGTGGACCAAGGGTGCAGTTGATGTCGCCACCTCGACTTCAGCAAAGCTTTTGACACTGTTCCACATAGAAGATTGATAAATAAGCTAGGTAGGCTCGGGTGGGTCAGAAGTTGGTCAACTGGGTGGCAAACTGGTTGACGGGCAGAAAACAGAGAGTGATGGTAAATGGTATACAGTCAGAAGAGATGCAAGTCACAAGTGGGGTACCTCAGGGATCAGTCCTGGGGCCAGTCCTATTCAACATCTTCATTAGTGACCTCGCAGATGGACTAGAGGGTAAGGCTTGTCTGTTTGCAGATGGCACCAAGATCTGCAACAGAGTAGATGATCCAGATGGGGTTGGCAGAATGAGAAGAGATCTGGATAAACTAGCAGAATGGTCGGAAGAGTGGCAACTGGGATTTAATGCAAAGAAGTGCAAAATCAATCACATAGGGAAGAGAAACCCTGAAGCCACTTATAGGCTGGAAGGGGAGTTGCTAGCAGTCACAAGGAAGAAAGAGACTTGGGCATCATCATCACTGATGACCTAAAATCATCCAAGCAGACCTCTAAAGCAGTAGGTAAGGCTAGGGGTGTTAGGGTGTATTAGTAGGGGTATCACAAGTCGTAAGAGGGAGTAATAATCCCTCTGTACAAGACATTGGTTAGGCCCCATCTGGAGTACTCGTGCAGTATTGGAGGCCACACCTTCACAAGGACATTAACCAAATTGAGGCAGTCCAGAGAGGGCAACAAAATGGTGCAGGGACTGCATCAGAAGACATATGAGGACAGATTAACGGAGCTCAATATGTATACCCTTGAGCAAAGGAGGAGGAGAGGTGATATGATCGAGACATTTAAACACCTTAAGGGCATAAACAAGGTGAAAGAGTCTAACAAGTTTAAATATAAGAAAATAGCAGGACAAGAGGACACAGCATGAGTTAGAGGAGGCCGATTAAGGGGAATGTGGAAATTCTTTTTCACAGAAAGGGTGGTGGATGCATGGAATGGCTTACCACAAGAAGTGGTGGCTATGAATACAGTGCAGGGCTTCAAACAGGCATGGGATAGGCATAAGGGAGCAATACAAATGACTATGAATAGATAGGTCACTGACAGAGCAAAGGCCGATGGCACATTTATAAGGTAGAAAAAGAAATGGGCAGACTGGATGGGCCTTGCGGTCCTTATCTGCCGTCAACTTCTATGTTTCTATGTTTCTATGTTAGTGGCAGAACTCCAACATGAAAGGAATGTGGAGGCTTAATCTCAACTTATTAAATGACAAAGAATTTGTCAATAAAACCAGAGGTTATTAAAATCTTCTTACAAGATAATGACAAACCAGAAATACAATTAAAATATATATGGGACTGTTTAAAAGCGGTCATCAGAGGCCATGTAATATCTTACACATCTTACAAAAAAAAGCAGCATAGGGAAGCCTATCTCAAGGCAGAGGAGACTTTAAGGCAATTGGAAACGGAGCATAAAGCAACCAGAAGAGCTGATTTGCAACCTAAAATAAAACAAGCAAGAGAATGGGTTAATACATTGTCATTACGACAGGTGGAGAATGCATTACGATTTACACGGCAAAAGTACTATGAGGGAGGGGGAAAAAGCAGGTTGTCTTTTAGCTATGCGCCTTAAGAAACAAGAAGCAGAAAAACATATAGTTAAAATAAATAAAAGCTCCAACCCGATGAACTCAACAGTTCTTCCAGAAGAAATTCTGCAGGAATTTATTAAATATTACACTGAGTTATATAGAGGGGAAAATAATTCGTACCAGGTAGGGTCAATGGAGACTTTCTTTAAAGAGCTTAAACTTCCCTCATTGGCTGCAGACATTAGTGAACAGCTAGAGGCCCCTTTTTCAATTACACAAATAAATACAGCTTTAAGATCATTCAAAAGTGGTAAGACACCAGGACCTGATGGCCTTCCAGTAGAGTTTTATAGAAAGTTTTCTAAGGAATTTACCCCAGTTCTGACTAGCATATGCAATATAGCCCATGAGAAGAGGCAGATGCCTGAATCATGGCATAGAGCCCTGATAACAGTTCTCCCCAAACCAGACAGAGACCCAGCCATGTGCTCGAACTATTGCCCGATATCACTGCTTAATGTAGACACCAAGATTTTTACTAAGGCTATCAGTGTAAGATTACAGTCCCTAATTTGCGATTTGATACACCCGGACCAAACTGGGTTTATGCCAGGGTGGCACATGCAAGACAATATTCATTTGCTCTTGAATACAATAGCTGAGGCTGAAAAACTTCCAAAGAAAATATTACAAGCAGTAATGTCCATCGATGCCGAAAAGGCATTTGACAGGCTAAATTGGGTATGCTTGCAAAGAATACTGGTTGGTTTTGGTTTTGGACCCCATTTTAGAGCTTGGATACCTAACTTATATGAGTATCCCACAGCGCAGATCAAGGCGAATGGCATGGTTTCGGGCACCTTTGAGATAGGTAGAGGCACACAACAAGGGTGCCCCTTATCACCACTATTATTTGTGTTAAGTATAGAACCCCTTGCAGCATACTTTAGATAAGCGCCAGATTTTCAGGGGATTAGAATGGGTGGGGAAGACATTCACATATGACTATATGCAGATGACACCCTAATATATATAAATGACCCAGAAAAAGAAGTACAGAAGATAATAAATAAACTCAAGATGTTTGGTTCCTTTTCAGGATACAAGGTAAATGAGCTAAAGACAGAGTTGTTGCCCATTGGTAGATCTGGAGACCCCCTCCCATCACTTCCAAATGGCCTGAAATGGGCCTCAAATGGGTTAAGGTATTTGGGTGTTTGGATACCCAGAAATCTAGATTTGCTATATACAAAAAATCATTATAGATTATTCTTAGAAGCTCAGAAAGATTGTAGGAGATGGAAGGAACTATCTTTGACTTTGATGGGCAAAATTGAAACTGTCCGCATGAATCTACTCCCGAGATTTTTATTTTTATTTACAGCTCTTCCAGTAAGACTGTAAAAAAAATTTTGGAAATTAATACACAATATGACATCTGGCACTTGGGTTAATATCCCAGTACTGCACTGTAATGCAGCATGAGAGGGGTGCTGCACTTCTGAGGTGCCGTCTTTCGGATGAGACGTTAAACCGAGGTCCCATCTGCCTGGATTGGTGGTAGTTCAGGTGGATGTTAAAGATCCCATGGCACTTATCAAAAAGAGTAAGGGAATTTCCCCAGTGTCCTGGCCAAATTTCCCTCATTCACTAAAAATATCATCAACAGCTTAATCTGGTTCAAGGTCAGTTGGCATTCATCTGTATCCTCCTCCACGGGTCGTGCCTGAAAATAGGCAGGATTTGTCTAGTGCACTTAACCGGTCAACAAAAACTAAATAAATATCTAAATTCATTTGGAATGGTAGAAGACCAAGGATCAAATGGTCAATTTTAGTGGCCTCAAAAGGAAAGGGTGGTTTAGCTTTATCTGAATTTAAAAGGTATTTTTGGGCAGCCCAGCTACAAAACTTTATCCCTTACATGAATAAGGTAGAAACTCTGGCATGGATAGAGATGGGGGGGGGGGAGACTTACCCCTCATAGAGGACATATTGATGATGGATTATCAAAATATTCAAAAGTTCCATTATAGTAATGTCTGGGCTCATAATCTTATTCGTACATGGATAGAGATATGTAGAAAGTATAAACTTCCTATGAAACAATCTTTCGATACCCCTTTAAGAGCATGCCTAGATTTTTTGCCATTTAAATTGGAGGGAGGGCTAAGAGTATGGGAAAGGCTAGGCCTAACTAAAATAGGACAATTTTTTTGGGAGGGATCATTAAAATCATTTCAAGACATAGCCCAGGAATTTAGTCTGCCCCAAAGGGAATATTTTAGATTTCTGCAATTTAAACATTATTTGGTTAGTGAAGCAGGCAGAATTCAATTGCAACCAAATGAAAATCCAATCTCACAACTATTGGTTACGATGGTAGCCTCAATGCAGTCTAAAGGGAAAGTAGCTCAGATTGTACATGTACTCTCAAAATTAGAACCTACAAATGCGGTTAAAACAAAATGGTATAGAGAAACTGAAACAGAAATAACTGAAGAAGAGTGGGGCCAGATATGGAGCGTGGATTTTTACAACCACAGCATCTCCTGCTTGGAGGGACTTTAGGTGGAGAGTGGTGCAGCATCACTTTAGAACTCCGGTTATAACCCAACATTTTAGGGAACATTTCTCAAATTTATGTTGGAGGGGATGTGGAGGAGTGGGGGATCATACCCATATTTTTTGGTCGTGCCCTAAGATACAGTAATATTGGGTGGAGGTTACTAAAGAAAGTGGTCAGATTTGGACACGGTGTTACCGTTTACACCTTTTACCTGGGTATTGGGGATGCCACCAGTAAGCATGAAAACTAAAGCAACCATATATTTGTTTAACATCCTAATAACAGCTGCATTGAAAGCGATAACTCAAAGGTGGTTGACACCACAGATCCCAGATAAAAAGGCCTGGTGGGATAATATTGACAAACTGATGGAGATGGAGCACTTGACAGCAAAGCTAAGGTTCCAGAAAGAAAGATATATGGCTAGATGTCTCCCTTATTTCCACTATTTGGCCGAGAGGGATCAAAGAAATGTAGTGGTGATTATGGCCGAACAAGGGTAAGGATCCTAGGGTAGGAGGCTGTGGGGAGAGAGTGGATGTGATGGGGGGAGTGCATATGGTAATTGATAAAGAACCTCAAAGTTGCATACCAAAGGTTTATATCCACTCAGGTGTGCAATCATAACATAAGGGCCTCATTTGAGAAGGAAGAATACTGGGAGCCACAAATCCAAATACAACTACACTAAATAATTTTGGAATATACCTTTCACATATTCCTCAAAAAGATAGGAATGGTGATTGAAGCAAAGGGGACAGTCTTAATCTAGCCATGTATCTTAAACAATTAAGTAGTTATTATTTATTTAACCCCTCATAATTGAATATACCTTCATATATTGCAATACTAGAAATGTGTTTAAATGAGCAAACAGATGGCGTATGAACTGTAAATGGATTTTAATTGCACCAGTTTTAGTCATTTATTTACTTGTTTGTTTGTATATAATTTCTCTGTGTTTAATGTATTATAATGTAATGAAAAAGTTAATAAAAAATAATTTCAAAAAAAAAAAAGACATGAAAGATTCAATTCAGGAGCTAAAAAACAAACCTGGTAGCCTGCAATCTTGGGACCACATGGTGGACTAACAGATCACAAAAAATTCTTCACATCTAGACCATCCAGATTTGGCTGTTAAAACACTGGTTGAATCTCAGATACACACAATACAGTGCCAGGAGGATGGCAAAAATAAAGGGTGGCAAACAAATTTGAGAATATATGGTATTCCTGAGAATTCGGTGGGTCAGGATCTATTGGCCTTCCTTGACCAGATCCTTCAGACTGTGCTAAACTTAGATTCAGAGCTGCAGTTGGACATTGAGTGGGTACATAGGGCACTGGGTCTGAAGCCCATGGCCTCAGAGGTGAGACCACGTTCCATTATTATCCACTTCCTCAACTATGCAGTAAAGGAGAACATACTCCATAAAGCTTGGGCTCAGCAAAATGTTTTATGTCACAACCAGGATCTTTTTTGATAATGACTTTGCCCCTGCCATACAACAGCATCATCAGGAATATATCCCATTGTTTCAACACCTTGGCTCTTAGTGCCTGAAGTTTAGAACTCCCTATCCTGCTTGACTGGTTACGCAGTAGTCTACAGGACCAAAAATCTACCATTTGGCAGAGGAAGCTAGAGTAGACTTACTGGCCCGAGGGATTATTCCTGAAACTCATACCTTTGACCGCCTGCAAGAATCCAGACAATGCAGGGATGGATGGGGGAAAGTGGGGACCTGCAAGCAGTCCAGAGTGGTAGATTCTGCCTTGGCAGACATCATAGAGTGCCTTCAAAGATTTCAGAACCTGGCAGCACAAAGCTGATCTTGAAGACTGGACTTAATTACTAATGCTGCAGCAAAAGTTTGTTCTGGGGAGTTTTGTGTATGGGCGGGCGGTTGGGGGGTTGACTTTGTGGGCCTGGCTGACTAATTTTGGCTGGGAAAGTAGTGTTGCTCAGAACAAAGCTGCTAGAGGGAATTTTTTGTCATTAAATATACTTAAATAACATTACCTTTCTCCTCATTAGCTTGGCTGGTCCTTGGGTGGCTGCTCCCTCAGTTGATGTTAGGCGCTAGTGTCTCACAGTCACTGTAGGGGCTTCCAAGTATTCGGGAGCTCCGACCCCTTCTCCTCTGCTGGCTGACTTACTCTCCCCCTCACTGAATGAACAGGGGCCACGCAACAGGAGCCTGGAGAGGATGATCCGCATGATCGCTCTTTTTGAAGTTTCAGTTAGACACTGCCTGAAACCCACTACACTCCTCTGGATGTCACAGTTTTTTTTTCTCCCCTCCTTTTAAAAAAAAAAGAAAACGAACTCAGTCTAATGTTTCAATTTCATAACAGCATGTATGTAAAACGGGGGGGGGGTTAAGTAATACAGAAATGGGGAGGAGGAGGGGGACATCTTTTCTTAAGGTGACATAAGAAATGGTGAGGGGGGTTGGTCCTGGGGACGCAGGATATATATTAATCCATTTGCTGATGCTTGGTGAGCTGGTTCCATGGGGGTTGTTTTACGAGGGACACAGGACACTTCAGGGAATGTTTACCCTCCCAGTTCCCCCCTCTGCTCCATTTGTGGAGAGGTTTTGTTCAGATAGGTAAGGTCCGGTGGGGTAGACAGAGGGAGTCATTGGGGGGATCCGAGGAGAGACTCCATTTTGGAGTTTGCTCAGTGCAGTCTTAAGGGCAAGGGTTGAGTCGACATTGTTGCAGTGACTGTGTCCCAGGGCTTTGTGGATGGGCAGGCACACTTTGGATGGTCTTTCAGCCTAAAGGGGATATGGGGACTGCTTTGGATGTCAGAAGGATGCCCGGATTCACCATGTGAACCTCGCCATAGATGTTGGCCATTGTGGTTCTCAGGTAGGGAGCCACAGGGGTTAGCAGTGCAAGCTTGATTGCAGTAAGGGGCCCTCATTTCTCCATGTTTCATTCCACAGGTAACATAGCATGGACCTCATTTGGGTATCTCCCCAGAGAGTCTGGCAACATTATAATAGATGGGGGGGGTGCTCCTAGGTGGGGCTACATGATTTGACAAGGCACTACCCTTTTTTAGATTCTTTTTAGCTGTTAAGGCAGTTTTTCTTTTTCTTTGGGATATTAACATACAAAAGGGTGTCCTAAACTCACACATAGTGGTTTATACCTCCTGCCCTTTCAGAGATTCTGCAGTTAGAATTCCCCTTCCGGGCTTTTGTAGGCACAATGCCAGAAGTGCCTACAGTCTGGAAGTCACATTGTACATAGTTATTAAGGGGTCTGGGATTATGGTTAACATCCGTGTTGTTTTGGGACAGGCTCCCAATTTGGAGGGCCAAGTTCGTAAGGGGAAGGGTGGTATTTTGGGGTTGTTATTATGTGGGTCAATATGGACTGCTGTTTTTTTCTACAGCAACTTACATGTTTTTCTATTGTTTTTTCTTTTAAAAGAATGAAGCACACAGAGTCACAATTTGTGGATAAACAGGCTTTATTGTCAGGCAATGGACAAGGGATACTTCAGTGGACTGCAGGGGGTCCTCCTGTGGAACTATACTTTTTCTGGCTCCGGATTTCTGCATCGCTTCCAACTGAATAGCTGGACTGGGGAGGGTTCTTTGTTCCAGGGTTGGGATTGTCTCATGGGGCTCACTGACTTGACAAGGTGGGGGGCTCTCCTCCCTCTTTGGCAGTGGTCCATCCATCTGAGATAGAATGATGTCTGTTAACCCTTTAAGATATTTTCACAGAATATAAACGGTTTAAAAAACAGATTAAAAGATCTAGATTCATACAGTACTTACAACACAACAATGCGGATTTATATTTCATCCAGGAAACTCATATGTCTGATTAGGAACATTCTAAGATGAGGTGGGGCCAGCATTATGAGGTATTTGCCTCCTCCCATCTTAGTGGGAAAATATGGGGGTAGCAATCCTAGTCCCTAGTACTACATAACTGGAGGTTCATAATTGCTATAGGGATCCTCAGGGCAGATACGTTATCATACAAGCTACACTATATGCACAGACATTAACTTTAGTAAATGTTTACCTTCCTCCACAATCTATGGTATGAGTACTCTGGACTTTTTTAAGTAAAGTGATGGAGCTCTTACTGGGCAGGCTTATAATGAGAGGGAGGGATTTCAGCATGACGTTTTCTGAGGATCTTGATTCCTTACATCCCTCTCCTCACAGAGCCTCCAATGCTATGCGCTACCTGAGGCATCACTTTGATCAGTTTGGAGTGGTTGATGTATAGAGGAAGATGTTTCCAAGCCACAAGGCCTATACATTTTTTTCAGGCAGGCATAACAGTTACTCAAGACTAGACTACATGCTTGTCACCTGCGAACTCTTTGCTTTAGTTCAGGACATAGGCCCGCACCTTTTATTGGATCACCACCCATTACTTCTGAAAATAAGTCTAGGCAAGCTGGGGCACAGAGCCATGTGGCAATTTAATACCTCCTTGCTGCGGGACCTGCAGATTATCCACCTACTTCGAGATCGCATCCTCCAGGTTATACAGGAAAATGCCCCCTCCCGAGTGTCTGCATCTATATTGTGGGACACAATAAAGGTAGTAATCAGAGGGGATGTAATTGCCTAACCTGCAAAGAAAAAATGACAACAGGAAGCTAAATATAACTCTCTGAAGCCTCAGCTTCAATCTTATTAAACATTATATAAAGAGGGTAAAAGGGAGCAACAAATTAAAATGAGAGAGACCCAAAAAGAACTTCAGAAACTCATGGATGAGAAAGTTTACCAAGCACTAAACTATCTAAAGCAAGCTCATTATGAGGGAAGGGGGCTAGGGGAGCCTGTCTATTAGTGCGAAGAATTAGGATGTGGAAAAAAATCAGTCACCATTCTGAAACTTAAGCACCCAGTAACAAAACATCTGCACCACCAGGATGAGGAGATATGTACAATTTTTGCAAATTATTATGGGGAGTTGTATACAAGGGGTGCCCCTCTGCGGACGAAGAGTGACATGGCTTTTTGTCTGTCCTCTGTCTCCCCCCATCTCACAGAGTCCCAATGAGCTTTTCTAGAAGAGCCACTCAGGGTGGAAGAGGTTCTTCAACAACTGAGGGACGCCAAAACACAAAAATGTCCTGTCCCAGAAAGAGATCCCATTGAATGGTATAAAAAATTCTCTGATTTACTCCTTCCACTCATGTTGCGGGCTTTTTGAGAGGTGATGGGGGGAGACCAGCTACCACTCTCCTGGGCCTTTGCGGTTATAGCCCCCCCTGCATAAGCAGGGTAGGGATAAAACTGAACCAGCCTCATACCAACTCACATCCATACTAAATATGGATTACAAGTTATTTTTGGCCGTATGAATGTCCGGACTTGAGCAAATATTACCCTCCATAGTTCACCCAGACCAAACAGGGTTTATCAAAAGGCAGAATACCACCAATAATACCCATCACACCCTTCTTATTGCTGAATACCTTCATACTAGGCAGATCCCAGTGGCCCTTCTCAGCCTTGATGCTGAGAAGGCATTTGGCAGGGTCTCTTGGCCCTTTTTGTGGGATGCCCTCAAATGCTTTCAGTTCCCTGACCCCTTCTTACAATAGTTGCAAAACATATACTCCCACCCGCAAGCTTTTATTAGTGTCAATGGGGCAGTGACAACTCTAATTGCCCTTTCATGTGGAACCCATCAGGGTTGCCCACTCTCCCCACTTCTTTTTGCCCTATATATGGAGCTCCTTGCAGCTGCTTTAAGGCAAAATCCATTCATTGAGGGAGTTATCATGGGTCAATGAGACAATCACATTTCACTTTTTGCGGATGACGTTCGACTCACCATACTGTCCCCAGAGTCATCAGTTCCTGCAACATGAGATACATTGTATGAATTTGAGGGTATAACAGATTTTAAACTAAACATTACCTAAATGGAAGCCCTTGCCTTTAATTTTACTCCCTTGCTTACTGTATTTGTTTCAAAATATCCCGGTTTTCCCATCTATAGAGTATCTATCCTCATGGTCCCAAATGATTTCTAGTTTCATTTGGTGAGGTCAGAGGCCTTGGGTTCAACTCTCCCTTCTTCAGCTTTCTCTGTGGGGGTTAACCTTCCCAACTTGGAATGGTATGCCAGGGCTGCAGCACTCTGCACAGTCTTCTTATGGCTGTTACCATCATACAATCCTCCATGGAAGGTGCTTGAGTGCATCTTTAATGACCTACTGTACATAATATGGATCTCATCCTTTTTGTCACCTGAGAGAGGTCTCCTTCATTGGGGAACTTTTCTAAATGTATGGGTTACACTTTGCAGGTGCGGTACCACTTGAAATATCATGAAAAATTTGAAAATATTTTTTTATTATTGTAAATTCCTCTTTGCCAAGGGTGATTTCCTCCCAGTTCAGATGGACCTCACCTTCAAATGATGGAGGAACCAGGGCTTGAGATTTATTTTTCAATTACTGGATAAAACCGGAGTTGTCCCCTTTGAGTCGCTACAACAAAGTTATGACCTAACGGGCAGGGAGCACTATAGGTATCTTCAGATTAGGACATACCTCTACCATAAACAATGACACCTCACAATACTCTCAAACTCTAAGCCTTTATTACTACATATCTTAATGGATACTTTTGTGGATAAACCCTGGGGCCATTTGATAGGGCATCTTTATAGCATTCTTTGGGATACTCTGGGTGACACCTCACACACAACACTAGAGGTCTGGAATTTAGAATTGGGCTTGTATGCCACATATGAGTCTTGGTTGAAATTGGCCCTCTCCACAGTCAAAATTACTTTGTCTAACAACTGGAGGGAGTTTGCCTGGAAGTGCCGTTACTGTTTTTTCCGAACTCCGGCAAGCTTGGTAAAATTTTTCCCGCGTTCTTATGGGGCATGCTGGAGGGACTCTGGACATAACCCAGCCTATCATAGCTATGTTTTTTGTATTTGCCACTTGTTTGCAGGGTTTTGGCAATCCTTCCAGGGTGAACTAGATGAATGTTTGGGGGAACACAGTGAACTCACGGCAGGTATTGTCCTTCTGTTGATACTACCACATCATCGGCCAGCCTGATGTAAGACATTGTTCCCGGTGTATTTATTGGTGGCCAAAAAGGACGTCACCTGCAGGTGAATGTCTCCCAGACTCCCCACTATTTTGGAGTTGTGACAGGTAGTCATGGACATATATAATATGGAACACCTGACAGCGACTTTACATGATAAAAAGGCCCCGTTCACTCAGAGATGGCAAAAATGTATCTGGTACATGGCCCAGGTGGACTTGGATTTTGTCCCATGAGGTTTGGGGGGGAGGGGAGACCTGCTGCGATGGGAGGAGCAGACAAGTGGAGGGAAAAGATGCATATTATAGCAGCGTGGCTTTATTTCTTTTGCCCATGGATATCTGTCATCATTCTGTGGAAGTATCTAGTTTAGACCGGATGGTTAACACAGTGATATTGTCTCTTGTTTTTTAGCATTTCCATGTCTTATTGGCTTCACATTATTAGTTTCATCTATATATTCTAGATGTGGATTATTCCATATGTGCTTCATTTGTAATGCTGACTGTATTTGGTGCTTCATTTAATAAAAATTACAATTTAAAAAAAAATCACACAGTGCTGTAGTTAAGTGGCCACTTTATAGCCATATCTTTATTGACCAATTCATATAACAAAGAACAGACATGCAGCATGGTGTGCACAGTTGTGGGCCTCTAATTCTATGCTCCAACCATCTCAGCTGATCCTAGCCTCTCTTTTTGAGGGCAGCTATAAGAGATAAGGCTTCACCTGAAACCGTCCTGCATAGGAATGGATCTCTGCTCCCCCTACCACCAGCATCCATAGATGACCTGCTCCTCTATTTGATGAGTTTCCTGTGGTCCAGCATCACCCTTCACATACAGACTTAATCCCCATGGGACTCCCTGAAGAGAAGGAATGCCTCTCAACCCCCTGGCACTGGCAATGTGATTCAGCAACTTCCTCCCACCTCTGGGCTTTTTCTGTATGAGTATAGTATCCTTCTAAGTACCATTCACCCTTTTCAACTAACAGTACTCCATGGAGGGGAATTCTCTAGGTCGAGACTCCCAAATTGACATTGTAATTCACAACCCATTTGCATGCAACATTGCTTTATATCCTGTTATGCTCAACTTTTATTCCACAAGTATTATTTAATCTGTATTCATGGGTTGATTGCTCTATTGCCAAAAGAGGAGTGGAGAAAGAGCATATCCCAACCAAGTGCCTATATGTAACTGAACTGGAGAGGAAAGCATTTTTTTTTTGAGAACAAGGGCCATGGTATGAGAATGTGTGTACCCATAAAATAAATTAAGTGCCAATACCAAACTTGGGTAGTGTCTAAGTAAGGTATGTGTATTATACTGAACTGAAGGCTTTCTCACTCTACTGCAGTGGCTGCTGCAGGTAAATTGTGATTTCAAGAATGCACTATATGGGAAGATTCTATATTGTTTGGATATTATTGGTGCACAGTATATTTTTGGGAAACCGAGTCTGTGATGGCTGTAGTTTATAGTGCTGTAGGTAGAACATGCTGCAGTTCAAGGGCCCAAATATTAGCAAAATGATTGCATTTGCATTCGATAAAGAAATGGGCCTGCAGTCAAAACAAGCAAGAAGAACTTCCCCCTCCGTAGCCAAGTCAGTTATAACTGCTTCTCATAATGAGATTATCTTTTGAGTGAGCTTCTGTAAACATAGCTTATAAATGTGGAGAGCTGTATGAACTACAATTTATAAAGACCTCACCTCAGCACAAAAGCACCAAGGCAAAGGCTACCCAAAAAGGGCATTTGCAAGAAGGTCAGGTTTCCAAGAAATACAAAATCATACATGCACAGCATCATGGTATATATATGTATATATATATATATATATATATATACATATACATGCAAATCACCATGGAAATTTAGGTGTGTTCTGCCTCAGGCTGGAATGTATGGTGCCAAAGGGCCGCTATCACAATCTGAAACTTGTGATACCAGAAGACACAGACATGTTTCATCCTACACAGGACTCATCAGTGTGCCTTGCTTATGTCTGACACCAGGGGAAATGAGCCAGCCTTAATGTGTCCTTAAGGGTTTAGGTTATTCAGGGCCCAAAATAAGAAAGCAAGCTAGAAAGCTAGAAAGGAACAGCGGGAGAATTCAAGAATGTATGGGACTGGCATAAGACAGTTCTAGTGGGGGGTAGGAGGAAGTAAGCTGTTGATTAACTAGAATCTGCAGCTTATCCATCAGGTAGGGAAATGGGCAGACTAGGTGGGCCAAGCAGTCCTTATCAGCCATCAAATTCTGTGTTTCTATGTTAAACAAAGCACCTCAGTAAGGGCTTCCCAAAAAGAGCATTGGCAACAAAACCAGGTGTTCAAGAAATACAAAATCATACTAAACACAATAACTCAAAGCATCATGGGATATACAGTATATGCAAATCACCATGAAAATGTTGGTTGGTTCTGCCTTAAGCAGGCATGTATGATGCCACTAGACCTCTTATGCAATCATCAAAAGGTGAAAACAAAAGTCACACGCCATTGTACACAGAACTCCTCAGTGTGCCTCCTTTGTATGTTAACCCTGTGAGAAAAATGAGCATGTTCTAACATGGTCTTACAAGTTTGGGTCATGGGGACCCAAAATAATAAAGTAAGCTAAAAAGACAAAGCACCTCATCACAAAAGCACTGAGGCAAGGGCTACTTCAAATGGGGCACTGGCAACAAAGCCAGGTTTACAAAAAATACAAAATCCCATATAACCCCAAAATGCAAAGCATCATGGGTTATATATGTCAATCACCATGAACATTTAGCCTATTTCTACCTTAAGTAGGAATGCATGGTGCCAAAGGGCCTCTCATACAAACTGCAAATGGTGAGAACAGAAGACACAGACACGTTTTATCTTATACTGGTCTTATCAGTGTACCTCATCTGTATCTCACACCAGAAAAAAATGAGCCTGTCCTAATGTGGTCTTATGGGTTTGGATCACGGAACGCAGAAAACAAAAACGCAAACTAGAAAGACAATTGGCAACAAATTCAGGTTTCTAAGAAATACAAAATTACAAATAACTCCATAGTGCAAATCGCCATGAAAATGTAGGCTAGTTCTTATGGATGACTAAGATACAGTGCCAAAATGCCTCTCACACAACCTCCAAAGAGCAAAAATCAAAGACACAAAAAACATTCCTCAACTTACACAGAACTCATTATCATGTCTCATTTGTGTCTTGCACCAGGATAAAATGTGTCACCCCTAATGTAGCCCTACAGATTTGGGTCATGGGGGCCCGAAATAAGAAAGTAAGCTAAAATAACAAAGCACCCCAGCACAAAAGCACTGAGGTAAGGGCTACCCAAAAGGGCACTGGCAACAAAGTCAGGTTTCCAAGAAATACAAAATCACACATAACCCCATAATGCAAATCATCATGGGATATTATGTATACAAATCACAATGAAAATTTAGGCCCATTCTCTGTGCAAGCTAAAAAGGCAGAAGGGTAATTTATATATATAACATCCAATGATGATTCGCATTATGGGATTATACATGATTTTGTATTTATTGAAACTGTTATAGGCACCTCAGTAGCCATACCTCAACGCTTGTGCTGAGGTGCTTGTTATTCTACCTTTCTTGGTTGGCGCCCACCATGACCAAAATCCATAAGACCACATTAAGGCTGCCTCATTTTCTCCTGACATGACATACAAAGTATTCTAATTTACCTTGCGTAAGATGAAACGTGTGTCTGTGGTTTCTGTTGTCATGTTTTTCAGACTGTACGTGATACCTTTTGGCACTGTATTCTTGTTATAGTTCATCTCATTATTGTCTGTTAGAGTCATAATGTCAGTTTCTGCTCTCTGCTTGTAATGTTTGAGGGCAGAACATTTGCCATTCTTATTTTCTCATTTCCAGTAAGCATATTTCATCTAGTGAAGTAATCACTTTGCTTTTTCTAAATAAAAGGGAATTCAGATTATATTTAATACTACTAACTAATGAGTTTCTTTTTGCAGGCGCATTAACCTCTGATTTATATTACCTTTTCTAGATTAGAGAGCACAGTTTTTAAATGCATATTCTTTTGTTCACATATTTTCCTCTGACTTGCTAAATATCCCATAATTCTCCCCATTATGTAAGCTCTGTAGGCTTTCCATACAGTAGTCCATGAAATTCCTTCAGCAATGTTTCTTGCAAAATAATCTTGTTTCCCCTTGTTCTCAGTTCTGAAACTGTGCAGAGGATGCTCACTGTGGATCTGACCTCCATATGAGTGAGCCCGCTTTCTCCCATCCGGTTGAAAAATTAAAGAAATTAGGGCATGGTACAAAATCACAGTTTTACCAACTGTATATTGGTGTCTGAAATTTCCATAGCAGCTTGCCTGTTTGATAAGAAAACAAAAAATCAATGCAACTATACAGTCATGGCCAGAGAATAATACCAGAGAATAAAAAGAAAAGTTCTATCCCTGTGGGGTATATGTACGCCAGGTATCTGTCAAATTCCATTCCTTTATCATTAACCTAAGAGCAGCTTGTGATTTACCAGAAAAGAACATAGGAAAAGTCTAGTCACCCACCCAGCAAAGTTAAAGTGGTGTGTAACAACTTTTATTTAAACATACACCTTGAAGGTCATTCAAAACACACCACTGTTTCAAGGTATGGATGTCCCTTTTGTCAGCATGTACAAAGGTCCTATAAACTTTCATGTTTAGGTTTTTACTTCTATTTGCCAAACTATTCTGCATTATAATAGAAGCAGATACTTTATGTAAACCAGTACCATTATACAAGCAGGCAGGGACTTAAAATGTTCCTCCTCTTTAGTTAAAAACTTATCTCCACTATGCCTTCAGTAGTGTGGTAGAGAAAGCGTATGAATAAACCTTCTTCCATTTCATTTATTCTTTATACTGTAGGTACTTACCCTGCATGAAATGCATAGAAAACCATTTCACACTCTCTACTGCAATATGCTGCTGGCACTGAGATTTAAATAGAACACCCCAAAACACTCAGGTGTTATCACAACTTACTGTATATGATACACCATACATCAGGAGGAGGAGGAGGAGAGGGGAAGCTTCTCCTAGTGGGCGACGCTATTGTCTGAGTAGTGGAGTTAGGGACACCTAGCATAGGAGAGAGGGAGTTCAAATGCCTTCCAGGAAGCACTGTGTTCAATGATGGGAAGCAGATCCATAAGACTGCAAGGGCAATAACTAGGTGGGAACAGCTGGATGTCATTGTCCACTGGGGACCAATGACCTAGCCAGGAGAAGGGTTGAGTAAGCCAGAGTCCAGGAGGATTTCAGCAAGCTGGGGGAAACCTGAAACAGATAGCTGTCCTTGGCACAGGGGAAGCTAGGGCACTCCACATCTGTACCTTCAACTCCTGGTTGAAGGATTGGTGTGGAAGGGAGAGTTTGGGCTTCACAGGGGACTGGGGCCTGACCTGGGCAGATGCAAACTTATATAAGGGGGATGGCCTGCATCTGTCTGAAAAGGGGACCTTGGTCCTTAGTGAGAAGTTCAAATGCTTCAGCTGTAAGCATTTAAACTATCCAAGGCGGGAGAGTCAGGAGGCTTAGGACCCCCCATGGGAACATACAGGAACATAAGTTTACTACAGGAACAGCTAAAGCAGTCAGGGAGGGGCAGGCAGGTGAAGAATGTATAACGAGTTATACAGAGGAGGGCTAGAGCACATAGGAAAGGGAACTGGGGTGGGGAAGATGCTGGAGATGGAGAACAAGAGCTTAGGGAGGGCAGACTGTAAAACATGGAAGGTCATGCTAATGAATGCCAGTAGTCTAGGAAATAAGGTTCCAGACCTGGAGACCTTGTTAGCAGATGCAGACCTTGACATAGCAGCAATAAAAGAGACATGGTACTCTGCTAATCATGGCTGGGAAGTCAGTGTACCAGGCTATTCATTGTTCAGGAGGGACAGGGAGGGTAAAAAGGGTGGGGGGTGGTCCTGTACATCAGAGATGGTATAAAGTCTATAGAAGTTCAGGGAAGACAGGGGGAGGCCAAAATAATGTGGGTCACCCTGGACCCAGGGGATGGAACATCAATATGCACAGAGATGATTTACAGACCTCCACACAGAGGGAGGAAGTAGACAGGGAACTAGTGGAGAACATATACAACATAGCAGCTAAAGGAGAAATCCTGCTTCTGGGTGATTTCAATATGCTGGATGTGGACTGGGCCACCAAGGTGGCTGCTTCAGCCAGAAGCACAGCCATACTAGAATCCCTGCAGAGGGTTGGACTCAGGCAGCTGGATCATGATCCAACCAGTGATAAGTTGATTCTAGACCTGGTGTGGACAAATGGTAAAAGAGTTGAAGAAATACAGGTGGAAGGGCAGCTGGGGTCCAGTGACCACCACATGGTGTGGTTCAGCAAGGAGACGTGGACTAAATTAAGCCAGACAAGGGCAAACGTATTAGATTTCAGGAGGGTGGATTTCATTGAAATGGGTAGATGTATACAAGCAGTCCTGTGGAAGAGAGGAGTAATAGAGGGGGGTGGAGGAACAATGGGAGAAACTGAAAGGAGCTATAGTGGAGATAACAAACCAGTGTGTTAGGATAGTGGCCAAAGGGAAAAGAAGAAGGAAACCAGTATGGTTCTCTAAAGATGTGGGGGACAAAGTCAGAGCTAAAAGGCTGAGTTTCAGGAAATATAAGGAGAGCCAAAGGGAGGAGTACAGGGAAGGCTGTTAGGAGGGTGAAGGCATAGACAAAAGAGGGTTTAGCATGGTCTGTAAACAAAGGGGATAAGGCATTTTATAGGTACATCAGTGAAAGAAGAAAAACCGGGGGAATTGTGAGGCTCAAAGGGGAGAAGAGTGAGTGTAAGGAGGGGATCTGGACAAGGAAGAAATACTGAACAAATACTTTGTCTCAGTATTCACTAAGGATGGGGAGGGTCAAGGACCACAGTTGGGTTGCAGAGGCAATGGGGGGAGGAGAAGTGGACACCAGACTATTCACAGTGGAGAGAGTTCTTGAAGAACTCACAAAGCTGAAGGTGGATAAGGCCATGGGGCCAGACAGCATTCACCCGAGGATATTAAGGAAGCTGCTGGGAATTAGCAGTGCCTCTGGTGGCCCTGTTCACAGAGTCACTCAACACGGGTGGTTCCAGATGACTGGAGGAGGGCACATGTAGTCCCACTGCACAAAACTGGCAGTAGGGAGGAGGTGGGGAACTACAGGTCAGTCATACTCACCTCAGTGGTGGGAAAGATCATGGAGACACTGCTGAAAGAAAGGATTGTGGCATATCCGGAATCCAGTTGTACTTAGGATCTGGGGCAACACAGATTCACAGCAGGAAGGTCTTGTCAAACAAATCTAATAGATTTTTTTGATTGGGTGACTAGGGAAGTAAATCAGGAAGGGGTGGTAGACGTCACCTACATAGATTTCAGCACCACCTTCAACACCGTCCCAAATAGAAGGCTGATTAACAAGATGGGTAGTCTGGGCATGGGAGACAAGGTGGTGAACTGGGCTAGGAACTGGTTAACAGACAGGAGACAGAGGGTGGTGGTAAATGGGGTACAATCTGCGGAGAGGGAGGTGGCTGGCGGGGTACCACAGGGATCAGTACTAGGACCAGTTCTGTTGAATGTCTTCATTAGTGACATTGTAGAGGGTCTGGAAGGAAAGGTCTGCTTGTTTGCAGATGACACCAAGATCTGCAACAGGGTGGATACTCCAGAAGAGGTGCAGAAAATGAAGAGGGATATGGAGAAGCTTGAAAGATAGTCAGAGATGTGGCAACTGAGGTTCAATGTAAAGAAGTGCAAAATAATGCACCTGGGTAGAGGGAACCCTGGGGACAGCTACAGGTTGTGGGGGAGCTGACTGCCACCAAAGAGGAAAGGGACCTAGGGGTTATCATCTCTGATGTCCTTAAGGGATCAAAGCAGTGCACAAAGGTGGCAGTGAGGGCCAGTGGCATGCTTGGGTGCATAGGCAGGGGTATCACTGGCAGGAGGCAGGAGGTGGTGATGCCATTGTGTAAAACATTGGTAAGGCCTCACTTGGAGTACTGCATGCAGTTCTGAAGGCTACACCTGTGCAAGGACATAGATAAGGTGGAGACTATCCAGAGAGGGGCAACAAAGATGGTGCAGACCTTGCAGCACAAAATATATAAGGAGAGACTAAGGAACCTCAGTATGTACGCACTGGAGGAGAGGAGAAAGCAGGGGGACATGACTGAAACTTTCAAGTACCTCAAGGGCATAAACAAGGTGCAGGTGGGGAACCTTTTCCAATGCATAAAAAGTACTAGAACAAGGGGGCACAATATGAAATTGGAAGGGGGTAGATTAAGAGGTAATGTGAGGAAGTTTTTCTACACAGAAAGGGTAGTCGATGCTTGGAATAGTCTGCCACAGGAAGTAGTAGGAGCAAACACAGTGGAGGGCTTTAAGCATGCCTGGGACAGGCACAAGGGATGCTTGAGAGGGGAGGGAGTGATGAAAAGCCATTGATCACATAGGGTCAGTGGACACATACAATGTATAGTGCCTATGGGCAGACTGGATGGGCCTAGCGGTCCTTATCTGCCGACAATTTCTATGTTTCTATGTTTTTATGTAAAAGTACCTTTCACATGATTCCTTTCACTTTATGTACCAGACTTGGCATCTGTAATACACATTTTTAAACATTTTTGTTTACCAACACCCTAACTCACCGTTTTTTCATAACATTATGAAACATGCCTTTACATGATATAAAAGATTTTACCTTGTACTAGAGGCACGGCTGCATAACTTCTCCAGCTCACTGTTTTGTTTTGAAGAGAGCAACCATTCTTTGTGTGCTGCTTCCTTCTAAGCCTTCCTATGAGGCCATCTGGGCTATGCCCAGTGTCATCATGTCATCTCATCAGGGGGCATGGCTTATGCCTTGGTGTTAAATGGCACAGTATATTTTCACCTTATCTGTGTTTAATACAAGTTTGTTTCTGTCTCATACGTTAAAATAAACTCAACTCTTGAACTTGGTAACAGTCCGCCTTCCTGTGTGGGAGATTTATAAATTGAGGATTATAATGTAGCACTAGCAAGCTTCTAAGGGGTCAAGTGTCTTTATAAACAAGGCTTAGAAGATAGCGATTTGTTAAATCAAACAAGCTGTGAAAGCCTGCTACTAGAGGGAAAGAAGGGTTTTTGCTGTTTGTGTCAGAAAATACATAGCCCTTTCCCTAAAACCATAACAATATTACCTTTATATTAAAAACAATGTCATACTGGTGCATCAATATACAAAAGGGTGCTGAAGGTATTATTTTTAATTCATTTTTTTTTTATTTAATCTCAGATTACAAAATACCTTTGAGCACAAGTAACTCATTTACAAAGGTTCCATGTCAGTGGGGAGGGTAACAGACTTAGGAAGGACTAACAATTGAATTACATAAATACAGTGACAGAGTTTTCTAATTACATCATAAAAATCAGCACTATGTAGAATAGTAGAAAGGAGTGAAGGTAAGAAGGGGAAGAAGAGAGGGGAGTAGGGTTTAAGGACCAAAGGAGATGGGTAGCAGGAAAAGGCAGGAATGAGGGGTGAGAAATGGAGAAGAGGGGAAGGGGTTAAAGAACAATGAAAAGTGGTAGCAGCCATGGGCCTAGTCAGTTTTTCACACTATGTAATTGGGGGGGGGGGGGGGGGAGTGAGCAGGGAGTAGTGAAGTGGTGTAAATTGCAGGACAGGCATACCTTTGCTCAAGTGGTACAATCACAGGAGCTTTCAGATATGAGATACTGCTGGAGCATATACAATAAATGGCCAATTCTGGGTAAATTAGTTAATACACTGTTCAAGCCATTGAACCAGAGTGGAGCTCTACAGGTTGACCTTGAGTTGTTCGGCACCTAGGAACTAGCAGAAGTTGGGGGGTAGAAGTGCGAGTACGTTGGGTCCTTTAAGATTGGCAAAGGAGGTTTCCAACGCCTAGAGGCAGGAGCCCAAGGAGCACCTTTTTAGTTAGCAGGCACGTTTGGTATTTGATCCTACCACTTAACTGAAGCCACACAGTTTGAGCACATAGCTCACAAGTGTGTGTGAGACATGCAGCGCCTGTGAGAAGTCTACACATTTTGTTTAAAGTGACAGTAAACCTTTTAAGTGAGGTAGCAGTGGTGGACCCATATATGACCAGGCCATAATTGATGATAAACAGTACCGAACTGTGGATAGCAAGCTTGAAAGCTTCAGGTGTCAAACTCTGCCTGTGCCTGTATAGGAGAACGATCCTAATGTTGATGGCCTTGGCAACATTCTCATGTGAAGTGCATAGGAGAGATGGCAATCCAAGGTTACACCAAGGTACTTAAAGTGCAGGATTTGTTCCAGTGTAGCACCTAGGTTATTTTTAATGGTACTAGCATGGTTCTTGTACTTATTTCGAGAAGAGGTGAACAACGAAACTTTCATTTTCTTATAGTTTAGGACCAATTTTTGGGCCCTAAACCATTCCTCAATTTCCTTGAAACTGAGATGTAGTTTGCTTTCTAGAAGGTTAGGATCATGGTGAGAAGTGAAAATAACACCGTCATCCGCATTTAGAAGAATCCATTGTTGATAGGAGGCCAGCAGGCTGTTCAGAAAGATACTAAAAATGAGAGGGCCAAGAATTGATCCTTGTGGTACTCCAGATTGGACAACCTGCTGTTCAGAGGTGACACTGGCTATTTTCACCTGTTGAAATCTGTCTTCAAGGTAGCTACTGAACCAGTGTACTGTGTCATGGGAAAGACCTATTGTGGCTAGTTGATGCAGGAAAAGTGGGTGATTAACCAAGTCAAAGGCCTTTGCTAAATCTGTGAAGGCGGCCCCTACCAGATTGCCTTGGTCGAATAATTGCTGAATGAAGCTGGTGAACTTCAGAAGTGCTGTTGTAGTGCTGTGCCCTTTTCTAAACCCATGTTGTTGTAGGCATTGGATGGAATATTTTTCAAGGTACTGTAATCCACAAGCTGATTAGCAACAATGCGTTCAAGAACTTTGGATAGAGAAGGGAGGATTGATATCGGCCTATAGTTGTTATGCAGGACATGATCACCAGATTTATGTACTGGGGTCATCAGGGCAGTTTTCCAGACATGTGGGAATTGTGACAGAGTTAGCGAGAGGTTAAGGATCTTTGTAATGGGTAAGAGTACTTCTTCAAGGGTGAGTGCGATAAGTTTAAGGTCTAATGAATCCCCACTGTGCCTAGATTTCACCAACACTTTATTCATGAGTTTTCTAACCTGGTCCACCAAGACTTTCTCAAAATAGAAAGGGAGGATTCCAGGGGTTTTGTCCTCATAGTGGTTGGCAGACATAGTAGCGGTGTCATCAAAGAAGTCATGAGATAGCACACTGCTCAGATTAGTGAAAGCTTCATTAAAAGTGTTCGCAGTTGTAATAGGGTCCATGGTGGGGGCTTCATCAAGGTTTAGCATTGTGGATGATACCTTTGGATCCTGCCCAGTGATATCTTTGACATTAGATGAAAATTTCCCACTGTCCCCCCACATGTTAGACAGTATTTCTTTATGGTATCTACTTTTCTCCTGACAAGTAGCCAACATGCATGCATTTCTGGCTGCTTTATAGGCTTCTATATCCCGTTGTTTCCCTGAGGCTTTAGCACAGTGCTAGAGATGGTCCCATTATTTCATTCTTTTTTTGAGCTTTGGAGTTAACCAGGAGTGCACCATGCCATGGATCTTCATCTTGTTTAGTTGGGCATGTATTTCACAGGCAGCATTAAAGACCATAACGAAGTGCTCCAATGCTGTGTTGCTGTCACCAGTGGAGTCAAGTGGTGCCCAGTTATGAATACGAAGTTGTTGTTTTAAGAGATCAAGGTGACCCCGTTTTAGTACTCTGCTGTAGATAGTTTGGGGAGGGGCTACGTGAAATTTGTTGGACCAGCTACAAGTAATGGGGTAGTGGTTGCTAAGGGAGTCAGGGTGTATGGTTACACTGGAGATGCGATCTGGGTGATTGGAGATTATCCTGTCCAGGGTTGTGCTTGTCCCAGTCATATAGTTAATTCTGGTTAGCATGTTGACTAGTTGAGATAGGTGTAGGGCTGTTAAAGCATCCTTTATGGGGCCAATGGCTGGCGATAGCTAGTTTGTGTTGAAATCACCCATTAGTATTGTCTCAGTGAGGTGGATTTGGGCTTGCAGATGGTCCAGAATGCTGAGGAGACCAAAGGTTGAGTCTTTAGGGGGAATGTAAATTGATAAGACTGTGAGTATTTTGTTATGGGCACCCAGTAGTACCTTAATTGCAAGTACCTGGGTGGGGCAACCAAGGTCAGTCACAGGCAAGATGAGGCCCTTTAGTGAGTTCTTTAGATAGATGGCACAGCCACCACCAAGTTTGGATGACCTATCTAGCCTGAAAATGGTATATCCAGGTAGGGCAACGGCTGTGTCATTTATTTTGGGGGACAGCCAAGTTTCTATGACAGTATGTCAGGATCATGTAGTGAGACCCAGACTTTGAGGCTGTCAGTTTTGCACAAAAGACTACAAATGTTGATTGTAGTCAACTTAATAGTGCCCTGCTTGGGACGGGCACCAATTGGAGCCAGGTCAACAGGTTCTGGATTTGGATGGATGTTGCCAGACAGTAGAAGCAGCAAGAGAGCAACCATAAAAAGGAAGTCTCTATGAAGCTTTAAGTGAAGTTTAATAGTTTTTCTAGTGTAGCGGCTCCTTTTCCTTTTCTTGCACCAGAAGAGAAGGATGATGGGATTAGATCGAATAATCACAGAGGCCCAAGATCTAAGCAATGCCCTGTCAGTGAGGAGAGGTAGGGTTCAAGAAGGAGATCACGGGCCCTTAGTAATAGTGAAGAAATTTCCAGTTATACAGCCCATGTCATAGTGCAGGTAGTGGTTAAGGACCCAATTGGTAGGTTGCTCTTTGCTGTTGTTAGGGATCCCAGTGAGACCGAATAGCACAAGGAAGGTGAGAAAGTGGGGAAGGTCACTAAAAGGAAGCTTATCCATTTCAGCTTGACTAAGAAGCATATTGTATTAAACAACCAGGACAGGAACATAGAGAATAATGTTAACTTATCCTTTGTTGTGCCCATACTAGTGAGGATCGAGTGTTGCAGGATCCCTCTGTTGGCCGGATAGTATAATAATTAAATAGGGCTAGGGTTTAATAAGATGCCAATAGGGATGGGAGTGGTGAGGAGGGAGGTGTTTAGGTGTATTTAATAGTGGCCAGGGTTGGGGCGGGTGGGCAGGAGAAAATATAGTGTCAAGACACAGTCCAAATTTCAATTTTCGGTACTCAGATCCACCGCCTCCCTTGGGAAATTGGGCGTAGAGCCCAGTCAAGGGCAGGACATTCACCTGAAGAGAAAAATTAAAGAGGAGAGGCATTAGTAAAAGGGCTTACAGAGGTGCAGAAACTGGAGCTAAATCAGGGGGTGGATCAGCAAACAAAAGAAGCAGAGGGTTAACAGACAGGAAGGAGTAGACTGGCGCCGATAGCTTCCAGACAAAAGATAAGGATTCAACAGGAGAGGGGGGTGCAGTGAAATAAGAGAAATGGGAGGAGGAAAGGAGAAAAGTTAACTTGGAGAGAGAGTGAGGAAGCTCAAAATGGAAGAAAAAAACAGGGTAGGAAGAGCAAGCATCAGAGAGAACACAGGGGCTGCAGTTACATGAATTTCAAAGCAGTTAAATCCCCACCTGTTGCAAGCAACTGAATCCCCAAGAAGTTAGAAACAAAATTGAAATCCACAGCAGTTGTTTCCCCTCAGGAACTTCTAACTAGGTACAGTTTCTAGAGTTAAATACACTTTCACAGGCCAGTTGGAGTATACTTTGTGCAGATTGCCTGAGAATCAGTCCCTGTTTAAAAGGAGTTCTGCACAATTACATAACCCTGCTAACTAGATACCTACAGTAACTTTGTTTTTCCATGGTCCTCGCCAACTAAACTACGAGGTAGCTGACCCTTGCAGTAAAAGAGTCCTAGACTAAACTAGTACAAATTCTGAATTTGAATTTTCAGTGCATCCGAGAGCAGAATACTGTTTCCAGACCAAGGTCCAATCATAATCAAAGCCATAAAGTACGGAAGCCAATAGTGAACCAGAGCTGGAAGTTGGGGTCAATCAGCATCCATGCTTCAAGTCCCGGAGAGCCTGAGAAGTATACCTGGATTTCTGTGGAGGTCTGTGGGCAAGCGAGGTGGTGTGGCTGGGCTGGCTTTCCCACAGCTGCCCCAGGGAAATTGGGCGTAGTGCCTGATCGAGGGCAAGACTTTCAACTGAATTTCTGTGGAGGACTGAGGTGGCGCAGCCAGGCTGGCTTTCTCACAGCTGCCGCCGCCCCAGGGAAATTCGCCATAGCACCCGGTCAAGGGCAGGATCTTCACCTGGATTTCTGTGGAGGTCTGTGGGCAAGTGAGGTGGTGCGGCCGGTTGGCTTCCCCACAGCTGCTGCTGCCCCAGGGAAATTCGGCGTAGTACCTGGTCAAGGGCAGGACCTTCACCTGGATTTCTGTGGAGGTCAGTGGGCTATCGAGGTGGCACAGCTGGGCTGGCTTTCCTGCAGCGGCCGCTGCCCAAGGGAAATTTGGCATAGCACCTGGTCAAGGGCAGGACCTTCACCTGGATTTCTGTGGAGGTATGTGGGCAAGTGAGGTGATGCGGCTGGGCTGGCTTTCCCACAGCCGATGCCACCCCTAGGAAATTAAGCATAGTGCCTGGTCAAGAGCAGGACCTTCACTTGGATTTCTGTAGAGGTCTGTGGCCAAGCAAGATGGCACAGCCAGGCTGGCTTTCCTGCAGCCACTGCTACCCTGGGAAAATTCAGCATAGCACCCATTCAAGGGCAGGACCTTCACCTGGATTTCTGTGGAGGTCTGTGAGCAAGCAAGGTGGCACATTTGGTCTGGCTTTCCTGTAGCCACCACCCCAGGGAAATTCAACGTAGTGCCCAGGCAAGGGCAGGACATTCACCTGGATTTCTGGGGAGGTCTGTGGGCAAGTGATGTAGCACAGCCGGGCTGGCTTTCCTGCAGCCACCACCACCCCAGGGACATTCGGCTTAACACCTGGTCAAAGGCAGGACCTTCACCTGGATTTCTGTGGAGGTCTGTGGGCAAGCAAAGTGGCACGGCCAGGCTGGCTTTCCTGCAGCCACTGCCACCCCGGGAAAATTCAGTGTAGCACCTGGTCAAGGGCAGGACCTTCACCTGGATTTCTGTGGAGGTCTGTTGGCAAGCGAGGTGGTGCGGCAGGGCTGGCTTTCCAACAACTGCTGCCACCCCAGGGAAATTTGGTGTAGTGCCTGGTCAAGGGCAAGACCTTCACCTGGATTCTCTGTGGAGGTCTGTGTGTAAGTAATTAGCATAGCTAGGCTAGCTTTCCATGGCCGCTGCCACCCTGGGAAGTCGGCGTAGCACCCGTTCAAAGGCAGGATCTTCACCTGAAGAGTAGCCACCTGTATTGTAGAAAATGGAGTTTTATTACTAAGAATCCCATCTTAAATAAGATTTTTGGCAGGTATAGGTGCTCATGCAGAGACTTTGGGGTACAATTGTGCAATGATGTCATAGCTGTAGTTGGATGGTTGGATGTCAGAGGGTAACAAGTATGTGCCAAGTGGAGGGGGGAGCCCCCTCAAAATCCCCCTCAAAGCCCCAACTAGTCCAAATGAACTAACCCTTCTAGCTTGGAAAAGCCTCAGGTGCTCTGCAGATGAATAACAATAATAATAATAATAAACTTTATTTGTTTAGTGCCTTTCAAACACCAAGACGCTGTACAATAAAAATAAAAACAAATTTAAAATCAAAATCACAGCAATATTAAAAATTAGCAATAAAAAGAAGAAAGATATATATAAAATCAGAAGACAATAATCTTAAGTAGTAAAAACAAGATTCCAAAGATGGGTCTTGAGTTTGAGCTTGAAGGTCTCCACGGTTGTGTATTCCCGAAGCTGGCAAGGCAGAGAATTCCAGAGGGTTGGGGCAGCAAACATAAAAGCCCCAGCCTCAGAAGATTTTAAAGTAACCCTCGGAACCCCAAGCAACCCCTTGTCAGCCGAACGGAGCTGTCATACAGGAGTATAGGGAATCAGAAGCTCTTTCAAGTAGTCGAGGCCAAGTCCATGCAGGGCTTTGAAGGTCAAAAGACCTACTTTAAAGGTGATCCACCACTGTATAGGCAGCCAGTGCAGAGCGCGCAAAGCAAGGGTAATATGTATCCTTCTTGATTCCCCTGTCAACAGCCTAGCAGCAGCATTCTGCAGTAGCTGCAAGCGTTGGATATATACCCTGGGAAGCCCCAAGTAAAGGGAGTTGCAATAGTCAAGGCGAGAGGTCATCAAGGCGTGGACCAACACAGGTAGATCGCAGGATGGAACAAAATGCTTCACCATGGCAATATTCCTAAGATGGTAAAATGCTGACTTAATGGCTGCTGACACCTGATGACGAAGGATCAGCCCATCGTCAAGTACAATTCCCAAGTTATGCACACGTTCTGAGGTATGGAGCTGATCCCCCCCCCAGAAATAAACCAGAGGGTAGATCAGACCTCAACCCCATCTGCCATGTGCCCCGGGTCCACAACCAAAACCTTGGTCTTATCAGTGTTCAATTTTAGCCAGCTCGAATTCATCCAATCATGGATTTAAGAGAGGCAGTTATTAAATACCGAGAAAGCACTATCCTGGTTGGGCACAAAAGACAGGTAGAGCTGGGTATCATCAGCATAGCAGTGAAACCTCAGCCCATACCATCTTACAATGTCTCTGAGGGTAGCATATACACTGCAAACAACATGGAGGAAAGCACTGAGACCTGGGGAACCCCACACTGCAGAGAGAAGGGGGCAGAGGAAAAATTCCCTGATACAACTATCTGTGTTCTCCCAGATAGAAGAGAAGTAAACCATCTGAGGACTGTACCAGACAGTCCACAGATGGACCTCAGGCGCTCGAGCAAAACCCCATGGTCTACAGTGTCAAAAGCTGAGGAGAGATCAAGGAGAACCAAGATAGAATGGTTTCTCTGATCTCTCACCATCAGGAGATCATTGAGCACCCGAACCAGAGCAGTCCCGGTACTGTGCCTCTTATGAAAACCAGACTGGAGAGGTTCATAGATATTATGGATGGTTAAATGGTCCTTCAGCTGGATTGCCACTACCTTCTTAATAACCTTCCCAATAAAGGGAAGGTTAGACATAGGTCTGTAGTTTGCCAAAATATCTGGGTCCAAAGAAGAGTTCTTCAAAATGGGAGTTACCACCGCTTCCTTCAAGGAGCTAGGGAACTCACCTAATTCTAAGGAGCACCAGACTATTTGTGCCAGACATGGGCCCACTATCTCAACACAACCCCAAATAAGGGAGGTTGGGCCCGGATCTAAACTACAGCTTGTAGAGTGCATCCCCTGGACAATCTGCATAACTTACATCCTTGAACCTCGGCTGGACAAAGGAACTCCAAGAGGCTCGAGGTACAGTGGCCAAACGCTGGCCAACAGCATCCCCCATAGATTGTGACTGTTAGATCTCTGATCTCATGTCGGCCACCTTATTCGCAAAGAATTGAGCAATCTCGTCACACTTTTCGTGTTAAAAGGCTAGACGGAGCTGGAGACAAGCTGGGCTGCACAGCCTGCCCACAGTTCTGAAGAGCTGAGCCGGTCGATTCTGAGTGACAGCAATCTCCCTGGACAGGAATTCTGCCTTCTTACAGGAGATCTCTGATTGGTAGAGCCAATAATGCCCCTCCAAACTAAGGCGATCGACTTCTAGGGCAGATTTCCACCAGCGACGCTCTAACTATCATTCCACACATCGCAGCTCTCTCAAGGACCCATCAAACCATGGGGCCTGAAGGCAAAGCATGAGGGGATGAACATGGACAGGAGCAATTGAGTGAAGGGCTGAGGAGATGGCCTGATTATAGGCCAAAACCAACAGCTTGGGACTCTTGCTAGCACCAGGAAACTTTGAGAGGTTCAACACCACCATCAGGTCTTCAGGGCACACATCCCATAATGGGTGGTATCAAACCATTTCCACAGGGGCAGACCTACAAGGGGAGCAGAAAATTTGAAGCCCATGGTGTAAGGATCAGACCAACTGACTGGCTCCACCACCAAATCAGAGGTCTCAATCCCCAGGAGAAAGACTAGATCCAAGGAGTGACTGTGATTATGAGTAGCCAAGGAAACAATCTGTGTGAAGCCCGGCAATGACATCAGCTGGAGGAAGTGCTGACCAAAAGGTGAGAATTTGTCATTGACCCAAGCATTGAAGTCACCCAGAACCATCAATCTGGGCGACTCCAATGCCATATCAGCAACAAAGTCTGCCAATTCCAGCAGGAATCCTCCCCCATCCCCTGGTGGATGGTAGACTAGGGCTATCCTGCAGCCCACACTGGCTACTACGGTACACTTGAAGGATTCAGCCTCCTCAACTGGTACACTCGTGAGCCCTAATCCGGTCTTAAAACAGACCGCTACTCCCAACCCCCATGATCCAATCTTGGGTGGTGAATCACCGAGTACCTGGCTGGAACTGCTGCCTCCCAAATGGGACCAGCATTTTGATCCAGCCAGGTCTCGGTGATGCAAGCCAGATCAGCTGTTCCAACAAGGTTGGCAATAATAGCAGACTTGTTTTTAACAGATCTGGCATTACACAACACCGCTCGAGTTCAACATGGCTTCAGAGCTGTCCCAACTACTTGCCCATCAAAAGAGATGGTGCCCTTGGGTATGGGGACTAGACATGGAGCTCCACGTTCTAGGCTCCATTTCGCCCCAGGATGCCTTCTGGGCCTAATAAGCCTTATATGAGAGCTCCAATCTTTTGCCCTCTGATGTCCGCAGCCTCTGCCAAACCTACTCCGAACCCTCCTATGCGCAATACCAAGTGTCTGACAGCACTGGTAGATGGAAAATGGAAGGGGGAGGAGAAAGGGTGGAGGGCATGGAGATCGAAGGATGAATAACGCACAACCAGGAAGACCTGCCAACACATAACATAAGCTAAAAGCAAACTAAATACTAAACACTTCGACCTAACTACCTCATTCATAGACTACCCCCAATAAGAAAAAAACATACAATTATGCTTTACTCAGAATAAAATAACTACAATAAAAACAACTAAACAAAACCAATTTAACTTCCCCACCCCAGGACTCTCTCACAGTATTGAGGATGGGAAAGGAAAAACAAAATAAAATTCAAACAAGTTTTTCCCTAAAGGTCCTCTCACAACCAATAGGAGAAAACATACAACTAACAACAAAAAAAATGTGTGAGCATGTATTGAAATATAGTGGTGTTTATGAGATCAAAACTATGTAAATGTCCCAGTGCTAAAAGATCTTAGACTGGAATAGGTAGATGCACATAGCACTTAGGACATCATAAGGTGGGTGAACAGACACCATAAAGGTCCAGAAAGAGTTCACCTTACCTGAATTCTGATTGATAAAGTGATGAAGAGAGGCCCCATAGATGGACAGTCCACCAATCCACTGTCCCACACACTCATGAAGATGGAGGTTCTGCAAAACTCAAACAGATATTTCATTAATCAGATAACTGGGATCCAATCAATACCATTATTAATCAGAAACCTTCTATCCATGGCTTTGAATATGTCTATGTAGAATGCATGTCTTGCCAATAGTTTATGATACAAATCCCCTCCTGCAAAGATTCACCTACAGCCCAAAGAATTTAGATTGGGTACATTGTGGCCATGCTGTTAAAAATGCCTAGCCAATGGAGATTCTTCATTACCCCTTCTGATGTCAACCTTATGTTCTCCTATTTTTATACATAGTTTCCTCTTGGTTCTACTATGAACACCAAGTCACAGGGATATTTTATCATATACATTTATTTTTTATTTATTTAAAAATTTGGTAACCAGGAGAGGCACACTGAGCCAAGGCTTGTTTCAGGTGCAACCTGGGGAGAAAATTTACAGAAATGCAGCAGTGTTATGCAGGCTACAAAGTTGCCTGGGTAAGAGCAAAGTACAAGTCAAAATACAAGGTATATATACAATACCAGAAAACAGGATGGTCAGACTGGTTACAAATGATCAGTGTGAGGCAAGGTAAAAGCAATGTACAATCAATGTACAAGTCCAGTGAAAAAGTTGCAAATACAGTAAAGGTGATGAGGATAAAAACACCAAGAAGTAATTGAATTAAGCATAGTGAGCATGAGTGTTACCATGCAGTTCATTCAGTAAGAGCAAAATGAGGCAGTATAGCGCAGTGGTTTAAGGCTCTGAGCTACAAACCTGGAGTCTGGGTTTGAATCCCACAGCCCCCACTTGCATACTGTGTGATCCTGAGCAAGTCACTTAACGTCCTTGTGCTCCCAGATCACACCTGTAAACATGCTTCAGCTTAGTGTGTCTCTCCTGGTTAAAAAAAAATAAATACATTGTTGGGCTAAAAAGTTAAAAACTTGAAATAAGAAGACTTTAGCTCCATGATGCTCAGTAGGTGATTAGCCAGGCTGGCAGTGAGTACGGGGGGGGGGGGTAAAGAGTTGGAGAGGATACTTTTAAAGAGATTTAATGATGGTAGCAGACAGAACGAGGTGGGAAGGGAGTTCCACGTGTAAGGGAAGTGGAAGGAGAAAGCAGCCATTCCAGAGTTTGAGTGTGGATGGGGAAGGGTGAAAGTACAAGGGTCTCATGTGCAGAGATGGTAGGATGTGTGGGAGAAGGGAAAAGGAGAGAGGTGAGGTAGGGGGTGAGTGAGCCAAACCAATATTTGGCTGAGATAATAGAGGTGTGGTGGTTGCAGTGGGAAAATAGGGAGGGGTGATAGAGAGGTGTAGGGGGTGTGGTGCTGAGTCCTGGGGGGGTTTAAGGTGAATCAACAAAAAGCATTAAAAAGGGAGTCCAGCCTAGAGCTAGTGAAGGCAGAGGTGGACCTGTATATGATGTTGGCATAATCAAAGAATGCTAGGATTGTTTTAATGAGGAGTATCTGGTGAATGGGGGTGGAGAGGGTATATTTATTTCCATAGAGAGCACCAAGTTTAGGGCAGAACTTAGAGTGAATGTAGTTAACATGGGTTGTGAAGTCAAGGTGGCTTTCTAGCCAGACTCCTAGATACTTATAGGCAGGGACTATATCCAATGTGGTGCAGTCAAGGGTAGAGAAAGAGGGGGGATGGGGAGTTTGGATAGTTTTTGGAGGGTGCTGAATGTCATGTATACTGTTTTTTTAGCATTTACTTTTAGTTGGTTCACTTGGAACCATTGCAGGTTGCAAGTGAAAACATTTTGCAGCTGGGAAGTCACTGTGACCCAAAGAAGGGAGGAGACAGTTGAATGATTTTTCTGAAAGTTGGACTGCTAGGGAGACAGGAAATTTGAGGAGGTGAGGAAATGGGTGAGTCTGGTTAAGACTAGGGACCCCTGGAGCTTGGCTAGTACAGGGAGGAGGGAGATGGGTGGCAATTTCCTGGTCAGGAGTGATCACCACTTTTGTAAAGGGGGGGATCACTTTTGCAGGTTTCCAGGCCTGGGGTACTGTGCCAAGGGTGAAAGAGAGGTTTGGCAGATGGGACAGGGTATAGGCAATGGCTTGGGCTGAGAGCAGAAGTAGGAGTGAGTTGAGTCCATCAGGGTTGGATTTGTGAGGATTTAGTGATTGAAGGGCACAAAGCACCTAATGGGCAGTGATTGGGGAGAACCAAAATGTATTTAGAGATTATGGAGTGTGCAATGAACTGGTGGTGGGAGGGTTGTAGGGGTGGAGGGTTGGGCACAGGTTGTGAAAAGTTTGTTTATAGCAAGGGCGATGGTGAGGGGGCTCAAGACTAGTTTGTTGTCAATGAGGAGGGATGGGGAGGAAGAATTTGATGGGTGGGTTAAAAAGGGAAGACAGTGTTTGCCAGAAAGTATGAGGGGAATTAGGGTTTTTCTGTAAGGTGTTCTTGAAGTAGGGAGATTTAGCTATTCTAATTGCTTTGGTACATGAATTTCTCAGAGTGCAGTAGGTAGAGAGGTCATGTAGGGAGAGTAACGCTTTGTAGCAAATACCCCTATTGTTTGGCAATTTATAGAATCTTGTATTTTGATCTGTTCTCCTTTGCTGGCATTATAAACCTCTGTTAATTTGTGTGTTTTCAAACAATTTACACACCTGCCACATTGGTAATTGCCCTTTACAGCATGTCAAGGTTTGTTAGAAAATGTTCCTCCCTATGTGTGGTTGTTTTGTGTTGTTTTGTGGCCAGTCTGTAGCAACTGGTCCCTTAAATTAGTATTGCTGATTGTTATAGTGCATCCACTGGTAATGTCCCTCCCCCTCCCACTAATAACTCTCTTCCCCTCTTCTACTACTTCTACCTACTTCCCCTCTCTTCTTCCCTTCTACTACCACCTTTCACACCCTTCCCACCTTCCCCAATTTGAGTTTACCGACCAACCACTTGTACCTACCCTTCCTGTAATGTCAGTTGAGTGCCTACTGTCAACTGAGAGTACACTCACATACTGTCTGAGAGTGTATCTGACACACCTGTGGATGTACTGTATTAACTTGCCTACCTATTGTCAGCTCTGAATGTATTTGCATATTATACAACTTAAAGTTTACCAAACAATGGTTGCTGGCTGCAGCTGTCCCCCATTCTAGTAACTGTTGTTAGTTTTGTACCCCCCATCACCTTCTGTCTGATGAGGAACCTTTGTAAATGAGATTTTAGCTCAAAATTGTTATTCGGAATTCCTGCTAAATAAATAAAATAAAATAAATAAATTCCTGGCTCTCTTAGCCACAGTGAGGGTTTGTCTGAAAACCCTTTATTACTTTTTTCAGTAGCTTATAAGTTCTCCATTGCTTGAACAAGGTATGTTTCAGACCACTGAAACTGTCACTATAGGCAGTAGTCATGACTTTTCTCTTGTTGCTGTCCATTTCCTGATCTCCTTCTTTATCTTCCAAATGTTCTGCTCTTTCCACTACTTGTGCTTTTTCTCTTGCTGCATTTATCACCCTTTCTGGATATTGTCTTTCCAAAAATCTGTTGGTTATAGCTCCTGTTGCCAATTCATAGTCCTGCTGTTTCTCTTAGCATGTAAGAATTGTCCATAAGAAATGTTATTGATTAAGTTTCTGGTGTGTAAGCTGCCTGCTTGTAAAACTGCATTTTTATCTGTGGTTTTGCAGAAAAAGCATGGTGCACATCTGATTATCCCTTTTGTATATTTCTATGTCTAGAAAGCTCACACGTGTTCTGTCTTGATTTTTCACAAATCTCAACTATCTGTTCTCTTCTTAATAAAATCTTTCTCTGTTCCCCATTATACATCAACAATATCATGGATAAACCTCTTCCACACCATAATGTGATGTCTATATGGATTTTCCTCTGCTGGGTGTGTGTGTGTGTGTGTGTGTGTGTGTTCAAATCTGACTCTGCATAATCTGCAAGCATAGCATTGCTATTAATGTGCTCCAGCACACTTAATAATGTATATAACGCAAGTCATAACAATGATATTATACTTTTAGGGACTTCAACCTTCCAGGTATTGATTGGGATACTCTAACTGCAAGAAGTACACCTGAACATCTCTCTTTGGAAATTCTGAATGACAGTGGATTACAGCAGATGGTAAAACAGCCCACTAGAGACGAAAGCATCCTGGACTTGGTCATAACCGACAGAGCTGAAGCAATCAGCTGTATAGAGATATTAGAGCCCGTGAGGAGCAGCAACCATAACAAGATCTTATTTGAGACCATATTTAAAACAAATAAAATCAAGGGAAAATCTGTAAAAGGAATTATTCCAGAGCAAACTTCACATCAATAAGGCAGGAACAGGAAGGCTTGGACTGGGAGGACAATGCCCTAAATATGGACCAGTTATGGACAAAACTTAAGAATAAACTATTGGAGCTAGGAGACACCCATGTACCCACTAAGGCACTCTATAACAATAAAGGAAAGGTCCCACAATGGTACACATACAGGATTAAGAAACAGCTAGCCAACAAAAACAAGGCATACAAGGCCTTGAGGAAAGATAATAACGATTATAATGTACATACCTATACAAAAAACTAATAAAAAATAACAGCATGATAAACAAGTAAAAGAAAGCACTGGAGTTCAGATTGGCCCACTCAAAGAATAATGGCAAAGCCTTCTATGCCTACATAAACAACAAAACAAATGATAGAACAGTAGGCTCCCTTTCCCAGGGAAATAAGGAAATTAGTGGACAAAAACTACAGGCAAAAAGTTTCAACATCTACTTTTGCTCAATATATTCAAAGCAATTGGGCATAACATCAACACCAAATAATGAGGAAACAAACCCACTCTCAAATAGGGATTTCATTAGTAAAATCATTAAAGAGGATATCTTAAACAAACTGGAGAAGCTATATGTTACAAAATCAGCAGGACCTGATGACCTACACTCTAGGTTAAAAAGAAAATTAGACCATGGCTGGCTGACCCACTTGAAAAACTGTATACTATGTCACTGGATAGTGGGGCGGTACCACAGGACTGGAGGTCGGCCATAGTAGTCCCAATATTTTAAAAAGGGGACAAGGGAGGCATGACAAACTACAGGCCCATCAGTTTGACCACTGTCCTAGGAAAGACTATGGAGTCCATAATCAAGGACCAATTGAATATGAAATGTGAAGATACAAGTTTTACAGACACTACCCAACATGGTTTCAAAAAACATAGATCATGCTTGACAAACTCATTAGTGTTACATGAGGCTGTTGGTAGTACTTTGGACAACGATCAACCTGTTGATGACTTTTTTATTTTGGACTGCCAGAAAGCATTCAACAAAGTCCCACATGGACTACTTATAAAGAAGTTAGTGTGTGGGGGGGTAAATAACAAAATAAACTGGATAGAAGCATGGATGGCAGGCAGAAGCCAGAGAGTTCAGATATGTGGCTCAGTGTTCAATTTGGGGAGGGTGACAAGTGTGATGCTGCTGGGTTAGGTCCTTGAACCGACTCTCTTTTCTTTATATGTATTGGACATGAACACAAACGTAAAGATTGGTTGACAAAATTTGTGGATGATGTGAAGCTGGTGGATGTAGTAAATTCAGACAGCCAGGTGTTAGAGCTGAAATGAGACCTGGAGAAATTGGAGGACTGGGCAAATAAAAATGGGATGCACTTCAATACCGACAAATGCATCGTGATGTAGCTAGGCTTGGGCAACATCAAATGTAAATACACAATAAATAATACAACTCTAAGAACAGTGGAAAAGGAAAGAGACTTGAGCATTCTAATTTATAATAAACAGAATTTGAGCTCCCACTGTAATGAGAGAATAAGAAAAACTAGTGGTTTCTTAACAAGAATAAGAAGAGCTTTCATCTCAAGGCATAAAAACTGTATAATGTCATTGTGTAGGGTAGAATTCAGTCAAGCCCATTTGGCCCCTGGCTTCTAACTCATGCACTTCTATGATTCTATGATATGTTCAATACGCCTCCTTCTGTCTTATTATCCAAGTATTGTACCAAGTATAAAGTGTAAATGCTTAAACAATCACTTTAATGGCTATATTTTAATAAACCCTACTTACCTCTATGGATACAACTGGAGGGTGATATGCTATACCCTGCTATCTACAGTTTCAGAATAATACCTTTCCCAATCAGGTTAAGAGTCAGACAATTTTAATTGCTTCTAAATATGCATGGCTTTTTGGAATGAAAGACTGTCACAAAGATACATTCATTATCCAAAATCAATAGACTACCATTTTGTTCTAATGAGGCTTTATTAATAAATGGAAGCCCTTTAAGGTGGCTTTCCTGACATAAAAGAGGTATCCCTACAGTCCAACAGCTAACTGATCTAACATCAGAAATATTTAACTCCCTTTCTCAAACAAACAAAAAAACATTTTTTTTTCCATTTTCTATTTTTTCTGGGCTAGGCCCCGTATTACCTCCGCCCTTGTCACGGCGCCTTGGAGACCTCCACCACCACCTATAGCTGCGAGATCCCCAGTCACCTGGCTTGCCCAGGAGGAAGTGGGGGTGCGTGGTCACCTTCTGGTAGCCCGGGGACTTATGGCCTGGTCGAGGATCAAGCGGTGGTGTCTCGAGGTTCCTCCAGGAGGGCGCCATATGCATGTTGCCCTCACCTCAGGTTTTCTCCATTACGGAGGTGGGGATGTGCAATGACGCAAGCATCTGCCCCGCCTACCAGACCTGGCTCCGTCGGTCACCTGAGGTCCCCCCAGCCTCCGCTAGGAGTCCTCAGTGCACCAAGAGCTTCCCTCACCTTCCCCCCAGAGAAGGAGAGCAGTCCTTAAGGACATTCGATCCTTCTCCCCCTGGCTGGCCCTCTGATGATCCGGGTCTGTTCCCGAACCCAGGTCGCCGGCGTCGCAGCGGAAATCCCACTGCTGCGCCAATGGGCCGGCTACAAAAAAAATATTTTAAGCTGCCTATCATGGAGTTTTGCAAATATCTGCTACTTAGGCATGTTCCGTACCCGTATCTTAATTCTAAAATGGCTTGGACCATCACTCTCTGGACATCTGTTTGAAAGTATGGACAGCCTCCTCAAAGGTCTGTCAGGATACATCAATGCATCTTTTAAGCTAGCCTGGCCTTCCTAGATGAATAAAACCAGAACAAC
This sequence comes from Neoceratodus forsteri, assembly GCA_016271365.2. NCBI lineage: Eukaryota > Metazoa > Chordata > Ceratodontiformes > Ceratodontidae > Neoceratodus > Neoceratodus forsteri. Next base: position 289,809,840 of record CM028130.1, read on the forward strand.
ATAGGAAAAGGGCCTCAGACTAGTACACCTGTGCTTAGTGGGCCATACCCAGTAACTTATGTACAGTGCCATGTTATGTCACGGTGGTGCCTTACAGGATGGGGTGCCAAGCTGGGGGTCTGGATGTGGGGGGGGGGGCTCTGCAGTATGGGATAGGGGAAGGGTCTCTGCTGTGGAAGGGGACTGTGCACCAGGCATGGGAGGGAACACTGGGTCAGATGGGAGGAGGCACCACTTGCCACTGGGGATCTGTGGATGCATGCTTAGGGCAGCATGTTGGCCCCTAAGGTGGCATGGTATACACCGTGGATGACTGCATGTGCCATTCACCACCCAACCTGTGCCACAGCACAGGGGATCCACTCTGGCTCCCAAGATGGGCACTGAATTGGCTGTCTGCCTAGATCCACGTCTACACTCTGCGCACCTGCACATTGGGGTGGTGAGGCCACAGACAGGTAGCTGACATTGGTACATACCAGCTGGTGTTCCCGAACCAATTGTCATGCTGTGTACGTCTATGTATCCTGATTTGCACTTCTGCTATGTTTTATTCCCACTGTAAATATAGCTGTTTGTAATATAATCTGGGTTTAACCAGGTCCATCTTGTAAATGAGATTGCTCAATAACGTTCGCCTGGATAAATAAAGATTTGATTGATTGATTGATTGGTGTGCACCTCTCCATGGGTACTGAGCTGCGTGGGTGAGGTATGCACCTTTAGTGAGTACCTTATCCCTTTTGATGAATAGGGCCTGTTGTGTTTATAATCCTGTTGCCACTGGTGTTGAGGGTCTTAAGTATTTTACGTTTAGTCATATTAAGTCAGGTGAGATTATTGCATTAGGTGACTTCAGTTTACAACGGCAAGTAAATTTAACAAATGTGACTATTTTGGAAGATGTAGGTCTAAAACAGATTATAAATGCTGCCACAAGAATAAACAACAAATCACAAAAATGTATTTCATTACTTTGGCTCTTGGGGCAGCAACCTAGTAGAATTAAATTACCTGACATCATATCTGATAGTGTAAGTGACCATGCATTAATGTTTTTGTCACTGGCATAGTGGTTCCATAGAGAAAAACATGACCCAACTATCTCACGGTTTCGTTATTGCTCTAAATCAGTTTCCTTGGAGTTCCTGGCTGATCTTTATAATGTGGGCTGGTCCTATTTGGACTCTGTTACAGAAGTTAATTTTGTACTAGATTGTTTTTAGTTCAGAATTTTCAAGGCTAGCACAGACACATGCCCCTTTAACTAGAAGACACTTTAAGAGCAAACATTCTAAATGGATGACTAGATAGCTTTTCAAACTCATTAAACTGAGAGAAAAGCTCTAGTCAGAGGTTAAGGCATCTGGCTCTGTGCAAGATTAGATGAACTGCAGACACTACTGTAATCTTTGTAAAAAGTCCATTCTTACACCTAAATGAACCTTTTTTTAAAGAGCAACAAGCCGAAAACTTATCAGACCCCAAAATGTGTTGGCTAGTTTAAAAACAGTTGAGAATAAAACTAATTGTAGCACAAAACTGGATGTTCAAGTCAACACAGATTTTCTTGATATATCTAATATGGGGGCTGGAGGCAGGTTGCCGATCTAGGAGATAAAAATATTAGTTTTAAAAAAACTGTAATAGAGAAAAAAAACATAGGACAGGAAGATGACACTGACAGAGATACAAAGTGGTTAAGGGGCTTCATAAAAAAGTAGGGAAACAATGTAATAAGAAGGAATATACACAGTAGATAACATGCAAGAACTAGATTAATAAATATTCTACTTGCAAAAATTCTAAAGAAATGATGCAAGACACCAGAACAGTTAAAAATTAACTTAATGTGAAAAAGAGGTGATACTTCTACATTGGTTTATTTATTATTGAATTTTGATGACCGGGTTGGTCTACTGGGCCTACGAAGGTCCCTTTTTCAGGGGTGACCTGGGGAACAGAAGCAATACAATACATACAATCAGGTGATCCAGAAACAATACAATACATACAGTCAGGTGATACAGGGTTATGAGAAGTAGACAAGATAATGAGGATGACAGTACAGGCAATTATTTAAATCATAGACTATAAGTGCAACACTTGAAAGATTTAAGGATTTAAGGCATGATTTAATGTAGGTTAAGGTGAGAAGAGAGGGGGGATGGGTGCTGTGATTAGGATCGGGGGTGATTATCCTATACCCTCACAGTGGCATGAGCTTGTCCTGAGCAAATGGAACTTAAGCCTAGTGTGAAAGATTGGTAGTGAGGGGGCTTCCTGTACTAGAGGTGGGAGAGTGTTCCACAGATTAGGGGCTGTGAGAGCAAAGGAATTGCCTCCCTTGTGAGTCTTGATTCTGGGGATTGCCAGTAGGGACCGATCTGAGGTCCTGAGCATTTGAGAGTTAGGCTTAGCCATGATTATTCCTGTTAGGCTTGGTGGGGCTGCCGGGCTCTGCAATTTGTATGCATGGCAGAGCAGGGGATACTGTAGACGAGCCTCGAAACAAGGCCATTGCAGCTGGGCTAGTGAGATGCAGGGGTGGCTTCTTGGTTGACACATTGTCACAGACCTCATGACCTTGTCGAACAGGACCTTAAGCCTGCTAACTTCACCCTTTGCCATGCCCTGGATTACGGGGCAGCATAGGTTAATGTGGGTAGGTCAATAGTTAGCCCTAGGTATTTTATGTTGTCAACTATGTCTATTCGTTCATCCCCAAGGGTAGTAGGTTTTGGGGAATTGGTCCGATCCTGGCCAAGGGATCTAGGACCAAACAGCATGGATTTTGTTTTTGCTGTGTTGAGGATCATTCTGTTTGATGTGAGCCAGGCCTCGAGTGTGTTTAGGTCCCCTTGTAGGAGAGGGCCCAGATCATGTGGTGTGGACCTGGCTCGAAATATGACAGTATCGTCTGCATATTGAACTACTGAGCTATCCCTACAGTGCCAGTTTAGGTCATTTGCGAAGAGAGAGAACAGGAGGGGGCCAAAAATTGAGCCCTGAGGCACACCTTCCTTGATGGGTAAAGGGGCGGAAAGCTCTCCCTTCCAAATGACCCTCTGGGAGTGGCCTGAGAGGTAGCTCTTCAACCAGTTTAGGGCCTGGCATCAAGCCCAATGCCTTGAAGCTTAGTAAGAAGAAAGTTGTGGTCCACAAGGTCAAATGCCTTGGACAGGTCTATGATGATAACACCTGTTCACATGCCCTCATCCATTGCCCTGAATAGGTCCACTGTGAGTTTGATGAATGCCGTGTCTGTTCCATAGTTTACCCAAAAGCCATGCTGTGAAGGGGCTAGGATTTGGTGGAGCTCCAGGTAGTCTCTCAGTTGCTCATAAACTAGTCTTTCTTGCAATTTGGCCAGGGTACACAGCAGGAAGATGGACTTGTAATTGCCAATTTGTTCACAAGAGCCACCCTTATAAATGAGGACTACGTTGGCAGCCTTCCACTGGTATGGAATGTACCCTTCAAGTAAAGACCTGTTGAAGTTCCATGTCAGAGGTTTGGCCAGGGACAGTGCACCTTCCTGGAGTAGCCTCAGGCTGATTCTATCTGGGCCACCAGAGCCTTTGTGTTTAAGGCCTATCAGAAGTTTCTGGACCTCACTCACCTTGACCATTCTCAGGTGAAATTGGGGTCTGTTCAGACAGGGGGATTCATCAAAGGTCTGTACAGGCATGGGTGCTGGTAGCCCTACCTTGTATGCATCAAGGTTGGTGAAGTGGTGGTTGATTGTTGAGGCTATAAGCTGGCAATTACTGATACACTGTCCTTGTACCTCAGTTTGACCTTGTGCCTCCTTGGAGTTGCCCTTAAGCAGTTTGTGGATCTGTGCCCAGAAAAGCATCGGGTTCCCCAGTGTGGACCGTTGGAGGCAGGTTACATACTCCTTTTTGGCAAGTTTGATGTCTAGCTTACATTGATTTCTTAGGGTTTTGTAAGTAACCAGGTCGACATGAAGGTGTGAGAGCTGGAATTTCTTCCAAGCCTTGTCCCTTCTTTTCATCTGAGATTTCACAGAGTGGGAAATCCATTTATGGCAGCCTCCTTTGGTACGAAGTTTTTTGAAAGGGGCAAATAGAGATGCTGCATTGAGGAGTAAATTTTGGAAGTAGGCAAGGGCCTCGTCCAATGTCGGGAGGAGCCTAATTGGGCTCCCGTCCAGGCTACTTGGGTAGTCATTCAATTTTGCTGGCATGAAATTGGAGAAGTCATGTACCGTGAGTATCCTGGGGGAATCTTTGGTGCTCTGTTCTTCCAAATACAGAATATTCAGAATATTGGGGAGTGATCACCAATGGTGTCAGCCAATATACCTGCTTTCAGTATGTTGAGGGAGTTAGATACTAGAGCCCAGTCAAGAATAGTATGGTTCCCCTTTTTATAATTAAGCCTGGTAGGTAGAGAGATTACCTGTTCTAGGTTTGTGTCTTGGATCGCACCCTTGAGGACCTTGTTGGGGCCAGTGGCACAGTTCAGGTTGAAATCTCCCATTATTTGGAGTTCATTGGTTATTTTGCTGCCAACCAATTTAGTGATGCCCTCAAGAGCAAGTTGGGCATTCTTAGGAGGGTTATAGACACAGCTGATGGTGAGATGCTTAGCATTACCAAGGGTTAGATGGATGACGATAGACTTCCCGACCTGGCAGCTACCAAGGTTGGGCTTTAGTTGTCTCACATTTAGAGTGTCTTTTGTATAGATTAGGACCCTTCCCCCTCTCTTTCCTGCCCTGTCCTGTCTGAAGGTATTGTACCCAAGGATCATGATCTCATGGTCATGAATATGGGCCTTGAGCCAGGTCTCTGAGACTGCAAGGATGTCTGGCTTGTAGAGGTTAAGCCAGGCTTGGACCTCATGGATTTTAAGTCTAAGGCTGCATACATTGATGTGCACTATCCTTACGCCTTTTGATGATGCCCAGTGAGGATCCTGGGGGATAGATACAAGGAAATTGTCTAGAGGGGGCTCTGGGTTAGGCTGAATGTCTCCTCCATGGAGCAGAAGAAGAAGAGCAAATAGTCGAGCTAACACTTGCCTAATTGAAGGTTTCAAGAGGCTGTGGAGCCTTCTGCATGCAGCATGGATCACCACATAATAGGAGCCATGCTTTACCAACTTGTGTGCTATGAGGCTTTCATTTTTAGTTGTGAGAGAGGTCCAGTAGTAATGACCACAAGGCTCAGGGTCATTGAGATTTTGTCTCATGGGGTCAAAAAGTCCTCCCCCTAAGCACATGTCCACCCAGAGGAAAGACAGTATGTATATGTGGGCCAGGAGTACACACCTATTTGGGAGAGAGACCAGTGAGTTACTAGTCCAGCAGGACTTAAGGCAAGTGGTGCCATATAGTAGCTGTATAAAGAGTATTCTGGGGCCATGTTTAAAGACCAGTATATCTCCTGGTGGAATCAGTTATTAAGTTGGAAATTTGGGGTAGGTGCCTGTGGGAGAAACCCCTCATTTTATATTAGTGGCTGTTTTCCCTGTTCGACAGCCTTGTCCTAGTGGAAGACTAGGGGAAAGAGATCACAGTTGCCAGCATCAATCAGGTGTCGCTATAAGAGTGTAAATTGGAACCTGGCCACACAATACCTAGCTAAATGACCTTTCTTGGATCCCATGCAACAATATAGGGGCACTTAAGGATAAAATGAGTGGCAGGTACAGGTCGATGTACTGCACAATAAGCCAAAATATGCAGGTTAAACAGAATCTCAGTACTGCCTGTACTCAGGTTAAGCAGTTCAACATGTTAATATTCAGGCTATCACTTTGTAAAGGTACCTAACGTATCCAGTGACTGAAAGTAAAAAGAAAAAACATAATTAAGGGACTGACTGGACAAGTGGGAAGGTATGTTTTAAAATAAGTATGGTAGAGAGTAGAAGAAACAACAAGTCCTGGTTAGAGTTCAACCTAAGAATTGGAAGGGAAACAAGAAACACCCTTTTGAAATTAGATTATGGCATGAGTTTTGTGCAGTTCTAAAATCAGAGGCATATAGGTTTGAGTGGTGAGAGGAGTGGCAGGTTTGCCTGGCCCAGTGATTATCAGGCAGAGAGCAGCAGAAGGCAGAGACAGAATGTACACTGGCAGGGAGCTCCCTCACTCGGACCTGCTGCTGCTTGCTGGATTTTTTTTTTCATTTCTCCATCTGTGAGGAGAGCACCTGGGATGAGCAGAAAAAAAGGTGCCAAGATTTAAAATGATGCAGTTCTCTCTCTCTCATACCTTCCGATGGCCAGCTGGTGAACTTCGGACCGGGTGTGCAGCGAAGGGAACCTGGGCAGAGCTTCTTTCAGTTTAGCACTCATGACCCTTCTGACGGCCAGCTGGTGAACTTTGGACCGGGTGTGCAGTGAGGGGAACCTGGGGAGGGCTTCTTTCAGTTTAGCCCTCATGACCCTGGGGAAAGAGGGAGAAAACAAGGTTTAAGTAGGTTTAGAGAAAAAGGGATGGGACAGTAAAAGATTAGGCAAACTAGGTAATTCATGAAGGGGCAGTGGGGGAGGGACTTATGGGGGGGAAGGAGACAGAAAATTTACAGAGATCAGTTGAAAATACAAGGGAATAAGGCTAGGAAAGGAGCAGAATATAATTTAGACTTTAAACTGCAGTACTGCACTAAAAAATCCTCACAGATGGAGAAATGAAAAAAAAAATCCAGCAAGCAGCAGCAGGTCCGAGTGAGCTGCAGTGTCTGCTTCAATAAATTACACTTAGCAGACAGGATTTTCTTTAAAAACTAACAGGCTGCAACAAGAGTTGTATTTAGTGATTTTAACCAGCCAGGATTTAGTAACAAATTCACAGGCTGCAGCAACTGTACTATTAGCTATAAAAACCTCACAGTCTCTCAGTAGAGCACCCGGCATGAGCAGGAAAAAGGTGCTAAGATTTAAACTGATGCAGTTCTCTCTCTCGCACCTTCCGATGGCCAGTTGGTGAACTTAGGACTGGGTGTGCAGCGAGGGGAACCTGGGAGGCTTCTTTCAGTTTGCTCCTCATGACCAAACCACATGTTTTAGTTTTTACCGGAAAATCCGTAAAATTCAGGATTAGACTGCCTGAAAACCGGTAAAACAGGATTTCATGGAATCTGGCATTTTCTATCAGATCAGTAAATCTATAAAAAAGTCTGTTTTTCTTTTAATTCCTTCCTGTACTATTTTCAGTTTGCTTTATTTAATGCTCTGTATATTAAGCCTTCTTTAATTCTGATTATCTATGTACATACTAAAAGAATGATAACAGAATCCTGGTAAAATCTGGAAATTAGAGTAACAATCACCAGTGAAATTCCGGAATCTTAAGTCTTGAAAATGGAATTTAATTGTTTTAATCACCGTAAATCAGTGGCCTTGCTCATGACCCTTCTGCTGGCCAGCTGGTGAACTTTAGACTGGGTATGCAGCGAGGAGAACCTGGGAAGGGCTTCTTTCAGTTTAGCCCTCATGACCCTTCCGATGGCCAGCCGGTGAACTCGGACCAGGTGTGCAGCGAGGGGAACCTGGGGAGGGCTTCTTTCAGTTTAGCCCTCACGATCCTGTTTAAAAGAAAAGATAATGAAACTCCTGAAAAGCTGGGAACATCAGTAATTTCTCTCATTCAAGCAATTAGGGATGTAAATATAGACCTACAGGACATAAATATCATAGATAGACATAAATAAATATTGGCAAATAATAATTACAAAAACAATTGTAAAGGTATTGAAACTAGAAATATGATGTTGGAGAGGGAACAAATTGGTGTTTATATGGAAAAGCCATTTAATTTTTTTAAGAGATCCCCCAGAAAGTGTAAATATATATGTAAAGAAAGGCCAGGTCATGGAAATGAGACCAATTTATTTGAAGATTTGATTGAGATAATAAAACAATATAAGCAAACAAAACAAAAAAAGGATACATGATAAAGGGAAACAGATAACTAAAACAAATTAATTGGTGTAATACTGTTTATTTTTTGGCCTTGAGACAACAGGAAGGAAGACCAACCAGTCATTGTTAAAAGTAACATGTAGTCTATTTATGAACATAATGGAAATTTACCTTGGCATAAAGGGGGTATATTGGGTTAAAAGACAAAATAGACATGGAAATATACCTCAGATTGATGTATACATAAGAGATATGGAGTACTACAAAAATGTATTCAAAATGTGCTTCTCTTGACACATTAGGAATTGCAATGGCAGATCTAAATTATATGGGTTCAGATCATCGAAGGAAAGTTTTATCAAACAGTCTAAAAATTGAACAAGAAAACATATACTATTAAGAATCAGAACAAACAAACAGTAGACCAGATAGTACTTGAAAGCATAGACAAAAAAGAACACCCTAAATTTCAAAAGACTACAGTAATAGGAATTGCTTTACTATTCTGGAATGTAGCAGGACTCCAGCTAAGTTGACATATATTTTTTAAGAACTTTCTCTACATTTTGATATTGTGAACATACAGGAAACATGCTGGCTAGAACAAAATGTGGACTTTAAAGAATACACTGTATACCTTTTCAAATTCAAGCAAGGTCCACCAGAATCCACCAGAGCCACTGTTTATCCATGGTACAGTGCTCCATATCAAAGGGCAAATGACCCACCCCTTTTTCCACAACTAAGACACTTTGCCTTATATATATATATATATATATATATAGAGAGAGAGAGAGAGAGAGAGAGAGAGAGATGATAACTTGCTTGTCTCTTCAGAAATGAATCACAGACTTGCCAATGTACCCTTAGTTATTAATACCTGAAGTGACTCTGTTACAGAAACATGAATTATATACAAATAACAGTTAGCACTCCATGATATTTACATGTGTTACAGGATAATACACACTAAGAACTCTGAGGAATACAGCATTTTTACAGAGATAAATAAAAGTTGAAAGATAGAGATCTCACAGAAAACACCTAACTCAAAACAATCCAAATTATAAGTAGAGTAGAAGAAGTTTACCCCAAACTGGGAACTTGGTAAGCTGTGGCACACTTCAATCCATGATGTTGCTAGTTCAAAGGCTCAAAACATAACTGAAACTCTAAGAGCAAACAACCATTGTGATAGCTTTGGTTGCTGGCCCACTACACTCATATCATCATACCTGCATCCTTGACATCATGGCCTGGGCCATTTATTTGATCTCTGGAACCACCCTCTTCCAGAACAGGAACAAACTGGTTTTGTGGACTGTCATTTGTTATCCTGCCTGGCTACCCAGCAGGAAACCTTCCCCCTCTTCCTTGGTCTGTTTACACTCAAAACAGGTATTTTTGTTATGAAAGGGATTCGGCCCTTTGAAGTTTAACCAAAAAAAATGCCTTCTAGATCAGAAGACTTCTGCTACCTCCCCAACACACTTATTTATACTGTGACCACAAATAACTTTTTACATCAAAGGCCACTCATAACTGAGTTCCCCCAGGTATGGAACTGCAATATGAGGCAGTTTTCAGCTCTCCCCATGGATCCTGCAGCTAAAATATTTTACAGGCAACAGAACTAGTAAGATAAAAAGAAAACATTTTCTGGGTGTTATTCCTGTTACATCTCCATAACCTAGAAAAAATGAAACACAAATCCTTTAGCAACCCTGAATGATGGGGCTGCATTTTGGGGTGAAAAACCTAGAAGGAGTTACCAGCTGGGGGGAGTGCAGCTAGCCGAGACAGAGGAGGAGAAGGATCTGAGAGTGCTCATCACGGGGTCAATGAACAACTCAGCACAATATAGGAAGGCATCTTCAAAGGCCAACAAAATGTTGGGTTGCATTGCAAGGGTTATATCCTTTGGGGGGGGAGGTGATTCTGCCACTGTATAGATTATTAGTTAGACTGCACCTTGAGTACTGCATGCAGTACTGATGCACGTATGGAAGAGGAACATTAAGCTACTGGAGGGGGTGCAGCACAGCATGATAAAGATGATCAAGAGGCTGGGGGACTTATCATGCAAGAGGAGGCTGAGGGAGTTCAACATGTACTCTCTGGAGGACAGGAGGGACAGGGGGATATGATTGAAACCTTCAAGTACATGAAAGGAATTAACAAGACCAGTACGGAGGGGCTGTTCAAAGCAAGGGAGGGGAGGGACACCTGGGGCCATGATATGAGACTGGAGGGAGGAAGGTTCAGGAGTGAGATGAGGAGACACTTTTTTATGGAGAGTGTGGTAGATGGGTGGAATGTGCTATAGGCAGAAGTGGTATCCAGTAGAACAGTGGACTGCTTCAAAAGTGGCTGGGACAGGGCAAGGAGGAGGGTGAAGGGAGGGAAGGAAGGGCAGCTGCAGAATAAGGGGTGCTAGCTGCACATTCGAGCAGACTTGATAGACCACTAGGCCTTTATCTGCTGGCAAATTTCATATGTTCGTATGATGTTTTTTCATGTCAGCAGGTTTTCTTTACCTACCATGCTCCCAGTTTTCTACTTTAACAATGTGTTAATTCTATAAAGCATCTCTTTTTCTTTATTGGGCCACTGGTTATTGCATAGGCAAACCATCTGTATTGTCATGCTATGACAAACTGACGTGTCTGATGTCCATTTTGCAGCACTGCAGCACCCAGCTTAACCTTACCAATATGGGGTTTTGCCCACTGGTCCTATGGAGATATGTGAAGGGGTTGTGGTTGGAGACCAGTATGAATGCCTTCCCATACCAATATGGCTGCAGCTTCTGCAGATCCCATACATTTCTCAGTTCTGGCATAGGCCTTCTCTCTGGGTAGTAGCTTCCTGCTCAGGTAGAGAACTGGGTGTTCCTCCCCCATGTGTATGACCTGACTCAGAACTGCATCTAGCCCATTATAGGATGTTTTTAGGTGCACAATGGACTTTAGGCAATAGTCAGGGGTTGTGAGCACAGGTGCCTGACATAATGTCTTCTTCAACTGGTGGAAATTTTCTTTACAGTGATCCATCTACTTAACCTTTGGTGGCATTTTCTTCCTTGTGAGACTGAATGGGGATTTGACCATGCCAATGAAGTCCGGCACAAACATTCAATAGTACCCTGCCATCCCTAGGAAGGCTTGTACTTTTCTCTTTGTTGTGGGCCTGGCCCACCCTGTATGGCCTCAATTTTTACTAGCCCTGGATGGAAGTACCCACTCCCCACCCTGTGCCCAAAGTATGACACAGCTGCCACTCCTTTTTGTCACTTCTCCTACTTAACTCTTAATTCTGCAGCCTTCAGTCAGTGGAGCACCTAAGCCATGTGCTGATGGGATCCTCTGATGTCTGGCTGCAGATGACAATGTCGTCTATGTACACCGGAGTGAAGTCTTCTGCCCCAGACAGAATGCATTCCATAAACCATTGAAAGGTGGATGGCACAGTCTTCATCCCAAACGGCATTACAGCAAATAGGCCAGAGTCATATGGGCTGACCTCTCTTTGGCTTCAATGGTCAGGGTAACTACCAATAGCTGTTTGTCAAGATTATGGTGATCAGGTACATGACTGCCCCTAACCTCTTTAAGACCTCATTCATCCTGGGCATTCTGCATCCAACTCTGAACAGCAGTTGAAACTGTCATAGTAGATGCAGAACCTTGGGGATCCTATCCTTCTTGGGAATCAGTACAACCGGGGAGGTCCAGGGACTACTGGACTCCTGGATTACTACAAGAGCCAGCATTTACTTGATATCTCCCTCAATGACATGTTTAACTCCCTCATGGACTCTGTAGGGTGGCTTCCTCAGTGGGGCCTGGAACTCTGTAACTACATGGTGCACCTCCAGTATAGTATACCCTGGTTTCCCTGTGAACATTTCCCAAAATGTGTGCAGCACCCCATGTATTTTGGCAGTTTTGGCCAGTGTCAGTCACTCTAAGAGGGTTACAGCAGCCACTTAGAATTGTCTCTTAACCACTCCCAGGAGGTCAACTAGTGAGTCTGCTTCTTTATCCTCCTCTGGATAGCAGCAGACAGCCAGGACCATCTCATCCCAGTCATGGTGGGGCTTCATCAGGTTTATGTGCTAGATTTGCTGCTTGTGCCTCCTGTCAGGTAGCTCCACCACATAATTAGCAATCACCTTCCTGATCATAGAAACATAGAAACATAGATCACTGAGTAAGGACTCTGTTCTGTCAGACTGGATGAGTACCATCATACATTGCTTGACTTTGTACTCTCAGGGTCTGGCCCCATGGTTATGCCATGTCTTCTGTCTCTGTTTTACAGAGGCTAGGTGCTCCAGGATGAACCCCATGAGCTCCTTAAGCCATGACCTATAATGTAGGATGTACTTTGCAGCAGATTCCCTTGGGGAGCAAGCTCACCATCCCATTTACCCCTGACCAAATCAAGGGGACCTCTTTCCTTATGAACAAACAAGGGCTGGAAGGGTGCAAACCCTGTGGACTCCTGTGAGACTTCCCTATATAGGAATAGGAGATGGTGTAGGTAATTATTCCACTTTCTTACCTGCTGGTCAGCAAATGCCTTTAACATAGTCATAAAAGACACATTGAATGGCTCTACCAAACCAATAATCTGGGGTGGTAATGGGAGGCCCTGAGCTGCCTCACCTCACACTTCACCAAAAGACTAGCCATTAGGGCAGACATGAATGACTAGCCATTAGGGCAGACATGAAATTGATACCCTGGTCCAACAAAATCTCATGAGGAAAACACACCCAGCTAATTATCACCATCAGTTTATCAGCCACTTTTTCTGCTTCAGTGGAGGACAACAGCATACCCTCTGGAAACCTCATGGCTTTATCTATGACCACCAAAATGCACCTCTTGCCTATGGGGCATAGGGTGCTGAGTGGTCCCACAATGTCCACAGCAACTCACTGAAACAACTCATCAGTTATAGGCAGGACAATCAAAGCCATATTAGCCTTGTCCCCAACCCTTCATACCACCTGGGACAGTGGACAAGTCTAGCAGAAGTTTGCCACATCCTTAAAGATACTAGGCCAGTGCAAATTGTTACTTATTCACCTTTTTGTAAGGCTGACTTCTAAGTGTCTGGAAAAAGGTATATCCTAGGAGCTGCATCCTATACTCCTTTGGAAACTATTATCTGTCAGAGTACCTCTTTATCTAGTCTTCCCTTTGGAACCCACTCATGATATTGGAGCCCATTCTCCCAATATACCCCCCTTTCTTCTGAACCCTAAGTCATCATCCACCCTGATGACTAGCTCCCTTCATTTCTGTAGGGATGGGTCAGCTTGCTGAGCTCTCCCCAGACCCTGCATGCCTAACTTTCCCTAAAACACATGCTCCTGTGGGAAACCCATCCACAGTTAGGCTCTCCTCATTTTGTACCTGTGGCTCAGAGCTACTGCTCCCAGCTCATTCTTCAGCCACAAGTTCTCCACTGCTGAGAGAATGGTTGTTTCCAGCTGCACTGCCCCTTTGTGTTCCTAACAGACAGTTCTCTAGCTTTACTATGTGTGGTGATGCACACAGTGTTGGCTCAACTGTCAAATTCATTACCCATAATTGCTTCAATGTGCAAGCCCACTACAACACCCACCTCCCATATGCCCTGGCCACCTTCCCAGCTTAGAAAGATCTGGGCCAGGCAGTATCTGTTCCTTGTGAATCAAATAAAATTTGTTTTTGTTTTTTCCTGTTTTACCATTGAAATGGAGGCCCCAGTGTCCCTTAATCCCTGGGCTACTATCCCATATACCAACACAGGGTGTATGCATGCAGCAGATTTAATGGGAACTGCACTCTGGGCATAGGCCACTAGCTGCTGGGAGTTTCTAGAGCTAGCCCTCTGGCTGCAACTGCCCATTTTGCTGTATTTTTCAGACAGTCATACAACAGGTGTCCCAGTTTTTTGCAGATATAGCATCTCAGTTCCCCCGACTTCTTACTTTTGAAACCATTTGGCATCCCTTTTTGTTCAGGCACAGCCTGGCTTCTCTTAAATTGCCCCCTGGGGTTCCCTTAAAACCACCTGATGCCCTCCCCCCCTTGTTTTTGTGCTTTTTGCACTGAGTGTGTGGTCAGCTAGATACAAACCAATCAGCCCTACCAGCTGACTCCTTTATGGCACTCGGAGTCCTATCCAGTAATAATATGCTCAAGTGGTTTCCTGAAAGAGGACTGCAGTGCTTGAACCCACTGCAAAGCATGCTGCCTTCTCTTACAGGCTACAGGCTCCTATGAAATATAAACCAGGGTCAAATAGAGTCAATACATGATTCAACAAAACTTGCCAAAGTACAAAGAGGCAGCTGTATTAAATAGTTTGTTAATTCAAAATAAATTTCAGTATAATGAACATTAAAATATCAAATCTGACTTAAAACAATATAAAAGTATTCTGAAAACAGAGAAAATAACATATCAAATTCATTTATGGCAAAACTTAAGATTGCAGTGGAAACAAAATCACAAACAGTTTTATGAAACTGTGACTAAAGGACCATTAGAGTACTCTTATAAATATAATGGCCCAAATATCTTCAGATCAATGGATAGCTTATTATCAGTATATTTGTTTCTGAAAATAAAGAAAAATGTGAATTAAAGATACAAATGATAAAGACTTTTTTTCATAGTAGAAGAAGACAAGATTATAGATGCTATACAGAAATTTGGGAACAAAAAGGCACCATGGTACAACTGGATCCCGACAGATATCTGCAAGTCTAATGTCAATGGTGGGCAACTATCCTTAAAAAAAATAATTGAGCACTGTGTAACTAACCATTCTTACCCAATTTCTTGGAAAGGTAATATAGTAATGCCAATGCATAAGATGGGCTCACAGTCAGACTGTCTTATGCATTTGCCAATAAGTCTACATACTGTATATAACCTGCAAAAGATTTCCTCAAGGCTTATGGTAAATAAGCTTCAAAACTAGATACAAACAGAGAATGTACTCTCTAATACTCAAGCAGGTTTCAAACCAAATTATTTTACTATTGCTCATGTATACACAATGATGTATTAATATAAAAAATAGTGTGTAATTAAGAAGAGATGATTATTTTGCATTTTTATTGACATGATCTCGACTTTTAGCATGGTATCAAGAATAAGATTGTGGAAAATCTTGGTGGACTTAAATATTACTCACAATCTACTATAAATAGTAATAGAATTACATCAAGCAAGGGTTGCCCTGTTTTTAGCCCGCAGAAAGCCAGGAGAGAAACACAAACACAGCCTTTTTGCTAGGTGAAGATAATACGTTTATAAGGCTAGTGAAATGTTAAAGGTAAAAGCTTTCAATGTCTAAAGCACTGCCTCTTCTTCAGGTTTGTTATATGATGCACAGTAGGCTGAAGCACCTTGTAGGAATTGGATTAATTTTAGCAATGCAAGAAAAAAGTAGAAACTCTGCAGTGTTGATGACTACATAACTGTGACTGCTTTGATATTATCAGCACATCAAAGTTATTGAAGTTTTTTTTCTGCTCACCCTCCTCACTAGCAGGATTACTTTTCCCTTGCAGTGTGTGGCAGAAATAGTGTTTTGCTTATATCGTTTAGGAAGTTTTGCACTTTTAAAAGATACTCATTTTTTTTTAATCTGGTCAGGCAAGTTGCATGTAACAGTATCTTGGTCAGTGTCAATACCTAAAAGGACTTACCAGATGGGAATGTGCCATTTATAGGAAATTGATTTTATTCTGAGGGTTCCCACCACTACAAATACCTATTTTTAAATTGTGCATGGCATATTTATATTTATATTTATACAATGGGGGTGCTGGGGAGATGGCAGAGGTGTTGGTGGCGCCACGGGCAGATCTGTACAGCACCTCACTGGAGTCGGGATGTGTGCCACTGGACTGGAGGATGGCACATGTAGTACCATTACACAAGAGTGGGCCAAGGGATGAACCAGGAAATTATCGCCCAGTAAGTCTTACCTCCATAGTGTGCAAACTCATGGAAATTATACTAAAGGAAAGACTGGTGTCATATCTGGAGGACAAGGGCCTCTAGGATGTAAGGCAGTATGGGTTTGTTTCAGGGAAGTCTTGTCAAACCAATTTGATACAATATTATGACTGGGTGATAGGTGAGCTGGATAAGGGTCATGCGGTGGATGTTCTTTACTTGGACTTCAGCAAGGCCTTCGATTCGGTGCCTCATGGGCAGCTTGGGGGAAGCTAACTGATGTAGGGGTAGGGGCAAAAATTATGAACTGTATTACAAGCTGGCTGAGTGGGAGATTGCAACTGGTAGTGGTGAGAAGAGAGCTCCCAACTCCAAGGCCAGTGATGAGTGGGGTGCCACAGGGCTCTGTGCTGGGGCCAGTATTATTTGAGCTCTTCATATCAGACATTGCACACTGGGTGGTGAGCAAGGAAAGTCTGTTTGCTGATGAAGTCTGTTTGCTGATGACACCAAAATCGGAGCAGTGGTGGATGGAGGAGAGGGATGAAAGTAGTTGCAGAGGGACCTAAGCAAGCTAGAGGAGTGGTCAGAGAGGTGGTAGCTGGGGTTCAATGCAAAGGAAGTGTAAGGCTATGCACTTTGGGGTGAAGAACCCAAGGAGAGAATACTTGCTGGGGGGGTTAATCTAGGGATCACTGATGAGGAGAAGGACCTAGGAGTAATGATAACAGGGACCATGAACAACACTGCCCAGTGCAGGACAGTGGCTGCAAAAGTGAAGAAAATGCTGGGGTGCATAGCGAGAGGGTTTTCGTCCAGGTGAAGAGAGGTGATCTTGCCCCTCTACAGGTCACTGGTAAGGCTACACTTAGAGTATTGTGTGCAGATCTTATCTGTGTCAGTCTTCACCATTCATCACAGATGGGTATCTGGCCGGAGGTCAGGACCCCGCGGGAGCCTTTTTTTTTTTTTAAAAGGTAGGTGGAGCTGACACACCATCGGCACCGCCCTTGAGGCTGACACACTGCATGGCGCTCGCGGGTTGGCCGTTAGGATGTGTCGACTCCACCTGCCTGCCAGTTCTTCATCTCCTGCTGTAGAGGTTGCCTTGTGGGAAGCTCTGAAGAAAATCTTAGGCCTGCTACTGTAGTTTTCAAAATCCAATCCTTCGGCGTCAAAGTCCATCGGTACTCCTGCCGGTTCTGTTTTTGCTTCTACTCGACGTCGCCTGGTATGATCTTTCCTTATCTTTATATTTTGCGATGTCAAGTCTGTTTTTGGTGTTTTTTTCCTGTAGGTCATGTCTCGGTCAGAGGGCAAGAAATCTTCCAAGACAGGTCGGCTCCCCATGCGATGGTGCCCATGCGGCCGAAATTTCTCCGTCACCGACCAGCACGACCGGTGTCTCTCGTGTCTTGGCCCGCTTCACAATATGGATTTGTGCAATGCCTGCTTCTCCATGGACTGACGGGTCCTCGAACAACACGCGTGGAAAGTGGGGTGAGCTCCGCTGACTTTTGGGGGTTGGGTACACACTCGTCGGGCCAAGCCATGCTCTCTCGGCCTTTCCTCCGGGTCCCCTCCCGGTTCTATATGGACCGAGGAGGAGGGAGCCTCGGCTACTTGTAGCCTAGCCATTGCCAAGGCTTCTTTCATGGTGCAGGAGCCCCGTCCCACTCCTTCCCAGGAGTGGGCGTGAGGCGCCACCATGGCAATCGCCCCTTCGGGGGTGAAGGCTAACCCCGGTGTCACTCCCGGGGCTCAGAAGGCCTGGGTCGGTGCCGTCCCTCGATGCCATCGCGGGCCTCCCCAGAGTCATCGGCACTATTCGCAGTAATTCATGGGCCCTGGCGGGTCTGTCGTTGATGCCCACTTGTCACGTGGCACCGTGGGCTCTGTTGAAGCCATTTGCAGCACCGACACTGTTAGCAGCACCGTGGGATGTACTGCAACATTGTCCTTTGCCACGTCTCGCCTCAGTGCCATCCTCAGCGCTGAGGTTGAGCACGGCACCGTGTCCTCGAGGCTCGGCACCATGGGGCCTTTGGTTCTCTCAGTTGGTGCCGTCCATGGCACTGCCCCAGCCCTCGGCGCCATTTGCGGTGCCAGGGGGCCGGGTGGCACTGGGGGCGGCACCGAGGGTGCCGCCGGGACTGTCGTCGGTGCCATCCCCATCCTTGGTGCTGCTCGCCGTGTCGTGGGACCGGATGGTACCGTGACTGGTCCTGACTCTGGATCTCTGGCTCTCGGATTCCGCTCGCGGGGTTGCAGGAGGCGCTGTCACCAACTCAGGCACAGCTGTAGTCTCTGGGCCTGGTAGTAAGGATGGTTCTGCCTGCCCTTCCATGGTTTGGCACAGGGCCTCAGACTCTACCTCCTCAGAGATGGAGTCAAGCTCCTGGTCGGACGTGCAGTCTGACCCCTCAGGGTTGGCTGTTAAGGTGGGCAGCACGGTGGACTCTTCGACCAGTCAGAGTCAGCCCCCTTCTGAGGTGAGGTCAGTGGCTACTGAGACTAGGGTCAGTGGTGCTGACCAGCAGGCAGTGGTGCGGGCCACCATAGCTCTGCAGCCTGGTCTTGGTGGTTTCACTGATCCCTCAGTTGTGGTACCCCCTCCGGTGGTGTGCCTTGATCGCCCAACTTTGGGGCCCATCAGAGCACCTGCGGGGGGGAGGGTACAGCACCTTGGATAGCCCCTTCAGGGGCTGCCCAGAGATGCCAGCTACCTAGGCTGGCCCTCTTGAGGAGAAGGACTCTTTCAGACTCCGAGGGGTCAAAGGGTGTGGGGTCGGTGTGCCGGCCTTTTTCTGGGGTCCACCCAGGCCCTGGGAGAAGCCGTAGTGCAGATTTCCGCTCTTCATCCACGGTCTCTTTGAGAAATTCCCATTCTTTTGAGGCAGGGGACCATCCTTCTGGACCTATATGGCCCTGGTCGCCTCACTGAGGGGATTCTTCCAGGTGCAGCCAAGGCAGTACCGATGTGGTTGTTCAGCTGTCGGCTGTGGGGTCTTCCGGGGCACCTTCTTCTGTGGGTGCCCATGGTCCACTCCTTAGCCCAGGCAGAGGTCAGCCGACATCTCTTCTCGGCTCTGTCCCCATCCCTCTGCCACACTCTCCTGCACTCCCAGGCATCCTCTGTCCTAGCGGCCCTCTCACCTGGGAGCAGTTCAGAGCGGTGGCTGCTGAGTTCCCTGCTTACGTTAGGGTAATGGACAGCCAGGTTTTTCAACCTCCCCCTGTGCTGCCACCCACTGAACAGATGGTGACCTCCAGCTCCTCATCCCCCTCTTCAGGGGGAGAGGAACCCTCTGTCCACATCTCTCCGGCTGCTGATCTCTCTGAGTATCAGCGATTCCTTGTGAGGATGTTGGAGGATTTGCACCTTTCTCCTTCCACTATTAGCAATCCTGAACACTCGGCACACACCTTTCTAGGCGATTTTGGCGAGGCCACCCTTGTGGTGCCGCCCTGGCCAGCTCCCTTTCAGGAGGCATCGTTGCATTCCTGGCAGAGGCCCTTCTCCGGAGTTTCTGCCCCAAGGGATCTCAGTCAGAGGTATTGCGCACCCCTGGAGTATCCAGGTTCCATGACTCATCCACAATCTGGATTGACGCAGTTGGATACTCCTGATGGGCTTCGCGCCCTTCACCGTGACCGCCCCCCAGATCAAGACTCCTTGGATTTTGATTTCTGGGGTAGGAGGACTTTCTACTCAGCACAGTTACTTCTCTCTATTTCTGCACATCAGGCCCACTATGCAGCCTATGACAGGTTCTTGTGGTCCAGGCTAGGTCAGCTCCTAGCCTCATTGCCTGACACAGAGCAAACTAGACAAGCCATTGCACTCTCTTCGCGTGGCCTGGAGCTAGCAAGGCACTGTGAGGGGGCATCTTCTGATGCCAACGAGGTAGCTACCACCAGGGTGGTAGGGACAGCGATCTGCACTTGGCGGACGGCATGGCTACGTCTTTTCCGGCTGTCACCCTTGGCCCGGAGTAGGGTGATTAACTCCGCCTACCAGGAAAGCTACCTTTTCTCCCGCAGAGTGAGATGGCGCTTGTCGGGGCAACTTTCTTCCCCCTCCATGGGCACTCTGTCTCTCTCTCCCCACTCTCGGGCCTCTCCAGGCCCTGAAGGTCCCCCCCCCCTTAGTGCATCACCCATTGAGGGCTAAGGGACTTTGTCCCTTAGGGTGTAAAAGAAACCCCCCTTGGGGGCTCGGTACTCACCCATCTGTGTTGAATGGTGAAGATTGACACAGATAAGATATGAAAATTACGTACCTACCATAATTATGATCTTTCTGTGTATCTTCACCATTAATCACAACCCCACCCTCCATCCCCCTGGGGCCTCAGTCTCTGGGTCCCCCTCCTTCTCTGTGACTCCCCCTCTCCTCCTTAGGAGTGGGGTAAAATAGGGACACACAGGGGAGTATTTTTCCAGGAAGAGTGGATAGCTCGAGCAGCACTCCTTCTCCAGTACCTTGTCTCCACCCCTGTGGGGTGGGAGTTGGTAGTTGCCCTCCTTCTCTCCTCCTCCCTGTTTCCATACAACCTATTTCTCCTAAAAAACAAAACAAAAAAAAAAAAACCTTTTTTCACCAAAAATCTTTTCTTAAGATGGTGCTGACTCCCTGTATCCTGTCCTTCTCCAGAATAGCCGACTCTGCTTATCTGGAGTGTTTGCCAGTTATTCCATGCCTTGAATTCTGGCAGAAAGCTTTGCTACTCCTTGCAGTTCCTATACAATCTGGAGACAGACCAGGGTCCGGGATATCTTATCCTTCTCCCCTCTCTCCTAAATTCTTTACCCACCCTACCCCCCTCTTCCACTTCCAGAGATTGGGGCCCCTCCCAATCCCCTTTAGTTTCTAACCTGTTTCTTTTCTGTCCTCTCAGTCATTATTTCTCCTTTTAGTTCATACATCTTTTCCTTTTTCTGTCCCTTGGACTCTCTTGTCCCACCCTCCAATCCCTTCCTCTTACCTCTCCGGCAACTCAGAACTGGCAGGCAGGCAGAGTCGACACAGCCTAATGGCCAACCTGCGAGTGCCACGCAGTGCGTTGGCCTCGAGGGTGGCGCCGATGGTGTGTCGGCTCAGCCTACCTTTAAAAAAAAAAAAAGCTCCCGTGGGGTCCTGACCTCCAGCCAGATACCCATCTGTGATGAATGGTGAAGATACACAGAAAGATCATAATTACAGTAAGTACGTAATTTTCATTTTTGGAGGCCATACCTAAAGCATGATATCAGGTGACTGGAG
This sequence comes from Neoceratodus forsteri, assembly GCA_016271365.2. Taxonomy (NCBI): domain Eukaryota; kingdom Metazoa; phylum Chordata; order Ceratodontiformes; family Ceratodontidae; genus Neoceratodus; species Neoceratodus forsteri. The sequence continues at coordinate 289,830,974 of CM028130.1, forward strand.
GAGGTGCAGAAACTGGCAACAAAGATGATATGTGGAATGGAGGGGAGAGACTATGAGAGCACACTGGGAGACCTGAATATGTACACTGTGGAGGATAGAAGGGAAAAGGAGACATGATAGAGACATTCAAGTATCTGAGGGGATCAATAAGGATGAGGCAGATGGGATCTTTAAGCTAAGGAGGGGAGGGACACCAGGGTGCATGGGCTAAGAATAGAGGGGGGAAATTTAAGAGGGAAATGAGGAGACACTATTTCACAGAGAGGGTGGTAGCAAAATGGACGCACTACCAAAATGGGTGGTATCATGTAAGTCTTTGAACAGCTTCAAAGGGCATGGGACAGGGAACAGGGGAGAGTGAGGGTGGGGAAGGTGGGGGGTGGCAGTGGGATGACAAAGGGAAGAGGGTGGGGCAGCTGCAAACTAGGGGTGCTAGCTGCACACTCAAGCAGACTTAGATAGACCAGATGGTCTGTTTCTGCTGGCATATTTGTATGTTCTTATGTTCATATGTACATACATAATGGCATAAATCCATGTATTCTCACTCCCATGGAATAAATGGCAGATGACATATGCACCGTGAAAATACCAAACATTTATTCCATGGTGAACATGCCATTGCCATTTATACACACAGGGCCAGATATTCAAACTGCGCCATTCTGTGGTGCAAGCCTTTGCGCTGCTCAAAAAAGTTGCGCAGTGCGATATTCAACGGAGTTGTGCTATTGAGCAACTTCTTTGAATATCACCCCTGGCCACAGCCACTGTGCATGGCACAGTGAAACTGCACCACCACAAGTGGTTAGAATGGAGCATTCAGATGCAGTGGCGCAAGTTCCATTGCACCATGCACAGCACCTGCGATATTCAAAAGGTGACATGCAAATGGGGCCATAATTTATGCAAGGTGCACGGGGGACATTTGCATCTAATTATGGCCCCATTTGCATGCCATTAGCATGCGGGTGCGCCGATCCCGGATGATTTGTGCCTGGTGCCCTGCCAGGCAGCAGCCATCGGGAAGCGACGCCCCCTGCAGCCTGATCGCGGGCATGATAGTATTCCCCCTATAGCCCGATCGCAGGCATAATATCTTCCCCCCCCGCAGCCCGATCGTGGGCATAGAAACATAGAAACATAGAATTTGACGGCAGATAAGGACCGCTTGGCCCACCCAGTCTGCCCATTTCCCTGCCTACTGGATAAGCTGCAGATCCTAGTTAACCAGCAGCCTACTTCTTCCTACCCCCATCCCCTAGAATTGTCTTATGACTGTCCCATGCATGCTTGAATTCCACCACTGTTTTTGACTCCACGACCTCCTCCGGAAGGCCGTTCCATGCATCCACAACCCTCTCTGTGAAAAAATACTTTCTTAAATTACCTCTGAGCCCCCCTCTATCTTCAAATTGTGCCCCTTGTTCTTGCACACCTCTTTTTTTGAAAGATGCTACCCTCTTGGACTTTGTTGATTCCCTTGAGGTACTTGAAAGTTTCTATCATGTCCCCTTTCCTCCTTTCCTCAAAGCTATACATATTAAGCTCCTTTAGTCTCTCTTCATATGTCTTCCGGTGCAGACTCTGCACCATTTTAGTTGCCCTCCTCTGGACAGCTTCCATCCTGTCTATGTCTTTGTGAAGACTGGGTCTCCAGAACTGCACGCAGTACTCCAGATGGGGTCTGACCAGCTGTCTGTACAGAGGATAATAACTTCCTGTTTTCTACTGGTGATGCCTCTCCCTATGCATCCCAATATCCCCCAGCCCTCATTGCTGCCCTCTCACATTGCTTGCCCACCTTTAGGTCATCTGATATGACTACCCCCAGGTCCCTTTCCATTTTTGTTGTTGTTAGTATCTCACCCCATTGTGTACTCTTCCCTGGGTTTTGTTTCCCAGGTGCATTACCTTGCACTTCTTAGCATTGAATCTAAGCTGCCATGCATTTGACCATTCCTCTAACCTTGCCAAGTCCCTTTTCATCCTTTCCACCTCACCTTGTGCATCAACTCTGTTGCAGATCTTTGTGTCATCTGCAAAGAGACATACTTTTCCTTCCAGTCCCTCTGCAATGTCACTTATAAAGACATTGAAGAGGACTGGTCCTAATACTGAACCCTGCGGTACCCCACTAGTAACCCCCCTTTCATCAGAGTGAACTTTTACTATTACTCTCTGTGTCCTATTTTCCAGCCAATTTTTACCCAGGCTGTCATCTTGGGACCCACTCCCAGGCTAGCTAACTTGTATATTAATCTTTGTGTGGACTGTGTCAAATGCCTTGCTAAAGTCTAGGTAGGCCATGTCCACAGCCCCTCCCTGATCTACTCTTGGTCACCCAGTCAAAGAAATCTATCAGATTTGTCTGGCATGACCTTCCTGCTGTGAATCCATGCTGCCTTGGGTCCTGTGCCCCTCTGGCCTCTAGATACTGACAATTCTTTCCTTCAGAAGTGATTCCATCATTTTCCCTACCACTGAGGTTAAACTAACAGGTCTGTAGTTTCCTGCTTCTGCCATGCTCCCACTTTTGTGAAGAGGAATCACATCTGCCCTCCTCCAGTCCTCGGGTACCACCCCATCCTCCCATGATTTGTTAAACAGGGTAGTCAGTGGTGTCACTAATTCTACCCTTAGTTCTTTTAGAATTCTGGGATGAATCCCATCAGGCCCCATTGCTTTGTCCACCTTCAGTTTTAAGAGTTCTTTCAGAACCCTTTCTTCTGTAAATGGGCTGGTATCAACTTCTGTATCCAGTGTGTTTCTACTGTTTGTTCTAGGTACCCCCCCTTCCTTTGTAAATACTGAGCAAAAATATTTGTTTAGTATCTCTACTTTTCAGAGTCTCCTCTGCCCACCCCCTTATTAAACCTCACTATCCCTCCTTGGTTTTCCTTCACTCCTGATGTACCTATAAGAGGTTTTATCCCCCTTCTTAACTGAGTTGGCTATCTTTTCCTCGGTTTGGGCCTTTGCTGTTCTGACTGCCTTAAAAGCTTCCTTTTGCTTTAACTGATACAGTTCTCTGTCCTGCTCCTTCTGTGATTCCTTGTACTTCCTGAAAGCTTTCTTTTTCTCTTGAACCTTCACTGCCACTTCCTTTGAGAACCATAGTGGTTTCTTACATCATTTAGTTTTGTTTATTTGCTTCACGAAAGGCTTGTTGCCTCTGTGATGGCAGTTTTTATTATTCCCCATTGTTCTTCCACCCCTCCTTCCTGCCCATTTGCTAGTGCATTCCTTAGGCACTTACCCATTTTGGCAAAGTCAGCCCTCCTAAAGTCCAGTACCTTTGCCTTTGTATGGCTTGACTCTATTGCTGTGTTTATTGTGAACCATACTGTTCGATGGTCGCTAGTTCCCAGATGGCTATCCACTTCTACATCTCTGATCCTCTCTTCATCTCCATTTGAGAGAACCAGGTCTAAGATTGCTCCCTCTCGAGTGGGCTCCAATACTAGTTGTCTAAGTTATGCCCCCTGTAGGGCATCTAGAATAATCCCACTCTTCGAAGTGGCTGCGGCAACTGCACTCCAGTTAACATCTGGCATATTCAGATCACCCATCAGCAATATCTCCCCTTTTTTTGCCATACTAAGTATACTTTCTATCATTTCCTTGTCCATTTCCTCCCCCTGAGAAGGGGGTCTGTATACAACCCCTGTGCGGATTGTGGTGCCATTGCCGGTCTCCAAATTTACCCACAGTGCTTCTTCTCCTCCCTGTTTTCTCTTTTGTTCTGTTACTTTGATTCCTTCCCTTATGTAAAGAGCTACTCCTCCTCCTCTTTTACCCTGTCTGTCTCTCCTGTAGATAGTGTATCCTGGTATGTTTACGTCCCAGTCATGGTTTTGTGCGAACCATGTTTGTGTGACTGCCACGATATCCAGATGTTCCTCCTCCATCAAGGCCACTAATTCAGGAAGCTTGTTACTCAGACTATGTGCATTGGTACTCATTGCTTTCCATTTTTTGATGGCTTTACTTTCTGTTGCAGCATCCCCCACTGACCTTTCTACCTCGGTCTTTTTCCCATTTAGTACCCTGTTTTGCAGGGAGAGGCTGGGATTTTCCTGCTGCTTATCAGTGCCTCCCCCCTTGACTAGTTTAAAAGCTTGCCAATGAAGCATTTAAACTGATTGCTCAAAAGACTTGTTCCCTTCCTGGACAGATGCAGACCATCCTGCCAGTATAGGCTGGTGTCCCTCCAGGTGGAACCCCAGTCCCCAATGAAGCCAAACCCTGTGCTCCACACCATTTTTTCAACCACTCATTAAACTGCATGGTGCAAAGTACCCTTGCCTCACTCATGCCATTTACAGGCAGCACCTCTGAGAAGGATACTGTGTGTGCTACTTGTCTTAGGCCCCTCCCCAGTTCTACAAAGTCCTTCTGCACTGCTCTAATCTCATGTTGAGCCAAGTCATTTGTCCCTAGGTGGACAATGACATCCAGCTCAGACTCCTGTGCAGCTGTTCTCGTGATCCTGAGGATGCGCTTCCTGTCCCTACAAGCCATGGCACCAGGCAGGCACTTTACTGCAGTTTTCCCTGCTCCGCCCAGTTCTATCCCCCTAATAATTCAGTCCCCCACCAGGAGCTACTTCCTTTCCTTGTGGCATCCTCTGCCTCCTTCCTGTGGGCCTCCCTTGTGACAGGTGTCCTCAGCCTCCTTAATCTCCTCCGTGGGTGCATCCATAGGGGAGCTGTCTCCCCAGAATGAGTGTATGGATTGTGAGTGGAACAACTGACTGGGTGTGCCTCTGTTCCACCCTCCTCACCCTCCTTGAGCCCACTGTGGTCCAACTGCTGTGCTTTCTTTGCAACCTCTGAGGTAGTGGTGGTGGCTCTGGTGCTCCCTGGATGGGGGTTCCTTCCTACCATCCAGTCTGGCCTGGGGAAAGGTTCTCTTACTGCTGTCCAGTGTGGCCTGAAGACGGGCAACTTCCTCCCTCAGGGCAGAGAGTTGTCTGCAAATAGAGCAGCATCTCAGCCTCCAGAAAGACTCCCGGAAGACTGCTGCCCCACAGCCATTACATTGCACTACTCCCCACATGACTATGTACTTTTTTTTTTTTTAGTACTCCCCCCGTAGCCTGATCACAAGCATAATATCATTCCCCCCTGCAGCCCGATCGCTGGCATAACCAAAACGGCCCGATCGCGGGCATAATAGTGGTCCCCCCATTGGCCCAATCGGCGGGCATACCGTTATTCCCCATTAGCCCGATCATGGTCAGAATGGTATGTCCCCCAGCAGCCCGATCACTGGCATCAGACTCCCCTCCCCCAAAGTCCAATATCCCTGGTGGTCCAGTGGACCACGAGGAACCCGATCACGGGCATAAAGTCAAACCCCCAAAGTCCAATATCCCTGGTGATCTAGTAGCCCCCACCCCACCCACCCATGGAACCCCACCACCCCACTCCCTGGGTTAGCCCGGCAGGCGGTAGCACCCCACCTGCCTGCTCCCCACCGCCCGCTGACTGACAGCTAAGTAAGGCTGCACACCCATTGGTTCCGAGCAAGAGCCAATGGGCGTGCAGCCCATACCGTACAAGGCAGTCCAGATATGTGAACGAATGAATTGTGCATGGCTCAACTCTTTTGAATATCTGGGCCACAGTGTACACATCATCTCTCCTCTCCTCTCCCCCACAGCCAGCACTTCATGCACATTTCCACATTAATGTCACAGTCAGCTGTATTGTATAAATTGCATACCTGATGGCTGCTCATTGAATTCACGATGGCTTTGCTATGCTCCACCACTCATGAGGTCATCTGAGGTCACTTATGGCTCATTCACATAAATCATGCATTCGGCAGGCAGCCATCAGGTATCCCCATATGTCTGATAATTTTTAATTCACTGATCACTTTATGTATTTATTATTGGCACTACTGGGTCAAATAATAACGATGTCACTATGACTTCGTATGGATAATACAATGAACATTGCCTAATGACTCAGTAATCTCTGATGAAGTGCTGGCTGTGCAGCACAAAACATTAGGTCAGTGATGCATGTGCTTCATCCTTTGAGTGATCCACCATGTACTGATTTATTTATATATTTATTTGTAATATATGGAGATAGCCTAATAATACCATCTCATCCCATACAAAAATTTTCTTGTAATACCACAGTAATGAAAGTGATAATACCATCATTCTAAACTGATAATACTATCGTTCAGAAGTGATAATACCATTGTTCCACTCCTGAACGATAGTATTATCAGAAGCAATCAGTACCACGAGTGCAATCACCTGGCCACTTCAAGCTCAAGCTCTCTTTGAAACCAAAAACAGTTTCCTGGCAGAAACACTGCTCCTCAGTCGCAGCGCATAACAACAAACAGTAAAAATGCAGCCTAATACCAATAACGCCACGGAAGACAGAATACGGTTTGTCAGAAACCAGGAGAACCCTAACACCATTAAAAAAAACAATTTTGACTTAACGCTCCTCCAAACATACCTGACAAAGCAAGGTGAGTCACGGTCCATGGAAGCTATCCCCATAGAAGAACTAGACTCCATCCTCACTAACTTTTTGTTCCATTTAAAAAAGCAAGACGGCTCTGAATATGAGCCTAGCACAATACGAGGTGTCCTGGGAAGCATCGACAGACACCTACATAAAATTAATTATCCCGCCTCAATTTTCCAAAGTCCTTCCACAGTATTCAAGCAAACGCTAGAGACACTAACCGCTAAGCAAAAATACCTTAAAAAACTTGGAATGGGTAACCGGCCAAGGCAAGCAGAAGCCCTAACAGAAACAGACATCAACTTACTGTACACATCGGGCACTCTAGGTTACGACTCCCCCATAGCACTCCTTCACATGTTCTTCTTCAACATAGGGCTACATTTCGCCCTACGAACAAGCGAGCAATACCTCCTTCACTGGGGTGACATAGTGTTAAACAAAGACAGCCAAGGAAATGACTACCTGGAGTACCATGAACGCCAAACGAAAACTAGAACAGGCATAAACATAAGGAATATAAGGCCAGTACACCCCAGCCTATACTGCAACACCACAAACCCAAGCAGAGACACAGTAACTGCCTATGAAAAGTATGCCATACAAAGGCCCCCTGCCATGCTACAAGCTTATGCTCCCTTCTATTTAGCACCAAATCTGAAGCTGAAACCAACCAGCTTATGGTTCAGAGCCATGACAATTGGAGAGAACAAAATTCGTAGCATTATGAAAATGCTACAATAATCTGCAGGGTTCCCACCGGAAAAACGAATAACTCATCATAGCACAAGAAAAACGGCTATACAAATGCTGATTGACTGTAATGTGCCTCCCACGGATGTTGCCCAAGTCTCCGGTCATAAAAACATCCAGTCAATTAACAATTACAGTACCTTGTCTGAGGTAAAGCAACAGAAAATATGTGCCATCCTCTCCGGCGAACAACCCAGCACTTTCACAGCTCATCCAGCACCTCCTGAATTTGAAGCACCCAGACCTGACACAGCAACTAACTCCATTGCAATCCCACAGGAAATGACAACACAGATGTCCTCCAAAAGCTCCCACATCTCCGCTACTGCAGGCAACATATTTGGTTCCCACTGCAATTTTTTTGGCAACGCCACGATCAACATCCGAAGTTACCACCCCACTCAAAGAAGCGATTTATTCGCTATTCATCACCGGATTCCGACTCAGACTACGCCTCTTGCATGCTAAAAAATAATAATAATTTAAGTTTACTGTTTAATGTTCTGTTAGCCACAATCATTGGCTCATCAATTACCTCAAATTCTGGACTACTTTACTGGTTCTTCTGAGAGCTGTTCCTGATCTCACTACTGACAACCCATCAGCCTGCACCAAAGGTAAGTAAAAACTATTACTGCTCCATATATTACAAAAAATAACAGATAGCTAACTATGTATTTCTCGGCAGTAATACCATCTTGAGGTTTTGGGGACTTTGGGTACCTCTCAAGCTTCACTCTCGAGGTAGCAAGTCCCCAAAACCTCTCAATGGTATTTCTCGGCAGTAATACCATCTCGAGGTTTTGGGGACTTTGGGTACCTCTCGAGCTTCGCTCTCGAGGTGCCAAGTCCCCAAAACTTCTCGATGGTATTACTGCCCTGTAATACATACTTAGCTATCCATTATTCTATTTATTTCAAAAGCTTCATCAGGAAAGACATAATGAGCTGAATAGCAACTTGTTTCCAGATGTGTCCAGGGGAGAGGGGGGAGAGGAGAGTATTAAATAACAAAAGACTAATAATTACATAGCAGGTCATTATTAGTCTATTGTTATTCAATACCCTCCTCTCCTCCCTTAATGCTGGTTTGCATATTGGCACAAGAAGTCTTAACTAACCTTGGAGGACTGATTTGAAATGTACTACAGACATCAGTGCAATCTGATTTAAAGAGCTACTGATGCCTCAAAGAAAACTTTGAAAGCTATAATAGCTAGGTACAATTTGGCTTGCATTCTATGTGTGTTATATAAATTTCTCCTCCTGATTATTTATTGCTGAGGAAATTTGCAAGAATACATGATCTTTATTCCTTAGGGTTCATCTGCCTCTGTAGCTTACTCCCTAACTTCAAGTCATAATCCTTTGTTGTGACATCACAGTCTGTTTCCATGGGAGAAAGTGTGATGTCACAATCAGTGCATTATGACCTCAGGTAGGGAGAGAGCAACAGAAATAGACAAAATCTTCAGAAGCAAAGATCCTGTTTTCATACAGATGGCCTCAGTAATAAATAATAGGGAGCTGGAATACATCACTAATGGAAAATACAAGCTGGACAGTATATAAATATTAAGTTTTGTTAAAGTTATCTGAAAGGCATCAGCTGCTCTTTAAATGCCTAGTTGGAGGGTGAGTTCTGTTTTGTTTATTCTGTGAGAACCTTCCAGGGCAGTCTGCATGGAAAAGCAGAAAAAGTTTTAATCTACTGTACCTCAAAGAGTCAAACAGCATTCAAGGTATCAAGACCATGGGAGTCCATGTTTATATATTCATTTCATTTGACCCCTGTTGCTTCATAAAATATCCCATTACTGGATTAGTCTTGTTTTGGGCATGGCTGAAGGCTTTATTGCCTCTTGTGTTGTGCCATATGTACTGTCAAACTATATGTGAGTAGAGAGCTCAAATGGCTAGCCATAGGTCATGGTCCATATTTCACCCGGTGGTACACAGCACAGTTTGCTATGTCCAAGATGGCTGCTGGAGCCCAGTGCATATGTACGAGTCATCGCACATGCATGACTTCACCGCATTCATGCGTGATGACCCGCGTATGGCCACTCAACTCTGGCAGCCATCTTGGACACAACAGAAAGTGCTGTGTTCTGACATGACTTCAGTCAGCTCAGCTGCAACCGTATCGGTTCTGGCCAGAACTTGGTTTAATTCATAGCTTATGCCTTCTTCATAGTATTTCAGTAATGAAATAAACCACAGCTTCTTTCTGGGCAGCACCTGACAAATAGTGCTATCAAAAATGACTAAGACCACTCTCTGATCCATTCTCAAATGTCTCAGTGACCGTTGTTTTTAGGTCTTGTCCTTCTCCTCCCTAACTTCATTATCCACATTCTTGTTAATTAGTATGTAAGATATGCAGATATAGGCACATTACCCAGTCAGAAAGTAACAATCTTCTGGGATTCTAATAAGACTCGGGAAAGTTTCACCCATTCTTACTACATCCCTCCCCTCTCAACCACCATCAGCTTACAGGCAACATGAGGGATTTGAATCATGGCCTAAAGAACTACAGCTGAGCAAAAGATGTTTTAGTCCTGCGTCCCTTCCAACACTCATGTTTGCTAAGAAATATCCAGTAGTCTTTCACAGATACAGATACACAAAGACATACACACTAACTCATACATGCTCACACTGTTGTATACTCACTATCATACTTAAACACTTACTCTCACATACACATGCAAACTCACAGTTATGTTACCACCATATTGTGTACTTTACTAAGAAACAAAGTAAAACACACACACATGCACACACATGCGCACACACACACACATGTGCACAAACACACATACACATGCATGCATGCACTCCCACCTGCTTTACAATCATAACAAATACCTGGTGGCATGCCTACATTCAAAGTATCCCCCACCTAGGCCAACATGAGAGGAAAGGCAACACTGCCTCTAGTCCTCCTTGTATCCCTTCCTGATCTGTATTTGTGCGTTGGGTAGTGAAAACTCTTCTTTCTTCAGTGCTTGGATTAGGACCTAGAAACCCAGCCAGATGACCACCCCAATCAGGGTCTGGCATTCGGTAGGGTGGGACCACTAGACACAAGAGAAAGTTTCATAATTAACATTGGGCAGGTGATCAGGGAAGGGCAGGATATGACAGAGAAATTTTATTTTTATCGTGGGGCTGGCGATCAGCAGGGTGACCAGTAGCACCAGGGATAGTTCTCTGGGACAGGACCATCAGGGGGAAGCGCTGTACAATCCAGCCTTGATCCCCATGCAAATGAGCTCATAATGGGCATGCAAACTGCCCTTTAATGCCTTGCATGCCCATTGAGCTCATTTGCATGGGTCCATTTGAAATGAATATCAAAAAGTTAGCTTGGGCGCAAGCCATTGTGGCACCTTACTTTGGGAGCCATGTCTGCCCAGTGCTAAGTGGCTTACTGCTGGGATGCCTTGGCCCTATATTCAGTCAAATAGTGCCAGTGGGTTATTCCACTGAATATAGAATATTTGGACACCAGGCAAATGCAAGGTACAGCGCTAATGTTTGAGCTGGGCTTTGCGCCTTTTTGAATATCAGGCCCCTGATGTTCACTGCAATTTGTCCCCTGCCTGTTTGGGCAGTAATGTAAATATTATAATATTGTTAAATGAACCATGAAAATCCAGTCACTGGCTGAAACACTTCACACTAGGGCTGGGTGAAATTTATCTTGTGGCAGAAAAATCCTGGTGATATTACAATTTTGCTACCATGAGATTTTGTGAAATTTCTACAAATATTTCGTGACATTTTGCCAAAATTGTAAATTTCAGTTATTTCCATCTAATTTAAAAACAGCTTATCCACACTGCACCAAAGTGGACAATATTAATGTAATGATCACCACAGAGAAATGTACCACATTTCAGATCTCTGTCTTTAAATGAGACTGAGTTATAAGCCTCAAAATGTTCAGAATTTTTAAAATTACATGTCACAAGGATGTAATCTGCAGAATTTTAAGGCCCCATAACAATGAAACTGAAGAACAGAATATCACCAGTTTTGTTACCTTTATTCCAAAGGGATAGGTCCTACAGGTAAAGGAGTAGTGGTATCATTTGAAGAGAGCTTGTCTATGAAAAACAAGAAGGAAGTCACTTTTACAGGTTAGTCCAAAATCCATCTGACCAAGCTCAGAAAAAAAAGTGGTGGTGGGGGGGCAAAATACTCTCAGAAAGGAAATACAAGAATTCAAACAGGTCAGCACAGATACAGTAAGTGGATTCAGTGGTGATAACTGTTTTGTGAAATTTAAATTCCACAAATGGAAATCTAGTGACATTACTTATGATGGTCTGTTCTTCAAACCAGGTCACCAACATTGCAGGAGGTAAGGAAACAGTATCCCAGTTCTCCACACCACTAGACCAGAGCAATTTTCATGCAGTTTAACAAATAATTAAATTGTGAAATGATAGAGAGTTAGATAGATAGATAGATAGATAGATAGATAGATAGATAGATAGATAGATAGATAGATAGATAGATAGATAGATAGATAGACGGACGGACGGACAGACAGACAGACAGACAGACAGATAGATACTTTATTTCTAAAGCGCCCTATTCCAGGAACTCAGAGTGCTGTATGTTCAAGACAACAATACAGATATTAAAACAACAGTCTTATGATAATACATCAACTGGGAGTTAGCAACAAGTTAAAATGATCTATCTATTCCATTTAAAACAGCAATAAAATAAATTTAGCAATTAAAAGCCTGCTAAAACAAATAAGTATTGAGACCCTTTTTGAAGGCTTCTACTGAGGGAGCCTCCCTAAGATACCTAGGCAGTGAGTTCCACTAGGTAGGCGCGGCCACTGAAAATGCACAGTCTCCTGAATGCCACACCTTAACCCTGGAAGCTCCAAGGAGGCAACCCTCAGCAGAACAGAGCATCCAAGAGGGGCAGTAGGGGACAAGGAGATCTTGAAGATAGACTGGCCCCCTTTTGTGTAGGGTCTTGTAGGCCAGAAGCTCTACCTTGAAGACAGTCCTCCATCTATCTGGCAGCCAGAGCAGTTCACAGAAGACTGGGGTGATATGGTCACTCCGTTTCACTTCAATCAAAAGTCTTGCCACCGTGTTCTGCACCAGCTTCAGCCGGCAGAGGTTGCCTCCAGATATCTCCAGGTACAGGGCATTACAGTATTCTAACCTGGATGTAACAAAGCATGCACCAGTGTAGTCATGTCCTCAGGTGGGATCAGGGCTCGGATCTGGGCATGGTTCCTGAGATGATAGTATCCACTTTTAGCCACAGCCAACACCTGAGCATCAAGTGTCAGGCTGTCATCAAGGATCACACCTAGATCCTTCACCCATCTGGAAGGTGCAAGGGGAGCCCCCCAGCACTAGGCTAGGGGGGCTCCCCCCTCCACCACAATGACCCTGATCCACTACTAGTACCTCAGTCTTGTCTGGGTTAAGTCTAAGCCAATTTTGAGTTATCCACATCTGAATTTCCTCTAGGTAGTTGTTTAATATGGAGGCCACCATCTGGGTTCCGGGGTGCACAGGACAAGTACAGCTGGGTATCATCTGCATAACAATGAAAACCCAGCCTGTACCACCTAATAATGTCTCCCAATGGCAGCATGTACACCATGAACAACAAGGGTGACAAGACTTGAACCTTGTGTGGAACCCCATGGAGCAAAGGCTTTGGGTTAGATGATGCCAGTCCCATCATCACCCTGTGCACTCTGCCTGTCAAGTATGACCTGAACCAGTTGATGACATTACCGGACAGGCCACATCAGAACCACAAACAGTCAAGTAGCACCTCATGATCCATAGTGTCAGATGCCACCAAGATGTCCAGGAGGACTAAGATGGTATGCTCTCTCCTGCACCTCACCATCAGGAGATCATTAAACACCCTTACCAGGGCAGTCTCACTACTACGCCCAGATCAGAACCCAGACTGAAAAGACTCATAGGTGGAGGAGGAGGAGGCAAGATGCTCTTCAAGCTGGATGGTCACCACCTTTTCTATAACCTTCCCTAAAAATAGGAGGTTAGAAACCAGCCTTTAGTTGCAGAGGCACTCTGGGTCCAATGAGGGCTTCTTCAAAAGGGGTCTAACCAGGACCTCTTTCAAGATCTCCTTTAAATTACAATTTACTTAACCAACTACCTCAATATTTAGCAGTTTCTAAGACTCTTCCAAGAAAGTATGCATATAAATTTTCAATTATCTAGCTCCAAAGGTGGTAAAATTGTAAGCAGAAAAATAATTTCTGAATTTGTCACAAAAATAATAAATTGCCAGACTTTGAGCCCCTATAAGTTCCACACCCCTCATTCAAATACTATAAAACATGGCATCTCATTAAAACTCTCCTGCACTATGATTGTATACTTATTATGTTTTGTACTATTGTGTATTTCAAACAACATGAAGTCTTGCTGTATTCTGACATAATGCAGTTAGCCCCAGCGCTTGAACTGCCCTGGAGAGGAAAGACTTAACTCTATGCAGCAGAAGCATAGAATGTTGAGCTCGAGCTCGGTTTTCAAACCTCTGTCTGTGGAACTTTCTAGTGTAACCATCAGATTCTTTACTCCGCCTAACAGCGAAGTCACTCCAGAGATTTCCTCTGCTCAGTTTGGTAAAAAGTAAAGCGTTCGGTTTTGAAACTGCTATTTGTTATTTTTTGGATTTCCAGCCTCTGTCTACGGTACAGGTAGTGTGGTAGATAGGTAGTGACTGTGTTTATTTGGGGGGAAAAGTGTGGAAATTGTTTTGTTTCTTTTCAGTTGGTCCGGTTTGGAACTTTTTTTTTTTGAAATTTTATTTCTTTATTATTTTATACATAGAGATAATATACTTAAGAGAATAGTACAGGGACTACACATTATGACCAATGACAAAAACTGTATGGCAGCTGCAGAGTGACAATATACAACGTTTTGCAGAAATCCCTGAATCTGGAAAAACAATGAAAAATCCCCCCCCCCTCACCCAGATCCCTTGGCCCCCATCCCCCTTCCCCCAGGTTGTGCCTTCTATAAAGGAAAAAGGGAAAAAAAAGGGAAACAGATAAGAAAAGGGAAAGAAAGGGAGCTAATCCTGATACATGTGAGATGCATAAAGATATATCAGTTGCCAAGATAGCTAGAGATGTACCCAACAGGACATTAATTCAAATAAAGAGCGTATAATTTGCCCCATTTCCACTCAAACAAAATCAGACAATTCCGAGAACTTGCTATTAACCTTTTAGTCCCAAAGCAAAGAGAAATTTCACTGATCCATTCTGCATACGAGATAACCAATTGGTCCATCCAATGCCTAAGCACCAATCTTTTGATGACCATCGAGATTAAAGCCATGTGGAATCTATGCTCCATCACCTGTATATTGGAAAACATCCCTAAGATACAAACTACTATAGTAAATAGATCATGCAAGCCCAAAAGAGGGTCTAGGTTAGATTGGATGGACTGCCATAATGGAGCCACCTTCTCACAATACCAGAAAACATGTACCAGGTTTCCTTCCACTGTGCCACACCTTGTGCATAGAGTTGAAGATAATCTAATTTAACCAGTTTAACTGGGGTGTAATACATGTTGTTCAATATATGGTATTGGGTGAGTCTATGTCTGCCTTGAGAGAGATACCGATATGTGTTTGCCCAAATCTGTTCCCAATCTAGAAGAGTGTCTGGCAGAAGAGAGGACCAGCATTTGGAGCCAGTCAGGGAGTCTGGGAATTTAGTGTCCAGTATGAAAGAATAAAGCTTGGAAATACTATGGGCCTTGGTTGCCTGTTCCTTTATCTGATTTAGGAAGGGTTTAATTTGAGATGGTATGGGATTGGAGCCGAAGCTGGAAGCCACTAGGTGTCGTAAATGAAAAACTTTAAAAATGTGCTTCTGAGGAATATTATACTTGGCCAAAACATCCCCAGAGGGTAGAAGAGAGTTATTCAGGAATAAGTCGTTGACACAGCAGTCTCTCAGCTGAGAAAGCCAGTCTAGAGAAAGTGGGACACCCCGGATCCTAATATTTAAATTAAGGGTAAGAGGTTGGGAAGTGTCTTTCCTGGGAGAGAGATTGAAAAAATTCCAGCATTGATTTAACACCTTGATAGAAGTACCAATGACGCTCCCCTGTAAAAGTGGAGGCAAAGTGGATAGGCTATAATAGAGGAGTCTGGATGGGGGAAGGCCAAACTCAGTTAGAATCTTTTTCTCAAGTTGTACCCAAATTGGTAGGTACTCATCCACCCTCTGGTCGTACCACTTCCCAATTTTCGCCATGTGGCTTGCCCAGTAATAAAGCATAAAGTTGGGGAGACGGAGCCCCCCCTTCTCTTTGGGTAAATTAAGTTTTAAAAAGGCTTTCCTGGGCTATTTACCCTGCCAAATGAACTTGAAATAGCCCTGTGAAAGTGATGAAAATAGGACATCGGCAGGTAAATGTTCATTAGGCTAAGTGGGTAGAAGACCCAAGGCAACACATTCATCTTGACAATGTTAATATGTCCCCACAGTGATAAAGGGAGGGCAGACCATCTCTGAAGGTCTTGTTGAATTTTGATTAATAGATTATCTAGGTTAAGCTTCCTGAAGAGTTCAAAGTCTTTAGTAAGGTAAATGCCTAAATATTTGAGAGAGGAGGGGGCCCATTTCATACTATACTGGGAAAAGTTGACCTGAAGCGTGTTTACGTTCAGCGGAAATATGATTGATTTAGCTAAATTCAGCTTGTAATTAGCCACTTGGCCAAACTGGGCTATAATGTGTAGTACATGTGCTAGAGACACTTCAGGGTTAGTCAAGTGTAAAAGAATATCGTCAACATAGGCCGAGAGAACCAGAGACTGCTGATGAATGAAACATCCCATGACCAATGGAGAGTTTTTGATACTGAGAAGAAGAGGCTCCAGATATAGATTAAACAGGAAGAGTGACAGGGGGCAGCCCTTCTGGGTGCCTGTAAATAGTGGGAATCGAGGAAAGAAAACCCTGTTACAATAAATTCTGGCAGTAGGGGATTGGTAGACCAATTTAATCCATTGAATAAAGACCCCCAGGAAGCCCATTCTCTCCAATATAATCCAGAGAAATTCCCAATGGACTCTATCAAAGGCTTTCTCTGCATCTAATGATATCAGAGCCATAGAGACTTGAGAGTCCTGGGCGGCCTGGAAAATATGTGAGAGAGTATGCAGGTGGTCTATAGAGGACCTGCCCTGCACAAACCCTACTTGTTCGGGACTCAACAAGTTAAGCCAGACCCATTTGAGTCTAAGGGATAGGATTTTCGTTAGGATTTTAATGTCATAATTAAGAAGTGAGATTGGTTCCTTAAGTGGAATCTAGGAACAGTTGAAAGAATAGACACAGTTTGGGCCACTCTGAAGTGTGCGGTTCGAGGTGAATTCATATGCATATCGGCCACATGGGCCCGAGTGGACAGGCGTGCCTTAGATTTGTTAATAAAAGAAATTCAGCAATTAGAAGGCCAATTAAGTCGTAAATCCTCAATGCAGGAATGGGCAAAGCTTCAGCAACTGAGGTCCAATTATTAAGATTTAATGGCACATAAAGTGGAGCTAGCTATTCATCACACTAAATTGAAATACCTAGAAGCAGGGGAGAAAGCAGGGAAGCTCCTTGCATTAAGACTGAAGCAGGCGGAAATGTCCAAATTTATTCCCGTGTTGAAATCACCCATAACGGGAGACCTGGTCTCTCACCCCAAAGAAATTGTTGGAATCCTCGGTAGGTATTATGAGTCCCTATACTCTATAATGGACTCAGAGGTGGCGTCGAAGCAAGAAATCGCAGACTACCTGGCTACAGTTGATCTCCCGAGGATTGCTCCTCAAGAGGCAGAGAATCTAGGGGCATTGGTCACATTAACAGAGGTAGAGCAGGCTATTAGCCAGCTACCCTTGGATAAAGCTCCGGGGCCAGATGGGTTGCCCAATAATTTTTATAAAATTTGCCTCCCTCAATTAGCTTCCCTCTTAAAAGATGTTTTCAATTTTTGGTACCAGGAAGGAATAAAAGATTCATGTTTTTTAATGACATGGATCACATTGATTCGGAAGCCGGATAGGGATTTATCATGTCTGGGAAGTTACTGACCTATATCGCTAATTAACTCTGATACTAAAATTCTAGCCAAAATTCTGGCATCCCATCTAGCTTCAGTACTCGGGCAGATTATTGGACGAGAGCAGGTTGGTTTTATGCAGGGGCAATTCTCGGCAGATCATATGAGAAAGATAATGTACTTAATAGAGGTATCAAGGGGTGCTAAGGCCTCGATGCGGAAAAAGCCTTTGACCGGGTGTCCTGGCTTCTTTTGTTCACATCCCTTCGTGAGTTTGGACTACCTGACAGTTTTATACAGTGGGTTACAATACTCTACTCTTCTCCCAGTGCTAGAGTGCTGGGTAATGGATACCTTTCAGATCCATTTACCTTATAGAGAGGCACCCGTCAGGGTTGCCCGCTCTCCCCGCTTCTTTTCAATTGTTATCTTGAGCCTTTAATATGAAGGTTAGTCTCGTCCCCATTAATAAGCGGAGTCCAGATCCAGGAAGAGAGATATCTAGTTTCAGCATACGCTGACGACCTCCTAATACACACTGAGAATCCTAAGGATTCGATCCCAGCTTTACTGGAGGAAATAAATCAATTTTCCTTAGTATCAGGGTATAAATTAACCCTTGCTAAAACAAAAGTCTTTCCACTAAACTATCTCTGTGACAAAAGTATATGTTCCACTGTGGGCCTTCCATGGGAACCTAAGGTTCTATCTTATCTTGGGATTAAAATTTCCAGAAGTGTTCCATCAATGATCAATCTCAATCTAACAAACCTTATACGGGTAATGAAGACTGATCTGGAGAGATGGAATGCCCTTCCATTATCACTCTGGGGCAGTGTTAATATATTGAAAATGAATATATTACCAATGCTACTATACCCTTTGAACATGCTGGGTATTGTTCTCCCAAAATCCTGGTTTCTGCACATCCAGAGAATGTGTAATGGATTTCTGTGGCGGGGCAAGGCTGTGAGAAGAGCCTACCTTAAATTAACAGCACCAAGATTCAAAGGTGGCCTTGCATTACCATCCTTGTTCTTGTATCATGGGGCCCAACACTGAAGTAGAATAGCTTATTGGCTAATAGAGGAAAACCCAAGGGCAGATTTATCCTATACACCAATATGGCTTGATATTGAGCACAATTTAGCCCACAGTGTGTCAATTACTTTACATGCTATGGCATTTATGAAGCCCTCGTGTCTCCCTAGTCAACTTAAAATGTTCCCAATGGCCTGGTCACTTAAAGCTTTCCAACAAATGCAAACACAGTTTTCAGAAAAGTGGTACGTATCCAGGGCTCAACCACTATCTAATAACTGGCACTTTCAAATTGGGAAGAGGCTTATCCTACCCTCCTTTCTTCCTCAACTTGGATACTGTATACTGGATGATCTCCTCCAGGATGCAGCCCTAGCCCCGTTTAATGTATTACAGTGTAGATATCAGCTAAAACCTCAAGATTTCTTCAAATATCTACAAATCAAAATGGCTATTCGGGCATTTATAGGAAGGCAAGAATGGGTGCCATGGCTGCCCGATGGCCTTTTAAAGGATCTCCAGGGAGCGGGACAACCTCACTTGGTCTCTAGAATTTATAAGCACCTCCAGGTTCTAGATACTTCTCTCCCTAGAGGTGTGTGTTATTATTGGGTACAAGTGCTGTCACTCCCTGAAGATCCTGCCTATTGGGAAAAAGTATGGAAGGGAATCTATAAATACATCAAGCAGGACAAACTTAGATTGATTCAATTTAATATTTTACATAATATCTATTATACCCCAGAAAGGCTTTCTAGGACAAGTCTGGTATCCTCCCCGCTATGTCCTCGAGGTTACCAGGTGCCAGGGTCTCTATACTACATGCTATGGCAATGTACACTAATACAGAAATTTTGGGAGGCTATACGAAGGGTCTTGGACCCAATTCTGGGACTGGATGCCTTGTTTACCCCAGAAAGCTGAGTGTTGGCAATATTTGCCAGCGGGACTCCCAAGACACGTATAGCACATATAGCACTGATCTCAACCACAGCAAAGCTGGTCATATTAAGACACTGGAAGGAGAAGTCCCCTCCTGCTGTCATGGAGTGGTATCAAGAAATCTTACTGGCAATCCAAGTGGAGAGGCACATATCGAATCTGCGACATACTTATCACAGATTCGTAAGGGTTTGGGAGCCACTCTTATCCTTGCTAACATTAGTGAAATTCTAAACATAGGTATAGACATTGTTAAATGTAGCTGCTCATATCAATAACTTTACATTGTATCTAGGAGTAGTCATATATTCTTGGTGATTATTATACCTTGATGAGCGCAGGTTGGGGAGGGAGGGGGAGGGTTATTATAACTGTGTTCGACTGTCTGGTCTGTACATCACCTAATGTATGATTAAAACTTTAATAAAGTATATTGAATTAAAAAAAAGAAGTGAGATGGGGCGGTAACTAGCAGGATCCGTCGGGGATTTGTCTGGTTTCAGTATCAAAACAATAGTGGCTTCCAGCAGGGAAGGGTCCAGAGTAGTAGCATTAAACATGTATTCAAATAATTTCATGAGGAGAGGGGCAAGTTCCTTCTCAAAAGTTTTACAGAAATTGGAGGGGAAGCCATCAGGTCCCGGAGCTTTTTCCAGAGCAAATTCCTTGATCACCTCCTCCACTTCCGTTACCGTGATAGGAGTAATCAGAGTTTCTCCTAGGTGAGTTTGGAGGGTGGGAAGGGAAGGCCCTCCAGAAACTGGTCCACAATGGATTGAGAGAGGGGAAAGGCACCACTACCATAAAGTTCCTTATAAAATGATTTGAAAATTCGTGAGATATCCCTGGGAGAAGTTTTAAGGGAACCATCGGAAGATAATAATGAGGGGATCCATCTTGATCCCTCAACTTCCCTCAAATGTAGAGCTAGCATTTTACCCGATTTCTCCCCTTGATCGAGATAGAGGGCCTTTGTTTTAAGGAGAGCATACTCTGCCTTATCTCTTATCCAGTCTGAGTACTCATTTCTAAGTTTCATTAGGGTTTCTAGATAAGTTTGGGAAGAGAAGGAGGATAACCTATTCTCTGCCAACCTAATTTGGTTCGACAGTAACATGATCTTGGCCTCCCTCTGTTTTTTCCTCCTAGATGCGAGTTTAATAAATTCGCCCCAATGAAGCATTTAAGGGAGCACCAAAGCAGATCCTCCCTCTTGATTGAACCTGTGTTGGTCTCCACAAATGAGGTAATTAGGGATCTAATATGGGAGACTATGCTCTTGTCCTTTAGAAGCTGGGTGTTTAGTTTCCAGGTGGTGTCTCTCTGCACCTGTGGGTTCGGGGAGACCAAAATCCATGCCACCGAGTGGTCTGACACAACTATGGGCTCAATTCCAGACTGGAGTACTCCCGACAAAAGGTTATTGCTGACTAGTATTAGGTCAATTCTGGACCACGTCTTGTGTACTTGGGAATAATAAGAGAAGAGTTGTCTTGTGGGATTAAATAGGCACCAAGGGTCACACAGGCCTAGTAGGTCCATAGAATTCCACAAGGCTAGCTATGAAGAGAAGAGTGGTTTCAGGAGTCTATAAGATTTATCCAAATCTTGTGAGGGAGCGATATTCCAGTCCCCCCTCCCCCAATTATTAACATTGAGGGTAAGAGTCCACTCAGCTTATCAGCCAAGGTCATGAGAAAATCTGGGTCCCACCCTACTGGGGCATAAATTGCCCCTAGTGTTATCTTCACATTATAGAGTGAACCTTTCACAATAATGAATCTACCTTCATGGTCCGATAAGAGCTCTTCTGCCAGAAAGGGAATGTGCTTCTTAACCAGGATGGCCACCCCCCTACTAGAGGACAACCCTCCTGAGGTACAAACCTGAGCGTAACCTTGATGGCGAAGCCCATTGACTTCTGAAGAGAGCAAATGGGTTTCTTGCATCAAGAGAATATCGACATTCAGTAAAGCACAGTCTTTGAAAACCTGGTACCTTTTAGTTAGGTCTCTGACACCTCTTACATTCCACGTAGCAATTTTAGGCGCTGTAACACTCATTGTCAAATATACAGTGCAGCAATGGAATATGAAAACATGAAAAGGTAGACCACCCTAGAAGGCACATCCTGCCCTCCCCCCAAAAACCAACCACCGACCAAGTTCCACCCCTCCACCCCCTCTCCCCTTGTAACCAGTAAAGAAAAACTGAAGCAGTGTAAATTTCAGACATAATATTACAGCCTTTACCAGGTCGTGAACTAAGAAAGAGAGACCCCTCTCCCCCTTCCCCCCTCCTCATCCCTGAAACTATATACAACTGTTCTCCCGACTACCTCCTGAGAAAAACTGAAAGTGATATTGCTTGGGATGGGGAACAAAGCCCCAAAAGCCGCCGCCAGATGGGTGTACCAGGAAGTAATCGTGAACCGGTACCCTGAGGAAGTGTCGGCTAGTAAGTAGAGAGTAATCCCCTCGTAAGCGCTGAGAACTTCCTGACTAAAAGAAACCCCATCTGGCTGCTCTCCCCCTCTCTTTGGTGTGTTTAGCAGTCCCATTAGGCCGACCTCCGTGGAGCCTCCAGAGAAATCTGAATAAAGCCTACAAAAAACCTGAGAGAATTGAGAACCTGGCCAAAATCTCAGGGTTGTCTAAACCTTAGCCATGCTATATTCCCATAGCTTGAGAAGGAGTGTGATAATACACGTGGAAAGTACTCAATAAATCTATTCGGAGATAGCCCCGTTAACCTGGGTTCGGTGCAACCAGATCTCACTAGAGAATGAGAGCCCACCAGGGCCCCCTGGAATCCAGTCTTCGCCATGAAAAAATAGCCCCTGACCAAATTGCTGACCGACTGGTTCATCACCTGCCTCCAACCTCCCGACTGCCATCTGAACCACTTAACCCCCCGAGAGAGATAACTGAACTACATTACCCACATAGGTTTCGAACTGAATAGGGTAGGGGATAAGAACCCTGAGACCCCAATAGCAGTACTAAGAATTGGAGTCAGCCCCCCAACCCAGGGGGCCAACTTCAGGCTTCACCGCCAACAAAAACCATTAGCGATAAAAATTATGTTCCCAAATGTAGGAGTGTGTTAGACCACAAGCAGAGTCAGGCTGGCGTCTTGCTAACCCCCCTCCATAATGATCACCCTAACGACCACAATCCTCATTGCCTAATATCGGCCCAACTCATCCCTTTTCTTAAAAGGCCTCCCGAACCCAACATCCACCCCTGACAAATACCCCAGGATTTCCTAATGACCGCTTCTGTCCAACTTGCTATAAAGTTAAGCAAACCTCTTTACCTGAGCTGGGGAAGCACAGGAGGAACTGGGGGAGCAATAGATACTAGGGGGACCAAAAGGTCCCACCGGTCCCACCTCGTGCAGAAACCGCCTCCACTCCCCAAGTTCCCACCCCCAGCAAGCAGGCTCCATGAACCACCACACAAACCGAGCCCACTCAACCCCCAACATTCACTCCAAAGCCGTTTCCCCGCCACCACAGAATCCAGATGAGAGAAAAGAGAAAAATCAAAAACAAAAGGTGAGAGTCCAAGAATGCAGCATGTAACAAGAGGTAACTTCTTGGCACTGCCTCAGCAATTCGGCCCGGTTTAAACAGGTTAGGTAACTTGACTGAAAGATCTGCACCAGAGGGTCCAGATGAGAGAGAAGAGAGAAATCAAAAACAAATAGTGAGAGTCCAAAAATGCAGCATGCAGTAAGAGGTAACTTCTTTGCACTGTCTCAGCGATTCAGCCCGGTTTAAACAGGTTAGTTAACTTAATTGAGAGATCTGATGCCGCTTTGTCTGGGGATTAGTAGGAGAACCAAGAACCATCGATGGCAATTTCTAGCTTGGCAGGGTAGTTCGTTTTGTAGTGAATGCCCGCTGCGATCAGCTTGCTGACTGTAGAATGGAACACTGAGCATTTTTGCCTCATTTCGTAGGGAAGATCCTGAGTAATACGCAGCTTGGAACCACTCCATAGAATTGCTTGTAATTCTCTTGCTTTTGATAATACATGCTGTTTTTCCAGAAAGCTTAGAAATTTAATAATGATAGGTCTTGGTGGGGCTCCAATGGCAGGTTTCAATATGGTATTGTGGATTAAGAGGGGAAGGCCCAACAACTTTATTTAGAAACTTCTGGAGAAAGAGATTAATGTCAGGGCCCTCCTCAGACTAGGGGAGGCCCAGGATCACCAAGTTGTTCGTTCAGCTCCTTCCTTCTAAGTCCTCCATTTTGAGTTGCAGTTTACTGATCTGTTGTCTGAGGTGAATGATCTCTGGGTCTATCTTTTCCTTCCAGGTCTCCAAAGAGGAAGTTCTGGCTTTCAAGTCTCCCATTCTGGTGGTTAGGGCACTGAGATCCCCCCTTAGTGATTTCAGCTCAGCAGAGATATCGTCCAATGTTTCCTTAAAAGGTATTAGCTCTTGTAAGAAATGGTCCTCGGTAAGAGGAGTTGGAGAAGTATTGGAAGGGGATGATTTTACTGCGGGCCCCAAATTCTGGTTTTTAGATTTTTTTGAAGATTTCTCCAGCGTGGATGGTGGAGTGTGCTTCATGCCAGCAGGCCTCATCTCCGCTTCCATCTCAATCTGCCACCAAGTGCATTAATATGCACAAAGCAAGATGCTGCCAAGTACCAAAGAGTATTACCTATAATCCAAGTGCAGAATAGAACTTTAAATGTCAAATTTGTAGGCTGAAAATAGTTTAAAGACGGGTGGGTAACGGGAGCTCCGCGAAAACGCTGCCTCTAGCTGCACTGCATCACGTGACCCCCGTTCCGGTTTGGAACTTATCTTGTACTCTCTTTCTAAATCTTTCTCTGGGATTAGAGTGGTGTTCCGGTACCAACTGGTTTCAAAAGAACCAGTGTTTTTTTGTAGTTCTTTTTCAAAACCCGTGACATGGTTTGTAACCGATCGGTTATTGTATTACCTGGCTTGAAAGCTTCAATAGGGTAATTTGTTAGGTTGGCCATGTCTGAGAAACCCAAAAAGAAAACCGATCCCACTGGGTTTCAACACTGTACTGAGTGTGGGGAGGCCTTTGCTAAGGCTGATCCCTCTGTGTTTATTGTCTGGGGTTTGACCACCTCAAGACAGACTGCCAAATCTGTAAAAACTTTCCTAAATCCACTCTAGAAAAAAGACTGAGTAGGCTGAAGGAAAGGGAGGCTGAGAAGTTCATAAATCCAGATGGCCAGCCCCTTTCATTTGCGGTCGAACCTGAGGAGGAGCCTACTGACCTAGGCGATACCTCCTCAGGCAAAAGGAGAGCTGACCCTGAGGGGCCAGTTCTGTCAAAAAAGAAGCATAGGTCTGCCGGTTCAGATCCTGTATCGTATTCTCCAACCATGGACGAAATAGCCAAAGTGATTAGCATTGTTCAGTCGCTTAGACCGGTTCCGTCTGAACTGGTACCGCCGGTTAGGCGGTCAGTTCGGTCGGATCCGTTTCCTCCAGATTATGATCCAGATGCTTATTATGAGGAGTGGAAGGGAGACGAAGACTATCCCAGTGATGATGATGATGATGATGACCAGGGGGCTCTGGATGCACCCATTGAACCAGACATCTCCCCAGACAGGCCCTCGGATGTCTCTCCTCTGAGGCTCTCCGAGTTCCCTTCACATTTTTTGTTCTACAAAAAGGTGGCAGAAACCCTGCAGCTTCCCGTGGTTGAAGCTGCAGAGGAGGAAGAAGAGCCTGATTTTGTGGAAATAATGGACATCCCAGAGTCCAAAAGGCTGTCTATCCCTCTTCATAAATCCTTGGGGAAACAGACACACAAAATTTTACAAACTCCTAATTTAATACCTCCTGTGGACAAGAGAATGCTATATGTTATCAGGCTTAGCTGTGGAGTTCCTTTATAGTCATAGCAGCCATGTTGGGATACTGCAGGCTGCAGGCTGTGACAGGGTTAACATTCCTTTGGCTTCACACCCCCTGGATAAGGACTCCAGGAAAGTGGATGCCATGGCCAAAAAACAGTATTTGGCATCCTCTTTGAGACTCAGGCAGGCTACTTATATGGCCTACACAGCCAGGTACCAGAAATCCAGATGGGATGTGGTTCTGGAACTGGCTAAGCAGGCCTCTTCCCAGCTAGCCAAGGATCTGGAGGAGGTGGCTGCTGATGGAATTGAGCCATCAAAAGTGCAATTTCATGCTACTGTGGACTCCAATAATGTGGCATTTAGAGTCATGGCTACATCTGTGTCTCTCTGGAGACTTGCTTGGCTCAGATGTACTAGCATTTCACAGGATACCCAGACTAAGGCTATGGATTTTCCTGTAGTGGGTAACTCTCTGTTTTCGGGGCAAACAGAGGCTTACATGAAGAAAATAGATGAACACAGGACCATGTACAGGAGTGTACAGGCCAAGGAAAGGCAAGCCACTCTGCAAAAGCAGCAGTCTAGGGGCAGGGGCAGGCCCTTTCTCATGCCTTTTTACCAAGTCCAGGCCTCCTTTCCCTTCCCACAGAGGGGGTTCTTCAGAGGGAGGGGCAGGAGGGGGATGAGCAGGGCTGCTCCCTCCTCCTCTCAGTCTAAGGCTTCTGCCAAGCAGGCACACTGATGTGTCAGCCTGGGTCGACTCCCCATTTCCAGTAGGAGGCAGGCTGGCTTACTACTTCCAGGCCTGGAAGTCTGTGACTTCAGACAAGTGGGTCTTGGAAATAGTAAGCCAGGGACTGGCCCACAGTTTCAAAAAGTTTCCAAAAAACAGGGCCAAGTCTTTTCCACCTGCATCAGCCTCAGAAACCATTGCCTTAGAGGCAGAGATTTCCTCTCTCCAAGCTCTCAGAGCTGTAGAGAAGGTTACTGTTCAACACAAGGGAAAAGGACTGTACTCTAGGTACTTCCTTACCCCAAAGAAAACAGGGGAGTGGCGACCCATCCTAGACTTAAGGTATTTGAATAAACACTACCGCCCTCTTGGAACTCACCACACACATTCATGCCGCATTAGATAAAGGGCAAATCTCTGGGACTGTCTTCATAGACCTCACAAAGGCGTTCAACACCGTTAACCACCTGCTCCTCATATCCACGCTGATCAACACTGGATTCTCCCAGGATGCCCTTGGCTGGTTCACTGATCACCTGTCCAATCATTCCCATCAGGTTAAAATTAGTAACACCCTCTCAAATATGCTACCTGTCCTCTCCGGTGTCCCTCAGGGGTCCATCCTTGGCCCACTTCTGTTCAGCCTCTTTCTTAACTCCCTCCCCAGTTCTTGTCCAGGGAACCTACTCCTCTATGTGGACGATGCCGTCCTGTATACCTCCAACTCCGAACCTCTGCAATTACACTTCTCCCTGCAATCTTCCTTTAGTGGTGCCGAAAAATGGTTTGCCTTACAACGTCTTATCCTGAACTATAGCAAAACCAAGGTTATGCTCTTTTCCCATCCCCTCAATGCCAGAAAGGATCTCTGCCCTCAAATATGAACTGCTGACCAGATCCCTCTGGAGCAAGTGGACTCTTTCAAATACCTGGGCATTACCCTTGACCCTGCCCTTACTTTCCACCAACATATCCAACTTCTGTCTAATGCCCTTAATGTGCAGATCGGGCTCCTGTATCGCCTCAAATACTGCTTTACCCCTAACACAATGAGGCTAGCTGTCTCCTCCTCTGTACTCTCCCTGCTTGACTATGGCTTAATCATTTATTGTGCAGTGAACACCTTGTCCCTTCAAAGACTTCTTGTCTCCCTAAATAAAGCCTGTCGCCTTACCCTGGTGTGCGACCACCTAACTCACACTTGCTCCCTATATAATGACACCAACTGACTGAACCTTGACAACAGGATAATGTTCCACACCTGTCTCATGGCAAAAAATATTGCCCTTGGGCTGTCCCCAACAGGACTTACCCCTCTAGTTCGACCGGCCCCGACACACAAGATAACCCGTGGCTCTGGAAAGCAACTCCTCTCGGTCCCCTACGGTTGCACCTCCCAATTTCAAAGGTCCTTTAGCTATAGAGCCCCCATCTGGTTAAACAGCCTGCCCACTCCACTTGCTAAAGAGATAAGACTTGGACCCTTCAAAACCTCTCTTAGAGAACAGTTACAGTCCTCAAACCACTGCAACTGCCTTTGAATCACCCCCCTCCCACTATTCAGTCTGGCTAAGGTCGCTGGCTGACCTCTCCAACCCTACCGGCCCTAAACTGTGTCCGACTAGCCTAGCCCTTAGTACATGTCCTTTATGTTTGGTGTGATCTAACCTAGTTTTCTCACTGTTAGCCTCACAGTCTGCTACTGTAACAACCTGACTATGTACTGATGTACTGCTATACTGTAACAAACTGACTATGTACTGATGTACTGCTATATATCCTGTATGTCTCTGTGTGTAAACTATGTGATGTGGAACCTTTGTAAAGGAGTCTCTGACTCAAAGGTGATTTCCGAACACTCAATAAATTAATAAATAAATATAAAAAAAAAAATTTTAAAGCCAAAATTCAAAATGGTAACTCTGGGAATAATCCTTCCCTCTCTAAGGCAAGGAGATTGGTTAGCATCTCTGGACCTCAAGGATGCCTACTTCCATATTCCTATCAGGTGCTCCCACAGAAAATACCTCAGGTTAGAGTTGCCTTCAGGCCGTTACCAATTCAGAGCCATGTCATTCGGCCTTCCATCAGCTCCAAGGGTGTTCACAAAGTGCCTTGCAGTAGTGGTGGTGTACCTCAGAAGACAGGGTATCACCATCTTCCCATATCTGGACAACTGGCTTATCGTGGGACAGTTATCTCTACAGGTCAAGTTAGCTCTACAAACTACCCAGGACCTACTCAGTTCCCTGGGGTTTCTTCTCAATCTTTCAAAGTCTGTCCTCGAACCAGTTCAACTTCTCACCTTTATAGGCATAGAGTTGGACACTGTACAAGCAAAAGCTTTCCTTCCCCTGACAAGGGTGAAGGCCCTAGTGGATCTCGCTTCATCCTTTTGACCTTAGGTCTCCCACCCAGCAAGACAGTTCCTCCAGCTTCTGGACCACATGGCAACTTCCACTGCAGTGGTGCAGGGAGCAAGGTTCCAGGTGAAGGACATTCAGTTTCACCTAAGGTCCTTCTGGTCTCAAAAGAAGGATTCACTTACCAAACTGATTCCAATTACTCAGACTCTAGTCCAAGCTCTCCAGTGGTGGCTGGACCAGGACAACTTCAGAGAAGGGGTTCCATTTTTCCCTCAAGTCCAATCAGTAGTTTTAACTATGGATGCTTCTCTCCTAGGTAGGAGAGCCCACCTGGGAGCCCTGAAAGCTCATGACGTCAGGTCTCCACAGGAGTCTCTCCTTCATATCAAACTTCTGGAGCTCAGGGCAAATTTCCTAGCCCTTCAGAGCTTCTCAGATTCAGTCAAGGGCAAGGTGGTCCAAGTTAGAACAGACAACACCACCACAATGTGGTACACAACAAGCAGGGAGGCACTCAGTCCTTGGCCTTGTGCACAGAAGCCATGAAGCTGTGGTCTCTGGCCTATTCTCTTCAGACTTCTCTGGTAGCAGTTCACCTTCCAAGGAAGGACAGTGTACTAGCAGATACTCTGAAGAGAATTTCACAGAGACATCACAAATGGTCCCTGAATCCTCACATCCTGAAGGTCATCTTCTCCAGGTGGGGCACTCCAGAGATAGATCTCTTTGCAGCACCGGACAATCATCAACTTCCTCTGTTTTGTTGCAGACCTCCAGTCCTGGGGATGGTACCCCAGGATGCTCTCATTTTGGACTGGAAGGGCAGGTTTCTCTGTGCCTTCCCTCCCTTCCCTCTGCTGTTCAGGGTTTTGATCAAGATCAGGACTCAACCCTGCACAGTGATACTACTGGCTCCAGATTGGGCCAGACAGCCATGGTGTCCTCTACTAGTGTCCTTGTCAGTGTCATGTCCCCTGTCTCTGCCCAGGACATACAATCTCCTGTCCTCCTCCCAGGGGCGATCTGGTACCCCAATCTCCAGTTTCTCAATCTCAAGGGCTGGCTCTTGAAGAGTTAGAATATGCAGCACTACATCTCTCTCAGGGACTTATGGATATTCTGAAGGTCTCCAGGAAACCTTCCACTAGAAAAACTTACAATTCCAAATGGAAGAGATTCAGTATTTGGTGGTCTCAGAAAGGCATCGTGCCTGATTCTGCAGACATTTCTGCAACCTTAGATTATCTAGTTCATCTGAATAGTCTAGGCCTTAGGCCTGCCACTCTGAAGGTTCATCTAGCAGCTGTCTCTGCATTCCTTTCAGCAGGAAGGCGCTCTTCCCTGGCATCTCATCCTGTTTTCAGAAAGTTTTTCAAAGGTCTGGTTCACATTAACCCTCCCTTTAGAGAGTCCACTCCGCCTTGGGATCTTAATGTCTGCATTGCTCAGCTTATGCAGCCACCCTTTGAACCTCTGGCTTTGGCCGAATTGAAGTATTTGGCCTGGAAAACTGTGCTCCTGGTAGCTATTACTTCTGCCAGGTGGATTAGTGAATTACAGGCCCTGTCAGTTGAATCTGATTTCATCTCCTTCCATAGAGATAAAGTGGTCCTAAGAACCAATAGGAGGTTCTTGCCCAAAGTGGTATTGGATTTTCGTCTGAGTCAGTCTATATCTCTCCCTGTGTTTTTCATTGACCATTCTTCTTCAGGAGAAAGAAGGTTACACAGTTTGGATGTTAAGAGGGTTCTTAGCTACTACATAGAGCATACTAAGGCACACAGAAATGACTGTCTTCAATTGTTTCTCACTTATGGCGAAGTGTGGAAAGGTGAGCCTGCCACTAAAAGAACTATTGCCAGGTGGATTGTTTCTTGTATACAATTCTGCTATGACAAGTTGGGCAGAACACCTCCTTCAGGCCTGAGGGCTCACTCAACTAGGGGTACAGCTGCTACTCTTGCTGCAGCCAAAGATATACCCTTGTTAGAGATCTGTAAAGCAGCCACCTGGAAAACAGTACATACATTTACCAAGCATTACTCCCTAGACATCCAGGCTAGAAGTGATGCGCTAGGAGTGATGCTAGGTTTGGCACAGCAGTTCTGCAAAGCCTCTTCCCAAAGTAGGTTCTGCATTCCCTCCTCCATAGGGAACTGCTTGGTAATCTGCATTATATCAGAATACAGCAAGACTTCATGTTGTTTGAAGAAAAAAATATTCACCATAGTAATGCTGTTTCTTCTAATGGAGTCTTGCTGTATTCTGGCCTCCCCCCCGCCTCCCCTCTCAGAACCTAGTTTTTGGGAAGTAGGCTGGCAGGTACAGTGTTGCACCTAAGGGGTTTACCTTGTACCTGTCCTCTTGGGTGGGGTAGCTGTTGTTACTTTTCTGGTGTTTTATAGTTAAATATTGCCACTACCTTTCCTTCTTGGGTTCTCAACTTGAGTCTTTTGGGCCAAAAAAGTCTTTTGCCATTTGGCTATATGTTGAACAATTTCCATACTATAGTATTTAGTTAGTTTGCTTGTAAGAATCTGATGGTTACACTAGAAAGTACCACAGACAGAGGTTTGAAAACCAAGCTTGAGCTCATTGTTCAATGCTTCTGCATAGAGTTAACTCTTTCCTCTCCGGGGCAGTTCAAGTGCTGGTGCTAACTGCATTATGTCAGAATACAGCAAGACTCCATTAGAAGAAACAACATTACTATGGTGAGTAATTTTTTTCTTTCCTGCCATTGTCTCTGTCATATTAGCAATACTGTTTACATCACAGAACATCATGTAGATTTTTCCTTGTATGGTTGATTACCTCTGAACTATACCTTTTATTTGTTTTGTCTGCCAATTTTGAATTGCAACCTCATGAGTCGTGTCTGGAAAAAGTCATATTTTGTGGCTACGACACCTTACCTGGTAAATAAAAAACTAAATAAATAAATAAATAAAATTTTTAAAAATTAGGGCCCCATACACACAATGACCATACCAATGCCTTGTCTCAAACTATGCAAATAACTGAGTTATGACCGATTAAAGAATTTTAACAAAAATTCAAACTAAATCAGAATTTGCTCATTTTGCCATCCCTACTTCACATAACTGTTAACTCTTCTCTTACACTTGTTCACCTTATCAAAACAATATATTTTGTTACACAACAATAGCCCATTTTATAAGCAGGATAACACACTCCAGGGTGTGGATTCCAAAGGGAAAAATCAACTTCCCTAGCTGCTGTGGCATGATTTATAAGCAGCCAACCACAACATACGTTATTTCCTTACAAATGCACACCCTGTCATGTGTTAACCATATAGCTCTGTTAATAGAGTTGTCATTTAACACAATACACTACATTAATGAGGCACTGGATTAGCAGTACCTCACTGCAGTCCAGTGATATCCATAAGTCTGACCTACATTGATACTAAATAGTTATGAATTTTAGAACCTTGCAATGCCCAGTGATGATCATGCTGTATTAGACTATAGTGTGGTGAGCCATATCTTGATAGTCATTGACATCACAAGGTTCTAAAAATGATGGCAATGAAGAAGCTATAGGGAGAAGACATAGTCATCAATATCTCTGGACTGGTGCCAGTGACAAGTAATCCCAATATTCATTTAAAATAACTTTTAATGGGCTCTCCAGCTACGAAGGGCATTGTTCACAAATGTCCCCTTTTAAAATAAATGTTCATCTACAGAGTTCCACACCTAATGTGTGGGTCTGATGATGATATCCATGCTACCTGCCAGTAGAACTTCTTCAATGTCTCCATTTACAAACAATTTAATTGTCTATCTGGCAAACATTTGAAAGCAACCCCCTACCACCACCACCACCACCACCACCAGAGTAAGCATCACTTATGAGCTATGTCACAATTCATCCTGGTCATTTAATTCTGTGACAACTGATCGTGGACTATTAGTTTTGGGATCAATTGGCTCCCATGTCAATTCATCCCCAGACAATTTGTCCCCAGTGTAAATATTATAAAATAAAAACTCCAGGTGGGTGCACTTCACCCACCAGATGAGGCAATGTGCTCAAGAGTTGTGGAAGTGGAAATCACACTGTAATTGTTGTTGGAGCACAGTACGATATGTAGAAGGAGCAAATTGTCCATGGATCAATTGACATTAGAGCTGACTGACACTGCAGCTGCAGTAATAGTCTGGGATGAGTTGTTGCTGAGCAAAATGACCAGGATGAATTGCTGTGTTCCCTCACTCATGCAGGAGCCCAGAACACCCAATACAGGCTGGGAGGAGAGGGAGTTGCTGACAGACACCTGGGAAGAAAGGGATCTAGGAGTCATCATCCTGGATGATCTAAAGGTGGTCAAACAGAGTACAAAGGCTGTAGGCAGGGCCACTGGCATGGTGGGGTGCATAGGAAGTGGTATCACTAGCAGAAGGAGGGAGGTAGTGATACCACTGTAAAAAACACTGGTGAGGTCTCATCTGAAAAACTGTGTTCAATTCTGCCAGCTGCATCTTCATAAAGACATAGACTGGGTGGAGGTGGTTCAGAAAAGGGCTACTAAGATGGTGCTGGGCTTACACCAGAAGACATATGATGAGAGATTGAAAGACCTCAATATGTATACACTGTAAAAGAGGTGGGAATGGGGAGACATGAAAGAAACCTTCAAGTATCTTAAAGGCATAAACAAGTTTAGGAGATGTAAAAGAATGAGGGGGCATGATATGAGATTGGAGGAGGGCAAGATAAGAGGAAATGTGAAGAAGTTCTTCTTCACAGAAAGTGTGGTGGATGCCTGGAATAGCCTGCCCCAGGTGGTGGTGGGAGCAAGCACAATAGTGGAGGGGTTAAACATGCATAGGATAGGCATAATGGAACCCTAGAGGTGGGGAGGAGAGGGTAAAGCCGATGACCAAGTAGGTTCAGTGGTCATAAATATAGGTAGGGTATATAGGCAGACTAGATAGGCCTAGCGGTCCTTATCTGCCATCAGTTTCTATGTTTCACCTCACCACTATCCATGGCTGATGTCAACAATGGCAATGCCATAAGAGATTCAATGGCCTGCTGTGTGATTTGGAGCTTGATAATCCTGTGACATGCCCATTGTTGGAAATGTGCATCTTTCAAAGCTAGGTAGAGGCAGCACTAATCAAGCACCCCTCAGGAGGAGAGCAGAGCCAGTAACCAACATGTCAGAGCATTTAGAAACTCTGCAATGCATCATGGGCAGTTGAGTCTCTTTTGGTTGATTCTAGTTGGTGACATCAGCATGTGAGATGGAGCTGGAATTCTTCTCAGGTGGTGTTTGTTATAATATAACAGGAAGGGAGTGGTAGGATTTAAAAAATTGCTAAATGGAGCAAATCTATTGATAAAAGTGACAGGTAAACCGGAGATCAGCAGGAGCCCCACGTATTATAAGTTGTGACACTCTGCAGAACGTTGCCTTTTCATGCACTTTATCAACAAGTGAGTAAAATAAAATATTGAAGTAAACATTCTCTAGAATTGAACAGAAGAACTTGTGACACTTTGATGTTTGTCTCTGTGGAAGAAGACATAACTGCCCCCCTGCATATGACTAAAATTAGTTTACATTCAGTGCATAGTGGAGAGAGTTGCACTGAGCCAATTTACCGCCACTACAGTATTTGGAAAGCAAATTATTATCTAATTTTAGGTGAGGATACTTATGAAGGTAAGAATAATAAATAGGTGATATTTTTTATTATAGCACTATACAGAAATACTTGGACATGTATCTTTGCTTTCATAAACAGCAGTTTGTATTATCGGTTCCTTATGTTACAGTAACTGGACAATGAAAACCATCACCAAAAAGAGAACATCTTACTTCCCATTTAGAGTCTGCAACTTCAGAGACATATGACTGTTTAGACCAACAATGAGACAGCAAGTTATAAATAGTTAAAGAGCAGAAGCAATGATTCTGCATTCATTTATTTTCAAATCCACTGTCGTAAGGGAATACAGTAGCTACTCTGTGATAGTGGAAAGTGCTTGAAAGGCTACCAGTCTGAACTCTGTGAGCACTCTGCGATTGTGAGCTGAGTGGCAGCATGCCATTGAGGAGGGAGACATGGTCAGTGCAGCATTTATGATGCCACGCAGGCTAACAAATCCGTCTGTCTTGTGTCATCAAAAATGCCCGGACTACTCCAGTATCTCCCCTGGGTATGCTGCTTCCCAGCTTACTGACAGTCACAGAGTGCACTGACATTTTGAGTCATTGGTAGAAAACTGTAGCTTGGAGGGGGGCACTGAGTTAGCCTGGATTTTGCCTACTTCTGTGCCTCCCCAATCAGCAGTTGGTGGTTACGAGGGCAGGATGGCTTCTTATTTTATCCATGACTTCTGGAGTCATGGGAAGCCAGGCTAGGGATAGAAGAGGGTCTTAAAAATGCATACTGGATCTGGCAATGTTCCAGCTCTGCATTTATGTATTCAAGGAGAGGATAGTGGATGCTTGGAATGACCTGCCAGAGGAGGTGGTGGAGATAGAAACAGTATTGGGTTTCAAGCATGCATGGAATAGACAATTGGGAATCCTGAGGGGGAAGGAGGAATGGGTAAGCTAGAAGGGGTGGAAGGGGGGAGCTCAGTAGCAAGGGTAAAACTGGACAGAATAGGTGGTCCATGTAGGTCCTTATACGCCGACACTGTGTATGTATGTATGCATGTACAGTATGCATGTTTGTATGTATGTATGTATGCATGTCTGTATGTATGTATGCATGGATGTCTGTATGTATGCATGTCTGTATGTATGCATGTTTGATGTATGTATGTATGTATGCATGTTTGTATGTATGTATGTATGCATATTTGTATGTATGATGTATGTATGCATGTTTGTATGTATGTATGTATGCATGTCTGTATGTATGTTTGATGTATGTATGTCTGTATGTATGTATGTATGCATGTCTGTATGTATGTTTGCATGTATGTATATATGTATGCATGTTTGTATGTATGTATGTTTTATATGGTTGGAGAGTATGGGTGGTGGGTTGGCACACTGGAGACCAGTGAGTATTTTCATGGTTTTCTAAATTTTTATTTTTTTTCCCCAACTAGGAATATTGTGAGTGGGGGATAATATTCATTGCTAAGTTGCTTGTAGAAAATAATCTATTATTCATTGCATTTAGTAATGAATATTTAGTTTGAACCATACAGTGTGGAGATGTGAAGGAAAAAAGGTCAGGCATAGTTGGTGAAGGGAATTGGTAAGGGCTATGGAGATGAGTAATTATAATACATTTGAATGTTTGCAGCCTCTTTGATGACACCCAGAAAGAGATTCCAGGTGAATGGGGTGCTACAACAAAGGCTTTACAAACAAAGCAAGGGTTAAATTGGGTAAGAGCAAACAGGAACTCAGTTCCACTGCCTCTTAAAAACTGTATGACAGTTCCACCACCTCTGTCATTTTTCTCCATTGACTACTATAGGAGAGTTCCGCCACCTAGAAATGACAGTTCCACCACCTGGAAATCTAGATGTGAGAGTTCCCCAACCTAAGCTTTTCCAGTTTAACCACTGCAAAAGAGTAAGATATGGAGTGAGTCTGCCTCCACTAGAGATCAATGTAATTTGCAGGAGTTCCCCATCTGCAGTTCTAACACCACTTTACCAAATTTTGCTTTGTTTTTCTTCAGTTATTTTATTTTTGTTGGTAGTACAGTGTCTCTCAAACTACTTTATCCAACGTTGGCAGTATCCTGTCATGGGAAACCTGAGAATGTTAGTAGAAGAGAGCAACTAGCAGAAGAACCAGTATGCATCTTCTACTAGCAGCAGTGCTGAAGCCTCTGTGTTGGCTGAACAGAGAATTTATTTATTTATTTATTTCAAAGTTTGTAAATACACCTTTGAGCAGAAATGCTCATTTACAAAGGTTCCTCATCAGAATAACAATTTATTTACACCATGTCAAAGACAGTATTAAAAACTGATTAACAAAGGCTGGACAATATTGATTCAGTGACATAACAAAACAGAATGAGTAACATAAGTATCATTTCGGCAATACAGAGTGAATAAAAATTAAGACAGATAGATAGATAGATAGATAGATAGATAGATAGATAGATAGATAGATAGATTTTTTATTTATATAGCACCCATCTCCAAAGACTCTGGGTGCTGTAAAATATAACATATACCATACAATAATACAATTTTGAAACTAACTACAGCAATATACAAAATATACCTAAAAACAACAGCTTAACTAACCATCACAAATATACTATTTCATAAAACCCCTTCAGTTAAAAGCCTGATTAAATAGATATGATTTGAGGCCCTTCTTAAAGGTTTCCACCGTGGAAGCCTCCTTTAGGTAACCAGGCAAGGAGTTCCACAAGGTAGGAGCAGTGGCTGCAAATGCCCGATCACCAGAATGCTGCAGCCTAACCCTGGGAACTCCAAGGAAACCACCCCCTGGCAGAATGGAGCGCCAGGGCCAGGCAGTATGGCACAAGGAGCTCTTGCAGATAGATTGGGCCCCTCAAGTGCAGGGATTTATAGGTTAACAGCCCTATCTTGAAGACAATCCTCCACCGAACTGGCAGCCAGTGCAGTTCATGTTGCACAGGGGTGATATGTTCGCCTCTTTTCACCCCCAACAATAATCTTGCTACCACGTTCTGCAACAGCTGCAGTCTGCAGAGATTGCCTCCCGATATCCCTAGGTACAGGGCATTGCAGTAGTCTAACTTGGAAGTGATGAAAGCATGTACCATTGTGGGCAGGTCATCAGGTGGGATCAGGGCTCGAATTTGGGCAATATTCCTGAGATGGTAAAACCTAGTTCTCACCACGGTCGATACCTGTGCTTCAAGTGTCAGGCCACCATCCAGGATTACAGCCAAATTCTTCACCTGTCTAGAGAGGGCTAAAGGCACACCCCACAACACAAGTTCAGGGGTAATGTCATACCACCCCCCTCCATCCGGATGACCCGACTCCACCACCAGTACCTCAGTCTTGCCTGGGTTTAGTTTAAGCCAATTTTGAGTCATCCATGTCTGGATTTCCTCAAGGCAGCTGTTAAATACAGAGTCTGACACCTGGTTATTGGGAGGACAGGACAGATACAGCTATGTATTATCTGCATAGCAGTGAAAACCCAGCCTGTACTGCCTGATAATGTCCCACAGTGGTAGCATATACACTGTGAACAACAGAGGCGATAAAATTGACCCCTGCGAACACCATAGCCCAGAGGCTTTGGATTTGATGAGAAAATTCCCATGGTCACCCTCTGCACTCTGTCTGTCAGATATGATCTAAACTAGTTGATGGCATTTCTGGACAGGCCACGCCAAAACCACAGTCAGTCAAGCAACACCTCGTGGTCCACGTTTTCAAATGCTGCAGAGAGGTCTAGGAGGACCAAGATGGTATGGTCCCTTCTATCCCTCACCATCAGGAGGTCATTAAGCACCCTCACCAGGGCCATCTCTGTACTATGCCCCTCTCGGGCCCAGACTGGAAAAGCTCATAGGCAGAGGAAGCAGTGAGATGTCTCTCCAGCTGAATGGACACCACCTTTTCTACAACCTTCCCTAAAAATGGGAGGTTCGAAACAGGTCTGTAGTTGCTGAGGCAGTCCAGGTAGAAAGATGTTTTTTTCAACAGGGGTCTAACCAAAGCCTCTTTCAAGGCTGAAGGAAAGATTCCACTCCCTAAAGAACTCTCGACTACCCCAGCAATCACAGGACCAATCAGGTCCAAGCATTCAACCAAAAGGCGGATTGGACCTGGATCTAAATCACAGTAGGTTGGCCGCAGCTTAGAGATTATCTCTACCTCCTCCGCAACCCCAATCAGCTCAAACTTATCCCACACAGGAGGAGTGCTCCCACTCATCTCAGGCCAGACCCTGCAGCCGTTTCGAGAGATGTTCAATGAGACCTCATTCCTGATGGAGGACACCTTGTCACCAAAAAGCAGATCCAGCTCCTTGCACCTTACACTTGAACTTACCCCTCCAACACACAGACAGGCAAGGTGTAAAAGCCTGTTCAATGTGCAGAAGAGCTGAGCCAGTCTGTTTCTCACTGTAGCAATCTCCCCAGAAAGAAATTCCACCTTTCTACAGGAGATTGCCCCCTGACAGTCCACATAATGTGTCCTCAGGGCCAATTTGTCCTCCACCAAACCAGATCTCCTCCAATGCCTCTCTAACTTCTGACCCCTTGTATTTAAACCTTGGAGATTCTCATCATACCAGGAAGATCTCCGATGAGTAGACAGGGATTGTACACATAAGGGTGTGATTGAGTCAAAGGCTGCACCAACTGCCCCATTATAGACTACTACTGCCTCCTCCGACCCAATTGCAAAAGTTGCCCCAACACCTGATAGGTCCAGTACCACCAAAAGGTCCTCTGGGGAAACCCCTGTTAAAGACCAGTACTGAACCATCTCCATAGGGGCAGGAGCATTGGGGGGCCCTAAACGTGAACCCCACGGTGCTATGATCTGACCAAACCACTGGATCAACACTAAGTTCCATAATATCCAACTCAGAAGAGAAAACCAGATCCAATGTATGGCCACCCGAGTGCATCACTGTCATTATCTTTTGTGTCAGGCCCAGTGCCCCCATGTTCTCAAGAAGATCTCTACCAAATTTTGATAGCCTCCCGTCGACCCAGGCATTGAAATCCCCCCAGGATCAACCACCTAGGGTACTCTAATACCAGACCCCCGACGAGCTCCTCAATCTCTTGCAAAAAATCCCCATCGCTACCTGGGGAGCGATAGAGCAGAAGGACACAGAAGCCCACACCCGAACATCCTCAGGCAGCCACACATTGAAAGGACCCTATAGAACCCACAGGCAGCACCATGAGGTTCAGGCTAGATTTAAAACAAATGCCCCCCCGCCCCTATGAAACTTCCTCGGGCTGTGTATCATGGAGTGTCCGGCTGGCACTGCTGCCTCCAAGATTTCATAAGCTCAGGAGAAGCCCTGATATGAGCTATGAGGAGCTAGCCATGAAATAACATCAGTTTTTAAAACGTTGGTGGGAAGGAATTGAGGCAAACTCTGTTGATGAATTTGAAAATGTGATTTTATTAGAACAGTTTTATTGGGCTTGCCCAGCAGAACTAAAAACCTGGCTAGAGGACTGAGATCCCAAAACTGTGCAAGTGGCTGCTGAACTCTTGGCCCGCTATGCCAAGAGCAGACCTGCTCTGAGAGTGAATGGGGTGGACGTGGCAGTGCAGAAAGGGAAAAGTGCACCTTCAGGGCAGCTAAAACCCTCACTGCCTCCACTGAAACCAGTTAGCCCCAGGTTTCAGAGAAAAGATTTCTCTGAGAGAAGAAATGAATGTTGGTTGTGTAAAGAAACGGGGCATATTGCCAGACAGTGTCCCAAAAAGGTGAGCAATAATACACAACAGGGTGCTAGAAAGGAAGTAGGTTGTTTGTGTGCCCCTGGAAACATGCCAGTGAACATGAAGGAACGCATGCACCCAGTCATGGTGAATGGCGTACAGATGCAAGGGTTAAGGGACACAGGGGCATCCTTGACCTTGGTAAAGGGGGATCTGGTAGAGGCTGGTCAGCTTATACCCAATAAATACGTCACTATACAAGACTTCACTGGTGAGGCAAAAACATTGCCCCTCGCTAGTGTTCTCTTAGACTGGGGTGAAACAGGGGAAACTGTGCAACAGGTGGCTGTAGCCAAAACATGAGCAGTGGATGTGATTCTGGGTAATAATCTTCAACAGGGGATGGTATGTGCAGCTACCTGTAGCCAACTGGCAAGGGAAAATTGTAGTTCCCTGATCCCCACAGAAACCAGTGTGGAAACCACTGAGAGGCTGGTTCCCCAACCTGTGTCTCCAGATGGGGAGACTGATAAAAAAAGGTGTACAAATGTCCCCAGTAGCAAGTAACCACACAGCTACAGAGGGTTACTCCGAAGAGGGAGGGGTGACCCCCTGTCAGAGGGTCAGAATTGACAGTGATCCTGAGTGCCCTGACACTAGTGCTAGGGACCCTAGTTTAGTGACTAAAGGGGACCTGTCCCATGTCTTGGGAATGTGTGAGGTGTTTGCAGCTGCTCAGAGAAGTGACCCTAGTTTAGAGAAGCTGAGGGCTTGGGCAGACTTGGACAGCACACAGAGAGCTGATGGCAGACATAAGGTTTATTGGTAAAATGGACTTATGTATACTCAGGCAGTACAGACAGAGGGAGGGATGCTAGGCAGGCAGCTTGTTGTTCCCCAGGGGTATCGTGAGCAGTTGTTCAAAACTGCACATGATATTCCCTTGTCTGGTCATCTGGGAATTGCGCACACTATGCAGCAGTTAGCCCAGAATTTCTACTGGCCTAACTTCACCCAGCAGGTGAAGGAATATTGCAGGTCTTGTCACTGGTGCCAAGAAATAGGGAAGGCGGGCAAGAAAACCCAAGCAGCCCTGATCCCCTTGCCCATAGTGGAGGAGCTATTCCAGAGGGTGGTAATGGATAGTGTGGGGCCTTTAAATACCCCCAGCTCCTCAGGGAAGAGATTCATTCTTACTATGGTGGATTATGCCATCCGGTACCCAGAGGCAGTTGCCCTATCCTCACTGAGGACGGACAAAGTGGCAGATGCCTTACTTGGGATTTTCTCCTGTGTTGGGTTTCTGCAGGAGCTAATCACTGATCAAGGGGTTCCTTCATGTTGGACCTGATGAAATGTTTATGGGAGAAGTGTGGGGTGGTGCAGAGATGCACAACACCGTATCACTCACAAGCCAATGGACTTGTGGAACAATTCAATGGTACCCTAAAGTCAATGCTCTGGGTGTTTGCTGAACAGTATGGGAGGGACTGGGAGAAATACCTTCCCCACCTGTTGTTTGCATACAGGGTGGTGCCCCAAGAGTCGACAGGATTTTCCCCCTTCGAACTCTTATATGGACGCCGGGTACGTGGACCCCTAGACTTGATCCGGGAGGACTGGGAAGGCAAGCACGCCACCCAGGGAACTCCCATTGTGGATTACATCCTTATGTTTAGGAAAAGGCTGAAGGAGCTTATGGGGACAGCCCAGAGCAACCTGGCAGTTTCCCAACAGAAACAAAAAGTGTGGTACGACCGCAGAGCCAGAGCTCGCCTGTACATGGTGGGTCAGGAAGTCATGGTTCTTACTCTAGTCTGGAAAGACAAGCTGCAAGCTGAGTGGGCAGGACCTTACAAAGTGGATAGGAAGGTAAATGATGTGAACAACATTGTGGAGTTATCTGACAGAAGACAGACAGAAAGGATGTACCATGTCAACATGATGAAGCCATGTGCAAATAGGGCTGGTAAGACGTTTGCAGTGTGTAGTCACGGGGAGCGGATGGACGAAGGAGACCCCCTTCTGGATTTGCTGGAGGAAAGTAAGTGGGAGTCCTCTGTGGAGGTAGTCAGATTGTCTCCCCAGCTGGTCCCAGACCAGATCCAGAAAGTAAGGGAGGTTTTATCAGACTTTGCCCCATTGTTTAGTGCCAAACCTGGACTAACCCCCTTAGTGACACACGATGTGGAGACAGGGACACAGACGCCCATATGGCGGACAGCATATCAGGTGTCAGAGGCTGTCCAAAAGACATAAGGAGGGAAGTGGAGGAGATGCTGGATTTAGGGGTAATCCAGAGATCCCACAGCCCCCGGGCCTCACCTGTAGTTCTTGTGCCCAAGCCAGATGGCTCAACTCATTTCTGTGTGGACTATTGTGGACTGAATGCAGTCATGAAGTCAGACACCCACTCGATGCCCCGGACGGATGAACTTCTGGACAAGTTGGGAGGGA
This sequence comes from Neoceratodus forsteri, assembly GCA_016271365.2. Classification (NCBI taxonomy): domain Eukaryota; kingdom Metazoa; phylum Chordata; order Ceratodontiformes; family Ceratodontidae; genus Neoceratodus; species Neoceratodus forsteri. The sequence goes on from CM028130.1 coordinate 289,873,142, forward strand.
TGATCTACCTTACGGCTATTGACCTGACCAAGGGATATTGGCAGGTAGAATTGACAGACAGAGCTAGGGAGAGGTCAGCCTTCATCACTCTGATAGGCTTATTTGAGTTTAAAGTAATGCCTTTCGGAATGAAGACGGCCCTGGCCACTTTCCAAAGGTTGGTGAATCAGGTGTTAAATGGTCCTGAGGAGTACGCCGTGGTGTACCTGGATGACATTGCCATCTTCAGTACCAGCTGGGAGGAACACCTATCCCACCTTAGGGAAGTGCTGGACAGGATACAGAGGGCCAGGCTCTCTGTCAAAGCCTAGAAGTGCCAGGTGACCATGGGAGAAGTGGCATACCTTGGGCATGTGGTAGGCCAGGGACAGCTCTGTGCTAACCAAATAAAGATAAAGGTGACCCAGGCATGGCCCAGACCAGAAACCCAAAAGCAGGTCAGGAGCTTTGTAGGGACAGCAGGGTACTACAGGAAATGTGTACACAATTACAGTGCCCTGGCTGCTTCCCTATCTGACCTGACAAAGAAAAAGATGCCAAAGAAAATTACCTGGGGCCCAGCCTGTGAGGAAGCCTTTACCAGACTAAAGGAGGCACTGTGTAGTGCTCCTGTTTTGACAAGTTCTGACTATAGCAAGACCTTTATAGTTCAGTCTGACGCCTCAGAAGTGGGTATTGTGGCAGTACTGAGTCAGACATCTAGCCAAGGGACAGATCACCCAGTAGTGTACCTGAGTAGGAAGTTACTTCCCAGGGAGCAAACGTACTCCACAGTGGAAAAGGAGTGTCTCGCCATAGTGTGGGCCCTAAATAAATTAGAGCCATACTTGTATGGGCAGCATTTTGTGGTGCAGACTGACCACAACACCCTGGTTTGGCTGATGCAGATGGGGAAGAACAATGAGAGACTGCTAAGATGGAGTCTTGCTTTACAAGGATATGATCTAAAAATAGTACATAGGGCTGGAGCAAATAATCAGAACTCAGATGGGCTGTCTAGGGTCTATGAGGAGTGAACTGATTTGGGAAGATCATCCCATGTAAGGGACAGAACTCCCAAGTTAAGTCTAGGTGGGGAGGAATTGTGACATGGACAGCCAGTTTTGAGTGCTGTATCATTTTTTTAATATAAAATGTATTACTGACTGTCTCTGCTGAAAATCTGATGCTCTAGGAGTGACCTCGCTCCCCCCCAGGTTTCAGCTGAAAGACGAAAGCCATGAGAAAATGCTGAACCAGCATGTGAGATCACACCCACACTGGTTTTAGATACCAGGTGTTACGTGGAAGGTCTGAAGCTAATTACAGGGTGGAAGAAGCCTGAGTTCAGCATATCCATTTTATGATGCTTCCAGAGGAAGAAAAGCAGGTTGTGATGTATTAGTGCAAAATCATAAAGATGCTTTCATGTCCTGAAAGGGGGAAGCTTATTATGAGATCAAAGAAGTGTCATTTGAAGGACATGAGTCATGCTGGATATTTGTAGAATTTAATACTTTGAAAAAAAAAATCCTGTTTTTGTATAAGATATATATATTTTTTATATATATTCTGACAGAGGAGGAGCTAGTGACCTCACACAAAAAGGGGTTGGCAAATACAGTTGGCTTAAGAAATATTCTTTTTTACTTTAGACACACTTTTTATCTAGACTCTGACAAGGACACATCTGTGAGCACTTTTAAACAGGCATTTAGAAAGAGTCAAATCTAAGCACTGTAAGTAGGAATTGCACTGTTTAAACCATGTTCTTTTAAAATATTTGTATGTCTTGTGATATAACAGTTCTGTATTTTGTGTTTTACATATTTATATCTATTTAGTAAAATTCTTTTTAGAGCATATTTGGTCTGTTTTTGAATTTCTTTTATTTGTAAGAAAAATATATATGGTTATAGCAGACACGAGGCATAAGCTTGAATGGTGGTACCAAACTGGAAAGAGAAGCGTTTTAAATCTGAGGTCTTTATTAAAGTTTTTAAGGGTTCATCTCTGTATACCTGGTTAGGTGCCCGTAGGCAAAGATATCTGGCCCCCCGAAGACAGAAATATCTGAGCCTGTGCATTGGGTACGCTAGCAAAAGGTTCACAGTTGCAATCCCTCCAAGACTTGAGACCAAAGGTTGATCTGAACTCACAAAAACAGGCAAGAGGGTTACCTTCTTCTGTTAAACTGTTCACAAGACTGCGCTCGGAGGTTGGCATTTTGGGAGTAGAGGGCCTGACCTGCCGAGTGGGTTTGTGACAGCTCTCACCTAACCCTTGTAAATGACCAGAAGTGGCCCTCTCACTGCCACAGCAGCTAAATTTAATCACCAATATACTTTCACTGTTTCAAGAATAAAATAAATGCAGTACCTGGTGATGGACTAATGTATGGCAAAAATAAATATATCAAACCAGCAGAGCACAGAATCCTTCTAATAAACTTTGAGAGTTAAAGCTTGTAGTTCTTCTCTTTCACAAAAACCTGCAGCCCAGTCACAATTAGAGGTGCCAGTCCAAAGGAGCAGAAGAGGGGTCCCCCCACCACTAGTTTCAGGAAGCAAATTACCCTGCACTGATGGACCCACAAACTCTGGATCCCAGCTTAGAGTCAGCTCAACAGAAGACCCCCTGAGAAACCTAGAGGTCGCTAGTCACCCATCTGTTTTCCAACAGACCTGCACCGACACCTCTCAACATGACCCCAATGCGTAGCAGGCATCTCCTGAACAATCCAGTGTAGGCTTCCCCAAATGCTCAGCCCAACTTCTCGAACCAGCCTCCAGTTCAACCAAGCACAGAAATCCCTACTGCTAAAAACAGCAGAAATTCCTTAGGCAGTTCTTTCTCTATGTTCCTCTATGTTGTGCTCTCACCACAAAACAAAAGCCATACATTCTCCCGACTGTGCTCTCACCACAGGAAGAGATCAAGGTTGTCACTGACCAGCTGTTCTAAGTCCAAGCAGTCCCCCCCCCCCATCACAGAACCAAAAGACATCCGCTACAATCTTCTCTTGGGCTCCAAATCACATAATGAATTCAACCCACAAGGGGATGCCCGAACAAGGAAAAACAGCCCACTACCCAGGCTTGGCATGCTCATCTAGTTCCTCAGACAGAATGGGAAGAAAATGCCGGTGTTCGTCAACAGTCCGATATGAGAGTCAATATCTCGGCACAAATATAAACAGAGATAAAATAAAACAGCGAGATGGAAAAACGGCAACACAGACTTAAAAACTTAAGACTACTGCAGAACAACTGATGGCACACCCAGCCTGGCGGTCATCTTAAATTAAAAAACACCCTTAGCCATAACACATAAAACATGGATTATTTAAGCAATAATGCCCAACAGGATGTGTATCGTGCTGGGATAACGTCACGCCTCAGGTGATTGGGCACGACACCGCAGGCCGAGTGTGTCCAGCACCTGAAAAGTGATGTTATCTCCATGATACACACCCTGGAGGGCATTATTGCTATTATACAATGGTTCATTGTTATACAGAATTAAAAAAAATCATTTTAAAGATGTTTTTGTTAGTGTGGAAAAATATTTTTGCTTTTTAAGAGAAGATGCAAACAATGCAACAAATCCAATGCAGCCAGTTAGGAGGTTCACAGTGTTGAGACTAGACCCGTGATGTTATACTGGGATAACATCACTGTGCCAGGCAAACACTGACCAATCAGAGCTCAGGAAAATGTCTTGCTATTGTGTAATAATCCATAAAAAACATTTGCACCAAAAGAAGGTCCACTATATTTTCTGAAATTCTCTAGAATTCTATTCCCTGAGAAATTACGTTTTCCACATAGTACTAGATGTATCCTCACAGCAGTCTGCAGTTGTGGCAACTTAGTGATTCATGATAAGACCCCCAATACTCCCGTACCTGGTTCTGAGGTTTGTAAATGGGAATAGAAGGAAACATTTTGTTGCTACACAGGCTGTGTTTGCAAGCTAGAGAAATCCATAGTTTTCAGTTCCCTGCAAAAATAAAGCACTATTCTGGTCATTCAAAAAAATAGTCAAGGCCATCACTTTACATTGCCTGTGATTTTGCAATTTGCCAGCTGACTACTATGAGCACACAGTCTAAAGTCACGTGGAGACCTATATAATTGCAACCATTTTTGTACAATGCCACCTGCTGACTGTTTGACAACCCTGTGAACAATTACATATATTTTTAGCATTTTAAAAAGAATGACACGAAGAATTACAGCTAACTGTGATTGAGGACATTATGGCAATAGTATCTGAATATCGCTAGTGATGATGGAACCTGATTTTGGGCACCACGGTATTTTCAATGACCCTAAGGAGGCAGTGAAATTGGTGGAAGGGTAAACAAGTCTTGGCCAATGCCAATTGTGTTTAATTTTGTGATTTTGTAGTTCAGTTCTTTACATTTTGGTAGGTTGTCACTTGCCAGTGGTCTAAAATGCCGGTTTACGAGCCCACCCATTAAAGCAGTTTTAGAGCTACCACTCACAGTGCTGGAAACTCGGGTTTGGGAGTGCACTGGGGTGGCTGGAGGGACAGATGGGGGGAGGTGGATTGAGTGGCATATGCACAGTCTCCACCACCAGGGATGAAGATGTGGTTGTGTCCTCCAGTGCAGGGCTCTTGGGTGACCACAGGCATTCCTGCCGCTGGAGACCAAGCTAGAGTTGGCATTGGGAGGTGTGCTGGACACGTGGCAGATTGCACCACAGCATCACTGCATGCCATGCCTCCCACCATTATACAAAAATCCTCCTGAACCTGCCCAATTATGTTCCCATTGCATGCTGCCACTACCGTGTAGCAGGCCCAGGGCTCCCTGCCCAGAACTGGAGACTGACAGTTCCAAAGAAGTAAGGGGGAGCCCCAAAGGCCCCTCCCTTGGGGGGTATAGCCAGGAGGGTAAACTGGGTAGGGACAGTCTCTGCGCCACCACGAGGGTGGACATGGGGGGGCAGGGTATAGGTGACGGGGGAAGCCATCTAGAAAAGCATTGTAAGTAAAAGGAAAAAAAGCCTGTTTATAACTTAATTATATTCAGTACTGACTTTCTCTTACTCTCTGTCATGTTATTTCAGAGCACAATACAGCAGATCCAGAGGTGCATGTCATCCCACTAGTCACATTGACTGTCTCCTTTAGTGTGTAGTACCCTGCACCTACTGTAGTCTTAATACAGCGCTATGCTGAAAGAAAGGCTAAATTAGTACTTCTGTATGCAGCATTTCAGTATTTTACATGTTGGGCCAGTAACCCCCACCAGGGTACTGGCCTACAATAAAATAAAAGACACCAGCCTGAGCAACTCATTGGATCAGTGACTCAGTTTTTGGAGTGGATTCGGAAGCTAGTATTCAGGTGGCCAACTGGCAGTAGGGTGGGAATAGGACTGTTGAGCACAAAGGGAGACTGATTGCATGTTTCTGCATGACCCCTACTGATGAGTTTGCTTCTTCATTGCTTAGAAGTTCTGTGCACACCAGTGGACTTCTAGTTCATGTGCATCACCATGGGATGGGTATGGTTAGGACAAACATGCAGTAAGAAACAACAAAAGCAGCTGGGCAAGACAAATTTTATTTATATAGCACCCTATCCAGGGGCTCAGGGCGCTTAACAAAATAACAGTAAAATGCAATAATACAACCCCAAAGTAAGTTAATTCAAAGAAAGGGTGAAGGTGAAGGTCCCCTGTGCTCTCAGCTTTGTACTCAACAACTGGGGTCCAGTGACCACAACTCTGTGTGGTTCAAACTGGCAGGTGGGAACAATGTCCCTTCCCCACCTCAAAGGCAATGGTTTTTGACTTCAAATGTGCAGCTTTTGAGAGGATGCATGAACTAGTTGTGGAAGACTGGCTGGTGTACACCAGATCGAGGGGGTGGAAGAACAGTGGGTAGGATTAAGGAGCACTCCTAGAGGTGACTGAATCATATGCAAGAAAGGCAGCTAAAAGAAACAAGCACAAAAGGCCGGTCTGCTTCTTGAAGGGGGGGGCTGTGAGGGCAAAATGAAGGGCATTTGTGGAGTACAGGAGGAATCAGGGGAGGATGCCTGGCAGGATTATCAGGCAAAATTCAAAGAGGCAAGGGTGGAGGTCAAGAGGACAAAGGAGATGCAGATATCTGTTGCAGTAAATTGTGGGGAAAAATCATTTTTTAGGTATATGAAACTGAAAAGGAAATCGGGAGGGGGATAGACAGGGTAGTTGGGTGGTACTGGAAGGTGGTGAGCATAACACCAGTGTAGTAAAACGTTATTTCTGCTCAGTATTCACAGTAGAGGACAATAGCCCCCTGCCAGAGATTGTGTATCAAGGCCACCACACTGGAAGGGGGGGGGGTCAGGAATTGGCAGAGTATGGAAGTTAGTTGACAGGATAAATATGGGTCTGGTATCTTTCGGGGAGGTCCAGATGGCCTGCACTCACAGGTACTTACATAACTGGCCACAGAATAGGCAGTACCCTTTAGCGATCTGTTTACTGTATGACAGCTTATATTCATGCCCCTTATATTTAGCACTCCAAGCACACCAGGCATGTTCATTCCACCTTATTTTCACTGGTGGAACACTAGTGCTGCTATTGTATAGTGATTCACCTAATATTCACTATCTGTTTATTTTTACACTAATATGAAACCAGTGAAACTAGTGAAAATAAAAAGACAGTATATATTTCCTGTTATACAGTAATATTTATTTATTTAATGTAATAACTCACTGAAGTCTGGAGTGGTGCCAGTGAATACAAGATCCGTGGACATAGTATAACTCCACAAAGAAGGACAGCGACATGAAGGATCTGAGCAACTACAGGCCTGTCAGCCTTGCCTCAACTCTAGGTAAGCTAATGGAGACCACAGTCGAGGAAAGTTTGGTGGCTTTTACAGAGGAAAACTGATCACAGGACAACAAGCAGCACAGATTTTTGTCAAGGATGTCATACCAAACCTAAGCTGATACTGTTTTTTTGATTGGGTTAGCAAGGCAATTGACAGAGGACAGACAGGAGATTTGCTCTAGTTTGACTTCAGAAAGGCATTCACTTCCATACCACACAAGAAACTGTTGCAGAAGTTTGAGGATTTGGGAGTTGAGCTGTGTTGATATAGGTGGGTAGGAAGTTTGCTTGGGGGAGACAAGAGTGGGCAGCGGTGAATGGGGTAAATCAGGGGACAGGGAGATCAGGAGTGGAGTGCCACAGAGATCGGTCCTGGGACTTGTACTATGTAATGTGTTCATAAGTGACATAGGGGAAGATATACAAAGAAAGCCGTGTCTCCCTGCTGGTGACACAAAGCTATGCGGCAGGGTAGAGCATGAAGAAGGGATACAGGAGCTCCAGAAGAACCTAGAGAAAATAGTGAGATAGTCTAAGGTCTGACATTTGAGATTCAATACCGAAGTGTGTAAGGCAATGCACTTAGGGAGATGGAATCCATGCACAGAATACTGGATGTGAGGGTTTAGACTGGCCATTTCAACAAAGGAAGGTGATCTGCGGGTCAAAATCAAAGGCTCCCTCAAGCAAATGAGTTAATGCAGTGCCAGTGGTGCAAAAGAATACATAGTGCAAATAGCAGGCAAATAAAATAGAGCACAAAATGCTGTACACTATGGGCCCTGTTTTAAAAGGTGCCTTAGAGTAACAAAAGTTGTGTTACTCTAGGGCTGAGGCACAGTCTGGGTGCATCAGGGATCCAGTGCTCAATTTTGTGAAAGGAGAGGAGCCCCTGCACCAAAAACCCAATGCGATAGGGGTCATATTGGTACCCCCGTTTTTGCTGTTTAAGCCTCATAGTTCTAACAAATCTCCAAAACTGGTTAAAACGAAAGAAACATGGGGATTTAATAATAAATAAGATTGCTGCTTCTTTGGGCTGAGGTTGAATGATGCTTTTCTTTTCAAAAGCCTTAAAATCTGTTGCAGCAGTATTACTCTATTTGCTTTTTTCTTTTCTTCTGCTTAGCGCTTTATTATTTTCCCTAGCTACATCTTGGCCACTTGTAGGTATTCTCCTCTATTCCTTTAAACTCTTTTCTTACTCTCCCTTTGCCCAAATTGCTGCATTCTGCTCGTTTCAGAGTGAGCAGTGTTTAAAATGAATAGCGGAACTCCTCTCAATTGTGCACGTTCACGCTAGACGAATGTGCGCGAGGAGCCCCGTGATAGTGCAACTGTTCTTGTGAGAGTGAGCCAAGCGGCTCGTTTTATTATTTTATTCCTTCTACAAGAATTTAAGCCCAAAACTGGGTACTAGGGAAGTCTGAAAGGGTACACTGCTTTCCTATGTGTTCACCAAAACTTGTCACAGGAAACTACAGCACATATAGCCTGTTTATAGTGTTGTTTGCACTGCAAGAGTGAAAATAAAATGAAATGCATGCATGCTAATAAAAAGCTACAGAGCCACAGAGTTTGTTGCTGCTGGAAGCATGCTAGAAGAATGTTTTTCAAAGGAAATACTGGTGGCACAACTCTGAAATAGATGTATATTCACCTAAAGCCTTGTTTAGTGTTTGGGATGTGTTCAGGACCTCCCTGCAGCATACACGTCTTCTATTAGAGCTGGCCGGCCCTTGCTTCTCCTTTTTTATGACAGTATCTGCTGGAAGGAGCCTGATTATCTACCAAATCTTACATTTCTAGTTCTTATTGTGTTTTATTTGAAATTAACGTTTGTAAAACATTAAACGGTTCTAGTAATGTGTGATTTCATGTTGTGATGCAAAATTTAAAGCTCCTCTGTAATAATTTAAAGTTAAAATATCTTTGGGGAGGAGTTTGCTGTGTCATGTGACCTAACCACAGTATAAATATACACTGAATGGGACTTAGAAGTCAGTGGGTGGTAGGAGGTCGAACCTACCGGTCCCCTAGCCTGTTTCTAGGAGGAATTTTGTTTTGTCTTCCATTAGTGTTGTTAACTATGGAATAGACCTGTTTATTTTGCACTGATTCTTTATTTTCTGTTCTCAGTCCATTTTATTTTATCCTGCTGTATAATAAATTTTTGGACTTTTGCATCCTGACATTGTTGCTGGACTCCATTTGTTCCCACATTCACATATGGTGTCAGCGTGGGATACCTGGAGGCAAGTACAACTCTTGGTGGTTATCGTAGAGAGATACCATGGAGGACCAGAAGCAGCGGGACAAGACAGAGGTGCCCATAACCACCGGGGTATTAACTAGGCATATGACTGAACAGTTTCAGATCCCCTCATCAGGTAACCTGGCTGATGTGAGACAGAAGGAGATCAAGAAGGATACGAAGAGGGAGCTGAAGGAAGAGGGCACCACAGGAGATGATTCTGACTCCCTGGTAGAAGAAGAAGAAGCAGAGGCACCCCCCTCTGATATGCAGGACTTGTTTAGATGGTTGTGTGTGAAACAAATGGACTTGGAAAAGCAGAGGGAAAGAAACTGACTCTAAAATGAAGCCAGGTGGGTGGATACCCTTAGGGCCATACAGGCGCTTGGGTCAGTGAGACAGAACCCTCCAAATGATGGGCCCAGAGACATTAAGTTATCTAAACTGGCAGACTCTGATGACATAGAAGCTTACATTACTACATTAGAGAAGGTGGCAATGGCTTGTGGGTGGCCCAGAGACCAGTGGATTGTCCAGCTGGCTCCATACCTCACAGGCAAGGCCCAGCTGGCTGATAGCCATGTAGACACTTGAAATGCTATGAACTATGACCATGTTAAGCAGGCAATCCTAAAACGTTATGATATCATTACAGAAACATACCACCAGAGGTTTGTGATTTTCTGATATCATACAGCTGACTCCCCCCAAGAAGCTTATGTTAGACTACAAGATTTGTGTACCAAACGGCTGCAACCAACCATTTGGACTATGAACCAGGTGGTGGAGTCTATTGTACTGGAGCAATTTATAAGGATACTTCCCCATGATGTCCAAATGTGGGTCAGAGAACACTGCCCTGAGACATCCAAAAAAGCTATTAGTTTGGCTGAAGACTTTGTGACAGCCCATCCACAGCATCCAAGGGGATCATCTGGGGCTACTCCATCTATGGTAAGACATTCTTCTACCCCCACTAGTAATAATGTTGCCAATAATGTTACCACTGGGACTAGAACTGTAAGACACTTCAACCCAGACATAGTTTGCTGGGAATGCCAGGCAAAGGGGCATATTGCAAGGTTTTGCCCCAAGAAGAAAAGTGATACTGTACATCTAGCCTTGGCAAATTGGAGACAGTATAGCACCATTGTTAATATAGATGGTAATGAAATGACAGCCTTGCTTGATTCAGGCTGTAGGCAGACCCTGGCATGCACCAATGTTGTTACAGCACCAACTGCAGGCACAGAGAAGGTTGGGGTTACTTGCATACATGGGGGCACACACTTCTACCCCCTACAGGACACCTCCATTGTTGTTTATGATAAATTCCATCATATGAAGGTAGGACTGGTGCCATGGCTGCCAGTCCCTGTGATTTTAGGACATGATTTTCCCCTCTTTGACAGTATGCTTTCTTGAGCCACTTCTATTTGTGCTTTAACAACAAGAGCTCAAGCTAAGCAGGAACAGGATATTAGTGACCTTTTTCTATTTGATGATGAAGTCTTTGAGCTGCCTGGGAATACAAGAATCCAGAAGGGAGAAAAGAAATGATAAGACTAACTGGACTAGAAAGAAGGACTCAATTGATGTTGATGTTTTGTTTAACAATACTATGATGCTTTCTTTTGCTGAAGATCAACTAAAAGACTGATGCCTCTGATGTAGGTATTGGAGCGGCCCTCTCCCAAGTACAAGAAGGAGAGAAACACCCAATACTTAATGTAAGTAGGAAATTGCATGCCCGAGAAACCAAACATTCTACTACAGAAAAAGAATGTTTGGCACTTAAGTGGGCAGTAGAATGTTTACAATATTACCTATGGGAAACAGAGTTTGAAGTTTGGACCGATCATAACCCTCCATGTTGGATACAGCAGATGAAAGAAAAAAAAACGAGGATTATGAGATGGTACTTGGCTCTTCAGCCATACAAATTTACCATCAGACACAGAGCAGGAAAGGTAAATTGTAATGCTGATTTTATGTCACGCTTTGGAGCAGACATAACAAGTAGACAGGAGTAGACTTCAGGGTATTGTTTGAACTAAATCTATAGCGTACGTACTGTATATCCTTTTGGACCCTTTATGCCCTTATCGATATGTAGTTATATGGGACCCCGAGGTGGAGCTTCGAGAGAAGGTGGGCTGGAGCTCCATCTCTCCTTGAGAGAGATCTACATAACCTGTCTACTTTTGGAACCTTCTGAAAGATAGGTAGCCATGGAAACCTGTGGTTTCCTCTTGGGTGGGTAGAACAATGTGATAGGGGTCATATGATGCCTCCCCTTTACCCCCCCTTTTTGCTGTTTAAGCCTCATTGTTCTAACAAATCTCCAAAACTGGTTGAAATGGAAGAAAAATGGGGATTTAATAATAAACAAGATTGCTGCTTCTTTGGGCTGAGGTTGAGTGATGCTTTCACTTTAAAAAGCCTTAAAATCTGTTGTAGCTGTATTACTCTATTTACTTTTTTCTTTTTTGCTGCTTAGCACTTTATTATTTTCCCTAGCTACATCTTGGCCACTTGTAGGTATTCTCCTCTATCCCTTGAAATTCTTTTCTGACTCTCCCTTTGCCCAAATTCCTGCATTCTGCTCTTTTCAAGGTGAGCAGGGTTTAAAATGAATAGCGGAACTCCTCTTGAACGTGCGCAAGGAGCCCCGCGATAGTGAAAGTGTTCCTGTGAGAATGAGCCAAGTGGCTCATTTTATTATTTTATTCCTTCTACAAGAATTTAAGCCCAAAACTGGGTACTAGGGAAGCCTGAAAGAGTACACTGCTTTCCTATGGGTTCACCAAAACTTGTCACAGGAAACTACAGCACATATAGCCTGTTTATAGTGTTGTTTGCACTGCAAGAGTGAAAATAAAATAAAATGCATGCATGCTAATAAAAAGCTACAGAGCCACAGAGTTTGTTGCTGATGGAAGCTAGAAGAAAGTTTTTCAAAGGAAATATTGGTGGCACAACTCTGAAATAGATTTATATTCACCTGAAGCCTCGTTTAATGTTTGGGATGTGTTCAGGACTTCCCTGCAGCATACATGTCTTCTATTAGAGAAGGCTGGCCCTTACTTCTCCTTTTTATGTTGGCTTGCATTTGCACGCCAGCCAACATATTGCATTAGGAGCAGATTTGGAGGTGCGGTCACCATGGGCGAATGCAGGGCATGCATCAGTAGGTGCGTCCCTCTTTCCCCAGTAAGACAGCAAGCAGGCGCCACACCAGCAAGACATAATGTGGTGACCACATCTAAGAAAAATGTCCCCTGCAATGAGAAGCAAGCTTCTCATTGCAGCGGCACAGCCTCCCCCATATAAACATGGTGACAAGGGTGCCCCATCCCCCTGTCACATTCCCCGACCCACTTCATTTGCTGACGGGGGAGCCCATCCCCCGTCAGCATAATGACCCCCAAGTGTGTGCCTAGGGGGTGACCAGTACCCCTCAGCATCATGTGCTCCCCCCAACAGTCTTTCTTTGGCAACAGGGGGCCCAGTTCCCATTGGCTACAGTCCCCTATCCCTGTTTATTTAGCTGATGGAGGAGCCCACTATCCATTAGCATAATGTCTCCCCCATCTGTTGTGTGCCAAGGCGGGGTGCCCAGTCCCCCTCGGCTGTTGCACCCCCATGCACCAATGGGGGTGCCCAATCCCCCATTGGCTACAGCCCCCCCAAAACAATCAAGTGACACACTGGTAGCCCACCCCAGCATGCAAAATGTGCCTGAAAAACCAAAAACAGTCCCATGATGTTCCCATTTTTTTTTACCCTGTAAAAAAGAAAATGGTCCCTCGCTGTCTCCTTGCCCTCTCCCACAACCTGCGCAAACCCACCTTGCACCCTGCCTCCCCACACCACCCTCACCCCATACTTACCACTGGAGTCCAGTGTGACAATCTTTGGTGGATCAGGAACACGTCTGCACTCTTCAAAGCCAACCGAAACTGAAGAAATGCTGGTAAGCTGTATAATGGCACAAACAGGGTTTTTTCACCTTTGGTGCATATCTCGGGCATTTTTAGGAATTTTGACATCAAATTTTCAACACGGGATTATTGGGACCACTCCTCATGAATTCAGTCACTGTCATGGTGTTATTCGGTCCGAAAGGTGATTTTGCGGTCACTGCATGGAATCACCTTTCCCAACCGATTAATGAAATGATAGTGCCACTGTTCATGAGGGGGGTGCTCAAAAAGCCTATGTTGCAAATTTGGTGGAAGAAATCCCAAAAATGGCAGTTTTATGAGTGTGCATTGCACAGTTTCCACGCATGCTAGTAACTTCATGAATTTGTAATATTTTCACTCCAGATTTTCAAAATTGATATTTTTCCACACCTCCTCATGAACAGTATAGTTGTCATTTTACATATCCTGGCCAAAATGTGTTTTCGCATGTCCGGCACAGAATTGCATGGTCGCTGTGCAAAATCAGTTTTCGGGACAGTTTGAGGACATGACGGTGACACTGTTCATAAGCAGAGGTCCTAAAATGCCTATGTTGAAAATCTGGTGACGAAAGTCCATAAAATTACTGTGTTACAAACGTGCGTTATGCAGTTTCCACTCACCCTTGTAACTTCGCAAATTTGCAATATTTTCATGCCACATCTCCAACACTGGCATTTTTTCATACCTCCTTATGAACAGTACCGCTGTCATTTTTCACATCCTGCCCAAAATGTGTTTTCGCACCTGTGGCACACAATGGCATGGTCACTGTGGTAAATCAACTTTTGGGACAAATTAGCAAAATCACAATGCCACTGTTCATGAGGGGAGGTCCCAAAATGCCTATGTTGAAAATGTGGTTAAAAAATTCCCAAAAATAATTGGGTTACGGATGTGTGTTGCAAACTTTCTATGCATGCTCATGACTTCACCAATTTTTAATATTTTCACTCCAGATTTTCAATGTTGCCATTTTTTTACACCTCCTCATGAACAATACAGTTGTTATAGTTCACATACTGCCTAAAATGTGTTTTCATCTCTGTGTCACCAAATGGCATAGCCGCTGTGCAAAACCACTTTTCAGCTAACAAACTGATAGTGCCGCTCTTCATTAGGTGGGGTCACAAAAAGACCATGTTAAAAATTTTTAGTGAAAATACCAACACACACCTACAGTGTTATGGTTTCCAACTGTAACACCCCACCCTGTACAGACTGACAGGCATCAGGGGTGTGACTTGGGATCATCGGCTGTAATGCTCATGCCATTCCATCTCCACCCCCACCCTGCAGCCAGAGACAGGCAATGTGGTGTGCTTTGGAGTGTTCGGCCACAAAGTTCACCCCATTCTCCTATACTGCACCCACCTCAGCAGATTTCCTTGTGGAATGGGGTATGTATAACGCCCAAAGACCCCAAAGCACACCACAACACTTGTCAGTGTCTACAGGATAGGGTGAGGTTAAATGGCATGAGCATTATAGCTGATGACCCAAAGGCACACTCCAATGTCTGTTGGTCTCTGCAGGGTGGGGGTGGGGTTGGCATCACTTCAGTACTTCACTGCCATTCCTATTATGCATCTCTAACTCCTGCACTACCAATGCCAATGCCAACAAGACAACATTCAGCATTGACAAATGTTTGTTTATGACAGTATCTGCTGGAAGGAGCCTGATTATATACCTAATCTTACATTTCTAGTTCTTATTGTGTTTTATTTGAAATTAACATTTGTAAAACATTAAACGGCTCTAGTAATGTGTGATTTCATGTTGTGATGCAAAATTTAAAGCTCCTCTGTAATAATTTAAAGTTAAAATATCTTTAGGGGAGGAGTTTGCTGTGTCATGTGACCTAACCACAGTATAAATATACACTGAATGGGACTTAGAAGTCAGTAGGTGGTAGGAGGTTGAACCTACAGTGCCCTAGCCTGTTTCTAGGAGGAATTTTGTTTTGTCTTCCATTGGTGCTGTTAACTATGGAATAGACCTGTTTATTTTGCACTGGTTCTTTATTTTCCATTCTCAGTCCATTTTATTTTATCCTGTTAATAAATTTTTGGACTTTTGCATCCTGACATTGTTGCTGGACTCCATTTGTTCCCACATTCACACCAATCAGTTGCCGCAGCCGCAGGCTTGCACCAAACAATGTGGCAATGGACACAGGGATCCACCCCCCCACACTCAGTGCAACAGTAGAGTGGCCGTAAAGCCACAGTATTTCCCTTATCGACTATCCTTGGTACCCAGTCAAATAAAACTATCAGTTTTGTTAGACAAGAGCCTCTTGACACAAACCCATTCTATTTACTGTCCTGTAGACCGTTACTCTCTAGGAAGTCCACGAGGTCCTCTTTGACCAGTGTCTGCATCAGTTTGCCCACAATGGAGGTAAGACTGACAGGTCTGTAATTCCCTGGTTGTTCCTTGTCACCTCCCCTTTGTGGTGTGGGACTATGTTCGCTGCCCTCTAGTCTTTGGGACTACCTTTATTTATTTATTTATTTATTTATTTATTATTTATTTAAAAAGTTGATAACCAGGAAAGGCACCATTGAGCCAAGGCTCGTTTCCAGGTTCGACTCGGGGAAAGGGTTACATAGGGATTAAGCTGACAAAGCAACAAGAACTTAGCTAGTGACAAGCAGTTAGATGGTAGGAAGCATGGGTCACGGTTACAAGACCCAAACACAATTTGGAATGTCCAGGTACTGGAGTTACAAAATATTGGAAACAGCTACATTAGTAGTGCAGTCAGGACATGCATTAACACAAGACAGAATAGAGTCCTGAACAAGTTAGTCACAGGAGCTAAGTGCACATTGCAACACTCGGGTACCACAGAAATTGAGGAGAGTGGGGAGTGTAGGCTACGGGGTGTAAATTACTTGGGGGAGACTTCATAATTAAGAGTTGGGGACACTGAAAACACTGTGGATGGGGTAGGAGTCTGATGAGCCTTTTGAAGGAGAAGGAGGAGGAGGATTGTCGTAGGTCAGGTGGAAGTTTGTTCCAGAGTGAAGGAAAGTGAAATAAGAAAGTAGATTGTCCAGATGCAGAGTTGGGGTCAGGGACAGAAAAGGAGCATGGATTTCTGTGGTGAAGGGAGTAGCTAGAGGAGGCAGCTTGGGAGAGGTGAGCGGAGAGGTAGAAGGGTAGGGTACCAAACCAAAACGTAGCTACAAAGGAGACATAGTGAACCATTCTCCTGTGAGATAAAGGCTTAAGGGAGAGGGCAGAGTAGAGGAGACAGTGGTGGGTAAGGGGAGGAGGTGGCAGTGAATTGACAGAAAGAGTTAAGTAGGGTGTCTAGTCTGGTGAGTGACGATTGTGAGGCTGTGCCATACATACTCCATACTGAAAGACTGGAAGAAAGATTTTTCCTACCAACTCACAATGGATGGGGAAGGGGAGACTGGCTTTATGTCAATATAGGATGACCAGTTTGGGACGTAGTTTAGTGCAGATGGCATCAATGTGGGTGGAGAAGTCCAGGTGATTATCCAACCATGGGTCCTATGCACTAGGGTGCAGAGTGGGTACGTGCTGCGTATCCCTGGCCGGTAGCCCACTCCACACCAACCCAAGCCCAATGTACCCCCTGTACTGCATTCACATCTGGAAGTCTACCCCCCTCCACACCGGATCCCTAGCGGTGTGCAGATCTGATCATGGAGGGGTGGACCAGGGGAGGTGCAGGGGGCATGCCGGCACTCTGCGGGATGCATGAAGTGCCGGGCACCGCTGTCAGCACCTCTGCCAGGTCAGGGCAGACATAAAGGCAGGGGGCCAGTTACATGGCCCTCCAGGGAGCGATGACCATGGGCTACAGATGTGAGGTGGTGTCCAGTGCACCCCCACCAAGGAAGCCCCAGCATGTGGTGCACACTGGGGGGCCTGTGGGTGGTTGGCAGGGTACCTGCCCCCCACACTGCATGTGGTGCTCTATGCACTGGCTCCTTGCCTGGTACACATGGGCGCAGGTGATCCACTGTGGAGTCTGGGTCAGGCAGCTGATTGGCCATCCACCCAGTTCTGCAGCTCCACACCTGACTGCCCCATGGGCCTGTGCACCATGGGGCAGGGCCACATATGTGAGTTACGTAGTGGCTGCTCTTCATGAATGTGGCCACCTGCAGATCTCCCATGAGTGTGGAACTGCACAGCTGGGGTACGCACCTCAGGGGCATATTACCCACCCCTTTGCGCATAGGGGCCCATGCCCCCAAATATTTAAAGTCTGGGATGTTCTTGAGGGAGAGCTGTCCATGGTTGTGAAGATGGGAGAAGACTGGAGGTGGCCAGTTTTTGTCTGGTGCCAAAGGTCATGGGCACTGTTTTTTTTGCATTGAGTTTTAGGTGGTTTTCCTGAAACCAAGACTGAACTCTATTGAAGTCTTCCTGTAGTGGGGAACTGTACACTGGTGACAGAGGGCCCAAAGATGAAAATGATGGCATTATCAGCGTACATATGCATATTACAAAATTTTCAGACTGAGGGAAGATTGTTTATAAATATGGAGAAAAGTACTGGGCCAAGGATGGAGCCATGGGGAACCCAGGAGAGGATGGGGAGTGGGGAGGAGAGAGCATCGCCAGTTTGAACTGATTGCTGCCTGTCATGAAGATAAGAGCAAAACCAGTTGATGGCAGGTTCAGCAAAGACAAACAATTTAAGATTCAGTAGATGGAGGGAATGGGAGACCAAATAAAAAGCCTTCGCCAAGTCAATGAAAATGGCGGCAGTGATATGGCTTTGATCCATGGTTAAAAATATTGAGTCTGTAACTTGTAATAATGAGGAGAGGGTTGAGTGTTGTTTCCTGAAGCCAGACTACACTCGAGAAAGAGTATTGGTAGAAGCCAGGAATTCAGACAGCCTGGAGTGAATAAGGGTTTCTTGAAGTTTGGCAAGGGACGGGAGGAGGGAGATAGGCCTGTAGTTTCCTGGAGCAGAAAGGTCACTTCCCTTGTGAAGGGGTAGAACTTTGGCAGATTTCCAGGCCTTTGGGACAGAGGTGGTGGAGAGAGAGTGAGAAGTTGAGAATGTGGGTGAGCGGGGCGCTTATAGCTGGGGCAGAGATGTAGAAAAGCCTGAGGTGGTGACCATCAGGGCTGGACTTGGTAGGGTTAAGGGAAAGGAGGGCAGTGCAGACGTCAATGGAGGAGAAGGAGGGGAATTGGAATTTAGTGAGTTGCCCGTTTGCATCTGAAGGGGCAGAAGGGGGTTCAGGGGGTATGGTGGAGTGGTTTCGGGGAAGGTGCAAGTGGCAAAGAATTTGTTGAAAATCTCAGTGACTGAAGTGGGGTCAAGTGACTGGGGAGCCATCAACTTTGAGGACAGAGGAAGCTTGTTGGGAGGTGTGGTCAAGGAGAGAGAGTGGAGTACTTTCCAGAAAGATGCGGGTGTGTGTTGATCTTGCTGCAGGTGTTGCCTGAAGTAGTGAGCCTTGGAGAGGCAGATGGCCTTTGTGCAACTATTCCTAAAAGCTTTGTGGGTTTGGAGGTCTGCTTGAGATAAGGTAACTTAGTAGTGGTACCACTCTTTGTCCCTTTCTCTGCATTTGGCCAGGAGGTCTGCAGTTATCCATGGGTAATGATGCCTTTTTACTCTGGCTTTCTTTAGGGGGGCATGGTGATTCTAAATGCAGGAGAGGCTGGAGAAGAGAGATAGGGCAGAGTCAACATCCCCAGCTGAAAATATGGGTTGTCAGTCAGCCACAGAGAGATCTTGCTGAAGGGCTGTAACATCTAGATTGTGTAGGGGGTGGAACTATATGTACTTGGGGCAGTACAGGCAAGGTGGATCTTTCTAATGCAGAAAGTAATGCAGTGATCACTGAGGGCTTTGGAAAGTGTCCCTGCTGTAGTGATATGATGGAGGTGGGAGGATAACACCCAGTCAAGTATTGAGCTTTTATGGGAGTGGGGGTTTATACAGGTGGGATCATGTATCAGTTGCATTAGGTCGAGAGCTTCAATTTTAAGGGTGGCAGGCTTAGAGGAGGGGGAGAACCAGTCTATGTTGAAGTCGCCTAGAAGCAGCAACTCTCTTGTCTGCCGTGTGGGAGGAGATAGAGGTGATGATGGAGACTAGGGTGTCAGATGCTGTTTTAGGAGGAGCATAAAGTGCACCTATAAAGAGCGAGGCAGAGGAAGGGAGAGATATTTGTGCTAGGATTGCTTCATGGGAGGAAATGCGGAACTCTTTTGAAGGTAATAGAGCAGAAGAGAGATTGCTTAATATACAGGGCAAAACTGCCACCACTCCTGCCAAGGTCTTGATTAAATAAACTGAACTTGGGTATAGAGAGGGTGGAGTCAGGGATTCTGGCTGATAGCCAGGCTTCTGTAACTCAGAAAATGTCAGGCTTGTGTTGGGTGGTCCAGACTTTAAGAACATCCAGTTTTGGAAGGAGACTGTGAGAATTTAAGTGAAAAGTGAGGAGACCCTTGGGCATAGAAGAAAGGTTCACAGTGGGGCCTGAGTGGGCTTGTGCCAAGAATGAGGGTGTTGAGAGAGGACTTGGGTTTTTGGTGGACATCTCCAGAAAGGAGTAGCAGGAGAAAGAAAAGGGTGAGGTGAGGAGGGTGCCTGTACCTCTGGGTGGTTTGGGGGGAAGTAGGAGTGGGTGGGGAAGTGCAGCAAAATGGGGCCTCAAGGTTTAGGAGACATGAGAGGAGTAGCCAGGGGTGTATGTGAGAAGAAGGGAAGGTGAGGGGTGAGACAGTGGGGGAGGTATTCAAGATTGAGTAGAGGGACAGGAAGAGGGAAGAGACTAAAATCAGTGGGGAGGATGGGAGTGGAAGTAAAGTTAGGGCACTGGGAAGGGGCCCACTGTGGGGAGAAGAGCCGAGGGTGAGGAGAGTCTGGGTGAAGAAGCATAGGATGAGCAAAGAGGACCAAGGACAATATGGACAATATGAAGTGGGAGGGTAAAGACATGGTGGGGGGCAAAAGGGATGGGCAGAATTAGGGAGAGAAGAGGAAAATGTAAGACAAGCTGAAGTGAGTAGGGACAGTGATAGGAGTGGGGACAGTGTGGGATGATCTAAAAAGGTAGGGGCAGTACCAGACAGAAATGTCAGAGTGGGATAAGGCAGAGATCCCAAATGGCCACTGGGCAGGTTAGTGAGTTGTTGCTCAGATAAATCCAAAGATAACTCATAAGAGTTAAAAATAACCCATAATCAAAGTAGGAAGACAAAATGAAGTGAGCAAATAAGTCAATGGAATTACAGGGGAAGATAAAGTGCCTCTGATGGTCAGATAATATTAGGAGCAAATGGGAAAATGGACACTTAACCAATGAAGTAGTAGCTGAACATGTCACCCGAGGTAGCTATATATGTAATGCTCCAGACAGGGTGGGTGGAAGGGTGGAGGGTGGGAAGCTGGCACACAGCGCCAATGGGGACAACACAAGCAAAGAAAGCAAAGACAGACTGCAGATAATTCTAATGGTCGAGCAGTGTTCATGGTGTAGGGAGCGGAGGTGCTCTTCAAAAAAAAAAAAGGCACCAGTTTTGAAAACCGTGACCAAGTCAGAATGAATCTCTGAAATATTGGACGCTGCATTTATAAAAATGCTAAACAATAAAGGTCCTGAAACTGACCCCTGTGGGACCCCACATCCAGAGGCAGAGTAGAAAAGAACAGACCATTGCATTTTACCTGAATTTCATTTAATTTCTTTTATTTCAGAAAACCTTTGAGCTAAAATAGCCCTTTTTCGAAGTTGTCTACGTCAAAATACAAACAGACAATACAATAGTACAAAAAACTTTATTACAACCACATATAGGCTTATTTAAGAACATCTGAAGTACATTCATTTTAAAACAAGATAAGGTGCTTAAACAACAAATCTCGGATGGAAGAGGGTTCTAGACCTCTACTGCTCTCATTAAGAAGGACTTTTGTCCCAAATTTGTTCTACTTAATGGTACTTGAAGTTTTTCACTTGCCATGTTCCTTGTTCAAAATTAATTAGAAAAATAGTTAAAAAGCTTTTGAACTCCACCAGGAGTATAGCCCAAAAGAGCCTTTTTACACGTACAGCAGTTGTGTGATTGTAATCAATTCTAGAATATAATGGTAATCAATTAAGAGTAGTGCATGAGCAACATCTATAACTATCTCTTTGACTATTGAAGGAGATAGGAAATTATTTGTACATAGTTAACTGGCCTTCCATCTTCCTTTCCATGCCGGTTATGTATTCCGAAATGCTTTGATGATTTTTTGATAAATAAGTAATCTAGCTTTTGGGGTACCTTCAGATCTACATTGAGTTCCACTCTCCTCACCAGCTACTACTCTCCATTTTCATTTTTCTAAGACATTCTATGACATCAGTAACTCCCATTCCATGCTATTCATCTGAATGGCCCGAAATGGTTGTTATTGATGTCATAGAATGTTCAGGCAGTGTGAAAAGAGAGAGCAGCAGCTGCTGGGGAGAGAAGGATTCAAGGTAGTTACAAAGACAACAAAATTAGATTATTAATTTAACAAAAAATGTCAAAAATATATCAAAATACTGGGTGGTCAATAAAAGAACAACTGGAGGGCATCCAAAGGTGTAAAAATAGTTTCCTATCACCTTTAATGACAAATCTGCAGGCATTATTGATAGCAACATATATTTTTTCAAGAGTAGTATTGCAAGCTGATGAATAGACTACTAGTCTGTAGTCAACAATAGAAAAAAATCAAACTCTTGATCAACAATTTTTTTACCTCAAAAGTAAAATTATTCCTATTTTGATAAAGAAAGCCAATATGGCAATTGATATTTTTTACCACATAGTCAACATGGCATGTGAAAGACAATGGCGAATATTTAAAAGACTGCACTTTCATAGACTTTGAAACATAGACTTTGAAGGCAGATAAGGACTGCATGGTCCACCTAGTCTGCCCATTTCCCTACCTACTGGATAAGCTGCAAATCCTAGTTAACCAACAGCCTATTTCTTCCTACCCCCCCCCCACAAGAATTGCCTCATGTCTGTCCCTTGCATTCTTGAATTCCCCCACTGTTTTAGACCCCACAACCTCCTCAGGAAGGCGGTTCCATGCGACCACCACTCACTCTGTGAAAAAATACTTCCTCACATTGCTCCTGAGCTGTTCCCCCTCTGTCTTCAAATTGTGTCCCCTTGTTCTTGCACATCTCTTTTTCTGAAAGATGCTACCCTCTTGAACTGTGTTGATTCCACTGAGGTACTTAAAAGTTTCAATCATGTCCACCCTCTCCCTCCTTTCCTCAAGGGTATACATATTAAGCTCCTTTAGTCTCTCCTCATATGGCTTCTCTTTCAGAATCTGCACCATTTTAGTTGCCCTCCTCTGGACTGCCTCCATCCTGTCTATGTCCTTGTGGAGATTGGGTCTCTATAACTGGATGCAGTACTCCAGATGGGGTCCCACAAACTGTCTGTACAGAGGGATAACAACTTCCTGTTTTCTGCTTATAATGCCTCTCCCTATACATCCCAGTATCCCCCAGCCTTCCCTACCGCCTTCTCACATTGCTTGCTAACCTTAAGGTCATCTGATATGATTACCTCCAGGTCCCTTTCCATTTTTGCTGTTGTTATTACCTCCCCAACCCCCCCCCACACTGTGTACTATTCCCCTGGGATTTTTATCCCAGGTGCATTATTTTGCACTTCTTTGCATTGAATCCAAGCTGCCATACTTCTGACAATTCCTCCAACCTTGCCAAGTCCCTTCTCATCCTTTCCACACACACCCCTTGTGTATCAACCCTGTTGCAGATCTTTGTGTCATCTGCAAAGAGGCATACTTTTCCTTCCAGTCCCTCTGTAATGTCACTTATAAAGACATTAAAAAGGACTGGACCCAGTACTGAACCCTGCAGTACCTCACTAGTAACCCCCCTTTCTTCAGAGTGGACTCCTTTACTATTACCATTTGCATCCTGTTGTCCAGCCAATGTTTTACCTAGGCTACAACCCTGGGACCCACTCCCAGGCTGCTCAATATGGTCACCTCTAGGGGTCATTATTGTCAGAGTTGAACATTTTCCTTAGTTATGTCAACTCCCAAATAACATAATCTTAGTCTTTTTTGCATTAATGATCAAACCATTGTATTCAAACCATTCCCAGATTAACTTAAAATCCCATAGCAAATGTCCCTGCATATTAATAATATTCTCCCCCGAAGTAAAAAGAACAGTATCATCAGCATATAAGATTTTATAGGAATATTTTGAAATATTGGACACTACATTTATAAAAATACTAAACAATAAAGGTCCTGAAACTGACCCCTGAGGGACCCCTATGTCCAGAGGTAGGACAGAAAAGAACAGATCATGCATTTTACCCTTTGTGTTCGATTTGTCAGGCAATCTGAGAACCATGCCACCGCCACAAGCAACAGGCCCATCTCACATAGTTTTTTGACTAGCAATCTATGGTCATAGAAACACAGAATTTGATGGCAGATAAGGACCCCTTGGCCCACCCAGTCTGCTCATTTCCCTACCTGATGGATAAGCTACAGATTCTAGTCAATCAACATCTTTCTTCCCCCTATCCCCCACTAGAATTGCTTTATGTCTGTCCCATGCATTCTTGAATTCTCCCACTGTTCCTAACTCCACAACCTCCTCAGAAAGGCTGTTCCATGCATCCACAACCATCTGTGTGAAAAAATACTTTCTAACATTACCTCTGAGACGTCCCCCCTCTATCTTCAAATTGTGCCCCGTTGTTCTTGCACATCTCTTTTTCTGAAAGATACTACCCTCTTGTACTTTGTTAATTCCCTGGAGAGTTAATTCCCTAGAGATACTGGAAAGTTTCTATCATGTCCCCCTTCTCCCTCCTTTCCTCAAGAGTATACATATTAAGCTTCTTTAGTCTCTCCTCGTATGTCTTCTGGTGCAGACCCTGCACCATTTCGGTTGCCATCCTCTGAACAATCTCCACACTGTCTATGTCTTGGTGGAGATAGGGTTTCCAGAATTGCATGCAGTACTCTAGATGGGGTCTCACCAACTGTCTGTACAGAGGAATAACAACTTCCTGCTTTCTACTGGTGATGCCTCTCCCTATGCATCCCAGTATTCCCCCAACCCTCCTTACTGCCTTCTCACATTGCTTGCCCACCTTTAGGTCATCTGATATAATTACTTCTAGGTCTTTTTCGACTTTTATTGTTGTTGTTGTCTCACCCCATTGTGTACTCTTCCCCTGGGTTTTTGTTTCCCAGATGCATTACCTTGCACTTCTTTGCATTGAATCTGAGCTGCCATATATTTGACCATTCCTCCAACCTTGCCAAGTCCCTTTTCATCCTTTCCACCCCACCTTGTATATCAACCTTGTTGCAGATGTTTGTGTCATCTGCAAAGAGACATACTTTTCCTTCCAGGTGCTCTCCAATGTCACCTATAAAGACATTAAAGAGGACTGGTCCCAGTACCAAACCCTGTGGTACCCCACTAGTTACTCTCCTTTCTTCACTGTGGACTCAGTTTACTATTACCCTTTGCGTCCTGTTGTTCAGCCAGTTTTTTTATCCAGGCTAACACCTTGGGACCCACTTCAAGGCTGACTAACTTGTATATTAATCTTTTGTGTGAGACTGTGTCAAATGCCTTGCTAAAATCTAGGTAGGCCATATCCACAGCCCCTCCCTGGTCTACTACTTTGGTCACCAAGTCAAAGAAATCTATTAGGTTCATCTGACATGACCTTCCTGCTGTGAAACCATGCTGCCTTGGGTCCTGTGCCCCACTGGCCTCTAGGAACTCAGCAATTCTTTTCTTCAGAAGTGATTCCATCATTTTCCCTATCACTGATGTCAAACTAACAGGTCTGTAGTTTTCTGCTTCAAACAAGGCAACAATACCAAATGCCTTCAATAAATCAAAGAAGGCCGCTGTCGCATACTCACCCCTGTCCAAGGCTCTCTGAAGGTCCTCAGTTAGTTTAATCATAACAGTAGTAGTATTATGTAATTTCCAAAAACCATACCATTCCTGGGTAAGCAAACCATACTTAGAAATGTAATCCTGCAATTGGTCACCGACAACCCTCTCAGGAGCCTTGGACAGGGGGGGACAAAATTGAAATGGGCCTATACAGTAGTTTGACACAGTGGCATGGCTCCCAGACTTAAAAACTGGCTTAACATTAGCCTGTTTCCATATATCAGGGAGTACTCCAAACTGCAAAGAAAAATTAAACAATTTTAGTACAGGTATAACTAATTCATCAGTAGCCAATTTTAAAAGCTTTATGCCCAGTTGATCAGGTCCTAATCTAGTCTTGAACATTGATTTAACCAGATATTTCTTTACAATATTAGGTGTCAGTTATTTAAAATAGAAATTAGTTCTCTGCAATTCAGTAACACCAATAATATCTGGAACAGGGAAAGTATTTCCCATTGATAAACCCGTACCAACATTAACAAAACAAATTATTAAAGTTTTCAGCAATAACCACTGAGTCAGTAATATTTTGCCCATCAGTATTTATTACACTGGGATTAGAAACTTTACTTCAACCTAACAGTTCATTTATATTGGCCCATAGTTGTTCTGACTTATTTTAAGCATCCATTTGCTGTGCTTTAAAATGGTAATTTTTTGCTTTTTTCACTAACTTTTTACATCTATTTCTTAATTCTTTATATTCCTGAAGATGTATCCTCAATCCACTGTCTCAATATTTGGTCCATGCAGTGTCTCTCTTTCTAAAATGTTCAAATAATTCAGCAGTTATCCATTCATTATTTTCCCATGTAACCCTCTTTTTCCTTAGGGGTGCAAACTCGCAAGCTTTATTAAAATGCCCCCCCCCCCCCCAAAAAAGTCAAAAATCAAATTTATATCGAGATATAATCCAGATAACTCAATCAATCTGAGCTAAATATTCTTTAAGAGCCTGTACCTTTGTGCTATTAAGACTCCAGGTGCAGGAACCGGAGGGAACACCACTGCAGTTTTTTTGGGCAGAACGAGATTGCCCTTTACATATATTTCATAGCTGCAGATGACCACATCTGTGGTGCATGACAGTTCAGTTCTGCCTTGACCATTTGAATCTGTCAGCAGTGCTCACCTTCCCCCATCCCCTCACACTAAGTAAAAGATTAAAGAATGAAGAAACAAGCTGTCCAGTGTCAATGTTATTTGAGTGCCTCCCCCAGTCCCAGCAGAGTTGTAAAGCAGAGACGTTATCTTAAATAACTGCAAAGCTGGTTGATAACGGCTCTACTTTACAACTCCAGTGGAACACTCAGCTCCCATTTCCTGTTAATTTTAGCAGCCTTGCCCATCCATCAGCCCTGCCCTTAGCACTTTGTTCTGTGGATTCTCAGGATTTGACACCTAGCCTGTCCCCTTGCCTGTGATGGTGCCTCCAAGTCTGCTCTCCTCTGCAGCAAAGAAGAACTACTGGTGAAATAAATTATTTTTAATTTGTCAATGAGGACCCGCCGTGATGTTCTGACTCAGAGAAGCCTTAGCCAGGCAGAATAGTAATAAAGATAGCTCCGCATCACTACACCCATCCCATCTTTCTTCTGCTGCTCCTGACTGACTGACTTGGATTCTTGCCTTCCTAGCTAAGTTAACCTACCTGGCTTTGTTGGGGTTTAATGTTCAAGAGCCACTGATGCTGATTACTCTAGTCTCCAGACTCCGTGATCATGATTGCACTTTTGCAAAATAATTTGTTTTAACTTTATTTTGGTGAAGGTCTCAGGACTCCGGTGATGGCAGTGAAACAATTTTCCAACCCCCAGGTTGGATGGACCCCCGTGTGTTAGCGTCTGTCTGACTGAGTCTGAATGCATTGCTGATTGCAGAGCTAACAGAGTCAAATGTGAGGGGTTCCAATTCTGATGTGGGCTGACAGTCCCTGCGTGTAGCACAGCCGTAACCGCCCACCGCCTGCCCACCAGCCAGCTCTCTCCTTTGCCACTTGCCTGCCCAGTGAGTCAGAAGTCCAGTTCACTCCAGTCCAGGCCAGCCACCTTGCTGGTGAGAGCCTCTAGGAGCCTCAGGACCTGGGACTGTAGTGTAGGTCGATGTGGTGAAAGTCTGTAGTAGCGCTGTAGTGTGTTGTTTCTTTGTTAAAATTGCTGGCACTGCCCTTCAAAAATTATTGGGTTGGACCTGCTCCGGACAGGTTATGGTAACAGTATGGTTGAGACCTCAGAAGAAGAACCGGGTGGTCCGAATAAAAGAATATTCTGATTATTGGGGCCGGTGAACCTGCTGCCTGTAGCTGCTCAGTTGCTCTTCTGCTGCTATTATTGCAACACAACCAACAGGTACATTCATTAATTAATTTTATTCTTCTTCTTTCTGGCTAGGTTGGTAATACATTGGGTAATAACTAGGAGGTTGGACAGTCCAACCACAAGGGCACAAGTGCCTATTTTTTTGAGAAGTGAGTGACCACCTGGCTGTCATGCTGCCACCTTCACCAGTCCTTGCACTAGTCCTCCAAACCTCTGCGGGTGATGATCAACAGCTGGCAGTTGATGGATACCTAATCACTGCATGCTCTCTTTCAAAATAAATGTTTTCATTCTTCCACTGAAATGCAGAAATGTAATGATAAGCTAAATCTGCACCACAACATGCCACACAATACTCACTACAGTGCATATTAGATGGTAAACCCATAATATAATTTCCTCAAGTGTCTTTTTTTGAAATGTATAATACAATATATTATTTAGGCAAATTCTCTGTTTTTCTAACTAGTTATAGAATAATGTATACCTTACAGTATATCATGAACTGTTGTATACCGCACCACCTAACTGTCTTGTAAGGTATCCAGCAGGGCCTTACTTCTACTGTTCCTTGCCACTGGAATGTCCCAGTAAATGTCTGGAAGGTGCAAATCACCCCACCACCACTTCCCCTTTTGTCACTACCCTTGCCAGCTCCTTCTCGAGCTCCCTGTCTCTCTCATACACTTCTTCTGGTGGTCTATAGATCACCTACCCATAATTGTTTGCTTGAAGATGTTGTGTACAGTACCCACAGAAACTCTGTTTCCGCTTTACCATAGGTGCTGGAACTGGGGGGCGAAAGGGGCGGTAGCCACTCCACTTTTTATTTCTGTATGGCAAAAACTAGTATAGAAAAAGTGCCCTTTGTACCCTCATAAGTGCCCTTTTGATTCTCAGCCCCCTCAGCTTTTACCATCTTCCAGCACCCCTGCCCTTTACTTTCCCTGATATATCCATCCTCCAAAGCCTCTTGCCCTCCCTGACATATAGGGCTATGCCTGTCCCTTAACCTTTCTCCCTACACTGCCTAAACATTGTGTAACCTGGGACTACCAAGTCCCAGTTGTTATTCCCTGTGGCCCAAGTTTTAGCGATGGCTTTGAGGTCCATCTGAACATTTGCCACCAATGCCTGGAGCTCACTTAGTTTATTTCCTGGACTCCTGTCATTAAGACAGACTACCTTCCAACTATCTCAGGATCCCTTTTGCTCCTTACTTGTCCCGCTCCTATATTCTTTGCCATTCTCCTTTGCTTCTTGTTTTTTTCTGATGATTACAGACTCTAAGAGCCCTCCCCCTTTGCCTGTTTCACAACTCTCCTTTGAACTGCAACCTTATTTTTATCCACGTAACTGCTACCTGTACCCAGTTTATAGGAGAACTACCTAGGTTCCCCTCCCTCACTACATTTACTGTGGTTCCCCTACCTTCAGTCTCCCCAACAATCAGTGTAACTGTCCAATGCAGATGTCAGTCTTTTGTCCTAGGGGACAAGACCCCACTCTTGTTAGGTGAAGGCCATCACCTTTGAAGAGCCTGTTGTCCCAGAAGTCCCCTCAGTCCCCCACAAAGTAGTATTCCTTCTTTTGACACCATTACTTTAATCACCCATTTAACTTTTCAATTGCTTCCTTACTCTATCAATCCCACAGTCCTTATTCCTCACAGGGAGGCCCTTGGAAAAGGACAGGGAGGCTAAGTGTGCCTGAAACCTGCCATCTCTACAGGCTGGCTCACACATCATTGGCACCCATGTGTACCAGAACCCCCCCCCCACTTCCCCCACTATTCTCCCTATTCTGACTGATATTTGTATTTAAAAATGTCTGTTGAATGTAAATAAAGGGACTATCAGTCTCAGTGAGCCTACCTAGTTAACAAAATCCAAATAAATAAATAGAAATATTTATTTATTTTATTTTATTATTTAAACAGCAGTTTGGAAAACCTTTGCGCCATAGGTTCATTTACAAAGGTACCTTGTCACAGTATGACAAACGAAAATACGAAGTATAACAGTACAACACAGTATAACAGTAACTTAAGACATAGATACAAACAAGCCGGTACAGGTAGGATTGATGCAAACAATACCAAAGTTATATTGTCCTTAGCAGCTTAGTAGTAAGCTTTGTCATAAGTATTGAGTACGGCTTTGACTAGTGGCAATTACAGCTTCGGGTGTTAATAAGGTGGTTACGTAAGGAAGTTTTGAAGCATGATGTAGTTGGAGCTTCGGAGATGGAGGGGGGCAGTGTGTTGAACCAGGAGGGGGCCCTAAAGCTGAAGGCTCTTTGGCCGTGAGAGGTCCTAGCTCTAGGGATAACAAGATAGGTTTTCCCAGAGGTCCGAGTATGAACTAGTGGGACAGAGCGGCGTATGGTGGTGGTCAATCCTGGCAGGGATAGCCCAAGGAGGGTCTTTTTGGAAAGGGTACAGGTCAGATATTTGAGGCGCTCGTCAAGATCAAGTACCAGTGCTTTAGCGTACAGTAAACAGGTGTGTGTTAGCCTAGGTGCCCCAGTAATTAACTTGCAGGCCTTATTCAGAGTAGTGAGAATTTTGTGGAGTGTGGTCTGATCAGCAGCACCATACACCGGCAGTCCATAGTCCACTAGGGACAGGATAGAGGAGGTGACTGCAAGTCGAAGAGCCTCCAGGGGGGGAGACAGTGTTTATACCGATGTAAGATGCCCAATCGGATATTAGTGGCAGTGGCTAGGGCAGCGATGTGTCCATGGAAGGAGAGGAAGGGGTCAAAATGGATCCCTAGGTATTTATAGGAGCAAACTTGTTCGAGTGGGAAAGAGGACCCAGAGCGAATGAGGAGTTTGAAGTTGCAGGACTTATTTTGAGGATGAGTGAAGAACATGGTTTTGGTTTTTTTAAGATTTATCACCAATCTATGTTCCTTGAACCAGCCCTCGGCTTCAGCGAAGGACTTCTGCAGTGAGTCCTGGAGGGCAATAGGGTTACGACTTGAGGCAAAGATGACTGCATCATCAGCGTACAGTAGAATGTTCCTGAGCAAGAGCGTGGAAGGGTGTTAAGGTAAGGGAGAATAGTAAGGGCCCAGAATGGAGCCCTGGGGAACCCCAGAAAGATGGGACAGATGTCTGAGTAGGTCCCATTAATTTTTACATGCTGTGAGCGGTCAGACAGATAACTGGTGCGCCAGGAGATAGACCCAGCAGCAAAACCAGAGAGACTAAGGGCATCAAGAAGGAGGGGGTGGGAGACAGTGTCAAAAGCTTTAGAGAGGTCAATGAAGACCACACCAGCCAGAGAACCAGTGTCTAAGGAGGAGGAGAAAGTTGGAGAACTCTAGGAGGGCTGTGTTGGTACTATGGCCCGCTCGGAAGCCATGCTGCTCAGGACATAGGACATTGTAGGTGGAGAGGTAGTCAGAGATTTGAGAGGCCACCACTTTTTCCAAGGCCTTGGAGAGAGTAGACAGAATGGAGATTGGCCGATAGTTTCCAGCCACAGTCCTATCACCACCTTTAAAGATAGGGGTGACAGTGGTGACTTTCCAGGCAGTTGGAACCTTCCCCAGGCAAAGAGAGTGGTTGATGAGGCACGTGATAGGGGTAAGGACTGTGTCTAAGACCAGCCGTAGGATACATGGATCCAGGGTGTCACTGCCTGTACTATTACTCTTGAGGGTAGTGACAAGGTGCGGCCTAAGTTCTTGGGCAGAAACACGGTGGAGCAGAAAATAAGAGCGAGAAAGATTTACGGCAGGTGCTGGGGGAGGAGGGTCAAAAAAATTTGTAGGGAGGATAGGGCTAAGGTCAGTGAATGAGGTGTTGAGGTGGTTGGCTATGAGGGCTGGGTCTGAGGAGATCACGCCATTAATGTTGATCTGGGTGGGTGAGGGGGGAGTATAAATAAACGTACTATCTTCTGTATGTGGAGCCACCTGGCCCTGACAGTCATCCCCAGCAGCAGTTTGCCCCCCCCCCAACTCTTGACTATATTTTTTAAAGGGACACTGTCTGGTTTGAGGCTTATTTCATGAGTGTGCACCTCCTTTGTCTACTGTAAAAAGTGTTAGCATAGAAAACAGTCATGGCAAGCAATTTGTAAACTGTCCCTAGATATTTCTTATTTTTGCCTGAAAGTGTATTACTGTTGATCCACTTAAAATGCCTGCGGCACACGTCCACAAGCAGGAATGGGCACTGATCCCCAAGTGAACTCATTCATGAACGAGTTCGTGATTTGGGGTCATATGCTAGTAAATGTCTGAAGACCCTACCGTGAACTTCAGTGATCTCGTCAAAGTGATTCTTATAGAAAACCAATCACTCTATCCCAAATTATTTTCTTTATAAAAGTTGCAGCCATGCTTCCAGGCATGCACATTAAATCAGACATCTAATTGCTTGCCATGACTGTTTTCTATGCTAACACTGTTTACAGTAGACAAAGGAGGTACACACTTATGAAATCAGCCTCAAACCTGACAGTGTCCCTTTAAAGGGACAGTGTCAAACTTTTTTGCATCATATTATTTAAAGGGAAAACCCACATTTTATGATTGCTTACTTTATCTAAAATTTATTGATGTTGCCGGTTGTTTAATCTGCCTCCTTGCCTATTAGAACTGAAATGCATGCTAATGTACAGTATAGTTATACCCAACCTTGTTTTATTTCAGATTCATTGAACTACTCTTGTTGCATGCTTCCTGAACGTTAGAAACAGCCTCAAACAGTGCAGCCACTCATGATACAATAGTCTTGTCTACTTGCAATGCATAATGAGTGACTAGAATGTGTTGGGGTGTTCATGAATCCAGGAAAGATGTAGTGGGAGTTGGTCAAGAAATGCAAACAAACGTGTTTTGGTTTGGTAATACCAGTATGGTGGGCACTCAGTGTTTCATTTTTTAAGAGAAAAAGGAATCCAAATCAAACTACCAGCTGTATCACAAGTCTCTATTGAATGTGAACAGTCATAAAATATGTTTTTTAAACTAGGGATACTTTGAGGCCTAGGGGAGTTGACAATGTTCCTTTAATTCTATAGTCTGACGTAATTCCTACCACAAAGTTAGTCCTTTTGACCTCTTGACCTCCATGGTTGGAGACCCTCACAGAGATCTCACCAATACAGATCCCAGTCACATTCCTCATTTAGTCCAATAACAGGATTAAGGCAGGTCCATCATAAAAATGCAGTATATGTCCCTTTTCAGCAACATGGTATTCCAGTTTACACCTTTTTTATCTGGTTTTCAAACAGGTTCAAGGCCCCAAAATCTTAGGGAAGCGACAGAATGACCCACTGTATTGAAATGTCTTCCTACTAATGAAGTTTTGTCCTTTATAGGAATATTACTTTTATGCTCCAATTAGTGTTTTCAATTCCCTCTTCTTTTTACCCACATAATGTTTTGGCACTGGAATATGTAGATCACATGGTCCATTGCACAGCTTATGTGTTCTTTTATTAGAAATGTTTTTGTTGCTGTATGAACGTTCAAAGTATGTCTTGTTACTTGTATTCCCACACTGGAAACAGCATTCACGTGGAAAGCTGCCACTGGACAGTGGTTCTAATAGAAGTCGTTTAGATTGGGTAATAGCTTCAAAGTGAGCAGTATGCATCAATTTATCCTTGATAGTGTAATTTCTCTTTGAGGTGTCCAAGGGGAGATTTTTGAAACAGGGGTTAACTACGTTCCCTGCTTGTAAAACTGGCCAGTTCCCCATCACTGTCTTCATGACTTCCCCACTTAAATGACTATATGCAGTAGAAAATATCATTCTGTCACTGATGTCCTTTTTTTTGGCTTACTTTGTAGAAGTTCATTTCTGAGCTTCTGAGCAACCTCCTCAGC
Organism: Neoceratodus forsteri; assembly: GCA_016271365.2. Classification (NCBI taxonomy): domain Eukaryota; kingdom Metazoa; phylum Chordata; order Ceratodontiformes; family Ceratodontidae; genus Neoceratodus; species Neoceratodus forsteri. The sequence goes on from CM028130.1 coordinate 289,906,371, forward strand.
CATGCTCCCTACCATTGAGCTGCCATATCCCCTAGCTACGAACCTAATATCCATCTCCCCTGCTAGCATTGCAAATTCCCCATCCTCGCTGCAGTTGCATCTTGCTTTTATAGTCTGTGCCTTTGGAATGCTCCTTTTTTAGATTAGGGTCATAACTACTATAATGTAGTGTGGTGTTCCTGTCTGTCTCTTTTCAGAAAAGTGTAGCTTCAAGTCCCCTGGTACCCTTGTAAATAAGCAAGTCCAAAACTGGAATTCTCTCACTATCTATTCACATATTGAACAGCAAATTATGATTTCTACTATTTAAATATTCTGCAACTCTATCCAAGTCTATCCTACTTCTTTTCCAAATCACCAGTATGTCATCTATAAAGCATTTCCAAAATAGAATATTTTGAAGAAACAGATTAACATTTGGTTCCATTATGAACATCTGCTCAAAATCCCATATGAAAAGGTTTGCATATGATGGGGGCCAGTATGCTTCCCATTGCTGTGCCTTTTGTCTGTCTAAAGAACTTGATCTTCAAACATGAAATAGTTTTTAGTCAATAGAATATCTGCAATTTGTATGCAAATTCACTTGGAGGATGTAAATGCTCCCGGTTGTGTAAAGATTTCAGCAATAACTCAAGTCTCTCCTCATCTCGCATGCTAGTATACAGATCTTTGATATCAAAACATACAAATATTTTGTCTTCCATCTCTGTTCCCTCTCTGTTAGGGTCTTCTATTAGTTCTATAACATAACCCGAGTCTCTAATGTAGGTGCACATTTTACTAACCTCTGGTCGTATAGGATAATTTACATATTTTGACAAGGGTTCTAGGATCGAGTCTATGCCCAAGACAATGGGTCATCCCAAGGATTTCATTGGATTCTTGTGGATTTTTGTTAGTATGTAAAAAAATGTGGACCCTAGGGTTACCCTTTGTTAGCGTATCCTTTTCATGGTCTGTTCACCATCACATATCTACTCCCTGCATAAGAAGGTCCTGTATATCCTGATGAATCTCACCTGTGGGGTCTTAATCTAAGGCCACATATCTGTTGTTGTCACCTGTCACATACATTCCTCCCTACAGTTGTTGGAGTCCCATAGAACTATGCCCCCGCCCTTGTCTGTGTGTTTAATTACCAGTGGCCTGTCATTCTCTAATCCCTTCAATGTCTCCCCTTCTGACTTTGTAAGGTTATTATACCTTTCTGTCAGATCTTTTTTGCCTAATAACTTCCTAGTTCCTTAATCCACCACTTTGATATAACACTACACTATGTCTGTACCCTTTGGAGGGTTAAATTTGGATTTAATCCCCAAGGTTTTCTGGAGTATTTTTTTGTGTGTGTCTGGTACATTATCATCTCACATGGTTATTGGCAAGATCTCAGGGGTTGGGCATCATGGAAATTACAAAACACCAGCTGGTACAGAGCTTAGTACCAGTTTTATGAGTAATAAGGTAAGAAAACTCTTTGATTAATATTGTGCCTGCAGGGGGAATCGGGGTACTGAAGCCTTGATCTGTGCAGCAGTCAGGGCTTCACATATCCCCATAGATCTTCATTAAGAAGTCTTATTTCATACAATTCTAGCCTGTAACACATATGAATGCAACCCTTTTGTAATTTTATTTATTTATTTATTTATTTATTAAAGTTTTGGAGTACACCTTTGAGCCAGAGGCTCAATTACAAAGGTTCCAAGTCTTGGTACATAGACAAGTGTACTACCATTTAACAAAATAATGTGTTACAAAAAAACAAGGTGAACAATAGGAGCAGCCAGTGGCATTGTCTAGCATGAAAAAAAGCAATTAATTATAAAACAAGTAATACTCTATATTGAACAACACATGGCCAAGGAAAAATGAGAGGTTAGAGTGGGGGCAGTGGATAACAGGTGCGGAGGGCAACAGATTACCCAGTTACTTAGGTAAGGGAGGAAGGGAGTGGGGAAGAGAAGCAGCACAAAGGGCATTGTCAGGTGGTGATGGAAGGGTAGTGGGGAGAAAAAAGGGAGAAAGACTGAGTGGGGAAGAGTGGTAGAAAGGTGAAATTAGAGGGGGGGAGAAGATACAGGGAGGCGGAAGGCTGGGAGGTGAGTTAGGGTGGGAGGGGAAGCAAGAGGAGTTTATCCCTTTGTTTTAAATAAAACAAAGTCTGCAAGTACTTTACTGCTGTTGTGGAAGATAAGTATTTACTCTACTTCCTGAAAAGTGCATAGCTGCCAGCCAACTCCCTCTAATCACAGAAGTGGCTACCATTTGTACATGCTCTGTTTTTCTTATATGACCTGCTTTCAAGTGAGAATTCTCCCTGTATGCTTCCTTGCTCCAACTGGGGCACTACTATTTTTTTGGTACTCATCGCAGCTGTCCTTCCCTTGGAGCACCTATGCATCTAACTTGCTCCACTGGTGACCCCTGTACTAGTTACCTGCCTCATCCATTAATTTAAATGTCTCTGACTTCTCTTTCCATAGACATGATTATACCCCCTCTGTCTTGGCAGAATTGCAGTCCATCTAGTCTTGGCTATGGACCACATGCATTTACCCTGTATTGAAGGCAGACAAAGTACCTATACCTGTACTAGCAACATGGTCCTGCAATGTCCCTCCAACACCTCACTACAGTGATGCCCAGTATTTTGCGCCATCACGATTCAAGATAGCCCAATACTTCCATCACAATCGCCTCTGTCACAACTAGTTATAATGCTTGATGTCACTTGTTACTACTGTTTTCAAATGCAAAAAATATACATTGCTAACTACAAGGTTTTTAAAGAGTTAGCAGGTGGCATTGTTCAAAAACAGTGCTGTGCATGTGTGCCTCTGTAAGCCATTTAGTTTGTGTACTCTAGTGGTTTGTTAACAAACTGCAGGAGAACTGCACTGCAAGCCATAGTCATTAGGTGCCTGACCTAGTTTGTGGGTATCTGAGGGGTTCGATACCACTGGTAAAGTATTTTGTTTTGAATTAGGTGGCTGTGATTACCACATACCACTTTATGTGCCATTTTCTAGCAATTTTCCTAATCCCATCTGAAAGGACACACTGAGTCTCTTGCTCACAGAGCAATTTTGCAGCAAGAGGCTGGTCAGGCAGGATTTCTCAGTACATCACACCTGCAAGGCATTTAAACATTGTGAGCCAGTAGTATACATCAATCGGCCTAGGGCAAGTCCCTTTCCTTAACTGGGTTAAATGAAAAAGGGATAGACGGGAATCTCTAATTTGCAAGTATCTCCGGAAATCCCTGGCTGATAAACCTTTCTCCTTCCAGAAATCAGAGATGGAGCAAAGGGTCCATATACCTGGCATGAGGAAGTCTTGTAGCCAAGAAATCCTGCTCTTTTCCCAGCCTTCCCAGAAAATGGGGTCACTACGTATGTGGAGAGCTTTGTATGTACAGAGTGGCAGTGTCTCTGCCCTCCATGCTTTAGTGGAAGCCTATGAACTAGATGTTGTTTCTGCATCCCTGGTTCATCAGGTCTTCCACTCGATAGCACAGAAGGCAGATCATTCTGCCCTAGTTATTAAGGTGGGCCGTGACTGAGTCACTGAAATTGTCCTGCCTATTGACATGCTGTTCCATAGGGTGAAGCTGCTGGGGCAAAATGAATATGTCCAAACAAGTCCACATAGAGGAGATTTGGATTTCCTTCACCAGTCACATTTAGCAGCTGATTGAACATTTCCTTCACAAGTTTATGGTCACTAGGCACTACAACCAAAACAGACTGTGATGCCATTTTCCCTCACTGAGTGAGAAAGAAGACACTGGAGGGCCACTGCTTTTGACAACGACTGGCAAGGTGAGAAACTGAATATGCCATCTATTTCATGCTCTGGGGTGGCAGAAGGTTAGTAGAGTAGGTCTACACAACAAAATTGAAAATAGTGTGGCATATACAACAGATTGCACAGAATTAAGTGCAAGGTTAGTAAGGCTGCGAAGTTAGGAGGCCATCTTCCTCAGTAGTCAAACCACGTCCACATTGTGATGATCTGAATGTGTGACACACCCTTACATTTAGGAAATGCCCCATAAAAATACATTCAAAACTCCTGGCTTACTATACTACATACTATTCTAATCTTCTTTCACTGTTTATCATTCTAGTCTTATGATTACTTGTGGTAGCCTTGGGTAATTACCTTGTATTTTTACTTTTTTGTTAGTAAATCCATGTTTTTATATAAGACTAGGGTCTTAAATAAAATGCAGTAGCAATTTATTCCCCCTCTTAATTCCCTTCTGTATATCACAGCTCTGTCACAGTTTCACAAAGACAGCTACTCTTCATGGCTGAACTATTTCAACAGCACATGGTGTTTCCTTATTCTGCAACTATAATATTGCAAATGCTGCCCATAATTTATTAGTATAAGCCATGACTCAGACTGTGCTCAATTTATGGATAACTAATTACCCTTATTACTGTACTTCTACTCAAGAAGTCTATTTTGCTCTTTCTTACTCTGTCTTGCTCTCATGGACACATTATAGATCTATTTATTTTTTTATTTATTTATGTCTTTATTGAAAACTTCAGAAATGACCTTTGAACACAAGTGCTCACTTAGAGAGGTTCTATGTGAAATACACCGTCACAAAAAACATTAGAAGCACAATAAGCAGTTCCAGAGGCAATACAGTCAAGTCAGGCTCAAATCACTCAAGACAGAGCCACTTATTTTGAAAAACTCCATGCAGATCATTGTGTAAAAAGTCACAGGATATGTACAGAGAGAAACCAAATGAAAAAGTTTAACAGTTACAATTGCATTCGACTGCAAGGGCAGACTGCAAAGATCTATTAAACTAATTAATCTAAGGCCCTGTCCACACTACACCGCTTGCGTCCGGTAACGGATGCAATCCATTACGGCCGGGGAGCGGTGCAGTGCGTCCACACCTCGGTGGTGTCTGTTACGGGACCAGCACTGCCGGTCCACACATGAGAGCCAAGCGACCATTATGGCGGTGCATGATCCCGATGCAGCTCGTGCTGCGCTTCGTGCCCTGCAGGGGACCATTACTGGCCATCCACACTACCGCCGGTAATGTTACCAGGGCAGGACCGGTTTCAGAACCGTTGTTGAAACCACCTCATATGTGGTTTCAACAATGGTTATGAAAATGCCTCCTGTAACGTTACAGGTGTAAACGCGACCTGTTACGGTAACGTTTTACACCCTCTGTAACGTTACAGAGGCGTAGTGTGGACAGGGCCTTAGAGAGATTCAGCAGTGTATCAGGCAGTTCATTTAACCAGTTAGTGGCCCTGACACCAAATGACTGCTTGCCCAACTGAGTAAGCTGAAAAGGAGGCTTATGGTATTCCTGGCCATGTTTCTGGTGTTGTATTGGTAGGAGATGGTGTAAAAGCAATTTGTAAAAGCAGGAGGTGTTAAGGTTCAGGAACACCTTTTTGGCTAGTAAACAGGTCTGGAGCTTTATTCTGCTAGGTAAAGATAGATAATGAGTGTGTGAAGGGTACAACTATGAGTGTGGTTATCTGCACTGAGTAAAAAGCTGCACACCTTATCACGGATCACCTTTAGTCTGTTTAGCACCATGTCACAGGCAGCTGCATAGACAGGGAGGCCATAATCTATAAGTGACAGAATAGAGCTGGCCCCAATAAGGTATCTAGCACCCCAGTAAGATTTTTCTGGCTTGGCTGGCATGCCAGTGCAGTGGCATGGTGTCTGCTTGTGCTGCCAACATCCCAGATTAGAAGATGGACTGGAGTCAGAGGGCCAGCCGGGGGTGGGAGGAGAAGGACTGAGCATCCTGGGGACTGTTCTCTTTCTCTGAGGGTAGGGAAAAGAGTGTGCAGTACTTTAGGGACCTCTGGTGGAGGCTGGGGTTACTGCTGCAGCTAACGCTGTCACCTAAGATGGGCAGGGCAGTCACTGGGTATTGTTGCATGTCCCCACCCCCAGGGATCTACACTTCCATACTGCTGCCTCCCTCTATGATGCTCTGCATACTGTGCCCATCCATTCCCTGACTCCTGCCAGTGGCTGAGAGAAGTCTGTCTGCCAGTGCATCCCACTCCCATTACCCCCAACCTGGGAAGCAAGCCAGGGTGTTCCTCCGGTGAGAGATTCCTGCCAGAGTCCTGACTTCAGATCCATGGGTCCTGGGCTGACCGGTGGCCTCACCCAGTGGGCATAAGCCTGGAATCGACTCACCAGCAGGTAAGTCTGGGGGATGGTCAGGGTTTGGTGTGGTGGTAGCTGAGCCCTGGGAGGAGTGATGCAAAAAAGTATAAAAAATTGCAAAAAAAAAAGATTATTATGGTTATGCATACATACAGCATATAATTGTCAGTAGGTAAGGACAACTATGGCCAACCTAGTCTGCCCCATGCAGGGTACAGGGCACCCACTCTCCTGTTAGCCATGGCCACTGGATTGTTAACATGGGGGCCAAAAGATAAGGGCTCAATTTTAAAAAGGGATGGATTGATGCAAGGAACTTGTGTTAGAAGATTTTGAGGCAAGAGGTGACTTGTGTCACAACCTGCATCAGTTGAGATTTTCTAACACAGCTGCATCAAATCCTGATGTAACTGCCCCAAAGCCCCCTTGTGCCATAGCTGAGTCACACAACCAGGTATGCCAGGTCACATGGGGGCTTGAACCATGACAGGGCTGCAACATACCTTTTTTGGGCAATCTGGAAAACCCACTGTGGGTGCAGCTAGGGGCTCGAGTTAGACTAGTCAGAAGGTGGTCTAAGCCCCTTGCTCCAGTGCCACACAAGGTGATGAATGGGGGGCTCTGAAAGTGGGGTAGAGGGGCAGAAGGGGCATAGGCAAGTGCCATAGGGGTGTTAAGAAGACAGTGGGCATGCCAGGGAGTGATGTGGCACCCGATGGGGGTGCTATTAATAGAACCATAAAGCCAATGGGATGGCACTGTGGGGTGGGGGTCCAGGGAAAAACAGAGCTATTGCCCCATGCGGGCATGGCCCTGGCAGCAGCCCCATCCTTGGGTACTTTTTGTCCCTGGATCACCCTCCACCCCATGGTACCATCCCATTGGCTTTATGATTCTATTAATGGCACCCCCACCAGGTACCACGTCACTTTCTGGCATGCCCACCATCTCCCCAACACTGCTGTGACACTCTCTGTGCCCTGTCTGCCCCTGGACCCTTCCTGGCAAGCATGTTTCACCCATCCCCAGCATCCTGGCCACTCTACTGTTGCTCTGGGTGGGTGGGGGCAGATCCCTGCAGTAGTTCCTGCAAGTGCATCAATTGTTAGGTGCTAGCCTGCAGGTTCAGTAACTTCTGGGTGTTTGGTGCAGGGACCACTGTTTTTACAGAATTGGGTGCATGGTCCCTGATGTACCCAGAGTTTACCACAGCCCTAGATTGCCATGAATTGTGGTGATCTAAGGGGTCTTTGAAAATTGAGCCAAGGTGTCATCCAGAGTTAATCCAGGGTGTTTGAAGGTGTCCATCTGTTCAAGGCTTTGTCCCAGGCCAGCATGGCTTTTGATTTTTGCATTTTTTTTTCATTGTAATTGAGAACCAGTTTGTTGCTGAAGAACCAGCTTTCTAGTGTACTGAAGTTACTTTGGAGAGTGGCAGTGAAGCTGTCAAGGTCCAGGTTTGGGGAAAAGAAGACAGGATCATTAGCATAGAGGAGTGTGATTGATGTCTGATAAACATCAGACAGTTGATTTATGAAGAGGCTAAATAGGACTGGGCTAAAAATGGAGCGCTGGGAGACACCTGTAGATATCACCTCCCAGTGCTGTACAAGGGTTTATCAATCTTCATATGCTGGGAGCAATTGGTGAGATAGCCGTGGAACCAGTCAACTGGATTCTGTGACAAACCCAGGACAATGAGTTTGTTAAGTTTGATATATAGATAGATAGATATACTGTACATATCTATTTATACCACAGGGGTGAGAGCTTTCTCAGTGGAATAACTTGTGTTATTTTCTCTGGAGTGAGTATAAATCCTGATGACATCACCAGAGTGATTATATCACATTTATCCTCACTCTGCTGATGTCACTGCAGTGAGAATATCACATTTATCCTCACTCTGCTGATATCACAGGAGTGAGAATATCTGCACTGCAGATTGCATTCTAAAGGAAACTGCTTCAGAAAACAGTTTATCTTTCTCACTAAAGCTGCAACGTACTCAATTAGCTTTGCAAAACACTCTCACCTGTGTCCCACTGAGTTTCTTACACTCCTAGTCCATTACTGTGCTGATCTCAGTCTCAAAACAACCTGAATTCTAAATGAAACTTTTACAAAGCAGTTTGTCTTTCTCAGTGCTACCTGCAGCAGTTTGTCTTTCTCAGTGAGCCTCTGAATCACTCAGTTAGCTTTGCAAAACATACTCACCTGTGTTTCTCACTCCCAGTCCATTCAGAACACACACACACGCGCACACACACACACACACACAGACACACACACACACACACACACACACACACACACAGAATGAGCAGGAAACACACAGAAACACAAAAAATGTTCCTAAAGCTTTCACCCCAGTGGTATAAACTGCACACATGATGTGCAGATTGTGGGATATGGAAGATATTCCCACTCCTGCATTGTGAGCTGTGCATTCTCACTCTGCAGGAGTGAGAATATTTTCCATATCCCACTCCTGCCCATCATGTATCCCCTATATATCTATAGCTCTGTGTGTGTGTGTGTGTGTGTGTGTGTGTGTGTGTATACATATACTGTACATATATCTTTCAGGGGCCTCATGAACATAGTTGTTGCATTCCAGCAATGCTGTATTGGTGCTGCTATACACATTGGACGCTGTATTTTTTTGAGGTATGTGACAAGCTGATCAGAGACTATTCTCTTGAGGGCCTTGGATGGGCGGGGGAGAAATAGAAATGGGTCTGTCATTTTCAAGGCTAGTGCAGCCTCCACTTTTGAAAACTAGTGTAACCAGTGCAGATTTCCACTTTTTGTGGAACTGCAAGTAGCAAAGGAAAAAGTAAAAAATTCCAGACATGGAGTGAGAAAGTTCCTCTACCACCAGGGTAAGAAGTTTCTTAGCAGCCAAATCACTCCCACAACTAGTTTTGCCGAGTACCCTACTAATGTATTTCAAGGTGTCTTTGACTGAAACAGCCTCAAAGTAGAATGTAGGGTACCCTGGTTCTGAACCCACCATCTGGGAGGCTTCAGGACCGAGTCCCATGCAGGGGTCTGGTCAGACTCAGTGGGGATAACAGAATCGAGGTCAGTAAAGGCTGTGTGGAAGTAACTGCCAATTTCAGTAGGATCAAGGACCTCTCAACTCTCCAACATGAGCATCTGAGGAGAGGTTTTAAGTCTCTGACCTAGGAGCTCTGAGACGTTGTCCAAGAATTGTTTGCCACTATGAAGTTGCTATTTCCATATACTTGATGTGCCACGCCCATGTCAATTTTTTTGGCTTTGTACAGTAGGTCTTATATTGGGCTACTGGGGGGGAGGTATGGAGTGTGCTTTAAGGGTTATATCTGGTTCATGGTTACAAAGATTTTTCAGGTTATTATCTCTGTTAAAATATGATGAGTCATAGTTTTAAATTTCTAATGTGGAATGTCAGGGGAGTTTGGGACCCCACCAAGAGGTACCAGGTCCTGAAATGCAGTGCCTTACTTAATGCTGGTGTCATTTTCCTACAAGAGACGCACTTGACAGTCAAAGAGGCCATCTGTTTGTGCAGACAAGGGATCTCTCAGGTTTTTGTCTCCAGCAACTCCTCCTTGTGTAGAGGAGTGGCTATTCTAATAATGGGTAATATCCATTTCCAGGTTAAGTCTACCATTTCTGACCCCGAGGGTAGCTTTGTTCTGGTTAAAGGTTCCCTTCTCCATACTGAAGTCATTCTAGGTTGACTCCTCATTTCTAATGGACCTAGCCAGTGGGCTGGCATCTCTTTTACCCACATCTCTAATTTTGGGAAGGGATTTGAATATCCCTCCCATGCAGGATCTTGATAAGCCCTATCCACTGAAACACCCGTCTCCATCCCAAAGGGCGTTGGGAGATTTTATAGACCTACTCGGCCTGTGTGATCCATGAAGTATCTTCAACCCCTCCCACCACCTCTATTCCTATCATTCTGATATTCATCAGTCCTGGTCCAGGCTGGATTATATTTCAGTCAGTCCTCCCATTTTCAGTGGCCTATGTCAAGCAGGGATAGAACCGATTGTTTTATCTGATCACCTGGCAGCCTGGATTGTCCTCTTCCTAGACCTAAACTCGCAATGGGACACAGCTTGGAGACTGAATACACAGTTTCTAAAGGATAAATTCATTCTCACTAAAATACAATCTCTTATACAATCCTTCACCGACTTGAACAGAGGTTCTGTAAGCAGGGAGGATCTTGTCTGGTGTGCACTTAAATGTTTTCTTCGAGGGGAGTTTATTAAACTTGCCTCTAGAAGGAAAAGGCAGAGGGAAGCAGAGGCTTTATCTCTCCTAACTCAAAATCAGGTCAGCTGAGCTTACTCTCTCTCCTCGTCTACTTCTCCCGAAACGCTAACAGAGTTGCTCTCATTAAGGAATAAATACGCTGACCTAATGAAGGAGAAGGCAGAATGTGCCATCCTTAAAACACGGGCTAAATATGTAGAGCAAGGTGAGAAAACCAGGAGACTCTTGGCTCTGCGATTGCATAAGCTGGAAGGTACCAAACTGATCCCCTCCATTCACGCCCCAGATGGCTCTACTAAGACCATACCCTGGGATATACATGTAGCACTAGTGTTTGAAGGTTTTTACAATAACCTGTATGGGAAGAATCCATCTCCGCCGACTCCACAGGAAATTGAGGCTTACTTAGATTCGGTGGATCTCCCCTGTCTTTTCATTCATCATCAGGCCTTTCTCTCTACCCCATCTCCTTGATAGAGGTGGAAGACACAATTAAGGATCTAAATCTGGACAAGGCTCCAGGTCTGAACGAATTTCCTTCCAACTTCTATAAGTCCTTTCCCAAGGAACATGCTCCCTTGCTACTCAGGCTGTATACATATATGTTTACTGCCACCTCCCTTGACCCTTCCTTATTAGAGGCCACTATAGTCCTTCTCCTCAAACCCAACAAACCACATACAAACCCGACAAGCTACCATCCTATCTCTCTCCTCAACTATGACATTAAGATCCTTACCAAAATTCTCTCCCTGTGTATCCGAAAAGGTATGGACGCACCTCTAGAGTCCAGAGCAAGTAAGGTTTATTCCAGGACAGTCCTCTGTGGACCACCTAAGGAAGTTGACACATATATTCCAAGCCGCTCAGTCCTCCTCTTCTCCTATGGCTCTGATCTCATTAGATGCGGAGAAGGCTTTCAACAGGGTGGACTGGCAGTTCCTGTGGTCAACCCTGTGGAAGATGGGGTTTCCGCAGACCTTCCTTCAATGGCTAAGAATATATTCCTCCCACTCTACTAACATATTGTGTAACAGGGTTTTCTCTTCTCACATTTCTCTCTTTACAGGCACCAGACAGGGTTGCCCCATCCCCTTTCCTCTTTAATTTGTATCTGGAGACTCTTCTGAGACATATTAATATGACCCCCAGATACAGGGTATTCCTGTGTATGGTTCCATTTTCACATCCTTCTTCACTTAGAACACCCTGTTGTCTCCCTCAAAAATACACTAAAAGTGATATCCCAGTTCATTTGTCTCTCCAATTATAAACTGAACACTAACAAAATGGAAAGTTTCCCCCTTAACCACCACACTTCAAGGCTGCTTTCCATCATTTCAGCAAGACATGGTCTCCAAAGTCAATTAGGTACTTGGGAATACGTCTGTCCACCGATTCTTCTCTTATCAAAAAATTAAACCTAACTGACCTGGTGACACATCTCCAACAAGATCTACAGAGATGGGAGTCTCTCCCAATATCTTTGTGGGGCAGAATTAACATTATAAAGATGAATGTCCTCCCCAGGCTCTTTTATCCCTTAAATTTGTCAGATCTCTGGCTTCCTCTCTCCTTTTTTCCAGCAGGTACACTCTCTTATTCCTAATTTTATTTGGTTGAATAAGCATCCCCATCACTCCTACATTAAGCTGAGCCTCCCCAAGGATATGGGGGGGGGCTGCGCCTCCCCAACTTTTTACTGTACTACTGGGCTAGTCATTCCTCCAAATGTGGCAGATGGCTCTTGAGTGCCGAACAGGATTATACTCCTGCTTGGTTACAAATCGAGGACCAGATCCTGCAGTCTCACAATTTCACAATCCCAACCATCTTCTGCCTCTCATGGAAATCCCTGCCAGCCACACTCCGTCAATCAGTGATTGGTACCTCACTCAGAGTATTCTCCCAGTTTTGTTCCTTTCACAAAATTCTCCCTCAAAAAGACTCAATTCAATCTATCCTTTTAAACCCTAATATCAGATAGGAGGTTCTAGTATTGTCCCTAATTTGGTACCACAATTAAAAGAAGCTACAGTTGCCGATTTTAATTCTCAGGACTCTCTCCTTTCATCTCCAGACATCCTACTGAAATACGGCATAAATCAAGTGTACACCTTCAAGATCATCTAGCTTAGGCATCTATTAGGCTAGCTATTTGGCACAACTTTCAAGCCATCTGCTTTGAATCCCATTTTGGAACAGTTAAAGGAGTTAGCATCCAAGCCTCATGCCACAGCCCTTTTATACAAATACCTCTTAGTAGTGGGGCATCCTGAACCCCTCTCAGGCTCCAAGGTCTGGAGCTCCCTACTACCAGATGTTCCCCTCATTTGGCCTCAAATTTGGAAAGATCTATACCTTTATAATACCCAAGATTGGCTCAGACTTACCCAATTCCTTATTCTAAATGACATGTACTATACCCCAGTTAAATTGGCCAGAATAGGCCGTCTTCCCTCTCCTCTGTGTTCAAGGTGTGGCAATGCAGAAGGGAATATCCTACATGTTTTCTGGCAATGTGATAAGGACTCGCTCTTATGGCAGTTAATTAAAGATAATATGGATCCCTTGCTTGGCCTAGATGGCCTGTTGACAGCAGAATTTGTATCCTAGGTTGCTATTCCAGTATTGGAGTCAAGGAGAGAAGATATGCGATGGCCTTAATTTCAATGGTGGTTGAGAAACTGGTACTCAAACACTGGATGGACCATCTGGTAATCTCCTACCGTGAATGGTTGAACAAACTTTCTTTGTGCTTCAGAACTGAATGCTTGAATTCCAGCTCCTGCAACAAACTCAAACTTTGTGACAAAAAATGGGGCAAACTATATGTTCTTTTCTTGCATTAACCATATCAGACTTCCCTAGCTCCTCTTGTATCCTGTCCTGTGTGTTTGTTTTGTTTCCTCCTGAATGGAATGTTGTATCTGTACTTTTTGTTCAGGGGCACACTCCAGGGGTGGAGGTGAGGGGTGAGGGAGGGGAGTTTAGATAGCAACCTATGCCAACTGTAGCACTTTCCGATCTCTACTTCTATGTATGATGGTTTATATTTTCTTTATTATAAAACAATAAAGAAGTTGAATTAAAAAAAAAAGAAATAGTGGCATCAGGTGTGGACTAAGCCAAGTTTCAGTTAGGCAAATAATGTCTGGTTGCGCTAATTTGACCTACGCTTTGAATTAGGCAAATTTAGGTTGAAGACTTCTGTTATTTAAGGAGACTATGTTCAGCAGTCTTTGGCTGTGGGTGCCAGACCCAGAGCTACCTACAGCGGTTGGATTCAGGTGGACATTGTTGGCCAGTAGAAGTAATATTATCATAAGGCCTCTGGTGGCTCTGAGGTAGTGCTTCAGTCTCCAGGTTTTACTCCTAGGAAGGATGGTCAGGCATGTGGTCCTGGAGAAAAGGCCATGTCGGCAAACCTGTAGCACTCCCTATGTGCCACCAATGTTAGGTATCCAACATGGGGAGGCATATAGCTGGGGTCTCGGGTACTATAGGGTTGTTCATGGGTATCAGCAGGTCTTGGTATCATTGTGGGACCAAGGGAGCTAACCTCCTGCATCTCTGAGGGCTCTATACTGTAGGTTCGGGTGGCAATGCTGTGGGCAACCAGGACAGCAGCATTAATAGTGCAAGTTACATGTCTGCAGTGGGGAAGGGCGACAGCGATTTGCAAGCATAACAAGCAGGTCACTGACCCATAGCCCTTGGACACATGCCACTAAGTAGGATGTTAATAAAATTACAATAACAGTATGTGTGATAGCAACAGTGAAAAACAATTAAACACTTGCCATTCAGTAGCAGGTACTAGCAGCAGCCAATTCTAGTAGGTCCTTGATCAGCTAACTATAGGACACAATCCACCCAGGTACGGTGTTAACAATGCTACCATAGAGATAAGGGTGGCAGCAACAAGTATTATAAAGAGTAAACACTATTAGCAGACAGAACTGTAGCATATACTTATATTTGGTACTCAAATACTCAGATCACCCAGATGAGGTGTTTGCAATACTATAGAAGAGCTATGGGTGGCAGCAACCAGTAAAGAACAGTTTTAATATTTTTCAGCGGTCAGGATGTGACAGGGTGCTCAGAAACAGCCCATGGTTATACTTAGTAACCACAAAACTCAGACCACCATGACATCATCCTTAGCCAATAAGGACTGTTTATTTCTAAACATTTCTGGTACAGTACTCATAAACTATGAAAGGGTGTCTCATGCACATAGCTCTAAAATTCTGAACTTCTGCGTTCAATTGGCAAAGTCTGTTTTCTAACATTCTGCAAAATAAAATATTTTGATTTTAAATTCAGATTTCATTGTTTTAAACAAAGTACTTAGGTATTATTTACAATATGTTTATATGTATAGTTCCTGTGTCTCTTGTGGTAATAAAAGTTTCTTCTTAAGTCCATTGTGTGCCAGAACTGCTTGACTTCACATTGCAGTTCTGTCACCCAAAGAATTTGAGAGTACACTCATATACCATAAGAGATATAGTAACAGAACATTAAAACTTATAAATCGCAGGAGCATCCCAGACCAATCACAGCACTTCCTTTAATTGCACATGAGGTACTCTTCTTGCCGTAAGAGTACCTCACACGCTGAGCACTGTAATGGGCTTCTTGATGACCACTCGTGCCACTAACTTTATTAAATAAAACTTTTTTTAGTTACAGAGCAGCTGACACCTTTGAAAAAACATTGGAAAATATAATAATGGGGCACAGTTAAGCTTGTATGTCACATATCTTCTATAAACTTCTCCTCTTCATTTCTTGTTTCTGAAGAAATTTGCACAAAAACAGGATCTTTACCATTGCAGCTCATCTGCCTCTTTAACTTACTCCCTACTTGACATCCTAAAGCTCTGTTGTGACATCACAGTCTGTTGCTATGGGAATAACTGTGATGTCACAAGTACATTATTATGACATCAGATTGGGAAGAAGAACTAGGAGCTGATGCAACCTCATGGAACAACTCTTCTGTTTTCATGCATCTGACCTCAGTAATAAACAAGCATTTGTCAATGCCGAATGTTGTCATGCTGACATTGGCATTGGTAGTGCAGGAGTTAGAGAGATGCATAATAGGAATGGCAGTGATGTATTGAACTGATGCCAACCCACCCCCACCCTGCAGAGACTGACAGGCATTGGGGTGTCCCTTTGGGTGTTGGCCATAGTGCTCATGCCATTTCACCTCTCCTTATCCTGCAGACACCGACAAGTGGCGCGGTGTGCATTGGGGTCTTCGGGCTTTACGCTCACCCCATTCCATAAGAAAATACACTGAGATGGGTGCAGTATAGGACAGTGAGGTGAACTTTGGAGCCAGAGTGTCTAAGGCACATCTTGATGATTGTCACTGGCTGCAGGGTAGGGGTGGGGGTGGAATGGTATGAGCATTATGTCCGACAATCCCAAGTCACACCCCTGACACCTGTCAGTCTCTACAAATGGGCGTTCGGCACCAAATTTTCAACATAGGCAGTTTAGCACCTCTGCTCATGTACAGTGTCACTTTTATTTCCTCAAAGTGTCCCAAGAAGTGATTTCGCACAGCGAGCATGCTATTCTGCACCGGAAGTGCGAAAAACACATTTTGGGCAGGATATGTGAAATGACAGCTGTACTGTTCATCAAGAGGTGTGTAAAAATGGCAATGGTAAAAATCCAGAGTGAAAATATCACAAATACACGACGGTATGAGTGTGCGTGCAATCTTCCAATGCACGCTCATAACACAGTCATTTTATGGAGTATCATCACCAAATTTTCAACACAGGCATTTTAGAACTGTGTCACTGTCATTTTCATAATCTGGCCCAAACGCTGATTTCCCACAGCGACAGGACTATTGTGTGCTGGAAGTGCGGAAACACATTTCGGGCAGGATGCGGAAAATGACAGCTGTACTGTTCAACAAGGAGGTGTACAAAAATGACAATGCTGAAAATCCGGCATTAAAATATTGCAAATGTGTGAAGTTACGAGCCTGCTTAGCAGCTGTGCAATGCACGCTCGTAAAACAGGCATTTGTTGGATTTTTCCACCAAATTTGGAACATAGGCTTTTTGAGAGGCCGCCTCATGAACACTGGCACTGTCATTTCGTTAATGGGTCCCGAAAGGTGATTCCGTGCAGTGACTGCAAAATCACCTTTCAAGGCCGATTAACGCCATGACAGTGATAGAATTCATGAGGAGAGGCCCCAAAAACCCCATGTTGAAAATTTGGTGCCAAAATTCCAACAAATGCCCGAGATATGCAGCAAAGTTGAAAAAACCCTATTCATTCCATTATACAGCTTACCGGCATTTCCTCAGTTCACAATCGGCTTTGAAGAGTGCAGACATGTTCCCGGTCAACTGAAGATTGTCGCGCCGGACTCCAGAGGTAGGTATGGGGTGAGGGGGAGTGTGGGGAGGCAGGGTGCGCGAGTGGGTGAGTGGGTGTGGGTGGGGGCAGGAGACTACGAGGGACATTTTTGTTACAGGGAAGAAAAGAAAAAATTACATCACGGGGACGTGCTTGCAGCTGGGGTGGGCTCCCAGCATGCCACCTAACTGTTTTTGGTGGGGTTGCTGCAGCTGACGGGAATTGGGCACCCCATCGGCAGAAAATGGGGTGAATTTATGCCGACGGGGATTGGGCACCCCGCTGGACACACTATAAAATGCGGGGGAGGCAAGAGCCGAGGATTGGGCACCCCTCTGCATATAAGAAATGCGGGGTGGCCGATTTATGCCGACAAGGAGGGCCTCTGGGCTACACAATAAAAGCGGGGGTGGATGCCAGAACCGAGGGGATTGGGCACCCCTCAGCATATAGGAAATGGGGCTGCTTGTGCAGCCACAGTAAGCCGCTGGGGGATTGGGCACCCCTGAAGTCAGCCGTTGGGTGGGTGGCCGCTCACCATGCTGCTCATGTGGTGAGCACACATGAAGGGTCTGCTGCGTCTGACGAGCTTTGCTCGGATTGCAGCAAACCTTTCCTTAGATGTGCTCGCCACATTAGCATGCATGGGGCATGCAGGCTGATTGGGGAATGAGGGACACACCTACTGATGCGTGCCCTGCATTTGCCCAACAGCGGCCACGCCTCCAAATCTGCACTACCACAAGATGTTGACTTGCGAGCAAGCGTGGCAAGCCAACATAATAATGGAGGGAAGAAATACAGAGCAAGTGAGAAATATATTCTGCTTTGTGTTCAAATATTATGTTCTTCAAAGTTCTTTTTGAGGTGTCGATGGCTCTTTAATAAAGTTAGTGATCTATAATAATTTTATGGGTCCAGTTGGAGGGCCTCTTATGGCTATAAAAGTGTCACCTCTTGCGTCCTTAGGACCACAGAACTGCTCATCTTCAGTTTGCAGTCCTCTGGTCCCAAGAACGAGCAAAACAACACTCTTATAGCCATAAGAGGCCCTCCAACCAGATCCATAAACTTATAGAAGACCCTAGCTGCCATGCTGGTATGCTGCCATAAAGCTGTGCCAAGCCACCCATCCAGAAACTTAGGTACAGCAGCTAGCAAAATATTCACTAGATCATAACCATATTGAGTATTTTGGCATTCACAAGATGTTTGCCACACCAAAACAATCCAAATCCATTAGGTAAAACCATATTCTTCATGTTATCAAAAGAACAAGAAAGCTTTCATGGTTAAACGATCAGTTTCTGCAAATGGATCCTTAGTGCCTTGCATGCCCAATGGCCTCACTAGCATGCTAGGACTGAAAATGGCCCACAGGAGCCCTTACGTTATACTATTTGGGTAGCACTGTATCTAGTGGACTCCCCTATGAGTAACAAAAGGTTCAAATATTTAAACTGGAAAGTGCTTAATCCTAGTCAACAAAAGAAATGTTTTAAAGAAACTTCTGTTTGATATCTACAGATAATCGATTGTGGATAGAGTAAAATGGTTGTAAGTAGAGCTGTAAGATAAGTCTGTGTGCAGCCAGGAAATTTCACATAAGATTTCACGTCACAGGATTAGAAGGGCCAGTGAGCCATATTTCACAGTTTTGAGCATATAAACGGGTGCTTGGTGATGGGAAGTGTACGCAGTAGTTGAAAATGACAAATACAATGCTGTGATATATTTTAAAGTGGCTGAAACTTTTCATATTTGCAGTTTACAAACTAGTATTGAACCCTATGAGAAACTGATGCATGAAAACTGAGATATCTGCTGAAGCAGGTCAGTACAGACTATTAGGCCACAGTTGTTTAATGAAGACTGATATACAACTGTATATATAGGGACACTTCTTGTGGGCGATCAAAAATTGTTTTTAATTTATTTTTAAATAGAAAAGAAGGCACACTCCAGAAGAAGCCGTAAATCTTGTCAGAACATTGGGGCATACACCAAATTGATCAGAAAAAGCTGTTTGGAGAGTTTATTTTTGTTTGTGCCACCCATTTTTCCAGTGGCTCCCCTGTGAGCCATATTCAGCTGTGGGCTGTGTCACCACAGTGCATAATCACTATGTGCTATGCTGGCAGGGCCCATTATCCAGAAAATTAACACACTCCATCGGAACATTCTGTCTGAATAATGCCAAGGGCCAGAAGCATGCTATGTGCCATGCAGCGCAACTGGCTGTGTGGAGCTAATGACCAGCTCTAAATATCAGGGCTTTAATCTTAAGTATTTGTTACTGGCCACTTGTGCCTCAGCTATCTCCTAAGCTAGGGTTCTAAGATTACTGTAGCATGCTAACCTATCCTGGCATATTCTGAGAACTTACCACATTTAGGTAGATTTGGACATTCGAAGGGGCCAACACAGCATAATTGTACATTTTAACAAACCAAAAAAATGGAAAACATTTAAAAACAGAAACTTTGCTCTTGGGGTTTATGGATATCACACATCTCAGGTGTGTGAAAAATCTTCATAGCACACACCTGCACAGGCATTATTCTCTGTATAAGGCGCAGGATTTGTGACCACAAATGCGGTGCAGTATTGCAGTAGCTCCTGAATAACATGTATTTGCTGCCACTAAAATGGTGATTTGTTGCTGCAAACACTGTTATATCACAATACTGGTTAACATCTGTATAGCTATGACTGTACGACAAGCTGCGGTAACAACAATTCATAGTAAACGTCCAACATGTCTAGACTAGGCTGGGCCAAGCAGATGCTTGTGGAAAAAGAAAAGATGAGTAGAACAGATGACTTAATAAAACCTTAAAATTTGCTGTTTCCCAGTAATAATGATTAATAACAGAAGGAAAAGGTCTTAACAGCAAGATCCCCCTGGAGAAAAAGCAACTCATCATTATTACAACAGAAATATTGCTGAAGAAATATGAACATAAAACTAAAACTAAGTGCTGAGGTAACAAAGTTCAACCAGCACTAGATGGTTCACAGGATGGGCTGCTAGATGGGACAGAGGTACTGCATCACTCAACCATGCAGGTGACCTGGGTTTACATGCAAGCTTAAAGCCCCATGATCTAGTGCCTGGAAGTGAGGTGCTGCCCAAAGCACTGCTTTCTCATCCTTGGGACAGAGAGGCAGCAACTTCCTGTGGGTTGGGTGACAGCTGTTGACACATTACATAACAACACCCTTGCCACAGGACAGAGTGCCAAGAGTAGAAACATGCCACAACAAAAGAAGGGGAATGCATCCATATTAGTGACCATACATGCCTGTGTCAGCATCAATGGAACAGTGGGAGAGGAAGGAATAAGCAATAAGACATGTCTGAGTTTGATAGTACTGAGATACCTGCACACCCAGAGGTGTAGTTAGGCACAAGACCACAGGTCGAGTGTTTTCAGCCTCTGGGTGTGCAGGTATCTCAGTGCTACCAACACCCAGCCATGTCTTATTGCTTATATAAAAAGGGGCCATAGGCAACTTTGAAAAAAAAAACATTCTAAAAGTTTTCAAAGTCACAAAAAAAAATACAAAAGTGTTGCTAAATAATGTAAAATAGTCCTTCCACAGATGTTTTTCACCTGTCAGTCATACTAACATATTAATTGCCAGCAGATTAGGCCTTATGGTCTATCGAGTCTGCTTGAACCTCAGATCCCTAGTTGGGTGCTGAGACCCTCCCCTTGTGTTCCAGAAACCCCCATCATCCATCCCCACCCCCCCGGGCCAGGTCATCATCTGATGCATCCGCTTTCTGTGTCTGTCCCACCCTCTCTTGAAGCCCTCCACTGTGGATCTCTGAACCAGCTCACCAGGCAGCACATTCCAAGGGTCCACCACCCTCTCAGTGAAAAACCTCCTCCTCTTTTCCCCCCTCACCCTTCCACCTTCCAATTTTAAACCATGCCCTCTGGTGATACCTCCCTGCTTTAGTCTAAAGATCCCCTCTGTGTTTACCCTGTTTATTCCCTTGAGGTACTTGAAGACCTCAATCATGTCCCCCCGTCTCTCCTCTCCTCCAATGAAAACAGGCAGAGCTCTTCAAGTCTGTTCTCATACGTCAAATCCCCTAGTCCTCGTATCATCTTAGTTGCCCTCCTCTGTACCCTCTCCAGGAGCTGTATGTCCCTCTTCAAGTGTGGTCTCCAGTACTGTACACAGTACTGAAGGTGTGGTCTAACCAGTCCATTGTACAGTGGCAGAATCACTTCCCTGCTCCTAGAGGTGATCCCCCTTACAATGCATCCCAACATCCTGTTTGCCTTGCTAGCCGCTCTCCTGCACTGCTCAGTTATTCATATATGTATCCACCATGACCCCTAGGTTTTTTCCCCTGTTGAGGCCTCCAGTGCCTCTCTTCCCAGGGTGTACCTGCATTTAGGGTTTCTCCACCCAAGATGTAACACCTTGCACTTGGTCATATTGAGATTTAATTTCCATGTATGAGCCCAGCTTTCCAGGGTGTCCAGGTCCCCTTGCAGGGCCAACCTCCCCTCTTCCCCCTCAACTACTGCTCCCATCTTAGAGTCATCAGAGAAGAGACTCATTTCACACCCTATACCCTCCCTGATGTCTGATGTGTATGCATTAAATAGGATCGGACTCAGGACCGAGCCCGCGGTACCCCACTACCGACTTCTCTAGGGTCCAAGAGCTCCCCACTGACCACTACTCTCTGAGTGCATCCAGCTAGCCAGTTTTCAGTCCATCTGACCATCAAAGGGCCTACTCCCAACCCCGTCGGTTTCTCCACCAGACCATTGTGGGGGACAGAGTCAAACACCTTGCTGAAGTCCAAGAATACTACATCCACAGGCTTTCCTCTGTCCAGTTCTGATGTTACCCATTCGTAGAGCTCCACAAGATTGGTTTGACATGATCTACCTGGCACAAACCCATGTGCCATTCTCCAGACCTCCACCTCCTCCAAGTACACCCCAATCGTTCCTTTAGTATACTCTTCATTAATTTTCCACCACCGAGGTCAAACTGATGGGTCTATAGTTACCTGGTACTTCCCTTGACCCCCCTTTATGGATTGGCACCACATGTGCCTCTCGACAATCCCTAGGTACCCTCCCTGTCTCAAGTGACCTGTTGAAGAGCTCCGCCAGGGGTGCAGCCAGTATGTCCACCAATTCCCATAGTACTCTGGGATGAATACCATCCGGCCCAAGAGATTTATCTTTCTTTAGGACCTTATGGGCTAACCACACCCTTTCAGTGGAGATAGCATCATCTGTCACCTCCACCTTACTGGCCTTTTTATCCTTATCCTGATGTGACGCCCCTTGGGTACCTCTCCCTCCCTCTTGCTCCATTTCTGTTGCTCCCCTGATCCCACTCACTACCGCTTCTATCCCCATCGTGCCTTGCTTTGTAAATATCCCATCCTCCTCCCTAGTGAACACAGAGGCGAAGTACTCATTTAATACCTCTGCCTGGCCCCTCACCTCTTCCACCCACCCTCCTTCTGATCTCAATCTG
Source organism: Neoceratodus forsteri (assembly GCA_016271365.2). NCBI lineage: Eukaryota > Metazoa > Chordata > Ceratodontiformes > Ceratodontidae > Neoceratodus > Neoceratodus forsteri. Next base: position 289,928,760 of record CM028130.1, read on the forward strand.
CCGAGATGGCCCTTATCTTATCTCCGCTCCCCAATGTACCAGAAGAACCCCTTTTCCCCTCCACGTATCCCCTGTGCCAGCCGCTGTTCTTTACTGGACTTTTCCCCCCTCACCATCTGGGTGACTTTTCTAGATGCAAGATGGTACATTTCCTTTTCCCTATCCCCCTTGTTGTTTTATATTTTTTGTAGACCACCTTCTTTTCTCTGACCGCTACCTGAACCTCACTGGACCACCAGCATGGTTTATGTGACCTTGCTCCCTTATGTTTCACCTTAACACAGGTTCTGACTGCCTCATAAAGCCCCTGTTTTATGACCTCCCATCTCTTTTCCACATTTGTCATTGATGTAATCCCCTTCAAGTGATCCTTGAGAATATTTCCCATGCCCACAAAGTCTGTCCCCCTGAAGTCCACTGCCAGTGTCCTAGATCTCTCTCCCCCTCTCCCCCCATGCTTATTTGAAACCAGACAGTATTATGGTCACTCCCAGTCAGGTGATCCTCTATAACCAGATCCCTTACCAGATCTCCATCTGCCAGAACCACGTCCAGGACATGCTCCTCCCTTGTGGGCTTCATCACATGCTGTGTTAAGAACACATCCTGGAAGCCATCCAGCATCCTCTGCTCCTTGGCCACCTTAGAGGACATGGTTCCCCAGTTTGTACCTGGCATATTAAGGTCCCCCATCAACACCACTCCCTCCCCTTTTGGTCCACACTGGGCAATGATGTTGTACAGCAAACCATCCTTCAGAACATCACCCATCCCGGGGGGTCTATATACTACACCCAGCTTGACCTTACCTCCTGCTGGGGTTCGTAAGGTGACCCATAAGGCCTCAACATTTCCCTCTGCCTCGTCTACCCTAGCAATTTCTATGTCATCTCTAATGAACATAGCCACTCCACCCCCTCTGCCCTCCTTTCTATCCTTCCTAAGCATAGTGTACCCCTGCACGTTTAGGTCCCAGTCATGGTTTTTTCTGGCCCATGTTTCCGTGACTGCCGCCACATCCATACCCCCACCCCCGAACAGCATGGCCTGGAACTCTGACAACTTGTTTCCCAAGCTCCTGGCATTTACTAACACCACCCCGCACCCCTTATCCCTGATCCCCTTTGTCGAACCCCACCCAGGTTCCTTATACTTCCATCCTCCCTCTGCTCCTCCTGAAACCTCCTCCCCCAGTCTGTCCCCCCCTTGGGTTTGAAGGCTACTCCCCTCATCAGGAGGAGAGGGCTTCTGGTCAGCCCCTCCCTTATCATCTTTCTTCACACTTAATACATTGTGTGATTGTTTTACCATGGAATAAAAGAATTTAAAGCTCTGCATTATTCCAGTAGTAGAATGCCTCCCCCAACACACACAGAATGGAAACATGGAATACTTGAATTCAACATTCTTCAGAGCTCAACCGGCATACAAACAAAGACAGACACACAGGCCTGAAGTGAAACCAGAACCTCAGTTTTATCTGTTGCCAGGTAAGGAGCAGGGAGTCTTCTGGCAAAGTGGTAGGGATAGGTGGGGCATTTTTCATGGTCATCAAAGAAATACCAGCAATGGAAACTCTGAATAGTACTTGAGTTTTTTTTTTTTTATTTGTATACGTGTGTAAGGGGGCGGGGGCTCATGAGTGTAAATAACATTAAATTATTTACTGACTTTATTTAATGGACTTTTATTTTTAGGGCCTAGTTGAAGTTTTTTTTATATATGAGTAAAGGTTGTAGCCATGTTTGTGATAGAAACTAGGAAAGAGGTGGCTTATGAATTCTGAGTTGCCCTGGTTGGTAGGGACTTGTTTTAGCCAGTGGTGGCACTCTCTTACTGCAATGGCTGGAAACAAGTCTCAACCAATCATGACACAGGGATTTCTTTGCCCATTTTATATTACAGAAATATAAATCCAGGCTTAGGCACTCAGTCCTAATGCCTAATACTACCACACCATGCTTCAGATTCTAATCAGATCACAGACCTCCACATGAACTCTGCTTACCTGTAGGGGGTCTGATAAGTGGCCCTGTGTGGGATTTAAATGTAGAGTACCCAGGTCCAGGGTAGAATTTGAGCACATTGTGTGTAGAGCATGATGGGTCTGGGAGCCGCTGTAGGCAGGAGGGATAAAAAGGAAAAATAACAACAACAAAAAAATACATGATCCACAGGGTGACAGTATATGTAAAAATACATAAATAGGAATCTACCCACATAAACAGTTTTTTAGATGAAGTTATTTTATTCAGGATACAAGTTCACCTGGAAAGGAGGAAGAAAGGGAGAGGAGGAATGGTTGGCATCAGCAACGTAGCATAATTAATAGCTTTTACTGTTCCTTACCCTCTTCCTTCCCAAGTGTACATGCAAACTGAATGACAGTTTCAAGATACAATCAGCTACAAAGAAAAGAGTTTTGGTTTCGCCTTTTAGGCTTCTTCAGGGGGTTAAAAGGTGAAACATTGGGGCAGCTGATGACAACACATTAAGAAAAAGAATAAGTTCTTTAAGGACACTTTCCTCAGTGAATGGACTAGAGTCCACCTCCTGATCCTTTGTGCCCATTTTATGTTACACCAGACAATTCCCTCCCCCCCTCTGTGAAAACTGAGTAGAAGTAATTATTGAGTATGTCTGCCTTCTGGCCATCCCCTTCTACTGGAACCCCACTTCCCCTACCAGTCTCACAATACCTGCTTTGGACTTCCTTTTCTCACTGATGTATCTGAAGAATGTCTTATCCCAATTCTTTACTGAGGTTATCCATTCCTCAGTATCTGCCTTCACCTTCCTAACTCTCGGTTTTGCTGCCCTCTGTTTCTCATTGTACTTCGTTCTGTCCTCCTCCTCCTTTTGTGTACCTTTGTACCTCATGAATTCTATTTTTTTTTCCTTTACTGCTCTCACTACCTCTCTGGAGAACCAAAGTGGCCTCTTTCTTTTCTTAACTTTGCTGACCTGTCTTACACTGAGTTCTGTAGCTCAATGACAGAAGAGCAAGAATAATTGAGAAGTAGGGTTGAGAGTACTGAGGCAGTATAGCACAGTGGTTTAGGGTTCTGAACTGCAAACCTGGGCTTGAATCCCACAGCCCCCGCTTGCATACTGTGTGACCCTGAGCAAGTCACTTAACCTCCTTGTGCTCCCAGGTCGCACTTGGAAACAAGCTTTGGCTTAGTGTGCCTTTCCTGGTTAAACAATTTCCCTTTTCCCTTACTAGGCCTGAGCAATTAACAAATATTATAAACAGGATAAAAATGGTAACATTGGGCAGATAATTAGGGTTAAAAACCTTACATGGAAATACAGACATGTGAAAGGAGAGAAATGGAGTTAGTCAAGTGAGGAGCATAGACCAAGAGTGGTAGACCAACCTGATTGAAGACAATTTGTCTGAACTTCAGGAGTGTTGGGAATAAAATTGGGAACCTCCTGGCAGTGAATGTGGTGGAAGCCCAACTGGACACAGTAACGATCATGGAAATGTGGATGACAAGCCATGACTGAGACCTCAGTATCCCAGGATATGCACTATTTAGAAGGGACAAGGAAATAGGCAAAGGGTGAGGGGTTGCACTATACATTAGGGACTGCATTAAAGTACTGGAAGATAAGAATAGGAAGGAGGTAGAAACAGTGTGGATTCAGCTGGCAGTTGAAGGAGATACAAACCTCAGAAAATGGGTGGCCTACAGGCCACCAAACCAGTCCAAGGACGGGGACAGGACACTACATGACAAAATCAGAGTGAAAAACATTGTGTGGAATGTGGTCCTTATGAGGGATCTTAGCCTACTGGATGTAGGTTGAGAAATGCTGAAGGCAAGGATTGCCAGAAGTAAACAACTTGTATATTCAATGCAAAATGGCATCATTGCACAATGGTTGAAGGAACTAACCAAAGATGGGTCAATCCTCAACCTGGTGCTGTCAAATCATGACACAATAGGAGAGATCAGGGTGAAAGAATCACTAAGAAGTAATGATTGCTGCTCAGTATGGCTTAATATAGTCCTAGAAGTCTGGCACCACATGTCAAAGACAATGGTTCTGGATTTCACGAGAGCAGATTTGGGGAACATGGAGAGATCATCTGTGACAAACTAAGGGTATCGGAAGGGATACAGAAAGTGGATAAAATGCAGGAAATCATCAAAGTGAGTCTGTTATGTCAATCTGAAGAAGGTGGGAAAAACAAAGAACATGAAGAAATCTTGTATACTTGGAAACAGAAGCAGTAAGAGAAATGATGGCAACATTTAAACAGTGTAAGTTAGTTCAGCTTGAGGACAACAGAGTGGTAAAGGAGCAGAGGCCTACAAAACCACAAGAATGGCAATCACAGAGACAGAATTGAGGATAGCTGAAGGTATCGAGGAGAACAGGGGTTTCTTTAGCCACATTATATCAAAGAGAAAAGGAAAACTAAAGAGGGTATAGTGAGTCTAAAATTACAGAGGAACTGTGTAGAGGAAGATGGGAAGAAGGTTAACATTCTCAGTGAGTACTTGTGCTCTGTCTTCATGGTGGAGGTGGGAGTCCATTTCTAGACTATGAAGTGCAGATAAATAGAGATGGTATGGAGAACCTGGTATTGGGACTGTCATTATGTAAAAAGGGTACTTATGTAGGTCAGAGCGCCATGGGGCGACAGGTTCTCAGGACCTGGCTGCTCCCTAGAGTGCTAAATGAATTAGGGAAGGAACTAGCAGTGCCTCCAGTGAATTTGTTTATCTGCCCCTGGAAACTGCGGCGGTTCTGGATAAATAATGGGTAGCTGATGTGATCTCCTTTTATAGGAGTAGGAGCATGGATGACCTGGCAAACTACAGGCTGGTTAGCTTAAGTTCTATAGTGGGGAAGCTCAAGACCCTCATTAAAGAGGATGGTAGACTTTACAGTGGAAAATGGGCTCCAATATGAGACAGCATGGCTTCTTGAAGGGAAGATCAAATCAAACTTATGTAGCTGAATTGTTTTCCTCAGTCACAATTTTTCCTAAGAGAACAAAAGCCAGGCAGTTTATATGCTGTATAGAGATGAGTGAATTTGGCTAAATTTGCTCTAAATTAGCTCTGTAAATTAATCTGTGGATTTGCCACAATTTGCAACGTGCAGATCGATCCAAAAAGTACAGAATTTTCACCACAAACAATGCAATTCTGCCCACAAAGTGTGGAATTTCCCCAGCAAATGGCAACATTTTTCCTGAGAATGGCAGAATTTCACCGATCGGGGTGAAATTCTGCCATTTATGGGAAAAATTCCACAATTCGCGAGAGGAATTCCACTATTCACATGGAAACTTTGTGATTTCAGGCAAAGTCCAAGTTGCTGAGGGTAGGAAAAACTTCATGAAACTCCGCGAATGCGAATTTTGGCAACTTTGCCGAAACTTCACCAGTGGAGTAAAACATTGCTGCAACTCTAATTTTGTATCCGGATTATGTCATGTCCTTTGATGCAATGTCACATAAAAGGTTAGTAAAGAAGCTTTGGTACCTATAGTAGGTGTGGGTGAGAAACTAACTAGCTGAATAGAAATTTTGACGGGATAGAGTACCCATAGGGTAGTACAACATGGGGAACACTCAGCTGTTGGGATTGACAAGTAGGATGATGCACAAGGTAGGTTGGTATGGGGCCAATACTTTTTAATGTGTTCATCTATAACATCGGGGAAAGGATCAAGGGAAAATGGGTCTCTTTCCAGATGACACCAAAATAATGATAGCGTTGACACTGAGGAGGGGATTGGTGACATGAGGAGGGACAAATAAAGACTGGGAGGTAAGGTAACATTTAACAGTTAATGTTCCATGTTAAGAAGTGCAAAATGATGCACTTACTGCAGGCAGTAGGAACTGGAAAATGGTCAATTGGATGGGGAGTGGTGAAAGAATCTGCTTGAGCACAGATAAATGGTACCTCTTGGTACCTTGAGGTCATCGTAGGCAAAAGTGCCAAGGTAATTGCCCAGTGCACCGAGGCATTTGGGTCAGCCAGAAGGATCCTGGAATGCATAAGGAGGGTATTCTTGAGCAGGAGGAAAGAGGTACTGGTGATCCTCTATGGATCCTTTGTGTGGCTGCAGTCAGAGTAATGTGTCCTCTTCTGGAGTCCACATCTGTTCAAGGACAGCAACTGTACAGAGCCAGCCCAGAGGCAAGCTACAAATATGATACAGAGACTACATGGAAAAACATGAGGAGCAACTGGCATTTGGCTTACGCCACTTGTGAGGTTACCCAAGGTCAAACTACTCTTGTGCAGATAAATAATGTATCACACAGGTCCCAGTTTCATATCCCCAACATATAATACACATGCAAAACATATTAAATGCACTACATAGATAACAAACACATATTATTTATAAACAATGGGGCCATTGCACGAATGGGCAGGAAATACGTGCCAGAGGCACATATCCCACTGGTGTACCTCCACACCTGCAGATGGTGTACACTGGCCATATTCACCAATGGATGCCACTTGTTTGCGGCACTGACCCCCAGGCATGCAGGGCAGCAAGGGTCAGATTTGTGGACCTAGGCAGGTATCCAATGGGATGCCCGGCCAGGTTCCTAGAGTGGATCACTTGCACTTGTTGGCACAGATCTGGGTGTGTGAATAGCACCTGCATGCACTCGGACCAGTGCAGTCATGCCCCTTCGACCTGCGGTCCTGCTGGCACAGGACCCACCACAATGGGCATGCCCACCAGGTGCATCGATGTCCCTTGCCAGCAGCACACCCACCCCAGTCTTAAAGGGCCCCCACCTGTATGCCCTGAACCCAATGACAGTGTTGCAGCCCCTCTCCGCACACACAGGGCATCCCCATCCCTGCTGCAAACAGGATCCCCCCACGTGTGAGCCCCAGTGTAGCAGAGGCGGAACCCTTTCACAGACACCACTGTGCCCAGATTCCCGCTACTGTGCAGTCATACCTGCTGGCCCCACAACCTCTGTACCTGTTCCCAGGAATGCACAAGATGCCCCCCCCCCGCACATATACACACTGGTGCCCCATGTACTTTGAGGTCTTCAACACCCCTCCCTCCCCACACACAGGTACCCTGGCAACAGTATCCCGCATCCCTGGTACCCCCACCCCATTGGTGTTCAGTGGCCTCTCACCCATGACACTGGCACCACAACCCCCCCCACCCCCACACCTGTCCTCTGGTGCTGCTGCAGGGGACGGGCAGCAGCACTGCCCTCCTCACACCTCCTCAGCTGCTGGCCATACAGATGATGTTGGGATCACGCATTTGGATGACTGGCAGCCATGGAGATGTGAGGAGGGCTGTGCCACTGGCCATCCCCTATGGTGTCACCAGAGGATAGGTGCTGTGGTCCTGTTGGTGGGAGACGGGGCTATCCACTTGGGATAGGTGGCAGACTGTGTGTGCGGGGTGCGTACTGGTGTTATGGCAGGGTCCCCCCTGCTGTAAGTTGCACCTCCTCCACACCCATGGAGCACTATGCACCTTAGTGCATGGTGCATAGTGCTGGCATGCCCACTGGCTGCCCAGCCAGGCGTTCTGTCCAAGCGACCAGGGCTCGGGAGTATAAGGCTGTGCACCCTGGGTTGCGCATCCAGTGTGGGGGGTGCAATGGGTGCAGAGTGGCTATGCGCCATGGATCTGTGGCATGTAGCCACTCCACCCATCTATGCCTTGGCCCCAATTGTAGTGAAAATTAAAGTCAGTTTCAAGCTTTTGCAAAACATTTTAATCAAGCTTGTTGATTTAGTTTCTGGTGACAAATGCCGGATTTTGCAGCATCAAAGACAGAACATGTCTAGTGAATGTTTAATGGTTTAGTTGTTTTTTATCTTTAGTTCTGGCTGTTTTGCAATGTTTTTTGATTATATCAGCTGGTGGGGTCTTAATTTCTTTACGTAAGTTGTGTGATTTTACCATGTTTTATATGTTTGATTTTGTCTTTCTGTGACAGATCTTTAGGTAAATGTTTTCACTTTAGGCTCTGCTGGCTCTGTTCCTGAAGGTTTCAGCTCATTTAGATTATAAGTTAAGTTTTCAATTATTTATTTATTTATTTATTTTTTACTGGAATTGTTTTTTTTTGTTTCATTACAGGTTATCTTTTTCTTTGTGTGTTATTATGTAGGCTGGGGCCAGTAATGTGGTGGTTTGCCATGTAATTATGTTTCACTGTATATTGACCTTTCAACCTAGAACATTTATACAGTTGGTAACCTCCATTTTAACCTGAAACAATTTTACAGTAACATTTCGACCTGGAACAGCTATACTAAAAATAACTTGCCTCTAGCAGGGAGTCAGCTATAGCCCTTCCTGACTGGCTCACTACTGGTGAAAAGGCAGACTGGCCAGACTCCATTTTTCAAGTGTAATTATTTAATAGGTAGAACATGTTCTGCATCATGAGTGGCCAAAATGATTCTGAAGCCAAGTATTTACATAGTAACAATCAACAGTTTGGGACTTTTTTTTACTTTCTGTTTCTCTCCCATGTCAGCCACTGTCAGTACATTCTGAGGGCTTCTTGGTGGCCCCAACCAAAATCTCTCCTGCCATCTCCTAGGGCTTACCTGGCTCCAGGCGTGTAGCCCTGTGGCATCCCCTCCACACAGTAGAAGACTTCAGGCCAGACCTGTTCCGTCCATAAGTATCCATTTGGTGCTCTGGTAGTGTGCCTTAGTTGGTGGGGTACAGGGTCTACAGGCTTCCCAGAGCCATCATAGGGCTTGGCTACTTTTTTTTTTCCTTTTTTCTGTTACAGGAATGCTAGCAGATGGGTGTTGTCATGCAGGGTGTGCATCTGTCTAGCCATTTCCCTATCTCCAACCCAAGAATTGCACTCCCTGCCTTCAGCATGACCCATGGTTACCAAGGTGGTGGCTGCATAGTGTCAGTGGCCCCCATCCCTCCCTGGAGGAGGAGGAGAGCATCCTGTGGGTTGCTCAGTCCTCCTCCTCCCCTGGCCGAACCTCTAATGACCCAGGCATGCTCTCAGTCTTGGACTTCCCAGGATGGGGAGTGGGTGTGGGGAAAGACCACTGGACACCAGGGAAAATAGTGAACTTACCAGGACTGAGATCGGGTTGGGGAGAGACCACTGGATGACAGAGAAACTGTATATTTATACCATGACCAGAATTGAAGGGACTGGGCACCAGTGAATGCCAGGGATATTTCTTTATTAAACAAGACTGGAATTGGAGGGAGGGGGCATCTCTGGATACCAGCGATATTTCTTAAGTTAATGAGACTGGGATTGGGGGGGGCACCACTAGACTCCAGGGATATTTCTTTATTTAACAGGACTGGGATTGGAGGCAATGGGGCACCACTTGATACCAGGGAGTGCTGTGTTGGAGGGGGCGCTGACTCAGTACATCCAGCAACTGCTAGGTTACGCTGGATTAAGACAAGGGTTAGGTCGGCAGTAGTTTCTCCACGCAAGGGGACCATACAAAGTGTACTTGCATGGAGCAAATGCTCTGAATATTAGATTGTACCGATATTTAGGTCCCCATCCCCAGATTTGCATACTTTTGCCCTGCACACCCCTCCAATGTTTTCTGGGAGCAAACCAGGCTTTTGAATATAGGGCTTCCATGCCAAAACCCTATTTTCATGCACACACTAGGATTTGTGCAAGGTCAAACTTTTAAAAATAGAGCCCCAGATTATTTTTTTTTTAAAAGATACCCTTAGGCAACAAGGTTGTACCTGTAGAAAAAAAGTGACTAGCACTCCCAGTTTAAAATGTCAGCCGCTGGCTTGCACTCCAGGTTCCACTATTGCTGCTCAAGTACTGTGATATTTCATATCAGTATATTTCATGTACATCCTGTACTAGCATGACTTAACCATAACTATCCCGTTTACGGTGGATAGTGATATTAGAAGAATGCATGTGTCTCCAACTTGTAGGAGTGCATGCAGTATTGAGCCACCCTGGGAATGATCAGTTGTCTAGGTGGGACAGTCCCACTATGCATAGTGTAACACAAATATGTTTAACTGTATAAAGTACAGTAGAATAATGGGTATAAAGGCCATGCTCAATAACAACAAAAATAGCAAACAGGCAAGAAGGAGGGGTGGAGGAACAATGGGGAGTAATCAAAACAGCCATCACAGAGGCAACAAGCCTTTGTGTGAAGCAAATCAACAAAACACAATGAAGGAAAAAAATGCTATGGTTCTCAAAAGAGGTAGCAGGGAAGGTTAAGGAGGAAAGGATAGCATTCAGAAAATATAAAGAAACACAGAAGGAGCAGGACAGAAAACGTTATCAGTTAAAGCAGAAAGAGGCAGGGAAGGCAGTCAGAACAGCAAAGACCCAAACCGAGGAAAGGATAGCCAACTATGTTAAGTGGGATAAGACCTTTTACAGATACATTAGGGAGCAAAGAAAGACCAAAGGAGGAATACTGAGGCTTGATAAAGGGAAGGGAATGTGGGAAGATGGTGAAAGTGAAAAAGCATGGATACTGAACAAATATTTCTGCTCAGTATTCAGAAAGAAAGAGGAGGGGGAGGTACCTAAACCAAACAAGAGAAACACTCTGGATACGGGGGTCGATACCTGTCCATTCACAGGAGAAAGAGTTCTGAAAGTACTAGTAAAATTGAAGGTGTACAAAGCAATGGGGCCTGAAGGGATTCACCCAAGAATTCCAAAAGAGCTAAGGGTTGAACTAGTGACACCACTGACTACTCTGTTTAACAAATCATGGGCAGATGGGGTGGTACCTTAGGATTGGAGGAGGGTGGATGTGATTCCTCTTCACAAAAGTGGGAGCAGGACAGAGGCAGAAAACTACTGACCAGTTAGTTTGACCTCAGTGGTAGGGAAAATGATGGAATCACTTCCAAAGGAAAGAACTGTTGAGTACCTAGAGGCCAGTGGGGCACATGACCCAAGGCAGCATGGATTCACAGTGGGAAGGTCATGTCAGACGAATCTAATAGATTTCTTTGACTGGGTGACCAAAGTAGTAGACCAGGGAGGGGATGTGGACATGGCCTACCTAGATTTTAGCAAGGCGTTCAATACAGTCCCACAGAAAAGATTAATATACAAATTAACCAAACCTTGGAGTGGGTCCCAAGGTGGTAGCCTGGATAAAACATTGGCTGGATAATAGGATGCAAAGGGTAGTAGTAAACAGAGTCCACAGTGAAGAAAGGAGGGTTACTAGTGGGGTACCGCAGGGTTCAGTACTGGGACCGATCCTTTTTAATGTCTTTATAAGTGACATTGCAGAGGAACTGGAAGGAAAAGTATGTCTCTTTGCAGATGACACAAAGATCTTCAACAGGGTTGATACACAAGATGGAGTGGAAAGGATGAGAAGTGACTTGACAAGGTTGGAGGAATGGTCAGATGTATGGCAGCTTAGATTCAATACAAAGAAATGCAAGGTAATGCACCTGGGAAACAAAAACCCAGGAGCAGAGTACACAGTGGGGGGTGAGATACTGACAACAGTGAAAATGGAACGGGACCTGGGGATAATTGTATCAGATGACCTAAAGGGGGGCAAGTAATGTGAGAAGGCAGTAAGGAAGGTTGTGGGGATACTAGGATGCATAGGGAGGGGCATCAACAGTAGAAAACAGAAAGTTGTTATCCCTCTGTACAGACAGTTGGTGAGACCCCATCTGGAGTGCTGTGTGCAGTTCTGAAGACCCCATCTCCGCAAAGAATTAGACAGAGTGGAGGCTGTCCAGAGGAGGGCAACCAAAATGGTGCAGGGTCTGTACCAGAAGACATACAAAGAGAGACTAAAGGAGCTTAATATGTACAGTATACCCTTGAGGAAAGAAGGGAGAGGGGGGACATGATAGAAACTTTCAAGTATCTCAAGGGAATCAACAAAGTCCAAGAGGGTAGTATCTTTCAGAAAAAGAGATGTGCAAGAACAAGGGAACACAAAATGAAGATAGAGGGGAGACAGCTCAGAGGTAATGTGAGGAAGTATTTGTTCACAGAGAGGGCTGTGGATGCATGGAACAGCCTTCCTGAGAAGGTTGTGGAGTCAAGAACAGAGGGGGAGTTCAAAAATGCACGGGACAGACATAAGGCAGTCCTAGTGGGGGGTAGGAGGAAGTAGGCTGTTGGTTAACTAGGATCTGCAGCTTATCCATCAGGTAGGAAAATGGGCAGACTGGGCAGTCCAAGTGGTCCTTATCTGCTGTCAAATTCTATATTTCTATGTTTTTATGTAACTGTTGTGCTTATAGTTGACTAGAGAAACATGCAATAATGTATATACTACATCAATGACTAGAAAAGACACCGTACACTGTAACATCCATGTGATAGTGTGTGCACCCTGCAAGGTCGACACAGTCTATGTATACCCCTTGGAAGCCTCGTGAAGAGGCAAAGCGCTGGTCCCTGTTAGAGTACAAGTAATTTGAATGTGTTTTTGGTCCTAAATAAAATGGACTTGTGAGACTACACCTGCAGTTTCCTTTTTTTGTGATGAGTGCAGAATTTCTGGATCTCTGTGTATACCTGCAAGCAGCACAGTCTGATGATGATGATATATTTGCCATCACTCTGCTGCCTGTGTGCCTAATCAGTGACCAGTTGCTCCCCTTGTCTTGTCGGATTTCCTGTCCCATTCCTGTGCCCTCCTGATGGCCTTGGCTCCCTGCCTGTACCAGTGTCCATCTCCCTCCTGGACATGTTGATTGTAGGGTGAAACATAACTTGCAGGTCAGCAATCACTATATAATGTATGGGGAGCCCTTATTATGCATGGCATGCTGCTGTCTAACAATCTTGTAATCTCACCGATCTGACATCAGCACTATAAACCTTGTTTGCCTTCATCACATTGGTGAGATTACAGGATTGAATCCCGTCAGGTGTGCTGAATTCTAGCACTCGAACGTTGGACGCGCTACCACGATCAGTTTAATCTGTTCAGCCGAAGCCCACAAGCAACAAGCCTTTCCCATTCCATCCTGAAAGTATTTACTGTTGTGATCCCATATGCTATAAAAGACAGTGGCTGGGGTTATGAAGTTTACCATTGAAAACCCCCTGCGCCGTTACAATGATTGTAAACCTCTCGAGCTCGCCTCAGGTTTACAAGATAGGCCTGGAAACTGCTCAAGGGGTTTACAATGTGCTAAACTTCATAATCCCAACCATTATCCTCTATGTACAGAACATAAGCATGTGTCAGCACTGTGAACAAAAATGTAGAAACAGAAAATTTGTCATCAAAAAAGGACCAATCGGCCCACCCAATCTGCCTAGATGTTTCCAGCTTAATCTGCCTCCAAATATCCTAACTGATCACCTGGGGCCCTTCCTCATCCCTGACTATTTTCTAATATACCTCTACATCTGTCCTATGCATGCTTGAAGCCCCCCATTGTTTGTGCCCCCACCACTTCAGCTGGCAGTCTGTTCCAGCCGTCTACAACCCTATTAGTGAAGAAATATCTCCACACATCCCTCTTAACCCCACCCAGCCATTGTACTTTTTCTCATTTGAAAGAAACTACCCTCCTGCACCCTGTTTAGCCATGCGAGGTAATTGTAGGTCTCTATCATGTCACCTTTCACCCTCCTCTCTTCCAGGTCTACATGTTGAGATCCCTCAGTTTCTCTCATCATATGGTTTCACATGCAACCCCTGCTACATTTAAATTGCCCTCCTCTGGACTGCCTCTACCCTGTCTATATCCTTTCTGAGGTATGGCCTCTAAAACAAGACACAGTCCTCCAGGTGGGCTGTCTGTGAACCCATTTATAGTCCCTGAGCACACCACCTCTGCTAGCAGACTGTTACATGGCTTAATCACCCTATTCTTGGAGTAAAGCTTTCTCACATCCCTCCTAATCTTTTCTCCCACCATATTTCATTCATGCCTTCTTATTACTGCCTCCCACCATTTCTACTGAACAGGCTTTCTCTGTTTACTTTGTTTATTACCCTTATAGAAACATAGTAATCAGTGCAATCTAATGATTACTTTTCTGAGCAAGAAATCAGCAATTGATTGCATTTCAAAGGTGAATAACAACCCTGTGCATTTTGACTAAGGTTTCTGTGGGACTGAAATGGCATTATATTTGTCAGCCTGTTTTGCTCCATTTCCTATATTTCATAAGAATGATTAAAGCACAGAACCTTTGCTTGTACAATGTGTTCTGTTTTTGAGGAACAAGGACATGAGATCCGGCTGTGGTTGCTAGAAACCAAGACTGTGAACATTTTTCATTCATCTCCAGCTGAGTCATGTTTCATGAAAGTCTTACAGGAGAACCAAACTGCGCGACACATTTAAAGTACTGCAACTCAGATTCAGTATACTAAATCCCTGGATTAAAGAATTTTTCACAGTACTCAATCTGTAAGAAAATTGTGTATTTCTGAGCCAGTCAGGGGACCCTTTACTGACTGTCCTGATGTAAAACAGTTTTAACATGCCCCAGTGGTTGAAATCAGTAACAGAAGCAATATGCAGTGGAGGCTAGACAGCCTGAAGCAGACCGGCGACATTGCAGCTGTCATCAGTACTGATGACGCAGTTGGCACCATGCTCCCTCGCCATGCCTTACTACTTAAACATTGCACACCAGGTGGTCCCTCTTACACCCTACTAAGTATCAATGCTACCAGTTTGTATTTGCTATAAACAGTCAGAGCTGGATTTTCAAAGCTATTGACAAAGGAGCTGCGACAGTTGTGCCACATGTTTGAGTTCAAATGCACCAAAATGTCTGAGGGATTTTTAGACATTTTGACACATTTGTGAAACTTTACTTGCTTCATGGCAAAAAAATGATGCATACATCATTTTTTTGACTCAAGCGTCATTTGTGATAGGCAACTTGCGGCTCTTGTGCCAAAATGTAAAATCAACCTTTTTTGTGGTCTATCAGTTGTGCAAATGGTGCAACTGGGGGAAGGCAGTGCCACCAAATTATTTGGCTATCCAACCCTCAATCTTAATAACAACTCTGAATTTCTGTCTGCCACTGTCATTTTATTTTTCTGGAGATGACCCATAATGATCTGTGGCAAATGAAGGTCAACTTGAAGGGAATTTGCTATATAGTCAATATAAACAGAAACTGACCTTTAGAGAATAGTTCTTCATCAAAACAATACATGGAGGAGTGGGTAATATTTGAAATCTGGAATTGCCAGTTTCTCTTTTGCAACTGACTGGCAGTCTCCCTACATACTTGACCTCTGACTACCCCTGGGTCTGTATGAACCTTGTCTCATAATACACTGCCTACACAGGCAACCCTATTATGTTTTTGTTAAAGTGTTTTATGCAGAAGAACAAAACTGTGAAGAGTCGGTACTCAGCTAGTACCCACTGCTGTTGAATGTAATTGACTAAACTGACATTGGTTTTCCTAAGGCAGGTCATTCAGATTTCAGAAATGCTTTGGGTTGTATTGGTGCCCTTATAAAATAAATATTACTTCCATTATCAATTATACTTTAGCACTGTTCTTACTTTATGCTTAGCACTACGGCTGAGCAACAGGACCTTGGAGTTACATCATCAGTGACCCCCTCAGGCAATTGAGTCAGTACAACAAGGCATACAGCAAAGCGAGTAGGATGCTGGGATGTATGATAAGGGGTACTGACAACAGAATGAAAGAAGTACTACTTCCCAATATAGATCCTTAGTGAGGTCACAGCTGGAGTACTACACCCAGTTCTGGAGACCTCACCTCAGGAAGGATAAAGATACTAGACAGTGTAGCACACGGTGAAAAAATGATCCAGAGCCAACGGGACAGGTCCTATGAAGCACCTCAAGGAACTGAACATGTACTCACTGGAGACCAGAAGGTAGATATGACAGAGACCTTCAAGTTCCTAAAAGAAATTAATGAGGTGAACTGCAGAAAAATATTTAACTTGAATACTACTTCATGGTCATGGGGACAAAAGTGGGAACTAACAGGACATGAGGAAGTATTATTTTACGGAAAGGGTGGTGGTACTGTGGAACAGTCTGCCTGCTGAAGTGGTGGGTGCTAAAACTGTTGGTGGGTTCAAGCATGATTGCAATAGAATGAAGGGTATAGTGATTGCTCAGGGCAGCAGGAGCCTGGGGTGGAATGGGGAATCATGGGGAGGGCTAAGACCCCAGAGGGGCAGTAGGTCCCAGGGCTAAATAGGGAATTCAGCCAGACTGGATGGACCATTCATCCTTTTCTTCCCTCATTGTCCATGTTTCTTTGTTTCTGTTACCTTCTAGTACAGTATTTATATTGTCAGAAATATGCACAACAATATAGACTGAATAGAAAATTATCCACCACAGGGGAAAGACTTGGATAGAGAAATGTTAGAGGAAATTAGCAAAATGGCTAGAAAGGGGGAGGTGTTGCTAGTTGGGGTCTTTTTATTTATTTATTTCTTGGATTACAAATACCTTTGAACCAGACGCTCATTTACAAAGGTTCCATGTCACAACACAGATAGTGCAGGAAAAATACATTTCAGGATGATGTACATGAACGTAAGTGATACACAAGAGAATACATAAACCAACAAGGGCACATTATATACAGACTCTTTACATTTCATTACAGGTGAGGGTACACAAAAGAATCATGGTGGATAACAGTCAAGGAGCTGAGGCAAAATAAGTCTAAGTAGAGAACAATGCAAATATAAGGGCTGGCAGTATAGCCTATAGGTTAGAGCAACGAGCTGTGAACGAGCTTGGTACATCCAGCAGACCAGACCTGGGTTTGATTCTCACAACCTCCATTTGCATACTGTGTGACTCTGAGCAAGTCACGTAACCGCCCAGTGCTCTCAGGTTGCCCCAGTAAAACAGTCACTTGTGCCTAGTGAGCCTTACCCGGTTACCAAAGACTTAAAAAAAAAAAAAATTAGATACTGTACAACAGTAAAATGCACGTTCAGCTGAATTATAGTTCATCGCAGGTACATAAAACAAAAGATCTAGGAAGATGGCATTAAGGGGTACTGGCAAGATGGGTAGAATAGAGGGCAGGGTAGAAAGGGGTAAGGCAGTCAAAGGGTGACTTTGTCCAGAGTGGTGTAGGTGTTAAAGTTTAGGGTGGGAGGGTGAGGAGAGCAAAGGAAACAGTAATAAAAGAAGGGGAGGTCAATGGGCAATGGCCCTAGCCTGAAAATGAGAGGTGAGCATTAATGCAGAGTGGTAGGAGTGAGCACAAGATGGGCCAAAGGTTAGGGTGGGCAGTCACAACTGTTTAGTATATAGAGATGCTGATGTAGGTTACTATGGGCCAAGGGTGAGTGGTTATTAATCTCGGGGGTTGTTGAACCAGGTATGCGGCGAACTTCATCTGCAAGATGTCGTTGGAGCCTTCCTGTAGCAGCTTTGGTTAGGAGTAGGAAAATCCTAAACTCCCCGCAGGAAGTGTTCCTCAGGAAACTAGTCAGTGAATCTACTCATGATGGGACAATACTGGACCGGGTGCTTACAAACAGAGACAGCGTTGTGAGTGTCAGGGTGGGAAGCCATCTGGGGAACAGTAATCATCATACAGTGTGGTTCAACATAAGAACTGCTGAGGAATCCAACCACCCAGTAGCAAAGGTCCTGGACTTCAGAGGGACTGATTTTATAAAGAAGTGAGAGTGCCTCAGGAATGATCTGGTAGGTGTGGGGGCGGGGGCAGGACCTAGAGGTGGTGGAGGAAAAGTGGGCCATACTAAAAAAAGGCATAGTTAAGGCAACAAACCTCTGTGTCAAGCAGGTAAGCAAAAATAAAAGAAGGAGGAGGTCACTATGGTCTTCAAAAGATGTAGCAGAAAAGGTAAAGGCTATAAAAGAGCATTCAGAAGGTATAAGGGGACTCAGCGGGAAGAGGATAGGAAAGTGTATCTGGAAAAACAATGGGAGGCAGGCATAGCTGTAAGGAGCAGAAAGACAGACACTGAGGAAAGAACAGCTCAGGGAATAGCAAAAGGGAACAATACATATTTTTGGTATGTCAGCGAGAAAGGAGAAAGTCAGGAGGGCTAATTTTGTGAAAATATGGGAATGTCTCAGGGAAGACATGGCAGAAAGAGAAATTGGGGGACAGTGGAAGAGTAGTGGGTATATCTCAAGGGGTCATAGCTAAGAGAAAGGATCATGGCATATCTTGAGGACAGTGGGGCACAGAATCTGAGGCAGCCCAGGATCACAGCAGGTCAGTCTCGTCAAACAAATCTGATAGATTTCTTTGACTGGGTGACTAAGGAGCTTGAACAAGGAGGGGTGGTGGATGTGGCCTTCCTTGACTTCAGCAAGGCCTTTGACACCATCCCACATGGGAGGCTTCTAAACAAGTTTGACAGCCTGGGAGTGGGATCCAAGCTAGTAAACTGGATCAAAAACTGGTTGAGTGGCAGGAAACAGATAGTGGGGGTAAATGGGGCCCAATCCAGTGAGAAGGAAGTGTCCAGCAGGGTACCGCAGGGTTTGGTACCGGGGCCAGTTCTCTCCAATGTCTTCATCAGCAACATTGCAGATTGCCTGAAAGGGAAAGTATGCCTCTTTGCAGATGATCCAAAACCAAAATTTGCAACAAGGTGGACACTCCTGGGGAGGTGGAGAAAATGAAAAGGGATCTAGGCAGGCTAGAGGAATGGTCAAGGGTGTGGAAGCTGAGCTTCAAAACTAAAAAAATTTAAAATCATGCATTTGGTACACAGAAATCCAGGCGAGGTGTACAAGGAGGGGGCAGGTACTAGCAACCACGACTCAAGAAAGAGACTTGGGGGTCATCATGACTGATTACCTAAAGAGGTCCAGGCAGTGTGAGAAGGCAGTAGGGGAAGCAAGCAGGATACTGGGTTGCATAGGAAGGGGTATAACTTGTAGGAAAGAGAGAGGTGGTAATGCCTCTTTACAGACAATTAGTGAGACCACATCTGAAATACTATGTACAATTCTGTAGGGCGTATGTCAAGAAAGACGTAGAAAGAATAGAGACAGTTCAGAGAAGGGCTACAAAAATGGTACAAGGGTTGCATGAGATGTCATATAAAGAGAGACTGAGGGACCTCAACATGTATTCGCTAGAGGAGAGAAGAGACAGTGGACTTGGCGTAGTCTGAGTAACAAGCTTCCTGAATTAGTGGCCTTGATGGAGGAGGAACATCTGGATATTGTGTCAGTCACAGAAACATGGTACACACAAAACCATGACTGGGACATAAACATACCAGGATGCACTATCTACAGGAGGGACAGGGAGGTTAAAAGAGGAGGAGGAGTAGCTCTTTACATAAGGGAAGGAATCAAAGCAACA
Organism: Neoceratodus forsteri; assembly: GCA_016271365.2. Taxonomy (NCBI): domain Eukaryota; kingdom Metazoa; phylum Chordata; order Ceratodontiformes; family Ceratodontidae; genus Neoceratodus; species Neoceratodus forsteri. The sequence goes on from CM028130.1 coordinate 289,948,067, forward strand.
GAACAAAAGGAAAACAGGGAGGAGAAGAAGCACTGTGGGTAAATTTGGAGACTGGCAATGGCACCACAATCCGCACAGGGTTGTATGAACCCCTTCTCAGGGGGAGGAAATGGACAAGGAAATGATAGAAAGTATACTTAGAATGTCAGAAAAAGGGGAGATATTGCTGATGGGTGATCTGAATATGCAGATGTTAACTGAGTGCAGTTGCAGCAGCCACTTCAAAGAGTGAGGTTATTCTAGATGCCCTACAGGGGGCATGCCTTAGACAACTAGTATTGGAGCCCACTCGAGAGGGAGCAATCTTAGACCTGGTTCTCTCAAATGGAGATGAAGAGAGGATCACAGATGTAGAAGTGGGTAGCCATCTGGGAACTAGTGACCATCAAACAGTATGGTTCACAATAAACACAGCAATAGAGTCAAGCCATACAAAGGCAAAAGTACTGGACTTTAAGACGGCTGACTTTGCCAAAATGGGTGAGTGCCTAAGGAATACACTAGCAAATGGGCAGGAAGGAGGGGTGGAAGAACAATGGGGAATAATAAAAACTGCCATCACAGAGGTAACAAGCCTTTGTGTGAAGCAAATAAACAAAATGAAACGATTTAAGAAACCACTATGGTTCTCAAAGGAAGTGGCAGTGAAGGTTCAAGAGAAAAAGAAAGCATTCAGGAAGTACAAGGAATCACAGAAGGAGCAGGACAGAGAACTGTATCAGTTAAAGCAAAAGGAAGCTGGGAAGGCAGTCAGAACAGCAAAGGCCCAAACCGAGGAAAAGATAGCCAACTCAGTTAAGAAGGGGGATAAAACCTCTTATAGGTACATCAGGGAGCGAAGGAAGACCAAGGGAGGGATAGTGAGGAGCAATAAGGGGAGGTGGGGTGGGCAGAGGGTGACGGTGAAAAGGCAGAGATACTAAACAAGTATTTTTGCTCAGTATTTACAAAGGAAGAGGGGGAGGTACCTAAAACAAACAGTAGAAACACTCTGGATACAGAAGTTGATACCAGCCCATTTACAGAAGAAAGGGTTCTGAAGGAACTCTTTAAAACTGAAGGTGGACAAAGCAATGGGGCCTGATGGGATTCATCCAGGAATTCTAAAAGAACTAAGGGTAGAACTAGTGACACCACTGACTACCCTCTTTAACAAATCATGGGAGGATGGGGTGGTACCCGAGGACTGGAGGAGGGCAGATGTGATTCCCCTTCATGAAAGTGGGAGCAAGGCAGAAGCAGGAAACTACAGACCTGTTAGTTTAACCTCAGTGATAGGGAAAATGATGGAATCACTTCTGAAGGAAAGAACTGTCGAGTAATCTAGAGGCCAGAGAGGGCTGGGACCCAAGGCAGCATGGATTCACAGTGGGAAGGTCATGCCAGACAAATCTGATAGATTTCTTTGACTGGGTGACCAAAGTAATAGATCAGGGAGGGGCTGTGGACATGCCTCACCTAGACTTTAGCAAGGCATTTGACACAGTCCCACACAAAAGATTAATATACAAGTTAGCCAGCCTGGGAGTGGGTCCCAAGATGACAGCCTGGGTAAAAATTGGCTGGAGAATAGGACACAGAGAGTAATAGTAAATGGAGTCCACTCTGAAGAAGGGGGTTACTAGTGGGCACATGGGGTTCAGTATTAGGACGGTCCTCTTCAATGTCTTTATGCGACATTGCAGAGGGACTGGAAGGAAAGTATGTCTCTTGCAGATGACACAAAGATCTGCAACAGAGTTGATGCACAAGGTGGGGTGGAAAGGATGAGAAGGGACTTGGCAAGGTTAGAGGAATGGTCAAATGTATGGCAGTTTAGATTTAATGCTAAGAAGTGCAAGGTAATGCACCTGGGAAACAAAAACCCAGGGGAAGAGTACACAATGGGGGTGAGATACTAACAACAACAAAAATGGAAAGGGACCCAAGGGTAGTCATATCAGATGACCTAAAGGTGGGCAAGCAATGTGAGAGGGCAGCAAGGAGGGCTGGGGGGATACTGGGATGCATAGGGAGAGGCATCACCAGTAGAAAACAGGAAGTTATTATCCCTCTGTACAGACAACTGGTGAGACCCCATCTAGAGTACTGCGTGCAGCTCTGGAGACCCAATCTCCGCAAAGACATAGACAGGATGGAGGCTGTCCAGAGGAGGGCAACTAAAATGGTGCAGGGTCGGCACCAGAAGACATATAAAGAGAGACTTAAGGAGCTTAATATGTATAGCCTAGAGGAAAGGAGGGAGAGGGGGAACATGATAGAAACTTTCAAGTACCTCAAGGGAATCAACAAAGGCCAAGAGGGTAGCATCTTTCAAAAAGGGTGTGCAAGAACAAGGGCACAATTTGAAGATGGGGGTGGCTCAGAGTAATTTAAGGAAGTATTTTTCACAGAGAGGTTGTGGATGCATGTAGCAGGCCTTCCGGAGAAGGTTGTGGAGTCAAAAACAGTGGTGGAATTCAAGCATGCATGGGACAGTCATAAGGCAATTCTAGGGGGTGGAGATAGGAAGAAGTAGGCTGCTGGTTAACTAGGATCTGCAGCTTATCCATTAGGTAGGAAAATGGGCAGACTGGGTGGGCCAAGCGGTCCGTATCTGCCGTCAAATTCTATGTTTCTATGTTTCTATATGACAGAGACTTTAAATACCTCAAGGAAATTAACAAAGTACAAGGGAGTAGCCTCTTCCAGATAAAAGGGGGTCCGAGAACAAGGGGTCATGATATGAAGTTGTACGGAGGTAGGCTCAAGAGTAACATGAGGAAGTACTTCTTCATAGAGAGGGTGGTGGACAAAAGGAACAGCCTCCCCACGGAGGTAGTGGAGGCAAAAATGGTAGGGGAATTCAAGAGGGCTTGGGACACATAAAGAAATGCTTTCAATGAAGAAATAGGGGAAAGCTGCAGGCCAAATGAGAACAGAGGTAAAGCAAAAATGTACAGACTTGGTGGGCCAGGCAGTTCTTATCTGCCATCAGAGTCTATGTATCTATGTATCTAAGAAAGACCAAGGGAGGGACTGTAAGGTTAAGAAGGTGGAGGTGACTGTGCAGAGGGGGATCTAGGAAAGGCAAACATCTTAAATACTTCTGCTCAGTATTCATGATGGAAGGGGAGGGGGGAGGACCTTGAAAAGTCACCAGGAGCATTGAGGGGAGGGAATTGGACACCAGTCTGTTTTCTGAGAAGAAAGTCAAGAAGGCACTTGCTAAACTGAAGGTGGACAAAGCTATGTGGCCAGATGGAATACATCCAAGGTGCTGAGAGAGGTGTAGGAGATACTGGCTGCACCTCTTACAGACCTCTTTAACAGATCACTATAGACTGGCGTGGTCCTGGGGGACTGGAAAGTGCAGAGGTAGTCCCACTTCACAAATGTGGTAGCAGGCAGAAGGCGGGCAATTATAGGCCTGTCAGCCTAACATCGGTGGTAGGTAAGCTAGTGGAAATGCTACTAAAGGAAAGGATTCTGGAACACCTCGAACCCAACAGATTACAGAATCCAAGGCAGTATGGGTTAGGTTCACAGGAGAAAGATCATGCCAAACAAATCTGATAGATCAGTGTGACTGGATGACCAAGGAGTTGGATAAGAGAGGGGCGGTGGACGTGGCCTACCTGGATTTCAGCAAGGCGTTTGACACCGTTTCCCATAGGAGACTGGTATGCAAGTTGGAGACTTTTGGGATGGGTAATAATGTGGTAACGTGGGTAAAAAACTGACTAGTGGACAGGACAAAGAGGGTAGTGGTGAACAGAGTTTGATCTCAGGAAGGGAGGGTGACTAGCAGAGTACCCCAGGGATCAGTGCTGGGACTGGTCCTCTTCAATGTCTTTATAAGTGACATAGTGGAGGAACTGGAAGGAAAGGTCTGCCTCTCTGTGGATGATACCAAGATCTGCAACAGAGTTGACACTTGAGGTGTGTGGAAAGGCTGAGTAGGGATCTGAACAGATTGTAGGGGTGGTCTAGGGTATGGCAGCTGGCCATTATATCAAAAAAGTGCAAAATAATGCACTTGGACTATAAAAACCTGTAAGCGAAATACAAAATGGGTGGAGTCATACTGACAAACATAAAGCAGGAAAGGGACCTAGGAGTAATCATATCAGATTAACTAAAGGTGTCCAGGCAGTGTTACAAGGCAGTCGGAAGGGCAAGTGAGATGCTGGGGTGCACAGGAAGGGGTATCACCAGCAGGAAGAGGGAGATGGTGCTTTCCCTATACAGATCACTGGCAAGATCTCACCTGGAATTCTGTGTCCGGTTCAGGAGACATCTCAGAGAGGAAATAGACAAAATGGAGGCAGTCCAGAGAAGGGCTACCAAAGTGGTGCAGGGTCTGCATCAAAAGCACTACAAGGCGAAGCTAAAGGAACTAAACATGTATACACTGGAAGAAAGGAGGGAGAGGGGTGATATGATAGAGACCTTTAAATACCTAATGGGGGTTAATAAAGTACAGAAGAGGAGTATTTTTTTAGAGAAAAAAGTGCTCAAGAACCAGGGGGTATGGCCAGCCCTCCAGAGCAGCAGTAGGGCTTCCGCCTGCAATGCCAATGCCCTGGATTCAGGAATGGACCCGAGGAGTCAGAATGCTGGTGGGGGGGGAGGATTGAGCATCTCATGGACTGCTCTCCTCCTCCTCTGGAGGGAGGGTGGGTAAGGGATCAGAACTTGATTGACCCCTGGAAGAGGCCAGGGGGAGCAGTGGCCAGAGCTGAGCTGTTGGGGAGGCATGCCGGCTGTCAGCACTTCAGCACCTTATGTCATTGCATACCATGCCTCCCAGGAACAAAAGCATGAAAAATTCCATCCCCACTGTTGCCACCCCACTTCCTGGTCCTACTATGTCTGCTGCAACACTCGGTTGGTGACCAAGCTCAGTCCTCCATTGGGAACAGCCAGACCCTATGGCCCATTCCTGGGGGGCAAGCAAAGCAGGAACACCAGCAGCTGTGGGGCCTACCGAGACCCTTGATGTCTGTCTCTGTTGGGGGTGTGCCTACTCTGTGGCTCAGCCCTGGGGGGTAAGCCTGGGAGGATTGCCAACCTGAGGTAAGTCCTGGGGGTGAGTGGGGACCAGGAAAGCTGGGGGCTGAGGTACTAAGGGCCATTGGTACCAAAAAAAAAAACAGACTCAGGGCATGAAATGAAGCTGGAGGGGGGTAAATTCAAAGGGCATGTGAGAAAGTACTTCTTCACAGAGAGGGTGGTAGATGCCTAGAACAGCCTTCCAGCAGAAGTAGTATGGGTGAAAACAGTGGAAGGGTTCAAAAATACCTGGGACAAGCACAACGGAATTATAGGGATAAGGAAGGGACGAAAAGGGTTGGGACCATAGATCAACTGGCAAATACACTCAGCTGCAGCTGCTGGTTTGATTATTGTATTGCTTTCTCTACTGTGTGGCTGTCTGGTTTCATACCTACACTGGCATAGAGTCTCCCTTATCTAGTCCAACATGAAAGTCTTCCTGCTACTGTCCATCCTAGTGACCATGCTGGTCTCAGTCCACCTTAGTACACTTACTCTACCCAGGGCCCCTCTGATTAGCCCTGATTTCCAGCCCCATGATTTCCTTTTCTCTAACCTTCTTCTGATGCCTCCACTAACGTGTGACCCTACCCCAATGCTATTAAATAAGACCTGGGTTAACTTAGTTGCCTATGCCCTAAAACACTGTCATCTGCCAAACAGTACTCTAAAACCCCTCCAGCCATGCAAACTATGGTACCTCTTCCTACTAGCTATACTGCTCTCAGGTGATGTTCACGCTAACCCTGGGCCTGTTTTCAACCCACCTACCCCACTTTCCAACACAAAAGGTCTCTCTGTGGTGCACCATAACATTAGAAGCCTTATGAGTAACTTTGCCCAACTGGAGTCATGGGCTGTTTTCTATGACCATGACATCATCTGCCTCACAGAAACCTGGCTCAAGCCATCAACCCCTGACTCACTATGCTCCCTCCCATCTTACAACTTGGTGAGACTGGATAGACCTGCCCCGAAAAGAGGAGGTGGTATGGCTCTGTACTTCAAAGGCCACCTCAATCTCTCTGTTATCTACTTATCTCCTCTAACACACTGCGAAGCACTACATGCTCTCCTTTCACTCGGTTCTAAAAAATTACACATTGTTTGTGCCTATATGACCCCCCCCATAGGTGGCCAATCTGGCCTGGATGAATTATTGGAACAAACATCTCTCCTATCGGGGAGACATGAGGTACTAATACTGGGGGACTTAAGCATAAATTGGTTGGGTGAATCACAACTACTATCAGGATTCAAAGTTTCAACCTGCACCAGCTGATCACTGTGTCCTTCAGAACTGACCTACGCTCAAACTCCAGTACTCTACTAGACTGGATAATGTCAAATCACCCTAAAAATATAATCTCTTCAGGAGTCCTAGTGGATGCAATTGTGGACCACTCCCCTACCTTCTGCATATGGGATAAGAGTAGGCCACCCTCATCCAGTCCACGTTATATTACCTTCCGTAACACCTCTCACCTTAACCCATGGACTTTCCTAACTGATATCAGCACCATTGACTGGACCCCTCTTTACACATCTAGTGATGTCCAGACAGCTCTAAACTTCTTCCTCACTCACTTCCTTGCTCTACAGGATTAACACTGCTCCCTTGTAACCCGCAGGGTAAAGAATCCTCAGACATGCTGGCTTAAATCTGGCCTACTCTCCAAACTCCAGCAGCGGGATAAAAGCTGGTTCCTTTATAGAAACTCTGGGTTGCCTGCTGACCTAAATACTTACAGGACATTACGAAATTCTTGTAAGAAGGATATTAAAAAAGCCAAAAGTTCCTATTGTAAGGAGCTATTAACAAACTCCTATGGTGACTCTAAAAAGTTCTGGTCACATATTAAATCCTTCCTGGGTGCAAACCAAGCCTCTACCCCAGATGACATGCTACTAAATGGCGTACACAGTAACAACCCCTTTACTATTGCTAACTTCTTTAATATCCAATTCTCTGATCTAACCAGAGACACTTCTTCCTTCCCAGTCCAATCAACCTTCTCCTCCTCCCCTACTGATGTCACAGTACTCAAATTCTTTTTCAAGTCAGTCTCCTACAGTGATGTCTTAAGACTGCTCAAGAACATATCGGATTGCACTGTGATTGGGTCTGATGACCTAGAACCTAAGCTCCTCAAACTCGCGGCACCCTATATAGCTGCTCCCCTAGCTAAGATTTTCACTCTCTCTCTCTCTCTCTCTCTCTCTCTCTCACAGCCATGTTCCGGATATTTGGAAGACAGCTAGGATCACCCCTGTCTTCAAAAAAGGTGACTGTAAAGACCCATCCAACTATAGGCAAACTGCCATCCTGTCTGTCCTTAGTAAATTTCTGGAGAAACTCATTGCCACTCAAGCCACGGACTTCCTCCAGAATTTTGACCTTCTAACAATGGCCCAGCATGGTTTCCGAAAAGGTTAAAGTACAACCACGGCATTACTCAAGTTTCAATCCTATACCTTGCAAGCCATAGACTCTGGCCTCCTCACTGGTGCCTTATTCATTGACATGATCAAAGCGTTTGACTTAGTTGATCACCCCATTCTCCTAAAAACTCTAAAGTCTTTAGCATTTTCATCAAATGTTGTCAAGTGGTTTGGAAGCTACCTAGACGACCAGACTCAGACAGTGAAATTTAACTCTGCTTTTTCAGACAAAGCTACCATTAATATTGGAGTGCCGCAAGGGTCCATCTTAGGTCCCCTGCTCTTTTCTATATTCATAAACAATATCACCTCTAATCTCACTCACTCTGCCTCCCTGCTTTATGCTAATGATATTGTACTGTACACCAGCACAAAGAAAGTAACTGACATCTATTCACAACTCTCCCAAGACCTCCACAGCATTCAACACTGGCTGATAACTAACAAGCTTATCCTGAATGAAGGTAAGACCCAGGCCATGTTATTTGGGTCCAACACTAAACTCAAACCTTCCCAAACGAATTTCAAAGTTTTCACTGCAAATGGCTCATCTGTTGGGATAGTAAACTCGTTTAAATATCTCGGAATCACCCTTGACCCGACGCTCAATTTCAATCTCCATATTCAGCAAATTTGCAAGCTAGTAAATATGAAAGTTGGTATTGCTTACCGGACTAGCTATGTGCTCACACCATCTGCTATGCTTGCTATAGCTCGTGGAATACTCCTGCCATGTCTCCCCTATGGTGTAGCTACCTATGCCTCCGCCTGTAAATCTAGCTTTCAAAATTGGGTTGTTACTTATAACAACATCTGTCGCTATGCTTCTTCCTCGCCTAGGCTGAAACACCACTGTCTCCTCTACTCTGACCTTGGATGGATTCCCCCTTCAGCAGCCAGGTCTCATGCTTACGGATCTCTCATAGATGACGATATCAGAAACCAAATTCCCAAACCTCTGGCTGGACTACTTATTAACCATTCTTCCAGCTATGTTCTTCGCTCAGCAAACAATGCCCCTGTTCACATTCCCAGATACAGAACGTCCAAAGGTGCTAGTGCTTTTGCCTACCGGGCCCCCTATTTCTGGAACTCCTTCCCTCTAAGCACTTGACTAGCATCAACCCATGCCTCCTTTAAGAAACTACTTCGACTCCATCTTGTTGATTCCTCCTGCTGCACCTGCTTCAAACCACCCTAGCCCCCATATCCTCTCCCTATACTTCTTACCATTTCTTGATCTTTGGCCTCCACCAATGATTAGTTTCTCTTCTTCCAACCTCCTGTTTTATTGCTTTTCTCACTACCTTTGGACTTAAACCTCTCTATATGTCCCTATCATTCCTGTCCTATCCTATCTCCAGCTCTCTAATTCTCACTTCCCCCCTTTACTTTTCACCTCTACATCATCCTATATTTTACCCCTAAAATGTTTCTGTCTCCTAGGCATAACCTTGCCTTGTTATCTATGATAATTTAGCACTTATGACCAAACCAATATTGTATTTTGTATAATGTTATGCTAACTCTCTTTACCTCAAATTTTGTTTTGTCTTTTGTAATTTTATTCCACTGTTGTCTATAATGTAATTTTACCAGCCTGCTCTGTAGTTTCCTACCTTGACTAGTTGTGATCCTATATATTGTAACCAGTTATTGAATGTGCCTGAATATAGTCATTGTTATGGCTAGAGCACTTACCAGGTTACCAAAAACTAAATAAAATAAATAAAAAATACAGCAAAACAGCAACAAAAAAGCAAGACAATATGGGCAGACTGGTATTATCTGCTGTCACATTCTATGTTTCTGTGTTGTATTATTATGTAATTTCTTGTAAAATGTTGTTATTGGCATAAAAAGGAAATTGTGCCTTCTTGGTAGTGTTGGATTTGTGCAGAAAAACATCCATTACACCCTTTTGTTTTAACCAGATAGCCATAAGTAAATAAGCTGCAGTAACTCACAAAAATAAATAATGTTCAGACTTTCTAATTGTTTGTAGAAGTAAGAAACTATTAGATGTGTGCTAAAATAACTTTTTGTGTTGCAGTGCGTGCAGAGCTGGGAGGATCAAAGCTGGAATTTACATGTCCTCAGTCTCCATCTTGGCAATGTAATCTCTAGCATTTGTTTTCAGAGCGGATAGCACGGGCTCTGAAGCAAAAGATAGTTAATCCCTGCAAAAATCAGAATATGATTTAAATATTTGCTTAAAGTGGGGAATATTAACCATTTATACCCTTCAGTTAGAAATCTGTTTACTGTATATTATTGGCTTTATTAAGTAAGCAATAAGAGTGGTTCTGTAATTGAAGGGCGCAGCCCGTAGTTATGTGAGGGAAGAGCTCCTCCCCAACATACTACTTAATTCAGCCCAACAGACTTCCGCTCTGTAGGCAAGTCACTCACTAGTGGTACCGCCAGTGCTCAGCTGCTCTTTCTTCCCTTGTGTTCTATCCCCCCCTTCCCGTGCTCTTGTTGTTTCTTGTCCTTGCGTTTGCTCATTGTCTCCCTTCCTCCTACACTTCCCTTATTGTTTGCTTCTTCCTCACTACCTGCCTCTTGCCTATGCTAGCTGCCTCGCTGACTTCTCTTTTCTTCCCTCTGCTCTAGAGCAGCCGTTGCCTGCGTTAGTTTTCCTTGCCTGTTTGTAGCTGTAGCACTTGCCTTGGAACTCACGCCTCCATTTTTCTTTCCGCCTCTGCTTCCCCCATGGTGCAGTCACTTCGTTTCTCCATAACTCTCCACTGCTGGACGGTGTACACCCGCCTTGGAGCTTGTTTTCTCGGTGTGCATGGCAACTTCTATGCCGGTGGGCTCACTCTATTTGGAAGCATTCTTCGGCGAGGGATTCCAGGTTCGTCTCCAAGCAGAAACTAGGGGCCGCTGTTGTCGTGAAGTCTGCAGTCAAATGCTGGGTTGGTATCCAATGACTATGGGGGTTCAACAGAGCTCTGCGCAAGACGACTTTCTTCCTGACTTATGTTTGTAGTCTTTACTACTGCCTGCTGCTATTGATGGCGACTTGCTCATTATTGCCCTTCCTTCAGATGTCTCGCTTAGCAGTTATATTGCAACTCTTAACGTTATTGCTGGCACAGTACGCCTTTGTTCTTTTCTGCCTACCACCATTTACCAATCCAGGATAGTTCCTATATCATGTACCTGCCACCCCACTTTCTACCCTACGTACCTACACGATGAGCTGAGCCGGGCTACATTGTTCCATTTGCTGCTTGCTGCCAGCTGATCCAGGATCTGGACACTGTGGCTTATTTGAGTACTAGGCTCATTTCTTGCCCAAGTTCCCAATCAGCATCGGAATTTCTCCCTATTCTTCCTCTGCATAACCTGGGTGGGCATGCCAGCCCCATCTCATTTTTTTTTTTTTATGGGTTTTTAGATTAGTTTAGTTTGATTATATTTGGTGTATATTGTTTAGTTTAAGCAGTAACATGTGCTGGCCTGCAGGTTCCACGGCGGTGTGCTATTCATCCTCCTCTCTTCACGCCCTCTGCCCTTTTTATACTCCTCCCCTGCAATTTGAGATTCACCAGCACTGTAGAGTGCTGAGGATTGTTCGTAGGAGAGTGAGGAGGGTGGGGGTGGGCGAACAGGAGAGGATGTAACAGCGAAGCCACCGTATCGGGGTTACTAAGTCCAGAAGGCGTCCTGGGGTGAAATGGAATCCAGACCGGGGTCTCCTGTGTCTGGTGCCCATACCCAAGGGCACTACTGAATTTGGTGGGCAGATAGGCCGGACAGGTGGGGGACTCAATCATTAGGGGGGTAGAAATGGGTGAGGAAGGAGAGGGAGGTTAGGTGCCTTCCTGGCACCATGGCTTGGAGGGACAGGAAGCGAATCCTCAGGATCGTGGGAGGAGCTGCAGGAGGGGGAGCTGGATGTCATTGTCCACCTGGGGACAAATGACCTGGCTAGGAATGGGATCAGAGCAGTGCAAGAGGAGTTTGTAGAGTTGGGGGGCCTAGACAAGTAGCAATATACGGTAACCTTCGGAGGTGCTGCCTGTCTATGGCAAGGGTGATATAGGGCACTACTCACCAGGGAGTTCAATGAGTGGTTGAAAAACTGGTGTGGAGCTCAGGGTTTTGGCTTCATTGGGGACTGGGGAGCCACCTGGAGGGATGCAGACCTATACTGGTGCAATGGTCTGCATCTGTCCAGGGGGGGAACCAGGATCCTAGGTGAGAGGTTTAAATGCTTCATTGGCAAGCATTTAAACTAGCCAAGGGGGGAGGCACTGAAAAAGGAGCAGGGAAATCCCAGCCTCCCCCCACAAAACTTGGTAATTAGTGAGGTAAACACCAAGGTAGGGAAGTTATTAGGGAGCAGAACAGAGGTAAATGTAAAAAAAGGCAAAGGCAGTAAGGACAGAAATGGGGCTAAAAGGGGTAAGGCTATCAAAAGTGGAGGGTGATGAGTACCAATGCCATAGTCTGTGTAACAAGCTCCTGAACTAGTGGCCTTGATGGAAGAGGGTTGCCTGGATATTGTGGCAGTCACAGAAACATGGTACACAGAGAACCATGACTGGGATGTCAACATACCAGGATACACAATCTACAGGAGGGACAGGGAGGGTGAAAGAGGAGGAGGAGTAGCTCTCTATGTAAAGGAAGGGATCAAAGCAACAGAGCTAAAGAGTAAACTGGGAGCAGATGAGGCACTCTGGGTCACCCTGGAGACAGGAAATGGCACCACAATCTGCATGGGGGTTGTATACAGACCCCCATCTCAGGGGAGGAATGGACAAGAAATGATAGACGGCTTCCTTAGAATATGGAGAAAATGGGAGATATTGTTGATGGGGACCTGAATATGCAGATGTTAACTGGAGCACCTTTGCTGCAGGCACATCCAAGACGAGGCCATTCTTGATGCCCTACATGGGGCATGCCTCAGACAGCTAGTATTGGAACCCACTCGGAGGGAGCAATCTTAGGCCTGGTACTCAAATGGGGATGGAGAAAGAATCTCAGATTTAGAAGTGGGTAGCCATCTGGGAACAAGCTAACCACCAAACAGTGTGGTTCAAGATATGAATCACACAATCAAGTAACAAAGCAGTATTGCACTTCAGGGAGGGCTGACTTTGGGAAATGAGAGTGCCTCAGAAAAGTACTAGCAAACAGGCAAGAAGAAGGAGTGGAGGAACAATGGGGAGTAATAAACAGCCATCACAGAGGCAACAAGCCTTTGTGTAAAGCAAATCAATAAAACACAACGAAGGAAAAAACGCTATGGTTCTCAAAAGAGGTGGCAGGGAAGGTTAAGGAGAAAAGGATAGCATTCAGGAAATATAAGGAAACACAGAAGGAGCAGGACAGAGAACTTTATCAGTTAAAGCAGAAAGAGGCTGGGAAGGCAGTTAGAATAGCAAAGGCCCAAACCGAGGAAAGGATAGCCAATTCTGTTAAGAAGGGGATAAGACCTTTATAGGTACATTAGGAGTGAAGAAAGACCAAAGGAGGGATACTGAGGCTTAATAAAGGGAGGAAATGTGGGTAGAGGGTGACAGAAAAGCAGGATACTGAACGAATATTTCTGCTCAGTATTCACAAAGGAAGAGGAGGGTAGGTACCTAAACCAAACAAGAGAAACACTCTAAAGATGGGGTCGATACCAGTCCATTTACAGAAGAAAGGGTTCTGAAGAACTAATAAAATTGAAGGTGGACAAAGCAATGGTGCCTGATGGATTCACCAAGAATTCTAAAAGAACTAAGGGTAGAACTAGTGACACCTTTGACTACTCTGTTTAACAAATCATGGGAGGATGGGGTGGTACCTGAGGACTGGAGGAGGGCAGATGTGATTCCTCTTCACAAAAGTGGAGCAGGACAGATGCAGGAAACTACAGACCAGTTAGTTTGACCTCAGTGGTAGGGAAAATGATGGAATCCACTGAAGGAAAGAATTGTTGAGTACCTAGAGGCCAGTGAGGCACAGGACCCAAGGCAGCATGGATTCATGATGGGAAGGTCTTGTCAGATGAATCTAATACATTTCTTTGACTGGGTGACCAAAGTAGTAGACCAGGGAGGGGCTGTGGACATGGCCTACCTAGATTTTAAAAGGCATTTGATACAGTCCCACACAAAAGATTAATACACAGTTAGCCAGCCTTGAGGGGTCCCAAGGTGGTAGCCTGATAAAAATTGGCTAGACAACAGGACGAAGGGTAGTAGTAAATGGAGTACATGGTGAAGAAAGGAGGGTTACTAGCTGGTGCACCGAGGGTTCAGTACTGGGACCGGTCCTTTTAATGTCTTTATAAGTGACATTGCAGAGGAACTGAAAGGAAAAGTATGTCTCTTGCAGACGACACAAAGATCTGCAACAGGGTTGGTACACAAGATGGAGTGGAAAGGATGAGAAGGGATTTGGCAAGGTTGGAGAATGGTCAAATGTATGGCAGCTCAGATTCAATGCAAAGAAGTGCAAGGTAATGCACATAGGAAACAAAAACCCAGGGAAGCGTACAAATGGGGTGAGATACTGACAACAGTAAAATGGAAAGGGACCTGGGGTAATTATATCAGATGACCTGAGGTGAGCAAGCAATGTGAGGGAGGTAAGGAAGGTTGGAGGATACCGAGTATAGGAAGAGGCATCAGTAGTAGAAAACAGAAAGTTGTTATCCCTCTGTACAGACAGTTGGTGAGACCCATCTGAGTACTGTGTGCAGTTCTGGAGACCCCATCTCCGCAAAGACATAGACAGAGTGGAGGCTGTCCAGAGGAGGGCAACCAAAATGGTTCATGGCCTGCACCAGAAGACATACGAAGAAAGACTAAAGGAGCTTAATATGTATACCCTTGAGGAAAGAAGGGAGAGAGGGGACATGATAGAAACTTTCAAGTACCTCAAGGGAATCAACAAAGTCCAAGAGTATAGCATCTTTCAGAAAAAGAGATGTGCAAGAACAAGGGGGCGCAAATTGAAGATAGAGGGGGGACGGCTCAGAGGTAATGTGAGAAAGTATTTTTTCGCAGAGAGGGTTGTGGATGCATGGAACAGCCTCCCTGAGGAGGTCGTGGAGTCAAGAACAGTGGAGGAATTCAAGAATGCATGGGACAGACATAAGGCAGTCCTAGTGCGGGGTAGGAGGAAGTAAGCTGTTGGTTAACCAGGATCTGCAGCTTATCTGTAAGGTAGGAAAATGGGCAGACTAGGTGGGCCAAGCAGTCCTTATCTTCCGTCAAATTCTATGTTTCTATGTTTCTATGTTTCTAACTCGGGCGGTGTTATGCAATGTCAGGTCTGTTAGGAATAAGACCGCCATTATAGCCGATCTTATTAGTTCGGTTGACCTGGCTTGCATCACCGAGACCTGTCTGGATGAAAATTCAGGCCCCATATTGGAGGCCATGATTCCGGCCGGGTACTCGGTGATACACCACCCGAGATTGGACCGCAGGGGTGGAGGGGATTGCAGTCTGTTTTAAGACTAAATTGGGCCTCACCAATGTGGTAGTAGGTGCGGCTGAATCCTTTGAGTGCACAGTTGTAGCAGGTGTAGGCATTTGAATAGTTCTCATCTACCATCCACCCGGAGATGGGAAACGCTTCTTACAGGAAGTAGCAGACTTCCTTGTCGATATGTCATTTGCGTCGCCCAGACTGATGGTTCTGGGTGACTTTAATGCCTGGGTCGACAATGAACTCTCACAATTTGGTAATTACTTCCTCCAACTTATGTCTTCTTTGGGCCTTACACAGGTGGTTTCCACTGCTACACATAAATCTGGGCACTCTCTGGATTTAGTATTCCTCTTAGGGATTGATTCATCTGACGTGGGGGTGGAACCAGTCACCTGGTCTGACCACCACACCATGAGGTTCAATTTTTACACCCCCCTGAGAAGGCCTTCCCCTGTGGAGATGGTCAGGTACCGCCCATTACAGAATATTACTTCCCAGAGCCTTGCAGCGGTCCTTGACCTCTCATCCCCCATGTTGGCTAGCAGTAACCCAGAGGCACTGGTGTCGGCCTATAATATGGCCGTTACAGTGGCCCTGGATCTTATTGCTCCTGTTCATGAGCGCCCCCTATCCCTTCACCCCAGGTCTCCTTGGTTTGATGGGACACTGAGGGAGTTGCAGAGACGGGGCGAAGGTTAGAGCGTTGTTGACGCAAGTCCACCCTTGATGCCGACCACCTTAGATTGATGGAACATTGTTCTATTTATCAATCTGCAATCACCCATAAGAAGGCAGAATTCCTGTCCAGAGAGATTGCAGTTGCACAGAATCGACCGGCTCAGTTGTTTTGGACTGTAGACAGACTGTGCAACCCAGCCTGTCTGCAAGTCCGAAAAGCTTTTTCACAATTAGAGTGCGAGGAGCTCCCTCGGTTCTTTGCAACTAAGGTGGCTGACATCAGGGCGGGCTTGCTTCAGGCACTCTCTAAGGGTGATGTTGTGGAACAGTGCGAGTTCACAATACCTCAAGTTCTCTTGGAGTTCCTTTTGCCTACCGGAAGTCATGGATATTATGAGGATCATCCATAGTGTGCGGCCCATGAGCTGTAGTTTGGACCCTGAACCAACTCCCCTAATTTTGGGTTGTTCTGAGACCATCAGTCCAGTTATGGTGCAAATAGTCTGGTGCTCCTTAGAATCAGGTGAGTTTCCTAACTCCCTGAAAGAGGCAGTGGTGACACCCCTCTTGAAGAAAGCTACTTTGGACCCAGACTGTTTCTCAAACTACAGACCTATCTCTAACCTTCCCTTTATTGGGAAGGTTATTGAGAACGTAGTGGCAGCCCAGTTGGAAGACCATTTAACAATCCATAATGTCTACGAATCCTTCCAATCTGGTTTTCGTAAAAGACACAGCACCGAGACTGCGCTGGTTCGGGTGCTTAATGATCTTCTGAGGGCGAGGGATCAGAAGAGACATTCCATTCTAGTTCTTCTTGATCTCTCATCAGCTTTTGTCACTGTGGATCACCTGGTGTTGTTAGCACACCTGAGGCTAATCTGTGGAATGTCGGGAACTGTTTTAAAATGGTTCACTTCATTCCTTACTGGGAGATCACAAAGAGTTGTGTCGGGGGTTCATTCCTCTGGCCCAGCTTCTTTGTTGGGTGGGGTGCCTCAGGGTTCAGTGCTGTCACCCATGTTATTCGCAGTGTATATGCTGCCTCACGGAGACATTATAAGATGGCATGGGATGAGGTTTCACTGCTATGCAGATGATACCCAGTTATACCTGTCTTTTGCACCTGACCAGGATGGAGCACTCTTGGTGTTTAATAACTGTCTGGAAGAAATCCAAGGGTGGATGGATTCTAGTTGGTTAAAGTTGAACTCAGAGAAGACAGAGGTGTTAGTGGTGGACCTGGGTGGTCAGATAGTGAGGTCGCATGATGGCACGCCCTCTGGAATTTTTCTTGATGGCGTGTCACTTCCGACCTCTGAACAGGTGCGCAACCTTGGGATTGTCCTAGATGATAGGCTGACCCTTCAATCTCAAGTGTCGGCCATTGTCAGGACTTCCTTTTAACATCTTAGGAATATTGCCAGGGTGTGTCACCTTGTTCCGTCTGACTCTTTGCCAACGTTGGTTCACGCTCTCGTGTCCTCACGCTTGGACTACTGCAACGCCCTTTACTTTGGGCTTCCTGGGGTTGAAATCCGTCATCTACAGCTGGTGCAGAATGCTGTAGCCTGGTTTTTGACTGGGACAAGGAGATCCAGTCACATCACCCCAGTACTGCGTGAACTGCACTGGCTTCCTATACGGTGGCAGATCACCTTTAAAGTCATTTTATTGACTTTCAAAGCCCTTCATGATCAGGGTCCAACCTATCTGAAAGAACTTCTGGTGCCTTACTGCCCCCGCCGATCGCTCCGGCTCGACCTTGACGAGGATGATAGAGATTCCAAGAGTGAGTTTAAAATCTTCGGTAGTTGAGCATTTTCATGCTGCACCCACTCTTTGGAATTCTCTACCGTCGGTTATGAGTGTAATCCGGGAGGTACTTAAGAAAGATTTAAAAACTTACCTGTGGCATATGGCTTATTTGGAAGATTAATGGAATCTGATTGTAAATATTGTGTTTTGATTGTATGGATGATTTTATTGTTTGTTTTAATATGTGATGTTGTTATGAAATTATTTTATTTATATGTTTTTAATTGGTATTGTATGTTGTGGTTTTTGACATGTAAAGCGCCTTGATATTCTGAAAGGCGCTTTAAAAATAAAGTTATTATTATTATTATCTCCATTCCGTCCCTCACCCTATGTCTGCTGCTCTCCCATGGGAATGGAAGCATGGTCAGGTTCTTCCTTATTGCGCCAGGTATATTCCTAACCTCTGTGGCTTAGCTGCTGCTATTTACTACATTACCAGCTGACCTATGTGTGGTCCAGCTGCACTTAGCTTTCGTGGGGCTTAGCTGCCATTATCTACTTAACTTGCCTGCTGATCTACGTGTGGTACAGCTGTGCATGCTAGCTTCAGTCAGGCTAGCTGCTGCCTGCTTACCTACCTTCTGACCTACCAAGGGTCCAACTGTGCATGTTAGCTTATGTGGGTTTTGTTGTCACCTCGCTCACATTACCAACTGACTTTCGTGGGGTCCAGCCGCAATATATTTGCCTACTTCTATGACCTGATTCACCTTCAGGCCAAGGGTCTGCTACTTCTACTCCACTGTCTCGCCAACTCGGGGCCTACAGGTTCACTTATTCTCAATACGCCTGCCTGCTGCTGTGGTGGCAGCCAGCCCAGGAGCTCCTTTCTATGGATTTGCATTTTGATGTCTCAACGTTCATCTTCTATTCTTTGGACACTTTTGCCTGCTTCCCTGCTACTATGTCTGCATCATGCAGCTTGCTTACTACTACAACTTATACAGGTTCACTTCTTTGCCTTACTTGCTCATGTTACCTGCTTCACCCTCCCAGGGCTTAGAGGTCATCTCGTCTAACCTACCATTTCAATCTACTGCGCTCCTCATGAACTGGAATCCTTCTAACCCACGTTTACGTAATTACTGAGATCTCTTCATACCAGGACGTGACCCTCTACATTGAATGCAGTTCAACATTTCCATTGCATTATCTACCACTGCTCTGTAACCTGCCTTGCCTGCGGGACCAGAGGTTAGCCATCGCATTTAGTCAGACCGATGCCCCTATGGGCCCGGAGGTCCTTTGTTCCTTTAATTTATTGCACCATAATCACCTGCGTCTATGACTTGCCTTCGCCCATTGGGCTGGGAGGTTTACCTACTAATCGCCTGCTACTACGATTTGCCTTCACCCATCGGGCTGGGAGGTTTACCTACTGTTCACCTGCTACTACGATTTGCCTTCTCCCATCGGGCTGGGAGAATTTCCTTCTATCTGCTTCTACGACCTGCCTTCTCCCATTGGGCTGGGAGGTTTACCTACTTTTGCTCTACTTCTGCCGTGCTCAGCTCAGGGCCTGGAGATTCACACATTCTACTATATGCCTACATGCTGCCATGTCAGCCGGCCGGAAGCTCCTTTACTATGGATTGCATCTGGCTGTTTCTTTGATCATCATCTATTCTTGGATGCTTTGCCCTGCCGCTTCTGCCGTATGGAATTACTGATGCTTCACCCTTTTCAGGGACACTTAGACGAGCGTCTTCTGCAGATCTTCCTATCCTGATTGTGCTCTACTGCTTCTTGGACCTGTGACAATGCTACTCCGTTTGACTCAGCCTCTTCAGTTATCTCCATCTGGGACTCTTCGGATCTCATCAGGTTGTCCTGCCTTGAACTTTGCATACCTACAGTTTTGGATGTTATTCCTTTCGTCAGGTTGCCATATCTCTGCCATGGTCTCTTTCATGCTATCCCTGCCATCCTTGATCTACTGGATACAGCAATCTTCAGTGCCATTCCATTATCTAGGTCTGCCTTACAAATGCAGTACTATTCTGCTCTATACTGATTCAAGATATGTCTCCTGGAAGCTCATGCCTCTCTTATTCCTTAGCTGACCTCCATAGGTATAGCTGCATTTCCTGTTGCCTGAAGCTAGTTGCCTCTCTACTTACCTCACCAGCTGATGGATTTGCTGTGCATCTCATCGAGGGACTGCTTACCATGCTCTGTTTCTACCAGCAGACATCCCTGGGTTTGGCTACGCTTTCCCACACATGGAATCAGCTGCTTCTCTCCTACCTCACCAGCTGTCAGTTAAGCTGTGCTTTCACCGAGGGCTGGTTGCCACATCTCATTCCTTCTCACCTGCCTCTGTTGGTGCATTCCTTGCTACCGACTTCTCTCTTCGGATTCGCAGTCCACCTCCCTTGCTTACTATTGGGCTCTCCATATTCTACTACTTGGATGCTTCCTAACCTCACACCAATGCCTCAGAATAATCCTTTATAGCCTGCCATTATTCCAGCTCAGCTCTACAGCCGTTGCCTTTATATCAAGTCCTAAGACTATACTCTATTCCTATCATACTTATCAGAACTGGATTCATCAGTCAGTAGCCTGGCTCCAAGCCTTCTCCCATTCCACGTGCTATACAAGCCCTCTATTAGTAGAAACCTGGAAGTCATACTACTTCTATTCATTATGTCTCTTTTGCGTCAAAGCTTGGATACAACTATTTTGTCTGGTCACTTGTATTGAGTTCATCAGTCATCAACTTTATCTCCACCGTCATACAATTCCCTGAATTCTCATGCCTTCTATCAACTGAAGTCTGTAAGACAGTCTTTTCAATATATACACTCTCCATCATTCTGAATTGTACATGGATTCTCGAACTCAGAGTTTACTAGGAGGAGATTGCTTCACTGGACAAGTTACAATTCAGTACTTTCTTAAGCTCCATTTCTCTGGATCAAGTTCTACAATTTGGAATTCAGATTAGCTGATTAATTCAATTTGTTAATTAGGGTCTTTCTCCTCTTTAGTATGCCCAGAAGGACAGGCAGGTCAGTAGCCATGGGTCCTCAGAGGTTCCCCCAAGGGGGTTTTTCCTCTCCTGCATGCTACTGGTCACACTTTCCGGAGCTGGAGGAGGTGATCATCTATTCATATCACTATTAGGGGTGTATTCCTGCTTGACTCATTCATCGGTGAGTTATAGAACAATAGTAGATATTATATTCTTTTTTGGGGTCCCGAATACTAAACCAAGCTTCTTCCTCTCAGGTGAGATACAGAGAAAAGCCAAAACCATCAAATAATATCAAATGACTCAATTCAAGCATCCAAGCACATTGCTCAAAATATCCGATTCATATGTACTATATTCATTGACTCTATTGTGCTCATGCTAAAGTACCTAAGCACAAATCATATACTACTATTACCTAATAAACATTGTCCTCTTACCTGCTGGCCTCTGTATCCAACAACCATCTACATCATCCAGCTACAATATGTTACATAAGCACTGAGCTATGAACACACATAATAACTGCACACAGGGTAAGCTCTACGGCATGAGGTGTAGCAATGGGACTTAAATTCCTAGAAAGTGCAGGGATGGACTCTAAATGCACTATTCCACTTATAATATGCAGAAAAGCTTAAACATGTTATGAAATTGTTTAACTAGCACTTCTTAAAACTAGAATACACTTGGTAGATGTAAATTTTAACTATGGCAGTGAAGTTGGTGCGAAGTCAGAAACTTTGCGCTACCTGTAGTGAAGCAAGATTTCTCAACTTCACCCCAATTTCATGTGGTGAAGATCTTTTTTTTAACCCTAACCATGAAGAACCTACGTGATCTACTGTGGCATAGTGTGCCCACCCCTTTTCACCACCAAGATCCTATTGAAAAATACATCCCAACCCTCTTGCACCTACCTGCCTTCTCCCTCCCTCCCACAGTCCTGGCAAACTTTGTTAATTTCAATGTGAACTACTGCTTCAGTCTATACTCATAATAAAATGAACCTTCCCACCACCTGTGCCATCAGTCACACACTGTCTACATTACCCATCTCACCCCACTCCATTCTTGCAATTAGCCCAACCCCACCCTA
The DNA here is from genome assembly GCA_016271365.2 of Neoceratodus forsteri. Classification (NCBI taxonomy): domain Eukaryota; kingdom Metazoa; phylum Chordata; order Ceratodontiformes; family Ceratodontidae; genus Neoceratodus; species Neoceratodus forsteri. Next base: position 289,969,570 of record CM028130.1, read on the forward strand.
TTACTGTCTAGCATCCAACCTAACTCCTCCCCACAAAGCCCCAATGAAAAACGGCACCCGTGATGGTAATATGGTACCTGAAAAGAAAAAAAGCATCCTGCACTGGGCTGTTTCCCAATAGTAACACCTGATTGGCTAACAAGCACCCAATCAAGTGTTACTATGGCAATGATGTCATCATTTATTCATCCTATTGCAGGACACTAATTGAAGTGGGTGCCTGTCTTCAGCACTGTACTTTTTTCTGTTTTTTTTTTTACAGTTAGACTGTGTCCTTAAATATGAGGCCGCAGAGGAGGGAAGTTGGGTTCAAGAAGATGGTAGAGTGGGGGGGTTCAATACAAACGTGAAATTTTTCTCAGGGGAACAGGCATCCGGTGGGGGAAGGTAGATGGGTCTTTGGTGTGACATGGCGTGGGTGAAGAGAAGGATTATTTATTTTATTGAACTTCTCTGCGACTGTGGGGGGATCAGGAAGGTGGGTGTCAGAGGGTGAAGAGGTGGGATACTTCTTTAATAAAAGTCTAGGTGTTGGTAGGAAAGTGGGAACAGTCTAAGACAGTGAGTGGGTTACAGATTAAAAAAAATCTTTTATGAAAAAACTAGCACTTGATGTAGTTTTCGGTGAAAATCACCTGTAGTGGCACTTCACTCACACTTTCGCCAGTGATGTCCCACTGTGCCAGACAAGGATGAGCAATTCACCAGGCAAAAAGTATGCCAAGTGTGGTCACAGGTGAATCAAAGTCAGGAACACTTTGTGAAGTACTTCACAAAAAAGGTCCCCAACTTTGCACATCCCTAGTGCTAGATATCTGAAGAAAGCATACTTAACTTTTCAGGAGTGTTCTTTAAAACTGTTAAATGTAGAAACATTTGGCTACATTGTCTTTATGTTGCTGGGGCACATAATTTTCCAGTTTATTAATTTGTGAAATTTTGTAAAAACAACATTTTCCAGACATTTGGATGCACATAACTCCCTGCCCTTGAAAGTATTGTATAGACCAGACATTTAGCTTGCAAGTCAGTGGGTCTTGAAACATTCAGAATCTGGAGATGTTCAGTGTAGTAAAGTTCCAGAGGGAATGCTGCAAATTACTTATTGGCACAAATGTATGAACTTTTTTTTAAATATTCTCAAAATGTCATGGAAAAAAAATGGGTAATACCAGCACAGTTACACTGGTGGAATTCTATTTTTGCAAAACACTACATCTGATTTATCTGCTTTCCTAATTTCCTCATCCAACTGGGAAACAAGTGCTGCTGGATTGTTTTGAGAGCTGTAGCATACTCCTGGGTGACTATTCCTCTCACCTTCCTCTGGCTTGACCCAGGACTTTGTGGCATTGTTTTCCCCTGGTATCCTTCTTATACCCTGCAGTGAAACATTCTCTTACAAGAGAGCCACCAACTCCATTTTCTGTACAATCTGTCCCTTTGGAATAGCCTGCACTCTCCTGCTTGATGTTACGGTCACTTTCCCCCACAAGGACTCTGTGAGTGCCATTAAGTCCTGACCCTCAAAGTGCAACAATTTCTCAAGGTTGTGAATTATAATAGGTGCAATTCTTATATTTGCCTGAATTCAAGTGAGAATTGTGGCTCCACAATGCTTCCATGCTCCCTCTGGGAGTATACTCTTCTTGAGCTACCCAACTCTGCTGCCTGCCAGTGACAATGTTCTGTTAAAGCTTGCTCCCATAAATTGAATTTTAAATCCTCCTGGCCACCCCATCCATTCACCTGGCAAGTATCCTGACTCTCTCCTGGTGCAGATGAAGCCTATCTGGGGAATGCAGGTGTCCCTTACCTCAGAATGCCCACGATGGCCCAAAAAATAGACCCTACCTCATGCAACAGACTCATCAGGCAGGTTAACCTGCCTTATGGTCTGCATTCATTCATCAGCAACTTAAGGATAATCCAGTATCCAGCATTTTTTCCTCCGGTGAAGCAGGTGTGCACAAACTCATTTTCTCTTTGACAGTTTGGCACTTCAACATCAAGATGCAGCACTTTTTACAGGGATTGCAAAATGAGCATGACCAAGTTGTTTGCAAGCCACATGACCTGCAGCAGCCAATCAGTGATTCTGGAGATTGAGAACTCATGCTGTCAACATATCAGTGCCATATGTGGAAAAGAGTGGCATTTGATCAGACAACTTCAGAAACAGTCAGGCAATTAAGCAATAATGCATGACAGGGTGTGTGTTGTGCTGGGATAACACCATGCCTGGGCTGATTGGGCACGAGGCCTCAGACCAAGTGCGTCCAATGACAGAAGTGACATTATCCCAGCACAACATACACCCTGGAGTGCATTATTGCTATTATACAATGGCTCTTTTGTAAAAAATAAAATAAAAAGATAAAAATATACTCTTTTAAAAGTATTTTGAACATATTTTTTCTATGTGTAGGTGTACATTTATTAAAAAAAATGTCAGTTGTTACTGCTGTTTGCCAGTGGGTGGCAGTGTCCTTCTGTCCCTGCTTCTCTGTGTCAACTTCCCTGTGCTGGGTGTTTACCATGGTGCCTGCCATTCCCCGTAAGTCTGTGGTAATGTTAATGATGCACTTTGAGGGACTTTGGAGTGGGTGCTGAGTAACAGGTGCAGAAGTTTTACAATGCTGGGTCAATGCTGAGCACAGAATGGCTTATGTTAGTGAGGTGGGTGGCTGCTAAGCCAATCGCAGGGACCACGGTCGGCAGTTCAGTGTATTAGGAAAGTAGTGGGAGAAAATTTATTGGGGTACTAGTTTACATTAGCTAGGGGCAGAGCAAGGATGGAGGATGTCTGCAACTTGAAACAAAGAAAAGAAACTGAATTTTGATGATAACGTTTTTTTGTCCCATGAAGTGAGTGGTGACAGTGAACCGTGTGACTAACAGATACAGTGTCTACAGTTCAACGAAGCCACTTGATTCGCAAGGGAAAAAACATTATGACAGTTACATTTTTCCTGTGTGCTGCAATGTCTGTTTTTTAAAAACATCATTCTGGATCACTTTACCATTAGTGTAAGAGCAGAAGAGGAGTGCTATGAAGGCGAGCTGGAATCAGTGTAGTGGGTACCGAGTGGGGCCCATGAAGCAGACTGCATGAAGTGACTACACTTAACAATAGATGCAGTCATCTGTGTGCTGTGACTAAAGCTGAAAAGTTGTACTGGGATAACATCACAGCTCCAGTTCCAGAGGGACCAATCAGAGTTCAATATTCTTTTATGCCATTGTATAATCATGCATTATCTCATTCCAGTTAGCTAAGTTACTTCAGTAAACTGTCGTTTACTACAGACAAGCAAGTAAATTGTGCTGCAGTGGAGAGGAGAGAGTGCACAGTGTGAGTCTACACTTGCTAGTGCATTCCTTGTAGCAACAGCAGGCAGAGTGAATTTAGCAAATAGGAAAAGTCACTGGGGGGGTTGTGATAGATTTGTTTGGCACATTGTTTTACTAAATACTGGTCGTGTAGAGGGCACAGAAAACCATGTTCGCCTCTGCCACAGGAACAGGGCTGATTGAATTTTGTAGACTGGAAAATGTTTTTTGAGGGGAGGGGGTTAAAGATAATTGAAAAATAATTTGACTGCTGGTGGTGAAGGGCATCAAACTCCAACTTTTTTGTTGTTGTCATTATTGAGTTGCCTATGAGTGAAAACTAAGTGAAGAAGGCTGATTCAGGTCTCTCAGTGAGGAGGAGGAGGAGGAGGAGGAGGACATCAGTGGGCAATACAACAGGTGTATGTTGGGGGGGTATTTGCTGTCACTTGGTGTAGAAATCATGTGAAAATGAACTAAAAGAGAAAAGGGATGTTGGGGGAAGGAGCAGGGAAATGTTCCCCCATGACAGTTCAGTCGAGTGCCAGTTCTCTAAGTAGTAGTTGAGGGGGGGAGTTGGGATGGGGACTGGGAGTCATAGTTGCGGGATATGGACCACAACATAGAAGGACTAGGGCTAGGGGCTTAATAGTCTGTCCAAAGAAACCATGGTTCATTAGTCCCTAGATGTCAACTGTTTGACACTCACTACCAGCAGCAGCTTTCCAAGCCAGTCCCAGGCATTCATTTCATCTGGTGATGAAAGTACCCTCAGCAAACCAGAAGCACAGAGGTGTCCCATTTGAGTAATTTGAGGTCTGCTACCAATGGAGAAATAAAAGATCTGTCCCAGCCTGTAAAGGCAAGCCCTCCTCCCTGTTTGTATTGTATGATCATGACACCAGCTTCCAGTGCCAGTGGCTCCAGCACTACCACCACAGCCACCTCTGTACCTTGGGCTTGGATGAGGCACTGTATGATGCCTACTCTATCCACAGCCCCCAAATAAGGCATCAGCTGCAGCAGCATCTCAAATCCCAGTTCTGCTGCTCAGTCACTGTGTGAGGAAGGAAACAATGAGTCTGGATGTAGTACTGACACTACTGTTATCTTACCACATAAGAACAAATGCTGGTCAGAGCCGATAGGGCTGCAGGTAAAGAATTTCAATTTATATTGAAATATATCAAAGGTAGGAGCCTGTGTTTGCAAAATGTAAAGTAGGCTCATAAATGAGTTATTTTGCAATATTTTTACACCACATTTTCAACAGAGCCACAGTGGTGGTGTTCCAGAATGCATGGGATAGGCACAAGGGAATCTCAGTGAAAAGGAGGAGGGAGAACTGACCGGAGCTCATGTAGGATCTGCGGTGTCACCGTAGGCAGGGAAAAAATGGGCAGACTGGGGGGGGGTGGCAAACAGTCCTTATCTGCAAGCAATCTCTTTGCTTCTATGTTTCCAGTTCCAAAGGAAGGGGGACAAGATACACGGTGCAGGGCTGGTGCTCAGGGAAGTAGGGCAGCCAGATCTCAAATGCAGAAGCAAAGAATCCAAAAGTCCTGAGCACTCACAAAGGAAACTAGTGGCCAAGCACAACATAATGCTGAAAATCCTTTAATGGCAGTAATATCACAAACCACGTTAAGTACAAATATAATCTAATATAAGCAAGAAAGCTGACAAATGCAGTAAATGCTAGATGTAAAGGTATGGCCACAGGTAAAAAAATCTTTACGGCAGTAGGCAGCTCAAGCACTTCGACTCTCGATGAGTCTTCCTCAGTGGGCATGGCTAGTTAATCTTTAAAAAAAAATTTCAAGTCTCATTGCTTGTTTAAACCAGCAGGTGTAATGCTTTGTAATTCATAAATCCAAGTTGATTTTTCCACAGTAAATTATTCACTCGTTCCCCCCCCACCCCCGCAAAGGACCCGCTGTCTCAATGCCTATGAACTTTAATTCTCTAGGATGTGAATTGTGGAAATCAAACAAATGACTACCAAGTGGTGTACCCAAGTCTCCTAATAATAATACTGCTCAATGTGTGCTAGTTTTCAAGCTGGGATCTGTTCTCCGGACATATATCTTATTGCAGTTACGCCATAGAACATATGTGACAAAGTCAGTACTGCGATTAATAAATTCACATGTCTCCAACTTTAAATCTTCATTCTGGGGGTGTACAAGCTCTTTATCAGGCTGTGCATATGTACACACATTATATGTAGCATTTGAAAAACACTTTTGGTTTGTATGGTAACCATTGGTTATTTAATGACATCGGCCTGATTTGTCTCAATTCGGCTATGGGCTAACTTGTCTCTCAGACTGCTTGCTCTACTTAAATTAATGCATGGGATATCACCCACTACTGAAGTCACATCATTGTCACCAAGCAGGATAGGGCAGTAATGATAAATTATATTGTCAATTTTACCTGCCAAATGAATGAATTTACTGACCAAAGTAACAGAACCATGTTCGCAAATTTAATTTTTCTAGTGGCTTTTCTTTGTTCTTTTTTTCAGTAAATCAGCTTTATCTCAAGCCTTTCTCAGTAACGTTTTTTTATAAGCCCTATTGAGAAATCTTATCTCCAGTACATTAGAATGTCAGTCATATGGTTCAGATGAACTACATTTTCTTTTTAATACTTTTTTTGTTACTTTTTCTCCCCATTTCTTCCGGGCCACATTCAGGAGACAGCTCCAGCCCCATCCCCCAGAAGTCCATCATCAGTGCCAACTACCTTCCCCTGGGGCTTCCCCCCCGGCAGGGTCAGCGGGGGATCCCCAGGCCCCCACCAGAGATTGGATCCAGTTCCAGTCAGCGCCCAGCTGGTCAGGAAGTGGGACCTGTGAGACGCTCCATCATCCAACCGCCGGAGGAAAGGGCATGCAGTGATGCCAGTTGCGGTGTCACACATCTGCCCAACCTCCACCCACCTTGTAGGGCATTGGTAAGCCATCCCTCAGCCTCTGCTAGGGGCCAGGCAAGCACCAATCACTGGTCCCTCCCCTCTCTGGAGGAGGAGAGATGTCCTTGAGATGCTTGATCCTCCTCCTTCCCAGCCAACCCCTGGCAAACCACTTGCACCATGAACATGGGTTGCCAGTGTTGCAGGAGGTAAGGCATGATGCCTCAGCCCTCCATGCCACCGAACCGGCCACTATATTCTTTTTAATCTTAAAAATTGACTATAAGGGATATAATTTTTCAAAGGTATCAAATGCATACTATCTGCTCTCAGGACTGCATTTGTAGCAGTGTTTTTCTGAAGCACTGACTTTCAAATATTTATTTGCCATGTTTCTCTCATGTCTCCTATAAGAAGAAATATTACTTCTGAAAATAGGAGTATTACAAGCAGCTGCCTTAGAAATACTTGTGCCTTGAGTTATGATACAAATCAGTGCTGCTGTGGTAGTCACTGAAATTCATAATGATATTCAGATTTATAGCAAGCCATGGTTAGTCATGGTCTGTTCAACATACTGTACTGGATAAAGGCCATGATGGGATATTATTATGGACCCCACCCTATTTCCTCATTCCCACTTCTGCACCTTTTAAAATACTCAACTTATCAGTATCTTGTTTCGTTCTCAAGTTTGCTACTTGATTTTTTTTATTTTCATAGTAATCAGCATGATGGGATTATATCCCCCTCCCCCTCCCAAACTCACAGTCCTGTGAGTTTCCCAAACAGTCACTACTAATGCTGGCTGCCTGACCATGCCCCCTCACACCCCACCATTTTACTCTAGCATGTCCTCTCTGCTCAGCCTCCCCTCACCCCAACATTTCTCCCTATACCTTATCATCCCTCTTCCCCCACCCTCTCACCTCCACCACAGTACTTATATAGAAACATATAGGTTGACGGCAGATAAGGACCGCAAGGCCCATCCAGTCTGCCCATTTCTTTTTCTACCTTATAAATGTACCATCGGCCTTTGTCCTGTCAGTGGCCTATCTATTCATATTCATCTGTATTGCTCCCTTATGCCTATCCCATGCCTGTTTGAAGCCCCGTGCTGTATTCATAGCCACCACTTCCTGAAGTAGGCCATTCCATGCATCCACCACTCTTTCTGTGAAAAATTATTTCCTCACATTCCCCCTTAATCGGCCTCCCTCTAATCGCATGCTGTGTCCTCTTGTCCTGCTATTTTTCTTATATTTAAACATGTTAGACTCTTTCACCTTGTTAATGCCCTTAAGGTGTTTGAATGTTTCAATCATATCACCTCTCTCCCTTCTTTGCTCAAGGGTATACATATTGAGCTCCATTAATTTGTCCTCATATGTCTTCTGATGCAGTCCCTACATCATTTTGGTTGCCCTTCTCTGGACTGCCTCAATTTGGTTAATGTCCTTGTGCAGGTGTGGCCTCCAGTTCTGCATGCAGTACTCCAGATGGGGCCTAACCAGTGTCTTGTAAAAAAGGATTATTACCTCCCTCTTATGACTTGTGATACCCTTACTAATACACCCTAACATGCCCCTAGCCTTACCTACTGCTTTAGAGGTCTGCTTGGATGATTTCAGGTCATCGGTGATGATGATGCCCAAGTCTCTTTCTTCCTTTGTGACTGCCAGCAACTCCCCTCCCAGCCTGTAGGTGGCTTCAGGGTTTCTCTTCGCTATGTGCATGATCTTGCACTTCTTTGCATTAAATTCCAGTTGCCACTCCCCTGACCATTTTGCTAGTTTATCCAGATCTCTTCTCATTCTGCCTACCCCATCTGGATCATCTACTCTGTTGCAGATCTTTTTGTCATCTGCAAACAGACAAGCCTTACCCTCTAGTCCATCTGCAATGTCACTAATGAAATATTGAAGGGGACTGGCCCCAGGACTGATCCCTGTGATACCCCACTTGTGACTTACATCTCTTCTGACTGTTTACCATTTACCACCACTCTCTGTTTTCTGCCCGTCAACCAGTTTGCCACCCAGTTGACCAACTTCTGACCCACCCTGAGCCTACCCAGCTTGTTTATCAATCTTCTATGTGGAAAATGCTTGCCATTATTTTTTGTTGTTTCTACCCATTGTATTTTTGTAGCACTGCTGTACTGTTCCTCTGTTTTGTACTATTGTACCCATGTTGCTGTTGTTCAACTGTTCTCCTTTTGTTGTACTCTCCCGGGTCGTGCCTGAAAATAGTCATTTTATGGCTAGTGTACCTACCCGGTTAACAAAAACTAAATAAATAAAAACAAAACAGTGTTGAAAGCTTTGCTGAAGTCAAGGTAGGTGACATCAACTTCTCCCCCTTGGTCCACCACTCTGGTTACCTAGTCAAAGAAATCTATGAGATTAGTTTGACAGGACCTTCCTTTTGTAAACCCATGCTGTCTTGGATCCTGTGCCCCTATGGATTCCAGGTGTTGCACTATCCTTTCCTTAAGGAGTGCCTCCATAATCTTGCCCACTACTGAGGTAAGTCTAACTGGTCTGTAGATCCCTGCCTCCTCCCTGCTACCACTCATGTGGAGCGAGATCACATGAGCCCTTCTCCAGTCTTCTGGGACCTCTCCTGTGCTCAGAGACTCACTAAACAGTTCTGCTAATGGCTCTGCTAGTTCCACCCTTAGCTCCTTAAGTACCCTGGGATGTATGCCATCAGGTCCCATTGCCTTGTCCACCCTGAGCTTAGCGAGCTCTTGTAGGACCCCTTCTTTTGTGAAGGAAGTAGTACTCACCTTCCTCCCCCCTGTGTCCATGGTGCTGAGCTGTGGGCCCTGCCCTACCTTCTTTTCAGTAAACATTGAGCAAAAGTATCTATTTGGGATAGATGCTTTTACAGGGTCCTCCTCTTCAAATGCCCCCTTTTCTCCTTTGAGCTTAGCAATACCCCCTCTGGACTTTCTCCTTTCACTAGTGTATCTATAGAAAGTCTTGTCACCTTCTTGTTACCGCTCTCTCTCTCTCGTACCTCCCTTCTTCACCCCTCTGCCAGCTATCCCCGTCCCTCTGAACTATTGACAAGGCACTTTGTGGCTGCTTATTCCCCACCCTCACCCTCATAAAGTGTTTTTTTCTTGTTATTTAACTTGTACCTATGTTTTGAGTTATTCTGTAAGTTCTGAATCCAAACTGTATTATTCATTGTAATGTACCTTTGCTTTCTCCTACTGTACTTTGTTTTGCAATCTGTGATGTGGAACCTTTGTAAAAGTGCTTGTGCTCAAAGGTTTTTGCTGAATCACTAAATAAATAAGAAAATGTGTAAATACTGCAGTAGAAAGGGTTTTAACTGCCACTGAACTGCATTGTTTCCTGCAGCGTATTGCAGCATTTTATGATATACCACAGTATTACTGTATTGCTTCCTAGATGGTGTGGCTATCCATTTTTTAGGTTGTAGCTGATGACCTTAATGAAATCAGCTTCTCATACCAGGGCCCCCTACCCTGTTTTTTTTTTTGGGTGCAGGCGGACTGTGTTGGCCTGGGAAGGATTTTGCAGGCTTCTGCCAGAAACTGGACAGCCAACTATGTCATCAGTAGTGTATGATATCATATTCTGTATAACAGCATGGCACACCAAGTGATGCGATGATTCCTGGTACATCAAATATGTTCACTTGGCATGGTAGGGGTGGGTACCTCCATTAAAAAAAAAGGTAGTGAGGATGTCCTGGAACACATGTAGTATCACCCATGGCCGATGGTGACCCTGTGTAACTGAATATCTTTGATACTGTATGTACGTGTCTTTTAGAATCTTCAGTGCTTTGAGTGCAGCAATCTTACAGATGTGATGCTGATACAGGCTAATTAAGTTATTTGATTTTTACTTTAGGGGAAGTATACTAACAACACTGAACCACCAATATTAAACATGCCATACAGTAACAAAATAATAATGGTGTGATAGTTACTAACTGAATCATTTATATTATTATGAATAGTTATATTAGAACATGACTCATTTGAGGACCGTTATTTTAATGTTTTAACAAACATAACAGGCACAGCTTATGGAGTGAGAGGGAAAAGAAGGACATCTACAGACATGTATTAAGAAGTGAAAGTGAAGAAACCCTTGACTTTTTTTGGGAGGGGGCTGGCCCCCAATCCTTACCAGAGCTAAGCCCTGCCCTGTCTGCTATCCCTCCATGCCCAGGCTTACCACCTGAGTGGGGCTGCAGTGTGGGTGCTCCCCAAGAGACACTGTTGGCAAGCCCCAACTTATCTCCTTGGTGGCAGTGGAGACAGTAGCAGAGCAGGGTGTCATGCCTGGGGGCCAGCTGTCTTTCTGAATGCTGGATCTCTGGGGCGGGGATGTGCAATCATGTCCAGCATCCACCCCACCCCCTGAAGTAATGGCGCTGGCTGCAGCAGTATCCCCAGCCTCTGCAAAGCATCAGATACTCTTCCCCCCTACCCTAGGAGAAGGAAAGCAATCCTCTGGATGTTTGATCCTTCTCTTTCCCCCAGCAGTCCCTATGACTCCTGCATCCATCACCAAACCCAGGATGTTAGCATCACAAGCAGATGCCTTGCAGCTGTGCCAGTGGGTGGGCCGGCAAAGAAAATCTCTATTAAACAAACATAAGGACACGAGAATGGAAGTGAGTTCTGAAAGTATATATTGTTTACTTTAAGAATTTAACTAGTTTGAAAAGAATCAGAATAAATATGATGGTGCAATAAACAAAAGCGTTTATTGTGCCCCTTGTAGGATCCTACAGGATTGAGGTTTATACTGATTAGCAACCAAGAAAATATATGAAACAACAGCTATAAGGTATAAACTCTTATTTATTCATATTATATGGCTAAAAGAATAGATTATCACACAGAATAGTAGGCCGTTTTCTGAAGAATTAACATTTTTACTTAAGGCTGCAGTCTCATATGAACATATGAAGAAGCCAACAGAATTAGGCTTTTTGGTCTATCTAGTCTGCTCTTTGCCCAGGGTTCTTAGTGCAGGCTGGTGTGCCTGCCCCCCCTCCCCTACCTTTCCACTACCTTCCTCCCCTCCTTCCATTACCTTTGTCTTTCCCCTATACCTATCCCAACCTCCCCTGAGTGTGATAGGCAATAATGTTTTATGAAGCTACATTCTAATTGCCCTGCAAATACCTAAGGTCAAATCTCCTTTCGGTAGAGCTGTCATAAGTTTCATGCTGCCCTCATTGTGGAACAAAATGCAAAAAAGCTTGAAGCTGAGTTGTCCTGTGAGCTTGAGAATCTTCAAGTCATTTTATGACCGCTCCAGGACCGTGAAGGAATCCTGCAATTGTTTCATGTATCACTAGCTCTCCTCCCTTCCAGTTTCTCTCCTACCCTACCTGACTTTCACTCTTGCCCTGGCCCCTCGCCTCATTCTCCTTACCCAAACCTTTGACTTCCCTTCTTTCTCCATCTCTCTCTTTTCTGTCCCAGTCCCCCACTCAGACTCCTTCTCTGGAGCTAAACAGCTGATGCTTTGGCCATGGCCAGGTGCTACTCACATCCCAGATGTATGCCAGTTAACTATACCGACCCCGTAATATCTTCCTTACCAGTTTTTTTTTCTCAGTGATCATGCCAGCTTTATTGTTTTGAGAGCCTATATTTCTGGATATATGTATACATCACACTATTCTGTACATATGTATATTTTACTTCTCTGTATAATATTGTACTATGTCTTCCTTGTTACTGTACTATAATTTTTGTTACGACCAGGTCCATCTTGCAAATGAGCCTTGCTCAATGGTGCCCACCTGGATAAATAAAGATTTAATTGATTGATTGACTGATGCTGCCTGCTGTCCTCAATGAGATTGCCTCTTCTGACAGTGCATTCCATTTGCTCACCACCCTTTCTGTGATGAACTTTCTTATAACCTCCCTCTTAAACACCCAACCCACAACTTTAGACTGTGTCCCTTCCAAGTTTTGCTGCAGCTTAGCCTGAAGGTACCCTCCCTGTTCACCTTATTAATCTCTTTCAAGTACTTGAAGATCTCAATCATGTTTCACCTCTCCCTTCTGACCAGGATCCTAGGTGAGAGGTTTAAATGCTTCATTGGCAAGCATTTAAACTAGCCAAGGGGGGAGGCACTGAAAAGGAGCAGAGAAATCCCAGCCTCCCCCCACAAACAACAATAATTAGTGAGGTAAACACCAAGGTAAATAAGTCATTAGGGAGCAGGACAGAAGTAAATGTAAAAAAAGGCAAAGGCAGTAAGGACAGGAATGGGGCTAAAAGGGATAAGGCCATCAAAAAGTGGAGGGTGATGAGTACTAATGCTCATAGTCTGTGTAACAAGCTCCCTGAACTAGTGGCCTTGATGGAAGAGGGTTGCCTGGATATTGTGGCAGTCACAGAAACATGGTACACAGAGAACCATGACTGGGATGTCAGCATACCAGGATACACAATCTACAGGAGGGACAGGGAGGGTAAAAGAGGAGGAGGAGCAGCAGCTCTTTATGTAAAGGAAGAGATCAAAGCAACAGAACTAAAGAGTAAACAGGGAGCAGATGAAACACTCTGGGTCACCCTGGAGACAGGAAATGACACCACAATCCGCATGGGAGTTGTATACAGACCCCCATCTCAGGGGGAGGGAATGGACAAGGAAATGATAGAAGGCTTCCTTAGAATGGCAGAAAAAGGGGAGATATTGTTGATGGGGGACCTGAATATGCCATATGTTAACTGGAACACCTTTGCTGCAGGCACATCCAAGAGCAGGGTCATTCTTGATGCCCTACAGAGGGCATGCCTCAGACAGCTAGTATTGGAACCCACTTGGGAGGGAGCAATCTTAGACCTGGTACTCTCAAATGGGGACAGAGAAAGAATCTCAGATTTAGAAGTGGGTAGCCATCTGGGAACAAGTGACCACCAAACAGTGTGGTTCACGATAAACACAGCCATACAATCAAGCCATACAAAAGCAAGAGTACTGGACTTTAGGAGGGCTGACTTTGGGAAAATGAGAGAGTGCCTCAGAAAAGCACTAGCAAACAGGCAAGAAGGAGGGGTGGAGGAACAATGGGAGTAATCAAAACAGCCATCTCAGAGGCAACAAGCCTTTGTGTAAAGCAAATCAACAAAACACAACGAAGGAAAAAACCACTATGGTTCTCAAAAGAGGTGGCAGAGAAGGTTAAGGAGAAAAGGATAGCATTCAGGAAATATAAGGAAACACAGAAGGAGGACAGAGAACTGTATCAGTTAAAGCAGAAAGAGGCTGGGAAGGCGGTCAGAATAGCAAAGGCCCAAACCGAGGAAAAGATAGCCAACTCTGTTAAGAAGGGGGATAAGACCTTTTTCTAGGTACATTAGGGAGCGAAGAAAGACCAAAGAAGGGATACTGAGGCTTAATAAAGGGGAGGGAACGTGGGTAGAGGGTGACAATGAAAAAGCAGGGATACTGAACGAATATTTCTGCTCAGTATTCACAAAGGAAGAGGAGGGGGAGGTACCTAAACCAAACAAGAGAAACACTCTGAAGACAAGGGTTGGTACCAGTCCATTTACAGAAGAAAGGGTTCTGAAAGAACTAATAAAATTGAAGGTGGACAAAGCAATGGGGCCTGATGGGATTCACCCAGGAATTCTAAAAGAACTAAGGGTAGAACTAATGGCACCACTGCCTACTCTCTTTAACAAATCATGGGAGGATGGGGTGGTACCTGAGGACCGGAGGAGGGCGGATGTGATTCCTCTTTACAAAAGTGGGAGCAGGACAGAGGCAGGAAACTACAGGCCAGTTAGTTTGACCTCAGTGGTAGGTAAAATGATGGAATCACTTCTGAAGGAAAGAATTGTTGAGTACCTAGAGGCCAGTGGGGCACAGGACCCAAGGCAGCATGGATTCATGATGGGAAGGTCATGTCAGACAAATCTAATAGATTTCTTTGACTGGGTGACCAAAGTAGTAGACCAGAGAGGGGCTGTGGACATGGTTTACCTAGATTTTAGCAAAGCATTTGATACAGTCCCACACAAAAAATTAATACACAAGTTAGCCAGACTTGGAGTGGGTCCCAAGGTGGTAGCCTGGATAAAAATTTGGCTAGACAACAGGACGCAAAGGGTAGTAGTAAATGGAGTCCACAGTGAAGAAAGGAGGGTTACTAGTGGGGTACCGCAGGGTTCAGTACTGGGACCGGTCCTTTTTAATGTCTTTATAAGTGACATTGCAGAGGAATTGGAAGGAAAAGTATGTCTCTTTGCAGATGACACAAAGATCTGCAACAGGGTTGATACACCAGATGGAGTGGAAAGGATGAGAAGGGACTTGGCAAGGTTGGAGGAATGGTCAAATCTATGGCAGCTCAGATTCAATGCAAAGAAGTGCAAGATAATGCACCTGGGAAACAAAAACCCAGGGCAAGAGTACACAATGGGGGGTGAGATACTGACAACAGTAAAAATGGAAAGGGACCTGGGGGTAATTATATCAGATGACCTAAAGGTGGGCAAGCAATGTGAGAAGGCAGTAAGGAAGGCTGGGGGATACTGGAATGCATAGGGAGAGGCATCAATAGTAGAAAACAGGAAGTTGTTATCCCTCTGTACAGACAGTTGGTGAGACCCCATCTGGAGTACTGTGTGCAGTTCTGGAGACCCCATCTCCGCAAAGACATAGACAGAGTAGAGGCTGTCCAGAGGAGGGCAACCAAAATGATGCAGGGTCTGCACCAGAAGACATACGAAGAAAGACTAAAGGAGCTTAATATGTATACCCTTGAGGAAAGGAGGGAGAGAGGGGACATGATAGAAACTTTCAAGTACCTCAAGGGAATCAACAAAGTCCAAGAGTGTGGCATCTTTCAGAAAAAGAGATGTGCAAGAACAAGGGGGCACAATTTGAAGATAGAGGGGACAGCTCAGAGGTAATGTGAGGAAGTATTTTTTCACAGAGAGGGTTGTGGATACATGGAACAGCCTTCCTGAGGAGGTTGTGGAGTCAAGAACAGTGGGGGAATTCAAAAATTCATGGTACAGACATAAGGCAGTCCTAGTTGGGGAGGGGGTAGGAAGAAGTAAGCTGTTGGTTAATTAGGATCTGCAGCTTATCTGTTAGGTAGGAAAATGGGCAGACTAGATGGGCCAAGTGGTCCTTATCTGCCGTCAAATTCTATGTTTCTATGTTCTATGTTTCTATGTCCTCCAGGGAGTAGATATTTAGGACCCTCAGTCTCTCCTTGTATGATTTACCCTATTGCCCTTCAATCATCTTCATAGCCCTGGCTAGATGCATCTTTTGTCAAGAGTGGACATTTTAAGCTCATTCTTGTCATAATGATGGGAACTTTTTTTATAGAATGGGGATCTGTGAAGAAAGACCTAATTTTCCAGTTTAGATACTAAGGTGATTCATCTTTAAAATTATTAGGAAATTAGTTTAAATATCTCAATGCAGATAGTAAAGGTGCAATGTTTCAAAAATGGTGGAATCAGCAGCATGACTTTCCTTGCTTCCTTCCTTCCTTTCTCTCTCATTGTAAGGCAGCTGATAAAGGTATAATTTTTCAGAAAAGGCGAAAGTAATAGCACACATGTGTATATATGAACAGCAGTCAGTGGCTTTCAATTAACAGGTGGAACTGGCTAGGAGTGGAGCATCTTCTGTGCTGTAGCCATCCTGATCTTGAACCTGAGGAGGAAAAAGAAGATGCTGCAAGACATGGGCCCTGATCTTATTTTACTTTACTTGTTGCAAATCTGTATTGCAAGTATGTGCTTCATTCTGGACCCATTATCTGTAGTTGACTGTTTGGATTTTATGAGAGATGGGGGGGGGATAAATATACAGGCCTGTATTTTCAAAGATTTGCTGCAGATGCAGCAGCAAGTTGCATCACTTTTGTATTGCAGATCACAGCTGTGTCTGCATAAGAAGGGTGCACTACTATCAGAAGATGGATGCACCACAATCTGTTGCCCCTGCACTTGCATCTACTGTAGATTAGTGATGCAAAAAGTGACACAGATGTGATGCAATAGTGATGCATCCCCTAAATATATTGCAAATATGCTACAATTATGATGCAAGTATAAGTGTTGTTTTGATGCAGCTGTGAAAAATATGCTACATCTGCATGATGCAGATTTAGGTGCCTTGACACAGCTCTATCATTTTTTTCAACTTTTGAAAATACCACCTACTGTGTCCTACAGTGTCTTTAAAGTTCTGCCAAATGTAATTAACATTAAAAATAATCCTCACTCCTACTGAATATAAGTAAATAAGTAACCACAATGATGCAAGAATTTTAAAATGATTCAGGTCCATGAGAACTGGTGTTGAATATTTGTAAGCTAAAGCTAATCAGGACCATTCTCATACTTCCAGATGTAGGAACTATTTAAAAAAATCCTTTATGCTCCAGGATAAAATGGATACAGAAAATGCATACTTTTGCTTCTCTACAGTATGAGAGTTTTTAGCGGTTATAGAATCTAGCCCCAAGTCAATGTTTGGAATGGCTTTCTTTTTTTAAACCTTTTATGTATACATTTTTACATATACAGTATAAATGCATAGCATTGAGACAGTGCAACCATAGATCATATTACAAGTACAAATGTGGAGGGGCATAGGGAAGGGAAGAAGAAGTCAATGAGTAAGAAGTACGAGAAAAATCAGAAGAGGAGGAAGCAGGAGAGAAGAATGAAGCAGAGGAGGTTAGGCATGTGCTGATCATTTCATCATGTTCTGATGATGATTGTGATACAGTGCCTACCCAGTCAGAACAGTGCAACCTGAACAGCACACATAAGAAGTGTGCTGTTACAAGAGCATATCACAGACGGTGATGGGGATAGAACAGAAAACTGCAGTAACCACTACCCTGTAGCTGTCCATGATACAGGGAGTGACTAAAGAGCATTAAGAAGAGATAGAAAAAGTTGGTAGATGGCTGAGCTGCTCCCATGGTGGAGATTGCTAAGGCAGAAAGCAACCTGGCCAGCATAGTGCTGTAGACCAGGGTGCTAGTCCCAGTCTCCCATCTTTTTTCTGGGAGACGGTTTCACAGATTTTTACAAGTCCTTTCTCACAGAACAGCCCCCATTTCACTTTTTCTCTGCAATCCAGCTCCGACTTGGAGTTGATTATTTTATTTAGGGGTACACACATCGGGAGGAACGGGGGGGCTACAGAAATTTACTGTTTTGTCTTGAATCCCTGGTAGTGGTCCTCGGTGTGTGTTTGGACCACTACCATGTGGATTTGCTTGTTTTCAGTGGGTGCTGTTTTTGCAGGTACCATTGTTGCCGTGCTGTTCTGAGCAGCACTATTCTTGTCTTCATGTTTTGGATGTAGTGCCAGTACAGTGGAGTGGAAGCCATAATGGGAAGAGATGGCCACAAAATTATGTGAAAGAAAAAAGAGTGAAGTAAGATAGCCTGTTCATCGGGTAGGAAAATGTAACTACCAGACCAGCCTTCAACCCCCAGGTGATTAGTCTCTTTGTAGCACTGATGCTGCTACAAAAGGTGTTTCCTGACAGGGTATCCAGACCAGCCATGTTATTCCACCATGCAGAATAAACAAAAGCATCTCACAGTCACCACTCTATTGCTACCAAAGATCCACAGCAGTCCAGTCATGTAGATAAAAAGCAACAGGCTCTTCTGCAGTATGGGATTATTTTACTGTTGAACAATGCAAATCTACTGAGAGCATGCTGCAGTCTGTGTGACAGAAAGAACAGCCAGGTCACTGCACTTTGTTATTGAGAACCAGTGTTCTGGCTAATTATTTAAGTGTGAACATGTCATCTTCTTCATAGTCACATTGATTCCTAATCCCAATTCAGTTCACCAGGCCAGCAGCAGGGACAGTCAGGTGAGCAGGTGGGATAGCCAGTTATGTAGCCACTGAGGCGACCACAGCAGCCAACTGATGCATCCAAAGGTATTGATCTGCTTCAAAGGCACCACTACAACCACCAACAACAAAACAGGCCACATGTTTTTAGTTATTACATGCCTTCAGCAGACTACCTCCAAGTCATCCAACCTCTATCTGAATCACATAACTGATTATAATAATAATGATAATTTTATTTATAAGGCGCCTTTCAATTTCCAAGGCGCCGTACATAAATAACAAATCAAAACAGCTAAAAATCATTAAAAAATACAATTAGATCAAAGCAATCATAAAAATCAATGTTCTAACAATGCAGTTTCCCATAAAAAAGTCTTTAAGCCTCTCTTAAAGCCCCCCACAGAAGTGCACTCCCACAACCGATGGGGTAGAGAGTTCCAAAAGTGGGGGCCGCATACGCAAATGCCCGAGCGCCCGAAGATTTCAAGTTCACCCTTGGAACCTCTAGCAACCCCTCGTCGGCCAAGCGGAGTGATCAATTAGGGCGATAAGGAACCAGAAGTTCTTTCAGATAGACTGGGCCCAGATTGTGTAGAGCTTTAAAAGTCAGCAAACCGACTTTAAAGGTGATCCACCACCGAATTGGCAGCCAGTGCAGTTCACACTTAGGGATTAGGGAAATGACAGTCCTTTGCTGGTCACCTATTCTCCATTGTGGAGGATACTGGCTTTTGAAAACTGTTATATGGCCTGAAGGTCAAATGCAATACTCAGTTATGCTTTACATTTTCCAGGCGTATTCTCCCTGGTATGTATGAGTCAGTATGCACACAGATGCTGACATTTCTGAAGAAGGCATAGGGGATTATGTGTATTTTACTAGTACTGTCTGGAGCAGTAGTGAAAACCAAAGCTTGCTAAGTCTCACTGGAGATTGGGTTGTGTCCACATCAGACATCACCAACACCATTTCCACCCCACCTCCACCATTCTGGTCCCTGTAGAAGTTATATTGAAGTAGGCAGCCCCATTTGAGGCACACCAAAACAGGAACTGCCTTACATAATGTATCAGTCATGGAGGGAATGCACTTTGGGAAAACATTCTGAAATTCTTTCAATAACTGCTGGACATCTGGATATACATTCATAATCTAAAGGTGGGAAAGTTCAAGACAGACAGTGGGAGTAACATGTTGAAGGTCATGCATGATAGGGGTGTCTTCCATGCACCTCTTTTTGCACATACACTGAATCTGGTGGTGAGTCATGTACTTGCAAACATGTACTATACAGCTAAAAAAAATACTTGGCACTCAATGGCACATCACAACACAATTCCATCATTCCACAAATATGCTGAGCTCCTTTAACAGAGCAAGAGCACAATGATCCAAACCATTGATTAATTAAAGATATGACAATGGGGTGGAACTCCAGCTTTTTATATGGTGGAGAGTCTAGTGGAACAGAAAGCTGTGTTCTGGACTATGGTATTTAATGATGTAGCCTGTGGGGATATCTGTTCTTGGAGCTTTAGTTTGTGCTGCTAAAGCTTTTCCCACTATTGAGATTTTCTGCAGAGGCCGGCAAAGATATCAGGGCTGAATCATCAGCCATTAGCATGGTCCTTTTCTTGGTAAGACTACTTGAATGACACACACCCTGTTATCTGAGACCATCTACAGCAACCTGAAAATGCAAAGCTTGCGTTGGTGGTTGCCTAGACAGTGGTACTGGAGATAGTGGTAAGAATGACAGTGATGATTATGATGGTGGTAGAGGAGGTGATGGTGATACTACTGGGTCATCTGAGTCATCTCAGCGGCATTAAAAGCCAGATGCAATGTTCAATAAGGTAGTGGCAGAGATGTCTGTAACACAAATTGCAGACATACAGTATTTGAAAGTATGAGACTGATCTATATAGGGATCTGTACAGTGGCAGACTCACCTAATTTCTCCTTCCATTAAAACCACTCACTATATCCCAGCATCCTCAATTGCACTGACTTGTTTCCTTGAGGTAGCCACTGATTATGACCCCAAGACCACTCTTCTCTGTTGAAGTGGACAGTCTAACTCTTTCCATCCAGTATTCTGTGCATGGATTCTATATACCTAAGTGCATTATGTTGCCCTTCCTAGGACTGAACCTCAACTCCCAGACCATACAGTATTTATTTGGTTTCTAGAGTTCCTTCTGGAGGTCCCATACCCCTTCCTCATGATCCACCATGCCACATAGCTTTGTGTCATCAATAAAGAGACACAGTTTTCCTGAGATACCCTCTCAATGTCACATATCAACACATTTATGAGGACTGAACCCAGGACTGATGTCAGCAGCACTCTGCTTGTGACCTCTCTGTTCCCTGATTTCTCACAGTGTACTCTCTATTGCCTCACCCATAGTCAGTTTCCTGTCCCATTAACTAAACCTGGATCCACTCCCAAGACCATCAACTTCTTAAGCAGCCACTAGTGTTGTACCTGTACCATATAGATGGCCTTGCTGAAATCAAAGCAGAGTAGATCTACTGATTGTCCCCTGTCTACTGCCTTGGTGATCCAATCAAAAACAGTATCTGGTTGATCTGGCAAGACCTCCCTGACAAAAACACATGCTGCTTTTCATCCTGTAGTGTTGTCCTCTAGGTAGGCAACAAAACACTTCTTCACAATGGTCTCCATCAGGTTACCTACAATGGTGGTTACATTCACAGGCCTGTAGTTGCCTGGATCTTCCCTGACTGCCCTCCCCCGGAACGATACTATATCAGTGAATATCCAGTCCTCTAGGATGAATCCAGACTGCAGTGAGTCATTGAGTAAACAGGTTAAAGGTACTACCAATACTGTGGCCAATTCCCTTAGCCCTCACAGGTGCTGCCACCTGGGCCTGGCCTGGAGCCTTGTTTGCCCTAGGAGTTTCTAATCTCTTTTGAACTCTTTTCACTAAGATCTATACAGTACTCTGGCCCTTTCCTGGACCCCCATGTAGCACAACGAAGTAGTACAATAAGATACTTCAGGAGAGAGCTGGGCAAAATTAGCAAATTCCAAATTCATGGAATTTTTGTGAAATTCTGTAAAATAGTGCAAAATTTCAGAAATTCTTTTTGGAATGTTCTGAAATTCTTTAATTGGCTATAACTCATCCATGTTATAGCTAGAGGTCTGGCATATTGCATGTGTATTGTCTGATATGGGCCTTGAAAATGTTTCATAATATTTGGATGAAGGGTAGAAAAATTATAGGGGCTCAGACTCTGACAGTTTAATATTCATGTGAACATTTCTGAAAATATTTCTATGCTTATAACTCGGCCTCCTTTGGAGCTAGATAAGTGAAAACTTAGATGCATACTTTCTTGAAAGGGTCATAGAAAATGCTAAATAGAGAAGTACTGGTTATGCAAATTATAAGTGTTAGCGATGACCTGCCTGCCAACATGACTTCCCGTGCTTGCTTCCAAACCTGGGCCGTCATCATGGCAGCATGACGCTGTGATGCTGGGCCATGGGGGTTGCCTTAAAACCTAATATTTAGGGTCAGGAAACCAAACAACATCAGTGAAATTCCATTCTTGAGCTTTAAACTTACAGAGGCTTAAAATTCAGAAGTTTACATAAATGCAAAATGTAACTTAAACATTTCTGAAAGTTTGGAGGTGTATAACTCAGTCACCTTAAAGCTAGAGATCTGAAACTTTGCACACATATGTATAGGCATTGATGATGTTTCTATGCCAAATGTGGTGCAATTTGGACAAACAGTTTTAGTTTGTGTAGTTGTTAAGTGTAATTTTATTATTTGTTTTGGAAGTTTGGCAGCTTAAAACTCAACCATCTTTAATGACAGAGATATAAAACATAATACACTTCTGTATGGGCCTTAGCACAGTCACCATACCAACACTGGTATAATTTGGACAACTACTTTTTAAATTAAATGGAAACAACTAACATCTCAATTTTGGCAAACTTTCACAAAATTTGGGTGGAAATTCCTCAAACTTTTTCGGAAGCAAATTCGGCATTTTGCCAGAATTCTGTCAAGTCCTACTACAGGGTGTAGGTTATTATGTGATAACCACACTTCCAGGTGCTGAAGGTGCTCAGCATAAATGCTTTGTGCTTATCAACATACCTGGGTATGTATTTATTTATTTCAAAAGTTTTATCAGGAAGAGCATACTCAGCTGGTAACAGATTGTTTCTAGATGCATCCTGGGGAAAGGGGAAACAGGGAAACAAGCAAACAAGCAAGCAGTGATTACATCAATACAATAAGGTGCAATAGTAAAACACATTATAGTTCAGAGATAAATACCACAAAAACAAAACAGTAAGGATGCACAATTGTAGAATAAGGCAGTTGCAGAGAAGATAGACATATACTACCATACAGTGAAGTTAGAGGGGTGGTTATAATTGCTCTGGAGGGTGGAAGTGAAGTATTCAGAATTAGCAAGTCTGGTAGACATGGTGCAGACATTCCATAGGGCCTGACAGTATATTACTTGTGGCCATACCAGACCTGGCCCCTGCTTTGATACAAGGAAGTAAACTCAGCAGCGATCTAGGGAATGTGTGAGTTGCTTTATCCCATAACAACCCACACTATCTCATGTCATATTGCTTACACCATTATTTATTTGTAACCCCCCTTTGGGGGCTTACCTTACTGCCCCACATTTTCTCCCATCGTCACATCTTCTTCCTACTGCCGGTAGACTTACCCTACTCCCATAGCCCTCTGGTGCCCGTAAATCCTCCCTGGGAGGCCTCAGCATTGATTTCTGCCCCTGGTGGGCTTAAAAAATCTGGAAAATGTGATTGCCACTGTGGCCATATTCCTTGGAGCTTGTAGTGATTGCGCAGGTGCACAGTGGTACCTTTCATGTGCTGACTGCCGGTGGGGGTCAGAATAGGAGTGTGTCTGTGGTCCCGGTGCCCCTCCATGTGCTAAATGGGGACTGGCAACCTAGGGAGTTGGGCAAAAAGCTCCATTATGGGTTTAAAAACAAAGTTTGGACTGGGACATGAACGAGGGCTCATGAATAATTCATGAACCCTCATGAATATTAATGAGGGTGCTGCCTGCCCCTTGGGGGCATGGTGTTGTGGTGGCAGTGACATCTGACCTATCAGGAGTAACTGTACAAGATTGGGCTCGTTTAACAGGGGGCAGTTGGAGCTACAATCCGATGTGGTGTTGGGCCACTTTAAGTTGATTGCTGGGCTGCACTTGTCCTAAGAAGATAGGGGAACTGTATGGGTTCCAATTAACTGAATGGGAGCTGACATGCTTGTGACATTTAACTCCCAAATTGCAGCCAATCAGAGATCTAGGCACCCAAACTGGACACCAAAGAACTCGTGGGAAAAGGATGGGATGAATTCTGGCACCTAGATGATGCCCCAATAAACAAGCAGGAAAGATTGATCACCATGGATATTGCTTATTGAAAGGCTTCAACAGCCAATCAGAATGTGAGGTTTTCGAGTGATACTGTGTGGACTTTCTGGGTTATCGTCAGTCTGTTCCCGAGCTCTGTATAACTCAGGAGTACCTTGTGTGAGTGGACTCTGGATGTGAGGGGCTTACTAAGGCATTGAGTGGAGATTACTGTACTGCTGAAGTGGAGACTGCTGAAATTGGAGACTGCTGTGTGGCAGGAACAGAGTGAGAAGGGGAAAGAGAGAAAGGGACTGAACTTTGGCGCTGATTCCCCAAGTATGGAAAAGTTGCTTGCTATTCATGGGAGAGACTACATGTTGCAGACACCCTGCACTGGGAAAATTGAGCTAGATGGAAGGGCCGAGTAGATTATCTGAGACCCTGCAATTGCTGCTGAGAGGTCACTTGCTTGTGTGGACTGCAACTGCATTTTTCAAGAAAGGGGCAGAACGTCTCAGGTCGTGGGGTGCTAGCCAGAAATCGTGTGTGTCCTGAGTGAGCTGTTTAAAGTGGCTGAGACTGGTGGACTTGCAGCCAAATAAAAGAGTTGGACACTGCTAAGTTGAAAATGTGCACTGGTGTGCAGGGGGGCTGTGTTGCTGAATCCCCTTCTGTCGAATTTCACTGATAGAGATTGAACTGAAGGCTAGCACCTTCTCAAATTGGCAATGGACTTCAGTGGAGTGACCTGCTATAAACTTTAATTGTTGAGAGATCAGTGCAGGGACTGCAGGAGGACCCCCACCATTAAGGAGTTCTCACCCAGATTCAGGAAAGGAACCCACTAACCCTTTCCAAGTGGGACTCACTGTCTCAGGAGGTCATGGGGCTTGCACCTATGTGCTGGGGTACTCCAAACAGGGAGCCGGGCTGTGGGGCCACTCCCAGGTCTGGGCCTTCTGGGGATGGTGTTGTCCTGCTACTGTGCTCTGCACCGGGCCAGAAGTGGCTGAAGGTGACAAGCGGCCAGAACTACAGGCAAGACCTTCAAACAAGTTCTATCCAGACGGAGGGATCCTGGCCAGCCTGCTTCTTGATTTGCTGAACAACTCCAAGGAGCTCCATTTTCACCTGGTGGAGAGCTTTAAACCATGAGTACCCAGGACCTGGTTCCTGGAAGGGGAAAAGTGAAATTGCTTGTTAATCATTTTCAAGTTTCTAAAATATTTCAGGGGCCCCGACTGCTGATCAGCCCTCAGCACCGTACCAGGCTTGCACCTGGTGGATACCCCTAATGACATCTGGGAAAACACTGGTACCAGTGGGAGTGGTTTCAGCCTGTGGGCCCCTAGGTTTACTGTGTTACTATTTCATTAACCCATTTTTCTATCCACAGCCATCCTTGGTCCCGGTACCCCATTCCCTAGTCCTATCCCCCAAATAAAGATGTGGTTTACTGTTTACAATTGTGTGTGTGTACCAACATTCTCTGAGTCTGTCCAAGATTACTGTTCATGGTTTTTGGTGGTACTGAATTGTTGGGTATCCAGTGTGTGGGGTGGTTGGTAGAGGAGGTGGGTAGGTGCAGCATCCCAGGGGGCTACCAGACAGTCACCTGACCAACTTCTAATTCTCTCTGGGTGGAGGCACTGAGCTATTTTTATTATCTTTGGGGTAGGACCCCAGAACACCACCGTAGCAGGACCCAGGCACTTAACCTGCTAGAAGCACAACAGACAGGGATAGTAGCCCACTGGCACACAGCACCTAGGCTACATCTTTGGAGGCACTGCTGGGATCTCCTGTTCATCAGCCATGCTGATCACGGAGAACACAACTGTAAAGACCCCTGCAGGGTCCCCAGCACCCAAGTCTACCCCCCCTGGCCTTCATGTAGGCCTCAAGAGATGGATAAAGTGAGGTTGATGGAATGGAGTGGGGTATGAAGAAGGACCCCCAGAGGTCCTTTCTGGTGCTAGGAGTACCCCCCCAAGATGGACGAGGGTAAATTAAAAGACATTTGTCCACCCTGATGAAATTGGGTAAAGTGAAAGTGCGGGGACAGATGTTTGGCATGGGATCATAATGTAGCACGGCAGGATGCCATGAAGCAGAATCGCATTGCGGGATTTCTACTTATTTATTGTTATGTGGGTGGCTCCACCCTCCACATCCCCCCACTAAAGATTCCAACTCCGGGAGGGTCCAACTCAGAGAGCGCACGGGTCCGTGTTTCACCATAATGCCGTATGCTATTAAGAGTACGAAGTTATGACCCGGTGCAAAGATGCTTGATTCAGGTACTCGGACAGTGTAACTGTGTTGATGGAATGTATAAATGCTATAGAGGCTGCCTGGATGCAGGAGGCCATAGAGGTAGAGGTAGAGGGCAAGGCAGAGGCCTTGGCTATAGTGACAGTGTTCAGTGTGGTTTCTCCAGGGGAGGAGAACCTGACCCTTTACAGGCCCCTGCATCAGATGCAAGGCTTAGGCCCAGGCAGGTGCCTGCCCCATTGGAATGTTATAGGAAGTTGAGGATATTTTTAGGTGTAAAGCCTACTCCCATGGGGAAGGAGGAGGAGGATTATGAGTCATGTATAAACTATGTGTTGCTGCTGCTCCAAGACTGGCAGTGCAGTGAAGGGGAAAAACAGAAAAGGTTAATGGAGAGCTTGCGGGGCCCTGCTCTCAATGCCATTTGGTCCCTCCAGACCACTGACCCTGACACCAAGGTAAAAGACTAAATAGCTGCCCTGGACAGTGCTTTTGGTAGCACAGAGACATGTGAAGACTTATGGTGTCGGTTCAGAGCAACTTGCCAGTAAAAGAGGGAACCCTTGTCTGAATATGTGTAGAGGTTGGAGAAGGCTCTGCAGAAGGTATATAGGAAAGGGGGGATCCAGACCTCTTATTTGAATAAGACTAGGTTAGAACAAGTACTGGGGGTGCCCGGTATTCTGAGTTGTTTCTACTAAAGTTGGGCCTGAAATACAAAATAAGTAATCCGCCTCCGCTCCGGGTGCTGCTTAGGGAGGTGAGAGAGGTGGAGAAAAGGGACACCAAATGCGGGTCCCGGCCTACTTTAGTAGCTACTGCCCAGGTCCAGGAAGCCACTTCCCTGGCTGAGGTTTCTGAGGTAAAAAAGTTACTGCAAGAATGCAGGGAAATGTTGGATAAGGTTGGAGTTGGTACTATTAGGATCCCTGAAGCTTCCGCTGAACAGTCCACTCAGGCAGCCACTGCCACCTTTCCTGTGACAGGCCTGGGGGGTCACCTACACTGCCCCCTATAGCCTGGTTACAGGAATTGAGTCAAGTTGTGAATGAGCTAAGGATCCAGGGGGTGGTGAGGGCAGGGGCTCCTGAACTCATAGCTATGGCCTAAGCAATAGCTCCAGTTTCCCTTCCTGCTTCCTTTTCAATCACCCCAGTTTCCCCTTCTGTTCCCTTAATGTACCCAGAAGCCACAAGCTATCCAGCACCTCAACCGCCTCCTGAGGCCTATTACCTGGGACAACCTAAATGAGAAGGGGATAATCTGTTAACATTGTGGAAGGAATGGACATTATTGGAGAGGCTGCCAGGCACCAGCAGATCCCCTTCAAGTGATTAATAGAATGTTGGACAAGGGAGGAAAGCCACAGGGAAACTTCAGTGGGGCCCAGTAAATGAGAGTACCGGGGCCCCATGCAGGTCCAGCTCCATAGCTAAGGTAAAAGCCTCTTCAGGGAAAGCCACCCAAAATGCTCTCCTTGACATGTACAGGTCAGTGAGACCATCAAATGAAACCCATGTCACCACAAAGGAAGTCCCCACCCAAGCCATCCTTGATAGTGGCTCCCGGGTCACTATAATCTTCAAGACCTGGTATGACAGACACTTATCCCACCTGGAGTTGTAACCTTTGGAAGGACTACGCATGTGAGGGCTTAGTGGGAAATCTTACCCCTACCTCGGATATGTCAGGGTAAGAAAAGTTTTCCCCACTAACGTAGCTAGAGTGGGAGATGCAGTTGAGACCCTGGCCTTAATTTGTCCTAAGACTGGTGTGTATGGTGGGATACCAGTGCTGGTGGACACAAATGCCCACATGTTCGGGAGGTTCAGTCAGCTTTGCCAGGCCAGAGAAGCAGAACAACAAGGGAAGAAATTACCCATTCATCCGGTGGTCCAGAAGGCCTATAAGAGTCAAGGGTGAACACCCCCACGAAGATATAGATGAATCTGTGGACATTGTCTGGAGGAGAGAAGCCAAGGAGATTGTGTTGTCCCCCAATGTAGACTGTAATATCAATGGATTAGTGCAGCTAAAACAGGAGGTCAAGAAAAAAATTTTAATGCTAGATACCCCTGAGGAACACGGATTGCCAGCCAGATTATTAGTGAAACCCAGTGTTTTACTGGCTGAGACACATGCCTATGTTGGAAGAGTGACAGTGCAAGTGAGGAACACCACAGACAGAAAAGTGGTTGTCAGAAGGGGCCGGATGATAGCCAGAGTTTATTGTACTAACACAGCGGTGTAGCCTGCTGCTCAAGGAAGAAGTGATTATGGTGGTATTGACCCTGCCTTGTTTGATTTGAGTAACTCTTCCATCCCAGAGGATTGGAAGGAGCATGTTCAGAAGAAGTTGACTGCCAGGACAAATGTGCTTCCTTTGCATGAGTGGGATGTTGGCTGCATTACGGGGGAGCAACATCACATAAGGCTTACAGAAGAGCACCCCTTCAGGGAGAGATCCAGACATCTCGTCCCCACAGACATAGATGATGTAAGAAGGCACCTTCGGAAGATGCTGGCTGCAGGCATCATCCAGGAGTTCAGAAGTCCATATGCATCACCTATAGTGGTGGTAAGGAAAAAGACTGGGGCGTTTAGGATGTGCACGAACTATTGCACCTTGAACAAGAGCACGATGCCAGATCAACAAATGATGCCATGAATACAAAATGCTCTAGATTGCTTGAATGGCAGCCAGTGTTTCGGTTTTGGACTTAAGAAATGGGTATTATGAAATTCTCATGGCCCCACAGTATCAGAAGGAGACATATTTTATATGCCCTCTAGGACTTTATGAATTTTTGAGGATGCCTCAGGGTATTTCAGGTGCCCCTGCGATGTTTCAGTGACTAATGGAAAGGGCTGTGGGGGACATGAACCTGCTGGAGTGCTTGGTTTTCTTAGATTACATTATCTTGTTTAGAAAGACATTGGAAGAGCATGAGTCATGGCTGTTAAAGGTGTTTGACCAGTTGGAAGAATTTGCCTGAAGCTCTCTGTTGATAAATGTCAATTATTTCAGGCCTTGGTCAAATATGTTGGACACATCGTCTCTGCCAAGGGCATTCAGACCGACTGCAGTAAAGTGGAGGCCCTCACTACTGGCCTAAACCCAAAAACCTGAAATAACTACTTTGTCCGCTGTTTTTTTTTTGAGTATTACTGGAGATTCATGAGGGACTACACCAGAGTAGTCAGGCCTCTTTTGAACTTACTACAGGGGTATCCCCCAACAAATAAGAGCAAGAAAACCCTTCCCCCAGGAGGCCAAGCTGAACAACCTAAATATTTTCAATCATCAGAACCTTTTGACTCCCGGTGGACCAAGAAGTGTGATAGAAGGTTTGAGGACATTATATACTGCCTGACTTATGCGCCGGTGCTCACCTATGCTGACCCACAGAAGCCCTACTGTATATCCCACATACAGATGCAAGTTTCAGTGGCCTAGGGGCAATATTGTGTCAAGAATATCCAAAGGGTCTGTGCCCAGTGGCATATGCGAGCCAGAGTCTCAACCCCTCGGAAAGAAGGTATTCCATCCACAAGCTGGAATTTTTAGCATTGAAATGGGCTATTGTGGACCAATTTAATGATTACCTGTATGGGGTGAAGATTACTGTGAAGACCAACAACAATCCACTTACTTATGTACAGACCACAGACAAACTACTGTAGATGCAGCCGGCCACTAGTGGTTGTCAGCCCTGTCTACCTATAAGTACACTGTAGAGTACTGGCCTGGGCTAAATAATATAGATGCTGATGCCTTGTAGCGACACCCTTTAACCTAGGTGACTGAGCATTTCAGCTGTGTTGACACCTGAACAAGTAGTAAAAGCATTGTGTAAGAAACTTGATGGTGATGAGTCCCCCTCTCTCGAAGATGCCCCTCATTTGGTGGACTGTTTAGAAGCATCTGGGAGTTGCCTTCCTATAGTTTACTGCCATCTGACTACACTAGACATGAGGTCCTTGCCACAGCTGACTACTCAGAAGTTACAAAAAGAGCAGCAGGACAGTTCCGTTATAGGGGAGGTAATTCAAGTGCTTCAGAGGACAGGAGACCCAGCTCATGAAAAAGCTAGTGGTCCACATGCCCGGTTATTACTCTGAGAATGGTCAAAATTGCAGCTAAAGGAAGGTTTGCTCTACTGAGTGACTCAGAACCAGCAGAGGGCACCCCATGTGCAGTTGGTATTGCCTGATTGTTTTCAGGGACTGGCGATGAAAGTCCTACACGATGATATGGGCCACTTGGGCAGCGAACGCACCTTGGAATTGGTAAAGAGCATGTTCTATTGGCCCAAGATGGGAGAATATATAGAATATTATTGCAAGATTTGTTAACTGTGTATCCAGAGAAAAGCACTTCCACAAAAGGCTGCCCCGCTAGTGAATATCAGAACCAGAGCACCGATGGAATCAGTGTGCATCGACTTTCTCACATTGGAACCAGACTCCAGGAATATCTCCAACATATTGGTAGTTACAGTTCATTTCCCCCAGTATGCTCAAGCCTACCCCATTAAGGACCAGAGTGCCTCCATGGTGGCCAAAGTGTTGGTTGAGAAGTTCTTTGTCCACTACAGAGCACCTCAAAGAATCCAATCAGACCAGGTATGTGATTGCAAGAGCTGGCTGATAAAAGAGTTCTTGTCCTTATGGGGTATCAGAAAGTCCAGAACCACACCTTACCACCCCCAGGGTGACCCCCAGCTTGAGAGATTCAACAGAACTCTATTAGACATACTGAGCACTCTGGATCCAAGAGACAAGCATACATGGAGCCAGCGAGTGAGCACTTTAATCCACATACACAATTGCACAAGAAATGACACTACAGGTTTCTCTCCTTACCATCTGATGTTTGGGAGAGAGGCCCACCTCCACATGGACCAGTGTTTCAGAGTGTCAGTGGATACATCAAAGAGAGTAAATACTTGCAACACATGAGAAAGCTGAAACAACAGTTGAATGATGCCTATCAACTAGCCTTAGAGAGAGCCACCAAGTGAAATCAGGACAATAGAGGTATGATAAAAATGTGTGGGTACAAGACTTGGAGCCTGGTGACCATGTACCACTCATGAGTCTGGGCATACCTGGGAAACATAAAATCGCCGACCGGTGGGGAAGTACAATGTATGTGGTAGTTGAGAAGTTGGAAGGACTACCTGTATACTACCTGTATGCTGCACACAGAGGACAGCAGCAGAAAGATATAGGTGCTATAGGGGCTGGACCTGCCCAGTTACAGGAGGTACTAGAGGAAGAAGATTTAGCTGATGAATCAGAAGGAGAGGCTGAGGACATGCTTCTGTGTTTCTGCCCTATCCTTGAACTAGAATGACTGTTTTGGGGACTGCCTCTGATGTTAGAGACTGGTCCTGTGATAGAAGAGCCCAGTGCAAGTGACATGTAAGTCCCCGAGGTTGACAGACAAATACTATACTGTATATTCCAACTGTTGAAAAAACAATATTTAAAAAATTTCTCATATGGTGATCAAATGGCAATTTAGAATCCAGAACATCTCTAAGATGTTTCACACTAGATTTAGATATACAGTAAATTTGATAAAGATTTAACTGAAATTATGGTAAATTCTTGGCAAATGAAGGGGGACCAGAAAGAATAAATCCATTTTTTGCAGCATTCAACTAAAGGACATTTTCATTCACCCATCTTTTACTATCACTCAGGCATGGGCCTAAATCCTTATCAACATTTTAGAGCATGTAACAATTTTCTTAGTGGCATTAAAAAATGTTGAACATGATGGGTCCAAAAATGGATTATGTTCCTGTGGTGTGCCTGCTGCTAAACCAGAAGAAGAGAATGAACAGCTATTTTCCAATGCAACAAATATCGAATAAGATGACAGGTTGGCTATATCTATGGATGCTCTGTATCCACACGATTGTCTACTATCAACTATGAATGTATTTGCATACTGAGCTATACATATTGAATGTATTTACACATTGTGCTACCTAAAGTTTACCTGACAATGCTTGCTAGCTACAACTGACAAGACTTCACCAGACTTATCTGTGGATGCTCTGTATTGATCGGCACCTATCCTTAGCTGTTGAATGTATTTCTATATTGTACTACACAAAGTGAGTGTATCTACATATTGTACTGCCAAAAAGTTTATCTGACAATGCTTGCTAGATGCTACTGTCTTCCTGTATGTTACTTCTTGTCTCCTTGACCAATTTGTCTGACAAGAAGAGAGGGTTGTGGATGTATGGAACGGCCTTCCGGAGGAGGTTGTGGAGTCAAAATCAGTGGTGGAATTCAAGCATGCATGGGACAGTCATAAGGCAATTCTAGGGGGTGGGGTTAGGAAGAAGTAGGCTGCTGGTTAACTAGGATCTGCAGCTTATCCAGTAGGTAGGGAAATGGGCAGACTGGGTGGGCCAAGCGGTCCTTATCTGCCGTCAAATTCTGTTTCTATGTTTCTATGAAACCTTTCTAAATGTGCTTTTAGCTCAAAGGTGTATTTCTGAAATGTTCCTAAATAAAATAAATAAAAGACAGACCAATCAGTTTTCTAAGCCTATTTAATAGTGATTTAAAGGGAAACAGTCACCACTAAAAGTGCAGGTCCCAATTTGCACTTAGTGTGCAAAAACCTTTTTTTACTTACTGTTTACTGCAGTATACTAGATTGTATCAGGCTGTCTTTGCTGACCTCCAAGCATTCATTGTCTTAACCAGAAATCCCAAAATCCCCTGTAGCTGACATCAGAGCAGGGCTGCAGCAGTTGGAACTTCAATAGTATGTTAGAGGATTTTATAAGCTGAGATCAGATGTTTGCCAGTCCCACTGTTCTCCAAGGGCTAAGTACAGCCATCTGTGATTGCATGGACAGTGGGACTAGCAAACAAAATTTGTGTCAGTTATGGCTGTGCTTGCACTGTCATCTGTGGTCATACAGGTGGCAATATGGCAGCAAAGTGCACTGACTCCCTCCTCTCCAGAAGAGGATAGAATCCTGTGGGAGGTTCAGTCCCCCCCCCCCGCTGGCCCCTGATGACTTGGACTTGCTTTGGAACCCATGCTGCTGTTGTTGCGAGCAGTAGCACTACTGCTGTGCCAGTGGATGGCCTAAGAGGGTGCATTTTTATCTGTTTGTATGTTTGTGAGTGATTTTCCAGACATGTCGAGGATTATTCAATTGAGCCAAGAAGGGGGAGGTTCAATGGGCACATGAACTCTGGCAGCACTGGTAAAGTAATACCGAAAACTAAAGAACGTTGCCTAAAGTATCCCTCCCACAGATATGACTTTTGCACTTAAATGTTGAAAAGCAGTGGTATATACTTTCATAACTGACAAAAAATTGGTATTAAAATAATAGGGAAAGAGTCATAAGGTATTGTCAGCCTCCTTTTATTTTTTTAGATGTGCAGATAGACTATACCTATGGTATATTTTTTCATACTATTTGGTTGTATTTATCTCCCTCCAAAAGATGCTACCAATATTCTTCTTTCCCTCTTCTCATCCTTAGCTAAGTTACCCTCACATGATACAGTGCTTTGTAGGGATTTTAATAATGACTTGCTCTCCCCATATAAAAATAAAGCACACACAATAGTCTCTGACATTAATTACACTCAGTATATGATCGAACTCACACGGCAAAATTCCAAGACTGGTACCTCAACACTATTTGACTTGATAGTATCCGATTGTTCTCACAGGGTCATATCTGTAGGTGTACTACTCAACTGTATTAGCGAACACTCTCCTTTCTATTGTGTATGGTGCAACAGTTTTGAAACTCCCCCGCCCATTATTCTGCATCCAGAAATATGACAAAATTTAACTGGTATACACTCTGAACAGCAACATTTCTACAGCCACCATGCATCCATGTCAACAACAGTGCCGTGCCACTGTAGAAGTGCCGCTGGGACCGGGCAACCCCTTCCCCTGACCTGCACCCCTTCCCTGAATTAACTCTGACCCAGAGTTAGAATCCTTTGGTATGTGGTGTGTGGGAGCAGAGTCCCCCACATGGGGGGGGTTCAGGGGTGAAGCCCCCCAATGGAAAAACACAAACCGATGTGTAGAGCTCCATGCTGACTGCAAATCGCAGTCAACATGGAGCCTGGCATTGTGATACCGATCGACGTGTTTCATGTTGAACTGGCATCATAGAGCCAATTTAACCTAGGCAAATTTCTGACATCAATTTATAATATAAACTGAGGTCCAGTCAGTGACCTTCCCACTATTGATCAGGCCCTAGACTATTTCATCATGACCATTACAGACATCATCAACAAGCATGCACCCCTAACCAAGCATAGGTCCAAAAGCGTCAAAGCTCCCTGTCTTTCCAATGAAATTAGGTTCCTCATGAAGAGACAGGATGCTGCCTGGAAAACATTCAAAGTTAGCCATCATCACTTGGACTGGTTATTATAACAACAGTTGAGAAACCACTGCACAACAAAGCTGCAGGGAGCTAAACGAGTATACTATCGCTCACTTCAAACAGAAAATCTAAGTAAGCCTAAGGAATTTTGGAAACAAATTAACTCTATAATCAAAGGTAAATCTACACAGTGTCCTAGTTCCATAATATCAGTAGTTGACCTATTACAAGACCCACCTTCAAATGCAGAGGGAATAAATCCGTTTTTTACTGAACTGGACAGGTAAACTTCGCATCTTCCACCTACCCCTGATTTCTCCATTCCTACACAACACCATGCTAATCTTGGGTAGCGCCCTACCTTCCACTTAAAACAACCAAAAATGAAGTTCTCAAGTTATTATTAAAACTAAAGGCAGAGAGCTCCCCTGGTCATGATACAATCACACCAAAGCACCCTTAAATAAGGGGCATCAGCACTTGCTGCACCTATCTATAGTCTTTTAAACATGGCATTCCTACCAGGAACTGTGCCAAGCAAATGGAAAGTGGCTGTGGTTAGAGCTGTGCAGAATGTAAAAATGTACGAATCTGTGGAATTTTGACAAAGTTTTGCAAAATTCCACGAAATTTCACTGAATTTCATTGGGATTTTGAGGAATTTTTGAAATTTAACAATTTGGTTATAGTTCAGTAACTGTTAAAGATAGAGCTTTGTAGTTTGGAATATGTACTCTTTGGGTCAATGGCCACAAACATGCTAAATAGCATGTAATTTAGTAGGACTGTTTCAAAATTATAGGTGCTCAAATATTGTCATTTTAGTGTTTGCACGAAATTACATGTACATTATTTACCTGTATATACCTTAACCATCTACTGGGTCAGGGATTCTAAATTTGGCATGATTTCTTGATGATAGGTATTCTAACAAGTTGCCAGATTTCATGGCCCCATTTATTTTGCTATAGTTGTTACTTTAGGTCTTATTTACCTTGTCATACTATTTATTTAATGTATTGCTGTAATCTTATGGCTTTAATAGTAAATCTGATTTGTGCAGAGCCCAGAGCCTCCAGGATTGGGCACCTAGAAAAATTACATTTGCCTTGCCTTGCCTTGCCATGACAATATGATGCATTATCTCAAAATTATATGTGCTCAAAATCTGTTGTTTTATTTTTTTTTCAGGAAATTTCATGAACAAATGTCATCTGCATATAACTCAGACCCGTTTGGAGCTAGACATGTGTAAATTAATATGGATAACCTTTTTGTAATGCTTATAGAATGTTCTAAATATGGAGAGAATTAGATTATAAATTTTTAAGTTACAGGGGTTCAAAACTGTACTATGTAAATATGTACAAAACTTTGCAAACGCTATCAAAATTGTGGGTGTGTGTAACTTCTCTGCTCTTGCATGCATAGAGTTAACATTTGACATGCATATCCACAGTCCGTGTATAGTGGTGTCTAACACAACTGGATAAATTAGTTAAGCAGTTTTAATTTTGCAGAAGAAAAAAAATGATTAGTAACAGTTTCTTACATATTTATGATAGCATAAACTGTAGATGAAACATCCAGGATTTTTTTTTTGTGGAATTTAACATTAAGAATGCACATATCACTACTTCATTTGATAAGCTGGGATAAGTTTTTTGCAGTTCTGCTGTTCCTCACTGGGTGACTATCCCCCCTTCTCTTTTGGCATAGCCAGATTGACTCAGCAGACCTACTGATCCCACTGATATCTTCTTTGTTCTTCACAGTGACAAACTCCCTTAATATGTGAGTCAGCTATTCCTTTTTCTATCAACCTACCCTGCTGAAATAGCCAAAATTCTTTCTTCCTGTTGCCCAACACATTGTCTTTCCCCACTACATCTTTTTGAGTACCTCAGAGTTCTAGATGTGCATATACACCAGGTTCCCTGGATCATAAATTTACTGGATGTGATCCTTAAATATCCTGCATTCAGGTTGGAATTGTTGACACTCTGTGCTTTCTTGGTCCAACCTGGGGGGTCTACCACTGTTGTGCTACCTATCTCAGCTGTCCATTTCTTGGTGAAACTGTGCATCTAACTCCAGAATCTATCTGGTGACCCCCTTCACTACCTGCCTCTTACACCCCTCACATTTAATTAGAAGCCCCCCTCCCCCGATAAGGCTGAGTGAAATTAGAAAATTCCAGTTTTTTGGAATTGTGGATGAATTCTGCAATTTTCACAAAGACTCCTGGGATTTGACTTTAAGTACAGATGTTATTTTGCAATTTCTCACTGCAAGCAATTAATAAAATTGGCACACACAGTCTCCTTGTAAAGTCTAAGAAGCTGCCAAATTTAATGGTATTGCATACTCTAGTTTTAAAGTTTCAGGGGTTTATAAATTTGTAGTTTACAGTCCCCTCCAAATTCTCCAAATTAGCCTCTCTTCACCCTCTCAAAATTTGTTCATTATCTGGAGATACCATACAAGTAGTCCAAACCTTTAAATGCTCAGGGGTGCACCTTGATGCATCCTTCTCTCTTGAGTCACATGTGACCCTGCCAACTAAAACTCTCAACCAAAAGCTAGAGTAAATCTGTTATACCGACTCTGCCCCTCTTACTTGCCTCCACCTGTTAAAAAGATAGCGCCCACATCCCTTCTCCCCATACTTTTTTAAGGTGCACCACTACTGCGCTCTGCTCAGACTTCATCCCTCACTCAGCTCCATCAACTCTACTTTAGGATCGGGCAATTTGCCTTAGGGGCAGATCCTAGAAAACACCACTGTGACATCTTGACTTCCTACAATGGCCAGGTTATGATTCAAGGTTACAGTACCTAACACTATGTTTTGTTTTCAAACTAATGAATGTTTTCAATCCTCCTTGTCTAAGGGGAATTGTCTATCATAAAGAAGTTGTCCACCCACTCAGGTCAGCATCATTACCTATTCTTGCTACCCCTAAACCACACCATCTTGCAGGGAGGCAATCATTTACATATTCTATAACCACAGCCTGGAATTCTCTATCACATTTACTACTCTCATGTCCTTCCCTGTCTCTCTTCAAAACTGAGCTTGTCATCTACCTACTTAAACCTCCGCCCTGCATATATTTTCATTAACCCATGCCTTTTACTGTGCCCCATTCTGCCGATGTCATCTTATATCTTAAACTACTACATTTGAACCTCTATAAAGATGTACTGTAGAATAGGAAATATCCGCGGTTCTTTTATTTTCGCTATGTTCTCTGAAAAGATCAATCACGCGAAGAAAAAAGAACCGTGAAAATAACCACCCTTCCAGCATTGTTGTGAATACTTACGTGGTACGTAGTCACTCACACAATCATCCACTGCAACCCTAACCAAAGTCCACCACTGCTAAATGCTGCTTTTTTACTTATAGCCATTCTGCTTTTTCACCACTCCCATGCTAGCACTTTTATTTTTACCATTCCCGTGGATCTCGGTTACCATGAAAACCGGGTATATTTGTAAGTAATGAGAATTTTATGTATTTGTATATCCCACTGTATATGACTTTGTAATCCATATATTTCTGCACACATTGTTGTAATTTCTCTATTCAATGTTTTGTATTGCAATGTGATGTATTATATTTGTAATTCAGGTCACCCCTCAAAAAGGGACTGCGTGGTCCCAGTTGGCTTACCCGGTTACCAAAATGCTAAAAAACAAATAATAAATAATTGTTGATTTACTACTGTAGCTGTTTTATACTTCACTGGATCAGCCTTTCAGTGACTGATAGCTGAGAAGCAGACCTGAGGTTACAGAGCCAATGTCTGGATAGTAGGAGGTCAGTTAAGGGGCAATAATTGTTTTCAAATAAGGACTTGTCAATCAGGGAGCCAGAGAGGTAATCACAGTGTGATGAGTTGAGAATCAGCCAGAGTTTGGTTTAGGGAGCAGTGATGAGAACTGAAAGGGGTCAGTAAAACAAGCTTACAAATACTATTGCAAACTATGTTTAGCCTAGTTAGATTATTGGCAGAGGCTTGAGAAAAAACGGGGGAACAATAGTCAAGCAAGGGTGCAGCATACCCCTTGTGACAGATAAGAGAATCTCAGAGATCATAAAATCCTTGAATTTATAGCAGATGCCTAGTTTCTGATTAATGCATTGGATAATAAGTGTAATGTGTTCCAAGAAGGTCAAGAAGGCGTCAAGAACAGAGATGTGTGAAGCTGGGAAACTTTGTTTCACAAAATACTTCATTCATTTATTTATTTAGTCATTCATTCAACCACCCCTCCAATACTTCCAGAACAGATAAAAAATCTGTCTGCAATGAGGGCTGGGTTGTTTTGTTTTGGTTTTTTTTACAGGTTCATACAGGCTTTTTTATGGTGCTGGGGGTAATAAGGTGGTGGGGGTAATAAGGTGGTGGGGACTGAGGAGGGTTGGGAGGGAAATCTGCTGACTGATATGGGTTTGGTTGACTGGAAGGAAGTGGGAAAATTGGGTTTTGATGTGTGTGGAAGGGGGTCACTTACTACAATGGAATACCTGATATCACTAGGTGGTTGTGAACTTTGGGGGAGGAGAAGTTATTTGTTTCTACCCAGAGGGTGACAGGGCTGACATATTTTACAAGAAAAGTTTTGGGTATATTTATAATGTCTGGACACAGTGGGTAAGCAGCTTGGAGATGTTTAAAAAATATTTGAACAAAAAATAGTGGTGAAGAGTGCTCAGCTTTCATAAACTCTGTGAAGCTTTGCTAAGTGTGAAGTGTCTGACTGCACCGACTTTGCTAGCAAAGTAAAACTCAAGTCAGGAATGCATTTTCCCCTTTCCCTCCCAAAGCAGATTTTTTTCCCTTGGGTTTTCACCTCTTCCATAGGACACAACGGTAAGTACAATTTGGAAAAATAATTTGTCAGACATTGAAAATGTGGTGGCACAGGAGTCTCTTGCAGGATAATGGTTATATAGGATGAAGAGGGTGAACCTGCACCCAGTCCAGACAGGTCCCACGCAATCAGCAAGGGGGTGGTGCCAAAAGACCAATGCCAGTCTGGATTGGTCTAAGCTTTTCCTTTGGGTCACATCCCAACAGGGAAGGGGGAATGGTGAGATGAGAGTGAGCCCTACCCTCAGCCGGAAGGCCCCCCTCAGAGGTATTGTTCCTTCTATGGTCACCAGTGTCCTCATTGGCTGTGAGTAGGACCCAAGGGGGGAGGGTGACTATTTCACTGGCATGATCTCCAGAAGTGGGAAGGGGATTGACAGAGCTGATGTCCCAACTTCAGGAAGGTGGAAATGAGACTCCCAGCTGTGCATGTCATGCATCATTGTTCATGTTTGTGAAATGCCCCTTATGAAGATATGACTGTGGGTATTTACTCATAGGAAGTGTGTTGGTTATTTGTTTATGGGGTGGAGGAAGCAAGCATTAGACCAGTCCATCAAACAAACAAATATTACTCAGTTTACTAAGACATAAGGAGGCTTATGCCCATCAAGAATCTCTCTTATGACAACGTGGGCATATTTATTTCCATTTAAGATATACTGTATGTCTAGTCTTGACTTGAATTTTTTAAATGAAGGGGCATCTACCACATGTTGTGGCCAGTTGTTCCATGCCTTTACTGATCTTATGGTGAAAAAATTATCTCGTTTTGTACTTTGAACCTTTGGCACCTTTAGTTGTTTATCATGGCTCCGTAAATTTAGAGCTCTATTATTATTTTCGATGTTGCATGATTGTTTTAATTGAGGATCATTTAAGATATTGTATAACTGAAGCAGGTCTCCCTTTTTCCATCTCTCTTCCAGACTTACTAGACCTATCTGTACTAGGCTATCCTCGTATTTAAGATTTGCTAGTCTTGGAATTAATTTAGTGGTTCTTCTGTGAACTTTCTCTAACAAAATCATGTCCTGTTTTAAATATGGACTCGAAAAGGGGGAATAGTTGTCCAAAAGGGGCATATGTAAGATTTATATAAGGGTAATATAATTTGTTCAGTTTTGTTAGTAAATGATCTTTTCACACAATTTAAAATCCTGTTTGCAGAAAAGTCAGCATGTTTACAATGATCAGTTGCCAAACATTGGTTATTTATGAGAACTCCCTGGTCTTTTTTTCTTACCACTTGCTTTAGCTTAGTATTGTGCATAGTATACTGATATAGCGGGTTGCTCCTTCTGAAGTGTAGGACTACACAATTATTAGCATTAAATGACATTTTATTTTCAACTGCTCAGGAGTCTATGTGCTTAAGATCTTGTACCATAGAGGCATACTTGTTGATTGTATTCACATCCCCCTCCAGTTTAGTGTCATCGTCGAATTTTATTAAGGAGTTTTTGATATTTGAGTTTATGTCAGATATGAACAGATTGAAGAGGACAGGTCCAGGAATGGATCCCTGTGGGACTCCACTAGTGACTAGGCCTTGATTAGACAATTAACCTTTAATACATACAAATTGAGACCTGTTAGCCACTTTTTAATCCAATTAATTATTTGAAAACTAAATCCCATGTTGCATAGTTTGGTAATCAAGTCATTATGTGGCACTATATCAAATGCTTTAGCTGAGTCTAGCAAGTAACATCCACAGGGATATTATTATCTAAGCTCTCACTTACATTATTGTAAAAGGTTATTAGGTTAGTTGAACAGGTGTGGCCACTAAGAAAGCTATGTTGTTTGCTGTCAATTAGATGTTTGTGGTTAATTTCAAATTCAGTTCTTTCCTTAATTAACCTCTCCATAATCTTGCAGCATAGTGGAGTTAAGCTTATTGGTCTGTAGTTGTTTACAGATTCCTTGTTCCCTTTTTATGTTTGCTTGCACGCATGTGCAAGAAACATAGTGCCATCATCTGAGATTTCGGAGGTGTGTCACCCCCTCTTCCAATTCAGTCAGTGTGTTGGCAGGCGCGGCCCCTGTCCGCCAATGCATGCTGGAGCTGTCCATGACAAGCTCCAAAATGCAGTGGCGTACAGTTGAAAGGGGGAGCTATGCTTCAGTGAGCAGCGATAAGATATTGCCTGCTCATCGCGCAGCCCCCTACACACACACACACACACACACACAGAACGCAAGCATACTGCGTGGCTGCCCCCGCACTGTGATAGCCGGTCGGGGTGCCCAATCCCCCATCGGCTTGTGCTGCGCCCCCCAAAGCCTTCCACATGCCACACTGGGTGCCCACCCCAGCATGACAACTCATAGAATAGCCGACGGGGGTGCCCATTCCCCATCGGCTTCACTGTCCTCACCCCTCCTGAGTACCGGGTGCCACGCTGGGAGCCCACCCCAGCATGGCAACTGGTCATATGGCTGACGGGGATGCCTAATTCCCTGTCAGCTCCACAGCCCCCCCCAGCTGTCCTTGTGCCACGCTGGGAGCCCACCCCAGCATGGCAAACATCCCACGTCGCCTTTTTTATTTTAAATCCCTGCAAAGAAAAAATGGTCCCACACAGTCTTCCTGCCCCCTTCCCACAACCCACACCCACTCACTGCGCACCCAGCCTCCCCACACACCCCCACCCCATACTTACCTCCGGAGCTCAGCGCGACAATCTGCGGTGGACCGGGAACACATCTGCACTCTTCAAAGCCGACCGCAAACTGAGGAAATGCCGTAAGCTGTATAATGGGCTAGATAGGGTTTCTTCAACTTTGTTGCATATCTCAGAGCATTTTGGAATTTTGCAAATTTTCAACATGAGGTTTTGGGACCCCTTCTCATGAATGATGTCACTGTCATGGCATTATTCAGGTTGGAAGGTGATTTACCATGATCACTGTGCAAAATCACCTTTTGGGCCCTGAATAATGCCTATGACAGTGACATCATGCGAGAAGAAGTCCCAAAACCCATGTTGAAAAATTTGCGCAAAAATTCAAAAATGACTGTTTTACGAGTGTGCGTTGCGCAGTTCCTACGCACGCTCATAAGTTCACGAATTTTCAATATTTTCACTCCAGATTTTCAACATTGCCATTTTACCACACCTTCTTATGAGTAGTATAGCTGTCATTTTTCACATCTCACCCAAAATGTGTTTCCACCCATGTAGCGCACAATGGCGCAGTAGGTGTGCGAAATCAATATACGGGACAAATTAAGAAAATCACAGTGACACTGTTCATGAGCTGAGGTCTTAAAATGGCTTTGTTGAAAATTTGGTGAAAAAATTCCAAAAAATGACTGTTTTACGAGCATGCATTGTACAGTTCCTACGCACGCTCGTAAGTTCGCGAATTTTCAATATTTTCACTCCAGATTTTCAACATTGCCATTTTACCACACCTTCTTATGAGTAGTACAGCTGTCACTTTTCATATCTCACCCAAAATGTGTTTCCACCCATGTAGCGCACAATGGCACAGTCAGTGAGCGAAATCAATGTACGGG
This sequence comes from Neoceratodus forsteri, assembly GCA_016271365.2. Lineage (NCBI taxonomy): Eukaryota > Metazoa > Chordata > Ceratodontiformes > Ceratodontidae > Neoceratodus > Neoceratodus forsteri. Next base: position 290,012,205 of record CM028130.1, read on the forward strand.
ACAAATTAAGAAAGTCACAGTGAGACTGTTCATGAGAAAAGGTCTTAAAATGGCTATGTTGAAAATTTGGTGAAAAAATTCCAAAAAATGACTGTTTTACAAGCGTGCGTTGCACAGTTCCTTCGCAAGCTCGTAAGTTCGCGAATTTTCAATATTTTTACTCCAGATTTTCAACATTGCCATTTTACCACACCTCATTATGAGCAGTATAGCTGTCATTTTTCACATCTTGCCCAAAATGTGTTTCTGCCCATGTAGCGCACAATGGCGCAGTCGATGTGCAAAATCAATGTATGGGACACATTAAGAAAATCACAGTGACACTGTTCATGAGCAGAGGTCTTAAAATGGCTATGTTGAAAATTTGGTGAAAAAATTCCTAAAAATGACTGTTTCTGACGTGCATTATGCAGTTCCTATGCATGTCAGTAAGTTTACAAATTTAATATTTTCACTCCAGATTTTCAACATTGTCATTTTATTACACTTCCTTATGAACAGTACAGCTGCCATTTTGCATATGTCTCTAAAATGTGTTTTCGCACATGTAGCGCACAATGGTGCTGTTGGTGTGCAAAAGCAATGTTTAGGACAGATTAAGAAAATCACAGTTACACTGTTCATGAGCAGAGGTCTTAAAATGGCTATGTTGAAAATTTGGTGACAAAAGTCTTAAAATGACTGTGTTATGAGTGAGCATTGCACAGTTTCCACGCACCCTCGTAAGTTCATGACTTTGTAATATTTTCAGTCCAGATTTTCACCAGTGGCATTTTTCCACACTTCCTTATGAACAGTACAACTGTCATTTTTCACAACATGGCTGAAGTGTGTTTTCACACTTTCAGCACAGAGATGCGTGGTTGCTGTGGGAAATCATTGTTCGGCACAGATAAAGAAAATCACAGTGACACTGTTCATGATCGGAGGCACCAAAATGCCTGAGTTGACAATCTGCTGTAAAAAATCCCCAACCTAATTATATTATGGGTGTGCGTTGCACAGTTTCTATGTACACTCTTGACTTCACCATTTTTTAAATATTTTTACTGCAGATTTGCAACATTGCCATTTTTTACACCTCCCCATGAACAGTACAGCTGTCATTTTTTACATCCTGTTCAGAATGTTTTTGCACCTGTGGTGCTAAATGCCATAGTTGCTGTGCATAAGCAGCTTTCGGCTAACAAACTGATATTCCCCCTGTTCATGAGGTGGGGTCACAAAAACATGTTGAAAATTTGGAGTGAAAATACCAACGAATGCCTGAGGTATTAGGGTTTCCAACCATAATGCCCAACCCTGTAGAGAATGACAGGCATCAGGGGTGTGACTTGGGATTCTTGCCTGTAATGCTCATACCATTCCACACCCTGCAGCCAGTAAGAGGCATCGAGGTATGCCTTGGACTCTTCGGCCCCAAAGTTCACCCCATTCTCCTATATTGCACCCATCTCACCGTATTTCCTAATGAAATGGGGTGTGCATAATGCCAAAGACCCCAAGGAACACCGTGACACTTGTCAGTGTCTGCAGGGTGGGGTGTGGTGAAATGGCGTGGCCGTTATGCCTGACGACCCAAATGCACACCCCAATGCCTGTCACTCTCTGCAGGGTGGTGGTGGGGTTGGCTTCAGTTCAATACTTCACTGCCATTCCTATTACGCAGCTCTGTAACTTCTACACTACCACTGCCAATGCCAGCAAGCAAACATTCGGCATTGACAAATGCTTGTTTATGTATAGGGACCACAATAGCCACTTTCCACTCATTAGGGACCACACCAGAATGCATTAATTTGTTAAAGAGAATGGGCAAGGGTAAGGATAGCAAGGAAGCCATTTCTTTTAGAAACTTTGCAGAAATGTTATTGTTACCTGGTGAGGTATTTGGTTTTAGTTTTTCAATTGCTGTCTTGATTTCATCCCTTGAGAACTGGATGGTGGAATTAATCTTGGGCCAGACTATTTACATGTACATGATATTTAGGGTTAAATACAGAACAAAATAATGTGTTCAAACAGTTAACCACACTGGTATTATTATCAATCAAGATGCCATCACATGTAATTGGACCAATAATATTTTTTTTCTTTGAAGTTATTTACATATGAGTAGAATAATTTATTATTTCATTTTGTATTTGCAATCCTAAATTCCACCTTGCTCTGTCCCTGTTTAATAATTTTTTTTTTTTTTTTTTCGTTGAGTCCTGTATTTGTGGATGTTTGCAGGTGACTTTTTTTTGGGGGGGTGGGAGTTGAAAGCTCTTTCTTTTTTTTTATTTGTTTTTTGATGGCATTGGTCAGTCAAATTGGTACTAGACCCTTGCTATTGTATTTCTTTTATATTGGAACAAATTTGTTTTCACAGTACAGTATTTTATTTTTTATTAATAGTCATGCATCTTCAACTGATAAATTAATCATTAGATTTATCCAATCAACATTTGATAATTCCTTTATGCTCTTGGTGAAATTGGCTCTGTTATAATTTCTAATGTATTCAGAGCCGTATATTCTAACTTTACCCATGGAAATACTAAACTGAAGTGAGTTGTGGTCACTTTCACCTAAAGGGCTCTTAGGGCCAGATATTCAGAAATGCGGCAAAGGCAGGCGCAAGTCCGGTGCAATGCCATTCCAATGTGCTATGGCAAAACGAGTGCCATATTCAGAGGTCGCACATGCATAAATGCACTAGTGCAACATGGCTGAATATGGCACAGATGTGCCATGGTGCAACCAGACTTGTGCCATGGCACAACCATACCTGCGCCATGGTGCACAAAGAGAAACCCCAGGCAATGGTGGGAGCACAGCAGTGGAGTAAGTTAGGTCTAACCAAGACTTGGTTAAAACCCATATATCAGATTCATTATGTAGGATCAATGAATATAAACTTCACAGATGTGATTGTCCAAATGCTAAAAAGGGTGGTAGTGTTTTGTTTTATACCTGGCAGGACCTTGACATTATGGTCCACCCGGTCAACACTACATGTCTTTGTGAAACTATTCATATAGTTATTACCTTAGGTCTCACTAAGAAGCTAAATGTAGTGTGCATCTATAACCATCCTAAAAATGGACTAACAGGCCTGACTAAGGTAATTGACCATCTTTCCTTGCTAAAGGGTAGACTAGAGCTCATTGTTATGGGGGACCTTAACCTGGATTGGCTAGGTAAAAACTCTAATCTCTATGCTGCTGAACTCAGCAGGTTACACCTGTCTCAACTGGTCACTCTCCCGACCAAACAGGCTAGTAACAGCAGTCTCCAGTCTCTTCTAGACTGGGTCATCTCCAACAGGCCTGAGAGGATCAGTGCTGTTGGAGTTTTACCAGACTCAATCAGTGACCACCCCCCAGTTTACTGTGTTTGGAAGGCTAGGGCCCCTAAACCACCCCCCAGAGAAATTCTTTTCAGGGATTTTCCAAAAATGGATTAGAGAGCCCTAATCGTGGAACTACAGAACATGGACTGGGCACCTCTATATAATACTTATAATATGGAACGTGCTGCTCAATACCTCCTTACCACGCTTTTGAACCTTCAGGACAAACATATTCTAGTAAAAAGGTGCCACATCTGGGGATCTGCTACCCGCTGGTTAAATTCTTCTTTCCTATCCTCTCTCAAAAACAGGGATAAAGCCTGGAATGAAGCTAAGCTAACCCAGTCCCCATCTGACTGGGCGGAGTACAGAAGATTCCAAAACCTATGTAAGGTTTCCAACAGATCTTCTAATGCCAATTACTACTGTCATCTCCTTAGTACCTCTGTCAGTGACTCTCGTGGTTTTTGGAGTCATGTTAACACCATCATAGGGAAAAACAAGTGCAACACAATCTCTGATATGGTAATGGATGGTTGCAATTGCAATAAGCTGCTCACTATCGCCGAGGCTCTTAACTCCAGATTCAGTGACCTCTCCTCCTATACTGCACCTCCTGGACCTTTACCTGTCACTCCACAGGATAACCTTAAACCTTCCAACCCATCTTTTACCCTTCGGCCAGTCTTTGAGAGTGAAATCTTATGCTTACTTAAGTCCATCTCTCCTACTAGATTGGCAGGGGCAGATGGACTCTTACCAAAATTCTTTAGAACCGTTGCACCGTCTATAGTCTCTCCAGTGACTAAACTTTTCAACCTGTCTCTTCTTACAGGACATGTCCCTTCCCTCGGGAAGATTGCTTGAGTTGTACCGGTCTACAGAAAGGGGGACACCACTAACCTGGATAACTGCCAATCTATTGCCATCCTCTCCACCCTCTCTAAAATACTGGAGAAAATTGTTGCTACCCAGGTCTCGGATTACCTGTACTCCTTCAAACTCTTCACCCCTGACCAACATGGTTTCCGACATGGGCACAGTACATCCACTGTTCCCATACAGTTTACAAATGATGTCAGACTCGCTATGGACAAAGGCTTTCTCACTGGGGCTACTTTTGTTGATCTTACAAAAGCATTTGATTTAGTTGACCACCCGCTGCTCCTATCAAAGTTGTCATCTCTAGGCTTCTCACTCTCTGTCACCTCCTGGTTCCAAAATTATCTTTCAAAGCGACAACAATTTGTCCAGATCAGAGATGCTAAGTCCCCTCTTGCTCCTACTTGGATTGGAGTGTCCCAGGGTTCAATTCTTGGTCCTCTGCTGTTTACAGTCTTCATAAATGACATCCCACCGCTCACTGGTGCTGGCTCAGGTCTGCTATATGCAGACGATCTTGTTCTTTACTCATCTTCCTCAAACCTCTCAGAGATCAACCTGAATCTCAACAGTAACTTCAATACCTTTCAGAGCTTGCTACTGCAAAACAAGCTTGTCTTAAATAAAAATAAAACAGTGACTATGCACTTCGGTTCAGGTTCAAAAATTCGGTCCTGCACCCAGCCATTAAAACATCAGAGCGCTTGATGGCTCTCCCCTTAACATAGTTACCTCTTTTTAAATATCTAGGAGTAATCCTTGATCCCGCCTTGGATTTTGATCTGCACCTAGCCTCAGTTATTAAATCTGTCAATATTCAACTTGGACTGGCATATAAGGTGAGACATAGCCTAATATCCACAGCGAGGATGGCCACTGCACAGTGGATCCTGAGTCCCAAATTGGTGTATGGCTTAATAGCCTTTCCGGCAACTACTGGAGGGCTCCTCCGAAAGTGGGATGTCTCCTACAACAGCATTTGCCATTTTGCTTTGTCTTTGCCCAGACTTACTCACTGATGCACACTATACTTCAGTCTGGGATGGTTTACCCCCTAAGCCTTCCAACAGTTTACTTCCTACTGTGTTATAAAGAATATAATCTCCTTCCAGATACCTGACAAACTGGTTGTACTGCTCAAACCTGTGACTGCCTACCCACTAAGATCAGTTGACAAATCCCTTCTTGTCCAAACAAGACGTAAAACCAAAATGGGAGAGAATGCTTTCTTTAGCTGGGCCCCTAAACTGTGGAACTCCCTTCCACTGAGTCTAAGAATCTTCCCTTCTCCACACAGCTTCAAACAGGAGCTTTGTATGGCTCTTCTAAGCTCTGAACCCTGCTCCTGTCGTCCATCCACCCACTCTGGTACTGATTCCTCCTAGTTGCCTACTGGTTCCAACCTCTATTACTCTCAAACCTGTCTGGAAATCTTGTCATTTCCTCTCTTCTAGCACTTACTCACTAGTTGTATGACTTATGACTGTTAGTTATTTGCACTTATATTTCTGTTTTGTTACTACATATAGATTCCTGAAAATGTATTGTAATTTGCTGAAAATTTTGTATAAGTGTACTATGTCTGACTTCTATTTGATCCCATGATGTTTTCTTGTATCTACTATTGTCTATGTACCCTTTGTTGTAATCACCTGGGTCGTACCTGAAAATAGGCAGCTATGCTGCCTAGTGTACCTACCCGGTTAACAAAAACTACATAAATAACAGAGGGGGAGACGGTGGAGAAATAGACCTGGGGACAGTGCCAGGGAGGCACAGTGGCAGGCCACAGGTGGCCACCACCAGCAGGGCACACATAGGCACCCAGACACCCCCACCCCAGAACTCATCAGTGGCACAGAAAGCAGGCAACAGGTAGCACCAATGGCCAATGGACGGCCACCAATGGAGTCCCCCTGGCACATTCTGTGCCCCCCCCCAGACCCCAGCAAGCCACACCCAGGACCATGCTGCCATGCACACACATGCCACACATCCCAGACAGCCGCCACATGGCCACCCCAAGGTACAGCCACCAACCAAGGGGCAGGACACCACCACTGTGGGACACACCAAAGCACACAGCAGTGCAGTGCACTGCAGATGCACAACCTGCACACGGACACATGCACACCACACAGACATACACCACAGCACTTCAGCATGGCTCCTCACACCAGCTGCAAAGCAGACACCGACACAGGCAGGTAAGTCAAAATATTTGTAATGTAGAAAACTATACATAAGTGCAAGTCTCTCAACTCCAAGGCCAGTGACAAGTGGGGTGCCACAGGGCTCTGTGTTGGGGCCAATATTGTTTGGGCTCTTCATATCAGACATAGGACATGGGGTGGTGAGCAAGGTAAGTCTGTTTGCTGATGACATCAAAATCAGAGCAGTGGTGGATGGAGAGGAGGGATGGAAGCAGCTGCAGGGGGACCTAAGTAAGCTAGAGAAGTGGTCAGAGAGGTGGCAGCTGGGGTTCAATGCAAAGAAGTGTAAGGTTATGCACTTTGGTGTGAAGAACCCAAGGAGAGAATACTGGCTGGGGGGGGGATTAAGCTGGGGATCACTGAGGAGGAGGAGAAAGACCCTGGGGTAATGATAATGAGGACTATGAACAACACTGCCCAGTGCAGGAGAGTGGCTGCAAAAGTGAACAAAATGCTGGGGTGCATAGTGAGGTTTTTTTTTATCCAGGCGAAGTGAGGTGATCTTGTCCCTCTACAGATCACTGGTAAGGCCACACTTGGAATACTGTGTGCAGTTTTGGAGGCCATACCTAAAGCATGATATCAGGCTGCTGGAGGGGGGTGCAGAGGAGGGCAACAAAGATGATATGTGGAATGGAGGAACTATGACAGCAGGCTGGGAGACCTCAATATGTACACCCTGGAGGACAGAAGGAATGGAGGGACATGATAGAGACATTCAAGTATCTGAGGGGAATCAATAAGGATGGGGCAGATGGGGTCTTTAAGTTTAGGAGGAGGAGGATCATCACGGTGCATAGGCTAAGAATGGAGGGGGAAGATTTAGGAAGGAACTGAGGAGACACTATTTCACAGAGAGGGTGGTAGCAAAATGGAACACCCTATAAGAATGGGTGGTATCATGTAAATCTGTGAACAGCTTTAAAAGGGCATGGGACAGGGAACAGGGGACAGTGAGGGTGGGGGGTGGCAGTGGGATAACAAATGGGAGGGGGCTGGGGCAGCTGCAAACTAGGGGTTGTTGGCGGCACACTGGAGCAGACTTAGTTAGACCGGGTGATCTGTTTCTGCTGGCACATTCGTATGTGCGTATGCTCATATGCAAGGGGTGGGAAAGGGTAGAAAAGTGAGGGAAGGGGCCAGGGAACAGGGACTATACAGTGGGAAGGGCAATGGATGGGGAGGGACAGTAGGGGAAGCAGGGAAAGGCTGGTGCAGGAACTAAGGACGGCCATGCCCTGCCATCTAGTGCATCTGTCGCCACCGGTCTGTCAGGATGAGCTGGTGCACCTGCTAGACTGCCTTCATGGTGGTGGACATTATAAGAATGATCTGGCACAGACAGTACAGGGGCAGCCTCAACCTCTGCTGGATACCTATGACAAAGGACAGGACAGGTGATAAGTGCTAGGTCTCAAGGTACCATGCCCACCCACTGTGCGCAATGGGCAGTGGGAACACACACCCCTGGAGTGGTGCCCCGGCCACCCACAGGAGGGTGGGCCAACACCTGCCAGCAACCCAGCATGCCATGACACTGCATAGAGGTGGGCACTGCTGCCCAATGGCCACCTGACTGTGCAGCAACAGTCAGATGGCACAGGGCACCAGCAGCACCACAGCCAACACCAGTGGCAGCCAGGCACACACCCACCCCACCCCACCAACAGCTGGTACACATGTGCAATGGCCACCCTACAGTGGCATGCACCACGCACAATGTGCAACACACAGCTGCCACGGCACATGTCACAGGTGGCCATGGCCACACCCACTCCCCCACCGACCACCCTGCAATGTGCACAGGACCAAAACAGTGCCTACCTGCCCACTGCAGCTCCGCTGGTACCTGTCCCGCTGCTGCACCACCACTGCTGGGTCCTGCTGCGGCCTGCTGGGCTTGCCCTGGTGCTCCTGCCACCCTCGCCCAGTGGTGATCTTCAGGTCCTAGGAATGGAATAAAGACAGGTACACATCAGAGAACACCCTCAACATGTGCCCACCACCCCCACCCCTGTGCACAGTGTGTGCCCCTGCCTGACATGTCCCTCAAGGCTGTCTCTCAACACAAGCTGCAGCTGGCAATGCCGTACCACAATGTGCACGATGACAGTATACCCCTCTGCAGGCATGCCAGGCAGCTAAGCCATCACTACAGTACAGCACTAGGGCACACATGCAGCATGGGATGACATACCTGGACATGGCATGGCCCCTTAGCAGATGCGTGCCTGCAGCTGTCTCAGATGCTCCGGGTCCTACCGAATGAGGTCACCATACCATTGGCGGCATTGCTCCCCAGTTCTACCCACCCTAGTGTGCTGCACCAGGTTGGCAGAGATGCCCTGCCAGACATCTGTCCATGGCTAATGCAGGGCCATCTTCCCAAACAGCTCTGGAGCACGTGGCTGCACACAGACCACCAGATTAACTAATTCAATATCAGACCAGTTATAGGCCCAGTGAACTCCCCACTGAGCCGTTATTATGACTGCAAAGTATGGGGACAAAAAGGTGGCCAGTGGTGCACATGTGAACATTGTGCATGGGATGCACGCCTCATGGAGGCATGCGCTGTGTGTGTGTCAATAGCACAATGCCAGAGATGCACGACATGGGTGTGGCCTGACAGATATGTGGTGGTGGAGACCCAAGGGGTCAGAGGGTCACAGCAGGGGTCAAGGATCAACCGATGCACTGTGCACAGTGTGCAATAGCAGCCATGGTGCACAATGCACCACGGTCCCTATTGCGCAGTGGGTCCACGGTGCACAATAGGCAGTAGCACACTGCCTTATGCATGCGCACTGTGATCCTGTGCACTGTGCATGCCTGGACATTACGAAGTGACTTGCTTCAGAGCAATTCTGTTTCACACAGAGCAAGTATGTGATATTCAGCCACCACATGCAAATGAGGTCATCTGCCAATGCATGGCACACTGGAGAAATTAGTATGTCATTACCATTGCGCCAATGCTCATTTGCATGTGTTTGCACCATAAAAGCACCACGGACCAGCACAGGCCATAGACTGGTATTGCAACCATCTGAGGTAAGTTGCGCATGCTGCTGAGCCCAGCCAGCACAGCAGGGTGGATGAAGCAGGCTGCTACGGACACGGACACATATGTCCATGTCCACAGATAGCACTATGTCAGAGCATGAAGAGAGTGAGGAACATGGGCCTGCTCACAAATGCACGCCCAACTTTACTAAGACAGAGGCAGATGCCCTGTTTGAGGCCTACCTTGACAGGGAGGCACTGCTGAGTAGTGCCAAAGGCACACCACAGGCCAGGGCCACGGCCTGGGAGGTGGTGATGCCATGTGTCAACCAGCAGGGTAGCCACCAGCGATCCATACAGGAGTGCCATAAAAAGGTGGGCACCAATAATCAGCACATCAAGGAGAAGGTGGCAGCCATTTGTGCAGGCCGGACAGCCACTGAAGCGGGGTCTGCTGATGTGCCACAGCTCACAGTGCAGGAGGAGCTGTAGGCAGCCACCATGCACTGCAGCGCTGTTGAGGGTGTGCTGGGTGGAGGTTTTCAGATGGGTGGAAGCCCATCACTACATGGTACGCATGTTGGGCACACACAACATGCAGTGGCTGGGGGGGAAGATGGGGGTGGATGGGATCCATGCATCACTGACACATCTGTTTTCTCTTTCAGCACCAGCACGCCTGCAAGCAGTGGATGGGGCACCATCAGCAGCCATGGAGGCAGGCCTATCCCTGGAGAACCAGCCATCCACCTTCACGGGCATCTGGGGGCCTGATCGGCTGCAGCACACCACCACTGTGTAGCCAGATGTCCTGGGCATGGGGTCATATGAGTTTCTGGCTGTGTTTCAGCAGGATGCTTGCCATGGTGTCCTCTGCAAGGAGTCACAGATCAGGATGGGGTCTGACACCGATGACGACCTGACCATGATTCTTGACAGCATGGGTGGTGTTGTGGGGGAGATGCCCATACAGGTACCATCACAAGCAGCTCGCCCAGTGGCCTGTCAGCAGTGGGACAGCTGCCCACCATCACTGCAGGTGCTGCTGTGTGCACCACCATGGCAGTGCCATGTGGTAGTGGTGGTGCGGCCGCGCAGGCACTGGGCAGTGTACAGGGGCCAGAGGGGCAGCAGCGGCAGGCAGCAGGAGACATAGGGCAACCAGACATGGGGTCCACTGCCAGGGCACCTGATAGGGACCTACCCCATGGGGACCCCACTGTGCAGCATCCACCTGAGTGGGGGGCTGTGCAGCGTGGTCGTACACCACCGGAGGGTCAGTGCCCAACCCACATTCCCCTGGGCACCAACCCATTGGCAAAGCACACCCATTTGCTGTGGGCCCCCATGGAGCAACAAGTGCTGCTGGTAGCTGGGGTACATGCACTGCATGCGGAAGTGAGCCAGGTGGCTGAGCAGTGTGAAAGAGGCATTGTGCAGCTCCTGGAGACTATTCAGCGCTTGTGGGAGGACATGACCACATCCCAGGATTGCATAGCCAATGCAATCATGGATGGGCTTGCACTTCTGGCTGCCACAGGGCATGGCCGGCCACCTCGAATACAACATAGTGCACTGTCCACCATATGATCCTGGCATTGAGCAACACCCTCCCTGTTGACACTGGGCTTTGTTGTTGGCATCCCAGGCACACCTGAAGTGGGCCTGTTTGGGTGCCTACACACCCCTGCATGGACCCAGTCATGGTCCCACAGTACAACCCCTGGGGGGCTGTTGCATACACCCCCTGTGGCTGAAGTGCAGCCTATGGCTGCCGATCGACCCTGGCGTGGCCACTCCATGGCTGTGGTGGGCATGGTTCTGTGTGGCAGCCCTGATGTGCTTGCTGCCCTGGCTGCAGTCTGCTGCCGTTGCCCTGTGCATGCATGGGGAGTGTGTGTGTGTGTGTGTGTGTACTACAGGTGTGGCACCTGTGTGTCGCACCGCAAGTTGCCTGTGTGCGTGCCTGCCTGGCCACTGGCTCATGTGGCATTGACGTGATGAGAGCAGATCTGCACCAGTTGTGCCTGTGCACCAGTGCACTGCATCTGATCCCCACCACATGCCAGTGCCTGGGCATGTGTGTGTGTGTGTGTTGCTGTGTACTGCTGTTTGCAGTTGTGTGTGGCTGTGTGACACTGACACCGCCACCCCTGCACCATGCCTCTGTGTGTGCATGCCCACTGCGATGCATGCCCTGCTTGTATGCTGTACCTGTGTGTGTGGCCAGCGTGTCGGTGTGGTGCCACCTACCTGCATGCACCATGGTGCTCCTGTGTGATGGTGTCCCTGTGCTGGCATGCCATCCTCTGCAGCTGGTGATCCCTCTATCCAGGAAGGGCTGTCCACCACCCCTCCGACCCATTGCCCTCATCGTCCCCACTACTGTCGCCCTCATCAGTCTCGACAGCTATCCCACGGTCAATGGCCATGTTATGCAGTATGCAGTGGGCCAGGAACAGACCATAGGCTTTCGAGGGGCTGTACTGTAGGGCACCGCCAGACCTGTCGAGGCCTTGGAACCATGCCTTCAGCATCCCAAATAAACACTCAATGATGTTCCATGTGTTGGCGTGTGCCTGATTGTACCATTCCTCTGTTGGGGACGATGGGCGCTGGTAGGGGGTGAGCAACCAGGGCCTGAGTGGATAGCCACTGTCACCTGTGTGGATAATGACATGGTTAGCCCTGTGTCCTCTGTTATTATGCCCCTTGCCTACCTCTGGTGCCCTTGCTAGTGCACCCACCCTGCCCTCCCATCCCATGCCCTGATCTGCCTGGCATCCCTTGCCCATCCCATACTCACCCACTTGGTGGCCTGTAGGGCTGTCCCCATGCTCAAACCTGTGGCACAGTGCAGAGCTGTGCAAGATGAATGCATCATGTGCACTCCTAGGGTGTGTGGCACAGACATTGGTGATGCGCCCCTTGGCATCACACACCACCTTGCAGTTCACTTTCGGGAACCCCTTCCTGTTCATGTACGCCACATCCTCAGGGCCAGCTGGCATGTGGATGCCCACCTGGGTGCAGTCAATGGCCCCAAACATGCCAGGCATGCGTGCTACCCAGTGGAAGTCCTGCATGGTTGTTGTACACTCTGTCTGTGTGCTGGAAAAATAGATGTATTCGGAAGCATGTGGCAGCAGAGCGTTGAGGAACTGTGTGAGGAGGTGGGACGTGGCTAAATGGGTTATGCCTGTAGTGTCCCCTGTTGGTCTCTGGAAGGTGCCTGTGGTGAGCAGGCACATGACAGCTGTCACTTTTGTCTCCACAGACATTGCATGGCTCTGTCTTGTGGCTGCCTGCATCTCCTCACTGTACAGCTCACAGAGCTGCCTCAGAATGGCCCTGTTCAGGTGATACTAGCCCACAATCTCCACATCAGTGTAATTCTCAAAGGTGGTGCGGGCATGGTACCACCTGTTCCAAGCTTACCGACGACATGCCCTTCCATGGCCACATCACTGTTCCTCTTACTTCCTCACACCCCTCATTACGGCCTCCATTAGGAAGGGTGCACTGGCCATGGCCCCTGTTGTCCTGTCTCCCCCAGGTGGTTGGCTGCTGTGGGCTGTATGCCACCCTGGTGTACTACGTTGCACTTTGCCTGCCTTTCCCTCTCACTCTCTCAGCCCATGGCTCACTCTCCACTGCCACCTCTGTCCCATACACCTGTGGCTGCCTGTGCCTGTCACTCTGTCCCTCACAGGCTCTGTCAGCCTTGATCTGTCTTTGTTTCTGTCCTTTCACCTTCTCTTGCCATGCTATCTCTCTCTTCCTCTGCCCTGGTGCAAGTGCTGTCTGTGTGCTTGCACCCTGTATTTATAGGCTCAAGTCTGCTCGGCGCGTCCAGATTTTGCTCCGCACTTGTGCTATGGTTCCACGGTTGAATATCGCACTGCGCCACATATTGATGAGCACACCCCCTGCTCTTGCACATGCATTCATTATGGTTGAGCATTGGCACACTGGGATTTGAACTGTGCAATGACTTCCACTGAATATCACTCCTTGGCGCAAGTCTGCACTTGAGCCAGGGCAGCTCAGTTGTGCCATGCGCAACTGCTTTGAATATCCCGGACTTAATCTTCATGTTAGTGATGAAATCATATAAATGAGTTAAAACAAGGTCCAAAATGTTATTTTCCCCTAGTAGGGGTCTTTACAAATTGAGAAAGTCCAGGGGAGGTAATTTCATTAATGAAAATTTTTTTCAAAGGTTGTTATTCCAGATAAATCTTCCCAGTTGATCTCTGGAAAGTTGAAGTCACCAGTAGTGATAACATCCCCTTTGGAACACATTGACTTGATTTCCTCAATTATTAGGTAATTATAGTCCTTTCCTGTGTTAGGTGGCCTATAAAAATTGCCAATAAATAAATTAGGTCTATTTTTAAATGGTCATTGAAACCAAATACTTTCAGGTACATTTTCCTGACATCCTTGATGAATTATCTGGTGATTATGTAAATGCAAACTCCTCCACCTTGTGTATCATTTCTATTATTATAATAAAGATTATAACCTTGACTATCCATATTCCACAGGCTATATGCATCCCACCAAGTCTCCATTACTGCCACAATACCCAGTTTGTCACTGATCATAAGAGTTTCTAATTCAACTTTTTTGATGTTGTTTAAGCTTCTGGCATTAGCTAACATAATGCGACAAACAACAATTTTGTTTATAGGCACTACATTGAGTTAATTTATAGGGTTTCCTGATACCATAGCCCCCCTCCTGTCTAGTTTAAACTGCTATTAATGGTTGCCAGGATTTGTTTTCCCAAAAGCAATGTCCCTCTTCCGCGGAGGTGAAGCCCATCCCAAGAATAGAGGCCATAATTATTGTTAAATATTTCCCAATGTGGAAGGCAGTTGTAGCCTGTCTGCAGGGTCCATTTCCTGAGCCATTCATTTACTTTTTTATGTTGTTGTTTTGTGAGACCCTTGCCCCGGCAACTGGCAGGATCTCAGAAAAACAGATTTCACTGCCTTTTCCTCGAGTTTGCTACTCGGGGCAATACGTTATTATTTATTTCCTCTGCTGGCATCCTATTAATGCTGTCTGTACCTAGGTGAATGATTGGCAGAGGTCTGTATCCTACATCATGCAGAATGTTGTCCAGCATCTTGGTTACATCACTTATCATGGCACCCAAAAGTGAGTTACAAGTCCAGTTTAGATTTTCATTTCTACAGATTATTTTATCAATGTATTTTGTAATTGAGTCTCCTAAGACAAAAGTTTGTCAAGGTGGAGAGGGACTTGCCACGATATCCATGTCTGTTCATGTCATTCTAGTAGTATTTGGATCTCCAGAATTAGTATCTGGAATATGAGAGCACTGGACTGCTGTAGGAGCGGTATCTTGATTACTTCGCACAGTAGTAGTTATACTATTACCATTGTTGTTGGGGGGTGCCTAAATTGGGTGGGCTTGTGACATGGACACTTGCAGTGGGTATACAGTAGATTTACTATTAATTTTTTCAATAGATTTTTTAGGGGTTGAATGGGTTGGACCTTGATTAGCTGAGCCCTCTTTTAAGTCACTAGTATCGAGAGGGGTGTAGAGATTTTGTAATGCTGATATAAAGTCCATGGTCCATCTCCCCTTTTTTAGTTTTGTGTTTATTTTCAGAAATAAACCACCCTTCTTCCTCTATAATACCTGTTATAGAATCATCAACTTTGTCCCTTTTCTTTTTAGTAGATACCAGGGGAAGTTTTAATACGGTCCAATATTTCAAAAAAAAAACTGTTTCCTCTTATCCAAAAAAGAGATAGGGGGCTACCTTTATATTAAATATAACAGAGCTGGTGCACTTATACCTCAGAGCCCATATAAAATGTCAGAAAAATTTAAGCAGCGAAAAAACACTATTGTGGGGTCAGCACTCTCAAAATAAAATGGCACAAGATAATTCATAAGACCATTTATTAAAAAATGTAGCTGCCAAGCAAGAGAGGAAAGAACACACACTGAGGAAAAAATTCCTCTCTCACCAAACTCAGCCTCTCAGCAGTCCGGATAGTGCAAATAGTTAGTGTTGGTTAGCATAAGTAAGCAGTACTGGCACCAATCAAAGAACAACCTGTTTGCCTCGGTGCAAATTAACGCAACTTCAAAGTGCAAAACATGCTAAAGGGCTGATATTCACACTATAGCTCTATTGCACATAAGCGAGGAACGTAGTTTTAAATTCAGATGCACCAAATAAATACATGCTTCATGCAAGATGCCACAGAGACTGCAAAGTAGTCGAGAGTGCAAACCCAGAAGGCACGTTTATGTATCGACCATAATTGTCATCATCAGAGCATGCACCATCATACTCATCGATCACCTTTACGTGTGGAAATTTAAAGTGCTAGTACCTATTTCATTAGAGTGCCAACGCAACGCATGCAATTTAATCTAAAACACCACGCAAATAATAAAGACAAGGACATATACTGAACACATAACATGGTAGAAAAGTTTAAAAGAGCAAGAAGAATCTGCTCATCTGAAGACAAATATAAAGCAGCGAGTAAGAATCTGACCATGAGATTCCTCAATAGAGGTTATGAACCGAAGTTGCTGTTAGATACAATGCAGGATATAGAATCTCAAAATAGGCAAGAACTGATTCACAAAACTAAAAAAGATGAAGAGAGGGACATATTAACATTTGTTACCCAGTACACCCCTGCTGCTCCTAAAATAGGGAAGATTATAAAAAAACATTAGAATATCTTATGTTCGGATTCTACACTAGATTTTATTACTAATAGGACTCCCAGGATTACTTTTAGAAAAGAAAAATGTTAAAAGATACAGTGTTACATTCGTTTATAAATCCTGCACATACTGCAACTAATACTTGGATTCCAGTGACACCAAATAGTAATTACAAATGTGGACATTGTGTTCACTGCTCAAATGCACAAAACAGTAAATTCTTTCGGCATCCTAGGTCTGGCAAACAATATGAAATACATTCCTTCATAAACTGTAGTACTTAGGGAGTGATTTATTTGCTGAGTTGCCCATGTGGAATGCATTATGTTGGACAAACTAAACGATCGCTCAGGGTTCAGACTGGAGAACATAAGGGTGTAATTCGAAATACAAACCTAGACTATGTTATGGCAAGACATTTTTTAGAAGACAAACATGGATCTCTGGCTTCCCTTAGATTTATAGGGATTGAAAAAATTGAACTAGGGTTACAGGGAGGATATATAGGTACTCGCGTATTGCAGAGAGAGGCATATCGGATTTCTACTTTGAAAAGTCTGGTACCACAAGGATTGAATGAAGACATTCCACTATACAGTTATCTGAAAAAATAAACAATAGATTCCTATGTTTTGGATTTAATGTGATTTTTTGCACCCCTTTGCTAAGTAAATGTGTATTTATTTCCTCCTTTTTTTATCTCTTTCTGAATCTTGTCTCCCATTATCAATCTTCCTCCTTTGTTCCCCTCTCCCCCCTCCCCCTCTTATTTCTTATTGTTTTTTCTGATTTTTTGATATTTTATGACAAGTATGACTTGACAGCTCTGCTTATCTAGCAGATTAGACTTTCTGGCTCTGTCTGCTTTTTTTAAATAATATGCTTTATGACTTGACATGCTCCTCCCATATGAGGTTTAGACTTGCCGTGCTCTGCCTCTTTTAAGTATATGTATACTTATTTTGGTTGTGGGAAGTGTGTTTATATTTATGTTTTCTACCATGTTATGTGTTCAGTATATGTTCTTGTCTTTATTACCTGTGTGGTATTTAAGATTGAATTGCATGCTTTGGCACTCTAATGAAATAGGTAGTAGCACTTTAAATTTCCACACATAAAGGTGATTGATGAGTATGGTGGTGCATGCTCTGATGATGACAATTATGGTCGATACATAAGCATGCCTTCTGGGTTTGCACTCTCAACTACTCGGCAGTCTCTGTGGCTTCTTGCATGAAGCATGTATTTATTTGGTGCATCTGAATTTGAAACTAGGTTCCTCATTTATGTGCAGTAGCACTGTAGCGTGAATATTAGCCCTTTAGCGTGTTTTACATTTTGAAGTTGCATTCATTTGTACTGAGGGAAACAGGTTGTACTTCGACTGGCGCCAGTACTGCTTGCTTATGCTAACAGATGCTAACGATCTGCACTATCTGGACTGCTGAGAGACTTTGGTGAGAGAAGAATTTTTTCCTCAGTGTGTGTTCTTTCCTCTCTTGTTTGGCTGCTACATTTTTTAATAAATGGTCTTATGAATTATCTTGTGCCATTTTATTTTGAGAGTGCTGACCTCACAATAGTGTTTTTTTGCTGCTTATGTTTTTCTGAAGTTTTAATAGGGTATTAGAATCTGGGATGGGTTTACTAAACAGTGATGGGTGAGCCAACTAATTTATTGTTGGAGTAGGAGTGTGGCTATTTTCTGTAGTTGCATCATTCTTGGAATGTTATTCTATTTAGGTCAAGTAGAATTCTAAAAACAATTCAGACATTTTAATCTGCTTTTCTAGATGAAGTTTGTTGAGTAAATATGCAAATAACACCATAACTAAACTTGTAAATAAAGTTTTAAATGTTGCACAGGTATTATAATGGAAAATACACACACACACACACACACACACACACACACACACACACACACACACCTTCATTAATACATCAGTTACGGTTGTTACTAAAGCAACAAAAGTAGAGCAATGTAACACCCCACCCCCACCCTGCAGACACTGACAGTTGTCAGGGGGTGCCTTGGGGATGTCAGCCCTAATGCTCACCTCATTCCATAAGTAAATAAGCAGAGATGGGTACTGTATAGAAGAATGGGGTGAGCATTAGGGCTGATGACCCCAAGGCACCCCTTGATGCCCGTTAGTGTCTGCAGGGTGGGGTGTGTTATGATTGGAAACCTAATGCCACATTTCCCTACTTTTGTTGCTTTAGTAACAACCTAGCTGATGCATTAACAAAGTTTTTTGTAATGAATTTCCTTACTTTTTCAGATAGCATAATCATATCCTTATTTGTCTGTAGGCCCTGTGTTCCCATCCCTCCTTAGATGTGTATATATATGTAGCTGTGGAAGCACAGGGACCTCCAGGCCCCGCACTTCCATTTATAGGACAGCAGTGACCAAATTGTCAGCTTAGCTATCTTATTACCCCACCACATGTACCCAAGTACAGAAACATTTCGAATACATTCCAATATGTAAGTCTACACAACTGCAACACCATTCTGTGCCACAGGTGCAAAAACACATTTTGGGCAGGATTTGAAAAATGAAAGCTATGACACACATCAAGTTGGGTAATAAGATGGCTATATTGAAAATCTGGGATCAAAAAGTTAAGAATGGGCATAGCAAAATCACAATGAACAGTCATAACTTTGGCCTTTTTTTTCATATTTTGACCCCACATTTTGAACATAGTCTTCTTATGATCCCACCTCATAAACCCTGTAGGTGAACATTTTAAAATCCATGCCAAAATACCATTCCACACCACAGGTGTGAAAACATGTTTTGGGCAGGATGCGAAAAATGGCAGCTGTACTGTTCATGAGGTTATGTGAAAAAATGACTATGTTTAAAATTTTGGCTCAAAATATTAAAAAGTATCAAAGCAATGCACGTGCATAGAAATATTCCAATGGACACTCGTAACTTGGCCCTTTTTAGGAATTTTTTCACCAAATTTTCAACATGGCTTTTTTGGGAACCCACCTCATGAACACTGGTGGTGGTGAAATTTCATTAGTCAGTCCTGAAAGATGAATTTGTGAAACATCCATGAAATCATCTTCTGGACCTGATTAACAAAATGGTAGTGCCCGTGTTAATGGGGGGTGGGGGAGGGGATCAAAATTCCCATATTGAAAATTTGGTGACGAAATGCCTAAAAATGACAAAGTTATGAACATAAGTTCAAAACACCATTTAAATACATTATATGACACTTACCTTGATTCCTTAGTTTGCAGTTTGGCTTTGAAGAGTGCAGATGTGTCCTGGTCCACAGAAGATGACAGCCTATGACCTCCAGAGGAAAGTATAGTGTAAGGGTGGGTGTGGGCTGGTGGCTGCTCAGTGAGAGAGTCTGGATGGGGGAGGATGGCGAGGATGACAAGGGATCATTTTGTTTTTTTCAGGGGAAAAAAAAAGATGTCAGAGGACAGTTTTCTTCTTTACAGATAAAAAAAGAATAAATGTTTCAGGACACTGGGAGTGGGCTCCCCAGTGTCGCACACTGCTGGGGGAGAGGCTTCTGGTGCTGATACAGGGATTGGACTGTCCAATGTCAGCAAATAAACACAAGGGACTGCAGGGGAGATCTGACACTGGAGGTAGGCATCCCAGTGTCAGATTATATAAATAAATCAATAAATAAATACAAGCAATGGGAATTAGAGAGTGGAGAGGCCACTTAACACAGGGAAAGATATGGAGAGGGGGGTGCCACTAGACATCAGAGATAAGTGGCAGTGATCGGCGCATGGGGGGGGTTCCACTAGACATAATGGAAACAGCAGTTCACAGATGAAACTATAGCTGGTAGCATGAGTGTTAGCTGTGGCTGCAGAAGTCAAAAAAATCCAGCTGTTCTCATATAGAGAATGCGGGAGAAAGCAGTCCTCTTGCTAAGCTCAACATCTGGGATTACGGGTGCCCAGAAAAGGTGTTTCTTACAAAAAATAAAAACAAACAAACATCAGAATGCAGTTAAACAGGTCCAGTTTAGATAGATTCTGCTGGGTTTTTTTAAAAAATCCATTCATTTTTCTGTGTTTTCTTAATTTATCTCACTAACTGAAAAACTGGATGGTGGACACAGGAGTCCTTTACAAAAATATGTTAGGCTCCTGTAACAATACCGTAGCTCCTGTGAAAACAAAACTATTTTTGTGTAGACCATCTAACTTTTCCCATAGGAAATAAAGGGAAACTTTGAAACTTAATAACTTTGGAACAGATTAATATTTTTTCACCAAACCTTCAAACGGCACATCGGTGAGGCAAAAGCTTTCTACCCTGAAAATTTCAGACCAGAACCTAAAACAATTTCTGAAATACAGCTGGACAAAGGAACTACAACAAAAGCACATTCATTTAGGGAATTTTGACACTCTGCATCTCAGAAATCACATAACGGATTCAGATGAGATTTGTCAAGTCATGAGATCTACCCAAAAGATTATGCATGCAAAATTTCTGCAACTTTGTTGAACAGTTGCAAAGTTATTAAGGTAAAAAAATGTGACTTTAACACAGAAGTGTGAACTCAATCTTAACTATTCTGGTGCTAACACGCCAGTATACGTATGTGTGTATCTACAAATATATATATATATATATATTCTATATATTCATACATACATATACACACACACATAAATGCGTGTGTGTGTGTGTGTGTATGTGTATGTATGTGTGTGTGTGTATATATATATATATATATATATATATATATATATATATATATATATATATATATAGCAGTTTACCTATAGGTGAGTACCCTGCACTGTACAATCCCAGAGTTTAGGGATGCTTCTGCTTTTTCTTATATCGGACAGTTCAGTTCTTTACCAGTCGACCACACTTATTCTTTTCCTTTCATTACTCTTTCTTAATACTATTGGCTCTAGCTTTGGGTGCTTCTGCTTACCTTTGTTTTGCTATCGTCAGCACAACTAAACCACTTTGTTGTCAGCAATTGTGGCATAGTTGTTCTTGGTTGCCATTACTTTTTTGTAAAACAAAAAACTTTCCAGAAAATCAAGCTGCTTAGTTTCCCCCACATACAAATTCCAGACCAAATATTTTTTATTTCACTCAGCTCTGATTTCTAAACGTGTCAATAATTTCCTTAAAGTGTCTCCTTTGTAGAATGTAAAATCTGATGAAAAAATATGTACAAAGACAGTCAAATTAGAAAAACTGTCAGCCATATAAATAAGGAATGTTTAAAATAGGAAAAGGTCCATGTTAGAACAAATTATACACTGTATATACTGTAAACACCTGAGTAATATCTCAAAGTAACATAAAATGCATTTGAGAAGGGAGAAGCTTAACATATCAAGCTTGACCCTTTCTGCTAATACAGAGACAGTATCCATTTTCTCTCTGTGCATACTGTAAGAGCAATTTAACAACAGTTCCCTCCACTTCTAGAAACCATTCCTGTAATAAAATAGTAATTTAACTGGTCAAAGGTAAACCAGATAGAGTTGGAGATAACTTGTTGCCTTACCATTCTTAAACCCATACTGATACAAAGCATTTTTTGTGTAGTGAGATATTCTTTAGAGAGAAAAGAGTAGTGATAGTATGATCAGTTAACCAGCTGAGCTTGTTATTCAGCTGGTAAAGCTCATGGGTGAAATTCAATGGACCTGGGTGTGGTTTCCAGTTTACCTCTCAATTTTTCTTCCCCAATTAATTATACATAGCAAACTGACAATACTATTACAGATACTGGGCTGGATTTCAAAGCCCGACATCTGGTGCAAGGTGTTTATACCAAAAGGATTTGACACAAAGGGTACCTTGTACCAAATATTGTGGCAATCTTGATTTCTGAATGCAGACTGCATCAAAATCAGGATGTTTTGCACCAAAGCTGCCCTGCATCAAAAGTGCCGGTGTGCCAGGTATGTGGGGAGGGGGGCTTGTGCCATGGCAGGACTGCATCATCCTTTTGTTTGGGATTTTAGAAACCCCACCATGAACACATGCTGGAGCTGAGTTTAGACCAGTTATGAGTGGGTCTAAGGGCCATACACTACTGCCTGAGAAGGAGGCAAGTAGTGGTGGCCTGCAAGGCCAGGACTGGGGGCAGAGGGACCAGTGGGGGTGCCATAGTGGGTGATGGGGGAATAGCGGCAGTGGCAGGATCCAGAGGTGATACCCAGTGGTGGTGCCATGCCCACTGAGACAGAGCCACTCAGCCTGGGTATACCAAGGTTGGCACTGATGGACCCTGTCCTGGATCCCAGGTGGCAAAAGCCCTGGCACCTGCCTCAGAATTGCACAGTCCCCTACATGCAGTGGGTGGCATTGGCTGAAGGTTACAGGGTGCATTCTGAGGATGTGAACTCTGGTACACAGTCCATCACGTGGACACAGGCTGATGCCCAACTACACTGTCAGTAACTGTGTCACCTCTGGGGCAAGTGCAGAGTTGTTGCCACCTGGGGTTCAGCACAGGGTCCATCCACGCTGACCTTGGTGTATACAGGACAACCTTCTCTGTCCCAGTGGGCATGGCACCTCCATTGGTGCCACCTCTGAATTCTGCCACTGCTGCCATTCTCCCATCATCCACTATGGCACCCTCACTGGTCCCTCTGGCCCAAACTTGCAGTCATGTTCTCCCCCCCACACACACTTTTGTGGCTCCACTAGGGTCGTGCTGGGAGGGGGCTTGATGGGACCTTCCATCATAACCTTCAGGTGTCCAAAGGCTTGATGGTACTTGAGCCTTTTGTTCTCTTGTTTACAACTTTCTACAGATGTGTGCTCACTGACAGCTGATACTGTGGCCAGCTGCGGAAGTAAGATGAGGGCTGTGCTGGTTGCCATATGGAACTGTCTAGGTTCTGGACTTGCAGGTAAGGGGAATGGGAGGAGATGGGTTGTGAGAAGCTGATTCAGTGGTATTGAATGGGCAACTTGGGATGGGGGGTACCACTGGACCATCAGGGCACTATTTGTACTGTTAGAACATGTGATTGGGCATTCTAGTCTTTCTTAATTCCTTCTTACAACATAACTGTAATAATGTGTGTTTTTATTGCACAAGATGAAATATGTTGAAATGATATGCAGTTCTGGTGCCTGTATGCACCTGGAGTACTGTGTGCAGTACTGATGCCCATATCTGAAGAGGGACATTAAGTTACTGGAGGGGGTGCAGTGCAGGGCGACAAAGATGATCAAGAGGCTGGGGGACTTATCATATGACAGGAGGCTGAGGGAGTTGAACATGTACTCACTGGAGGACAGGAGGGACAGGAGGGACATGACTGAAACCCTTAAGTACATGAAAGGAATAAACAAGACAGGTACAGAGGAGCTGTTCAAAGTAAGGAAGGGGAGGGACACCAGGGGCCATGATATGAGACTGGAGGAAGGGAGGAAGGTTCAGGAGGGAGATGAGGAGACACAATGCGTTACCTGCAGAAGTGGTATCCAGTAGAACAGTGGGCTGCTTCAAAAGGGGATGGGACAGGACAAGGGGGAGGGTTAATGAAGGGGAAGGGTGAGAGGGTGGGGCAGCTGCAAAATAAGGGGTGCTAGCTGCGCATTCGAGCAGACTTGATAGACCTTTAGGCCTTTATCTGCTGAAAAATTTCATATGTTCATATATAAAACTTTGTGCTATACACTGGGACCCACATTTTCAAAGGAGATGTGCAGCCCAAAATGGAGATATGCAGCGCATCCCAGAAACTGCGCGGAACTGCGATTTTCGAAAAGCAGAGCTGCGTCGTGCATTTCCAAATGCTCAATCATGCAGATATAATGTATGCAGCACAAAAAAAGGGAGCGTGTACATGAATATGCTGCGCATCCATATATTCAGCTAAAATGTGTGGTGCATCTGCTGCGCATCTCCAAAATGCTCCGCTCAAAGTTAGGCATGTCAGTGGATGGCCTAAATCAGCCGGCCACCCACAGGCAGGCTGCAGAACTGCAGACAGCGACCCTGAGACAGCCCTCGGAGGTGCACCAGGATGTGCTCCAGGCATCTATACACAGCAGTTATGCCAGGATGACATAGCCAAAGCCACAGGTGCCAGCACACCATGGGCACTGCCCAGAGAGCACTCCCCCTCACCACTCCCAGGATGTGGACACCCAGCTGCCACATGCTAGTGCTGTTGGGTGCCCCCCAGGCACACCAGTGGGGCAGAAATCCACACTGCAGCACATGTACCAGGGGCCATGTTCTGCACCCTTGTTGTCTGCAGGGTGCCACCCAGTGGTGGCATGCACCCAAGGTGACATCTGGAGCAATGGTGCCCAGGTAGCCTGGTGGTACTAGTGGCAGCATGTCATGGGCCAAGGACTGACCTGTTCCACACACCCATGGTGGTACACTATAGGTGCACACAGGAGGGACCCACCCACTCTGGTATCTGGCCACCTTCTGCACACTGCTATTCCTTGCAGTTATCACCATGTTCCTGTCATATGGGGGGGCACTGCAGGTGACTGTACACTACATATGGAGCTGGTATATCACATGCATGTGGTATACCGATCAGACTGTGTCACCCTGTGCCTTCCCCTGTTGCTTGTCCAGGTGGGCCCCTGTGGCCACTGTCCAGGTGGTCCCCCTGTACCCCAGTCCAACCCTGTACATGGCTATGGGTAATAGCACTGAATCCAGGTCAATCCATTTCACCCACCCACACACAAACATTCCATCACACCTGCCTGCTAGACTGCAGTACCTCCTGTTCGCCTTTGTGGAGTAGCGGGGCAGCCCTCCAAAACTGGAAATGCGCATGCCTTAGGTATGCAAATGGCCTGAAAACATTCCAGTAATGAGTTGCGCATGTTGGAAATGGACTAGGAATGTGCAGTGTGGTCATTTGCATATCCCCGATGAATATTGCAGTTTTGCACACTGCACAAGTGGTTTTGCATCGCACATTTCCCTATGCTCCACACAGGTCCCAGGTTACCAGCCATGCCATGCATATCCCACTGTGCAATTGTGCATGTTCAGGATATTCAGCCATACATGTGTGTTCACATCTTACAGTGCAGTTTTTGAATATGCCATTATTTTGTGCCAGTGCATTTCAGTTGTGTGGCACCGGCACTTGCGCAATACAGCCTGCGACTTTTGAATATGGGGCCCTGGATATATATGAATTTATTCTAAGTAAGTTTTAATCATATTTGAACAAGAAGAGGTGAGCAAGGTGCCACTAGACACCAGGAATTGATATTGTCAGTGTGCACCGGAGATCTGCAGGAGACCACTGGACACCAGGGGCTCATATTATCACTCTGACCGGGAGATTGAGGGGGTACAGTAGCACTAAGGGGCTACTGTACCCCATGCAAATGAGCTCCTAACGGGCATACAAATGGACCCTTAGCATCCTGAATGCCCAATGGGCTCATTTGTATGTTCAGGCTGAACATGGGTTACAGGGGCCATGGCATTATCCTGTTTTGGGCAGCGCTATTCCTTGTGGGTTATATACAGCCTAGCTCCATGACAGGCAGTGCAGTTTCACTTAGTACTGAACTGACCTGGCCCAGTATTCGGTTGGATAGCACTGCTTGCCATTTGATTGAATACTGCAGCAGCTGGGGGGGGGGGTGCAGGAAAAAGTGAAGCACAAAAATGTGTGCTGCAGTTGCACAGTTTTCCAAATATGGAGCTCCAAGTATCCCAATTTAGAATAACAAAGCAGGCAGCAGCAACAATGAGAAATATCCTGGTTACCTTCAGTTAGCTTCAGAACCTTCTCAACAGTAGTACAGCAGAACATTTTCTTGCAATTGTTTTCTCTGTGATTTTCCCAAGATTGTGACAACAGTGGCCCCACAAGCATTTCAGTGAAACAGACTCAGCATAACACCAGCATAAGGAATAATCCCATCCCAATCATCCCAAATCAAATCACACTAGCGATCCTCTGGATCTGTTCTCCATCCCTCCAAGCAAAAGCACCTTTCAGGCACATCACCTCCCTCTTCTTTCCTCCTTCTACTCCCAAGCCTATCCCTCTAACAATACAGTCTCCACAAACAGCTGCTTCCTTCTCAGCTGGGGGCCTCACCCTCTCTCCTTGGAGCCTTCTCTTCTAAGGACCCCCATTTCCTCCCTTCCCACTGTTATGGGTGTCTCCTCCCAACTACACCATCCCACCAATATGGCTAAAGAATTCTGCAGTAGTACAGGCTGATTAGTGTGTATCTTTCCAACCCTGACCCCAACCCCCGAGTCCATCATAGTCCAACCACTCTGGTGCTGCCTAGGCATCCTCTGTGGGAGTAGTGTAAGACTTGGTTGCCCCTGAGTGGGGAAGAAGGTTATCTGTACTCTTGACAGTTAAACCCAGAGTCCAGCGACCTGTGTCCACAGCCCAGAGATTTGAGTACAAATGGGGCAGCACCTCAGTCTCCAGAAAATATCCCAAAAGATTGCAGCTCCACACCCGTCGCACTGTACCACTTCCATGCTCTTTCCTACTTTTACTTTAGTGCCTGTTAAAATGTCCCTGTACCTTACTGCCTCCTTTCTATGCTCAGTTCTATGCATATATTCTTATGGGTAAAAGCCAAGTGCAAAACATTGTGGGTAAACAAATCCTTCAGGGGATGAGCTATTTAAGAAATCTTCTCAAGAGGCATGACATTCTGCTAGCCATGTCCCTGCTCAGATCTCACCATGTCAATGCTGTCCCCTTAGCATCAGGTCAAAGGGCCAGCTCTGGGGAGAAGGACTGAGTACCCCACAGGATGCTATCCTTCTCTGTGGTGGAAGGGTGCCATCTTCCACCACAATACAGCCTCCTGGGTGACCAAAGGTGGCAGTGGGGCTAAATGACTGCTGGGAGGGAAGTATGTCACTGTGTAACTACCCTTGACATCCCTGCTGTGACATCCTGCAAGAGGGGCTTCACAAAGGAAAAAGACAGTCCTGCAGTTTGCAGACAAAGAACACTGGTATACCCAGGGCTGTACCTGCCTTGCCAGTTCACCTCCTGATGAAAGCAAGCAGTTCAAGTGTAAATCCACTTTACCTGGCCCCCACCCAGGGGGTAAACCACAGCTGCAGCATGGCAGTTGACAACTGGATGTCAGTAGGTCCAGTAGGTGGAGAATAGTACCATAGGCATCTGGAGGGAGTGTGGGTAGCTGATGCAGGTGTTGTTGTGGTAGCTGTAGCTGAAGCTTTAGCAGGCATAAAAAGTCTGTAATGCAGAGCTGTTTAAACTCTTAAGTGGTTTATTTCTGTATTGCTCCTTCAATCTCAAACAACTTCTCCCAGCTACTAATCTGCCCCTCTGCTGACACCTTTCCATTGCTGCATTTAGTCGTGTCAATGCCTTTGCCATGGTGACTGCTCAAACTGATGTAATATCAAATCATGCTACTCCTCAGATTATCAACCCAGTAGCATAATTTGACATCATGGTAATAGCAAATTATGCTACTCCCTCAAAGCATCCTACCAGATAGCATGATCTGATAAATTAGTACAATGATTTAAAAGATACTGGCAATTGTTCTAGAGATGGATTTTGAACATCAAAATTCTTTGAAAAGTAGTGCACACTAATGGACAATTTACTTATACATAATTTTCATTGTATTAATATGCAAAATATATGTAAATGAGCAACATTCCATCTTGAAAAAGCTCCTCTCATCATGGTGGGATTGCAAATAAAAATTATTAAAAATGTTGTTTTAAACCTAGTTAGGAAGGAATCAATTGTATTTAATTGAAATATCTGAAAACTGGGTGGACATCTATCACACTGTGCTAATTGTATTAACTGTTTGTATCCATCAGATTGTGCTACCCTCAACCTAAGCAGCACCCAACCATAGGACAAACAAAACATATGCTTCTACCAAGCCCCATGGGTGTTGTTTGTACTGTCTGTTACATGGAACATGTGTATAATCCCCATCTTTGACTGTTGTTGCAATTTATTTATTTATTGAAAATTTTTACCAGGAAGGCACACTGAGCAATAGGTTACTCTTCTCTTGGTGCAACCTGGGGGGAAGGGGTACAATAAGGATGAGACATTTTACATTCAAGTTACAAAGATCAACATAGCATTCAATTAATTAAAGCAGTTGTTACAAACAGTGTTGCATACATATGTAATCTGAGAGGACAATTAATAAGTGCAATAGTAATAAGTGAACAAGTGCTATCCCAAAATAAGGGGTGAAGGAGAGAGAGAGAGGATGAGATTGACAGATAGTGAAGAGTCGTTTCCCAGAGAGACCCTTTTGGGATGTGGGGAACCCTGCAAGGGGACAGAGGACTGGAGTAGGGATTAGAGAGGGAGAACGAGAGAGGAAGTAAGTGTGATTAACACCTAGGAGGGGAAATAAGGCCTGACCCAAAAAGAGAACCCTTCAGGATGTGATGGACCCTGCAAGGGGGCAGGGAAGTTCAGGCTATTGTAAATCCTCCTGCAGTTAGGAGTTGTAATTATAGAGGGATAGTGAGAGGGAGGGAATGAGAAATAACACCTGGGAGGGGATGAGCCTGATCTGAAGAACCCACCAGGCTGCTGGGGACCTTGCAAGGGGACCTGGAAGGCCAAGGATAGGTAGATGGGGGGAAGAAAAGGTGGCAAGCCTAGGCACCATAGGACACCCTTCAGGATGCTGAGAACCCTGCATGGGGAGTGTGAAGGCTAGGGAAAAAGAGGGGAGAGTAGGGGAAGGGAGAAAGGCATGAGAATTAGCACCTAGGAGTGGCTAGGGTCAGTAGAGTTGATAGAAGCATTGGGTAAATGTTGAAGGTGGATGAACTCTAAGGAGTAAGTCAAAGGAAATTAAGGTGTGTCACAACAGGAACAGTTAGGTGCAAGATAGTTGGAGAGTGCAATGTTGATGGAATAGAGGGAGGAGGGGTGTAGGATTTGGGGAATTAGAGAGTTCTATATTTTAGGGAAATGGTGAGAGTACCCAGACTGGCCAGAGAGGGTGGAGTGGCTGGGGACAGTTAGTATCCAAGTGTCAGTAGATCTGAGGGAGTGAGAAGGAGAAGGGGGTGTTATAAATGAGAGGGAGAGGTAGGAAGGGAGTTCACCCAGTCAGTGTTTAGCGGTGAATCTAACACAGTGTGAGAGGCATCTATTTGTAAGGAAGGGGAAGGAAAGGGCTCGATAGAGGTCACAGAGGTGGATGCAAGAGGGAGCATCAAGGACAAAGCGGCAGAAGGAATTGAAGAGAGTGTCCAATTTGGTCAGGGAGGACTTAGGAGTGGCACCATAGACTATGTTGCAGTAGTCAAAATTGGGGAGGATCATCTTCTGGACAAGCTCATGCCTAGCTGCAGGAGGAATGTAGCTGTGGTTCCTGAACAAGGCACCAAGCTTGGGGTACAGTTTTTTCTGGATGGTGTCAATGTGTACAGAGAAGTTGAGGTGTTGTTCTAACTAAACCCAAAGGTATCTGAAGGATGAGGTGTCCTTAAGTAAAGTCCTACTAAGAGTGAGGAAAGTGGGCAGGAAGGGAAGCCTAAAGAGTCTGCCTTGTGCCAAAGGTCATGGAGACTGTCTTCTTGGTGTTGAGGAATAACTGATGGTTTGCAAACCAGAGCTGGACCTTGTTGAAGTCATGCTGCAAGCTGAATGTAACCTCAGCTGGCCATGAGCCAGATGCATACAGGACAGTATCATCAGCTTACATGTGTATGTCAGAGGAGGGGGAGCAGACGGATGGCAGGTCATTAAGGAAGATGGAGAATAGAAGGGGACCAAGAACGGAGCCCTAAGGGATGCCAGTGCAGATCAGGAGGGGTGGCGAGATGGCATCTGCGATCTTAACTGATTGGGTTCTACCAGTAAGGTAGGCCTTAAACCAGTTAGTGGCAGAAGGGGTTAGACCAGCAGATGAGAGGGAACCAAGGAGAAGGAAATGGGAAGCAGTGTCAAAAGCCTTGGCAAGGCCAACAAATATGGCTGAGGTAATTTGGCCATTGTCCATCCCAGAGAGGATGGAGTCAGTGAGCTGAAGTAGGGAGGTGGTGGTAGAGAGTTTTTTCCAGAAACCAGATTGGAACAGGGTGAAGAAGGCAGTGTCAGATAGAAAGGAGGTGAGTTGAATGAGGACTAGATGTTCTTGTAGTTTGACTAGGGTAGGGAGTAGCAAGATGGGGTGATAGTTGCCTGGGAATGAGGGGTCTTCACCTTTAGGTAGGGGAGGACCACTGCATGCTTCCATTGGTAAGGGAACATCAGAGGCTGAGAAGGAGAGATTGAAGATTAAGGAGCGGGGGTAGGCAATGCCTGGGGCTGTGAGAGAGAGGAGTTTAGGGTCAAGGTCATCAGGGAAGATTCTTTTGAGGGGTTGATGGCGAGGAGGGCATTTAGAGTATCTGTGGGGGAGATAGAAGAGAATGAGAAGGAGTGGTGTGGGAAAATAGGAAGTGGAGCTTTTTTGGGGGGGAGGATAGCGGAGCAGCCATGACATTTGAAGGGGAAGGGGTAATTAGAGAGGGACTTCAGCAGTTCGGTTGCACAGGAGGTATAATAGGAGTTAAATTCTGTAGCTACATTATGGGAAATGGCCACAAGATTGCCATTTACCTTTAGCACTGGGGAAGGGGGGCAGGTCTGAGGGGGTAAAGAGGGCTTGAACCACCTTCCAGACCTTGAAAGGGGAATTTGTGTAAATGAGGAAGGGATTTTGGAAGTAATCAGACTTGGCTAGCCTTGTTGACCTGGTACAGGCATTTTGGAGCTTACAGTAGTCCGTAGGTCACTAGGAAGCTGGGTGGTTTTGTGGTGCTTCCAGGCACAATCTCTGCCCTTAAGACAGGCTAAGAGTTCTGGAGTAATCCACGGTAGGTGGTTACCCCTAGCCCTGGTTTGTTTGAGAGGGGCAAAGGTATCCCAATTTACAAGGAATATTTCTTTGAAGAAGGCTAGAGCCTTATCAACTGAGAGGGAGGAGACTAAGGGAGACCAGTCAGAGAGAGATAGGCTGTGCTGGAGAGGTTCGAGGTCTAGGGATTTGAAGGAATGAAGTTGTAAGATTTTATGTGGAGATTTTGATCTGTGGACTTTCCTGAGAAACGAATATTGAGTTGTGGTCACTGAGAGCATGGGAGGATGCCAGAGCTAATTACTCTGTGGTGGTGGGTGGTGAGAGCCCAGTTGATCAAGGAATGATTTTGTGTCTTATGGTTAGGGTGGGTGGGTTCTGACATCAATTTGCGAGAGGTTCAGGGCTCCAAGATCATTACATATTTTGGATGTATTGGGAGACAGTCAGTTTAGGTTAAGGTCATCCTAAGATGTGTAGTTCATCTGCATTATCTGATAATATAAAACCTGATGTCAATGACTGGGGTATCAGCTACTCATCAAACTTCTGTTGGCAGTGTAATAGCATAGATATAGAAGACAGCTCTAACAGTGGATTTCTGGTAGGTTTTGTAACAGCATAGATATAAAAGGCAAGTTGTGATTGTGAATCAGAGGGAGTGAGTGTGACATTACATCTGCTTCAAGGGCATATTATCCTGAATGTGTAGGAAGAAGGAAAGAAAAGAAAGAAAAAAATCTCTGGGAGTTATTATCCCGAGGTGGTGAATAAAAACATAAGGGGTAGTCTGCTAAGGTCTAGATGTAGGTGGGTAACTACACTGAGAGTGGCACAGTGCAGCAACTGTGGATTGGTAGTCTTCAGGGAGACTTTCTGGAGACTGCAATGCTGCCCCATCTGCCCCATCTGCATGCACTCCTCTTGGCTGAGGGAGAAGGTTGCCAAATTCAAGATTGAGGTGGTTTGGGTTTGGAGGACCTACTCCCCCACCAAGGGACCGCCTAATTCACCTCTGGTGCCTCAAAGGATCCAAGAAAAGAGGAGTGACTGGACAACAGTGGGCTTTGGGAAGGTAAGGGTGGTGGAGCACAGGCACATCCCACATCTGATACCACTACGAAACTCCTATGCCACACTGACCATGCAGGATTGTCCCACAGAGGCACCCAAAATAGTGACTGGGATGGATGTGGCGGTCCTCCATAATGCAGATCCCAAGGGGGGTAGCAGAGGACTCCATGGAGGAGGAAGTGAATCCTGGTGAGGGACTCAATAGTAAGGGAGATACAGTTGGGGACAGGTAGGGATGAGGAGAGATAGGTAAGGTGCCTTCCCAGTACCACGACTCAAAGTGATGGAAGAAGGATCCTAGGGATCACTTGGGGAAAAAAGGAGGGTGGGAGAGTTGGATGTCATTGTCCATTTGGGGACAAATGACCTGGCTAGGGAGGAGTAAGAAACAGTTCAGGAGGAGTTCAGGAAATTGGGGAGGGGTCTTAGGCAATTAGCACAATTTGTTACCTTTTTGGAGGTGCTGCCTGTCTATGACAGGAGAGAAGACAGGATTCTCCACACAAGGAACTTCAATGCATGGTTGAGGAAATGGTGCAGAGAAGAGGGATTTGGATTAATTGGGGACTGGGGCTCCACCTGGAGGAATAGAGGCCTGTACAGGGGGTGATGGCCTACATCCATCCTGGAAGAGAACTGTGATCCTCAGTGAACAGTTTAAATGCTACATTGGATAGCATTTAAGCTAGCCATGGGGGAGGTGGAAAGAGGTAGGAAGACATAAACTGTCCCCCCCCCACACACACTTACAATTTCAGCACTAGGAATCCCAAGAGAGAGAAATTCCAAAAGAAACAAATAAAAATAGCAATCCAGGAGGAGAGGGATGGGGACAGAGGAAAGAAAATAGTGGAGAAAATAAGGGAGAGCAAAAGGCCAAAATGAGGGAAGGTGGCAGTACAATTTGGGGAGCCATATGTGTAAATGCTAGATGTCCGGGCAACAAGATTGCAGACCTAGAGGCCACTATGGCAGTAGCAGACCTGGACATAGTCGCAATTACAGAGTCCTGGTGCAATGAAAACCAGGACTGGGATGCAGCCATACAAGGTTGTGCTCTATTCAGAAGGAACAGGGTAGGAAAAAAGGGGGGAGAAGTGGCTCTTTTTGTGAGTGAAAACATAAATGCTATGGAAATTTAAGGGGAACAAGGAGAAGCAGAGGTGCTGTGGGTCACCCTGGAGGCACGGAAGTGAGCCGCTATTCACACAGGCATGATAAACAGCCCTCCAGCACAGGAGAGGAGGTGGATAAGTATATAATGGAAGAAATCCAGAGGATGGCAAACAAGGGGGAGGTATTGCTGGTGTGGGATTTCAATCTATTGGATGTGGATTGGAGCCTCGCGACTGTGGCAACAGTTAAGAGTAGGGACATCCTATACTTCCTGCAGGGGCATTCCTCAGGCAACTAGGTAAGAAACCTACTCGTGGGAAGCGGTGATACTGAACCTGGTACTGCCAAACAGTGACAGTGTCACTGATGTCACAGTGGGTACCCACCAGGGGACTGGTGTTCATCATATGGTGGGATTCAGTATAAGAACTGGGCCAGAACCAAACCACACTAAAATGAGGGTCCTGGACTTAAGGATGGCCAATATCAAGAAAATGGGAGAATGCTTCAGGGAAGACCGAGCAGAAATAGGAAAATAGGAAATAGGAAAACTGGGTTGAGTAGAGGAACAATGGGCAAAACTAAAGGAGGGCATTGAGAAGGCAACAAACCTCTGTGTCAGGCAGGTTAAAAAGGGCAAGAGAAAAAAGAGACTGCTATGGTTCTGTAAGGAAGTAGCAGAGAAAGTAAAGGCAAAGAAGTTGCCATTTATTTACTTTTTTTTTTAATTCTTTGGTAACTGGGTAAGGCCCACTAGGCACAAGTGCCTGTTTTCAGGGGCGAGTTGTAGTGTGGCTGCTTATGGCTCAACACTTAATCTGCACTAAATGGAGGAGGGCAGATGTGGTCCCACTTCACAAAAATGGGAATAGGGAGGAGGCAGAAATTACAGATCTGTCAGCCCGACTTTTGTGGTGGGTAAAGTAATGGAAACTACTGAAGGAAAGGATTGGGAATTCCTTGTGACCAGTGGATTACAGGATCTGAGGCCGCATGGCCATCAGCATTATCACCATCAGCAGCAGCATGGGTTCACAGTGGGGAGATCTTGCCAAACAAACCTGATTGAGTTCTTTGACTGGGTGACCAGGGAAGTGGATCAGGGTGGGGCGGTGGATGTGGCCTACCTGGATTTCAGTAAGGCCATCAACACCGTTCCACATAGAAGACAGGTAAACAAGCTGCACAGCCTGGGACTGGGCCCTAAAGTAGTAAATCTGATATGAACTTGGTTAAAAAACAGGAGTCAGAGGGTGGTAGTAAATGGGGTTCACTCTAAAGATGGCACAGTAACCAGTGGGGTGCCACAGGGATCAGTAGTGGGCCCAGTCCTCTTCAGTGTCTTTTTTAGCAACATTGCAGGATGGCTGGAAGGGAAAGTGTGTCTATTCGCAGAAGACACAAAAATCTGCAACAGAGTGGACACACCGGTGGGGAGGATGAGGGATGTTCTGAAAAAGATGGAAGACTATTCAAGGGTTTGGCAACTGGGCTTCAAAGCCAAAAAGTGCAAAATTATGCATAGAGGGCACAGAAACCCACGGTCAACATACAAGCTGGGTGGGGAGGTATTGGCAACCACAAATCAGGAAAGGCACCTGGGGATCATCGTATATGATGACCTGAAGGTAGCAAAGCAGTGTGATAAGGCAGTGGGGAAAGCATGCAGAATGTGCGGGTGCATTGTGACGGGTATCACCAGCAGAAATGGGAAGATAGTGTAATCCCTGTATAGACTGATGGTGAGGCCCCACCTAGTGTACTGTGTCAAGTACTGGAGGCCCCATCTCTGGAAAGACATAGACATAGAAAGACATAGATCGGGAAGAGGTGCTACAGAAGAGGGCAACAAAAATGGTGGATGGTCTTTATCAAAGGCCCTATGAGGAAAGATTCAAAGAATTAAATATGTATTCTGTAGAGGAAAGGAGGGAAGGGGGCATGATAGAAACATTCGAATACTGCAAAGGTATTAATAAGATACAGGAGGGTAGCATTTCACATAGAAAGAGATGCTTGAGGACAAGGGGTCTTGACATGAAGCTGGAGTGGGGGAGACTCAGAGCGGAGGGGAGGAAATACTTCTTCACAGAAAGGGTGGAACGGCCTCCCAGCAGAGGTGGGGGGTGGTGCTAAAACAGTAGCAG
The DNA here is from genome assembly GCA_016271365.2 of Neoceratodus forsteri. Classification (NCBI taxonomy): domain Eukaryota; kingdom Metazoa; phylum Chordata; order Ceratodontiformes; family Ceratodontidae; genus Neoceratodus; species Neoceratodus forsteri. Next base: position 290,047,552 of record CM028130.1, read on the forward strand.
GATTAATTCATGCATGGGATAGACACAAGCGGACCATAGTAATAGGGCTGGGGGGTAAAGCCATCCAGTAGGGTCTGTGATAGCACAGTAGGTAGGGAATTTAGGGCAGAGTAGGTAGGCCAAGAGGTCCTTATATGCCAACTTCTATGTTTCTGTTTAAGGAGATGAAACAGGTTTTCTGCATGATGGTCGTTGTCAAAGCAAGCAATACGTAAAGATGTCTGCTTGTGGAGGTTGAGGGAGCCCTAATGACTTGCGGATACTGCTGCTGCTGCTGCTGGCACTTAACTCAGTGAAGGAGGAGGAAGAGGAGGGAAACAAATAGGGGAAACTGACCCAGTGGGCAGTCAATACCATGTAATCAGTAGTCTGACCACTGGTCCACGTGTCAGAGGTGATGTGCTCGGCTGAAGAAAATGATGCTGTCAGGACATGTGACACAGTCTTGTAAACAGTCTGATATAAATCAGGAAGAGCCACTGTGAAAAAGTGGGAATGGCTGGGCACTTGATACCTTGGTACTGAAACTTGCATTAGTGACAGAAAACCAGCATTGCTCACAAAGGAGAATGGCAGCAAGTCGGAGGTTAGCATTTCCATAATTGCTCTAGGTAATTTTTTTGCCTCAGGTCTGTTTGCTTTGCATTTTTGGCCCATTTCCAGGGACTGGACCAGTGAGAGTTCAGTACTTTTTTTCCCTGGATGTGACAGTTGGCTACTATTTTTGCTGCCCCTGCGAGTGAAAGTGGCTGGGGATCTGCAGCCCCTCAGAAGTGTGGGAGTCAGTGGGCTAAAGAACTGATGAATGGAAGATGTTGATGGTTGTGCATCGGCTACTACTTGAAAGAGTTTCTTCCTCTTCCTCTCTACCTGGTCTCCTATTGTTCGTCTCCCCCCCCGGCCATCATCATTATCATCAGCATCAGCTTCACTGCTTGGTGGTGCTGCTGCTCACACTGTACGCTGGCATACCTTCTCATACTGAGATCTGTGTGACTTCAGCAAATTCCTTTTCATGGTAGATGTTTCTAGCCTTGTTTCCTCCTTATCCTAACTCGGCTTGTCTTTATGTAAAAGATGCACTACATGTGTCTGTGATCCTTTGTCCTCTCTAAGGAAATCCCACACCATTGGCGTCACCAGTTTGGTCTTTCCTGCTGGCACTCTTGGCTGTTGTCTAATGGGTGGGATAGTGTGGGCTGCTTCCAAATCATCATCCTCAGCCTCTTCCTCCACCAGTTCTCTGGGGTCTGAGAATGGTTCTTCCTCCTCTACCATGTGTCCTGGGCCACCTATTTGACCTGTGTCTTCTTTATCTGCTGCCATTTCATATTGTTCCTATTTTCTTTCTCATTGTTGTTTTGTGGCCTTTCATTTTTTTATTGTACCACCACTCTATCTTTTTTGATCTCTTATGTGCACCTGCCCCAGGTTGAACTCCCACCTGTTCCATGTTCTCTTCCTCCCCAGAACTGTTGCTGCTGTTATCACTTTTATCTGGTATATAGTCACAATCTGTATCTCAGGCCCCAAGCTCTACTAAATGACTTTACTTTTTCTCCTCTGCCAGTGTCACTACTTCACGCACTCCTTTCTCATTCCTTGTTTCTACAATTATTGCTGGTGTTGCAATCCTTGCAGTGCCACTGCCTGTAGTTCCTACAATGTGAGAAACTTTATGGACTGCTTGACCACTACTGTCATCTTCCTCTACACATGTAGTTCTTACTGAGGCAGAGGGTCTATGATCAAGCCCACTACACTTTTATTTTTCTTTGTGACTGGACGATCCAATTAGGGTTGTCAGAACTAGTTCTAAAAAGATTTGAACTGTGCTCGAACTCTGGTGTTCGAGTTCTAAATTAGAATTCAAACACCAGAGGGTTCGCAAAAGGGTTTGGATCTTTTTTTTTTCCATCTTGATAAGGGAGCAGGCAGCCAGGGGTACACAGTGCTGCCAATGTCAGCCGACAGATCTAGCTAACAGCAACAGCAGATCTCCAGTGAGTGATGGGGGGTGGGATCTGCCCACTTTGATTACATCTGCTGCTTGGCAACCAGTTACAAGTAATGGTGATGGAGGTGGGCTTATGGCCTCCTTCCCCTGCCTTTCCACATGCTGCTTTCCTGTTCTGAGTGTGCCTGCCTGCCCACCAAGATAACCGACTGCTGACGGCAGTTGCTGCATTTGCCTATCATTTTGTGGTGGCCTGTGGATACGCACGTACTTGCAGTCCTTGCCGGCGTTGCTGTAGTCCAATGGACAGAGGAGGGAGTAGTAACGTGGACCAGACCCAGCCAGCACTCACACCTTCACATGTTGTTGGAGGAGAGAGGAGGAGCAGATGACCTGTCACCCAACTGCAGAGTTGACCCGGCAACAGTCACTGCGACTCATCAGAGTGACAGGAGAGGGAGCAGGAGTCTCATCGCACTGGGCCTCAGGTCAGCAGCAGCAATCAATTCTATCTGGAGGGCTTAAGTTTGGGGCTTTTGGTGTTTGGGGCTAGGAAGGAGGGGGAACAGCAATGAGCTCTGTGCAGCAGGGTAAAAGACACGATGTGGATGTGGATGCAGCAGTACAGAGGCAACAGCCATATAATTGATCAGTTATATGCTTTGGATGAAGCAGAACTAAGCCCAGCAGTGCAGTAAAAGGCTGCAGGCAAAGTACAGAAGTGCACTAATTGTAAGTGTGTGGGAACTGGGGGGGGGGGCAGGAGAAGGTACATTGGAGGTTCAGGATGGCATTGTAGGAAAGGTGCATAGAAGGGATATGATAGATATGATGACGGGTTGGTGTAGTGATGTTTATATTGACCCTAGTGTCAAGTGTCTGGAATATTTTGTGTACTGTTGTTCAAGCTGTTCCTGGAGAAGGGCAATTATGCTCTGGTTATTAAGTATTTACAAGGAGCAACTAAGAAGGTGGAGGACTAGGCAGGAGGAGTGGGAAATAGCTACTGCAAATAAATTTCCATTTGATTCACAGACGTTGTACAAGGTATGGATGGCTGCAATGCTGTTCACCAGTGTACCTCAGCCTTATAATGGAGTGGCTCCCAGCTAGTGAAAGAAGGAAGTTCAGACTCCCCCATTATTCAGTCTTTGATTTTGTGAGACGCTGGTGCAACTATTGTGCCATGTGTGTTTTGGTGGCATGAACACCTGCCCTCTGTGAACTGGACTGAAACTTCATGACTCATTTTTCTTTGCACTCCAAACAGCTATTGGAGCAGCTGTTAAGTCACTACTGACCAGGGCAAAATTCCAACCTGTGCCCCATAAGTGACAGGGTCTGGAAGCAACTACTCCAGACCCTCATGGAGAGACTTTTGTATTTTGCTTTTATGTATTTTCTGTATTGAAGCTAATAGAGTGGTTAATAATTTGCAGAACCACTCAGTTGAAATACAAATCCTCCCCCAATTCAGTGTTCACTGATGTTAACATCTAAAAGATGGTTCAGTGCATAGTTATTTAAATCAGTGACCCATCTGTCAAGTTTTGAAGCTGGAATTAGTCATGTAAATTTGAATAACTTGTTTAACTGGGTCTTAATTTTCTCTGCATTAAGTGTTAATGACACCCAGGGGAAAACTTTAAAAACCATAATATTAAGACACAGTTCAGCCACGTCATAGTGTGTTTTTTATTAGTGTATTTGTTTCTTGTGAAAGGTACCAAATTGATAGCAATGGAGTGTGCAGCCTTAAGTTGAAAAAATAAATTTTATGACTGATCATATTCTGAAGATGGTACTGATGTAGCTGATAGATTACTTACTTACTCATTATCAAAAATAAAAAAATCTGTGTGTTGTATCTTGTGCGACTCCATCTCCTACATGGTGTACTGGCCATCATCCATCTGTGTGCCCTTTGACAGCTGCACTGTACCATATGTGTGTGTGTGAGACTCCTACATGGCATACTGGCCATCATCCTGCTGTTTATACTTTGACAGCTGTACTGTACCCAATATATCAAAGTCACATATGATCATTTCTCTCTCCCTGATACTGAACAGATTTCTTTTTGTCCTCATTTTCAGGTGTATGTCTCTGGTTTCCTTTCTCCTTGACCTACAAGGTCTTTTTATCAAGTCCGTCTGTTAGTCTGTCAGCCAGTTCAGGAGAAATGGATGTTTTGCTTCTAATTATAAAAGTCACTGCTTGTTATTTTTGTACCATTTATCCTCTGTAACCTGAGTTGTTGCCACTGCCTCAGCTCAGTTTACATTGCACCCCTATTGACCTCATACTGAGGTTTTGTACGGAAATGTTTGACTCGTGTTTTGGCCTTTGTTTATTGTTCATCACTGTGTAATAGCTATGACTGCCTATATAAATTCATGGCTGTTGAACTATGCTGGTGCCATCTTGTGGCCTGGGTCATGTCTGAAAACGGTCCATTGGATCAGCACACTTATACGGTTAACAAAGACATAAATAAATAAAAAAACGTTATCTTTATTATTGGCAGCATGTGCTCAGTTTTTTTCCATGATTTGTTTAGCCATTTTTCCCCATTTATGCCCACCCTCATGTCCTTGGCGTGAGCATACGCATGTGGAGGCATGCATGCACCATGCGCTGCGGGCACCCCACCCTACCGGTCACCCTTACCCACCTGTACCACCACTGGACCTCCAACCAGAGGTGGTGGGACTGCGCCCACCTCCCCAGGAGAGGAGAACTGCTGTTAGACACCTCAATCCTGCTCCTAACCTCCCCCCCAAGCATGCTCTCCAACGATCCAAGTCTGTTCCCAAACCTGGGTCACCGGTGTAGCATGAGGTGTGGTGTCCAGTGCCTCAACCCTCAGCGCCACCAAGCCAGTGCATGTGTGCTCAATTTCACGTGTATTTCAGTATTATCTTCATTATTGGCAGCACAATTAAAAAAATAGGGTTTGAATTCTAAAAAGTTCTAAAAAAGATTAGAACCCTAGAACTTTTTAAAAAGTTCTAGATTAGAACTAGAACCCAGAACTTCAGAGGGTTCTGACAACCCTAGATCCCATGCCACCATATTCTTGGCTCCTCTGTTGCTCCATTTCCTAATGCTTACAACACTACTTAAGTGATAAATGATGAAGAGTAATACGATTTTATTTAATTTAATTTTTTATGTTTTTTTTTTACTTTAGATTTTTTTTTATTGATTTTTTTATTTTAGTCTTTTTACTTTTATGCTTATTTTATCACTGGGATGCCACTGAAGATTACCCGAGGCCAAGCACTAACATGCTGCCCAGCTGCCACCTAGCACACACTTGCTGCTCATTGCACAGATCACACTGCAACAGCACAGCTCAGCATGACACACACACAGGCTGCTTCAGGACTCAAGTGGAGGAGGAGGAGTAGGAAGGAACTTCAGCAACTTGAGGGAATGTAGAGAATTTTGTTTCTATTTTATTTTTTACTTTTTTGTATGGGATGCCACCAAGGTGCCAGCTACCAGGGCCTGGGTACTGTCACGCTGCCAGCTGGCACACATTTGCTGCTCTACCCACTGTCCCGATCACACTGCAACAACACAGCTCAAGATGACGCACATACAGTAGACTGCACTAGGATGCAGGAGGAGGAGGAGGAGAAAGAACCATCTGTAACTTGAGATAATGTGGAGAACTTTTATTTTATTTTGTTCTATTTTTATTTATGAAAAGCCAACAAGGTGCCAATTACCATGGGCCAGGCAACGGCATGCTGCCAGCTGACACACACTTACTGCTTTGCCCACTGCCAAGATCACACTCCAGTAGCAGAGCTCAGAGCCAGGACGACATACAGACAGACAGACAGACACACACACACACACACAGGCTGCGTCAGGGCTCAGGAGGAGGAGGAAGAAGGAACATCAGTAACAAGAGGAAATATGGAGAATTTTTTGGGGGGGGGCATTTGGTATACCACCAAGATACCAACTACCAGGGACCAGGCACTGGCATGCTGCCAGCTGGCACACAGTTGCTGCCCTGCCACTGCCCAGATCACACTGCAACAGCACAGCTCAGGATAACACACATACACACACACACACACACACACACACACACACACACCGACTGCTTCAGGACTCAGGAGGAAGGAACCACTGCAACCTGAGGGAACATGAAGACCTAGAGTTTCAATTTGAAAATGGCCATAAAAAAAGAAATTTTTTATGGAATGCAGCAAGCTGCCAAGTGCCAGAGGCTGGGTACTGGCATGCTACCAGCTGGCATGCACTTGCTGCCCTGCCCATTTCCTGGATCACACTGCAACAGCACATCTCAAGATGACAAACACAGGCTGCATTAGTACTCAGGAGGAGGAGGAGGAAGAGGAAGGAACTTCAGTAAATTGAAGTAATGTAGAGAACTTTTATTGTATTCTATTTTTTTTTATGCAATGCCTCCAAGGTGCCAACTACTAGGGGTCAGGTACTGGCATGCTACCAGCTGGTACACACCCACACTCACAGGATGCTTCAAAACTCAGAAGGAACAAACTGCTCAACTTGGGGGACCATGAAGACTTAAAGTTTAAATTTAAAAACTGCCACAAAAACATAATATGTTTTATAGAATGCCACCAAGGTGCCAATTACCAGGGGTCAGGCACTGGCACACTGCCAGCTGGCATATACTTGCTGCCCTGCCTGCTACTCAGATCACACTACAACAGTGCACCTCAGGGTGACACATACACACTGGCTGCTCCAGGACTTAGGAGGAAGGAACTGCTGCAACTTGGGGGGACGAGAAGGCTAACAGTTTCAATTTGAAAACTGCCACAAAAAGAAAAAAAACATTTTTTATGGAATGCTACCAAGGTGAGAACTGGCAAGGACCATGCACCAGCATGCTGCCAGTTGGCATACATTTGCTGCCCTGCCCACAACCCAGGTCACACTGCAACCACACAACTCAGGACGACATATACACTCACAGGCTGCTTCAGGACCCAGGAGGAGCGAAAGGAGGAGGAGAAGGAGAAAGGAACATCAGTAACTTGAAGTAATGTGAATAATTTTTTTTTTATGGGATGCCACCAAGGTGCCTATTATGAGGGGCAGGGCACAGGCGTGCTGCCGGCTGGCACACATTTGCTGCCCTGCCACTGCCCATATCACACTGCAACAGCACAGCTCTGAGTCAGCACAACATGCGCAGAGGCTGCTTCAGGACTCAGGAGATATCTGCTGCAACTTGGGGACATTTTTTTTATGGAATGCCACCAAGGTCCATCTACCAGAGACTGGATGCCAACATTCTGCCAGTTGGCACACACTTGCTGCACTGCCCAGATCACACGCAAAAAACTGCTTCTGGACCCAGGAGGAGGAAGAAACAAGTAACTGCTGCAGCCTAAAAGCAAGCCTGTAACATGGGCAACTGTACTGAGTGGCCACATATTCAGAAGTGGCTGGGTGGGTCACGCAAGTGAATGTGCCATGCACTGACTTGCACCAGCACAAATGAACAGGATATTCAGAAAGTGCACCAGCAAATGTGATCATGCAAACATGGATGAATATTTCAGGTATGAGCGATCGCACAGTGGAAGATGCGTGGCGCAGCAGGTGAACTGTGACCAGTGTGGTGCATACAGAACTGTGTGATGGGAAGCCACTTGCACAGTGCACAGATCTGTAATATTCAGCCAGGATATGCATATAGCCTCATTGCACAGACTGTGCCCAAACAGCACATTTGCATCCCATTATCAGAATGTATTCTGGCCATTTGCATGAGCACTTCCAGATAATGCAGGGCAGCATTACCACTCCACAAAGGTGACCAGAAGGTGCTGCAGCCTTGCAGGCAGGTGAGGAGCCATGTTTGTGTGTGTGTGTGTGTGTGTGTGTGTGGAATTCATTGGTCTGTATACCCATGGCCATGTTCGTGCCCATGGTGTCTGCACGTGCAACACTGGAGGGTCCGGTGTCTATGTGGCATGCCCATGACACCTCCAGGCTGCAGGCGGTGCTTCCTCTGCCCTGTGCTACCTACAGTTACACAATGTCCACATCCAGTACACCACACTGACCAACCTCACAGCCCCTGTGGCATTGTCACAATGCATGGTTGGCATCTGGGACATGGATGTGGTTCCTGGTGGCATGGGACTGGCATGGGTGTGCTGAGTTGACCTGTGGCCTACCACTGTGGATATGTGCCAATGGTCTGTCCCTGACCATGTCAAGCTGCCACCAGTACCACCATTCATCCTTATCACTGGCATCCCAGATGTAGCCATGGGTGCATGCCTCCACCAGGTGGTGCTCTGATGGCCACATGGCTGTAGGCAATGGCACCTAGTACATGCACTGCATTGCAGCAGCCTGCATTGCTGGTGTGCAAGTGAGCTGACTGACCTCACCAGCATGGGGCAGCTGGGTATCTGTGACATGGGTGGGGTGTGGGAGATGGGTGACAGGGTGCTGCCGGTGGTGTCTCTCACCAATATCTGGCAGGTGCCTGCAGTGTGCAGGCACAGTGAAGCTGTGGCCTATGGGCACTACTGTCCTAGCAGGTTTTCTGTGTGTGGGTGCCTGGAGCTTATCCTGGAGCAGCTTATACAGCTGTCTCAGGATATCCTGCCTGCAGTTCTGCATCCTGCTTGTGGGTGTCTGGCTGATTTAAGGCAACCCCTTCCTTGCCTAAGTTTGCGTAGCACAAATGTGGGATGCACGACACATGTGCCACACAGTTCTTCTGGATATACACGTGTGGCATATGCAGGTGTCCGTCCCCTTTTGCTGCATGGCATACATTATTTGAGTGTGATCGTGCAACTGGATATGCGCAATGCATTTCGCACTTTTGAATATAGTGCCGTTGCACAATTTCTGGACTGCACCGTGCATTTCCATTTTGTGCTGCACAAGTCTTTTGAATATGGGGGCCTAAGAGTTTTAAACTCCCACAAAAAGAACCATGAAAGAAGAATTATTTTTTATGGGATGCCACAAAGGTGCCAGCTAGCAGTGGCCAGGCACTAGCCTGATGCCATCTGGCACACATTTACTTGAGTAAAATAAAAATTTAATTACTAAGACAGTAACTTCCCCCTCCCAAAAAAAGTCACATCAGGTTTCTGCCAGAGGCTTCAGTACAAAAAAACCTTTTTATTTGCCCTGCTAAAAGCCCAGTTCTGCAACAAACCCCCCCCCCCAAAAAAAATTGGTGCTGCACTACTGAGATTAAATTATCTAAGGCAACAAGTGGGCAGTAGCAGACTGTCACCTCATGCTCCATCTGCCCACTGCCCAGACCCAAGCACCCTCCATCGTCCTCCAGAGTAGTCTTTCTCCCCTCTCCCCTCTCAGGCAGGCCCCTGACCCTGGAGACCTGCTGCAAACCTTCAACACTGCTGCTTCCCAGCCTGCTTTTTTGTGTATTTTTCTTCCCTTTCCTCGGATATATCTAGTCAGCAGCCCTGCAAATAGGTCAAACGTTTGATTCAAGAAGATTGTTTTCAGTTGTGAACAATTTCTTAACTACTTTATATGTTGGGCTTTGGGAAATCAAAATGTTTTCAATGATGTAAATCCATTTTGAAACAAAATATGTTTTTGGAGTCGTTATATAACTGACATACTACTTATATGGACAGGGAATGAGGCAGAATTGAAAGATTTTATAGAGTACCTGCATCAGACCAATGAACATCTTAGATTTACTTACACCAGCAACTCCAGCACTGTGAACTATTTAGATGTGACATTGAGTAAGGAAGAGGAAGCAAGTATAGACATGAGGCTGTATAGAAAGCTGGTGGATGGCAATGGACTTCTCATTTTGTCCGGCTGCCATCCATCTCATGTGAGATATAATATACCGAACGGGCAATTCCTGTTCACAAAGCAGAACTGCAGCTCTGAGGCAAAATACATACAGGAAGCTGACATCTTAAAAAAGATACTGGATAGCAGAGGGTACAGTGCACGCCACGTAGAACAAGCCAGAGCTATTGTCGATAGTGCAGACGGAGGCTAGAAGGCAGGTGGTTACTTTGTTATTACCTTCTCTGCACAAGCCAGGCGAGTTCAGCAAATAATAAACAAACATTGGGGCGTTCTAGGGACTGATCCAGCTCTGGAGGAACTTTCGGGTATTAACCCATGTATGTTTTTCAGAAAAGCCCCTACTTTAAAAGACAGTTTGGTTAATAGACACTTTGTTGATGATAGGGAGTGTACCTGGCTTGATCAAGTGCAAGGGTGTTTTAGATGCAGGAACTTCCTACAGATATATATATATATATATATATATATATATATATATAGGAACAAGGCTCAGTGGGAGGGTCTTTCTATGTAGATCTGACCAAAGCCTTTGATACAGTTAGTCATGCGCTTCTTCTCCACACCCTACCATCCCAGAACATCTCCCCAGAGGCTACCTCCTGGCTCAAAGACTATCTCCCTGGCCAGACCCAGCAGGTAAGAATTAATACAACACTATCCTCCAGTAGACCAGTTCTAACAGGTGTCCCACAAGGGTACATTCTAGGTCCATTACTTTTCACCCTCTTCCTGAACTCCCTCCCTCAATCCTGCAGTGGAAAGCTAATGCTTTATGCAGATGATGCTGTAGATTTTTGGAAACATCCCCATCCCAATGTGCTACAATCCACCCTGCAGGGTTTCTTTAGAGAACTAGAAACCTGGTTTTCTGAACACTGCCTTATAGTAAATTACAAGAAGACGAAATCTATGATCTTTGCCCATCGCTAAAACCTGATCAGTAACATACCACTAATGGTGACAAACTCCCTGGGCACTGCGCTAGAGCAGGTGCACTGCTTCAAATACCTAGAAGTCATGTTGGACACCTCCCTCACCTACTACACACACTTACAACAAATCTCCTCCTCTGTTAACTCCAGGCTTGGGATTCTGTATAGACATAGACACTGCATTCCCCTGCAGGCGATGTACCTAGCTGTGTCTTCCTCCATACTACCCTTGGTGGACTACGGCATAGTAATTTATGGGTCTGCTGACCATACTGCCCTACGCAGCATCAACCTCAACCTAAATAAAGCTTGCCATCTGGTATCAAATTGTGACAGGCTAACCCATACCTGTGAGCTTTACAAATCTACTGGTTTGCTTAACTTCCAAGATAGGCTTAATAACACACCTGCCTCCTTGCAAAAATTATACTACATAAACAGGCACCAACTGGCCTCTACTCCCTCATCCAAACAGTTACACACAGGAGGACACCAATGCACTCTGAAAACACCCCCTTCAAGTACCTCACTGTAGAACCTCCCTTGGCCAACGGTCCTTCTGATATCGTGCCCCCTTGTGGCTAAACAACCTAGTATCTCCAGTCCAGTCCAGTCCAGTATTTCCCTTGCATCCAGTCTGGGCCAATTTAAAGCAGAACTCTAAATCCTTTCTCCTTAACTCTGCAATCTGTGAATGTACATAATGTACAAATGTATATGACTCCCCCACCTCTAGATTCCTCCTCCAGTGCAGTGAGATAGCCCCCAGCATAGGGATTTCTTCTTTCTTCTCCCATGCAAAGGCTCATAAAACTCACTGTAAATATTTTATGACTCTGGCCCTATTATTAAGACCCTCTAAAACTTAGAATGGCATATGAACATAATATTAACCTAGACCTTCTTTTAAGATCCCTGCTGAGATAACCGTGCAATGTTTTCTGTGCTGAATGGTTTTGACTAGTAATACTTAAGTGACGCTTGCGTATTTTCTTTTTTCTTTCCTACTGACGTGGAGCCTTTGGAAAGGAGTCTAGGATTCAAAGGTTGTAATTCCGATTCTTTCAATAATAAATAAATAAAAATATCTTAACTCAGTGAAAAACTGCTAAACTTTTGTAAGTATCAATGTTACTCAGGAATTTAGAATTCAACAATTGACATGTACCACAGCTGAGGTGATTTATATGACACAGTGTAGTTGCATCGTATTCCACATAGAAAAGACCAAACGGCCCTTTAAACAGCGTTTGGGGAAACATATGAGGGCAATCGAGACTAGAGATCCATTGTATGCAACTGCAGTACATGTAAATGATTCAGAAAACAGGGATGACTGTAAAATGCAGTTTATTGTTATCGACAGGGTCAGTAAAAACCCTAGGGGTGAGAACTATAACAATCTGTAACTGAAGCGTGAGGCTTTTTGGATCATTATGTTATGTGCAACAAAACCACCAGTTCTCAACACAGGTTTTGATTTAAAACCTTCCCTGGATGATAAATGAGTTATGTGTGCTGTGGTGATAGTTTTTGTACTGTCTGTATATAATATCTATGCACTCGGATATATTTATAACATTTATATGAAGTAAGTTACTGTGACAATAGCTTAACATGTAGGTATAAATATTGATTACTGTTTGAGGTACTTCAACTGTATATTTATTTAATCTTCGCATGCGTTTATATATCCAGATTTTTGTATTTTATACTGAGTGATCTCCTTTACCATTTGTGATTTCCTGCAAACTTCTTCCCTTCTCCCCACCCCCACCTCTATAACTCCCCATTCCTTTTTGGCATTTTAAGTATGGTGTTCCACAATAAGGGTGTCAATTTAGTGTTTTGAAACAGGTTAATTCTATAGAATTGCATATTTTTACTTCTTTGGATAAAGTGTTTAGGCAGATAATGACTGATTAAATAAGCAATGGTTTATATAAGTTGTGATTTTCATACATCTAATAGATTGGTGTCAGGTGGTAGGTTTACACCAATGGATTTAAAATTGAACAATTGTGATGTCACAATGAGGGAGTAGGTTTTATGAGTTCTATGTGATATCGGCGACCACCAAAGGGTGATCGCCGTTACGGCAAAGTCACAGCGCCGAAAATCAATTCTGCTCTGACTCCCTTCGCACAATAAAACGGTGCTGGGACTTGCATTTTTACGTTTCAAGATTGTCAACTTCAGAGGGCGCATGTTGGGGGGAGGCAAAACGTAAAAAAAATTAAATTCAGGTATGGCACAACAAAAATGAACCTGCACCCTGACCCAAACCCAGCACCCTAGCCACCAAAGTCGTGAGCCGACCCACTACACCATGGGGCCAGCTCAACAGCCTACCAAAGTGCTGCCCCTCAAATTCCATCCCACCCCTCTCACGCGAGTACCTATAGCATGCTCGCTACCAATCCCCCATGTGCATACCTGTAGTGACTTCCTGTCGCTATGGTCACCAACCCACCCCATCTAGTCACTGCAGCTGCCCGGTAGCTGCTGTGCCATGCACCGCAATTGAGTCGCCCTTTCAGGGGTCACTCAATTGCAGTCACGCACATCACGGTATACCGGTTTTACATGTTTATTGTCTGGTAATGTCAGGTCAAGCAGCTTTTGATAAAGGGTCAGATACTGAACTGAAACGCATCAAGCTTTTGCCCGTGTGGGTCATCTTTTATTTAATAAATATGCTTTTTTAACTTCATAAGCAGTTGGAGTCTCATTTATAGTGCTGGTGTGTGCCCAATTTTGTTTTTTTTTTGCATTATTTGTTTATGCTCCCACCTGCTCATACCAGCCGATCTCTCCTTCGGGTCTCCAAGGACTGAACTCAGCCTGGGCAACACCCATCCACTCACTGCCCCACATTGCAGCCCACACCCAGGGTAACCTGATGTTTCCCTTGCATTGGGTGGATCCCTTCCCTGCAGAGGGAATTAGCATTGCTGGCCTGCTTTGTTGGCCATGGGTACTGCTGGGGCAGCCATCAGTGCTACGGGAGCTCTGAAGGCAAGGATCCAGGTGGCCGACAAAGCAATGGGACCTGATGAAATCCACCCTAAGATTTCAAAGGAGTTACGGGAAGAAATTGCAACACCGCTCACTGACCTTTTTAATAAGTCACTGGAAAGTGGCACAATACCACTAGACTGCAAAAAGACTGTGGTGGTACCCTTACATAGAAGTGGAAGCAGGGAAGAGCCTGAGAACTACCACCCGGTCAGTCTGACCTCAGTGGTAGGCAAACTTATGGAAACCCTGCTGAAAGACAGAACAGTGGATCATCTAAAAGAATCCAGAAAGCTTAACCCCAAGCAACATGGATTTTCGGCAAGAAATTCATGCCTAACAAACATGACAGAATTCTTCAACCGGATGACCAGACCTGTGGATCAGGGAGGGCCGGTGGACATGGTGTACCTAGACATCAGCAAGTCCTTGGACACCATACCCCACAGAAGGCTTATGAATAAGCTAGAGAATACAGGACTTAGTCAAAAGACAGTCAACTGGATTGCAAACTGGCTCAAGGATAAGACACAGAGGGGCTTAGTTAATGAAGCTCAGTCAGGGGAGGGCAAGGTGATTAATGGAGTGCCAAAGGGGTCAGTATTAGGCCCAATCTTCTTCAACATTTTCATCAGCAACATCACTGATGAGCTGGAGGGGAAAGTATGCCTATTTGTGGATGATACAAAACTCTGCAACCTGGTGGACACTCAAGAGGGAGTCTTGAATGGAAAGGGATCTGAATAAGCTAGAAGGATGGTCCAAAAATTAGCAGTTGAAGTTCAATGCCAAAAAATGCAAGGTCATGCATCTGGGTAAAATAAACCCCAGGAAGGAATACATGTTGCTAGGATACCAGCTTGAAGTAACACAGGTGGAGAGGGATTTTGGCGTAATCATTACAGATGATCTTAGCGTGAGCAAGCAATGTGAAAGGGCAGAGCGAGAGGTGATAGTGCCAATCTACAGATCACTGGTCAGGCCACACTTGGAATATTGCATCCAGTTTTGGAGGCCACACCTGAAGAAGGAGATCAACAGACTGGAGGTGGTGCAAAGAAGAGCTACAAAGATGGTGCAAGGTTTGCACCAGGAGTCATATGAAATCAGACTGGCCGACTTTTTCAGCTGTACTCACTTGAACAGAGAAGAAACAGGAGGGACACGATCGAAATGTTTATGTATATGAAGGGAATTAACACAGAGCAGAAAGAAAACCTGTTTCAGATGAAAAGAGAGAGTCATTCAAGAGACCACAATCTATGACTGACAGGAAGTAAATTTAGGGGAAACATCAGGAAGTACTGTTTTCAGAGAGGGTGATTGACCCTTGGAATAGCCCACCGCAAGAGGTAGTAGACTCAAAAAATGTAAGGGAATTCAAACTTGCATGGGATAAACACTATGCTAAAAAAGGAAATAGTCTAAGTGGGGGGGAAGGGGTAGGTATTCTGGGCCAACTAGATGAATCAAGAGGTCCCTTCTGCTGGCAAATTCTTATGTTCTTACATAAGGACAGGAAGGGAATTTTTCATGGTCAGCAAAAAAACACCGGAAATGAAAACTAAGTACTATTGTACTTAATTTTTTGATTTGTGTATGTGTGAATAACTGGAGGATTATGCGGGTGAATTATATTTAATTACATATTTTTTATTTTCTTTTAATGTAAAACACATTTATTTGAATGGCTTAGATAAAGGATTTTAGTGAGTAAAAGAGGTGGACATGCTTGTAATGGCAATCAGGGATGTGCGGTTAGTATCGATTTTAATGTGAAGAGGCTGCTAAATCTTTATGCAAGGCTGTTGTGCTAGAATAACAGAGGATAATGTATGGTCTTTGGTTAATAACCACACTGTAAACACTTTGAAAGGTTGCCTTGACATCATTGTAAACATCAAGAGTGCAGTTTGAGAGGTTTTCAGATGTCATGGCAACCTCAAGAAGCGTTTTCAGTGTGGTTGTTAACCAAAGACCATACATTATATTTTATAGTGTATGGGCTACCAAGATTGTGTAATTGCAGACTGAATTACTTTACTTGACTGAATTACATTACAAAACATTGATTGTTGTGAGCATTCCGTTTTGTTATACCATTGATATGACATACTCAAGAAGGGTTAACAACAGAGTGATGTCATATCGATGGCATAACAAGGTTGCAATCTGCTTGATTTCAGTTAATAATAAGGGCTCGCCATACATTATATAGAGGATAATGTATGGGGAGCAGTTAACAACCACGTTGTATTCTCATTGAGAGGTTACCATGGTCTGTAAACCTTGAGAGCGAAGCTCGAGAGGTTTTCAGTAACTATGGTAACCTCAAGAAGAATTCAACACAGTTGTTAACTGCTCCCATCGTTGTCTTTATAGTGTATGGGGAAGCAGTCCAGGCACATAGTTCACAAAAATAGCAAGGGAAAACAAACGTTTACCTGAGTGAAGACGTGGACAGGATAAAAAAAAAAAAAAAAAATCGCTGTCCCGCCTTGCGACTAGGAAGTTTATAACTAGAGGTCAAAATGGGTCGATGTCAACAGTGCGCCATCCGGAAACACTTTGAGGGTACTCTTCTCGATTACCAGGTAGCTGACGAGAAAAGTAAATTAAAAACTAAACAAACGAGTAACCGCCGTTTTTGAATGCTGCTGAGTACTGTGAAAGACTGTGATGCGCTGGTGCGGTGGAATGTTTATCTCGGCTGCATTCTGTTTTGTTATGCCATCGATGTGACGTACCATCGATGGGTTAACAACTTCATCACGTCACATCGATGGCATAACAACATGAGGAAAAGATAAAAAACACCAGATAACAATGTTCCACCATACATTATAGCATAGGTAAATCTCAGTCAATCAGATGTCATGATTTCTGAAACCCATTTTGTAATGCAAATACAGTATTTTGCTACATGGAGAATAAAGTGATCACTTAACACATAAACTACTGGAGATTACCTTATTTAATTAAATAACTGGAAAATGAGTAACTATCAAAGTTCTTTCGGGTTCTAAGGTTTGGCAAAGGTGACAAACTTTTTTGCTGTTTATCAAAGGTTACAGAACCTTCCATTTCCTGGGGTATTGAAGATCCTGCAATCTCACTCTGCCCCTTTCTCCACTCCTTCAGAAGGGTTACCACATGTAAATTTTAAACTGGATTGCCCAGTTTTATTTATTTATTTATTTATTTCAATTCTGTTTATCCTCCAAAACCACTAGCCAGGACCTACTTTGCTGACTCCTGTGTCTGACCCCACCACACAGAGTTCCTCCCTGGCCTGTGACACCAGACTCCCCCAAGCCAACCCATGACTCACCTGCTTGAGCCCCCAGAGGTGTGGCCACCTTCTGCTCCACAGCACTTCCGTACCATTATCCAATGTCCAGCAGGTGGACGTAAAGACTGGAGGATAGACAGAGCCAGGAAGGCAAGATCCAGAAGTGGGCATGGTGGCAGGGAGCAATGTCATCTGTCCAGCTATCCAGGTATTTGTTGCTTTCTGGTTCTCTGGAGGAGAAATGTTGTAGTGATGTCATGGTGATATAAGACATACTTGCACACCTTATAAACTGCTATCTGCCTCTCCACCAATCCCCTTGAATTACAGCAGCCTCAGGCTCACTGGCCCCACCCCCCAGTTATCACGAGGGGTCAGAATGTTGCTGAGCACCACAGCCCACCGATCTCGAAGGAGGAGAGAAGTCCCTAAGACACTCGATCTTCCTCCCCCCAGTTGCCCCTCTGATGCTTCAAGCTCATTCTCAAACCTGTGTCATTGGTGCAGCAAGTGGTAGTGCTAGCGTTGTGCCAGCAGGCCAGCTGGTCACCTAGTTTTTAGAATTGCTCTTATCTGGTGATGTGGTGTTTCACTGTAGAACTCCAGTTTTTGAACTGCTTGGAGTTGACAAATGCTGTTAGCACAGATGATGTCATATCATTCATTGTTTTGGCTGCTTCCTGTGTTGCACATAAGTGTCTGTGTCCTACAAACATTTGTTTGCAAAACTGGTCATTCAGGGAGTTTAGTTGTTACGGCACTTAACAATATTTCAATTGCCTATGCAACTAGCATAGTGTTATGCTTGTGCAACTGTGTTACCTTGCTTTGGCCATTCGCACTCTCAATTCCGTGAGAAATTATCACCCTGTAGCAGTACTAAAGGCAAGGAACCCTCTAAGAGGGTTCCACCCCTAGAAGAGCCATGGAAATGTTCCCTTGGCTATAGGTAAATTAGGAAGAATCACCTGGAGGCGAGATGCGTGCCACTGGAGGAGGAGGGGAGGATGGAGGGGAAAAGAAAAAAGTGCTTCAGAGAGAGACTGGGAGGAACTGTTTATATAGCTCAGGAAGGAGGGAGTGACTGGTTGCTTGCCCATTGAACTACAGGCATAGCCTTTCAATTCAATTGCCTACACAACCAGTACAATGTTATGCTTGTGTAACTGTGTTACCTTGCTATGGCCATTCACACTCTATTCCATGAGGAATTACCACCCTTTAGGGGTACCAAAGGCAAGGAACCCTCAAAGAAGTCTCCACCCCTAGAAGTGTTGTGGAAAGGTTCACTTGGCTAAAGGTACCTTAGGAAGAACCCCCAAAATAAACTGTAGCACTGCCAAAAAGAACATTAGCAATCGGTGACAGCAACAGGCATCTTGATAAAACATAAATGAAATGCGCAGGTTAGTAGAATAGCACGGGTATGATGGATTGCATTGATGACTGTAGGGGGCCTCCTAAGGAGAGAGGGAATGGCAAGTAGGGACACCATTCACCTCCATCCAACAGCGGAATCTGCCTAAGCAAACTAGAGAAAACTAAGACTAAGTATTATGACCTGCGGCATGGAGGAGAGAAAAAAAACCTTTGAGGAGGAAATCTCTGGGGATCCAAGGCCTAGGTTATCTTCTCTACAGGCTTGGGATATTTTGTTTAGTGATGGCTCTGCTGCTGCAATTTGATAACTCAATTAAAAGGGGTGGAAAATGTTCCAATTTGGAAGAAAGCTCTCACTCTGTCTTCTAACAGGAAAGTCATGAAAGGTTGTGAGCATTCTCTGCAACTGGCCCTCCAAGGCAGGAGGAGAGCAATGACTGCTGAGGCACTCAGCAGCCTACAGATCTAAAAACAAACCAATTGAACCAGAGGCAGTCATAGGGAGAATAGCTTAGAAGGTGCTGCTGAACCAGCTCGGCTCGCTAAAGGAGTCCCCTTGGGCTTAAAGGCCCCACCCCTCGCAGCTGAAGTCTTAAATTCTATATCGAGAGATGCCATCGAGATGTCTGCATGGCTGAAGCTCCACCCACAGTGAAGACACTCCCACTATGGACTAGATGAGAAGGACCCCACTCCAAGTTTCACACACTCAAAATGTGGACCTCATGGATGCAGAGTGAGACCTTCAGCTGCAGGGCGAGCACTGAGCCATGGTAGCTAATGATAATGTTTGGCATGCCTCTGATTATGGAAGAAACAAAATGGGAGGAAGAGCTTAAAGGAAGTGCTGAGTGCTGTAAACCCTCACATAGGTCACACATGTTTTATAACAAGCACATAGCAGACTAAACCTCCAAGGTCAGTGTAAGCAATGATTGGACCTGCACGAAGGTCTGTGAGGCAGTGTAAGCAATGATCTGACCTGCACATAAGTTTGTGAGGCAGCAATTCACATGACTTGCTGGGATGCAAGCCAACCAGTTCCATTAAGGAAATCAATTAAAGATGATATTAATACTCTGAGGATTTTAGCAGTGAAGGCAGTATTCGAACATGAAGTATTTGGACAACACGGGTCATGACTTTCCACTATAACCCCTGGTCCTCTGCCTTAGGAAAAACAAGGAAGCCACAGTAAAGTGCCATGACCCACAAATGGGTTGTAAAACTAGTTTACAGCAAAAGCTATAGCTGAGCTGACCTCCAGAGTATAATAAAGCACTATACAAAAGTAGTTGGGTAGTGTCCAGCAGCAATTAGGAATAGCTTCGGCATTAGCTAAGCTGAACGATCGAACAAGCATGGGAACTGTAGGGAAAGACAATGCACTGAAAACAGCAATAATTGCATGGCACAATTGCATGTAAACTGGTTTGAATCCCATGGAAAAAGTTGAATTGTAGGATAGACTCAGGTTTGGGTCTCACCAAGTACCAATAAACATGATTGAACAGCTGTAAATCCCCAAAATGGATGTATGCAAACTGAGCACCATGTGACCAAACAGCAATTTTACTGGCCCAAACAACAATCATTAGCAAACTGAGCAAATACTGGAAAATGGGAGCAAAGCACACTGAACTCCAGTACTGAATGAAGTGAGCTAGCATGGATAAACTATGAGCAGAGCTGCACCAGGGAGTGGCAGCTAGCTCATAGTAGGAGCCTAGACCAAGTGTAGTGAATGAATTGGAAACAGCAGCAGCAGCAGAAGTTGGAATGTACATTGTCCAGTAGCCCTCCACTTTCTCTTCCCCTGAAACAACCACACAACAAAGGTCTTGGAGGAAATGGCCACAGCCATGCATTTATTCAAATAAATCACCACTTATTAGAAACAATGTGCCCAACCAGGAGGGTACGCAGCCTTCATGCAGGCCTCCCACACTCTCACCCCCAATTCTTGGGCCACCTTAGTGCAGGCCTGATGACTGATGTACCTCCTGAGTCGAAACCCCTCCTACCGGAGCGGGTCAGGTCATATGGCCCACCACCCTTGTGGCTGCCCATGTCTGGCGCCGCTGTGCCTGAGGAATAATCCTGATGAGGTTGGACCATGACCCCTCCCATCTGGTTCTGGGTCTTACAGTCCCCAGCCTCATGCCAACCAGAAGTGATGAGCCCTTCTGGAGAATTTGACTCGTCTCCTTCCTCTTCCCCTTGTATCCTTGGTTTGCAGTCCTCCCAAGCCACCAGAGGATGGATGCAGTCTGACCCTCCACAAGCTGCTGCTCCAATTAAACTCCAAGACCCACCACCAAGCTAACTACTAACTATCTATCTATTCCATTCTTAACCACTCTCACCTTCCTCCAGTGCTGTGGGAAGACTATCACCAGCCCCTCAGCCTTAAGGTTCCAAACTCACCATCCCTTTCGGCATGCAGCTTGCTGCGCTAATGATCCAATCTGGTCAGCATACTCGTTGCACTGGGTGTGATCTATTGAGAACCTTTCAAAGGAGAAATCAACGTGCCTGACCACCACCCTGCACTATACTCTCCATTGAGAAGTTGCACCATTCTGACAGTACCCTAGGGGCCCAATCCTTAGTCCAGCTGGCCGCCCCTTCTACTGCTCAGTGGGTACACATGTCCCATATTCTCTGCTCCTGGTACTTTCCATGGTGCATGTAAGAGACAACTAAAAGTTAGTGTGAGTGCCGCTGCTGTAGTGCCCTACTGCCTGACTCTCGTATTGCACCCTGTCCCACTTGCTGGGATACCACCTGCCTGTTGGGTGCCACGAATCCCACCACAACCTATTTGCCATTCCACTCCGGTAGCCCTGAAGCTGGGAGAAGCCATCCCAGTACCTTCTGTTGTGCTAGCTGGCACACCCTGCATCACTCCATAACACCGAGGTAATGCTCCATGACCCAGCCTCATGCTCCTCGGACCCTGGTGCACGGCTGCTGCATTTGTGGCTTTCCAACCCGGACTCACCTAGGGGGCCTGTCAAATCTACCCAATACCCCTAGGATCCCTATTTCCCCTAAGTGCTTCAGCTGATGGAAAGGGGAAACTCCTTTATAATGGACCCAGAAGGGCCTTTAGAATGGACCCAGAAGGGCCTGAAACTCGCCCATTCAAGCTAGCCTATACCACTGACCCAATGAATACTGTGTATGTTCCAGCTTGCCACTGGCTCTGTAATTTTTCCTAATTTACTGTGACTGTGAATTGTAAATTGCCTTGTGCAGCTGCTGGAATCCCTCTTTCCAGACCCTGCTAGAATCCTGGCAACTTGATTCCCCATTACGAACTTACCTGATGTCCGCAATACACCTCGAGCTATGCCCGAGGGCCTGCCTCCCGGACCCCTTTCCTGCAGGCACCCATGCCTGAGGCCTATGGTCTGCCACCTGGGCATCATCCTGTAGCCACTCCAACTCAGCCCTTGCCATGGAGCCCACTATCACCTGCCCCAGAGCCTAACCTCTTACCTGGATTACATGAAGCCAGTATGCTCAACAAAATTCGCTAGCTTGATCTGGTCACTTATCCTGGTCTGCAAGGATGTTGCTGACCTCCAGCGGTGCAACCCCCCCCTTGGGCAGCTGCCCAGTTGCTGCTCCCCAGGTGAAAAGAGAGGCCTTCTTATGAAAAGAAGACCTCCACCCCTGCAAGATTTAAGTCCTTCTTCTTCCAGCTAAGAGACAAACCCATTGCCAATGGGCTACTAATCACCATGGCCCATGTGCTTGCCCTGCCACAGCCCACCAATAGACTCCTGAAAGTTGGATACCAAACCTGCTGGTGCCATCCCAGCCCTCCCAGGCTCATTTCTCAGCTTCTGAAACCCAGAACTGTACCCTTACCCCACTACTGTGGAGGGGGGGTATTGTTACCTGGTCCTCCAGATGCTTCCTCGGAAAGGACTCCCTAAGTGATGCTGCCAATGGCAGGGCCACCCCTGCTCCCTGGTGCACTTCCTCTTTGGAGGTCTGTTAACTGATGAACCCTATGAACATAAAGTGGGGCATGCTGCTTCCGCAGCCCTAAAAACACGTAATTGCTCCCCGAAGCCCCACCCTATGTATTTATTTGTTTATTATTAATATTATGATTGCATATGTATCTGTTTGTCTCTGGCATACCAAAGGGAGTGCCCCTAACCAGCCATGACCAGGGAAGGGGGCTCAGCCCCCGACTTGAACCTTACTGCTGCTTACCTGCAGAAGAGGGGGCCCTGAGACAAATCACTCTCTTAGCACTCTGGGTCCAGATCATTGTTATGACTGGTAGTATTGAATGCTAAATGGTTATCGGGTTGTATTTCCTCAACATGGTAGCTATAACCCATATTAACTAGTGTGGGAACCCCATAAAGAAAGCAGGATACCAACTGACCTGATTTTTGCAGGCCAGTCCTGATCTGGGCAACTGTGTCCTGCAAGACCTGACATATAGCCCATGTCCTGACACTATCATCAAGACGTTGCCTGACTTCCCCTGAATCCTGAATGTTGCAAACAATGGTACCTTAACTAAAACCCTCAATGATAAGAAACACTGGAAAACGCTAAGAAACTACAACCCTTAGTCCCTATTGTGATTGTTTAAGGAACCAGTCTGTTGCATTGATCAAGGGTATATATTGTCTTGCATAAATCATGTTTCGCTCGCTGATTCTTGCTTATGTCGTACTCATAGTCCTGGTCACTAGACATATGTGAACTGTAAAATGTATTGCTAACTGGCAACTTTGCAAAGGGTCTAATTATTCAAGGAGCACCTGTTAGTTTTCTGGAAGCAAAGATAGTACTCCATACCCAAAAACACCAATGTAAAACTGCATATTGTGTTGTTTCCACAATGACTATATATTTTACGAACAAAGTCCATAAGTAGCACAACATCCTCAAAGTGACATTTTTTTCACTCAGTCCTACAATGGCCTGTCCTAGCCCTTCGTGAACAACTGTGTCTATTCACGTGGAATGCTTCTATAGTTAGAATGCAGTATGAGTAGGTAGGACCCAATAATGCCCAACCGACTCCAATACACACTGGCTACTTGGAATGCACACATTATGACACTACAATATCAGAGCTTTCAGGTAGTAGTTGAAGCAGTGACAGTTCCAGTGCTCCACCCCTCATACAATCTCTGGCATTTACCAGATCCCATGCTGTGTTCAGGTCCTACCCTTACCAGTGACAGTCCGTTAGTATGCGGATCCATGGCAAGCAACATGAATGCCGCTGCCCATGTAAGCCTGAGGACCAACACACCGTGAACATACCAGCCGAGAAACCTCTTCTCAAAAACAAAAGACAGGCGGAAATCCTGTAAGGCTGGGAGTAAAATACTCCTGTACTCCGCCGGTACTAAAATGATCTAATATAAGCTGCTATTTGACTTTTCGCTTGGTGAACTGAGGTTTGCACACCGCAGTGAGTTGTGAACAGAACCCTATTGCCATATAGCGCTGTGGGCAAAGGCACTGAGTCGCTACCCCAGAGACCAGACAGTGTGTCTTAATAAAGTAGAATTGTTGCCATTAGGAAAAATACCTGTACAGAATCTCACTGTCTAACTATACATTATAGGTATCTCAGTAATATTTGATTGGTATTTAAATATCTAACATAGATATGTATAAGTGGCACATGCTAGCAACTGTAAGTATATTTATCAATTCTAACAGAGAGTCATTGTTATGCCATTCAGTACTGTTTCCTGTAGACATGTGAGTGCCATTTTGCAATGTCCCAGCCTAGGATTCTGTAGCAAGCTTCTTGGGGGGGTGTCTGTCTACAACCACTGTGTGCCCACTGGGAATCAAGTCCAGGACCTCATGCACCAGAGACCAGAAGGTAATTATCTGACCCCCGCTCTGCTGAGATGCAAGCAAGGCAGTGCAAAGGCAGCACCCAACGCTTTGTGACATAAAGTCAAGTGGAGATACAGACCTCTAATAGTCGGGATTTAAACACAGGCCCCCCATAATACCATCCTGGTGCTCTGAACCACCAAGTTATAGGCTCACATGGATCCTGTCTTCCCTTTTGGAAACTCTGCCTTGTCTCTCGCCCTTCTCAGCTCATATTGCTATGTGAAAAGTATAACAGTTTATTCATAGTTAACACAAAGTTTCCCAGGTAAATGAGCTAACTCCTCTCATATTTAGATTCAAATAGGAACATCACAACTCCATTTGCTTTTCAGTGCCTTTAACCGGAAAGCTATATACTGTCTGCATGCCTAACATTCTCAGGGGGCAACCTGAGGGAGATTAATAAATTGCTATACAGTCTACCATAGATGTCGACTTTGATAAATTAATCTCAGCATAGGACCTGGGGAGAACTGAACCCAAGCACCAGGTCCCTGACATTATCAGAGGCAGCAGCTCTGGCCACTCCGCCCTGGAAGCAGCTCGCTTGATTCAAACCCCTGTGATTATCAGATGTGTCTGTACCCCCACAGTGACCACTGCAGCAGCTGAGTACAACCCTGGTATGCCTGCTGGATGCAACCAACTCCATCCTGGCCAGTAACCCTAACCCTTTGGGCTGTGGTGCTTGCCACAACTGCATGCTCAGAGGCACATAAAATAGCCATAGTGGGTTTGGACCAGAACCAAGCCTACTGGCTGTGTCCAGGTCCTACACCACTCACGGTCCAAAACTAACGGCTGTACCATCAACCCATGCGAGAGACATGCTGGTCTAACGACGGACCACTTGTGATGTCAGCTGTGCACCGGCATCTCGTTCAGCAGGCTATGACTGCCCTATCACAAGGCTCTAGTGTCACTGCATTCCAGGAGGCCACCAGTGCATATGATTGTAGGGAACATGTGCCGATTAAATCACTTACCTCAGGCTGGCCATGAACCTCACTCGGTGTGCATTTTCAGCCACAAACATTTCATTTGTTTTATTCTTTTTTTTTTTATTATTATTTTTAATAAATGAAGTCCTGTCTCCGAAAAGTCTTATCACTGCATCTGATATGGGTACCCATTAACTGCCATGAAGGCAGCAGGATATATGTGGCACTGTTGCAACTCCCCTGCTATTGGCAGCAACCCTGCAGGCTGTTGGTGACCGAATCCTGGTCACCCAGCTTCACGCAGGTCATCCTCCTTGGTTCACTATGTAGGCTTACGGCAGGCCCATGGATTGACCAGCAGGCTCTGGACTGCTGTGTCCAAAATGGCCACTGGGGTCACTAGTTCTGGAGGCTGCCTAGCATTGAGAGCCTTGTGACCGCAAATTTTACTACACTCACAAGTTAATATACAACCTGTGTACCAGGGCTGACATCCACCATGACCCAAGCGTTGAAGGGGAGACATGACCCATGAGCCCCACCATCTAAGGCTGCTGCATCCACAGAACCTGGTCATGCAACGTGGGCCATCCCATCCTCCTAGAGATGCTCTGTTCAGACTCCCCCACCCTGCCCGTCACTACAGCTGCCCCCTTGAGTGCCAGAATCCAACCAATCCCTGAGCTACTGCGCCAGAGTCCTCTAGCTAATGCCTGCTCAGCATCCTTAAAGGGGATGTGTCGGACCCAAAGGTAGGTAGAGAGACATGAGTGTTCTAGCAGGGAGTCATGGGGATGGGAGCTCCAGCCATGAGAGCTCATATCTTGATTTCTTTTTTTTTTCTGTTTTTTTTATTTAAATGAGGATGATAACCACAGTGTGGGCACCACTACTGCTACTATTTGTGCAAGGGGCAATCAGAACCACCAGGGAAATCACGTTTTTAAGGTCTTCCTCCCACTACATCTCCACGCTGTCCCTCAGAGGCCCCAAGGAGCCGAGCCATGCAACAGCAGTCCTGTAACTGTCCCAAAATAGCCCTAACATTTTTAAGACCATCAGTAAACTTATGTGAAGCAAGAATAAATCTGAGTAAGAAAACCATGCAAATTCATAGCAACTCAGAGGTATGCTGAGCACTAGAGGCAGCTCTTTAATCTACTTGCTTCTGCTCCATGCTCTTCCCCTTCCCCAACTGCAAGGCCCAGAAAAAGGCCCTTACCTCAGTCTGACTGCTTGTCACGGGAGTTGTTTGCAGTTCGTTGAACAGCGGGGAAAGAAGGGAGAGCTGCTGGCCCTCAGCTCACTTGACCCTTCTTTCTCCTTCCCCCACGAATGACTCCGCCTCCAGGCAGCCTTGTGGGACCTCCCGTCATGGCGTTGCCGTGGCATCTGTACACCCCAGGGGAGGTTCCCTACATTCCTTCCAGGTCCAGGGAGGGAGGGCTTCAAACAAATGGCTAGCTGCTGCGATGCCTTGAGGTTTCTCTAGTAGCTTAAACATACAGCAATTGCAGAAACAGACTGCAGTGTGAGCTGAAACATACAATAATAATTGCAGGAAGACTGAGGTGGTAGGATCCTGGATACAGGCAAGATAGGCACAGAGCAAACAAAGGGCAACAATATGTTAGTAAAACTAGAAAACTCCAAAAGGAAACACAACAGAAAAGCATAGACATAGGAGAACAGAATAAGTATTTGTCAGTGCTGAATGTTTGTCGTATGCGCTGGTGTTCTGGGTGGGGGTGGATGTTTGAAAATTGGTTCAATGAAGTTGTTTGTGAGGTAGGATCCCAAAAAACATATGTTGAAAATTTGGGGCAAAAGTGTTTAAAAATGGCCAATCCACTAAGTTGAAAACCCTATTGAAATACATTGACGCCGAAAACCCCATTGAAATACATTGAAGCACTTAACCTCAGTTTGTGGTTGGGCTTTGAAGAGCAAAGACGTGCCTGCAGTCCAAGGTAGATTATGGGGATGGACCTCCGGTGGGTAAGTGTGGGGTACGGGGGTGTGGGTGCTGAGTGAGAGGATAGGGGGTTGGGGAATGTTGGAATAGACAATGATGGATGGTTTTCTTTTTATTTAGGATAAAAGACAAGCATTTGTCAATGCCGAACATTTGGTATATTGAAAGATGTCCACCTCTGCACCTTGTTTATGCCCTTCAGGTACTTGACCATATCTATCATGTTCCCCCGCTCCCTCCTTTTCTCCAATAAGTACATATTGATGTCCTTTTAATCTCTCCCTCTCCTGATATGTTCTGTGTTGCAAGCCATGTACCATCTTGGTTGCCTTTCTGTTGACTGCCTCCACCCTGTCAATATCCTTGCACATTTGTGGTCTCCAGAATTGCACACAGTACTGTAGGTGAGGCCTCAATAGTGCATTATACGATGGCATCACCACCTCATGCCTTCTGCTAGTGATACCTCTGCCTATGCACCCCAGCATTCCACTGGCCATCCCTGCAATATTTGGGCTCTGCTTTGACACCTTTTGGTCATCAGAACTGATAACTCCTGGGTCCCTCTCTTCCTTGGTGATCATCAGCACCTCCACCCCATCCTGTAACTCTCCACTGGTTTCCCTCTTCTCGGGTGCATTATTTGGGCTTCTTTGCACTGAATCTCAGTTGCCACTCTTCAGACCATTTTTCAATCCTTTCCATGTCCCTGTTCATTTTCTCCACCCCCAGATGTTGGTGTCCTCTGCAAACAGGCAAACAGGCCTTTCCTTCTAGCCCTTCCACAATGTCTGTAAAGAAGACATTGAACAGGATTGGTCCCAGGACTTATTCCTGAGGTATCCTGCTGGTCACCCCCTCTCCCCAGATTGGATCCCATTACCACCATCCTCTGCCTTCAGTCCATCAGCCAGTTTCTAACCCAGTTTATGAAGTTGTACCCCATTGCCAGACTACTCATCTTGTTAATCAGCCTTCTATGTTGGACGTTGCCAAAGGCTTTGCTGAAATCAAGGTAGGTGACATCAAATGTCCCTCTCTGATTTACTTCCTTAATGAGGCATTAGGGTTTCTAACCCTAATGCCCCACCCCCACCCTGCAGAGACTGACAGGTATTGGGGGTGTCCCTTTGGGTCATCGGTCATAATGCTCACACCATTCTACCCCCATCCTGCAGACACTGACCGGCATCATGGTGTGCCTTGAGGTCTTTGGCCCCAATGCTCTCCTCATTCCATAATGAAATAAGCTGAGATGGGTGCAGTACAGGAGAATGGGGTGAACATTTGGGCCAAAGACTCCAAGACACACCTCAATGCCTGTCTCTGGCTGCAGGGTGGGGGTGGAATGGTGTGAGCATTACAGCCGATGACCTCAAGGCACACGCATAACGCCTGTCAGTCTCTACAGGGTGGGGGGTGGGGTGTTACAGTTCGAAACCCTAATGCCCCAGATGTTTGTTGGTATTTTCACTCCAAATTTTCAACATGGGCTTTTTGGGACACCACCTCATGAACAGTGGCACTATCATTTCGTTACTCAATCACAAAAGATGATTTCATGCAGCAACTGCGCCATTCAGCACCATAGGTGCTAAAACACATTTTGGGCAGGATGTGAAAAATAATAGTTGTACTGTTCATGAGGAGGTGGGAAAAAATGGCAATGTTGAAAATCTGGAGTGAAAATATGAGAAATTGGCAAAGTTATGAGCGTGCATAGAAACTGTGCAATGCATGCCTGTAACGTAAGTCATTTTCTGGAATTTTTTCACCAGATTTTCAGCATGGGCTTTTTGGGACCTCCCCTCATAAACACTGGCACTGTGATTTTGTTACTCCATCCTGAAAGTTGATTTCACACAGTGACTGTGGCATTCTGCAGAACTGGTGTGAAAACACACTTCAGGCAGGATGTCAAAAATGACAGCAGTACTGTTCATAAGGAGGTGTGAAAAAATGGTAATGTTGAAAATCTGGTTTGAAAATATAAAAAATTAGCGAAGTTACAAGCTTGCATAGAAACAGCGCAATGCATGCTTGTAACAGTCATTTTTTTGAATTTTTTCACCAAATTTGCAACTTGGGCTTTTTGGGACCCCACCTTATAAACAGTGGCACTGTTTTTTCATTACTCAGTCCCAAATGGTGATTCCGCACAGTGACCGCGAAATCACCTTTTGGGACCGAGGAACAAAATAATAGTGACATTTTCATGAGGTGGGGTCCCAAGAACTCCATGTTAAAAATTTGGGGCAAAAATTCCTAAAAATGGCTGAGATATCAACATAAGTTGAAACCCCCATTGAGTCCCATTAAATGGCTTACCTTTCATTCTTTCAGTTTGCCGGTCAGCTTTGAAGAGTGCAGACATGTTCTGTTCCACAGAAGATCACGTCCACTGACCTTGGAGGGTAAGTATGAATAAGGGGGAGTGCAGGGAGGTGGGTGCACTGAGGGAGGGTCAGGATGGGGAAGGGGGACAGGGGAGACAATGAGGGATATTTTTCATTTTTACAGACGGAAAAAACAAAAAAAGACCACGAGGGAAGGTTTTCTTCATTTACAGGTGAAAAAAAATAAATATAAATTTATGCACACTGGGGTGGCTCCCAATGTACCACAATAGTGGTGGAGAGTGGGTGATGCCAGCACAGGGACTGGGCACCCTGATGTCAAGTTAGAGGTATAGACGGGTTGGGGAGGGGAACATCCAACACTGGGAGTGGGAATCCTGGTGTCAGAAAGCAAAAGGGGAAATTGTTTAACCAGGAAAGATACACTAAGCAGCAGCAAGGAAACGGGACATTGTTTAACAAAGAAAGACACACTAAGACACAACTGAAGGGATCGCATTTCAAAGGACAGAGCCACATGCAGCGTCACCTTCGCCCTTTGAAATGTTTGCTGAGATGAGCCCCCCCAGCAAACCAGTGTCATCAGGTCACTGCCTGCTGGTTTTCCAGCCACAGACCAGCCCCTGCACCACCGCTGGCCACTGGGCTGGCACCCCTTTCACCTCTGTCTGCAACTCTCATAACAACATATTCATCTGCACTTGTGCTCACGACAAACATAAAAACAGGCATACAAGCAAGCACACAGCAATAGCTGGAGGCAAGGAAAATAAACCAAAAGCAGGAGAACACAAAAAACATAAATCCAGCACAAACCAAGCAGAGCCAAGAGTACAGCACGGAGGGGGGGGCAAGGTCCCATGGGAGAAGACAGATGGACAGTGCCTCCCACCAGCAAAGAAGAAAGTGTTTCAGAGAGAGGCTGGGAGGAACTGCTAATATACTGTAGCGCAGGAAGGAGGAGTGGCTGGTTGCTTGCCCATTGAACTACAGGCATAGCCTTTCAAAATGAGCCTAACTTACCCAACTTTACATTTTAACTCATTACCTCCAATAGCTTCTTAGGAAGTCCAAACTATCCATTGTTTACCTGACACAAAATGGCCACCCAGGGTATAATGAGAAGCAATCTTTTCCTGCTCCATTAATGTCATGTACAGATTAGCAAATGGATGTACTGTAGAGATCATGTATTTCATTCAAATCTACAAAGGGGTGGGTTTGGGGTAGATATTACCGAGTACAGTGGTTCATTTTCTGTTTTTTGCCACATCCAAAGATGACAGCCTTATTCACTCATTGGGCCCAATTCTCAAAGTGGGCTTGGATCAGCGCGTGCTGCGGCAAGCAGCAGCTTGCACCAAAGTCCGAAGCACCATGGACCCTGCCCAATTCTCTAACAGGCAAGGTCCCAGTGGTTAAGTCACGAGGCGTTCAGCAAGCCAGACTGGGGGCACCAAACACATGGCACAGCAGGAGGGCTTGCTGCAAGCTGTGAGGCGACTGTGCCAGGTCCAGCAGGGCCCTTGGAGGCCAGTGCCCCCCCCTTGCTCTGATATGCCCGGTCGTATAATACATGTCAACCTGGTGGTCCAGTGATCCCTCCCACAACCCTGATATGCTAGTTATCACAACAGCACTTCCATTCATCCTGGATCTGGTGATCTAGTGATCCCTCCCCAACCCCGATGTGTTCATTAGTAAAACAGTCCATTTATGCTGGTGGTCTTGCATTCTCCCCCCCCCGCCCTGATATGCCCAGTATAACAAGTCCATATATTCCAGTGATCTATTGCTCCCACTCCCCACACCCCAGCAGGGGTGCCCATCATAGAGCCCTACAAACCCATTCTCTCGAGTTACAGACCGGGCATCCTCCTCTCACCTTCATGGCTGGTGCTGCCTGAACTGTCAGTATGATTGCTGTTCTGCACAGTGTATGCACATGGTGTACTCTATATAGTACATCATTCAAAATGATAGCTCAGTTGGCACTGGCCATAGAGGTAAGAGGTGGGCTGTGCTGGTGACGGCTCAGGGTATGGTTTGGTAGGGGCTCTATGGTGGATATTAGCTGATTGGGTTGGGGGGTACAGGGCAACTGGGCACCAGGATATGTTTGTCACATGTGTCATTGGCAGCATCAGGGATCAGGGTGGGGGGGCATGCATAATAATATGCATTAGCATTATTGGCACAATTGGGGATGGGGGCACGATAAGTTATATACAAGGACACTGTTTCTCCGTGATTCCATGATCATGGCCAGAATCTCTGAATCACCCTCCTCTTGTGGCATTTTAAATTTCCTGCCAGAGAGCCACAGAATTCAAACTGCTAGCATGAGTGTTTGGGAATTCAGCTGTATAAGAACAGCAACTTGCCTCAGTTGTGCCCCTATTCACTAGAAACCCAGAAGAAGAACCACACTGCTGAGAGGATGCCAAGCTAGGAGAAACTCCAAGACCATGCTGCCCAGACACCGCCGCCAGAGTCGGGGAGATCCACTGATTTTTTTAATTTGTATTCCTGCTGTTGTAATCTGTAGAAGTGCACCGAGCTGCCCAGACGCTGCCGCCAGAGTCGGGGAGACCCATTGATTTAATTTTTATTCCTGCTGTTGTAATCCACATGGAAGAAGTGCACCAAGCTGCTCAGATGCTGCTGCCAGAGCTGGGGAGACCCAGCTATAAACGAAGAAACGCACCACAAACTCCATTTCAGGTACTGTACTTTTTTCTGTCTTGCACTGCTGCCTTCTGTGTGACCCCTTCCCCCTCACAGCATTTCAGACTTGGTCTTGGCTGTTTCTGTTTCCCCTGAGTCTCGCACTGCTGCCTGCCTGCCTGCCATCTTCTGTGTGACCCCTCCTCCCCCCTCACAGCATTTCAGACTCGGTCTTGATTCCTCAAATTAGTTAGTAGTACACTAATGGGTAGCTGTGTGGGGCAGTAAGAGGAGTCAGACTAAAGGGTAGCTGTGGCTGTTTCTGTTTCCCCTGATTTGTGTGCTGATGCAAGTGCTTGCATCTACATCTGCACCTTGCCACTCAGTGACCCTGCATGCCGCTGGCTGAGATGACATCATGGCAGCCTGAGACCTTGACCTTGATACATCCCCTGGTAATTCCTGCTACCAGCTTTTCAAAACTATGCATTGTATCCTGAGGATTCATGCTGATGCCCCTTTCCTGCCCTTTCTGAAGAGTCAGGCAACCAGCCCTGAGCACAAGGCACTCTCTACTTGAACATTTCCCTGTGATTCTCACTACTGTAGCAATACCTCAGTCATACATACTCCCCTGTCCACAGCAGACAGCATGCTGTGATTTTTAATTTATTTTTGTTGTGGCTTGCAATGCAGTTGTATTCACTGCCATATCCTGGTCCTGTCTTCTGTGTGAGTCAATGTTGGCAGTGAAAGTTACATCTAAGCTAGCATCAAGGTTGGTAGAAGGAACTAAGGGTCTGGGCTCATGTGCATTGGTATTTTTCTAGCTCCTCCCACTGCCACTGCTCCATCTCTTTGCTCCTCCCCATACCCCCCCCCCATTCCCTGTCCTCACCTCACTGGCACCAGGGAAGAGTTCTCAGACAAATCCTCACAGGTAGCAATGGGAAGAGGGCCCTTCACCTGTTGTCTATTGTTTACACAACAGCAATCTTCCTCCGGTCAGGGCAGTAGTCAAGTGTCAGTCTTCACAGCTAAGACCCTTGCCACTCCTTGATTAACTGGTAGGTGGTGTGCAATTGCCAGGTGACCCACACCCTTTTCCCCCAATGACAGAATGCATCTAATCCACAATGGTCTCATCTCCCAGCTGGCTTCAGTGCAAGAATCCAGGGTTTGTACACCAACTTAGTCTCCCAGTTGGCAGTGTGACAGGCTGGTACCACATCACTGTACTGACCCAGGAAAACAGCTTTTGATCAGAAGTCATGCCAATAGAGAGTTTTCTATGGATTAATTGCTACTAGGATTACATGTACTGACAACAAAATCTACCTGCAATAGGTACACCACTGGATGGTAAGGACCGTGCCCGGTGTAAGAAGGTCTGAGCTAATTTGAAGGCTTGTGTGAACAGATTTTTGTCTGTTAGGGAGGGTGAGTGGAGAGTAGGAATGCAACTATTTTTTTTTCGCTTTCTTTTTTTCCCTCCTACATGCCCTCCATCTCTGCCCCTTCGGGGACACCTGGGAGTCATCCCTCTGCCAACCACCCGACTCAAGACCAACCCTGTGCCCCATGTAGCCGCAGTTATACCTCCCCTGAGTGGGAAATGAGGTAGGGCCTATACACTCCGTTCACTTCTTGTTTCATTGGGTAAGGTGGTCTGAGCGAGTGGTGGCACATCGAGGGCACGCTCCTGGTGCCCCATCTTTCCAGGGATGGAAGGCTGTTTTTTTCCTCTGGCTTGATCTCCTCATGTGGTGTGTGCCCTGACGTCAAGGCGCTGTGCGCCAACATTCACCACGCGTCACAGCCAGCCCCAGTGAACAGGGCTTGCTATACCTCGAGCCTCTGCTCAGGGTCAGACAAGTTGCAGGCAGTGGCCCCCCTTCCCCCAAAGAAGGCAAGCTGTCATGGGATGCTCAAGCCATTCTCCCCCGGCCAGCCCTCCCAAACCCGGTTCGCCGGCATCACAAGTGGAAATCCAATGGCTGCGCTGACAGGCCGGCGAATGCAACTATTTATTGTTTACTTTGCTTTTTATTGTAAATTGCTTGCTTTGCTTTTTACTGTAGAAAGTGTAAGGTAATATATAAATAGTATTTTTTTACACTGATATTTTGGCCATGAGGTGGGGTCCCACAAAGTGCTTTGCAGGGGAGCCCTTAAAGTCCTAGGGACAGCCCTGTGTACAGTAGATGCTGGAGTTACTGCAGGTAAAATGCTGCACAATTTTGCTGATGTGATGAGGGGGGACTGAATATCTACAGTAGATGCTGAGTTTATAAGGAGGTTGGTGGTAGGGTCCAAAATGAGAGGTACTCACAGAACACAGACCCAACCCTGTGCTGCATCTCTCTGCTGGTTTTTATTTGATTCAAATTCAGTGAAGGGTGTGTTTTGTGTGAAGCCATGTTCTGTGTTATGTGAGTACCTCTCCTCTGTACATGGACCTCCATGTAGTTGCTGTAAAGCTGCCTTTTTGGACTAAAATTTGAATGGGTTACTGCCATTTCCCCACATGCCCTTGTGTGTGCAGTATTTTTCGGAGGGGATCTTGCAAATTAAAAGTGCTGGTGAGTTAAATTAATACTGCCTTTATGCCTAACCCTACATGTTGCCTGCCCCCCAATATTTACCCTTAATATTCTTTCTCCTTTCCAGTTGTTCTATGTCTCCCTGTGCATAGAAAGGGATGTGTTGCTCTGGCAAAGTGTGCTACCTTAGAGAGAGTTAAAAAGCAAAGGTGTGTGTGTGTGTTTTGGGTGGGGGCTGCATTTGCAACAAGACAATAAAGCTGAAATCAAACTTGGGGTGGGGAACTTTAGTTTTCAGTGTGGCCCAGCATTTTGGGGAGGTAGAAATCCCTGAGGTTGCTGTGGGCCGTGAAGGGGCAAAGGGGGGCATCACACGCTACCGGCATGGTGGGGACTTCGGGTGATGTGAAACATTTGTGACTGTGGGTGCCGCTATGCTGTTTTTAACGAGACCTAGCTTTTTGTTTCTTCATTTACCTCATTTAGCTGAGAGGAAAATAAAGCACCCTGCCACACACTGACACTGTTGCTTTTTAACCCTGATGTACTTTTACTGAGATACTGCACTTTACCAGTGCTACACACCCTTTTCTTTACAGAATATGCCCATGCTATGCATTTTTTCTGCACAGAAAAGGATGTGTAGGGCTGGCCCGTCAGTGCAGCAGTTGGATTTCCACTTGCAACACCGGCAACCCAGGTTCAGAAACGTAGTGGAGTCACTGGAGGGCCATCTGGGAAAGAAGGAGTCTGACTGCTTGCCTTCCCCAGGAGGATGGTGGGGATGAGGTCTAGTCCCTGCTGACTCCTGGGGTATAGCAATATGCTGACTGACTGACAGGGGGGGCGTGGTGGACGTTGGCATTTGGCTTCATGGTGTGCCACACCCCAGGGACAAAAGAGGAAAACCTCTTCTCTGCTTGACCAGATGACAGCCATCCAATCCCACTGTGAATGCTCTGGTCTGGCCCTGGAGACCACCTCAGAAGCACCTGAGGGGCCAAGATATTGCACTGGATGACCCCTGCTGGCACCTTTCTCCTTGGTGGAGAACTCATCTGGTGAAGGGTTACACTGGATTACCCAGAGGGTATCTGCCATCTTGGGTGGTGGACAGTGGCAGAGGGTGGGGACACGAGACAGCAGTGGGGAGCGACCATAGATGGCCCGAAAGATAAGCTGAGTGATGAGGAGAAACCAGAGTTGACATAAAAAGGGCTGTGCAGCATGGTTAGAAAGTTAAAAGGGTTAAAAAGCAAACAAGACAGTGTGTGCATGTGTGTGGCAGGGAGCTGGGGGGGGGCAGAGTAACTTTTTTTTTTTTTACTTTACTCCTTAGTTGCCCCCTTTCTTTGGGGACCTCAAATGTGCCCTGGCAATGGAAGGGTCAGGGTCGCATACAGAGATGAGTGCCCTGCTCTTCTCAATTATTTAGCCCTCTGGATTACCACCCCTGGCTTGGGTGAAGGAGTCTCCCCTTCCCCTCCTACCTTCAAGGAGAGAGCATGCACTTTGTTCCTGCTTTCCCAGCTCCTTCCTTGTTTGCCTGATGCTGAGGCCTGTCTATAGGTGCAACCTGTGGGGTGTTTACTTGTTCTGTTCTGGCCCTTTTCTCTCTGGCAATGGCAGCCCAGGAGGACCAATGAGATGGGGTTGCCAGCCCCTCCTTTCTTGTTGGATTCCCCTACTGCACCGTCACCACCCATGGTCACCCAGTAACTTTACCTTCTGTGTTCCCCAGAGCAGTTGGTGTGTGTTCGTGGGGGGGGGTGTACCCTCCCAAGCTACTGCTTCCACCATGGTCTCGCATTCCTGAGCTCCAGCATCTCCGGTTTCCCAGTGGTTCGTTGGTCTTTAGTGTGGCCCACAGAATGTGTGTGTGGCGGGGTGAAGAATGAGTAGGTAGGGGAACTGGAGATTCTGTTGCCTTTAATTGGTCCCAGAGAATATGTGTATGAGGGGGCCCAAGGTGCCACAGATAGGTGCACGTATATCCTGTCTATGAACTGTCGTCAAGAGCAGAAAATGTGACTTGTGCCCAACCTGCCTACCAATCTAGTATAGCAACAAAACCACCCGTTATTTCAGAAAATCATGTAAAAGGGCAGTTTGGTGAAAGTTCTAAACTTTTACATGATTTTCTGCATGTTGGTTTCACTGCATCTGGGGAAAAGTTGAGAACAGGCCCAGATGGCCATGTGACCCTACCTTCTTTACCATGCCACTTATACTGGTGTATGCTTAAAGGTGGGTAGAGTTGAGTGCACTTCTTAGCAAGTTTGCAGAGAGGGGACTTGCTCACTGTCCATGAGCAGTCAGTGCTATATTTTGTTGACAATGATGTTGATGCTGTGGTTAAAACCCGGGAGGTTGGTGGTGGTGTCCAAAATGCATTTTGCAGAGTGGTGCTCAAATATTGTATTGCTGAAGTGCTGGTGACAAAAATTGTGTACACCCCTGGTCTGTGTATTAAATTAATGCTGCCTCTTGTGCTTAACCAATGTGTGTGTGTGTGTGTCTGTGTGTGTGTGTGTGTGTGTGTGCCAAAGAAGCTGAAATCCAGTGTTTTGGCCTGGGGTGGGGGAGAAGATTCCAAAGCAACTTTTGTCTTCTGTGTGCCCCCGAGCTTGTAGAGTTAGTGCATGTGTGTGTGTGTGTGTGTGTGTGTGTGTGCAAGTAGCTTGCTGTGTGCCACAGAGTTATTGGGGGGGGGACTGTATGCCACAAATAAGTCTGAATAGCATGATTGGTGTCACAAAGCAAGGTGACCCCAAACTGATATAGGGTACATATAGGGTACACATCATGCAACACAGCCTCTTGGACTTTATAGGAGATGGGATGGTTTACACACACTGTCCTTGAGCAATTCCAAGGGTTGGTTTTGCTGGTGTGTGACCCAGAGTAAGTGGGGTGGTAAGCTTGCTTTGGGGGTGAAAGTTGACAGTGCTGCATCTCTGAGAATGTCCAAAGGTACTATGTTGGTTTGTATGTGCCAAGAGCTAGTTTAGTGAGGGGTGTTTATGTTGCTCACAGAATCGGTTACATATTTAGATGGTAGGAAGGTATGACTAGGCACATTTACAGTGTGGATGTGGGGGCGGGGGTTCTCCCTGCTTTCACCAGCAGAAAAACATGCCTCCGCATACAATAAACTGTGGAAAAAAATCACCACATATGTTGGTCTCAGAAGAGTAGTAAGTAGATGTGGAGGAGAGGGTTACAGTATGGATCCAGGGAGCTAATTTTTTTCCCCCCCAAGAGAAACAAAGAACACTTTTGTCGTAATTGTACATCTTCAAGGGAATCTCTTGCAGCTGGTTACACCTTAGGAACTGCAACCGTCAGGCGTCAGGACCACATGGAAACTGTTTTGCTAGCAGTCTATTTAGGGCCACACATGGCAATGTTGTTATCATGTTGATCTTCCCTATATAGCTGTGCATGGCTCCAGATGGACTGCTAGCAAAAATGTTTGTGCGGTCCTGGTGTCTTGTGGTTGCACTGCAGTTTCTAAGATGTGACCTACTGCAAGAGATTCTCTCAAGACCTGCTATTACATTGAGTTCTATAAATAATTGTTTTTGTTTGTCTTGGGGAAAATCTGGAAGTTGTACATTGCTGCTACTTTCCCATCTGGAGGATGAGAGATGTAGAATGCTGTTGCTGCTGTCATACCTGGAGGATGCGATTCGTAGATTGCTTCTGCCTTCACACCTGGAGGATGGGAGTTGTAGAATGCTGCTGCCTTCACACCTGGAGGATGTGAGTCATAGAATGCTGCTGCCTTCACACCTGGAGGATGGGAGTTGTAGACTGTTGCTGCCATCTCACCTAGTGAATGGTGGTCGCTGGATGCTACTGCCATCCCAGGAGAATGGGAGTCGTAGGCTGCTGCTGCCATCATACTTGGAGGATGGGAGTCGTACAATGCTGCTGCTGTCATACCCGGAGGATGTGATTCAGAGATTGCTGCTGCCTTCACACCTGGAAGATGGGAGTCGTAGAATGCTGCTGCCTTCACACCTGGAGGATGGGAATTGTAGACTGTTGCTGCCATCTCACCTAGTGAATGGTGGTTGCTGAATGCTACTGCCATCCCAGGAGAATGGGAGTCATAGGCTGCTGCTGCCATTGTACTTGGAGGATGGGAGTCATACAATGCTGCTGCCATCATACCCAGAGGATGGGAATCATAGATTGCTGCTGCCTTCACACCTGGAGGAGGGGAGTCGTACAATGCTGCTGCTGCCATCGTACCTGGAAGATGGGGGCTTTATGCGGTGGCTACTGCAATCATAGCCAGAGGATAAAAGTCATGGATTGCTCTGTCCATGGGAACAGTGTCTTCCATTTTGTTGAATTCTTATGAAGCAGATTAGTGGAACACACTACTAATATTTTTTTTTGGGTTGTGATTTCAGTATTCATACTTTCTGCCTGCAAGATGTTTGCTACACCACTGAATAAGAGAGCCAAGCTTTGCTACACGTCGGCTAAGGAGCGAGCCCTTCAGTTTAAATCTGAACGCCTCTATAAGGATGGAGGAAAACATTTCTGTCCTTACTGCAACCATGTCCTAGATCATATCAGAAAAGATACAGTCAAAGATCATCTGCTCAACAAGAAACATGCTAGGAATAAGGAACAAGCTGCTAGTGAAGGAAGACCAGCAAGGCAGGTGACCCTGACCAGCAGTTTCAGAGCTGCAACAGAATCATCCATAGTAAGAAATGAAATGGCCATGGACACCGTTAAGGCATGGGGGGGCTGCAAATATCCCGTTGGAGAAGCTGGATCATCCATAGCTGAGGGAATGAATGTGCAAGTATGTGAAGGGGAGTGGAGCGGTGCCAAAAGCAGATACCCTGAGGCAACTCTATCTACCCAAGGTAAGAGAGCAAATTGATGAAGACCTTGAAGCAGCTGTGACTGGGAAATCCTTGTCTGTGATATGTAATGAGAGCATGGATGCACAGTCATGGTGCACTCTTAATGTCGTCTTTGTTTTGGAAGGGGGCAGGACATATCTTGGAAACAGCACAGAAGTAGACTTTGTCAACCATTCCACAGTGGCTCAGGCTGTCTTGAAATCTCTCCAAAGTTGAGACATTGACTTTATGAATGTAGTTTCATTTGTCAGCGACAGTGCTCGTTATATGATTAAATGTTTTAATGAAGCACTTCTCGGGGTTCTTGGAGACCATGTTGTGCATGTGTGTTGCTGGGCACATGTCTTGTCCCTTGTTGGGGATACATGGCTGCACCATTCCAAAAAAGTTAATGAAATGGTTTCGTTGATAAAATATGCTTTTCAGCAATCGCCAAAATGCAAATGAGAATTCATCACATTTTTGCAGGATCTGGAAGCTCCAGGAGAAATGATTGCTTTACCATCGGTTCCTGTTTTAACTAGATGGAACACATGGTTTGCAGCTGTGGCATACCACTCAACACACCTGCAATACCTGAGGGACTTTTTCAGGGTGTATTCAAGTGATGCCACCTCAATAAACAATCTACGGGCATTACTGAACAACTGGTATGATGAGCTACAGGCACAATTGGCATTTATTACAGATAATTCAGGTGACAGTATTGCTGTGATAGAACTTTTGCAGTCAAAGGAGAAACCTCTTGCGACGTCCACGTATGACATGCTAATGTCAATTAAGAGCCACTTTGAGGCTGGCACAATTAAAAATGATGGCTTTGGTGAGGAGGCAAAGCTGTACTTCTCTAAACTTAGGAATAAAGTATGGGATGAGAACATCAAACTGTTCAAAAATGCTTTTAAGGTCAGTTTGGAGAAACTGACAAAACACCTGCCATCAAATCCATCTATACAGTTTCTCATGGCCTATTGAATTCTAAACCCACTCAACCTACCCAAACTCAATAAGGACTTCCAACTGTACTTTCCCTATACCCCAATGTTCACGTTACACAATAAGAATGCACTGTTAAGGGACTGGGAGATCTACATATGGCAGGATGTGCAGGAACTACCAGAGATTGAATCATTTGATCTTCACCAGTACTGGATCTCTATGTCCTCACAGATACCAACTCCGGCAAAGGCAGCCCTTCAGGCCATCTGGGTCCCTGTTTCTAGTGCAGATGTGGAGCAGTCATTTTCGGCACATGGACAAATCCTGACCGACCAATGGAGAAGCCTGACTGTGGACAATTTAAAATTATTTTCAATGCTGCTATTCAATAAGTAGACTCTCCCACCCTCTTGTGTAATTGCAATTCTGATGCACTATTGCAGAAAAATGGTGCTCCCCTATGCAATAAAGTTGTAGACATGCAGTTCTAGTGCAATATTGCAGAAAACAAAGTGGTGCTCCACTGTGCAGTGACTAAGAAGTGCAGTTCTGGTGCAGTATTGCAGGGAAAAAATGGTGCTTCACTGTGCAATAAAGTGTAGAATGCAATATATATATATATATATATATATATATATATATATATATATATATATATATATATATATATATATATATATGTAGTATCTTGCATTATATGTAGCTATGGGTTAGATTCTACTGTCCTTCACATAGTATACTTTAATTCATGTAGTCTGGGTAGCGTATTTGTCTGGGTAGCGTATTTGTCTGGGTAGCATATTTGCCTGGGTAGTGTTTGTCGACCCATGTTCAGTAGTCAATACTTGAATTGTGTTTTTTGCACATATTTATCTTTGTAAATCTTTTTAAAATAAAACACATTAATTGCATTTTAGCTTTGAGAAGTTTTTATTATACATGTCACAGAAAACATTGTCAACATTAAAGCAAAGACAAGATTTTGGTGTCTTGTTAGTATCGTGCAGACTTAAGAATTGGTTAATCCCTGTGAGAAAATTTTACTTTTACATAAGACCATTTATTATCACCGGCTGCATTGATCTGAGAAGGGAATATTTCAATAATTATGCTAGTTTAGTCAATGGAGTTCCGCAGTCATTAGCCTTGATAGCTGGTAGTTGCACAACTTAGATAGCTAATATAACATGCAAAATGAGATTAAATGTTCTTGTTTTCTGCTGATGTGACTTAAATCTGCATAAAAAACATGCTAAAACACTGACAGACAAATTTATTACTTAAAATGAGTGAATAATATAAAGTTTTGGATTACCGGAAAAATCCCGAAAAATGTATTCCCAAATGCCGTTAAAACCCCAGAATCCAGGATGGTCAAAACGGAATTTGATTTTTCCAAGCACCGAAAAACAGTGACCTTGGTTATATATGAAGCATGGCACAATCAGGGTTTGGGGGGCTTGATATGTTACAAAAAGTGCATGGCATAATCAGGGTCCGGGGGCATGATCAGTTAATTAACTGATGACAGTGGCACAATTGGGGCTGGGGAGGGGGGCTGGCAGCACAATGCTGCATACAGATCACACAGAGGGTGATTTTCTAAGTACCATTAGACCAGCCCTAGCTGGTCTAATGGGTGAGTTATGAGAATACCAGTTTCGGGGATGTGGCAGCTTTCACCTGCCACATTACCCCTTGTGCTGTGTTGCAGCCCATTTGTGGGTGCACGGGTGGTGCAAGCCCTGTTTGGGGCAGGCAGCCTGCAGTTGGCACAGGCTGCCTTTGAGAATAGCTCTTGGGGCATTATTTGGTGCAAGGTACCACTTGTGCCATTTATGTGGGACAGCTATAGTGATATGAAACTAAGAGCTGCACACTCGGGCAGACTTCATAGATCTGTGGGCCTTTTTCAGCTGGCAATTTCATATGTTTGGTGCAGGCACCTTGTGTCATTCCCGGGGCTTTGAGAATTGGGCCCATCATATTTTTCAGCTCAGCTCTGGTTATCTTCTTTCCTTTTTTCCTCAGGTCAGTCCTTTTCCCTTACCCCTTTATTGCATCGATAGAGAACTGGCAGATCAGTTACAGGAACACTGTGGAAGGGGTGGCACTGTGGTGGTTGGGGATTTCGATCTACCAGGGGTAGACTGGAAAACCATGTCTAGTACAAGCGCTGGGGAGCAAGTCATTCTGGAAGCCTTCCAGGATGTATTCCTATTACAGAAGGTAGAGGAACCAACAATGGAGGGGAACATCTTTGATCTTTTGCTGACCGATGGAGACTACGTGCAGGGCGAATGGACTGAGGACCCCCTAGCAGGTAGCTACCACCGAACAGTTTGATTCTCCCTGGAAATAGGTAGAGAAGGGATGTCTACAAAAAACAAGACAGTGGACTTCAAAAGGGATGACTTCTGTAGGATGGCTGACATCCTCCTCAGGGGGCATTTGTCTAACATCACCCCTGACATGGATACCATTCAGAAATGGGACATCCTGAGGGAAGGCCTATTAGCAGCCACAGACACCTGCACAAAGAAATGCAGTAAGAAGAC
The DNA here is from genome assembly GCA_016271365.2 of Neoceratodus forsteri. Classification (NCBI taxonomy): domain Eukaryota; kingdom Metazoa; phylum Chordata; order Ceratodontiformes; family Ceratodontidae; genus Neoceratodus; species Neoceratodus forsteri. Next base: position 290,090,752 of record CM028130.1, read on the forward strand.
AGGGACCAAGAGCCATGTTGGTTGTCCAAGGAGGTGCAGATAAGGGTGAGGGAGAAAAAGACTGCCTTCAGAAGATGGAAGGGGTCCAAAAGAGAGGAGGATAAGGAGTACACAAGGAAAATCAAGGAGGTGAGCACAGCTGTGAGGGCTGTCAAGGCTTCAAAGGCACTAAAGCTAGCAGATGGAATTGAGGAGGGGGACAAGGCCTTCTTCAAGTACATAAGGGAGAAGAGGAACTGCAAGGAGCAAATCACCAGGATAAAGAAGGATGGAGGTTGGGTGCAGAAGGGGGATTGAACAGGCAGAGCTGCTCAGTGAGTATTTCTGCTCGGTTTTTACCAGGGAGAGAGATGGTCCAATACTGCAGAGGCAGGGCAAAGCTGGCATCGGAGGCAATAGGATAATGGATGGGGAGATCCCTGTGAGCAGAGTGCTTGAGGGCCTTAAGTCACTGAACACAGTCAAGGCTCTAGGGCCAGATGGGATGCACCCTAGAGTCCTGAAGGAGTTGACTGAGGTCCTAGCAGCACCACTGCCAGACTTGTTCAGTACCTGCCTGCAGATGGGGTGCATGCCTCAGGACTGGAGGATGGTACATGTGGTACCCCTGCACAACAGTGATCCCAAGGACAATCCTGGTAACTATAAACCAGTCAGTCTGACATCCATTGTAGGTAAGCTCATGGAAATTATCATAAAGGAAAGGTTGGTGACCTTCTTGGAGGTGAACGGTCTTATGGACTACAAACAGCATGGGTTTGTCTCTGGGAGATCATGTCTAACAAACCTGGTTCACTTTTTTAACTCGGTGACAAAAGAACTAGACACTGGTCGGGCCATAGATGTCCTGTATCTGGAAATCAGCAAGGCCTTTGACTCAGTACCACATGGCAGATTAACTAGTAAGTTGAGGAACCTGGGAGCAGGGGAGAAACTAGTTAAGTGGGTTGGCAACTGGTTGGGGGACAGACATCAGAGATGGTTGTTGGGGGGGCTGTCAACTCATAGGCAGTCACAAGTGGGGTCCCACAGGGTTCAGTGCTGGGGCCAATGCTGTTTAATGTCTTCGTAGCCAATATAGCAGTTGGAGTTAAGAGCAGAATCAGTCTATTCATGACACCAAGATAGGGGCAGTTGTGGATTGGCTAGAGAGAGGCATAGTCCTCCAAGAAGATTTGGAAAGGCTTGCAGAGTCGTCAGACACTTGGCGGCTGGGTTTCAATGCTAAGAAGTGCAAGGTCATGCACTTCGGAGAGAGGAATCCTGGGTACAGTTATCATCTGGTAGGGGTTCAGTTGTCCATCTCTGAAGAGGAAAAGGATTTGGGGGTAATGGTCACAAAGAATATGAACCACTTGCCTCAATGTAGGAAAGCAGTGGCAAAAGCCAATAGAATGCTGGGGTGCATTGCCAGAGGAATCACCTCTAGTAGGAAGGGAGTCATTCTGCCACTGTACAGGTCACTAGTGAGGCCGCAGTTGGAGTACTGTGTACAGTTCTGGAACCCATACTTAAAGAAGGGCATCACATTACAGGCAGGGTACAATGGAGGGTGACTAAAATAATAAGCAGTGTGGCGAGGAAGCCTTATGAAGATAGGTTGAGGGAAATCAACATGTACTCATTGGAGGAGAGAAGGGAAAGGAGTGATATGATCAAAATCTTCAAGTACTTAAAGGGCATCCACAGGGTTAATGTGGAGAGCATGTTTTGATTAAAGGGAGAAGGGATTACTAGGGGACACTGCCTGAAGTTGGTTGGGGTAGAGTCAGGAGGGAGGCAAGGAAGCATTACTTCATGGAGAGGGTGGTAGGGGAATGGAACATGCTCCCTGAAGAAGTGGTATCTCTTAAAGCAGTAGAGAACTTTAAAAGGTGTGGGATAGGGTTAAGGGTAAGATACTAGACAGTGGAAAGATGAGGGGGGAATAGAGGGGGGCAAGGAGTGGTGTGGAGCGGCAGGAGTCAATCTTCTGTGCTGCACAATAGCAGCAGACATAATAGACCATTTGGCCTGTATCTGCTGGCAGTTTCGTATGTTTGTATGTATTAAGTGCAGATGTTGCTCTCCTGCTTTGGACCCCAAATTTGCAAATTATTTATGGTTTCTTATCCTACTATACAAGGAACATGGGCAGTTGTTATTCATTGACACTCACTGGTCATTACAAGTGAACGGATTGCTCTAAGGCAAGAAGCACACCACAGGTAATTCCACACCATGCAGCTACAGTAATTATAAAGTAATGGCTCCCTTCAGCACTTAAGTTCCACCTGTCTTTTATAAAGTGTACCCTGCTTTCCTGATCATTCATGGTGCTCTCGTCTCATTGCTGTCACTATCAGTGCTGTTCCTCTCAGATGCTGCTGCCTTCCATTAGCCAACAGCAATTGCACAGCATCTCCAATGGCAGTTCCTGGCACTGCCTTAATATGTAACTAACTAAAATGTGCATTTAGCTAGGGAATATCATCCCTGCACCTAGTTCAACTGCAAAGTCAAACAAAAGGCATTCATGGCATGTATTATTAAGGGCGGTTCTAAAAGTAGGCCAGTTGAAATGATTAAAGGAAAGCATGGAATTTATTTATTTATTAGAAAAGTCGGATTTACAACCTTTGAGTCAAGGACTCATTTACAAAGGCACTTGGGGGGGGGAGAGACAGAGTTACATAGTGTGGTTACAACAGTGAGAACAGTACAGGTGCAGAACATTAAACACAGAGTACACATAGGTTACATAATAATGTTACTTATAATAGGTTACAATCAAATACAAGGTACCCAAGGGTTACATTGGGAGTACAGCCCTGGACATACCTAGATAATACCTGGAGAGGGTGGAGGTACAGATGAGGAGTGGGTTGGAAGCGAGGGAGGGGGAGAGGATAGGCTGTCTGGAGGAGGTTGTCAAGTCAGGGAGGTCTTACAGGAGGATCCCACAGTGGGATTAATTAGGTGCATCTACAGCAACGAGCGTCGAAGGTGATTTTGAAGGGATCAATTATGCACATGGTTTGAATGAATCATTTTTTTTTTAACTTCAGACATTAGTTTAATATACATATGTTTATATGACAAGTCAGAGGGGGCTCTTATTGAGAGACTTAGTAGCCATCAGTAAAGAGTCCTGTGAGAAAACATAACCACAACTCCTTGTCCTTAGATTTTCTATTGAATAAGAATGTTATCTTATGCTATTTAAGCTGACAGAACCACTCAGCTTTTCTTTGGAGTCCTCTTGCCTGAACAGCATGTCATAACTTTCTTATTCAGTTATAGACACCCTTGAAGAGTCATAAACTCAATATGTCCAGCTCCTTTTCTTCTCGACAATTAGGTTGAGACATGTGCCTACTTTTGGGGTCTGGGTCTGCATTCAAAGAGAGTTGTTAGTTTTTATTACTAATATTCTCAAGTGCTGTAAGTCCAAAAATCATATGAATATTTAATTGTGTAGTTATCTAACACTGATTGTGTGGGTAATAGCTCTGGATTCAGTGAAAGCATTTGACTTCTTTCTGCTTTTTATACAAAAATGTCCTTTATCCCATTATGCCAGCATATATCTCTCAGCCTTATTTCATATCTCTGTCCCTCAGGAAGAACTAACTGTTTATTAGCCCAAAGTGTATTACTTGTAGTGTTTTACCTGTGTGATTATATTATCAGTAATACAAGCAATATCTGTTATTCACTGATGCAATGTTGTCAAATGTGTAAACTATGTGTGAGCACTTGTTATGCAATCTATAAATATGCAGAATAATTCCCAGAGTTGCAACTAGCTCTTTCATCTATGATAACGTAATCCAGGCAGCACTCTGGTGTGTAGCAGTAATTATTTGTTTAGTCTTTGTTCTCATATTTTACAGCAAACCAAGACTGTACTCTCCAAGCATAACTTCCTGTTATTACACAACGGCACTGTGTTTTCCAATACTTCTACCTATGACACGCCCAATCCAATAAATACAAAATTGCAGAAGTAAGGCTGAATCCAGAAGACTTGCTGACTTCTCTTTTAATCTCTCTTAAAGTTGCCTTACTAGAGTATTACTTCAAGACATCGTATGTGACCTTCATGTGATAAGGATGTCACAACCCTGCTATTTATGAAATAATATACAACAGGCATGGGATAGCATCACCACTCAGGTGTGTTGTAATGCACAAGATGTTGCCAAGTGCCTCAAGCACCTGAGAAGGGATTATAACCCATGATATACCACATCCTCAAATATAATGTTGCTATTATGAAATAGAACCCCATTTGTTTAAGAAAAAACATTTAAAAATACTCTTATGAAAATATTGTTGTGATTTTTTGATGTGTGTGACTTCATTTACAAAATAGTTATTACTTTCTATGTTTTAGTTTGTACTGAATGTGGCACTCTTGTAATAGAATCTAGGAGCAGTATTTCAGAGAGGTCTACATATCGCTCTGTCTCTTTAGCAATATAGCCAGGTCTCAGAGGTTCTATGATCCCTTATGTCTCCTGGTTCTGTTCTTCTGTTGGGGGTCTCTGCCCCCCGCACCCTCCATACTTTGGATTCTTAACTCCAGTTGGAGTTGATTTGGGAAGGGGGTGCAGGACTGGGAGACAGTGTGCCCCTGACTCGGGTGGCAAAGTGTCGATTTTGCCAACAGCAAGGTATGTCATTGTGTTGGTGTCGCTGTAGGGTTGGCATACCAGTTTCAAAGATGTAAAATGACACATAACACCCATCATGCAAAACATCGTGGGAAGTATATATAAATCACCATGAAAGAGCTTAGACTGGTTCCGCTTTAAGCAGGAGTGTATGATTCCAAATGGCCTCTCACACACTCTGCAAAGGCTGAAAAAAGAAGACACAAACACATGTTTGGTCCTATATTGTTTTGTCCTATATGGGACTCATCAGTGTGCCTCATCTGCATCAGTCCAGAGGCTGGATGAATTAGTAATATATTTTGGTATTACTGGTTTGGATCATGGGGGTACCCAAAATAAGAAAGTAATCTAAAAGGCAAAGATTTTGTGAGAGGCCATTCAAAACCATATACTCTTGCTTAAAGTGGAACCAATCTAAACTCTTTCATGGTGATTTGCATATACTTCCCACAATGTTTTGCATTATGGGGATACGTGTAATTGTACATCTTTGAAACCTGACTTTATTGCCAGTGCCATTCCTGGGTAACCCTTTCCTCATTGCTTATACGCAGAGGGTCTTTAACTTTTAGATTACTTTCCTATTTTGGGCTCCACCATGACCCAAACCAGTTAAGACCAAAATATATGACTGGTTCATCATTCCTCAGGGCATGGGTCTCATGCTATATTTCGCATACCTCTTGATTTTTATATATACATTTCTTGTTTTAATCATTACATACAGTTACTCCCTCTGTTACTATTATAGCTGATCATATTTTTCTACTCTGGTCTATGGTGTATTAGCCCCATAGTGTCCATTTTCCCACTCTAATAGAATTCAACACTATTTATTTCATGATATCTCTGAAAGTAGTGCAGTTATAGGTTCTCACCAGAAGTGGATCTTTTGCTGTTATGGCTCCTCCTTGCCTCTCTAGTGTGAGCACTGAACAAGTCCATCTTGATTCCATTTATCAGTTCCCATCAGGGAGGTGTCAACAGCGCGATGACATCAGACTCTGACTACATCGTGATGTCACTCACATGGGGACTTCACAGAAGGGGTGGACCTTCACCACACCCATGACTTGACAGCTGTCAGCACTTCTATAATTAAAAGAGCCTGAAGCAGGGAGTCTATTCTTTCACAATGAAAATGTATTTAATAATTTTCAAACCAACACAATGTGTTCTTTTGTGTTCTTATGACCTGCCCAATTCAGGGTTCATCACAATGCCCAGTGGTGCTATGTTCCAAGTAAACATTATGGGAGGTCATCAGGGATCAAACTGCATATTATTAGGTAAAAAACAATTCCCTTTTTTCCATGTTATGCCCAGTTTCAAGCACCCCTTCATTATACTCTCTAAGTAACTAACAGGACTCATTGCTTTTAATACAGATAAATCCACAGAGGGAAGGATGTTTTCTTCTCCCCACCCCAGGTATACAAAAATCCAATCTCTCCACAAAATTGAGTGGATTCCTGTAATGACCATAATTAATAAGGTGAAATGTTATACATGCCCATCATCGACTAATAAAAATTTGAGCAGCTATAATAGTAACCGAGGGGTTAACTGTATTAGTGATTAAAATGAGAAATGATAAGTAAAATCCAGAGGTATATGAAACAAGTAGTATGATGAATGTAGTAATTATAGTACAGTAAAGAAACATAGAAATATAGAAACATAGACAATGATGGCAGAAGAAGACCAAAGGTCCATCCATTCTGCCTGAGCCCTATTTAGCCCTGGGTCCTGCTGTTCCTCCAAGGTCCTAGCCGTCCCACCCTCCTCCGTTCTCCTCCCCAATTCTGATGCCTTGAGCAGCCACTATACCCTTCATTCTGTCCTGGCCATGGTTAAACCCACTAATGGTTTTTGCACCCACCACCTCAGCTGGCAGTCTGTTTCACAGTTCCACCACCCTTTCTGTCAAGTAATATTTCCTTACATCCCTCCTGAACCCTCCCTCCTTAATGTTACCTTCCACTCATGACCATGTGCCCACATGGAAACATACCACATTACCACACAGAAACAGATCATATATAACAGAACATACTTTCTAAATAGTGGTTTAACTGTTTTTCTGCCACCAGCAAAAATAATTTTGAATGGTGAAACCACAAGTAAGTAACTTTTTATTTTGAGAATATGTACTATAAGTTATTTTATAAAATGGGCAGAAAATGTCCTCTATGCAGATTGGCTGAAAGGCTTTTCAACTGTGTCCTTATCAGGACATGACCATGCAACAACACTATTTGTGCCAACCAGATCACAGCACATGATAATAATCAGTGCGTGCCACCACTCTCCCCCTTCAGTTCCTCCGTTTGCATTGGTAAAACCATGGGAGAGCAGTGTAAAGATACTGTAGAAATCAGTGCTTGCATCCCACCTCACAAACAGTACCAAGCAGAACATTAAACAAGCATTTGTCAATGCCAAGTGTTGCTTGCTGTCATTAGCAGTGGAAGTGCAGGAGTTAGTCAGATGCAGTATAGTAATGGCAGTGAAGTATTGAACTGACGCCAACTCCACCCTCACCCTGCAGAGATGGACAGGCATTGGGGTGTGCCTTTGGGTCGTCGCCCATAATGGTCACTACATTTCACCTCACCCTACCCTGCAGACACTTACAAGTGTCAAGGTGTGCTTTGGAGTGTTAGGGCTTTACACTCACCTCATTCCATAAGGAAATATGCTGAAATGGGTGTAGTATAGGAGAATGGAATGAACTCTGGGGCTAAACGGTTCAAGGCGCACCTCAATGCCTGCCACTGGCTGCAGGGTGGGGGTGGAATGGCATGAGCATTACTGTCAACAATCCCAAATCACACCCCTGACGTCTGTCAGTCTCTACAGGGTAGGGCGTTATGGTCGAAAACTCTAACACCCTGGGCGTTTCTTGGTATTTTTACTCCAAGTTTTCAACATGGGCTTTTTGTGACCCCACTGCATGAACAGTGACACTATCAGTTTGTTAGTCGAAAGGTGATTTTGCACAGTGACTGCACCATTTGGCACCACAGGTGCAAAAACACATTTCAAACAGGATGTGAAAAATGACACCTGTACTGTTCATGAAGAGGTGTAAAAAATGGCAATGTTGAAAATCTGGAGTGAAAATATAAAACAACTGGTGAAGTCACGAGTGTGCATAGAAACTTTACAATGCACACCCGTAATGTAATTAGTTTGGGGATATTTTACAGCAGATTTTCAACATAGGCATTTTGGGACCTCTGCTCATGAACACTGTCACTGTGATTTTCTTAATCTCTCCCGAACACTGATTTCCCAATGTGACCGTGCTATTCTGCGCTGGAAGTGTGAAACACATTTCGGCCAGGGTGTGAAAAATGACAGCTGTACTGTTCATAAGGAGGTATGGAAAAATGGCAATGCTGAAAATCTGGAGTGAAAATATTATGAATTCGTTAACTTACGAGGGTGCATGGAAATTGCACAATGCACACTCGTAACACAGTAATTTTATGGACGTGTGTCACCAAATTTTCAACATAGCCAGTTTAAGACCTCTGCTCATTAACAGTGTCACTGTGATTTTCTTAATCTGTCCCAAACATTGATTTCACACACCCACCGTGCAACTATGTGCAACATGTGCGAAAATATGTTTCAGGCAAGATGTGGAAAATGACAGCTATACTATTCATAAGGAGGTGTGGCAAAATGGCAATGTTGAAAATCTGGAATGAAAATATTAAAAATGCTCGAAGTTATGAGAGTGCGTAGAAACTGCAAAATGCACGCTTGTAAAACAGTCAGTTTTGGGAATTTTTTCATCAAATTTTCAACATAGAGTTTTGGGGGCCTACCTCATGAACAGTGTCACTGTGATTTTCTTAATCTGTCCCAAACATTGATTTTGCACACCAACCACGCCATTGTGCACTACATGTGTGAAAACACATTCCGGGTGAGATGTGAAAAATGACAGCTGTACTGTTCATAAGAAGCTGTGGTAAAATGGCAATGTTGAAAGTCTGGAGTGAAAATATTAAAAATGCTCAAGGTTACGAGTGTGTGTAGGAACTGTACAACGATGCTCATAAAATAGACTTTTGGACTTTTTTTCACAAATTTCAACATAGGGTGTTTAGTTTCACTTATGACTGTGACACTGTCATTTTATTAATTGGTCCCAAAGGTGGTTCTTCACCGTGACCGTGAAATCACCTTTCGGGATGAAATAACAAAATAACAGTGACAGAGTTCATGAGGTGGGGTCCCAAGAATCCCATGTTGAAAATGTGGTGAAAAAATTCCCAAAAATGGTCAAGATATACACCAAAGTTGGAAAAAAAAAACAACTTTCAAGCCATTATACAGCTTACCGGCATTTCTTCAGTTCGCAGTCAGCTTTGAAGAGTGCAGACATGTTCCTGGTCCACTGAAAATCATCGCGCTGGGCTCCAGAGGTAAGTGTGAGGTGAGGTGGGGGTGTGGGGAGGTGGGGTACGCAGAGGGTGGGTGTAGGTTGGGGTAGGGGGCAAGAGAATCAACTAGGGACTGTTTTTTTCTTCTAGGTCTATTTTTTTTTTAACACAGATGGGGAACTTTTGCCATGCTGGGGTGGGTTCCCAGCATAGCACCAGGCAGTTTGTTTGGGGGGGGGAAGTGGAGCCAATGGGAGATTGGGCACCCCCGTTGTGCCAAAGACTTTTGCCTTGCTGGGATGGGCTCCCAGCATGGCAAATGGAAGTTTGTTTGGGGGGGCAGTGGAGCCGATGGGGGATTGGGCACCCCCCTCAGTCATACAGTGTGCTGGGGGGGATGACACATGAGCAGAGGGAGGATTGGGCACCCCCCCCTTGGTAAACAACAAATGGGGGGAGGTGCATTATGCTGACAGGGATTGGGCTACCCCATCGGCAAATGAATTAGGGAAGGGTCATGCCGACAGGGGAACTAGGCACCCTATCAGCATTTTTTTTTTAATTTACTGAAATGTTTCACCAGGAAGGCACACTGAATGGCGGGCAGCGGTTTTCAGTCGGCTTCCTGGGGGCTGTGAGAGGCTGATGGAGAAACCGTCGCCATGGGGACACCATGCAATTAGCTGTTTTGGTAGCTTGTAATGCACCAAAACAGCTGATTGCGTGGTCACGTGGCCACATTTCTTTACACATTGTGGCATACTCCTTAACTGCTGACACAATGTGTTTCTTGCACACACGTGCAAGCAACACAATAAAAATTAACCCCCTATGACTTGTTCCACATACTTTTTGCTCTGCTTGACAAAATGTCTGTCGCGTCACCAATCCATAGCTGTCCCACTAAGTTTTTTGAAGTGCAACAGCTTCCTTGAGGTCTACGCTCCATTCAATGCCCATTTTGTCCACTGCTTCTCTGGCCATTGCATTCCTTGGCACTGGGGCCCCCACCCCTGACTCGATCATCACTAGAACTGAGACCCAATTTCAATCACTAGAGAACATGTAACCAAGAAAAAACAGATGCACAGCACCTTCCTTTTTCCTTAGAAAGACACGCTCACTTTGCCAGATGTGGTTTAATGGAAAGGCGCTCTACAGTAGGGAGCTGAAGAGGGACATGCTCGCTCCCCACAAAACTGTTGTTATCCATTTAAAATGCACAATGTCAAACTATTCACAAATGGAAGGCACATACAGTGTGCGTATGTGTGTAGCAGAGGAAGTGGGGGATTAAACTTAACAATATGTGTGTATGTGTATGGGGGAGCAATCTACTGGTGACCAAGTTAAAAAATAAAATGCACAATGTCAAACTGTACATAAACAGAAAGCACATACAGTGTGTGTATGTTTGTAGTGGGGAGGGAGGTTAATTTAAACAGTGAGAGTGTGTAGGGGGTCCATCTACTGGTGACCAAGCTAAAAAATACGTGGTACTGTACTGTACAGAACAGTAGATAGGGGAACTATTTTTTCTCTCTCATCTAACTGGAATACCTCTTTTTCCACAAGTTGTTTACCTATCTTTTTCCCTTTTAATTTCTACTTGTGGGGCCCATTTTATAAGCACAATAAGACATGCCAAGGTGTGGGTTATGGCTAGAGATGGGCAAAGTGGCCTTAATCACTCTGAGGAGTGATTCGCGGAGTGAAGGCAAATTCCTGGAGTGCTCCACAGTGCAAAGCGGAGTACTTCTTGTCACAATGGGTAACGCAAAGTCCATTGAAAACAATGAATTTGCGTTATTCCACTTCCCCAAACCACTACTCCACAAAAATTAAGGCAAAGTACATTGAAAACAAGGTACTTCACCTTACTTTGCCTTGTTTTAAGCTCCAAAGGCAGATTTTGCAGTGATTCATGGGATTTCAGGCCACATGGGCTCTAATTTGTTCTGCACAGCCTCAGTTCTGGGTAGTGTGTGTAGGAAGTTGTTGAAAACAGTTTGCTGTGAGAGCTCCCTGCGATTCAAACCTTGTAAAAGCTATTAAAAAAGCCTTTTTGAGTCATTTTTTTGCTGAAACTTTAGTTCATCAATTGTAGGAACCCTCCTGTGCTTATATCATCGAGCATTTATTGTTTGTGTGTGGATTTTGAATGTTAATGTACAACATTCAGTCTGTTACTGAGAGACAGTGGAAGTGTGCTTTGGGGGAGGGGTGTATCTGTGGTGTACGTAGACTTAAGTAGGAGAAATAGGGAGTTCTTTGTTTTTTGGTTATATTTTTCTTGTATAGCTGACTGTGTTAATGTACACACAGTAATATTTTCAGTAATTGTTGAAATTATTTTGCTGATTGTGTGTGTTGTGGTCTGGAGGACCTGGTGCAGCAGTGCATAATTTCAGGTTGTTTAAAAGATGTTGTATATTACTGAAGTTTTCAATTTGCTATGCATTACTTGTAGACAAATTGTGTGAGTTTGTGTGCGGTGCGTGACATCAAATAATACACCTTTATTGTGTCAAGAGATATTGCAGGCGCAGCAGTGTGAACCTGCTATCCACTGCACTCAGTAATTTTGTACTGCCATTGTGGTATCTTTTCTTGGTTTTGCCTGCCCCCACCAGCAAAAGGTATTCTTTTCCAGATTGGATTGTTTGTGACTTGAGAGCATCACTGGTTAGTTAAGGTGTCGTTGAACTTGTGACTTTGCATCTGTATCTCTTGTTGAAGCCAGATTGCTTTTGGCTTCACATCCAGTGCCCCCCAGCCCCACCCAGAGTAAGCGTTCCAAAATCTAAATTTGTTTAAAATATTCTTGTTGATCCCCCAAAATGCCCACAAAGAGATGTGCAAGCAAAGCTGTTTCTCGCCATGGCACTGCTGCCAGTGATAAGATTGTCTATGGGCATGGTAGTACGCAGTCACAGAAGTGCATTGCTGATGTGAGGAAAGGTATTTCTCCTTCAATGTTTTTTACAGCACAATCAGTAGCTTCACTCATAGTCGAAGGAGATTATGTTGTCCCAGCTGGTGGTGTTAATGCAGTTGCTGGTGGTGGTATGAGTATTGCTGCTTCAAGTTTCACTTCTGACCAGTTTACCATGTACAAAAATATATCGGAGTGTGAAGCAGTGACAGTGTAGATTATGTCATACTCCCCAGTAACATCCCAGAAACTGAACATGAGGATTCTGTTCATCATGTCAACGATAGCACACAATGTCACGTTCTTCCACCGCAGTTCAAGTCACGCATTTGCCGTGCAGTGATTTACAGTGTGGTGAAAAAATTTCTGGTGGTGGTGGTGCTGATGATGATGATGTTGCTGTGGTTACAACATGCAGTCCACATGCCAGCATCCAAGCAGAAGATGTGGATGATGTTGATGAATATGATGATGATGTCAGTGACCCCTGTTGGGAACTGGAGAAAAAGAAATTCAAGGTGGCTGTGTCTGGGTCTGTTCGCATTCCCCGCCCCCCGGCAAAAAGTTGTGATTTACCAGTTGCAGTTGATGATGATGATCCAGTAATAATGATAGGTAGTCATGGTGGTCATTTGCAGTCCAAGTGTGTCCTGCCTGAAAAATCATGTAGCACACCCCCATTTCATGGCTTAAAAAAACTGAGTCCAATAAGTAACATTAGGGGGGACATGTTAAAACTAGAGCATCACACTCCCTTGTTTGGGATTTTTTTGTGCAAGATACAAATGATGAGTCAGTTGCAATCTGCCAGCTTTGCCAGGTGCATGTGAGTCAAAGTAAAAAGGGGAGAGCCATCTGAGCACAGGGGGACAGCATACACATCTTAAGAACAGGCACATGGCACTGTGGACCCAGCACAAGATGCTGCTAATATCTGTACCACAGTGGGGCGTTCACCCCCGTCATCAACCATAACGAGCATGTTATCCCCTTCCATGACTGTAACATCAAGTAGAAAATTAAATATGTGCAGTAGTGATGAAATAACAACAGAGGATTACTACAGGAATGATGAGGTGGAGGACCTGCATGATTTTTAAATCTTGTCCAGTGGTGGTGAGAGTAGCAGTTTTGGTGGTGGTGGTGAATGCAGTATGTCTAGTGCAAGTGGTACATCAACCCCTGTTGGTAAATGTGAGAAAATAACTACATTTCTGGGTTTGTCATCACCTGTGCAACCATCTTCATCACACATCCACACTTCACCCCCAGTGTGATTCGCAGAGCAGAATCATTTGTCATCACACTCCTTGTAAGACGTTTAAGTCAGCCCATGTTACAGAGTGTTTTTGCGCATAAGCTGAAGTACCCACTCAATCATACAGTGTCACCTGAACTTAATGCTGCTGTAGTTGAAATGCTGGCAATTGATCTTTCGCCCTTCTCCTTTGTGGAGAATTCTGGGTTCCAGTGCTGCACATGCCTGTCCAAAATGGGAAGTCCCATCCAGGACATACTTTTCGACCCATACTGTCCCCGAGTTGTACTGTACTGTGTCCGACTCAGTAAGACATGCCCTTCAACATTCCTCCTCTCCATTCATCCATCTAAGTATGGATATGTGGACAAGTGGCAAAACAGTAAGGAGTTCATATATGTGTATAACTGAACACTGGGTGCAGGTTCCTGGGGTTGATTGTGCTGTTGGTAGTGTGAATAATCAGTGTAGTAAGGTGGAGTATCGTGGTAGCAATCTTCCAGGAATTCGACAGCATGTAACGATTACTATGCGCAATGTGACCTGTTCACACACTGGTGAAATCATGTTGGATGTGGTACTGACTGAAACTGACAAGTGGTTGAACCCCCATCCCTGAGACCTGGGTTCATAGCAAGTGACAATGGGTCAAATGTGGTGAAATGCATCACGAATGTTGCCTTTTTTTTGGGTTCCATGCATGGCCCACTGTTTAAATCTTGTGGTGCAGGAGTTTCTGCAGCACCCTGATATAAAGAAAATGCTGACAGTTGCATGCAATATCTGTTCTCACTTTTCACACTCTGCAAAGGCCCATGACCAACTTCGGCAGTTGTAGATCTGAAACAGCCTCCCGCAGCACTGCTTGAAGCTGGAAGTTGGCATCCAGTGGAACTTCACTTTATACATGGTAGCAAGTTTGTATGAACAGCACAAAGCCATCTCAGAATATCTTATCATGCACACTAGCCATGACAGTTCCGAGGCCTCCATGTCTATGATGACTGAGCAGTGGCACCTCATGGACTCAGTAATAACAATCTTGATGCCTTTTGAATACTACACAGGCAGAGAGTGGTGAGTCTGCCTCATTAGACAATCAATTCCACTGCTGCGGGTGCAGATGCAGACATTGGTGAATGTACAGCATAGCTTTGATGTTGCTGGAGACAGTGCTAGCAGTGTGTTGCTGAAACACATGTTGACAATATTTGACCAGAATCGTCATATCTTGAGCATTTAGCGTAGTGATAACTTTGCAATAGCAATAATGCTGGACCCACGATACAAACGTGGAATTGCTTCAGTACTAGAGGGCAGTCCTGAATAGGTAAAAACTGTCAGTAGGCAACTGGTACACTTGGTTCATGGGGCACAGAAGTCATGTGCCAAGGTCAACAAACCTCAGCAGCACAATCAGGCAGAAGGTGAACCTAGAGGAGTAGTATCAAGTATATCCTGTAAGGGGAAGGGGGCTACAGTTCTAGGTGGTCAGTCATCAGCAGCGGTTGGCGTTAACCCACTTTGGGAGGCTTTGTCCCAAGTCAGGATTTGTGACATAAATGATTCCGAATAAGCGAATGATGCATCAAACACTGGACTTAGAGCAGCACAGCGAATGGTTGAGTCATATGTGTCTGAAAACATGCATCTGTCAATCACTGATGATTCCCTTTTATACTGGAGTGGAAAGGTCATTGAAAGACCAGAGCTGACCACTGTGGCACTGAAGTACCTGACATGCCCACCCTCCAGTGTGAATGTTGAAAGGGTATTCAGCTCAGCAGGTGCAATAGCTCAGGATCATCATACAAACCTCTCTCCTGCAAATGTCAGTTTGCTGACATTCATAATAATGAATGAGAGGCACATACCAGCTCAGACTGCAACCTCAGTATTCATATGCTGGTATAGTCATGGTTTAGCTGATGCTGTAGAAAGGGATCATCCTGGTGGCAGTGGCAGCATGAAACGGCCTACCACTGATGTAGATGATAACACAATGGAGAAAGAATTTTCCAGTGGTCAGAATTCAGACATAGAAGACTGCAAGGGCAGCTTTCTTTATGAGGATGATGATGAATGATGATGAGGTTAATGTTGCCAGGTTTTAACTTAAGTGGTTAAAAGGCTGTCACATTTCTTGTATGATACATGTTTTCTTTTTCATAAAGTTGAATCAGTGTCCCACTCATAGTGACTCAAATTTCATATGTCATGTCACATTGATTACAGATCTCCTAGGGAATTGGTGCTGCTCCATTGAAGTACAGACATTTTGCTGCCCAGTCTCTGGTTCCATTGTTGTGTTAAGTGGGCTCCCTGCTGTGCTGTCTGCACCTCCTGCACTCGGCCAGCTACTTAATCTCTCCCCCTCTCTCTTCTCTCCAGCTGGGACCTCCCTTCTAGGGACCGCAGGCTCAACTGCTGACCCACTCGGCCCCCGGACCGACGGCGCACCTCAGGTCGCCGCCTGAGTCCTCCTGCATGGATCCTCAGCCTTCCAGGTATGGCACTTGCTGCCAGCCATTGTACCCCGCCGACGCTGCACACTGGCTCCCCCTTCCTCCCCCCCCGTGGTCGACACTTATAGTCACCGCTGAACACTTGACCAGCTTTTTTTCTATCTACCAAATTTCCCATTGGCTTCTTATATTTATTTGCCACTAGAGTCATCAGGCTGTGGCTCCCCCCTTTTGAGCCACTGCTCGCTTTCTCTAGTCATCAACCTCCTGCGTTCTCTCGCCATCACTGGTGAACTATGGAGTCCTGGCAGACTTCTAATTTGTGACTCATTCCTTTCATACTTCTGCCAATCTGTACTTAGCTGCCGTCTGACCAACCTGGTCTGTAGGCGTCCCTTACGTGGTTGACAATTTAGCATCCTCCACTGGTACAATGCCCCATCCAGTTGCTACCTCCCTACCCCACTGCTATATACTCCCTTGTTCCACGATCACGTCAGCACACACACTCAGCTTATTACCCTCCTTAGGAGAGCATCCTCACCTTTCATTCTGACTAGCCCCCTAAAATTAGTAAACGACTCCTCTATCGCTCTCCCAAGGTATGCAGGCTCCCTCAGCTTCTTATTCTCCTGCTGCTACTTTTAGCATCCAGCGACATTCACCTAAACCCTGGTCCTGCACCTGCCCATCCACCAGCCGATGCCCACCCAGGCATAAATCCACTCTCTCTACCAAATGGACTTAAAATCATCCACCAAAACATAAGAAGTCTTGCTCCCAAAATCTCCCTTTTACAACCCTTAGTCCAGGATTACGCACCTGATATCATTTTGATCACTGAATCCTGGCTATCCAAATCCATTCCTGATCAGGCAATAGCTATCCCTGGCTTTACTTTATCTAGACAGAACAGGTCGGGACGAGGTGGCGGGGTGGCTATATATACCTCCTCCGCCCTCCAAATCACTTCCTCCTTCGCCACATCTGTCCAGTCATCTCGTGAGACTGTCCTTTTAAAAATCTCCTATCCCCACACAGCCCTCATATTTATTGCAAGAGTTTGCTGTCACCCTGGTCAGCCACATTCTAATGTCACTGACTTGGTCTCTAAGCTCTCCTCACTCACCTGCAGTGGCAAACTTTTCATCTTGGGTGAGTTAAATCTAAACTAGCTGGCCCCATCACTGACTAACATCTGCTCCACCATCGAAGCCTTAAACCTCCATCAGCTGATCCAGGAATCCACTTGTCTAAAACTTAAAACTCTAAACCACTCCCTGCTGGACCTGGTCCTCACCTCCCATCCACATCATGTAGTGGCCTCAGGGCTACTTCCTGACTCTATTGGTGGCCACCATGTGACATTCGTAGTGCGGAAAATACATAGGTCTAAAATCCCTCCTAAAATTATTCTCATTCGTCCCGTCACAACACTCGACCTGCAATCCTTGCTTCATGACCTTACACAAACTGACTGGTCCCCCCTTATCACAGCAGCTTCTGTGGACAATGCCCTTGCTTACTTCACCTCTAAGTTTCTGCAGGTTTGGAACTCCCATGTTCCCCCTGCAAAACCAGGGTTCATGGCGGTCACCTCCCCTGGGTCACCCCTCAGCTTCTAGCCTGCCAACGTGCTCACGACCTGGCATGGTGCAAAGCCAAAACCTCCAACTGCCCTGGAGATCACCAATGCTACCGTGAATTGCAGAATGGCTGCACCAAAGCAATCTGCCTTGCTTAAGCAAAGCATTTCAAATCCAACTTCCAAACCAATACAAATAGCGCTTCTAAGTTGTGGAAGTTTGTTCACTCCCTTTTCTCGTCTTTCTCCACCGCTACACCCCCCCCCTTCCTCAGGCACAACCATTCTGTTCTCTCAGACCCTATCGATATTGCTGATTGCTTCAACTCCCACTTAGCCACCTGTGCCTCTTCTCTGCTATGTACCCTTCCTAGCACTTTCCCTGACTCATTGGCCCCCTCTTGCACCCCTTGCACTGTCCCCTACCATACTTCTACTCCCCTTACCCCCAGGCCTCCCCTCCTCCTCCCATCCCCTCCTCCTCTGCTCCTCTGCCGTGTCTCCCTCTTCCGAATCCCTTACACCTCCCCCCCATTCTCCTTCTCCCCTGTCACCCCTGCTTCTACCCTTCAAGCTCTCCTGGCCCTTAACCCTACCAAAGGCTCCTCGCCAGATGGCCTTGACCCCAGGCTCCTACACATCTCTGCTTCTGCCATAGCCTTCCCTCTATCCCTGTTACTAAACCTCTCCTTTGCAATTGCCACTGTGCCCTCTGCCTGGAAACATGCTGTTGTCCTCCCCTCCCGGAGGGTGGTGACCCCTCCTCCTCTGGTAACTATCATCCTTTCTCCCTATAGCCAACCTTAGCTAAACTACAGGAACTCATGGTACTTGAACAACTCTCTCTGTTTCTCTTTGACTCCTCTTTTTTTTACCCTCTTCCAGTCTGGCTTCAGGAAATCCCACTCTACCACCACCTCACTCCTAAGATTAACTGACACCACCTCTTCAGGCTTTGACAAAGGGCACATTACTTCAGCTATCTTTGTAGACCTGGATAAAGCCTTTGACACGGTTTCTCACCCCCTCCACCTTCACAGCCTCTCAGCTGCTGGTCTATCCCTGTCTGCTACAGGATGGTTCAGTGCCTACCTGTCCGGCAGGTCACAATCTGTGAGAATTACTGATGCTACCTCTCCCCCCCCCGCCAATATCCACTGGAGTCCCACAAGACTCTGTGTTAGGCCCCATTCTGTTCTCCATCTGTTTAAATGACCTCCCCCGGGTTTGCACCACATCTAGCATCCATATGTATGCAGATGATACAGTATTGTTTACCTCTGGCAATACTGTTGCTCATGTTACTACCAGGCTTCAGTCTAACTTCACCAAAGTCCAACTCTGGTTTAGATTTCATCAACTTTTTCTAAATGCCAAGAAGATAGTCTCCATGTCCTTTGGCACAAGGCAGAGACTCTAGGCTTACTCACCTCCCTTCCTTCCACACCCTTGATGGGACTGCTTTAGAGGACTCCTCCTCTTTCAGGTATCTCGGCAACTGGCTGGACAGACACCTTGACTTCTCTGTACATATTGATGCCATTCTGAAAAAACTAAGGCCCAAGCTTGGGGCACATTACAGAAACTACAGCTGCATCCCACTCACTGCCAGGCGTGAGCTGGTACAGAAGATGATCATGCCCATTTTCAACTACTGTGACGTAGTCTATGATGCTGCCCTACAGTCCCACCTATCCAGACTGGACTCTCTCTTTAACTCCTTCTGTCATTTTGCTCTTGATGCCCCTTCCCGTACCCATCACTGTGACCTCTACAGCACTCTCAACATTCTTCGCCTACACTCCCGGTGCACGCTTCATGGTGCTAAATTCATCTCTAAATTCTGGCTTGGTTCTTTCCCCTCATATATCTCCTCCTCTCTTGGCACCCCTACCCTCTCCCTCTATTCCCTGAGATCCCATGTTGACACTCGCACCCTATCACTCCCCTGCAGAACCACTACCTCTGGCCAAAAAGCCTACTCCTACCGCCTGCCTATAATGTGGAATGCTCTGCCTATACAAATCTGTCACTCCTCCCTCCATTTCCTTACCACTGCATTGCACAACTACCTCACACCCTCTTGCACCTGCTCTTGACCCCCCTCCCTATCTGTCTCCCTCTCTGTCTTTCTCTACATCTCCCTCTCCCCCCTCACCCCCCACTTGCACTTATTACTATAGATCAGTTCTTAAATAGGGGTGCCTGGTTCCTAAGTGCTCACCCTGCTGCATATTGCACTAGTGTACTGTCTGTATTTTACGTACTGTCAACCTTGTATCCTATGTACTGATTCTAACTTGTATGCTGCCCCTAAGTTCAGCTTGCACTGATACTCTACAGCCTTTATTGTCTCAAGTGCCTTGTTCCTGTTTTTATAACTGTATGTATAATTACACTATCTGTATGTATTTACCTGAACTGTACTCTGTATATCTGTACTCTGTATATCCCTTTCCCCTTCACCCAGGACGTACTGTGAGATGAGCATTAAGTTGCTCAGTGTATCTTTGCTGGTGAAACAATTCCATAAATAAATAACTAAATAAATAAATAAAACATTTATAGCACACAGCACAGTATATCCTGGCACCTGGACTACCACCACCATATCACAGCTGTTACTTGTTCGCCACTGCAAGCATAGGGAATGTGACCATGTGTCCCCCTGGACTACCACCTGTCCACCACCATAAGAGATAAGACTGCTGTTCACAACTGCCAGCACAGAGAATGTGACTGTGTGTGCCCCTGGACTACCACCCGTCCAACACCATAAGAGATAAGCCCACTGTTCACAACTGCCACCACCACCACCAGATGCAGGAAGATGTGAGAGGGAATGTCATCATGTGCCTCAGCTATGCCCACCAGTCCACCACCACCCACCACCACATTGTGACAATGTTTTCCATTACATGTCTTGACCATGCCAAGGCAGAGCGAGTTAAACAGGAGACCGCATCCATCAGCCACAGGCACAAGGCTTCTTACTACTAAAACTATAAAGTGAGTATGTGTACTAATGTTTTTTTTATGCTATTCAACTTCCTTTAGCTGTGTGTTTTGTTTTCTGTTGCTTTTCTGAGCTGCAATGGTCAAACACATACAGTCAACTTATTTTTTTTTTACAGGTTAACAATAAATGACTCTCCTTCACTGAAGGTCTGTATCAATGGTACAGCAGCAGTACTTCTACAGAAACCTATGGGATATCCATTTCCAATCCATACTGGTAAGTATATCAATTTTATTTCATCCGTTCCTTTTTTTTCATAACAGTGCAACAAATCCAACTGATGATTCATAAACTAGGTGACATGTACGTCACAAAAAATATTTCTACAACATATCATGCACTGTATTCCAAATTTGCAGTTGTGCAGCTATGACAGTGTTGAAAAAAGTTGGACCTAGGTCATGTTACTTGACAAGATGTGGTTTTAAAATGTAACTTGAGTTGAGACACAGGGACACTGACACACTGTATTTGTTAGTCTGGTACTAAATTTATTGGTGATCTGATGATTACAGTGGGACAGCTTGCTATCTGTGTTAATCCGGATACCCGTGGCGGAACAGCCACAGCTTAAACATAATGTCTTACTGCTACAATCAACTTGTCATAAGTCCTTCATTTCCTTTTTAGGAGACTTCCAGATGCTTTATCGTGTCATAGTTGACTTATCCAAAGAACTTCTTCAATATCATGCCCCCCCCGGGCTGGGGCAGACATGCAACAAGCAGAAGTCTTTTCAATCGATGACCATGACCATCATTACTGGACTGGAGAAGGATGCAGATGAAATCTGTGAAGAAGTAACCAAATAATAAACCATTAATGAAACCTACTTGCAAATATACTTCCCCCCCCAAAAAAAATACTTACCATCATTGGCTTGAGAGCAATCCATTTCCAATTTCAATGCCAAAATTCTCACATAGTACTGTAATGTGCACATCAACAGTATGTGACCTGTGATACAATACAATAAGTAGTTGTGTGTGTGTGTGCAATGAGTACGTGTGTGTGTGTGTGTGTGTGTGTGTGTGTATGTATGTGTGTATATATATATATATATATATATATATATATATATATATATATGTATGTATATATATATATATATATATATATATAACACATATAAATATATATATATATATATATATATATATATATATATATATATATATATATATATATATCTCAACTCACCAAGGCTACTATTAGTGTACAGACAAAGGGCACCCTTCCATCCGGTTGCGGTGATGGCAATGCATTGGCAGGAAGCACAGCACACTTTGAACCAGCAACAGTTCTCTCACAGTCATCATTTCTGAGGGAACACTGAATGGATTCATGTCACACAGTTTGGCATGACACTGTGCATCATGACATCATCATCACAATATGTTAATTTTCTGGACAGAAGACAGTTGCATTTTGGGGATGCAGAAAAATTCTGGGGACTCTGTGTGACCACTGCGCACATGAGTGAGTGCACAATAAATTCTGGGGGACTTTGCATGTGGTGTAATGCTTCCATTTCACTTTGTCAGCACTTGGGAATTTTCTGGACACAAGAAGGTTGCATTTTGGGGATGCAGAAAAATTCTGTGGACTCTGTGGGACCACTGCGTGCATGAATGACTGCACAATAAATTCTAGGGTGTAACGCTCCCATTTCACTGCGTGAGCACTTGGGAATTTTCTGGACACAAGACAGTTACATTTTTTGTGTTCTGATTGTGATCACATAATGTCATAATTAAATTATAAATTAAAGCAGCAGTGCAACAGTGTGGTGAAAATGTTGACCTATACTTTTTTACGCTATTTCAGATTGCCAGCCACTAGTTACCTCCTGACTTGTATGATACCCTTCTTTTCACAATTTGTGTCTGCTTTAGTACTGTTTCTCATGTCTGAAAAAATAAAAGGAGCACTCCTTTTAATATGGCTTGGACCAGGTTTTCCTCACTAATTACAGCTGTTTTCGAACAAATATTGTTCTGTGAGGTCAGAAAACACTGCCTGCTGCATACTTGTTAGTTTTTCTCACAACAGAACTGAACACAAATGAATTGTTGCTTGATACTGTTGTTTGTAAATGTAAGTCAAGGCTCTGTGCTTTTAGTAATTTAACTCCATGTTATTGGAATAGTTTACCTGTTGCTATTCACTCGATTACTTGTAAATCACATTTTAAAACTGTATTTAAATATTTTCTACTTGACAAATCACGTTGTATTTATATGATATTCTATATGTGTAGTTATATTTGTCTTGTATTTTTTTGTTATGTGTATTTTTTTTTTCTTATTCCCGGGTCGGACCTGAAAATTGGCCTTTGGTCAAGTTTCCTTACCCAGTTAACAAATGAAAAATAAAATAAAAATAAAATATATAAACAACTGATGGACAAAAACAGCAGAAAATACTGATGAAGACCTGGTCCATACCATATTAAAAGGAGTGCTCCTTTTATTATTTCAGGCATTAAAAAAGTACTAAAGAAGACTTAAATACTGGAAAGAATGGTATCATACAAGTCAGGAGGTAAGTAAAGTGGCAATGTAAAATAGCATGAAATAGTATAGGTCAAAATTTTCACCAGATTGTTGCACTCCTGCTTTAATGTTTATTTCAAAAAATACATTTTTCTGGAGCCTCAGTAATGTTTACCTTGTGTTGGGACTCATGAAATGTTTGTCAAAAATCAGGATTGAGCAGTGCAAGTATGCTGTGCTAATCTGCATGTGCGCCGTCAGTGTTCTTTCTCGTGTGTGCAGACATTGTCCAGCTTCGTGCAAACATATATGGTGTGACTTGTAGCAGTATGTAAAGAACAAAGATAAGAAAGAATATATGATGTATATTTTATTTGTACCATCAGCACCAACGCAGTAAGTGATATGATATTTTTTCAGAGGTCTCAGGTCACTGTGCACCTCAGTCACTCACAGTGCACACATGACTTTGTGGAGATAATAGCACAAGAAACACATGCTCTCCTAAAAGTCATGTGTGCAGTATATGACTAAGGTGCACTCTGGCCAGAAACCTCTGAAAAAGTATCATATCACTTATTCCGCTGATGATGGTGACAATAAAATACATGTTATATATTCTTTATCTCTGTTCTTTATACCATAAACACTGCAACAAGTCAGCATATATATGTTTGCAAGAAGCTGGACAATGTCTGATGTCACACACACACACACACACACAGGAAACAACACTGACTGCACAGATGCAATTTAGCACATTATACTTGCACTGCTCAGTCCTGCTTTTCCACAACCACTCCACAACAGAAAGTAAACATTACTGGGGCACCAGATTATAATAACAGGGCAATAAGGAGCATGTTTGTGTATGAATATATTTAAAGTGAAGCAGTCAGTAACAGGAGCTCCCACCCCCTGCAAGGCTTACCCTCCGGTTAAGCCTTTGAATTATGTTGCAGCATTTTTATCACGCCGCAACATACTTTATTTTAATAGAGAAAAGTCTGTGACCTGGAAGTATGGCGGATGCTATGGGGGCTCCATTATGTGTAATGGTGCATCGCCACACCGTTACACATAATGGAGCCCCCATAGCGTTCGCCATACTTCTGGGTTGTGGACTTTTCTCTATTAAAAC
The DNA here is from genome assembly GCA_016271365.2 of Neoceratodus forsteri. Classification (NCBI taxonomy): domain Eukaryota; kingdom Metazoa; phylum Chordata; order Ceratodontiformes; family Ceratodontidae; genus Neoceratodus; species Neoceratodus forsteri. The sequence continues at coordinate 290,114,711 of CM028130.1, forward strand.
AAAGTATGTTGCAGCATGAGAAAAATGCCACAACACACTTCAAAGGCTTAACCAGAGGGTAAGCCTTGCAGGGGGTGGGAGCTGTTGTTGCTGACTGCTTCCCTTTAAACTAGTACTGTGGCCTTCCCTCTGTCTGTTATTAAACATAAACAAAAGACAAAACACTACAGCAGTTGGGGGGGTGCCAAAACAAAAAGCTAATGGGGGATCCCCTGATGGTCCAGCAGCAGATGGAGCATAGACACAATTTGTAACTGGTGTTGCTCTATCTGCTCCAACTGCTGCTGGGTAGCACCCACCTTCTCATTATTCTCTTCCACCATGGCCCACAAAAGTCCTATGTCTGCCTGAGTTGCAGGCATTGTGGGGTCCATTGGTGGGGGAACACCAGGTAGATGCAGTGGTGAGGATGGTGCTGGTGGCGGTACTGGAGCAACTGCTGCTGTGGCCTTCCTCCAGCTGCGAGGAAGCACAGCAGCAGCACCCTCTGCCACTGCCACAGAATGGTCAGCAGGTGGAGGCCTGGCCAATTCTGTGGCAGCCTGCCACTCCACCTTGTGATGGTTCAACATATGGGTGCGCTGGCCTCCAGTCCCCAGATGTGTCCCCCAGGGGCCACGGCACACCTGCACCCCACAAAGCAGACACACCACAAGGCTGCTGTCCTCCCAACACAGTTAAAAGACTGCCAAACCAGGGAGCTGCGGGGGGGAACCAGGCATGGGAGGGGCAGATGCACTGCTAGCAGCATGTTCATGGACCTGGGGCTCCACCTGCTGCTGTGGAGGTGGTGTTGCTGGAGCTCCTGCAGCTGCCACTGGTGGTGGTGGTGGTGATGGACTTGCTGGACATGGCATTGGTGGTGCTGCAGCTGCTGCTTCTGAAGGGGGGACCAAACACTCTAGACCAGTTCAATGCCACCTGGCTACTCTCCCCACAGGTACGCACTGCTCCCCTCCTTCCATGGGCCACATATTGCCCCTGATCCTGCATTACAAAAAAAAATACACTCCTTCCCTCTCTGATGAGTCCCGACTTCACACAAACTCACACAACACAGGCACACACACACACACACACACACCAAAACTTATAAAACAAAGAAATCAGTCACCAAAAAGAAAAAAATTAACTGACAAAACAGTACAAAAAAAATAAACAATTAGCTTTTAAAAAAGCTTTTGGGTTTTGAATCTGATTAACTTTTAGAACAAGCAGTCAAGAACTCTCCTCTCCATAAAATGCTTTCTCTCTCTACCTCTGCAAAGGAAAAAGTAAAAGTATCTGCTTCTATGACTCACTACCTTCTTGCCTAGCTAAAGCATGTGACTTACAGTACTGTAAGCCATGTGATGTGTGGGGGGGCTGCCTATATTGTTGTCATTACACCTTACTTTGCGTTTAAGGTGGAATGAAAATGTGAAGTCATAATAACAAAGTGAAGTGAGCACTTTACAATGGTCATGCTGCATAGCGCTGGGTCAGCACGAAGTGGCCACTTCATGTTCACTTCACTGGCAGAATTTAATTTCACTGCATCTCTAGTTATGGCCTGATAAGAGCACTTCCCAGGTGCTAAAGGTACTCGGCATATGTGCCTCATGCCTCATAATGCACCTGGGGTGTACTCTAATCAGGCCATAACCCACACCTCAGAGTGTTTTATTGCTTGCTTAAGAAACTGTGATAGATGTGCTTTAGTTTGTGCTGCACTGTGCAATTCTTTTGCAGAAACTGAAAATAGATGTTTAAATAGTGAGTCATTGTGTAGATTTTAACCATATTTACTAGTCTCTAATCAAAAGAATGAAAATGAATTAGACATGGGGGCCATTTGAATGTTTATTTTATCACAGGAGTGTTATTTGTACTCATAGCCAATCAGTTATGTGATGGTACAACATGGCTAAGAGCACTGAATTATGGGTGACTGAGTTTTTACACATGAAGTAAAGGACAGTATGTGAAGTATCATTGTAAGTGTTAATTGTTAGAACCACATTCCCACCCTTAGGAAGGGGTATTTCTGCATCCTGAAGCTTGGTGGGTTTTGGTGTGATCTGGCATGCGAATTGCAATAAAACACATTTTACTGATACATGGATAGAGTGGTCATTAGTTCCTGTGCAATTTGTTTTGCAAGTCTGACCTTCATTTCTTTGTAACCTGGCTTTATTGTCAATGCCCTTTCTGGGTAACCCTTGACTTTGTGCTTGTGTGCTGAGGTTCTTTGACTTTTACATTATGTTGCTATTTTGGGCTCCATGTCCATGACCCAAACCGGTAAAACCAAAATATATGACTGGTTCATCCTTCCCCAGGGCTGTTACAGATGAAGATCCTGTTCTGGTCCTTCTTCTATCTCATATCGCATGCCCAATATATGCCACCTCAAGCCTTTTTTATTGTGGATACTAATCTGATCTGCTCTGTAACTAGTTCATGTCCCTATGTGGATATATGCCTTTCCAACTCCCCAATTCTTCAACACTGTTTTCATATTACCTTTAATGCTGGTACACAAAATGAATTACCACCTCAGCTTATGACTTCCGCCAACATCATAGAGGTGTCACCTCTACAGATAGCAGTTAGAGTACTCGTCTCTGCCACCCTTAGTGGGAAGGGCAAAAAATGCTTTGATGCGCCCCCCCAGGATGATGGCCCACAATGACGTAAAGGGGTTACCAGTACAAAACTTACTATTGCCACTCTAAGAAAACCTTTACTTCTTCTTCTCCTGTGCTCAGGAAATATGGAGCTCAGTCTGGAGCCACCAGCTGCAATCACATCGCCCTCTGACCTTGCCACACTGAAAGGCATGAGTTTCCTCCACATTAATGTATGCAGTCGGTTAAAAAAGTTCTCTATGATCCAGGCCTGGGTCCTCCATACTCGACCAGACATTCTAGTGGTTTCAGAAACCTGGCTTAGACCGGCCACCTCTGACAGGGATGTCACTATCCCTAACTATTTACTATTTAGAGCAGACAGACACTCCAGGGGTGGAGGGGTTGCCATCTACGTCAAGGATAGGTATACAGCATCCTGTCTGAGTGCTTTATCTGTTGCAAATGCTTATGAATGTCTATCTCTTCAAGTCACCATCTCACACACTTCAACATTATGTATCATAGGGTGCTATAGACCTCCTTCTGCTGATCTATAATTGTTACCTCATCTGAGTAAAATCATCGAAGAACAATCCTTAGAAATAATTATTCTTGGGGATCTTAATTTAGACTGGCTATCTAAAACCACTGCTCCTCTCATAGCTTTCTGTGACACCCATGGATTATCACAACTCATTGTCCAACCAACACGAGTAAATAAAAAGAATGTGGATAACAGCTCCCTGCTAGATGTTATCCTAGTGAATAAACCATATCTCTTCTCCTTTACCGGCACCTTCTTTAGTGATATCAGTGATCACTCATTTATTGCTTGCACAAGATCAAGCAACAAACCTACTACTTGGCCGAAGTTTGCTGCCAAGAGATCTAGACGGAACTTTGATCTCACTGCCTACATAAACGAACTGAAACACTCCTTGTATTGGCAAGAGTTCCATTTGGCAAAAAACACACAATCAGCATTCAGCATATTCAGCAAAATTATCCTAGATGCCCTAATTAAATATGCCCCTATAGTTAAGGTGCGAATAGCGAAAAATGCATGTAGATGGTTCACACCATTATTAAAATCTGGACTGACTGAAAGAGATAACCTATGGAAAAAAGCACGCAGAACCCAGTCTGCTGTGGACTGGTGCAAGTTCCAAAGGGCACGAAACTCGTGTACTAGAATGGTTAGAGATACAAAAGCTGTATACTGTCATTCTGAATTTCTCTCTGCCTCCAAAAATCCTACAAAATTTTGGAAAACCGTCAAGGACTAGTCTGGTCACACGTCCGATGGCTCACTACCTGATCAAATCTCCTTAAACAATAACACCATTAGTGACAGACTGGAAGTTCTGGATGCCTTCAATGATCACTTTGCAACCGCAGGCTTAGCCTTTGACAATTCCCCTGCGAATCTGATACACTCTCAGGTGGATAATCAAGGTGCAGATCCTAGCGTCACTGATTCAGTCTTCTCCTTGCATCCTACTACTCTGAAAGAAGTTGAAGACCTATTGCTAAAACTGGATGTAAAAAAAAGTGCTGGTACGGATACCCTCGACCCATATTTTTTGAAGGTGGCCATCCATGTGTTAGCCGTGCCCATAACCCATTTATTTAACCTATCATTAACTCAAGGATCCATTCCTTCAATATGGAAAACAGCACACATCATACCTCTGTTCAAGTCCGGAAATCCCTGTGATCTAAATAATAACAGACCAATTTTGATTCTCCTGGTCTTGTCAAAATTACTAGAAAAAGTCGTAAGTAACCAGCTGAGGCAGTATCTAGAAGCTAATAATCTGCTTAATCCAGTCTAATCAGGGTTTAGAGCTAAACATAACACCATCACAGCACTTGCCAAAGTGACTAATGACTGGCAAAGAGAGCTAGACAAAAGGAATTACACCTGCGCCGTATTCTTGGACCTGAGCAAAGCCTTCGACACTGTCGACCATTCTCTGCTACTCTCTTCCTTGACCTCACTAGGTGCTGACCCATTATCTTTACAGTGGTTCAACAATAACCTCTCTGATCGTTTCCAGCAGGTGAAAGCGGAAGGAGATCTCTCAACTCTCAAACCTCTCTTAAGAGGTGTTCCCCAGGGTTCTATCTTAGGACCGATCTTATTTGCAATATACATCAACAATATTGATGAAATCATAACTAAGGCCAACATTCATCTGTTTGCAGATGACACAGTTCTTTACGTGAGCCGCCAATCATTACAATCTGCATGTAATGACCTTCAATCTGAGTTCAACCTGCTGCAACACCAACTCCTAAACAAAAAATTATTACTTAACACCAAGAAAACAAAAGCAATACTCTTTTCTCCCTCTGCCCAAATGGTAAATTCAGCCCTATCAGATCCTGTGCCGCAGATTACTACAATTTTTGGCGAGAAGTTGGAATTTGTCCCTAAATTCAAATACCTGGGAGTATGGCTGGACCATAGGCTCTCCTTTATAGAACACGTTGAAGAATTACTCAAAAAATTACGACAGAGACTTGGCCTGTTCTTTAGGATAGCCCACTTCTTAACTAGAGATGCCAAACTACAGCTGGTACAATCAACCTTTCTGTCCTTGTTAGATTATGCTGACATCCTCTACAGTCACTGTCCCATTTCCTACCTCACCAAACCTGACACATTATATCATAGAGTTTTGAGGTTCATCACAGACCTGGCTTATTCCACTCACCACTGCTCCCCATATCAATCAGTGGGGTGGAGTTCTCTTCAATTCAGGTGTGATAAAAATGCAGCCTTATGTACCCTGAGAGCCATCTCCAAAAAACTGCCCCAATACATTACAGACTGTCTTCCTATAAAACCAGTAGGCAATTACACCCTGAGAAGTTAACATCTCTCCTACTGATGGTTCCCAAAGTTAACTCTCGCTTTGGCAGGGCTGCTATAAGCTTTACACTGTCCTCCTTGTGGAATAAATTGCAAAAAAAACTGAAACTGAGGTCACCCATCTGCATCTCATCTTTCAAGCTCTTATATTCATGTCTCAGAAATGATCTGTGCAATTGTTTCCCATGACCATGAATTGTCATCATGCTAACCTGTACCATTTAACCATGAACGAATTACTTCTAGTGCTTGTCTCCTCCTTGGCCCTGGTCTGTCATCATGCTTTCATGTAACACCTTGATGCCTCTGTCCTCCCTTTGATACTGGTCTATCTTCCCGCTTTCTCCAGCCTTCTTTTCACAACTCTATACTGCACTCATCCACAATCTACACGCAGTCATACTATAAAAGTCCTAACTCCCCTTTCCCTCACCCCATAGGCCCCCACCGCCACATCAGTTCTACTGACCTATCCTTGGGACTTCACTTCTCACAATGTTTATCCTTCGCTTACTTACTACATATTACACCTTGTTCAATCTCGAACCCAGGTTGCCAGCGTGGAGCGAGGTGTGGCATCCAGCGCCTCAGCCTTCAGCACCACCGGGCCAGAACTAGCTCCATTTTTAATGTACAATTAATGGTAAGAAATGAATGTCATTTTGGAAACTTTACATGCTCTGTACTAAGAATGGCACTATAGAATTTGATAGGGTGGAATGTTAAGTGTAAACTTAAATACTCAAGTGGATACAACTCCAGTATGTCCTACATTCCTTTTTTTTTCTTTCTCCACATATTTTTTCAGTCTGCTGGAAATTCTATTTGAAAGATGAAGGAGGCACAATGGCACAAGCAAGAGGCTGGGTGCAATTTTCCTTTTTTTTTCAGGAATACACCCCCTGTATGGTTTGCTCTTAACATGGGCATTTTTTGATTGTTCTTTTTCTATTTCTTTTCTGCACTTTTTTTATATTCATCCCCTTTTTTCCTTCCCCCTTCTTTTTTCCCAGTTTCCACCTCCTTTCTTAACTCCCCCCTCTCCCCCTCCTTTTCATAAAACCCCTATCCCTTCCCCCCTTATCCTGTATCCTATTGTTTTCTATCCTTTAAAGAAATTGTGTTTCCTTCATCTAACCTCAATGTAATATAGTTAACAATATTTAGAAATCTGCAATGCTAACAGCATAGCTTTAAACAGGTGACAATAAAGAGTCTGAAGGTATTGGAACGATAAAACTAAGCCATGTAATATGAAGTGTGTCTGTATGTGTAACTATTGCAAAAGGAGCAGTGTTTAAAAAATGTTTTATTCTTGTTGGTTTCATCACAAAAATATGAATTACTAGAAGGTCACATTTTCTAATGCTATTGGTTTATTTAAATTTATTGAAATCACGTGTTCTTGAATTTGTGCTACTAAAGCAATTTACCAACGGGGGTAATAACTTTGACAAAGCCTCGAAGATGGTGAAACGTCAGTTCATTTTTCTTGCACATATATGTGGCGCCTTTGGAATTTGTACAACAATAAACCTTTTTCAGTCAGAAGAAGCTTTACTTGGACATTTGGTTTATTTTGGGAGCTGTGATTTCCGTGATTGTGAGTAAGCATAGTGTCTGCATTGTCACTGGGAACCCATTCTCTAGTGGGTGGCTCTATACCAGGAAGTATTGATCCAGTAGGGTAAAGGTTAGAGGATGTATAACACATTTGAAGTGCTGGAAGTAATAGGCTGAGCACATGATTCGAAGTGCTATTGTATACCCAAGGGAGGGCAGTTATAAAATAAGTGAGGAAGTGGACAGGTGAGGGGTAGAAGGTGGGGGATGAAAGAGAGAGGGAGAGAGAAGGACAGCCAAGATCTAACCCCTTCAGGATGCTGAGAACCCTGCAAGGGGCACAGGACCAGGCAGAAAGGAAGGGGAGAGAAAGGGAGAGGGGAGGTAGAGAAGAGAGGGGCAGAGGAACAGGAGGGGAGGAGAGGGATATGAAAGGAGGGAGGCACACAGGTGATGGGTTTGAAAGTGGGGGGAAGTGAGAGGGCAAAAAGAGATAGAGACAGAGACAATCTATACCCTTTCAGGTTGCTGAGAACCCTGCAAGGGGATCAGGATTAGAAAGTGGGGGGAAAGGAAGAGGGGTAGAAGAGAGGGAGTCAGTATCTATACCCCTTCAGGATGACAGAGAACCCTGCAAGGGGGACAGGACCAGGCAGAAAAGGAGGGAGAAAAGTGGGGGAGGGAGGAGGTGGAATGTGGTGGGTGACTGGAGGGAGAGGAGGATAAGGAATAGGAGGCTGGAGAACATAGAGGTAAACTTGAAATGGAAAAAGGAGAGCATCAGTGGGGGGTAGAGGGGGTAGTGGGGGAAGGACAGCAGCAAGAGTATAGAAATAGTACAGTAGGTTGTGGATAGCAGTAGAGAGTCAATATGGCACAATAGGTTGTGGTAGGTGTGGGATAAGGGGGATAATAGGTGGTAGCATATGAGGAAGTAATCAGAGGAAGTGTTCAGTTAGAAGACAGGAAGTAAGTCAGGGATAGAGGAGTAGGTGATAGGGTGAAAGGGTGTGGAGGGTTGCAATGGGGGGGTTAGTGACAAGTACAGTTAGGAGAATAGAAGTAAAGTAGGGCTAAAGGATAATGCACCAGGGTTGGGAGGGTTGAAGGGGGACTAAGAACAAGTGCAATTAGGGCAACAGAAATGTTGAAGGGCTAAGGAGATTGAATATGGGGAAGAGGAAAGTCTGATAGGAGATAGCAGAGAGTTCAAAAGCTTTGGGAAGCAGTAGGAGAAAGCTTCCTGGCCTATGGAGGTAGAGCGATGAGGAATAGCTAGAGTGCATGCGACAGTGGATCTGAGAGGGTGGGAGGAGAGAGGTGGAGCAGAGAGTAAGGAGGAGAGGTAAGAGGAGAGTCCTAAACCAAAATTTAGAAGTGAACTTGGTGCAGTTAGAAAGATGCCTGCACTCAAGGAAGGGGAAAACTAGAGAATGATACAAGGTACAGTGGTGTGTGCAGGAGGGGGTGTCAAGAGCAAAGTGACAGAAAGCATTGAAAAGAGTACCATGGATGTGACGTCATGATGTTGTTGTGCCATCTTGAGTACGTCACATCGATGGTACAACAAGATAGAACGTCTTTGCACACGCACTGTTCGTAATGCACAGGATGTTGGGAAACGGTCATGGTGGTGAGTGCTGCCTGAAAAGTGAACAGTGCTGAACAATAAACATGAAGTAAGGATATATTTATTTTTCACTGTTGCCCATAACACAGCGGGCACTTGTAGAATTTTTTAAAAATAAAAAAATAAATTGACTTTGTGAGCACAGGGGACTGGGGACAGAGTGGTGCTTTTTCCTTATGTTTGGGGGGTGGGAGGGGAGTCCGAAATCACATGTCAACTCAAAATGCTCAGGAAGTGGTCAGCTAGTAAGTTACTGTTGCCCATACACTATACAAGATAATGGATGGGCAACAGGTAACAACAACGCTGAGTTCATTTCTCGAGGTTGTCTGACAACCAAAAACCTCTCAAGCTTCACTCTCAAGGTATACTTGGTTGTCATGACAACCTCTCAGTGTGACCACAGCATTGTTGTTCATTATTGCCCTTCCATTATCCTCTATGTTACGCATATATGCATGTTGGAGGTGGAAAAGTGTAATTCACTTTTTACTGTTGCAAGCAGCTTGGCAAAGTTTGTGAGTGGTGCCACAGCAGACATCCTATGATAAGGCATCAGGTGAACATGGGTTGATAGAGCTAGAGAGAGTTTAAAGTCTTTTGGTGGGGACTACCTACTGAATGTGTTAAAATGCTAAAACAGCTGAAAGCAGATCACAGCCAATCATGTTACATGGTTGTAGCTCCTTGTTTCATAACATAAGTTACTATTCCAGTTTCCTGTCCTCTCCTACAACAGTAACAGTTGCTCTCAGTTTTCATTTTTCACATCTCCTAGATAAAATATAAATACCCCCCCCCAAAAAAAATATACAGTGGAACACAACAAGATGCAATGTAGTGTCACAGATTCCTGCATGAAAAAGGGTATTAACTACTACCTAAATGTCCTTATTTCCTGCAGTAACTCTGTGGCAGAATGCTCTAGAAATGAGCTGCGTCATGACTAGCTCTATCTAGTCCTTGCCCAGAGCACATGAAATGCGGAGAGGGTTAGAAAACCAGAACAGGAAAGTGATGTTAAAGTAAGTGCCACAAAAAGCTATGGAGAAAGTGTGATCTAGACTTGAGAACCAGATCACAGTTTTGAACTTCACCAGAGGCAATTGTTCACTGTGTGGCCCTCCTTGAGCAAGTCACTTAAAGGGACACTGTCAACCATTTTTGCATCATAGTTGTTCTAGTTACAAAAACAAAACACATTTTATGACTACGTACCTATTCTAAAATGTATTGATGTTGCTGGTTGTTTCATCACCCTCCTTTCTACATGCTAAAGGTATAGTTATACCCAACACTGTTTTGTTTCAAATCCTTGATCTACTCTCATTGCATGCTACCTGAACATTAGGAATACACCTAAACAGTGCAGCCGCTCATGATGTAATAGCCTCTTTCTCCCCATTGCATAGTGATTGGCTAGATTGTGTTGGGGTGTTTCCAAGTCCAGGAAAAATGCAGTGTAAGTTCATCAAAGAATGTAAACAAACATGTTTTTGTGCGGTAACAGAAGTATGGTGGGCAGTCTGTTTTTCACTTTTTAAAAGAAAAAAAAATTGGACTCAAACAACCTTCTACATCAGCAGTCTCTACAGAATGTGAACAATTGCAACATGTGTTTTTATACTAGGGACACTTTGAGGCCTACAGGGACTGCCAGTGTCACTTTAACTTGCCAGCGCTCCAGTTCTCCCAGCAGCAGATATGAGTAGAAGCATGACCCCACCAAAAATGAGATGCTATATTTCTGCTGTGTTACCCAAGATAAATGGACAGTAACAACAAATGAAAAGTAATCTGAAGCCTGGGAAACAATGTGAATTGGTGGTGAAAAAAGAAAACCAGTTTATGTGGTGCATCAGGAGAAACTTTGTGGATCAAAACTTGTAGTCTTGTTGCTGTAGATCCTTGGTGAGGCCACATTTGGAGTATTGCTGTCAGTTCTGGGCACCAAGTTACCAAACAAGCATTAGATGATTGGACAAGGTGCAAAGAAGGGCAAATGGTAAGTAGGCTAGGTTGATGGGAGCTATGAATGTATACTGAAAAAAAATGAGTCTACAGTATGTCCTTTATAGAAAAGTAGGCTATGATACAGTAGTAGTAGCAAAAGTAAGTTCATTCATAAAACCCAGAAAAGCAATGCCAGATTGAATCGCAGTTCATTTTCTGTGGGATCCTGCATCATTCACACTCACAGCTGCAATAAATCACAGACATTACAATACAATAATATGTACATCATATTTGTACATTGAAGAGGAATGTATACAACTTACATTAAGCCTTTTGTACTTCTGCATATTTAAAATGCAATTTATAGTATAATGATCTAGCAATTTATGTGTTCTGTCCCTTCTCAAAAGATTCGCAACAAAAATATTCCAACATGGTGCATACATAGAACCATTTTGCCACAGGTCCCTAAGATACATACAAATTTAAAAGTGTTCTCAATGAATTAGGTAAACAATTCCATGTTTTAGGTCCAATATGTGAGAAAAAAACAGCCCTTAGATGTTCCACTGGTAGGAATTTGAAATTCTGTGTTTAATGGCAGATCTCTACCATAGAATGTCAAATCCCTATCTATAAAACGTCTAAGGGCTAGTCTTGTTTTCTGCATATGGGACCTACAATATTAACCACATCCAAGTGTACATACAGGTAATGGATACTAATCTAATGCAAAGCTTTAATAAAAAATTAAAAGGTGACAGAAATACAAGAATACACAGAAACCAGCTTATGGGGAATCATTCATCTAGGTCTTCAGGGGAGAATTGAAGAAACATGTTATCATACACAGAATACTGGTCACTTGAAACAACCTGCTTAAAAAAGTAGCCGAGTCTAGAACTGAGTTGTTTCAATGGGAATCTAGATCATTTTATTGGCTTCCAGGGCAGCCAAGGCAAATAATTTCTCCTCTATCATCTAGAACAATATTACTGTAAGTCCCCTACTAAGTTCTGGAAGTTTATCCACTCCATTTCTAACCCCCCAGTCTTCTGCCTTGTCTTCATGGTGGATTGCTGACCCATCTCAAACTCTATTGATGTGGCCTCCTTTTATTATGATTTTTTACCAATTGTCTTCTCGCATTGCTTCCTAATTTCCCACTTCACCCCACCCTTCTGCCAGTCATCCCCTCTCTCTGCCCAGCTCTCACCCCTCCATGTTCTCTCAGCATCTCCTTCTCCCCCTGCTGCCACACTTGCTGCATGTCTCTCTCAGCCCCTTCAAAGGTAACACCCTTGATGGCTGGACCCTGAACCACTATACTGCAGCTCTCAGCTCCAGCTTTAGTCACCTCTATTGTCTCCTTCCTAAATTTCTTCTTTCTTCTTGGCAAAGTTCCTCTTCCCAGGAAGTACACTAAATTCCTTTCTCTCCATGAAGGGGATGACACCACCTCCTCTGGGAACTATCACCCTGTTTCCTTCCTTCCAGTTCTTACAAGAAAACATTGTCCTTCCTTAGTTATTCCCCTTCCTTGTTCCTCTTCCTTTCTTTGCCATGTCCATTCTGGTTTTCATAAGTCCCACTCCACTATCTCATCCTTTCACTGATATACTAATTCAGTCCTTTTGGGGATGGGTCAAGATCAGATCACCTCTGTCATTTTTGTCAACCTTGCTCTGGCTTTTGAGACTGTGGCCCACCCTGTTAATTGAGTGACTTGCTGGTGCAGAGCTCTTGACCTCTCAGTCAGATTGGTCTGCTTCTATCTGTCTGATAGGCTCCAATCTGCCCAAGTGGGTGCTGCCCTCTCCCCTCCCCCTCCCATTCATTCAGGTTTCCAAAGTACTCTACCCTGGCTCCAACCCCATTTTCTATCTTTCTTAATGACCTCCCACTACTCTGGGTCTTCTTGCCCATTCATATGAAAGTAAATGACATTGTACTTTTGCCTGGTTCCACCCTCGGAATGCATCATCGTTCCAGCGCTGGGCAATTAGGGTGCCAATTTTCAATGCCGCCAATGCCACCCACACCCTCTCTACTTAAGGATTCCTACTCCAGGGGGGCAGACCTTTGGGAGGGTGTGGCAAATCCCACATTTGGCACCCTGATTTCCCAGCACCATAATGCTAGTGCTCTGAGTGCCATAAGGGCTTTTTCCTCTGGTACCTTTATCCCACGCTAGAAGCTTCTTTGTAGGGTGTCTTTGATAATGTCCAGTGCTGGTTCTGTTTGAATCAACATTCACTGAATGCCAAAAAAACAGCCTGTATCACCTTTTGCAGTAGGCTGAAACTTGTTAGTCTCCACAAAGCCCTGGTCTTTGTGGCTATGGATGGCTCTTCCCGCTCCTTAAAGAAGTTTGCCACCACAAACACCTAGGTGTGTGACTGGATCATTCCTTCGATTTTTCCACCCTTATTGATGCCACCCATAAAATTCAACTTCTGAAGCTCTGCACACTTTGCCACAACAAATCTTGTCAGCTGTCTTCTGGGCACTTGCTCTTACAGTGAAGCTCACCAGGATTATACCCAATTCTGCTGCATGCTGCAGCAGAGTTACTGCAGTAAACAATGTAGTTTTAATGATAATTAGTCCCTTTTGTCTTGCAGAAAACTGTGACAATGTGCTTCATCCTGGCAAGCTTCACTGTACGTAGATCCTTCTGTTGTTTGACTATACAGATGCGGTATACAGTGCCACCTCTACATCTTCCATCCTCAGGTTGCACGCTCCTTTCCAAGCCTTGGTTTACATTACACTCACCTTCCCTCCCTGCACCCACCACTGCTATGTCTACTCTATTTTCTCCTTTATCTCTCTTGAGTCCACTCCTATTAAGCTATGCTACCATCCTTGCCAAATTCTGGTTCGGCTCCATCCATTGATATTTATACTTTCCTGACCTCCTTAGCTGCTGTAATTCATACTTCTTCTTTGTTTCTTACTGTAAAGCATCCACCGGGCAGTCTGCCTTCTCTTTTTTTCCCTTCTTCCGAACAACCTTCTACCTGGTCTCTGCTCCTCCACTATACTTCTATAATTCAAAGTCCTCCTTAATGACCAGTCTGTGGACACCTGTTCCTGCAATTTGTCCCACTGAATATTATAAGTTCTCACCTCGTACCCATGTCATGTCTCAGACTTTTTCAGGCATCAGCACCTTGTCCAAATCTTGTTTATTTAGTTTGTATAGTTGGTTTGTATGAGATTTACAATGGCACTCACATCTATCCCTTCAATTTGCATTTATGTTGTTCTGCACTACTTGCTGTATGTCAGTGCAGTTTTTTTGTACTGTATCCTCTCTTTCTGTACTCTTCCACCCTTTGGTTCACATCAGGAAATGAGTTTCCATTCAGTATGTCTATCCCTAACAACAAAATTCAAATAAAGGAATAATGATAAGGGAGGTGGATCAAACATATTGTACCTACAAAGCAAAATATGATGATCTTGATAAAATATCTTGCATGCTTCCATCTTGGATTCCTATGTTCCTATATAGGGCTGGTGAACTTGAGGATGTTCTTATTCATGTATTTTTTTTAAATGTAGGGTAAGAAACATGCAATTTTCATGTACATTTCACAAGTTATGACTTGATAAGAAACAGAAAAATAGAAAGGTGTTGGCAGAGAAAGACTCATAGTCCATTTTGTTGGCCCATTTTCCTAACTGAATCATTCCAGCCTATAACTGGATGTACTTTGGCAAATGTACTAGGGACAGTGATTGCCTTTGCCCTTGCATCCACCTCACTTCGATGACTTTGCTTTCACCAACTCTTTATAGCTATCCTGCACTCTTTTGAAACCCATCACCATCATTGCATTTATAACCTCATTAGGCTGTTCTGTTTTCCACCAGACTATCCATGATGAAGCACAGTCAGACCTGGTTAATCCATGTCTTGTTATTACATATATCTGACTATCTGAACAGGGATCCTCTAAAATGGATTTTTTTGCCATGTTAATTGCCTCTTTAATATGGAAACCTCTGTTTCTGAATCTGAATCTTGTATTCAGAGTTCAGAGACCATTATCCCCATTCATTTTAACCTGGATAATCTATTGCAGGTGTTAATGAGCGTGCTAATGGTGTCTTCTTAATCCCTCTTAATCCCCTCTGCCATGTTAAAGGTCATAGGAAATGAATGTTAGACAGTAAACAGCCCTCCTATTTTCCTTTCCATGCCAGTATGTGTTCTGACATGCTTTGACCAACTTTTGATAAATAAATAACCTAGCTTTGGAATGCACTCAGCTTTACCTCAAGTGTCTCTCTCTTCACCAGATACTGCTCTTTCTTTTCATATTCCTAAACATTCCATGAAATCAGTGACGCCATTCCAGGCTATTCATAGGGATGGCCTGGAATGGTGTTACTAATGTCATAGAATGTCCAGGCAGTTGAACAGAGAGCACAGCAACTGCTGAGAAGAAAGAGATTCACTGTAGTTACAAAGGCAAAAAAAATAATTATCAATTTAACAAAAAAGGTCAAAAGATGGAAACTAGAATATTTAACTGCTCAGCACTATATTACCAAACTTCTAATTTTCTAATAAAGTAAACAAAACAAAAAAAAATCCTTTGGTCATTGCCTGGTTACTACATATCTTTTTATTATGTAACAAACTGGTCAAAAACAAATGATTATGGATTAACCAGGTTTGACTGTACTATATGTCCTGATGCCCTTCCTGAGCCTACCGCCTCCCTACAGCTTGTGACTGTGCCCCCTAGTTTGTGACTGTTCCGCCTAGTTGTTGATCCCTCACAACAATGAAACAGGTTGTGATACTCTACCCTGTTTATTCTCCTCAGGTATTTAAATTTTTCCATCATCCCCTCCCACTCTCTCCTGGCCTCCAGCGAGCACACATTTAGAATGACTAGGCAAGCCTCATGTTTTCCCCTGCTGAACCTGGGCCAACAGTAACTCCTTTCTCCTTTTGGAGAACCCCCTTCCTATACATCCCAACATCCTGTTTGCCTTTCACAATGCCCTGTTGCACTGGGCTGATGGTATAACAATATCACTAATGATGGCCTCTAAGCCCCTTTCCTTAGTGATCACCCTGATTTTCTTTACCCCCACATCCAGTAATTCATCCTCAGATACTCCTATTTTTGTGCATAACTTTGCACGTCTTAGCATTAAACTCAAATTATGTATCTAGGTCCCTCTTCCTATCTCTAAGCCCCTCTATTGTATCCACCCTGCCTCAAAGATTAGTGTCAGAGAGACATATTTTACTGTTGAAACCTTTATATATGTCACAGATGAACACATTAATTGGTGCCGGGCCAAGAACTGATCCATGTGGCACTCTACTTGTGACCTCCCTGACCTCTAAGTGTTCCCTACTTACTACCATCTTTTGGGTCTTTTCTCCCAACCAATTTGCTACCCACCTAGTTAGCTCTGCACCTGCAACTATGTTTCTCAGTTTCTTAACAAGTCTTCTGTGGGACATCAAGTTGAAGGCTTTACATGAAGTCTTAGTACAGCTCATCAACTGCCTCTCTTTTGTCCAAAGCTCTCATTACTGAATCAAATAACTCTTATCAGTTTGGTCTGTTATGACCTTCCCTTCATGAAGCTAGGCTTCCTCCTGTCTTGAAGCTCATTCACATTTAGAAAGTCAGCCAGTTACTCTTTACTGATAGCCTTAAGGAGCTTTCCCATTATTATGGTCAAGCTAAGTGGCCTGAAGTTTTCTAGGTCAACCTTGTTCCTATTCATGTGTAGGGGAACCACATCTACCATCCTCAAGTGTGCTGTGACTACCATTGTCTCCTGGTCTCCTAAAAGTTATTCAAGAAGTCTCCCAGAGACTCTTCAAGTTCTTGTCCCAACTTTCTCAGAACTGTGAAGTGCAGCTGATCTGGTCCAAAAGACTTACCTACCGTAAGTTCCCATAGATCCTTTAGTATCCTTTTGTCTAGCATTGGTCCCAATTCAAAGTATTCTTTCTCTCTACTTTAGCCTGCATTGCACAGTCAAGAGTGGATCCCTACCTCCCACATAAAGACTGAGCAAACATTCTTATTGAGGATATCAACATTCTTCCCATCACCCTACCAGATAATTTCCTGATTTTATCTTCACTATACCCTCCTTGGTTTTCTTCTTCTCCCTGATGTATCTGACGAAAGCCTCATCAAGTACCATAACTCTCTTTGCTATTCTCAGTTCTGTCTCTGTTTTTGCCCTCCTAATGACTCTGTTTAACCCTCACTTTCATTAAATATAACTCTCTGGTACCTTTGGATCAATCCTCTTTATACATTTTGATACAGTGCTCTTTATCCTAAGTCCACAACTTGCAGGTAAAAAAATTGTGTAATTGCACAAAGTTCCTCAAGTAAATATGAAAAAGATTCTCAAAGAAGTCTACATTTTTTTGCAAATTTCTGCAAATGCTTGCCAGAGGATTTTTAATTCTGCCTACCTATATTCTTATTTAATTTACAGCCTGGTTCATTAGCATTATGTGGTAATGAGGTACATAGGTTACATGTGATTTTTCACTAGCTCTATCTCTCTGATTATACTTTTCAGATTTATAAGTAGAACCAAATTCTTACAAGCAAAGATAGACATGTTCATTTGTAAATACTGAGTGGAAAAGGTCTCTTTTTGATTTCCTATCCAGAGCAGAATATATCCCCAATGTTTTGGATGGAATAAATAGAGTACTGTATGTGACATGTTCCCTTTTAGTAGATCCACATGTATGTTACAATATACATCAAGAATCTGGATTTCATAACAGGGTGTATCTCCCTACCTGTGGGATAGAGTGAAACATTCCTCTCACACATATAGGTGGGTGTCTGCCCTTCTAGGACTGACAGCATACAGCAGGTATGCTTCAGCAGAGGCAGGCCTGGCAGTCTTTGCCTGTTCTCTGTGGGCAAGGCCCTTTAGCAACATTGGTACATGCAAACCTGCACCTGCAAAAATTGTATGGATCCAGGAATTAGTTTATGGTTTTGTGACCTGGAGGAAGTCCCTCAGGTTGTGACTACATTAAATCTAATTATAATAAGTGGGAATACAGGCATCAATTGCCACACCTGGAGTCAAGTAAGGTGTCTGTAGAATGGTTAACTGGGCTGACTGTAGTCCAACACAGTCTTCTTCTGGTTATGTATTATCATTGGCTTTAATGTTTGGTTAATATATTAGTTTGTTAATCAGTGATGAAATGACCAGAGGTAACATTCCTGCATGATAACCTGAAGGTGTATTAGTGTAACTGGACTCAGAGCCCTATGTAAGGCAGCCATCCAGGAGGCTTGTCAGAATTTTAAAGAGAGAGCAGAGAATTGTTGACTCAGTTTGCTCTGGAACTGAAGGAGAGAAGCTTGCTGTGACTCTGAGAAGAATGAGCCTGCTTTAAATCTGAAAGAAAAAGAGATTGGAACAATACCTAATTAAGATTTAGAAGAATTGTGGATGTGCTCACAAAACCAGCCAGTACTGTTCATCCTATGGCTGCCTTGACATAAAATCTGAATAATCTCCATTTTTTTGTTAGTGTACAAAAGGGCTCTGAGCTCAAACAGTCTAAAACACCAAGCAAAAGTGCACTCACTGAAGACTTATGATAAAATGAAATACATCCCAATTAATTCAGTATGCTCAGAAGTGGCATTTATTAATCACCACAGTCACAAACAAACAAGTTATGACAGATAAAGTGACATCCTAGCACTTTTTCCTATACCAGCTGTTTTGGGGTGGGGGTGGGGGCAGTATCTAAGAACCCAGTAACCAAAAATCATCAGACTTTTACATCTATGTCCATCCATCACTTTTAAAACCCATTCAGACATTCAAATCATTCACATCTGATGGTAGAAGTGGGATAGATCTCCTTTAACATTAGGCTCAGAAAAAAGGACACAGAAAAAAGAATTTGCAATCTGATTAACTATGCATTAGAGATGAATGTATGTGTGTGTGTGTGTGTGTGTGTTTATGTTTCTCATACATCACAGTGCATGCTGTTGCTGCTGTTAACTGGGAATCGCTAAAAAATAGATAATGTCTCTTAGCAGATTTGTTCTCCCTGGCACAACTACATGACTCTGAAACTGCATAAACAATGCTTAACTAAAGAAAAAAGGAAAAAAATGGAAAAATATGAACTCATGACACATATAATATTTTATATCCCTTCTTCCATGCCTGTCATTTTTTTTCTAAACTGCTCTCCTTGCACCCACCACTACCTTCATGCCAGTCTTTCTCTCCCCTTTTAGAAGGCAAGTGTGCCTCCCACTGTGCCTCCATCTCTATGTTCTGGTTTGGCTCACTCCCCAGCCACCTTTCCGCACATCTTACTGAGTTCCCAGATCCCCTCCTTCTACTCACTCAGATATTGTAATGTTACCTGGTACTACTTCTCCTTCCTCTGTGAGTCCTCTGCTGGGTAGACTTTCTTCTCCTACCATTTCTCTACCTGTGAAACAACCCAACCTTGTTCCCTTAAAACCCAACTGCATGAGTTCACTTCTCAGGTTTGTGCCTGTAACTAGTTCTTACCTCTGTTCTTACCCTATCCTCTTCTTCTGTTGTAAATAAGCTCCGTTAATACACTCCCAGTACACCAGTCCCTCTTATGAATCTGCTTCTTGTTAATGGGAACTAAGTTTTACATGATAAAATAATACTGCTTTCATATTTTCCTATCATACTCTGTAATGTATGAGATTACATTGCTAGTAATGCTCCCTTCCCTTTATCCTCTCTCATCCCCCAAGGTTATACCTGAAAATGAAGTTGAGCTCAGTGTGCCTTCCCATAAGCTAATACCACCTTTGTTCAGTGTATCTTGTAGTACAAAAAAATCCAAGTGTGACGTTCATGCAAGATGGCCAAAAAGCTGAGTGGTTCTAGCTAGCCTAACCTCAAAAATGGAGTGTTATATACTAAAAGAGACATCCAGTTGATACCCTATTAACCAATTATAAAGTACTCAGGTCTGAAAGAAGAGTGATTTATGCAGGAGATAATTGTGCGAGAGCCCACAGGAATGCAGTTCCACCACCTCTTAAAAAAACTGTGACAGTTTCACCACCTCTGTCATCTTTCTGCATTGACCACTATAGAAGAGTTCCACCACCTAGAAATGGCAATTCCTCCACCTAGAAATCTAGATGTGAGAGTCTCCTCACCTAAACATTTCCCATTTAACCTCTGGATTTCTACTATGTTTTAAATTTTTTAATTTCAAAAGATGAATGAATCCCTTCTCCTCCTTGTAGCTCGAAAGTGAAATGGACCACTACTAACATTAATGCATGACAAACCTCTGTATGCAGAATTAGATCTGCAGAGGTTCTGTTTGATGAAAGGCTGAAATTATATAAATGGTTTGTAATAACAAAAACATGCACATAAATTAAAAAAAATCTACGGGATCTCTGAAAACACTCAAGTCTGTTTAGACTACACCAGGAATATTGCATGAAGTACTTGTTTCTCAGTACAGGAGGTATATAGATGAACTAAGAAAAGTTGTCACACTTGGCTACTAAAATGGTGAGGTGCTTAGAAGGATTAAGTTATAATGAAAGGCTGGAGAATTTGAGGGATATGTTTGAACAGAAAACATATCAGGGGCATTACACAGGCTTATGGAATATTTAAAGGATAGGAGAAGACTGACCATATCATGCTATTCAAAATATTATTTTTTTTTGTTTGTTTATTCTTTCTGCTTATTGCTTATCTGGTCTGCTCCCATCCAGTCAACCTCTGGGACTCTGGCCACTGTCTGAGTGCCCTGCACCCCTGGGGACCTTGCCATTATCCCCTGCAGTTTACACCATGCAGTGGGGTGGTGGGGAGCCCCCGAACTCACCCACTGTCCAGATCCAGACCGGCAAGTCCCCAAGCCAGTGCACTGAAGGATGGCCATCAAGCCACCCAACCAGGAAGCTATTTTCACTCTTTTCTGTCCCCCTGAGCCAGCAGGCATGCAATGACACTGGTGAAGGGCTCTGCCACTCCACGTGCTCCCTCCTGACATCTGCCCCCAACTCCTCCCCAATGTACAGCATGCATCTTGTCCCTTAGCCTACATCAGGGGTCAATCAGACAATGACTGTGATGGACCCCCCCACCCCAGAGATGGAAAACAGTCCATCAAATGCTTGATCCCTCTCTTCCTCCTCTGCCAACCCCTGGCAATCCGTACCCATTCCCAAACACTGGTTGCTGGAGTGGTGTGAGGTGCAGGTGACCAGTGCCTCAGCCCTCAGCACCACTGGGCAGGCATGCTATTCAAAATATTATAAGGTACTGCTGTAGAGTGTGAGGACATGAACGTAAGACTCTGGAAAAACAGGGTAAGGGGTAACACCTAGAATTATTACTTCAGACAAAGGATGTTTAATTTGTAGAACAGCTTGCCAGAAGTGCCTGTGATAATGGCAATAACATGTCTTGGCAGAGTGTAATATCAGTGGCTATGGCTGTTACAATAACAGGGCACAGACTACATGGACCTTTGGACAGAGTCTATCTCTAAATGTTTCTATATCTTCCATGTTTCTAAGTTCAGATCTGGTAACCATATATCTGCTTAGTCTGCAGTACTAACTACTCTTGAATATTAAAGCCGTGTGTGAGTGTATAATGTAAATGTGTCTGTGTACTTAAAATGATAGTTATACTCAAAGCAAAGAAACAACATTCAAAACTTTATTACTCCTGAGGTAGGCCTGAGCAGAATTTACATTGGGTAGCCTGCTAAGTAACAAGGATTCTAGCTGTAATACACCCATAGTCTATGACTCAGTTACAGATTTATGGCATCTTATGTCAGCAAAGGACACTGCTTGTAATACTTTGTTAAGAGAGATTTAAATTAGATACAACACTTCCTTTTCTGAGAGGAAAGGAGTTGGGTTCATTGCACTGGCTGCTTTAGAGAAGTGAAATTATGCCTGCCTCTGTGAGACTGAAGAACCTAGTCAAACCAGCTGAGCCAGTTTTGTGAGTTCCTTGAGCTCCCCCGTCCAAAAACACCTTTCATACAGTATCTTTCATATGACATTATAAAATATATGTTCTATAACAAACAATTCCACTGCTGTGTTACATAAACTTCATTTTCATATCAGAGAAACTATTATTAGGGCCAATAAAAGAACAGTTCTGCACTTCAGCCTTTTCACAGAAAATATGCAAATTAAGGAATCTTGCTGTTACTGTGTGCAAACAAGATTTACGCACATTAACGGCACATAATTCCCATTAATAATAACACATAATAATGTTCCCACAGCTTCCACTTGCATACTGTGTGACCTTGAGCAAGTCACTTAACCTCCTTGTGCTCCCAGGTTGCTCCTGTAAAAAAGCTATCAGCTTAGTGTGCTATACCTGGTTAAACAACTAAATAAAAAAAAAATAAATAATATCGGCCCATGCACTTTCACTGGCACAGGACCAAGCATATATATGCATGGCCTGGTCTGTCGGGTGGAGAGTCTATGTTACTCCAGCCACCCAATACATACTTTAAGACTGCTTGTGGGCCTGGTGAAATCCTTCATCATTCTGTCCCTTGTCTTTCTCCCTGGTGGTCCAGTATGCCCCCAACATAACCCCCACTGTCCACTTGTCCCTGGTAATCTACCAGTACTCTCTCTCTCTAGCCCTGTTGCTATGTGTGTAGGTGGTTTCTCAAATGGTCCTGTAATGTTCTTGATCCCTCGTTGTCTGTGCCCATACATGTAGTTTCCAAATGTCCCTAACTGACTGCTTTTAACAGCAGCAATTAAGGCAGTTGCACAGTGCTGTGATAGGTGTGCTTGGAAAAATTGGCTATGTGGATGCTGAACCCATCCACCTCCATGCACCAGTGTACTTTGATGAGTGTTGGCATGGAAGACCCCTGTGAACCCCACTGAGTATAACATGAAGGGTTGCAGACAAAGGACTGTTGCAAAATCAGTTTGCACTGATTTTGTGACAGTCCTTTGTGACCAGGCACTGGCCTCTACAGTTTTTGGGTTACTTTTTCTTTCCAGGATTTGTTTCCCCATCTTAATATCCTCTCCAAAGTAAGCAATAAGACATGGCATGGTATGCACTGAGCACAGCTAACCATTCGTCCATGGGCATAGTAAGACACAAGGCCACAAGCAGAGTGTTTTCAGCCCCTCGAAGTGTGATTATATCTGTTCGATGCACACCCTGGAGTCTTATTGCACTAATAAAATGGGTACATTTTAAAAAATGTCTTCAAAATTAAAATAAATATGTTTACAGTTGTAAAAATGTGATTCTTTATATTGATTATTTGTTAAAATAGTCCTTCAACCTTGCAGTTTCTATTTTGCTTTTGACATATTGTCCTAATGTTATATCCATAGTTTTATTCACTGCTGTTATTTGTAGCACCCCCACATATGCTAAGTACAAGTAACATGAAATGTTATTCTAGGAGGTGTGAAAAAGTACTGAAACTTAGAGAGCAGGCTTTCCTGATGGCATCTTCCTGTGCAGTGGGTGAGAGAGAATGAGATGGTTCCACTACAAGGTACTGGGAGGGAGGAGGGAGGAGGGAGGGAGAGCGAGAGAGAGAGAGAGAGAGACCGAGAGAGTAAGAGAGAGAGAGAGAGAGAGGTGGTTGAAGACTGTTAGTGAGACAGTGGATCAGCTAGTGTGAAAGTATACTTCTTGTTTTACCTGTCATTGGTGTAAATCTGGAAAGCAAAATAAAAAAGTAAGTGGAAGTAACACAGAGAGTGCTCAGCTGAGGCTAAGCATCAGAGGGACCGGGCAGAGTTTCAGCACAACAGCGATCCTGTGAGCAGCGAGCTTCAGCACAGCTGCGATTCTCTGAGCAGTTCAGTGACCAAGCGAGTACTGGGCAGTGGCTAGAGGAGAGAGGGGAACACAGTTACTGATAGTAAGAAAATGGGTGAAGTGAGAAAAGAACAGTATAGTAGGAGGAGTAATATTTGTTTTACTGCTTTAACTTTTTTATTGAATTTAGGTGAGCTGATCAGACGTTTTGTTTTACTTCCTAAAAAGGAAAAAAATAGTAGCATTTCAAAAATGATCATTCAATGTGGCACCTTAATATTTGTTGTACTGCATACACAGATCTAATGCACAAGTACTGATGACCAATCAAGAAGCAGGATTTTCCCTACCCATTCTCTAAGGTCTGTATAACAAGCATTTGACTGTCAGCAACAAACGTCCTTATGCCTTTGTTGATGACATCTTAGTGGCTACCATGCCAACAGAATGGGATGTCACAAATGAAGCAGATAAGTGGGGGACAGTCAGACATGTTTTAAAGCAGCAGTGTTTGTTAGTCTGCAAAACATTTCATCACGTGGGGTTGTTTTTAGCAAAAATGTTTTTTTTTTTTCTTAATCCTTTTTCTCCTTGGCCCCTGTCTGCCTTACCTCTTCGTGTTCTGGCATCCTCTAGGTTTTCCAGCCACATCCCCAAGGACCCCTCAGCTCCCATTCAGGTCCTGCAGCTTCTATCCCCATGGCTTGCCCCCCATGGCGGGGTGGTGGAGAGCCCACCCATGCCCTCTCACCAGGACCGGATCCAGTATTGTGCTGTATACTCTCACAGATAAGCTCTCCTGCATGGAGATGGCCATCATGCCACTGTGACAGGTGCCTTTTCCCTGTTCTAGTTCCCCTTGATGTGTGTGGTGTGCAATGACACCAAGGGACAGGAGCGTGCATGCTACTGCACACACTCCTTCCCAGCTTTGGCCCCAGCATGTCCCCTAAGACTGCCTGTGTTACTGCATCACCCCCAGCCATCGCTAGAGGCCACCTGTGCACCGTCGGCAGCACATCCCCCTTCCCAAAGAAGGAGAACAGTCCAACGTACACTCAATCCTTCTCCTCCCCTGCTGACCCCCGATGACCTGGGCTCGTTCCCGAACCCTCAGCGCCACTGGGCCTGATGCAAAAATGTATTTATGACATAGTTTGATTAATCCTCAGGGAATTGTTAATTTATCAGATATTGCTAAAACGCCCTCTTCAGCTAATTTTGTAAGTAATGACTCACGTCATTAAAGATGGACAGCATGCGCATCTCTTTCACTGAAGTTACCTGTTGAATGTGCATGCTAGATTCATAATGTGAATGTATTAGAATGGTGCTACTACATGTTTTTAATAGTAACCAGCACAGCACTGGACCAAGATATTTAATTTTTCCATGACAGGCAACGCATAAGAGTGGGAACTTTTAAAATCATTAAAATCCCATATGTTTGTTCAGGAATGAAAGAGAATGAAAAGGAAGCTGTGTATCTTGATATTTATGCCAGACAAACATTATTGCTGAAAAAGCATATATATATATATATAAGGGATATGCAGCAGTTCAGTGTGTGATAATGCATTTATCTTGTAAGCTCTTAGTGACCTCATAATTCCTACGAGTGCTGAAGGCATTGAGTAAGAGTTACGAGAGGTCACTGGAAACTGTACAAAATAAATGCATTATCACACAATGAATCACTGCATATTCCATTTATGCAACAGGTTTAGATGTTGTGTGAACATTTTGATTTTGGTAGGTGTAAATAATTTGTAAAAAAAGGGAAAAGAAAATTGAATTTTATGCTGTTTTTTGCTAATTATAAAAAAACAAAATGGTATCTATAAATGAAACACCACTCATTTTGTAGATATTTTTGAGCTGAACATTTTTCATGCTCACAGTACCATGCTGTCATTTTTTGTTTTAAAGTTATTTATATTTGTTTGTCAAAAAAGTGAACAAAAAATTACATTTTCTTCTGTTTTCTTGCTAACCATATACAATATACAGGGTTTATATAAATGAAACATTATTCGTTTTGTAGATAATTTTGTGCTGAACAATTTACATGCTCACAGTACCATGTTATCTTTTTTCGTTTTTAAGTTATTGACATTTAAATATGGTTAGTACTGCTTCTGAGGCCGAACATTCTGAATGAATTCTGAAGAGAACTGTGTAGATAAATGAGCTACTGATGTAGTTACTGTGTGGATAAATGGGTGATGGTGTAGTTACTATGTGGATAAATATATTTATTACCATAGTAGTGAAGATATAGAGAATAATGGATGGGGAAGGGTTTGATATGAGAATTTAATGCACACCTGAGTTGTGGGATGCTACATAAACCCGAGGGGCAAAGCCAGGGATTTATCAAACATCCACAATGAGATAATGCATTAAATTCTCATGTGCAACCCTCCCGTCTTTTATTTTTATAATAACGGACCAGCAATTATTCTCCAGCAGTTTGTGAGACTGTTTGGCCCTGCCCACATACAGAATGTTGGCCAATGAGGCAGCAGCATAGTTTGACTGGCATGGCTCATGAATGTCATAACAACCAGCCGGTTGTTATGGAAAATATCAACCTGGTCAGTACATTGAAAGAAATTGCTGACCAGTTATTATAAATGGTTTTATTCTGCAGTTTTATCCTGACCCTGTTGCATATATATATATATATATATATATATATATATATATATATATATATATATATATATATATATATATAGATATATATATATTATGGTAGCACGGTAGTGCTACCATAGTTAGGGTTGAGGAGCCATTTCTATGTTAAACCCCAAAACTTTGCACCTTAATAACTTTGCAACTGTTTCATGGATTTGGATGAAATTTTGAATACATGATCAAAAACCATAGACCTTGGGATCGTACTGGTCGGATATATGGCTTTGGAGTTATTAAGCGTGATCTGTGCACACGAATTCGCTTTTCCAGAATTCTGATCGCCTACAGAATTAAATTACAGTTTAGGCGACCAGCCCAAAATCTTCAGGGAAAAAGGCCGGGTCCCCAATGTGCTTTTTGAAGATTTCGTGAAAAATATTAAACGGTTCAAAAGTTATTCAAAAACAGTTTCCAATTATAAGTCAATGGGAAAAGTTAACAAAAAGTTCGACAGTGTCGCAAATGCATTTTACTTTCGCAAATGGGCCTGTTACTTTCGCCGAATCGGCCATTTTTTTTTCAGTTGGTGATCAGAAAATGGTTGGCATTTAAATTTGGGACCCTCTAGCACCGAATTCTTTTTGTATTCATCTAGTCAGACCCTGAGGATGCTTGCCATGTCTTTATTTTGTGGTAAAACACCCCAGAAATATGTTTTCAAATTTCTGGAAAAGTACTTCATAAAGTGCTTTAGGTATCACGAAAGTGTTGAACTTTGTGAAGCTTTCACAAATTGTGACAGTAGTTTTCCATCTGTGGGAAAGTGACAGCGATCCTTTGGCACTGCGCTGCAAAAGAACCATTGGGAGTTTGGATGAAATTTGGAGGGAACGGAGCCGACATCTCACAGATGTGCCTTTCAGTGTTGTATTGAAAAAATATTACATGGCAGCAAAGTTACAGCACTCCAAAGTTGACGGTTTTTCCCATAGGATAACATTACGGCGCGACGCATTACAGAAATCCTTTGGATCCCTGCTGCAAAATAACGGTTTGGTCTTTTTTCCTGAAATTTGGAGGGAAGACAGCCAACAGCCCACAGATGTGCCTTTCAGTGGTTTGGTGAAAAAATATTACAGGGAGGCAAAGCTATGGCACTCCGAACTTCTCTTTTTTTCCCATAGGATAACATTACGGCATTCACCGCGCCTTTCAGGGCCCGTATCTCGGAAACGGTGCGAGAGACGGACTTTTCGTCAGAAAATTTCTTAGCCCCCTTACAGGGGCTAAGTACAAAACTAGCCAGGACAGTCATAAATCATACGACTTTTACATTTTATTTCTAGGTCGTACGGTTCCTGAGATATAACTTATTTAGTATTCCAAGTCCTCATTTTCTGCTCCGATACCCATTATTATGCATACATTCTTTGTACTCACTGTCTTTCTCTATTCAGCTTTTGGGGAAAACCAGCCTGTGCGCTTACATTACTGTTACCATTGTCCTTTCCGCTTACGGTTCCATGCCCGTTTCACTTACCATTGACGTCACGCCACCACGTATGCCATCCTTTATGCTTCATTTGCACTTAGTGCTTCTGTTACTTTTTGCCATTTGTGTGTACCGCACTGTTTCTCTTTCTGTTTCACTTTGCGCCACCATGCCCATTGACATTTCCATTTACAGGCACCATGTTACTATGTGACAAGACATCACATGGCACACCGTTCCGTCTACGCGACCGTGTTCAGTTACCCTTTCTGTTCTCATTCGCGCGCGTTACCTTGTGCACCACTGTTAGCGCTTCTGTTTGCGTTGCTGTTCCCGTTACTATGCCACAAGACATCTATGTGGTGGAGGGCTCGCCTCCCGCTGCTCGCATTACGTGTCGGGAAGCGGGGCCCTATGTGCTATCCTTGCATTTTCATTTGCGCTTGTGTTTCTGTTATTTTTGCCATTTGTGTCTACAGTACTGTTTCTCTTTCTGTTTCACTTTGCGTCACCATGCCCATTGACATTTCCGTTTTCAGGCACCATGTTACTATGTGACAACACATCACGTGGCAGACCGTTCCTGTCTACACCACCATGTGCGTTACCCTTTCTGTTCTCATTCGCGCTTGTGTTACCATGTGTGCCACTGTTAGCATTTCTGTTTACGTTGTCGCTCCTGTTACTATGCCACAAGACATCCCGCCGCCGCATTACATTCACTATTTCTTGTTATCATTCTCAAAAAGAAGGGAAATTAGAGGCAAAAAACTCTGTTTAATGCATTAGTTAGGGTTGTTCCACAGTGACAAAAGTGAGGAAATTCGCTGTTAGGGTTGAAAACCCTAACTCCGAATTCACCCCCCCCAGCACCACACACACACAGACACACACACACACACACATTCAAGTATGGGGGAGGACCAAGTCAACACAACCAATGACAGACATCCAGCAGCAGGTGACAGAAATAACAAACAATTGCCTAAATGTACTACGAGACATCCCCACCCACCTGACCAGGTATTGCATGCTCAGTGGAGATCAACAGCAAAACTGAGGCCATGTACACCAAACGTACACATCCCTGATTGCAGCTGCACACAACGTACCACACTTAGTAGTTGCATGGCCTTACCTACCGATGCCCCACACCACACCACAACTGGTACCGTGCCGTTGGTCAATATAAATGCTGAAGGTGCATGATGACAATTGTAGAATGGTTTTAACACTAGTGAGTATACATTAATTAAGAGAAGTACATAAATTAACTACAAGACACTAGCATGCTCAAGATAAAAGTAGTGTTACATTTAGTAGGTGATTTACATAGTAGTACATTTACTGCAATGGTTTACTCAAGATAGAGAGGCTGATGTAAACGTATGGAAAAGCATTGCCTGTTCAACGCTGTGAAATTCGTACTGCCAGTATCAGATGCATTCTTACTGATGAAGGTGTACTGCTGATGTACATACATAGACCTTCAGTGTGCTTCAATACTAAAGATGCAGTAAGTATTCTTTGTAAGAAACAGTGTAATTGCATGGATCAGGCCAAGCAACTTCTAAATATCATAGCACTACTGAGCCAACAATGATGTACCTGTATCAGAGATGTAAATAGGATAGATTTTCCTGTAGGCACTTACTGAGTATGTTGTACCTGATAAAGACAATCTCATTGCATCTGTGATGACTAACTTATTCAAATGGTAATACATTTACTATTGTTGCAATGAGTGATCTATGACACTTACGGACACAGTGTAATTTTTTTTAACAGTTGATTCATACTCAGGCTGTATGCCTAGTGTTTGGGTTTGCCACACTTCTGTCACTGATGCTATCAAAGTGATAACTATGTTAATTGTGGTACAACAGGAATCAAGTAGGTATGGTGTAGATATAGACAGAATGTCTTTTAGTATTGATTTAACTCACAATGGGGTAAGTGTACTAGGACAGCACGGGTTATTCTCTATCACTGAGTCTGTCAGTTATAATCACATTAAGGTTTCGATGACTGTAATGATCAAGTTACACTGTTCATCTTCATGAGTTCATATTCACAACCATTCTCCAGTAACTAGACAGTGTATGGTGTAACTGGGTGGGACACTGTATTGCAAAGCTGCTGCAGTGCCTAGCAGAGGGAGAGTATCTACTCATAAAGACAATTAAGCAATAAGGCATGACCAACAGTTATGTTAAATGGTCTATTAATCACCCTGTAGGGGTTTAATGTTGAATGAGGCATGCCGAGTGCCACATGTTGCTAGACAGTGATAAACTGACCATTAACATAATACCTGGGAGTGACTTATTGCTATCATAATAAAACTGTTTTTTAAACAACATTAAACCATGTTCGTCATATGGTTAGGCTCTACATGTATGTTAATAAAAACTAAGCATAAGGCTGTTACAATGTTTACAGTCAATTAGAAAGCTGCATTTCTCAAACCCTTGTTATAATCAGAGATATTATACCTGTACAACTCCTTGGTTTTGCTGAACTCTATTGCTCAGGTGGCCCACGACATGTGGTGTGGTCTAGTGTGGGGCATCAGTAGGTAAGGCCATGCAACTACTAAGTGTGGTACATTGTATGCAGCTGCAATCAGGATGTGTACGTTTGGTGTACATGGCCTCAATTTTGCTGTTGATCTCCACTGAGCATGCAGTACCTGGTCAGGTGGGTGGGGATGTCTCGTAGTACATTTAGACAATTGTTTGTTATTTCTGTCACCTGCTACTGGATGTCTGTCATTGGTTGTGTTGACTTGGTCCTCCCCCATACTTGAATGTGTGTGTGTCTGTGTGTGTGTGGTGTGGGGGTGAATTTGGAGTTAGGGTTTTCAACCCTAACAGCAAATTTCCTCACTTTTGTCGCTGTGGAACAACCCTAACTAATGCATTAAACGGAGTTTTTTGCCTCTAATATATATATATATGACAAAGAACCTCTGTGCGCAAACACTGAGGCAAGGGTAACCCCAAAGGGCATTTGGCTGGGAAGCCAAGTTTCAAGAAAATACAAAATCACAAATGCCCGCACAATGCAAAGCATCATGGGCTGCATATGCAATGCAAAGCATCATGGGTTGCATATGCAAATCACCACAGAATGTAATGTATAACAATATCTGGTGATTTGTATATGCAGCCCATGATGCTTTGCATTGTGTGGACATCTGTGATTTTGTATTTTTTATATATATATATATATATATATATATACACACACACACACACAGGTATCTGAATAAATCTGCACTAATAAATCCATTTATCTGTGCTACTATGTGGATAAATTTATTTATCCACATAGTAACTACATCATCACCCATTTATCCACACAGTAACTACATCATTAGCTCATTTATCTACACAGTTCTTTTCAGAATTCATTTAGAATGTTTGGCCTCAGAAGCAGTACTAACCATATTTAAATGTAAATAACTTAAAAAAGAAAAAAGATAACATGGTACTGTAAGCACGAAAATTGTTCAGCACAAAATTATCTACAAAACGAATGTTTCATTTATATAAACCCTGTATGTTGTATATGATTAGCAAGAAAACAGAAGAAAATGTAATTTTTTGTTCGCTTTTTTGACAAACAAATATGAATAACTTTAAAACAAAAATGATAGCATGGTACTGTGAGCACGAAAAATGTTCAGCTCAACAATATCTACAAAATGAGTGGCGTTTCACTTATAGATACCATTTTTTTTTATAATTAGCAAAAAACAGCATAAAATTCAATTTTCTTTTCCCTTTTTTGACAAATTATTTACACCTACCAAAATCAAAATGTTCACACAACATCTAAACCTGTTGCATAAATGGAATATGCAGCGGTTCAGTGATAATGATACATTTATTTTACAGTTTCCAGTGACCTCTCATAACTCTCACTCATGCCTTTGGCACTCGTGAGAGTTACTTGAGGTCACTGGAAACTGTACAAGATAAATGCATTATCACACACTGAACCACTGCATATCCCTTATATATGCACTAG
Source organism: Neoceratodus forsteri (assembly GCA_016271365.2). NCBI lineage: Eukaryota > Metazoa > Chordata > Ceratodontiformes > Ceratodontidae > Neoceratodus > Neoceratodus forsteri. The sequence continues at coordinate 290,146,372 of CM028130.1, forward strand.
GAGTGGACTCAGAACTCATTGAATAAATCCATTTATCTTCACAGCCGTTGACTAAATAAAAGTTATCCATATAGTAGCTATGTCACAATTACTCCGGAACTCATTTAGAATGTTCGGCTTCAGTAGCAGTACTAACAATATTCAAATGTGAATAACTTTAAAACAAAAAAAGATAGCATGGTACTGTGAGATAAAAGTTGTTCAGCACAAAAGTATCCACAAAATGAGTGGTGTTTCATTTACAGATACCATATAAAACTTTTTATAATTAGCAAAAAAGAGCAGAAAAATGAAATTTTTGACAAACAAATGCAAAAAAGATAAACAATAAAAAGCAAATGTTCCTACAGACAGAAAGCATCCCTATTGCATGAATGAAATATACAATGGTGAGCTGTCAGATAAATGATTTCTCTACACTTGTGCTGTTTGACCTCGAACATCTCACTCGTGGCTTATGCCACTGGTGAGGTTACCTGAGGTCAAACAGCATTTGTGTTGATAAATTATTTATCTGATAGCTCACCATTGTACATCCATATATATATATATATATATATATATATATATATATACAGTATATACACGTGATTAACAAGTACTACGTCTTTAATGGACAAAGCAAACTAATTGGTACATTATCTGAATTATTTAGTAAATCACTAGAAGAACAGAGTAACTAAAACTGGTAAGCAAAGTTAAATATAGCTATTGCAAATATAACAGTTTTTAGCCTTTTTTAGTAGCTACTTGCTATTCATAAGAAATTTATGTTATGGGCTATTGGGTGGGTGAAGCTGAAACTTCCCAATCCACCACATGATTTGACCACGCTGACATTTCTGTACTGTGTGTGCTGTAGTACCCAATTCAGCCAATCACTTTGCTGTCTGACTCTTAATTTAAACCTGCTTTAGCAGTTATCATTGGAGAGCAACTGGATGTGCTTAAAAGCTTTATGTTTTGATGAATAAATGTTTTCAAAATAATGTTCCACATGAAAAATCATGGCATTTATAAATTTGCATCATCTGCTATATTCAACAAAATCCTAAATCAAGACAAATGCCCACATTTGTGAAAGTGAGGTACATTCTGCAAACATGACAACAAGCATTGGAAAAGACACCACCTCTGTCCGTTTTTTTTTTCTTCAGTGTACTCAATTCCTACTGCCTCTGTAGAAAGACATTTCTCAGTTTCCTCACACTGGAAAATGACAGCCTCTTCAATAACATGTTGTGATATTTTGTTTCTCATTGGCACTCAAAAACTGCCATTTCAGCAGTCATGTTCAGAACATTAATAGAAATTGTGTCTGCTCTGTGATGAAGGTAAGGGGAAATGTATAAAGATAGAAATGTTAAACTGGCCCATTAGCACAGCGGTAGAGGTACAACTCATTATGCCAGCTACCTGGGTTTGGGAATTAGCCCGGGTCATCAGAATGCTCGGAAGGGTAGGATTCAGTGTCCTGCAGGATGCTCTCCTCCCTGGGTGGTAGGAGGGATCCATTCCCGCATTCAACTGCCACTTGGGTGACCACAGAGGGCAATGCAGGCTGGAGTGCGAGCAGAGACAGGGAGGGAAGCCATTCACTGAGCCAGTACTGATGCCATGCATCCCATCAGCTGTGGCATACATGTCTCCGGGGAGAGGGTAGGGCTAGAAAATGGAAAAAAAACTCAGCTGTTGCAGATGTGGCCCTCATGGTGCTCACAAACTCTGCATCCACCAGGCCAGGTTATAAAGAGTTAGCCTTTCTGAGAGACCTGCGCCAGCCTGAGGACCTTCCCCACATGGAGGGGATACCATGGGTGAACAGCAGGGAACAAGGTAAGCCCTAGGAGAAGGTGAGATGATGGAGCTGGGGCTCCATGGGGCCTTGAAGAGGGGCCTCATGCAGGCTGAGAGGAAATGGGGCAAAAAAATAGCTATAAATGTTCCCTGGAAAGGTTGAATTTATTTATTTATTTAATCGGAAAATACATCTTTGAGCTCGGGAGCTCTTTTATAAAGGTTCCTCATCACATGGGAAGTTTCAGACATTTAAGTAAACAGGAGTACAGAAGGTGGCTCAAGGAGCCCTGTCACAACAAATTACATAGGAGTAGCAGAAGATAAAATCAGTAGGACAAACAGTAACACACAGCCAATTCTGCCTAGGTATAGTATACTGTACAACAGGTTTTGTAAATATACAGACAATTCGGTTTCAGCGTAGGTGAAAGTTGCAATTGGTCCTGAATGTGAAAGTGTGCCTTAAATCCTTCCTGAATTGTGCTACATTACTGGTGTTCAACAGAGAATTGGGCAGCTCATTAAGCCAGAGGGATGCTCTGTAAGCAAATGAGTGTTGGGCCAGACTTGTTTTCCGGAAAGGCGCAGATAGTGCTTTCCTGGTTGTACTCCTAGTTGTATATTAGTTATGGGCTGGGGATAGGAGGTTTTGGATGGGGGGGGGAGGCCCAGGAGTACCTTTTTCCCCAGTAGACAGACCTGATACTTAATTCTATCTTGCTGTTGTAACCAGTCAGTTTTGGCATATATGGCGCAGGTGTGTGTGAGCCTCTCAGCCCCTAGTGTGAAGTGGCAGGCCATGTTTAGTGCCATCTTGACCTTGTTGAGTACTGTGTTTGTTGCTGCACCATGGAATGATAGGCCATAGTTCGCTACTGGGAGTAAGGAGCTGGAAACCACCAAGTGTCTAGCTACTGGTGTGAGGTTTCATAAGTTTCATAAGTAAATTCAAGCTGCGGGACTTGCGTCCATAATGCTTGCCAATCCTATTATTTAAAGTCAGTGGTTTTATCTTGACAAAATATGTCAAGTCTAGTTTTAAACATACTCTCAACCACATTTATTGGTAAGTTGTTCCATGCAGTTACCACCCTGATTGTAAACCACTGTTTCCTTAAATTTGTATTCCATTTAGGCAGATCTAACTGCATATTATGCCTTCTAGCGCTAGTCTAGCCTGGTCTACAAGATATTCTAAGATCTTCCCATAATTCTGTATCTTTAGATATTCTGAGCATCATGCATAGATCACCCCTTAGTCTTCTATAATGCAAGGTGTACAAATTAAGTTTTTCCAGTCTTTCTTCATATGATAAATGTTTCAGTTCGTTCACTGATTTAGTTGTCCTGCACTGTACACCCGCAATTCTTGCTATATCCTTACTTTTTTGGGGAGACCACACCTGGACACAATACTCCAGGTGAGGTCTCACCAAAGCTCCATGCAATGGCATAAGGACCTTCTCACTTCTACTAGAAATATGCTCAGAATACAATTTAAGTTCCGATTGGCTCTTTTAACTTGCTGCTTGCAATGTGTACTGAATTTTAAGTCTGTGGTTATTTTTATGCCCAGATCCCTCTCTTCACATGTTCCAGTTAGACTGTTGTTCCCAATATTATATTCATAATTATTATAATAAAGGCCTAGATGCATAATTTTGCACTTAGAGATGTTAAGTTCTAATTTACTAGACTTAGTCCACAAATAGATTTCATTTATAGCCTGCTGAAGAGAAAGGGCCTCAGTTGTATTAGTCACAATTGTACCTAATCTACAGTCATCAGCAAATTTAGAAATCCATATATTAGGATTGCTAAATTGTGAAGTAGAAATATAAATATTAAAAAGACAGGGTCCCAGCACCAATCTCTGTGGCACCCCACTTGTGACTGTAGACCAGTCTGACATCATACCTTTAACCACTACTCTCTGCTTCCTCCCAGTCAGCCATACAGTTATCCATCTTAAGATGTTTCTATCTATTCCCACCCTAGTCAGTAATTGTATTAATTCCTCATGGGGTAGCTTGTCGAATGCTTTGGCGAAGTCCATGAAGATCACGTCCACTGCTTTGCCCGTGTCCAATTCTGAATTAACCTTTTCGTGAAAAGGTAACAAATTAGTCTGACATGACCTAGATTTAGTAAAGCCATGTTGTGCGGGATCAGACAAGTTATTTAGTGCTAAGTAATCAACAATGATATTTTTCAAGATCCCTTCCATAATTTTACCCATTAATGATGTGAAACTTATGGGTCTGAAATTAGCTGGATCAGACCAAGACCCCTTTTTATGGAGAGGGACCACTAAAGTATCTCTCCAATCTTGAGGGATCTCACCCCTATCCAGGGATGTTTGGAATAGGAAGCTAAGTGGGAGTGTTAATGGATCAGCAAGTTCATGTAAAATTCTGGGGTGAATATTATCAGGTCCTGGGATTTATTTATATCCAATTTTGTTAGTCTACTACTAACCACCTCAGGTGCAATTATAATATTCCCCAGGATAGGTGCTAATTCATCATAAATATGGGGGTATCTCCAAAGTTAGAGGCTGAACAAAATTAGTTATTTTGGATAGTCACAGTATCTTTCTCATTTACCAGTTCTCTGGTGGAGTTTTTAAAAGGTCCTAACGTTGTTGAATATTTCGTCATACCATTTATATAAGAAAAAAAGGATTTTGTTGTCGTCCTTAATCTTAGTGGCCAGGGTAAATTCCTGCTGGGCTTTTCCACTTTTTATAGATGCCTTAAGTAGTTTAGCACATTTTTTATATGCTTGGAAGTTCTTTAGAGTCTTTTCCTTTTTATATTTTTATATAACCTATCCTTGTTATTAATTAGATGTTTAATATGTTTATTTAACCAACATGGAGTTAATTTTTTGGCATCCATAGATTTGGTTTTATGCTTGGGAATATGTAAACTAATTAGGTAATTAAGCTTTTCGGGGAGTATATTCCACATACCCTCAGTGTTATTTCCATTAAGATCTTTAAACCAGTCCCATGATGCTAGATCTTTCCTAAGTTGGGAGAAGTTTGCTTTTGCCAAGTTTAATTTTGAAACTCCCCTAGAACTTGAAAGTAAATCCAAATTGGGAGTTAACTCCATCCCATTTAGTTTGAATAAAACCTTAGAATGGTCACTGTTACCCAAGGGGGGGGATCTCTACCCCATTTATTAAATCCCCCATATTGGTTAATACAAGATCTAGAATATTGTCGCCATTTCTATTATCATGTACCATTTGCTCCAAACTCAGCTGATCGAATGCATCAAGATACATTTGTTCAATTTTGTTACCCCCCCCATTAACTTCCAATCAATGTTAAGGAGGTTAAAATATCCTAGCAATATTAAATTATCTCCTGGGTTTAAGTTATTAAGTAAATCCAAGAAGGTGAGATCCTGTCCTGGCTAATAGAAGGTGATCTATAGAATAGCCTAATTATAATATTAGGGCCACTTAATGGTATTAGCTTAATCCAAGTAGTTTCCAAGTCAAGGTCATCATAGGGTAACTGTAAGCTTTTTATGGAATTATGGACATATATTGCTATGCTGCCACCTTTCCTGTATGTTCTAGACTTGTAGTATAGGTTATAACCTGGACTAGATTTCTCCCCAGAATCGTTATCCCACCAAGTTTCTGTAATGCAAGCTATATGTATATCATGTGATACCAAGAATTCTTTAAATTCATCAACTTTATTTGTTAGGCTTCTGGCATTAATGAGCACAGTCCTCCAGTCCTTTACAGTATTGTAATCATTACCCATGGTTATATTTGGGTTAGTTTCTAGCATGAGCTGTCCCCCCGTACCAGTTTAAATGGAAATCAATAACTTTGTACAGTTTTCTACCCAGAATCCTAGATCCTGCCAAGCTAAGATGAAGACTATTTGGTTTAAATAGAAATTTGTTACAAAAGGTAATGGAATTATCCATAAACCCAAGATTGTTATTTTTACAAAAGGTTCTTAACCAATTGTTGATATATTTGATTGCCCCATTCTTGTAATCAAGGTACCCATGTGTTGGTAGTACACCCGAGAATATATCTCCACCTTTTTCTTTAATTATTTTCGTTATGTCAGCTAGTTTAGTCTGAAAAACATTCAGGCTAGTTTTGTTAACATCATTGGTACCTATATGAACAATAACCAAGGGTTTCTCCATGTTCTCCATAAGTATCTCTAATAAATCAGATACATCTCACACTTTAGCTCCAGGTCGGGTACTGACCGTAGTACTGCTCTTCCTGCCTTCACATACCACAGAATCCACCCCCCACCCCAATTAAAGAATCCTCTATGACCAATATGTCCTAAGTCAAGTTCTTATTAGCTGATAATGTGTCCTGGTCATTTACAGGGTCAGGCATAGATCTGCCCTCAAGGTCTAATGTGTCCTGGTCAATTATAGGGTGAGGCTTGTTGTACGTACTTTGGGGATTTTGCATAAATCTGCCCTCAAGGTCTACATGGTCATTTAGGCATTCAAACATATTTTGCAGTGGCAAGATATTCTCATTACAGCTGGTGCAGTGTATTTTATTGGGATATTTTGGTTGTGCCCACAATATATTGTCTGCAGGCTGAGTAAGATCCACCCCACCCCACCGCACAATGTGGCTGTTCCTGTTCCAGCATGCTCTTATCTATATCAACTGGAATCTGGGCTTCAGATATTGTGATATCCTGGTCAGCCTCATCTATACTGTAAATCTTTCTAAAATAGTAATTTCTTTCTGGGTCTCTAATCTCTGTAATAATGTTTGTTTCCTTCCTTAGATTTGTAATTAAAGTGCAGTTCTCACACACAAAATCCTTGCAGGCTGGTTCGTCCATAAACATTTTACATTTGAATCAAACTCTTTTAGTTTTACTACCTCGCTTTCCCCTGTTTTGTGACATCGTGACAAATCTATTTGTACTCACCAAAGGATTTCTTTGGTTGTATCAGATAAACATGCCCCAGTGCACTGCGTACTCATCACACACAGCTGACATGCACAGATGTGTGTGTCTCTGCGAGTGTCTCTGTACGCGGTGCAGCGCGCACCCAACACATGCTCGCCCTGCTTACTGCAGGGCTGAGTAATAAGCATGCTGTCACCTGGAAATGAATTTACAAGGTGTCACTGGCTCCTCGCAACAAACGTTGCAAATGTAGGTAATTTACCAACTATAACTCACAGTGTATTACCCACTCATTCGTGGGAAAGGCACACAAGTGAAGTAAAAATGCTCCACTTAGGAGTTTAAAATGTACAGCACTGTGTAGCTATTTGGAACTACAGCACTCTCTGCCTGTTCAAAATGACAGAGCTCCTGGACACACACACAATAAAATGGTTTCACTTGCTTTTATTATCTAGTGCTACATGCAGGCTATTTTCCCAGTGTGCTATTCCCTTGCAGGTCTATAGCATATGCTTGTCTGCTCACTGCTGGGCTGAGTAATAAGCATGCTGTCACCTGGAAAATAATTTACATGTCTATCCAATATCCCTAGTTTTATGATAACCTGTTTTACAACATTGTCAATGTGTGGGGCAAAAGTAAGTGCTTCATCTATGGTAACACCTAGGTACTTAAATGCTTTTACTTGCTCTGAGCTGCTCCCATGGCATGGAGGGCTAGGGCATAGAGCAACTTGGCCAGTGGCAGTGGAGACCAGAGTTCTAATCCTGGTCTCCAACATTTATGTACATTCAGGACTTTGTTTTTTTGACATGGGGCTATGGGAACAGTATTCCACAGCCCCACATATTTTAACTTTCCCCATGATCCACTCCCCCCAAGTGAGAATCCTCCAGTCCAGGGCATGCAAGGGCAGATCCGCCTCCACATTGGGGGTATGGGTGGTGGAGCCCCCGGAAAAATAAAACTGACTGCATTATTGAAGTGCTGTTGTAGCCGACACCATTATGGTCAGTGCTATTCTGACAGGATTGGGCTTGTACCATAAACACTGGCACCTGAGTCCAGTACAAGTGGGGGCGCTGCACTGTTGGGGTATGCCATTTTTCAGATGAGACTTTAAACTGACACAACACCCAGGTTCCCCTTGGGTTACTAGACCCTATGTTAGTTAGTGGGTTTAGATAGGCAGCCTGGACAGCCAAAAGTTAAAAACTTCTAGGGTTTTAACTGGATTCCTTAACTCTCCCCTCCTTACTCAAACACCTCCAACTTTCCTTGATCTCTCCTATCACCCTTGAAGAAGTGATAGAAACAATTAAAGATTTAACCCTTGATAAAGCTGCAGGACCAGATGGCTTCCCGACTAATTTTTACAAATCCTTTGCAAAGGAGCTGGCTCCACATCTGCTCAAACTATACCAATATATGCTCTCAGCTAAACATTTGGATCTGACTTTATTAGAAGCGACCATATCTCTACTATTAAAACCCAACAAGTCCCACCTGCTCCCAGAGAGTTATCGTCCGATCTCCCTCTTAAATTGTGATTTCAAGATCTTAACTAAAATCCTAGCTTTACGCATTTGAAAAGTATGGTCTCATCTTCTAAGTCCAGAACAGGTGGGATTTGTCCCTGGTAGATCCTCCATGGATCACCTTCAAAATCTTTCCCATATTTTCAGTGCAGCAAGATTATCTCAAACCCCGATGGCCCTAATCTCATTGGATGTTGAGAAGGCCTTTGACAGAGTGGACTGGGACTTCATCTGGCTGACTTTAGGTAAGATGGGCTTCCCTCTCCTCTTCATCCAGTGGATTTGGGCCATATAATCCTCCCCTTCAGCAAAGATCCAAGGCAATGGGGTATTCTTTTCTCAATTTCCCCTTTACTCAGGTACAAGGCAAGGTTGCCCTCTCTCACCTTTCCTATTTAATCTTTATCTAGAACCCTTGATTTGTCATATCAAACAGTCTTCCCGAATACAGGGAATTCCAATACTCAATCACAACCTCATCCTCTCTGCATATGTGGATGATATCCTCCTCCATTTAGAGAATCCTGCTAAATCCCTGAGGCAAGTAGTGGAGGTAATATCCCAGTTTAGCTCACTATCCAATTATAAACTTAACCTGAACAAATCAGAAATCTTTCCCCTAAATCATTTCACTCACAAAGTTGACTTCAATGGTTTTTACCTAAAATGGATTCCTCATTCACTTAAGTATCTGGGCATTCACCTAACCATGGATCTTCTTCGGACCAAGAAACTCAATCTCAATGACCTAGTGACAATCCTTCAACTTGATTGTCAAAGATGGGAATCTCTTCCATTATCTCTTTGGGGATGCATAAACATAATTAAAATGAATGTCCTGCCTAGAATTTATTACCCATTACATATGCTGAACATGTGGCTCCCACTATCTTTCTTCCAGAAGGTACACTCTCTCATCTCTGGCTTTATATGGCTACATAAACAACCTAGAAAATCCTTTATTAAACTGAGTCTCCCCAAAGCATCAGGGGGTCTCCACCTCCCTAATTTTCTTCTTTATTATTGGGTGAGCCATTTCTCTAAGATCGGGAAATGGCTTACGGATCCCATAGATGAAGCCTCTCCTATTTGGCTTTAAATAGAAATCCAGATCTTACAACGCCACCACTTGCTTTCCCCTGCCTTTTACTATATTCCCCTGAAGAAGTTGCCAGACTCAATCGGCCACTCAGTAATTGGGACCTCCCTGAAAGTTTTTTTCTCAGTTTTGCTCCTCTTACAAATTTTTGCCTCTTCAAGACTTTGCACAACCTCTCATCTTCAACCCCAACATTAAGGTAGGTGTCACTCACCTCACACACTCTTGGTTACCTCCTCCACAAAATGCTAAAGTAACAGATCTCTACTCTTCCTTGTCTCTTCTCTCCTTTCCCAAAATCTGACATAAATTTAGCCTAAATGCTTCTCATAATTTTAAGATCTTCCAGTTGAGACAAGTATTTGGTACTTCTTCCATAGAATCTAAGCTTCGACATATATTGGAAGGCTTCCATGATCTATCTTCCAAGCCACACTGCTTGTCCCTCTTATACAACTATATCCTCTCCATTGGACACACTGATCCTGTACCCAGTTTCAAAATCTGGTCCTCTCTCCTTCCAGGAACTGTCATTGAATGGTCAAAAGTCTGGCAAGATTTATATACATACATCTCCCATGATAAACTGCAACTTACCCAATACCATATACTACATAACCTATATTACACACCAGTAAAATTAGCCAAAATTGGCCACCTGCCCAACTCTAATTTCTCCAGATGCAGTAAAGGTGAAGGAAATTTAGTACATATATTCTGGGACTGTGCTAAAATTGACCCCTTGTGGCTGTTGATTCAATCCAAATTGGACCCAATACTTGATCTAGGGGACCTCTTCACTGTGGAGATCTGTGTCCTAGGGATTTATACCACTATCCAGATTAAAGAACGGAAATATCACATGGCACTAATTTCCATGGTGGTAAAGAAACTAGTGCTTAAACACTGATTGATCAATTCCATATCTCCTATAATGAACGAATGGCTAAATGACTTCTCAGCCTACTTCAGGATAGAACACTTGATTGCTGGTTCCCATAATAATCTGGCATCATTTGATAAAAAAAGGGGCAAACTGTATGCCTTATATTATCTGCACTGAGGTTATTAACATTTCATTTTTCCAGGTCTGTCTCAAGATGTTTCTATGTACCAAATATTTCTTTCAAGTATTGTACTATATGTATTGGCACACTCTGGGAAGGGGGGTTCAGGAGGGGGAGGGAGGGAGAATGGGACTGGGGAGGGGTTGTCTTTCTCTTTTTCCATCGGCTTTCCATAACATAACATACGCTAAGTGGATGGTTGCATCTATGTATCATACCTGTTATGAATACTACTATGTTTATAATTTAAAACCAATAAAGAAGTTGAATAAAAAAAAAACTTCTAGGGTTCCCATGGCAGTTTCTGATAGTTATACTGGGTAGAGGTTCAAAGTGTGAGTGGCTGTTGCAGCAGCATAAGCCACAATAGAATGTTGCTGCTGCAGTCCATTTTCTGCCTCAGAGCAGTATAGTGTGCTTGGGGTGCTGACTGAGGAGAGCCTCAGGAGAAAGGCCACCTCTCTCCTGACCCTTTTCAGCCCATAATCGGTTCACAGAGAGACTTGTGTTGAGTTGTGATGGCGTTCTCTAGTATAGTGCCCCTGAGGGGGAGAAGGATCCTGAAAGTCAATGGTTTCTGTAACTGTGAGTAACATATGGAGCTATCCCTCATTTCTGAGAGACTTCTGACAGAAAAGTGCTGCCCAGATTTTGCCCTATCTTTCAGGGAATCCCTGCTTTTTGGGACTTGTTTACCTTACAAATGTTAGAGGAATGTATAAATACTCAAATGCTTTTACTTGCTCCAGGGAATTCCCTTTATTGTTTAATATGGTAAGATGAGGGACCTTTTTCCTAGCTAGCGGGCCTGCTGACATCATGGTCTTCATCTTCTTATAGTTTAGTACCAGTTTATTAGCACTGAACCAGTTTTCTAATGCTCCAAATCTGCACTGGAGCTCACATGTTAGGATCTGCTGTCGAAGGCTGCTGGTATAGGTGACCATGTCATCTGCATATAGGAGAACCTTCAAGGGAAAAGCAGAGGCGAGGTCATTTACAAATAATCCAAACAATAGGGGCCCCAAGAGGGATCCTTAGGGTGCCCCAGCAGTTGCACTTTTGGAGTCAGACAATGCTCCATTGATCTTGACATACTGCCACTGATTGGAGAGATAGCTGTGGAACCAGGATAAACTATCCTGTGAGAGGCCAAGGGCACAGTTTCTACAGCAGGAGTAGATGGTTGACAAGGTCGAAGGCTTTTGTTAAATCAATGTAAATGGATCCTACGAGGTTTCCATCATCTAGGGCCTCATACAGGTAGGTGGTATATTGAATTAGCACTGTATTAGTGCTGTGAAGCTTCCTGAAGTCATGTTGCTATGGGCATTGGATATTGTTTTTGCATAGATAATCAACAAGTTGGTCAGATACACTTCTTTCTAGTGCCTTAGGCACAAGGGAATAGAATGGAGATCAGTCTGTAGTTGGATACTAAGGCACGGTCCCCACCTTTGTGCACAGGGTTGACCAGGGCTGTTTTCCATACACCTGGGAATTGGAAATACCAGAGGGAGAGGTTGAATATTTTGGTAAGCAGGAGGGCCAGCTCATTCAGGGTTAGGGCTACTAATTTCATATCTATCAAGTCACTGCCCATTCTAGTTTTCCACAGAACCCTTTTTATGTACTTTATAGTGTCAGCCACAGTGATGGGTCTGAAGTTGAACTGAGGGTTACAAGGGTTGCAAGTGGAGACTGCAGTTGGGGATTCACCCTGGGCCTCAGGAGTGTTTGCTATGTGGTCGACATTCTGGGAGAGGATAGTGCTGAGGTCAGTAAATGCATTTTTGAAGGAGTTTGCAATCTCTCCTGTATCCATAGTGACTGCCCCATTGATAATTAGCATTGCTGGCTGCGATTTGTCATCCTTATCTAGGAGATCTTTAAAACTTTCCCAGAATTTTTTCCCAAATCCCCCACTATTCACCTGCTTGCCTTTAAAGTATGCTGCACTAGCGAACCATATGTCCCTTGTGCATCTGTTCTGGGTCTGCCGTGTATTTTTGTCCACTTGTGATCCAGAGGCTCTGATCCATTGCTATAAGTAATCTGTATCCTGAATCTGGGCAAGTAGAGATTGGGAGATCCAGACATCACTTATGCAGCAGATCATATGTTTTTTGAATAGGGCAAAAATGTTGCAGGCCAAGTCTAATTGGTTAATGACATAGTCTAAGGCTGAGTTCACATCTGGAATGGAATCTAGGAAGCTCCAATCCACCTAGGCAAGATAGACCTTGAAAGCTGCTAACTGACCTTTATGAAGTAAGCTACTTGTGACAAGTTTGGTGGGGGGACCTTTGGGATTTTATTAGTCTAGGTACATGTCACTGGAGAGTGGTCACTGATAGCAACACGGAGAACAGAGATATCAGTGAGCCTTTCTGGGTCAGTCATCAGGATCCACTCTATGAGTGTGCTGATTCCAGTTCTGAGATTGGTCCTAGTACATTCTTCTACCACCTGGGTGAGGTAGAGACTTGCCACTAGGTTTTAATGTGCCATACAGTATTTTGTAAGCCAGTTAGTGCTGAAATCCCCTAAGACAATTATTTCCCACTTATGGGTTACCTGCTTATAGTATCTGGAAAATGTTTCAAGGCCAGCTTGTTGCCTGCCTGGGGGAATGTAAACTGTCATGAGGACTACTGTTTTACTGCCCTTACCTACTAATAGCTTCACTGCCAGACATCACAGTCACTGGTAGGATTATCGAGTTGGGTTTTATGGCCCTTTAAGCTCGAATTCAGGTACAAAAGGCATCCACCCCCTCGCTTATCTTGCTAATCCTACCTAAGGACTTGGTAGCCATTCGGGGAGATGGCAGAGTCAGAGGTTTTGTGTGTGAGCTATGTTTCAGTTAGTGAGACAATGTCAGGTCCTACCAGAGCCACCCAGGCCTCAATTTAATGATTAACAATTTTCACTGTCCAAGATAAAACCAGTAGAGAGTTATAGTATATGCGTAATAAGGTGCCAAATGGAGCAGCAGCATTTCAGACATATAAAGGACATAGACAGGGTGGAGGCAGTTCAAAGAAGGGCAACAAAAATGGTGCAGGGCCTGCACTACAGGTCATATGAAGAGAGATTGGAGGAACTCAATATGCACACCCTGGAGGAGACGGGGGGGGACATGATAGAGGCCTTAAAGTATCACAAGGGGATTAATAAGGTACAGGAGGGCAGCATCTTTCAGAGGAGAAGCTGCTCTAAAACAGCAAGAGGGCATGACATGAGACTGGAAGAGGGTAAATAAAGAGGCAACATGAGGAAGTACTCCTTCACGGAAAGGGTGGTGGATGATTGGAATGGCCTGCCCCAGGAGGTGGTGGGAGCAAGCACAGTGGAGTGATTTAAACATGCATGGGATAGACATAAGGGAACCCTAGTTGGGGTGGGGGGAGAAGAAGCAGCAGCCAGTGACTAAGTAGGGTCAGTGGCAGCTAAGTAAAGGTAGGGTATACAGGCAGACTGGATGGACCTGGTGATTTTTATCTGCCATCAGTTTCTATAAACTACAGTCATTCAACACAGTATGTACAGAACCTTGGCAATCATCACTTATTCATAGGTTTAGCTAGAGGTACAATAACTGTGTCATATATGGCCATAAAGTGTCAGCTACCATATGGGAGTGAACATTATCCTTGACTGTGTTCTCTTCATGTTATTTTTTATAAATCCACAATGGATCTCTATTAGAGCTGTATGGAATGTTCAAATTTGGATGGAATTCAGATGGAAGGGAATTTTTGTAGAATTTGAGGAAATTCATCTGAATTCCATTGGTAGTGGAATTCAGAGATTTTGCATACAAAATGGATTTTGCAGATTAAAAAGCTGTAGTTTACAATAACTGTGGATTCTTCTTCACAATCAGCAGAGAAATGTTTTGTGCTTTACGTGATCCATGGAATATTATTCCATGGTTTACACAAAAATACTCTCCGAATGCCACTGGGTTCAAAGAGAAATTCCAAAAGGCATTTCAAAAATGGAATTGCCATTCTGCACCAATTCTGATGGCAGAATTCCACATTCTGTACATCCCTACTCTATCATGTAGTAGGAGGTAAGCTATTGCAGTCAGGGTTGCTCAGTGGGGAAACAAACTAATTGCTCTCTTGATCTTGACTTGAGAGATCAAAGTAACATATGTGAGCACTGATCAAGAGAAACATCATGAACATGTGTGTATTTAAATATTAAGCTATAAGGAGTGCAGTAATCATCAGTTAATCTACCACTATGGGGCTTATGAGGCATGAGATGAAGCCATGTGTATTATGCCCCTAGAGCTAAATTAACATAAGCAACCCAACTCACAGAGTGCCTTAGTTATATTGTTAAACTAAAATAACTTATATTGCTATATTCAATAGCATACTGTGTATGTATATATATATATATATATATATATATATCTATATATATATATATTCGATTCATATTTTTTAACTAGAGTTGTAATTGCTCTAGAATATGTTTACATTCTATATACAGTTTTGGCATCTCTTATGGTTGTAATTTAGGACCTGTACACATCAGGCTAGTTAAAATGTTTTAAGGTGCTTAAAACATTTTAATTAGTGCAAACACAGTGCCCGTCCACATTTAAGCATGGTTTCAAAGCATATTAGGAAACCGTGCTTAAACCCTGCTGCGAGCTAGTCTCAAGTCCGTTTTTAAAAATGGTTTTATGAAAGAAAGCATGTTAGCCTGTAGTGTGGACGGGTGTCTGCATATTGTTCCTCCAGGAAGCGTGTTAAGGGTTATGAGAACCCGTTTTAAAAAACGTTACTGGAGGCAGATGCAGATGGGAGTCGGCTGTGGTATAACAGAGTTAAAACTCGGTTGAAGACTAATCTGGACGGGCTGCTGTGATGAGTTTAAAAACGTTTTTAAAATGTTTTTTAAACCGGTGCAAATCTTCAGCTCTAATGTGTACAGGGCCTAAGAGTGCCTCCTCTAGTTCAGCGGTGAGAGAACTGTGGTGTGAAGCTGAGCAGTTCTGGCACACAAAGGACTTAAATAGCATTTATAACCATAAGAGAAAATATATGTGTACAGTCCTTAGACACCTGATGGATGACTGAAGAGCATTAACTCATGTGTTTAACCATATGTGATATTTATTTCTTAATTTTCTACTGTTGTGATGTAGATCATCTCCCTGATGAAGCCCTTGATAGGGTGAAATGACATGCATCGCTTGGGGGGGGGTCTTTGTTTATTGGATATGCACTGAATAAATTACTGAAAACCTGAACTGTGGCTTGAGTTACTGGTCCTATACTGCTTGTCTTGTGGATCTCACAATTCCAGTCCCTTAACTATACATTTATTTAGTTTTTGTTGACCGGGTAAGTGCACTAGACAAATCCTGCCTATTTTCAGGCACCACCCGGGGGAGGGGGATACAGATGAATGCCAACTGACCTTGAACCAGATTAAGCTGTTGGTGGTATTTTTAGTGAATGAAGGAAATTTGGCCAGGACACCGGGGAAATCCCTCTACTCTTTTCGATAAGTGCCATGGGATCTTTAACATCCACCTGAACTACCACCAAGCCAGGCAGATGGGATCTCGGTTTAACGTCTCATCCGAAAGACATAACTTGCACTCAGGAAGAAGGGCAACCACCCAGAACTTGTTTGCTTCACGTTTTTTCTTTCTCACTAGAAACTGTGATTTATATTGCTTAGCAGTGGCTAATAACAAAAAACATCTAATTGTCATCCTACTTACTCAGAGTTATGGTGAGTTAATGGAAGTTGTGGGATTCAAACTTTTGTCTCCAGCTACATTTAACAGCTCTGTGCTTGCTTCTAACCTCTAACTGTACCAAAATATTTTATTGTGGTGGTATCATGTAGTTATTCCAGTGGGGGGGCTTTCTTACTGGAAGAATGTAAATGATTCTTTTTAGTTGTCAATTGTAAAGTAGGGGGCATTAGCATCGCACATTTATTAGCATATCTGCCTCTTGGCCAGAAGGTTTATGGGTTCTCATCCCAGTATCCAGTGAGAATAGCACTACACAAATAGCACCAGTCTACAAAGAAAGCTAGTTCATGTAGCGCTAGCACGGACAGTGAGAGAGGATCTACAGCACTTTCAGTAAGTGCTCCCCAGGTTGCTGTCCATGGTGCTCACCACAAACAAGAGTATCATGATCCAGGAGGCTGGCTGAGCTGCTCCCATGGTATGGAGGGCTAGGGCATAGACGAACTTGACCAGTGGCAGTGGAGATCAGGGTTCTAATCCTGGTCTCCAACATTTTTGTGCATTCAGAACTTTGTTTCTTTGACACAGAGCTGTGGAAACAGTATTCCACAGCCCCACATATTTTAACTTTCCCCATGATCCACCCCCTACAGAGAGAGAATCCTCCAGTCCGGGGGCTGTGGGGGCAGATCCGCCTATGTCAGGGGGTGTGGGTTGCAAAGCCCCCTGGAAAAATGAAACTGACCACATTATTGACGTGTTATTGTTGCCAATGGCATTGTGGTCAGTGCTATTCTGACAGGATTGGGCTTGTACCATAAACACTGGCACCTGAGTCCAGTACAAGTAGGGGTGCTGTACTGTCGGGTTGTGCCATCTTTCAGATGAGACTTTAAACTGACACTGACACAACATGCAGGTTCCCCTTTGGTTACTAGAACCCTGTGTTAGTTAGAGGGTTTAGGTAGGCAGCCTGGACAGCCAAAAGTTAAAAACTTCTAGGGCTCCCTTGGCAGTTTCTGCCAGTTATGCTGGGCAGAGGTTCAAAGTGTAAGTGACTTTTGCAGCAGCATAAGCCACAATAGAATGTTGCTGTTGCAGTCCATTTTCTGCCTCTGAGCAGTATAGCATGTTTGGGGTGCTGCTGAGGAGAGCCTCAGGAGAAGTGTCACCTCTCTTCTGACCCTTTTCAACTCAGAATCAGTTCACAGAGAGACTTGTGTTGAGTTGTGATGGTAGTGCCCTGGGTGGGGGGGGGGTGAAGGATCCTGAAAGTCAAAGGTTCCTGTAACTGTGAGTAACGTATGGATTTAGACAGACTTTTGGCAGAAAAGTGCTGCCCAGGTTTTACCCCGTCTCTCTGGGAATCGTTGCCTTTTGGGACATGTTTACCTCAGAACTGTTAGAGGAATGTTTAAATACTCAAATGGTGCCTTCATAGTGTCAGTGGCTCAGTAGGTAGCACACTCGCCTCTGAGGCCGGGAGATCAGAGGGCTGTGGGTTCAGTTCCCACATCTGGCACTTGGGTTAATATCCCAGTACTGACACTGTAGTGCAGCATGACAGGAGTGCTGCACTTCTGAGGTGCCGTCTTTCGGATGAGACGTTAAACCGAGGTCCCATCTGCTTGGATTGGTGGTAGTTCAGGTGGATGTTAAAGATTCCATGGCACTTATCGAAAAGAGTAGGGGAATTTCCCCGGTGTCCTGGCCAAATTTCCCTCATTCACTAAAAATACCACCAACAGCTTAATCTGGTTCAAGGTCAGTTGGCATTCATCTGTATCCCCCTCCCCCCGGGTCGTGCCTGAAAATAGGCAGGATTTGTCTAGTGCACTTACCCGGTCAACAAAAGCTAAATAAATAAAAATAAATAGTGATGAATTGGTTTGGAAAAGAATGCCTCCCCTCTAACCAGAACTGGAACTACAATTGCCCCTGACTGGTACAATGAGAACAAACCTTCTTCTTAGTGTTGAAAATGTTGGGCAGTGGCTAGAGGAGAGAGGGGGGAACACAGTTACTGATAGTAAGAAAATGGGTGAAGTGAGGAAGAAAAACAGTACAGTAGGAAGAGTAATGTTTGTTTTACTGCTTTAACTTTTTTATTGAATTTAGGTGGGCTGATCAGATGTTTTGTTTTACTTTCTAAGAAGGAAAAAAAGCAGCATTTCAAAAATGATCATTCAATATGGCACATTAATATTTGTTGTACTGCATACACAGATCTAATGCACAAGTAATGACGACCAATCAGGAAGCAGGATTTTCCCTACCCATTCTCTAAGGTCTGTATAACAAGCATTTGACTGTCAACAACAAACGTCCTTATGCGTTTGTTGATGACATCTTAGTGGCTACCATGACAACAGACTGGGATGTCACAAATGAAGCAGATAAGTGGGGGACAGTCAGACATGTTTTAAAGCAGCAGCGTTTGTTAGTCTGCAAAACATTTCATCATGTAGGTTTTTTAGCAAAAATGTATTTCTGACATAGTTAGATTAATCCTCAGGGTATTTTTAATTTATCAGATATTGCTGAAACACCCTCTTCAGCTAATTTTGTAAGTAATGACACACATCATTAAAGATGGACAGCACGCACATCTCTTCCACTGAAGTTACCTGTTGAATGCGCAAACTAGATTCATAATGTGAACATAGAATGGTGCTACCACATGTTTTTAATGGTAACCAGCACAGCACTGGACCAAGATATTTAACTTTTTCATGACAGGCAAGGCACAAGAGTGGGAACTTTTAAAATCATTAAAATCCTTTATGTTTGTTCAGGAAAGAAAGAGAATGAAAAGGAAGTTGTGTATCTTGATATTTATGCCAGGCAAACATAATTGCTGAAAAAAAAAATATATATATATATATATATACTGTATATGTGACTAACAAGTACTGTTTCTTTAATGGACAAAGCAAACTAAATGCTATATTATTTGAATTATTTAGTAAATCACTAGCAGAACAGAGTAACTAAAACTGGAAAGCAAAGTTAAATATAGCTATTGCAAATATAACAGTTTTTAACCTTTTTTAGTAGCTACTTGCTAATCATGGGAAATTTATGTAATGGGCTTTTATGTGGGTGAAGCTGAAACTTCCCACTCCACCACATGATTTGACCACGATGACATTTCTGTACTGTGTGTGCTGTAGTACCCAGTTCAGCCAATCACTTTGCTGTCTGACTCTTACTTTAAACCTGCTTTAGCAGTTTTAACCCTTAGGCTGCCGGAAGAATTAGAATGCATAGTGTTTTAGGACAAGATATTATGTCGGTGGCAGCCTAAGGGTTAATTGGAGATCAACTGGATGTGCTTAAAAGCTTTATGTTTTGATGAATAAATGTTTTCAAAATAACGTTTCACATGAAAAATCATGGTATTTAAAAACTTGCATCATTTGCTGTATTCAAAAAAATCCTAAATCAAGACAAATGCCCACTATTGTGAAAGTGACGTGCATTCTGCAAACATGACAACAAGCATTAGAAAAGACACCTCCTCTGTCTGTTTTAATTTTCTTCTTCGATGTACTCAATTCCTACTGCCTCTGTAGAAAGACATTTCTCAGTTTCCTCACACTGGAAAATGCCAGCCTCTTCAATAATATGTTGTGATATTTTGTTTCTCATTAGCACTCAAAAACTGCCATTTCAGCAGTTGTGTTCAAAACGTTAATAGAAATGGTGTCTGCTCTGTGATGAAGGTAAGGGAAAATGTATAAAGATAGAAGTGTTAATCTGGCTCATTGGCACAGCGGTAGAGGTACAGCTCATTATGCCAGCTACCTGGGTTTGGGAACTAGCCCGGCTCATCAGAGGGCTGGGAAAGGGAGGACTGAATGTCCCGCAGGATGCCCTCCTACCTGAGTGGGAGGAGTAATCCATTCCTGCATGCAACTGCCACTTGGGTGACCACAGATGGCAGTGCAGGCTGGAGTGTGAGCAGGGACAGGGTGGGACACCATTCACTAAGCCAGTACTGATGCCATGCATCCCATCGGCTGTGGCATACATGTCTCCGGGGAGAGGGTAGGGCTATAAAATGGGAAAAAAAACTCAGCTGTTGCAGAATGATGGCCCTCATGGTGCTCACAAACTCTGCATCCACCATGCCAGATTATAAAGAGTTAGTCTTTCTAAGGGACCTGGGCCAGCCCGAGGACCTTCACCACATGGAGGGGATACCATGGGTGCACAGCAGGGAACAAGGTAAGCCCCGGGAGAAGGTTAGGTGATGGGCTGGGGCCCCATGGGGCCTTGAAGAGGGGCCTCATGCAGGCTGAGAGGAAATGGGGCAAAAAAATAGCTATAAATGTTCCCTGGAAAGGTTGAATTTATTTACTTAATTGGAAAATACACCTTTGAGCTTGGGAGCTCCTTTATAAAGGTTCCTCATCACATGGGAAGTTTCAGACAAATAAATAAACAGGGGTACAGAAGGTGGCTCAAGGAGCCCTGTCACAACAAATTACATAGGAGTAAATGGAGAAAATGACAAAGGCAATGAGGACAGGGATGGGGCAAAAAGGGGTAAGGCCATGAAGAAATGGAGGATAATGAGTACCAGTGCCCATAGTCTGGGCAACAAGCTCCATGAACTTGTGGCCTTGATGGAAGAGGGATGCCTGGATATCATAGCAGTCACAGAAACATGGTACACAAAGAACCATGACTGGGATGTTAACATACCAGGGTATACAACCTACAGGAGAGACAGGGAGGGTAGAAGATGGGGTGGAGTAGCTCTCTATGTAAGGAAAGGGATAAAAACAATGGAACAAAAAGTAAACAGGGAGGAGAGGAGGCACTGTGGGTCACCTTAGAGACTGGAAATGGCACCACAATCCGCACAGGGGTTGTATACAGACCCCCATGTCAGGGGGAGGGAATGGACATGGATATGACAGACGGCATCCTTAGGATGGCAGAGAAAGGGGAGATACTGTTGATGGAGGACCTGAATATGCCAGATGTTAACTGGAGCACCTTTGCTGCAGCCACATCCAAGAGCAGGATAATTCTCGATGCCCTGCAGGTGGCATGCCTCAGACAACTAGTTTTGGAACCCACTCATGAGGAAGCAATCTTAGACCTCGTACTCTCAAATGGGGACAGTGAGAAGATCTGAGATCTAGAAGTGGGTAGCCATCTGGAAACAAGTGATCACCAAAAAGTGTGGTTCGTGATAAACTCAGCTACAGAGAAGCCATACAAAAGTGAGGGTACTGGACTTCAGAAGGGCTGACTTTGGCAAGATGGGAGAGTGCCTTAGAAAAGCACTAGCAAACAGTTTAGCAGGAGGGGTGGAGCAACAATGGGGAAACATCAGAACTGCTATCACAGAGGCAACAAGCCTGTGTGTGAAGCAAATAAATAAATCAAAATGAAAGAAAAAGCCACTATGGTTCTCAAAAGAGGTGGCAGGGAAGGTTAGGGAGAAAAAGGTAACATTTAGGAAGTATAAGGAAACACAGAAGGAGCAGGACAGAGAACTATACCAGTTAAGTCAGAAGGAAGCAGGAAGGAAAGTCAGAATAGCAAAGGCCCAAACTGAGGAAAAGATAGCCAACTCGATTAAGAAGGGGGATATAACCTTTTATAGGTACATCAGGGAGCGTAGAACGACAAAGGGAGAGATAGTGAGGCTGAATAGAAAGGACAGTGGGTGGGCAGAGAGGGAAAGTGAAAAAGCAGGATTATGAACGAATACTTCTGTTCAGTATTCACAAAAGAGGAGGAGGGGGAGGTTCCTAATCTGATTAACAGAAGCACTCTGGAAAGGGGGGGTCAATCCCAGTCCTTTCTCAGAAGAAAGGGTTCTGAAAGAACTCCTAAAACTGAAGGTGGACAAAGCAATAGGGCATGATAGAAATCACCCCAGAAATCTAAAAGAATTAAGGGGAGAACTAGTGACACCACTGACTACCCTTTTTAACAAATCATGGGAGGATGTTGTGGTACCTGAGGACTGGAGGAAGGTGAATGTGATTCCCCTTCACAAAAGTGGGAGCAAGAAAGAGGCAGGAAACCACAGACCTGTCAGTTTGACCTCTGTGGTAGGGAAAGTGATGGAATCACTTCTGAAGGAAATAATTTTTGAGTACCTAGAGGAAAGTGGGGCAGAGGACCCAAGGCAGCATGGGTTCACAGTGGGAAGGTCATGTCAGATGAATCTAATTGATTTCTTTGACTGGGTGACCAAAGTAATAGACCAGGGAGGGGCTGTGGACATGGCCTACCTAGACTTTAGCAAGGCATGTGACATAGTCCCAGACAAAAGATTAATAATCAAATTAACCAGCCTGGGAGTGGGTCCTAGGGTGGTAGCCTGGCTAAAACATTGGCTGGACAACAGGACACAAAAGGTAATTGTAAATGGAGTCCACTCTGAAGAAAGAGGGGTTACTAGTGGGGTACCGCAGGGTTCAGTACTGGGTCCAGTCCTTTTTAATGTCTTTATAAGTGACATTGCAGAGGGACTGGAAGGAAAAGTATGCCTCTTTGCAGATGATACAAAGATCTGCAACAGGGTTGATACACGAGGAGGCGTGGAAAGGATGAGAAGGGACTTGGCAAGGTTGGAGGAATGGTCAGAAGTATGGCAGCTTGGATTCAGTGCAAAGAAGTGCAAAATAATGCACATGGGGAAAAAAAAACAGGGGAAGATTACACAATGGGGGGGTAGTAACAACAACAAAAATGGAAAGAGACCTGGGTGTAATCATATCAGATGACCTTAATGTTAACTAGCAAAGTGAGAAGGCAGTAGGGATGGCTGGGGGGATACTGGGATGAATAGGGAGAGGCATCATAAGCAGAAAACAAGAAGTTGTTATCCCTCTGTACAGACAGTTGGTGAGACCCCATCTGGAGTACTGTGTCCAGTTCTGGAGACCCCATCTCCGCAAGGACATAGACAGGATCGAGGCAGTCCAGAGGAGGGCAACTAAAATGGTGCAGGATCTGCAAGAGAAGCCATATGAGGAGAGACTAAAGGAGCTTAATATGTATACCCTTGAGGAAAGAAGGGGGGACATGATAGAAACTCTTAAGTACCTTAGTGGAATCAATAAAGTCCAAGATGGTAGCATCTTTCAGAAAAAGAGATGTGCAAGAACAAAGGGACACAATTTGAAGTTAGAGGGGGGACAGCTCAGGGGCAATGTGAGGAAGTATTTTTTCACAGAGAGGGTGGTGGGTGCATGGAATAGCCTTCCTGAGGAGGTTGTGGGGTCTAAAACTGAGAGAGAATTCAAGAATCCATGGGACAGACATAAGGCAATTCTTGTGGGGGTAGGAAGAAATAGGCTGTTTGTTAACTAGGATCTGCAGCTTATCCTCTAGGTAGGGAAATGGGCAGAGTAGGTGGGCCAAGCAGTCCTTATATGCCATAAAATTCTATGTTTCCATGTAGCAGAAGATAAAATCAGTAGGACAAACAGTAATACACAGCCAATTCTGCCTAGGTATAGTATACTGTACAACAGGTTTTGTAAATACATAGACAGTTCAGTTTCAGTGTAGGTGAAAGTTGCAATTGGACCTGAGTGTGAGAGTGTGCCTTAAATCCCTCCTGAATTGTACTACTTTACTGGTGTTCAACAGAGAACTTGGCAGCTCATTAAGCCAGAGGGGTGCTCTGTAAGCAAATGAGCGTTGGGCAAGACTTATTTTCCGGAAAGGCGTAGATAGTGCTTTCCTGGTTGTACTCCTGGTTGTATATTAATTATGGGCTGGGGCTAGGAGGTTTTGGATGTAAAGGGGAGAAAGGCCCAGGAGTGCCTTTTTCCCCAGTAGATAGACTTGATACTTAATTCTATCGTGTTGTTGTAACCAGTCAAGTTTTGGCATATTTGGCGTAGGTGTGTGTGAGCCTCTCAGCCCCTAGTGCAAAGTGGTAGGCCCTGTTTATTGACATCTTGACCCTGTTGAGTACCATGTTAGTTGCTGTACCGTAGATTGATAGGCCATAGTCCACTACTGGGGGTAAGGAGCTGGAGACCACCAAGCGTCTCGCTATTGGTGTGAGGTAGTGCTGCTGTCTATCCAGTATCTTTAGTTTCATGATGACCTGTTTTGCAACATTATCAATGTGTGGGGCAAAAGTAAGTGCTTCATCTAGGGTAACACCTAGGTACTTAAATGCTTTTACTTGCTCCGAGCTGCTCCCATGGCATGGAGGGCTAGGGCATAGACCAACTTAGCCAGTGGTAGTGGAGAGCAGGGTTCCAATCCTGGCCTCCAACATTTTTGTGCATTCAGGACTTTGTTTCTTTGACACAGGGCTGTGGAAACAGTATTCCACAGCCCCACATATTTTAATTTTCCCCGTGATCGACTCCCCCGCCCGAGTGAGAATCCTCCAGTCCAGGGGGTGCAAGGGCAGAGTACCCCATGTTGGGGGTGTGGGTGGCAGAGCCCCCTGGAAAAATAAAACTGACCGCATTATTGACATGTTATTGTTGCTAACGTCATTATGGTCAGTGCTATTCTGACAGGATGGGGCTCGTACCATAAACACTGGCTGCTGAGTCCAGTACAATTGGGGGTGCTGTACTTTCAGGGTGTGCCATCATTCAGATGACACTTTAAAGTGACTTAACTCCAAGGTTCCCCTTGGGTTAGTAGAACCCTGTGTTAGTTAGTGGATTTAGGTAGGTAGCCTGGACAACCAGAAGTTAAAAACTTCTAGGGCTCCCTTGGCAGTTTGTGTCAGTTAATGCTGGGCAGAGGTTTGAAGTGTGAGTGGCTTTTGCAGCAGCATAAGCCACAATAGAATGTTGCTGTTGCAGTCCATTTTCTGCCTCAGAGCAGTATAGTGTGCTTGGGGTACTGACTGAGGAGAGCTTCAGGAGAAGTGCCACCTCTCTTCTGATCCTTTTCAGCCTATAATTGGTTCATAGAGAGACTTGTGTTGAGTTGTGATGATGGCCTTCTCTAGTGTAGTGCCCCTGAGGGGATGAAGGATCCTGAAAGTCAATAGTTCCTGTAACTGTGAGTAACTTATGGATTTATCCCTCATTTCTGAGAGACTTTTGACAGAAAAGTGCTGGCCAGGTTTTGCCCTATCTCTCAGGGAATCCCTGTCTTTTGGGATATGTTCACCTCAGAACTGTTAGAGGAATGTTTAAACACTCAAATGGTGCCTTCATAGTGATGAATTGGTTTGGAAAAGAATGGCTCCCCTCTAGCCACAATTTAAACTACACTTGCTTCTGACTGGTACAATGAGGAGAAACCTTCTTCTCAGTGTTTGAAATGTTTCTGAACTGTTTCTTACAGTTTGAAGACATCCCCTGTCCTGTAAAATACTTTTTGACCTTTGGGACTTTGATAAATGGGGGAGGCCGGCGCTGCCGACCCCAGGACATGTGAACCCAGCATTGTTCATTTTCTGAAAAAGAATGGAAATGGACAAATTCTGAGCCCAGTGCCATTCACACTAATTCTGGATAGGTTCTGTCCTATGTCCAAAGCCCAGAAGAGGGATGAACAGGAATCTTGTGTCGTATACCCTCTAAGAAAGAAGGGGCGTCTGGAACAAATATATTGTAGTAAATCACTACTGTGGATTTTGAAGACTTTGTGTACTTGTTTCTGCACCTACAGCCCCAGTGGGAAAATGTTCTGTCAGTCTATTGTGTCAGAATAAAGTCTACTACTTGGATCTAGTTTGGCTGTGGACATTTGTTTGTGAGTGGACTGTGTTTTCAAAGGGTGCTCCCCCCCCACCCCAGTGCCATGGCCCACCCCAGTTCCCAGTAAAAATACAAATGTTTTTGTGTGCCCTTTTCCTCCCTGAGGACCAAGCCAAGTAAACACCCTAGCGAACGGAGTGTCAGGACTGTCTGGTGCCAAATGCCAAAAATGTGTTACAACATAAGGGTTATACTGAGATCCCTTTTGCCCATCTCTGGGCTGTCCTGTTGAGTGTCCATGTGGAAGTAAAAGAACCCAACCAACCCAATGAGGGGGAACAACAATTTAGACATTATCCTCACTAACACTGAAAATCAATTATCGGAGGTTTCTATTTGCTGTCCCCTGGGAGACAGTGATGACAGCATGGTAAAGTGTAATAGAACATCATGTATAACCAAATCATCCAGAACATACAGTATTTGTGATTATAGTAGAGCTCCTCTCAACAGCATTAGGAACATCATAAACACAACTGACTGGAAACTGGAGATGTCAAACCTGTCTGTTGAGGAAAGCTGGACTTTACTGAAAAATAAAATTCTGGAACTTGAGGCAAACTTTATACCAAGAAAGAATAAATATAACAAAAAGGGAAAGATTCCACCTTGGCTCACCAGAACTATTAAAAAACAAATTAAAATAAAGGAGAAGGCATACTCAAGATTCAAAAAGGCTAATTCTGAAGTGTCAAATAACAATAACAAATCCAAATTACAGAAATTGAAAACAATGATAAAAATGAGAAGAATAAAATCAAATTTACAATACCTCATATTAAGGGCAATAATAAAACCTTGTTTCCCCTATGTCAATAGTTATAAATACAAGCATAGGGAGGTGGGCCCCCTAACTGTAAATGGTCCAACTATAGAGGAAGATAAAACAGCAGCTAATATGTTCAACGAATAATTTTGCTTGGTATTCAATGAAAAAATCAAGGCTCCAGTGCCAGACAGTACTAATGAAATTATAAATACTTACTTCACCATAGAGGAAGTCATCATCGATCAACAAATTATGGGTAAACACGTCTCCTGCACCAGACAATATCCACCTGAGGTTCCTAACTGAAATGTCATCTGTTGTCATATCCCATGTCAATGCTTTTCAATAAGTCCTTGGGGGCAGGGAAGTGCAAACTGACTGGAGAACAGCAGTTGTAGTTCCCATATTTAAGAAGGGAAACAGGGGGCAGGTTAATAATTACAGACCTATTAGTCTAACATCCCTTTGCAGCAAAATCATGAAAAGGTTAATTAAGGACAGAATTGAATCCGAAATACAGACTAAGGGGATTACAGACAAATACCAACATGGATTTACCGCTGGCTGCTCGTGTACAACAAACCTGGTAACATTCTACAATGATGTCAGTTCCAGTTTAGACAACAACACTCCTCTGAATGTCATACTGCTGGATTTCGGTAAAGCTTTCTATACCACCCCCCATTGTGAACTAGTTGGAAAACTTACAAACATGGACCTGTGCCATAGCCTGGTCAGGTGGATTCATAATTGGTTGACCAACAGAACACAGAGGGTGTGGGTCAAAGGGGTATGCACTTCCCACAGCGACACCCCACAGTGACATACGTAACTGCCGACAACAGTGCCAAGTCACTGTAGGGGATGTACCCAGGACCCAACAACACTCCCCCATCTTGCACCCCATCCCCGAATCAACTCCGACCTGGAGTTGGTATCCTTAAGTATGGGGGTGTGGGGGGCAGAGTCCCCCCATGGGGTGTTCGAGGGCAAAGCCCCCCGAAGAAAACATACTGCCCTGCTATGCATGGCTCCCTGTTGACAGGGAGCCTGGCACTGCAATGCCGATCGATGAGTTAGTTGTTGACTCTGCATCGTAGAACTGGTCAAAGGACATCTCTCTGATTTTGGTAAGGTCAGTAGCGGGGTTCCTCAGGGATTGGTCCTTGGACAAACACTATTCAACCTCTTTATAAGTGAAATCAACAAAAACATTACCAAGTCACTGCTAAAATTTGCTGATAATACCAAAGTGGGGGGAGAAGTTGATACACTAACTAAACATCTGACTCTGGTACAGGACCTAAAGCTCATTGAACTATAGACAAAGAACAACAAAATGAATCTAAACCCAGACAAATGTGAGGTGTTGCATTTTAGCAAAAGGAATCCTTCTTACACAAGTACATTAAATAACAAGACCCTATAATCGGTGGACAAGGAATGTGATCTGCACATTGTTATTAACAATAGAATGACATCATCAGATCATTAAAAAAGATGTCTCACACAGCTAACAGAATATTAAATAGTGTAAAACATACATTTGTCAATAGAAGCGAGTTATGTATGATGCCCCTATACAGAACATACATCGGTCTTCATTTAGACTTTGGATCTCCCTTTTGGAGTCCATAATTTAAACATGATATTGATCTTTCGGAGAAAGTCCAGTGCAGGACCACTACACTGATTCTGAAATTAAGGTATTTA
The DNA here is from genome assembly GCA_016271365.2 of Neoceratodus forsteri. Classification (NCBI taxonomy): domain Eukaryota; kingdom Metazoa; phylum Chordata; order Ceratodontiformes; family Ceratodontidae; genus Neoceratodus; species Neoceratodus forsteri. Next base: position 290,174,747 of record CM028130.1, read on the forward strand.
ACTTATTCTGAGAGACTGAATAAAACCGGATTGGTCAGCCTGGAGAATAGAAGAAACAGGGGCGACCTACTCCAAGTATACAAAATACTCCAAAGTACCGAACTATCAACACAATGTGATTTCCCATTTGCAATCCGCAAAACAAATGTAAGAGGTCACAACAGACAACTAATTGTCCCAAAGCAAACACCTGCAAAAGAAATAACTATTTCACAGTCAGGGCAGCTAAGGCATGCAACCAACTTCCCCAAGAAATAGTTGAAGCTAGTGACTTCACTGTGTTCAAATCCAGGCTAGACAAATATCTAAAGTGGACAGTAAGGAGGGACTAATTTACCCACTAGGGAGTGGGGGACATTCTCAATGAGCAATGCCTACTTATGTTTATAGCAAACCGAGTAACTGAGTAACCCAAGGTACTTTCCATAAGAGTTGAGGATTTTTGCCTGTGTGATGGCCAACATGCTGCTTCCCATAAAAAAAAGTTCATGCAATTGTCCAAGGCTGTGTGTTGGGTATTGATATGTGAAATGGCTACCACTGCAGATTTACAGTTGAAGTTCTTCACTAACAATCTGTCAATGCTTGTAAAGTGCTTTGGGATACAATGTGTATGAAAAGCACTGTATAAATCAGAGGCACTGCTAGAATGAGAAATTATCCAGACCCAGGCCCCAAAAGAAAAGGCAGGCCACCTGGGGCAGAATAAGATGTAGAAATGTTGGTGTTCTCTGGTGCAAAATTACACATTTCAGCAACACAATAGTGTAGTTGCCATATTGGTCCTAGCAAGAACACATCCAAAAGCAAATGGTTTGATACCTTTTATTGGACCAACATAGATGTTACAACAAAAGAACAAAGTGCTCTAGCTTTCAGACCAACCACGTCCTTCTTCAGAAGCTTAATCACAGTTATTTAGAAAATCCCGTACTATTAACACACAGATAATGCATAAAAAAACAGAAATAATTCTCATTGGTTTAACATACTCATTCGAAACATAACAGAAGATTATGTCAGAGAAGCTAATTGACACAAGTATGCTTTTAGCTGAGAAGCCCTTGAAGGTTAAAGGTTATCAGAAGATAGCTACAAGCAGAGAGTTCTCCTCACATACATTTTAAAATGTCTCAGCATGTTTCAAGAAAACAGTCTAATGAAAACAAAACCTTAGGATATTATTCTCCCTAATTACATGTAAGATGAGCTTACAACTTTAATTGCAAGTGTCCTTGTGTGTTAAAGAATACATTTAATGAAAAGCAAATCTGTGAATAATAAATACATGCAAAAATGAGGCCTAATTGCAAGTTAAAAACAAGCCCTCAAAATTAAAATAAACTGAAATTATACAGATATGGGGCCGGATATTCAGAAATGCGCCAGAGCCAGCGCAAGTCTGGCGCAGTGCAAATCCAATGCACACTGGCGCAACAGGAGTGATATTCAGAGACTGTGCATGCCATAGTGTGCCAGCACAAACTGGCTGAATGTGGTTCAGTTGCAAAATGATGCAACTGGGAATGCACCATGGTGCAAGGAGGGGTGCGCCATGGCACAAGGAGATGTATACCATGGTGCACACACACACAGATGTGCCACAGCAGCAGAGCGATGGGGGGCATGGCACAGACAAGTGACCCAGGGACAGAACCAGGGAGGCACAGTGACAGGACACAGGAGGCCACCACCAGCAGGGTACAGCAGGGTACAAGCACCCCAACCCCCATCCCAGAGCACAACAGTGGCACCTTAGTGAGGCAACAGGAGATGCCAATGGCCAACTGACAGTCACCAAGGGGACCCCGCAGGCTGCATGCCATGCCCCCCCAACACAGCCAGACCAGAGCAGGATACACCCGGGACCATGCAGCCAAGCACACACACCCACAACACACCCCTAACAGCCCACCCATGGGCACCCCATGACATGCCCACTGACCAGTGTGGGGACACCACCACAGTGGGACACACCACGGCACACAGCAGGGAACCACAGCAGCACAACAGGCACCCTGACACATGCACAACATACAGAAAGGCACTGGGCCACTACAGCATGGCGCTGCATGTCACCTGCAAAGCACACACTGACACAGGCAGGTAGGTCAAAATAATGTAATAGAGAACAGAACAGACAACTATGTACAGAGCAATGGGGGAGGAAAGGCGTAGGAATGTGAGGGATGGGGACAGGGAACAGGGACTGTACAGTGGAAAGGGGGACTGTAGGGGAGGTATAGCAGGGGAAACAGGGGAAGGTAGGGTGCACATCAGCGGCAGCCACACACTGTCACCCCACGTCACCCACGGTGTCCACCTCCCAACACCCGCCAGTGTAGCTGGAACACCGCCTCTATTGTGGTCAATGTAATTAAGATGATCTGTCACAACAGCCTGCAGTACAAGGGTATCCTATTACACCTCTGGACACCTAGGAGACAAGACAGGACAGGCGATCAGTGCAGTGTCCCACAGAACCAAGCCCAACCACTGTGTGCATAGGGCAGTGGGAACACACGTCCCCAGAGAGCCTGAACAGGCCACCCACAGGGGGATGGGCCCAAGTCTGCCAGCAATGCGGCACACCATAACAGTGCACAACGGTGGTACCTGCCACACGGTAGCCATCCAACTGCACAATGCCAGTCACATGGCACAGTGCCATGCAGCACCACAGCATCGACAGTGGCAGCCGGGTGCACACCCACCCCACCAACAGCTGGCACATGAGTACAATGGATGCGCCACAGTGGTGGGCACCATGCACAGTGCAACATACACAACTGCCATGGCACATGGCCCAGGTGTCCATGCCTGGCCCCGGGCCCCCACCAACCCCCAATACAAGTGTGAAGGTCTATGACAGTGCCTACCTGCTCTCTGTGGCCCCACTGGTGCTGGGGCCACTCCAGTGCCATCTCTGGGTCCTGCTGCAGCTTGCTGTTCTGCTGCGGCAGCCATCACTGCTGCTTTTTGGTGATTTTAAGGGCCTGGGAATGGAACATAGACAGGAACACATCAGTACACAGCCACAGCAGCTGCCCCCCCTGCTCAGTGTGGTTACCTGCCTGGCATGGTCTGCACAGCAGCATGGCACCACAAGTGGTGGTGGGTGATGTATCCCCACGATGCACACAATGACAACACACTGCCCTGTGGGACATGCCAGGCAGCCCAACCAACACCACAGTACAGCACCAGGGCACACATGCATGCTGGGCCTACTCACCTGGCTGTGGCACATGCCCACACCTAATGCATGCCTCCAGGCATCGGAGGTGACCTGGGTCCCTCCACAGCAGGTCCCCATACCGGTGCTGACACTGCTCCCTGGTCCCTGGCCACCCCAGTGCGCTGCACTAGTGTGGCAGCAATATCATGCCATACAGCCACATGGGGCTGCTGTAGTGGGGCCCATCCAAAGAGCTGGAGTGCATGGGGTTGGAAGCAGACAACGAGGTTGGCCAGCTCCACCTGTGTCCAGTTACTTGCATGACTAGCCCTATGCTGCACCATGTCTCTGCTGAGAGCTGTGGAGCAAAATGTTGCCCATAGCTGCAAGTGGCAACAGCATGCACAAGATGTGCGGGCCAAGGGGATTTGTGCTATGTCTGCCAATCATGCAATGGTGTGGATGCGTGACATGGGCATGGCTGGGCGGGGCCATGTGTGTGTGGTCAGCTAGGGTCAGAGGTCATTGCAGGGGCTGGGCATGGCCATGCAAGTGCGCCAACTGTGCAATAGCATCTATGGTGCACAGAGTGCACCATGGATGCTATTGCATAGTTGGGGCACTGTGTGCAATAGGCAGCAGTGCACCACATGGAGCATGCACACAGCGCCAATGCGCACCATGCATGCATGCGCATTGCTCCACATCGTGGTCCGGATCAATCAACTGACTTGCTCTGGAGCACTCTCATTGTGCATGGCTCAAATAGGTGATATTCAGACACCACATGCTAATGAGCTCATCAGCCAATGCACGGTGCAATGGGGGCATTAGCATATCATTACCATTGTGCCAAAGCCCATTTGCTTACAATGCTCCATAAAAACACCACAGAATGGCACAGGCCATGGACCAGTATTGCATCTATGTAAGGTAAGTTGCACATGCTGCTGGAGCCCACTGAGCACAGAGGGCACAGCAAGGGGGATGGTACTGGGTGATGCAGCCACTGATACACTGTGTTGTCCATTACCACAGGAAGATACATGTCAGAACCTGAGGAGGGTGGGGAGCATGGGCCTGCTCACAAGCACAGGCCCAGCTTCACAAAAGCAGAGACAGAGGCCCTTGTTCGAGGCCTACCTCGACAGGGAGCCACTCTTGAGCAGTGCCATGGGCACACTGCAGGCCAGGGCTGGGGCCCTGGGTGGAGGTAGCAGAATGCGTTAACCAGCAGGGCAGCCACCAGTGGTCAGTGCAGGAGTGCTGCAAGAAGGTGGGCACTGATAAGAGGCAGATCAAAGAGAAGGTGGCGGCCATCCGTACAGCCCAGAATGCCAATGGAGGGGGGCCTGCAGATGTGCCACAATGCATGGCGCAGGAGGAGCTGGTGGCAGCCACCTTGTGCCACAGCATCGAGAAGGGTGGGCCTGGCGGTGGATTCCAGACAGGTGGCAGCCCATCCCACCATGGTACATATGGTGGCAATGCACAGCATGCTGTGGCATAATGGGGGAGCACGTGTGGCCACTGACTCACCTGTTTTATCTTTCAGCAGTGGCATGCCTGTGAGCACAGGATGGGGTGCTGGCAGCAGCCGTGGAGGCAGGTACAGCCCAAGACTACCAGCCACCCACCTCCATGGGCATCCGGGGGCCTGGGAGGCCGCAGTACACCACCACTGTCCAGCCGGATGTCCTGGGCATGGGGTCAGACGAGGCCCTGGATGTGTTTCTACAGGATGCCAGTCTTGGTGTGTTGTGCATGGAGACACAGATTGGGGTGGGGTCCAACACCAATGATGACCTCATCATAATCCTGGACAGCATGGGCAGTGTTGTGGGGGAGACTCCCATACCAGGCACAGGCAGCGTGTCCAGTAACCTGTCATCAGGGGGACCAGCTGCCTGCCACCACTGTTGGGTGCTGCTCTGTGCACTGCCACAGCTGTGCTGTGCAGTGGTGATGGTGTGTCCACGCAGGCACTGGGCACTGTTTACCGGCTGGTGGGGCAACGGCAGCAGGCTGCTGATGCCACAGGGCAACCGGACACAGGGTCTGCCGTTGGGGCGCCAACTAGAAACATACCCCAAGAGGACCCCACTGTGCAGTGTCCACCTGAGAGGGGGCTGTGCAGCATGGCCAGTCACCACAGGAGGGTTGGCGTCCCACCCAGAATCCCCAGGATGCCAACCCAACGACAGAGCACACCCATTTACTCTGGGCATCCATTGAGTAACAGGTGCAGGTTGCCACTGGGCTGCATGCACTGCACATGGAGGTGTGCCAGCTGGCCAAGCAGCACAAGAGGGGCATTGTGCAACTCCTGGTGGGGATGCAGCGCATGCAGGAGGCCACGATTGCTTCCATAGATTGTATTGCTCACCGCATGCAGGAGGCCACGACTGCATCCATGGATCGCATTGCACAGGTGGTCTCAGATGGCTTTGCGCTGCTGGCTGCTACAGGGCATGGCCAGCCACCACAGACCCCATGCAGTGCATTGTCCACCCCATGATCCCTGCATTGGGTAACACCCACACTGTCAATGCCAGGCTATGCTGTTGGCATCCCAGGCACTCCTGGGTGGGCCTGTTTGGGTGCCTACGCACCCCCGCTTGGACCCAGTCACAGTCCCACGGGTCAACCCCTGGGGGGCTGTTGTAAACACCCCCTGTGGCTGATGAGCAGCCTGTGGCTGCTGATCGGCCCCGGCACAGCTGACCCCATGGCCGTGGTGGCCAGGGTTCCGTGAGGCAGCCCTGATGTGCGGCGCACCCTGTCTGCAGTCTGCTGCTGCTGCCCAGTGCTTGCATGGTGTGTGCATACCACTGATGTGGCACCTGTATGTCATGCCACACGCTGACTGTGTGCATGCTTGCCCGACCACTGGACCATGTGGCATGGGCATGATGAGGGCTGATCTGCACCTGCTGCGCCTGTGCACTGGTGCTATACATCTGATCCTTGCCACATACCAATGCCTGGGCGTGTGTGTGTGCGTGTGTGTGTGCGTGTTGCTGTGTGCTGCTCTGTGCAGTTGTGTGTGGTAGTGTGCCACCAACTCCCATGACTCTGCACCATGCCTCTGTGTGTGCATGCCCATTGCCATGCATGCTCCTGCCTGTGTGCTGTACCTGTGTGTGTGGCTCATCCATGGGTTTAGCGCCATCTACCTTCATGCACCATAGTGCTCCTGTGCGATGGTGTTGTGGTATTGTTGGGCCTGCCTTGTCAGCTGTGGATCCCTCCACCCAGCGGGGGCTGTCTACCTCCCTCTGGCACATTGCCTCCATCGCCCCCACTACTGTCACCCTCCTCAGCTTCAACAGCTATCCCACGGTCAATGGCCATGTTGTACAGTATGCAGCAGGCCAGGAATAGGCCACAGGCTTTCAAGGGGCTGTACTGTATGGCACCGCCGGACCTTTCTAGGCAACAGAAACATGCCTTCAGCATTCCAAATACACGCTCAATGATGTTCCGCGTGCTGGCATGTGCCTCACTGTAGCATTCTTTGGCTGGGGATGTCCGGTGCCGGTAGAGGGTGATCAGCCAGGGCCTCAGTGGGTAGGCGCTGTCAACTGTATGGATAGTGATATGGCTAGCTCTCAGCCTTCCCTTGCTGTGCCCCTTGCCTGCCCTGGCACCTCACCTGCTTGCCCACCCTGCCTCCCCATTCCATGGCCTGCCCTGCCAATCACTCCTTGCCCATTCCATACTCACCCACTAGGTGACCTGTGGGGATGTCCCCACATTTGAATCTGTGGCACAGAGCTGTGCCAGATGAATGCATCATGTGCGCTCCCAGCGTGTGTGGCAGAGACATTGGTGATGCACCCTGTGGCATCACACACCACCTGGCAGTTGATACTCGGGCTCCCCTTCCTATTGAGTATGCTAGGCCCTCGGGGCCAGGTAGCATGTGGATGCCCACATAGGTGCAGTCAATGGCCCCAAGCATGCCAGGCATACATGCTACCCCGTGGAAGTCCTGTATGGCTGCTATACGCTCCACCTGTGTGCTGGGGAAATGGATAAATTCTGAAGCACGTGGCAGCAGGGCATTGAGGAACTGTTGGAGGAGGCATGATGTGGCCTCCTGGGTTATGCCTGTGGTGTCCCCTGTTGGTCTCTGGAAGGTGCCTGTGGCAAGCAGGCACATGGCTGTTGTGACTTTTGTCTCCACAGACATTGCATGGCTCTGTCTACTGGGTGCCTGCATCTCCTCACTACACAGCTCACAGAGGTGCCTCAGAATTACTCTATTCAGGCAGTACGGGCCCACTATCTCCATGTCAGTGAAGTTCTCGAAGGTGGTGCAGGCACGGTACCACCTGTGTCGGGCATACCATCAATGGGCCCTTCCTCAGCCATGTCACTGTTCTGCCTGCCCACTCACACCCCTCATTATGGCCTTCATCATGTATGGTGCACTGTCCATGTCCCCCGCTGTCTCATCTCCCTCTGGGCAGTTGGCTGCTGCAGGATGTGTTGCACCCTGGTGCACCACCTGGCACTGTGCCTGCCTGCCTCTCTCACTCTCTCTGCCCCTTCTCCCTTTCCAATGCCACCTTTGTCACTCTCTCTCTCTGTGGCTGCTTCTGTCCGTATCTTCCTTTCTTTCTTTCTTTCTTTCTTTCTTTCTTTCTTTCTTTCTTTCTTTCTTTCTTTCTTTCTTTCTTTCTTTCTTTCTTTCCCTCTCTCGCCTGGTGCAAGTGCTATCCGTGTGCTTGCGCCTGCTATTTATAGGCTCAAGTCTGCTTGGCGTATCTTGGTTTTGCTCCCCACATGCACCATGGTTCCACGATCGAATATCACATTGCGCTGGATATTCATGGCCACGCACCCTGCGGTTGCGCCTGCATTCATTATCATTGCGCATTGGCACACTGGTATTTGCACTGCACATTGGCTCCTGCTGAATATGGCTCCTTGGCACAATTCCACACTTGCACCAGTGCAACTCAGTTGCGCCATGCGCAACTGCTTTGAATATCTGGGCCATGGCATACAGAGGGTTTAAAGTGAAGTTTACACAAAGTGAACAAATGTTTCAAATGTAATGTAATATAGAACTCAGCCTGAGACATTTTCCCAACCGTACACTCAACCAGTTAATATATTCCATAAACTTTAAGGCCTTCCTTATTGTAACAGGATTTTATACACAATAATATCAATTGTAAGTATAAGTGCCAAATAAAAAACTACTTGTCAAGGACCACCAATAAATTGAGACCATGAGCCTGATATGTACAGATTTCAATAAAGTGTCACTGTATAACAAGCCTTTGTCAATGCCGAATGTTTGCTTGCTGGCATTGGCATTGGTAGTGTAGGAGTTAGAGAGCTGCATAATAGGAACGGCAGTGAAGTATTGAACTGAAGCCAACCCGGCCACCACCCTGCAGAGACTGACAGGCATTGGGGTGTGCCTTTGGGTCATCAGGCATAATGGCCACACCATTTCACCACACCATACCCTGCAGACACAAACCAGACAATAGAAGCACTCTGGGTAGGGGGGTTGACACCAGTCCATTCACAGAAGAAAGAGTCCTGAAAGAACTCCTCAAACTCAAGGTGGACAAAGCAATGGGGCCGGATGGGATTCACCCCAGAATCCTAAAAGAACTAAGGGAGGACCTAGTGACACCACTGACCATGCTTTTTAACAGATCATGGCAGGATGGGGCGGTACCTGAGGACTGGTGGAGGGCAGATGCGATTCCCCTTCACAAAAGTGGGAGCAAGGCAGAAACAGGAAACTACAGATCTGCAAGTTTGACCTCAGTGGTAGGGAAAATGATGGAATCACTTCTAAAAGAAAGAATTGTTGAGTACCTAGAGGCCAGCGGGGCACAGGACCCAAAGCAGCATGGATTTACAGCAGGAAGATCATGTCAGATGAATCTAATTGATTTCTTTGACTAGGTGACCAAAGTAATAGACCAGGGAGGGGCTGTGGATATGGCCTACCTAGACTTTAGCAAGGCATTTGACACAGTCCCACACAAGATTAATAATCAAGTTAGCCAGCCTGGGAGTGGGTCCCAGGGTGGTAGTCCAGTAACAAATTGGCTGCACAACAGGACACAGAAGGTAATAGTGAATGGAACACATTTTGAAGAAAGGGGGGTTACTAGTGGAGTACCTCAGGGCTCAGTACTGGGTCCAGTCCTCTTTAACATCTTTATAGGTGACATTGCAGAGGGTCTGGAGGGAAAGGTATGCCTCTTTGCAGATGACACAAAGACCTGTAACAGAGTTGATACACAAGGGGTGGGGTAGAAAAGATGAGAAGGGACTTGGCAAGGTTGGAGGAATGGTCAGACATATGGCAACTTAGATTCAATGCAAAGAAGCGCAAAGTAATGCACCTGGGAAACGAAAACCCAGGAGAAGTGTACACAATAGCAGGGGAGGTACTAACAACAACAAAAATGGAAAGGGATCTGGGGGTAGTCATATCAGATGACCTAAAGGTGGGTAAGCAATGTGAAAAGTCAGTAAGGAGAGCCAGGGGGATATTGGGATACCTAGGAAGGGACATCACAAGTAGAAAAAGGGAAGTGGTTATCCCTCTGGACAGACAGTTGGTGAGACCCGATCTGGAGTACTGTGTGCAGTTTTGGAGACCTCATCTATGCAAGGACATAGACAGGATGAAAGCAGTCCAGAGGAAGGCAACTAAAATGGTGCAGGGTCTGCAGCAGAAACCATATGAAGAGAGACTGAGAGAGCTTAATATGTATACTCTTGATGAAAGGAGGGACAGGGGGGACATGATAGAACGTTCAAGTACCTCAAGGGAATCAGCAAAGTCCAGGAGGGTAGCATCTTTCAGAAAAAGAGATGTGTAAGAACAAGGGGGCACAATTTAAAGATAGAGGGGGGACGGCTCTGGGGTAAAGTGAGGAAATTATTTTTCATGGAGAGAGTGGTGGATACATGGAACAGCCTTCCTGTGGAGGTTGTTGGGTCTAAAACAGTGGGGGAATTCAAACATGCATGGGACAGGCACAAGACAATTACAGTGGGGGGTTGCAGGAAGTAGGCTGTTGGTTAACTAGAATCTGCAGCTTATCCAGTAGGTAGGGAAATGGGCAGACTGGGTGGGCCAAGTGGTCCTTATCTGCCATCAAAGTCTAAGTGTCACGATGTGCCTTGGGGTCTTTGGCCCTTATGCTCACCCCATTCCATCAGAAAATATGGTGAGATGGGTGCTGTATAAGAGAATGGGATGAACTTTGGGGCCAAAGAGTCCAAGGCACACCTCTATAATTCTCACTGGCTGCAGGGTGTGGAATGATATGGGCATTACAGGCGAGAATCCCAAGTCACACCCCTTATGCCTGTCAATCTCTATAGGGTGGAGCATTATGGCCGGAAACCCTAACGTCTCAGGCGTTCGTTGGCATTTTCACTCCAAATTTTCAACATGGATTTTTTGTGACCCCCACCTTATGAACAGTGGCAATATCAGTTTGTTAGCGGAAAGCTGATTTTGCACAGTGACTATGCCATTTGGCACCACAGGTGTGAAAACACATTTTGAACAGGATGTGAAAAATGACAGCTGTACTGTTCATGGAGAGGTGGAAAAAATGACAATGTTGAAAATGTGCAGTGAAAATATAAAAAAACTGGTGAAGCCATAAGCGTTTTGTAGAAACTGGGCAACACACACCCATAATGCAATTAGTTTGGGGATGTTTTACAGCAGATTGTCAACAGAGGCATTTTGGAACCTCCACTCATGAACAGTGTCACTGTGATTTTCTTAATCTGTCGCGAACAGTGATTTCCCACAGCGACCACGCATTTCTGCGCTGGAAGTGCGAAAACACATTTAGGCCATGGTGTGAAAAATGACAGCTGTACTGTTCATAAGGAAGTGTGTAAAAATGCCAGTAGTGAAAATCTGGACTGAAAATATTAGAAATCAATGAAGGTATGAGGGTGTGTGGAAACTGCTCAATGGCCACTCATAACACAGTCATTTTACGGACTTTTTTCACCAAATGTTTAACATAGCCATTGTAACACCTCTGCTCATGACTAGTGTCACTTTTCTTAATGCGTTTTCTTAATCTGTCCCGAACATTGATTTTGCACACAGACTGCGCCATTTAGTTTAGTTTTTTTTGTTGACCGGGTAAGTGCACTAGACAAATCCTGCCTATTTTCAGGCACGACCCGGGGGAGGGAGATACAGATGAATGCCAACTGACCCTGAACCAGATTAAGCTATTGGTGGTATTTTTAGTGAATGAGGGAAATTTGGCCAGGACACCAGGGAAATTCCCCTACTCTTTTCGATAAGTGCCATGGGATCTTTAACATCCACCTGAACTACCACCAATCCAGGCAGATGGGACCTCGGTTTAACGTCTAATCCGAAAGACGGCACCTCAGTAGTGCAATACCCCTCTCATTCTACACTGCAGTGTCAGTACTGGAGCTATAGCTTAAGAGCCAGATGTGGGAACTGAACCCACAGCCCTCTGATCTCCTGGCCACAGAGGCGAGTGTGCTACCTACTGAGCCACTGACACTTACCATTGTACGCCACATGGTGGAAACATGTTTTGGCCGAGATGTGAAAATGACAGCTGTACTGTTCATATGAGGTGTGGTAAAATGGCAATGTTGAAAATCTGGAGTGAAAATAGTGAACATTCACAAACGTACAAGTGTGCGTAGGAGCAGCGCAACGCATACTCGTAAAACAGTCATTTTGGGACATTTTTTTGCCAAATTTTTAATATAGCCATTTTAACACTTCAATGTCACTACAATGTCACTGTGATTTTCTTAATGTGTCCCGAACATTGATTTTGCACACCGACTACTCCATAGTGCGCTACATGCACGGAAACACATGTTGGGCAAAATGTGAAAAATGACAGCTGTACTGCTCATAAGGAGGTATGGTAAAATGGCAATGTTGGAAATCTCGAATGAAAATATTAAAAATGCTCAAACTTACGAGCGTGCACAGGAACAGCGCAAAGCATGCTCGTAACACATTCATTTTATGGAGTATCATCACCAAATTTTCAATATAGGCACAGTGATTGGAACCCAATGCATGTAGCGCAATTGGGTGCCTGTGTGCCACCTCCTGTAGTGGCCTACAGCGCTGTGGCCCCAGTGTGCCTTCGGCACCCCAGTGCCACAGCACCATATATGTGAACAGCGCAGTAGCACCACTGGCACAATGGTGGCGGTGCCCTGCATTGCCTCCCGCACACAGCACATCAACAGCATGGCAGACACCTGCGTCATCACCCCAGGAATGCGCAGTTAAGTGTGTACTGCACATGTCACAGAACTGTGCCCTTGGCTGAGTATGTTCAACACAATTGCACAAAGCGCAACAGCATGATATTCAGCCGGCATATGCAGATCAGCTAATCAGCAATTCAATGGCGCAGTCACTGCACATGCATCCACTTAAAAATGTGCCTCACCTCATTTGCATGCGTTGTGCTATAAAACTGCGACATTTTGCTGCACTGGCCATAGTCGGTTACTGCAGTCTATTGTGGTGAGTTGCATGCTGTTTGGGAGTGTAGACTGTGGTGTTTGGGACATGCATGGGACTGCACAGTCACAGGTAACACCTGTCATTCTCACAGGAGGAATAATGACCGATCGTGAGGTGGAGGAAGAGGAACAGAGACGTGGGAGATAGAGGAGGCCTAACTTCACCAAGGCAGAAACAGATGCCCTGTTTGAGGCCTACCTCAACCAGGAGCCGCTGCTCAGCAGACACCAGGGAACACCACAGGCCCATGCTGCTGCATGGGAAGAGGTGGCACGTGCTGTCAACCTGCATGGCAGCCACCAGCAGTCCGTGCAGGACTGCAAAAAGAAGATGGGCACGGACAGGCGGAGGATTAAGGAGAAGGTGGCTGCCATCAGGGCAGCATGGTCTGCAACTGGTGGGGGACAGCCGGAGGTGCAATGCCTGACCCCACAAGAAGAGCAAGTTGCTGGCAGCATGCAACGTTGCACCATTGAGGGTGTTCTGGGTGGCAGATTCCAGATGGGTGGTAGCCTGTCACTGCATGGTAGGTCCTGGTCTGTCAATGGGGGGGGACAGAGTAGGTCACATACATTAATGCTACTGTTTTTCTCTTACAGCTCCTGAGCATTTACATGGGTCAGCGGTGGTGGGCTTCTCCACTGAGGGTGGTAGCATGGAGATAGAGGAGGGCCCATCCACCTCCACATGCATACGAGGGTCAGGGTGACAGTGGGCCCACCTGGACGTCCGGACTGATGTTGGTGGAGCAGGTGCGGAGGAGGCCCTGCCCATGTCCCAGCATGCCGGCATCCATAGATGCCGGCATGCTGAGACTCGGGCTGGTGCCGGATCTGTCACCGATGATGATGGAACTAACATCATGGGCAGTGATACATGTGGGCCACAGGATGGCCACACAGCAGGTAACATCATGGGCATGGCTGTGGGTGGTGCTGTTGATGAGGCCTGCGTGACATCACAGTCCCAGCCTGTCTGCACCAGTGGGGAAGCACTGGTGTGTGTCCAGGACAGTGGGGCTGTTGCGGCCACTGCAGTGGCACCGTTGAGCCCTGGAGAGCGGCAGCCAGAGGGGCAGTATCAGCAGACGGCCAATGGCCATGGGGGTACTGTGTCAGGGGACGGCATCAGTGCACCACCTGTGGACATGCCCAGGCCTGGCCCAGGTGTGCAGCACCTACCCTCAAGGGGTGCTGACCATGAGGGCTGTGAACACCATGAGGGACAGCATGCCAATCAGGCAGATGACCTCTCAGATGAGCACACCCGCATACTCCAAGCATCAGTCAATCAGCAGGTGCGGCTTGTGACGGCGGTGGATGCACTCAGTGAGGCTCTGCACCAGGCAGAGGAGCAGCACAGCAGAGACACCGCTCTGCTCCTGGCAGGGATGGACCAGTTGCAGGAGGATGTATTCACTGCCATTGACAGGCAGACACAGGCAATCACAGCTGTCATGGCCACAATGGGCACACAGTTATTTGCCCATGCGTCTCAGACACCGCGCAGTGCAGTGTCCACCCCCCATTCCCGGCGTCATGCGACACCCTCCTTGTTGACACAGGGTTCAGCTGTGGGCATCCCGAGCATGCCTGGCACAGGCATGATTGGTGTGCTGCAGACCCCTGCGCGAGCATGGTCACATTCACGCAGTGGAACCCCTGGGGGACCATCTGTGCCATCCCATGAGGCCATTGGTCAGCCTGTCACTGCTGGCGGGTCTCGTTGGGGCTGCATACGCATCCATGGAGGCAGTGGCACTGTGGCTCATGACTGACCTGTCTCCCAGCATGGCTACTGTCTGATGGTGCCCTGTGTGCATTGTGTTGTTCAGCATGCAATGCACAGGTGGGGTACCCGGCCCTGCATGCACACACATGTTCCATCTGCACACCCTCCCGGCTGCTGTCCGCTGTGGCATGTGCATGATGATGCCTGCGTTGCACTGTCCACCACTGTGCAATGGTGCCCAGCGTCTGAAACACGCATAATGACAGGTACTGGGCGTGGTGGTCTGTGGACGTGTGTGTGGCTAGGGGTGACAGTTGGGGTCGGCATGCCTCCTACCCTTTGTGCATGTCTTGTGAGGTGGGTGGGTGTGTGTGTGTGTGTGTGTGTGTGTGTGTGTGTGACTGTGTGTTAGACCTTGCCCATCCCTGGTGGCGTGTGTGGTTCCAGGCTCGGCCACTTCCCTTGACGACATGCACCCCTGGTGTTTGTCCATGTGTGTTTGTGGGTTGTGCCTTTGCCACTGGTGGTTGCACATGGCCCCATGACTTACCTGGGTTGGCTGAAGTGCTCCTCTGTGATGGTGTCGCGATGCAGCTGTGCCAGCTGGATCAGTCGGGGGTCCCGTTGCCCAAGGGGTGGCTGCCCATCACCATCTTCACCAGTGTCCTCATCATCCCCATCGCTGTCCCCCTCTTCGACCTGTACGGCTATCCCACAGTCATTGGCCATGTTGTGCAGGATGCAACAAGCCAGGAATATCCCACAGGCCTTTGAGGGGCTGTACTGTAGGGCACTGCCAGACTTGTCCAGGCAATGGAAATGTGCCCTCAGCATCCTGAACATCCGCTTAATGACATTGCGTGTGGTGGCATGTGCCTCATTGTAATGTTGCTGCGATGGGGTCGCTGGCGGCCGGTATGGTGTGAGCAGCCTGGGACGGAGTGGGTATCCACTGTCACCTGTGTGTAGAGGGTGGAAGTTAGTTTGGTGATCAGCGTCACCTTGCCTTGGGCCATCTAGGCCAATATCCTTGTCACCTCTGACTATGCCCCTCCCAAGCTCCATGTCTTTCCGCATGATTTGCATACTCACCCACTAAGTGGCCAGTGGGGATGTCCCCACTCTTGAATCTGTGGCACAGTGTTGACTGGTGCCAGATGAAGGCATCATGTGCTCCCCCAGGGTGCGTGGCACAGACATTGATTATGCACCCCCTAGCATCGCACACCACCTAGCAGTTGATGCTTGCATACCCCTTCCGATTAATGTATGTGGCCTCTTCGGGGCCAGGTGGTGTGTGGATGGCCACATGGGTGCAGTCTATTGCCCCTAGCATGCCAGACATACGTGCTACCCTGTGGAACTCCTGTATGTTTGTTGTGTGCTCCGCTAGTGTGCTGGGGAAATGGATGTACTCCACAGCATGTGGCAGCAGTGCACTGAGGAATTGGGTGAGGTGGCGTGACGCGGCTGACTGGGTTATGCCTGTTGGTCTCTGGAAGGTACCCATGGTGAGCAGGCACATGCAAGCTGTCACTTTTGTCTCCACTGACAGAGCATGGCTCCATCGTGTGGGTGCCTGCATCACATCACTGCACAGCTCACAGAGCCACCTCAAAATTGCCTGATTCAGGCGGTACCGGCCCAAGATCTCGGTATCGGTGTACAGCTCGAAGCTGGTGCGGGCTCGGTACTGCCTGTTGGGGTCATACCACCGACTGGCCCTTCCACGGCCGTGCCCCCCTGCTGCCTGCCTTCTCACCCCCCTCATAACTGCCTCCATCTGGATGGTGGCACTGGCCATGTCCCTGGCTTGTGTTCCCCCCGGCAGCTGTTTCTGTGTTCCCCCGCTGTCCTGGCTGCTACTTCCCCTGCACCGGGAACACCTTTCTGTGGTGGCCTCAGTGCTGTGTGCTACTTCCCCCTTCTGCACTGCACTGTGGCTGTGGCTCCCCACAACTTCCCTTTTCCTGGGGATTCCAGTTGCTCTGTCTCTGTCTCTGTCCTGCCCTGTGTGTGTGTGTGTGTGTTGCCTGTGTGGCTGGCTATGGTTCAGCAACATGTGACTTCCCTGTAGCGTTCTTGCACTTCTCTCTTGTTCCTTTTTATTTTGGCTCATTTCTGCTATCTTGCAACTTCCACTTGCTCCCCTATTGTGCATGGCACATGTTGTTGAATATAGCACTGCGCCATTTATGCATGGTTCCTCCCCCTTCAGTTGCGCATGCATTCATTATCATTGTGCTCTTGCGCAGTGTGAGTTGGGGGCACATCTGCCTCCTGCTGAATATCACAGAATGGCACATTTTCAGACTTGTGCTTGCTCAACCCTATTGCGCATGGTGCAGCCCTTTTGAATATCTGGGCCTATAAGTATTAAAAAAAAAAAAAAAAAAAAGGCTCGCTGAAGAACTAAAGTATTTATGTCCATTTTTTGAAGTAAAGATCTGTGTAAGTTTAAGTGGAATAATGTGTCATATACCCCACATCAATGTTCATTCCATCTTCCACCATATTGAGAAGTAAAATAAGTCTGATTTCAGAAGCCCGTCTCTGTTGTGTACTGCTGAAATGTCCTTTTAAGACCATCATAGACATATCTGAGATTGAGTGGCCATCCTGGGAGAAGCGTTACGCCACTGGTTTGTCGGTCATCTTCATATTAATAGAATGCCTTTGTGAATTCATTCTAGTGTGGAGCTGTTGCTCTGTCCCCCCCACATAACCTGTGTGAGGACATTCCTTGCACTGAATGAAATAAACATTACTTTATATCAGAGGTGGGTGAAGTGGCCAAAATTCAAAAGCAATTCATGGAGTAATGTGGAATCCACGAAGTAATCCGCAACACAATGCAGAGTACTTCATGTCATAATGAGGAACGCGAAGTCCATTAATAACAATGACTTTGCATTACTCTGCCTTCCTGCAGCCTCTTCTGCACCAATTTTAATGCGAAGTACATAGAAATCAATGTACTTCGCATCACTTTGCCTTGTTATTGAGCTCCAAGGTGAATTTTGCAGTGATTCATGGGATTGCAAGTCACATGGGCTCTAGATTGTTCTGCACAGCCTCAGTTCTGTGTAGTGTGTGTGCAGTGGTAGCCAGAAACAGTTTGCTCTCAGAGCTCTGTGATTCAAACCCTATAAAAGCAGTTAAAAAAGTATTTTTGAACCATTTTATTTTACTCAAAATTTAGTACATGGATTGTAGGAAACCTTACTGTGCTCATATCATCGAGTGTTTATTGTTTGTGTGGATTTTGAATGTTAGTTTAGAACATTCAGTCTGTGTACTGACAGACACTTGAAGTGTTCTTTGGGAAGGGGCATATCTGTGGTGGAGGTAGATTAACTGGGAGAAAAAAGCAGTCTTCCTGTTTTGGTTATATTTTTCTTGTATAACTGTGTTAACATGTACACACAGTAATATTTTCAGTAATTCTTGACATTTTTTTTGCTGATTGTTGTGGTGCAGCAATGCATAATTTCAGTTTGTTTAAAAGATTTGGTTATATTACTGAAGTTTTCAACTTGCTATGCATTACTTGTAGTGTGTGTGTGTGTGAGTGTGTGTGTGCGATGAGTGCCATCAAATCAGATGCATTTTATTGTGCCACAGAGTAATTGCAGCAGTGTGAACCTGCTATCCACTGCACCTGTGTGATTTTGTACTGCTTTGTGGTATCTTGGTTTTGGACTGTTACTGCAGTGCACTGCACCCCCAACTGGCAAAAGGTATTCTTTTCCAGATTGGATTGTGACTTGTGAACACTGGTTAAGGTGTTGTTGTGACTCTGCATCTGCATCTCTTCTTGACTGCACAGTGCAATCTTAATCTGTCTGTGCTTTTGCATTTGTTTAGTGCCCAGTCTCCATCTGCAAGCCACAGTTGTTGTTTTTTGGCTTCACATCCACCAGACCATACTGAAAGTTCAGAAATCTAAATTTGTTTAAAATGTTCTTGGTGATCCCCTAAAATGCCTGTAGATGATTTGCAAGCAAAGCTGTTTCTGGCCATGGCACTGCTGCCAGTGGCAAGATTGTCCATGGGCGTGGTAGTATGCAGACATGCATAGCTGATGTCAGTAAAGGGATGTCTTCATCAGTATTTTTTACAGCGTAATCTGTAGCTGGACTCATAGTTGGAGGAGATGATGTTGTCCTAGCTGGTGGTGTTAGTGCAGTTTCTGCTGGCATAAGTATTGCTGCCTCAAGTTCCACCTCTGACCAGTTAATCATTTCAAAAAATATAGTTGAGTCTAAAGCTGTGACTGACAGTGTAGATGATGTCATACTCCTCATTAACATCCCCATGGTAGTTGAACATGATTCTGATCCTGCCGACGATAACTCACAATGTCATATTTCTTCCAGCGCTGTTAAGGTCATGCCTTTGCCATCCAATGATTCAAAAATATCAGGTGATGATGATGTTGTGGTTGGAACATGTTCTCCTCATGACAGCATCCAAGCTGAAAATGTGGATGTGGATGATGTTGATGAATATGATGTTAAAGTCAGTGACCCTTGTTGGGAACCAGAGAAAAACAAAGTCAAGGTGCCAGTGTTTGGGTCTGTTGGTGTTAAATCCCCCCTCCTCAAAAAAGTTGTGATCTAGTGGTTCCTATTGACGATAATGATGATGGCCCAGTAATAATCATAGGTAGTCATGGTGGTCAGTTGAAGTCCAAGTGTGTCCAGCCTGAAAAATCATGTAGCACACCCCGATTAAAAAGACGGAGTCCAATAAGCTGCATAAGGGACATGTTAAAAGTAGGGGATCACAATCCCTTATTTGGGATTTTTTTGTCCAAGATGCAAATGATGAGTCAGTTGCAATCTGCTAGCTTTGCCATTCATGTGTGAGTTGAGGTAAAAAGGGGAGTCATCGGGGCACGGGGGCAGCATGCACATCTTAAGAAAAGTCACATGGCACTGTGGACCCGGCACCAGATGGCAGCTAATGCCATAGTAGGGCGTCCACCTTCCTCATCAACCTTACTGAGCATGTTATCCCTTCCATGAGTGTAAGACCAAGTAGGAATGTCTGCAGTAGTGATGAAATAACACCAGAGGATTACTACAGGCATGCTGAGGGGAGGATTATGATTTAAAAATCTTGTCAAGTGGTGGTCAGAGTAGCAGTGATGGTGGTGGTAGTCAATGCAGTATGTCTAGTGCAAGTGGTACATCAACCTCTGTACATAAAATGGAGAAAATAACTTCATTTGTGGACTTGTCACCTGTGCACCCCTCTTCATCACACATCCACACTCCAACCCTGGCTATTCGCAGAGCAGAGCCATTTGTCACACCCCATGCAAAACGTGTAAGTCAGCCCACATGGGAGAGTTTTTGTGCCCATAACCTCCTGCCTGCCTGCCTGCCTGAAGCATGTGACCTACACTGTGTAAGCCATGTGATGTGTGTGGGCTGCCTGTAAATTCTCACACCACCTTAAAGCGGAATAAGGTGGCGTGCAGAATGTGAAGTCATAATTACAATGTGAAGTGATGAGGGTTTAAAATGGGCACTTCATATAGCGGAATACTAATGCGAAGTGGTCACTTCGCGTCTACTTCATGGGCGGAATTTTACTTCACTGCATCTCTACTTGATATGCATGTATAATTCCCCTGTATCCTGAATTGTCTGTTTTGTGATGTAGCCACACAATCTGAAGTGGAAATGAGCTTACAAGTCTTACATATGAGTTAATGACAGGGTCACGTACCATATGATGTCATGGTATTCTGTTCTGGTTCAAGCTGACTCATAATAATCAGGTTGGCTAAATTAGGTGGTTGTTTAAAATATAGTAGTGGTAGTTCTTGAAAAATACAATTAAGGGTTTCATCCTCACTAATTATTGGGTGGAGGTCCTTAATAATCTTACCACCTAATTTAGCCAACCTGATTATTAGGAGTCAACTTGAACTAGTCCCCCTAGTCCACCCGGCTCCAAAGCTTAAGCACACTTGAAGTTCTGCCAAGCCACTCCTCTTGGTTCCGTCCTACCAGACCTCACAATTCCAAAGGTCCTTCAGCTTTAGAGCCCCCTCTGTCATGAACAGCCTCCCAACCTGGCTTGTAAATGAAAATAGAATTGGCCCTTTCAAAACACATCTTCGGCACCACCTCCAGGCCTCTAATACCTGTGACTGTTTCTTAACCCCTACCCTCTCCCCTTCCCTGCTGCCCTTTGCCACTGGCCTGTCTTCCTAGGCCTCTAGAACTAAGACTTTCTCTGAGCTTTATCATATATCTCCAACTGTACTAGTTCATCCTAGCTTCTGATTGTTAGCCTTCACTCTCTCCTTATATTCATTGCTGATTTGTGTACTCATTGAATTGTTATGTAAAGTCTGTTATGTACCCAATTTTTGTGACATGGAACCTTTGTAAATGAGTCTTTGACTCAAAGATATTTCCAATTCCTCAATAAATAAATAAAAAAATAAAAACTAGAACAGAATACCATGACATCATATGGTACACGACCCTGTCATCAACTCAGAAATAAGGCTTGTCAGCTCATTTCCACTTCAGGTTGTGTGGTTACTTCACAAAACAGACAATTCAGGATACAGGAGAATTCTACATGTACATCTTGTGGTGATTTTGAGGTAGGCTTTTATTCAGGCACATGACATAATGGTGTCATAGTGGCTAGGACTCTCTGTTCACATATATAGTGAATATGTACTTCCTTCTACTAGTCTGTGGTTGGATTACATGCTGTCACATTTTTTAATTCTGTACATATTAAGATGGATACAGTATAATTTATTTGGGTATTCATGAAATATTTAATTCATTTGTGTAAATATTGCAAAGATTGATGTGAATGATGGTGTATTAGGACTCTTGTACATATATCTCCAAACTAGTTATCTTTCCCTGGGAAGGGGGGAGGGGAGCTGGGAGATTTAATTCCTATGAGTTTTTATTCAGATTCCTTAGACTGTTTCTGTACATGTTTGTTATACAGTGACACTTTATTGAAATCTGTACATATCAGGCTCATGGGCTTAATTTATTGGTGGTCCTTGACAAGTAATTTTTGTATTTGGCATATATACTTACAATTGATATTATCATGTATAAAATCCTTTTACAACACGGAAGGCCTTAAAGTTTGTGGAATATATTAGATGGTTGAGAGTATAGTTGGGAAAATGTCTCAGGCTAAGTTCTATATTACTGTACATTATGGCCCAGATTGAGCCATGCGCAATAGGGTTGCGCCTGTGCAAGTCTGAAATGCACCATTCTGCGATATTCAGCAGGAGGCAGTTGCCCCCCCCAAATCATGCTGAGCAACAGCGCAATGATAATGAAGGCATGCTCAACCAAAGGGGGAGGAACCATGCATAAACTGCACAGCTCGATATTCAGCCCGGGCCGTGCAGAGTTATGCAGGTGCAACCCCTACCTGCTCCTGCACAAAGTTACGCTGAAAAAAAAGGAACAAGTCGAGGGCCACCCACAGGTGAGCTGCCGCATTGCAGGGCGCAACACAGCAGCTGCCACCTGTGGGTGGCCCTGGACTTGTTCCAGCCGCACCTGGCGGTGCCTCCCCATGCCCCGATCGCGGGCTGAAGTGTCCCCCCCAGTAGCCCGTTCGCGGGCAGAACAGTAGTGTCCCCCCTGAGCAGCCCGATCGTGGGCAGAACAGTAGTGTTCCCCCTCAGCAGCCCGATTGCGGGCAGAACAGTAGTGCCCCCCCAGCAGCCCGATCGCGGGCATAACAGTATCTTCCCCTCAATTAGCCCAATCGCAGGCATAACCGAAACGTCCCCCACCCCGAGTAGCCGATCACGGGCATCAGACCCTCCCCTCAAAGTCCAATATCCCTGGTGGTCCAGTGGACCCACGAGTAGCCGATTGGGGTGGCATCCTCACCCCTCCCGTCCAAAATCCCTGGTGATCTAGTTCCCACCCACCCACCGCCCACAGAGCCCCACCACCCCACTCCCCAGCGCAGCACCCCACCCGCCTGCGCCCGCCCACCGACTGACAGCTCGGTAGGGCTACGCCAGTGGTTCAGAGCATGAGCCAATGGGCATGCAACCATACCGTCAAGTACCATTGATCCAGATATGAATGAATTCATTCATTCACATATCTGAACTGACTTATGCCATTATGCGCTACTGCCAATGGCTCATGCTCTGAAGCTCAACTAGTCAGGCAGAAAGCTGACAGGCCTCTGGCAGGTGGGGGTGCAATGAAAGCGAATGGTGGGCTCGGCGGGGTGAGCACTAGATCACCAGGGATTTTTGGACTGGGGGGTGAGGATGCTGCCCGTGACGAGCTACTCACGATCCACTGGACCACCAGGGATATTGGACTTGAGAGAGGTCTGATGCCCCAATCGAGCTACTCGGGGTGGGGGACATTTCGTTATGCCCGTGAAAGGGCTAATGGGGAAGATCCGCTATGCCCACGAGCGGGCTGCTGGGAGCACTACTATTCTGCCCACGATCAGGCTGCTCGAGGGGGGCACTACTGTTCTGCCTGCGATCGGGCTGCAGGGGGCGTCGGTCCCTGACGGCTGTGCCTGGCAGAGTGCCAGGCGTAAGTCGCTGGGGACCAGCGCACCTGCATGCTAATGGCATGCAAATGTGGCCATAATCAGATGCAAATGGCCCCCCATGCGCCTTGTATAAATTATGGCCCCATTTGCATGTCACCCTTTGAATATCGCAGGTGCTGTGCATGGAGCAATGGAACTTGTGCCACCGCATCTCAATGCTCCACTCTGACCACTTGCGCTGGCACAGTTCCACTGCGCCATGCACAGCGGGTGTGGCCAGGGGTGATATTCAAAGAAGTTGTGCCATAGCGCAACTCCGTTGAATATCACCCTGCCACACCCTGCTAACTATTTGAGCGGCGCAGGGGCTTGCGCCACAAAATGGTGCAGTTTGAATATCTGGGCCTATATTTTCTGTTTATTTTAATTTGGGGGCATGTTTTTAACTTGCAATTAGGCCTCATTTTGCATGTATTTATTATCCACAGGTGCCTTTCATTGACTATGCTCTTTAACACACAAGGACACTTGCAATTAAAGTTGTAAGCTCCTCATCTTTCATGTAATTAGGGAGAATAGTATCCTAAGATTTTGTTTTCATTAGACTGTTTTCTTGAAACATACTGAGACATTTTAAAATTTATGTGAGGAGAACTCTCTGCTTGTAGCTATCTTCTGATAACCTTTAACCTTCAGGGGCTTCTCACCTAAAAGCATACTTGTGATAATTAGCGTCTCTGACGTAATCTTCTGTTATGTTTCGAATGAGTATGTTAAACCAATGAGAATTATTTCTGTTTTTTTATGCATTATCTGGGTGTTAATACTATGGGATTTTCTAAATACTGTAACTGTCATTAAGCTTCTGAAGAAGGACGTGGTTGGTCCGAAAGCTAGAGCACTTTGATCTTTTGTTGTAACATCTATGTTGGTAGAATAAAAAATATCAAACCATTTGCTTTTGGAACATTTCAGCTACTTCATACTTTGTTTTTCTATTTATGTTCTCCTACTTTGTGTCCTCTTTTTGTTCCCTTGTGAGGAAGACTTCATATTGTAGATTATTACAAAACATTAATTTCAGACTATCCCACAATGCACGCGAGTGATATGAGGAGAGAGCTTTATGGGATCAGTTGATGAGAGAGACTGAAACATAGCAGCAGGCAGCAAGAAATGACATTAATCACATTAACAATAATTCCATCATACTTACAAGAACCAGATCTCATGATCTGCTCTCTCTCCCCTCTCCACACTGACCGAAAATTTACCTGTCCCCACCACACACACACATATTCACACACACACACAAACATACACACATTTAGACACACACATACACATACTTACACACACATACACACACACACACACACACACTGTCAGATCCTTTTTTGCACAACAGCACCTCTGATTTCCTGCAACTAACTAACAATCATTTTAGTATTTCTAGCCAAAAGACAGACAGTTGCACAGCAGGCAGCAGCACTGTCACAGAGATAGTGAGAAAGGAACAAGTCACTCCATCTCCTCAGTCAGCTCTAGTCCCTCCACTCCTACTCATTCCATCCTTCACCTACCTACTTCATATTCATGATAGTCCCATCCAGTGCTGGAATTAATCTTTATGAGCTTTGGGAGCTAGGGGGTCCCATAAGGGTCATTTCTCTAAATTGAGCCCTCCATTCCCATTATACTGTAATTCAAAACAGTAATTTGTGAGCTATCGGGGCTCTCTTCAGAGCTGGGGGTGGAGCCCTGGAAAGCTCCCTCTGTAATTCCAGCACTGGTCCCATTTTTCCCTGACCTGGCCTGTAGGTAGATAATGGCTGACTGAGGCTGGCGGCAGTAAAAACCTTCCTTAGAATGGACAAACTCAGCTTTCATGCAGAACTGATTGCTGTTGCTGATGGCAGGAGGTGGTGACTGGAGCCCACATAAATAGCACTCAACAGAATAACACAGTGGCAGGGCACACTTCAAGCATCATGATTCCAACATGCACAAACATACTGTAGGGAGCGAGCGTGACTAATTCTGTGAGCATCTGTTTTGAACTGTGTTCTGTGCTCTGTTGCATTTGCTAACTGTGACATGATGTAAGCAGTGGTGCCACAGAAGGCTGGCCTACCAACGCAGCATCTAAACATCCACCTGTGAAGCCGATGTCCCGACACAGGAGTCAGAGGGCTGGCTGGAGAGAGAAGGCTTGAGTGTCCAAGAGATGGCTCTCCTTCTCCAGGGGGAAGGGGGAGTGAGTGTCCAGCACAATATGGACTCTTGGCAGAGGCCGGGGGCTCCATTGCGACCAATGTTTGGACTAGTGGAAGGCAAGACAGATGTTGGGTTCTTCCCACTGATGTCATTGTACATCCCATCTCCCATGGGAGCACAGCATCATAAAAAGGGTCCTGCCACTGACGGATGACACCCCACACTGGATCCTGCACTGCTGACTGGACTCCCACTCCCGTCTCTGACTAAAGTCCACCAGTCTCATCAGTGGCCTCACCCCTGGGGATAAGCTGGGAGGTGCTCCAGGAGTTGGGCATCTCAGTGCATGTGTCAGGACAGAGCATGTGGCCTGGCAGTGGTCTGCAAAAAAAAAAGGCAGTGGTGCCACTGCAAATGCTGTTGTTGTTTTTGTTTGTGGCTGGAGGTAGAGCACATACTGTAGACCTGCCTCCATTCTCGCTGATGAGCTGGGGATCTGAGATGAAGCTGCAGCCTGCAGGAAATTATTAGTGCTTAAACACAAGAATGTTACTGGAAAACATATCTACAAACAGTCTGTTCCCATGACGGTGAATGCCACAAACTAAAGACTTCATTAAGCAAGGACAGTTTTGTTACAATGCCACCTATACATTACAAAAATTGAGCTACAGAGTTTTGTATGTCCTCATTTCTTTACTCTACATAAATATATGCTGTCTGTAGTGTAAATTGTGAAGTAAGGTATCATACTGCTGTGAATGACTAACAAAAAGTAAGTTAAAAAAACACAAAAAACTAAGCAAAGCACTGTAGGAAAAGGTTCCGGGGCCAAGATAAAACATTTGGGCCCCAAGCCCAGGAGGTCCAATCCTAGCAATACTTCTGGTATAAATGCTAATTCTTCTTCTTCTTCTTCTTCTTCTTCTTCTTCTTCTTCTTCTTCTTCTTCTTCTTCTTCTTCTTCTTCCAGCAGCCAGCGGGGAGGTTAAGGAGGTTAAGATAGTATGAAATTAATCTTGCAGGAAAACTGACCTGGACTTTGGAACCCTCTCCACTCCCCCATTCCCTCTCCCACCACACACACACACACACACACATATACACACACAAGCCCAGGATGCAAAGACAAACCAGTAGATACACAGTAACACTCTTTAAGATCTTGCATGTCTGCAGTATCGAAAATGTGAAAATCAGAAGTCTCACCTTGTAAAATACTACTTTTTCAAGCATTGCTTAGTTACAGAGTGCCTGCTATTTCAAATCTGTTATCTGAATCAACTGCTAATAAAGTAGGAGGAACTGCTTAGACTAGAGCTGTCTGTGATGTCCCTACAGAGACAAAAAGAATAACTGTTTGAATGCTGAAGATGTTAGAACACAGGCATATTGATTCTGGATGTATATATACTCCTGCAACATTATAAGGGTTTTTACACACACATACTCTTTATCTGTTTCAGCAGTGTGGGAACCAGCTTACTTGTCGCATGCAAGTCAGGTTTGCCTCATGTGAACTTGATATGCTTTTGAAATAATGTTGCATAGGTCCGCTTAGTGCATACTTGTCATTTGCAAACACTGAACAATTAAGCATTCTGCATGCATTCTGTACACTTGTGTTTCTGTAAGGTTCTCACCTCTGAAGATGTCAGCTAATAGCTTTCAGAATATTGTGAAAGGGTGGAGTATGGTGAGTACATCACTGAGTGATGCTCAGCAGCCTGACTTTCAGCCTTCCAAAGAACACTTGTTGTGAAGATTATCACCCTTCCCCCTCACTTGTTGTAGGCTGGCAATTGTCTACCAGCATCTGAGGAATGGCAATAATGTACTGCAGGGAGAGGGACTGGGGACTGCTGTAAATGGTAGTTTACTCAGCTGGTAAAGGTGATTATAGGAGCACCTTCTTACAGCACTCCGAGTCTCAACACTTGGGTTACAAGCGCTCTTCTCATAGGCTGATGCACAAAGGAATCCCAAATTCGAAATCCGACCCTTCTCCTCTCTGGTAGCTCCCAGAATCCCCAGTATGAAATCTTCCAGAGCTTATGCTACTCCTGAAAATGTAATATAAAAAATCCAACCATACAGGACCCTCAGCCACCCCTGTAGGGAAGCTGGTGGGTAGGGAAACACAGCACAATTTAAAGCTATGCAAAGGGCAATTATTTACTTTCCATTGTATTCCAATCAACATGGCAACATGTTCTACTGTTACTGGCAGTGCAGGACTGAATGTCTACTACAATACATTTACTGTCAGTATTGTACATATATTCTTTAATATATAATCCCTTATTCTATTATTCAGTTTATTGCTTGTTATGTTCCTCCTTGATGGGTGGGATACGGAGTGCTGTAAGAAGGTGCTCCTATAATCACCTTTACCAGGTGAGTAAACTACCATTATCTATCGCACCTTCTTACAGCACTCCGAGTCTCAACACATGGGTGATTATACAGCAGTATTGGACTTGTCTTGGGAGGTAGGAGGAATATAACTCAAAGCTGTCTGGAGAACCTTGCAACCAAACTCCAATTTTCCTGTTAGTCCGGCATCCAAACGGTATTACACGCCAGTGCCATTATAAGTTTTGTTAGTGAGTTCCCGACTGGCTTAGATCAGTGTGTCCTTCACCTTACTCCTAAGTTCAACAGTGCAGCCTTCTGAATGGCCATGCTGGCAGTTTCAGTGGTCAGGGGTCTACGTGTCAGATTGGCCTCTGGAGGTCTTGACCGGTGTTGTCTACAGAAGAGTATTGAACTGTGGTCACTGGTGAGAGAGCTCTATATGAACAGTGTAGACACTACAATAGGGGCTGAACTGAGAGACATACTGAACAGCACTGAAAAGCATAAAAACTAATGAATTGTAGCCTCTGGCCAAGTATGACTGTGTCAACAGTGTCTGCTGTACTTGATCTGTATGTCATACCTGGGTTTAATGTTATGAAGGTTCCCTGTCCCTCCCTCAATGATCTGTATTAATTAGGTGATGTGGAGGAAGGGGGGTGTCACTCCTAGGAGCCGCTGCAGTGGGGGCTCCAGGAGGTCACTGGCCATGGCTGACAGTGGGTTACCCAGTGGATTGATCACTTCTTTACACCCTGCTGAAAGAACTAAAGGCACATATCTAGTGTTCTGGTTGCTAGTGGTGTGTGTGTATGTGTGCCATCATATGGTACACGATACTCAATACATCAAAGCTGGTTGGTCAGCCTGCCCCTGGTCTGTGTGTTACCCTGAATGACCCTCCGAATCCAGCACTGCACCCTGGTGGAAGGGTTGGGTGTGGAGGTTCCCATAAATCTGGCTATACATCTAGGTAGATAGAAGGATTGATCAACCTATATATGGGTAGGAAGAAGTTAAGTGACTTAGTCAGGGTCACACAGCATGCAAGTGGAGGCTGCAGGATTCAAACCCAGGTCTTCAGGTTTGCAACGTAGTGCCTTAAACCACTGTGCTATACTACCTCCTTTGTCTTTACCTATAAATACAGTATGTATGGATGCCTGGGTAGGAATCTATCTACCAGCACATATGGCAAGTCAACAAGTTGAATACACCCCACATTTCCCTCTTGAAAATGTCTGTGGGTCCATGAGATAGAATTTCAGCACTTCTACCTTAGGAGACCTATATTGCATTAAAACATACCAATTACATACTTTCCGTGACTGTTTGTTTGTGCAGCTGAGATGGCTGCAAAAAGTACTGTTAACAATAGTATCTAGGACATGCATTTTAGCTGGCCTGAGTGAAAATACGGCTATGCTCAGGGTTTTCATCCCCTTATGGCTTCCTTACTGTGACCTGCTTATTTGATGATTGTAACTGAGTCCATGCACTGCATGTGGCAAGTTGCTGTATTAGGCAAGTAGCACGTGTAGGGATGTGTTGTATGTGTGCCTTTTAGTCTTGTTTTGTTAAAAAGTAGCCAGCCCCATAGTGGTAAATATGGGGAGACGATGTGTCTCCCTTAATAGGGCTTCCAAGTTCTGTTCCTCTTGCCTCCTTTTCTTCCTTGGCCTACCACTGAATACCTGTTAGGCCTCTGATACAGGCAAGGAGGATGATGGTGGATGGGGAGGTCAACCTGGGTTGGGATTGCCAACCTCTGTCCCTAAACTCAGTGGCTCTAAGTAGTAATCAGTGATTTTAATGAGGCTCCTGCTTCTGAGAGTCCCCCTTGTCTGAGGGTGAGCTTAGGACCACACCCCTTTGTTTCTGTAGTCTGTAAGTCTGTAATGGATGTCAACTGCTAGGGCAGTCACGGGGGAGGTGGCACCCCTAGGAGAAAGGTGGCTAGAACAAAATGGCCACTGTTTTGGGGGTATGCCTTGTGAACAGAGTAGGGACAAACATAGCCACATTGGGCGGAAGATGTAAAAAGTAGCCCCGGCACAACCCCACCAGCTGACAAAGAGATGGTGCTGACAGATAGATATTGATTACACTGGAGTCGTGGTGCATTCACGGAGGAACCAATGTCAACGGAGTGGAAGTGCCACAACTCGATCAAAGTTGTTTCTCGGGGACCCTCGGTCAGAATAAGTTTTGCAGCTCTCGCCTCATGGAAAAAACCTGACAGAATGGCCACTGCCATGGGGCATAGTATGCTAACGAAAAATATGGTGTCCAGTGCGTATTTATTTTTTTTTTTGAAAACAGCCAAACCCTTCTGCTTCTAGATGCCATTGTTATGTTCTGCAAATATTTAAGCTGCCTTGGACATCGATTGAGTCAGATTGTGACTTACTGGGTGGCCATAGCACTGTGACAATCATTATATCCAAAGGACGCCCTGAGGAGATAAGTCAGGCTTCAGTATTGGTATAAACTGGCTTACTGCTGTAGCAGAATTGAATGCAGACTAAAATTAATAGCCCTTGCAATGAATCACTGCATAGTCAGCCTTTTCTTATTAAGGGTACTATCCTGCAAAATGATCTTGTGCTTAACTTCCTGCCCCAGCATAGTCTATAGCTGAGTACTTTATGCACAACCTATCATGCATTGCCTTCCTTAGCTTATTGTACGTCTTGCTTTTTAATTATGTACATTCCGATGATTGACTATATAGCTTTGTACTAACTATATAGTTCTGTACTAGCAGTTTACACAAAACTTTTCCCCCCAAGTATGCGGGATGACCCATTATATCATGCTCTGATTTTTTTTTTCTCTCCTTCACAACGTTAGGGGCTACTTAGCTCTGTACTTGTAATGAAAAAATGGTTATGACCATAGAAGGTAGCCTCTTGAAGGGGGGGCTGAAGCTGGTGAACCACCCAGTCCAGACCACCAGTGTCATAAGTCCTGCTGAAGCATTCAGATGGTGTGCCAAGTATTTGGAACAAATGAGCATTCTGTGAGGGCTCTGAATGCAGTTGTTGAGTGGGGGCTGCTTAGGCTCTGACACTACTTCCAGTCTGAGTGGAGCATGACTGAAGTGTGAAAGGATTGTGAGAGGTGCCCATATTGAGCCACATATCTTTGTTATTACAGTACTGCCTGTGGGAATAGAGGACACAGTCTGTCTCATTAAAGTATGGAATTCATTCCTGCTATGCAAAGTGTTTAAGCCTGCACCAGTTGTGCCATTGGAGTAATGCTTAAGCCACAAGATTTTGGAACTAGGTACCTACAGTGAAATGGTGCTCAATAAACTCCTGAGGATAGTCAAGGCCTGGAGGATATACATCTGGCACCTCTTGTTTCAAGAGGCAGGCTTATAACTTGTTGCTCTTTAATGTAACATTTCATTCGATTAATTTATGGTTTATATCTGCTCCATTTCCCCTTTAAAACATATGAAGAGTATGGCCCCCTTTAAGGGGTACCCTCTCGTGTCCGCCATCTTAGGTCGGTACTCGTTGGCTACCTCCATCTTAGAGGTGGAATAGTATGTAGAGACACTAGAGGTGCCTGGGAGGACGGAAGCATCGTGGGAAGTGCGATGTAGCTCCCAAGGATGGTGGCACAAAAAGCAAATGTCATGCACCCCACAGTGTATGGAGGCTGTAGTGCAGGGGCTGGGGAAGTCTCTGCCAGTAGTTGCCACATTAAGGGACCTCAGGCGAAGGGTATCCCGTACACGAGTGCTTGGTGGCCGGGATGGAGAGTGGGACTCATAGTCGGCTCCAGGATCCTGCTCAAGTGGGTAAGCTGAAAGCTTACTACAGAGTACAACCTGGGAGTATAGAGAAATGAAGTGACTTGCTTAGGGTCACACAGTATGCAAGAGTGGGCTGTGGGATTCAAACCCAGGTCTTCAGATGTACAACTCAGAGTCTTCAATCGCTGCACTATACTGCCTAAGACTTCCAAAGTAAGGGGCGTAAGGGAAAGGGAGAGATTGAATCCCCAATGGCAGGCTCGCCTCTGAACACAGTAAACCATGAGGCGATCTGGGGAGCGCCATGCTCCACTCGGGAACATGCATTGTACAGAGGTCACAACCTACGGTTGAACAAGGTAAACCGGGAGGTTGATCAAGGCACTGGTAGCGAATTACAGACTGATCAGGACAACTGATCCAGGCGCCTGTTCCCCTTCCTTGGCAGAATGAGGTAAACTAGGGAGGGGTATGAATTCCATAGGGAATGGCACAATAAACCTCAATAAGTACCTTAATACACAGTTCTAGCTGGTCCTGGTGCCACATTGACTAGGTTAGTTTAATACACCAAACTAGTTCTTAGCCCCAGTCGAGAGTACCCTAGTGCTTGAAACGTCAGTGAATTAAAGGCAAAAGGAGACAATTCAAAACAAGAAGTCAGCACCACGTGCCCCCTCTGCAGACTGTTAATTCGCTAGAGGCCAAATAGTAGGGATGAAAAAAGGCACTGTTAAGCAGCAAAAATGGGGATTATCAGTGTTGAATATTTGCCTCTTGTGCTCTGCAGGGCGTTACTGGGCTAAAACAAAAGAACCCTCAGGTATGGTGTTCCAATGGGGCTCTTGTCTCCTAAGAAGCATGGCTTGGGTGCGGGTGCCATTGAGCAAATGAGCGAACTGTGCCGCCATCTTGGAAAGGGAATCGCTCCCTTAAGTCTCGCTACCAGGTCCTGCGAGGTTTCGGCCACTCATCTCGCAGCATTCCTAGCTGAAATGGCGATGTCTGGAAGCGAAGGAAAGAGGGACGCACCCCGTGGAGATGGCGTGGAGCAGAGCCCTATGGCTCGAAAAGCGGGATGCTGGCAGTCAGCAGCACAAGAAGTGACCAAACGCTGAGGGAGCAGTTCGGGGACTCGTAGAGACTCACCTGGTGAGTGGAAGCTGACCGGTTCATTTAGGCAGGCGACCACAGAACAAGCAAGCAGAGGTAGCTACGGGGGATCCCTAAGGCGGTCACGGCTGAACAAGGTAAACCGTGACCCCAAGGTAGCCAGTTCACCTTCCATGAGCTGCAAAATGCAGCGTTGGCCACTTCCCTTATCAGCTGAATGAGATAAACCGACAAGGAGTGCTTTCAGTCTTTGCTAGGTGTGCAGAGCTTCCTACCCCTCCTCGGCTGAACGAGGTAAACCGAGGGGGGAGGACTATGCAGATGGACACTGTGAGGCACAAAATTGCTGGTAAGAGTAAAAACAGTAGTGCAGCTTTGCTGAATTGTTTGAAATGCATCTCTATGCTTAGCCCTGCACCAGGAGACTATCCTGCTCTAGCATTGCTTTTTAAAAACACACTTTTCTCAGAACATGCCACTGTTTCTCTAAAGGTTAGCCCTTGTTGTAGGCATTCACAAAATATTTTTGTTTGGGATTTAAAATTAATACTGTAGCTTACCTTAAGCTTGGCACAGAGCCAGATGAAAACGTGACCAGCCTGGGAAGATGCACAAAGAAAAACTGGGGATTCTGGGAGCTAGCAGAGAGGAGAAGGATCGGATTTCGAATTTGGGATTCCTTTGTGCATCAGCCTATGAGAAGAGTGCTTGTAACCCTTGTGTTAAGACTCGGAGTGCTGTAAGAAGGTGCGATAGATAATTGCCTATACTACTACTGTCTCTGTAAATACAGAAACAAGGCAGCTCATTCACTCTACTCACTGTTTTAATTTGTATTTTATTTTTCATAAGCTGGTCACTTAAATATCCACCCAATTAGGTTTTTCTTTTACTGGTGAGAGTGGAGACTCTACAGTAACTCCCAGATATTTGTTTAGGCTTCTTAAAGGGATACATTTATGTACAATGGCAGACATAGTTTGAAAGCCCATGAAAAGTTCTTTTAATTGAGGGATTGTGCATACCTGTAGCTGGAAGCAGTCCAGACATATAGATGACTGAGTCTGTGCAATATAAATACTACAGTAAAGCCATTCCTAGAACCTTGTGATGTCAGTGACGATCAAGCAGTGCCTAACTGCACTGAGTTAAGCACTGCTTGATTGTCACTGATATCTCAAGGTTCTAAAATGACTCTGATGTAATATTTATATTGCACAGATTCAATCATCTATATTCAGACACTCCAGCCAGGTATGCCTAACTCTCAATAAAAGAACTTTCATGGGCTTTCAAACTGTGTCTGCCACTGCACATGAATGTGTCCCTTTAAGGAAAGTGTCCCTATAGTTTTTACAATGGAAAACAATTTTATTGTGAACTATTCCTTATATTCTGCTTTATACATTTAATTATGCATGCCATTTGATATTGGCCAACTTTGGGAATTTAACATTTGAGTATTATTTGATTATATCAGAAGATTCTAGACTCGTCGGCCTGGTAGCAGTGAGAGTTGAGGCACTGGATGCCACACCTCGCGCTATGCTGATGACCTGGATTTGGGAACTAGCCCAGGCCACCAGGGGTCAGCGATGAGGGAGAGGATTGAGCATTCAGAGGAGAGCTGTCCTCTCCTGGGAGGGAAGGGGGTACAGGTTTGGCACTTGACTAGCCTCTGGAGGAAGCCAGAGGCACAGCAAGGGCAAAGCATACAGAGAGGGTTGAGGAGTGGTGAACATTGACGGAGATGCCTTGACATCAGGGCACATGCCACTCTCCCAGAACAGGAAAAAAGACACTGGAGCACCAAGGAGAAGGAGCGCCAAACACAAACCCTAATAACTGCTGCCTGCCTGACCACAGGAGGGACCCAATGAAATATGAATACTCGGGGTGTATGGGCCCCACCTCATACCCACCTGGGGGTGGGTATGGCCACTGCTCCATGGGGGTCTACCAGGGATCCAGGTATGGCAGTAAGCGGGGTAATTCTCATGGCATCTCCCAACTGAGCGGGGCTCTGGTGTAGGGGAGAGGAAAACTGCAATTTCAAAAAAAAGAAAATTCTATACTCTTCCTGGCCTCGTACCTTTCTTCAGAAACAAGTTCAACTCCTACAACATTATCTGTCCCATGACTTCGTTGATCTGTGTCACTCCAGTTCAGAAGTATCAAGATGAGCAAACAGATGTAAGTGTTCTGCTTTCATCCTCTAATATTTCTTCTGCCATTCTAGTTCCCTACCAGATCTCTGCTATGGTGATCTGACATGAAAATGGGATTGCTAATATGAATAAAACACAAAAAGAATTGCATTAAAGTCACTGACTGCCTGAATCACATTTTCCAAAAGTACCAGTTAATCCAGAATCAAGCATTCTTACTGAGATCACAGTTTTGTCCTTCACTTCTGATATCACTGTATTCAGGCTCACTGGAGTGTATTCACATTAGTTATGAGCTTTCAGAACGTGACCTTTTGCCCACAAGCACTTGAAGACAGGGACACCACAGTCCATTTCATGTTGAGTCAACAGCCCAAGTGATGGAAAATGTTTTATCCACCTTCAGTAATAAAATAAATATACACTGCACTAGAGACGTGTAACAAACCTCCAGTTATATTCACCAAAGATCCCAAGCTGTTTCTCCAGTTTAGCTTCCCCTTTCATTTCTTTTCCTTTGTCACAAAGATAGTGTGACTTGCTAGACATTGCTGCACTGTGAGACAGAGACTGGTCTACAGAGTGCATTAATTAGAAATGTGCAGGGAGTCACATAATTCTTCTGATAGGTTTTCTCCACTATCTGCTAAGCATTCATAAACTCTCTGCTCTAGAGATATCTCAACGCAGAAAACTGTGTTTGACCCTGCCCAAAGGGAAGGGAGGGCTTAAAGTAACAGTAGACTCTGGGGGCAGGTCCCACTCTCAGGACTTAAATAAATCCTCAGACAAATGCTCAAGCAAACTCTCTCAACTGCTGCTGCTGCCTCCCAAAAAATCCTCCTCCCATCTGCTCACCACCCCATCCCTACAAAACAAAGAGCACCCCCCTAACCATCTGCTCTGATCATCCACCCAACCTTTCTATAGGGGCCTAGACTCCTCTTTAGCTGCCTCTGACTTGTTTCTTTTTATCAGGAGTGTGGCATGTTAGTGTTGGTCTGCCACTAAGACCCATTCTTACCTTCTCTTCAGGTCTGCCATGCCCCTCTCTCGCTGTACTGGCAGACACTGTCTTACTACACCACGTGAATAACTTAGTTGGGCACATAAAATAAAAGTAGAAAAGGGACTTTATTCATCACAGGAGATTCAGTACATCATGAGGCTGTGCTTCAGACTGAGGGTTTCCAGATCCCCTGCTATGATAAGGCACTGCCAGGCAGTGCAACAATTTGCATCAACAACCAGTGTTCTGAGTGACCTTATAGGGCAGCAGATAAACATTAAGCCCCATGCCTAACTGTATACTTCACATCATCTCCACGGTCATGAACATGAGTACCACTCAAACAAGCAATAATATAACAGTATAAACATGAAAACAGTTGAGAAATATCAAGCATTACTTGACATAACTTGACCACACGAGGACTCCACTACTTGGGGGAGAATAATCTGTACTACAATGGTGACCTGTCAGAGTAATACCAGGGGGGAACACCATAGCGACCTGAAGCTTGGTCAGAGCAATGAGTACCACAGTACAGGGAAGGGAGAAGGGAAGAGAGGGGATGGGGTAGCAGCTGGAGATTACCCAGAACTAGGATATGTAAATTTTCATTAAACTGTTGTTCTACATGTAAACAAAACAAGGAACTGTGAATTTGAAGACAACATTCCGATAGAGGAAAAACGTTAATGCAGGTTATGCACTCTGCACACCAGAAGCAGCTACCATTCCCCCCCCCCCGTCTCCCAGCAAGAGGTTTACCATGCACTGCGGTCCCTAAACCCAACCAAAAGCAGCATGGATGGCACTGAGCCCAAGATCCTTCAAATCTCCACCCCTGCCATTGTTCTCCCACTTACACACCTGATAAACCTTTCCCTCTCTTCAGGCACTGTCTCTTCAGCCTAGAAATTGACAAAGGTCCTGCCTCTCTATAAAGGAGGTGACTCTTCCTGCCCCAGGAACTATAGCCCCATTTCCCCCCTCCCTCCTTTGCCAAACTTGTACATTTGCTATATGAACCTACATTGTAAATTCAATTATTGTTATCTTCTCTG
This sequence comes from Neoceratodus forsteri, assembly GCA_016271365.2. Lineage (NCBI taxonomy): Eukaryota > Metazoa > Chordata > Ceratodontiformes > Ceratodontidae > Neoceratodus > Neoceratodus forsteri. The sequence goes on from CM028130.1 coordinate 290,211,451, forward strand.
CTTCTGTACATGTTTATGTATTGTCCCCATTTGCTTGTTGCAAACCTGGGTCGACCCTGAAAATGGAACTGTTTTTGTTTCAGAGGTCCTTCCCGGTTACCAAAACTCAAATAAATAAATAAATAACTTCAGGAGTCCTTAGTCCATACTAGGATTACTGACTTCCTCACCATCTCTGACACTCTCTCACTGGTCCAAGCCAGTTTTAGGAAGCACCATTCCACCACCTCCTACCTGCTGCGTGTCACAGACTCCATTCTCTCAGGCATGACCCTGGGTCACATCACTGCACCAATCTTCATCAATCTAGTGAAAGCATTTGATTTGGTGTCCCACTCCTTGCTGTTAAACAAGCTGCACTTTGTCCACCTTGTGGCACCTACAGTAAACTGGTTCAGCTCCTACCTCATGAACAGGTGTCAGTCAGTTCAGGTGGGCTCTGCCCAATCATCTCCCTTCCTATCCTCACTGGAGTCCCACAGGGCTCCATCCTGAGCCCCATACTGTTCTCCCTCTTCATCAATGACTTCCACTCAGTCTGCTCGCATGCACATTTTCACAAGTATACTGACAACACGATAATCTACACCTCTGGCCATTCTACCCCTGACATTGAGGCCCCTCTTCAGCAGGACTTTAACAATGTACTAAATTGGTTCCAGGCAAACCAACTGAGGGTAAATACAAAGAAAACCATCTCTATGACATTTGGCTCGAGACAAAAGCTTTCTACAATCTTGTCCCCACCTGTTTTTACCACCACAGACGGTTCCCTCCTTGAAGCTGTCACTACCTATAAATATCTGGGGGTCTGTCTAGATAACAAGCCAGATTATTCTACCCATATTGACTCCCTGCATTTAAAGTTCCATCCAAAACTTGGAGTCATGTACCGCAACAAAGACTGCCTCTCTCCCCATGTGCATTGGAAGCTGGTCATCAAAACTATCCTCCCTGTTCTCGACTACGCAGACATTGCTTTTGGCACTGCACCAACCTCATCCCTCATCAAACTAGACTCCCTCCTAAATGCTTTCTGCTATTTCGACACAAACTCCCCCTTCCAGACCCACCACTTCTCCCTCTAGTCCTCCCTGTCCATCTTTCCCCTCTCGCACCTCCGACAAGCCCACTCCCTAGCTTTTATTGCAAAATTCTGGTTTGAACTTCTTCGCTCCTACTTCACCTCACTCGTCTCCCTAGCCAGTCCCACCTCCTACCCTCTCCACTTAAGAGTGGCTTGATCCTTTTCCCTCCCTCAACCTCGCACAGTATCCGGTCATTCTTCCTTCTCCTTCCATCTATCATCCCTCTGGAACCAACTCTTACCCAGTTGCTAGCAATCCACTTCACTCCCAGCTTTCAAACCCATGCTTAAAATTACTCCTACCCCTCCTTGCTTCTGCCTTTAGCTGCCCCATCTGTTCTGACAAACTGAGCTCAGATTTTTTTGTTACTTTAAATGTTTTTTTCACAAATGTTATAAATTCTTGGTTTTTGTTATTATTTGCACTGTTAGTTTTAAAAATTGCTGTAAATATTTGCTATCCAATGTCATATTTTCTCTGTAATGTTTCCTACTTACCCTAACTCTCCCGGGTCACACCTGGAAACGAGTCTTGGATCAGTGTGCCTTTCTCAGTTAACAAAGTATAAATAAAGAAATTATGTAATATTCAGTGCTGGTTAGCAAAAGAAATATACCGTATGCATAAAAACAGGTACTTCTTCTACAGAAGAACATTTTATCACAGCCAATGAGGAAAACCATGGGTAACAGAACAAGTTCCACCAAGAAACACTGAGTCCAGTTGCACAAAAATTCAAGGCTTGTGTCAACTTTTCTGGTCACTTGGAATACCATTATTAGTTGCTTGAACTAGTGCCTGACCATATGGGATAAGGTCCACAAAAGTAACCCAAGAATTCTGCTAACTGTCAAAATCACACCATTTGACTCTATGAGTCCAGGATCCAGTGACACATTTCTTGCGTAAAAACTTCTCAAACTGGTACACAGGGGTATATGCAAGAGAGTCCTGAGAAGAAGATGTTTGAAAAGTCCCAGGAAGTTCATCTGAGTTAAGGTAAGGTGCAACAGAATCTGGCTGGAGAGAGTTAATAGTGTGAGTATCTGAAGAAAATAATTTCAGATTATCAGGAGAAAGTTCTGATTCTGAAGGACTGGCATGCTACAGTGCAGCTTCATTACTTGGAGGACTGGGATCATCTGAGAGGGTATTACTCAGGTACTCATGCTTCTATTACTCAGGTACTCATGTTTCTGACTATTTATGTGGACTTTGTTGAGCATGAGCCTTCCATTTGACTTGCATCACAGGTGGATGTGAACTGGAGAAAGCTTTTCCACAATGCGGAAAGGACCAGCCCAAGGAAGTTTATTTGTGACACCGGGAACTAAGACAAGTCAACACAAGTGGACAGTGTTCCCCACAGAAAATGAAGGCTCATGTGACTTGGCTGCTGATATTTTCTGCATAGCAGATTTTCTCTGTCCTAGTGTGGTTACTGTAACATGTATGACAAGTCCAAGCTGTTCCAATACAAGGTTAATGTTTGAGGAAGCCATAGAAGCGTGACGGCAGAAGAAGACCATACCGGCCCATTTAGTCTGCCTTTTTTTGCCCCCTACACCTCCCTGCTAGCCCTGCCCTTCCCCCGATACTCAGCCCCATGTGCTTGTCCCATGCCCTCCTGAATTCTTTCACTGATTTAGTCCCCACCACTCCATCTGGTAGTCTGGTCCAGGGCTCCACCACCCTCTCCATGAAGAAACACCCTCTCACATTGCCCCTGTATCTTTTTCCTTGCAGCCTGAGGCTGTGCCATTTAGTTCTGACCCCCTCCTTCTTTTAAGTAAACCCTCTTCTCCCCCTTTATTGAGCCTCTTTACATATTTAAAAGTTTCAGTCATGTCTCCCCTTTCCATCCTTGTCTCCAGCGTGTACAGATCCAGCTCCTCACACCTCTGCTCATATGACTTTCCCTGCATACCCTGCACCATATTGGTTGCCCTTCTCTGAACCCTCTCCAACGCATCTATATCCTTGTGGAGATGTGGCCTCCAGAAATGAACCCCATACTTCAGATGCGACCTCACCATGGCTTTATAAAGGGGCATTATTACCTCCCTCCTTCTGCTAGTAATGCCCCTCCTATGCATGACAACATTCCATTGGCCTTTCCCACCACCCTGCTACATTGGATTCCTACCTTAAGGTTTGACGAGACTATGATTCCCCAGATCCCTCTCCTGTTCTATTACTTTGATTTCCTCCCCAACTAGGGTGTACCCTGCTCTTCTATTCCTATTCTCCAAGTGCATCACAGTGCACTTCTTGGCATTAAATTTCAGCTGCCATGTCCCAGGCCATTTTTTGAGGGTCTTTAAGTCCTCCCTCATGTCCTCCACCCCCCCTTGGGGTGTCCACCCTATTGCATATTTTCATATCATTAGCAAATAGGCACTCCCTCCCCCTCAAATCCTCTGCAATATCGCTGATATAAATGTTGAAGAGAAGCAGATGAGAAGCAGACCCAAAATTGACCCCTGTGGCACTCCAATCTTCACCCTCGCTGTCCCAGAGTGCATCCTGTTTAGCAACACATTTTTTTAGAACCATTTTGGAACCTCTAGCAGTGAGAGATCCATGTCCATTGGAGTTCTCAGATTGCATCCATGGACCAAGAAAAATACAGTGTACTCTGTACTGTCAACACATGGACTTGTGTTGTAGGCAAACTAAACAAAAGGAACAAATTGATCCCAAGTGTCATGAGCTTCATCCAGCTACTTGGAGAGTGTGTTTACAAGGGTAGACGTCATTCTTTTTCTTTGTCCATTGCATTGCAAGTGATAGCTCATTATGTGAGTCTTTTTTATGTCAAGGATTTTGCAAATCTCTTGAACAATGGTAGAAAGATAGTTAGTGCCCCTGTCTGAATGCAGATACAATGGGGAACAGTGATGGCAAATAACTATGTTGGGGAAGGTATTTGCTACTGTTGCAGCTTTGATGTCCTTTAGTAGGATTAGTTATAGGTATTTTGTTAGGTAGTCCACAAAAACAAGTATGCATTTGTTGCCAGAGTCGGAGCATGTTGGTAAAGGTCCAAAAATATCTGTGCTGATTTGCTGAAATGGTTCTGTGGCTACAGGCATAGGAATGGTTTGTGCCTTTGTTGATTTGGCATGAGACTTTCTTTGGGAGTAGAGCTGGCAGGGTTTGACAAATTGGACCATGTCCTTTTTCATGTGAGTCCAGAAGAAGTGGAGTCTTGTCTTTTTGAGAATTCTCTTGATTCCCCTATGACCTCCAGAAAGTGGAGAGGCATAAGTGGAGTGAAGAACTTTGCTTATTGGAGAGGCAGGGACAACTATATGTACATAAGTTCTATCAATGCGATGGCACTTGCCTTTCTTGGTCCATGTGTGAGAAAGCACACTGTCATTGAGGAAGTATTGTGAAGCTAGGAAAAGGACATCCTGGCAATGTTGCTTTTATTGCAGGAGATCTCCAGACTCTAATTAAGTGCATATGTCTGAAAACTGGGAATCTGCGCTTTGATGAATTTTGACAGTTTCCAGTGAGAGTGCAGATGCAGAGGAGGTGAGAAGCTCTTCAGTGGATTGCAGTAACTGAGGATTGGTGCACTTTCTGAAAAAAACATTTGGTAGCAGCAAAATAACTTGGGGTTCTATACGAGTGTCCACAGGAAGCACATCTGTGTCATGGAAAGGAAGAGCTTCTAAGCAGGCTTACTCATCTGTTAAGGGTGATGCACAGAGATATTGTCATTCACTGATGCAATCCTCATTTGAAGGAACTCAGACTGGTCTGTACTGAATTGAAGTTGTAGGATAGGAGCATGACAATCCATCAAGCAAACTTTCCTTCTGGTTCCTTCATTTGAGGCAGAGTGATCAACAAAAGCTGTGAATGAAGCATAGCAAAAATAGCAGTCACATTTTTTTACATCAAATACTATGGCTAGACATTCTTTTGCTGTGATACCACAGTTGTGCTTAGCAGAGGAAACAGAGCACCCAGCATAGGAAACAACTCGTTCTGTTCCATCTTGAACTTGATGTGGCACAGCACCAACTTCTAAAGGGCTAGCATCTGTGCAGAGTTTGAAGGGTTGGTTGAACCTTGGGTAGGCCAGTACAGAAGCAGAGATCAGTTTTTCCTGTACGGTATCAAAGGCCTCTTTGCACTCAAATGTCTATGTATATTCACATCCATTTTTGGGTGGGTGCATACAGCGGAGCTGCAGTCTTGGCAGTTACTAATGAACCATCTGTAGTATCCAGACAGGCCTAGGAAAGCTCTGAGGGCTTTGAGGTTGAATGGTCCTGGATAGTCTTTGACTGTTGAGAACTTGTCTGACGAGATGCCTTGCAAACTAGCAACATGTCACAGGTACTTACTTTTTTCTCTCTTCTGTTTGTATGTGTTCTATAAATATGCACACCACACTTTTGTGGTTGAAAATGTAATTATCTGTGCAGCACCAGGTTGTGCACTGGAGAAAGAATAATGTGCTCCGGGACAGCCTACTTTCCTGTTGCCTTGGTGACGCACCTGGTAGTGCAAACAGAATGGTATTCTTGGCGACCTGGGTTCCGGTTCCCAGCTGAGGTACTTACTTCTTTCTTCTGTTTGTATATGTCCCTGGTAATGAATTTGATGCTGGGTGAAACAAAACTTCTCTGGGCAAAGCTTGAGGTTGGCTTGTCAGAGGTGTTTAAACACTTCCTTGAGGTATTGGAGGTGTAAAGCAAAAGTTATGCTAAAGACAATAGCATTGTCCAGGTAAACTAGGCAAGATTTCTAAGACAACCCATGTGGTATGGCTTCCAAAACACACTTAAATACAACATGAATGTTCCGAAGTCTCATAGGTAGTCATTTAAAATTGGAAACTTCCCAAGTGACAGCACCAAGCTGTGTATGGATGAGAAGTTGGATCAATGGAGACTTGGCAGAACCCACTTTGAAGATCCATAGTGGTGAAGTAGGTTGGGCTGGCCATGGCAAAACTCTCTCTCTAAGGCATCCTCTGTGTGGGTAAAGGATGAGCATCCAGCACAGTGCAGGCATTGAGCTTCCTGTAGTCCACCACAAAGCAATATCCCTTGTATTTCTTTACCACCAGCAGACAATGGTGTACCCCAAGGACTTGTAGATTATTCAATGATATTTTGTTCCAGCATATCCTTGATCATGTCCTCTAGGGCTTGTTTCTATTTGTGTCCCACTTTGTAGGTTCACTGATGAATGGGTTTCTGATATGGTGCATTGCTGGATATCACAACATCCAAGCTTGTTGTCTGTACCTGCAAAAACATCTGGGAAGTCCTTGAAGAAATAGAAAGATTGCTTCTCTGTTGGAGGTGCTGGAAGCTTGGAAAAGGATAGTCACTTACTGATGTATAACACTGGTAAAGCTGGTGTGGTGGTGGTAGTGCTGACAGGTGTAGAGATGGTGGAACCAGGTGGAGGTTCTTGCATGAGATGGAGCTGGTCCCCAGTAGACAGGAAGACAAACATTTTGACATTGGCACTCTTGGAGACAACATTTGACTCATCTGTACACTTGCAACAGTTCCAGCATACATTGCCATCATGCACACCAGACAAGGTGTTTCCCAGGAGAAGACATGAAGAATGCAGAGCAGGAATCCCCGTTTTAGTATTTGTCTGCCACTAGGACTCTTACCTTTCCTTCAGGTCTGCCATGCCCATCTGTTGCTGTACCAGCGATGCCATCTTACTGGACTGTGAAATAACTTATTTGGATGCATAAAATAACGTTTATTCTTCATAGGAGCTTCAGCATACCATGGGGCTATGCCTCAGACTAAGGTTTTTCCAGAGCCCCTGCTATGATAAGGTTTAGTCTGGCAGTGCAACAGTTTGTATCAACAAGTGTTCTGAGTGCTCTTAAAATGGCAGCAGCTAAACATTAGGCCCCATGCTTAACTGTATACTTCACAGGAGCAACCATGACACAGGTGACATTATTATGCTGTGCCATACAGCCTGACTTGAAATTCCAAGCCAGACTGGGCAAAGTTAGGCTTGCTTAGCCAGTAACCCCCCCCCCCCCAAAAAAAAATCAGGCACAACTTTTTTTTAATTTGATGTTTATATGTATATGTATATGTATATGACAGAGTGATAATGCAGATTTGTTTAATCACATGGTTACCTTCAGATCTGATCCAACTGAAACAGATAGAGTACCTTTTGAGATACGAGTACTGTACCTGACTTGATGCATGGTGTTGCTATCTGAAATACAGTATTCCAATCATGGGAAATTGTAGTAGAACATCTGTAGTCTCAAGTAATGGCAGCATCTAAACTAAACTATCAGGTAAAATGGAGTAGAATAGTAACCAAGGAACAACTAATAATGACACCTTTTCATTTTTGGAACAGGTTTTGGCAATGAATGCACATGGGAAAGTCAGCAAAGAGGCAGTGATGAGGTTCTGGGATCCGCAGTCATGTGAAAGTATTGCAAAAGGATGACATATTAGGAACACATGGCAGAACATAACCAGGCAATTAAGGTAAAATGTGAATGAGCATACAGTATCAGAAGAGCAGGCTAGTCAAGCAGCATCAATACTGAGGATAATTAGCACCACTAGGTGTCCTTGGTACTCCCTGTGGTGCAGTCTGAATAATTTTTATTCAATGGCCTTATGCAACTTAGTGAGGAGTTATGCTTGCAAATTTATTGATAGTCTAAAGGTATTTGAATGAATGTTGTTGATTGTCATAGGTGAATATTTTGGCTGTTCGCACTCTCTGTTCCAAAGGGAACTACAGTACCACCCTGTCAGGTACTGTGAAGGCAAGGGAACCCTACTGAGGAGGGTTCCACCTCTTAAGGTGCCATGGGAACAAATTCCATTAGGCTAAAGGTACCTTAGGAAGGAGCCCCAAAAAGATACTGAGCAGGAAGTAGTGACCACAGAGCAGGAGTGAGGCCAGATTGATGGCAGCTAGGATGACTGGATCAGACAGACTGAATTTAGTAATGACTGACAGATATTAGAACTGATAGCAGAAGAGGCATGACTTCCATAAGGAGAGAAGGAATGGAAAATAGAAGGAGGACCACTATCCAACCCCAACTCAACATGTAAATCTACCTGGGTAAACTAATATAAATGTACTGCATTATGGACTACCTTACGTTTATGACCTTAAGCATGGAGGAGAGGAAAAAATGCATATGACGGGAAAACCTCTTGGGAGCCAAGGCCTTGGTCACCTTCCCTCCAGGCTTGGGATAAATTAGTGATGGCTCAGTTACTGCAATTTAAAGACCAAATTCAGGGAGAAATGTTTTAGAGGAAGGGATCTCACTCTATCCCTCTAACGGGAATGCCATGGGGGAGCCATGAGCAAACTCTGCAGCTAAGGGAGGGTCCCGGCTGAAAAGGCCCACTCCCCAAGATGGGAGGAGGACAGCAATAACCACTGAAAGTCACTCACCTGGCCTCAACGAGGGGAGGCCTAAAGAGGAAGCTGAACTTTTCTGGGGCAGGGGAGGGAAGGATGTGGAGACCAGGTGAACTTTAGGTGGTTGTAAGGAGAGTAGCTTTTGAAGGTGCTGCCAACATGGCCTGCACAGCTAAAAAAGCCACCTTGGACTTAAGGGCCACATGTTCTGGCAGCAGAAGTCTTAAATGCTTCATCAAGAGGTGCAGCTGAGTCGATCTGCATGGCTAAAACTTCCCCTGGTCGTAGCACATTCTCACCCAAAGGGCAGAAAGAGAAGGACCCCACCCAGTTGAGGGACCCACCCTCAAGATGCTGACTTCATGAGGGTAGAGTGAGACCGATGGCTTAAGGGCAAAGCCCTGAAAGCCATGCTATGGTTGTGGCTGGCATGCTTTTGAATTCAGGAGCAGTGGGAGACTGTGGTGGAGCCTTACGGACATGAACACATGGAAGAAATTAAATGTAGGAGTGGGAGGCCATGGCACAGCTCGACAACCATGAGCACATGTAAGAAATGACACATAGGTGAGGCCAAATGCTGATTCAGATATTGAATGTCAAGTAGGACATTGAATGGGACTGAATGATATGAGCTGGGACTGAATGAGGAATGCATGCCAACCAGTTCCATAAGGAAGGTTAGTGTTAGTTACTGATGCATGTTAGTTGCTGAGCATTGCAAGTCAGGTAGATCAAAGTAGTATAAACAAATTAAATTGCTAGGGAAAGCAGGAGTACATTAGAACCAAAAACTAGGGAGCAGAAGCTACTGAAGTGAACAATGGAACACAGAAGGAAGAGGCTGCCTAGCTAGGAGCCAGGTGTAAACAACGAAGGACTGTAGTATGAATTGAGAGATTGCTAAAGGTATGGAAAAACAGAAAAATGGGGGCCTGAATAGCACAACACAAAAGCAAATGATGAAGGCAGGATGCTGAGGAAAACTAGCAGCTCAAAAATAACCAAAATGAAAAGAAACACAAGGTACAGGAGAACTGAGTGCAGCAGGAACAGGTGACTGACAGAAAGCACAAACTGCAGCCAGAAGGTAGAAAGCAAACTATTGATCTAATGTAGATAGCTGGACAGAAACAAACCAAGCAGAAGTCCAAAGCACAAAGGGGAAGGGAGACAAACGCCGGAGAAAAGTGGGGGGGAATGGGGGCAGAGCCCCGGCAAAGCATCTGGCTGTAGCAAAGAAAAATTGCTTCTGTGAGGCTGGAGGGAACTGACTAAAATAGTTCAGGCAGGGGGCATGCTTAGTAGCTCCACCTTCTGAACTGCAGGCAAAGCCTTTGAAATATAAGTACCCGCAGACACATTTTACAGTTATTTAACAACAATGTTCTGCTTGTCAGCTGCATTATTATACCAGCTACTCTGAGAGGGACACCTGCTGACTCCAACACAAGAATGAGCAGAGCCATATGCCAGAAACAAGCACTTTGGGATAAAGATGTAACACTTTACCATGAGGCAAATTGGAGTAATTGCCACTGAAGTAAATTTTGTTCCTGCAGTACCCTGCAAGATATCACTAGCAAAAACTTTGATAAGAGCACTTGCTCCACTTGAGCACTATATTTTATCCCACTGTTGGATGGACCAAGTAACCTTAATAGTGTTTTTTTTGTAAGAATAAACTGATCTTTGAATTTTGGAAAACGGCACTGAGAACACTGAAAAGCCCTTCCACCCAAAACCAATGTAGGGTAACTGTGCAACAAATTAATTGGTAATCAGATCACTGCATATTATCTCTTAGAGGTGTTCACATGGCAGATATCATAGAATCATAGAAGCTTGATGGCAGAAAAGAACCATACCAGCCCATCTAGTCTGCACTTTTTTCCCCCTATACCTTCCCCTCCCTACCTACCCCCACCCTCCCCTCGATACTCAGCCCCATATGTATGTCCCATGCCCTCTTGAATTCTTCCACCGATTTATCCCCCACCACTCTGTCTGATAGTCTGTTCCAGGGCTCCACCACCCTCTCTGTGAAGAAAGGTCCTCTCACACTGCCCCTGTATCTTTTTCCTTGTAGTCTGAGGCTGTGCCCTCTACTTCTGACCTCCTTCTTCCTCTTAAGTAAACCCTCTTCTCCCACATTATTGAGTCCTTTTACATATTTAAAAGTTTCAGTCATGTCTCCCCTTTCCATCCTTGTCTCCAGCGTGTACAAATCCAGCTCCTCACACCTCTGCTCATATGTCTTTCCCTGCATACCCTGCACCATATTGGTTGCCCTTCTCTAAACCCTCTCCAATGCATCTATCTCCTTGCATAGATGTGGCCTTCAGAACTGAACCCTGTACTCCAGGTGCGGCCTCACCATGGCTTTGTAAAGGGGCATTATTACCTCCCTCTTTCTGTTATTAATGCCCCTGCCTATGCATGACAACATTCCATTGGCCTCTCCTGCTGCCCTGCTACATTGGATTCCTACCTTAAGGTTCGAGGAAACTATGATCCCCAGATCCCCCTCTGTTCTGTTGCTTTGATTTCCTCACCACCTTGGGTGTACCCTGCCTTTCTGTTCCTACTCCCCAAGTGCATCACAGTGCACTTCTTGGCATTAAATTTCAGCTGCCTCATCTCAGGCTATTTCTCAAGTGTCTTCAAGTCCTCCCTCATGTCCTCCACCCTCCCCAGGGTGTTCACCCTATTGCATATTTTTGTATCATCAGCAAATAGGCACACCCTCTCCCTCAAGCCTTCCGCAATATCACTGATGTTTCATTTCATGCATGACATCCACTTTTTTTTGTGTCATCACAAAGTTCTCAATCTTATCAGTCTACTGATGCATCTGTTCTTAATACTAATGGAATATGTCAGAAAACACTCGGTCTCATGCATAATACCTCCATCAGTGTGTCCATTATCACAGTTTTAGAAGTTTATGTGTTCAGAGTGTTATGTGCAGATGATGGGAAGAGATCTGTAGTACATTGTAGAAGTGTTGTGTACTGAATATCTGAAACATTCAGGGAGGTCACCATGCTGTAGCCTGAAGGCCAAGGTTTTCATTTTTGTTTGTAAAGATTGACCTCTGTGCCTTTATTAAGCATGCCATGAACCCTGCCGACATCATCAATAATGCTTGGACCTTCAAGTTCAAACATCTTGCTGATTCTCCTAAAATTGTGTACTGAATGTGGAGAGACTAGTGCAATTAATAGTGCATTGAATGAGGGAAGAATTCTGTATACTGAATAGAAGTGTTCAGCTAATATCTAGTTTCTTCTGATGCACCAACACTCAAAAATATTAAATCTTTGCAGATTCCTAAACCGGGACACCAGCATCGTGAGACAGAACTGTACCACTGCACCGAGGGGTGGCTCAGAACACCATATTGATGGTATACATCTAGACATTGGTTGCCATCATGCAGCACTGAGCTACAGCATGTAATGGTGTTAAGTGTGCTGCACTGAAATTGTAAAGTCACTCAGGCATCTCTCTTGGTGCTAGTCCCAGTGTTTTTAAGCCTCACACATCCATTACTCATGGTGCTCCAGTGCCAGTACAATGACAACTTAATAAGCAAAGCAGTCTGGGTTTTCAAACAAAATACAGTTTTTATGGACAATCAGCACTCAAACAACTGTAGAAACATATAATTATTTCACAGCAAAGTATTTGCAAGAACAAGAAATAAAAGAACTATTTACTAAGCGGTACTGCTTCACATACAGACACTACTCCTACTGAGATTGTGGGGTGGATACTGTTGGTCTATGCCCCTGCCCAGTACCTACAGCTGCCTAGCAAGCCTTTTGTGGCTAAGAAAAAGTTTGTTTTGCCCCACCAGTAAGACCTTGACTTAATTTTACACTCTTTGCAGGTACCAGTTCATCACTCCAAAAGAAACAAAAGAAACAGTGCACACATACCGTTCACTTGCTAGACTATTTATTAGTGGTGTCGATGGAATACCAACCAACTGTCCCTATGTATCGCATCGATAGGAAGTTTCCTCAAGGGGTGTGGTGGGCCTGTAACTGGCAGTTAATTTGTAAGCCAACAATTAGTATGCTCACAAGTGTAAAACTCATGTATTACAAGAAGTGCATTAAACAAATAATGCATGGCAATTGCTACAAATACCATAAAAGTGCAATATTAAGAAAAACTGAAAACAAAGAAAAGCATATTCCTTGGTAGACAGTGCTGGTGTTAGAATTATTCATTAGTTTCTAGCAGGAAAATAAGCTATGAAATCCAAGTTATTGCTGTGAGTTAATAAAATACAGAGAAACACTGTGAAAACTGGTTATGCATCAGAGGAATTTAACATGTTATTTTATAATAGGTTCAATTAAACTCGAAAAGCCAAAGGTCTGATTTTGAAAAATAATTGTGTGTGGGTGGTGTTCAAGGGAATAATGAACTGTAACACTTGCCATCCATGAGTTTTGCACTTGTAATCACACACGTTGTTGCCATTATAAATTAACTGCCAGTTACAGCACCGCCCTGCCCTGCCATGCCCCTTGAGGAAGCCTCTTATTAAGATGATATGTAGGGGCACTTGGTCGGCATTCCATCTGCACCACTAAGAAATAGTCTAACAAGTATATGGTGTGTGCACTGTTTCCTTTCTTTCTTTTAGATTGCAACCATTTGTAGTGGCACCTTTGGGAGCAGGGAATGTCTCCTTTTTCCCTACTTCTCCTAGCAGTTCATCACTCCAGTTTTGTCTGGAGCACTAGTTTCAGTTGGACTTGGTGGAGTGGATGGTGCCATGGAATCAACTTGCACTGCCTGCAGCCTCTTTCTCATGCCTTCATATGGCCTCATCCATAATACAGGACTCATATGCCTTTTTGATTTGCTTCAGCTGCTTGACTGCTTGGCTGATGAGTGGCTTTGGGGCAGCAGAAGACATCTCTAAAGAAACAAAATAATATTATTCCTAACTAAAAACATTGGTAACTTTCCCTTGATTCAGATGTCCATGCAAACATCACCACCACCACCTTATTGTGGTAGCTTAGTGACTTCAACATATCCTTTATCAGCAGCATCACATCAAGCATTCACATTCACTTATTGCTTTTTATTACATTTAAAAGGGGTGAAGTGGCATGCATGGTGATCGAAACTTTATTTCCAGGTGCAACCCAGAAGGAAGGGATATTTGGGAAGAGACACCAGACAGGCAAAAACATCAGAATTAATAATATAAATGACAAAGATAGTGGAAGAAGGGAACCTTTTTCTTTGGCCAGAAGCAGTGACTGAACACAATAGTACTTTTAAGTAAGCAACAAGACATGACAGGTTGTTGGTTATGTTGGTTTTACCGTTTGCCAACGGCATAGTAAAGGATGAGGCAGAGTGTTTTTAGGGTCTACAGTTGTGGTAAAACCAGTGCAACCAATGCCTCAAAGTGTCTCTTGCACTTATAAAATGGATGTACATAGTCTAAGTTAAAAACAGTGAAGGTCCAAATGTTTAGAAAGACACAAAAATGTAATAAATATTGCAATAAATGTATAAAAGTCCACTCTGCATATGATTTCCATGGGTCAGTCATCTGTCTTCCTACTGTACCTGGGGCTACAAGAATCCCATTTAGATCTAGTGGCAGGCAGGGAAAGGCAGCTTGTGAAACACCAGTTAAATGGATTTCACACTGTCTCACTTTGTCCTCATATAGAATTCTCGCAGCAGCATAAGCCACATTGGAATGTTGCAGCAGGGAGTTAGTTAGAACATTGGGAGGTTTTGGAGGAGTCTTCAATCAGTCTTCAGGAGAGTCAGTAGTAGTCTGCAGGGAGACTTAGTGGAAGCAGGAGGTGTGCTGTAATTGGCAGCGCCTCAGGTCTAGGCTCTGCTATAGAGCTACCCAGAGATAGAGGGTGTGTTCTCGCCCTAGATAGAGACACACAAGAAATTGGTCTAGTGGTAGAGACCTTTCCTCAGTTTGTTCCAGTGCCCAATCCCTGGAGGGATGGGGGGAAGAGACCAGCAATTCAGGGGCAATCCCTTGGCCCTGCTGAAAGGAGAAAGCTGCCTGTCATTTTGTTGTTCAAGTGCTGAGGCACAAGAAGTAGTTTGCTTTGCCAGAAACCTTGGGGCACCTGCAAACCAGTGGGTGAGTCAGCTATGAATAGAGACCATGTTTTCACCAGACAGCGTGTATAGTATCTGTTACTGTGGGGTCAAGGAAGCACAGCCAAGTACAGTACTACAGTTGTGCATGACTTAAAATATATCTAAACAGTTGGGGTCTACAGGATGGAATAGCCACTCACAGATCATTATAAGCCAGGATATCAGATTTTGAAGAGTAGAGTGTTAAATGTGACATACTTTTCGAGACAGCATTCTACAACAGTGTGTTTCAAGAAAGGTGTTGATTCCAAATGGATGGCCGGGTATAGATTTGGGAGCAAGAGGTAGGAGACCCCCAGGGAGTAACCAGATTTACCTTCACAGGTTCACTTTGGGCACCTATAGATTTCTTCCAGGCACTTGGCCAGTGTTCATGGAAAGTACCCAGATGTGGGGTTAGTGATGAAGATTTTCCCTTTATGGAGCCAGTATGTGCTCACGTGTGGTAGAGGGAGCCACCAGTAAATGTCTATGCCTTATGGAAAGTAGTCCAAGTGCTGGCCGGATGTGCCACGCCAGGGAAATCCAGAGAAGAGTACAAGTTCAGGCTGAGAGCCAGTGTGTTTCAGAACCTGAGGGTTACAGTGTTTAAGAAGATGTGTTTTGGTCTCCGTCTGTCTGCATTACCAGGCAGTGTAGCCCAACGGGGGTCCATCTATGCTTTATTATTCTGCTGTTGTTGTGAATAAAAGCCACACTCTAGAATCCCGCTCCTGGTTTGGACATTACAGTTATTGCTTCCTGTGTCCAGAGTTATTTGGGTGCCCCTGACTAGAAGTCAAACCTAGCCAAAATGCCGAGAAACAGTCTTCTCCCCAAACCCAGGCAGCCAGGTAGTGGGTTACACAATGGAGGCACCGCACAATGCTATAAAATAAAAAATAACATCAACCCGACCCCTGGTTACAGTACACATTCAGTAGACAGTTTTTTACAACAGAATACAAGAATTAAGCAATTTGCAGTATACCACTACTGGAATGCAACCCCAAGCATACACTGGAATGTTAACATGGAATACATAATTTTAGAAGTCAGAAAAATTACACTGGCATACACCCACACCCACACCCACACCCACACCCACCCACACACACACACACAGAAAATACACACAGGCCACATACAGAGCTAGAACTGCAATAGTTGCAATAGTATCTGTGTAGGGTAATTAGCAGAGATTTATACAATGTGTAGGGACATCACTGCATCCTGATTGATCATCAGCCATGCATGGCACAGTAAGAGCACTACATCTGATTAAAGGAGTGATGGCAGTCAGGACACAGCATACTAACATACAGTATCAATGCTTTTTAAACAAAATCTAGCCAGAGCCGATAGGGCTGTGACCAAATGACCAAAGTTATTTTCTTGTTGGTGCCATATAGTGCTGTTTAGTCACAATCATCAAAAACTGGCATGCTGCTAATTCAGTCCTGTTGAATTTTATTTAGAGTAAAGTGTCTGTGGCTCAGTAGGCAGCACACTCGCCTCTGAGGCCTGGAGATCAGAGGGCTGTGGGTTCAGTTCCCACATCTGGCACTTGGGTTAATAGCCCAGTACTGACACTGTAGTGCAGCATGAGAGGGGTGCTGCACTTCTGAGGTGCCGTCTTTTGGATGAGACGTTAAACCGAGTTCCCATCTGCTGGGATTGGTGGTAGTTCAGGTGGATGTTAAAGATCCCATGACACTTATTGAAAAGAGTGGGGGGAATTTTTTATTTGGAATCATAATAATATCAAACAAAAATATACAAATCAGTATTACATCATACAAGACTGTAAAAAAACACAAACATTGATAAATATTAAATTAAACAATAATCCTAGATATATTGAAAACATTCAAACAAAAATTCTTTACTTCAGAATTATTGTTGCTTACCCCCTCTCCTTCCTCTAAAGGAAAATATAGACTTTATAAAATATTTAAACTGTGTACTAAACATAAGAAAAGGAAAGGTTGAATCCATTAATCAATTTATATGTTACTAAACCCTGTGGACATTGAGCCCTATCCACTAATCAAATTCATATACCAAAAGGTCAGAATCTTAAACCAAACCTTCTTTCTGTTATTCCTTCCTATCAAGAAAACCTAAGGATCCTTAGATAAATTCAAAACCTTTTCATAAAGCCATCCACTTCTGTTCCCCAAAAATATCCCTTTCTTTTCATTTCCATTCTAATAAACATGTTATAACGATAAAAAAAGTACCTGTGCTGATATAAGCTGTTGTTGTAAAACCAGCCGACTTCTACAAATCCATAACTAATATTAAAAAATGGGCATGTATAATGTGGAATATATTAATATTTCCTATTGTATCTAGTCCTATACAAATCCCATAACATAACGTAACCATACCGGGGGTGACCGTTTTCCCTTTCCACCTCTCCTTTACCACATCCCAAAACTGTGATGCAAATGGGCAGTGAAAACAAAGATGGTCCATAGTTTCTATTTTTGTCATACATCCTATCCTAGGACAATAGTGTTCTGATAAAATTTTATGTTTTTGATTTCCTTTAACATTAACTTGACCATGTATCCCCAGCCATACAGTGTCCCATAATTTCTCTGAGAGTCGAGTTTCCATAATGTATTCTGAGATACATTTCTGTTCTTTTACTGAAAAGCTTGAAAATGGAGTTTCTAAAAAAATACCCAATAATATATCTTAATAAAATGCTTTCCTAGGTAATCATAAAACCATTTCATAATCTACCTTCCAAATCTGAATTTTATCAAATACTCCTACCCAATCCTCTACCAATCTTAGTTGACATTTATTTTTATGGAGAAAAGTTTTCATTTCCCATTCTAAAAGCACACCTCTTAAAGTTATTATACCCCATTTACCCCATAAATGCCCTTGGTTCCTCATTAGTGGAACCAAATTTTTATAAAGAAATATTGAGAAGAAAAAAAAACAATGGGTTTATCATGTTAACTCCTCCTTCAGCAAAAGGTTTAAACAAAATCGCTCTTTTAATGGGGTTAAGGTGTCTATCCCAACAACTGCAGAAAAAAACCCTCAGTAATGATACCTCTAATGATTTAGGCAGAAAAAATACCGTACTACTATATAGAAACATTGGAATAAGATATGTATTAATACAATATACATGCTTCTTTTTTGACATTTTCCACTTATTCCAATTTGCTACTATCAATTTCCCTTTTTCGACTGCCAAAGACCAATTATATATGGCTAAATCAGAAACCCCAAAATATATTCTGAGGATTTTACAAGGTGTCAAAGCCACTTGAAACCCTCCTACTTCCATATTACCTTGCGGAGAGCCATTCAAACTTAAAACGATCTTTTTTTATTGTTTAAACTAGCTCCAGTAATAGTCCCTAATACCTGAATCAAATTACAAGCAACTTCTATAGACTCTCCATCCGGAACCACCATACACAGATCATCAGCATATGCTAATACCTTACTATGTTTACCTAGTAGACCTGGAATATGTCTAACACCTGGGGATCTAATTAAAATTCTTAACAATGGGTCTAAAGCAAATACATATAGCAGGGGGCTTAATGGACATCCTTGTCATGCCCCTTTGTATATCTGATGCTTAGTACCTAACCACCCATTCTCTAAAGGTTTAACATATGCCAAAGAATACCATAATCTAACCCAGTAAACAAAGGAAGATGGAATTCCATAAGCTTCCAAACATTTCCGTAAATACGAATGAGATACACCATCAAAGGCCTTTGCCTGATCCAGACTCACCAAATATTCTATATTCCCTAAAACTTTATTCTTATCCTTGTATTATACTATTAATTCTCTTAATAAATACAAAACTTCTGCTATACTACATCCTACCACTGAACAATGCTGTACTGAAGCTATAAATTCTGGCATTATAACACTTAGTCTATTTCCTACTAATTTAGAAAATATTTTAAAATCTGTATTTAATAAGGTGAGAGGTCTCCAATTCCTGATTTCATTTCGATTGCCTGATTTAAAAAGAAAAATCATAATTCTCTCATACATAGAGGTAGGCAATATCATTTCTTGTAAAAAAAAATTATGTAATGTCAATAGTTCTTGTGGCAAAAATTCCCATAGTAATTTATATATCTCATTTGGAAGCCCATCAGAACCAGGTGAAATGTTTGTTTTTAAAGAATTTATAACTGTATGGAGTTCAAAATGAGAAAATGGTTTTGTCAAAGAATTTCTCAAACACTTAGATAACTGTGGTAACTCTGCTGCTTGCAACAATTGTGTAGTAAATTCTGAATCAGGAACTGGTTCACCGAATTGTTCTATAATATATAAATTTATAATCTGCATAATCCCAATATTGCTTGTCGCCTCAGCTCCAGATACAGACTTTAAACTAGTAAATTTCATACGTTCGCATCTTTTCTGACATGCTATGAAAGGGTTAATCTGTTCTGCTGTCCCCTTCATACCAAATAACTCTTCCCTATGTAATGATATTAATCTATCATATTGGTATTGAGCATAGTGATTTTCATTTCTCTGATTTCATTACTGTAATCTACAGTACCCATCTCTTGCCATGAAAATAATTCCTCTAACTTTTCCCATAATTGAAGATATTGTTTTTGTTTATCTAATGCTACATATCTACCAATATTTTAAAAAAATCCTTGTAAGCATAATTTAAAATCCTCCCACCAATGGCCTATATCATCGTACAAAATTAATGTAGATAACTTATCTGCTATCACAACCCGTAACTTCTCTAATATTGTGGGCTGCATTAGCATAGAAGTATTCAATCACCATATCCCTTTCCCTGAAATTCTAGATATTAAAGAAGAAACTTCAAGACCTATTAAGGAATGGTTCAAAGTTTCTACAGATGTGTTAAAGGTTTTGATAGTTGATAGTGATTGGTGAATAAATAAAAAATCTATTCGGGATGACAATAAACCTTTAAAAAAGGTGGGGTTAGCTCGTTTTTTTTCTACCTTATGAGCATCCTTCAAGCCAGCCACTTGTATAATATTTTTAAGAAATGTTTTATCACAATACTGTTTTCCTATGCTATCCTTTGGGTGAAAATTAATATTAAAATCTCACCCCCAAAAAATCTGATGTGATGTAAACAAATAAGGCTGAACGTTAGTCAATAATTCTATTCGTGTAGCTTTAGCCTGAGGTTCATAAAAGGAAATCAATCTATAAGGAATTCCACCAATCACCACATCTATCAAAAGAACTCCTAAAATACCATGAGTATTGAAATAAAAACCTACACCACAACACATATCAGCCCCTATAGACCAGAAAGAAGATCCCCATACCCAGTCTTTTGATGCCTGTACTCTTTCCCCTAGAATATGTAGTCGTGTATCTTGCAAAAAAACTACAACATAATTTAACTGCTGCAATACCCCAAAGGTAGTTATCCATTTCATTGCTGACTTAATACTGTTCACATTTAGGCTTGCAATTTGTAAATGAAACTGCTCAGGAAGGGGGGTGGAATTGTTTATCACTGGATTGTGTCACTCGTTTGCAGGTTCTCTGAAGCAAAGTTTTGCCAACTGAGGGTATCAGAGATTCCTGAGAGGGTGGTTCAACAGGATTAGACAATGGTATCTCTTCCATAGGCAATTCCTCATCTACTAAATCTGCCCAGCTGGAAAAAGGGGCAAAACGGTTCGACAGAGGTAACGGAGAAAGGGGAACTTCCGAAGGAAATGGTGTCCTAGTCACAAGAGGAGGGGTTTTTAGGGAATCTTCATAAACCTGCATTGTAACTTGATCAGTGCAGATATCTACAACATCAGTGCTGATTTCATGAGGGGTATACTTAGGCCTATCATTGAGGCATTAGGGAGAACTCTGTGGAGTTGCAAATGGGGTTTCTTTGGATACTATTGTATCCTTCTGATTTATTGGTAACATTGGGTCTGAACATATTTTGTGAGGAATAGGAGGAACTATAGATGTTGGACAGGACAAAATCCATAAATCATAGGGCTGTGTTCTTCCAGAACTACCACGGCCCCTTCCACATTTCCTTCCATGAAGAGAAATAGCATTCTTAGGGTTTAGATTGTTATAAAAGGATTTTCTAGCTTTAGAAAGAAAACAATTTTGGTCAGACAAATCATCAGGGCTTTGTGCGGCCCAGGGGCAGTTAGAAAAGGAATGATCTTCTTCTCCACAAAGATTGCATATAGGGGAGGCCTTACAATCTGTCATAACATACCCTAATACTCCATATCTAAAACACTTAACTTGGTCACAGTCAACATTTAGATGTGAAAGAGAACCACATTTGTAGCAGCTTTTTGGCTGCCCTGCATAAAACAGTATCCCTCTGTCCCTACCCAAAATAAAAAGAACTAGGCAAATGTTGGATCCCTAAGTCTGTTTGTTTCAATTGTACTCAAACTGTCCAACCCCCTGTCCAAAATTCATTATCATCCATGATTGGCCGTGAAGTATCAAAGACTGTACATTTCTTTTCCAACCAGAATATAATGTTATCCAAATTGACCCTTTCATTTCGGAATAAAATCGTTACTGCCTTTATAGTTGGTTTTGTAATCAGAATTGCAGTAAAATATTTCCAAACTTCAGTATGTTTCACATCATAGTATAAGCACCAAAATTTGTCCAAGGATGTTATAGTGCAAAAACTACCATCATAAATATGAGCACCCGGGGGATGTGTAAAGGCATATACTTCTGAAGGATTAAATCTCATAGAGTCTAATAATAAATACTTCTCCACCCAGAATCTATCAGGTACTATGGGTGCAGAGCCAGTATATCATAACCGTACTAAAAACCGATGTTTAGCTGCTTCTGCAGGTTTGCGAAAAAGCCCGGCGTAAGTCTTAGGAGGATGTTAATTTGTTGGAGAATCGTTCATACATTCGTTTGTGCACCTTACCTTGTCTTGTACATCCTGGCTTGAGTCCGTAACCTCAGAGTATGATTTTGTTTTTAAAAGTTTGGTGTTTCCATTAACAGAAGTTTTAATTAAATTTTGTTCATCTCCCGAGATAGAAAACTCGTTGGGATTCTGAGAAGCATCTGGCGTAATAGCTAAAACTTCAACCTCACTTTCGGATGGCACAGCAGCAGCAGTACTCAGAAAGGGGGACTTTGATGTTTCCAACATACTTGTCTCAGGTAACCGAACTTCCAAATTACATGATGAAGCCTTTAAAGGTAGATAGCCATCTGTAGAGCCTGGAAGGGGAATATTTGGATGATGGATCCATGTGTTTGCCTGTCTTATCCATCCTGCTTTAGAAAGAGCATCCCACACATCAGGAGAATCAGTATGAGAAGGAGCAAAAGAAATAGATTCTTCTGGGCATTGAGAAACCATAGTATTTCCTGAAGAAACATCAGAAATATTTTTTTCTAGATCTGTAGAGGTTCTTTTATTACCTGTAGCCATAGGGCTTGCGCCAGATCTTTTGCATTTTTTTCTTCTTCTATTTTTAGTCTACAAGACTGAAAGTCTTGTTCTGCCAGTGTTAAGTCCAACAAATGTTGTTTTTTCTTTTCAAATTCTAAGTGTAACTCATCCTCAGTTTCCATAGTTCCAGCTGCCATATAATCTCAATCAAGAACTGCCTCCTCGTCCACAGCCATATTTTAAAACACCTCTGAAATTACTTCCCTTTCAGAATTCTGCAAGAGCTCTGGACCGACATTAGCAGCACATCCTCTTCCTCCAGAGTATTGAAGCAGAATGGGGACCTCCATCCCTGCAGACAAATGGACAACGCCACCTGCCTACAGAGTAGGGGAATTTCCCCATGTGTCCTGGTCAAATTTCCCTCATTCACTAAAAATGCCACTAAAATCTTAATCTGGTTCAAGGTCAGTTGGCATTCATCTGCATCCCCTTCCCCCGGTCTGTGCCTGAAAATAGGCAGGATTTGTCTAGTGCACTTACCCGGTCAACAAAAACTAAAATGAAAAATAAAAAAAAAATGCTGCTGCCGTGTGCGTGTGTATATGTGTGTGTGTGTGTGTGTGTGTGTGTGTGTGTGTGCCCATAGGAATGAGATAGCTCACAGACTTCAGATGCACTGTCTGTAATCTAACAGTGTAGTCTGGCTTCCAGAGGTTCAGTATATTCTAGACAACATATAATAAGTTAACCCCTAGGTTGCTGAAAGAAAAAGAATAAATCAATTAGACTGAGCTGGACAGATGATAGAAACAGCAGTTTAAAAAGGGTTTTTTGTTCATATCCTGAGAAGTTCTCAGGTACAATACAGTAGCATCCCCCCTCCCTTCAGATGCCTTTAACATAGAGCAGCAAATAACAAAAATCAGAGGGGGTGCACTAGTTTGCAGCTGTGGAGGAATACTTCCAAATGTCCAAAAAGGGAGTTCCACGATCAACCTTTTTAGAACTACAGTCTGATCCCAATAGTGCTGTAGGCACTGCCCACAGCCCTAAATATTCTCTCTCCCACTTCAAACCTAGCCACCCCTATGCTCTCACTAAAATGTCTGTTACATCTTAAAAATAAAATTCCCACTGCATTTAAAAAAATAAATCAATTAAATGTTCATTCCCTTTATAATCCCATTCTGACACACATATACAAATTGAAAAAATGATGTGCACTACTCATAGCTTTAGTTTCTTGAGCTTCTTTTCTTACCATGACCCCCTCCCCCCATTGCCTTACCTGCCTACCAGGGAAATCTTTACTTCTTACCCTGACAAATATAAAAATGAATCCTTAGCTTCATTGAGGCATTCTGTTGTGTATGTTTACAGGCATTTTGTTGTGTATGAAAAATGTGAACATTCAGCCAGCAGAATTCTGAAGAAGTTTTGAATTCCTACATTTCATAATAGACATTTCATCAATTGAATGAGTGAATAGAGTGATGATTAACAGGTGAGGATGGACTACTTTTTACCAGTTCCTTTTAACAAAGGAAAATACCTGTTTTTTTTTTTTTAAAAAGATTTGACTTTTTCTTTTGTATCTGAAAAATTCTTAGTTTACCTATTTTAGAACAACAATGAGACATGTCAGAGTTTGAGGAGTTATGTAATAGCTGTACTTCCAAGTGCTCTTGGCATAAATGCCTCATGCCTCACAACACACCTGGACATTCATTTATTACATAGCTACCCACATCCTGTTGTGTCTTGTTGCTTACATAACTCCTGCCATGTCATGTTGTTTTGCTTTAATAATGCAAAACCAATTGCTTGCATAATGCACAAACAGTGTTCCATCAAAGCTTATGATGTGTGCCATCATTGACAGGATGGCCCTAGGATTCCTTTCATTCACAGCTAAATTTAAATAATCATTTACATATTACATGCATCTCATACCAACACTGACTGAAAACTTGGGAGGCTAATAAATTCCCTCTTTGGCTACTACATTGACAGGGGCCACTGCTGCACTATCTGTACCACCAGTGGATCCTGAGTGTTTCACATCAATGCTAGGTTACAATAGCGCATGTCTGACGTGTGCAGTCAAGAACAGCATAGTACAAACAGTGCTGTCAACAATAGTGCCAGGAAAAAACATTATGAAAACAGTGCCAATGGTAGTGGTCATTAACCACACTGACAACTGCTACCATTGCTAAAAGGCAGGTTTTGCACTTTTGGTTTGGAGGGGGTAATACCTC
The DNA here is from genome assembly GCA_016271365.2 of Neoceratodus forsteri. Lineage (NCBI taxonomy): Eukaryota > Metazoa > Chordata > Ceratodontiformes > Ceratodontidae > Neoceratodus > Neoceratodus forsteri. Next base: position 290,235,783 of record CM028130.1, read on the forward strand.
CCGCACCCCCTGTAATTTTTTATAACCAACTCTGATGGGGGTGCAGATCTCAGTGAAAAGGAGAAACTTTGGAAGGGGTTGGAATTTTTGTTTCATGTGATAGAAAAAACTTTACACTTCAGGTAGGGGGAAAGTGAAACTGCATGTGTCAGATGATGAGGAACAGAACCCTGGTCTCATGCTCGGTGCTGCTGCCTTAACACTCTCTGGCATAAGAGCAGCTCATCCAGCTGCTGCACTTTTATTTTACTTGTAGATCCTCATCATTGCCTGAATAGTGATGGGGTAGTGGACTTGACATATGCTATTCTACCCCTGTCCTTATTCAGGCATCACATGGTCCTGACAGCGCAGTTTAGACGGCACTCTTCAGATGATGCTATTCTAACCGGGTAGGTTCCACATCCTCTCCCTCACCAGAACTGGCCTTTTCATATTTCATATGACAGAAAGAATGTAGTTTGGTAATATCAACTCCCAGGCTCTGCTGTTTCTATCCTTGCAACATAGTCACTTAAGGGCCTCTAACACGTGATGCTCTCTCCTTTGTATATCCTCCCACCTAGGATTTAATTGTTTGGCAGTCCATGCCTCTTTCCTTCTCTCTCCCACCAGAGATTGCAGTGCTGATCTCTGACCAGATCATCTTGAAGGTGTGAAACACCAGCCTGTTTACACCAAAGAGATGAGTATCATTGTTTGTTATTTTGCAATGCAGGATGCTGGACTCTTCCAGAGGGTGCAAATGTAGTCTTGTGAGAAGTGAACTGTAGGCCCTCTGCTGCAGAGGCAAAACTTTCAGGTTGTTTAAAATACAAATACAGTGGGTGAGCAACTGCGTAGTATTGCGGGGGGGGGGGACATTAAGAATGCTTTGGCCCAGCATTGCAGGAGGGTAGACATACAGATTTAAAACCATGTTTTCAAGTTTTGTGGTATAAAACAGGTGAGCTTAGGTCCAAGAGGAGGAGATCTAGATGAGAAACCTATACAAAGGGAGTCCAATTGGATCTATACACTAGGAGCACTTCAGGCACCTGACCTGAATGATAGAATAAACATTTTGAAATTTATTAAAAAGTAAAATGAAATAAAGTGTTGGTGTACTCTAGTTAGCTTCTTATTCTTAACCCCCCAATCCACACCCCATAACCCCTCCCCCCCTTGTATGAGTATACACTGACACTATATGTTTTTGAATATACCAGGTACGTACTGCTATAGAGTAGGATTGGCCCAATTGTTAAATTTATCTGTCCATTAAATTTTGATCAGTCTATTACACTTAGTAACTGTGTTAGATGTTTTCTTTCCAGGTGACTGAAGATGAATTTTAATATTATTGTTCTCCTTCAGTTTAAACATTCCTGATTAAATGGGACTTTTTGCATTAGCAAGAAACACAGTTATAGTAATGGATTGTATTGATACTATGCTGCTGATATACAATTTTAAGGTAGATCTTTTCTATTTTTATATTCAGATTAATGCACTTTATTGGGGTAAGCACTCTGTATGTGAGGTATATGTATGTGATTATTTATTCATATTTACTTGGTGTCTAAGAAAGGGTTATTTAATGAAGTGATACTGTGTCTTTAAGAATTTGTATTTATAAGGTCTACTGTGATTGGTGGAACCCATCCCTCTGAGGACACACGTTTGTGTGAAACCAGTGAGGGTATCTGTGTTCCAGATCTGATGGCATTTTGTGGTGGTATGTAACAAAACACACGCTTCTTGCAGTCAAGAGTGCTGGCTTTTGTTCTTATTTATAACTGGCTTTATAAGCCTTGCACACTCTTTGGTGGTTGGAGCAGTTTTGCCATTTTTTTAAATAACCTCCATTACTCTCCTGAACTCTCTCTGGCTGTCCTAACTTGCTGGTCCATTCTACCGCCTACCGTGGCCTCCATTCCTCATAGATATTACTGCCCCCCTGCTCACCAACCAGGCACTCCCCCCAGCTCTGAGTCCTCTGGGTTGGGACCGCCTAACCTCTTCTGGTGCTCTATCTACAATTTAGAGCACCCAGCTGGCTTGGCAAGGTGGCTGAAGAGGTGGAGATGGAGACCCGGTGTTAGGCGTGTGATGGCCGGCCCTGTATAGAGCCATCACCTATCAGAGATAGAGGGAGATTTTCCTTGTATAGATACAGTCCCCTGCGGAGTGCAGCTGGCAAGGCAACGTTATGCCATCAATCTTCCCCCTGGCAAGTGACGTACTGCTACGTTGGTGCCTCTGGCCACCGCCAGAGGCCACTCTACAAGCAGGAGCTCTCTGGATCCCTCCCTGGGAAGAGAGAGCAGTCCCCCAGATACTCGATCTCTTCCCTCCCCTGCTGACCCCCAATGACCCAGGCTCGCTCCCAAACCTGGGTCACCAGCGTGGCACGAAGTGTGCCATCCAGCGCCTCAACCCTTAGCACCACTGGGACAGCTGTTTTTTTCCATTTCTACTGCTGTAAGTATACAGACTATAATCTAATGTGCCTATTCGAGGATGACACCAAACTCTGTGGGAGAGTGGACTCAGCTGAAGGGATACAGGACCTGCAGAAAGATCTGGAAAAGCTAGGGAGGTGTTCCAGGATATGGCAGCTTGGCTTCAATGCCAGGAAATGTAAAGGCATGCATACTGGAGCCAAGAATCCCAGGACAGAGTACTACCTGGATGGAGTCTGAGTATCTGCATCAGAGGAGAAGGACCCAGGAGTGATGATCACTAGTGACCTGAAGCACTCCATGCAGTGCAAGAAAGCAGCAGCAAAGGCAACCAAGATGCTGGTATGCATAGCTAGGGGGATCAGTAGTAGGAGAGATGAGGTTATACTGACCTTGTACAGGTCACTGGTAAGGCTGCATCTAGAGTATGGAGTTCAGTACTTGTGTCCACACCTCTAAAAGGACATTAACCTGCTGGAGAAGGTCCTGAGGAGGGCTACAAAGATGATAGCCGGTCAGCAGGGTAAGGCATATGAGGAGAGGTTGAGGGCACAGAACATTTTCTTCCTAGAAGACAGGAGAGAGAGAGAGAGAGAGAGAGAGGGAGAGAGAGAGACAGGACATGATTGGGACCTTCAGTTACTTGAAAGGGATAAATAAGGTTGACAAGGAGAGTCTCTTTAAGCTGAGTGGCAACCATAACATGTGGGGCATAGTCTTAAGCTGGAGGGTGGGAGGTTTAGGAGGAGGTCAGGAAGTACTTATTCACAGAGAGGGTGGTGGACACATGGAATGTGCTGCCAGAAGAGGTAATCTCGTTGAGGACAGTGGGCAGCTTTAAGAGAGGCTGGGACAGGTGTAGGGGGAGGGTAAGGGTCATAGGTAGGGAGGGTGGAAGGAGTGGGGAGGGAGGGCAGGGACATTAGCTCAAACTATGGACCCTGCAATGCAAGCAGACTTAATAGACCAAATGGCCTTCTTCTGCTGGCTTCTTCATATGTTCATAGGTAAAGAATAGGAGACAGCTTTTAACAAATGCTTTCTGTCTGTTGCAAGCATTTGTCTAGTATAAAGGTATATAGTATAACTGGAGACAACTGTACATGTTGGCTTAACTTCACTGATTATCCCCTGAAACTAGTAGATAATGGAACTGGCTTGAATTTATCTACAAAGTGAAAAATAATCTCAGTGTGCTCTACTTGTTTGTCAGCTTTGCAACTTTCATATAAATATGCTTTCAAATATGTAATTGATCAATCGTTCTCTTTCCCAGGTCTAGAACTGGTCATTGTAAGACTGCCTTATCCTATGCTGCCTAATATCCTGAAACTACTTGCTCACCAATAACAGGATCTGTCCAGCACTAACAATTTTATGTGTCAGCACAGGTCAAAATTTACAAATGTTTGTAATTGTTTTCCTTAACTGTTCTAACTGTATTTTGATTTGTGCTAATCTATATTTGTTGTGTAAAAAGTTGTATGTAAATGTACTATTTTTGTATTCTCATAATTCTCTAGTTAATGAGATTTTTGTCTCACTAAGCTTATTCTGCATTATGAACTGTTAATAAAAAAACTAAATAAATTGTTATTGCCTCTCTTGACCTGCTGCAGTGCTTCATTCATAATTTCCCCTTTAAAACACATCACTGCAACTTGTACTAATCCTTTGGTATCTTTTCAATTGACAAAAGAAGATTTCCACTTTGGTTTATAGTGTTTTATGTTGTTATGTTTGTGCGCATGCACAAAGCAAACATATTGTGGCTCACCACAGAGTAGGTGCTAGGGAGGTGCAGCATGTAGCAGCCAATGCATTTGTGCCTACAGGAGGTCTGCAAGTGACAGGCCAATGAGGAGCAGACTGAACAGATGCTGCTTGGCCTGGCTGATGCACAGAAACTTTGTGTAGTTGAAAGGATGCAGCTGCACCTATAACAGCGTGGCTGCATCTTTTCCTTTACAAGACACTGTCCACAGCCAGCTGAGTGGCTTCATCATCAGTCTGCTTCTCAAACACACACAGAAACCCACCCTCTGCAGCTGAACAAACAACCTGCCTTCTGTGGCCTCCTACCAGCCAACAAACACAAACCTACTCACTGCTGCTAAACAACCCACCCACCTCCCAACAAATTCACACCAATCATATTTCACAACATGGGGTTCCCACTCCCAGTGCTGCCATTATATGACTCGGAGTCCCCCTCCATTTGTGTGTGACACCAGGGTGCCCACCCCTTTTGCCACCAAACACCAGTCCAGAAATAATGAAAACAGTCCTTTATAGTCTACTTTTTTATTTTTAATTCCTGTAAAAAGAAAGCTGTCCACCTATAACTTTTACAGCTCCTGACCCCCTCCCCCACCCCACTCCAGCCCCCCTTTCAGAACCCTTCATCTCACACCCCCATCCCTCACTTACCTATCTAGCACTGCTTTCCCATCTCTCGAATGTTCTGCTGCTCTGGTGTGTAACAACAAACTATATATTAAAAACAAGGTCAGTCCTGTTAATGGTTTTTTAGCATGTTTTGAAATTGTACTCATAATTTTGTCATTTTGTAGTATTTGTACTCCAAATTGTTAACACATTCTTTTTTTGACCCCACATCATGAACCAGGTAGGGAAATTTTCAACCCCCAACATTTGTTTTCACAGTCACTCTGTAAAATCATGTTTTGGATGGAATTTAAAAAAAATTCACCAGTCTTGGTCTTAAGATGGGGTCATAAAAACACTATGCTGAAAATTCAAGGTCAAAATCTCAAACAACAACTAAGTTATGAAGTAAATTTGAAGTTCATCAACTTTTCTCACAACTTTGCTATTTTTCCTGATTTTAGCCCCAAATTGTTAACATTGTCATTTTCACCCCATCTAATGAACGGTTCCATGTCACCACAGCGACAGGAAATTTGCCGACTGTCACTACAATGATGGCACAACACTGCCAATTGGCATTGTGCTGTCGCTGTACAAAAGTGTGTTTTTTGTGGGAGGCTTTGCACCCCGCACTCCCTGCACTTTATCTAACCAGCTCTGAGTCGGAGTTGGTTTGGGGGAAGGGGCTAACTCCCCAGAGGCAGCAGTATCAGGAAACCAGCAAACCATCACAGTGAACTGTCGATTATGTCATTGTGATGGTCTTCGCTGTGTTTCTGTCACTGTGGGAACAGTATACCCTAATGAACAAGTCAGGTGTAGTTTTTCAAATTCCCTTCAAAACATGTTTTCCCACTCGCTCCACAGAATCCCCTTTCATATAGGATTTTAAAAAATTACTCTTGTCTTGATAATAAGTTAGGGTAATAAAAAGACTATGCTGAGAATTTGGGATAAAAATATAAAAACCAACAAAGTTATGCAAAAAAGTTGTATTTTTTTAAAGAGATGGTGACATTTTCAGGAGAACTTTAACAGAACCTAATATTTAGACACAGTCCAACTTGTTTTTCCATTGGTGCTGTATTCCTCCTCCCCATTATTTATTACTGAGGTCATTTGTAAGAAAACAGGATCTTTGCTCCTGAAGAGTTTATCTATTCCTGCTGCTTTCTCCCTACCTCAAGTAATAGAGCATTGCTTGTGACATCACAGTTACTCCCATTGCAACAGATTATGATGTCACAACAGAGGATTATGACTTGAAGCAGGGGGTAAGCTATAGATTCAGATGGACCCTAAAGGAACTCTAAGGGATAAAGATTATATATCCATGTGAATTTCCTTAGTAATAAGTAATGGGGAGGAGAAATATACAGGACATAAATGCAATGCAGGCAAAATTGTGCCTAGTTGTTATGATTCTTTTAAGTTTTCTTTGAGGTGTCAGTAGCTCTTTAATGTTTACTCATAAGTTTGTTATTTTTGAACACTTTGTCTTCAGCTTTTCAAAATAGCCCTTTTGTCACCCCCACCTCATGACCATGACAGATGTCATATTTCAGATCCCAACTTCTCTTCGTGCTTGTGCCACAGAATGATGTTTTGGCCAGGATTCATAAATAACACATGCCACTTTCATAAGGTGGTGTCATAAAACAACCATATTGAAAGTCTGGGGTCAACGCTCCAAAAAATACTAATGTTTTGAACAAACACTGATATTTTTCAATGCTTACTCAAACAATTGCAATATTTTTTTTACTTTCTGAACCCACAGTTTCATCATAGTCATGTTTTAACCCAATTCAAGTGAACACAGTAACATATTTTAACATAGTATTTGATGGCAGATAAGGGCTGCTAGGCCCACCAAGTCTGCTCGTATTCCCTGCCTGCATCAGTGGTCACTGACCCTACTTGGTCATTGGCTTTAGCCTTTCCTACCCACCTCTAGGGTTCCCTTGTGCCTATCCCATGCATGTTTGAATCCCCCAACTGTGCAAGCTCCCACCATTTCCTCGGGTAGGCTATCCCATGCCTCTACCACCCTTTCTGTGAAGAAAAACTTCCTCACATTCACCTTTATTCTGCCTCTCTCCAATCTCATATCATGCCCCCTTCATCCTTGTATACCTCCTATACTGAAAGATGTTGCCCATTTGCACTTTGTTTATGCCCTTAAGATACTTGAAGGTTTCTATCATATCTCCGCATTCTCACCTCTTTTTCAGTGTGTACATGTAACCCCTAGATGGCGCTATCCCAGGGGCTACTACCCCTGCCTGATTTGCCACTAACAGGTTGAGGGGCCTGGATCCAATGACGGGTGCCTCCACCCAGAGGTCAGGGTTTGCAATAGTTAAACTTACTTGGTCACAGCCCTCTGGGACACTGCAACCCCCCTTTCTTCCCACTAGTGGCCCACACAATATATCAGAATTACCTTCACAGTATACACTTACCCCAGAACTAGTTCCGGCACTGGGACCTCCTGTGAAATAAGATACAGTGCAACAATCACAGTACAGTACTTTAACATAGACAAATACCTCAGGAAGTATAACTTTGCTGAAACAAGCAGCTCTGATTTATTTAGGGGGATATAACAAGGACGGGGGAAATCAGGTTAATTAGCTCATCATTTTACTATCTACCTATGGCTCTGTGCACAGGCCTATCCCTACCAGTTACTGTCCCTGGGTACCCAAGCCCTAATGGCTAGTCCAAACCGTGGCAGCTGGTAGGGGTCCTTTCACACAGTGAAAAGAAAAATTAGTTTAAACAGTCAGCAGTACAGTGATTCCATTTGGATTTAATGTGGCAATTCAACAGGAGCGACCTGAATTAGTACTCACGACCTCCAAACAAGATAGGGTCCTTCAATGTCAGCAGGGCTACTCTTGAGCTCCACGAGACTCTTCACACATTTATATGGTAAAAAAGTACTATACCAGGCAGGCTGCTTCTCTATCCCGATCGCAATTACTGCACAATACCGGGAGAACACACAGCAGATTCAGTTCCTGACAGACCGAGTGCAATTCAACAATTTCTCCAGTCTTCTACAGGGTGAGCCTGGTTTCTACTCTTCAGAGATCCTTTGATTCTTTTCACTGGGGCAGTTCAGTCCTAACAAGCAGTTACACAAGCTGCAGACCCGAACTCTGGGCCTTACACGTTTTTGACTGAAACTGTGCACTGAAGGAGCACAGGGTTTCTTTCCCTTCACTGCCAGAGCTAAACTGAAACTCCAACAGACAAAACCGGGCACTTCCTTTGAGTTCCTCCCAGTTCTTGACTGGATTGGCTGTCACTCACAATAGACTGCTGCTGTTGGTCCAAAAAGGCGCGAAGTCTAAACTACATCTCCCAAGTCACTGCCCATACAATCCTCTTGTGGCTGGCTCAGATTATGAGTCAAGTTCTGATTCGTCCAAGGCACCATTTAGAGCTAGCTTACCCCCACACTGATTGGTCCAGTTCAGCAGTTCAAAACTAGAATGGGAACTAGGCAAACACAGTTCTGACTGCAAAGAAGGCAGGTTCGACAAACTGTATTTTCATTATTACTCTAAATTATTTCTGGCAAACAGTTACATCTTTCAGATAGGTTCCCTTTGTACTCCTAGTGACTGCAAAAATGGAGTGAATTGGCAGCAGTTCGAGTGGTACTCAAACAGAGAAACACACAGTCCCCCCATACAAACTAATTATGTCTGCAAGCAGACGGCTCTTAAAGAGACAGTACCAGAGGCTCTAAAAACACTCACTGATAAATGGCTTAAACGCCAAACACCATTCAGGCTTGGAGCATTCAAGCAAGCTCCTGGAAGTCTTTTGGGAACCCCCATTTGCAGGGGGGTTACACACATATTGAGGTCTTTTATTCTTTCTTCGTCCTGGTGCAAGCTGTGCACCACCTTTGTTGCCCTTCTCTGAACCACCTATATCCTGTCTATGTCCTTATGAAGATGCGGCCTTCAGAACTGTACACCATACTCTAGATAAGGTCTCACCAGCATTTTGTACAGTGGCATCACCACCTCAATTCTTCTGCTAGTGTTACCCCTTCCTATGCACCCCAACATGCTACTAGCACTCCCCACAGCTTTGGTACACTGGTTGGATACATTTATGTCACATGAGAGGATTATCCCTAAATCCCTTTCTTCCCTGGTAACTGTCAGCAACTTATTCCTCATCCTGTAACTCTCTGCATGGTTTCATGGTTTCTGTGCCACAGATACATGATTTTGCACTTCTTTGCATTACATTTTAATTGCCTAACATTGGACCGGTTTTCCAGCTTTCCTAGGTCCCTTCTCATTTTCTCGACCCCCTTCCCCCCAGAGTATCTACCCTGTTGCAGATCTTGGTGTCATCTGCAACTAGGCAATCCTTTCCCTCCTGCCCTTCAGTAATGTCACTAATGTAGATGTTAAAAAGAACTGGCCCCAGGACTGATCCTTGAGGCACCTCACTGGTCACCCCCCTTTACTCAGGTTGGATCCCCTTAACCACAACCCTCTGTTCTCCAACCAATTTCTAACCCAGTTATCCACTTTGTGGCCCAGGCTACCCAACTTGTTAACCAGTCTTCTGTGTGGAACAGTGTTGAAGGCCTTGCTGAAATCAAGGTAGGCGATATCCACCACTCCTTCTGATCCACCTCCTTCATCACCCAGTCAAAAAAGTCTATCAGATTTGTTTGACATGACCTTCCTGCTGTGAATCCATGCTGGCTCAGATCCTGTGTGCCACTGGATTCCAAGTGTTCCACAATCCTTTCTTAAAGCAATGCCTCCATAATCTTGGCCACAATTGAGGTGAGGCTGACTGGCCTATAGTTTCCTGCTCCTTCCCTGTTTCTGCTCTTGTGATGAGGGACTACATGTGCCCTCTTCAAGTCCTCTGGAACCACTCCTGTATTGAGTGACTCACTAAACAGGGCTGCCAGTGGTGCCGCTAGCACCATCTGTAGTTCCTTCAATATCCTAGGGTGTATACCATCTGGTCCCATTGCTTTGTCCACCCTCAGTTTTGTGAGTTCTTCTTGTACTCTCCCTTGTGTTAATGGACTGCTGTTCACCTCCCTATGTTGTTTCTGATTCCCAGCTGTGGTCCCTGTCCTTCCCCCTCTTCAATGAATACTGAACAGTAGTGTTTATTCAGTATTGATGCTTGATTGCACATTGAGTATTGAACATGGCAAGAGTCATTTTCAAGTCCCTCTCCAAAACATATTTTCACGGTTGATAAATGACTCTTGTCATGTTCATAAGCTGTGGTCATAAAAACTAGTGTATTATTGCTTAAGTATAAAATGTGTATTTAAAAAAAAAGTTAAAGAAAAAAATGATAAACATATTTTTAAAAATCAGTTACACATTGGAAAAGATAAAACACTTCTTCAATCAGTTTACTACCACCAGGGGCTACTTTAGCTGATGTGATTGCCCTGCATATGTTTTTGAAAATCAGGCAATGAAATTAGTTTTTAAAACATCAGACAACTGAAGTATTACATTTGAAGCAACACTGAATATTTAAGAGCAGAAACAGTCATGCTGATTCTCCCATCACTCGCCACTTGCTCTCCGTTTTGACTGCGTTTTACCATGGAGCAGCTATTACTTGGAACAAGTCAGTTATTTAAAAAAAAAAACTAACATTTAAAGTATTAAATCTTGGCAGGAGAGGCAGCAAGCTAATGTGAGGCAGATCGGGTGATGCCGTTAGTATAGAAAGTGAGCAGCTGGTTGCACCATTAACAGGGACAAAGGGAGTAAAAATATTTGTTCTTACATAGTTATAATTACATTGAAAACACTAAGTGACATCTTTGCTCTGCTGACCTGAGTTTACTTTCTGTACCTAAAGTTTCCCCAAAGGATGGTCTCTCGTTGCTTAAGTCATCAATTGCTCATTCTTGGTATACTTACCAAAAGAACATTAAATGTGCACTCTTGTTTTTTTTGTTCTGATTTAAATATACGATCTGCAGCACAATGTACAGTTCATGCAAGTGTTTTAGATCTGGTTGTAATATGTCGCTACAGTGTCATTTACCTAATTGAAAGGCTTTGCCTGTAGTTCGGTGACCAAGCAGCCAGCCACTCCCACTTACTGAGCTATATATGCAGTTCATCTCAGCCTCACTGTGAAGCATTTTGTCTTTGCAGCCAAAGGCTCTGCCGGCTTGTTCCCTGAGCTGGTCGGGCCTTCCTGCTGGACCCCCTTTGCTTGTCTCTGCAGGGCTTCTGTGTTCATATTCCTGCTTTGGTTTTTATTTTGCCTTTGGTTGTGTATGCTTCCTTCCTTTTTACGGGGGCTTTTCTAAGCTCCTAGAATACTGCTATTCAGAGCTCATAATGCTAGTTTTCAGTTACTTTATTCTTTATTCATTACAAATCAGGTTTACAACCTTTGAGTCAGAGACTCATTTACAAAAGGCACCTTATCGTGGTGGGGGGGTAGACATCAAGACAGTTATTACAGTGCAGATTAAAACAGAGGATAACATTACAAGTGCAGTAAAAGGAACATCAAACATAGATACACTTAGGTTACATAATGTAGTAGTTTGTATGTTACTTAGGTTACTCAACTATTGCTGGTCCATGTGGCATATTTTATTGCTCTCACCTGACTCAGATTACTTGAACCTAGCTATACAGCTTACTCATGCTTGTTCTACTTACCTCATTGCTGCAATCTCATTGCACTGCCTGTTTGACAATGCTTAAAGGAAAACAATGGAAAAGACACAGCTTTCATCAGACACTACAGAAACTCTCAATTAGTGCTTTCAGACAGTAACAACTTGTTTAAATTATTTAGAACAGCTACCAAGAACTTCCACTTTCTGTTGCTGGCAGCAGCCATTTCATGAGCAGCAGTGAGCCTTCTGAGCTCACTGTATGCTAATATGCCTGTTTGACCTCTGCTATTGGTTGACAGGTTATATTAGCATAAGGTGAGCTCAGAAAGCTCTCTGCTACTCATAAAATGGTGGCTGCCAGCCATAGAAAGTGAAAGCTGAAGGACACTGTTAAATCACTGAACAAGCAATTACAGGAATAAAAAAAATGTTACTGTCTGAAAGCACTAATCAGGAATGTTTGTAGTGCCTGGGTAAAGCTACACCTTTTCCAATGTTTCCCTTTAAGAGCATTATGCCTCCTTTATTTGCACTCACAACTCAGTGTACTCATTTATTTACTACTGCTGTACAGGCCTACTTGCTTCCTGCTGCTGCATTGTTTACACCCATTCCTATTGTACCTTATTTACTCTGAGGTTAGCTGAAGCTCCTGCTGAGGCTATTAAATTAGCTTTATATCTGCATGTGGTTCTCGGCCTTTCATCGCTTCCTTGTTTGTCCTACGGCAGGGACTGGGAGGTGTTTGGGGGGGGTCACAGCCTATGTGGTTAATTAATTCTGTTCTAAATCCTCAGAGTTTGCCACCTTGATTTGGCTATTCATGTCTGGCTGGCTTGCCCCTAACTCAGTGCTGTTTACTTGCTACACAGTTGTTATGCAGGTCCACCTCTTACTACTACTGCTTATTGACCTATCAGGTCCACACTTGCTTGTGCAACCGTTGCTCCTTGCTTATGCAAACCATTGCTTTATGCCTAGTGCCATCCCCTCGGCTTTGCCTGGGATTCTGTGCTCTTAATCTGCATTCGACCTTGCAAGGTCTCAGCACTCAGTGCTCATTACAATCTCAGCATGCCATGCTCATCCAGCTCACCAGCTTACAGCTCTCAATCAATTCCGGGGCATGCCAACCATTCTAATGTGTCACTGGTTCCTGCAGCCGACAGTCTCACTCTGCATTTAGTCCGCATCATCGAGCGTGTCCAACTTAGGCCGGGATTCTTCTCACCTGGCCCATATCTGCGAATGTCCTTGACCCAGGCTTGGCTTTAGCTGCCTGCTATGTGACAGCAGCTCCTGGTGTAGAATTTAAGACTAGCAGTGAAGGGTGGTTATGACGATCTCCTTTGGCTCTAGTGTTCCACTATAATGGTTGGCCATTGACTTTGGTGGTTTCCCTAGCAAGACACCTTCACCGCATTCTCCCCATGACTGCCTCTGGTTCACCTGGTTTGATTTAGGGCAGGTAGGCCAGGTGAATGCCTCAGTAGTTGTTGCTCTCCTCCTGCAGCTTGGATGCTTGTATTGTTGCAGAGTTTTCTTGCAACCTTCCACGATGTTCCCTCTAGAGGGTTTGAGTGAGAGTCTTCCTCCAAATTGGAATATTTTCCACCTCCCTTTAATTGAGTTTTCCAAATTGCAGCTGCAGAGATGTCACTAAATACATTTTCCCAAGCCTAGAGGGAAGGCGACCTAGGCCTTGGATCCCTAGAGATTTCCTCCTCGTAGGGTTTTTTTCTCTCCCCCATTGCCTCGGGTCATAACACTTAGTTAGCATAGTTGTTTCCCCTAGTTTCCTTAGGTAGGTTCCGTTGTTGGATGGAGGTGGAAGATGTCCTGCCATTTCCTCTCTCCTTAGGGGATCCCCTTCACTCAATGCAAGCCATCACTATTCTTCTCTACTACTATGTTGCAGTTACTGCTTCTACGTCACTGTTACTGCTTGCTCATACGCATCATGTTGTCTCTTTTTGGGGATGATACTACATTTCTTTTGGGGATTCCTAAGGTACCTTTACCACGGGAACTGTCACGTGGCACCTGTAGGGGTGGAACCCTCTCGGAGAGTTCCTTTCTTTCGTACCCCTACAGGGTGGTAATTCCTCTGGAATAGAGAGTGCGAACAGCCACAACAAAAACTAACATAGTTACATAAGCATAACACTATACTGGCTGCGTAGGTCAGTGAATTGAAAGGCTTTGCCTGTAGTTCGGTGACCAAGAAGCCAGCCTCTACCACTTCCTGAGCTATAAAAGCAGTTCCTCTCAGCCTCACTGTGAGCATTTTGTCTTTGCCCCACCATCCTCCCTCCTCCTCCAGTGGCGGCTCTTTCCTTAGGGGGATTCCTAAGGTACCTTTAGCCACGGAAACCATCCTGTGGCACCTCTAGGGGTGGAACCTTCTCCAAGAGTTCCTTGCTTTCATACCCCTACAGGGTGGTAATTCCTCTGGAATAGAGATTGTGAACGGCCACAACCAAAACTAACACAGTTACATAAGCATAACACTATACTGGCTGCGTAGGTCAGTGAACTTATTGTAACTTGTTTTTGTTTCTATTGCATGCAACTGAAAATGCACCTTGTGCTCAATGTGTTGTCCATTTTAATGAACTGAATTGGAACTTCCACCTTCACCCCTGCTGCCTTCCAAACAGGCATTAAAGTTTGCCCTTTCCAAACATCTTCTTTTGGCTGTTGGGGGCCACTGAGAATACAGTATGGACATTGATGGCTGAATGTACATCAGTTGCATCCCTATTTCAGTCCCTTTTCAGACTGTTCACATGGATGGCTAACATACTGCATGAGATTAGATCATATTGCTAGCAATGAAACTGCTGAAGCAGTTAAAATGAGTCCATCCGACCAACCACCTACTGGTCCTGTTTTCAGCCCCACTGACTGCTCCCCTCCCACTAGAACTACCCCCCACCCTTCTACTTCAGGGTCATCTCTGCCAAAGACACTGCAAAGCTCCTCAGAAGTCTCCCCAGTAGAGATGCAGCAACATTTTATTTCATCTGTGAAATTCTGAAGAAATTGGAAATTTCGTTCCATGAAATATTTCATGAAATTTGTGCATTTTGCCAGAATTTCGCCAGTGCAAAATAAGGAATTCCATGCATAATATTGAAAAAAAAAGGCTCCCCCCTCCCAAAGACCCCACATCCCTTGTGTCTACTGGTCCCACCCCCGGCCCACAATAGGAAGAATCTCCCCCCCGCTGAGATTCAGCTCCAACTACATAATTTGAAATAAAATACATTTCACTAGTGTCTAATGGCCCCCACCCCTGGCTGATCACCGGCCAAATGAAGAATGACCCCTCCACCCTGAGATTCACACCCATCTCCCCTCCCCCACTTGTCCATAATGGCACTCTTCTCACCAGTGTTGATAAACAGCACTAACAGCAGATAGTCAGAACCCAAGAATTCTCACCCACTGTCCCACCAGTCAGTTCCTTCAAACAGACTGGTACACTGTTCTCACTGGCATTCAGGTTAATCCACCACAGTCAGTTTGATCATGCAGGCACAAAGATTTTATACTCCAAGAACCGTTTGGCCATGAACTCAGACACCACACTGTTGAATCAGCTGTAGCCTGTAGCTCATACAGAACCAAAGCACAGCAGGAGGATAAATCCAAAACAGTTTGGGAAATGATCCCTTCACGGCCCCAATATAAGTGGCTAGCAAGGCAGTCGATGCAGAACAGTGGCCAAAATACAGGATTTGTCCAAGAGGAACATGGCACTCTCACCACTGCATTGCTCATGCTGCCCTTATTAGTCCAGACACCTCCACATCGACTGCCAACCCACACTTCTCAGCAGCTTCCCTCTGGGCACTCCGGTTTCACTCCTCCAATCTTCCAGATCTTCCAGCAGAGACTTCACCAAGTGACCACAGAACCAGGCAGCGGGTAAGATTTCAGGTAGCTGTCTGACTCTCCAACTCCCTTCACAATTATCTCCACAGCAAGCAATGCACAGCCTGGGACCTTTCTAAAAAAAATAAAAACATTAGCACCTATGCTAGCTCACTGTCCAGCCCTACCTAGCAGCTTAACCCTACTCCTTACTACTAACTAATGTTAAAATTACTTAAAATTGAAAATTTCTCTGGACACAGCAAGTGATCACGTAGTTCCTGATTCTCCTAAAAATAAAGGAAAGGCAAAAGGAGCAGAAAATTAGGAAAAAGTAAGCTCACCACAGAGCCTTTACCGACATCTTGTTCCCCTCTTGCCATATAAGGATACTATTTTTTAGGATACTATTCTCTTGCACACTGTAAAAGTAACTGACAATATTTCAACTATACATAATTCTCCCCTCCCCTTCAGGGGGTAGAGGAGGGAAGGGGGCTGCTCTGGTTGCCCAAGGGCTGTGCGGGATGGGGAAATTAATTCTTATGTTCAATATAAGGATGGGGACAGGCTGACTCTCGGGGGGAATTCTTGTGTACCGGGATCGGCCGGGGGTGGGACCACTAGACACCAGGGAAGTGGGATCTTGGCTTAGTGTAAAGGCATGGATGGGGGGCATTTTTTTTCTTTTAAATATTATCCCCCTTGGCTTGTCTCAAATGTGGAATTTTGCCCTCGGTTGGCAACATTAGCATTTCACAAGTGAAGTTCCATATTTCATCGGGGGGAGGGGGTATTTCATATTTCACACCCATAAAATATTTTGTGACATGCAGGGCTTATGCAAAATATTTTGATGAGTGAATTTTTTTAATTTCTCACAACACTATTCCCCAATCATGGCAGCTCTGACAGTGATGGCCTTTTCCCTTCATTACTTAAGCTGACCTCCCCTGCCATCTGCAAACCTCTCACCTTTATTTTTAATCTGGCATTGACCACCATGCCAGACTCCTGGAAGCTTGCCAAGGTGAAACCCATTTCTAAAGCTGGTGATCCCCTTTCCTCAGATAATTATAGGCCAATCTCCCTGCTCCCCCACCTCAGCAAGCTCCTGGAGAGGATCGTTCACTGCCAACTGTCTGACCACGTCAGGAAATATAACCTGCTGTATAGCCAGCAACATGGCTTCCACAAGTTCCATAGCACCACATCTGCACTGGCCAGTTTACTAACCATGACTTTAGAAACATGGATGTGGGCAAAGCAATGGGTGCTGTATTTGTGAACCTGACCAAAGCCTTTGACCTGGTCCACCACCCCCTTCTACATACCACTCTCCTGCAATTTGGATGCTTCACAGAGACCTCACAATGGTTCAGAAGCTACCTATCTGACCAATCTCAGCCTGTGTGTATCGGAGCTGCCACCTCTCCTGAACCGCCTGTCTCTACTGGCATCCCCAGAGCTCCATCCTCGGCCCATTACTGTTCTCCATCTTTATTATCTCCCTCCCCACTGACTGCCTTACCTTTAAAGCCTTCCTCTATGCTGACAACATCATCCTCTTTTGCAGTGATAAGTCCCTGACTAACTTATCTTCTACCCTGTCTCAGAACTATGACTCAGCTCACAACTGGTTCCTGTCACACAGGCTCCTGGTCAATGTAAAAAAAACAAAAGCAATGATTTTCTGATCCAAATCATTTCTGGTCAGTATGTCTAATTCTGGCTCCTCCCTCTCGGACTCACACAAGATGGACCCTTGCTTGAAAACGTCCCTAATTTTAAATACTTGGACGTAACCCTTGATCCCTCCCTCTCTTTTACAGAGCACATCAGCTCCATTGTTCAACAGGTAAACCAGAAGCTTGGGGCTGCATATTGGCTAAAACAGTTCCTGACCAGTGAGGCCCAAGGTAACCTACTCCCTATCCTTGATTACTGCTCCCCCATTTATTCCCACATGTCCTCTGCCCTGCGCTCATGTCTAACCTCAGTCTATAACAACATATGTCGATTCACACTCTTAGCACCCTACTCTACTCACCACTGCAACCTTTACCAGGCTCTTGGCTGGCTCCCACTCTCCAGCCGTCATGATTATGCGCTAGGCTGCATCGTTGCTAACACCCTAAGAGACAGCAGTGCATCTCTGTACGTATCCATACTAAGAACAAGAGCAACTCCCAGATGCCTACATTTGTCATCGCCTCCTCCACCATGTAAATACCTAAAATCTCCTCTCTTATGGGTGGCAAAGTATTGTCGGTTACAGCTCCTTCTCTGTGGAACAGTTCCCCTGCTTTGTTCTGGTCTGCTGACACACACTTCACCTTCAAACACAGACTCAAAGCCTAGTTACTGAATACAGCCAAATGCCTGTGTCCCTAAGGATAGTCTACATCAACCTGCTATCTTATTCCCAAGCAACCTAGCCACCAATCTTTTGCTCTTATAGCTCTCCTACCACTATCAGCACTTTGTTCCTGTCTCTCTTAACTGTCATTTGTCTCCTCCTGTAGTTATGGCCAACTACTGTACCTTTTAGCCTTTGAATCAATGTGCCATGTTATCTTTAATTGTATATTTGCACTGTTTTATCCCCCTGTGTGGTGTGACCCCCACCCCATTCACCAATGTAAATTTGTAATGTATCCCTCTTTTCCCTAACATATTTTAAAGTTGTTTTGCATCCCCAGATTTACTCCAACACTGTTGTAATTTGTACTGTATCAATCTGTATTGCCTGTACATTAATTGGGTTCTATGTGATAACGGTGAAAGCCTAAAGGCGATCGCCATTATCGCACAGTCAGAGTGCCGAAAACATTTTTGGCACTCAGACACCCTCGGCGCACAGGACAATGGTGTCGGGGACATATATTTTAATTCTTTCTGTGGGGGGGCTGTGCCCCCCATGCCCCCATGTGGGGGGCTTCACCCCCTGCACACCTCTACTAAAGGATTCTCAACTCCAGGGGGTGCATGTCGCGGGGGGTGAAAGCATGTAAAAAATAAAGGTTCGGGACGGGCGCAATAAAATCACACCAGTGCCTGGACCCAAACCTGGTACCTCACCCACCCCAACCACAGGCCAACCCCTGACACCACGACACAACTTGGCAACCCACTGCAGCACCACCCCCTACAGCTCCTCCACCCCCTCCCAGCCCACAGTCGCCATGCTCACTCCCCCCGCATGTGTACATATAGCAACATCCTGTCACCCATTTTGACCTCCCCCTTATCCGGTCACCCTACCCTCCCATCACTGGGAAGGAATCGCCATTATGGACGGTGCCCTTCCCCATGCACCCACCTCACAGGATACCCATTAATTGCATTTGTATGTATAAGACTGTTTGTGACACTTTTGTTGGCCTGGGACATGACTGAAAATGGTCCCTTGGATCAGTGTACCTACCTGGTAGTCAAATACTTAAATAAATTAAATAAATAAATAAAATAAATAAGGTGGTTCATGTAGCCAAGTGACTGCTTGCATGGTGCAGAATAAATGCTCTGCGGTATCCAGTGATAATAGTGACTGCAAATGAGTGACTCTTAAATGAGTGACTACTTTGCACTGAAGCACAGATGAGCTACCCTGTAAGGGTAGTGATGGAATGGGTCAGCGAGGGTAGAGATGAGTGAGGGAGGGTTATGATGGTGACTGGAAGGGAAGGGATAGGGAAGAGGGTTTGTGTGGGGTAGTGTGGCCTGCTGCAGCTGAGCTAGCCGTGTGGTGTGGTGGTGAGGGTGGCTAGCTTTGGTGGTGTAGGCACTGGGTTTGGGGCTGGGGACTGAGAACATTTTTGATTTGGCTGCTGTAAATTTTGTTTTTTTGGGAACTGTCTCCCCAACCCCGACATGCACCCCCCTGGAGTTAGTAACCTAAATTCAGGGGTGTGGAGGGGTGCAGCCCCCCCCACATAAATGTATTTTAAGTTGCTGGATGTGGTGTCACCCACTGTTGTACATCTCCATTTTGCTTTTTGGTGATGTGCAGTCGCTGTAACAGCGATCGCTGTTTTGCGATTGCCATTATGACACAGAACCATGATCTGCATATAAATATTAAGAATAGAGCATTTCATGCTGCCATGAGTTAGCATTAAAAATATCTATATATTTTAAATGGAAGAAAAAGGTATCAAATCATCTCTTTTTTTTCTGGATCAAATGTAAGTAAAACCACGCTTTACCTTAGCAGTAGTACTATTGCACCATAGGCCTGTGGAATATGCTAGAATATTTAGAAAAAACATATTTCATTTATTTAGCATCTGTTGTACATGAAAATGTTTGAAGATGCTCTATCATAATGCAATAGTGAGCATCCTTGTAGCCAAAGTCTGGTGAAAAATGAAGTTTGGATTTCACATTTTAAAAATGTTAGCACATGTCTTTATCTCTTTCCAGATGAAAAACTGAGTGGAAGCAGGACCCAAGTAAATTAAGATTTTTCATGTCGACAAATTTTCCTGAGTGAAGAAATATATAAGGGATAACATATGCCAGCATGTGGTCATAAGGGAATAATGTATACTTTGGGTGGTTGTTAGGCATGAGGCATAGCTGAGTACTGCAACCACTCAAACTTTTTTTATTCCTTTATGATTGCATACTTTGGAATGATTTATAAAATGGGATTTTGTTGTTAATGAAATATGTCATCCAGGTAAAGAGTGCAGATATAACAGAATACTCAATGTTCATGTGATGTGTTTTGACCAATGAGGTCACAGGATTTTCATGACCCATGTTATAAGTAAGAGTAACATGAGGTCAGGATTTAAGCCTAACTCTGGAAGAGTCACAGGGCCTGATTTTCAAAGGGGCCTGCGTCTGGTGCAAGCTGCGGCAAACAGCAGCTTGCGCCGAAGCCCGGTGTACCAGGGACCCTGCACTCCAATACAGTACACTCCAATTTCAACAATGTCCACCGGACAGCTCACCCGCACATACACACCCCTTCTTCCTCACAGGCTCCATAGTTCCACTCCCTTTCTGGATATCTGTCTCACATACTGCACCTGCAGTCACCAGTCTGCTCTGTGTTGTAGCCTGGCCTGAGGGCAGTTTCCTTAGTCGCTCCAACCTCGCAAGTCCTGTTTTCTCTGCCTATGTTGTAATTGTATAACAAGGGTATAATTTTCCCTAATTGACTCATATGTAACCTATGTAAATATACGGTACATAATTTATGTAATGCTATAATCTATGCATCGCTGTCTGTATCCGGAACTTTGTATCACTGTCTTCTCCTCTCTGTGATGAGGTGCCTTTGTAAATGAGTCTCTGACACAAAGATTGTAAATCTGATTTGTAAAAATAAAAAAAATTAAATAATAATACTTGATTCAGGTACAGGAGGGGTCCCAGCATCTAAGTCCCCACACTTGCATTGACCGGTACCCTGCAGCAAACACCTGGCACACCACAAGGTTCCACCGCTGGCCACTGGGGACAAACACAGGTCCCCCATTCCACCAAGTAATGGGCATGTGAACCCACCCTAGTGGTTCAGTGTCCCCCGCACCATGATCCCCGATGCCACCTTTGTAATAAGTAGGACCCCCCCTCAGTCCCGATGCTGCCCATATGAGCAGCTGATCCCCTATCCCCGATGCCTGCCCCATCAGTGTCTACCTCAGTTCCACCTTATGGTGGTAAAGTGCCCCCCATTTCCCAGTGGGTGGTGTCCACCCCTCCGTTATTCAGTCCCAACTGATGCCAGTGCCCGGCACATCCCACCTCTCACCTCCACGGCTGGGTGCCAACTGCACTGTCTAGAAATGAGCATGCACAGTAGTGCACTGCCACCCTGTGGAACGGAGGTGGTACCCAAATAGAGGCTGAGACAAAGGAGTTCCTTTTCCTATGTAGGCAGCATCGGGACTGGGGGGGGTTCTACTTATTGTAAAGGTGGCATCGGATATCTGGGAGGAGTGGCATTGGGTCACTAGGATGGGGGCCACACAATGCATGCTACGGGGCCACACTCGGGAGTTTTGTGGGTGGACCATCACCCACAGCGTGCCGCATGCAGGCACGTCACCCAGGGGAGATTGTCTAAGTCCCTTTATGCCAGCCCTGGCTGGTCTAAGGGCAGTTAGAATTTCTCCCACTGGGAGATGTCTGTGAATTGCAGGATGCAGCTTGCTTCGGCCTCAGTCCCTCTAGCGCTGTGTTGCAGCCCATTTCAGGACACAGGGCTGGCACAAGCCCTGTTTGGGGCAGACAACCTGCGGGTGATGCAGGCAGCCTCTAAGAACTGCTCTTGGTGGCATCCTTTGGTGCTAGGTGCACATTGCTCCATTCCATTTGGTGCAAGCACCTTGCGCCATGCCGGAGCCTTTGTGGATTGGGCCTTTACACAGTTTAGCTCCACTGAGCAGATCTGTCAGTTTTTGTTCAAGCTCCTTAATATTTACCACTTCATACACTTACTCTACTGCCTCCGTAACCTTTCCCTGCAACTTCCCAGCTTTGTTGGATAAGTGGTTTTTGTGCCACTCAAAAACGTGATTCATGCAGTCATTAATTGTCAAATATATACAGAATTTACAATTGGGCAGTGGGTCACTCAGTCTGCTATATGGGGGTGAAAATCATTTTACCCCTACATTGTCCCCAAATGAACTAGTACCACTAAATTAACACTAAATAAGCTTACCATAGCTCCGTGTATCTGAAACTGGTACAAAAAGTTTATACAGTAATCTTGGACAGATAATAAAGAAGCACCCCTAAAAGACATTTATGAGTAACTAAGCATTTGCTCTCCTTCATAAGTTGATTAAAGGTCATTGTGTTTTTTTAAATTTGACCATAAGTAGTACATATTATTTTCTGAAACTTCTGGCCATGTGTCATCTGAGGTTGACATTCCCGGAAAAGTTCAAAGCTACTCTGAAATGCACACTAGAAAGAAATTGTTTCAACATTCATCATAGGTTTTAGTTACTCTTCTAAACTGCAAATGACACAGGAGGGACGGAGACTGACAAGTTTTAGTTCCTTCTGCGGTTTCTATGAACCATCAGAGCATGAGCTATACTGTAGATCAGGACCAGACATTCAAACATTTGCTTATGCAATTGGGTTGCTGCATAACATTTTGAAACACTTATATTGGCAGAAAAATTACTGCCCAGAAAATGGTGTTTTATAATTTACTGCAGCAGCTAAACTGCATATATACTGTAAGTAGTCTGTGGATGTACATGGTTTTCTCAAATAATCTATGTACATTACCCGAGTCAGGATTTTGAAAACACACAGTTAACATGTGACATTGTCTTGCCCTTATGTTCAGTCCTCCAGAATGTCAGCCAAAGGTTTCCTACAGGAGGTGACTTGGAACAGCATGTTGTGCAGGTGTGGAACATGGCATACAATGTGAGTTCATTTAGTTACTATATAACATTAATGGTATGTGTTTAGCTAGGCTAAACTCACATTAAAGGGAAAGTAAACATTGCAGAGGTCACTCAGATTGTGAAACCCCATGAAAAGATCTTTCAAATGAGTACTGGGTTTACCTGTAGGGAACAGGAGTCTTGAGATATGAATAGCTAAATAATCTGTAAATCAAATCATAGCAACAGCCGTTTCATGTAGTCTTAAAACAGGAAGTGTTGTCACTGAGGGGCAAGCTGTATGTTGTTAATTACAGCTTGCCACTCATTGACATCACTTTCTGTCTCAAGATTGCATGAAATGGCTGCTGTTTTGTTTTGATTTATGGATTATTTAAATAGTCATATCTCGGGACTTTTGACACCTGCAAGGAACCCAAATACCTTGATCGAAATAACTTTTCATGGTCTTTTACAGTTTGACCCATCCCTGCAATGTTTATTGTCCCTTTAATGGGCCATTTCCCTTTGATAGTAGAGATTGTTTCTATATGAACTGTATGATCTACAAAACTTTGAGAATGGGGAACATGGGACCACTGACAGGCATTATTATCCTCCAAAATCAGCAGTCATGCTTGCATTCAGACGACACTTTAACTATCCCACATCTTAAAACCTTTGCTTATGTTGCTGCAAAAAAATGGAAATCATCATCTGGAAATCCTGAATGCAAATAGTTTTTACTGTTTTAAAACTTTGTATAAATCACATTTAATGTCTGACTTTTGTTATGAATGTTATCAATAATTGTTAAATATTGTATTATATGTTTTGTATTTTGTTAACTTGTTGTATGTTCCGGGTTATGCTTGTAAAAGGGCCATGTGGCCCAGTGTGCTTACCTGGTTAACAAAATTAAAATAAATAAATTTTGTTTTATTGGAGGGCTTTTATTCAATTTTACTACTTGCAGGAAAGAAACAGATGCAAGGACTTAGCTCACATATCAAACCAGTGGCTATGGTATGATTTAAACCCATGATGGCCTGCTTCCCAGGTCACTACATTCCCAGCAATTTATTTATTTTTAGCTCTACTTGTGGAAGGTATGTGATAGCTTTTGAAGTCACTCCTGCTAAAGAAAAAATGTGGGGCACCCATTTTACTGACAGTGATGCCATCACTTTTGGATTTACTGCTCCTTCCATTAGTAATGTGAACTACTTTATAATCGCTAAGTTTTGCCAATAATGATTACTGTTTCTGCTTCACTTAGCATTGCCGAAAGGAAGGCAGTGGCCAAGGCAACAAGGACAGTGATACAAACAGTGGATGGACTGGCATGGCAGTGGAAAGGTTCTAGTCCAGGACAGTGCAATGATTTGTTCAGAGTTTTCAAACATCGATAATGTATAAACCATGTACTACCTGTTCTGAATATTTATTTTTATATTTATTTTTTGTTGACCAGGAAAGAAGAGCTAGGCAATTCTGCCTATTTTCAACCTTATCATGGGGGCGGGGGAGGATACAAATGCAAACTGATATATGGAATCAAGCTTGTTAAGCTGTTGGTGGTATTTTAGTAAATGAAGGCAATTTGGCCAGGACACTGAGGAAATTTGGTCACTAGATATTAATATAGGTTGCTTGGACAGGGTGCCAAGGTGAATCATAACTGGGCTATCTTTCTCCAATGGTAGGGCTCTGCCAGTTGAGCAACCTAGCACTATGAAAATTGTGGATGACGATGTAAAAGTGGCATGTTTGCATCCTCTCCAGATGTACAATGAGATGATTCTTTTTCTCAGAATTTATGATTCCCATTTTGATTCCAATTCAGGAAGCCTCTCTTACCATCCCAGTTAATTTAGACAAAGTGGTTGGAGTGATAAAATGGATGAGCAATAACACATCCCCTGGGACAGATAGACTATCCTGAGAGTTTTTAAATCCTTGGTAGACATTTTAGGCTTTGTTTTGGTCTCCCAGTTTAATGAAATATTATCCTGTGGATGGTTACTTGTGTCCAAGTATATGGCTTTGTTGATCTTTCTGTTTAAAAAGGGCAGTATGAGTAAACTAGAGAATGGGAGGCATTTAAGCATTAAAAAAATGCCAAACAATTCTGTCACAAATCATGCATGTAGGGCATAGGAACCCAGGAAGAGCTGAGTATAGGACGGGGGAAGGTACTGACAGTCACTAAGCAGGAAAAGGACCTAGGGGTTATCATAACGGATGATCTAAAAGTGGCAGGACAGTGTGACAAAGCAGCTGGTAGGGCTAGTGGGATGCTGGGGTGCAAAGGGATGGGTATCTTCAGCATAAGGAGGGAGCTGGTTTAAGGTGTTATCACTGTTTTGCTCACTGGTGAGACCCCACCTGGAGTACTGTGTCCAGTTTTGGAGGCAGTACCTCAGAAAGGACATAGACAGGGTGAAGGCAGTCCACAGGAGGGTAACTAAAATGGTGCAGAGATGCACAAGAAGCTCTAGGAGAAGAGACCGAGGGATCTCAATATGTATACCCTGGAAGAGGCGAGAGCAAGAGAAGACATGATAGAGACCTACAAGAACCTCACAGCAGTGAACAGGGTTCAGGATGGGAGTTTCTTTCAAAGGAGAAAGAGCACTGAGACCAGGGGTTATGCGATGAAGCTGGAAGCAGGACGTTTAAGAGGTATGGGAGGAAACACTACTTCCTTGAAAGGGTGGTAGACACCTGGAACAGACTGCTAGCAGAAGTGATGGAAGCAAAAGCAGTGGGGGGCTTCAAGCATGCATGGGATGGATATAGGGGCACATTAGTAAATAGGGATGGAGGAGGGAGGATCAACGGATACCAGTAAGGGTCTGTGGAGACAGTTTACGAACATATGAACATACAAAAAGAGCCAGCAGAAAATCACCCAGTCTATCATGTCTGCTCAGTAAGTGATGCAGGGTCTAGCCTTACAAGTTACGCCAATGACCATGCCCCCCCAAACCATCCCTCCCTCTCCCCCTTCTCCCCTTTCTTGGTCCCAAGGGTTCCCTTTGTGCTTGTCCCAGGTTCCCTTGAATGCTGTCACCATCCTTGCCGATACCACCTCCTCTAGCATCTCATTCCAGCCAGACACCACCCTCTCCATATAGAAGTGCTTCATTGCATCCCTCCTGAATCCCTCCCACCCATCAATTTTAGGCTATGCCCCTAATGGTGCTGTTATCACTCATTTTAAAAGAGCCTCTCCATTTTCACTCTGTTAATTCCCTTCATGTACAGTACTTGAAGGTCTCTATCATACCACCCCTCTGCCTCCTCTCTTCCAGGGTGTACATCCCCAGGGCTCCCAGCCTCTCCTCATAGAACCCATCCTGTAGCCTCTCGATCATCTTTGTTGTTCTCCTCTGGACCCCCTCCAGCATGCTGATGTCCTTAAGGTAAGGATGCCAGTACCTCACCCCATATTTGACATGTGGTCGTATCAATAATCTGTACAATGGTAAAATAACCTCACTCTGCCTACTACTGAATCCCCTTGCAATACACCCTAGGATCCTGTTAGCCTTCGCCACTGCCTTTTTACCCTGAGAGGTGTGTTTCAGGTCACTCGTAATCACTACCCCTAGATCCTTTTCCTCTTCGGAAGCAGTTACCTGATCCCCTCCTATGTAATACTCTGTCCTGGGTTTCTTGGCCCCTATGTGCATCACTTTGCACTTTTTGACATTGAAACCAAGTTGCCGGATTCCTGACAAATTCTCTAGTCTGGCAAGGTCCTCCCTCAGGTCCAGTATACCCTCCTTGGTGTCCAGGCTCCCACAGAGTTTGGTGTTGTCCACAAATAGGCACATTTTGCCTTTAACACCTTCCCTGATAACACTTATGAAAACATTGAACAACCCTGGCTCCAGCACCAATCTCTGCAGGACCCAGCTGGTGACCTCCTTGGTGCTGGAGAACTCACCCCCAGCCACTACTCTCTTGGTTCTACCACTCAACCAGTTTTCAACTCACTGTACCATATTCTCTCCCACCTCTAAATCCCTCAGATTCATTATCAACATTATGTGTGGTACAGAATTAAAGGCCTTCCTAAATTCCAGGTATATTATGTCCACTGTCTGGCTGTTGTCCACTGCCCTCATGATACAATCGTAGAACTTGATCAGGTTCATTTGACATGATCTGCCTGCCACAAACCCATGCTGTCTTTCTTCCTGTAGATCATTCGCTTCTATGTACCTCACCAGCCTTTCCTTTAGTATGGTCTCCATGAATTTGCATACTATCTAGGTCAGGCTGACTGGCCTATAGTTACCAAGGTCATCTTTGGGTCTACTCTTGTATATTGGCACCACATGTGCCATTCCCCACTCCAGCGGCATCACTTCTGACTCCAGAGATCTATTGAAGAGAACAGCCAGCAACCTCACCAGATCTTCTGCTAACTGTCTCAGCACCCTGGGGTGCATTTCTTCTGGCTCCAGGGATTTGTCTAACCTCAGGGCCATCAGCCCTTCCCTCTATCTTTCAATCCCGAATACTCTTATGGCTTCCCTCCCTCCCTCCTTCTCCCTGCATGCACACTGGTCCATCCTTTTCCTTTGTAAAGATGGAGCAGAAGTATTTGTTTAATACCTCTGCTTTGCTCCCATCTGCATCAACCCAGCCATCCCCCTTCCTCAGCTTAAAAATGCCATCCTTTTTGTCTCTCCTTTCACTTATGTAGTGAAGGAAGGCCTTGTCCCCATTTTTTATTCCTTCGGCTATTTGGAGCTATTTCTGTGGTTTTGCCTGTTGCACCTTCCTTCTAGCCACCTTAGCAAGCCTAAGGTATTCTTTCTCATCCTATTCCTTTGCTGTTCTTTAGAATTTTCTATAGGCTGCCCTCTTTTCCCTTACCACTCTGGCCTCCTCCCCATAAACCAGCTTGGTGGTCTGGCTTTAGACGTCTTCCTCCTCAGTTTGATACAACTGCTTTTAGTCTTCTGAATGCCCCTTCCCCCAATGATGGCCCATAATCGGTCCAGTCTCGTGCCCTCCTCCATGCTCTCCAGGTTTTCCCTTAGCACTTCTGTCATCTTTTTAAAATTTTCCCTCCTGAAATCCAATGTTCTAGTCTTGATGGGGATGTTATCCTTGCCCATGTCCAAACTTGAACCACACTGTATTGTAGTTGCTTCCACCCAGGGGTTTCCTAACTTCAATCTCCTGTACGTGCTCCCCATTGGTGAGCACTAGGTTCAGGATTGCCCCCTCCCTGGAGGGATCATTCACACACTGAGTCATGAAGATGTCCTGGATTGCATTTAAGATTTCCTGACTTCTGGCACAGGATGTGGTGGGAGTAGCCCAGTCCACTTTAGGCAGGTTAAAATCCCCCACCACTACCGCCTCCTCTTTTCCGGCTATGATTCTCAACTGGGAACACAGCTCTCTGTCCTTGTCCTCACCCTGGTTGGGAGGTCTGTATACCACCCCCATCCCGATCTTCCTTTCTCTGCTTGCTTGCTACTGGTGCCACAATGTTTCTATGTTCCCCTTTTACTTTTCCTCCTCCCTCATGCAAATTATTCCCTCCTTGATGTATGATGCCACCCCCTCCTTTGCCTCTCTCTCTCTGACCCTTCTGTGTAGATTTGTACCCTGGGACTGAGAGATCCCAGTCATAGTTTGCTCTAGCCCAGGTCTCGGTAACGGCCACTATATCCACCTTACCCTCCACTAAGAGGGTATGCATTTCTGCCATCTTGTTCCTGAGATTGTGGGCATTCAGTGACACCACCCTCCACTTTATCCCTGTAATACCTTGGCTCTTTTGTTCAATAACTTTGTCCTGACTTGACCTCCTACCCATCTCCCCTCCTCCTCCTTCCCCACTCCTTAGCTGCCCCCCTCTCCCCCTTTGTTGTTATTGCCTTTCAGGCCGGGAGGTCTACCGACCTCCCCTTTTCAAATTGTGTGGTCCTTCTGGCCCCCTCCTCCCCCTCATTAGCAGTTTAAACCAAGTTCCTTTCCCATATATTTCACCAGCTTGTCCTTTAGTATTTTCCTCCTCTCCCAAGTAAGGTATAGTCTATCTGGGAAATAAAGCCCCTTATTTAACCATGTGTCCCCCCCCCCTTATAAGACTGAACCCCTCCTCTTTAGACCAAACACCTAGCCACTCATTGAATTCCGCTAGTCTCCTTTTCCTAGCTGTGCTGGCCCCAGGAGCTTACTTCTAAAAAGGCCAGCAAGTTCACAGAATCCCTGCATGATCTTGCTATTTCCTTGAATCTGTTCTGCACCACCCTCTCCTCCTCACCTGCTAGATCATTTTTTCCAAGATGTATAATCAAGTCAGACTTCCCTACTGTCTCCCTTACCACCTCCTTGATCTTAAGTGTTGTTTTCCCTTCCTCCATTCCTGGCATGCAAGCTACCAGCATATCATTCCATCGGTCCCCCTTTATCCCCCACTGTATACCCTTTATTATTGAATCCCCGAAGATCACTACCTTTCTGTTGCTTGTGTATCTGAACCCTACCCCCTTCATGTCCTCATAAGCTTTTGCCCCACTTCCTCAGACCCTCGGTATCCTTTGCTGGAGCCATTCTATGTGTACCAGCAACTCCCCCTCCGGCTTCCTTGATTCCATTTGATCCCCTCTTTCCCTGGTTCCCCATCCTTGCTCCCATTATGCCTTCTCCATTCCCTACTGCAACCCTACCTGCCTTATTGTTCTCCTCTCCCTTCAGCCCCCCCCTTGCCCTCTTGAGCTACTCCTCTACCTCTCCTCTCCCCCCTTGGCTTTTGTTCCTTGTTTAACCTTCTGAGAAGCTCCCTTCTCCACACACACCTGCCTCCAACATATGTCCTTGTGGTTGCCTGGTCTCTTTCCCTCCTGTAGTCCCTTGTTTCCCTATATCTGCCAGTATTGTATATCTATTAGATGTAGGTATCTCAACCAGAGAATTATCCTCTGTTCCCTTTGTCCTTCTTCAAGTAGATCGTCTCACCCCCTGTTCCTTACCACCTGCCATTCCTCCTCCTTATTTCTAACAGATTTGCATGTTCCCTGATGATGGTATGACCTCAGCCCCTGTATAACACTTTTATTTTCTGTCCTATGACTGCTATCACTGTGCCTCAAAGTAGCTAATACCTACCCTGTCAGCCCCTGCTGATCCTCTCTGCTTCCACCTCTCCTACATTCCAGCTCCCAGCTAAGCCACTGTACCTCTCTTCTTAACTGGTCTAGACTCCTGCACACCTGGCACCCCACTGTTTTCCACAATATCTCTGTGAAGACTGTGGCCCCACATCATAGAATCATCATAGAACTTGACAGCAGAAAAGGACCTCTTTGCCCATCTAGTTATCACTGTCCAGGACGTGTGGTCCATCATCTCTCCCTCCTCTTAAAGTGCCAACCCCACTTC
Organism: Neoceratodus forsteri; assembly: GCA_016271365.2. NCBI lineage: Eukaryota > Metazoa > Chordata > Ceratodontiformes > Ceratodontidae > Neoceratodus > Neoceratodus forsteri. Next base: position 290,265,944 of record CM028130.1, read on the forward strand.
CCTGTGGCCTCCTGTGCCTGTCCCATGCTCTCTTGAAACTCAACACAGTCTCGGACCCCACCACCTCCTCTGGAAGACTGTTCCAGGCCTCTACTATCCTCTCAGTGAAGAATCATCCTCTCACGTTGCCCCTGTAGTTTCCCCCCTGTAGTCTCAGTCCATACCCCCTTGTTATGGTGACCTCCTTTTTGTGAAATCCTCACCCCGGGTCCACTTTGTTTATTCCTTTGACGTATTTAAAGGTCTCTATTATGTCCCCTCTCTCCCTTCTAGTCTCCAATGTGTAGAGCCCCAACTCCCTACATATCTGTTTGTATGGTTTGCCCTTCATCCCTTGCACCATTTTGGTTGCTCTTCTCTGAACCCTTTCAATCAACTCTATGTCTTTGCGCAGGTATGGCCTCCAAAACTGGACTCCATACTCAACGTGCAGTCTTACCATGGCTTGGTACAGGGGCATCAGGAGCTCCCTCCTTCTGCTAGTGATTCCCCTGCCTATACTTGCCAGAATCCCATATGCCCTCCCTACCATCCTGGTACACTGCTTCCTCACCTTGAGGTCACTGGAGACTACTATCCCCAGATCCCTCTCTTGTTCTGTAACCCTGACTTCCTCCCCCTCAAGTGTGTATCCTGCCCTTGGGTTTCTGTGCCCCAGGTGCCTAACTCCACACTTCTTGATATTGAGTTTTTCCATTACAGCTCACAATCCTTCCTCTGCTGACCTGTCTATTTTGGCAGGGAACATCTGGGAAACTGAGTGGGCCAAGTGACCCTTTTCTGCTGATAAATTCCGTTTCTTGGCAAAAAACTTGTCTGAATTTGCAGCTGTTGTGGTTTCTGCGGTCCAGAGAAATGCCATTCCTCACTGTTTCATTTTTTCTTTTTTTTCCTTCAGAGCTTTCTGCCACCCGTTGCCACCTTCACCTGCCTTCAGGCCCCAGTTCTGGACCCCCAGTCCTATCTACTACTCCCCCGGTCATGAGGCCGGGATCCACACAATGTGAGACACGGGAGTCCTAAGGGCCATCACACACAGCAACTGGGGGGACTTGCTTCCCCACCCATTTTTCTTCTTTTCTCCCTGGGGCTGCGATGACCAGTCGCACATGCACGTGGTGGCATGCATGTGTGCTGTAACCGGCAATGCTGCTCCACCCACCCAGCCTAGCACCAGCCTCCCATTTGCCTGATGCTACCACTGAGCCTCCACTTGGTGGCAGCCACTAGCCAGGAAGGCTCACCTCCCCAATCTAGGGGAGGAGAGTTGCAAAGTGGCCACTTAGTTCTGCTACCAGCCCTCCCCTCATCCAACCCCCAATGGCCGGATCTTGTTCCCCAACCCAGATCACCAGTGTAGGAGAAGCAAGGCACCCAAGGCACCTCAGCCCTCTGCTCCACTGGGCCAGCTCTCATAGTTTCATTTTTTTATAATTTTAATACCCATCAGGGAGGTACTGCAAAGGGGTGCATCAGGGTTAACTGATGGGTTTTACTTGTTTTAGAGCAAGAAAAAGTATTTAATATAGTTGCGCATGACTATAGAGTTTTACTCAGTATGGGATACCACAGCCTTTTGTTTCTTAAATATGTATGTTTTATAGAAGTGTGGTGATTTTGCTATTTGTTAATGGATGGGTGGGTGCTGCTGTATCAGTCAAACAAAGGGTTCGGCAGGGCTGCCTACTTAGTCCCTTACTTTATGTTTTTGCCATCGACCCCTACTGTGAAAACTTCCGATCTGTAGACATCTTTCAGGCATTGATTTCCTCGCCTTCCCTCCCTGTGAAGGTGCTTGCCTGTGCAGACGATGTCTGCATATTCCTTTGAAAACCAGACTTAGCTGATCAGCGATCCAATATTTGTTCAGCCTGTATGAGAATGGCAGGGGCTAAGCCTGATCTAGATAAAAGTACTGGGTTATGTATTTGAACAGGCCTAGGTTTGCAGCAATTTTCAGAAGTAGGTGGAATTAAAAAATCCCGGGCAGAATTATACACATTGCTGCTTTCAGGTTGTCCCAATGGAAAGGACAGTCGATCTCCAAAAAGAAGAGGATATTCCTTAGTACATTCCAGCTGATGCCTTTGTTTTTGCATCTGTGTCATGTGTTTCCCTCTCCTTTAGCATCAGACACCAAGATATCAAGTGTATTTTTTCAAGGCATTTGGGGACATCAACTTAACCCCGTGAAGTGGGATGCAACCAATCAGGATTATCGAAGAGGGGGTGCTCATATGGTAAACACTGTTACTTTTTCCACTGCATTTTCCTGAAATATAATTTTGACCTTATGTTAATGAACAGAAATATCTTATGGTCATGCTGGTCCAGGAATGGGTGTCTCCTCTGCAAACCAAACGTCAGGGAGTCTTAAAATTGTTAGTATTCAGAAATATCTTAGATTACCTGTTTATGCAAGGACAACTCTGAAAAATGTTGTATTATTTTGTTTGACCACAGTGTGATGTGGCACCTCTGATGAACGCCTATTTGAGAAAAACCTGTACTATGTAATCTAAAATGCTATGTATGTCCTCAATGTGTCGAGGTACCTTTGGAAACGAGCCCCTGGCTCAAAGGTTGTAAACTGATTCTCACAAATAAATAAATAAAATGTTAGCACAACATACTGTATACTAGTAACCAAAACAGTTGTAATGTTCTTTCACAACTCAGCCGCACAGCATAAAAATGAGTCAAAAGCTTCTATGCTTAACCTTATTCAAAATGGCTGCCTAGGGCTGAGTGAGATTTATTAATTAATACAACTGATTTTTTTTTTGCTTCCATCAACTCTCCTGTTGTGCCCTAGGGAATGGGAAACTGAAGTCAATTGTCATTTGTCTGATACTAGACTTCCCCAGGAGCTGTGAGGTGTTACCTGGCTCTGCATTAATGGGCAATTGAGGGAACAAAATTATTTTAAATATAAGAGTTCTGAAGAATGTTTTTGTCCCAGATCATCTTGTCTTTAAGAGCTAGAAATCCAGGAATACTTTTTATTTTACTGCCCTTCTTTGACTGAATTTAGGGAATCTTTGGCTAGGACATGGACGGCTCATGAATTTCTGCCAGTGTCTTGTTGCGTGGTAGAATTGGGGTTAAATGCAAACACTATGGAATAAATACTCTGTTAGTTCTTTGAGCATCATCTTTTCTGCATATGTTTATTATCAATGGTAGGCCAGATGTGAATAAACCATTCAAAAATGGTGTTGACTGCGGTAATTGTATCTGCGTCAAAACGTTTGCAGGGGGGTATACTATTTGGAATGAGCAGTGCTGGGTGTCACCAAATTCTGGAAACTTGGAGCACATTTTTCCTGGGTAATAACACATAAACAGTTATGGCATCTGTCTTAACATTACTGGAAATCAGTTTTCCTTGCTTTGATCTTTTTGCTCTCTGAAAATATTAGATTCCACTTTTTTTCTTTTTCCCCTAAGTTTTTTTTCCTTCAAGAATATCTCTGTTTTTATTGCAGTTATGTATTTATTTTGAAAAGTTTCACATGGAAAGTCACACTGAGCTGTAAAAGTTCATTTCCAGGTGTGTCATGGGGGAAAAGGAAGAAGGGCTACAATACTGCTAAGAATACAGAACAGATAAAAACAGATAAAGTACATAGACTTAGTGGGCCAGATATTCAAAAGGGATGCGCCATGCACAACAGAGATGTGCCAGCGCAAATGTGGAAATGCACCATTGTGCAATATTCAATGGGAGGCATGCGATACGCACAAGTTACCATCTTAAGGCATAATAGTAATGAATGCATGTGCAACCATAGGGGGAGGAACCATGAATAACATGCGCAGTGTGATATTCAACAGCATGCGCCATGCGAAATAGGTGAGCTAGCAGAAGTTGTACGACAGCGGAAATGATCCAAAATAAAAAGGATCAAGAGAGGGGTGCAAGAACACTACAGGGAAGCCACAGGTGGGAGCAAGCTGACAGGCACAAGACAGAGGGTAGCAGTGAGCAGGACTGGGCAGAAGCAGGACAGGGCACACCTGGAGTTAACCAGGAACAGGAAAAGGGTGGGAAGCCTGTGCCACTGTGCAGGATTGCTAGGGTAGTGCCACAGTGGACTTAGGGCAGTGGCAGTAGGCAGGACAGCCACAGCCAAAGGCCGGACATGCACCCGGTGCAAGGGAAGCATCATAAACGGATAGCGGGGGGAACAGGATAACAGCTGCCGGGGGGGGGAACACCAGGTAGGGACATGGCCAGCACCACCTTCCAGATGGAGGCAGTAATGAGGGGTGTGAGAAGGCAGGCAGCAGGGGGGCATGGCCATGGAAGAGCCCGTCAGCGATACGCCCAGAACAGGTGGTACTGATCCCACACCACCTTCGAACACTACTCTGACACAGAGATTGTGGGCTGGTACCACCTGAACAGGGTGATCCTGAGGTGGCTGTGTGAGCTGTGCAGTGATGAGATGCAGGCACCCACACGACGGAGCCATGCTCTGTCAGTGGAGACGAAGGTGACAGCTGTCATGTGCCTGCTCACCACAGACACCTACCAGAGGCCAATAGGGGACACAACAGGCATAACCCAGTCAGCCGTGTCACGCCTACTCACAGAATTCCTCAGCGCACTGCTGCCACATACTGCAGAGTACATCCATTTCCCCAGCATACAGGCGGAGTGCACAGCACACATACAAGAGTTCCATCAGGTAGCACGGATGCCCAGCATGCTCGGGGCCATTGACTGCACCCATGTGGCCATCTACATGCCACCTGGCCCGAACGGTGTGACCTACATAAACCAGAAGTGGTATGCCAGCATCAACTGCCAGGTGGTGTGCGATGCCAGGGGGCACATAACCAATGTCTGTGCCATGCACGCTGGGGAAGCACATGATGCCTTCATCTGGCACCAGTCCACACTGTGCCACAGGTTTGAGAATGGGGCATCCCCACTGGCCACCTAGTGGGTGAGTATGCATATCACGCAGGATGACATGAGCAGATGTGGGGGGGTGCATAGTCAGAGGTACCATGGGTACCGGCCTTGACGGCCCATGGCAAAGCGATGCAGACTACCATACTAATGTCCACCCTCCACACACAGGTGACAGTGGATACCCACTCCGTCCCTGGCTGCTCACACCATACCGGTGCCCCATGACCCCATCGCAGCTATGGTACAATGAGACACATGCCACAACATGAAATGTCAGTGAGCAGGTATTCAGGATGCTGAAGGCATGTTTCTGGTGCCTGGACACATCTGGCGGTGCCCTACAGTACAGCCCCTCAGAGACCTGCAGGCTATTCCTGGCCTGCTGCATCCTGCACAGCATGGCCAACGACTGTGGGATAGCTGTAGAGGTCAAAGAGGGGGGCAGCAGTGGGAATGATGAGGACGCCGCTCCAGATGGTGATAGTCAGCCACCCCCTGGGTGAAGGGACCTCCGCCTGATCTGGATGTCACAGCTGCACCGGGACACCATCACAGAAGAGCATTTTGGCCAACACAGGTAGGTCACGGGGCCATGTGCAACCACTAATGGCAAGGGCACAGCCCACAGACAGGCATGGATGAACCCCGGGGTGGATGGCGGCAAGGGAATGGGTCAGAGTGTGGCACTGCACACGCCATCAGGGATGGGCAAGGCCAAACACGACATGTGCACACACACACACACACACCACAAGACATGCGTAAGGGTTAGATGGCACGCCAACCACAAATGCAACCCCTACCCCCACACAGGTCCACACATGACCACACCCAGTGGCCATCACTGTGCGTGCCTCAGACACTGGGCACCATTGCACACTGGTGGACAGCGAAATGCAGGCATCATCATGCACACACCACAGTGGCCAGCAGCTGGGAGGGTGTGCACAGGGACTGTGTGTGTGCAGAGCCAGGTACCACACCCATGCGTCGCACGATACACACCACACTGCACACAGGGCAGTGGCAGACAGTGGCCATGGTGGGAGACAGGTCAGTCATGCAGCACAGTGCCACAGCCACCACGGATGCGTGGGCAGCCCCACCGAGACCTGCCAGCTGTGCCAGGCTGACCATTGGCCTCATGGGGTGGCACCGACGGTCCCCAAGGGGAGATGCTGCAGGAACGCGACTGTTCAGCCTGTATGAGAATCCACTTGGAACGTGACTGTGTTCATGCAGGGGTCTACAGCTCACAGAACATGGCCCCACCAGGTGTGCTCGGTATGCCCACAGCCGAACCTGGTGTTGACATAGCAGGTGTCGCACGGTGCCGGGAACGGTGGGGTGGACATGACACTGCGTGGTGTCTGCAGTGCATGGGTACCGAACTGGGTGCCCAATGTGGCCATGACAGCTATGAATGCATGTGTCTGCCTGTCAATGGCAGCAGTCACATCCTCCTGCTGCTGGGCCATCTCTGTCAAGAGCAGACCGTGGTCTCTGCTGCGCCACTCCTCTGCCTGGTGCAGAACTGCACTGAGTACATCCACCACAGTCACAAGCCACAACTGTTGATCCACTGAAGCCTGAAGTAGGTGGCTGTGCTCATCAAAGAGGTCATCCTCCGGTCTGGCATGCTGTCCCTCGTGGTGTTCCTGACCCTGCTGGGCAGCACCTCTTGATGATAGGCACTGCACACCAGAGCCATGCCGGGGCACGTCCACATGCGGTGCACTGCCACTGCCCCCGACACTGTCCCCCCATTGCCATTGGCCAACTGCTGGCACTGCTCCTCCTGCTGCCGATTGCCAGGGCTCAGCAGCGCCGCTGCAGCAGCCGCAACAGCCCCACTGGCCTGGAAGCACACCAGTGCTACCCCACTGGGGCATACAGGCACAGGCTGGGACTGTGTTGTCATGCAGGCCTCCACGGCGGCACCACCCATGGCTATGCCCATGCCGTTTCCTGCTGTGCAACCATCCTGCGTCCCACATGTATCACTGTCCGGGACATGTGATCCATCATCATCGGTGCCGGATCTGGCACCAGTCCATGTCCCAGCACGCTGGAGTCCATGGGCGCTGTCACGTTGGGACACAGACAGGACCTCATCCACACCCGCACCACCATCTTCAGTCCAGACAGACAGGCGGGTATGCAGTGGTCCTGTCTCTCGGACACCTGTGGAGGTGGATGGGTGTTCCTCCGTGTCCAGGGCATCACCCTCAGTGGACACACCCACCACCGTTGACCCATGTAGATGCTCAGGAGCTGTAAGGGAACACAGTAGCGTTACTGTCTCTGCCCTACCCTGTGGCATTCCCCCCACCACCCACACAGTGACAGCACAGGACCTACCATGCAGTGCTAGACTGCCACTCATCTGAAAGCCACCACCAGGAACACCCTCTATGGCACAATGCCACATGCTGCCAGGCACCCGCTGCTCCTGTGGTGTCAGGCATCGCACATCCGGCTGTCCACCACCGGTGGCAGCACGTGCTGCCCTGATGGCAGCCACCTTATCCTATATCCTCCTCCTGTCCATGCAACCTTCTTTTTACACTGCTGCATGGACCGCTGGTGGCTGCTATGCTGGTTCATGGCACGCGCAACCTCACCCCACGCCACAGCACGGGCCTGTGCTGCTCCACCCTGTCTGCTGAGCAGCGGGTTCCCTGTCAAGATAGGCCTCAAACAGGGCATCTGATTCAGCCTGGGTGAAGTTGGGCCTCCTCCTTCTCCCCTGTCCCTGTTCCTGCTCATCCTCTCGTTTGGTCATGATAGAGCCTGTGGGAATGACAGGTGTTACCTTTGAATGTGCAGTCCCATGCATCCCTCACACACCACAGTCCACAGTTCCAAACAGCATGCAATCCACAATAGACTGCAGTACCTAACTATGTCCACTGCAGCCCCATGGCACATTTATATAGCGCAACGCATGCAAATGAGGCGAGACGCAACTTTAAGTGGATGCTAATGCAGTGGTTGCACCATGGAATTGCTGATAAGCTGATTTGCATATGCTGGCTGAATATTACTCTGTTGCACCTTGTGCAATGTTGTTGAGTGTGCTCAGGCAATGGCGCTGCTCTGTGACGTGCACAGTAGGCACCACATGGCACATGCCTGGGGTGCTGATGCTGATGCCTGCCGCACTGATGACATGCTGTGCACGGGAGGCAGTGCAGGGCATGGCCACCACTGTGCCAGTGGTGCTAGTGTGCTGTTCTCACATGTGGCGCTCGTGCCTTGGTGTGCCATAGGTGCCATGGAGCCACAGTGCAGTAGGCCACTGCAGGGCGTCTCACACAGGCACCCTACCGTGCTACATGCATGGAGTCCCAGTAGCGCTGTGGCGCTCCGTGTGCACAGACCCTTGACCCTGCGGTTGACCTTTTCCCCCTAGGTGCCACGCATCCACATGGGTGCACCCCTATCACACTGTTCGGTGACAGCGTGATGGGGAATGGCAGCGCTATACCGTGCAGCCTCCGCACATGGGGGACGTATGCTACAGAACACCATTTTGTTATCTGGACTGACTGAAAGACGTCATGCAGGAGAGCCCAGCAGTGGAGCGCAGTTGAGCTGGCCAACCTTGTGGCCATTGTTGAGCCCCATGCTGGGACCCTGTTTGGCCAGGACCCACTGAACAGGCCACGCAGCGCCATGTGGGAGAGGTTGCAGAGGGCATGGAGGAGGCCACAGGTATTGCCCATTCCAGTGAGCAGTGTCGCTACTGGTATGGGGACCTCCGGCGGAGGGACCCAGATAGATTGGGGTGTCTACAGGCATGTGCCCAGCGAGGCACCATGCCATGGCCAGGTAGGTGCTCCATCCATACACTGGTAGCATCTGTCCATCTGGGTATCATGGTGTGCATGTGTCCACCCCGCAGGGAGGTGGGGGCCGTCCAGTGTGGGCAGTGGTGGTGGGGTTGCAGCATGGCTGGGCTGTGTGGGAACACACACACCGGGGGGGGCTTTGCTACTGGTTTGTACTGATGTTCCCCTCTCAGTGTTTGCATCCTAGGACCAGAGGAGTGCCGTAGGGCAAGGGAAGCCTGAGCTGAGCGGGAGAGGGCTGGTGCACCGCAGCAGGGTCATGGAGAAGGGGCCATGGGCCAGCAGTGCCCAGCTGGAATGGATGCAGGTGACTACCTTTTTTCCCCTCACATCTATGCATGCTGTGTTGCAGGGTTGGCGGCAGGGCATGGCCACCAACACTTGGCCCCACCACCGTGCACGGCACACAGTACACTCAGCACTGTCCTGTGGCACTGCATGTGTGGGTGGGCATTGCTGGTGGTCCATGCATGCACTGGGTACATGGCTGTGCCACTGCCTTCGCACCGCATACCCGTGACACTGTACAGCCACGGTGGTGCTGTGCGGGACATGGGTGGTGGGTGTGTGCAGCGGTCCACATGGCTGTGGGTGCCTGGGTAGGGTCTTGTGGACACGGTTACTGTGGTTGGTCACACACCATCAAAGGAGCATAGCCCACAGCTGTATGCCATGCACAATGGGTGAGCTGCAGGGGGCTGGACAGTCACGCGTATTGACTCTCCTCCCTTGTCCTAGGTGGACAACACTGGACAGCAATGGAGAGGGGGTGCAGGAGCTGCTGTAGCTTGCCAGGGCAATGCTGGAAATCCTGCAGAGAATGGAGCTGAACGGGGTCCAGCGCCGCAGTGGAAGGAGATGGCACAGGAGTGAAGAGAGGGGCAGGTGATAAGCCTTCTATGCCCCCTAATTGAATTGCCTCCCTGGACTCACTGTCACACCCCTTATTCCCTCTCCCATTTGTTCACCCCTGCCCCATGCCTGCCCCCATTTGGTTTGTGGCCCTTTCTCCCCACCCTTGTATATAGTTGTAAATATGTTTGGTTGTTGAATTTGTTTAATATATACATTTTGTTATGACAACTGTGGTGGTCTCTGATTTGCAGCAGGCTACAGGTGCTTGGCTGCAGTGGTGTGCATGGCATCGGGGTGGTGCAGGCCTGGGCGTGTGTGTATGTCCAGTAGGGACCCGCCTATGGTGTGGGTGGGGGACTCGGTCACTGTCTGTGGTATGTGTCTTGTTCTCTGTGCACTGGACGACTGTGTGCAGTGGTCCATGGTGCATGCACTGTGTCCATGGTGCCCCTGTCAGACTGTCCATGGCCTGTGCAGCTGACACCCTTGCATGTCTGTGCTATGCATGGTCTGCTGGCATGTCAGTGGTGGCTGTCCATGCTGGCCACCCCCTGGATCCGGCACAATGGCGGATTGCCTCCTGTCACTGGTATGGTGCATGTCTGCCTTGGGTGGCACTGTGGCCTCTGCTGTTGTTGTCCCCCCTCCATGCTGTCACTTGTGTCTGTTGCAGGGAACATGCTCCGATGTCTGTCACTTGTGCTCCAGCCGCATGCAGGTGGCGGACGGATTCATGGTGCATGAGCAGGGTAGCTGGTACACCTGTGCCATGGAGGGGTGCTGGCAGTGGGTACACGGCTGCTGTGGTCACATGCCAGTGGGTCTGTTGCCTCACTATTGTGCCCCTGTGTTGGGGTGCCCTTGGGTATGGATAGGTGTTTGTCCATGCCATGTGTTGCATCCTGTGAGGCACATGCTTCCATGCACCACTGTGAGCATCTGTGCTGGCTGTTGGGGCCAATGCTGGGACAGGGTGTGTGCTTGAGTGGGTGTGCGGGGTGCTGTCCTGCTGGTGGTGAGGTCCAGGGCAGGTTCTGTTGCATGCGGGGTACCTCAGGTGCCGATGCAGGGTCAATCTCTCAGTTGTACCTCAAGGGGGCCGTGCAGGGCAGCACTGTGTCTGCAGTTGTTGAGTCGGTGGCTGCTGCTGCCCACTGCAGGGTGCTCATGGTGGGGCTGCCATGCATGGCTCCATGGTACATAGGGTTGCATTGTCACAGTGGGGTGATGGCATGCATAAGGAGACATGCACTGTTGGGCGCTGCTCCTGGGCAGGATGTCTGGGGATATCTGTGCAGGGTGTGCTCTGCATTGGTGGGATGGTGTAGCACAGGGTGGCTGGACCTCCTTGCGTTCCGGTCACAGCTTGCCAGGGGGTGTGCTGGGGCACCATGCCCCAGCTGTGGAATGATTGCTGATGTCCATGGGCTGGTGGTTCTTCCAGCTCACCTCAGGTTTTTCAGTTCATGGGGTGCGGGGGCGTGCTGTCTGGTCTACTGCATGCTCCTCTGCCCATGTCTTCCATGGGTGGTGCACCCCTGCATCCTGTCCCTGTGCATCCCTGGTTGTGCTACTGCACTGCTACCCTGCTCCACTGCGCATCCCTGGTTGTGCTACTGTGCATCAGCCCTGCGCCACTGTGCATCTCTGGTTGCACCATGGCATGGTTGGTGCGATATTCAGTTGTGTTGCTCAAGCACACATTGGCCTGTGCTGTGTTTGAATCTCACGTGTGTTGTGCATGGGCACACTGCACTTGTGCCTGCTCCTGCCATTGCGCTACTTTGTGGCACAGTATGAATATCTGGGCCAGTATGTACAAAAGCAATTAACATTAAGGCAACATAAACAAATTGAAGGAAATCAGGCAGTGCTTAACATAAAATAAATAAATAAGTACATACATATATCACTGCTTATAAATAACACAAGATAATATAGTTAAGATTTTATATTTTAATTTACATATGCATGCATTTATACAAACATAGAAATACACACATATCTTAAACAGGAAACATTTAATTATAACTATTAATTGTGTAGAAATGAGGAAAATACATCTGAAAGGTGAAAAGGAGAAAGGGGGTCAGGTGCAGTTGCAGGAGGGGGAGATGAAGTGCCAGAATAGATGTGATAATAAACAAGAGGAAGAGGCAGAATGGATCTCTAAAGGAAGGGAATTCCAAATACTAGGGATGCGAGGAAGTCTGCTCTCCCTGTGATGGAAGTCCAGGAAGGGAGGGTAGTGTCCTGATGGTGGAGTTGTGGAGAGAGTAAGAAAGTGTAGGAGGGATGGAGAGAAGGGAGTGAAGGTAGGGAGGCAGGAAGCCTAGCCAGAATGTACCAATTAGAGAGGCACTGTGGGCAAGGCATCTGCCCCTAACAGAGGGAAAGGAGAGAGAGGATTAGAGGTCACAGTGGTGAGTACATGGTGGGCAGGCAAGAGCAAAGCAGCAGAAGGAGTTGAAAAGAATGTCAAGCCTGGTAAGGGTAGATTTGGGAGCAATGCTATAGACTATGTCATTGAAGTCAAAAAAAGGGAGGATCATCTTCTGGATGATCTCACGTTGGGCAGGAAGGGGAAGGCAGCAGCGGTGTCTATACAGAGCACCCAGTTTGGTAAGCAGTTTTTTTGCTTATAGCGTCCACATGATGAATGAAATTGAGGCTCCTATCAAGCCAGAGTCCAAGGTATTTGATGGAAGCGACATCCTCTAATGTGGCCCCATCAAGGGTATGGAAGGTAGGTGTAGCAGTTAACCTAGCCAGCTTTTGCCTAGTGCCAAAGGTCATCAAGACTGTCTTTTTAGCATTCAAAGACAATTTATTTGCACGAAACCAATGTTGGACATTGCTGAAAGCCATTTGGGGTCTGGTTTCCACATCTGTTGTGGAAGTACCGGAGGCATAAAAAACTGTATCATCCGCATATATGTGGATAGTTGAAGTAGACCAGACAGTACGTAGGTTATTGAGGATAACTGAGAAAACTAGCGGTCTCAGTACTGAGCCTTGAGGGACTCCTGTATTTATGGGAGGGGTGGGGAGATAGTGTTTCCAATCCTGACTGCCTAGAACCTTCTCATAAGATAGAAGCAGAATCAACCAGTGGTGGACTCAGAGAGACCAGCTTATTGAGAAGAAGGGAGTGGGTAACAGTGTCAAAAACTTTGTCCAGATCGACAAAGATAATGGAGGTAATGCAACCCTGATCCATGCTAGAGAGAATATCTGTAAGCCAGAGAAAGGAGGTTGTGGTAGAACGGGCCTTATGGAAGCCAGACTGGAAGGGGGTGAAGAAGGAGGAGGAGTCAAGAAATGGAGACAGTTGAGCCAGAACTAAATGCTCTTGAAGTTTAGCAAGGATAGGAAGCAGAGAAAGAGGGCAAAAATTGCCAGGGTTAGAGGAGTTGCCACCCTTAGGAAGAGGGATGACAGTGGCTAACTTCCATGCATCAGGAACTGTGGCAAGTGAGAAGGAGAGGTTCAGCAGACTGGACAGAAAGAGATCTATAGCATGAGTCAAAAGGTGCAGGAGCTTAGGATCAAGATGATCTGGGCTTTTGTTCTTGCGAGGGTTAAGGGCAAGAAGAGCTTACAGAGTATCTTCAGAATAAACTGAGTGGAGGGAAAAAAATGGTGAGGAAGAATTAGGTGCAAAGGGGGAAGACAGAGGAGGAGCTGATTGGGGAAGGGATTCTGGGAGGGTATAAGCACAGGTGGTGAAGAAAATGTTAAATTCAGTGGCTACAATGGGGGAGTCAGAAATAGTTAAGTTGCGTACCTTTTGAACTGGGGGAGAAGGTTGAACAGGGAGGGAGAAAAGGGCATGGACCACCTTCCAGAATTTAGAAGGGTTGATGAGGTTTTCTTGAAAGATGGAGGAGACTTATTCTGCTTTGGCAAGATGGATGGCCCTGGTACAGGCGTTGTGGATAGAATGATATCTAAGCATATCTGTTGGAGCACCTGATGTTTAGTAAGCCAACCACGCCAGTTCCCAAGCACACTGACAGGCCAGCAGCTTGGCTGATACACAGGGGAGGTGAGATCCGCAGATCCTGGTCTTCCTTAAAGGAGCATGCCAGTACCAAGCATTAAGGAACTGTGTTTTAAAATAACACAGGGCTGAGTCAATGGAGGTGGCATTGGCAATAGGAGATCATCAGATCCAACAAGTTCCTCATGTAGGGAGGACAAGTCTAAGGATCTAAAGGACTGGAGGTGAATAATGTTTGGTGGGACTTTGAAATGATGGATTTTACAAATGCAGTACATGATGTGGTGATCACTAAGAGCATCCAGTAAGATTTCTGAGGTAACAACCCAGTGGGGATGAGTCACCAGAACCCAATCCAACAGGGTGTGCTTAGCTGACTTATGGTTTAGACAGGTTGGTTCAGAGATTAGTTGTTTTAGATTTATGGAAGAGTTAAGGGTACAGATTTTGGAATGGGTACTAGATAGCCAATTGATGTTGAAATCACCAAGGATGTAGAGTTTCCCAGTTGAGGAGTGGGTAATAAGAGTAGAAAGAAGATCAGTGATAGAGGATGGAGAGGATGAAGGGAGTCTAGGGCAGCATTAGACCCCTCCCACAAAGATGGGGAGGGAACAGAGAAAGATTATTTTATTAACAGGAGTTCATAGGCAAAGGGGGAAGCAGTAGAGAGACAGATGGTATACTGAATGGATGTTGAGATGTAAACAGCCACTCCCACACCCCTGGTAGACCGATCCTATCGGAGTCAAAATTTTCCTATATTTTTTCTAGTTTTTAAATACTTTTTTTGTGTACAGTTTGTGGACTGAGAAGAAGGGTATTGTTGCCTACAGGAAGGTGTGGGAAGTGTGTGTTTTATGTTAGTTGGGAACAGTAGTCAGCATGTTTGTTCCATGGTGGATCATATCTTGTGTAGGTTTCATTTTGTTTATATTCGGTAGATAGGCAGTTTGTTTGAGATTTTTGTGGGGTTTTCTTTGTCACCAGGATTAGTTAGCTTATTGCTGGATGATGGCATGTTGTTTAGGTGGTACTTTGACTTTGTCACTGTTTCATAGGATTTCTGAGCTGATGATTTAAAAGGCATTTATTAAAAATATTTCTTTGAGCTAGAATCAGGTGACTGCTAAGAAACCGCTTCCTTAGTGTTCTAGTTTTGATAGAACACTGGAAGTAGCAGCCTACTGAGTTCTAGATTATTGAGATTGTTGTTACATTTTGCTGGTAAAGTGAGATAGAAATGTATTTATTTTTGAATTTTATAGTTATTTTATAGTTATGTATAACTGGAGGCATTGAGAAGCTGGACTGGGAGGATGTGGGGGAATAGATATATGTATGGGAAGCAGGAGAGTGGTAAACTGCAATAGTTGTGGGGCAGCTGTCTTTCTGGGGGTGTTGTGGAGTAAAGGGGAATGCTGTGTGTGTAAAAGCCTGCAGCAGCTAAGGGCTGAAATAAGGCTGCTCAGATGGGAGCTGGGGAGGATGGTGTGGAAAGTCAGAGGAGCAGAGCAGTGGAGGGAAAGGCAGAGGGGTGATGCTCAGGGGGGTGAGGGCATTAGGCAGGAGATGGGAGTGGGGAGAAGGACCCAGTATACAGGAGTATCTCTTCCTCAGAGGACTAGGGAACCCAGGGTGGAGGAATGGCAAGTGTTAAGGGGAAGGGGTGGGGAATGTGAGAGTAGCATCAGGGTTGGGAAATTCTAAAGGGATGCCTTTGTTGAATAGATTTGCATCAATGTCTGGAAGGAGGGAGGGAGCAGCAGGAGGTGACGTAGGAGGTCAGGTTGAGCCAGGGCTGAGAGTAGTTGTACAGGGGAGGGGTGAGGGAACTAATCAGGGTGGGCAGGGATGAGGAAGCAGGCAAAATGGAGTGGAGAATGGGGGGGAGGGAGAGAAAATGAAAGAAAGAGGGAAGGGAAAACTGAAAGCAGATACAGATAATCAGAAGGGGAGTGGTAGAGTGGGAGATTGAAAAACAGTTAAGTGGATACATTGTGGATGTGGAGATTAGTTCTCCAGGGTGCAGAGGGAGCAGTTAGGTGGTGAAGCAGCTAATACCAAAGGTAAGAAAGAAGGATGGGGAGCACGAGTGTAGGGATTGGAAGGGTAGCAATCATAGGGGACTCCATAATTAGTGGTATTCACTGGGGAAGGAAAGGGGACCCAAATGCAAGCAGGAGGTTGGTTTGTATGCCAGGGATGACAGCAGGAAAGTTGGGCTCAAGGATAAGGGAAATAATAAGGGAGGTTGGAGGAAAACCTAATTTAGCTATACATTTGGGAACCAATGACCGAGCTGGGAAGGAGGTTGAGGTAGTGCAAAGTAGATTCAGGGAGTTAGGGAAGACCTGAAGGGAGGAAAGAAATTTACTGGCCTTCTCAGAGGTCATACCAGTACCAAGGGCCAGCACAGCCAGGAAAAGAAGAATAGAGGATTTCAATGATTGGTTGAGGAAATGGTGCATGGAGGAGATGTTTATCTGTATTGGGGACTGGTAGAAGACCTGGTCAAACAAAGCACTCTTTTTATCAGACAGGCTACACCTCAGTAGGGAGGGTTTGAGGGTACTTAGGGACAGACTGGGGGAATACATAACCACTACACTTAATTAAAACTATTAGGGGGGGCAGCAGGTATGTAGGACTCCGAGAGGAGGAGGTCAGTGATTTCCCCCCCCCAACAGTGATGAAAGAGATCTGGAGGGAGGAGGTGGAAGGGGTGAGAACAGAGTTAGCAAAGGGTGGCGGGGTAGAGGAACACATAACAAAGGTACATGGAGGGGTGCACACAGAGGGAATAAATGCGAATAGAAGAATAGAGGAAAGAGAAGGAAAGTCTGATCCTAGGTGGAGGGTGGTGCCTCTGAATGCGCGGCATCTTGGAAACAAGATGGATGACCTGCAGACACTATTAGCAGAGAGGAGGGTGGACATAGCTGCAGTAGCTGAGACCTGGGCAACATCATACCATGACTGGGAACTTACGATCCCTGGATATAAACTATACAGGAGGGACAGGATAGTGAGGAAGGGGAGAGGAGTGGTAGTTTATATCAGGGAGAGAATAACTTGCATGAGGGAGGAGTCAGAGGAAGGGGAGGTGGAGGCATTATGGGTTCAGTTAAGGTCCAATAGAGGGAGAAAGGTGAGGTTGGGGGTGGTTTACAGACCACCCAGTCAGGATGAGGAGAGGGACAGGGAACTGAGCTCACAAATATTGGAAGCTGCGGGGAAAGGAGAGGTGGTAATTGTGGGGGACTTCAACCTGCCCAAGGTGGACTGGAGCATACCCTCCACAACATGTACTAAGAGTCAGGTGATCCGTAAGGACTGCAGAGTGGGTTCCTGACTCAGGGCATCAATGAACCAACAAGAGTCAAGGCAATTCTTGATTTGGTGCTCACAAATGGGGAGCATGTACAGGAAATGATGGTCAGGGAGCCACTGGGTGGAAGTGACCATTGCACAGTGTGGTTCCAGTTGGATATGGGCAGGGAAAGCATCCCGACTAAGACCAAAATCTTGGATTTCAGGAGGGCGGACTTCAAGAAAATGGGCGAAGTGCTAAGGAGCCATCTGGCAGGCATCAAAGTAGATCGGGGGTGGACCAAGGTGGTCCATCATTCTGAAGAATACTGGTTGCCATAGATGAGTGCGATAGGCCCAGGGAAGAACACAAGGGCCAAAGTGCCCAGCTGGTTCAGTTCTGGGGTTGCCCAGGCAGTAAGGGAAAAGATGTTGGCCTATAGAAAATTCAGGAAGACCAAAATAGAGGTGGATAGGGAAAACTACCTAAGGTTGGCTAGTGAGGTAAGTAAGAAAGTCCAGCGAGCAAAGGCACAGAAGGAGCTGTAGATAGCTGAAGGAATTAAGAAAGAGGGAGCAGGCTTTCTTTCACTATATAAGTGAGAAAAGGGACAAGAAGGAATGGACTGTTAGGCTTAGGAAAGGGGTGGAGTGGGTGGAGGATAATGGGGAAAATCAGAGATACTAAATGAATACTTCTGTTCTGTCTTCACCAGGGAGAAGGATGGACCAGTGCCTTCAGGACGGAAAAGAGGAGCAGGAAGGGAGGGGAACACAGATGTAGTTATAGAGAAGGATAGAGTGAGGGAGGGACTGCTGGCATTAAAGGTGGACAAATCACCAGGCCCAGACAGAGTACATCCAAGGGTACTAAAGGAACTGGCTGAGGAACTGGCAGGGCCACTGGTAGACCTATTTAATAGTTCGCTAGAGTCAGGCGTGGTACCACAGAACTGGAGAACAGCACATGTAGTGCCCCTCCACAATAGCGGTCCTAAGGATGACCCAGGGAATTACAGACCAGTCAGTCTGCCCTCCATTGTGAGCAAGCTCATGAAGACCATACTAAAGGAAAGGTTGGTGGAATATCTAGAAGAGCATGGTCTCCAGGATGCGAGGCAGCATGGGTTCATGTGGGGTGGGGGAAATCGTGTCAGACTAATCTGATGGACTTCTTTGACTGTATCACTAAGACAGTAGACAGGGGCCAAGCAGTAGACATCCTCTATCTGGATTTCAGCAAGGCATTTGACTCTGTGCCCCACAAAAGGTTGATCAGGAAGTTGGTGGATCTTGGGGTTGGGGAAAAGATGGCCAAATGGGTGGAAAGGCTGGCTCAGGGACAGAACCCAGAGGGTGGTTGTGGGGGGAGAATTATCTGGTACCAGTGAAATAACCAATGGGGTCCCAGAGGGCCCTGTGCTGGGGCCAGTGTTATTCAATGTCTTCATCAATGACATTGGGGATGGCATTAAGGGCAAAATGTGCCTATTCATGGATGACACCAAGCTCTCTGGGAGAGTGGACAGAGCTGAAGAGATACAGGACCTACAGGAAGATCTGGAAAAGCTGGGGAGGTGGCCAAGGATCTGGCAGCTTGGCTTCAATGCCAAGAAATGCAAAGTTATACATATTGGAGCCAAGAATCAAAGGACAGAGTACTACCTGGGTGGAGTCTGAGTATCTGCATCAGAGGAGGAGAAGAACCCAGGAGTGATGATCACTAGTGATCTGAAGCACTCCAGGCAGTGCAAGAAAGCAGCAGCAAAGGCAAACAACATGCTGGGATGCATATCTAGGGGGATCAGTAGTAGGTGAAAGGAGGTTATACTGCCCTTGTACAGGTCATTGGTAAGGCCACATCTAGAGTATGGAGATCAGTACTGGTTCCCACACCTCAAAAAGGACATTAACCTACTGGAGAAGTTCCAGAGGAGGGCTACAAAGATGATAGTGAGTCAGCAGGGTAAGACATACTAGGAGAGGTTGAGGGCACTGAACATGTACTCCCTGGAAGACAGGAGAGAGAGAGGGGACATGATTGGGACCTTCAGGTACTTGAAAGGGATAAATAAAGTTGATAAGAAGAGTCTCTTTAAGCTGAGTGGCAACCATAACACGAGGGGGCACAGTCTTAATTTGGAGGGTGGGAGGTTAAGGAGGGAGGTTAGGAAGCACTTCTTCACAGAGAGGGTGGTGGACACTGGGAATGCACTGCTGGAAGAGGTCATCTCATTGAAGATAGTGGGAAGCTTTAAGAGTGGCAGGGATAGTCATTGGGGTAAAGTAAGGATCATGGGTAGGGAGGATGGGAGGAGTGGGGAGGGAGGGCAGGGACATTAACTCAAGCTGTGGACCCTGCAATACGAGTAGACTTGATAGACCAAATGGCCTTCCTCTGCTGGCTTCTTTTTATGTATGTTCGTATGAATATGGGAGTAACCAGGGATGGAGATGGCAGTGTCTGGGATTTTAGAGAAGAACCATGAGTCACTGATGATCAAAATAGAAGGCTTCAAGATAGTCATAAGGGATTGGAGTAGATTGATCTTAGGGAGAAGGCTCCTTACGTTAAGATGAACTATTTTTAGTCCTTTTGGGAGGTCAGTAGGGAAGGAATGGGGTGGTCCAGGATTAGATTCAATGTCACTCACTGTATTAAAGAGGACAGGAAATTATTTCTAATTAGCAGCTGTTTATAATGTTCCCATTTGCAGAAATGATATACAGTACATAAGCTTAAATGATCCCTATGTAACTGAATAAAAAGTGTGAAAAACTGTATGCTGCATTGTTTTATTTTTATGGGCAACATTCTGCTAGAGTTCTCTTCATGGAACCAGTAATCTGGAGTTTTAACTATGTCATGGTTTGTGTATAGAACTCTAAGCGTGGTTCTAATAGGACAATAACCCATGTTCAGCATTCTGTACACAAACCGTAACATACTAAAAACTCCAAATTACTAGTTCCATGAAGAGAACTGTGCAGAATGTTTGTGCATGAAAAAAAACAATTGGAAGTACAATTTTTCACATCAGTGTTTATTCAGGTGCAGTTAAATATGGCTTAGCTGGAGGTAAACCTTTTAATTTCTGTTACTAGAAACATTACTAACTGGTTTCAATTAGCACAAATATCCTATCTCCTTTAGGTTTATGATGTTTTTTTGTATGTTTTTGATTTTAACTGTGTATTTTTGCAGAAGTAGGTGTTACCTACTGCGCTGATGTAATGACGTATTGCCTATGATATTGTGCTTAATCTGTCTTTTTTTCAATTAATAGTTCCCCATCTCTTTGCAAACAGTGCAATGGGGTCTTTAACGTCATCCACCTAAACAACCAACAAAACAGGCAGCTGGAACTTCAGTTTAACATCCCATCTGAAAGACAACACCTTAGGAGTGCAGCACCCCCTCATGTTGCACTACAATATCAGTACTAGAATTCTATCTCAAGTTCTAAGTGTGGGCCAAAAACCTACATCCTTCTGATTGTCCGGTCTCAGACCTGAGTGTGTAACCTACTGAGCCACTGACACTGCTTACACTCTTCATATTGAAAGCACTCCAAAGGGAAACAAAAGCCTGATAAAGCCAAAGTTGTCACTAGCAGTGATACTGGTGAGCACTGTGCAGGTTGGATACATATCACAAATGGCAGTGTTCATGCTTCTCATTCAGGTGCAACAGAGACATGTTACAAATAATAGCATCTGTGCTGCTCCTCCCCATGCACTAGAAATGTCTGGCACAAATGGCAGCAGCTGTACTGCTCATCCCGGAGTAACCAGGAGCTCTGTTACAAATAGCAATGGCAGTGTCTCTCATTACAGTGACTGGTTTGTTCGTAATAAATGACAGCATGACTGGAAAGAGGAGATACTGCTGTAACTGGCAGTAGAAGCAGATGTAACTGTGAAAAGACTGCTGTAACTGAGACACTGGTGTGACAGGGAGTGCATAATGGTGTAACTGGGATGAGACACTGGCATTACTGCTCTGGTGAGACATGCTGTAACTTGAAGGAGAGTGGGAGACACTGACATAGGAGGGACAGTCAAAAGATACTGTTACAACTGGGAGAGGGCACTGTTGGAACTTGACAGACACAGCCAAAACGCAGTAAAGACACTGCCAAAACTGGGGAGACACTAATGAATCTGGGAGGAGACAATATTGTAACTTGAATGAAACTGAGACACTGATGTAACTGGGATGGAAGAGACACTGGTATAACTGGGAGCAGACTATGGTATATACCTACATATTTCTGTTACATTCTGTATAATTAATGCACCTCTGTACTCATTATATTTCTCTGTATGTCAGCCTGTGCAATTGTATATATCTTTTTAGAATGTCTTTATGCTTCCCTCTCCCCTTTCCCCAAGGACACACCTGTAAATGAGCTATTTTGTGCTCAGTATGTTTTCTCCTAGTGAAATGCTTTAATAAATAAATAACTAAATAAATTGAGTGTAGACGCTGGTATAACTGAGACGAGACTCTGCTGTAACTAAGAGGAGACAGTGCTGTAACTGAGGCACTGGTAAAAGGGTAATTCCATGAAATGTTGGTACCAATGTGCCTAATACTTTGTATATTGATTTAAAAAAAAAATAACAGCCACTGCAGTCATGATAATTGAATTTAAAAGGTAGCCACAAGTACAAGTACAGATACATTTCAAAGTTTGAGAAACTCAGATACACCCATTTTATTTTTATTCAATGTCCAGCTCCAAAATGTCACAGATTTTTCCAAGCAAATTTTGACATACAAAACCACAATACATTCCACTGCTTCTATGCAGACTTTATTTTAGTTGCACTTCAGTAAAGTTATGTTGAAAACTGCCTCTGGTGTTGTCTTTTGTTAATCAAGACATTTTCACCCTAATTTTTCAATGCATATAAAATTTCTGGTTCACTCAAGGTTTTGTGTGGTGCATGCAATATTGGTGTCCAAGCAGACTGCATTTTTTACATGTTCCCCGAAATTTCAGCAAAAGCATCCAGCTTTTCTTGAGTGTTGATTTTCTTTTGGAATGGTGTCTTGAAAGTACTGCAAGACTTTAGTGAGAGACAGGTGGAAGCAATGCTTTTTTAACTGAAACAGTTGCGTGGTGTCCCTGTTGCACACGCAATGTTTGGTGTCCACCGTTGCACGCGCAACACTGAAGTTGCTTTTTTCTCTGGTCTGGTCTGGCTATCCCACAAGATGTAGCGGGGAAGGTAAAGGAAAAAAAGATAGCATTCAGGAAGTATAAGGAAACACAGAAGGAGCAGGACAGATAACTGTACCAGTTAATGCAGAAGGAAGTGGGTAAGGCAGTCAGAATAGCAAAGGCCCAAACCAAGGAAAAGATAGCCAACTCGGTTAAGAAGGGGAATAAAACCTTTTATATGTACATTAGGGAGCAAAGAAAGACTAAGGCAGGGATACTGAGGCTGAACAAAGAGGAAGGTGGTTGGGCAGAGAGCGACAGTGAAAAAGCAGGGATACTGAACAAATACTTCTGCTCAGTATCCACAATGGAAAAGCAGGGGGAAATATCTAATCCAGTCAATAGAAGCACTCTGGATAGGGGGTTGATATTAGTCTTTTCACAGAAGGAAGGGTTCTGAAAGAACTCTTAAAACTGAAGGTGGATAAAGCAATGGGGCCTGATGGGATTCTCCCCAGAATTTTAAAAGAACTAAGGGAAGAACTAGTAACACCACTGACTACCATTTTTAATAAATCATGGGAGGATGGTGTGGTACCTGAGGACTGGAGGAGGGCAGATGTGGTTTCCCTTCACAAAAGTGGGAGCAAGACAGAGGCAGAAAACTACAGACCTGTCAGTTTGACCTCAGTGGTAGGGAAAATGATGGAATCACTTCTGAAGGAAAGAACTGTTGAGTACCTAGAGGCCAGTGGGGCATAGGACCCAAGGCAGCATGGATTCACAGCAGGAAGGTCGTGTCAGACAAATCTAATTGATTTCTTTGACTGGGTGACCAAAGCAGTAGACCAGGGAGGGGCTGTGGACATGGCCTCCCTAGACTTTAACAAGGCATTTACACAGTCAAGCACAAAGATTAATAAACAAATTAGCCAGCCTGGGAGTGGGTCCTAGGGTGGTAGCCTGAGTAAAACACTGGTTGGACAACAGGACACAGTGGGTAATAGTAAATGGAGTCCACAGTGAAGAAAGGAGCTTTACTAGTGGGGTACACTGAGGTTCAGTACTGGGGCGGTCCTTTTTAAAGTCTTTATAAGTGACATTGCAGAGGGACTGGAAGGGAAAGTATGTCTCTTTGCAGATGACACAAAGATCTGCAACAGGGTTGATACACAAGATGGGGGTGGAAAGGATGAAAAGGGACTTGGCAAGGTTGGAGGAATTGTCAAATGTATGGCAGCTTAGATTCAATGCAAAAAAGTGCAAAGTAATGCACCTTGGAAACAAAAACCCAGGGGAAGAGCACACAATGGGGGGAGAGATACTGACAACAACAAAAATGGAAAGGGA
Source organism: Neoceratodus forsteri (assembly GCA_016271365.2). NCBI lineage: Eukaryota > Metazoa > Chordata > Ceratodontiformes > Ceratodontidae > Neoceratodus > Neoceratodus forsteri. The sequence continues at coordinate 290,289,413 of CM028130.1, forward strand.
CCTGGGGGTAGTCATATCAGATGACCTAAAGGTGGGCCAGCAATGTTAGAAGGCAGTAAGGAGGGTTGAGGAGATACTGGGATGCATAGGGAGAGGCATCACCAGTAGAAAACAGGAAGTTGTTGGCCCTCTGTACAGACAGTTGGTAAGACCACATCTGGAGTACTGTGTACAAATCTGGAGACTCCATCTCCGCAAAGACATAGACAGGGTGGAGGCTGTCCAGAGGAGGGCAACCAAAATGATGCAAGGTCTGCATCAGAAGACATATGAAGAAAGACTAAAGGAACTAAAGATGTATAGCCTCGAGGAAAGGAGAGAGGGGGACATGATAGAAACTTCAAATACCTCAAGGAATCAACAAAGTCCAAGAGGTAGCATCTTTCAGAAAAGAGATGTGCAAAACAAGGGGCACAATATGAAGATATAGAGGAGGACGGCTCGAAGTAATGTGAGGAAGCATTTCTTCACAGAGAGGGTTGTGGATACATGGAACAGCCTTCCTGAGGAGGTCGTAGAATCAAAAACAGTGGGGGAATTCAAGAATGCATGGGACAGACATAAGGCAATTCTAGTGGGGGGGTAGGAGGAAGTAGGCTGTTGGTGAACTAGGATCTGCAGCTTATCTGTTAGGTAGGGAAATGGGCAGACTAGGTGGGCGAAGCAGTCCTTACCTGCCGTCAAATTCTATGTTTCTGTGTGACATAGTCCCTTTTTCACTCTTGAGTCATAGTCTCTTAGCAAGCTAAATAAAATAAAGAAAAGTAAAGTTTTTTTTCAAGTTAAAGACCTGTTGTGTCCACTGTTGCAAGTGCAACGTTTGGTGTCCACCGTTACACGTAAAACACTGAAGGTGATTTTTCTCAAATCTCTGCTAGGGATTTATCTCACAATCTGGTATCTTTTTCACTCTTGGGTCACTGTGTCTTGACAAGTTTATTAAAACTGATCTATTATGGATTTGAAAAATTGACCCTCATGTCACACTTTGGTAACCCCTTTTCATGGACTTACCCAAAATTGAGAGGACACACTGCTGTAACATGGCACTGGCATAACTGAGAGGTGCACTGGTATAACTAAGAGCAGACACTGCCTTAACTGGAATTAGACAGTTTACCCATATCGCAGTGACAGTCGGCATGGAGACATCCCCAACAGTGACAGCCGCAGTGCCGATTGTCGGCATTACAGTGTTGGGGATGCCTCCAACACCCCCTGGTCTCTAGGACTCTAACTTTGAGTCAGAGTTGGACGGGGGCAAACACCCAATGAGGCAGTCCCGATCACAAACAGACCACCACAGCGACAGGCGGATTTTGCCGGATACCTGTCACAGTGGTGGTCTTCGTGATCTGGGAGTTGCTGCAGCAATGGTATACCAATGAAACGCTGCTGTAAATGACAAATCTGTATAGCTGGCATGAGACACTGCTGTTACTGCTGTAACTGGGAGATACCAATGCAACTGGGAGGAAACAATGGCATAACTGGGAGAAGACACTGCTGCAGGCACTGCACTGCCTTCACTGAGAGGAAATACTCCTGCAAGTGGTAGGAGACTGCTGTAACTAAAACACTGGTGTAATGAGAAGAAGATAGTGGTGTAACTGGGATGAACCACTTGCATAATGGCTGTGGTGAGAAACTGGGTTAAGTAAGAGAAAAGTAGGAGGCACTGCTGTAACAGGGATGAGACACTATTGGAGCAGATACACTGGCATAACTGGGGTTCTTCCATGAAAGGAGACCCTGCTGCAACTGAGGCACTGGTATATAATTGGGAACAGACAATGGTATATCTGACAGGAGACTCTTCCATAACTGGGAGCATACATTGCCACAACTGATGCACTGGTATAACTGGGAGAAGATAATGTTATAATGAGGAAGTATAACTGGTACAGGCACTGTTGTAAATGGGAACAGGCTTTTCTGCAGCTGGTAGGAGACTGCTGTAACTGAGAGAAATCAAGAAAATGAAAGGAAACTTGGCATGCCCCAATGATATTGCTTTCACTAAAGTCCAACAGAAAGGCTCTCATACTCCATTTCAAGTGATCCTGAAAAATAATGTCTGTACATTTAAGATGCAGGAATGTAAGTACATGCTGGTGATACACAGTTACTTTTGAAAAAAGTATTGTGAAATGTTGAGTCGGATTGCTGCTGCCTTGTTGCTTCATCTCTGCACTGCTTTTGCACTTTAATAAATGCAGTTTATATCACCTGAAACAAAGTATGAGATCCTTTCTGTGGGACTTTAGCATGACAGTATCAGTGAGTGCTGAGTTTCCTTTCACTGTCTAGATTTGTGACAGTTTACTCTTGCACTTTGGACTGCAGATACTGCTGCACCATTTTTCTGTTGTAACTGAGACACTGGTGTAGCTGGAAGCAGATACTGTTGTAACTGGGATGGGCCACTGGCATAACAGTTGTGGTGAGAAACTGGTATAACAGAGGAAAGCTGTAAACACTGCCATACCTGGAGGGAGACACACTGTTGCAATTGATACACTTGCATAACTGGGCAGATACTCTGCCATGAACTGGAAGTAAGCCCTGCTGCAAGTGAATCACTGGTATACAATTGTGAGAAGACAATGGCATAACTGGAACTGCATTCTGCCATAAGTGTAAGCACACACTGCCGTGACACAGACAGTGGTGTAACTGGAAGTAGACGCTTCTATGGCTGGGAAGAAATGCTTTCATAACTGGGAGATACTGGCATAACTGGGGGGAGACACTTGCATTACTTGGAGTGAAGAGGAATTAGGGCAATGCTACCTATACTGTACCAACATGTGAACTATGGAATTTTTACAGTAATGTGAGTAGCTCACTTGTCTTCTGCATTTTTTCTTTGTGGAATTCCACAATGCAGTATAAATGAGCCAAGAGAAGGTTCCCTAGTTTGTAAATTATTAGTCTATATAAGCCTCAGAATATTCTTCTTCAAACTGTGGATTTCACTTCCATTGGTCTGTTAATGAGTCATGTTTTAATTGCTGCATCTACCAGAATTATGTTCCCCTCCTCCACCAGCCAACAGCTCCTCCTTCAAGCAGTAATGCTGTCATATCCACCACAGATTTGCATGCTTCTCATTCATGCTGAGACTATGCATAACTTGCTTTTGATTTACTAAAGATATTCATTTATTTAGCTATTTTATTTATGTATTTATTTGTTTGTTTGTTTGTTATGTATTTTACCAGGTAAGGTTTTTTTCCAGCTGTAACATGCCACTTAAAAAATAGTAATGCCCCTGCTAGACACCCTGTGTGGGCACATTTGCACTGAACTGCCAGAAACAGTGTCACCTTTACCAGCATCATTGTCACAAACAATACATGTATCACAGTCCCCACTTTACCATGTCCACCACATCTATGAGTCCTGTTTTTTGATTCCTCCTTACTATCACTTATCATCGTTCAAAAAATAAAGGTTTCAAAACATAAGTCATTAAAACTATTATGTAGAGAATTTATTTGCAAACAACACTCCAAAAAATCTGCATGAATTTCACAAAACTCTTGCACCAAAATTAATTACCAAAAATCACTTTTAAATGTCTGCTTTTCTGGTTAGAAAAGTAAGCCAGAGGGAGAATAGCTGCTCTGTCTCCTATAGCATGCATACTGTAGAAGAAGAAGAAGAATCAACATTTATATAGCATTTTTCATACATTCAAAGCACTTTACAAGCAATGCTAGACTGGTAGTGAAGTGATTGAATGTGTGGTGGCAGCCATATCACACATCATCACCCACCCACAGCCTGGATAATTGCATGAACCGGTTTATGGGAAGGGGAATGTAGGCCAGGACACTGGGAATGTTCCCTACTCTTTGCAAAGAGTGCCCTGGGTTCCTTTACTTCCACCTGGACAACACCAGGATGGGCAGAAGGGACCTCGGTTTAACATCTCATCCGAAGGACGGCACACCCCAGCAGTACAGCACCCCCCAATACTGCACTCAGATGCCAGTGATTTTTAGGTGCAAGTCCAATCCCAGTGTGAGACAAGAACTCACGGCCTTCTGGTCCAGAGGCGGATGTGCTACCAACTGAGCCACACTGACACCGAGGACAGAAGAGTAAGAGGAGCAATCCCTCAAGAAGTAGCAGTTTTCTACAGTAACAAACACCATGACCCTTCCATTTCTGCCTAGAAAAAGGTTACCATGTGTTTCCAAAGCTTGAAGAATAACTTTTAGACTTCTCCATAGAATTAGTCTGCAAACAGTGGAATTTTGTAATGAATGCAAAATTTCAATACTCTAAATTTTGTAGTTCATCACAACATCCCACTTTAAGAGCATGGTGCTCAGGGTAGAGGTATGTGAGAGAGTGAGAGAGAGAGTGAGAGAGCGAGAGAGAGAGAGAGAGTGAGAGAGAGAGTGAGAGTGAGAGAGAGAGAGAGAGAGAGATGAAGTAGTAAAGCAAACTCTGATCCTTCCATTCCTACCTAGACAAAAAAGATTACCACTTAACTGTATTGCTTGTGGAATATGGTTCACAATGTTCAAAAGTGAATAGCAGACTTTTGTTATAAACTGCAGAATAGTGATTAAAGTTTCTTATTTTGTTGTTAAGGTCATACAGTAGCAAACTCAAACTTGACTCATCCACTGAATTGTAGTCACTTTTCTGAAACATTTTGTTTTGAATTTTTTATGGGTGCTACTGGTTTGTGACTAATATCAAAAACAAACTGTATCCAATGCATCCTCTCCCCCTCCATCGATGCTGCTCATGGTATGAAAGTTTTCATTGATTTTTAAAATTTGTTTAACAATCAGTGACACATGCTAAGCATACAAGCAAGCAATAATACCCAACAGGGTGGGCAGTATTGGGCAATACTGGACCACCCAGGGGTGTAATGAGGCCCAACACCGTAGGCAGATGGACTTATAGCCCCTGGAAGGTCCGGTATTGCCCAAACCACCCACCCTGGAGGGTATTATTGTGCTTAGAAAATGAGCCACTATATTTTATGTGTTTGAAAAAAAGACTTTTATGTTAATGTTGAAACTCTTACTTGATTTTAAATAAAATAGTTCCTCCGTCTGTATTTTAATTATGTGCTTTTTTTTTTTTTTTTTTACTCAAGGACTTTTGTCCTAATTCAGCCTCTGTAGTTTGTCTGTTTTTTTTTTATTGGTTGTCATGGTTTCTTGCTCCCACACAGGTGCTGACTGCTTAGTTTAAATGTTTTTAACAGTTTTTTTTTAACATACATTGAATCATTCACTGTATTTTATTCATTTAGTGAAGGATTCATTTAGTGATTGTTTGCTCGGGAATCTGCCTGAGGAATGGGAGCAGTTGGGCAAGCTTGGATGAAAAGAACAGGTACCTTTCTATTGTTTAATGCTCCTTTTGCAGTAGGATATTGAGAGGGGACACCTGCAAAACTGTTAAATGAATGGAACTGGCAGGGCATGGTGTTGTCAGGCAGGCAGTAGTACTGTGGAGTAGCCATCTACAGACAGACCATCACTACAGTTTGAAGTAGCGAACTCTAGCGAGGAAGTAGGGAGACAGAAGGAAACCTGCCTTTTGAATAAGGCTTACAAAAAGTGAAGCATGGCTGGAGCACTCAAGTCAGGTCCAGATTTCTGAGAGAAAAAAAAAGATTAGATTCACACTCACTTGCTCTCTCACTTAGCAAGCAGATAAATTACCGTGGCAAATGGAGGTAACGGTTGGTGGGGTCTGAGCCGTTGGCAGCCGCTAATGAAGTATATTTGGTGGCACATTTAAATCATTCACTAACACAAGCAAGCACACCTCTAAAGGAAAGGTAAACGCAGCATTTCTTTTCACTGTTCCAACTTTAAATTGCTTCAGTGAATGAGCAGGTGATAGAGCTGTCAAACTGCACTGCTGTTACTATTAGAAAAAAACAACCTCTTCTGTGAGTTTTTTTTAAAGCCAGAGAGTCTAATGATCCTGTCGGTTTCTTTCAGAGAAGGAAGGCAGACTGTTACAGTGCTGTAAGCCTTGATTACTTCTGGTCTGAGTTAGTAAGATATTAAAAAAAAAAGGTGTTAGCCGAGACAGTAGAGTAGGGACATATTTCAGGGGGTAATGTGTGCGAGCGGATCAGCAACAGCTCTGATCTGGACATGAGCAGAGGCATAAACAGTCAGCTGAGAAAGACGGTTTGCAGCATGAAGTGATTTTTATCTGATGTAAATCGAGAAAATAGCCTTTTTTGTGGTTCAGTTTGATTTTTTCCTGTGAGAACCTACTGTTATTTTTACTGTGAGCCGTCCAGTCACTCTTTTCTCTGTTACAACATGGTATGGCAGGCTCTATCTCTCGTTAGCTGAGGGAAAAAAATGGCTGCTATTTAAAATTGAAAATTCTATCAGTCCAATCACATTCTAAGGTAATCAGGTGGCCAGAGACTGGGACTTATTATTTTCTGGTCTCTATTGACTGATACCCGATCTGCTAGATAGTGGTGTTAGCCAATCAGAAAGTAGCTTTTCTCTTACTCATTTTCTAAGGTACAGTGAAGGGTTATACAGTATACAAACAGGCAGAAGAAATTGAGCTCATTGGCATAATTGCCACTCATCTGACCATGCATACCAAGCCCTATAAAGATAAAGGTACAAACTTTTAATATGCATAGAAACAGACTAACCTGTGTGTTCATTGTAATGTACGTTTGCTTTCTCCTATTGTACTTTGTTTTGCAATTTAAGATGTGGAACCTTTGTAAAAGAGCTTGCGCTCAAAGGTCTTTTCTGAATCACTAAATAAATTAAAAATAAAAATAAATGAAATACTAATGCTTCTATTAGGCAGACTAGCCAAGAGTCATCACTCTGATTCACATTCTAATAGCATCAAACCCAAAACATTACACCGTAAAAGAAGTGTAGCTATGTAAGTACTCTACTTAGGGGAGCTGATATTATAAGTAGCAACACATACCATAAAGCCCACAATATCAACTTCTACTGGGTGACTGGAGAGAGCCATACTCCTGTAATTGAATAAGGATTCCATATGTGTGGAAAAAGAATAGGGTGTAATATAAAAATACCACAATCTACAAAAGATCAGGTGGTTATAATGGTAGCAGGAGGGGCGGTGGCCAGTGGGGGTATCTTATTAGTTCTGAAGAACTGAATCGTCTGAGGGATCAGCTGATAGTGTCTCACTAGGCAGTGAAGTCAAAAGAAAAGGAGGCGTGGAAAGGATGAAAAGGGACTTGGCAAGGTTGGAGGAATGGTCAGAAGTATGGCAGCTAGGATTCAAAGCAAAGAAGTGCAAACTAATGCACCTGGGAAAAAAGAACCCAGGGTAAGAATACACAATGGGTGGGGAGGTAGTAACAACAACAAAAAAGGAAAGGGACCTGGGGGTAATCATATCAGATGACCTTAAGGTTAGCAAGCAATGTGAGAAGGCAGTAGGGAGGGCTGGGGGTATACTGGGATGTATAGGGAGAGGCATCAGCAGCAGAAAACAGGAAGTTGTTATCCCTCTGTACAGACAGTTGGTGAGACCCCATCTGGAGTACTGTGTCCAGTTCTGGAGACCCCATCTCTGCAAGGACATAGACAGGATAGAGGTAGTCCAGAGGAGGGCAACTAAAATGGTGCAGGGTCTGCAAGAGAAGCCGTATGAGGAGAGACTAAAGGAGCTTAATATTTATTTATTTAGTTTTTGTTGACCGGGTAAGTGCGCTAGCCAACAAGTGACTATTTTCAGGCACGACCCAGGAGGTATAGTTACAGAACACAGTGATACATAAGAGATTACACAGAACAGGATACATTTGCAAAGGGCAAAGTCACACAGTGTAGTCAAGCATAGCAATAAGGATAAAATTACATGTATTCAGTTGTTGAGAACTAGGGAGAGGTAGTGGGGACAGGTGTAAGGGTGGGGCAGGAGAGGCGGAGACGGGGGTGATAGGGTGAATAGCAAAAAGGGGAGGACAGGAGGGAGGTTAAGGCGCCGAGCGCGGCATTAGCGCGAAGATTACCACCTGTGGCTGGACGGTGAACCGGGAGTCGGCAAGAGAGACGGAGAGGTCGGGGAACAGGACAGTGAAGCTATGGGTGCAAAAATAGAGAGGAGAGAGGGTGATGTGCAGGGAGGCAGAGGGGAATAGGTGCAAGGGTGAGGAGGATTTAAACTAAAGAAATGGGGAGGGAAGGGTAGGGTGGGAAGGGCAGGGTATAGGGGAAAAGGGATGAAGGCACGGAACAGATAGGGAAATGAGTGGGGTAGGGAGATAGAGTGCACCTAGTAAGGCATGTGAACAAGAAGGGAGGAGGAAAAGGGCGAGGCGGTGAAAGCGGCATTGGCGGGTAGAGTAGTAACCTGTGGCCGAGCCGGTGGAACTACGAGACAGCAGGAGAGAGGGAGCCACAAACTGGTGGGAGGCGGGATAGAATAGGAGAGGAGGGGTGAGGACTGAGCATAGGGAGAAGAGGGAAGAATAAAAGAAGGAGGAAAGCTGGCAGGGAGAGGGGCAGAAGGTGAAAGAAAGGTAGGAAGGGTGGCAGCAAGTTACGGCATTAGCGGTTACAAGGTAGCAACCTGTTACGGGCGGTGGAACGAAAGATGGCAGAGAGGGATGGAGGGCGGTTAGAGGGGGGAGTGAGGCAAAAGAGCAGGAGAGGGAGGGGCAGGAAAAGGGAGGTAATGACAGGGGTACTGGAGAAATGGCTAAGTGGGAAGGGAGAGGCGGGGCTGGGAAAGTAAGTGTTACAGGAACAGAGGTGCAGGATAAGGAATGAAGGTGGGGAAAACAGCCCAGGAGCGAGGCAAGCTAAGTGACTAGGCAGTAATTAGAGAGCTTTACAATTGGCATCAGAACAACAATGTTATACAGTATCAACAAACATGAAACATAAAAGCAAAAACAACCAAAGAATAAAAAAGCGAAGTGCCTATAATACATAATAGGGAGGAAGAACAGGTTAGGAGCATGGATTCAAGAGGGATCAAAACAAACACATTTGTCCATCGAGGTAAGGAAAGCTCTGAGATTGTGCTTAAATGCATCGTGAGAAGGGCATTTCTTAGTCCCTGAGCAGCAAGTTCCAAAAGTGAGGGCAGCATAACTGAAGGCTCCCGAGCCTTTTTTGTCGCGACAGAGAGGAATATTCAATAAGGACTTGTCAGAGGATCTAAGGTCCCGTGAAGGTATAACGGTTGGAGTAGTTTGAGAGCTCAGCTAGCTTTGATGCTCTGATGATGGTGTCGAAAGGTTGCAGAGGTAATATTGCCTCGTGGAGGAGGAGATAGCCAGCCCAGGTCTTTGCATAGCTGACAGTGGTGCTTCAGGCAAGTGCTTTAGCCGCATACCTGCAACATTGGTTGAAGGTGGTGTCCCATTGGTGCAGAGCAGTTTTGCTGGCCATGGTTGGGATGGGAGCACCGTAGGGTGAGGGTTGGTAACAGGATTCTCTAGCAATTGCCGGTTGCTGGCAGGGTAAGCAGGTAGTTAGCCTCTGTAAGCAGCCCTAGCTTACAATTGACAGATTTACAAGTTTCCTGGATGTGCAGCTTTAGGTCAAGATTTTGGTCAAGGTGAATGCCCAAGTAGCGAAAAGAGCTAACAGACTCCAGAGGTTACCATTAATGTCAGGCACAGAGAAGAAGAAAAGCAGGTTCTTAATTTGTGTGGGATCAAATAGTATGGCTTTAGTTTTATTGGAGTTAAGGACAAGGCGTTGGGTGTGTAGCGGCGCTGCACCAAATGAAGTCTGTGGTAAGGGCAGCATTCAGGTTGGTGATATTGTCAGAGTGGGCATAGATGACCAGGTCATCAGCATAAAGTAGTGGTGGCCAGAGGTTACTACATCAGGAGATTGTTTACAAATAGTGAGAAGAGGAGAGGACCGAGAATGGAGCCTGAGGGATGCCAATATTGATAACAGCACTGTCAGAGATCTGCCGAGTTGAATTTCACTGCTTGAGTCCTGTTGGCAAGGTAGCTGCTGAACCAGGTAGTGACAGGGTGAGGAGAAGCCCAGATTTCTGAGGGAGGCAAGTAGTAAGGATGGTCAACAAGGTCGAGGCAGCTTTAGTGAGGTCGATGAAAACAGCCCCTGTTAGCTTCCTTTGTCCATGTTGGTAAGAATGTCAGAGGAGAATTTTGCTAGTGCAGTCATGGTGCTGTGGTGTTTCTAAAGCCAGTGCTGTGCTGTATTGATAAGTTGGAGTTTTCAAGAATTGATAACTTGAATAGAGACTAATTTCTCAAGGATCTTGCTAAGGACTGATAGTATAGCAATTGGTCTGTAGTTAGTCGTGTCATTTTGCTGCCTTTTAAACACTGGAGTAATTCTGGCCTTCCAGATTTCGAGGACAGAGCCATTGGAGAGGGATGGGTGAAGATTCTAGCTATAGGTCCAGATATGAGGTGAGCAGCCATCTTATTAGACGGGGTTCCATTCCATCAGAGCGGGGCTGGTATTGTCAGAGATAGCCTTGAGCAGCTTGAAGACTTGATGCCTGGTGACCGCTTTGAAGTAGAATGGTTTAAGGGAGAGGGGGGACATGATAGAAACTTTTAAGTACCTCAGTGGAATCAACAAAGTCCAAGAGGGTAGCATCTTTCAGAAAAAGAGACTTGCAAGAACAAGGGGACACAATTTAAAGATAGAAGGATGGCAGTTCAGGGGCAATGTGAGGAAGTATTATTTCACAGAGAGGGTAGTGGATGCATGGAACAGCCTTCCTGAGGAAGTTGTGGGGTCTAAAACTGTGGGATAATTCAAGAATGTATGGGACAGACATAAGGCAATTCTTGTGGGGGGTAGGAAGAAATAGGCTGTTGGTTAACTAGGATCTGCGGCCTATCCTGTAGGTAGTGAAATGGGCAGACTAGATGGGCCTAGCGGTCCTTATCTGCCGTCAAAGTCTATGTTTCTATGTTTCTATGAAAACACTGTGGGCAGAACATAATAATGATACATTCAACCATTGGGTTTGTTTTGCAGAGCCTTTTTCTAAAAGATATTCAAATATGGGCTCCCAATTTTCTGATAGTCAGATAGCTTACCTACAGTTAAGTGGGAGGTTCCTTCACATTTAGCTGTTAATGACACAAGATTGAATCACTCCTGGTAAGATTGGGGTCAGGGTCCCTCCAATGATGCAGCAGCACTCATTTGAGCCCCATTTACCCACAGAAGCTGGGGCCTGGTCAGGACAGTGTTCTGTTGGGGAAACCGTAAGAGTGCAAGCTGCAATTCATGAAACACTAGTCCAGGAGCTACTGTGGCACAAGTAGACCAAACTTCTGCCCACTAGTGATCCAGAGCTGGGCATGTCCACAGGATGTGGGTCAGTGTGGCCTGGGGTGAGGAACATCTCCAGCGATCACTGTGTTCAAGTAGACCTACTCTGTATAACCAGTGTGGGGTCCTATATGCCCTATGAAGGACTTTATGCTACAGCATCTTTGTCTGCAATTCATGGTTGGCTATATATGCATTGGTCCACACTTGCTCCCACAACTAAGTAGGTATCATTGGATCTAACTCTATTTCCCATATCTCCCTTGGGCCACTGACCAGGATGGGGGGGGTGTGGGAGATTTGCATCCTAAAGTTCTTGAATTTAGCTGTGGGGTGTTGTTTTGCATTTTTCAAGGAGGCAATCCAGCCATCCAGTAGAGTGGCTGCAATAATATATGATTGGAGGCTGCACGACATTTTAACACGTTTGCAGTTGTAAATATCTCCAAAAGTATAAATGAGGAAGCTGATATTTAGTCTGAAGATCTTCGAATGAATACAAAATGACCAAATCAGGGTGATATAAGTTCCGCAGTTCTGAAATACCGCTTTCCTGCCACTCTTTCCAGTGAATGGGTTGACCATCAATTGTTAGTCGGGGGTTCCACCAAATGGGTCAAATAGGTGTGGCTTGAGGATTCCTTCCCAGTTTTTTACAGTATTTGTCCCAGATATGTTTTGGTGTACCTTGCACATGGGGCAATGTCAGTTCTAAGGGACCAGTATGGTAATATCAAGCCATAAGCTGTCAGCAAATGGCCCTATGCAAGTTCCAAAGAGATCTAGCCTGGGACAGGGATGGCCATGTGTGGAGCATAGCTGGCTATAACCTGCCTCAGGATTGTGAGCTTGTGGTAATGTTTCAAGTCTGGAAGCCCAAAACGTTCAGCCCTCCAGTGATCCTGAAGAGTTTTTTTAGTTTTATTTAAGGAGGTTTCCCCTCCCAGATGAAAGAGGTTAATTAAGTGGAGAGGCAACGAAAAAAGTTACCTGCGAGAGGAATAGGCAGATTGGCTAATACATATTGGAGTTTAGGGAGTGTTATTAGCTTTAAAGCATTGACCTTGCCCATAAGGAAATAATATGGGCCTTCTACCACAAAAGATCAGAGTCTAACGAGTCCAGCATAAGTTGAATGTTTGCAGAGGCTATTTCTGGAATAGTGGCCTTAAGTTTAATTCCCAAACAAACTACCCCTTCTGGAAACTATTGGTACAGATAATGTGCAAACATATCTGCTTTACAAGCCCCATTTAGGGGCAAAATCTGTGATTTAGAGTCATTCAGCTCATATTAAGGCAAAGCCAACTGTTTCAAAATAGTGGCTTGCAAAGCTGGCAAAGAAGTCAGGAGACTTGAAAAAAACAAAGTAATGTTATCCACAAAAAGCAAGTGCTTGTGGGGAATGCCTCCGATCACAAGACCTGCAAACACTTGGTCTGTCCTAATCTTAAGTGCCAAGGGTACAATGGCCAATAAAAAAAGGAAAGGGGCAGGGAACAACCTTGTCTAGTCCCTTTATGAAGAGAGAAGAATGGGGAAATAACTGCATTGGTTAGGATGACTGCTTATGGAAAGGTGTACAGGAGCTGTACTAAGGAAATGAAGGAGTGTGGGAAGCCAGATCTTGCCAATGCATCAAACAGGTATGGCCATTTCACACTGTCAAAGTCCTTGTTGGTGACAAGTGACAGGGTGGCAATAGGTCGAGACAGGGTGCGAGCTTCCTAGGTAATGTCCAGGATTTGGCGAATATTGTCAGATCCCAGCCTACCAGGGACAAAGCCGACCTGGTCTGAATGCATTAATGAGGGTATGATGGGCTCCACTTTCTTGGCCAATACTTTTGCAAAAATGTTTGCATCCATGTTGATCAGAGACATAGCAAACAAAAAGACTTGAACACTCTTTGCTACCAAATAAGGTGAGTACAAACGTCAGTCTGTGCAAGCAGTAAATCCTTTATTTTCCATAAGAAGCAGACATCAAGCTGGAGGTCCGAGCCCCTAGCACTTCAGCCCAACAATTAATCAGAGATACTGGCCTGAATTGGGAACAGAGGATACGGTCCCTCCCCTTCTTAGGTATAAGGATTATAATAACCTGTGAAAAGGAGGTGGGGGTGCACTCCTGTCTCAAGCCTCACTTAAAAATCAATGCTAGCTTAGGGGCTACCATATCAATAAAAGTAAGGTAGAATTCAGAAGGGTAGTCATCAGGACCTGGGGATTTGCCCTGCACCATACTCTGGATGGCCTGAGTTACTTCTTCTCTTGTGACTGGGGTCATGAGGATAGTTAGATATGACTGCAGCACTCATGTGGTAGGAGAAGGCTACTATAGAAATCTGAGTATTGGGCTGAGGGAGGGTCTACTTCTGAAGAGTAGAGAGAAAAATAGAACTGCTGAATAGCCCAATTAATATCCGTTGGGGCTGTCAATTGTGACCCCCGATGGTCTTGTATGACTGGGATATAATTTTCTACTGCATGGGCCCGAAGTCTGGCTGCCAGGAGTTTTCCTTGTTGTTCGCCAGCTTCCCAGTATTTTTGCTTTAATTTATAAAGGGCATATTCTGTTCTATATTGCAGAACATCCTCAATTTCCACTTCTAGCATATTGATTTTGGTTTGAATCTGGGATTTGTTGATAGGATCAGAGGCAGCTGTGAGTTCAAGTTTTTTAAGGTCTCTCTCCTTTGCCTGTATTGTGGGGCCTCGCTGCTTGAGAGTTTTGGAGGCATGTGCTATGAATTTACCATGGAGTATGACTTCTAATGCTTCCCATTGTGTAGACTGAGAACATTCTGGGGTATCATTAAATGAATTATATTCCAGAATATCCTGCCAGAGCCAGTGGACCACTGGTTCTTTTTGAAGGAAGGAGGTGTTTAGGCCCCATTTATTCCAAGGACCCTGGAGGGCATCACTGGAGCACAATCCTCCAGGTCCAGGTTGAGGTTTGGGCCAAGGGAAAGCTGGCAGGGCTCATCAATCCTGCCTGACTGCCATTTTTCAGTTTTTTCTTCTCAATCTCCCTGGCCACTGTGGTACATCAGTGTGTGAGTGTTGTGGCACGTAAAAGCTGCAAAACTGCAGTTTCTGTCCTTTAAAGCTTCTCGGAGTTTGCACTAGCAATGGGCCTCCACCACAGGGCAGTCAAATGCTGATACAGGGAAGTGATACAGCTAGACACTACATGTGTTATATTTTATAATGCTTGTCAAACCTCAGTGTTTGAACATCAGAAGAACCAAATGGTTTTAACAGGAAACTTACAAGGAAGCAATGATTGCATGCACCACATTTTTTGTCATGCCTGCATAATAAAAATGATTTCATTTTGTCTTGGTGTGTCTGGTGTATTTCTTCATTTGGCAGCAATATAGCTTTTTCAGCACCTCCAACATATCAGCATGGCCTCCTGGGAGGCAGGGAATATGTATAGGGACCTCACTGTCTCAACTTTTTTTTGCCTGTCCCTTTATCTCGAAGGTGTCTCTTCTTTGGTAAGACTTTTAAAACCTCAAAAGTTGGCTGCTGCCGAGAGACCCATGTATTTTGTATGCATTTCTTCGTAAGGGGGAGTAGAATATGCACTACTGGTGTAGAAGGGTCCCACTAATCTATATCCATGTACTCTATAAATACAGAAACATAGAATTTGATGACAGAAAAAGGACAGGTAGGCCCATCAAGTCTGTCTTATTTCCCTGCCTATTACTACTCCTTGGACCCTAATCAGTCTCAAGCGTCCCTCCCATCTATAATGCTGTGTGGAATGTAGAACTCTGCTGGCAAAATTAGTGCAGAATGACCATTCTGCCAGTGAAATTTCCAGCCATGTCTTATTGCTTATATAGAAGAATTCAAAGCTCTGCATTATTCCAATAGTAGAATGCCCTCCTATACACACATACACACAGAATGATAACATGGAATACATGAATTCAACATTCTTCAGAGTTCAACCGCCATACAAAGACACACACAAAGACACTCACACAGGCCTGAAGTGGAGCCAGAACCTCCATTTTATCTATTGATCTACCTGCTTCAGTCCCCCAGCCCCGGCCCCCTATACCTTTCTTCTACCAACCCTCTTACTTCCCTTGCCAAGTCATTTGTCATCAGATGGACAGTGACATCCAACTCCCTCTCCTGCCCCAACCAGGATTCACTCGTCTCTAACCTTCCATGATAAGACCCCAGGTAGGCATCTCACCAACCTCTTCACCTCCTGCCCTGCTGCAAAATCAGCACTATCTACTGGCTCTAACAAGCATCACACACACTGTGACACAAGAATCCACATATTGACTATAGCACCACAAATCTCCCCACTAACAGCTATAGGCACGGGGTCATAATGTCACAAGACATTAGCTGCATGGCTAAATCGCGCTGCCAATACAGCACGATTTATGCCATGTTGCATAACTCTTTTTTCTGTGGGGGGGCTGCACCCCCCGGACCACCCCCACTAAAGATTCTCAATTCTGGGGGAGAGTCCAACTCAGGGAGTGCACAAAGTAGTGAAAATAATTAATCAAACCCAGTCCCAGACACAGTGCCTGGGTTCCTGCTGCTGTGGCTCTGTCCAGTGAGCCACGGCAGCTGCTTGAGGAACCCACTTCCAGCAGAGGTCTTATCCTTCTGTTCCAGTAGGACGAGTAATACCGCTGTGCCAGCAGTATGATGCCATTGCACCATTTCACTGTCTTAGACAGTGCTATTCAGGATAGCTATAATGTCATACGCTATTAAGTGTACGACATTATGACCCGGTACAGCAGCTATCAAATAATTAGATATCAACAAAGTGATACAGACTTTGCCACCCATATACATACACTCACACAGACCAATGCCGACAATATCACATGCACCACTCTTTGCCCCAATCCATCCACAACTCTTGGCTGTCAACAAAATGCAGAGAACGCACACACACACACACACACACACCTGTGGCAACTGTTGAGCATAGCATACAGTACATCCCACCAAACAGGCAGTGAACCTTCATGCAGTTAAAAATAGCTGTGACATAAGGCTGTCCCAGGAGCTCAAGAGGGCTGAGGCGCTGTGCACCTTATGTCCCACCAAGTTGGTGACCCAAGTTTGGGAACATGCTCAGTTTGTTGGGGGAGGTTGCCGTGGAGGGGGGCAAGAGGATTGAGCAACTGTCAGACAGCTCTCCTATCATTGGGTGGGGAGCTATTCTCACTCAGCAACTGGCTGCCACAGGTGAAGGCCGGGGGTAGTGCTAGAAGCATCAGTGGCATCAAAGGGATGGACCATGGTTCCATAACATGTGTGTGCTACCATGCGTACACACTTATGTGCTACCACAGCAGGGGATATAAGAGGAAAAAATGGCAAAATGGTTGGCACGTGCTTCATAAAACCCTGCTCACCAGCCTCCATCCCATGCCACCACCTGGACCACGAGCACAATTCTGGATGGGAGTCACTGCATGGGGAGATGATAGCCCTCTCCTTCTCAGCCCTACTGGAGGGGCAATCCATGGAAGGACTTTAGATTCAGCAGTCTAGGGAAGGTGAGTGCCAGATGGAAGAGGTGGGAACAGGGCTGACAGCCCACCTGCATGAACCGCCAAGGCAAAAGGCTTTATGGCAAAAAAAAATGCTAGTTTGTGTAACCTTATACACACACACACACACACACACACACACATTGTAACGGGCATGACCAAATCATGACAGCAAACCCATCAAGTGTAGGCAATATGTAGAGGGTCTCTTACCTGGGTGCTAGGAAGCCAGAAGTATGACTTGAAGGAACAAAGTACATTTGACCTGTAAAATAAAATAGAGGAAAGAGGTCACAAAGGATCTGTAGTTCTTAGGGAGTAAAACAGGAAGGATAAGACAGGTTGGACATAACTAGAGTAATACTTATCTGATAGGGAAGCAGTCAGCATCCTGTCAGACCTATTAAAAGAAAACAGACAAACAGGTTAACATGGAGAAACTACAGTAGCGAGAGAAGAGACAGAGAGTGGACAGATGCAAAGGAGAAATAGGACAACATAGGAGTTAAACAAATGAGTTTTAGACAAAAAAGTAACAGTTGAGGCTGATTAGGAAGGCAGAAATATAGGGAAAGAAAGAAAATCAGTAAACAGATGGGAAAAGAGGAGAGATGGTGATTGTTTGGGGGGGGCGACTCAAAAAACAACTGTCACCTAGACGACCTACTTGCCAGTAATTATAAGTAGTAGCCCTGGTGGTGGGGGTCAATTGGTCCCAATATTGTGTAGTCATACCTTCAACTGTTCCACATATTTATGAGGAATGTTTCCCCAATTTACCTCATCAAAGCCCTCTGTTCCACATAGAGAGGATCTGTACCATAACCAGCGTTAAAGTTTTAATGCAAAGATATCTAGCAATGACTGAAAAATGTATTATTAAAATAACAGCACATTTCATGCTGACCTGGTGGTGCAGAGGGCTGAGGCACTAGACCTCTCACCTCTTGCCATGTCAATGACACATGTTCGGGAATGAGCATGGGTCATTGGAGGTCGGCACAGGGGGAGGGTGCGGTGCAGGATTCAGCTGCCGGCTATCAGTTCTCTTCTCTGAGGAGGGTATCTGTGCTTCCATCGGCTCTTGGGTGTCTCACAGTGGAGGCCAGGAGGCAGCATAGTTGAGGGAGCCAGGGCACAAGGCCAATGGAGTGGGAGAAGAGGCTGTCACCAAAGCAAGAGGGCGCATGCGCACCTCCACACACATGCATCTCTCTGTCTGGGTCCTCAGTTAACGAGGAGAAAACCAGGAGAAAAAAGTCAGGGGCCACAGCAGGATTAAGCCTCCAAGCTGGCTCCAGGGGGACTGCCTGGACACGCATAGTATTAGAAGAAGCTCCTGAAAGACCACTGGAGTCCGGCAGGTTGGCGGACACATAGCTGTGGCCCACCAAAGGAGTATAAATCCCCATTGGGAAAAAAAAACAGCACATTTTGTGAACTTCACTCATATTTATTCAGTGTTCTGAACTTCATGTTAAAGATTTGATGGTGTCCCACATTTTATCTATTTATATATGACTTTGGTAACCGGATAAGTGCACTGATCCCAGTGACCATTTTCAGGCACGACCTGGGCAACATACAATGGCACAAAAGTAGACTATAAGTACAGTACAATGAGCAGTAGGCAAGAAAACATTTTGCCTACTTGTACCACATTTTATGGCATACCCTGTTACACATTTTGGGGGTGAAATGTTGAGAGATATTTGTTTAATGAAGGAAGGTCTGGCGCAGCTCACATTGCTAAAAGGCAAAAAACATCTCTTATGGGAGGAGCTAGAGCCAGTCAAACCCTGAAACTACTCAAACACAAATTGGATCAATCAAGCCCACTCACCAAAATCAAAATACAAATAAAAACAATTTATTAATTCAAACATTAATCCAACCAGAAATACTAACATACTAAGATGCCAGCAAATTAGGGCTCACGGTCTGTCTTGTCTGCTAGAGAGTCAGTACCTCTGCAGGGCACCGATTTTGCCTGTAATAACCCCCCACCCAGCCAACCTCTCCCCAGTCAGGATCTCACCCTCCCCATGGTGGGCAATACTCAGTTTCACCTTCCCTCGATACCTGATCCAGCCTCTCTTGAACCCCTCCATAGAAATCATTGCCACCAACTCATCAGGTAGCACATTCCATGGTTCGACCACATCTCAGTGAAATAACACCTCCTTCTCTCCCCCCTGAGACCCCTTCCAGCCTCCAACTATGCTCCCTAGTGATAACACCCTCCCTCCTTTGAAAAACCTTTTCCACGCTAACCCTATTTACCCCTTTTAGATACTTGAAGATCTCAATCATATCCCCCGTCCCTCCTTTCCTCTAGTGAATAAAGGCTGAGCTCCTCAAGTCTCTCCCCATAGGACCTATCACCCATACCCCATATCATTTTAGTTGTCCTCCTCCTCTGAACCCTCTCCAGAAGGGCAATGTCCTTTTTCAGGTGGGGATTCAAAAACTTCATGCAGTATTCAAGGTGCAGTCTAACCGGTCCATTGTACAAAGGGAGGATCACCTCCCTGCTTCTGGATATTATCCCCCCAGCAATGCACCCCAGCATCTTATTTGCCCTGACCACAGTCCTCCTACATTGTTCAAAGTTAGTAAGTCTGATGTCCAGTACCACCCCCACATCCCTCTCCCCATTCGAAGACTGCAGTGTAACCCCTCCCAGGGTATACTCATGGGTAGGGTTTTTGGGTCCCAGGTGAAGGACCTTGCATTTCCACAAGTTAAATTTGAGCCCCCAGGAATGTGCCCACCTCTCCAGAGCCACCAGATCCTCCCGCAGGGCTACTCTATCCCCCTCCCCATCCACCACCACCCCTAGCTTCGAGTCATCCACGAAGAGGCTAATTTCATTCCACATACATTTACTGATGTCAGAGATGTAAGCATTAAACAGGAGCAGGCCCAGAACTGATCCCTGTGGGACCCCACTAATGACCATTCTGGGAGAAGAGACTCCCCCCCACCATGGACCTCTGGGCACATCCAGATAGCCAGTTTCCAATCCATATGACCATCAGCATTCCCACCACCAGCTTTTCCAGTAGTCCAGCATGAGGTACTGAGTCAAACGCCTTGCTGAAATCAAGAAAGATGACACCCACTGGCCTCTCCTGGTCCAGTGCCATCATCACCCAGTCATAGAGCTCCACAAGGTTAGTCTGACATGATTTGCCTAGGACAAAGCCATGCTGGTGATCATCCAGGTATCCTCTTTCATCCAAGAACGCCCACAGCCTCTCCTTAAGGATGGCCTCCATCAACTTGCCCACCACCGATGTTAGGCTGACAGGCATGTAATTCTCCAGCTCCTCTCTTGAGCCACCCTTGTGGATGGGCACAATGTGTGCCACCCTCCAGTCCTGAGGCACACATCCAGTCTGGAGGGAAGAATTAAAGAGGGCTGTCAGGGGTGCAGCCAGGATGTCGGCTAACTCCCAAAGCACCCTGGGGTGGATATCATCCAGAGCCTGGGCTTTTTCCTTTTGTAGGGACTTGATGGCTTCCAACACCCTGCCAATAGCGATGACAAAGTCCTTGACTCCCGACATTTCTGCAGACCCAGCCTGTCTCACCCCATACTGTGCCACCTCCTTAGTCCCCCTAGCACCAAAGGTACATCAAAGTATTCAAATCCCAGGCCACCTCAGCATTTAACCCTCACACATGCTGCACAGCACTAGACTCCTCCCCAGGGAAGACTGATGCAAAGTACTCATTGAGTACCTCCACCTGTTCCCCTGCCTCCTCAGCCCACCCCTTCCCTGAACCTCAACCTACCAATCTGCCCTTTAATCTCTTTCTTTCCCTGATATACCTAAAAAACCTTTTTTCCACGAAATAGCTCCAGCGTTTCAGGGAATACCCCTTCATTAAGAAATTCTGGCTCAGTTAATCAGCTATAACCAAAATATAAATTAAAATAAAATAACACTCAATAGAAATAATTTAATAAAAACAGCCATAACAGCAACTGGCGCTCACATTAAATATGGGCTGAGATGCATAGGTACATAAATTATTGTTTCTTTTCTTTCTGTAAATAAATGTGACTATAATACAGTATTCCAAAACAGCAACCAGCACTCACATTAAATAAGGGCTGAGATGCATTGATAAATAAATTATTTTTTCTTTTCTTTCTGTAAATAAATGTGACTATAGTAGTAGTAGTAGTAGTAAAAAGCTTTATTTTTATACAGGAAAGTAGATGGAAAAAAACACATCATTAGGACTTTATGTCCTATTTACAAGATGGTCCTGTTATTACAAAGTTTCAAAAGCTAAAAGCTTACAAATAGTAACAAAATTTAACAAAGACAACATAGAAACTTGTTACAACATATAATATAAATACAATCATTCAGAATCATACAGCTCTAATTAATACACCAACAAGTGGTATAACAAATTTAAAATTTTTGTATCCTTCAGGCAGGTACAATAAAACTCATATTCTAATAGACAGAGACTCTAACCATAGCACTCACATCTAGTCTTCAATTCAATTGTCAAATTAGTTGAAAAAGCCTTGATATTCTCATATTGCTTAACTGTTACTGATTTTAGGGAATTCCATATTTTATTCATAATTATAGGAAAGTGCATATTACTATATTTATTCTTAAATTTTGGGAATACAACATTTCTCATATTTATACCTCTCAAATTATGGGTATATGCTTTCCTTTCCAATTTCTCATAGAGATATGTTGGCTGGTTTATATTTACAATCTTATAAATCTGATTTGCCCACACTAGCCTTCTTTTATTTTATTGGGACAGCCAACCAGGTTCCTCATATAAATTACAATGGTGTTTCATGATAATCCTTTCACAGTGTAGATTGAGCTAAACGATTGTACATTGCATCAATTTTAGACAACATTCCTTTTGTAGCAAGGCTGTACACATGGCTACTGTACTCAAGCACAGGGAGAAGGAGTTAGTTTACTATGGTCTCCCTCATTAACTTATTTATACAAAAGCTGGACCACCTAAATGCACTGAGGTTTTTATTAACTTTTGATATTACTTCAGTTATATGATATTCAAATTTTAGGGTATTATCAATCCATACCCCAAGGTATCTATTCTCGGAGACCTGGGCTAGTACATCATTCCGTGGTGTTATAATTTGTACTTGTTTTTTATTTTTGCCCTGAACCTTTCTCCCCTTTTGAAATACCATAAATTTTGTTTTCTTACTATTTACTATCAACCCCGAGTCTGTAAGCCATGTGTAGAGCCTTGTGAAGTCTTCTTGCAGACACACTTCCATAATCTCTGGGTTTTTTCCACTAGAGATCAGGATAGTGTCGTCCGCATATAATCAAATGTTCAAATGTGTTACACTGTAAACTAGCTGATTTATATATATATAAGGATAAGTGTTGGCCCCAAAATAGAGCCCTGGGGCACCCCTCGCTGTACCAAGGCTTTATCAGATAATATTCCATCAATATATACTTGTTGAGTTATGTTCTCTAAATAAGATCTAAACCAATCCAATGAATTTTCCACAAGGCTTACCTCTTCTAATCATTCTCCCAACAGTACATGTGCCACAGTATCAAAGGCCTTTGATAAATCCACGAACACTGCACCCACCAACAGGGCATCCTCTAATTTTGAGGCTATAATATCTACTATGTCGGTGAGTGTAGTGCCCATGGAAAAATCCCTGTGGAATCCAGACTGGTACTTAGTCAATAGTGAACATTTCTCCAAATGGTCACCAAGTTGTTTCTGTACCAGTCTCTCCATAACCTTTGAAAGGCCCGATAGTAAGGCAATGGGTCTATAGTTTGTAGGCACAAAAGCATCCCCATCTCCTTTATAAATAGGAAAAATCTTTGCATTTTTCCAAGTGAAGGGAAAAACTCCCTCTTTTAAGCTCCAGTTAAAGAGTGTAGTTAAAACTGGACCAATAATCTGTAGGGAATCTAATACAGTATTCCAATCACTGTGTATAAACCAGAAAGCTCTTAAAACTTCCTTACACACTTCATGTAATATGATTTCATTGTAATAGGCCATTTATTATTCATTTATTTTACTTACTTGAAAATTTCAGCAGAGAAGCATACTGAGCAGTATTGGTCGGGGAGGGCGTGCATGTTGGGGAGGGGCCACATGTTAGCAGACAAACAATTTGCCAGTTACAAAATACAGTAAATTGAGGCTGCCATGATCTGCACTTTCTGAGCTATAAACATGTGTCCATCCTGCTGTATCAATAAAATCTTTCCAGGGGCTGCTGCTGGTAGCGCCTATGAACGCACTAAGAGAAAATGCCAGGCTGCACTTACTACTCTAACCCATAGGGAGCTCAAGCTTTGGCCTGCTCCATGTGGGCGAGATATGCCATGGGGCAGTACAAGTGCACCTCTCTGCATCTACCGGAGCCACCACTCTGATGGCAAATATAATTGCCCCAAAGAATTTGGGAGCAAGAGATGTGGTATCTGGGAGCTTGCCATATTGCGAGTCGCACTTGCGGCTCTTAAACAATGCCCAGTGGAAGGCAATGAGAACTGTCAGACAGCCTAGCCACACCGTGGTATTTACCAAAATAGTCCCATGGCAGATTTTATGCAGATGGCATGGGGGGGTAATTAAAGCCACAATGGTGGCTAACTTTACAGTGCCCAAGTGAGCCTTATTTGCCTAAATAATGCCTTCTGCACAGGGCTGTTGTTCCCATCCCCGATGGGCTCAGTATGAGTGGCAGGGTGGAGGCTGGGTAGGAGAGGTGGACTGAGATGGGACTGTGTATGTGGGGGCTGAGTATGAGAAAGTGTTGAATTATACCACTACTGGGGAGAATGATGAGGATGCCTGAGTATGAAGGAGGGTCGAGTATGAAAGGGGGTAGTAGAGTGCTATACAGGGGCTGGTTGGGCCAGTATAAAAACGACACAGTGAGCAGCTGTATCTGGACAATAGATGAGGTAATTCCTGTGTTCCCAACAACATCAAACAAAAAGGAAAGAAGTCATATAAGTTCAAAGATTAAAATAAGCAGTATTTAAAAAAAAAGTTTCTCACCAGTAGCGTGCTGCAGAGTACCCATTTCTTCTGCAGCTGTTTAGGACATTCACTACTGTTATCAACATAACTCTCTATTCTTGCAATTGGTAGCCATCTTGTTTTTTTTTCAGCAGTGTACAGTAAGTCTAATTTAAAGCCCAGTCTATGTTGCTAGGCAATATCAGGATAAGACCTGTCTTGTGTAAGTCAAGATAGTTTTTTGATCCTACAACAGTCTTAACTGCCAGGCTTAGACAAGACCACTTTTAAGTCCTAAGACCATAAATTTAGGCTAATTTTAAGCCACGCTTTGTGCAACCGGCCACTGACCTTCTGTATCTTTAAATTCTTTAATAAGTAAGCAATAAGACAAGTCAGGGTGTGCATGGAACATATTTTACCGCATTGCCAGGGGCGTAATAAGGCATGATGCCTTGGCCGAGTGCCTTTAGCCCCTGGAGTGCAGTAAAATATGTCCTATGCACACACCTGGAGTGTCTTATTGCGCTTATAAAATGGGCTACTTTTTTAAAAAGTTTTTACTTCTCCTAAAAAACAAGTTTTTCTATATGTAAAAGGGATATTTAGGTCAGTATTTTTGATAAAATAGTCCTTCCTCCAAATTGAAAATGACGTCATGTTGCTGTGGAGCCTGTCCTGCAGGCCATGTAGACCAAACAAGAACTGTGCTTTTCCATCTATCACTCACACCCTAATCCCAGCAACCATCTGTTCTCCTTCCACATGGAGGGACTATGGAAAAGTGAAGCCCACTGATCAGCCTGCCTGTAAAACACACGGGGATATTAAAGCTGCCAGCCGACCTTGGAGTACGGAAGAATGGGATTGCTCCAGCCCGTATCCCCATCTCTTCTCACTGAGCCTCCATCTTCACAGCCACTTCAGATGCTACAGCGCACCACTGCCTGCATCGGCAGTAATGTCAACCATGGATTAACCACAATAAACATGTCGCATGAGCAACTGCAGCCAGATGGGTTGGGCCTGCTCTACACCTGCGGACAGATAGACAGATGTTTTTTTGGCCGTTCCAATTCTCGCTAGAAGAGTACTGTAACTCACCAAAATGTAGGACATAAAAACAGAAATCCTCGTAACGTGTGGGAAAGATTTTGTGGCGATTTCACAATGGAGCGCAGGAAGGAAACTGTCTTAGCAGTTTCCAAAATATGTACTGTAATTTTTGTTGTTGTACTTTCACATGTATAGGATGTAAACTGCAGTAGTATAAGCAGGGGAGACTGCTTTTAGCGAGGAAACAACAATGGCGGTATTTTTAAATGCCAACATTCTAAGGCTTAGTAAATTTAGTCTTTTTACTGCCGTCCTTTTATTACCCATGCATGGAACATATTCCATGCATGGTGAGCATGATCTCTGATTGGCTGGTTTAGCCTACTCATTTTATAATCCCCAATTGCGGACCACTTTTACAAAGAATAGCTACTCCCTGCTGTCTAGAATGAAAAGCATTGTGGTAGTACTGACCCACCCACATGCGACCAAGGCACTGGGAGTCACCTATTAATAAGTGTGTTTCCTGTAGGAGGGGCAGCATCACAGTACAGGTCATTCAGGATTTGAAAAATGATCTTTGCTTCTGAGGGCAATTTAGCACTATGATTATTCTGTGATATGACTTTTAAGTGGCCGAGAGAAGCCTTAAAAAGCCAGACTTGAGATAGCATGGGAACAAATTTTCTCTTCAGTATTCCCCCTGGACCCCCACTCCACAACCCACAGGCACCCCATAATAAACAACCTAATAATATGTTCCACACTGAAGTATAAAATTGCATGAAGAAATTACAGTAAGTCTGTCAGCACTAAGTAATTAGGGAAGGGAACACTATAGACCTCTCCTCCAGCCAACAGACCGGGGGTTAAATAATAAGTAAACACAAAAAAAACTTTACTTCTTAGAGCAGTCCACTTCCAGTTGAGGCCAACTAGTCACTTCTCCATTAGAAGATTTGGTAGGCTATTAAGCCAATGCTCACACAGGTCCTGGATTCACAGTTAAGAGGGGTGACCCCTGCCACCCCCTGCATCCCCTTCCCTGCTAAACTAGAATGGGACCAATTCAAAATAGGAGTTTAAAGTATAAGCTTGGGTCTTTGATATATAGCATACTTGCAAAACGGTACCATTCCCTATAAAAGTGGTGTCAATGGGAAGAGAAACATTTGTGGTAGATAAACCCAAAACAATCTGTACATCAGGGAGGTGGCATATAAGAAATACTAGGGTATAGGAAAACAGATGGCTTCCCCCCATGTTTCTAGTCCCCAAGATCAAATAACTCCTCCCAAACAAACTTCCCCAGCATACAATGCTACTAATAATAGTTTTAGAACAGAGCAAAAAAAAACATAACGTACTGCCTAGAGAGAGCAGAAACAGTGGGATGTTGAAGTCTTAAATGTGGCAGCCTAGGGCCAGAGGTGCCATTCATGTGACCCATTTCCATGTCCCTCAATGACTGCAGCAGGCAGAGGGGTCAAAGAGATAGGATGCAGCCTTTGCACAACCTCCAGAGAAGGCTTAGCGAAATTAACACTGCGCCATGAAGCAAGGAGATTGATGCCAAAAAAAAAGAAAAGCAAGGGTCCTTGTGAAAATGGAGCACAATACTTACAATTTGCTGTTGCTGCTATCTGCTGCAGGCAGTTACACAACTCAGTAGCCAAGGTCACTGTTCCTAGTTGGGCACACTGGCAGAGTTGGGAGGGGAGTCATCCATCTTTTCACTCCTGCTGGCGGCCATTGTTGGGTTGCGGCTTGGCGAATGTGCAGATCCCATATGCTCTTGTAAATACGCATCAGCTTCCTCCAGTGTCTAGAAATGCAGAGTTTTTCCATGCAGGATAATAGATAGCATAGCAGGGTATAGTAAAGCATAAGTAATACCCCTGTTTCTGAGGCCCTGTTTAATTTTATCATAGGCCAGTCATCTATCCAGTACTCCCCGAGGGTAGAAAGAAATGCAACAGCCACCCACAATAATGTCTTTTAGCTTCCAAGCCTTTTTTAGGATTAATTCTTTATCCTGAAAATGGAGACTCTTGAAAGTGAAAGATTGGGGTCTCAAAGTGTTTCTGCTTCCCTGGGCCCAATGTATATGGTGTGCTCACTGTATTTAAAAGTCACACTCCCCAGGTGCAAGCTGTAGCCACCTGAAGAGATTATCTCTCAGGTACTGTACAGGGTCACAGTCCTCAAAGAGTCAAATAATCTAGAGATTTTTTTCTCCGTCCATGTCCCTCCAGATCTCCCATCTTAGCAATGATTCAGGCAAGCTGGGTTTCAGGAAGTTGTAGACATTGCTCTTCCGCACAGCTGGCTTTCATTATGTCTATAGCAGTGGTCTCCATTTTTTCAACTCAGTCTGTAAGGCCGGCCAGGCTCGTTTGAGTTTCTGTGACCATAGTTTGTACTGATTCCACTGAAGCTGCTATTTGCTGTATGAGATTGGCTTGGCAAACTGGGTCTGGAAGTTTTACTGTGCGGTCTCTAGCAGCTGCCATCTTAGACTCTGGGAGGCACTGAGACTGTGGCAAAAAAGTTAATAGACTTTTTCCTCTCTTGTGGAGAATTTGGGTACCATAAATGTCCACCAGTTTGTTGCATACTGTACAAGCTCCTTTTCATGTAAAAATAAAGGCATCTCACAATTATTTAAATCCAAGATGGAGTACGATTGCTGAGGGATGACACAGAGCTAAGGGCTTAGGCAGCCATTTCTGTCAGGTGCTCATGTGACCTCTGCCTGCCAATTTTGTTTTAAGTTTTTCTATTTTCTTGCTTATTTTCTTTCTTCATTCCATGAATTGAAAAGGGGTTCTTGGTTTCATGTTGTAAATCACCTAAGTTGTGATTAAGCCTGTCCATTAATGACTAGGTGACCCCCTCATCAAGACTGCAGACAGAAATTTCTCTTTTGCATATAATCTCTCCAACAGCCCCACCACCACTACCACCCTGCACTTGTCACAAAATATCTGATTTATTACTGAAGGTATTTTCAATAAACCAAGTATCTTTTTCCATGATACATCATCTGGCCGTGTTGATTACAGTATTCCTGCTGTGAAGTCAGAAGCCTCTGTTTATGACATCACAAGCTGTTGCCACAGATATGATAATTGATCTCACAAGTAAATGATCAGAACCCCAGAGCAGGAGGAGCAGCTGGAACAGATGAAATCTAAGGGATAAAGAACATGATTTCTTGCAAATGCCTTTAGTGGTTCACAATGGAATGTCCTGAAATTCAAACTTTCTGGGAAGTTATGAGATTTCAGTCTGTCCAATTTCAGCAGTCATTGTTTTTCAGGAAACTGGAAAATAACTATAAACATAGTCTTCACTGTGTGTTCAGCTGTTTCCAAATCAAAATTGCCAAATTGTTTAACCAGGAGAGACACACTAAGCTGAAAGCTGGTTTACAGGTGCGACCTGGGAGCACAGGGAAGTTAAGTGACTTGCTCAGGGTCATACAGTATGCAAGTGGGGGCTGTGGGATTCAAGCCCAGGTCTCTAGATTTGCAGCTCAGAGCCTTAAACAACTGCACTATACTGCCTCCCTGTTTCATATTGAGTGCAGCATGGCTTTATTGCAATATCATCAGGCAGTTTTTTATTATTTTATATGCTTTATGGGTCCCCCATCACTCCACTCCTTTGGGCTCCCAACTCATCACTTCTTCTCACGAGACTAATCTCCCACTATTCGCTGGTACCTATAGGCTCTCCACAGTGGTCTAGTTTATTCCCACCTGAGGATTCCCAGATGCTAATCTCAGGGTGGAGTGAAGCGAACATAGTGACTTTGGAGGAGGATGGCTCGGGGATGTAACCAAGGGGTTAAGCGGCTTGGTGGTGTGGGGTCATGGAACATGTGCAGTGGGTAGGACCCTGGATGGATCTGGTCCTGTGGGGGTAAGGCTGGTCATTCTGATGGTAGAGATGCAGTGGTCAAACTAACCACAAGGAGGTTAATGTCAGTGGAATGGAGTGGAGAATATTTTACTGAGTGAAATAAGGCAATGCAAACACTGCCGTAACTCTGGTACTGTGTAGTAATATAAATACTATAATACTTTCTTCTTTATCTCTGAAGAGAGACTAGCCTAGGAGTTAATGAAAGGGGCAAGATATTTTTTAGGTATGTAAGTGAAAAGAGGAAGATCAGGGGTGACACTGTAAGGTTAAAAAGGGAAGGGATGGACTGTACAGAGGTTGATCAGGAAAAGGCAGACATCCTGAACAAATACTTTTGTTTTGTGTTCACAGAGTAATGAGTAGAGGAGGGGCCACAAAAAAGTAACAAAAGCTTTGGAGGGAGGGAGGGAGGTGGTCACTAGTCTGTTTTGGAGGTGAGAGTCCTAGAGGGTCGTGCTAATCTGAAGGTGGATAAAGCAATGAGGTCAGATGGGGTGCATCCATGGATATTGAGAGAGCTCAGAGAAATACTGGTTGCACCTCTGACAGTTATATTTAACAGCTTACTGGTAACAGGAGTAGCTCCAGAGGATGCAGTCCCACTATACAAAAGTGGTAGCAGGGAGGAGGTTGGCAATTATAGGCCAGTCAGCCTGACATCAGTGGTTAGAAAGTTAATGGAATCACTGCTGAGGGAAAGGATTGTGGAATATCTTGAATCCAGTGAGATACAAGACCCTACGTAGCATGGTTTCACGGGGAGAGGTCATGCCAAATGAATCTGATAGATTTCTTTGACTGGATGACAAAGGATATAGATCAGGGTGCAGCGGTGGAAGTGGCCTGCCTAGATTTCAGTAAGGCTTTTGACACCATTCCACATAGGAGACCAATAAGCAAGCTGGGTAGCTTAAGAGTGGGTCCAAATGTAGTAAACTAGATAAGAAATTGGTTAGGGGATAGGCAACAGAGGTTGGAGGTAAATGGTGTTCACTCTGAGGAAGGGAGGTTGAAACGTGGTGTGCCTCAGGCATCAGTGCTGGGACTGGTCCTCTTTAATGTCATTATAAGTGAAATTGCAAAAGAGCTGGAAGGAAAGGCTTGTCTCTTTACAGATGTACCAAAATCTGCACTTGGATGGACACTAGGGGTTGGGGGAGGGTGCTGGAAGGATGAGCAGAGACCTGAGCAAATTAAGGGAGTTGTCAAGGATAAAGCAGCTGGGTTTCAAGCAAACAACTGAAAAATAATGCACTTAGGGGACAGAAAAGTGCAAAATGGGTAGAGTGGCATTTTTTATTTTTTCAAACTCTGTTTATCGCCCCTTACCTCGAGAACTCTCTCCAGCAACCTCCTGATCCTCAGTCTCTACCTACCAATGTGGCTCGGTATTCCGTAGGCTCCTCTCTGGCTCCGGGCATCCCCTGGGTCTACCCTCAAGGGAAGGGCCGCCCCCTCCAGGGAGCTCTTTCTCTTAGTGTTGAGTCACTGGGCTGGAGAGGGGGGAACAGCCTGAGATCCCGAGTCCATGAGTGGGAGTGTGCTCTGTGGAGGGAGGCGCCTTCGCCTATTGATAATGAGGGTTTTTTCTTTACGCAAGAGATCCCCTGTGGAGCCCAGCTGTCATGGCAATGTGCTGCTGTGGCTCCACCCCCAGGCATATGCCATGATGCTGCTTTGGGCTACCTCTGGCTGCCACCAGAGTTCACTCTTCGAGCGGTCATATCCCCGTCCCACCCCTGGGAAGAGAAAGCAGCCCTGCAGATGCTCGAACTCTTTCCTTGCTGCCGACCCCCAGCTTCCTGGGTTTATTTCTGAACCCGGGTCGCTGGCGTGATGCGAGGTGTGGCGTCCAGTGCCTCAACCCTCATCGCCACCAGGCTGGCCGGGTAGAGTGGTATTGACAACCCCATAACAGAAAAGAGACTTGGAGGTAATAATAATATCATATGACCTAAAGGTGGCCACACATTATGACAGGGTAGTCGCAGAGGCTATGGGGATGCTAGGGAGTATAGGAAGGGGTATCACCAACAGAAAGAGTGAAGTGGTGTTGCCTCTACATAGATTGCTGGTAAGACCCTGCCAACAGTACTGTGTCCAGTTCTGGAGACCACATTTCAAGAAGGACATAGACAGAGTGGAGGTAGTCCAGAAGAAGGCAAACAAAATGGTGCAGGGTCTGCAACAAAAGCCCTATGATGAGAGAATAAAGGACCTCAATATGTACATCCTGGAATGGAGGAGATGAAGAGGGGATATGACAGAGACCTTTAAATACCTCACAGGGGTAAATAAGGTACAGGAGGGAGGTATTTTTCAGAAGAAAAGCAGCTCAAAAACAAGGGAACATGCTATGAAGCTGTGGGGGAGTAGATACAGGAGAGATATGAAGAAGTACTTCTTCACATAAAGACTGGTAGATTGCTGGAAGAGCCTTCCAGTGGAGGTGGTGATAATGAAAACAGTAGTGGGGTTCAAGAATGCATGGAATAAGTACATGGGAAATCACAGAGGAAAGGAAGGGAAGAGGGGGGAAAGAGCTGCAGAATGGGTACAGTCTGAGATAATAGTATAAGTAGGGAGGAACAGGCAGACTGGATAGGCCAAGCAGTCCTTTCCTGCCATCAAATGTTGTTTCTTAAATACTCTATAAATACTAAGAACTCTGAATACTTAGAACTATGTAAGTAACTAAAACTCTGTAAATACTTGAGTTTATATAAATGTTGGACTCTAGAAATGGTTAAAACTCTGTATTTGGTTGAACTCTAGATTTGGCAGTCACAAAGAATTTCAAAGGCAACAGCACACCATAAGAGAGTCAAGTAGGCTTGTGGAGTCACAAGATGGAGCTTATCTTAAAGAAATGCTGGACTTCTGAGCTGCTGTAGAGCCCCGGATATTATAAGAAACACTACAGAACTTGAAGAAATACTGAACCTTTGAGTCACTGTGGCTCATAGGCAATGAAGAAGAACCTCTGTGAAAGCTGAAGAAGAACTGAACTGCCAAGCAGCTTAGGATCCCAGGAAATGAAGAAGAACCTCTGTGGAAGCTGAAGAAAAGCTGACCCTAAGAGCCACTGTGGATTCTGGGAAGTAAAGGAAAACCCCTATGGAAGCTGAATAAATGCTGAACCTCTGTGCTGCTCTAGATCCCGAGAAAGGAAGACAAGCCTCTGAAGAACTAGATAGGTCATAGATAGGTCACTGACATAGCAAAGGCCGATGGCACATTTATAAGGTAGAAAAAGAAATGGGCAGACTGGATGGGCCTTGCGGTCCTTATCTGCCGTCAACTTCTATGTTTCTATGTTTCTATGTAGAACCAGACAAAATGCTCTACCTCTGAGCTGCTGTGAAACCTGGGAAAGAAAGATCACCTCTATGGAACCTGCGGAAGGAAGAACCTTAGCCCACTCAAATTTGAAAGCCCTGAATAATGAACCAGTGTGCTTCCTAGGCTCACTGGGGAACATTGAAAACATTCTGAAGTTCCAAGTGCACAATGGGCCTCACTACCATCCTACAATAACTAACCATCTGGTGCCTTTTTAGTCTCTGTAATATGCATTATGGCTGGCCTTATGCATTTCTGTGGCACTGTTTCTGGGACATGCAATGGCTGCTGATCATGTCAATCAATTTATTGAAACAGCTTGTG
Organism: Neoceratodus forsteri; assembly: GCA_016271365.2. Lineage (NCBI taxonomy): Eukaryota > Metazoa > Chordata > Ceratodontiformes > Ceratodontidae > Neoceratodus > Neoceratodus forsteri. The sequence goes on from CM028130.1 coordinate 290,321,951, forward strand.
GCAGAGCAATAAAAGTTCAGTCCCTTGAACATGCAATTAAGTGACTTACTTTGGAAAATAAGTAGTCTCTGGCACACAATTTAAATAAGTGCTGTCACTTTAAAATAGTAGGCAATTGGCTGTAACTTTACTTTCAATGTAGGTAGCCTTTATTATGCAATTAACATAGTACATTACTGTAATGTAATAGGGCAGATCCAGCATGCAGTTTTAATTGGAAATCCATTAGAAGGACTTTAAACATTCAGTTTGTGGGGTTGTTTAAGTGCAAATTTCTTAGGTAGCCATTATCAGGCAGTTCAGTGGGGTATTTACTGTAAGGCCTTTAGAAAGGTCCTTGGATCAGCCCACTGGTGTGGAATGCTGAGGCATTGTGCACCTCACCTTCTGTAACATTGGTGACACAGGTTTTAGAAATGGATGCAGGTCATTTGGGAGTTGGCCTGATAAGGGAGGATTGAGCATCTGTAGGACTGCTCTCTACCCTTGGGAAGGGGCATTATTAAGGCTCGCTGCCTGACTGCCATGTAGCAGCAGCTGAGTAGCAGCACAAGTGAGTCACAAGTAGAGAGAAGAAATCCCACATTTGGGGTGCCGGGGGTGTTTCCGCAGAGGCAAAGCTAGCATATAGCACCCATTACATGTCCTGTGGGCCCTGGTGAAAAAAATTAGTAGAAAAACACCTGTAGCTACAGGATGATGACTTACCCCTTGCAGGCCCTGCACCATGACTGAGCACCCCTCACAGTCCTGTGGCAGAGGATTATGGTGGGAAGGTTTGTCCTGGAGAAGCTGAGTGAGTGGAGAAGGCTGCCGAGGTGGCTCAGGAGATAAGCAGATTATGGAAAAAAAAGAGACATGCTTTAAACAAGCAGTTCAGTGAGGCTGTTTCACTGTAAATCCCTTAGACAGTCCAAAACATAATGGAGTACGGCTCAGTAGCGGGCAGTTTAAATAATGCGAATAAATCAGTACTATCTCTTTAAATCAGTAGTCTAGTTTTCTTTCAGTGTTGCATTCAGTGCCTTATACAATATTAACATTAAAGATTATTCGTATGCTTATATTACTAACATGTAACTGCAGTGGGTAGAAGGAGCCCCCTCCCCCCCTGGGGTAAACTGCTTTATTTAAATAAATACATACATAGACAAGCTAGCCTTGCCCCTCGACGAGGAAACAACTACAGCCATGCTGCAGTCTGTGGGGACCTGCTTGAGCCCTGCTGGGCTGTCCCTTTACTGTGGGCCTTTCCTTGCTGGGAAGATCTGCAGCCCATAGGCCCATCGTGCCTGCTTAGGATGAAGTATCATATTGCTTATCTACTCCCCCTAAGTCCTTAGCCAGCCATTGCTGTCTGCATGTGGGCATAAAAGGTATGCCAGGAAAACATCTTTAGCTTCATTTTAAATTAAACAAAAAAGATGTACAGCCCCTGCCATTGTTGCCATTTCTGACTCACTACCCAACCTAGGTTGCTGCAGCAGCTGTAGGGGACTGTGGTGGATGGGACAAGACTGGCCCATGTTGTTGCTTGCTGTCTTAGTGTGGTGGTCCTAATTCACTTTCACTGTCACAGTCAACTGCCGCTTTTACTTTGGTGATACTGTGCCTTGATCTGGTGCCACTGACTTGCTTTCACCACCATGGCCCCCTCTTACTGCCATGGCTAAATGCCACTTTCCAACACTGGTCATGATCAGAGGTCTTAAATGGCTATGTTGAAAATTTGGTGACAAAACTCCATAAAATGACTGTGTTACGAGTGAACATTGCGCAGTTTCCACGCACCCTCGTAAGTTCATGAATTTGTAATATTTTCAGTCCATATTTTCACCAGTGGCATTTTTCCACACCTCCTTAGGAACAGTTCAGCTGTCATTTTCCACAACATGGCTGAAATGTGTTTTCACATTTTCAGCGCAGAAATGCGTGGTCGCTGTGGGAAATCATTGTTCGGGACAGATAAAGAAAATCACACAGACACTTTTCATGATTGGAGGTCCCAAAATGCCTGTGTTAACAATCTGCTGTAAAAAAAATCCCCAAACTAGTTACATTACGGGTGTGCATTGCACAGTTTCTATGCACACTCATGACTTCACCAGTTTTTTAAAGATTTTCACAGCAGATTTTCAACATTGCCATTTTTTACAACTCCCCATGAACAGTACCGCTGTCATTTTTCACATCCTGTTCAGAATGTGTTTTTGCACCTGTGGTGCCAAATGCCGTAGTCGCTATGCAAAAAGCAGTTTTCAGCTAACAAACTGATATTGCCACTGTTCATGAGGTGGGGGGCACAAAAACCATGTTGAAAATTTGGAGTGAAAATACCAACGAATGCCTGAGGCGTTAGGGCTTCTGACCATAACGCCCCACCCTGTAGAGAATGACAGGCATCAGGGGTGTGACTTGTGATTCTTGACTCTAATGCTCATGCCATTCCACCCCCACCCACACCCTGCAGCTAGTGAGAGGCATCAAGGTGTGCCTCGGACTCTTCGGGCCCAAACTTCACCCCATTCTCCTATACAGCACCCATCTCACCGTATTTCCTGATGGAATGGGGTGTGCATAAGGGCCAAAGACCCCAAGGCACAGTGACACTTGTCAGTGTCTGCAGGGTAGGGTGTGGTGAAATGGCACCCCAATGCCTGTCACTCTCTGCAGGGTGGTGGAGGGGTTGGCTTCAGTTCAATACTTCACTGCCATTCCTATTATGCAGCTCTGTAACTTCTACACTATCAATGCCAATGCCAGCAAGCAAACATTCGGCATTGACAAATGCTTGTTAATATTGTTTCACCAAATTTGAGGGATGGGGTACTTAGTACCCCTCCTCCTTAACACCCAATTAACAAGTTTCATGCCTGCCCAGTGGGTGTGCTTCTTCACATAGGGCCTGGAGTGACCTGCACAAAACAAGCTACAGGTCTGGGGCTGTGCCCAATGGGTGTGCTACTTCAATTGGGGCTACAAGCTACATGTCAAGTCCCTACCCGAGAAGGTTGCAGCTTTGCATATGGCCAACAAGCTACAGGTGTGATGCAGTATATGTCCCATGCAGCTGCCATGTGAATGGCCACTCATGAAGAAACCTTCTGGTCTTGCACAGTGAGTGTGACTATGCAGCTGCCTTGTGAATGGCCTGCAGAGATACTCACAAAGCTAGCTTCAGGTGTGGTGCAGTGAGCATCAAAATGAAGATGCATTTAGATGTAATTTTCAAAAAGTAAATTAATTGCAAAAAGATATGGTAATGCATCTGTTAGGTCTGAAATAAAAAACACACAAATTAAGGCAGTAAAACATAAGGGTTGGAGGTCTGGAACCCTGGCAAATTGGTGGCGTGGTGTTCCTTGGAATTTTAATGGTCATGCATTGCAGGGCTGGTATTACCATAATATTGGCACTGTCTTGTCACCCAACATAAATGACACAACAAGGCTTGCACATAGAGTGCCAATATTAGGAATGCACCAACCCTGCATCACATGATCCTCAAAACTCAGGAACACCACACCACTGATTTGGCAAGGTTCCAGATTTCAAACCCCAGTTTTTCATTTCCTTACTTTGTACATACCAAGTTTCAACCAAATAGATGCATTAATGTACCATTTTGAAACTACTATAAAATATAGACAATGACGGCAGAAAAAGACCAGAGGTCCATCCACTCTTCCCAAATTCCCTATAATCCCTGGAACCTACTGTTCCTCTAGGGTACTGACCCTACCCATCCTTTCTCTATTCTCCTCCATGGTCCTGTCACCCCCAGTAGCCATTATTCTCTTCATTATGCCCCGGCCCTGTATGAAACCCCTGACTATTTTCACATCCACCACCTTAGCTGACAGACCGTTCCAAGGTTCCACCGTCCTTTCTGTGAAGTAGTACTTCCTGACATCTCTCCTGAACCTACCTCCTGTTAATTTCCACTTGAGTTCATGTGACCACTAATTGATATCCATGCTAAATAGTTCCCCGGAGTTCACTTTGTTAATTCCTTTATGGGACTTGAAGGTCTCTATCATATCTCCCCTCTCTCTTCTGGTCTCCAGTGAGTACATATTTAGTGCCTTGAGGCACTCTTCATAGGATCTACCCTGCTGGCCATGAATCCTTTTTGTTACTCTGTGCTGCACTGTCTCCAGCCCATCCTCATCCTTTCTGAGGTGAGGACTCCAGAACTGGGCACAGTACTCTAGGTAAGGCCTCAGGTCATCCGCTACAGCTGGAAAGAAAAGGTTTTTCCACAACAAAAAGAGGTTCTATTTCTCTAAGAGAGTTATTAAACCTTGGAATGTATTGCCTACAAATGTAGTGATCAGTAGTACAAAGGAGATGTCTAAAAACAGGCTGGGTACTTATATTCTGACACATTCCACAGGTTATTATGGGTGAATGATGGGAGCATTTTATGGATATTATGCTCTTTTGCTTCCGCTCCCTCCTAAGTAATGAACCAATAGAGGAGAAGTATTACCTTTTTTCTTCTGCCAACAATACCCCTCCTGATACATCCCAGCATCCTGTTAGTCTTGCTATAGGCCTTATTGCACTGACTTGATTGCTTAAGTGAGCTGCCAAGGCTAACTCCCAGATCCCATTCCTCAGCTGTAATGCTCAGTCTCTCTCCTCCCATCCAGTACTCTGTTTTGGGGTCCTTTTTCCCTAGGTGCATTACCTTAGACTTTTTTGGCATTGAATTTTAACTGCCAGACCTTTGACCACCTCTCAAGCTTTTGTGGAACTCTCTGCATTTCCCTTATTCTCTCGTCACTATCCACCCTCCCACATAGTTTTGTGTTATCTACAAAGAGACGCAACCTGCCCTTGATTCCTTCTCTGATGTCACTAATGAACGTGTTGAAGAGGACTGGACCCAGAACTGATCCCTGTGGAACCCCACTCATAACCTCCCTGTCTTCTGATTTAATCCCATTGACCACCACCTTCTGCTGTCACCCCTCTAGCCAGTTACTCACCCAGTTCAATATGGGTTTAGCTGCACCCAGGTCTTCCATCTTGTTGAGCAATCGTTTGTGAGGTACCAAGTCAAAAGCCTTGCTGAAGTCAAAGTAGAGCAGATTCACAGCATGGCCCTTGTCTAATTCCTTTGTCACCCAGTCAAAGAAAACTAACAGGTCAGTCTGACAAGATCCTCCTGCCCTGAAACTGTACTATTTACTGTCCTGGAGCCTGTTGCTCTTCAGGTAGTCTGTGAGGTCCTCTTTGATCAGTGACTCCATCAGCTTCCCTATGATAGAGGTTAGACTGACAGGCCTGTAGTTCCCTGGATGCTCCTTATCCCCCCCCCGCCTTATGAAGCGGTACAGCATCTGCCACCTTCCAATCCCTTGGAATTTCCCCAGACCTAAGTGAGGTGTATAATTGCACTATGATAATTACATACCGTTAAATTCTGATTGAGTTGACCAATCAGATTGCTTCAATTCCTCAAGCCATATTATAAATATGGATGAAGCAGACCACCACAAAATGTGCAGTTTGCAGAGATCATGCATTACTTCAAATTCAGACTAGATAAACTCCTAGGAGGCAATGCTCTGTCAGGGTACTATGGTAAGGATAACAGGGAGACAAGCAAAATGGACCAAAGGTCTATTTCCATCTCACTCAACTTGCAGAGCTACAGTGAGCCTGAGTCCCAAGATAAAGAAGGAAAGTTAAAGATGCCATATCTGCCCTGAGGCAAAGGGCTGTAAATGGAAACAGAGCCCAGGCTGAACCCAAAGGAAAGGAAGGGAGTACGATCACAATGTAAACATGTGATGCAGAGAAGATCTGCATCCTGACAGAAAGAACAACAGAACAGAACCACTATTGTAACAACGACATTAGCTCTCCCAAGCCTGTTGGAGTATTCACTCCACGAAACAAAATCTGAACATTCTGTGCCCTCTCAGCAACAGCAACCACACTGTTTCAAAATTTGTCTTAGAATTGTACTAACCCCACACTTCTTTAGCAAGCCCAGTGAAATTCTCCCTCCTACCCCTTCCATCACCTTCCCCTCTCAACAATGCTCTTTGAGCTGCTTTCCTCCTCCTTCCCTTACCTAAGTAACTGGTTAACGGTTGTTGATCTCTGCACCTGTTATCTGCTGCCTTTACTCTAACCTCTCATTTTTCCCAGGACATACATTGTGCATTGCCTAGTGTACTGTTCCTGTTTATAATTACTTGCTTTATAATCCTAGACAATGCCACTGGCTGCTCTTATTGTTCGCCTTACTGTTTGTAACACATTTTTGGTAAACTGATGTCTACTTGTCAATGTATCAAGACATGGAACCTTTGTAAAAGAGCCACTGGCTCGAAGGTGTAATCCGAAATCTTAATAAATAAATAAATGCAAGCCTATTTTTGCCAAATGTTAAAAGTATCTGCACTCCCTGCTTCTATGTTGCTACTGGTTATGACTGCAGAGATGGTGGAGGGATGGTCTCATTCAGCAGTTTTTTTTTTTATTTCAGCTTCTTCAGTCCCTAAAATCACACTATAACTGCAGTATAAACATTCTACTCTGGTAGCCCAATCGCCCGTTTCCCCAGTGCTGAGTGAAAAAATATACATGAGGTTTCCCATTATTCTACTCCCTAAACCGTGTTACTGGCCTAGTAGAGTCTTGCCATGGTGGTGCTGAATCATTAGGCATATAGATCTTTGGCCTTTTACAGGTTAAATAATGCCGGTATTTTGCTGCACTTCTAAACCCTTGAGATGTTTCATTCCTCAGTTATTCCTACATGCACACCTAGGAACCACCCCCTCTCATTGTAGAAGTCTGGAAAAGTATACCATAACAGGACCACTAAGACTGTGCCAGAATTCATATCAGACTGGGATATAGTAATGCACTATATTATCCTTGCAGATGTGAGGCTTGAGTGTTTGTTTCCAGTTCACATTGATGCAAACTGTCATTATTCACAGTGTAGATAAGCAAGGCACTAGGAAGTAATGTAACCCAGTCATCCGTACAGTTAATGTGAATCAGGTGACACTTGGCAGTGGATCAAAAGGGCTCACAGGGACCACTGAAGAAATGACAATCCTCAACAATGGAGACAGCAGCTAAAGCAGGCAAGTAAACAAGCCAAAACATGCAGTGCACACCGCATCAAGTTATGATTGTAGTTACTTCGGCCCCAACCTCATGCAGTTTACTTCCTTATTCCAAGTGGGTTTTTTTTTGCCTGTTGCATCATTGCTGTCTTTCTCTGTCACATTCCTGGTAGATCAGTTCCCTTCAGGTTTGCTCTGTGTACATTATATTGTTCATGCTGCTCACATCATGTGAGGTGATGTAACCGCTTACCAGAGGTTTTCACAACTCAGGTTTTACTTTCATTAGCTGTTACTATTTCTCTCTGTACACCTTAGAAGCTTTTATGAAGCTGTGGGGCAGCCCCCCAAAAATATATACTGAAGTAAAACAGTTCAGGTAAGTTTAAGGGGAAATAAGTAATTAATAAAATAAGTGTATATAACTACTACCATTTCTAAAAGGTAAGCAGTGGGAATGCTACCAAAATTCAGGGTACTTCTATACCATTTGAAACATATGTGACCCTCCTGCCCATGGCACCCTCATCTCTGGTTACCCTGGCTAGAGGACATACACAGGCAGGTGGGCACTCTCATAAGTCCTTTGGTGATGCCATGGAATTGTCCCTGTTCAGGGTTTGCACTTGAAAGGACAAATCCCTCACAGTGAAACGTTTTTTTCAGGATCCTGGCTTTATTGTGGGGGCTAGAAAGTCTGTACCTTGGGAGCTAAAAAGTAACTCTTGAGGCAGCAGTGCACCACATATTAGACTTTACTTTTAAACTGTGAAAGTTCATACTTTTTACAGCAAGGTCCAGAGACCTAATTCATTCTGGTATGGCAATTCATCGAAAGGCTATGCCTGTGGCTCAGAAGAGTAGTAGGTGACACACACCATGCCCCCCTCCGTGCGATTGAAACCACTCATGTCCAAGCCTCTCTTGGACCCTCGAAATGTGTGTTGTTTGTCACGTGGTGGCTGTCTGCTCCCTTCCGCCATGCCTTGACACCACTCAGCTGCCTTGTGCATCCCACCACAGGTCAGCAGTGTTCTCTCACTCCTGCTCCCTTCTTGTCTGTAGCCCTCTGGCTGCTCCATCTGGCTCCTTGACATTTGTGCTCTCATGTCCCTGGTATTGCTGGGATTCTTCCATCTCCTGCTACAGCAGCTAGGTCCAGGTTTCAGGGGCCTACTTATCTCCTCATCAGAACCCTGCTCCTGTTCAGTTGGGCAGCATGCTTCATCTGAGCTGAAACTTGGGGTTCCTAGTGTGTTGCCTCAGGGTCCATGCACCCTTGCCTCTGCATTATTGTACTCCCAGCAAATTAGATCCTTCTGGTTCATATCAGCAATTTTAATACTCCACTACCTCATTTCTCATGTATCAAGTCAACTGGCGTACTACAGCCCCTGCTAGGTTTGGTTGGCATGTGTTCATTATTACAGTCATTTTACATCCTAGCCCACAGTCCAACTCTTAGTCGGCATGCTGCCTCCAGTCAGTTGTTCTAACTACCCTTATTCATACCTTCCTGTTTGTATTTCAAACCAGTAGATCTGACTGGTGTGCATTTTGGTTTAGTTCCTCTCATTCAGCCTCAGTGTGCTTTTCATGCTCAGTTAATCATCGGGCCTGCTCAGGCATTCTGGCATGTATTCACATCATGGTTGTCGAGGTTTGCCATTGGCCCTCATACAGTTACACTCCCAAACGTCCTCTGGACCAAGGCTAGCCATGGCCAAATTCAGGCTTCCAGAGCTCTCCTGCCGTGGAAACTGGTGGTTTCAGTCTGGTCTCTTGAAGTCTGCATCTTCAGGGTGGATCCCTCATTTTGGACAGGGCCCTTTTCTTTCTAGCCTTTGGGTGAGAATGTCCTACTCTCCGGGGGGGAACTTCAGCCATGCATATCAACTTGGCAGCATCTGATGATGTAGCATTTAAGATTTCAGCTGGTGAAGGGTGGGGTCTCTGAGTCCTTGGGGGCTCATTTAGCTGTGCAGACCAAGTAGGCAGCACCTTTGAAAGCTATTCCTCCCTATGGCCACTTAAGGTTCACCTGATCTCCACCTACTTCCCTTCCTTTGCCCCTCAAGGGTGAAGATTATACAACTACTCAGATTCTCTGCACTTCAAGGGCTCAAGTCCTATGCCTTTTCTCTGAAAGGTTCTGCTTCCTGCCTATGCTTCCCCTTCTTTGGAGACCAGGTGAGTTCCTTTCAGTGGTCATTGCTCTTCTCCTTCCCTCCTTGGGGGTGGGCCTCACTTTTTGGGAAACCTTTTTTAGCTGCAGAGATTGGCTCACAGCACCCTTTCAGCATTTCCATTAGATGGCTAGAGTTAGAGCCCTGCCTCTAAAATACTTCCCCTGAATTGGGTTTCTAAATTGCAGTAGCTGAGCAGTGACTAATTCAATATCTAGTCTGGAGGGAAGGTGACCAAGGGCTTGTATCCACAGAGATTTCCTCCTTTATGTGGTTTTTTCCTCTGCACCTTGCTGAAGGCTATAAAACGTTAAGTAGTTTCTGCAGGAGCTGCAGTCAGTTGGTGGTTCTCCAGGTCCAGGTCTGAGCCTGGCTGTTTCTTCTCTCCTTGGAAAGAATGTGCTTAACAGTCTTCAACTGTGCTTTTGGGCCTTCTGTGCTAAGAAGCCTTTGGTCCTGTGATGCCCACCCTGTGACAGCTCAAGTGGCTGGAACACTTCATCATTGTTCTGCATCCTTGTGACACACTGACTGGGTGGTAGTCCCTGTAGCAGGGATAAAGAAAGTGTAAGCCAAAGTTCATAGTTGCAAAAGCACCATATACTACTCGATCTCAATTAATCCTAACATAGTCAAGAGCATGATGACCTTATGAATTCAAAGGCTTTGTCTGTGGTTCGAAGGGCAGCAGGAAACATACACAATGCCTCATCTGCACAATTAAAACCATGCATATCCAAGCATCCCTTGGACACTCAGAATTTTTTGTTGCCACCTTCCTCCACTCCCCCTCCTCCTGGGACACCTCTCTCTCTCCTTGGGGTTGGGCCTTCTTCTCTAAGGTGCCATTGGTCCTAGACCTCATCCCTGCAAAACCTCAAGGGGTTGGAATCCTTCAACAGAGTTCCACATCCTTGTGACACCCTAGCAGTGCGGTAGTCCCGGTAGCAGGGACAGAGCCAAAGTTCACAGTTGCACAAGCACACATAATACTCAGTTTCAATCGATCCTAAACCTACTTAACAGCATGATGGCAACAAGTCAATTCATGCTGGTCATTTCACACTCTGACAACTCGCTCTGGTCTATGAGCTCCAGTGTCCATCCCCTTCCTGCACATTAATTTTGTGCCCCATGGAACTTATTTTATTATATTTATGCTGTGGGGTAAATTGTCAGGAACAATTTGCACAGGGGCACACTTTATGCCAGAGCTCATGGTTCAGAGTGATGTGTCATGGACCAAATTGGCAAGCGCAAATTGTGATGCACGAAGACCTAGGAATTAATAACATCACATCCCAGCTACTTCATTGAGGCTACTCCAGAGGCCCTGTACCTCATAACAGTATAGGCTAAAGGCTCCACCAACATTATTTTAGGTTCTGGTAGCAATAGAAATATCTGTCTTCAGGCTACCTGACTAGGACAAGTGGGACCCTGGGATGAGCATGCATAATTACCCTGTCTCATTGATTAACCCTATCGTATCACTTGCTGTTACCTCCTATCAAGCAATCAACATTATTGTCACTCCACCAGTGAACTTCAGGTCATATCTTTCAGCCTATTACTCCACCTTGTCTCTCAGTTGTTCCCTGGGAAAGTCAGGATCTGCATAATTATCTGACACAAAGATGTGAAGCATTTGTGGATTACATTGCTTAATTAACAACTTCATTTGGGCACTCCTGGTAGGATCAAACATCACTGTAAATTAATCGGGTATCAGATAAATTATTTTTTCCATGCATACTTATGAACATACGAACGTGGCAGCAGAAACAAACCCACCCAGTCTATTTATGTCTGCTCGAGTGTGCAGCTAGCACCTCTAGTTTTCAGCTGCCCCACCCCCTCTCCTTTGTCGTCCCACTGCCACCCTCCAACCTCCCAACCCTCACTCTCCCCTATTCCCTGTCCCATGACCTTTTGAAGCTGTCCACAGATTTACATGATACCACCCATTCTGCTAGTGCGGTCCATTTTGCTACCACCCTCTCTGTGAAATAGTGTCTCCTCATTTCCCTTCTAAATCATCCCCCCCTCTATTCTTACTCCGTGCCCCCTGGCGATCCTCCCCCTCCTTAGCGTAAAGACCCCATCTGCCCCCTCCTTATTAATTCCCCTCAGATACTTGAATGTCTCTATCATGTCCCCCCTGTCCCTTCTATCTTCCAGGGTGTATATATTCAGGTCTCCCAGCCTGATGTCATAGTCTGTCCCCTCCATTCCACATATCATCTTTGTTGCCCTCCTCTGCAATCCCTCCAGCAGCCTGATACCACGCTTTAAGTATGGCCTCCAAAACTGCACACAATACTCTAAGTGCGGCCTTACCAGCAACCTCTAGAGGGGCAAGATCACCTCTTTTCACCTGGATAAAAAAAAACTCGCTATGCACCCCAGCATTTTTTTTGCTTTTGCAGCCACTCTCCTGCACTGGGCAGAGTTGTTCATGTCCCCTGTTATCATTACCCCTAGGTCCTTCTCCTCCTCAGTGATCCCCAGCTTAACCCCCCCCCCCCCAGCCAGCATTCTCTCCTTGGGTTCTTCACCCCAAAGTGCATAATCTTACACTTCTTTGCGTTGAACCCCAGCTGCCACCTCTCTGACTCTCCTCTAGCTTGTTTAGGTCCCCCTACAGCTGCTTGCATCCCTCCTCTCCATCCTCTACTGCTCATATTTTGGTGTTGTCAGCAAACAGACTTAGCTTGCTTACCACCCCATGTGCAATGTCTGATATGAAGAGTCTAAATAATACTGGCCCTAACATAGAGCCCTGTGGCACCCCACTTATCACCGGTCTTGGAGTTGAGAGCTCCCCTCTCACCACCACCACCTGTTGCAGTCTCCCACTCAGCCAGCATGTAATCGAGTTCATCATTTTTGCCCCTACCCTTACACTAGTTAGCTTCCCCCCAGCCATGCATGAGGCACAGAATCGAAGGCCTTGCTGAAGTCCAAGTAAAGAACATCCACTGCATGACCCTTATCCAGCTCAGCTGTCACCCAATCATAATATTGTATCAGGTTGGTTTGACAAGACTTCCCTGAAATGAACCCATGCTGCTGCCTCACATCCTGGAGGTCATTGCCCTCCAGGTATGACACCAGTCTTTCCTTTAGTATCGTTTCCATGAGTTTTCACACTAAGGAGGTGAGACTTACCGGATGGTAATTACCCGGTTCATCCCTTGGTCCGCTTTTGTGTAATGGTACTACATGTGCCATCCTCCAGTCCAGTGGCACACATTCTGACTCCAGTGAGGTGCTGTACAGATCTGCCAGTAGCTCTGCCAACACCTCTGCCATATCCCTCAGCACCCTGGGGTGGATACCATCTGATCCTGGTGCCTTGCCTACCTTCAATGCCCTCAGTCCCTCTAAGACTATACTTGCTTCAATTCTTCCATCTGTTGTCTCCTCCCCGTCCCCACCCTCCCAGCCCATGGTGGTAGTGGTACCCTTTTCTTCGTGAACACTGAGCAAAGGTATTCATTCAGTGATTCCATCTGCTCCTCCCCCTTTTCCATCCACTCCCCAACCCTGCTTATCCCACTGTTGTCTCCTTGCACTTTCTTTTCTCTGTGATATATCTGAAAAAGTCTTTCTCTCCCCCGTTAATTCCCTGTACTAATCTCAGCTCCCTCTGGGCCTTGGCTTCTCTCACTTTTCTGGTCACCTCCCTGGACCATTTTGCATACTCCTCCCTGTCCACTTCCTTCCCTGTCCTCCTATACCTCTGGTGCACCTCTCATTTTGCTCTCACCACCTCCACTACCTCGCTGTTCAATCAGCATGGTTTTCTTGCTCTGCTCCTCCTACTCTGTGTCTTGGTGCAGGGTTCTGTGGCCTCTGTAATCCCCCATTTAATAATATCCCATTTCTGCTCTGCATCCACCTCCTGCCTTATGCCCACCAGTTTACCTTTCAGTACTTCCTGCAACCTCCCAAAGTCTACTCTCCTGAAGTTTACCACCCGAGTAACTGATTTCTCTGGCTCCCCACACTTCATGATATGAAACCTCACCGCTTGGTGATCGCTGTCTGCTGGTGGGTCCTCCACCTTTATTCCCCTTACTGCCTCCCCATTCAACAATACCAGACCTAAAGTGTTCTTTAGCCTAGTAGGTACACTAACCAATGTGTAAGGAGACCCTCCTGGATTGCATCCAGGAGCACTTGCTCCCTAGCACTAGAGGTGACCAGAATGCTCCAGTCAACCCCCGTCAAGTTGCAATCCCCCAAGATGACCACCTTCCCTTTTCTACATACCTTTCTGATTTGTCCCGCTAATTCCCTATCAAGCTCCTCAGACTGGGATGGTGGCCTGTATACCACCCCAAACCTCAGTTTCCTACCCCTTGAGTCTAGGAGCTGCAGCCAGATTGCCTCTGTTCTCCTTTCTTCCCCCTTGTCCCTTGTGCATTTGATCCCGTCCCTCACATAGACTGCCACCCCACTGCCCCTCCCCTCCTTGCAGTCCTTCCTGTATAGTTTGTATCCTGGGATTGCCAGATCCCAGTCCCGGTGCTCAGTTGCCCATGTTTCTGTGACAGCTGCAATATCTACCCTCCACACTGCTAAGAGTGCCTGTAGCTCAGCTGATTTGTTGCCTAAGCTTCTTGCATTCAGCAAGACCACCCTTCATCCTGCCCCCTTCCCTTCATGGCCTCCATTTCCTTCCTTCAGATCCCTCCTTTTTGGCCACCCGAGGACTTCCCTGCTAGCCTGGGGGGTAGGCTGTGACTCCACTCTATCAGATCCCTGCCTACCTGCTGTCCATTTGCCACCCTCATCTAGTTTAGATCTACCTTAATCGCAATATACCACCCCAATCTTTGCTTTAATACCTCCTTCCCCTCCCCACTCAGGTGCAGCCTATCCCTTGCAAACAGATTGTTATTATTCCAGGTACTGCCCCAGCTGCCCACAACCCCATATCCCTTAGTTTGACACCATTCTACCAACCATGTGTTCAACTCCCTAATCCTCTCCTTTCTCACTGTGCTTGTGCAGGCTACTGGGAGCACCTCTGAGAATGCCACAGACTCCCCAGTCTCCTTGCACAACCTTACCACTTCCTCAATCCTCTCCTTTTTTACCTCCACCATTTCCCCCACTAGGTCATTTGACCCCACATGTACTTACAATGTGTGGTTTTCTCCTACCCCTCCTTAAGCACCTTAGGATTGCCTGTCCTGACTTGTCTGCCTTTAATCCCAGCATGGACTCCACCCATATCCAACTGTGCCTCTTCCCCTTGCTGCCCCATCTGATCCCCTTGAGTATGGAGTCCCCCAACACCAGTACACCTCCTTCATCTTTCCTTGTGCCCATTGCCACCCCCCCCACCCAGGTTCTCATTTCTGGGGCCACTCAAGACAGTGCTTTTACAATGTGTCTCAGTGTCTTCCCCCCACCCCTCTCAACTGAGACCCTTCCCCCTCCTCCTGTTTGACTGCCAACCTTCTTCTCGCTCCCTCCTCACCACTCTGGGTATTATCCCCTCCCCCTGCCATGCCATGCTCAATCTCTCTCCTAATAATGCCCCTCACTCCCTCCTCTTTGAGAGTACTATCCTGTGTGCAATCTCCTTGTGCATCCTCTTCCCATGTGTTGCTAGTACAGCAAACATGTTCCTTACCCCCTTTGCCTTACTGTGTGTTTTTTTAACCTCCCTCCTGCCTACTGCTGCACCTCTTTTTCTAGGTCCTACTAGAGTCCACCCTTCATCACTGGCTTCCTGTCTACTTTGCCCTTCCCCCTGACCTCTCCCTTGACCCACTGTTACTTCTCTGTATTGCCCCCACAATACTCTCAGATGTCAGCCCTACTGACGCAATCCTCCCTTCATCCCTCAACCTCTCCAGCTCTGTGCCAAGCCACTGAACCTCTTCCTCAAATGTCCTTAGCCTGTGGCTTATTGGGCACCCTCACAGCCTCCACAGTATGTTCATCTGCATTGCTACCCCACAATCATTGCACCCTATAATCCTACACATGGTCCACATTACCAATACAGTCTCTCCACACTAACTCTCCCTACAGCAAGTAGAATTATAAAATGGTCAGGAAAAATCTAGACTTTTGATTGGCTGGAAGCCCTCCTCAGCCGTGTCCTTATCAGGACATATCCATTCAGCGGGCACTACTTGTGCCAACCTGAATGCAGCACAAAGACAAATCAATCCGTGCCACCGGCAGCTTCACAGGTAGAATGCCGCCTAACTTCAAAAGCTGCACCGCACTGCCACTCCTTTCCCAATACTGGCTCTCACACAGCATCCCACAGCACCACAACAGCTGCAGCAGAGGAGTGCTGGCCCCAACAGACGAAACAGAACAATTCTCCGCAACAACTAAATATTTTATTTACTCACTGACAGTGTGTTCATAGCAGGTCCCGCTCCTCAAAACCCTGCCCAGTGCACAGTGAATATCTCTGCCATCTCCGGACCCGATTCTCCCCCACACCGTCCTCTCTTTCAAATAAGAGCCACAGCAATCAGAAATTCCTGGAAGAAATTGTAAAGCAGCCTTTTCTCTCACAGAAAACTAAAACAGGTTTGTTTCTCTTCAGACACAGATTTAGAAAGCGCGAAGCTAGACACCACTGTCTACAATGGCAGATAATCTGACACGCCGCTCTCCACTGCCGTGCAACATAAAAAAGAAACACAAAAGAGAAACTGAATTAATAAAGCTTAGTGAATGTAATCTAAAATACATTCAACTGACATGAATTTAAACTTCTTAGCTTAAGTTCAAACACAGTAAACCCGACCGGTAAAATTCACGGCAGCTGCTGTTGGACACTCTCAATCTTGTTCTGCTAGCAGAACGAATGCATGGCTAAAGCAGTAAATATAACAAAAGAAAAAAAAAGCATGCTTTTAGTTGTTTCTATGTTGGGGGGGTACCCGTAGCTGTCTGGGGGTACCCGTAGCTGTCTACTGGCAGAGATTATACCAAGCTCCTGCATTTACTTTCAATGAAAAAGGTCCATAGCAAGACAATGAGAGGGACTTTTTTTTTTGCACTGATCTAATTATATTTCTTTTTTATGTACAATTATTTGCATTTTTTTATTTTTAAAATCAAATTCTTTAATGGTAGCCCATTTTATAAGCTAATAAGACACTCCGGTGTGGGTTATGGCCTGATAAAAGCACTTCCCAGGTGCAAAAGGCACTCGGCGCAAGCGCCTCATGCCTCATAACGCACCTGGGGCTTGCTCTTATCAGGCCATAACCCACACCTCGTCATGTCTTATTGCTTACTTAACTAATCCTAGCCCAGTCTCTAACAGAAATTGTAATCCTAAATGTCCTTGCATGTAGCATAAGACAGCCAACTACAGTACTAACTGGAAACCACAATCCTACTCATAAGGACTATATAACTACTCATAAGTTTTACACATATATATATATATATATATATATTTATATTTAAAAATTAGCTCATATGGCTGTTCCTTGTTTCATTCTTCCTGACCTGCTCTAAGGGCTCATGTCAGTTTACAGCTCCCCAAGCTCCTCCCTCACAACCTTCAAACCCAACCCCCAGTGGTATTTCAGTATTTAAGAAAGGCTGGTGGAAGGGGTGAGTGGCTGGGGTTTTATAGTCACTCCAGCCACAGAAGCTTTTAAGTTAAATTCCACTTTAAGCTAAATTAAAAAGAAAATAAAACAATATCAAAACTTACAAAAATCCTCTACACATTAACTCTCTCAACAGCAACTAGAATTAACTAATCCTTCTCTCCTGTAGTTTAAAAAACATTAGCAAAACTTACAGAAATCTTCTCCACAGCAAGCAGACTTAATCAATCCTTCTCTCCTGCAGTTTGATGACTGTTAGAATTTAAAGGTGATATGGGTGGGCTAGTCTGGGCATGCCCTGTGCAGTCACTCCAGTCACAAACACATTTACAATCACTCCAGCCACAGAAACCTTTAAGCAAAATTCCACTTTAAGCAAAATTAAAAAGAAGATAAAACAATATCAAAACTTACAAATATCCTCTACACATTAACTCTCTCAACAGCAAGCAGAATGAACTAATCCTTCTCTCCTGTAGTTTAAAAAACAATAGCAAAACTTACAGAAATCTTCTCTACAGCAAGCAGACTTAGTAAATCCTTCTCTCCTCTGCAGTTTAACTTACAAGGCCCTAGGCGGTCTGGGTCTGGGCTACCTGAAAGATCTCCTGACTCCTTACACTCCTGGCTGCCCCCTTCAGGGAGCAGAGGCAAACCTCTTGTCCATACCCAGATCCTAACTTAAGTCCTCAGGGAGGACAGGGCCTTTGGTGTGGCTGTCCCAATTCTTTTTTTTTTCTTTCCATAGACATTTTTTGTTCCACTCCAGTTGAGCTGGCAGGCAGCTATGACTCCTCCCTTGGAGGGGCTCATCCTCTAGCCGCTGACTGTCCCACACCTGACCCTTCCCAGTAAATCCCCCCTTGACAGGGCCGAGGGCGCATGGTGTCAACTTCCCCCTCCCTCAGAGACCAAAATCCAGACCTCCAGGGGGGCAAGTGCAGGTGCTGCAGGGCCATCATAGAGCCTGCCAGCTCCATTTTCCACTTTTTTCTCTCCTCTCCCTTACTGCAGTTGCTCATATGCATGTAAAGGCATGCATATGCAACAATCCATGGCACCCTCCCTAGTTAAGCCACTCTTGTCTGCACTACCCTTGGGCATCCACCTCAGGGCAGACCTGCAGTGAGTGTGACTTGAGTCCCTACCCAGGAGAAGAGAGCTGCCCTACAGCCACTCAATCCACCTCCTGGCCTCCACCTCCCCCTGCCAACCCCTGGCTATTCAGGCTCACTCCCGAACCTGAGTCACTGGCATGGCGCTTGGTGTGGTGTCCAGCACCTCAACCCTAAGTTGCAAAATGACCTCCTCAGGGCTAGAGACCGACGGGACAAGTCAATTCTTGTTCTCTTCGATCTCTCATCAGCATTTGATACTGTGGACCATTGTGTGTTGCTTCTTTGCCTGAGAGAATTGTGTGGACTCACCGGTAATGTTATCAAGTGGTTTGAGTCCTTTCTCACCAATAGGAGACAGCAGGTTGTGATGGGAAATTTCTCATCTACATCCCGCCCCCTTTTGTGTGGAGTTCCTCAGGGTTCGATACTGACCCCAATGTTGTTCGCAGTATACATGCTGCCCTTGGGGGGAATCATTAGGAAGTATTTTTTGAGTTTTCATCGCTATGCTGATGATACTCAGCTATACTTGTCCTTTGCCCCAGGAACATCAAATGCAGTGGATGTGTTAAATATCTGTCTGGCTGAGATTAGCGACTGGATGGCTGCCAGCTGGCTATGACTGAACCCAGACAAGACTGAGGTACTGGTAGTGGAGTCGAATAGAGTCGGTGATGGGATGGCCTCTGACTCGGCAACTGGACTTGTGCTAGGAGCTGTGTCATTGATGGCCTCCCCGTGGGTGCGAAATCTTGGTGTGATTCTTGACAGGAATTTGTCCATGGAGATTCAAATTTCCTCTGTGATACGTTCCTGTTTTTTCCATCTCAGAAACATTGCCAGGATTAAACCCCTTGTCCCATCTCTGGACCTCCCTACCTTGATACATGCCTTGGTCACTTCTAGGCTCGACTACTGTAATGCTCTCTACCTCGGGGTCTCTGGGGGCTCTCTCTGCAGACTGCAGCTAGTGCAACGCTGCCACCCGACTTTTTGTCTGGGCAAGGAAATTTTTGTCATATTACCCTGTGTTGCATGAATTGCATTGGCTGCCTGTCAGGTGGAGAGTGCTCTTCAAGATTAGTTTTCTCACCTATAAGGCCCTACACAGACAGGGCCCTGGCTATCTGTCAGATCTCCTGGTACCTTCTTCCTCTTCCTGAAATCTCCGCTCTTCAAGTGGTGACCTCCTAAATGTTCCAAGAGTGAGGTTAAAATCTGCCGGCGACTGAGCCTTTAGTGTCGCCGCTCCCGCTTTTTGGAACTCTTTGCCAGCAGTAGTTAGGGAGACCACCACTTTAACTGCCTTTATGGTTCGCCTAAAGACCTTCCTATTTATGCAGGCTTTTGGGATGTAATTTTGTTGTTGTATGTTGCTTATTTATATGTTTTTAATCTGTTGTAAATTTTAAGATTATACGGTATGAAATGCTGTTAAGTTTTTGTACGGCACCCAGAGCCTTCGGGATTGGGCGTCCTTTCAAATAAATATGACTTGACTTGTGTTTCTGTTGTTTTTAACATTTCTGTCTACAGTACTGTTCCTCTTTCTGTTTTGCTTTGTGTCACCATGCGCATTACAATTTGTGTTTGCGGGCACAATGTTACAATGAGACAAGACATCACCCCCGCGCTCCTTCCGCTGCGTTACAGTCACTATTTCTCATTATCATTCTCAAAAAGAAGGGAAATTAGAGGCAAAAAACTCCATTTAATGCATCAGTTAGGGTTGTTCCACAGTGACAAAAGCGAGGAAATTCGATGTTAGGGTTGAAACTCCCTTTGCACCCCTCCAGCCCACCCCCTCAACTGGAATCGGGGTGTGCATTGGGGTCATCGGTCCTAACTGTCACCCCATTCTCCTATTCCTCAGCTTCTTTCCACATGTGATGGGGCAGACTTGCCGGGTGATATTCAATGTCTGCAATTCAATTGAAAGGCTGGAAAGGTGCAAGAGTTTCTACCCTTATCAGTTCCTCACTGTCGCTGAATAACCAATATACGTCAAACAAGTTTTCCTCTAACATATATATATATATATATATACACACACACACACACACACACACATATACACCTATACAGTCACATATACATACACGCAAAACTAAACAATACGAATATAATTTTGCTAGGTTAGCACTTCAGGTGGTAAGTGAGATCTCAGCTTGAATGTAGGTGAACCTTCACTCCTCCGGGATGCACACCCAACAAGAGAAGAGGGGATGGGGACAGGAAGGGCAAGGGGGTTGGGAGAGACAGGAAGGGGAAGGGGGAGAAGTCAGGGAAGGGGAAAATTGAAGAAGAGTGATGGGGTAGAAGGGAAGCCTTTACCCACAGTAGAGGAACACGTAAGGATATGAACACTGCTCGATGCAAACCCAGCCAGTGCTAATAGGCCTTCAGCATGTCTGGGGGGGGCAGTCAGGAGCAATTGCAGGATGGAGAAATGTAGTTTTGAAGAAGATGGGACAGTGCCCAAGTGGATGAAGCAGACCAGATATCTAAGGAGACAGAGTTCCAGATATTTGGAAAATGATATGAGAAAGCAGCTCGCCCTGAACTGGCAGTTCAGGCAAGAAGAGCAAGGGTCCTGTAGGGAGAGTTGTGGGGGGAATAGCTGGTGGTAGGTGGGGTGGAGAGGAGTGTGTTAAGATAGGGAGGTAAAGAGCAAAGCCAAATTTCCCAACTAATGAAGCACTGTGGCCAAGGCATCTGGCCTCAAGTGGGGAAGGAGAGAGCAGTGTAGAAGTCACAGTGGTGTGTACATGGTGGACAGGCAAGAGCAAAGTGACAGAAGAAGTTGAATAGAGTGTCCAGTCTGGTGAGGGTGGACATAGGGGCAACACTGTAAACTATGGACCAGATATTCAAACTGCACCACAAAAGTGTGCAACAGCAGAAGCAAGCACAATTCCACTGCACCCATGCAATATGCATGATATTCAAACACTGAGCAGGTCAAGATGTGCCTGCAGCACACGGCTGAATATCATGACAACTGCGCCATAGCGCAACCAGGGATGTGCAGTGGCATAGGTCAGATGTGCAACAGCAAAACCAGGGATGCCTAGTGGAGCAGGGCAGCAGCACAACAGCACAACCAAGGATGCACAGGGACAGGATGCAGGGGCACACCACCCATGGTAGGGATGGGCAGAGGAGCACTCAGCAGAACAGACATTACCTCCCATACCCCATGCACTGCACAACTGGAGGAGAGCAGGAAGAACCAATGGCCCAGGGACACCAGCAAGAAACCCATCGCCGTGGCACAGTGCACCAGCACACCCCCTTGCAAGCTGGGACTGTTACACATGGATGCCCGTCCACCCCATGTCACACCAACCCACCAATGCAGAGCACACCCTGCACCATGATCCCCATACACCCTGCCCAGGAGTAGTGCCCAACAGTGCAGGACACCCCAAGCATGCCACCACCTCCACTGTGACAATACAATCCTGTGCACCACAGAACCATGCAAGGCAGCCCTTCCACGAGCACCCAACAGTATGAAGCAGCAGCAGACAGCGAAGCAACGGCTGCTGACCCAGTGCCACCATGCACGTCTCCCCCAGATAAAACTGTGAGGCCGACCATGTGTCAGCACACGAGGTACCACACACATGACAGGGCATTCCCCGGAACCCACCACCAGTGTCACAGCACCCTGCCCACCCTCCCAAGGACATACCCCGTCCCGGCACTGGCCACAACAGCCAGTGCAGACACCCACAGTGTTGCATGGAAGCATGCTCCACACAGGATGCAACACAGTGCACAGACAAACAACCACCCATACCCAAGGGCACACCAACACAGGAACACAGTAGCGAGTCAACCAAGTCCCTGGCATGTGACCACAGTAGCCGTGGACACACGGCCAGAACCTCTCCATGGCACAGGTGTGCCAGCAACCCTGTGCAGGCACCATGACACTGTACACCACCAGCATGCGTCTAGAGCACAAGTGACAGACAGTGGAGCACATCCCCTGCAACAAGCACAGGTGACAGTATCGAGGTGGGACAACAAGAGCAGATGCAACAGTGCCACCCGAGGCACATGTGCACCACAACAGTGATAGGAGGCAACACAGCATCATGCTGGGTACAGTGACAGTTCAGCATAGGCAGCCACCACTGACGTGCCAGTGGACTGTGCAGGTCACAGACATGCAAGGATGGCAGCTGCACAGGCCATGGATGGTCTGACAGATGCACCATGGACACAGTGCATGCACCGTGTACCACTGCACACAATCATCCATTGCACAGGAAACAACACACAAACCACAGACAGTGACTGAGAGCTATGCCCACACCACACTTGCCTCTCCTACGGACACACACACACCGCCATGATAGCACCACCCCCGACACCATGCACACCTTTGCAGCTGAGCACCATTAGCCCACTGCAAATCAGAGACCACAACAGTAGGCATAACTAAACAAATATATTATAAAAGTGGCAACAAAACTATGTACAAATATATACATTTGAAAGGGGTGAGGGACACAAACAGGGTGGAGGTGGCTAAGGGGCAGGGGTGAACAAATGGGAGAGGGAAGGAGGGGTGTAAGAGTGGCTCTGTGGGGCTTTCCAAGATGCAACCACGGTCCATATTCAGCAGGAGCCCCGCTCCCTGCTCCTGTGGCACCTCCTGTCATGACGACGCCTCACACTGTGATGCTCCAGCCTTTTGAGGATGTCCAGAAAGGCCCTGGCCACCTGCAACAGCTCCTGCAGTACACGCTCCACATGTACCAGCCACCATCCACCTAGGACAAGGGAGCAGAGTCAATAGGCATGAATGTACAGTCCCCTGCAGCCCACCATTGTGCATGGCATACAGCCATGAGACACCCCCTGTGATGGTGTGCGACCACCCACAGTGATCATGTCCACAAGACCTGCCCACCCAGGCGCACACAGCCATGTGGACCACTGCACACACCCACTGCCCAAGTCCTGAACAGCACCACCGTGGCTGTACAGTGACATGACTTTACAGTGCAAAGGCAGTGGCACAGCTATGTACCTGCACGCATGGACCACCATTGACGCACTCCCAGACATGCAGTGCCACTGGACAGTGCTAACTGTACCATGTTGTGTGCATGGCAGTGGTGTCAATGGATGGTGGCCATGCCCCACCGCCTGCCCTGCTACACAGCATGCACAAAAAATCCTGGATGTAAGGCACTCACCATCATCAGGCTGGTCCCGGTGCTGGGCTGGTATGGGTGCTCTTGGATCTTGACGTGCCTTACACTGCAGCTGCCCCTCCCTGGCATGCCATCACTCCTCAGGGCCTAGGGTGCAAACATGGAGAGAGAAACATCAGTACAATCTGGTAGCAAAGGCCCTCCGTCCCCGGGTGTGTGCAATCCCACACAGCCATACCCATCTGCCCTCCACCCCTGTACCACCACCACCACCACCACAGCCCACACTGGACTGACCCCCATATGCTGGACACATGCCCACCATGATACCTGTATGAACATAGCCAGTGTATGGATGAGGCACCTACCTGGCCATGGAACCACGCCCCTCCTGGCGCTTACCCACAGGCGGTCAAGCCTGTCCAGGTCCCTCTGCTTGAGGTCCCCATACTGGTGCCTGCACTGCTCTGCTGTGTGCTGGATCCCCGTCGCCTTCTCCAGGGCCACTGCCACATCCTCCCACATAGCACTTCTTGGCCCTGTCCAGGGGTGCATCCCCAAAGAGAGCAGCAGCATGGGGCTCAACCAGGGACACAAGGTTAGCCAGTTTGACCAGGCTTTAGATTGGTGCCCATCTCTGTGCCATCTTCCAAGCACTGAGTATCAAAATGGCACTCCATAGCGCATATCCACCACGTGCGGATGCTATGTGGTACTGTGCTTCCATTCCTCATTGCGCTGTCACCGAACAGCGCAGTAGAGGTGCACCCATGCAGATGCATGGTGCTTAGGGGGCAAAGGTCAGCACAGGGTCAGGGATCCCTCACTCACAGACCTCCACAGTGCAATTGGTACTCACCATGTGTAGCGTGGTAGGGTCCCTGTGTGGCAATGCCTGTAGTGGCCTACAGCGCCCCAGTACAAGAGCGCCATACATGTGAACTGTGCACTAGTACAACTGGCACAGTGGTGGATGTGCCCTGCACTGCCTCCCATGCTCAGCACATCAGCAGCAGGGCAGGCGTCAGTGTCAGCACCCCGGGCATGTGCCGTTCGGTGTCTACTGCGTATGTTACAGAGCTGTGCCCTTGCATGAGCACATTCAACACAATTGTGCCAGGAGCAACAGCGCGATATTCAGCCGGCATATGCAAATCAGCTCATCAGCAATTCAATGGCACAGCTACTGCATTAGCATCCACTTAAAATTGAACCTCACTTCATTTGCATGCATTGCGCTATATAACTGTAGCATTGCGCTGCAGATGCCATTGTCTGTTATTGCAGTCTATTGTGGTGAGTTGCATGCTGTTTGACAGTGTGGACTGTGGTGAGTGGGAGATGCATGGGACTGCACAGTCAGAGGTAACACCTGTCATTCCCACAGAATCAATGATGACCAAACGTGAGGTGGAGGGGGAGGAACAGAGATGTGGGAGACAGAGGAGGCCCAACTTTACCAAGGCAAGAAGAGCCTGTTTGAGGCCTATCTTAACCAGGAACTGCTGCTCAGTGGACAGTGGGGAACACCACAGGCCCGTGCTGTGGCACGGGATGAGGTGGCACATGCCGTCAACCAGCATGGCAGCCACCAGTGGTCCATGCAGGAGTGCAAGAAAAAGGTGGACATGGACAGGAGGAGGATTAAAGATAAGATGGCTGCCATCAGGGCAGCACGGGCTGCGACTGGTGGGGGGAAGCCGGCCATGTAATGCCTGATGCCACAGGAAGAGCAGGTTGCTGGCAGCATGCGGTGTTGTATCTTTGAGGGTGTTCCAGGTGGTGGCTTCCAGATGGGTGGTAGCCTGTCACTGCATGGTAGGTCCTGATCTGTCACTGTGGGGGGTGGGGAGAATGCCACAGGGTAGGGCAGATACATTAATGCTACTGTGTTCCCTTACAGCTCTTGAGCATCTACATGGGTCAGTGGTGGTGGGCTCATCCACTGAGGGTGATACCCTGGACACAGAGGAGGGCCCATCCACCTCCACCGGTGTCTGAGGGTCAGGACGACAGTTGGCTGGCTGTCTGGACTGATGCTGGTGGAGTTGGTGTGGAGGAGGCCCTGCCCGTGTCCCAGCGTGACAGCGTCCATAGATACCAGCATGCTGAAACTCAGACTGGTGCCGTATCCATCACTGATGATGATAGAGCTCACATCTTAGACAGTGATGCATGTGGGCTGCAGGATGGCCACACAGCAGGTAACAGCACGGGCATAGCCATGGGTTGTGCTGCCGTGGAGGCCTGTGTGACATCACAGTCCAAGCCTGTGCCTGTCTGCAGCAGTGGGGCAGCACTGGTGTGCGTCCAGGACAGTAGGGCTGTTGTGGCTGCTGCAGCGGCACCGTTGAGCCCTGGAGAGAGGCGGCCGGAGAGGCAGTGTTAGCAGTCTGCCAATGGCGATGGGGGGACAGTGTCTGGGGCAGCGTCAGTGCACTGCTTGTGGACGTGCCCAGGCATGGCCCTGGTGTGCAGCACCCAATCTCAAGGGGTGCTGCCTAGCACGGCCGCAAACACCATGAGGGACAGCATGCCGATCAGGAGGATGACCTCTTAGATGAGCACACCCACATACTCCATGAAGCAGTGGATCAGCAGTTACGGCTTGTGACAGCGGTGGATGCACTCAGTGCGATCCTGTGCCAGGCAGAGGAGTGGCGCAGCAGGGACACCAGTCTGCTCCTGGCAGGGATGGACCTACTGCAGGAGGATGTGACCGCCGCCATTGGCAGGCAGACACAGGCATTCACAGCTGTCATGGCCACAACAGGCACACAGTTATTTGCCCATGCGCCGCAGACACCGTGCAGTGCCATGTCCACCCCCCTTTCCTGGCATCATGCAACACCCTCCTTGTCAACACTGGGTTCAGCTGTGGGCATTCCGAGCACGCCTGGTGCAGGCATGTTCAGTGAGCTGCAGACCCCTGCTTGAGAACAGTCATGTTCCCGCAGAGGCACCCCTGGGGAACCGTCGGTGCCACCCCATGAGGCCAATGGTCAGCCTGTCAAGCTCTCGGTGGAGCCACCCACTCATCCATGGTGGCCGTGGCACTGTGCCACGTGACTGACCTCTCTCCCACTATGGCTACTATCTGACTCTGCCCTGTGTGCAGTGTGTTGTTCAACATGCAATGCAAGGGTGGGATACCTGGCCCTGCACACACACACACGTTCCATGTGCACACCCTCCCGGCTGCTGGCCACTGTGGTGTGTGCATGATGATGCCTGCATTGCAATGTCCACCACTGTGCAATGGTGCCCAGCATCTGAGACATGCACAATGACAGGCACTGGGCGTGGTGGTCTGTGGACATGTGTGTGGCTAGGGGTGGCGGTTGGTGTCGGCGTGCCTCCCACCCTTTGTGCATGTCTTATGGTGTGTGTGCGTGTGTTTGGCCACATGCTGTATTAGGTCTTGTCCATCCCTGACGGCGTGTGCAGTTCCACGCTCAGCCAATCCCCTTTACGACATGCGCCCCTGGGGTTTGTCCATGCATGTATGTGGGTTGTGCCCTTGCCATTGGTGGTTGCACATGGCGCCATGACTTACCTGGGTTGGTTGAAGTGCTCCTTTGTGATGGTGTCCCGGTGCAACTGCAACATCTGGATCAGTCGGGGTTCCCTTCAACCAAGAGAGGGTGCCCATCACCATTTGCACCAGTGTCCTCATCGTCCCCATTGCTGTCCCCCTTTTCAACCTCTACAGCTATCCCACAGTCATTGGCCATGTTGTGCAGGATGCAACAGGCCAGGAATAGCCCACAGGCCTTTGAGGGGCTGTACTGTAGGGCACCAAGAGACATGTCCAGGCAACTGAAAAGTGCCTGCAGCATCCCGAACACCTGCTCTATGACACTGCATGTGGTGGCAAGTGCCTCATTGTACTGTTGCTGCGATGGGGTCACGGGCCACTGGTATGGTGTGAGCAGCCAGGGACAGAGTGGCTTTCCACTGTCACCTGTGTGTAGAGGGTAGACATTAGTTTGGTGATCAGCATCGCCCTGCCATGGGCCATCTAGGCCAGTACCCATGTCACCACTGACTATGCCCC
This sequence comes from Neoceratodus forsteri, assembly GCA_016271365.2. Lineage (NCBI taxonomy): Eukaryota > Metazoa > Chordata > Ceratodontiformes > Ceratodontidae > Neoceratodus > Neoceratodus forsteri. Next base: position 290,349,193 of record CM028130.1, read on the forward strand.
TCCCAAGATCCATGTCTTTCTGTATGATTTGCATACTCACCCACTAGGTGGCCAGTGGGGATGTCCCCACTCTCAAACCTGTGGCACAGTGCAGACTGGTGCCAGATGAAGGCATCATGTGCTCCCCCAGGGTGTATGGCACAGACATTGGTTATGCATCCCCTAGCATCACACACCACCTGGCAGTTGATGCTGGCATAGCCCTTCTGATTAATGTATGCAGAACCTTCCGGGCCAGGTGGTGTGTGGATGGCCACATGGGTGCAGTCAATGGCCCTGAGCATGCCAGGCATGCGTGCTACCCTGTGGAACTCTTGTATGTGTGCTGTGCACTCCACCCATGTGCTGGGGAAACTGATGTACTCTGCAGCATGTGGCAGCAATGCGCTGAGGAATTGTGTGAGTAGACGTGATGCAGCAGACTGGGTTATGCCTGTTGTGTCCCCTGTTGGTCTCTGGAAGGTGCCCGTGGTGAGCAGGCACATGACAGCTGTCACCTTTGTCTCCACAGAGTATGGTTCTGTCGTGTGGGTGCCTGCATCTCATCACCGCACAGCTCACAGAACCGCCTCAGGATTGCCCAGTTCAGGTGGTACCGGCCCACAATCTCAGTGTCGCTGTAGTGCTCGAAACTGGTGCAGGCTCAGTACCGGCTGTTGGAGGCATACTGCCGACTGGCCCTTCCATGGCTGTGCCTCCCCTGCTGCCTGCCTTCTCACACCCTTCATTACTGCCTCCATCTGAATGGTGGCACTGGCCATGTCCCTGGCTTATGTCCCCCCCCCCGGCAGCTGTAATCCCATTCCCCTCATTGTCCTTTGTGCTACTCCCCCTGCACCGGCAACACTTCCAAGATTTGGCTGTCCTACCTACTGCCACTGCCCTCAGTCCACTGTGGCACAGGCTCCCCATTCCTGTCCTGTTGCCCTATGTTCCAGGTGTGCCCTGTCCTGCTCTTTTCCAGTCCCACTCACTGCTTCCCTGTCTTCTGTGGCTGTCACTTTCTCCCACCTATGGCTTCCCTGTAGAGTTTTTGCACCTCTCTCTTGTTCCTTTTTATTTTGGATCATTTCCACTATCATGCAACTTCTGATTGCTCCCCTATTGTGCATGGCGCATGCTGTTGAATATTGCACTGTGCCATTTATTCATGGTTCCTCCCCCTTCAGCTGCACATGCATTCATTACCATGCACTCTTGCACATTGTGACTTAGGGGGCACAGCTGCCTCCCACTGAGTATCACACAGTGGCACATTGATCTATACGCTAAAGGCCTCTGGCTATGCGCATGGTGCAGCCCTTTTGAATATCTGGACCTATGTCTACAAAATGAAAAATAGGCAGGAACATCTTCTGAATGATATCTCAGCGGGGCCAGAAGGGGGATGCAGCCACGGTGTTTGTACAGAGTGACGAGTTTGGGATGTAGCTTTTTGTGGATAGCATCAATGTGTCCAGTGAAGTCAAGGTTCCCGTCAAGCCAGAGCATGAGGTATTTGAAGGAGGAAACATTGTCTATTATGGACCCCTCTTGGGTATGAATGGTAGGGGAGGCAGTAAGCCTGCTGAGCTTTTGCCTGGTACCAAAGGTAATAGAGACTGTCTTTTTGGTATTGAGCAACAGCTGGTTTGTACTAAACCGATGTTAAACATTATTGAAATCAAGCTGGAGGCTGGTCACCACATCAGAGGGGTAGGTACCGGAGGCATACAAACCAGTATCATCTGCGTACATGTGGATATCAGCTGTTGAGCAGGCAGCAGGTAGATCATTTAAAAATATCAGGAAGAGTATCAGTCCGAGTACTGAACCTTAAGGGACACTGGTATTGATTGGGGGGAGGGTGATGTTGCCATTCCTGAGTGATTGAGACCTACCCATAAGATAGGAAAGGAACTAATGGGGAGGAAGTCTCGGAGAGATCAGCTACTGCAAGCTTGTTAATGAGAAGGGTTTCATAGGTGTGATCAAGCCTGAAGATAGATATCCTATAAGGCTTGCCTGTCCAGAAAAAGGGTGAGGGCAACAGTGTTGAAAGCTGTGGTCAGGTTGACAAAGATGGCAGAGGTGTTGTGACCCTTACACATTCCAAAGAGGATGGAGTCAGTGAGTTGGAGAAGAGAGGTAGTGATGGAGTGAGCCTTGCAGAAACCAGACTTACTTTCTTTTTCTTTCTCTTTCTTTCTTTCTTTCTTTCTTTCTTTCTTTCTTTCTTTCTTTCTTTCTTTCTGTATAGTGCTTCTACAATGTATAGAAAAAATAAACTTCATTTGCAACTCCAGATCACATGAATGTGCATTGATTTAGCCCAATGCACAGTGATCCTGATACCAAGCCTCATCACATATCCCTACAACACCAAAGAACTTCCTTTGTTAATATTAAAATGTTTGTCTGAGAAGCTCCCAGGTCACCCCTGAAGACAGGCAATTGTGCCTAGTGGGCCTTACCCGGTTAACAAAGAATAATAATAATAATAAAAAAAAACAGTAAATGACAAAATATGTAGAGTTGTTTAAAGTTATCATGTTAAAATACAATAATAACTGGGAAGCATTTTCTCCCATTGGAAACCCGGGTCATAATTTGCTGTTATAACTCGTGGGTTATAATGGCGTACAAGTGCCGGGTTTCTGATGCTCCACACACACACTTGCTTCCCTGCTCTGCGCTAAACATGACACAGGACAGTCTCTGTGACTTCAGCACTACACTGTGCCCTGGACTCTACACAGCCATGAGTCAGTGGTAAGTAATTTGTTTAAAACAAGAAACTCACCTACTTGCCTCCTGTGCCAAATTTAAAATAAAAGAAAAGGTTTTGGGACCCACTCCGCTGGAGCACTGTCCGCTCTTCCTCCACACCAAGTACCACGGTTTTATTTTATATAATTGCTGTGGTGAGAAAACGCTCCCCAGCAATTATATAAAATAAAACACAGGGCTGTGTGTTTAACTTGAGTTTTTACACACACCCCTCGGTGTTGGATGCTTAAATAAACTCATCGACCTTTGTTGTTGGGGTTTATGTAGCATCCAACACCTTGGGGTGTGTGTAAAAACTCATTAAACACACAACCCTGTGCATTATTCTATATGTTACCATTTATACATAGTTAAACAACAAGGCATGACAGGGAGTTTTTTTATTTATTTGTTTAGTTTTTGTTTACTGGGTGGGTGTACTAGCCATAGAAATTACTATTTTCAGACACGACCTGGGAGCTTACAAGCAATACAGTACAGTAACAGAGCACAGGGTGAGATTACCACAGCAACAGTACTGCTTTTGACAGTAACAGTAGGGTACAATTAATGGATTACAATAGCAAGATATACCATTTGACAGTGAAACAATTGAATTAAAACAGCAAGAATACAGTTCTACAGCAACAACATGGTTCAGCTAGTGGATAAGGTGAGTAACAGTAAAGCACCTGGCATACAAGAAAAAAATAGTACAGAGCCAGAATATGTGCCAGCAGCAAACAGAGACATACTGTAAGAGCCAATAGCAACCAGCAAAGATCCACATTACAATTTGATGTTTCAAGGTAGTGGTTGAAGGAGGCATGAGGTTAGGTCACATCAGGAGCATTAAAGTAAAGCAGTGCAGGAGAGACTAAGAAGGAGCAGGGCAGGCAAGGTTAGGTGCAGAAAAGGAGCAAGAATAATGTGAGACCATGAAGAAGAGGAGAAGGAGCTCCTTTTCAGGCAATTTCAGTTCAGGAGAAAACTGGGGGATTAAAACACATGCAAGTGGTAGGTTTGCATAGGTGAGATGGATACATTTTCATAAAAAGGGAATGGCTTGGTGCAGACCAAACTACTAGGGGAAAGGAGTTCCACAATTTAAGAACAGCACAGAAAAAAACACAGGTTATCTTGGAGATTTACATCTTGGTATGTGAAGAAAGAATTGATCACTGGACTGTAGGCCATAAGAGGATGATTGGGGGAAGCAGGAGGGAGGCAAGAGATCCTGGGATATTGGTTCTAATGATGTTATCCACAAGCGAGCCAAGGGAGAGAAACCGATAGTGAGAAGGGGAAGGCCAGTTTAGATCAGTGTGCTGACATCTATGTTTTAGCTGCAGGGATGTTGAGGCATAGTGACAGATGGCGTTATATGTAGTGCCCCATCGGTGTTAAGATGCCTTTGAGGCATTAATATAGGTTACAGCTCCATAGGTCAGAGAGGAAAGCAAAAGACCTCTGGCAATGGCTAGTCTAGCCAAAGGTGTCAGGATGTGATTAGTTTTATAAGCCAGCCAGATTTGGGATTTTACAGATTTACATGTGGCCAGGATATGTTGGTCAAAGTCAAGGGCCCCATCAAGCAGGACTCCAAGGTGTTGGAGTGAGCTTACCACCTTCAATAGAGAACCATCATGGCAGGAGATAGTGAATTGACGTTGGGCCATCCTGAGCTTAGCCACAGTGCCAAAGACCATGGCTTGAGTTTTCCCCACATTGAGTAGGAGCTTGTGCCTGGAGAGCCAAGACTGAATATCATGAAAGACAGAAGTGAGATTGAGGTTTATCTCTGATATACTCTTTGAGCTATGGTACCGAACAAGGACGTCCGCATAAAGGAGAGATAAGCAGTGAGGTATGCCTCAAGTAATGTGATTGATAAAAGTAGAAAAAAGAAGGGGACCCAGGATGGAGCCCTGGGGGAAACTTATATTTATGGATGCTTGATCTGATATGGCTGAATTGAATTTCATGACTTGAGCTCTGTTAGAGAGGTAACTATTAAACCAGGATGCAGATTGTGGTGAAAAGCCGAGAGATGAGAGAATGGAGAGTAGAAGAGGGTGATCAATCAGATCAAAGGCTTTTGTGAGGTCAATGAATACAGTTCCTGTCAGTAGTTCAGAATCCATGGCCCAGAGTGCATCATTGGTAAACCTGAGCAGAGCAGTAGTGGTACTATGCCCTTTGTGGAAATCATGCTGGTTAGGTGAGAGCAGCTTGGAAGTTCTAGAGATATTCAGTGGTTTGGGAGGACACCAGTTTTTTCCAGGATTTTACCTAATACAATGAGGATCACAATGGGCAGATAATTTGAGATGTATTTTTTGTCCCCTTTCTTTTTTATGGTGGAATGTCTCACCTTGGGTGGACTGAAGCATGGGTCAAAGTCAAGTGCTGCTGCCACCCGAGAAAGGTCATTAGCCCACTATACTGAAGCCCCTAGACTGCCATATTGCAATTATAAAATGGATCCTTTTTAGTAAATGTTATGTATTTTTTAAACTTATTTTTGTTCAGCTACTTTAAGCTGGGCTGTTGTGCTTGGTTAACGGCTCAGCTGAAAGTACTTCTTGGCCAATCAGAAGCCAGAATTATTTCTACCCATTTCATAATACTGATTATAGCATAATCCCATGGAGCGGGACTACGTCTGCTACCATCCAGTCTTTTGGAACTACCCCTGTCTGAACTGAGCTATTTAATAGCCCTACCAGTGGTTCTGTTCATTCCATTACCAATACTTTGAGCACCCATGGATGCAACCCATCTGGCCCCAGAGAATTATCTATTTTTAGGGTTAAATCTACTCTATTTATTTATATAGATTTAGGGCTTAATCCATATTTAGAGGTTTGGGGGAGTGGTGGGCTCAAGTCAATTTCAAGCAGAAAGTACCCTCAAGACCTGAGCAAAATCATCACATTCTGTAGGTAGGTGCCGGTCTCATTACCCTCATTGCATTCCAGAAAACCCACAAAGTGGAGGTTGTCCATCAACCATGATTTTGTGAAGCTGTGTCCACCAGGAGCTACATATGTTTGTTTTTCTCTCATAACTTGGTAACCAGTGAATGTGCACCATCCCCACTGTGGGAGATGTGCATCCCTACATCATGGAAATGCTGAGCAAGATCCATGACATCTGCAAAGGTAGAGATGCAAGATGGATCTGCCCCATTTTGAGAGCAGCTGGGCGAGCATAATTTTGATTTGCCTAAGGGCTGTTCAAACCTGAGCTTGACTGGACCTCCAAAATTTTGGAAAGGCTAGGTATGAGTCTAGAGTGGCAGGTCTTAGATAGTGGGGGCTGTTCCTGATCACTGTGTGAGCTAAGTCCAGAAAGAGCTGACTCCTTCAGTGGCAAAGACTCAGTGTAACCAGTCAATGCATATGAGTACCTTAGTGGCAGGATAGTGGAGGATATTTTGTGTGGTATAAAAAAGTGGATATTAAAATGGCCAGCTTTGTTGGTATTGAAGACACTTAGGGTGAAAGAAGTGGATCCCGAGCCATCTTCGGTTCAGCATTGAGATGGGGCCCGAAAATGTTGTTTAGCTAAATTACTGTGGCTCTCAGTGCCATAACTGGCATAGGGTAAAACAATACAAATGGGTGGAAGCCTGAAGATTGGCATGAACATTATTATAGTGGTGCAGTAGAATCACTATAGTTAGGGTTGAGAAGGGGGATTTATATTAAACCTCAAATGTTGCACTTTAATAGCTTCAAAACTGTTCAATGGCTTTGCAGAAAATTTTGCACATGCAGTGTCAGGGGTAGATCTCTTGATGTGCCAAGTTTCGTTCCAGTCAGATGTGTGAATTCTGAGATCCAGATAGCACAAAAAGTGAAAAAATCAGGGAGTTTTGATGTTTTTTTTTCCATCACCTAGCACCCAGACAGTTTAGAATTTTGGTCTGAAATTTTCAGGGCAGAAAGGGCTTGGCCCACAGTGATGCCTTTCACTAGTTTGGTGAAACTATATTAATCCCTTTCTAAGTTATTAAATTTTGAAATTTCAGTTCTGAGCATGCTCAGTACAGTCATTTGGATAGCTGCTTTGAATGAAAAAAGAATTTGGTCCATATTAAAAAGGATCCTTTCTCATATGGGGATAATCCTTTTTGTGAGCAATTTTTTTTTTCTTATTGCCATGACCTTGTTTCCATTTTTTCCAAAAACAATTTTCAAACACCACAAAAACAACATCCTAACACACACACGCCAGTGCATACATCCTGCTAATCAGGACCTCGTTAGATGGATTCTACACTTAGTTTGTGGAAAAATTACCCAGAAATGTCTTGTTTATATATTGAAAAATCCTTCTTCGTGAACTGTTTTTCTTTTTTCGTACGGCCGTACAAAGAAGGAATTGTCCCATACAAGAAAAGATCTCTTCATACAAAAAAATAATTTTGACTTAGGTTTTTGTTTTTTCTCAATTCTTTTTCATATGAAGACATCTTTTTTCATATGAAAGAAAAAAACATAAGAAAAAGGATCTCTTCATATGAAAAAAGATTTGAAAAAAATGAAGTTCAAATTCTTTTTTTGTATGAAGGGATCCTTTTTTGTATGCATTTTTTGTTCATACGAAAAAGGATGCCCTCATCCAAATAAGATGTTGTATTTTTTTTTGTTTTCCAGTTCTTTTTTCATATGAGGGCATCCTTTTTAATGCTTTTTTAATTCATACGAAAAGAATACCCTCCTATGAAAAAAGATTTTGGACTCAGGTTTTTTTTGCGATTCTTTTTTTGTATGAGGGGATACTTTCTTGTATGCTTCCCTCATATGAAAATAGATTTTGGACTTTTTTTCCTGGTTATTTTTGAATATAAGGGAATCTCTTTTCATATGGGTTTGTAAAAAAAAGGATGCCTTCATACCAAAAAAAAATTAGATACAGTGGCTTTTCTCCTGATTTTTGTTTTCCATATGAAGGAACCCTTTTTCATATGGGTCTCTTGTTTGATACAAAAAAGGATCCTTCATTACTATTTGGCCAGCCTGTTCCATTTTCTGCTTCTACAGATATATGTAACAGTCTGTAAGACCTTTGCATTGTATCCAACTGTTTTAATGTTTGTATACTCTTAATAAGTCAAATCAATAAAACTAATTAACCACGAAAAAGGATCCTTTTAAATAAAAAAGTATTTGAACTTTGTTTTTTCCCCACACATTGGAACTTCAACAAGCCAAATCTCCCTCAAGATTTGGGCTAAAGGGACAATATATACATTAAAACAAAGGTCTTAATGAGTATTACAAGAGTAACACATAGTCCCCCCTCCAAATAAAAACAATTAGGGACCCATATAAGAAACATATATAAAAAGAAAAAACATCTAAATCCCCATAGGATAACATTGGAACTTTAGCAAGCCATACAGTAAAGCAAATTAATTTTTGTTTTTGCAGAAATGGAGGTGCAGGGCCCAGAGGGTTGCTTCTACACCAACACACATGTATGCATCTATTGAGGACTTGACTTTGTGATTGCTATTACGAGGTGCCACACTGGAGTGGCACTTGCTACTTATCAGGTTCTACATGTACCTAATACAGTATTCCGGGTGGCCTGGGTTCAAGTCCCAGCTAAGGCATCTATGTATTTCTCTCTTCTGTTTGTATGGGTGCCATAAATATACACACCACACTCCTTGTGACTGAAAATGTACGTAATATTCAATCTTAGCTTTGCCATCAGCCAATCTGAAAGCAATAGATCTTTAGTCAACATTCTAATACTGTTTAGCTCACATGATACTCAGTAAATATGTGTTCTGATCTCTTAAATAAGCACTTGTTTTCAAAGGTACTTCCATGATGTTCTACATGAATGCATACATAAATGCATACAGGCATATAACTGCAGCATAAGTAATGATACTTTGTGTTCTACATCACTAACAGGTATACACATCACTACTCAAAGTGGTCAAGACAGGGATCAGCTGTACCATTAAGAGAACTCAAGAGTTACAGCTATGCCCATGAGATCATACAAAACGTTATCCAAAGAGATGAATGGAAGACACGCTTCCTTTACTGAAATCACATGATTCTCAAGGGTTCAGCCCAAGACATTTAAAATGACAATTTCACCAGTGTCACCACCACCACCACCACCACCTGTGAAGCAACTTGTCTTACAAAAAAAAGAGAGGCAGTACAGATGCTTCACTTGCACAGTACAACTTCAGAATGTAGAACAATTTATGAGGAAGTAGTACAACTTATAGAGTTATTTCATTAAAATGAACACTAGATGTGTGGTAAAATATGTAACATACAAAGAGTATTTGATTCTACGCATTGTCTGAAATCATTGTTGTTTCAAATATCTGAATTCATTCTTGTCACAAGTAGGGCTAAGCAAAACTTATCTTCTTCCAGCAGAGGAGAAATACTGATTTCACTTCCATAAAATTTCCATTAAAATTTTGTGAAATTTCACCAAAGTTGTGATTTCATTTATTTCCATCTATATTAAACACTATGGCCCAGATATTCAAACTGCACCCAAAAAGTGCTCAATAGCAGGAGCAAGCGCAAGTCCTTTGCACCCATGCACAAGAGGCATGACATTCAAAAACGGAGCAGGCCAAACTGCGCCTACAGCCGATGACTGAATATTGCACCACCTGCGCCATAGTACAAATAGGGAGGGGAAGCTGAGCAGATCTGATGCGCCATAACACAACAAGGGATGTACAGCTGAGCAGTCCAGAGGTGCCATAGCACAGCCAGGGACACCCCCCAGCAGCAGAGCAATGCAACTGCACAACCAGGGAGGTAGGGGCCCACCACCCATGCCACGGATGGGCACAGGAACACGCAGCAGAACAAGCATTGTTCCCCCACACCCCATGCACTGCACAACTGGGGGAAAGCTGGAATAACCACCAACCCATGGAGACAAGCAACCAACCCACAGCTGGGCCATGGTGCCCCATCACACCCCCCAGCAAGCTGTGACTGGCACACAAGAAGGGCTGACCACCCCATGCCACACCATCCCCCAATGCAGAGCACACCTTGCACCGTGACCCCCAGACACCCTCCCCAGGAGCAGTGACCACCACTGCAGGAAACCCCATGCATGCCACCACCCCCACTGTGACACTGCAACCCTGTGCACCACAGAACCATGCAATGCAGCCCCACCATGAGCACCCATCAACGGGTGGCAGCACACAGCAATGCAACAACGGCATACACAGTGCCACCACACACAGTCCCCACGAGGTACTGCCGAGAGACCAATCATGCATCAGCACCTGAGGTACCAAATGAGGTACCACACAGGACAGGGCTTGCCCTGGACACCACCACCACCAGTGGCACAGCACCCTGCACAGTATCCCAGTGACACACCCCGACCCAGCACTGGCCACAACAGCCAGCACAGACATCCACAGTGGTGCATGGAAGCATGCACCACACTGGATGCCACACAGTGCATGGACAGACACCCATCCGTACCCAAGGGCACAACACAGGGACACAGTGGCAGGGCAACCAAGCCCCCAGTGTGGGCCCATGTAAACTGTGCTCACACAACCTGTAGTCCTCCATGGCACTGTAGTGCCAGCCACCCTGCGCAGGCACTGTAGACCCATACACCACCATCATTTGCCCAGAGCACAAGTCACAGACAGTGGTGCACATCCCCTGCAACACACACAAGGCACAGCATGGAGGTGGGACAACAACTGTGGAGGCCACAGTGTCACCCGAGGCAGACGTGCACCACACCAGTGACAGGAGGCAACCCAGCAGTGTGATGGGTACAGTGGCTGCCCTGCAGGGACTGCCACCACTGACATGCCAGTGGACTGTGCAGGTCACAGACATGCATGTGTGTCAGCTGCACAGGCCATGGACAGGCTGAAAGGGGCACCATGGACACAGAGCACACACCATGGACCACTGCACACAGTCATCCAGTGCACAGGGCACAACGCACACACCACAGACACAGACTGATAGCTATCCCCACACCATAGTCACCTCCACATGGACACACACACACATACCCATGACCACACCACCCCTGATGCCATGCACACCACTGCAGCTGAGCACCTATATCCTACTGCAAATCAGAGACCACTACAGTATTCATATTAAAATAACTCTATTGAAATCACATATAAAAGTTAACTATTTACAAGACTATTTACAAAATATATACAAGGTGGGGGGCCACAAACAAGATGGGGGTGAGTAAGGGGCAGGGGTGGACAAATGGGACAGGAAAGGAGGGGTGCGAGGGTGGGTCCAGTGGGGGTAGGGAATTTCAGGAGCTGAGGGACCGCTAGCGGGAGCGCCACTCCCCACTCTGGCTCCATCTTGGACGGTGTCTCCGCAGGACCCCGGTGTCATCTATCCTGCGGAGGATGTCCAGTGACACCCTTGCCACCTGGAGGATCTCCCTTAGTGCCTCCCTGATCTCCCTGAGATGGTGTGTACCTAGGACAAGGGAGCACAGTCAATAGGTGTGAATGCACAGCCCCATACAGCCCGCCCACTGCGTATGGCATACGGCCATGGGACATACCTCTGTGATGGTGTGTGATCACCCACAGTGATCACCTCCACATGACCTGCCCACCCAGGTGCATACAGACATGCAGAATGCTGCACACACCCACTGGCCAAGTCATACACAGCACCACCATGGCCGTTTAGTGACATGGCTATGTGGTGCGAAGGCAGTAGCACAACCATGTACCCGGTGCATGCATGGACCACCATCGCTGCACTCCCAGACATGCATTGCCACTGGACAGTGTTGACTGCAACAAAGTCACGTGCATGGCACTGGTGTCAATGGATGGTGGCCATGCCCCGCTGCCCACCCTGTTACACAGCATGCAATAGTACTCATGGAGTTATGGCACTCACCATCATCGGGCCATTCCAGCAGGTGGTGAGGGCCCTCGCCCTGCCTGGCTTCCCTCTGCTCCTCCTGCCACCGAAGATCACGGGCAAGGTGGCATTCCTCCAGGCCTGTGGTGCAAACATGGAGAGAGGAACATCAGTACAATACCATAGCAAAGCCCCCCTGCCCCCAGGGGTGTGCCTTCTCACCTAGAAAGACCCACCCACCCCACACCCTGATAACACCACCACAGCCAACCCTGGAGAGTCTCTCCCCCATGTGCTGGACACATACAACTGTGATACCCATATGGAAGATAAAAGTGTGTTGACATAACACCTACCTGGCTGTGGCACCGTGCCACTCCTGGCACATGCCTGCAGGTGGCTAGCAGCTCCGGCTCCCTCCGCTGCAGGTCCCCATACCTGTGGTGGCACTGCTCAGTGCTTCTCCCCCATCCTGTGGCCTTCTCGAGTGCAGTGGCCACCTCCTCCCACACCTGGGTCCTGGATCTTTCCAGGGGTGCCTCCCTGAACAGTGGCCCATGGTGTTGCTCCACAATGGCCACTAGGTTGATCAGCTCTATTGCTGACCACTGAGTTGCCCTCCTGCATGCCATGCTCTCTGCTCGATTTGCCAATATGGTGCTCTGCAGCATGGCTCCCCACGTGCAGATGCTGCTTGGTACAGCGCTGCCATTCCCTGCCACGCTGTCACCGAACAGCGCGATTGAGGTGCACCAATGCCTGATGCATGGTGCCTAGGGGGCAAAGGTCAGGCACAGGGTCAAGGGTCTCTGGTGCACGGACACACACAGTGCCATTGGAACCCCATGCATGTAGCACAATTGGCTGCCTGTGTGCTACAGCCAGTAGCGGTCTACTGTGCAGTTGGCCCAGTGCATCTATGATGGCCCAGTGCCACAGCACCATGTAGGTGACCATCGTTATAGTGCCACTGGCACAATGGTGGCCATGCCCTGCATTGCCTGCCTCACACAGCATGTCAGCAGCATGGCAGATGCCTGTGTCAGTGACCCAGGCATGCACAGTGAGGTGTGTACTACGCATGTCACAGAACTGTGTCATTGGCTCAGCATGTTCAACACAATTGCGTAAAGCACAAAAGTGCGATATTCAGCCATCATATGCAAATCATCTGATCAGCCATTCAATGGCACAGCACTGCAATTTGCATCCACTTAAAGTTGTGCCTCGTCTCATTTGCATGGGTTGCACTATAAAAGTGCGACATTGGGATGCAGTGGCCATAGTCAGTTACTGCAGTCTATTGGTGAGTTGCATGCTGTTTGGGAGTGTGGACTGTGGATTTAGGGACATGCATGGGACTGCAGAGTCACAGGTAACAACTGCCATTCTTACAGGCTCAATAATGATCGAGCAAGTTGTGGGAGAGGAGGAACACAGTGGTGGGAGGAGGAAGAGGTCTAACTTTACCAAGGCAGAGACCGAAGCCCTGTTTGACGCTTACCTGGATCAGGAGCCGCTTCTCAGCGGACGGCAGGGAACACCTCAAGCCTTTGCTGCTGCATGGGAGGAGGTGGCACGGGCTGTGAACCTGCATGGCAGCCACCAGCGCTCCATGCAGGAGTGCAAGAAAAAGATGGGCATGGACAGGAGGAGGATAAAGGAGAAGGTGGCTGCCATCAGGGCAGCATGAGCTGCAACAGGTGGGGGACAGCTGGAGGTGGTACACCTAACCACACAGGAGGAGAGGATTGCTGGAAGCATGCAGTGTAGTGCCATTGAGGGTGTTCTGGGTGGTGGCTTCCAGATGGGTGGTGGCCCATCACTGCATGGTAAGTCATGGTCTGTCTGGGGGGGGCACGGTAGGTCACATGCAGTAACGCGACTTTGCTTTCCCTTACAGATCCTGAGCATCTGCATGGGTCAGCGGTGGTGGGTCTGTCCACTGAGGACAGTCAGCTGGAGATGGAGGAGGGCCCATCCATCTCCACAGGTATACATGGCTCAGTGCGACAGTGGGGCTGTCTGGCTGTCCACACTGATGTTGTTGTAACAGGTGTGGAGGAAGCCCTGCCTGTGTCCCAGCATGCCGGCATCCATGGATGCCAGCAAGCTATGCCTGGGGCCGGTGCAGAGTCCATCACCAATGATGATGTCACTAACATCATGGGCAGTGACACGTGTGTGCCACAGGATGGCCACACAGCAGGACACATCATGGCCATGGCTGTGGGTGGTGCTGCCGTGGAGGCCTGCGTGTCTTCACAGTCCCAGCCTGTGCCTGTCAGCACCAGTGAGACAGCACTGGTGTTTGTTCAGGACAGTGGGACTGTTGCAGCCACTGCAGCAGCACCACTGAGCCCTCAGGAGCGGCAGCCGGAGGGGCAGCATCAGCAGTCAGCCAATGGGCTTGGGGGGTACAGGGTTCAGTGGCGGCATCTGTTCACTGCCTGTGGACATGCCCAGACCTTGTCCTGGTGTGCAGCACCCACCCTCAAGGGGTGCTGAGCATCAGGGCTGCACACACCCTGAAGGACAGGATGCCGAGGAGGCAGATGACCTCTTGGACGAGCACACCCGCCTACTGCAAGCATCAGTCCAGCAGCAGATGCGGCTTGCGACGTCGGTGGATGCACTGCGTGCAGCTCTGGAGCAGGCAGAGGAGAGTTGCAGCAGGGACACTGCTCTGATCCTGGCAGGTATGGATCGGTTGCGGGAGGATGTTACCACTGCCATTGACAGGCATGCACAGGCATTCACTGCTGTCATGGCCACAATGGGCACACCATATTTAATTTCTTATAGAATTCCTGATTAGACAATTGTCATTCTACTTCTTTAACATAGACATTTTTATTCATAACAACTACACAGCCACCTTTGTCTACATTTTTTGTCTCAATTTTGGTGTTATTCTTTAAAGAAACAAATGCAATTTTTTCACATTTAGGCATGTTATTAAATGGATCAATGAAGGGGGTTTTAAACAAGATGTCCAGGTCATTTTCTACCAGTTGTTTAAAGACCTTTACAGAAATTAAATATGGATCCCACAAATGAATTTAAAAACTGCATTGATGATTGCATTAAATATGCTTGTAGACATGGGGACATAAGTAAGAAAGATATGGAATTCCTGATTACTGAAAATCCTATCCGGGCTACATTTTATCTTCTCCCTAAAATCCTCAAGTTACTAGTTAATCCTCCAGGCCATCCCATTGTCAGTGAGACTGGCTCCGTGACTGAAAGTTTGTCGCAATTTTTGGATTTCTATCTACATCCTTTTGTAAGTTGTTTGCCTTTGTATTTGCAGGATACAATGGATATTTTGAAAATCTTGGAACATTTACATCTGAAAGATAGCTGTTTCCTTGTCACGATGGACGTTGAAGCACTGTATACAAACATTCCCCATGAGGGAGCTTTAGATGCTGTTACCCTATTTTTGAATTCTAGAGGGGAGGGGGTAAAACCTTGTACTGCTTTTTTGTTAAAATTATTAGAATATGTTTTGAAAGATAATGTGTTTTTATTCAATAAAGATATTTACTTGCAGGTTAAAGGGAATGGGGGCCATGTGTGCCCCTTTGGTAGCCAATCTATATATGGGGGCTTGGGAAAATGAGTTTGTACTCAATGAAAATAAGAATCTTTTTGTGAAAAAATCTGTACATGGAAACATTACATTGACGTTTTATTTTTGATTTGGGAAGGAAGTGAGACCGAATTTAAGGAATTTGTCACTTATCTAGGGAATTCTGATGGGAACTTAACATTTTCTTATTAGGCTTCTCAGGATAGTGTTAATTTTTTGGATCTGAAGATTAGTAAAAAAGATTTGACTATTGTTAAAATGGAGGCTTTCAGAAAATTGACTGATGGCTGCACAATATTGCGTGCTGACAGTTACCATCTGAGACATATAGCAAAAAATATACCCAAAGATCAGTTTTCACGAATACGATGTAATTGTAGTGAAAATAAGGATTTTGAAATGAGCGTAGATGATTTGAGCCTCCATCTTAAAGAGAGGGGTTATTGCAGACAGGATATAAAAGATGGGAGAGGTTTTGCAAGCTATCAGAATAGGAGGGAACTTTTAGAATATGAAATAAATCAGACTCAAGATGTTGTTCAGGAAAGATTTTACATGGTTATGACTTATTCTACACAGTCAAGTCAGATTGAAAAAATTATAAAGGAACATTGGAAAGTACTGACAAGTGATCCAGGGTTGTTACATGTAGTGTCAGCACCTCCACATATGGTTTTCAAAAAGGCACTGACTTTAGGTGATAATCTTATGCATAGCCACTTTGTTGGTAATGAATCTGATTCAAGTTCTTGGTTAAATAGATCTGCTATAAGCTGCTTTCCTTGTAAGAGATGAAATGCATGCACACATATTAAACAAAGTAAGGCTACTAGTCGTAAATATAATATACATTAACTAATTACATGTGATACCGAGGGAATCATTTACATGGCCATCTGTAGCTACAGTGCATTTTATACTGGAAAACAAAAAGGGCCTTCAAAATTCATGTCAGGGAACACATTAGGGCAATTGAGAAGAGAGATTTAAGTTATGCTACTGCAGCACATGTGGCTATGTCACAGAATAGTGGTGAACATCAGTTTAGCTTTGTAGGGATAGACAAGGTATGCCATAAACCACGTGGTGGTAATTTTAATGATTTATTACTGAAAAGAGAAGCCTTTTGGATCATTAATATGGAGGCTACCAAAAATAAGGGCTTAAATACAGGTTTTGAAGTGAAGCCGTTTCTAAAGAAAAGAAATAAATGGTGATGTGGCTTTTTTCTATTGTTACCCCTTATTTAATGTATGTTGCTGGATTTTACAGTTTCCCTTCCCATTTTGTTTTTTTTCCTCATTCTTCTTTCCCTTTTTTCCTTCCCCCCTCTCTTTTATTTCTTTCCTCTTACCCCCCTTTTATACTTATATTTTTGTTGTAGTTAACATTTTCTGTGTAGCTGCTAGAAGGGGTTATTCCTTCAGATGTTTGCACTTTGTCATCTTAAATTATATGTTATTCTGTGCAATTGTTCAATTATATGATGTTTAGTATGGATTGCAGCACTTTTCTTGTAATTGCTAACTGCAAATGGATTGAAACTTGTTTAATGTCTGTTTTTAACCAATGAAATTTGGGATTTTATTAGTGACATCACTATAAATGGGTTATTTAATTGTCACAGTGGTGAAAATATTTTATTACTTTTGATAAAGGATGAGTAGTCATCCAAAATTCGTCAGGTTGCTCTTTTATTTGCCAGTATAATAAAATATATAATATTTTCTATTGGAAAACTGGTGCCCTCTGTTATATTTGAGGTATGAATGCTCAGCTTGTTTTTTGTTACTATGTGTTGATTTTTTAGCATAGAAGCACCACGTCCTTGTACCCACGCTGGTTTATTGGAAATAAGACTTGAAACTGCAGTCCCCGGAAAACTGAAGACATGGATCCCACCTCAGGTGACTCTATTTCATATGTTAAACATAAAGCACATGTTACAACAAGTAAAACATTGTAGTATGAAGTTTGGTTGAGGATATTTCAGTTTATTTTTCCTTTTTTTTTTTCTGATTTCTAACATGCCATGTTGGTGATACACTGGGTAGTTTGAGGATGTCAGCATTGTTGCAGCTGACCACTGATTGTATCAGTATCACTGTGTGATGACAGGAACCTGAAATAGTCATTCTGTGACATCAGCATCAATTATAGGTACTTGTATGTTGCTGTTATTGATGTCAACAGTTATGTTTTTACCTAGCTTTCTGTACCACCGCTCCACGTGTGAGTAAAATAATAGATGTTTGGGATTAAGTGTACCATGCACTTCAGGCAGGATGACTGATCTACTGTCAAAAGTCATGGGAATATTGGTCCATTATAATCAGTGTTGACAGGCATTATATAATCAAGATCAAATATGAGGTCCTCCTTCTAACTAACTTAATATGACAAATAAGTAGACAGAAAATACAGGATGTGGATTGTGGTGTCATTTCAGCACACCCAGTGACATGGTATAGCAGTAGGCCGTAGGCAGCCTGGCTAACTGACCTTGCATATCCGCAATCTAGAGAGTGTGTCACTACAATTATCTCAATGCTTACATCAACATAGGAAATAGCCACCAAAAATATGATGGTGGGAGAGTGGATCAACATCTGAGATAGCATCACAGTGCTGCTTTCTGAATCAGGGCAGCACTGATACCATACCAATGTAAGCCAACATTACTTACATACAACCATGAGGCAGACTCAGTGTGCAGCATGTGACTCCCTTCTGGCTATGTAAGAAGCATGCCATCGCTGACAACTCTTTAATATGCTTCTATGGGCAGAAAAAAAAAGATTGCAAGGATCCCCACTGACATTACTCTGATGTGTATGCCTACAGTGAAAGAGCGATGTTTGGGAGTTGGATAATAATACTGTTATGGTTCTGGAACAATGTTATAGTACTAGAAATACAGCTGTCAATCTTACATTAATATACCTAACAAACAGCAGAATAAAACAGGCCACTTGATTGTGACATTGTATTTCAGCTGTAAAATATTCATTATACTCTTATCTTTTGTGTGTGTTTATTGATAAAATCCATTACATAACATGCCACAGGTTTCAGTCTGGAATGAAATAATTTGAGTAATTTTCATTGTAATTAATCATGAAACAGCAAAGGTTACACAAACATTCCATTAAAATTGTGAAAACAACTAGCCATGAATAGAATTGTTGCAATCAACATTTTGCAACGCATGACTCACATACAACATGACAGTTGCTACTTACAAATGTGAGTTAATAGGAATAACTATCAATAAATAAGCAAAGATGAGAGAGAATCAATTCACATTAACAATGAAATTAACAATCAGGAACACTTTGGTATGACAACTGCAGAACACCATGTACGTTTTAATTATAACATTAGGGTATGCATACACAAGTACAGTATAGTTTGCATAATTTACACAAACTTGTGTGGTTGACCCAGCAGTCTTATTTTCATAACTGCATAGATGTTGCATGTATGGTAAGGGATCACTTTACCATTTTTTCTGATCAAATCACACATTCTGTAAATGTGTTTGGTATTTTGTGATTAGTTAATCACCACTACAGGGTATTACTGTGTTGTAACTTTTAACATCAAATTGAGGAGGTCACGTGATGTGCTGAGACGAGTCGGACATCCTCCGTGCCGCTCCTAGGCCCGAGCTACAAATTATTTGCTTAATTTTTTTAGGGGTCTGCCTATTTCGGTCGCCTCCCGATTAGGAGGGGTGCTAACTATGATCGCGAGTTTGGCCCGGCAACTAGTCTATAAAAGCCTAGGGGGCACTATTCACGAGTTTTGCTTGGGTGCGCTACAGTCGGAGCTGCAGGCCATGGCTGGAAGTTGGGATGGAGCCTGAGCTACGGAGCCCTCGCCACGAGATCCCCTGCAGACCAAGAGACCATCCCACCCCTCACGGAACCGAGGAAGACACAGATAGGGGAGGGGTAATGGGTCAGTCTAATGAGGACCTGCAGGAAATTAAGAAGCTGCTACAGGGATTGGTAGTGGACTTTGCTGCAGTAAAACCGGCACTGCAATCTTTTGCACAACGTATGGGGGATGCTGAGGCCAGGATTGCGTCGCAAGAGAGGAAAGTGCTGACAATGGAGCAGGAACTGATCTTGGCCAAAAAACAAATTAAAAAACTTGAGGATCATATTGATGACCAGGAGTCAAGAAGCCGGAGAAATAACCTGGTACTGGCTGGGCTGCCGGAAAGCAGGACTTGCTGTTAAAGCTTTTGGGCCAGACACCATAAGGAGAAGCATATAACCTAGAGAGGGCCCATAGGGCTTTAAGGGAAGTTCCCCCCCCGGGAGCGAGGCCCGGAGTGATCATTATGAGATTCCTCAACTTTAAAGAGAAGATGCACGTCCTATGGAAGGCCAGACAGCTTAAATCACTTCAATGGAACAGCGCGACCCTTTGGATGTTTCAGGATCAAACCCCTTTAATCAGAGAGAAGCAGAAGGAATATCGGAGATCAAGAAAAGCTATATTTAGCTGGAATTAAATTTCGTGTGCAGTATCCAGCAATGCTTTTGGTGAGACTACAATCTGGAGAAAAGGTATTTGACCGCGAGGGATGCGCTGGAAAGTCTGCGTATTGAACTCCCAACCTATTTAAATCTCAGACCTGAGGGTGGACTGCCCAGATGAAGCGGGTTAGCGGACCTTTTACAGTTTGACAAGGACAATATGAAGTTTTTCTAAGTCGTTAGTTTAATTTAGCCATGGCTGTATTGCTTTTTTTTTTTTCCTTTCTCTCACTGGGTAGTATCCCGGGGATTACATCACGTCTGTTTGGTCCATGTGGGTTGTCTTGGGGGTTTAGGGGGGTCTGGGGTTGTTTGTCCCAGGGGCAAAGTTCCAGGGGTCAGTGGCCACCACCTCTTATTAAAGGGAACATGTAAGGATGGCATTGTTTGATTCCTTTTATATCTGGTGGAATCAGTTTTATGCAGGACCAGTTGCCAGTGTGAACAGACCTGCTTGGGATTGCCAACATGGCATTGTTCGGGAGTTTGTTGTCTTTTTTGAATTATATGGGGAATATGTTGGAACTGGGAGGGCACTGTCGGAGATGAGGGTGATACTGCAGGACTAAGTGACGGGCAGACTCTTGTTGGGATAGGGCTAGGGAGGACAGGAGGGGAAACCACAGGGAGGCTCATCCATGACCGATGAATCATTAGGAGGACGATCAAGGATCGGGCAGGGGGGAGGTGGGATTGGGGGTTAAAGAGAGAGAGAGAGAGTTTTTAGAGTGTGTAGTGAGGGAAGGTGGAATGGTAAGGTTTGGGTGAAACGGATCTCATGTTATGATTTATTTGGTGGATAATGACCTGTATTAACATAATTTCTTGGAATGTCAAAGGGCTTAGGGGTAGATGCAAAAGAATGGTTATTTTGAGGCATATTAACTACTTGGGGGCTCACATAGCTGCTTTGCAGGAGACACATTTGCTAACGGAGGAATTAAGCTGTCTTAAAAAATTATGGGTAGGCCAGGTGTATGGGCAGGGTAAGGAAAAAGCTTCGGGGGGGTGGTGATTCTAATAAGAAACAATTGCCCTTTTAGGATGGAACAGGGGCTGTTAAGGGAGGATGGTAGGGGGCTATATCTGTCCGGGGTTTTAGCTGGTAAGGCAATTTCCTTGGCTCTATTTATGGTCCCACCCCCTCTTCTGCAGATTTTTGCCTCCATAGAAAGAGACACTAGCTTTACCTACAGACTTACTTATCTTGGCTGGGGACTGGAATGTGTGTGCCAGCAATTTGGAGGATAGGATACCTCCATCTGGTAGGTCTTTAACCAAGGCACAGGTTGCCTTGAATAGGATGGTGGAGGCGATTGCATTGGTGGATCTGTGTAGGACCCACTCCAAGAAGGGCAACACTATGACTTTCTACTCTGGGGCTCATAAGTCCCAGTCACGTATTGACTTCTTTTTGGTTAGTAGTACAGTTCTTAGGAAGTGAAGGGTATGACAACTGAGGCTAGGTTCTCTCGGATCATCCCCCATCTCGTTGTTGTGGGAACCAAGTCCTGCTCCTCCCAGGCCAGTTAGGTGGAGATTGAATGATTTGTTGTTGGCAGAACCTAAGGTACAGGAGGAGCCTAGACGAGCACCTTAGAGGATTCATTCAGTTTCAATTACCATCCCTACAAATCAAAAGTTGGCGTGGCCGACATGTAAAGTACTATATGTAGGGCGGTTCAGGCTCTGGCAGCTAGGGAGGAACAGATTGAGGAAGGCAAAGGAGGAATTCATTTGGGGCTTATAGCCAGTTATCTCCTCTGGAGGGTCTTCAGGAGAAATTGATAGGAACTTAAATCCCTCATGGGGAATGGGCGGATATTGGATATGGTAAGGTGGAATATTGGTTGGATAGGATACAGGCTAAATATCTCCTCCAGGGGATGTCCCAGGTCATCTGCTAGCAGCCAGGATTAGGAATGGGAAGCTAGCAGAACTATTACCTCTATTTGGCATGGGGAAATTGATAATAGACCTCAAAAATAGCAGAGGCATTTGCGTCAGATTTTACCGACATATATGGGGTGGGAAATATAGTTGGAGAGGAGGAAATAAATGTTTTTCTTGAGGAAAACCCTCCAGTTTTGGACGAAGTGCAGGCTAGTAAGCTAAGGCTCCTATTACAGAGGTGGAGATACTGGGGGGTGCAGTCTTACCAGTGGGTAGGACTCCGGGCGGATGGTCTTACGCTAAGTTTTACTAAGCACATATTAAGACGGTATTCCCCTTCTGTTAAACTTTTAATATTATTATGCAAGAGGGTTGTCCCATCCGCCTTTTGTACCAGGCGCTTATATCTCTGATTCAAGCCAGACAAACCCAGGGATAGGGTGACAGCTATAGACCTATAGCTTTAATGAACCAGGATATCAAGATCTTAACGAGAATCTTGGCTAACAGAATATTGAGCATTGCACCACTTTTAATCAGTGAGGAGCAGGTGGGATTTATGGTGGGGAGGGGGGCTCAGGACGCCCATAGGAAGCTTCATCATATAATCAGCTATGCATCGGATTCTCAACTACCTCTAGCTTTAATATCATTAGACGCCGAAAAGGCATTTGATAGGGTTTCCCATGGTTTTCTGTTTGCCACAATGCAGAGGATGGGTTTCCGGAGGGTATGCTTAAGGGTATTAAACACTTTTATGCCGCCCCCACTGCTAGGATCTTGTGCAAGGGGTACAGTTCACGAGAAGTATTGCTGAAAAATGGGACTAGACAGGGATGCCCTCTATCACCAATATTATTTAATATTTATTTGGAGCCTTTGCTAAGAGCTCTCAAGGAGGACAAATTTATAAAAGGGGTAAGGGTAGGGGGGAGGGAACTTAAGTTTTCAGTTTTTGATGATGATATTTTGCTGCATTTAGAGGACCCAGCCATAAGTTTTGAGAGAGCAAGGGTTTTAATTGGGCGCTTTCTATGGTGTCAAACTATAAGCTGAACTTAACCAAACTCAGGTTCTCCCTTGACCCAGCATGTATTTAGGGCGGATTTCACTCATCTTAGTCTCCAGTGGAGGCGGATGAGATTAAGTACCCTGGCATTGGTCATGGCAAATAGTGAAAGAGGGGCTGAGGCAAACATGGAGGGGTGGTATCGGCAATAAGAGGAGATATATTGAGATGGAATAAGCTCCCTTGAATTTTACTGGCTAGACTTGGCCTTATTAAAATGAATATGTTGCCCAGGCTTTTATACCCACTATATATTGCCCCGTATGATATTCATATCACTTGGTTTAGGGTTATCAGGAAGCTTCTTTCCGACTTTTTATGGAACTCTAAACCACCTAGGAAGAAGTATGAATCACTTCGTTTGCCCCAGGTAATGGGTGGGATTAAACTGCCTGATCTCCTATTATATTACGTGGCAGGGCAATTGGGCTTTATGCTTCGCTGGGTTAGGGAGACTGATGGGGAGGCATATATCCCAACATGGCTACAAATTGAGAGGCAAATGTTGAAAGAGCGAGGATTTCTCATCCGAGGTATTAATATATGCTAATCTTGTAAAGGATTTCACGAAAGAGGGTGGGAATCCAATTGGGAAGTCATTGAGGGCGTGGTGGTCCTTTCTCTCCCCGGCGCAGAGAAAATTGCAGTTGAAATCCTGGGACCAACTGTTGGTGGGTAATCCCACATTCGAAATTGGGGAGCAGGCGATAAGTGAGCGATGGGCCTACCAGGTGAGGGGTCTAAAGGTGAGAGACCTTGTTCAAGGTGAAAGGGTTGTTATTCCAGCCTCGATGGAGGGGATGCCTTTTCAAAAACTGCAACTAACTCGGTTGCTGGAGGAGTGGTGAGAAAGATTGGAGGGTTTTCAGATG
Organism: Neoceratodus forsteri; assembly: GCA_016271365.2. Lineage (NCBI taxonomy): Eukaryota > Metazoa > Chordata > Ceratodontiformes > Ceratodontidae > Neoceratodus > Neoceratodus forsteri. The sequence continues at coordinate 290,372,820 of CM028130.1, forward strand.
GGTCATTTACTTGAGATCTTCTGAAGGCAGTGGATCCAAGGCAAATGCTCTTTCTCAGATTTATAGGAAGCTGGTGGAGTTTGTTAGTCACCCTTACCCATGCAGGTGGGCGGATTGGGACAAGGTAATGGCTCCCAAGATTCTTGTTTGGGATTCAATTTGGAAAGATCATAGGTATATAACAATTCTTAAGTTTAGGACCATGCAGTATTTTATTAAGTCTGATCTCTATTTTCCAACCCAAACTATTCGATAGAAAGCTTAGGCAGACGGACCATTGTTTTAGATGTGGATGGAAATTGGGATGGTTACATGTGATGTGGGAGTGCTGTAAAATCTCCCCTTTGTGGTTTGAAATTAGGCAGCGTGAGTGGACCCACTGATGAACTACTCAGAATATATAACCCCAGAGGTGTGTGTTCTGGGTGATTTCTCAAAAGTTCCTGGAGTCTTAGCCAAATTCCATTTGGCTTGTGATGACTCACTAGTCAAGTCTTTTAGTTCAGCATTGGAAGAGCGACCAGGGGTATTCCTATGGTCAGTGGGTGTGGGACTTGATGGTTATTTTGGTAGGGTAGGAGACAGCTCTGGAGTGAGGGAATAAAGGTTATATGCTAAGAGATGGGCATCTTTAGAAGCAATTTATTCACCTCAGAGATTGCTGCCAGGTCCGTCTGTCTTGTTCTGAGTAGCAAGGGCTTACTTTTTTCTTCTTTTCAGAAAGGGAATTGGTTGATTAGTATCTTGTTTCTCCTTTTTTTTCCTTTCTTTGACTTGATCGAGTAAGGCGGTCAATATATAGATAACTTGAGATTCTAGTAAGGGCTAAAGGGGACCGGAGTGTAAGCCTTCCAGATATTAGGTGGGATGGGGACTCTCTCTCTTTCTTTCTAGGGGATGCGGCAGGACTCCATCTCTGATTTAACCCAAGGGGTGTTTTGATCTCCACCACTGGATTAGTACCTTGAAATAGTATATATGGTGGCATGGTGGAGTTGACTCCTGTTTGGATTCTTTCTTATTTTCTCTTTTCTTCTCTCCATGCGGATTGGTGAACTGCTCTTTGTTTATTTGTTTAGATTATATTTTTTTGATAATATTTTACTATTTGGCAATGTGGGTTGTAGTTTCTATACAGGGGTCCCTATTGGATACGTGTACTGCTTTGAGATGGATTCCTGCTGGGTATGTATATTTGGGACTGTATATAGTTCATACAGCCAGTTTTTGGGCTGTATACCATGGTTTTTCCAGGCTTTTATTTTTAGTTGTAATGGATGTTGATTGTTAATCAAAATTCAATAAAGATATATTGAAACATCAAATTGACTTTATTTCTAAAAAGGCGCTATTCCAAAAATCATATTGACCAGTAAATACATAAAAACACATATAAAACCAGCAGTCATCACATTATAAACAGTTCATATATATTATCATCAAAGGCAAGTTCAAATAAATGTGTTTTTAAAGCAGTTTTGAAGCTCTCCACTGTCAGGTACTTTCTTATCTGACGAGGTAGAGTTCCACAGAGTAGGGGCCAGAAACATAAATGCCTGAGACCAAGATGTCTACAGCCGAACCCTGGAAACCTCTAGCAATCCCTCATCAGATGAGTGGAGCTGTTGGGGGGGGGGCCATAGGGATGCAGAAAATCTTTCAGGTAGCCCAGATCCTGTCTGTGCAGGGCATTATAGGTCAGCAAGCCGACCCTGAAGGTGATCCGCCTCATGTCACATCATGCCAGATTGTATTGTATAAATCCAAGATACACTCTGAAAGGGCCATGGAAAGTGTCCCCTAATTCTCCATACACAGCAGGAGTGAATAACTCTTCTGTTTGCCAGTGCCAAGTCCACCATACTGCCAAAGTATGAACTCTATACACTGTAACCTCACTTCATTGTTAAAGTTGTTAGATATGTTTCTAATTAGACCAAAAACATAATTTCTGTACCTGGCAATGACTGATAATATTGAAACACTGAGACATATCAATTCAATTGTATGAGTCAGACTGACACAATTATCATGTGTTTTACCATAGTACACTCTCTGTACTTGAGAAGGCTTTTTCCCTGTAATGGCCACAGGCACTCCATTGTGGTGAGTAAATATGTCTTGAAGGTAAAATAGAGGAATCATCAAGGAGATCAAAGATCCCTCTCAGATGGCTCTGAGCAAGATGTATGGCAAGAGCCTCCAATCAGTCTGAATTCATTCTTGAGACAAGACTCTCTGCACGAGAAAAAAGCAAATACCATTAGTAACTAGGAAATGCAACTGTTACAGTACCTAACAATCATGTAGCTGTATCGGTTGCAACAGAGGTCAATGGGTAATGATATCACTAAACAGCTTAATGATGTAGTGCCCATGCAAAAGAAGGAGATTCCCCACCTGAATAATGGTGAAGCAGTAGGATCAAATATTTGAAACAGGTGCACATATCATCAAATGTGGCACTATTACCCACTGCAGAAATCATCATCATAAATGTGCACTAAGTCAGAGGCCACACCACCAGATGGTAGGAATGCTGTACTGAAGCTGCCCGCCTCTGATTATCTGCAAATGGAACAGGGCTGTGACAACAACTGTAATTGCCACACTGCTCAATATTTTGTGGGGTCCTACCTACATGCCAATCAGTCAGTACACCCATTAGCATGCGAAACATATCATTTTTCATATGAGTTCATACAAAAATGGATGCATTCATACATAAAAAATATTTAGACTTACAGTGTTTGTTTTCCTGATTTTTTTTCATAAGAAGGAATCCTTTATCATATGGGTCTTTCATTTGACACAAAAAATAATCCTTTCAAATGAAAATAGATTTTGAGCTTGTTTTTTTTTTGTTTACATTTGAACTTCAAAAAGCCATATCTCCATCAATATTTGGACTTCAGGGACAATATATACATGAAAACAAAGGTCATAATGAGTATTAGAAGACTAACATGTAGTCCCCCCAAAACAGTTAGGGCCCATATTAAAAAAAAACATAAACATTAAGAAATCTAAATCCCAATAGGATAACACTGAAACTTTAACAAGCCATACTTCAAAGCAAATAAATTGTTGTTTTGGCATAAATGGAAGCACAGGGCCCAGAGGGTTGTGATGTGTGCATCTGTATAGGGCTTGACGTTGTCATTTCTTTTTTGAGGTGCCACACTGGAGTGGCACTTGCTACTTACCAGGTTCTACATGTACCTAATACAGTATTCTGGGCAGCCAGGGTTCAAGTCCCAATTACAGCTTTTATTTTGTTTCTCTCTTCTCTTTGTATGGGTTCCATAAATATACACGCCACACTCTTGTGATTGAAAATGCACCTAATATTCAATCTTAGCTTTGCCATTAGCCAAGCAGAAAGCTAGCTATCTTTAGTCAACATTCTAATACTGGTTAGCTCACATGATATTCAATTTATATGTGTCCTGGTTTCTTAAATAAGCTCTTGTTCTCAAAGGAATTCATATGACGTTCTACTGAATGCATATATAAATGCATACAGGCATATAACTACAGCATACGTAATTATACTTTGTATTCTACACCATTAACAGGTATATATATCACTACTCAAAGTGGTCAAGACAGGGGTCAGCTGTACCATTAAGAGAACTCAAGAATTACTGCTATGTCCATGAGATCATACAAAACGTTATCCAAGGAGATGAATAGAAGATATACTTCCTTTACTGAAATCACATGACTCTCAAGAGTTCAGCCCAAGGACACTTAAAATGACAATTGCGCTAGTGTCACCACCACCTGTGAAGCAACTTGTCTCACAAAAAGAAAAGAGGCAGTACAGATGCTTCAGTTGCACAGCACAACTTCAGAATGTTGAACAATTGATGAGGAAGCAGTACAACTTAAAGATTTATTTAATGAAAATGACAGTAGTAGTGTGGTAAAATATGCAACATACAAAGATTATTTGATTCTATGCATTGTCTGAAATTGTTATTGTTTCAAATATCTGAATTAATTTACGTCAGAAGTAGGGTTGGGCAAAATTTATCTTCTGCCAGCAGAATTCTGGTGAAATGCTGATTTCGCTTCCATGAAATTCCATGGTATTTCTATGAAACTTTCATGACATTTCACCAAAATTGTGATTTTGGTTATTTCCATCTACATTAAAAAAGTATTTCTTCAAATTATACCACATTTTGTAGCATCACTGTACCATTGTCCATACAGATGTTTGAGATGTTTCCAATCTCTATCTTTAAAGATGAATGAGTTATAAGCCCCAAAACATTTTGAAATTTTAAAATTACAGTTAACAACTACATAAACTTAATGTTATTGTTCAAATTGCACCAGATTTGGTATGGTGCCATTACCAATGCCAATACATATATGTTCTAAGTTTCAGACCTATGGCTTTATAAGTGACAGAGTTATAAGTGTCTGAATGTTTTGAAATTTTAAAATTGCATCTTGCAATTACCTAAACTGCTTAATGTTGACCTCCTATAAGTTTAAAGCTAGAGAATGGAATATCACAATGTTGTTAAGTTCATTGATGCTAAATATTAGACTTTAAGGCAACTCCCATGGCCCAGCATCAGAGCATCATGCTTTCATGATCACAACCCATGCTTAGAAGCAAGCCCTGATAGTCATGTTGAGAGGCAGATCATGGCTAAAACTTACAATTTACATAATTTATACAATTTACACTTCTCTACTTAGCAGTGTGTATGACTCATCCAAGAAAGTATGCATCTAAGTTTTCTATTATCTAGCTCCAAATCTGGCTAAGTTGTAAGCATAGAACTATTTTCAGACATTTTCACATGGATATTAAATTGCTAGACATTTAGCCCCTATATCTTATCCATCCTTCATCACAATGTCATGAAGCAGTGCAAGCTTTTAGGGCATATACTGTACAGGATAATATGCATGTCAAATGTCAGACCTTTAGGTACAACATAGACTGAATTATAGCCAATGAAAGAATTTCAGAAAATTCAAAAAAAGTCACAAAATTTCAAGGAAATTCCATAAATTCAGAATTTGCTAATTTTGACCAGCTCTAGTCACAAGTCCAGTTGATTGTATCTCGGCTAACTTGGTTGAGACATATATGTTATGATGTTTACATTCTAAAGAATTGTACAGTTGAAGTTAATCACAGTAATTATATATAATGAACACATGTACAAAAACCAAAAAACAAAAAACAAATCAGGCACAAGTAAGATTTGAAACATCAGTCCCCTGCAAACTGAAGACATGAATCCCACCTCAGGTCACTATATTTCATATGCTATCTGTAAAGCACACATTATGACAAGTAAAACACTGCAGTATGAAGTCTGGTTGAGGATAGTACAGTATATTTTTCCTTTTTTTTTCTAATTCCTAACATGCCATCTTTGGTGATGCACTGGGAAGCTTGAGGGCATCAGCATTGTTGCAGCCAACCACTGATTTTATCAGTATTACTGTGTAATGATAGGAATCTCAAATAGTCATTCTGTGACATCAGCATCAATTACAGGTACTGTTATGTTGCTGTTATTGATGTCAGTAGTTATAATACATTTTTACCTAGCTTTCTGTACCACAACTCCAAGTGTAAGTGAAATAATAGATGTTTGGGATTAAATGAAACATAGAAACATAGACTTTGATGGCAGATAAGGACTGCTTGGCCCACCTAGTCTGCCCATTTCCCTACCTACAGGGTAGGCCTCAGATCCTAGTTAACCAACAGCCTATTTCTTCCTACCAATCACAAGAATTGCCTTATGTTTGTCCCATGCATTCTTAAATTCTCCCACAGTTTTAGACCCTGCAACCTCCTCAGGAAGGCTGTTCCATGCATCCACTACCTCTCTGTGAAAAAATACTTCCTCACATTGCCCCGAACCGCCCCCATCTTTAAATTGTGTCCCCTTGTTCTTGCACATCTCTTTTCTGAAAGGTGCTACCCTCTTGGACTTTGTTGATTCCACTGAGGTACTTAAAAGTTTCTATCATGTCCCCCCTCTCCCTTCTTTCCTCAAGGGTATACATATTAAGCTCCTTTAGTCTCTCCTCATACGGCTTCTCTTGCAGACCCTGCATCATTTTAGTTGCCCTCCTCTGGACTGCCTCTATCCTGTCTATGTCTTTGCGGAGATGGGTTCTCCAGAACTGGATGCAGTACTCCAGATGGGGTCTCACCAACTGTCTGTACAGAGGGATAACAACTTCTTGTTTTCTGCATCTGATACCTCTCCCAGTGCATCCCAGTATACCCCCAGCCCTCCCTACTGCCTTCTCACATTGCTTGCTAACCTGAAAGTCATCTGACATGATTACCCCTAGGTCCCTTTCCTTTTTTGTTGTTATTACTACCTCCCCCCCATTGTGTAATCTTCCCCTGGGTTCTTGTTTCCCAGGTGCATTATTTTGCACTTCTTTGCATTGAATCCTAGCTGCCATGCTTCTGACCATTCCTCCAACCTTGCCAAGTCCCTTCTCATCCTTTCCAAGCCTCCCTGTGCATCAGTCCTGTTGCAGATATTTGTGTCATCTGCAAGAGGCATACTTTTCCTTCAGTCCTTCTGCAATGTCACTTATAAAGACATTAAAAGGACTGGACCCAGTCTGAACCCAAGTTCCCACTAGTAACCCCTCTTTCAGGAGGACTCCATTTACAATTACCTTCTGTGTCCTGTTGTCCAGCCAATGTTTTACCTAGGCTACCACCCTGGGACCCACTCCCAGGCTGGTTAATTTGACTATTAATCTTTGTGTGGGACTGTGTCAAATGCCTTGCTAAAGTCTAGGTAGGCCATGTCCACAGCCCTCCCTGGTCTACTACTTTGGTCACCCAGTCAAAGAAATCTATTAGATTTGTCTGACATGACCTTCCCATGTGAACCCATGCTGCTTTGGGTCCTGTGCCCCACTGGCCTCAAGGTATCTCAACAATTCTTTTCCTTCAGAAGTGACTCCATCACTTTCCCTACCACAGAGGTCAAACTGACAGGTCTGTAGTTTCCTGCCTCTGTCTTGTCCCACTGTTGTGAAGGGGAACTCACATCACCTTCCTCCAGTCCTCAGGTACCACACCATCCTCCAATGATTTATTAAAACGAGTAGTCAGTGTTTTCACTAGTTCCCCCCTTAATTCTTTTAGAATTCTGGGGTGAATTCCATCAGGCTCCATTGCTTTGTCCATCTTCAGTTTTAGGAGTTCTTGCAGAACCCTTTCTTCTGTGAAAGGTCTGGGATTGACCCTCCTATCAAGAGTGCTTCTGTTAATTGGATTAGGCACTTCCCCCTCCTCTTTTGTGAATACTGAGCAGAAATATTCATTCAGTATCCCTGTTTTTTCACTGTCCCCCTCTGCCCACCCACCATTCATTCTATTCAGCCTCACTATCCCTCCCTTTGTCTTTCTATGCTCTCTGATGTACCTATAAAAGGTTTTATCCCCCTTCTTAACTGAGTTAGCTATCTTTTCCTCAGTTTGGGCCTTTGCTATTCTGACTTCCCTCCCTGCTTCCTTCTGCCTTAACTGGTACAGTTCTCTGTCCTGCTCCTTCTGTGTTTCCTTATACTTACTGAATGCTATCTTTTTATGCCTGACTTTCCTAGCCACCTCTTTTGAGAACCATAGTGGCTTTTTCTTTCATTTTGATTTGTTTATTTGCTTCACACAATGGCTTGTTGCCTCTGTGATGGCAGTTTTGATGATCCCCACTGTTGCTCCACCCCTCCATCTAGCATGTTTGCCAGTGCTTTTCTGAGGCACTCTCCCATCTTGCCAAAGTAAGCCCTCCTAAAGTCCAGTACCCTCACTTTTGTATGGCTTGACTCTGTAGCTGAGTTTAACATGAACCACACTGTTTGATGGTCACTTGTTCCCAGATGGCAACCCACTTCTAGACCTGGATCTAGATCTCACTGCCCCCATTTGAGAGTATGAGGTCTAAGATTGCTCCCTCATGAGTGGGTTCTGAAACTAGATGTCTGAGGCCTGCCACCTGTAGGGCATCGAGAATGGTCCTGCTCTTGTAAGTGACTGCAGCAAATGTGCTCCAGTTAACATCTTGCATATTCAGGTCTCCCATCAACAGTATCTCCCCTTTCTCTGCTATCCTAAGAATGCCTTCTATCATATCCTTGTCCATTCCCTCCCCCTGACATGAGGGTCTGTACACAACCCCTGTGCAGATTGTGGTGCCCTTTCCAGTCTCCAAGGTGACCCACAGTGCCTCCTCTCCTCCCTGTTTACTCTTTTGTTCAGTTGCTTTTATCCCTTCCTTTACATAGAGAGCTACTCCTCCCCTCTTCTCTCCTGCCTGTCTCTCCTGTAGGTTATGTTCCTTGGTATGTTAACATCCCAGTCATGGTTCTCTGTGTACCATGCACCACGCACTTCAGGCAGGATGACTAATTTACTATAAAAAGGCATGGGAATACTGGTCCATTATAATCAGTGTTGACAGGTATTACATAGTTAAGATAAAGTATGAGGTCTTCCTTCTAACTAACTTAATATGACAAATAAGCAGACAGGAAACACAGGGTGTGGATTTCAGTGTAATTCCCGCACACTCAGTGGCATAGAAAAGCAGTAAGCCACAGGCACACTAGCTAACTAGCCTTGCATATCCACAATCTGGAGAGTGTTACCACAATTGTCTCATGGCTTACATAAACATAGGAAACAGCCACACAAAAACAGGGTGGTGGGAGAGTGTATCAACATCTGAGGTGGCATCACAATGCAGTCTTCTGAATCAGGGCAGCACTGATACCCTACCAATGTAAGCCAATATTATATTCATACAACCATGAGAGAGACTCATTGTGCAGCACGTGACTCCCTTCTGGCTATGTAAGAAGCATGCCATCGCTGACAACTCTCTAATATACTTCTATGTGTAGACAAAAATAATTGCAAGGTTCCCCACTGACATTATTCTGATGTATAGGCCTACAGTTGAAGAAAGCTGTTTGGGAGTTGGAAAATAACACTGTTATGGTTCTGGAACAATGTTATATTACTAGAAATACAGCTTTCAATTTTATATTAGTATACCTAAAAAGCAGCAGAATAAAACATGCCACTTGATTGTTTGTAACATTGTATTTCAGCAGTAAAATATTCATTATAGTCTATCTTTTGTGTGTGTTTATTGATAAAATTAATTACATAACATATCACATGCTTCAGTCTGGAATGAAATAATTTGAGTAATTTTCATTTTTAATAATCATGAAATAGTCATGCTAAAGGTTACACAAACATTCCAATAAAATTGTGAAAACAACTAGCCATGAATAGAATTGTTGAAGTAAACGTTTAGTAATGCATGACTCACATTCAACATGACAATTGCCACTTATGAATGTGAGTTAATAAGTATAAATATCAATAAATAAGCAATGATGAGAGAGAATCAATTCACATTAACAATGAAATTGACAATCAGGAACACTCTGGAATGACAATTGCAGAACACCGTGCAACTTCTAAATATAACATTAGGGTGTGCATACACAAGTACAGTATAGTTTGCATAATTTACAAAAAGTTGTGTGGTTGACCCAGCAATGTTATTTTCAATTATACCATGAACACCCAAAGAAACACAAAATCCTATATTCTGATTGGCTAGCTGGCATCTTTCTGCCATGGTAAATCCCGTGATAACCCATGCAAAAGGTGCCAGCCAGTCACCATCTAAAAAACACTCCAGCGAGCATAGGCCCAAAATCCGCCATATTGTCTCCCGCGAACTGAGATGGTAAACCAAGAGTTTTAAACCTGAATTTGAAACTGCTCATTCAAAACAAGTGTGTCACCTAAAGAAAACCTTTTTTCGTACCTCTCAAGTCACACCTGCCTCACCATTGTCAACTGCTCATCCACAAAAGAAAAATACAGTTCAGCATGAAATTCAAAACCGCTGATAAACCCCGATTGGAACCTCAGAACTGGTTGCTTGCCAGCAGTACAAACAAAAAGTGAACTGCCTCCATAAAACCGAACAGTCAGAGTGACTGTCACATGACTCATAGAAAGAAGCAGCTCTAATATTCGCTTTTTTTGTGACTAGAGGCAGTTTACTTACACTTCTGGGACTCAGTCCTCACATCCTCAGTTGGAAGCTCATGCACATCGTCACTCTGCTGGCATTCTCAGTACATACTGTTGGTGCCTGCCAGTTGTGTAGTTGCAGACCGCTCTTTCTCTCTCCTTCTGTCTTCCACTCATCTCGCCGAACACATTTCCGAACCTGACACCAAAAACTATATTTAAAAAAAACTGACCACATTTCAGTTGTTCACTGCACTCTGTCTTCTCTGTCAGCAGCACTTACTCTCATATTGTACCCAGCAACAAAGGACTTCTTGATGTAGGGTGGAAGAATATGTGTACAAAAACACACAAAAAAATAAAAAAATATTTTTACTAATTTTTTCTATATTTTAATCATTTACACCTGGTATAATCGCAATAAGCCACTCGGGAGATGTGGGTTATCGGGGGATTTACCACGGCTAGCATGGATTTACCCACTCAGCTGCACCTCATGGGCAAATCACTCCAGCCATGGTAAATCTCCCGATAACCCACACCCCCTCATGGATTATTGCTTAATTAATCAATCAATCAAACAATCACTCAATCAATCAATCAATCAATCAATATCTTTATTTAGTCAGGTGGAGCACCATTGAGCAGGGCTCATTTACAAGATGGACCTGGCAGTTTAAACAACAACAAGTCACAATACAACAATTTGGAGTAGGCGTAGCAACATTAGCAGACTATATACAGTCATTACAAGTGAGAAAGGCATGGCTTGGCATGGTAATGTACAATAATTTACAAATAGCAATGTAAGGCTTGACACTGAGAACAGAACAAGGCAGCATCATTTACAGGCATGGTACCAAAGGCAGTCAGCATACCGCTACGTGCGAGCTCTATGCAAGGTAGGTCTCTGATAGACAGTAGAATACAATGTTATATTGGATGAGGTCTAGACCAGCAAAGCATTATGTGGCCTAGGAGAAGACTATAAAGCAAGGGCACTGAGGGCACAGGATGTGCCAAAGATAGTGGAGGGTGGAGAGGTTGGGGAGTGGGAGGGGTAATTGTAATACTTTCAGGATTGACATAGCTGCATTAGTCAGCATGGTAGATCTAAGGGTAAGAGGGAGGGTATGGGGTGAAAAGGTGTCATTACTAGGGGGAGGTGACAGACAGGTAGGAGGGAGAGTCAGAAATTCAGTGCCAAAAGCAGTTGTAGGACTCCATAATTGATCATTGGATAAGATTTTTGAAGGCAGCTAATGGTACAGGTGAAACGAGCTGCAGTAAATTTTGAGCAGTATTCTAGAGGACTGGTAAGGCATGACTAATCACTGCCCGACCAAAGCGTGTCCTAACTCTGGGAATGTAAAGGGCGATATGAGTCTGGCTTCTTAGCAGATAGCTGCCAGGAGTGCAAAAAGGTAAGCAATCCTTAATATATTGAGGCAGCTTATTAGAGATAGCTCTATAGCTCTAGAGTACGGTGTTCTTTTGTCGTCTAAGACTTTGTCGTCCAACCTACGATGTTGTAGATGGCACAGTGGTGTGTTGAGAAGAGGCCACAGTAATGAACCTGAGAGCCCGGTGGTACAGAGTGTCTAGTTTGGCAAGGGCTACACTAGAGCAATGCACATACAGAAGGCCTGCATAGTCAATGAGAAGCAAGAACATTGTACTAACTTGGTTCTCCCCTCCTGCATTAATAGATGCCTGATTCTGAAGAAAATCCCAAGCCTCTGTTTAAGCTTTTTGGAGAGTTCCTCAATATGGACTTTGAAGGAAAGATTGGAGTCAATCCACACCCCCAGATATCTGAAGGAACCTACATAGTCCAGTGATTCACAGAGCAAGGTGTGGATTTGAGGAGCTGTCCCCATTGTGATAGAGCTGGAGGGAGTTTACTACAGGGGAGAAGATCATGGCCTTTGTTTTCTTAGTGTTTAACTGAAGTTTAGAGTAAAGGAGATTGTTCTGTAAGTGTATAAATTCTATTTGGAGGTCACTACACATGAGTTCCAGAGTAGGTCTGGTTACATACAACACAGTGTCATCTGCAAAGAGGTGTATGTCAGCCAATTTGACTCTAGCATCTAGTTCATTTATGTAAATGGCAAACAAGAGAGGACCCAAGATGGACCCTTGTGGTACTCCTCTAGAGAGTGTTTAAGGGGGGAAAGACCCCCCCCAGCCTTGTTCTGTTGGTGTTGATCAGAGAGATAGTTAGAAAACCACTCTAGGGCCATGTCACTGACACCTATATTCCATAGAGCAACCGGGAGCAGTTTCATAACTACATAGATGCTGCATATGTGTGGTAAGGGATCTCTTTACCATTTCTCTGATCAAATCACACATTCTGTAAATGTCTTTGGTATTTTGTGATTAGTTAATCACCACCACAGGATATTACTGTGTTGTAACTTTTGTTTTACCATCATGTTACAGTACATCATGCCAGATTGTATCATATAAATCCAACATACACACTGAAAGGGTCATGGAGTGTCCCTGATTCTCCATACACAGTAGGAGGGAATAACCATTCTATTACTAGTGCCAAGCCTACATTATTGTCAAAGTGCGAATTATCTATATACAGTGTACCTCACCTCATTGTTAAACTTGTTTGGTACATTCGTAATCAGACCAAACAGATCATTTCTTTACCTGGCAGCAATTGATAATATAAACACTTAAGACATCACACTTCAATTGCATGAGTCAGACTGACACAATCATCAGGTGTTTTACCACAGCACACTTTCTCTCTACTCATGAAGGTATCTCCTTGCAATGGCCACAGACACACCATGGTGGAGAGTCAACATGTCCTGAAGTTGAAATAGAGGAATCATTAAGGAGATCAAAGATCCCTCCCAGATGGCTCTGAGAAAGATGTATGGCAAAAGCCTCCAGTCAGTCTCTATCCATTACCCATTAGCACATGTAATATATTTAAAGTACAGATTATTATTTTTTTATTGAGATCTCAGATTACAAAATACATTTGAACCAGTGGTTCATTTACAAATATTCCACGTCAGTAGTACAAAACAATGACAAATAGCAGTTAATGCAAGGTACAGTGAATTACAAGATATAAAGAGCAAGGTTAATTGGTCATGTTAGTTTCCAAACTTAATGCGTGATTTAGATGATAGAGGATGTAGCATTGAATAGGGGGAAATAAAGAGGGTATAGAGTTATATGGTCAGAAAACAGGGAAGCGGTCCTGAGGTGGACCTTGTAATAGAGTGCGGGTGTCATAGTTAAGTGCAGTTGAGATATGAGGCCTCCGGGGGGGGGAATTGATAGTGGCAGTGCAGAGTAGGTTATGTGGGGTGGGTAAGTGGGAGCAGAGGTCAGAGGTGATGGGGACATGGTGGAGGTATAGCAGCAGCAGGGGAGAGAGGTATGGCAAGGAAACAATGATAGGTGGTATAAACAGAGGGAGGCAGGAGGTAGTAGAGGAGAGGTGAGGGAAAAAGGATGAGAAAGAGTGGTGGAGAGATTGAGTGGGTGGACAAAGCAATGGTATGTTGTATAGATAGATGGTGGTAGGAGGTAGTAGGAGAGATGAGAAGAGGATGAGAAAGGGCAGGGGAGAGGTAGAGGTAGAGGTTGAGTGGGTGGATGGGGGGGATGTGACAGAAGGACAGAGTGTTTGGACACTCAGAAGGAGGCTAGTAAGAGCAGTCACAGTGACTGACTCCTAAGGTGTTGGTGAATATTGCATTTGAAAGGGCCAAGCCTAGACTCGGACAGGACCTCAGGAGGTAGTCGGTTCATTAGGGAGAGTGCCTTAGTAAAAAAGGCATGTTGGACTTGCGCTGTGCTACAGAAAGGGATGTGGAATGATAATTTGTCAGAATTGTGGGTGGAACGTGTGGCTGTTATTGGTTATAGGAGGCCAAGCGTACAAGAAGGAGTTAGGCTAAGACTGACTTTCTTGGCCAGGAGGCATGTTTGGTATACTATTCTGCCTTAGCGGTGCAGTAAGCTTGACTGCTTGTACAGCTCACAGGTGTGGGTTCTTTTACCAGCACCAGTCACAAGGTGACAACACTTATTCAGGGCTGTTCTGATCCTACTTAATGTGCTGTCTGTGGCTGTGCCATAGATGATTAGACCGTAGTCAATTAATGATATGACTGAGCTGTTTACTGCTACATGTATTGCCTCTTGAGTAAGACAATTTCGATGGCAATAGAGGGTACCTATTCTGGAGTTAGTAGCTACAGAGATTGCTTTCATATTTGTAGTATTTCTTCACAGCGGCATTACTTTGTTAATGAAGCCCACATAACCCTTGCTGACCCTGTGAACTTAACAAGGTAAATTGACACTAGTTCTCCTTGGGACACTGGCAGCTGTCATGCACCCCTGGCCATCTAACCTTGGGCAGCCCGGTAGGACCTCCTGTTTGCAGAGAGGATCCCCCTATTCAGGAACTCATGAGCAGGAGTAAGGGTTTCAGGAAGACTTACCACCAAACCTTCCTTTTCCCAGTGGAAGGATGGATTCTGTAGTTTCCAGTTCCCTTGACTCTGCACTACTTTCAGTGTTTGAATCCCACCACAGCCACTGGCTATGTCTTGCCTAAGTAGTTTTATACTATAGCCGAGCGGTTCTATCCTGTCAGAGCACACAGTCTTTTCAAAACCCTTCTATTAAAATGTTAAATTACACAATCAGACCCCCAGGCAGAGCTAATAAGAAAATCATAAAAGTTTACTTAAAATAAAAGCAATACAGAAAAGTCTACAGTTTGGAAGAACTTTGATATGCAGACAATATCAAAAGTAAAACTGGATGGTTTACAGAAAACACTAGATACTGTTCTTCTAAAACTATACTTTGTTTTGATGACAGAGTCCAGAAAGATTAAATTTTCTTATGAAGGTAACAGTTCATTAGGCAGTAGAGTTGTAGCAAGTTTATGTTCCAGTTCTCTGGATGTCCTTTTAAAAGTCTCCAGGTACTTCCTTAGTAAAAAGTCTAGGTTTCCAAAATTCTGACTCAAAGATCAGAATTTTCTGTTCAGTATGTGAGAAGTCAAACTTCGACACACTCAGGTTTGGTTTTAGAGATTTTTCAAGGCCTACACATATACTTCTGGTCTACAAGTATATGCCATCTGGAACAGGTGATCTGACTCCCAGCTAAAATATTTATCAACTGCCCTGAGTTCAACATGTGTGTCTTATACATAAAGGGTGGTCATTTTCAAGCCCACCTACAGTGTGATGGGGTGTAATGATTTACCTTTCCCTGCAGGTGTCACTGTGGTTCCATGTCAACCCCTGTGACATCTGGTCCATGCCTTTGGCTTAACCCTTGACCCCTAGGTCACTACATTAC
Organism: Neoceratodus forsteri; assembly: GCA_016271365.2. Classification (NCBI taxonomy): domain Eukaryota; kingdom Metazoa; phylum Chordata; order Ceratodontiformes; family Ceratodontidae; genus Neoceratodus; species Neoceratodus forsteri. Next base: position 290,388,259 of record CM028130.1, read on the forward strand.
CTTTTCTTGTCATGGAACGTCACAGTGGGATATTTTATGCCTTCCTGTGCTATATATCTGCCTCCCTTATCTTGAGATGTACCAGATCCACCCTAGCCATTAGAACAATTAATAATAATAATAATAAATAATAATGAGTTCATTTATAAAGTGCATTTCAACATACCAAGGCACTGAACACATTAAAACCATAACATCAAATATAAATCAGTACTACATATAGGTAAAATCATACCATAATAACATCAAATATTAAAATCAATTAATAAATAGGATCACAACACAAAGAAGGCCATTTGCCACAAATAAGTCTTCAAATTCTTCTCAAATTCCTCCACGGAGGTGCACTCCCGTAACCGGCATGGTAGAGAATTCCAAAGAGTGGGTGCAGCATAAGAAAATGCTCTGCTGCCAGAAGATTTTAAACTCACTCTTGGAATCTCCAACAACCCCTTGTCAGCTGAGAGGATCAATTGGCCAGGGTAGTAAGACACCAAGAGTTCTTTCAGATAGGTCAGACCCTGATCGTGAAGGGCTTTGAAAGTCAATAAAATGACTTTAAAGGTGATCCACCACCGTATAGGAAGCCAGTGCAGTTCGTGCAGCACCAGGGTAATATGACAGGACCTACTTGTCCCAGTCAAAACCCGGGCTGCAGTGTTCTGCACCAGCTGTAGGCAACGGAGTTCAACCCCAGAAAGCCCAAAGTATAGGGCATTGCAGTAGTCCAAGTGCAAGGACACAAAGTCATGGACCAACGTTGGCAAAGAGTTAGACGGAACAAAGTGCCTAACCCAGGTGATATTCCTAAGATGGTAAAAGGAGGTCCTGACAATGGCCGACACTTGAGACTGTAGGGTCAGCCTGTCATCTTGGACAATCCTAAGTCTACGCACCCGTTCAGAGGTCAGAAGTGACACACCGCCATGAAAAATTCCAGAGGGTGTGCCATCACGCGACCTCTCTATCTGACCACTCGGGTCCACAACCAAAACCTCTGTCTTCTCTCAGTTCAACTTTAACCAACTAGAATCCATCCAACCCTGGATTTCTTCCAGACAGTTGTTAAACACCGCGAGAGCTCCATCCTGGTTGGGTGCAAAAGACAGGTATAGCTGGGTATCATCTGCATAGCAGTGAAACCTCAGCCCATACTGTCTTATAATGTCTCCAAGGGGCAGCATATACACTGCAAATAACATGGGTGACAGCACAGAACCCTGAGGCACCCCAGACAACAAAGGAGTTGGGCCAGAGGAAAAGACCCCCAATACAACTCTTTGTGGTCTCCCAGTGAGGAATGAGGTGAACCATTATAAAACAGTTCCAGACATTCCACAAATTTTCCTCAGGCGTGCTTTCAACACCAGGTGATCCACAGTGTCAAAAGCTGATGAGAGATCAACGAGAACCAGAATGGAATGCCTTATCTGATTCCTTGCTCTCAGAAGATCATTAAGCACCCGAACCAGAGCAGTCTCGGTGATATGTCTTTTACGAAAACCGGATTGGAAGGATTCATAGATATTATGGATGGTTAAATGGTCTTCCAATTGGGCTGCCACTACCTTCTCAATAACCTTCGCAATAAAGGGAAGGTTAAAGATACTGTAGGTCTGTAGTTTGAGAAACAGTCTGGGTCCAAGTTAGCTTTCTTCAAGAGCGGTGTCACCACCGCCTCTTTCAGGGAACTAGGAAACTCACCTGACTCCAAGGAGCACCAGACTATTTATTTATTAAGGCTATTTTTGTAAGTCCATTCCTAAAACCTTTTAAAGAGACAGGGCCAGATTTTCAAAACTTTGTCCTGGGACTAAATTAGCATTGCCTGGCATGCTAAATTAGCCAGATCCAATAGCCCGTTATATTCAAAATGGATAGCCCCAGTGCTAATCCTGCTGAATTATCATGCTAAGGAAGCCGGGTAAACTGGGCCGGGAGTGCAGTGCAAAAATAGCCCAGGAATAAGACAGCTCTGAATATAGTAACCAGGAAGTGCAAACCACAACAGCATCCTAGTTCACAATGACGTGAAGGAAGGTAGAGGTGAATATGTAGCCAGTGTGTGTGCTAGCAAAGGCCTGGAGTCAGTAAAGCTGCAAGCAGCAGTGCATATGACAGTACATTGTGCAAAAATGTGCATTTCCAAAATGTTTGTGCAGTGCAAGCACATTTGCACAGGTTTTGCACGGCGCTAAGCCATTTGCCTGGCACAATAACATTTGCCCAGGGCAAAACTTTGCTATTTTCAAAAGTGACATGCATATGAGCCTACCTAGGTACTCTATGGGCAAACATCCAGATTAGCATCTCATTATGACCTGATTTGCATGCAGTTTGCCCAGCGCTGTTGCAGGGTCCCACAGCTCCACCTGTAGGTCAGTCTGAAAGTACAGGGGCTGGCTGGGTCTGCCCACAGCTCCACCTGTAGGTCAGTCTGGAAGTACAGTGACTGGCTGGGTCTGCCCACAGCTCCACCTGTAGGTCAGTCTGGGAGTGCATGGTGGTAGCTGCAGGCTACATTTGTACAGTACAGCATATAATATTGTGCCCCATGGGACTACACAGCACAGGTACAGGTGGTGGTGCTGCGTGCAACTGTCAAACTGTAGTTCATGGTACTGTGCACAGCAGACACTACAGTAGCAAGGTGACCAGCAGTGTGAGGGACACAGCAATGCCTATGGTGTGTAGGGCAGTGATGACAACTGCACTATACACTACTGGTCAAAAGTTTTAGAACACCCCCATTTTTCCAGTTTTTATTGAAATTTAAGCAATTCAAGTCCAGTGAATAACCTGAAATGGTACAAAGGTAAGCAGTAAACTGCTAGAGGTTAAAAAAAAAGTTTAGGTTAGCAAAAACTGCTGTAGAGAAATTGCAAAGAAAGCCAAGGTGTCAGTGATTACAGTTTCCTACACCATCAAAAGGCACTTGGAAACTGGAGGAAACTCTGACAGGAAGAGGTCTGGCAGACCCAAAGCCACAACAGAATCAAAAGACAAGTTTCTGAGAGTCAACAGCTTGCGTGATAGGCAGCTCACAGGACAACAGCACAGAGTGACTGGCACCCTGAACCAAAAGGGCTACCACAGCATTTTGCAGCACCATGCAATACCCTCTGGTCTACGCCTAGTTGGTCAGGGGTTCATCCTACAGCAAGATAATGACCCAAAACATACCTTCAGACTATGTCAGAACTACCTTTGAGGAAAAGAACAAGACGGTAGGCTTCAAATCATGGAATGGCAAGCACAGTCTCCAGACTTAAACCCCATCGAGCTGGTTTGGGATGAACTGGACAGAAGGGTGAAAGCAAAGCAACCTACAAGTGCAACACATTTGTGGAACTTCTGCAACAGTGTTGGGAAGAACTTCCTGAACAATATTTGATGTCCATTGTAGGAAGAATGCCACAAGTGTGTTCGGCGGTTACAGTATATCTGCAAAAGGTGGCTACTTTAATGAGTCAAAAATTTAGATTAAATTTTGTTAAACAAAATGATTCTATGATTTCTTTTTTATCTCCAATTTTTTATTTGTTCTATGCTTTAATTTCAGATTACATTGATACATTAACCTGCGTAAATTTCAATAAAAACTGGAAAAATGGGGGTGTTCTAAAACTTTTGGCCGGTAGTGTACACAGTGACATGCTCAACTTGCAGGTGTTAGCTGACAGTGGACATTACTGTTATGCTGTTGTGTGACCTACAGATACTGCACCACAGAGGCATCAGATGCTCACAGTGACATATACATGGCTGAATGTGTGTGCTATGCTGTCTGTAAAGATGTGTGGTATGTGGCTGGGGGGTCACATACCATCAGACAGACACACTAATGTTTGGGTATTTGCAACACTGGCCCATGTGCACTGTGTGGCTTGTCCCAGTCTTGTGGCCACACCCAATCTGTGGCGCAGCCTGGCCACTTGTACACCCTCCCCTCAACACCCTCCATGCCCACAGTGTTGCATGTGTGTGCTGGCATATGTTAGTGTCCACAGAAGGGTGGTCTGCAGGTGTGTGTGCTTTATGGACGCACTGCCATGGTGTCCACTGGGAGCAGGGTCACCACTTACTGTCTGGCATGGCTGGGACTGGTGGCAGATGATAGCATCATAGTAATGCCATCAGTGAACAGCATGTTTCCTCTATGTCTGGCTTATTTCTATGTGTCATACTTACTGGTTAGGGTCACAGAAAGCCACGCAAAAGTCACGCAAAGCCACAAAGTCATGCAAAGCTGGCTTGCCCAGAGTTTAGACTACCTTTTCCCGGGTGTTAATTTGCACAGTGCAAGGTGTTGCGCTAAGTCAAGCAAAAACACTTCATGCAGTGCTATTCGCTGAATATTGCATTGAGCCTGTATTCATGTACACACCCCCTCAGATTGCCCCTTGCATGAATTATAATTTTGCCCGACACTAATGCAGTTTGTGCATGCTATTTGACCTTCTGAACATATCAAGACATGTGCTAACCCAGCACTAACCCTGCACAAACGGTTTGCGCCCACTGCAAAGTTTTGCATATCTGGCCCACAGTGTCTTAATTCTAAAGTACATTACAGCGTATACAATATGGACCCACGTAAATGGATCTAGGCCTATCATGCGACAACAGCAAGGTCAGATTTTTTGAGCAGTAGCTCATATTCCTTATTTGTTTTGGACTCCAGTATATTGCAAAACTATTACTGTTTGAGTCAAGAGGCTGTTCTAACAATTACAGTTTTGTAGTGCAGCAAATGCATCACATTACAATTTGGGCATGCATATTCTTGTCTTTATGTTCACTGTGCATGCACTTGCAGTGAACATTTTGTTAGGAGAGTGGCTTTTGAGGGGTGTGACATTGGCAGTAAAATGCAGAGTGGTCTACAAGGGGCTTATCAATGTCACACCAATCAGCAGCCTGGCAGATCATGACACTGTTCTGACATTTCTGGTTGGTAACTTTGTGTATTTCAACAGAGAAAGCCAACCCAATCATAGGTCCGTGATTTCCTTTGATCTACATAACCTCCACCCAGCAAGCACAGCTAATCTGCCATGATCAGCCTGCTGGGGTTGAATTATACCCTGTAACAAAGAAAACTACCTCTCAATGGCTGTTGCTTCCACCACCATAATGGACACCCCCCAAGCCTAAACCATGTTAATATTCTGGCATGGGGTACCCAATCACTGGTGCTGACTGCTACCTCCCCACCCAACCCTCCCACGCAGCACCCAGTACCCACCACCCACCACCCCACAAGCATAACACTGACTCTGGGGATGCCCAATCCCCCAGTGTCACCACCTAAAAATTTAAAAAAAGTCCCTTGTGTTTCTTTTTTAAATACACACTGTAAAAGAGAAAAACATCCATCAATGCCTGTTGCAGCCACCATTGTAACTGCCACCCCCCAAGCACAAACCATGTTAATATTCTGTCATGGGGTGCCCAATCCCCCATGCTGGCTGCTACTCCCCACCCTGCCCATTTTACTTATCCAGCACTGGGGAGCCCACTCCCAGTGCTGCCAAATTTAACCTTGACACTGGGATGCTCAAACCCTCAGTGTCACCACCTGAAATAAAGAAAAACATCTCTTGTAGTTTTTTTAACCTTATAAAAAAGTAAACTGTCCATCAGTGTCTGTTGCTGCCATTAGTGTCCCCACACCTGACTCTTCCACTAAGCACCCACCATCCCAAGTACCCCAAAGCCCTTATTTACCCATGAGCAGTCCAACACTGTAATCCTTTCTGGACTGCAGACATGTCTTCAGTCTTTAACACCAGACTGCAAACTGAGGAATGAGGTATGCAGTTCAGTGTATTTCAATTGGGTTTTGAACTTAATGGCATGATTTTGACATTTTTGAATACTGTTGCCCAAAATTTTTAACATGCCTTTTCTGGGAATCCACCTCATGAACAATGTCAGTGAAATTAGACAAATCTGTCCCAACATGTGATTTTGCAGTCACTGTGCAAAATCACCTTATGGGCAGTTGAAAATCTTCACCTTTGTTCATGAGGTGGAGTTGTAAGAAGTCTATGTTGAAAATGTAGGGACAGATATTAAAAAACAACAAGTTATGAGCCTATGTTGAAATTTGCGAATGCAGGCTTGTAACTTTGGTACTTTTCAATATTTTGACCCCAAATTTGCAACATAGCCATTTCTTTACAGCACCTCATGAATGTGACTGCTGTCATTTTTCAAATCCTGGCCAGAATGTGTTTTCACACTTGTGGCACAAAACCACTTCTTTGGGTAGGATTAGAACATTTTCTGCACCCTTTTTCATGAGGTGGGTTCTTAAGAAGGCTATGTGGTGTCATAAAAAGGCTATGTTGAACATGAGGGGTAAAAATATGACAAAAAACAGCAAAGGTATGAGTCTACATTGCAATTTTTCAATGCATGCTCATAACTGTGGTAATTTACAATATTGTGATCCCAACTTTTCAACATAGCCATATTTTAACACCACCTCATGAATGTGAGAGTTGTCATTTCTCAAATCCTACCCAAAATGTGTTTTATCACTTGTGGCACAAAATTACATTTCAGCCGTTGCTTTATAAATGACGCCTACCGTGCTCATAAAGAGGACATGTTGAAAATTTAGGGTAAAAATGCACTAAGTTAGGATGGAAATGAATTGTTCCAATATTTACTCATGACTTTATTTATTTATTTATTTGCAGATTGTGGCCCCTAATGTTCAACATATCCCTTTTTTGTTACCCAACCTCCTGAACATGGCAGGTGTCATTTTTCAAATCCCTCTAAAACTTGTTTCCACAGTCGCACTGCAAAATCACCTTTCAGACAGGATTTAAAAAGTCTATCTGTCTTGATCGTAACGTCAGGTCGTAAAAAGACTATTGGACATTTGGGGTCAAAATGTGGAAGCCCTCCTAAAAGTAATATACTGCCTCTCAGCTGCCCTGTCCAGGGTAATTACATTCTAACAATGTGTCAAAGCAGGACACCACTGAAAATTAACTATTGCATCTCATCTGCTCTATGCTGGGTAAATATATAGTAAAAATGTATACAGGCAAGACCCGGTGAAACAGTAATATCAGCGGTGAACTTTCGGCATTGACAAATGCTTGTTTATAGTAGCCAGTGGACATGATATCTCAATGCATTGCTTATAAGCTAGTACCTGTCAGTAATACTAGATGATATACTTGCAAATTCAAATCAGAAGTATTTGCTAGTGGACATGTGTTTTTTCTTCCACACTGCTATTTGTCTGGGAAAAAAAATCAAGATATCAATTATTTTATCTGCTTCTGTTTAATTATTGCACCAAGATACAGGGTTTGGAGCTTTAAAAAGTTTCACCTCTTGTGTCACATCTGCCAGGAAAACAAAAATGAATACATGACAAACAGCTGTTTTGTGGTTATTTATTATTTTAAAGTTTCAACAGGAGGGCACACTGTGCAGAGTACTGCTCAATTCCAGGTGTGTCCCAGGGGAGAGGGGCAGGGGAGAAAAAAGAAACACCAGACAATTTCAATACAATTCGATACAGAGTACAATAGTGCAACATTGAACATACAGAAAATAATCCTAGTGTAATAGACATTTGCTTACCATCAGAAATGTGGTAGAGGATAAATAAACTCAGCATGCATCTGAGGGTGGCAGAAGTACATTTATTCCAGATATGTATGTGAAAAAATGTGTTGCTGACTGAACAATACATCAGTCTTCAAAAAAAGTAAATTAAAAAAAAATTCTTACATTGACTTCAGCTGCCTGTTCAGATGGATCAACAATTATGTGACCTGCTGGTCTGAAATTGGTAAGGTACTGCCTACCACGTGATTGATCACATCTGGTTCTCCCCCTTAGTTTGACTGTGTCCTGAACCTACTGCACGTGAGAGCTGACCTTTCCTCTTCATCTTTACCTATAGCCACGTAGCAAATTGGAAACAATCATTATGTCAGATGTCAGTAAGGCATCATCCTATGCATTGGTCAATTTAGATGCCTTATTGGTAATCCTGCAGAACATAAGGACATGCGGTGTTTCTCAATAAACATTTACTTATCTCCTAAGTAACAGCCATCTGATAAAAACATCAAGATATGCTTTCTGAACCCCTGGTTTCTAACAATCATGAGCAATGTACAGGATTATGAAGTTTTGTAATGGTTCCCACTCTCCTGGCAAGGGCACGGGAAAAACGAATTACCTTGAAACTCTGATATGCTGCTAAGCATGGGATATTGATACAGTAATAATACATCATTAAAATAAGTATAGAATGAACACTAAGCAGAATTACCACCATTATGTAGGATAAAGGCAGTATGCACACTCCCCCTTTTTGATTTCTTTCTCCACCAGCCAGGAAACCATGATCACCAGTTCTAATAATCCAAGATATGTCACGCACAAAGTTAGGGAATGGTGCTCACCATGGCGGGCAGCCCACTATGCAGAAATTCTGTCACAAAGATCAGTAGTCAGAGGAATCGCCATGAATGGAGGCAGTAAAACATAGTTCTTTATTATGACAACTATAACAAGCCCACTAGGATCCAAGTCAGCTTCTTAATGCTGCCACAATAAAGCACTAGGTTTAATATTACTACTGCTTCCATTTATGTTGATTGCTGTGAGAGCTGATCTTCATGACTGAGTCATCAGTTTTGACACTGTTACATCAAAGGATGCCAGTTAGGGGGAAGTGGCTGAACAACAGTGGGCTTGAGGAGGGTTGGGGGTTGCAGGCACATTCCTCATCTGCTAACGCTGCAGAATTTCTACACAAATGTGGTACAGTGGTAATGCCAAGAGGAGGTACCTATTGTAGTGGTCAGGGAGGATATTGGGCCCCCAGTGGAGACCAAAAGAAAGTAGAAGGGGACCCCAGAGGATGAGGAAGCAATTTCTTGTGTGGAACTCAATTGTCAGGAGGCTACAGTTAGGATGAGGAAAGGGGGTAGAGAGGGAGGTTAGGTGTCTACCCAGTGCCACAGACCCAGAGGGATGGGATTGGAAGCTTATCATACAGATCACTAGGGAAGAAGAAGAAAGGAAGGGGGGGAGCTGGATGTCACACATGGGGACAAATGAACTAGCTAAGGATGGGTCATAAATAGTGCAAGGTGAGTTTAGGGAACTGGGCAGATGTCTTAGTCAGGCAGCACACTCTGCAGATTTTCCAGAGGTGCTGCCTGTGTATGATAGGGGAAAGTAGAGGAATCTCCATACCAAGGCCTTCAACTCATGGTTGAAGAAATGGTGCAGAAAGGAGGGGAATGGTTACACTGAGTACTGGGTACCCACCTAGAAAGATATGAGCCTATACAGTGGTGATGGGCTGCACCCATCCAAGTGAATCATAAGAATCATAAGAAGATATCAGATACTCTAGCCATATGGCCATTTTTGACCTGCACAGTTTATATTCTGAACTGATAATTATTTTAACTATGTTTATCTACTGCTAATTTCAACTGGTTCATTGTGTCAGAGGAGACCACCAGCTCAGGTAATGCATTCCACTGTGCCACTACATGTTTGGAGAACCAGACCCCTCTTTGGTTTTTGCTATAGTTCTTGCCCTTTAGTTGGTACTGGTGGCCCCGATTAGTGGTTAAATTTAATCTTTTCTCTAATCCTATACAATCCCAGAGATCTAGTTCCCTGCAAGCCTTATAAACCAAGCGCATGTCGCCTCTGTATCTCCTATATTGCAGTGAGAATAGATCGAGGTCTTGCAATCTTTCCTTATAGGATAAGTCATCCATCCCCCTTATCATCTTAGTTGCACTCCTCTGTACCCTTTCCATTCTCCTAACATCGGCCTTCAATCTGGGCTTCCAAAAACTCCCAGTGTACTCCATGTGTGGGTAAACCAGTGAGATATAAAGAGGGACAATTGCCTCTCTTTCCCTACTTTTTATAATCCTCCTTATGGATGCCAGAATACCATAAGCCTTTTTTGTCATTGAAGTACAGTGGTGAGTGAACTCCAAATCTTTATTTATCCATATTCCAAGATCTTTCTCCATATCTGTTGATGACACATTGGTCCCATTTATATTGTATCTATATCTTGGATTCTTCTTCCCCAGGTGCATACTGTGTGATCCTGAGCAAGACACTTAACTTCCTTGTGCTCCCAGGTTGCATCTGGAAACAAGCTTCAGCTTAGTGTGCTACTCCTGGTTAAACTATGTCCCCTTACCTCCACCAAGTGCATGATCTTGCATTTTTCTAGATTAAAATTAAACTTCTTTTTTCCTTGTCATTCCTGCTAGTTTGTCTATATTTTCCTGAAGTGATTTTGTGTCTTTTTCGTTTTAAACCACTGCTCTCAACTTCATATAATCTGTGAACTTAGCTAACCATGCACTAGGATTACAATTTAGAGATGATACAAGAATGTTAAATAGGACCAAGCCAAAAACAGATCCCTGTGGGACACCACTGGACACTGGGGACCAACCAGACATATAACCCTTTATACAAACTCTTTGTTTTCTTTCGGCCAACCAGGCTGTGATCCATTGAATGATGTTTTAGTCTACCCCTATTTCCATCAATGTTTTGATCAATTCCTGATGTGACACAGTATTAAAGGATTTCAAAATCTATAAACAGTATATCCACTGGTAGATTTTTATCCAGGGTTGCACTCACTGGTTCAAAAAAGGAAAGTACATTTGTTAGACATGACTTCCCCTTTGTGAAGCCATGCTGTCTAATATTCATGTGCCTCTTCTCCTGTATATGGTTTTTGATGTGGTCTTTAATAATGGACTCCACATCTTTACTCAAAATGCTGGTCAGACTTATGGGATGGTAATTATAACAGTCTGATTTAAAACCTTTTTTATGTATGGGGACAACATGGGCCAATGTCCAATCCTCTGGTAACTCTCCCTCATCAATGGAGGACTGGAAGATATCTTGTATGGGATCGTATAGTACTGTAGCTGATTCCTTTAATAGTCTAGGGTGCAAATTGTCAGATCCCGGTGTTGTAGTCAGCTTGAGGCTAGCCAGCTTTTCTTTAACTACAGTGATATTTATAGATAAGTTGCTCTGCACCTCAGTGTGCCACGGTGTCTGTGGCACTCCAAGCAGTGTGCCGAGTGGTACCTATCAAAGCGTCAATGACACATTAAGTACCTGCTGAAGCATGAGGATTTAATAATTAATTGATCCCCATGATCCAGTACTTAAACGCACCAGGTGGTGCTGTTAGCAGTAACAAATCTCTTGTTAAACTGCAGATTTCCTGTGGGTATCCCCACAGCCCACATCTCTCTGGAAATCAATTTGCAGATAAACCAATGAACTTTTTTCTGCAGGTGCCATGTATTCAGATTGAACCCTGTAATCAGCCCTTTACTGAAAAAAGAAATACACCTTTTTTTAGTTTGACCACAAATTATCCATATTTAGGAGCACGAGTGAAAGTGACAGGGGGAGTTATGAATACTTGTAAATTTCACTCACACTCACACTCCTCAGCCGTCAGCTTTTTCCCATGCATTATAGTCAGGGTTTTGGAAAAAAAATTGTATGGTGGATTTTGAAACACTATCATTCAAAATGAAACTGTTCTAAATGCAGCAGTGCCATTAATTATTTCACCCACACATCATGAACAGTGGAGAAGCAACACCATGCATGATGACTGCATAAATATTTTTTCATCCCTCTCAATCCTCTGCCATGATCCAACCCCCAACTTTGCCTTGTGCCCTGTTTGTAATAAAAAAAAAACTCTTTCTCCACTCTCTGTCACAATCCAAACCCCAACCCAGCTACGACTCGTGCTATATTATTAATGAAAAAACCTCTGTCTCCACCCTCTGCCACAATCCAACCCCCAAACCCATCCTTGCCTGATGCCCTGTTAGTAATAAAAAAAACCTCCCTCTCCACCCTCTGCCATGATCCAACCCCAAACCTTGCCTGGTGCCATATTATTACAAAGAAAACTCTCTCTTCTCTCTGTCATAATCCAAACCCTGACCCAGCCTTGCCAGATGCCATATTATTAATTTTAAAAACCCTCCCTCTCCACCATTTGCCATGATAAAACCCCTATTATTAATAAAATAACATAAATGTGACAAATGCAACAAACCTCCCTCTCCACCCTGTACCATGATCCAACCCCAACCCTGCCTTGCCTGGTGCCATATTATTAATAAAAAAAACTCCCTCTTCACCATGTGCCATGATCCAACCCCAACCCTGCATTGCCTGGTGCTATATTATTAATTAAAAAAAAACTCCCTCTCCACCTTGTACCATGATCCAGCTCCTATAATTAATAAAATAAATCCCTGAAATGAAGTCCAACATAAAATTTGTTTTTCAGAAACTTTTGCTGCCATTTTGCCTCTGTTTTATAACAGGATCAGGATCAGGACTATGGTCTGCTTTCCTTCCTACTGTGTGTGTAGCTTGTACTGCAATAATGCAATGAAGGAATAGGGCTACAGTAATAAAAAAAAAACAACAAAGTAGTCCAAAAGTAAAAAAAAAAAAAAGGCTATGGGACAGATATGGTTATCCTGAAAAAGCAGCTTGCCAACCTGTGGTGAAAAATCTGACATCTAATGCAATCACTTGCAATTACAACTGTAGTAAAAGTATTGTCCCAATAAACATTAACTTTCCTAAAAAGCACATGCACATTTTCATAGTGGCTTTCTCTCCCACAATTTAATTATCCAGGATAGCTCAGCAGAGATGTCATGTCTCATTTCCAGTGAGGGCTGGCTTCTACTAGTTTCTGCAGCTGGTTGGGCAGGAGGCACTGGGAGGTACTGTGGCATGCAATGTAAAAGGACAGGCACTGCAGAATGATGTTGTTAAGTGCCACACACACACACAATTGTATTTAAAAAAATACTAACACGGTCAGAAGTATATCTCTGGGTTCAGTGATGCTGTGCCACTTTGCAGTAGGGGTGGGCTAAATGGCTCACCCAAGATCATACCAGGAGTTTTTGGCTTTAGCTGGACTGAAACCTGCAGTTTCTTGGTTTCCAAGCCGGTACTCTAACCATTACCCCCCAGTACACCCATGCTGTAATCCTGCACTAACTCTCATGCTCATAATACAGGAATCTGCCAGCCACAGAGCTTTTTGATTTTCAGGGAGGAATGCTAGGTAGTGGGGATTTTTAGTAGCTGAAGGGAGTAGATGTAGGGTTAGAACGTCATTATGTTGTTTGGAAATGGCAAGTTCTCCCAGTTAAAAAAAATGACCATCTACTGATTAAAGTAAGACAGTTTAAAGGAATGATAAAGCAGTACAAAGAACACTTGACATTTTGCTCTGTAATGGTGCTTATTCTCAAGAGTGAATTAGATCAATATCTACTAGAAATGGTAGGTTTTGTTATACCATCAGTCTTTTAAAAGGTATCCTGTTCCAGGAGCCTGGTGATGTATTGTTGCAGATGTTTTCTTTTATTTTTGAAACAGTGAACCATGTTCAGATAAAGTACATACAATGTTGCACAGTGAACTCTGTTGCATTTTAGATCGAGTACATACAATGTTGCACAGTGAACTCTGTTACATTTAGGTAGAGTACATACAATGTTGCACATTGAACTACTTGGTACAATGTATCAAGTTACAACAGTTACAATTTATGACCTTACTGTATTGAAATTAAATCTAGTTCATTTATTTATTTATTTGCTTTTGTTAACCGGGTAAGCACACTAGACAGCTAAGTGCCTATTTTCAGGTGCGACCTGGGAGATTACAAGGTACATACATGAACATCAGGCAAATACAAGTGGAGGATTATATTACATAGAATTAGCACAATAGGGACTTTATAAACATCAGATTTCATCAGGCAAATAGTAGTGAAGAGTTAATATAAAGTGACCAGGACACAGGGACATTGTAAGACAACAATACCAAAAACAGGTACAGTATTACAATACAGTATTAAACACTGCAGTCAGTACTAGTAGGAAGAAGTCCAGTGTGAATTCATCGCTCCAGACAGCAAGTTGTAAGGCTAGCAGTCAGAATAAGGATAGTTCACTAGCTCTTTCAAGAAAGAAGGTAAAGCACATTTAACTACAATAAATTGCAACTGTGATAAATCCCTGAAAGGAAGTCCAACATAAATCAAACATTTAATTTTATAGAGACTGCCTAAAAAACTAATAATATATTATTTGGGTGATCCCCCAAATGCACTGAAGATAAATGGGCTCATAAAATGAGACCCTCCCCCAGCTCCAAAGTCCTGCCATATTGCCTTTGCCTTTGTGAAAGCTCAAATCAGATCCTCCCCCTAGCTCCAAAGTCACTGCCAATTGCTTTGTGCCTTTGGCAGCTCAAGCTGCCCCCACTTCCAAGCCTTTGTGAAATCAAACACCAGTTGCCCTGGTAACTAATTAACCCCACTTGCAAAGGCATTACCATTTCAATAGAGTAAAATGTCTCTTGTAGTCTCTAGTAGTAGTCTGACTAGCCCCCAGTTAGTATGTTGTTTTTCCTATTTCCTGTGATATCTGTTGGGGCCATTGGCACAGTACATACATTTTTATGTTTGCTTGCATGCATGTGCAAGAAACATAGTGCCATCATCTGAGATTTCGGAGGTGTGTCACCTCCTCCTCCAATTCAGTCAGTGTGTTGGCAGGCGTGGCCCCTGTAAGCCAATGCATGCTGGAGCTGTCTATGACAAGCTCCAAAATGCAGTGGCATACAGTTGAAAGGGGGAGGTACGTTTCAGTGAGCAGCGATCAGATATCGCCTGCTCACGCAGCTCCCCTACACACACACACTATGCATGCATACTGCGTGCTGCCCCCCACACACACACTCTATAGCCAACAGGGTGCCCAATCCCCTGTCAGGCATGCGCTCCCCAAAGCCTCCCGTGCAAGCTGGGTGCCCACCCCAGTGTGGCAACTAAATTATAGCCTGGCCAGGGTGCCCAATCCCAGTCGGTTTCACTGTCTCCTCCCCATGCTATCACCAGCAGGGGTGCCCAATCCCCGTCAACCTTCCTCTCCCGGTACAGGTTCCACGCTGGGAGCCCAGCCCAGCAGCAAGTGATACTTTGGCGATGGGGTGCCCAATCCCCATCGGCGAATACCCCAACCATCCTTGTGCCATGCTGGAGCCCACCCCAGTGTGGCAAATGTCCCGCGTCATCATTGAAAAAAAAAAAACCTGTAAAAAGCGGTCCACGTAGTCTCCTGGCCCTCCCACAACCTGCACCACCCACTGCGCACCCTGTCTCCCCACACCCCCACCCCATAGTTACCTCCGGAGCTCCAGCGTGATGATCTCGGTGGAACAGGAACCGTCTGCACTCTTAAAGCCAACCCATGAACTGAGGAAATGCCAGTAAGCTGTATAATGGACTAGATAGGGGTTTTCAACTTTTGCATATCTCAGGCATTTTGGAATTTTGCCAGATTTTCAACATGGGGTTTTGGGACCCCTTCTCATGATTGATGTCACTGTCATGGCATTATTCGGGCCGAAGGGTGATTTGCAGTCACTGCACAGTCACTGTGTGAAATCACCGCCGGGCCTAGTCTTTCATGCCAGTGATCATTCGCGAAGGGTCTAAAAACCCATGTTGGTGCAAAAATCAAAAAGACTGTTCTGATAATGCATTGTGTACGGTTCCTCACGGGCTCGTAAGTTCGCGAATTTTCAATATTTTCACTCCAGATTTTCAACATTGCCATTTTACTACATCTTCTTATGAGTAGTATAGCAGTCATTTTTCACATCTCACCCAAAATGTGTTTCCACCCATGTAGCGCACAATGGCACAGTTGGTGTGCGAAATCAATGTACAGGACAAATTAAGAAAATCACAGTGACACTATTCATGAGCAGCAGTCCTAAAATGGCTATGTTAAAAATTTGGTGAAAAAATTCCTAAAAATGACTGTTTTACGATCGTGCGTTGTACAGTTCCTATGCACGCTCGTAAGTTCACGAATTTTCAATATTTTCACTCCAGATTTTCAACATTGCCATTTTACCACACCTCCTTATGAGCAGTACAGCTGTCATTTTTCACATCTTGCCCAAAATGTGTTTCCACCCATGTAGCGCACAATGGCACAGTCGATGTGCAAAATCAATGTATGGGACACATTAAGAAAATCACAGTGTCGCTGTTCATGAGCAGAGGTCTTAAAATGGCTATGTTGAAAGAAATTCCTAAAAATGACTGTTTGATGAGCGTGCGTTGCGCAGTTCCTATGCATGCTCATAAGTTTGCGAATTTAATATTTTCACTCCAGATTTTCAACATTGCCATTTTATTACACTTCCTTATGAACAGTACAGCTGCAATTTTTCATATGTCACCCAAAATGTGCTTTCACACATGTAGTGCACAATGGTGCTGTTGGTGTGCGAAAGCAATGTTTAGGTCAGATTAAGAAAATCACAGTTACACTGTTCATGAGCAGAGGTCTTAAAATGGCTATGTTGAAAATTTGGTGACAAAAGTCCTTAAAATGACTGTGTTATGAGTGAGCATTGTGCAGTTTCCACGCACCCTCGTAAGTTCATGACTTTGTAATATTTTCAGTCCAGATTTTCACCAGTGGCATTTTCCACACTTCCATATGAACAGTACAGCTGTCATTTTCTACAACATGGCTGAAGTGTGTTTCACACTTTCAGCGCAGAGATCTTGTGGTCACTGTGGAAATCATTGTCTGGCACAGATAAAGAAAATCACAGTGACACTGTTCATGGTTGGAGGCACCAAAATGCCTGAGTTGACAATCTGCTGTAAAAATCCCCAACCTAATTATATTATGAGTGTCGTTGCACAGTTTCTATATACGCTTCGTGACTTCACCATTTTTTAAATATTTTACTGCAGATTTGCAACATTGCCATTTTACACCTCCCCATGAACAGTACAGCTGTCATTTTTACATCCTGTTCAGAATGTTTTGCACCTGTGGTGCTAAATGCCGTAGTCACTGTGCATAAGCAGCTTTCGGCTAACAAACTGATATTCCCTGTTCATGAGGTGGGGTCACGAAAAACATGTTGAAAATTTGGGTGAAAATACCAACGAATGCCTGAGGTATTAGGGTTTCCAACCATAGCCCAACCCTGTGAGAATGACAGGCATCGGGTGTGACTTGGGATTCTTGCCTGTGATGCTCATACCATTCCACACCCTGCAGCCAGTGAGATGCATCGAGGTATGCCTTGGACTCTTTGGCCCCAAAGTTCACCCCATTCTCCTATATCGCACCCATCTCACCATATTTCCTAATGAAATGGGGTGCGCATAAGGGCCAAAGACCCCAAGGAACACCGTGACACTTGTCAGTGTCTGCAGGGTGGGGTGTGGTGAAATGGCATGGCCATTATGCCTGATGACCCAAACGCACACCCCAAAGCCTGTCACTCTCTGCAGGGTGGTGGTGGGGTTGGCTTCAGTTCAATACTTCACTGCGATTCCTATTACGCAGCTCTGTAACTTCTACACTACCACTGCCAATGCTAGCAAGCAAACATTCGGCATTGACAAATGCTTGCTTTGTATAGCAACATTTCTGGAATTTGAACCAGAATCTAGTGCTGAGTAAAAACTGTACTGTGTGAAACCAGTCAGTCATGCCATATGCATGCTCACTGACCATATACTATATAGTATTTATCTTATTTTATTAAAAACTACATTTGAAAGAAAACATTAGATTACATGCTTGCATACATAAAATGATAATAAGGTTAAGACTGATGCTACCAGGGCAACAGATGTTTGATTTCACTATTGCCCACAGCAATGAGCTTGAAGTCTCCACTTCAAGGATTGTGAATAGTTTATGTCACATGTTTACTCTCATCCTAGATTACTGATACAGTACTTATGCTGTTGTATGCTGTTGCATTTTGTTTGATGCACAATATGCTATTGAGTTTACCATACAATATTATACACAGGCTTGCCCCACTGTATTAAAAACCATGGCAGTGTATTCTGTGCCAGTTGTCACAGTACATATTTTTACTGTGATGTGCAGTTTGAGAAATTAAAACAGAAGCTATTGTCATTCTACTCAGATGTGCTATAGTGCTAGGTGTCACTGAGCTGATTTACACTTGCTTTCCAATTATATACTAATGTTCTATATAGTGTTAGTTTTATTTCTTAACATGGATCACTGCAAGCATAACTCTTGACTGTCAGCATTGTCGTGTAAAACAGGTCTTACAAATGCAGCAAAAATGGCAATAATGCTAACAATATTTAAAACATCAGTATACTGTACGTTTTGGAAGCAAGTGTAAAATTGAGTAAAAAATGTCTAGCACTGTAGAACTGAGAGGAATGATTACAAGAGCTCCTGTTTCAATTTCTGGAACAGTACATCAGTCAAAGAGAAATATTGTGACAATACTGTGACAGTGGCCCAGCAAATGAATGAATGAATGACAGTGTCATCATCTATAGTAATATATGATTGGTCACTTGTCAGCCAATCTGGTATTACCATATGCAATGATGTCATCATTCATTCATGCTGGATGAATTGATGAATGAGTGGGTACCAATTTATTTCTGCTGTGTACATACAGTACAGTAACTGAGTTATTACAAGACAGTGCATTCCTTTGCCATAGTTCCTGGTTATTGCTTTGCTCCATGGTACTAGTACTGAGCCACCAATATTGATACTTGTTGGTTAACTCTGGCTAAGGAATTCCAGCTGGGGATGAGACATACTGCTCCTGCAACCTGATGCTAAAAGTTAAGAATGCTGTAACTCCACTCACAAAGAGCACTGCTTGATAGTGAGTATTATTAATTTTGGTGACCTCTCGAGTTGTCAGTCAGGTGCAATGTCACAGACAGGGAACTGCAAGGGGGGTTAACATGGTTTTGGAGCTGTTCATATAAATGCTAGGGTTTCACTAGCTAATTTTGCTCCTCCTTCTTGGTTCGACCCACTCTCTGGACAAGAAGTGAACAGCTAAAATATTTGTGCAATGCAAGCATCGAGCTGCAAGTAACCACTGTTCACAGTCCAGAAACGTGTTGCCCTCCAATTTCATAAATTGGTAGAAATGGTGAGAAGAGAGGATATTTATACAACCGAACCTGCATATGAAATTGAAATGAACAGATATAGTGCAAGAGAGTGTGATCAGCAGATTAGCTTTGGGCAATAGTGAGTAGGGCACTGTATTAAGGACTGTTATTGCATGGTTCCAGATGATTTTTTTCCTTATAATTTTAATTGCACCAATAGCTTCCCTTTTTCCTCCTTGGTCCCTGTCAGTGCAGCATAGTAAGTGCCTAATGATTGCAATGCAATAGTACCCAAGTGCTGGGCTGTAGCTGGCACTTGGAGGGGGTTTATCTGAGAGGTTGTTGTTGCTGATGGCAGCTCCACTCCTCCCTACCACCATCACCAGCATGTCTTGACTGTTTTTAAAATAAAATACCACAAACTGCATAAGACTTCTAAATGGCAAGAGATGGCTACCTGATGCTGCCATTTGACATGTCAGGATCTGTCTCTGACCCAGATTTGATTACATTTGGATATTTAAACCAGAATAGATTAGATTCAATCACAACCTTTTGGAAAATGACCAAAGTCACTGACAGACCTGAGTCACAGCTGAGCATCACATCCCTACTTTTAATAAACTCATTTCCAATGTACACAGTGGTCAAAAGCTCCATTTTGGAAAGTGAAGGAAGTTTCACATTGGCAAATTTTGTTCAGCTTTGATTGGGTCCCCCTGAATTCAGTTCAGCTTTGACAAAATTAATGGTAATGGTACAAGGAGGTGAAAGGAAAGGTGGGGGTAGACATCACACAGATGGAGGTAGTGGTAAGGATAATTTCTACCAGTGAGGTGCATGAATGGGGAAAGGATGGAGGGCGCAAAATTAAATTATTTTTTTACAGTATATTTTTGCTGACCCATGCCAAATCAGAAACAATAACAATAAAATTGGGTTTTAGGTAGAGAAGCAGGAATATAAATTAAATGCTTCTTTTAATCGAATTCTTATGCAGATAGAAACATAGAAACAGAAATTGTTAGCAGATAAGGATTGCTAGTGCTATCCAGTCTGCCATAGGCTCTATCATTGCCCTGTGTGATCAATGGCAATGTAACTGAGATTTTTACAACATTCTGGAAATGAAGGATATCCACTCAATATTAGCAAACCAAATAAATATTGGCAAATCAGAAATGTTGGGAACAGATTACAGCTACACATAATATTAATATTTTTATCCAGCTGATTATAAAAACAAAATTTAGAGTAATTAGGTATAAAGCTAATGTTACCTGTCTCAGAGTAATTGCATTACACTGAGAGGAAAATAAGTATCAGCACATGCCATTTGTTAAATTTTTGTTCCTGAACTGCTTTAGGGTCACAAAGGAAGTGTTATCTAATATCACTTTGCTACATATTGATACACTGTTTATGGTCATATTTATACACTGTTTATGAGCTTTAAGCCCATAAGCAATTTATGGATATGTAGGACATTTAAAAAAATCACCAAAACACATACAGTACTATAAAAGAAACATTGTGTTGGTGATAAATATTTATTCAGTTACTGAACAAACACAAACATAAATCATACTGTACTCTATGGTTCTGCACCTAAAAGATATTCCATTACATAGAGGTTACGAGGGAGGCATACACACCCGCATGTTATGTGACCCTGAACTTTCCTTTATCTGGTGAGTGTGCTAAATTACTGCCTTTGTCAATGATAAAGTTATGTGATGCTAGCTCCCTTCCACCACATCGCCTGCTGTGTCAGTTCCTTTGTTTCCAGACAATGATATATCATCTTGATCTGGTTCTAGGTCAGTTGGCATTCATCTATATCCCCTTCCCCTGGGTTGTGCCTGAAAGTAGGCAGGATTTGTCTAGTGCACTTACCCGGTCAACAAAAACTAAATAAATAAATAAATAAATTACATTAGCATTGACCACTTTGGAACTATTACTTGGAAACCACCTTCAGTGTGTGTCAGTGTAACCTTAGAAAACAGTGAAATGCTCATTTTTTAGTCCACTGTTATTCCATGCATATAGTGAAGGGGTGAAAAAAGAAACTTAGCATTTCACTGTTTCTAAGGCTACCCTAACACTGAAGGTGTGTGTGTATGTATGTGTGTGGGGGTGGGGGGTATTGGATAAAGGAGCAATATTTCTGAGACAACTCATTTTTTTGCTCATCATTGTTTTAACCAGACAGCATCATTTCCAATAGTACTGACCATCTGGCCCATCTAGTCCACCCTACTAAAGTTCTTGTAACCCCCCATTATGCTCCATCACTCCCCTTTACTGTGGTGTCTTAAATTCAGGATTTTCCTTCAATTGCTGAGTCTCCTTTTCCTCTGTTTCATTTGGCATTGACAAGATGCTGTTCAGTTGTGTTTAGCAAGAAATCACCTACTTACTGCAAAGCATTTTTTTGCAATGTCTTCTATTTGTATGTTACCAGCTTTTCTCTGCCATGGCCATATTGGTTTCCAATGGACACATATCTTGGAGCATGATTTACTTCACTGCCCTTACAGTTTTGGGGCATGAATTTGTGCCATCAGTCCCCCTTGCCAAAAATAAAACTTATGATCAACAGCAAGTAACTCTATACAATATTTTATCTGAAGTTGAGAAGTAACTGATATATATTAATAAACAACTTATTAAATCCATAACACTGAAAAAAACCTTACAGAACCAAAACAGCCCCTACCCCTTATCCCTGTTACCCTATTAAACTACACTGGGAGAACCATAATCAAGCTATAGTAAAGGGCTAATGCATAACATATTGCACATTGATCGAACTACAGTACCTACAGTAGCTTCTGGAGTAATTTAATACAAGCTGGATGAACTGATGTAAAACATAGAAACATAGAAACACAGAATTTGACAGCAGATAAGGACCGCTTGGCCCACCCAGTCTGTCCATTTCCTTACCTAGTGGATAAGCTGCAGATCCCAGTCAACCTGAGATATCTAGTGAATGCAATAAATGTAGAAAAAACATGATGTGAAGGGAGTGTAAAGCTATTATTTACAGTATATAACAATCATTGGATACAATGGTTTAATGTCACAAACTATAGGGAATGTGCAACATATGGGGTGAAAAGCAAGGAAGTACTGTAGTTTAAAGATTAGTTACTGCAGCCTGTAATGTTACTCATTTATGAAACAAAAAGTCTTGTTTATGATAAAATGACCTTATCAGCCTGAGCATTACCAGATTTGTACTACTACTAATAATAATAATAATAATTTTATTTATAAAGCGCCTTTCAATATATCAAGACGTTGAACATTTTAAAACCATAATTTCAAATACAAATCTACAATACATAGAGAATAATATATGGGGTGGTGTGTGTAATGAGATTTTACACACACCCGAGTTATGGATGCTACATAAACCCGAGGCGAAGCCCGGGGTTTATGAAATACATCCACAACAAAACATGTAAAATCGGGTTTCCACACCACCTATTTATTTTATAATTGCTGGCCTCGCTTTTTCGCCTCAGCAATTGTAAAATCAGGCAATGAGACTGGCGGTCAGGCAGTGACAGACTGCTCAGGGTCTGTGCTGTTGTGGTCCGTGGTCTGACAATTTACATTGAATTGTTAATTTTTAAGTCACAACATGTATGCTATTTTTTAAGCTTACCAGCGAACGAGTTGCTGAGATGTGAATGCTTCCGTACAAAGAGGTGAAGAGATCTGCTGGCTCTCGGCGTGCTGGCAGGAAACCAGATGTACGTTTAAATATTTTCTGTTTGGTTTCCTGCAGTGATTAGAGGAAGAGATTTTTGTTTGTAATTAAAAAAAAAATATTCACAGCGATGCGATGGGCGATGTTCCAACCGTCGCGTACACTGAAGGAGGACCGGATAAGTGGCGCATGCGTGCTCCAAGGGAAACCCAGCGCGTGTTTGCTGTTATAACCAGGGCAGCTGGTTATAATGGCAAATTATAACTGGGTTTCCCTATGGGAAAAAGCGCGCGTCAGTAATTATATAAAAATAAAATCATGCCATAATAACATCAGATATTAAAATCAAATAAGTTATAATATAAAATCCAAGCAGAACAAAATTAACTTAATTATCCAGGAAGGCCATTTGCCATAAGCAAGTTTTGGCTAACCATTCTTTAAAGGATACAGAGGTATAATCCACCCAATGTTTTAAAATTAACTGTTTAGTTGAGATCCCCATCAAAGTAATAATTGCTTTCCGAGATATACAGTACTAAGATAATCATCAAAGTTGCTTAGGATACATGAATCAAAGTTGAAAGGTACAGTACAGTAGATTAATCAATTCTGTAACTACTTCATCTATTTGTGTGTGTATTTTTTCCCCAAGTGTTTTCTTCACAAGACAGGTCGCATCCCAGAGTACTGTAGATAACATCTGAGTTCAGTTTAACAACATTATTTCTGCAAATGTTAGATGGCTTTTGGGCACAGTAAAAAGGTTGCTAAAGGGAGATTTTTTACACTTTTTTGCTTATGTGCTTATTCATTTTTTTTAATCATGGTGATAGGAAAACCAAGTTGACTGTAACAGTTATTTAATTTCAGCTGTCATGAAGCCCTGCTGTTACAAGTTACAAGCAACTAGCAGAACACAGAGTCCATTTAAGTAGCTGAGTGTTGCATTCTTTCCTGCATTTTAAATATATATTCTGATAGTATTTTCATTACCCCCTCCCCCCACTCACACACTCCTTATTCACTATGAAAGATATAATCCCTGTTGGTGCATTGGAAAAAACCCTACCCCCTTCACAATCATCTATTCTCCACCATTCATTCACATCAGAAGACTCCTGTCTAAGGTGGCTAGCAGTCTACAACCTCCCCCATGTCGATAAGTGTGGTGTAGTAACACTTTCTCCTTATGCCACATGTATGAAAATTGTACATATATGCTAGTACTGTATATCAATTAACCATGAGTCATTGCATACATCATGAATAAAAAAAAACAGTTAAATTTCAATTGGCATCTATCTGTATCCCCCTCCCACGCTGAAAATAGGCAAAGGAATTGTCTAGTTCTCCTTCCCAGTCAAGAAAAACTAAATAAATAATAAAAGTATTTGCTACAGTATTTATTAGGTATGACCATAAAATAAAATCTTACATACTGTACATCACTATGTCTCCAGACCATTGAATCTTTCACTGGGAATTTGTTTATTTTTTTCCTAAAAATGCTCCACCAATGCCACAGTGAGTATGTCCATTGAAAAAAATCGTATTGGCATGGCCAGCTGCTTGATTACTTTTTTTGTTCTGATTCATAGGATGGGCATCAGAGGGTGGTAGTAAATGGAGGTCACTTAGAGGATGGTAGTGTGACCAGTGTCGTACCACAATGATTAATACTGGCATAGGTCAAATTTAATCAACTTTAAAAAAAAAATCATGCAGGGCTGATTTGTTGTGAATAGAAATGTGAATCAGAACAGAAAGAAATGGGTAAAGCTATGAAGCTGAAGAGGTACGTGGGTAGACACAGGAGGTATGTAAGGAAATATTTCTTCATACAAAGACTGGTGGATGTATAGAGACAGAAGCTGATTAATTTCAGTATCTGCTTATAGTAGTGTGATCCCTTATTTATCAGTGCTAATTTTTCACATTTACAGAGACTTCTTCCACATTTTAAACATTTGTGTACAGTACATTGGATGCATTCTCTGTCAGTGTGTAGAGCATTACATTTTGACTCCTGAGATTAGTACAAGTGTAGGATCCTTACATTGATATTAGAGGTAATGAGTTATTCAAACAGACATGCTTTTATTGTCATTTCTCTTGTTTTCTATCTGATTTGCTTGACTTAGTCATGTCTTTTGCTTAAAATTATTAAATGTAACTTAGCTGACATACTGTACAGTGCCGTACCATCATGCATATAGGCAAGCAACAGTCAGAAACATTACATACTGTACCATGCTATTAAATGTACTAGATTTAAATTTGATAAACGTCCTTTGTATTTCAACACAGTAAGCATAAGTAATTATCCTTCAACAACAAAAAGTTTTGTGTTTAATTCGATTCAGTTTAAATGGAATCCTGCTGTATTGCAGATGAAGTGGGTTAAGCAGGATGGACTTTGAGAACTCTCATTAATTACAAGTGCCAGCTGTCCAGTACCAGGGGTTTTAAGCTACATTTTTTTCATGATGTCCTGACTGCAAGCACCGGCTGTGCAGTGCCAAGGGGTTTAAACCATGTTTTTATTTTATTTTATTTTCTTTCTTTTTTTTTTTTTTTTTTGATGTCCTGATTGCAAGTGCCAGCTGTTCAGGCTCAGGGGTTTTAAACTGCATTTTTTTTGTATGATTAATAAATGTCGAGAGGCAGATCTTGGAGGATTGTAATGGATGTGCAGTACAGTATGCTGCTTAACCTGTGCATATAATTAACATCAATGTCATAACTTACAGTATACAGCATGGAAAAAATGATTCAATGCAACTGTGTCCAAATTAGTAATTGCATCTCTCTTTGCTGTTTGAGTTGTACAGAGTTTCTGGTAGCAGCTGCTGAATTTTCGGTGGAAGATTTGTGCACATCTCAGTTCTCTCTCTCTTGCTCTCTTATTATTAATATTTCTTTTTTGTTGACAGCTTTGAGTTTAATTTGACTCAGTTTAAATGTAATCCTGCTGTATTGCAAGCAAAGTAAGGTAAGCGGGATGGACTTTGAGAACTCTCATTAATCACAAATGCCAGCTGTCCAGAGCCAGGGGTTTTAAACCACATTTTTTTATGATGTCCTGAATGCAAGCGCCGGCTGTGCAGTACCAAGGGGTTTAAACTGTATTTTTCTTTTCTTTTTTTTTTATTGTCCTGATTGTAAGTACCAGCTGTTCAGTCCCAGGGGTTTAACACCACATTTTTTTTTTGCATGATTAATAAATGTTGAGAGGCAGATCTTGGAGGATTGTAATGGATGCACAGTACAGTATGCTGCGTAACCTGTGCATATAATTAAGATCAATGGCATGATGACTTACAGTATACAGTATGGGAAAAAATGATTCAATGCAACTGTGTCCAAATTAATAAATACATCTCTCTTTGCTGTTTGAGTTGTACAGAGTTCCCAGTAGCAGCTGCTGAATTTCTGTGGAAGATTTGTGCACATCTCAGTTCTCTCTCTCTCTCTCTCTCTCTCTCTCACTCTCTGAGTAAAGACAGCGGATGTAAACCAATCTGTTTTTTTAACTGCAAGTAGACTGAGACTGCTGATTTTTGTTCTCTTGCACCTCTATGCACTGTTGCTGACACCACCGACATGACAAGTGACCCCCTTCTTGTTCATATAGAGATTCTGCCAACCTGACAAGTGAATTCCTTTCATCAGCTAGATTTGTATTTAAAAATAGAATCAGACACTAGTTGAAGGTAAAACAAATTGTTTTATTTTTTTCAGCTGTGGTAAGAGCACATTACTGACTAGAAAATACTTTTAAATAGTGGGGCAATGGGGAGGGGGATGCTAGGGAAAGTGTGCATTTTTTTTCACAATGCCATCTGCCAGTGAAAAACTGAGTTAGGTTCAAACAAAAGTGAAATTACACTCCAGGAAAGCAATCACTGTGGAATTAGTGGTGACTGCCATCTAATGAGCAAAGGAGGAAATTAATTTAGGCACATTCTGTAATACCATAATACCGAGTGGCACACTGAGGTACTGTGTCAGCAAGAGCGGCATAATAAGGTACAGCCTCAGTAACGAGCGACATGCCGGGGTACTGGGCAACTTATCTATAGCAACCATTGTAGGCCCTCAAGTTTGCTTTTAAAAGATAAAATCCCACATTTTTTGTTTAATGAACATGTTACAAGTCTAATAATCTAGTTTCAAAAACCTTACTTCATGGTGTAAAACGTTATATGTATTACAGAATCACATCCTCTGTTTTATTGTTTAGATAATGTCAGCTCAACCTTACATTTCTAAACAAGTTAATGAACCACACTCTCAGTTTTCTGCTCTCTTTTGTCCCTTAGGTAATGCCAGCTAGCCTTCACATATTTAAATAAGTAAATATCCATGTTGTCATTGTTCTACTCTTGAGAAGCTTATCTTCTGAATTTGCTCTTCATGCTGGGGCTTCATAATGCTGTTATAGTAAGATAAACAAGCATTTGTCAATGCTGAATGTTGTCTTGCTGGCATTAGCATCGGTAGTGCAAGAGTTAGAGAGATGCATAATAGGAATGGCAGTGAAGTATTGAACAGATGCCAACCCACCACCACCCTGCAGAGACTGACAGGCATTGGGGTGTG
The DNA here is from genome assembly GCA_016271365.2 of Neoceratodus forsteri. Lineage (NCBI taxonomy): Eukaryota > Metazoa > Chordata > Ceratodontiformes > Ceratodontidae > Neoceratodus > Neoceratodus forsteri. The sequence goes on from CM028130.1 coordinate 290,415,657, forward strand.
CCTTTGGGTCATCGGCCATAATGCTCATGCCATTTCACTTCACTTGACCCTGCAGACACTGACAAGTGTTGCAGTGTGCCTTTGAGTCTTTGGGCCTTACATTCACCCCATTCCACAATAAAATACATTGAGATGGATGCAGTATAGGAGAATGGGATGAACTTTGTGGTAGAAGAGTCCAAGGCACACCTCGATGCCTGTCACTAGCTGCAAGGTGGGGGTGAGGGTGGAATGGCATGAGCATTACAGTCGACAAATCCCAAGTCACACCCCTGATGCCTGTCAGTTTCTACAAGGTGGGGCATTACAGCTGGAAACCCTAATGCCCCAGGCATGTGTTGGTATTTTCACTCCAAATTTTCAACATGGGCTTTTTGTGACCCTACCTCATGAACAGTGGCACTATAATTTTGTTACTTTGCCCTGAACATTGATTTCCCACAGCGACCATGCCATTGTGTGCCAGATGTGAGAAACCACATTTTGGGCAGGATATGAAAAATCACACCTGTAAGTATGGGTGGAGGGGTGCAAAGAGGTGGGGTGTGCAGAGGGAGGATGCAGGTTGGAGAAGGGGCTGGCAGCAACAATGAGGGACTTTTCTTTTTTCTCAAGGTAAATAAAAAAAGATGTTTGGTCTATTTTCTGTTTTTACAGGGAAACTATGGATTTCAGCACACTGGGGTGGGCCCCCAGTGTACCGCAGTACTGGGGATCAATGCTGACCCAGGGATTGGGCACCCCGAGGTTGGAGGATATGTGAGGAGGGTGGATGCATCCAACACTGGGAGTGAACATCCTGGTGTCAGTAACACCACAGCAGGTTTTGGCGCACTGGGGTGGACTCCCAGTGTGCCACATTAAAGGATGGTTGGGGGGATTAAGCACCCCAGTGTTGCCAGGCAGGGGGTCCACCAGCATGATCAGATTGCATTTAAAGTACAAGTTCCTTCAGGCACTGAATGCTCCCAGCCCATAAGGCTTCCTGGTTTGGGTTCACTGTCAGGGTTTCAGTACCACTCCACACCTTGGGTGTGTGCACAATTCTGGTTACACACACCCACACATGTATTATTCTATATATTATGACTACAAAGAAAACATTGTAACTAAGAAACTTTTTATATAAATTTACTTTTTATATGCTGATTATTGTCCTCTAGAATGTGCTGTCACCATTAAACAAGGTGTGGATTCACCTTCTTCCTCCCAAATTTAAGGGGTTGCTGAGGCTGCTCCAGTTAGCACGACATAGCCAACAGGTGAATCAGCATTGTATTAGCACCTCCATGGTGACAAATATGCTATTGACTACCTGGTTCAATGATCTGGGAAGCTTCAATTTCTGCCAAAGCAGATAGCTACAAAAACATGCAGCACAAGAGCCCAGCAGTCAAAAACCTTTTTTCCAAAAGTAATGTTTACAAAATATCAAAGTCCACTAATTTTTACCAGACTAATGGTTACTGTTAAATCTGTTAGACCACAAAACTTTATGTGTCATACTATTTGGGGGGGGGTTGAGGTGGTGTGGGAGGAGGTGATTGGAGGTCATCTGGGATCAAACTGCAGGCCACTAGTAATAAAAAATCTAAATCATCAATATTAACAAAAAAAAAAAGCAACCTATCTTAAGGAAATGATGTGTTGAAACAGTTTACATGAATTTTATCCAGTCTATTTCTTTCTTAAGCCCATGGCGAGTAGACAGCATAAACCTGTCAATCCACCATGCTTCCTTTTTCAATAACATGTGTTCCCAATCACCTCCTCATACTGTTTTTTTTCTTCACTCTATCTAATGCAAAAAAGTCTCAAGGCAGAAATATAGTGTTTTTTCCTATAAAAATGTCTTACTAGAGCTGATGTTTGGTCATCATTATGTATGTTACTCTTGTGGTCACTAATCTTCAGTTTTAAAGTTCTTGTTGCTTCTCCTATGTATAGAAGTCCACAAGTACATTTACTACAGTAAATTACATGATCAGAATCACATGTTAAAAACTCTGTAATTCGAAATTTCTCATTATGACTGGTGTTTGAAAATTCCTTTATTTTAATTACATTAGAACCATGGACACAACTTCCACAAATAAAGAATCCTTCTGGTTTTCCACCCAGCCATATCCTAGTTGGTGGAGAGGGATCCAATGCTGCATCCTGACCAGTTTCTGCTTAATACTTTCTATTTTTCTCACAGTGATCCAAGGGTGTTCTTCAAAAGTTTTGTTTCCAATGGCATTGGTTTTATGTAAACCCAATGTTTATTTATATATATTTTTTTAAATCATAAAACTGGTCATTATAGTTGGTTAACATTGAAATGTTGTTACTAGTGTCCCCCTTAACCATGTCTTTAAGGATTTCTTCCCTGCTCACTTGTGTTGCTTTTTGATGTGCCAGTTCCTGTGTTTCCTTTTTTATAACCTCTGGCTTGAAATTTAGAAATCAGTTATTTACTATTTCTTTCATATTTTACATCTTTGCCACTGTTCTGTTTGTACCTAAGAAATTGACTGTAGGTTGTGCTGTTAATAAGATTAACTGGATAAAAACTTCTGGCCTGCAATAGTGTATTTCTATCAATTTTTTATACAGATCTGTTGTATAGCCAATGTTTTCTTTCACCATAAGAAAATCCAAGTTGGCTATCTGTTCGGTGTCATGTACCATAGTAAATGAAATGCTATCCATACAGCCATTCATGTAATCAAAAAATTATGTACTGCTTCATCAGTTCCTTCCCAGATTATAAAAATATCATCAATAAAGTGTTAGCTAAGATTTAGTGATGAAAAATGTGCCTTCACTTGTTCTTCCAGTAGGTATCTGTTTTCAAAGTCTGTTATAAATAAATTTGCATATGTTGGGGCTGTACTGGCCCCCATTGCTTCCTTGTTTTTGTAAATATACACCATCCTCAAAACTAAAAAAAGTGTTGTTTAACACAAATTCTGTAATGTTCAAAAGTAAACTATTATGTTTTTTGATCCTGTCTTTAAATTAGAATATTAGACATTGCTCTAAGCCCTTCATTGTGGGGAACTGAAGCATATAGGCTTTGATCATTGATTGTCACTAATCTCTGCTGTCCAATATGTTCATTTACTGTGTTGAATTCTTGCAAAATATTAATAAGATGTCTTGAATCCTTTAAATAGAATAATGAGTTCTCTACGAATGGCTTACAGTTGAAGTCTACAAAGATAGAAAGGAGTTCTGTTATTGAATCCTGACCAGATATTATTGGTCTTCCAGGTAGTTTAAGGGGCTCTTTATGAATTTTGGGAAGAAGATAAAAAAAGTATTTTTTTTTATATTTAACTTGTTATGCCTTTGCTACCCATTCTGGTATCCAGTTCTCTTCTTCTGCTTCTTCTATCATATTTTTTATTCTATTATGCAGCTTCTTATGTAATATTAGTAACTTTCTGATAATTTACTTCATCATTCAATTGTCTGTAACATTCATCCCTATAATTTTCTCTATTTAAAATCACAATCCAACTTCCCTTATCTGCTCCCTTTATAATAATCAAATTGGCATTTTCTAAATCTGTTAAAGCATCAAATATTTGTTTTGCCATATTAAATCTTCTCTGTTGTGTTTCATTTTGTTGTACTTTTTATTTATGGATTTTCATCATATAAATGATAACATGTACACAATAAAAGACGTACATATTCAGATAATTGGCAGAACGTACACTTTGTCTGTTTAGTGACCAGTAGCAATAAAAACCATCATTCAATAAACATTGAAGTATGAAGACAAGGGCCCTCCACCCCTCAGACAGCAAAGGGAGTAAATGTACAGAGAGAATAAGCACATAGGAAATCATACTCTCACCTCAGGGTTTAAAATGATATACTGTAAGATTAATGCACCGAGCTTTCCTCCCACTCACAGATTCACTTAAAATATTGGTTGGGGGACAAATGCAAAGAGGACACAAAATATTGGTTGGGGGACAAATGCAAAGAGGACACTATATAGCACATATAGCACATTAGATTCTCTGGGCTTGGTTAAGTTAAGCTAGGACCCTACACTCACAGGCCACCTCTAGGGAACTGTGCAGTGGAAGATTACTTTCTAAAGACAAATATAAAGCCCACAAACTGAGCAGTGCACTAGAGTACACCCATTAGAATTATGTCCCTTTGCAAAGGAGATAAACCAATAGGTCAAAAAGTTAACCAGCAGTGAAACCTATAGATTAATAAACAGATAGGTTAACCTACAAATTATTATACATTGTTGAGCATTCACCAGGCAGTCCATTTTTAAATGACTGAGGGACCTTACTAGACCATACTGGGCAACACCAGAACCAACCACAGTCCTGCTGTAGTCACTCTTCGAAGTCTTGATCCGAAGCCCTAGAATCCATTTGAGAAAGTAGTTTTTCAGAAAAGCTTGATGCAGCCACTAAGTCAGTATAGACATGGTATTTTTGTTGATGGTAAATCTGCAGATGTGCAGGGTAAAACATCTGGTCTTTCACTCCCTTAGCCACAAATGATTTTTTGACAGATTGCAGTTTTTTCTTTTGATCTTGTGTTTGGGAGGCTAAATCTGGGAAAAAAACACAAATTATTGTCTTCCCAGACAATGTCCCCTTTCTTCCTAGCAGCTTGCAATAAAGGAATTCTGGCCTTTAGGGAAGACAAAGTTATGATCGCTGTCAGAGATCATGAAGGAAAGCCCATTCTAGGTACAGGGCATTGAGGAATTGTGAAGGCCTGAACAATATAGATACCCATATCCCTGTGTAGTAATTCCAGATCTTCAAAAATCAGGTGATCAAGTACCAATATCAATTCTGCATGGCTAGCATAATGTGGGGAGGGGACCAGCAATCCTAACATTCCTCTGCCACAGACCATTCTCCAACATCTCCACTTTCACTTTCAGGAAATTGACATTGCAGATTAGGCATGAGCTGACCTCAGACTGCCATTCCAAAGCTGTATTGAGGTCCATAATCGCCATAGTATTGGCATCAATTTTGTTTTCTATCTCTGAACATTTCTGTTCCATAGCAGCCAGACGTTTATTGGTCTCATCTCCCATGTCCTATAGCTTTGTGAGGAGTGGATTTGTGCGAGTTCCGACGATGCAGTAGAGACTGGACCTCTTAATTTCATAGAAGCACTGGTCTCCTGATTAGTAAAGTATGTGTCAAGCCCCAAGGATATATGTTGATGCTGCTTTTTTGGGCTAATTTTGGTCACCGTGGATTCCGGTTGCATTTAATGCAGTAAGCAGTAAGTTTTAGTGCCATTAAATTGATCGAAATTCTGAATTTAACTTAAACAAATATGGAACTCTAAAATGAATGTCCACCCTGCTGATGTTCCACAGCACCCCCGATGTTTCATTTTTTAAAATAACTGCATCAATGTCCTTTTTGACCAAGTCTATATTAGCAGGTCTTGATCCTGGTTGTACAAAAGCAGATTTTATTTTTAAATTCTCCCTTACAGTTCTATCCTTTTCAATTTCCACTGCAGTCCTGTTTTCATTTGGTGGAGGAATTGTACTAAAGAACTGTTTAATTCTTAACTTTCTAAAAAAAGCATTCCATGTCTAGTTTCAATTCACATGCATTCACTTTTTTTTATTTAAACAGAAGCTTAAACATTAAACCTTTATTCAAGACTTCTACTTCCAGAGATGTTAGTTTTCTATGAGACAAATTAAAAATGAACAATTTTTTTTCTTGGTTGGTGTCTGGTGCCACGCATTTTGGGTGTGCTTTCTGGTATAGTTTCTGATGTTGATGTCCCTACCTGGGGATACCCCTCTGTCTGTCCACTACCACCCTTCCTCCCCCTCCCCCTACTCCTGGTCGGTATCTCTGAAAATCCATATTGTAATGTCTATTGTATGGTTGGTAATAACCTCTGCATTGGTATCTAAAATGTGATCTGCCTCTATTTCTAAAATTGTAGGGTCTGGGACAGTACTCCCTCCTTTCTTGACTACTGTCTGTATCAGCATAATAAAGGCTGCTGCCAGAGTCATACAAATCAGAAACTTGAGTATCATTAGATGATTTTTTTCCATGTATGTACTATGTTTTTCTTATAATCTATTATATCCCTTTTAAATTTCTGAAGGTTTAGCTGTCTTAAATTTTTCATCAAACCTCACCAGTCCCCTTTCTATGTTAGAAACTAAATGTCTTGAGCGTGTTAAAGCCAGCATTACTTTCCCAATTTTTATCTAATACTGATATTTCCTGTTGTACCTTTGCCTGTTCTGTAATAGAAGTTTCAAACAGTAATAACATGAAATCTATTGAGCACTTTGATCTGATTCCATTCCAGTTGTCCATAAAGCCTTCAACTTCAAATCCTAAATTAGGTTCTACCAGTACTCTTTAACCACGTGTTATAATTCAGAAACATAGAAACATAGAAGTTGACGGCAGATAAGGACCGCAAGGCCCATCCAGTCTGCCCATTTCTTTTTCTACCTTATAAATGTGCCATCGGCCTTTGCTCTGTCAGTGACCTATCTATTCATAGTCATTTGTATTGCTCACTTATGCCTATCCCATGCCTGTTTGAAGCCCTGCACTGTATTCCATACACCACTTCTTGTGGTAGCCATTCCATGCATCTACCACCCTTTCTGTGAAAAGAATTTCCTCACATTTCCCCTTAATCGGCCTCCCTCTAATCTCATGCTGTGTCCTCTTGTCCTGCTATTTTTCTTATATTTAAACATGTTAGACTCTTTCACCTTGTTTATGCCCTAAGGTGTTTAAATGTCTCGATCATATCACCTCTCTCCTCCTTTGCTCAAGGGTATACATATTGAGCTCCGTTAATCTGTCCTCATATGTCTTCTGATGCAGTCCCTGCACCATTTTGTTGCCCTTCTCTGGACTGCCTCAATTTGGTTAATGTCCTTGTGAAGGTGTGGCCTCCAATACTGCATGCAGTACTCCAGATGGGGCCTAACCAATTCTTGTACAGAGGGATTATTACCTCCCTCTTACAACTAGGATACCCTACTAATACACCTAACACCCTAGCCTTACCTACTGCTTTAGGAGGTCTGCTTGGATGATTTTAGGTCATCAGTGATGATGATGCCCAAGTCTCTTTCTTCCTTTGTGACTGCTAGCAACTCCCTCCCAGCCTATAAGTGGCTTCAGGGTTTCTCTTCCCTATGTGCATGATTTTGCACTTCTTTGCATTAAATCCCAGTTGCCACTCTTCTGACCATTTGCTAGTTTATCCAGATCTCTTCTCATTCTGCCACCCATCTGGATCATCTACTCTGTTGCAGATCTTGGTGTCATCTGCAAACAGACAACCTCACCTCTAGTCCATTGCGAGGTCACTAATGAAGATGTTGAATAGGACTGGCCCTAGGACTGATCCCTGAGGTACCCCACTTGTGACTTGCATCTCTTCTGACTGTATACCATTTACCACCACTTTGTTTTCTGCCCACAACCAGTTTGCCACCCAGTTGACCAACTTCTGACCCACCCGAGCCTACCTAGCTTATTTATCAATCTTCTATGTGGAACAGTGTCAAAAGCTTTGCTGAAGTCAAGGTAGCGTATCAACTGCCTCCCTTGGTCCACCACTCTGGTTACCCAGTCAAAGAAATCTATGAGATTAGTTTGACAGGACCTTCCTTTGTAAACCCCTGCTGTCTTGGATCCTGTGCCCTATGGATTCCAGGTGTTGCACTATCGTTTCCTTAAGGAGTGCCTCCATAATCTGCCCACTACTGAGGTAAGACTGACTGGTCGCAGTTCCCCGCCTCCTCTCCTGCTACCACTCTTGTGAGTGGGATCACATGAGCCCTTCTCCAGTCTTCTGGGACCTCTCCTGTGCTCAGAGACTCACTAAACAATTCTGCTAATGGCTCTGCTAGTTCCTCCTTTAGCTCCTTAAGTACCCTGGGATGTATGCCATCAGGTCCCATTGCCTTATCCACCCTGAGCTTAGCAAGCTCTTGTAGGACCCTTTCTTTTGTGAAGGGAGTAGTGCTCACTTCCCTCCCCCGTGTCCATGATGCTGAGCTGTGGGCCCTGCCCTACCTTCTCTTCAGTAAATACTGAGCAAAAATATCTATTTAGGATAGATGCCTTTGCAGGGTCCTCCTCCTCACATGCTCCCTTTTCTCCATTAAGCTTAGCAATACCCCCTCTGGACTTTCTCCTTTCACTAATGTATCTATAGAAAGTCTTGTCACCTTCTTTTACTGTTCGTGCTAGTGTTTCCTTCATTGTTTTACATATTCAGCCAAGGTGACTGCATTCCAGTCTAACCTAATATCTTTCTGTTTCAAAGCCCCTAGTTTATTTATTTCTGTTTTGGGCGCTGCAGTTGGTGGCCCCCATGTTGAAAAGTTCCCTTGCAAAATTGCACAAGTTCCTGCACTGCACATCTGAGATGCACCAGCCCAAAAAAATGGTATATTCAGAAGATGTGCAGGAAGAAGCACTTGTGCATGTCCCTCTGAATATGCTGAACATGCACGATCATGCTTCTGAAGATATGAGGTGCATCTCAGGCAGGGAGGGCTGTGCACCACAGACTGGTACATAGGGAAATATGCTGGAACAGGTGAGATGGGCATGGAGCAACTGTGCAATATTCAGCCAGAATATGCAGATGGCCTCATTGCACATTCCAAGCTCAAACCCCACATGCTGGAGCTCATTACTGGAATGTATTCAGGCCATTTGCATACCCCTGGCTCAGTTTCAGCTTTACAGGGCTGCCTCACCACCCCACAAAGGTGAACAGGAGGTACTGCAGCCTAGCAGGCAGGTGTGTGGGTGGGTGGGTGACTGCATTGGCCTGAATATGGTGCTACACCCCATAGCCATGAACAGGGTTGCACAGGGGTACAGGGGGCCCACCTGGACAGTGGCCACAGGGGCCATCTGGACACACAACAGGGGTGGGCACAGGGTGACACAGGCCAATCAGGAAGCCACATGTGTGTGAAACACCAGCTCTGTATGTTGCATACAATCACCTGCAGTGCCCCACACACCCCAGTATGGGAGGTACCTGGTGAGCACTGCAAGGAATGGCAGTGTGCAGACAGTGACCAGGTATTCTGGTAGGTGGGTCCCACCTGTGTGCACCCATGGTGTACCACCATGGAGTGATGCAAGCCTATACTGGCATGATGGGCTGCATCTGTCCAGGAGGGGAACCAGGATCCTAGGTGATAGGTTTAAATGCTTCATTGGCAAGCTTTTAAACTAGCCAAGGGGGGAGGCACTGGAAAGGAGCAGGAAAATCCTAGCCCCCAAACAATCACGGTAGTAAGTGTGGCAAACACCAACATGGAGGTGTCAATAGGGAGAAGGGCAGGGGTAAATGGAGAAAGTGACAAAGGCAAGAAGGACAGGGATGGGGCAAAAGGGGGTAAGGCCATCAGGAAATGGAGGGTAATGAGTACCAATGCCCGTAGTCTGGGCAACAAGCTCCCTGAGCTGGTGGCCTTAATGGAAGAGGGATGCCTGGATATCGTAGCAGTCACAGAAACATGGTACACAGAGAACCATGACTGGGATGTTAACATACCAGGGTACATAACTTACAGGAGAGACAGGCAGGGGAGAAGAGGGGGAGGAGTAGCTCTCTATGTAAAGGAAGGGATAAAAGCAACTGAACAAAAGAGTAAGCAGGAGGAGGGAGGCACTGTGGGTCACCTTGGAGACTGGAAAGGGCACCAATCTGCACAGGGTTGTGTACAGACCCCCATGTCAGGGGAAGGAATGGACAAGGATATGATGGAAGGCATTCTTAGAATAGCAGAGAAAGGGGGGATACCATTGATGGGAGACCTGAATATGCCAGATGTTAACTGGAGCACATTTGCTGCAGCCACATCCAAGAGCAGGGCCATTCTTGACTCCCTACAGGTGGCAGGCATTAGACAGCTAGTTTCAGAACCCACTCATGAGGGAGCAATCTTAGACCTCGTACTCTCAAACGAGGGCAGTGAGAGGATCTCAGATCTAGAAGTGGGTTGCCATCTGGAGACAAGTGACCATCAAACAGTGTGGTTCACATTAAACTCAGCTACAGAGTCAAGCCATACAAAAGTGAGGGTACTGGACTTAGGAGGGCTGACTTTGGCAAGATGGGAGAGTGCCTCAGAAAAGCACTAGCAAACAGGCTAGAAGGAGGTGTGGAGCAACAATGGGAATTATCAAAACTTCCATCACAGAGGCAACAAGCCTTTGTGTGAAGCAAATAAACAAATCAAATGAAAGAAAAAAGCCACTATGGTTCTCAAGAGGTGGCTGTGAAAGTCAGGAAGAAAAGATAGCATTCGGAAGTATAAGGAAACACAGAAGGAGCAGGACAGAGCTGTACCAGTTAAGGCAGAAAGAAGCAGGGAGGAAGTCAGAATAGCAAAGGCCCAAACTGAGGAAAAGATAGCCAACTCAGTTAAGAAGGGGATAAAACCTTTATAGGTACATCAGCGAGTGTAGAAAGACAAAGGGAGGATAGTGAGGCTGAATAGAATGAACGGTGGGTGGGCAGAGGGGGACAGTGAAAAAGCAGGAATACTGAACGAATATTTCTGCTCAGTATTCACAAAAGAGGAGGGGGAAGTGCCTAATCCAATTAACAGAAGCACTCTTGATAGGGGGGTCGATCCCAGTCCTTTCACAGAAGAAAGGGTTCTGCAAGAACTCCTAAAACTGAAGGTGGACAAAGCAATGGGTCCTGATGGAATTCACCCCAGAATTCTAAAAGAATTAAGGAAGGAACTGGTGAAACCACTGGCTACTCTTTTTAATAAATCATGGGAGGATGGTGTGGTACCCGAGGACTGGAGGAAGGCAGATGTGATTCCCTTTCACAAAAGTGGGACCAAGACAGAGGCAGAAAACTACAGACCTGTCAGTCTGACCTCTGTGGTAGGGAAAGTGATGGAGTCACTTCTGAAGGAAAGAATAGTTGAGTACCTAGAGGTCAGTGGAGCACAGGATCCAAGGCAGCATGGGTTCACTGGGGAAGGTCATGTCAGGCAGATCTAATAGATTTCTTTGACTGGGTGACCAAAGTAGTAGACCAGGGAGGGGCTGTGGACATGGCCTACCTAGACTTTAGCAAGGCATTTGACACAGTCCCACACAAAAGATTATTAGTCAAATTAACCAGCCTGGGAGTGGGTCCCAGGGTGGTAGCCTGGTAAAACATTGGCTGGACAACAGGACACAGAAGGTAATTGTAAATGGAGTCACTCTGAAGAAGAGGCGGTTACTGGTAGGTACCGCGAGTTCAATGTGGGCCCATCCTTTAATGTCTTCATCAGTGACATTGCAGAGGGACTGGAAGGAAAAGTATGCCTTTTTGCAGATGACACAAAGATCTGCAACAGGGTTGATACACAAGGAGGCGTGGGAAGGATGAAAAGGGACTTGGCAAGGTTGGAGGAATGGTCAGACGTATGTCAGCTAGGATTCAATGCAAAAAAGTGCAAAATAATGCACCTGGGAAACAAGAACCCAGGGGAAGAATACACAATGGGTGGGGAGGTAGTAACAACAACAAAACAGGAAAGGGACCTGGGGGTAATCATATCAGATGACCTTAAGGTTAGCAAGCAATGTGAGAAGGCAGTAGGGAGGGCCGGGGATATACTGAGATGTATAGGGAGAGGCATCAGCAGCAGAAAACAGGAAGTTGTTATCCCTCTGTACAGACAGTTAGTGAGACCCCATCTGGAATACTGTGTCCAGTTCTGGAGACCCCATCTCCGCAAGGACATAGACAGGATAGAGGCAGTTCAGAGGAGGCAACTAAATGGTGCAGGGTCTGCAAGAGAAGCCGTATGAGGGAGAGACTAAAGGAGCTTATGTATCGCTTGAGGAAAGAAGGAGAGGGGGGACATGATAGAAACTTTCAAGTACCTCAAGGGAATCAACAAAGTCCAAGAGGGTAGCATCTTTCAGAAAAAGAAACTTGCAAGAACAAGGGGACACAATTTAAAGATAGAAGGAGGGCGGTTCAGGGGCAATGTGAGGAAGTATTATTTCACAGAGAGGGTAGTGGATGCATGGAACAGCCTTCCTGAGGAAGTTCTGGGATCTAAAACTGTGGGAGAATTCAAGAATGCATGGGACAGACATAAGGCAATTCTTGTGGGGGGGCAGGAAGATATAGGCTGTTGGTTAACTAGGGTCTGTGGCCTATCCTGTAGGTAGGGAAATGGGCAGACTAAATGGGCCTAGCGGTCCTTATCTGCCATCAAAGTCTATGTTTCTATGTGTGCGTGCCACTGGGCAGTCCCTGGCCCATGGCATATGGACACTAGTACCACCAGTCAACCTGGATACCTTTGCCACAGACATCACTCTGGGTGCATGCCACCACTGGGTGGCACCCTGCAGGCCACATGGGTGCTGGCCATGTCCTCTGGTACATGTGCTGCAGTGTGGCTGTATGCCCTGCTGGTGTGCCAGGGGTCACATCACAGCACTGGTATGTGGCTGTTGGTTGTCTATGGCAGGGTGTGGTGTGGAGTGTTGCTCCCTGGATGGTGCCAGTGGTGACACAGCACCTGTGGCTCAGGATTCATCCGTCCTGGCACGACTGCTGTGTGTGGGTGCCTGGAGCATGTTTTTCACCTCTGAGGGCTGTCTCCAGATGGCCTGCCTGCAGTTCTGCAGCCTGCCTGTGGGTGGCTGGCTGATTTAGGCCACCCTTTTGTATGCCTAACTTTGGGCGCTCATTTCCGAGATGCTCGGCAGAAGCACAGCATATTTTGGCTGACTATAGGGATGTGCGGCATATTCACAGGAACACCCCTTTATTTGTGCCACATACATTATTTCTGTGCAAAGGCACACCCAGAGGTGTGCGTCATATCTGTGTCTTTCAAATATCATGCTTTGGTGCATTTTTTAAGATGGGCAGCACATCTCTACTGGTGATTCTTGTGACATCACTGAATTTGCCACGCATCCCTATATTCAGCCAAAACATGCTGCACATCTGCTGCACATCTCGGAAATGAGCCGCCTAAAGTTAGGCATACAACAGGGTGGTGTAAATTGACTAGCTACCCACAGGCAGGCCACAGAACTGCAGACAAAAGCCATGTTTCTCTCCTACAAATCCAACCCAGGCAATCCTCCACCTATAAGCACTACCCATCAAATCACGTCTCTCCTGGGGGAGCCTATTGAAGCCATGGACAAGTTTGAATATCTAGGGCTCTGGATAAATCATAAGCTTTCCTATAAGGTGCATATAGAGGAACTGGCAAAAAAACTAAAGCAACAATTAGGATTGTTCTTCAGGATTAAACACCTTCTAACCCCTAAAGTAAAACAGAGACTAGTTCAGTCCACATTTCTCCCCCTTCTGGACTATGCTGACTTTCTGTATAGCCACGGTCCAAGTACACTATTGACCAAACTCGATACCCTATATAATAGGGCATTAAGAGTCATTACCAGTGCCCCTTTCAGGACACATCGCTGCTCCATTCATGCGATGATAGGCTGGCAAGCTCTAAAAACTAGGAGAACCATAAATGTGGCCCACTTGTACCTATGAAGCCTTAATTGGATATCTGCTGCATTACATATCAAACCTATTAACTAGTACTCCAGCTTGTTACTCGCTTAGAAAGCATTCCCACCTTTGACTTAACATCCCTAGATGTAGATCTCGTTTCGGGCTTTCATCCATAAACTATGCCCTGCCAGCCCTATGGAGCAATCTCCAGAAAGCACTGAAGCTGGCCACTCTTGTTACATTGGCAACCTTTAAATCTTTGATAAGACAAATTATCAGAGACTCCTGCAGCTGTTATTCCTAACTCCATGCTAAACCTCCCTGATGACTACATTCAGTCCCTCAGCTGATATGTTGCCTACTCTCCCTCCTGTCTACACTCCTGTCTACACTTGTTAACATAATCAAAATCCCTGTATTACTATCACCATATCTACCCTACTACTTTCTCCTCCACCCATCCTTTCCCCTACCCCATTACCATATGTTGGTGTGTTGTAATCCCCCCTCAATACCTATCTCCTCTATCCCTTCACTACTTTCAGGGTACTGCTGTCATAGGCTAATACGAAATCTATTTTCTGTAAATATTTGTTAAAATAGCTTATATATTGAGCTGTTGTTGTTATTGATATTACTTTTTAACCCTGTCTTGTATTATCTTAGTTATCATATCTTCAGCATGTGGTGCTGACCAGACCCACTTTGTAAATGAGTCTCACTCAATAGTGTTTGGCCTGGTTAAATAAAGATTTGATTGATTGATTGATTGATTGATTGATTATCTTGAAAAGGCATTAAATTAGATCTTGAATCTGTCATTTGGTCCAATTCATTAAAATCTGCCATGGTTCAATAAAAAAATGATAATGGATATCAGACCTAAACTGTTGTATAACAAAATCAAAAATAGTAATTATAAGGAACAAAGTCACAATTGTACAATTTTTTTCACTTAAAGTAAAAAATCCAGAAAAATAATACTGAAGTATTCCAATAAATGTCTACTTCTCTCAATTAAAAATAGTTGTTAAAAAGTCCCATTCCATGACCTTTTCTGAATAAAGTCATATATCAAATGCAAAAAAAAAAAGGAAATAGGGGTCTGCTGAAAGGTTTTTAATTAACTGAACCCTCCAGTGTTCCAAAATAGTCTTGTATCACCATTCAATACTATGCTAAATATATACTGATTTAGTGTACTCCTTCATATCTAGGCATGGGGTAGTTATCTAATAACGTGCAAAATGTGCAGTATGCAGCAGCTGAACAAAGAATAAAAGGTAATTTGCATACATGATTCATTCATGAGAAGAAGTATTCTGTGATGTGAACACATTTTTAAAACATATCATTAAAATGTATTTGTTTTTATTTTTATTTTTCTATTTTGTGCATTTGTACATCCAAAAGGATATAAGAATTGAAATGAGAAAACAAGTTTCCATAGAAACTTAATAACTACTGTATTTGAAATTACTCTTACTAAATCACTTCTTTGAAAGAAATGCTGTTTATCAATAGTGATCTTTTTAATTAATGTTATACAGTTATTAATTTATCGTTTTTGAATTACTTTATTAGCATCAGTCCCTGATGAAGAGACCAGTTTTGAGTCTTGAAAAGTTGGCTACCAATAATTGCTTAGTGGCAAGTGAAAGAATGAAGAATTTTGGATACCAATATTTGTTTAATGGCAAGTGAAAGAATGAAGACTTTTTACTCAAATGATGTTGAAGAAATTGTCCAGTTCAGTTCTTTTGAAAAATGTTTATATTTGCTCTAGAGGGGATTGGGATGGGGGGAGGGTTACTCTGGATACCAGGGACCTAGGATGTCAACATCAGACAGATGATTGGGTAGGAGGGACCGCTGGACACCAGGGAAATATTTTTCATACATCGGGTGGGTGATCAGGTGGGGGAAGGGACCACTGGACACCAGGATATGGATGTTTCTATGTAAGGTGAAATTGGGTGGGGGAGGGTTACACTGGGCACCAGGGACCAGGATGTCAGTGTTGGGCAGGTGATTGGGTGGGAGGAGGGACTGCTGGACACCAGAGAAATATTTTCATATATTGTGTTGGTGATCAGGTGGGGGGTAGGGCCACTGGACACCAAGGAAATATTTTGCATACATTGGGTGGGTGATTGGGTGGGGGGAGGGGCATGGATGTTTCTAGGCAAGGGATCGGGTGGGGGAGTGGGACCACTGAACACCAGAAAAATATTTTACATACATCATGCGGGTGATCGGGTGGGGGTAGAGACTACTGGACAGTGAGGACACTGGAGGGGTGGACAACCACTGGCACCAGGGATTATTTTTATTTTTATTTTCTCGGGCTGTCAATCAGTGGGAAGGGGGAACCACTTGCCACCAGGGAATATAGAAATAAATGTGTATCTTTGTTTGGGACAGGGATCAGGTGCGGGGAGGGACCACCAGCCACCAGGGAAAGTAAACTATATTACTGTCAGACTGGCGATTGGCAGGGGAGGGGGCATGCTAAACTCCATTGTAGCCCATGTAAACGGGCCCAAAATGGACACATAAATAGCCACCTAATGTCTTGCATGACCAATGAGCTCATTTACATGGCTGCTTTAGTGAATACCAGATAGCACACCTGTGCTATTCATTATGGGGCCATTCCCCAGGATACAGGTCTGGGCAGCGCTAGTGTGGTTAGATGTAGTGGTAATGGTGTTACTGCTGACTTACCCTCATCCTGTTCTCAGTCAGATAACGTGGTATGCTATCAGTCTGTGAATAGCATTTTTTTAAAGATCCATGATACCGGCATGACAACAAATACACCAAACTCCTCGACAGTGCCAGGAACCTGTCGACACCACTGACCCAGACGCATCCCCAGAATGACCAGCAACACAGTGATGCTCAATGTGGGGGGGGGCTGAATCCCCCTGCACCCCTGCACTCCACTTACTATAGATATCTAACTCCATGTCACACAGACAGTGGAGTTAGATATTTGCCTCCCCATCGCTGAACAGTTGATCAAAGTGAAACCCCCATCACTGCCATTATAAACGCAGAGAAACAGAAACATAGAAACATAGACTTTGATGGCAGATAAGGACCTCTTGGCCAATCTAGTCTGCCCATATCCCTATCTACTGGATAAGCTGCAGATCCTAGTTAACCAACAGCCTATTTCTTCCTATCCTCCACAAGGATTGCCTTATGTCTGACCCATGCATTCTTGCATTCTTGAATTCTCCCACAGGGGGTTTCACTGTGGGAGTTTCAGTTTGCTGATGTCGCTGTAGTGATGGAATACCTTTTTTTACCACCTGGGCAAACTCAAAGCATAATGCAAAATTTTGCATTGTCTTTGAGATTTTTTGTGAATCTAGCCCCCGATTTTCTATTTATCTAGTACTGCTTCTTTAAATGGTCATAGAGAAAAGGGGCCTATTCTGAGAATTCCACCTTAGCCTGAATAGATAATTGGACTAGGTTAAAGGAAGCCTGCCTGTATATAATGCTCCAATGATGTCTAGCTTTCACATTAATCACTGAAAGTTAAAGATAATATTTATCACAAATAGGCAGTCACCATCACTGAGGGACAAGAAACAGGGTCTTTCCCCTCCAGCCACTGGCTCCAAGAACCCCCCCTAGAGGCAGTCGCCATCACTGAGGGCCAAGAAACAGGCTCTCTGCCCTCCAGCAACTGGCTCCCAGACCCCTCCCGCAGGCAGTCACCATCGCTGACTGCCAAGAAGCAGGCTCTCTCCCATCCAGCCACCAGATCCCAGACTGCCCTCCCTCCCATAGGCAGTCCCCAAGGCTGAGGGTCAGGAAGCAGGCTCTCTCCCCTCCAGCTGCCAGCTCCCAGACCCCCCAGCAGGTATGGACTACAGCTCTGTGAAGTCAGAGGGACTGATTAGATAGTTTTCATTCACCTTAGAACTCTTGACTATTTGTGGTGTACTTGCTCCACTCTGAGTGGTACCTTAAGGCTGCAGTTTTCATACCTGGCATATTATGTTCTTGTCTGCTGTTACCCTAAGGCTGTAATTTGTTTGTCTTTGATGTCTATTTTATTTGCTACTGTCTGCTTTATTTGATCCTGTGATGTACCCACTGTGATTTTTCTCTTGCCAACATATTTGCCTGCTTGTTTTTTCCACTACCGCCCTCCTCCCTCATCAACCTTCCCATTTCCCACCCTAACCTCAACTGTCCCTTTGTTTCTCTGTGTAAACCCTTAATCCCCTGCAGCCTTTTGGCTTTAACTGATCCTTTTGTTTCCATCCTCAGACAGTCATCATTGTGGAGATGCCAAGAAGCAGGCTGTCTCCCCTCCAGCCACCGACTCCCAGACCTCCCCTCCCGCAGGTACAGACTATAGCTCCTTGAAGTCGGATGGACTGATTTAACCCACCATCGTTAGCACGGTGGCTGCCCCACCCACCTCCCACCCTTGGTGGGCATTTCCTTTATGGGTGCACTATGTCACATGGCCATCACATGACCCAGCATATTTATTTCTATCTCCCTCAAACTCCACTAGCTGCTTATATTGTTGGACCACTAGAGGTCCCTGCTGCTTACATATTTACCTTTCCCAATTCATAATATAAATTGCTGTACTTTCTTTTATATAATCCCACTTCCTGCCCTTTCCCACTCTGCCTGAAACTAGCCTCTACCCATCCTCCCTTCTACTCCATCCTCTTTCCAAACACCTTTGGATTTGAACCCATAGCCCTGTTACCTGAACCATTCAGAGCTGGCTGCTCTCACCACTAGGCCATCCAACTAGCAGTAATTGGTTCAGCTCCTATGATCTACTAGTATTCAGTCACCCCTCCTCCCCCAGCCACTCTTGGTTCTCCCTACTGCTCTGCTTTACTCTTTTCTCCCTGCTCCTGGTTTGGCTCCCCTCTATTAAATTCAACCTACCAGGTGGCGCTATCTGGCATACAGTATTTAATTTCCCTCTGGTCCATGCTCCTTTTTCAATACCCCCTGAAACCTCCCGCACCCTAAACAGTATTCACTTGCCACCCTCACCCTCATGATGCTCTCCCATATAGCCCAGCTTCTCTCTTTTGGCACACTTCTTGGTCTCTGTCTTGCCTTTGACTGTGGTGAATCTGTACTTGCCTTGGAACAAATCACTCTGAAGCATGCCTGACCCACCTTTTTCTCTGCTCCTGTCCTGCCAAGTCCAGTTTGCAGCTTATTTCATTCCTGTCCATCTGCCAAACCGGCCTTCATCAGCTTTCATGACTGGCACTGCCCTTTCCTACACCTCTCTTCCCTCTCCCTCCAGGTCCCATCTCCCTCTGCCCTCTTCCCATCCAACTTCCACACCACATGCCTCCTACATTCAGGGGACTTGAAAGCAACCCTGGCCCACCTTACCACACCCCCCTAGACACCTCTCTATCCTACAATCATCAATTATGGGATATTAAACATGGCCTAAAGATTGTACATCTGAGTGTGAGGAGCTTACTATCTAAAATGGCCAAGCTGGAAGCCTGGTTCTCCATGTACAAGCCTGAAATACTAGGCCTCTCTGAGACCTGGATAAAAAGCTCCACCCCGGATCACAGTTGCTCCTGCCTGGCTACACCTTCCTTTGCTGTGATCACACTACTGCCTCCATGGAGGTGTACTCTATACTACCATAACTCCTATTCTGCCACACTTCTTAGCCAGTCCACTAGTGACCTCCCTATTGAGTGGTTTGCAGCAGAAGTAACAATTACCTCTAATAAAAAGCTGATTGTTGAGTGCTGCTATAATCCCCCCAAGGAGTGGTGCCCCCAGTCTTGCATCACTCCTAAACATCCTTGCCCCTCTCTCCCTCTCTAGAGGCACCTTTCTACTAGGTGACTTTAATATCAACTGGGACACTAATCATCTCTCTGACTGCAACTCCATTTATACAACAACATAATCTCACCCAGCTAATTACGTTCCACACACACCTCAACATCAGACCAGTAAAGATACCACTCTTGACTGGATCCTGATGACTCAAACTGACAGAGTTGGCTACGCTGGCACTCTGTCCAACATCATTAGTGACCACTCCCCCACCTACTGTATCTGGTGCACCAATCCCCCATGCCCCCCACCCACCTATCTGACTTTCTGCAATTTTTCTACATATGACTCCCAAAGCCTCCAGGACGACCTCAGAGCACTCGACTGGACTACCCTCTATAGTGCCACTGACACTGCCCTAGCTCTGGAAACAGTTGTCTCCACCCTCTCTCTCTCATCCAAGACATGCATTTCCTGCTCACTACCAGCAGAGTGCATGGGGGCAACACTCGCTGACTCTCATCTGACCTCCTTAAACTGATGAAGGAGCAGTTCACCAAGTATGCTGCCTATAAAGCTGCAACATCCCCTCCCCTCTGGAATGACTACCATCACCTGCAAAATTGATGCAAGCACCTCATCCATCCAAGGAAATTGGCCTACTTCCAATCACTCCAGTCTAAGCACGTAGGTAACCCCAGGAATTTCTGGTCCTCCATACATGCCCTACTATACCCTTCCACTAAACATTCCCCTTCCCCCAATTACCCAACAAGGCTGCTTGACAAATCCCAAAAATATCGCTACTGCACTCAATGCCCATTTCTCCAATCCTGGCAACTACAGTACCTAGTTAAATGTTCCCCTTCCACTCCCATGCCCACACACCCTTCTTCCACTTCTAGCTGCCCCTTTTTATTTCAAGACTATTTCCCTTCCTGGGACACTTAAACTCCTCCTCAGCCTACCATCAAGCAGGAGTGCTGGTAGTGATGGTCTGTCCCCCCACTTCTTAAAACTGGCAGCCCATGATATTGCTTACTTACGCACCTTCATCATTAATCTCTGCCTTACTACAGCCTCTGTACCCCATGCTTGGAAACAGGCCACAATTTTCCCCATTCACAAATCGGGTAACCCTAGCCTTATGGATAATTACCAACCTATCTCCATACTGCTCCACCTTAGGAAGCTCCAAGTGAAGGTGGCTAACTACCAAATCTCTGACCATATCACTAAATATAACCTCCTTTGCCCTCAGCAACATGGTTTTAGGAAGGGGCACAGTATGACCACTGCTCTGGCCCTCTTCACTGATCATGTGTTCAGGATTATGGACAAAGGAAAGTTGACTGGTGCAGTGTTTACTGATTTGTCCAAGGCATTCAACCTTGTTAATCACAAAAGCCTAGTAAAAAAACATGGTGCCCTTGACTTCTCCTCTGCCTCCACTGCTTGGCTCACTAATTACCTTTCTGGAAGGACCCAAATGGTCTGCCTTGGTAGTGCTACCTCCCCCCATTGCCTGTCTGAGTGGGCGTCCAACAGGACTCCATACTTGGCCCCTTCCTCTTTTCCCTCTTCATTAACTCCCTCCCAATGGAGGGCCTCTCATGTAAATCACTCCTCTAGGCTGATGACCTAATACTCTTGGAAAGTGACCCTCCTCCTCTTCTCTGACCTCCACCCTCACTGTTGAATTCTGCAAGGCCCACCATTGGTTCTCCTCTAAAAAACTATCGGTCAGTGCTTCAAAAATGAAGGCTATGTTATTTGGCTCAAAACCAAAACTCTACACCCTTGATCACTCTGGCTGCATTCTCACTGCCCTATTCCTGGATGGAGCTTCCCTCAACACTGTTCCTATATTCAGATATTTGGGGGTAATCCTTGACCCATTCCTTACCTACTACATTCACATTGCCTCACTGATCTGTCACATTAATCAAAATATGGGGCTCTGCTACTGCCTAATTGAACATCTCATGCCAGAAGCTCACCTTGCTGTTGCTCACAGCAACCTCCTCCCCCTCCTCTGCTAACCAAAACTGTCTGGACACAACATACAACTGGATATGCTGCATTGCTGTGAAGAAATAGCTATGTTGAAAATTTGGGGTAAAAATATTTAAAAACACCAAAGTTTGAGCCTGTGTTGAAATTTACAAATGCAGGATTGTAAGTTTGGAAATTTTCAATATTTTGACCCCAAATTTTCAACATAGCCATTTCTTCACAGCACCTCATGAATGTGACAGCTGTCATTTTTCAAATCCGAGCCACAATTTGTTTTCGCACTTGTGGAGCAAAATCACCTTTTGGGCAGGATTTGAAAATGTTCTCTGCCCTTGTTCATAAGGTACGTTCATGAGAAGGTTATGTGGGGTTATAAGAAGGCTATGTTGACAATTTGGGGTAAAAAATATGGCAGCCGTCAATGTTCAAATCCTGGCTAAAATGTGTTTTCACACTTGTGGCACAAAATCACCTTTTGGGCAGGATTTGAACATTTCTCTGCCCTTGTTCATGAAGTGGGCTCATAAGAAGGCCATGTGGGGTCATAATAAGGCTATGTTGAAAATTTTGGATAAAATATGAGACAACAAAGTTATGAGTCTACATTGCAGTTTTTCAATGCAGGTTCATAACTGTGGTAATTTTCAATATTTTTCACATAACCTCATGAATGTGACATCTGTCATTTCTCAAATCCTACTGAAAATGTGTTTTAACACTTGCGGTGCAAACTGACATTTCAGCCATTTCATAAATTTTATAAATGACACCTGTCAAGCTCTGAAGGAGTGGTCATAATAAGATTATCAACATAACCCAGATAGACCATCTTAGGGTAGCTGGTTCATTCCACTGGGGTGTCAAACAGACGAGGCATACTGATGAGTCCTAGTAGGATGAAACATGTGTCTATGTCTTCCATTGGCACCCTTTGCAAACTGTGTGAGAGGCCTTTTGGCACCATGCATTTCTACTTAAAGTGGAACCGGCATAATATTCTGTGGTGATTTGCATATGCAGCCCATGATGCTTTGCATTGTGGGGGCATGTGTGATTTTGTATTTCTTTGAAACTTGGCTTCTTGGACAAATGCCCTTTGGGATAACCATTGCCTCAGTGCTTACGCACAGAGGTTCTTTGTCTTTAAAATAAGATTATGCTGAAAATTTGAGGAAAAATGTGAAAAACCAACTAAGATATGAGGAAACAAATTGTTCCAACATTTACTCATAACTTAATTTTTGCCAATTTTTGGCCCCTAATATTCAACATATCCCTTGTATTCCCCACCTCCTGAACATGGCACATGTCATTCTTCAAATACCTTCTGAAACTTGTTTCCACAGTTGCACAGCGGAATCACCTTTCAGATGGGATTTTAAAATTTTCACCCATCTTGATCATAACGTCTGGTCATGAAAAGACTGTTGGACATTTGGGGCCAAAATGTGGGGGCCCACTTCAAAGTAGATATTGTCTCTCAACTGCCTTATCCTGGGTAATTACAGTCTAGCAATGTTTAAAAGCAAGACACCACTGAAAATGAGATATTGCATCTCATCTGCTCTATCCTGGGTACATATGTAGTAAAAATGGCCAGCTCACCAGCATAGCCATAGGGCTACTGCTC
This sequence comes from Neoceratodus forsteri, assembly GCA_016271365.2. Classification (NCBI taxonomy): domain Eukaryota; kingdom Metazoa; phylum Chordata; order Ceratodontiformes; family Ceratodontidae; genus Neoceratodus; species Neoceratodus forsteri. The sequence goes on from CM028130.1 coordinate 290,438,650, forward strand.
ACAATGCTAGTGATCTGGGTTTGGAAGCAAGCCTTGGTCACTGGAAGGCTGGCTGGAGGGAGGAGGATTGAGCATCCCAGGATGCTTTCTTCCTCTGGGGAAGGGAGGATTACCATACCCACTGCAATACTGCCACCTAGGTGACCACAGGTAGCAGTGTAGGAGGGGCACCTTGTGGGTTGGAGTGGACGTCGGCTGGGATCTGGAGCAGCTGCCCATAACCACGTGCATATGTCTCCTTGGACTCCCTCAGCCACTGCCTTTCTTGGAGCGTGAAAGTAATATGGGGAAGCAAAACCACCACCACCACCACCCCCATGCCTCAGGACCTCCTGGCTCAGTCACCGGTCCAAGGCATGGCCTCCATGGTTGGTACTCTGGTATTCTCTGTCCCCACTGCAAGGGTCAATTCACAGGGTTGGAAGTCCTGTGGAGGAGTGAGTACTAGTGCCAGGATGAGCAGAACCAATACATTTAGAATATATGTAGTAAAAATGTATACAAGCAAGACGCGGTACAACAGCAATACCAGTGGCGAACATTCGTTATATTCGGCATTAACAAATGCTTGTTTTTATTTGAGACTATTTTGGGTAAATCTTAAGAACAGAACATTTCTTATTGAGGAGATAGTTATGTTTGTGTATTAGGTTAATATAATTTATTCTCTTAGATAGCTATGGACTGCTGTTGTCTTTTTTTCTCTACTTTAATGTGAGGACTGTTATATTTGTATCTAACATTACTTTCTCAATGAAACTAGGATCTGTATGAATGCATGTTTATTTAAATCACCTTTAGGGATACGTTTCCAAGGGGGGTTTCTACGGCCAGACAATGATATCCTTTGTTTTAATGTACTGTATGGATCCTGTTGTGTGTACGTAAATGAGAACCTATTGGTCTCTTGTACCTTTTTCTTTTGATTACTATTCTCATGCAAGATTTGTTTTCTCAAGAATGGCCTTCTTGATTGCCCCCCATCTTTTCTCCACATCTGTGATGTTGTCCACTCTGACTAACTTGTTCCAGACTATCTCCCTTATCTGGCTGGAGTCTGCCCTTTTGAAGTCTAGGACTTCAGTCTTTGATGAGGCTTACTTGTCACAAGGACCAGGTTGAACCATTCAGAGTTATGGTCACTGGACCCCAGTGGCTCCCCTACCATCACTCCTCCTACCATGTCCAAGTTAGTGAGCAGCACATCAAGAATACCAGCTTGCCTAGTGGATTCCTTAACTAGCTGCACCAGCAGACAGTCCTGCAATATATCCAGTAGGGCCTGACTTCCAGAGCTGCTCCTGTCCGCTGGAATAACCCAATCAGTATCTGGAAGGTTTAAATCACTCACCACCACCACCTCTTCCTTTGCCAACCCCCTTTCTAGTTCTTCCCCAGGCTCCTTATCTCTGTCTTCCCCTGTCCTGTAGGTCTATAGATCACTCCAGTTCATAGTTTTTTGCCTGAGAATGCCAAGAGCTGAATCCACAGCAATACTATTTCCTCATTTCCACCCCTGATGTTTCCATCCTCCACAGCCTCTATGCCTTCTCTGACATATAGGGCTACATCTCCTTCTTTACCTTTTCCTCTATCCCATCTAAACATGGTATAGCCTGGAACTGTCAGGTTTCAATCAGTATTCTCTGTGGCCCAGATTTCTGTGGTGACTTCTAGATCCATCGTAGTGTCTGCCACCATTACCTGGAGCTAACTAATTTTATTTCTCGGACTTCTGGCATTAAGACAGATCTTTTCCATCTTTCTCTTGATCCCTTCATGTTTTTTCCTATTACTTCTCCCTTATTCTTTCATAGTCTCCTTAATTTTTTAGTTTTCATGCTGTATGTAGGCTTTGTCAGCCCTCCCTCATTGGTCTGTTCCCCTAACATAATCTGAACTTCATCCTTACTGTTACCTACTTTGCTGCTACTAGTACCCTGTTCAGGGGGAGGGCCTTAGCTAGGTCCCCCAGCTGCTCCCCCTTCACAGTGGTTTCCCTATCCTCTGACTCTCCCGGTCAGTTTCACTGTACAATGTACAGTAAATGTTAAACTTTTGCCCCAGAGCACTGACCCCTCTCTCGTCAAGTGAAGACCGTAACCCCTGAAGACATTATATGTGACTCTCTCAAGCAAGCCAGTCATTATAAGTAGGGACACAGTAAGGCAAATAAAATGCTGGAGTGCATTGGGAGGGAGTTTGACAGAAGGAAAAGGGAGATAATTTTATTACTGTATAATTCACTGGTAAGACCCTAGTTTGGAATACTGTGCCCAGTTCTGAAGTCTACATCTTAGGAAGGAGTGGGATAGACTGGAAGCAGTTCAAAGATGGGTCATTTAAATAATTCATAAACAATAAATAAAATCCTATGAACTGCAGCTGGAGTAACCAAATATGTATTTACTAGAGGTCAGAAGTGAGACAGGGGACACAATAGAGATATATACATTTTTAAGAGGAAAACGTAGGGTAGAGTAAGAGGACCTTTTCAAGATAAATAAGGGATCCATAAATAGGGGGCATAAATAGAACTGGTAGGTGGTAATTTTAAGAAGGATCTGAGGAAATATTACTTCACATAGATGGTGGTTGAACCATGGATTAGTCTGCCAGCAGAGGTGGTTGAAATATGGACAATTCATGAATTCAAACAGCTGGGACAGAGTAAAAGGAGTAATAAACACACTTAGAGGAGTAAAGGATATTAAACTACGCAAAGGGTGAACATGAGGTTAAAACCAAAGAAATGCTACTAGCTCAGAATGAGAGGTAGGAAAAAAATATGGGCAGACTAGATGGGCCAGTGGTTTTTGTCTGTTGGCAGAACTGTATCTATGGAATCAGGAAATCTGTGAGGAAACTCTTTTTAAAGAAAATGGTGGTGAATAGATTGAGTGGCTTGCCTAAAGAGGTATTGAATGCCGAGATGGTGACAGGTTCAAGAGAGGGTGGGATAGCTTCAAGGGGATGGTTAGTGTGAAAATGAGGGAAAGCAGAGGAGACAGGGGTAGAATGGGGCCAACCTTCCACCAGGGCATTTGCCCTAGGCCCAACAAAGGCTAGGTTGAGAGCTCAGATATGAAACTGGATAGACACAATTGACCATTGATCCTTTTCTACCAGAGACTTTCTAAGTTTCTTTAATGAATCCATTTGTGGCTATGTGGTTTAAGAGGTACAGATAACATTTTACTGTCTACTCTGTGTTCCATTTCTTTGAGCACCTTACCAAATCAAAGTGGGCCACTTCAAGAACAGAAGTATGGCCAGCAGCGTCTGAAGCAAGTTAAGGTTCCTACAGTGAGTCCAGGCCTTGCACAGTGCTGACAAGTGCACAAGTGAGATGTGAATGGAACACCCAGTGTTAGTTCACAACAGACTTTTGGCAATGAGAAACTGACATTTCAACCTGCAGGAAATATGTGAGAGGATTGTGTCACACTGATGTTTTCACTTTCTTACCCATTACTAGCCTTAGTTAGTCCCTGTTTTCATAGCACAACCTTACCAGTGCTACTATTATGACAGTAACAGAGTGTAACTTTGGTGGTGCTAAACCTTTTACTGTAAGGATGTTTTGCTCTTCAGAGTTTGGACACTGCTGGGATTTTGCTGCAACACTCCAAACATTGCTGCATCACTTCAAAAACCCTTAAGGTATTTCACTGTTCAGGCAGCATTCGTATGCACATCAAGGACCCACTCCAACCCCCATGATGTAGATGTCTGGTAAAAACATTCAGGACAGTAACAGGACCACCATTAAGGTTTTGGCAGAATTCTTATCAGACTGGAACTTAATTCTGTGATGAATTGTTGTTGTTGCAAAGCTAAGACTTGGGTGTGTGTGTCTACTACACACTAGTTCACAGTACTATGTTGATATTATTCATATTGTAGTTTATAAGCACCCAAAATAATTTGAGATGACTCAGGAACTGCAATAATGTAGTCACCATTATGGTAGATATGCATGGATCAGAAGTGCTAGTGAAGCATTCAAGAAGTTATAATCGACAAAAATGTAAGCAGATAGCTAAAAGTAAAATGAAAAAAAAAACAGGTTGGAAAGCACAGTGCACATCAAGTATTGATTGTAATTAGGTAATGTGGCACCAGCATGGTAAAGCTTGTTTCCTCAGTTCCTAGTGTTTTTTTGTTAGTGGTTGCATCATTGCTCTCTATCCCTCTGTCACCTTCCTGGCTGAACAGTTTCTTTCAGGTCTGTCCTATGTATATGCCCGCATTATTTATGGTGAAGTCACTGCTTGCAGGAGTTTTTGGTTTCACTTTTAATAGACTGTGTTCCCTTTCTTTAAACACCTTGGGACCTTTCCAGAACCTGTGGGGCAGTCCCAATAGGCATGTTTGCTGAAGTAAAGCAGTCAAGGTAAGTGTAAGGGGAAACAGATAATCAATAAATTTGTATATGCAATACCATCTCAAATCAGTTAGCAGTGATGGCACTGCTAAAACTCCAGGGTATTTTACCATTTGAAACCTTTGGCACTTTTGAAAGTTTTACACACACCCCAAATCCCAAAATGTACCCATTCCTGTTTCCAGAATTTACAGCCCAGCCCCAAATACATGTAATCATATCCCCAAAATGTACACCCACAGAACAACAAGCTATTCCTCTGCTGTGCAGTTAATTCCCTAACCCATTGCCAAACATTGAAATGCCTGCTCCAGTCTACAAAATGTTCAACCCAACCCAATGCCTCCAACTCTCTCCAAAGGTACACCCTGCTCCCAAAACATGTTTCATATCCTGAAATTTACACTTTACCCCTCCAGAAATGGATACCTCAATCTCAGCTCCAAGAATGGACACCGCTTCCAGTAGTACCACTTCTAAACTGTCAAGGCTTTACTCTTAAAACTGAATTGATTGCACCAACCCTTAAATTTGTATCTGCTCTTCCGCACATTTAGAATGAGTACCCCATCCCACTTTCAGGAGTAAGATTTTGAAAGTTTCCAATTTTCTGGCTGCAGACTTGTAAATCTAGACTACTTTAGTAGCCATAGATTTATTTTTTATTTCCATGGCATATTTTTTTTTATAGCTATAAGTTTTAGCAATATGCCCTCAATGCACCACTTTGCAGCAGAACTTTAGGCTCAGGTCACTAAACTGAGCTGGAGGATGCAAAATATGGTGATCACTAAGACTGTACCTTTAGCCTGTGTCACTCTTAATTTTTATTTTAGGTATGACCTTTGAAGTTCAGGACTGTGATACTAAGAGATACTAAATAAGGAAACATGGATGACAGGGCTGAAAGTCCCAACTATCAGAACTAATTATGGCCAGGTGACCATAAACCTTCAAATACAGCAGCCAAGCTCTGGAACATGTTAAGCCCAAGATTTCAGAAAATAACTAAGTATCTAAAGGGGATCAATAAGGTGAAGGAGAGGAGCTTATTTAAAAGGAAGGAGGGGGCTAAAACTAGAGGGCATAGCCTAAGACTGGAAGGAGGAAGATAGAGAGGCAGTGTGAGGGGGTGATTCCTCATGGAGAGGGTGGTGGAAGCCTGGAATAAACTACCAGAGGAAGTGGTGGCAGCTGAAATGGTGGAGGGGTTCAAGAGGGCATGTGATAGACAAATGGAGTTGGTATGTTGGAGGAAGGGGAGGGCCTGTGGAAAAGGAGATGTGTAGGGGGAGGGGCAGACTCCATGAGCTGTTGGGGTCCTTTTCTGCGGCCAGATTTCTATGATTCTATGAACTAACTTAGCTAGTTTTAAACAAATAGATCATTGTAATTGTCATAACTCATAAAGAAAATGAGCTTTAGAGATTCATAAATGTACTGTATGTATTGTCTAACTAGGGGGGATTGTTACTTTAATATTTTCATTATTTCTATTGTATTTTTGTTAATTTTATTTTATTTCTGTTGTTATTCTTTTTGTTTACTGTGTAGTATGACACCTAGTTACTTCAAATGGAGAAATCTACATGCGTGAAACGTAACTGAGTGTGATATTTTTGTATGCTGTATGGAGTTTATACAGTAGGTAGGAAAATGGGCAGACTAGGTGGACCAGGCAGTCCTTATCTGCCAACAAATTCTATGTTTCTATGAACTATATAATGTGACCCACAGTTAAAGAAACAGGACAAACTTGTAAATAGGACCTTTGGGACCTAAGTGTTTCATCCTGTATAAAAATAAATACTTTTACTACTACTACTGCTGCTACCACTACTACTACTTTATTATTAAATTATTTTAAAAAATTTAAAGATTAGAAACAGAATTTGACAGCAGATAAGGACTGCTTGGCCCATCCAGTATGCCCATTTTTCCTTACCTACACTATTACCACAGACTGTACCTAATCTACAGCTCTTTTCCCTTCCCCCCTTCCTTTCCACTATGATTCCCTTGTGCTTATCCCATGCACTCTTGAACTCCACTACTGTTTTCACTCGCACCACCTCCACTGGAAGGCTGTTCCAGGAATCTTCCACTCTTTCTGTGAAGAAGTACTTCTTCACATCTTTCCTGACTATACTCCCTCCAGCTTAATAGCATGTCCCCTTATTTTTGAGCACCTCTTCTTCTAAAAAATACTTCCCTCCTGTACCTTATTTACCCCTATGAGCTTTTCAAAGATCTATATCATATCAGCACTCTCACTCCTCTGTTCCAGGGTGTACATACTGAGGTACTTTAATCTCTCCTTGTAGGACTTTTGATGCAGAACCTGCACCATTTTAGTTGCCCTCCTGTGGATCGCCTCCACTTTGTCCATGTCCTTCCAGAGATCTGGTCTGCTGAACTGGACACAGTACTCTGGGGGGGGGGTCTTACCAGCCATCTATACAGTGGCAACACCACCTCCCTTTTCTTGCTGATGATACCTCTCCCTATGCACCCTAGCATCCAACCGGCCTTCCCAACTACCTTGCCACACTGCCTGGACACTTTTTGTCATCTAATATGATTACCCCCAGGCCTGTTTCCTGCTTGGTGCTCCTCAATACCACTCCACCCATTTTGTACTCCACCTCTGGGTTTCTGTGCCCTAAGTGTATTATTTCACACATTTTCACATTAAAACCTGGTTGCCGTACCCTTGATCACTCCTATAGTTTTTTAAGGTCTCTGTTCATCCTTTCTAGCCCCCCACCCTGATTGTCCACCCAATTGCAGATTTCCTTGTCATCTGCAAAGAGGCAGACTTTCCCCTTCAGCTCCTCTGCAATGTCACTTATAAAGACATTAAAAAGGACCAGTCCCAGCACTGATCCCTGAGGCACCCCACAGGTCACCCTCCCTTCCTCAGAGTGAACTCTGTGTACTACCATCCTTCTAACCTGTCCCCTAACCATTTTTTTGTTTTGTTTACAGTTTAACACCTTTGGACCCACTCATAAGCTACCCAGCTTGCTTACTAGTCTCCTATGTGGAACGGTGTTGAATGTCTTACTGAAATCCAGGTAGGCCATGTCTACTGCTTCACCCTGATCTACATCCTTTGTCACCTAGTGGAAAAAAACTATCAGATTCATTTGATATGACCACCCCCGTGATTCCATGCTGCCTCAGGTCTTGTAATCCACTGGCTTCAAGATATGCCACAGTCTTTTCTTTCAGCAGTGATTCTATTAACTTTCACACCACTGATTTCAGGCTGACTGACCTATAATTGCCAGCTTCCTCCCTACTATCACTTTTGTGTAGTGGGACTACATCTACCATCTTCCAGTCCTCTGGAACCACTGCTGTTTCCAGTGAGATGTTAAATAGAACTGTCAGAGATACAGCCAGTATTTCCCTGAGCTCCCTCAATACTCTTGGACACCAATCTGGCTCCATTGCTATGTTCGCCTACAGATTAGTGAGTCCCTTTGAACACTGAACAAAAGTATTTGTGCAGGATGTCTGCATTTTCCTGGTTTTCCTCTGCACCATCCCTCCCTTTCCTTTTTAACCTTACAATTCCAATCCTGATCTTCCTCTTTTCACTTACATACAAATGTCCTCTTTCTTTTCCTCCTGGGCTATTCTCTCTTCTGTTTTTGCCTTTGTGCTCCTTACTGCTTTCCCTGCTTCTCTGTTTCCCTGATACACCTCCCTATACTCCTTCCTTTATGTCTTCCTATACCTTCTGAATGCTAAAAATAGGCTCTTCCTGCACCCCCTAAGGAAGAGGAAAGGGTGCTGATCCATTTACAAGATATTATTGACCAGGGATGATTAGTGGCCAAAGCACTGCCATGCCAGGGACCCAGGTTCAGTAACAGACACAGGATACTGGCAATTGGGCTGCTGCCTGGGAGGAGCATTGCCCAAGAAATCACATCCCAGACTGAGTAGGCCTGCAGGTTACAGCTATGCAGAATGTTCCACAGAATGTTTAGAATTCTAATTCTGCAGAATTCTGTCAAAAGAGGAATTCCAAAATTCTGAAAGCTGAATGTCTTTCTGTATAACTGCGGATTAGTAATCCTCAGTTGTTTACCTAAACCACCGATAGTATCCAGTAATTTATGTAACCTGAGGATTCAGTTTCCACATACAGTATGTAATCCACAGAATACTATTTTGTGGCTTGCATAGAAACATTGAAACATACTCAATAACAGCAGAAAAAGACCAACAGTCCATCCAATTTTCCCTAGATACTTAATTAGCCCAGGCATCAGCTATCCCTCAAGGACCTATCCCTCCCAACCCCCATTCTTCTCCACGTTCTGCTGCCCCTAGGCATCCTCTGCCAGGTTTTCAACCAGGGATCTGCAAATGACTCCTGGGGGTCACAGAGTGAGGACCAAACATATCAACTGTAATAAAATGCTCAACCACATGGAAACGAACACTTCATTTGTAAGCTGCTAACATATGAAGCATCCGTTTCCATGTGGTCAAGCACATTAAGGTGACGCAGAGCTCTGTTTTCATTTTCATTAATCATAGCTGCCTCAGAAACTAAGTAATTCACTGTACAAAGCAGTACAGTTTTCTTGTTTGTATTGTATTCTGTTTTGTTTCTATTTTATATACAGTTGCCTGTGAGGGAGAGAGTGGGCAAGTGAGGACCTGAAAGTGAGCACGTAAGCACAGTTAGGGTGATTGTTACAGCTACAGTATGCTACCACATGTAGAACTGGTGAGCTAGTAAGCATATCATTTCTATGGCTACAGCTACTGCAAAACTGGAGGGGTGGCCGCATTCAGCTGTAAGTACCTGTATATTAAAAATCATGTGCAAATAATGCAAATAGGTTATGACATATGTGCTGTTGGGGAGATTTTCAGACATGGAGAGATCAATTATTACAGACATACTGGGAGCCACAGAGAGCATTTGAAAATAGTTTTATTTTCTGGCATTCTTTTGATTACCATGAAAAATTTCCCATCTATCCTTCCTTACTTACATGGAAATATAGAAAATGCAGCCAGAGAAAGGCCCAGCAGTCCATTTAGTTTGCCCTCTTCTGCCTCACTACTGGACAGTGCATCTGTCAGTCCCACTGACCTCCCCTGCCACCCTTCATGGTACCCAACTGCACTGTACCATATGCTGTTCCATCCCCTCTTGAACACTTGCTCACCACTGCAAGTAGGGAGTCCCCACCACTATGGACTTTTGGTCAGGGGGGTCCCAGACACAAAAAGGTTGAAAACCCCTGCTCTACAGCATTCATTCAGTCCCAACCATGCTTGAAACCCACAACTGTTTTTGCACTCATCACTGCGACTGGAAGACTGTTCCATGGCTCCACCACTCGTTCTGTAAAATAGTAATTCCTCATGTCCCTTCTGAACCTCCCTCCTGTTAGTTTCCACTCATGACCACCTGACTAGTATTCGGTAACCCTTGAAGTGGGCGCATGAGGAAGAGCACCGTCCGTTATGGTGACACCTTCCCCACACAATCCACTCAAGGCGATGGACAGGTAGGGTGACTGGATGAGGGGGTGGGCGAACTAGGCGACAGGATGTCACTATACGTATGCATGTGGGGGTGGTGGGACTGTGCACGGTGAACGTGGGCTGGGAGGGAGTGGAGAGGCTGTAGGGAGTGGCGCTGCGGTTGCCCGTCAAGCTGCGTCGTGGCATCGGGGATTGGCTAGTGGTTGGGGTGGCTGAGGTACTGGGTTTAAGTGCTGGTGCAATTTTTTATTGCGCCCAGCCAGAACCTTTTTATTTTTACTGCTTTCACCCCCCCAACATGCACCCCCTTGGAGTTGAGAATCCTTAAGTAGGCGGTGCTGGGGGTGAAGCCCCCTGCAAGGGGGGGTGTAGGGGGGCAGCCCCCCACAGAAAGCAGGTAAAATATGTCCTGGCACCATTGTGCTGGTGTGCCGGGGTTGTCAGAGTGTCGAAAATGTGTTTGGCACTCTGACTGAGCGATAACGATGATCGCCTTTAGGCATTCGCTATTATCACATAGACCCCTAGTATTCAGGCTCTATAGTTCCCTGCAGTTCACTTTGAGGATTCCTTTAAGGAACTTGAAGGTCTCTGTCACATCTCTCCTCTCCCTTTTGGTCTCCAGCAAATACATGTTCTGTGCCTTGAGCCACTCCTCATAAGACCTGTCTGTTGGGCCCTTAATCATTTCTGTTACTCTGTGCTGCATTGTCTCCAGCCTAGCCCTATCCTTGATGAGATCAGGGCTCCAGAACTGGGCACAATGCTCCAGGTGTAACCTCCCTAAGGATCTATATAGGGGAAGTATTACTGATTCCCTTCTGCTACCAATACCCTCTGGATACACCCCATCGTCCTATTCACTTTTTTATATGCACTGTTGCACTGACTTGATTGTTTGAGGGGATCAGTGATGATAAGTACAGAGTCCCACTCCTCAGCTGTAGTGCTAAGTCTCACCCCATCCATCCAGTACTTGCTTCTGGGGTTCAAGTTCCCTAGGCACATTACCTTGCACTTTCTGGTGCTGAATTTCAATTGCCAAACCTTAGAACACTCCTCTAACATTTGTAAGTGACTCTGCTTTTCCCTAATTTCCTCATTGCTATCCACCCTCCTACACAACTTAGTGTCATCTGCAAAGAGACACAAGCTGCCCCTGATTCACTCACCAATGTCGCTGATGAACTTATCGATGAGGACCAGACCCAAAAAAGATCCTATGGTACCCGCTTATGACCTCCCTCTCTTATGATTTGATCCCATTGACCACAGCCCTCTGCTGCCCTCCCTTTAGATAGTTTCCTACTCAATTTACTATGACCTTAACCATACCAAGATCCTTCTTCTTCTTTAACAAGTTTCTGTGAGGCACCGAGTCGAAAGCCTTGCTGAAGCAGAAGTAGAGCAAATTCATAGAGTGGCCCCTTTCCAATTCCCTTGTCACCCACTCTAAGAAGTCTGGCAAGACCTCCCTGCCACAAATCCATTCTGTTTATTATCCTGGAGACTGTTGGTCTTCAGGTAATCTACAGAGTCCTCTTTGAACAGTGACTCCATCACCTTCCCTGCAAGGGAGGCAAGACTGACAGGTCCAGATGGGAAGGGTGCCTCAGAATTGGAGGGTAGCCCACACTGTGCCTATTCACAAAGGTGACTCAAGAGAGGAGCCGGGGAACTACAGGTCTGTCAGCCTGAAGTTGGTGGTGGGCAAATTAATGGAGGCCATCCTAAAGGAGAGGCTAGAGGTGTTCCTGGAGGAATGGGATACCTGGATGATTACCAGCATGGCTTTGTTCCAGGCAGATCATGTCAGACTAACCTTGTGGAGTTCTAAAATTGGGTGATGAAGGCGCTGGATCAGGGTAGACCAGTGGCTGTCCTCTTTCTAGACTTCAGCAAGGTTTTTGATTCGGATCTGGAGGCTCTGGAGAGATGGTCACATACCTGGAAACTGAAATTTAATGGTGGGAAATGTAGAATTCTTCACCTGGGGTCTAGGAACCCAGTACATGTGTACACCATGGGAGGGAATACACTGCAGGCTTCGAATGGGGAGCGAGACCTGGGGATGGTGGTGGATGCCAAAATGAACAACTCTGAGCACTGTAGGAGGGCTGCAGCCAAGGCAAACAAAATGCTGGAGTGCATCACCGGGGGATAACCACAAGAAGCCGGGATGCGATTCTCCCTCTGTATAACTACCTGGTTAGACCACTCCTTGAATACTGCATGCAATTTTGGTGTCTGCACTTAAAAAGGGACATTGCACTCCTTGAGAGGGTCCAGAGAAGGGCAATTAGAATGATTTGGTGTCTGGGAGATAGGTCCTATGAGGAGAGACTTGAGGAACTCAACCTGCGCTCTCTGGAGGAGAGAAGAGACAGGGGAGATATGATCAAGGTCTTCAAGCATCTAAAAGGGGTAAATATGGTAAGCCTAGATGGGGTGTTCCAGCAGAGAGATGAAGGGGACACCAGGGGGCACGGTTGGAGGATGAAGGGAGGGAGAATCAGGGGAGCGAGAGAAGGAGGTGTTACTTCACTGAGAGGGTGGTGGAACCATGGAATGTATTGCTTGAGGAGCTGGTGGATGTGGATTCTGTGAAGAGGTTCAAGAGAGGCTTGGACAGGTATAGGAGGAGGAGAAGGGTGAAGTTGAGTAATGCCAACACTGGGGGTACTTCAGATGGGGGGTAGGGGGATCCAAGGGGCAGGGAGGGCAGCAATGGTGCCCATCATGGATACTGAGTTTCGAGCAGACTCAATAGACTATGAGGCCTACTCTGCTGGCATGTTAATACAGATGAAGCCGCTTAATAGGGACGGCTCCGTTGCGATTCATTGGTCCCTTTTAAGCGGCCATCCCCATTACCTGAAGTAGCAAAGTTAAGCAACAAAGATCGCATGTCTTTACATTGTGACTCCCCAAACACAACGCTGTACTCAGTATTTGATATGCAGTAATAATTTAATCTTATAGACATACAGTACATACAGCACACATACACTTTAATGGAAAGTACTGTAACTAAAAATCGAACGTCAGTTTAAAAAAAAATCAGTCATTTGGCTCTGCCTAGAATCAGAGCACATCTTAGTAGTGACTGCATTTTCAACATTTTGTAGCATGTTCCACTCGTCAATCTTACTGTGGTATTGACACCACACCATGAGCGAATGCAGATGTGCCACTGCCTCATGGTTAATTGGAGCAACAAGCTGGGCATCTTGGCTGTCAGATTCTGAATCCGGCTCGTTGGTCTGGGGCCTCTTAATTAATGAACAGATCTCTTCTGTCGTTAGCTCACCGTTGGTTGGGAGGGTAGTATCCATGTTAACAAATTCTGCAAAGTCGACTGCTGACACGAATTCTGGCGTCACTACATCATCCAATGACGATTGGTCTGATGGAATGTCAGTTTCACATACAATTTTGAATGCTTTCTGGAAACAGTGCATTATCGTGACAGGTTTGACACAGTTCCATGCTCTAGCCACCATGTAAATTGCATCTAGGAGAGTAACAGCCTTTGCAATTTCTTCCACCTTGGAGTCCTTTCCATCTCTCTTCCTTTTTCTCTGAGGGTTGCTGTTTGCTAGCCACTCAGCCATGACTGAATCACGATTTCGGCTGATTCTGCCAGCCTGATTTTTTGACATCCCAAAGGCAGCAGCAACCTTTGACAAGGAGGTTTTTGGTCCGTGAAGAGCTTCAAGAACCTTAACACGCTCAGCAAGGGACAGCTCATTACGTTTTGAGTCCATGTTCATATCCAGCAGTTGAAAAACACTGCTCACAGGATCTAATTTTATAAGGAAACTCCACCAAAAACGTCCCAATTAGCCGAAATTGGCGTCCCTATTAAACAACATGAGCTTCCATTAACTATAATAGGGGAACAATCGGTAACCATAGAAACGTCCCAATTCAGCGGACGTCCCAATTAACTGCGTGCCGATTAAGTGGCTTCATCTGTATGTTAGTATGTCTGTAGTTCCCCACTTGTTCCTTGTCCCCTCCTTATGGAGCAGAACGTTTGCCACCCTCAAGTACTTTGTAACTACCCCCATCCTTAGTGAGCTGTTGAACAGAACTACCAGGAGTTCAGCCAGTACTGCTGCCAGCTTCCTGAATAATCTTGGATGAAACCCATCTGGTCACAGGGCCTTATGTATTTTTAGGGTTGTCTGTCCTTTCTAGATCCTTTCACTTGTAAATATTAGCTTCCTCATCTCTGGGACTCGCTTAATGTCTTCTTTCGATGCCACTCTCTGGCAAAAGTAATCATTAAGGACAGTGGCTTTTTGCCCCCCCATCCAACCACTGTCCACTATCACTCTGAGCAACCACTAAGCCCTTTACTCAGTCCCAGCTGTGTCTGAAACCATGTATAGTTTTGGTGCCCTCCACATCAGCTGGCAGATTGTTCCACGGCTCCACCACCCTTTCTGTAAAATGAGATTTCTCACTTCCCTCTTGAATCTCCCCCATCAGTTTCTACTCATGCCCCTGGGTTCTTGATCTGCTATTTATGTTAAATAATACCTTGCAGTTTACCTTGTTCATTCCTATCAGAAACTTGATGGTCTTTATCATATCTCCCCTCTGTTGTATGGCCTCCAGCAAGTACATGTTCAGTGCCTTGAGCCAGTCCTCATAAGGTCTGCGCTGCTGGCCCTGAATCATTTTGGTCACTCTACATTGCACTGTCTCCAGCCTGTCCTTATCTTTCCTTAGGAGAGGACTCTGAACTGTACACAGTACTCCAGGAAGGGACTCAGTAGTGATCTATAGAGAGGTAGCAATACTATCTTCCTTCTGCTGTCAATACTCCTTCATATACACCCCAGCAACCTGTTTGCCTTAATATGGGCCTTACTTGTTTACACAGGTGTGACTGTTTTAGGGTATCACCGATCATGACCCCTAGGTTTCTTTCCTTGGGGGTTGTGCACAGCTTTACCACCATCATCAAGTACTCTGCCCTCGGGTTCTTCTCCCTACATTGCACTTTTTGGCACTGAATTTCAACTGCCAAACCTTTGACCACCTCTCTAGCTTTTGCAATTCTATCTGCATCTCCCTAGCCCCCCAGTGTCTGCCCTGCAACACAGCTTAGTACTGTCTGCAAAGAGACACATCTTATCATGGATTCCTTCTCCCATGTCATTAATGAACATATTATTTACTTATTTATTTCAAACGTTTTACAAAGAAAGACATACTATGCTGAATAGCAGCTCATTTCCCAGATGTGTCCTGGGAGGGTAGGGGACATGGGAGAAGGAAGTAAACAAAAATGGCAGTAGTAAACTATATAGAGAGAAGAAGAAGGATGCATAATAAGCAATCAGATTATGAAGGGATTAACCCATGCCAGGGTATGGGTTTACTGGGCATTAATCCACGCCTGACGGGGTTACCGAGTGACTTCAACCAGTCAGGCATGGATTAATGCTCAGTAAATCCATACTCTGGAGTGGGTTAATCCTCTTATGACATGGGCAATGTTATGTTAGAGGTTTACCTAAAAAAACAGTGAAATGCAAATATGGGTATATTAGGGATTAATCAGCCAATGCATTAAGTCTTTAAGGAGGCAGTATAGTACAGGGGGGTTAAGGTTCTGAGCTGCAGATCTGGAGACCTGGGTTTGAATCCCACAGCCACCTAGGTGCCTACTGTGTGATCCTGGGCTTGTCACTTAACTTCCTGGTGCTCCCAGGTCACATCTGAAAATAAGCTTTGGCTTCAATCATTCAATCAAAATTTTTATTTATCCAGGCAAACATCGTTGAGCAAGCTCTTTTACAAGATAGACCTGGTTAGCTCCGGGTCAAATGGTACAATGCATACAGAGATATTTACAACAGAGTCAAATAACACAAGTAAAGAACAATTAATGCAATTAAAGCAAGCAAGTACTCGATGTTACATCAGTCATATCAGTGCTTCTGTAATATTTAAGGAGGACATAAGATGAGGCTTAGTAGGAACTTCAGTAAGGAGAAGTGATCGGCTGCTCATGTAGGTAGCCGATGCAAGCACAGAATTTCAAAAGTAGTATAATCACACAGTACCCCTAAATGTAATACTCTAAACAGAAAGATAAGGGTCTTAACAGTCAAGCATAAAAGTAATTACAGTTCTTTTTTGGCAAATTTTAGCATGGAAATCAGATTTATGCTTGGTTTACAACGGACACAGAAGCAGACTGCAGGAACCAATTAGAAGACAATGCCGAGGAGCGCTCATGTTCCGATTGGATAGCTGCTAATGCCATGCTTTGCTAATGGAGAGTCTGAGCTTAGGTTCTCAGGTGGTGATAGAGGCAGTGCTGACCGCCCGTTGCCCGGGTTTCCCACGCCTATGGGCAGGAAGCCCGAGGACAGCATATCCTCAGCAGTGGACAGAAGAAGAGGTTGTTATTAATTACTGGGCCATGGACAATGGAACATCTGAACCAGCAGGAGGACCAAAACAGCAGGACACTGAATTGGGTATTCCTTGACACCTAAAGACTGGCTCAACCACAGAAATTCAGAAAGGAGTGTAATGAAACAGAGTCCCAACTCTTGACACTCTAAACAGGAAAAAATATAGGGCATAACTATTAGGCAATAAGTAAGTACAGCCCTTTTTCTATGCAAGTTTTAGACAGAAAATCAGACTTTAGCTTAGTATTGAGGGAGACACAGGAGCAGACTGCAGGAGCCAGTTAGACGCCAGAGTAGAAAAGTGCTCGCGTTCCAATTAGGTATCAGCAATGCCGCACCTCACTAGTAAGGAGTCTGGTCTAGGTGTCGCAGGCAGTGGCTATGGAAATGACAACCACCCAGTATCTACATTTCTCCCACTTGAGGGGCAGGGAGCCCCTGAAAGGCTAGTTTATGGCAGGGAAGAGAGTTAGGGAAGAGATGAAAGAAAGTAAGAGTGGAATGCAGTGGAAAGGGAATATGAAGATGAAATAGGGCAGTTAATTTGTACAGGGTAGGCGAGTAAGAGCTACAGAATAAGCAATATGTAAAAGATAGCAGCGTGAGTAAGGAGTAGCAGCCATGAAAGCCATGAAGAGACAATAACCCTACAGGGATTTTTAGAGGGGAAAAACATTAAAGGCATAAGATGCTCTTAGATTTAAGGTCACCAAAGGTTACAAGTGATCATAAATTCAACTACGGTCAGAGGGCAGCAGCCTAATGCTTCAGACTAAAATTAGGGGCTGGGGTAACAATTGCATGACTCACACACATACTGAGCATATAGAGATTTAAAGGCATTTATACTGCAGAGGCAGCTTAATTTCAATAATTTTTGTACTTTGTTCTACAATGTTGGCAACAGGAAACTAATGGCCACTCTGCCATAGCAAGAGGAAGCCTTGGGGATACATAATGTGATGTAGGATGCGCTTCTTAGGGCATATGTTCCTGGCTCACTTAGTGGGAGACAGTCTATTATATTGTAGAAGTTGCTTCAAGGAGACTCTATAAGTCCAAAGGACTGCGTTTCTATTATGCCTAAACATAAGAGAGGACCACCCTATGGCTTTGTACAAGGAACAATGATGGGTAGAGATGGGGAGACCAGTAATAAACTGGATGGCCCTGTGATAAAGTGTATCCAACTTTGCAAGTGAGGCTTTGGGACATTGACTATAAAGGAAATCTGCATAATTGATCAGCAAAAGAAAAGTAGTTTGGACAAGGCGAACTTTTGCATCTGTAGTAAGAAACTGGTTAATTGGAAAGAATAACCCTAGCCTCTGCCTTAACTTCTTTACAAGGTCCTCGACGTGCTCAGTGAATGATAGATTATGGTCTAACCACACACCTAGGTATTTAAACTTTGAGACAAACTCCAGTTTCTCTCCAAGAATTGTGGTAATAGGAGGTAGTGCTCCAGAGCTGGCCAGATTCATCACACAGCTATAGGGCAAGAACAACATTACTTTTGTTTCTTTAGCATTTAGAAGAAGTTTTTTTATGGAGGAGCTGGTTCTGGAGCTGGTTAAATTCCTCCTGGAAGTCAGCACACGTGACTTCCGGTGTCGGATGACTTATATATGCAACCATGTCATCAGCAAACAAGTGAATGTGGGCCTTGTTAATACTCTCATCAATGTTATTAACATAGATAGCGAATAGTAAGGGACCAAGTATGGATCGTTGTGGTACTCCCCTCAGTAGAGGTTTGAGTGGGGATAGCTCACCCTCAGCCTTAATTTGCTGCCGTCGTCCTACAAGGTACTCAGTAAACCAATGCAAAGAAACTAAGTTCAGGCCTATACTCTTCAGAGAAGAGAGAAGCAGGCTATGATCCACTGTATCAAAAGCCTTACTAAGGTCTAGAAATACAGCACAGACAAAGTTTCTGTTGTCCAGTTCTTGGTACAAATCATTTGTTACTTTGGCAAGGGCTGAAATAGTGCTGTGTTTAGTTCTAAAGCCAGATTGCATAGGATTTAATAGGTTATTTGATTTGAGGTAGTCCCTTAGTTGGTTGCTGACAATCTTTTGCAGAAGTTTTGACAAAACTGGGAGGAGGGAAATTGGTCTATAATTGTTAAGGTCATAGGGATCCCCTGATTTAAACAAGGGGATTACATGAGCAATTTTCCAGATCTGGGGAATAAGCCCATGGGACGATGATAAGTTAAATAAGTGGGTGATAGGAACAGCTAGGACATAACAAGAGATTTTTAAGGAAATAAGGATCCAAAGAATCAGCACCAGCACTTTTCTTAATATCCAACTGGAGCATGAGGTCTTAAACCACTTTCAGAGAGACCGGGTGGAATGAGAAGCCCGGTACCGGGACAGGAGAGTCTGAGTATGGGGCACTTAATTGGGAGTGGACTAGGGATGCAGGGGAATTGTCAGAAGCTAGACCAGCTGTGGCAAAATTATTGTTAAATGCATCTAGGATTCCAGGTTTATCATTGATAGTAGTTCTCCCAGTTGTAATCTTAGGTGGCAAGGAATTACCAGGCGTTTATCCGGACATGTCCTTGATTATCCTCCAGAATCTGGAGGAGCACTTTGCTGCAGAATCCAATTTGGTAAGACAAAATGCTGCCTTAGCATCCCTGACCATTTTTGCACAAGCATTGCATGCTCTTCTGAATTGACATCAGTCTGAGTCAAGCTTAGTCCAGCAAGCTTTTTTCCACAACTTATCCATACCAAGCAACGCAGCTTTCAGCTCGGCAGAGAACCAACGACGTGTTTTGTTTTTTTACACTAATTTTTACCATAAGGGCATACATATTTAGGGCCCCAACAAGTATATCATGGAAAATATCATATGCAGAGTTAACTGTGTTATCTAAGTAGAAGTCTTGCCAATGTGGCGAGTGTTCCCACTGATAGACATAGCCAGCCACATCAAAGTTATAATGGGACCTTTTGTAAGAAATTTAGCTGTAGGTCCTGTATGATGCAGTGATCTGACCTCAGCAATGAAGCAATGGTCACTGACATCGGCAAAGAAGGTTCCCAGCATTTAAGAAGAGATGAGGCTTATCGACTAAAATAATATTCATTAGTGTGCTGTTTCTCATGTTCTTTTTGTTTGGACATGTGGGTTCATGAATTAGTTGCATCAATCCAATGGAATCACAGAAAGTGTTAAAGGGTGAAGCAGTCTTCAATAACCAGTCGAAATTAAGGACCCCTTGGATGACAGTTTCAAGGTTCTGTTTCTCCATAATAGAGCCAATATATATAAGAAGGAGTGTACTAGCAGATGGGGGTCTATAGCAACCAATCACTCTTAAGGCAAGGGAAGTAGATAAATCCATCTTCAGGGTCAAACACTTGAATTCATTTTTGACAGAACTAGAATCCAGGCAGGACACTGTAAACCTTTCATTAATGCACACTGCCACACCACCTCCCCTACTAGGCCCGTCCATTCTGAATAACTTGAAGGAAGGAATACTAATCTACCTCTCCTGAGAGGCTGGCCTAAGCCAAGATTTGGAGATTACCAGAACATCTGGCTAAGTATGGCTGACCCATGCCTGAATCATGGAGAACATTTTTAGGAGGCTGCAGACATTAACATGCCAGAAACTCATGCCGTTAAGACAAGCAGCATCTGAAGGGGATGTAATGGTAGTGATAGGACCAGGGTTTAGCTCAATGTTACCCGAACATAACAGTAACAGAAGTAATATCTTTGATAGTACGGTGATAGTTAGTTTAAGAATCCTGGTCCTAGTACGACTATAAGGCTTGTCAGGTTGGGTAAGCCAATCACCACCGCGAAGGTGTACCGCCAGTGAGCCAGTATTGAGAATGAGAACAGGTGAACATACACCACACTATCATGGTTTTCCGGGTGTTGCCAGCCATCCCCAGAGGAGAATGGGGGAGTATAGACAAGCTCAGTTGTAAGGCCACCAGAGTGGGTGTAGATAAGGTCAATCCTGTAGCCTAGAGGAAGAGAGGGTTATCTAGCTCCAGGCAGGAAAAACAGCAGAAGCAGGGAGCAAGAGAGAGAGAATTAGATGAAGAGGCAGAAGGGGCAGAGCCATAGTGCTTAGAGGATGAGTAGAGAATAACCGAGAGGGTCAGTAGGGCAAAAGCCAGCCCATGGAGGTGAAGCAAGGAGAGGGAGAGGGAGCAGTGGGGAAGGGGTCCCAAGTAAGTGAGCCCAATGAGGTTCAAGCAGGATAGGTTGAGTGGGTGGAGCCAAAGCCTATTTAATAAAGGTAGGAGGTGGGGGTGCAGGGATGGGTGCAAAGTTTTGGCAAAAGTCAATGCAAAGCAGTGGGTGCCAAAGCCCAGAGACTGAAAATCCAACAGAGAAAAGGCAGGGTCAATCAGTGGCTGAGCGGAGAGCAGCGGTCCAATTAGAGGAGGGTGGCAGCAGGTGGCGGCCCATCAGAGCTGCACAGTGCTATCCCGGCGCAGCCAGGACTCTTAATCGGCTTTGAAGGTGTCCTGGTCATCCGGAGGATGGAGGTGCTGGCGGCTGGCAGGATTAGCTGAGGTCGCTCGCTGGGAGCCCGATCAGGGGCAGTGGATCTAGTTTAAGATATAAAACATATGTTAAAATAGGGCATTTTAGCTAGGGCAGGGGGTACCAAGGCAAGTTGAAGATTATTGGGGCTATGTTGTGGGTAGCAAGGGAGGAATCTTAGGTATGGAACTATAAAGTAGATAGCACAGCAGGCGCTAAACAAAGCTAATAGACAAGCAGCTGGTGAAAATAGGAAGATATCTTTAAAGGGAGGACAGGACAAGTGTTAAGCCTAATAGCTGCACTCTGTGTCTTTAAGAAGAGTTGCAATATTAGCGAGAGGGGAGGATGAAGATTGCCTAGGGGCGGTGCCGAGGGGGGAGGGAGAGTAATTAATAAAGGCTAGAGGTGGGGGATGGGAGGGTGGATGCAAAAATTCAAGCAGGAAAGAGACAAAAGCAGAGAATTTAAAAGAGAAATTGGATCATTTGCAGGCAAAGCTTACAACTGTGACCCAAATGAAATCTGGTCTAAGCAGATGTAACCCACCTGCAAATGGGGGTTCCCAAAAGTCTTCCAGGAGCTTGCCTGAATGCTCCAAGTCTGGGTGATGTTCGACATTTAAGCTGTTTAAATATGGTTCCAAGTGAGCGCTATTTGAGCCTCCACAAACTGTCTCTTTAAGAGCTGTCTGCTTGCAGACTTAATTAGTTTGTATGTGGGGACTGTGTATTTAATGTTCGAATCCCGCCCGAGCTGCTGTCAGTTCGCTCCGTTTCTGCCATCGCTACATGTGTAGAGGGAGCCATGTTAAAAGATATAACTGTTTGCCAGAAATCATTTGGAGTGACTGAGAAAATGTAATTTGTCTAACCTGTCTTCATTTCAGGCGAACTGTTTCAGTGTAGCTCTTTCATTTTGGTCCTGAACTGCTGAAATGGACCAATCAATGGGAAGGGGTTCCTTAAAATGGAGCCTGTGGATGAATCGGAACTTGGACTCCCAATTTTGAGTCAGCCACAAGAGGATTGTATGGGCAGTGACTCTGGGAAATGTAGTTTTGACCTTAGCGCCTTTTTTCACCAACAGAGGGAGTCTCATTGTGAGTGACAGCAAAACCAGCCAACAGAATGGTGTGGAGCTAAAGGAAATGCCCTGCTCTGTGACTGGAAAGATCAGATCAGTTGTGACAGTGAAGCGAGAAGGAGCTCTGTGCTTCTGCGGTGTATAGTTTCGCGTGGGAAACGCATGTGAGGCCCTGAGGTTTGGCCTGTAGCCGTTGTAAGTGCCAATTCGAACTGAACCGATTTGTGAGGAGAAAGAAGGAAGTCTGAAGAGTGGAAACCAGGCTCACCCTGTAGAAGACTGGAGAAATTGCTGAATCGCTCTCAGTCTGTCAGGAACTGAAGCTACTGTGTGTGCTCCTGGGTATTTTGCAGTAATTGCGATCGGGATCTAGGAGCAGCCTGCCTGGTATAGTACTTTCCTTTTACATATGAATGTGTGTAGTGCTTGTGGGGAATCGCTATTTCTAATCCCCTGTGCTGTGTGCTGTGTGTTGAAGCTGGAAGCAAACCCCAGCTTGTCTTGGACTAAATCCATTTGCTATCTACTGCAGTGGGGTCCAATCACAAGGACCTTGTCTCCATGCCCTGTTGTTCTGGCAGCCCAGAAGTACATCCACCATCTGGTTCTCAGCTTGGGTATTGTGAGTACAAATCAGGATATTCCCCTGCAGCCTGTTTTCAATTACAAGTGTGTCGTCTAATTATTGTTGTTTCACTTCTTTATGGACTCAGCCATCCGACTCTGAATTACAATTGGGTGTTGTGCATATATTTTCTTCTTCATGGCCCTGTCCATCTGCACCTGCCGGCCAACCCCGGGCAACGGACCTGGCTTGCCCCCCCTCAACCTGGCTACCCAGAGTGGTTTTTTTTCCCCAGTTGTTTAACCAGGTGAGACACACTAAGCTGAATGCTTGTTTACAGGTGTAACCTGGGAGCACGGGGGGGGTTAAGTGACTTGCTCAGGGTCACACAGTATGCAAGTAGGGGCTGTGGGATTCAAACCCAGGTCTCCAGATTTGCTGCTCAGAGCCTTAAACCACTGCGCTATACTGCCTCCCTAAGAGTGTGACTTTTCAGACCCTGTATGTGTTCACAGTACTGTGATTTAATTCTGCCAATTAACCTGATTGCCCCCTCCTGTGTTACTGTCCCCTAAATAAATCAGAACAGTATTGTATTTTGTTGTGTATGTTGTTTAACCTTATTTTACAGGCGGTCCTCAGAGACGTGCTGCAGTATCTGTCTCGAGGGTAAGTGGTACTTTATGAGTGAACAGTGTGTATACGTGGGGTATTGGGGCTGTAACTTCTGTGTACTGTGAGAGCCACTAGAGGGAATAAAAGGGAGTCTCAGTGTCCCAGAGGGCTGTGACCAAGCTAGTCTAGCCACTACAAACCCTGACCTCTGGGTGGAGGCACCCGTCTTAGAACCTAGGCCCCTCAACCTGTCAGTAGTCAAGCAGGCAGGGGTAGTAGGTCTTGGGACAGCGCCACCTGGGAGTTACACAGAAAAAACTGTATCACTTTAAACTTAGTTTCTGATCCAGAGTAGATTACCACTGGACCTTAAAACAAAGAGAGCTGTAATACTTTAAAATCTACAAACATGCAGCCTAAAAGAACTTGTACTTCAAACTACCCTTGGAGTGCAAAATTGCTATAAACAGGCTTAAGTTCAACTTTTAAAATAGGATTCACAGGACAATTTGGATAGACTTAACCAGTACCACAATCAGTATGTAACATTAGCTGAAAGTCCAGAAGGAACAGCAGTAGCAAAGAATTAAAAGAACTGCAGCAGCCCATCAGCAGGCAGAGACGATGGTTCTGGCCAGTCAAGTTTCAGCAGTGTATCCTTGGTCTGGTGATTGGCAGGCAGTACAGCAAGGAAGGCAGCCAGCGGACAGAAGGGGCCCGCCCTGCTGCTTGCAGCAGCAGAGGCACCCATTTTAAAGGGTGAAGCTTCAGTCTGGTGATCGGCGGGCAGTACAGCAAGGAAGGCAGCCGGTGGACAGAAGGAGCCTGCCCAGCTGCTTGCAGCAGCAGAGGCACCCATGTCAAGGCTGAAGCTTCGATCTGGTGATTGACGGGCAGTAAAATGAGGAAGGCAGCTGGCGGGACAGAAGGGGCCCACCCAGCTGCTTGCAGCAGCAGAGGCACCCATGTCAAGAGTGAGTGTGCCACTCCTGGTTAAACAATGTTCCCTTTCCCTAATCAATGGCCAGGTGACTTGTTCAGTCAAATAAGAAGACAGTATTTTTGGAACCCATGTTATAAAGCAGTATAATCATTTTAGCATTTACAATTTACATATACAATTGTATTTACAAGTTGCGGATAGCTATATCTAGAGAGGCCTACTGAGTTGGTAACAGTAGCCCAGCAAGGGGCCAAAGTAGCTAGGTATATTACAGCAAATGCAGAGAGGATACATAGGTGGGGTAAGCAATTCATTAGGGAGGTGTAAACCAGTAAGGTAGTGGTGAGGGGGGTGGGTAGAGGTCAGGGGGAACATATTGGAAAGGACTGGACCCAGGACCGATCCTTGTGGCACTCCACCACTGACCTCCCTCTCTTCTGATTTGACTCCATTAACCACAGCCCTCTGCTGACATTATTCCAACCAGTTTATCACCCATTAAACTGTGTCTTTCACTGTACCCAGATCCTCTAGCATCTTCAGCAACCTTCTGTGAGGCATTGATTCCAATGCCTTGCTGAAATCAAAGTACTTAAATCCACAGCAATGAGTACCAATGCCCGTAGTCTGAGTAACAAGCTTCCTGAATTAGTGGCCTTGATGGAGGAGGAACATCTGGATATCGTGGCAGTCACAGAAACATGGTTCACATAAACCATGACTGGGACGAAACATACCAGGATACACTATCTACAGGAGGGACAGAGAGGGTAAAAGAGGAGGAGGAGGAGTAGCTCTTTACATAAGGGAAGGAATCAAAGCAACAGAACAAAAGGGAAAACAGGGAGGAGAAGAAGCACTGTGGGTAAATTTGGAGACCGGCAATGGCACCACAATCTGCACGGGGGTTATATACAGACCCCCTTCTCAGGGGGAGGAAATGGACAAGGAAATGATAGAAAGTATACTTAGTATGGCAGAAAAGGGAGATATTGCTGATGGGTGATCTGAATATGCCAGATGTTAACTGGAGTGCAGTTGCAGCAGCCACTTTGAAGAGTGGGGTTATTCTAGATGTCCTACAGGGGCATGCCTTGACAACTAGTATTGGAGCCCACTCGAGGAGGAGCAATCTTAGACCTGGTTCTCTCAAATGGAGATGAAGAGAGGATCACAGATGTAAGTGGGTAGCCATCTGGGAACTAGCGACCATCGAACAGTATGGTTCACAATAAACACAGCAATAGAGTCAAGCCATACAAAGGCAAAGGTACTGGACTTTAGGAGGGCTGACTTTGCTAAAATGGGTGAGTGCCTAAGGAATGCACTAGCAAATGGGCAGGAAGGAGGTGGGAAGAACAATGGGAATAGTAAAACTGCCATCACAGAGGTAACAAGCCTTTGTGTGGCGCAAATAAACAAAACTAAGCGATGTAAGAAACCACTATGGTTCTCAAAGGAAGTGGCAGTGAAGGTTCAAAAGAAAAGAAAGCTTTCAGGAAGTACAAGGAATCACAGAAGGACCAGGACAGAGAACTGTATCAGTTAAAGCAAAGGAAGCTGGGAGGCAGTCAGAACAGCAAAGGCCCAAACCGAGGAAAGATAGCCAACTCAGTTAAGAAGGATAAAACCTTTTATAGGTACATCAGGAGCGAAGGAAGACCAAGGGAGGATAGTGAGGCTTAATTAAGGGGGTGAGGGTGGGCAGAGGTGATTGTGAAAAGCAGAGATACTAAACAAATATTTTGCTCAGTATTTACAAAGGAAGAGGGGAGGTACCTAAAACAAACAGTAGAAACACTCTGGATACAGAAGTTGATACCAGCCATTTACAGAAGAAAGGGTTCTGAAAGAACTCTTAAAACTGAAGGTGGACAAAGCAATGGGGCCTGATGGGATTCATCCCAGAATTCTAAAAGAACTAAGGTAGAATTAGTGACACCACTGACACCCTGTTTAACAAATCATGGGAGGATGGGGTGGTACCTGAGGACTGGAGGAGGGCAGATGTGATTCCCTTCACAAAGTGGGAGCAAGGCAGAAGCAGGAAACTACAGACCTGTTAGTTTAACCTCGTGGTAGGGAAATGATGGAATCACTTCTGAAGGAAAGAATTGTCGAGTATCTAGAGGCCAGAGGGGCACAGGACCCAAGGCAGCATGGATTCACAGCAGGAAGGTCATGCCAGACAAATCTGATAGATTTCTGTGACTGGGTGACCAAAGTAGTAGATCAGGGAGGGCTGTGGACATGGCTACCTAGACTTTAGCAAGGCATTTGACACAGTCCCACACAAAGATTAATATACAAGTTAGCTAGCCTGGGAGTGGGTCCCAAGATGACAGCCTGGGTAAAAATTGGCTGGAGAATAGGACACAGAGAGTAATAGTAAATGGAGTCCACTCTGAAGAAAGGAGGGTTACTAGTGGGGTACCACAGGGTTCAGTATTAGGACCGGTCCTCTTCAATGTCTTTATAAGCAACATTGCAGAGGGACTGGAAGGAAAAGTATGTCTCTTTGTAGATGACACAAAGATCTGCAACAGAGTTGATGCACAAGGTGGGGTGGAAAGGATGAAAAGGGACTTGGCAAGGTTAGAGGAATGGTCAAATATATGGCAGCTTAGAGTCAATGCTAAGAAGTGCAAGGTAATGCACCTGGGAAACAAAAACCCAGGGGAAGAGTACACAATGGGGGGTAGATACTAACAACTACAAAAATGGAAAGGGACCTGGGCGTAGTCATATCAGATGACCTAAAGGTGGGCAAGCAATGTGAGAGGGCAGCAAGGAGGGCTGGGGGATACTGGGATGCATAGGGAGAGGCATCACCAGTAGAAAACAGGAAGTTATTATCCCTCTGTACAGACAGCTGGTGAGACCCCATCTGGAGTACTGCATGCAGTTCTGGAGACCCAGTCTCCGCAAAGACATAGACAGGATGGAAGCTGTCCAGAGGAGGGCAACTAAAATGGTGCAGGGTCTGCACCAGAAGACATATGAAGAGAGACTTAATGAGCTTAATATGTATAGCCTCGAGGAAAGGAGGGAGAGGGGGGACATGATAGAAACTTTCAAGTACCTCAAGGGAATCAACAAAGTCCAAGAGGGTAGCATCTTTCAAAAAAAGAGGTGTGCAAGAACAAGGGGGCACAATTTGAAGATAGAGGCGGCTCAGAGGTAATTTAAGGAAGTACTTTTTCACAGAGAGGGTTGTGGATGCATGGAATGGCCTTCCGGAGAAGGTCGTGGAGTCAAAAACAGTGGTGGAATTCAAGCATGCATGGGACAGTCATAAGGCAATTCTAGGGGTTGGGGGTAGGAAGAAGTAGGCTGCTGGTTAACTAGGATCTGCAGCTTATCCAGTAGGCAGGGAAATGGGTAGACTGGGTGGGCCAAGCGGTCCTTATCTGCCATCAAATTCTATGTTTCTATGTTTCTATGTTTAACAGCATGGCCCTTATCCAATAACCTCATTACCCAGCCAAAGAATACTATAGATTTGTCTGACAAGACCTTCCTGCCATTAACTCTTGCTGTTTAGTATCCT
The DNA here is from genome assembly GCA_016271365.2 of Neoceratodus forsteri. Lineage (NCBI taxonomy): Eukaryota > Metazoa > Chordata > Ceratodontiformes > Ceratodontidae > Neoceratodus > Neoceratodus forsteri. Next base: position 290,466,287 of record CM028130.1, read on the forward strand.
GGAGCCCACTGGTCTCCAGGTAGTTTACTAGGTCTTCTTTGACTAGTGTCTCCATCAGTTTACCCACACTAGAGTGAGACTGACAGGTCTGTGATTACCTGGTTGCTCCTTGTCCCCCCACCCTTATGGAGTGGGACTGCATCTGCTACCCTCCAGTCTTTTGAGATGACCTTTGTCTGACATGAGCTATTTAGTAGCCCCACCAGGGGTTCAGTTAGTTCTACTTCCAGTTCCTTGAGCACCCTTGGATGCAGCCCATCTGGCCCCAGGGCCTTCCCAATCTTAAGGGCTGCTAGCCCTTTCCTAACCCTTTCACTGGTAAATACTTGCTGCCTCATCTCAGGGAACTCTCTTATAGCTGCCTTAATGCCACTCCCTGGCAGAAGTCCACTGTCTTCCTATGTGAATACAAAGCAAAAGTAGACAATAAAAACGGCTGCCTTCTGCCCATCTCACTCAACTACCCCACCCTCCTCTGTTAGCCTAACAATTCCTCCTTTCCCCTTGTTTCTTTTTTCTCTTATATATCTAAAGAACTGTTTTCTCCACCCTTGACCCCCTTCTGCAATACACAGCTCTGTGTTACCTTTGCTTCTCTGATCACCCTTTTGTTTTCCTTTGTTCTCATTTGGTACTCTCATCATTCTTCCTTCTTTTGTTTTTCCTTGTACTTGGTGAAGGTCTTCTTTTTGGCTCTTTCTGCTTTCTTGACCTTTCCATAAAACAATATCGGTCTCAGTTGTTTTGTTATAAAAACAGTTTATAAACAGATAGGTGAAGAACTGTTTAGAAGAGATATAGCAGAGGGTCATGGTTAACGGAGTCAAATGAGAGGAAAGGGAGGTCACCAGTGGGGTGCCACAAGGGTTAGTCCTGGGTCCAGTTCTTTTTTTACAATTTATTCTCCTGCTCATCCTGGAGGCCTTCCTCTGACTGCCCCCCCCACCAGCTTTATCACTCTGGGTCCCCCAGCACTTACCCTCACTTGTGCCCTCTCTCACAGGGCAGTGGATGTCTTCTGGCCACCAGATGCAGGGCCTGTGAGGAGTCATTCACCATGCCACTGCCATGGGTTTTTTTCCACCATTTTCTCCCCGGGCCCACAAATGTGCAATGGGTGGAGTGGCTGAGTTCTGCTCCCCCAGGGACAGCCTGATGCCCTGGACATAGTGGCATGCATGTGCTGGCATCCAGCTACTACTGGGTGTCAAGCAAGCAGCATGCAATGCAATCCCCCTTCCCCGGGGAAGGAGGACTGTTGGTGGATGCTCAATCCTTCCTCTCCCTGCCAGCCCCCAGGCAACCCGAGTTCATTCCTGACCCCAGGCCACTGGCGTAGCTGCGGGGAGGCATGGGTGCCTCAACACAGTGCAACACTGGGCCGACTCAGGAGGTGGGTACCGTCCTTTTCAATATGTTCTTTATCGACATGGGAGGAGAAATCCAGGGCAAGATGTGTCTCTTTGCAGATGACACTAAACTCTGTGGGATGGTAGACAGCAAGGATGGGGTTAGGGAGAGACAAAGAGACTTGCATAAGCTAGAGGTGGTCAAATGTTTTCCAGTTGAAATTCAATGCAAAAAAAGTGCAAGGTGATGCACATAGGGAACAAGAATCTGAGGACAGACTACTGGATTGTTGGGGGGGGGTAAAGCTGTGCACGACTTCTGAGGAAAGAGACCTAAGGGTCATCATCAGTGACTCCCTAAAACAATCAAACTAGTGTAACAAGGCCTACAGCAAGGCAAACAGGATGCTGGGTAGAGGAAGGGGTATTGATGGCAGAAGGAAAGAGGTATTACCTGTCTATAGATAATTGGTGAGGCCTACTCGGAGTACTGTGTTCAGTTCTAGAGTCCTCATCTAAGGAAATATATGGACAGGTTGGAGACAGTGCACTGTAGGGTGGCCAAAATGATTTAGGGTCAGCAAGGCAGATCTTATGAGGATTGGTTCAAGTCACTGAATACGTAATCATTCCTGAAAGGAAAGAACAAGGTAAACTATGAGGAACTGTGTAGCATAAGTAGTGGATCAAGAACCCGGGGACATGAGTAGAAACTGAGGGGGGGGGGATTCAAGAGGGAAGTGAGAAATGTTATTTTACAGAAAGGGTGGTGGAGCCTTGGAACAATCTGACAGCTGATGTGGTGTGTGCCAAAACTGTCAGTGGTTTCAAACATGACTGGGACAGAGTGAAGGGCTTAGTGAGTGCTGAGGGTGATGGTAGTAGGGCTGGGAACACGGGGTGGATAGTGTGAGTCAGAACCTTGTATGGACAATAGGTCCAGGGTTTGTTAGGGTTTATGGGGAGACTGGATGGTTCAGTGGTCTTTTTCATCCATCATTGTCTATGTTTCTATGATATCCAGGTTCCTTTCTTTATTTGTAGTGTCCAATTGAACCCCCATCTGATTCTCAGTCGTAGGATTGTTGTTCCCTATGTGCATTACTTTGCACTTCTTCACATTGTTCCCTAAACTGACCCTATTTACCACTATCCTTTGCTGCCTATCCAGTTCCCCACCCATCTTACTAACTCTTCTGCCATGCCCAAATCCTTCAATTTCTTTAGTAGTCTCTTATGGGGCACTGAGTCAAATGCTTACTAAAATTCAAGTATAGAAAATCTACAGCTTACTCTTTATCCACTGCTTTTGTAACCCAGCCAAAAAACACTATAAGGTTGGTCTGACATGATGACCTCACTGTCACAAACATGTGTTGTTTACTATCCTGTAAACCATTTTCTTCCAAGTATGTCACCTGTCTTTTCTTGATTATAGTCTCCATTAGTTTACATATTATAGAGGTAAGACTGACTGGTCTATAACTGCTTAGATCCTCTTTTCACCATCCTTATAAAGTGGGGCCACATTTGCAGTTCTCCAGTACACAACTACCCAAGACTACATCAAGCTATTTAAAGAGCAGGCTGATGCCATTAGGACAGCTTTAATAAGACATAATATTCAGACTCAGTTCTGCTTGTATTTCACATTAGTTCTGTATTTCTCCTCCCCATTATTTATTACTGAGGCCATTTGCATGAAAATTGGATCTTTGCTTGTGAAGAGTTCATCTATTCTTGTTGCTTTCTCTCTACCTAAGGTGATAATGCTCTATTTGTGTTATCACAATTACTCCCAAGGCAACATATTGTGATGTCACAGCAGAGGACTATGACATGAAGTAGGGAGTAAGCTAAAGAGGCAGATGAACTCTAAGGTATATAGATCATGTTTTCATGCAAATTTCTCAGTAATGAGTAATGGGAAGGAGAAATCTAAAGAATACATATAGAATGCAAGCTAAATTGCACCTAAATTATATGTTTTTTAAAGTTTTCTTTGAGGTGTCAGCAGCTCTTTAATAACTTGGTTAATTGCATAGCCAGTTCATTAGTCATTTCCCTATACATATTGTGGGGTGCAATCCATCTGGATCTGGCAGCTCATCTATTTTCAGTGTGGTGAGATGTTTTCCTACCATTTCTTCTGAAATTCTAACACTCACCATATTCTTGATTCCCATTACAACACTTGCTGGTAAAGTTCCCTCTGGTCTCCACTGTAAATACTGAACAGAAACAGTTGTTTAACAAGCATTTGTCAATGTCGAATGTTGTCTCGCTGGCATTGGCATTGGAAGTGCAGGAGTTAGAGATGCATAATTGAAGTGGCAGTGAAGTATTGAACTGATGCCAATCCCACACCCACCCTGCAGAGACTGGCAGGCATTGGGGTGTGCCTTTGGGTCATCAACTATAATGCTCATGCTATTTTACCTCACTTCTCACCCTACCCTGTAGACACTGACAAGTATTGTGGTGTGCTTTGGGGTCCTTTGGCATTATACTTACCTCATTCCATAAGAAAATATGCTGAGGTGGGTGCAGTATAGGAGAATGGGGTGAACTTTGTGGCTGAACACTCCAAGGCACACCTCGATGCCTGTCAGTGGCTGCAGGGTGGGAGTGGGGTTGGGGTGGAATGGCGGAAGCATTACAGCTGATGATCCCAAGTCACACCCTGACGTCTGTCAGTCTCTACAGGGTGGGGTGTAATAGTTGGAAACCCTAATGCCATAGGCGTGTGTTGATATTTTCACTCCAAATTATCAACATGGGCTTTTTGTGAACCCACCTCATGAAAAGCAGCAGTATCAGTTTGTCAGCCGAAAGATGATTTTGCACAGTGACTGTGCCATTTAGCGTCACAGGCACGTAAACATATTTTGGACAGGATGTGAAAAATGACAACTGTATTGTTCATGAGGAGGTGTAAAAAAAAAGGCAACGTTGAAAATCTGGAGTGAAAATATGAAAAATTGATGTAGTCATGAGCATGCATAGAAACTGCGCTACTCACGTCTGTAACCCAATCATTTTTTTTTTTTAAACCACATTTTCAACATAGACATTTTGGGACATCCCAGCATGAACAGTGGCACTCTGATTTTCTTAATCTGTCCCAAAAGTTGATCTCCCACAGTGACCACGGTATTGTACGACACAGGTGTGAAAACACATTTTGGGCAGGATGTGAAAAATGACAGCTGTACTGTTCATAAGGAGGTGTGAAAAAATGCCAGTATTGAAAATCTGACATGAAATATTGCAAATTTGAGAAGTTACAAGGCTGCATGGAAACTGCACAACACATGTTTGAAACATAGTCATTTTATGGACTTTCATCACCAAATTTTCAACATAGGCATTTTAGGACCTCTGCTCATGAACAGTGTCACTCCCATTTTGTCAAACTGTCCCGAAAACTGATTTCGTACAGTGACCACGCTATTCTACGCCAAACGTGTGAAAACACATTTCAGTCAGGATATGTAAAATGACAGCTGTACTGTTCATAAGAAGGTGTGGGAAAATGACAATGTTGAAAATCTAGAGTGAAAATATTACAAATTCATGAAGTTACACGCGTGCATGGAAACTGTGCAATGTACGTTCATAAAACAGCTATTTTTTTTGATTTTTGTCACCAAATTTGCAACATAGGCTTTTTGAGAGCCCCCTCATAAACAGTGGCACTGTCATTTCATTAATCAGTCCCAAAATGTGATTCTGCGCAGTGACTATGAAATCAGTTTTCGGGACCAAATAACACCATGACAGTGACTGAATTCATGGGGAGGGTTCCCAATAACCCTATGTAACCCTTGGCTGGCCACAACTACCAGGTGGGAGTCTCCAGGGGTCAGGTTGGTGGTATTTTTTGTGTTATTAGCACTGTGCGATGCCTCCATTATGTAACCCATTACCTGGGACCTGGGCTCGGGGAGAAAAATGTCACTCAGCATGTTGGCTAGGTCTGGTTACTCTGCACGGGGCACCCAAGTATTCCGGACACAGGAAGCAGTAACTGAATGTCCATACAAGGAGTTGGGATTATAAAGTGTGGCTTTTATTCACAACAAAATGGAACAATAAAGCATAGATGGACCCCCATGGGGCTACACTCCTGGTAATGCAGATTTTCCTACACAGATACACATCTTCTTAAATCTTAAACCCTCAGGTTAAGCAACGCACAGGGCACTCTGCCCGAACTTGACTCCAGTTTCCCTGGCTCAGCTCCCTTGCCAGCCCTTTGGCTAATTTCCATTTATCATGGAGATTTATTTGTGGCTCCCTATGCCACCCATGAGCACTTCTGACTCCATCAGGGAATCTTCTTCAACAATCCCACATCTGGGTACTTTCCTCAAGCACTGGCCAAGTACCCAAGGGAAAGCAACAGGTGTCCCAAAGCGAACCCGTGGAGGTGAATCTGGTCACGCTAGATGGGGGGGGTCTCCCACCTCTTGCCTCCATAAATCATACACCCGGCCATTCCTCTGGACTTTAACACCTCATCTCTGAAAACACTTTAATGTGTAGATTCTCTTTAAATGAATGTCACATTTAATTTACTGTTTCTTCCATCCTACATGTGTTGAACTTGGAACATGCTTAATGAATGGCTGTGTCAATTTATCTAGACCCCCACTGAGTTAAGCAGTCCAATTCCCACAACTTTTAAAACTGTACTTTGCTGTCTTTTCCTGACCCCACAGTAGCAGTCATTAAAATTCATCTTATCCTAGGTGAAAACACATTGGCCCTTTAGCAGAGCAAACTCACCACTTGGTTGCAGGTGCCCAACAGGCTTTTTCTCTTCTGAAACAGAATGAAACTTCCAGGTGCCTCAGCACAAATCCTCACAGGCAGCTTCTTTTTCCACTAGCCAGGCCAGGAGAATTGCTCCTGGAAGCAGGCTAATTCCTTTCCCCCCATCCCCACAAGGATGGGGCCTTGAAACTTTGGAAAGCGGTCTCCACCACTTCAAACAGGCACTGTTGTGTTCCTCTTGAGGTGAGAACACACACCTAAACTGAAAATATAGCTCTCTGGTAGAGCTAAGGGCTCTGAGAGCCTGCAGCTGCAGCACACCTCTTCTCTCTACTGAGCCCACTACCGACTACTACTGACTGACTTCAAAATCTCCCAACATTCTATCCTAACTGCCTTAGCTGCAACATTAAAAAGTGGCTTATGCAGCTGCGACAGTTCTAAAATGATGTCATCCCTCAGTCTCAGCTGAGACTAAGAACAGAGTGAGACAGTGTGAAATCCATTTAACTGGAATTTCACAAGTTGCCTTCCCTGCCTGCCACTAGGTCTAACTGGGATTCTTGTAACCCCTTGTAACAGGGGGGTTACATCTATATTGAAAATTTGGTGCCAAAATTCCACAAAATAGCCAAGATATGCACCACGGTTGAAAAAAACAATTTATGCCATTATACAGCTTACGGGCATTTCTTCAGTTCACGGTCAGCTTTGAAGAGTACAGACGTGTTCCTGATCCACTGAAGATCATCGCACCAGGCATCGGAGGTAAGTATGGGGTTGGGGGTGGGTAGGTAGGGTATGCAGAGGCTGTGTGCGGGTTGAGGGAGGGAGCAGGACAGACCATGAGGGACCATTTTCTGATTTACAGGTTTTAAAAAAATAACATTGTGGGACATTTTTACAGGGGCATTTGGCACGCTGGGGTGGGCTCCCAGTGTGCTACCTGAGTGTTTTGGGGGGGTACTGCAGTGGACGGGGGATTGGGCACCCCTGTCAGCACATGCCAAGGTGAGGGGGGACAAGAGCTGAGGGGGATTTGGCACCCCCCTTGGCATACAACAAATGGGGGGAACTTATGCTGACGAGGAGTGGGCTCCCCATTGGTAAATTAAACTGGGAAGGGGGGACTAAAGTCAATGAGGATTGGGTTCCCTGTTAGCAAAGAAAGACTGCTGGGGGGCACATGATGCTGAGGAGGATTGGGCACGCCCTCAGCACACACATGAAATGGGAGGGGGCATTATGCCAATGGGGAGTAGGCTTCCCTGATGGCAAATGAAGTGGGTCAGGGCATGCCGACAGGGGGATTGGGTACCCCTGAAGTTGGCGCTCTGCATGGCGGCAGTCAGTGCTGTCATGTTTATTGAACTGCTTCACCGGGAAAGGCACGCCGCTGCATGGTGAGCTTGGCTGTCATTGCAGCAGACCATTTCTTAGATCTGGTGGCCAGTTTACAAGTTGCTGGTGTCAGCGCCTGCAGCTGCTTTATTGGGGAATGAGGGATGCACCTACTGATGCATGCCCTGCATTCTCCCACAGTGACCGCACCTCTAAATCTGCTACTACTGCAATATGTTGGCTAGCGTAAGCACAAGCCAATATAAAAAGTGCTTGATTTCTGTCCAGTATTCTCTATCACATTATCTCTATCTATTAACCTGACAATTCTCCTCTTGTTTTTATTTTTCTCTGATGTACCTAAAGAATTCCTTTTCCCACATTTGTCTCCCTTTGTAATTCTTAGCTGCATTGCTGCTTTTGCACCCTTAATCTCACTCTTCACCTCCCTTATTATTTTCTTGTATTCCTCCCAATCTTCATCCTTTTGGATCTTCTTATAATTAATGAATGCTCTTTTTCACTCTCACCAACCACCTTATCTCATTGAAAAACCAAACTGGTATCTTGTATTTGTTAGGAGGCAGTATAGCGCAGAGGTTTAGGGCTCTGAGCTGCAAACCTGGAGGCCTGGGTTTGAATCTCACAGCTCCCATTTGCATACTGTGTAACCCTGAGCAAGTCACTTAACTTTCTTGAGCTCCCAGGTTGCACCTGGAAACAAGCTTTGGCTTAATGTGCCTCTCTTGGTTAAACAATTTCCCCTTCCCTTTCCTATGATGATCGTAGTCATAAGCATGTATTTTGTTGCTTCAATAATTGCCCATTTCATTGCTTCCCACTTTTCCTCTACTCCATTCCTTATCTAGATGCACAGTAATACTGTATAACTATAGTTCTCATCATATCGAACTCTTCCCTCTTGACATCAAGAACCACAGCTTTTCAAAATGATTTGTCTTTACCAAGAGACAGTTAAAACCATATTGTGCCATTGTCACTTGTTCCCCAAGGAGTCCTCTATCATCAAACCACCCATGATCTGTGAGTTGGTTGAAACAGCATTTAGAAGTGTTGTCTGTCTTGTGGGTTCTCTAACTAGCTACACAGGTAATGAATCTTGAAATGCTTTGAGCAGGGCTTGATGGCTTGTACTCTTTGCAAATAGAACATGCCATTCAAAAGCTGGTAAATTTAGGTCAACAGCTACTACTACCTTCCGTTTTGAAGCTTCCCTCATTATTTCCACCACTAATACATTATTTGTCTCAGTCTCTTGACCTGGTGATCCATAAACAACTCCTACTCTTACTTTTTTCCACAGTATCCATTTTATCTGCATCTGCAATTATTTCATTTTCTTCCCTCTTTTTTTGATAGAAATGCCCCATTCAGATTCTATGCCACCACAAACAAAGGAGGCTATCCCCCATATCCTTACCCCATCCCTCCTGTACATAGTATACCCCAGTAAAGCCAGTTCCCAGTCATTGTTCATACAGGCCCGTATGCCAAGAAAGGCTACTACTGTGCATCTATATTGGCATGAGCCACCGAAGCTCCCATATTTTATTACCTAGATACCTGGGGTTTACACAGACCATTTTCCAATTTCTGTTTTTCATTACTCTAGCTCTATCACTACCCTTGCACTTGTACCATATGTTACCATTTTCATATTCCATAATAAATTGTTGAATCTATCCCAGTTTGTATCAGTTCTCAAATTTGATTGGATCACCATAATGTTATTTCTAAAATCTCCTTTTCCCTCTCCCAGTCTCTGGGAGAGTGTTAGTTGGTTTCCCTTCATCCCTTCCCACAAGGGAGTCCTTAATGGTATGCTAGCCCACCATCAGTTTTAATGTTCTCTCACATAAGCATCCAGTTTTTGGCACAGGTATTAGCTCCCACCCTCCCTTTTTAAGTGAATACCATCACCTTTGAACAACATTCTGAACTAGAAGTCTCCTGAATCTCTAACACAGTAATACCTATACTCTGAAGAAAAGGAAAAGATTGCACTGGGATATAGGTGCTACCAACAAATGCACTGCAGTCCAACAAATTGAAATCAGAGCACTCACCACCACAGAGCCTGGACCAAGGATAGTAGCACTCAGTCCTTTTAATGAAGTGTAGCAGGTACAAAAACTTTAAAGAAGATACACAAATGCAAAGCACACCATGGAGAGAGTGAGTGCTAGTCCAAAACAACATATGAGAAAGAAGCACACAAAGGAAAGCAACAATATTGTGTGGTGTTTCACTATTTGGCAAGAGTGCTTTCCTTTGTGTGCATCTTTTACAGAAACTTTAAAATGGCTCTATTGATCAAGTTGCCTGACTTGTTTCACATTGGATCAATGCTTTCTTAAAGGCACAGCACCTAGGGAGTAATGAAATCAATAGTGTGCTCCTTAAAGAGGCATACAATTATTTTTAGCATAAATATTACTGCTGTCAGACTGGGATGCCAAATTAAAACAACTGTGACAAGTGCAAAGTTTAAACAACATATATAAAGTGCTGCAACTATTTGCAAAGACTATAACATTGCATACTACCATATCACATACCTGTACATGCCAAACTAGCTATGAAAACTGACATAAATAGAGAGGAAACTGGAGAGAAAAGAATGGAGAGACATTAATATACAATATCTATAATATATACAACATCTGCAAGACTTCATATTTTAAGTTTTTAAGAAAGGTGCTAGGTCAAACTCAAAGTTCCTGGCCATTCACTAGCTCCCAAACTGTAGGTACAGATTAGTTCCCTTTGGAGGACTTTCTGATCAAAACTGCCCCCACCTCTTGTATTTAGTTAGATCTTTTCTATTCCTTTTGAAAACAAATGTGTGGGTGGTCAGACTTCTGGCTGTGTGTGCATGGTGGGTGGTTGTATGTGTACAATTTTTGTTCTGTAGCCTGTTGTAATGTTCCACTACTGTAACATTTTTCTTACAGTTTTCCCAACATAATAAATGTCACAATCACACATAGCTATATAGTTTACCCCACTAGTGTCACATGTTATCAGACCCTTAATTTCCATCAGTTTTCCATTTTTAGGGTTAATAAAGTCTTTATTAGTACATTAAGGGTGTATGAGCTGCAGCCTGGGAGGTGCAATGCCAAAGGTGAAAAAAAAACAATGAATCAGAGAAATGAAGCCAGCACCTGCTAATTAAAGTCATGTAGCTTATTTAAGCTATTTGTACTCACAACTTATTTGGTCCACATAAAAAAATGTTTTTTTTTTTAAGTGCATAAAGTCCAAAAGGAGCAAAAACTCCACCTTCAGCTCCATCAAATGTGGGAACGCTTGTACCTAATGCATTTCACTCATCTATGAGCTTTCTCAGAAAGCATCTTTTGGAGTTTATATCCTTTAAGATTTTTTTTTTATGTGGGCCAATAAATGTTAAGTTTTATACTGAATCCTTGGTCTGGACAGCATTCTTCCACTGGGATCATTGTTGTGTGCATACAAAGAGCTTAAATAAGTTACATGACTTTAATTAGCAGGTGCTGGCTTCTTCAGTTTTCTGATTAATAAAATTGTTACCTTGGGAGGTAACATGGCAGTAGGTGCATCTTTCACATGGAAAACAATCTTTGCTGTGGTGGGGAGACCAAGTTCATGTCCTTCCTTTCTCTGTCTGAGTACAGTGGATGAACCTGTCGTGTAAGGTGATAGCTCATCTGTATGCCTTTCTAGATGGTTAGGAAACATATTGTTCCAGAGCTTTGTCTCCTCTCAGGGCCCCAATGTTTTTAATGATTTTGACTACATTTCTAGAATAAGTAGAATAAATGATCACAAAAATAAATCTCTCCTGGGGCCTTTCCCAGAATAGTAATTCCTCCCTATTTTGGTTTCTGGCATACCTTTCTGCAGTATCAGTTACTTGTTAGGAGTATCCTCTCTCTTTAAATCTCTTCCATGTCTGCAGCTCTTTCTTCAAATGCAGTTTCAGAGCTGCAGTTTCTACATAAGTGTAAATATTGTCCCATTGGGATGTTTGTGACCGTGTGGTGTGGATGACAGCTAGAGGACAAGAGCAATGTGTTTCTATCAGTGGGTTTTCAAAATATGTTTGTTTCTACTTCCTCTTCCTACTGTCCTGAAATCTACAACTCCAAAAAGTTGATCTTGTTGGGATCAAAACTACAGGTACATTTAAGAGTTAGATTGGTGGAGTTAATAATATAACCCACAAAATCCTCGAATTTCTCTGCTGTACCATGCCACACAGTCACCGCATAGTCAAAATAGCACTTCCAAAAAGTCCATTTCTAAAAGAACTGACTGTACTAAAAACCCATTCTTTGAGAAATTGGATTTGTTCCACTCTATTTAGAGTTGCTTGTGTGCTATAGTACTTGCTATAATTTTAAACTACCCCAATAATCTTACATTTGTTTCCTGTGTTGCCATTACACTAGACAGAATATTTGTTGATTTAGTTGTTTTTACTCTTTTTTTTTTTTTGCATGCATGCATGCATGTATTTCCTGCTTACTTATGTTGGTGCCAAGTTCCTGTTGGACTTGCAGCCTACCCTATATATTTCCTGCAGACATACCTTAGTCAGATGACACACTACTTCCTCATGGCACTCACACAAGTAGTCACTTGGCCTTATAGAAGAGACATATTTACTGCCTCTGCCATATTGGCAAGAACCTCTCAAACCCCTCCTTCACATATAGTCTCTCACAGTACCCTTCTCTTTGTTAACAGATATTATAACGTATAATAGTTCAGGTCTTATAATGTTAAATGCTTCAGTATTTGACCTAGCCCTCAGTTTTTACAGCCTCCCAATTGGCTGGAGGCTCCTCACTACAATCGGGGCAAATTTAAATTTAAGTTTGTATTGGACCAATAGTCCTGGGCTAATGCTGCACCCTGTACTTAATTGAATAAATCATGCCCTCCACCAGCATATAATTGTGCCCCCAATTGTCGATCCCTCTCATCACCTAAACAGGTCCTGACAATCTACTATACTTATTCCCTTCAGGAATCTGAAAGATTCTATCATGTCTCTCCTGTCCATTCTGGCCTCTAGTGATTACATCTTCTGACTGGAGTGTTGCTCCTCATACGTTTTTTCCATGCTGTCCATGTATCATCTTTGTAGACCACATCTGGATTGACTCTGTACAGCCTCTATCCTTTTACAGGTGTAGGTTCCACAAGTGAAAACAGTGTTTTAGGTTCATCCTCTCCATGGATCAATAGAGGGGCAACAGTACATGTTTCTTCTTACTAAAGAAACCCTTCCCTAGGCACCAGAGTGTCCTGTTGGCTATCCCAAATGCCCTGGAGCACTGGACTGCTGACTTGAAACTATCCCTTCTGATGACCCCCAAGGTCCTATTCCTCTGTGCCTGGCTAATTCTTTTGCATCTCCACCCCCCCCCCACACACACACATATCCAACAGTCTGTTTTAAGGTTTACACTGCCTATGTTCATAATTTTAAACTTCTTGGCATTGAGATTTAGCTGACAAAGCATAGACCACATCTCCAATCTTTCTTGGTCTCTCTTCAGTGTCTACCCTACCACTGATTTTGGTGTCATGTGCAAAGCGACAATTGTTTCCATTGATTTCTTCCCCTATTTACTCTTTCCTTTGACTTCGGTAAGGCATTTGATTCAGTGCCACACAGAAGACTGCTGAAAAATATGGGGAATCTGGGAACAGCTAAGAAATTACTATGACGGGTGGGGAGTTGTTTGGTGGTGAGGCAGCAGAGACTGATGGTGAATTGGGTCAGATAAGTGAAAAGAGAAGTAGCCAGTGGAGCATCACAGTGATCTGTCCTGAATCTAGTCCTTTTCAATATGTTCACCAGTGACACAGGAGAGGGAATCATAGAAACACAGAAACATAGAAGTTGACAGCAGAAAAGGACCACAATGCCCATCCATGCTGCCATAACAAGGCCCATCCAGTCTGCCCATTCAGGGCAGATTGTGTTCTATTTGCAGATAACACTAAATTCTGTGGTAGAGTTGACAGTGTGGAAGGTATAAGGGAATTACAGAGACCTGCAATGGTTGGAAAATTGGTCCAAAGTATGGAAACTGAAATTTAAGGCCAGGAAGCGCAAAGTGAGGCACATAAGGAACAAAAACCCCAAAACCAAGTATTGAATTGGATGGGGTTCAGCTGGACACAACATCAGAGGAACGGGACCTAGGAGTCATTGTAAATGACAGTCTTAAATCAGCCAATGTAACTAAGCCTTCAGCAAGACTAATAGAATGATAGGGTTCATTGGGAGGGGTTCAACTGCTGGAAACAGAAGGCACAGTTACTGTACCTCTGTATCAGTCACTGGTGAGGCCAAACCTGGAGTAGTGTGTCCATTTCTAGGGTACCCACCTGAAAAAGGACATGGACAGGCTAGAGACAGTACAATGCAGGGAGACCAACAGGATTGAGGGACAGGAGGGCAGATACTATGAGGATTGGCTAAAAATGTTGAACATGTATTCACTCAAAACCAGATTGGAGGGCCTTTTAGAGATCTTCAGGTTCCTGAAAGGAATAAACAAAGTGATCTGTGAATAGTTATTTACCAGGAACAGAGCTGCTAAGATCCAGGATCACAAGTGGAGGTTGGATGGGGGGAGGTTTAAACAGGATTTAAGGAACTATTATTTTACATAAAGAGTGGGTGAGTCATGGAATGGTCTGCTGGCTGAGGTAGAGGATGATAAAACCATACACAGCTTCAAACACAGCTGAGACAGAGCCAGGGATGTAGCAGTTGCTCAGCAGGATGAGGGAGGTGGAAACACAGAGAAAAATAAGGAAACTAGGGTAAGCGTAGACTCCACAAGGACAACAGGTCTCTGGGTAAGACAAGATAACATGAGCAAACTAGATGGACTATCTTTTTTTTTCTGCCATCATTGTCTATGTTTCTATGTTGCAGATGAACACATTTAAAAGTACTTACCCCAGTACTGACACTTGTGGTGCCCCATTTGTAATCCTATCTATCAAGATATACAATATATAGAAATAAGAAATGGAGAAGGTTTCTATACACAACACAATTACACATTAAAAAGTAGTAAATAAAAGATATGTAAATGACAGAAAAAAAGACTAAACTATATATGGAAACCATTAGCAAGGCTTGAATAATGAAGCATTTGGTTGAGGCCAAAGTTCTTGCCCCTTCTCAGCATGGTTTTATGAGGGGCAGAATGTGCCAAACTAAATTAATCTCCTTCATGGAATGGGTGACAATGGAGGGGGACAGGGAACAGCTATGCCTTTAGTTTATCGGGACATCAACAAGGCATTAAAAACTGTGGCACCTGGCATGTCTCAGGGTAAACAACACCAGTTTAGTATATATGAGACATACTCAAAGTGGAATGTGAACTGCTTTGGAGGCAGGCATCAGAGGATGGTAGTGAACGGTCACTAACACAAGCTTTGAGGTGTACTTAGTAGCATCTGTCAGGCAGCAGTGCTGGGGCCATTGATGGTTAGCATTTTTATTAATGATCTAGAAGCTGGAGTCTCCAGCAGCCTGCTTACATTTGCTGATAACAAATTAGCAGTGTCAGTGGCTCAGCAGGTAACACACTCACCTCTGAGCTGGAAAAGCAGAAGGCTGTGGGTTCTATCCCCACACTAGGCACTTGGGTTAAAATCCCAATACTGACACTGTAGTATAGCATGAGGGAGGTGCTGCACTCCTGAGGTGCCATCTTTTGGATAAGATATTAAATCGAGGTCCCATCTGCCTGTTCTGGTAGTAGTTCAGGTGGATGTTAAAGATCCCATGGCACTTCGTGATTTAAGGCACTTTAATGAACTATCTTTTAGGGACTGTCTTAAAAATTTTGATTGGTCAAGGGTGTTTTTAATACCAGATTTGAACTTGGCTATTCAAGAATTCACGGATTCTTTTTTGCATATAATTCAAATCCATGCTCCAAAAATCAAAAAGAGTAGTAATGCTAGAAACCCATTATGGCTTAATGAAAAATTAAAAACTCATTTACGTATTAAAAAAAGGTTATGGAAAAAAGCTAAAAAATCTAAATGGGAAAAGGACTGGGATCTTTTTAAAAGATGGAGAAATAACTGTAAAAAGAAGATTAAATTAGCAAAAAAAGAATATTTTCGGAGTTCATTTTGTAATGCACAAGATCCAAATAAATTTTGGAAGGTTATCTCCAAATTAAAAAATCCAGTGAAAGCTCAAGCTTCTATTAATTTAGTAGTGGGAGAAAATTTAATAGTTAACCCCCTTGAAGTAGTAAATTTGTTAAACCATTATTTTAGAGATTTACCTGATATAGAGACACCTAATTTTGAGTCTGTGGTTCAGGAAAATATATCTCCTGTAGTTTTTGCTAATAATAATAAAGACTTTATTCTGAAAAATATAAGGGTACAAGATGTAACTAAAGAGTTGAGAAATTTAAAAATATCAAAATGTGCAGGAATAGATGGTATTGATCCCACATTTTTGAAATTGGGGTCTGACATCATAGCCCCTATAATAACGTATTTTTTTAATTGGAGTATTCAATCTTCAACAGTTCCTGATTGTTGGAAAATGGGTGATATTATTCCTATTCACAAAGGTGGTGACCTCACAGTTCCCTCTAATTATAGACCAATTACTTTGCTCCCTATTTTGTCTAAGGTGCTGGAGAGGCTGATAAATAATCAGCTTAGTCAGCACCTTGACTATTTAGGGTTGTTGACTAATTGTCAACACGGATTTAGAAAGGGTAGGTCCACAAACACTGCCTTACTTGAATTTAGTAACTTGGTGTCAACATCTTTGAACAAGGGTAATCATACTGGTTGGCAGTGTTTGTGGACCTTAGTAAAGCATTTGATTTGGTACATCATGAAACACTTTTGCTAAGACTACAAATGATGGGGATAAATAATAATTCCTTGCAGTGGTTTAGATCTTATTTAACGAATCGTAAACAGAGGGTGGTTTGTGGTGTTGCTGTCTCGGATCGCCTGGATTTATATCGAGGTGTACCTCAGGGCTCAATTTTGGGCCCTGTGTTATTTAATATTTATATTAATAATCTTCCTGATTACGTGGCCTATACTGATGTTAGACTCTGTGCAGATGATATAGTTTTGGTAGCATCTGCTACTGATCCAGGAGATCTGAGACAGCAACTTCAGACAGACTTTACTAATATTGAGTCTTGGATAAGGGATTCTGGACTTTTAATAAGTTCTGGGAAAACTCAGAGTATGACTTTTTCTGTGGGACCTCGAATTAAGAATTTTACTGATTTGAAGATTAGTTTTTTGGATGGTACATGTGTTCAAGAGCTTAATACCTATAAATATTTAGGAGTTATGGTGGATTATTGTTTTTCTTTTTCTGAACACATAACATCACAAATTAAAAAAGTAAATCAAAGACTGGGAGTATTAAGAAGGGTATCAGGATGTTTGAATAAGGTTATAAAGTCTAAGTTGATAAAACAACTGTTGTTACCTGTATTAGAATATGGTCTTCCACTATATAAACATTCTCATAAAAATCTTTATTAAAGTTGGATCAGATTTATTATAGATTGGGGAATTATATACTGAATAACAAATCTTGAGTTCATCATTGTATAGTTTATCGTTATATCCATCGGCTCGAAGAGAATTTGTGTGGCTCATGATATGTCATGGTTTGATACATTCAAATATGCATTCCTTAAGATAATTGATTTGTTTGAATTCAGACACTAAATACTTAGATATGTTCAGGAGATCAATAAGAAAATTGCCTACAATTCAAAATTTAAATCGCATGGGGATATGGTTTTACAGAATAGTGTAGCTAGGTCATGGAATGGCTTGTCTTGCGAAATTATTGAAATTTCTGATTTGCACATTTTTAAGCTTGAATTGTTTAATTATTTAAATGTTGGTTGTAATTGTTATTAAGTTTTGTTTTGGTATTGTGTGTATTTGCTATGCTTGATGTTTTGTAATGATAACACAGGTATTTGTTGAAAATGGGGATTAATTTCCCAACAGATAAACCTGTATAAAAATAAATTTTAAACAAACAAACAAACAAACAACAAACTTCTCGATAAGAGTAAGGGAATTTTTATTAAGGGAACAAAATCAAACATGATAAAACTACAAAGAAAAACAATAGTGTTTTACATCACACTGCAAATATGGTATGGTATGGTAAAATGTTATTTATACAGTGATAAAGCCATTAGGGTTCCGGAAAAACCCTGTTCACAAGGCTTACCTGTTTACATTACACAAAAATTATTACATCTACACATTAACATCAATACAAAATTACAAAAAAGATACAAAAAACAGTGCATCACAATTTTACAGGCACATCAATAACAGGCATACTAACATTTTTACTTTTTCACCATTTTCACCTATTACAACAACAACGCTAACTGAGTTCATAATTCAAGCCATTTTTAAAAACATGATCAGAAGTTGTTAATTCAGGTAAGAAGGGGGGAAGACAATTCCAACTTTTAGCTACCTGATATTGAAGGGTCATTTCACTAAATCGATTTTTTAACTTTGGTATTATTAAATCTCTAGCACCAGTTTTTCTTAAGTTCAGGCCATGTTTTGGTTTTTGTAATCTGTTTTTAAGCTATCTAATGATTGTTTTTTAAATATATTTTGAACCTGATTTAGCCAGATTCCCCTAGCCCTTAAATCTAACGGAATCCACCCTAGTTCCATATACATGGTACAGTGATGTGTTTTAAAATCACACCTTAGCACAAATCTTGTGAGCTTATTATAGAGTATATCCAAGTTATTTAAATTTTTTCTAGCTGTGTGTCTGTAGATATGACTACCATAGTCAATAACCGGCGTTATTAATTGGTTAACCATAATCAATCTTGTTTCTCTTGTCTTGTTTGATATTCGTCTCATAGCTCCTATCTTAATATGTGTTTTCTTTCAGTTTATTATGTGATATTGAAAAGCAAGACATTGATCTATGTATACCCCTAAATATTTGTATATTTCAGTTTGTTCTAAAAACTCTCTTGTGTCTTTATATTTAGTTTTGAGATTCCCTTTAGATCCAGTACAAATGACATAACCTGTGTATTTTTACTGTTAACCAATAAACCCAAAGATGAAAAATTACCTTGCATAGTATTAAAATCTCTCTGTAAGTTTAGTTCCACTTCACTTGTAGTTTTTCCCTCTGCTACCAAAACTGTATCGTCTGCAAAAAGCCGAATTTTTGAGTATCCAATATTTTTTGGTAAGTCATTTAAATAGACTATGAACAAGAGGGGACCCAGGATAGATCCCTGGGGAACCCCTCTTGTTACATAGTCTATACTTGACTGGTATCCATTTAGGACTACAAATTGTGATCTTTTATTGAGATATGATGTAAACCAATCACAAGTTTCTTCCTTCACCCCTATTTTCATTAATGAGTTTATCAAAATGTTATGATTTACTAAATAAAAAGCTTTAGATAGGTCCATGTATACTGATCCCATGGACTTCGCTTCCCCAAGAGGAGTTGCTTTAAGATCCAAGAAGTCTGTAAGTGCGGTAGCCATGGACCTACCCTGTCTAAATCCATACTGTTGTTGTATCAATTTATTATATTTTTCCAGATAGTCCATTAACTGATCATGGACAATTTTTTTCAAATATCTTGGATACTGTGGACAGCAATGCTATCGGACGGTAGTTTGAAACATCCTCTGGCTCCCCTCCCTTATCTATTGGTATCACTTTAGCTATTTTCCAGCTGGAAGGAAACTGTCCCTCCCTTAAACTCCAATTAAAAATGTCCCTTAATAAAGGTGACAATTCTATGGCTGCCTCTTTTAATAGTTTATTATCTATTCTGTCTGGACCACTTGCTTTATTTACTTTCAATCTATTTATGTTTTTTAGAACTTCTTTGTTTGTCACTCTCTTAAACCTGAATTTGGGTTCTTTCTCATTTTGGGGACTCATACCCTTTACTTCATTCAGAGTATTAATTGAATCTAATTTCAGATCTGGTAGTTTTATATAATAATCACTCAACATTTCTGCAGCTTTATTTGTTTCAAACACTTTTCAATTCTAACTCAATTTTATTTTACCTTGTTTACTATTTGGGTTCGCAAGATTTTTTTATAATGGACCAATAAACACCCGGATTTGTTGATTCTTTTATCTGCTGTTTATAATAGCGAGCTTTTGATTTCCTAATTTCTTGTATTACTTGGTTCCTTAGCCTTTTGAATTGTTCCCAAATTTCACTATTTAATGTTTTGTTTGCTTTTTTCCAATAATGATTTCTAGTCCTAATCATTATTTTTTATTTTTACAGTTAACCATGGTAAATGTTTTATTCTTTGATTTACTTTTTTATACGGGTCAAATTTATCACAAGCATTAATAAACATTGTTGTGAATTCTGATACAGCCAAATTTAAATCTGGGATTAGAAAAATTCTATGCCAAGGTAGTCTCTGAAGCTATTTTCTAAATAATAGACTATCAAATTTTGAATAACATCTTTTAAATATTTGTGGTGCTAATTTTATGGGAGTAATATTTTTAATCATAGAGAACACACACTTAACTATGTTGTGATCTCTTAAGCTAGGGGCACATACGCTTTTCTCCAAAATTGATAATTCAGGTGAAACAAACATCAGGTCCAATATATTTCCTTTACTTAATAAGGAACCCTTTCTCGTAGGTGTATCTATGATTTGTATCAGGTTTAAACAGCTCATTGATTTTTCCAGCTTTTGACCTCTGGGACAACCCCAAGCTACGTTAAAATCACCAGCCAATATTACTTGTAATTGACCCAGGTGTTCCATTAAAACATGTGAAAATGTGTCAAAATGGGTAGGGTTTATTTTAGGTGGAGAATAAACTACCCCAATAACCAATTTTAATTCTTGTAATAGTGCCGAGTATATACCAAGCACCAACTCCATAGGGGTACATTGCACTATTAATGGTTCCTTCCACATTGTCATTAAATAGGACCAAAAGTCAATCACATAGGGACATTCAAAATAAAGATGATCCTATGTTTCCAAAACCAGAGCACAAGAGGGTCTGGGACAATAGTGTTCCACAATTGACTTGTGTTTGTGGGAGTCACAAACTCCAACTGTACCATACACACTAAGCTAGTGAATATCCCAAACAAAATGGGATAACCTCTTGTTAGTTAAGGAGGCAAACACCAAGACCTGTTGCAACACAGTACATCTAGGGATGTCCACTGCACCCATAAAACTGGAAGCCTGTACTTCAGAATACAGCTGTTTCCTTCCAATTGTCAAGAGCCTGGTTAAGCCCAAGTTCCAAGATTTAATTTTAAACATGGTGTCGAGCATATATGCCAGACAAAAAACAGGTTTACGGAGAACCCTCAAGTAGTTAGTACACCATTCAGGCAAATAAGGTCAGAGCCAATCCATAATCCCAGTAGTCAAAGCCTTATTATTAGGCCTCAATGTAACACTTAAATTTGATGTAATAAAAATACTATAAAAAAATACAGTGGGGTTAACCATACCCACTCCACCTTCCCTCTTCGGCAAATATGTGATGTTATGCTTAAGGGGATTCAAACAACTCCCCCCAACAAAACCTGAAAAAAATACTGAGGATCCTGGTCTCCAGTGCCCTAGGGAAAGTAAAAACGCAACTAATATATAAAAACATTGGAAAAATCAAGGTTTTATGAAAGATACACATTTCAACTTTGAAATCTTTTATTTTTCCAAACATTCACCTTCTTCTGAGTGATCTGAAGACCAGCCTCCCAATTTGTTTCTGCCATATTAGCAGAGCCAAAGATCACATCCAATATTGTAATATCCTGCTGGGTAATTGGAATACCAGCAACCACTTGAGAAGGAGAAGAGAGTGAAACTCCCAAAGACACACCTTTACTCTTCTGATAATTCATTCTGGAGCCAGAGGCCAAGGAATAAGCCCATAACTCTTGGTCAACAACAGTACCAGCCACCTCTGAGGAGAACATTAGAACCACATCATCAGCATAGGCCAAAATGCATTGTGCAGGAGAAGATGGGCATAAAGATAAACCAAGAATAGATACATTCTGCTGGATGTGGAGTAGCAAAAAGGTCTATACCAAAGATGTATAGCAGGGGGCTCAAAAGGCACCCCTGTCTAACACCTTTCCCCATGCCCTTACCTGGTTAACAAAGAATTAAAAAAAACCTTTCCCCATGCAACAAGGTTGTCCCAGCCAGCCATTCACGTAAGGTCAAATAACAGCTTTATAACACAAAGTTTTAATCCAGAACGCAAATCTAGTGGGAAGACGATAGGCATGTAAAACCTGAAATAAATAATCATGGGAAAGAGAGTCAAAAGCCTTCTCTTGGTCAATAGATAAAAAGGAATCCATAAATCAAATTTCTCCAATAAATAACTCTCAAAGCCAAAGTACAATGTCCTGACTGCTGTGAGATTTAACAGAGAAAAATTGTTCTGATGACTAATTAGTCGGTCAGCAACTGGGCCAAGATGGAGTGTCAGCACCTTTACCAAGATTTTATATTGGAATTAAGGAGACACAAAGGTCTCCAGTTCCGTAAATCCAATTTATAACCCTTGTTATAAAGAAAGATCATTAAAGAAATCAGAAACAACATGGGAAAGAACCCAGTATCAAGGCAAAAGTTAAACAGGTCAGCCAAGCAAGGTGCTAGCTGCACCCGAAATGTCTTGAAAAATTCCCCACTCAATCCGTCAGCACCTGGGGCAGTATTATTATGCAATCCCCTAATAGCAAAAAGTATTTCCTGTGCTGAAATAGGGGCAGTCAAAGCAAACAACTCTGAATTTGACAGATATGGGATATTCAAATCCAGTAGATTGTCCTTAATCCGAGAGTTCACAAGTTCTGCAGCAAATGTCTGCAACATATGATGATGAACCACCTGAAGCAAACCATTCTGGAGGTTACCACAATGCCATGCATATCTTGTAATTCATCCAAGGACCTTTTATTAGTACAAGTACTGCAGTCCCTGTAAGGATCAAAGTTCTGTCTACGACTGTGAGTGCCAAACCTCATTTCCTTTTGCAAAGACTGAGCTCTGCCATATTGCAAGTCCTGCATTTGCTGTTTTACAATCCAAATCTGGGTACGTTAGTCCAAGAGCTCCGTCTCTGTGCTGGAGATTGAGTTTTGCAACTGGGAATGGAGGGACAAGTAAGCATGGTAGGAAGACTGTGACCTTCTACCAGAAAATAAATCACATCTTGTTTGCTATCCACCCACCAATCAACCAGAGTATCATAAAATATTCTCACTGATAATCTGGCTGCCCATAGAAGGGACCATTCAGCTAAAAACTCAGAATCAGCTAACCTACTGACATTTAATTTCCAGAGACCCTTACCATGGACAGGGGCATTGCCCCAATCAAAAGAACATGTGATGGGGGGTGCTGTGGAGCCCGAGCTGACTGCAGCAAGTTAGAACAGTTTCTCAAATTCTGCTATTAATTTGTAAAAGTTAAGTATTTTGGATTGCTCTTCAGGTGAAATTTCTTCCAGAATAGGAAAGAGCACTATGAAGAGTACCAGAATGGGGAAGCCAAAGAAGGATAAAGGAGGAGGAGGAGGAGGAGGATCAGGTAGAAAAATATTAGGGCCTTCTCAGACAACAAAGGCAGCCACCATCGTACAGCCCTCAACAACTGGTGAAACTGAGGAGACACTATCCTCTATTGGAGATGAGTTACAAAGACTGATATCTGTGGTCTCCGATCTAAACACTAAGACGGATTCCTATGGCACCAGATTGAATTTAGCAGAGACATCCATCGATAATCTAAAGGTAGTGTCTGACGATGTAAAACTGCAAGTGGAATTGACCTCTGCAGCTATGGCAAACTTGGTGAAAGAGAACGCTCACTTTCAGGCCAGACTGAAAGCCTTAGAGAATCAAGCCCAGTTGTCATACATACAGATACTGGGCCTTCCCAAAGGTATCAAGGGTGATCACCCTCTTATGTTTATACAAGAATGGCTACATGATAAATTGGCCCCTGAGGAACCGCTGATTCCCTTTGCCCTCCAAAATTCCTATTGGATTAATCTCCGAGATTACCGGGAAGATCCAACCAACCCACGAATACTTTCGGTGGTAACTGATGGTGTGGGGACAAGGGACACCATACTGAGGCTGGCTAGATGAGCAGGGACTGTAATGTAAGATGACCGAATGGTATACCTGTTCCCGGACCTTAGCTATGCCACCTGAATGAGGCACAAAAAATTTGATGCGGTGCGGCAGAAGCTACGCGACTTCGGGGTTTCACATGCTATAATCTATCCGGTAAGACTGCACCTGGTTTTCAATGGGAAGGTATGGATTTTTTCAGATCCAATTGAAGCTGGGAAGTGGGCCTCTTGAATGCAGCAATGGCAGCAGAACTCTAACCTGCTCAAGGAAGAGGAGGAGGAACATCTGGCTTCAGAGGAGGATAAAGGAAACTGATTGCATGGAGTGAGACTTTTATTTTTCTAAATGTGGACTATTTCAACCCTCTTGTATAACGTGGCTCATTGCCTTATTGGTAGTTCTTTAGCATACTACCCATACATAATGCTGAGGCTTAAATAAATAGTCTTCTTTTCCCCATTTGGGAGTAAGCGTTTGTTCAGTCGAGGGATTTGAGGAGCTATATTAAATTTTTTGAACATTATAGATGTTAGATCTTATACTTAGTTCCAATAACAATACTGCATTAAATTTCTTTAGGAAATAGTGTGATACCATTAGCCTCTGGTAGTCACTCAAATGTTGGATTGCAACGGACTTCAGAATCACCATACAGAAGTCATACTGCTCTTGGGCTTAAGTGGGCTGCATTTAACTTTTGGACTTTAAACTTGAAGGTTGCTTGAATGTTAGATATCCCCTAATGTGGTATCAAAATGTCAAAGATGCATCATATCTATGATTAGGGAGACTTTAATCTCCAAGTGTTGTTAAATGCCATATTTTGGTTGTCTTGACATGCTATTTAACTACTATGATTCATAGTATGCAAACTAATAAAAATAAAGTAGAAAAAAAGTGATAATTTTATTATCTGTAAATGCAATATAAAGAGCATTTGCCGAAGTAACAGTAATAATTTCTGAAATAAAGAAAAAATCAATACAGGTGGACAAGGCCCCTTTAAAAAAGATATTGCCACCCATAGGGTGAATAACCCTATAGGCATTCAACAAAGATGTGGCCTGTTGGACTCCATTTAAACAATTGGTATCACAAAACAATTTTGTAGTGGCAAGTCCCCTATCCAGCTGGGTTAACCCACAATTAAAATCACCATTCCAAAAAAACAAACTGGAGGTATCGAGATAGGGTTGGACAACAGTAAATAAAGAAGTTCCCTGTGCTTTCGTCTGCGGTGCATAGACAACAATGACCCACAGATGATGGGAATCAAAGGTAACATCTAAGGCCAAAGCCCTCCCAGGGCATATTTCAATAAGTATAGTCAAGTGTAACCTGTTACTATTAAAAAGGATGCCCACTTCATCATACTGATCGATACCATTGGATCAAAAGTACAGACTGTTCACCCACATCCTGGAGCATGAGCAATTTCAAAATGAGACTTAAGCCAAGTAACCTGCACCAAAGTAAGATGGCTAGGTAAAGCAGTTAATACAGAGAGTACTGTAACACATTTCCTATACCCCTTAATGCTATTAACATTGACAGCTGACATGACAATAGGACCCATAAGGAAAAACCACACGAAGAGGAAGAAAGACGGTACTAATTACACTAAGGAAACAGACCATCAGGTCACATGAGAGGTTTGTGACCTAGTCAGAATTCTAATTGAAATGTCAAGGTTCACGTCTGGGGCAGGCGGGAGGACTGACTTAGGAACAACAACCACATTTGTGTCAGGGATAACCTTCATGTCAGAAGAATCAGATTCCAAAAGAGGCTGTCAAGATGCTTTACTTAAAACCAGAAAATGGTTCCTAGGAGCCCCTAGGACAGATTTATTTGTTTTCTTTCCTTTGGGGGTGGCTCTGCCTCCCAGCCTGGGGTACTTCTGCCATTTATTCTGTACAAGTTAATAATCAGCATCAACAGTGGGCAAGGGGTGGCAAGGGGTGTGGACCATATATTTGTCCTACAATGTCAGAGGGAGAATCATACACAACTGTCTGAACTAAAGCAGACTCCAAGGATTCAGACATAGAAGGGGCCTCAGGTATAGGATGGAGAGAGACAGTAACCTCATCCAAAGGGCCAGAGGAGATGTCAACCATCACAGGAAGATCCATCACTACCACCTCATCATCACTCGGGGGGCAGGAGCCCCAGGAACAAGGGAGGAGACATTCGGGATAGCAGAAAGGTCTGCCTCTGGCTTAGCAGAAGCATGAGCTGCCTCTGATTGCTGAGCCTGCAGTACCAGGGCTTCAGGCGACACACTTTCACCCTTATTATGTGAGGCCCAGGGGCATCTAGCATATGAGTGACCCCATTGTTCACAAAGATTGCAGCGAAAGGCATTCAAGTAATCTTTAGCCAAGTGGCCATATTCCATGCAATGAGTGCACTTAGCACTGTCGCAAGCATTACTGAAATGTGTCCATTACCCACATTTAAAACAGGATTTCTGTTGACATAGTAAAACAATGTACCTCTAACCCTACCAAGAAAAAACACACTGGGCAAGTGTTGAATCCCCCCATCAGTTTGGAACAATTTGACCTTAATTTTCCAAGTCCCATCCATATGCGTTTGGAATTAAGTATAGGAACTGGAGTCTCCAATACCTCACACTTATGGTGTAACCAAAATAAGATATCTGACACATTGACCCCCTCATTTTGAAATGAAACGGTGATGGTCCTTATCTGGGGCTTGGTAAGGGCCACTGCCAAAAAAGGACTCCAAAACAGAGTTTTAAACAAGTAATTATATCTATATCAAAATCTACTAAGTCCTAAAATATGTTTAAAACTGATATCATAGTTTGCCTCCCCAGTATGAATGAGGGCGTAGATCTCAGAAGAAAAAACTTCATGGAGTCCTTAAGTAAAGTGCATACAACATAGACCCTGTCCAGTGGCATTTGCAAACCACCCTTGTAAATGAGACAGACAGCATTCTTGTGGGGAGCTGGTTCACCCCGTGGTCGAGATAAATCAGAAAACTGTTTAGGGGTAGACCCCTAGGTTCTGCATCTGAAGGAGAAGGTGGTGGGGGGAAAGTCCCAGGTGTAGCCACAGATGCAGGAGGAGGCACGGGGGTACAGGCCCCAAGGCCCAATCTAGACCAAATAGTTCAATAACAACAGAAGCCTGAGGAGCAGAACCTCCAATGTTCATAGTACAGTATGAACAAGAGCCAAAGTACTGGCAAGCAAAACTGATTGCCAATAATGCTGCACACCATATCAGTGGCATCTGGTTCCCAGCTACCTGCACCATCTTGGAGCCAATCAGCCTGGTGCAAGTCCTGTTCAGGGGACCAGGAATCAGCCCGAACAACCTGTAGGGTTGGCGGTGCTCCATGCACAGAGGAAGCTGTGGCAAGCTCTGGTGCCCGAGAGTGAGGAATAGACCGCAAGTCAGGAAGTGGTAAAGTCACTGCAGTAACACCCAACCCTGGTATTAGGGGTTGATCAAGTGCAGTACCAATATGATCAGGAATCATAGCGTTTAGAGAAAAAAATAATGTGTGCACCTGCACCCAGAGGAAGAGTCTCAGTAACTTGAGCAATGCAGCAGGCAGCAATCCAAGATCCATGGCACAGTCTCCCACTGTATGCTGGAAAGGCATAGCAGGAGACAAATTCTTCATCTCCAAGTTGGAAGAAACCAGCAGTTTGTGAGGTAACAGGTCCACAACAACCATGGGGTTACAGACAGAAGCCCCAGATGCAGCTCATGCATAGGCATCAGGAGGTCCCTCAACTCATTGCTCCTGTGGCAGGGAGTTCTTTCCAGCACCAAGAAGACATTCCTGCTGCAGAATTATCACAGCTAACTGACGGTGCTTATTTTCCAACTCCAGGTAAAGATCATCAGCAACATCCTTAGGCGATTTTGACAGAAGAGCCGATTTAGGCTTACCAGACAGCGGTAGGGTTGGACCATCCAAAGATAAAAAGAACTCCATAAAGGCCTCTAGGAAATCAGAAGCAGAAGGGGAGGCCATTTCTCCTACTTCAACCACCTCCAACACCCAACTGATGCAGCAGCAGAACAGCAGCACCCCCTACCCAAAGAGTAGGGGATTTTCCCAGGTTCCCTGGCCAAATTTGCCCTATTCATTGAAAAAATACCACCAACAGCTTAATCTGGCTCAAAGTCAGTTGACATTTATCTGTATCCTGCTCCTCTGGGTCATGTCTGAAAATAGGCAGAATTTATCTAGTGCACTTATCTGGTCAACAAAAACTAAATAAATAAATAACAATAACATGGCCAGGGTGGTTGACTCCCTTGATGATGAGGAAAAACTTCAGGAGGGCAGTCTGAGTAATTGATCAAACTTCTTGATGCACTTAGGGAGGGACAAAAGAAGTAGGACCTATACACATTGCAGGGCTTCTCTTGCAGTAGTAGAGGAGGAAAAGGGCTTGGGGTCATAATAAACAAGTGTTTGAAGAAGGACAAGCAATGCACAACTGCTGTCAAGAGAGCCAGCAGAATGTTTGGGTGCATTAAAAGGGGGTGATTAGCAGAGCAGGAGAAATAATCCTGACACTTTACAAGCCCCAGGTGAGACTCCATCTGGAATACTCAGCTGGCCTATCCCCTGCTTCTGTTTCCTGGTTTCACTGGCCGCTCCCAGGCAGTCTCTGTCAATGACACTTAACCCCCCTCTCTACCTACCATTGCCGGCATCCCCCAGGGATCGATCCTTGGGCCTGTTTATTTATTTGATTTATTTATGATTTTGGTTACCCGGGTAGGTACACTAACCCCCCCCCCCGGCCAAGTAACCACTGAAGCATAGGTGCAGGAGAGGATAAAGACAAAGGTGCAGCAGAAAAAGGAGGAAAGGAGGGGTACACCATGCAGGGGTAAGGGAAGGGCTACCTGAGCGAGCAATTACAGTGAAAATCCCCAAGTAGCTGGGTTTTGAAACTGATTCTGAAGGGGAGGTGAGAGGAAGCTGATCTGAGAGATGGGGGAAGGTTGTCCCATAGGGTGGGGGATGTGACCGATAGTGCTTTACTTCCCATACAAGCTGCAACTCTAGGAACTTTCGGGGTGGACAATTGAGGAATTAAGGGCCCTGGAAGAATGTCTAATCTTGAGGAGGGAGGAGAGAGGGGACACATCCCCAGTCCTGAGGATGCTATCACTGATACAGCCAAGGGCAAAGTCAAAGCGACCTTTGAGTGTTAGCCAGCCAAGGGAACGGTATAGGTGACAGTGATGGGTAGAGAACGGAGCAAGTAGGGAAAATCAGTAGATGTTGTTGTAGACAGATGTGAGTCGAGTCTGAAGGGCAGTGGATACGTGCGAGTATATAGGAGTGCAGTAATCTAAGATGAGAAGGAGATTTCCTACCGCAATAGCCAGGCGGGCCTACATAGACAAGTAGTGTTTGATATGATAGGGCGCCCCAAGTTTCTGATTCACTTTGCGAGCAGCAAGGCTAATGTGTTCAGTAAAGGAGAGGGAAGAGTCCAGGGTTACCCCCAAGTATTTAAAGGAGGGGACATTCTTGAGAGCACGGCCATCAGGAGAGTAAACATGGAAGAAGGAGTTGGCGTTGTGTGCTTTGGCAAGGTAGGGTTTCAATCCAAACAGCATTGTATTTTTTTGCATTGACCATGAGCAAATTGGATGTGAACCACCTGTGAGCAGAGCAATAGTTATGTGTGAGGATGGAGGACATATAAGGGAAGTACTTTTCACTATGAAATAGGACAAGATCATCTATATAGAGAAGGGAGTTGCAGGTAAGGCTATCAGAGTGGAGGGTATTTATAAAGATAGAAAAGAGAAGCGGTCCAAGAATGGAGCCCTGGGGAACACCTGTAGTAACTGGTAGGGCAGGGGATATCGTGGGACCAATGTGAACAGTTCGGGAGTGGTCAGAGAGGTAGCTCTTAAACCAAGTTGTGGTTTCCAGGGAGCAGCCAATCTGGGGTAGTTTGGACAGGATTAGGCCATGGTTTATATATATCAAACACATTGGAGAGGTTAAAAAAATTGCACCAGTGGCATTACTGTGGTCCATGATACAAAGTACATGATCAGTGAATAGAGCAAGTGCACTCATGGTACTATGGTTTTTGCAAAAAACGTGCTGCTGGTTGCACAGCAGGTTGTATTTCCCGAGATGTTCAGACAACTGGTGATGGACAACATTCTTAAGAAGCTTGATAAGGTGAGGGAGAATTGATATGGGTCTATAGTTGTCAGAGGAGAGGGAGTTACCAGCTTTAAAGATGGGTACCACATTAGCTGATTTCCAGGAGTCAGGCATAGAGGAGGTGGAAAGGGTCAGGTTAAACATAAAAGTAAGCGGTTAGGAGATTGCAGGGGAGACTAGTTTTAGCATGACAGGGGAGAGGCCATCCAATCCCAGGCTGCCATGAGAAGGGAGAGTCCTTAGTAGCTTGGATGTTTCCTTTTGGGAAATAGCCTTAATGTAGAAAGGGGAAGGCAGTGCTAGGAGAGCAGGGAGGGGGTGGGGATGTGATACTAGCCCCCGAGTAGGTTGCTACATTTGCAGGAAGCTTACTAAGGAGGACAGAGAGAGATCAGTAAATTTCTTGTTGAATGCCTGGGCAACCTCGGCGGGCTCAGTTAGCTACCCTGAAGGTTGTTTAACCAGGTATAGCACACTAAGCTGAAAGCTTTTTTACAGGAGCGACCTGGGAGCACAAGGAGGTTAAGTGATTTGCTCAGGGTCTCACAGTATGCAAGTGGAAGCTGTGGGATTCAAACCCAGGTCTGGTCTGCTGGATGTCACCAGATTTGCAGCTCAGAGCCTTAGACCACTGCGCTATACTGCCTCCAAAGGTGAGTCTAGTTGAATGGTGTTACTGTGTGGACAAGGGTTAAGAAGGGAGTTAATGGAGTTCCAGAATTTTCTGGGATTACCAAAGTTGTCCTTCTGGTGGTTGATAGTAGTTCCATTTCAGGAATTGAGTCATATGTCTGCATTGATTGTGCAGTTGCCGATCATCATTCCAAAGGCCTATGGAAGGAGATGATCTGTGGGCAGGCCACTTATGGGCTCTGGCTTTAATGAGGGTTAGTAGATCTTTTGTTATCCATCTGGAGCGCCTGCCTCTAACACTACGTGTTGTAATTGGGAAATGACGGTCCTGGATTGTGAGGAGGACATTGGTGAAGAAAGCAATGGCAGAGGATATGTCTGTAATGGTGCAAAGGTCCTGCCAGTTTACGGCCTTTACATCATCCAGGAGGAGGGAGATGTCGGGGCAGTTGAAATTACGGAAGGAGAGGTACTTTGGGGGTGGGCGAGAAGTCTTGGAGGACCATATGGCATAAGTAGGGGAGTGGTTGCTAATGGAATTGGCAACGGTACCTGCCTGAATCACTCTGTCATCCCGGTTTGTCATCACCCAGTGGTATGGAGTGTTGGTAGTGGTGCGAGAGTTTAGACTAGTGGGAAGTGCGATGGTTTGCACCAAGTTGTGTTGTTTCAGAAGGCTGGTGTGATCAGGTGCATGGACACTTACCCAATTGAGATTGTAATCACCAAAAAAATTGGTGTCCCTGGGAGGGGAGAGAGACTCGTAGCCAGTCTCTCTTTATTAATGACCTCCCCTTGGCATGCTAATATACACATGTACACGGACGACACTGTCCTTGTCATGTCTGGCCGCTCTATCCAATTCCCCCTTCAAAGTGACCTTACAGCAGTTACAGCCTGGTTTAAAACCAATTGCCTTAATCGTAACATAAATAAAACTGTTGCAATGACCTTCAGTTCCAAACAAAAACTTGCCAGGCTTCTCACCCTATCTGTATTCTTCCCTGCAGCCAACACCCCCCTCGACAATGTCCCCTCCTACAAGTACCTGGGAGTATGGCTTGATCCCTCCCTCAAGTTCTCCTCCCATTTCAGTGCTTTATGCTCAAAGCTGCTCCCAAAACTTGGGCTGCTATATCACCACAAGGCTAGTCTTCCCCTCCCACTGAGACACGATCCCTTAGTCAAATGGCTCCTCCCATCCTTTGACTATGCCAATATTGTCTACAGTGCTGACCCTGCCACCTCCCTAGCCATACTCAATGTTCTGTTCAATGCCTTCTGCAGGTTTGCTACAAACTCCCCCTTCTTAACTCACCACTGTGACCTGTACTCCTCACTTTCCCTCCAATCCCTTGCACAGAGATGCTCCTCACACCGATCCTCCTTCATAGCCAAATTCTGGTTTGGGACCCTCCTTGCCTCTCTCCTAATTCCGGCCACACCTCCACCCTACAGTTCACAGTTAACCTGAGCCCACACTTTTTCCCTCCCTCGCGTATGCACTTCTGCTGGCAAACATTCCTTTTCTTATAGACTTTCCTCCCTCTAGAATACCATTCCCTTCCAACTTCGTCTCTCTCTCCTACTTTTCCTGCCCTCAAGTGCCTCCTCAAGCCAACCCCCACTAGTTATTGTATCTGCTCTCTCCCCTAGTTCCCTCTCACCCCTGTCTCTCTTGCCCTCTCACTGCAAACCTCTGCTTAAACCAACTGTATTATAGCTTGTACATAGCCATGTATATACTGCTCTGTAGACAATTTGCTCTATATTTATTATTTACGCTCTGTTGTAAATAACGTTGATTGTAAATTTATCTTGTACAATCTCTGTAACTCTGCTACTTCATTGCTGTAATTTAGTCCTTTGTACCCCCACCCCACCCGTCCGGTCACACCTGAAACAAGCTTTTGCTCATGGTGCCTTTCCCAGTCATTGACTTTTAAATAAATAAATAAAATACTGCATGCACATCTGGGCTCCTCAATACAAAAAGGACACTGAAGCTGTCAAGAGGGGTGCAATGCAGGTTATGAATGTGATTAGAGATATGGGTGACAAAGCTATGAGAAGAGGCTATAGTCCCTTAACAAAGAGAAGAGATAATCTCAGTCTTCTACTTACTCAGAGGTATCAACAAGACTGAACATGCAGAGATGTTTGATCTGGTGTTCTCCAGTAGGATCCAGCAGTACACCTTGAGGCTCAGAAGTGGCAAATTCAGTGGTAATTCTAGAGGATAGGGAATCTGTGGAACAATCTACCAGTGGAGGCAGTGGCTATGAAGACAGCACAGGCCTTCATAGTAAGCCTGGACACATGTATGCCTACCAAAGGAGACAATAGGTAACCTGCACAGTAGAGTAGACAGGGAATCTTTATGAATTAGTGCTTGTTAGTTTATGTTTGCACAGAATACATTTTTTCATCTCTGCTTACAGTGGTGCCCCGCATCAAGCTCCCTCATGTCTAGTTATGCCATTCCGTCTCTAGTAAAGATCCATCAGGATTAGTCAAGGCCATCATTTTTGTCCTTGCCAGACTTCCAGTGATAGTGTACTGTACCAGCACTGTTCTGTAACGTGTCCTAGTACCTGATGCTGTTAAAGTAAACTGATGCCAGATAATGAAGAATTATGTGTCATACTGCCTCTCCTGGACCTGGACCATAGTGTGAGTGAACCACTGTAGCAGGTAACAAAACAGTTAGGCCATCGGGGCCTGCAAGACCAAGAGACATGCTTCGGGGGGATAAAAAAAAACAGCCTTTTAGATCTTTTGGTCCATTTGCTGTAAAATAGTAGTGACTGCATGCCCCCCCCCCCACAACATACAATCAAACTGATAAAG
Source organism: Neoceratodus forsteri (assembly GCA_016271365.2). Lineage (NCBI taxonomy): Eukaryota > Metazoa > Chordata > Ceratodontiformes > Ceratodontidae > Neoceratodus > Neoceratodus forsteri. The sequence continues at coordinate 290,499,677 of CM028130.1, forward strand.
AAAAATTATGAAACAACAATCATTCAAATAACTGGTATGCAATTCATTCCAGGAACCACTTTAATCAGATAAACAGTACTCAATCTAGTTACAAAATTAAAAGAAAAAAAGGCAGAGTTAGAGCAAGTTTACTAGTTACATTCAGTAGTCAGCACACACAGTGAATTAAAACAAATGTCTGCAGTGTGAATGTGAGGGAATTAGCTGCACAGTAGTTTTTAATGAGAAGCTCGCAATGCATGTGCCTGGATAAGCACAAGGATTCAATGAATGAGACCGGAAATAGAGATGAAAAGTAAAAAAAGGTTACTACACTTAAAAAAAGGTCTGAAACAAAGAAATGTTATGTTGCATAGAAACATAGAATCTGATGGCAGATAAGAACAGCTTGACCCATCTAGTCTGCCCAGTTCCCTGCCTAACGGATAAGCTGCAGATCCTAGTTAACCAACAGCCTACTCCCTCCTACCCCCCACTAGAATTGCCTTATGTCTGTCCCATGCATTCTTGAATTCCCCCACTGTTTTTGACTCTACGACCTTCTCAGGAAGGCTGTTCCATGCATCTACAACCCTTTCTGTGAAGAAATACTTCCTCACATTACCTCTGACATCCCCCCTCTATCTTCAAATTGTGCCCCCTTGTTCTTGCACATCTCTTTTTCTGAAAGATGCTACCCTCTTGGACTTTGTTGATTTTCTTGAGGTATTTGAAAGTTTCTATCATGTCCTCCCTCTCCCTCCTTTCCTTGAGGCTATACATCTTAAGCTCCTTTAGTCTTCCTTCATATGTCTTCTGGTGCAGACCCTGCACTATTTTGGTTGCCCTCCTCTGGACAGCCTCCACCCTGTCTATGTCTTTGCGGAATGGGGTCTCCAGAACTGCACAGAGTACTCCAGATGTGGTCTTACCAACTGTCTGTACAGAGGGTCAACAACCTCCTGTTTTCTACTGGTCATGCCTCTCTCTATGCATCCCAGTATCCCTCCAGCCTTCCTTACTGCCTTCTCACATTACTGGCCCACCTTTAGGTCATCTGATATGACTATCCCCAGGTCCCGTTCCATTTTTGTTGTTGTCAGTATCTCACCCCCCATTGTGTATTATTTTCCTGGATTTTTGTTTCCCAGCTGCATTACTTTGCACTTCTTTGCATTCAATCTAAGCTGCCATACATTTGACCATTCCTCCAACCCTGCCAAGTCCCTTTTCATCCTTTCCACCCCACCTTGCATATCAACCCTGTTGCAGATCTTTGTGACATCTGCAAAGAGACATTCATTTCCTTCCAGTCCATCTGCAATGTCACTTATAAAGACATCAAAAAGGACTGTCCCAGCCGGCCTGGTGGCGCTGAGGGCTGAGGCGCTGAATGCTTTACCTGGCACCATGCCGGTGACCTGTGTTCGGGAATGAGCACAGGCCACTGGGTGTCGGCCAGGGAAGAGAAGGATTGAGCACCCAATGGCTGCTCTCCTTCTCTGGGGGTTTACCTGCATGCTCCCACTGCAATACCGACACCTAGGGGAGCCCGGTTGAAGGTGCGATAGGAGGGAGTAACACTATTGGGATAGGCTCCTTAGCCCTCATTGCACGCCGGCATCAGGGAACAAACAGGGAAAAATACCCTTTCTCTCCTAGGTGACGACTCCTCACTGTGCGGATCCTCCGGCTCATCAGGCAGACTCTGCTGTTCAGGTCCATGTCGCAGCATTGAGGGTTCAGAGGGGGTAAAAAGCCAGGGAATACCTCTTCACCCTACCCGAGGTTATCCAGGCACCTGAGTTAGTGGACTTGGTACTCTAGGGGCAGACCCGGATGAGGAGTAGAATCACACGCAGATAGAGGCAGTATGAATTAGTGGAGAGATGGAGGCAGTTAAGAGAAGCATAAATACAAGAGTTAAAGAAAAAAGCACCATCCCCAGTACTGAACCCTGTGGTACCCCACTTATAAACCCCTTTTCTTCACTGTGGACTCCACTTACTATTACCCTCTGTGTCCTGTTGTCCAGCCAGTGTTTTACCTAGGCTACCACCCTGGGACCCACTCCTAGGCTGGCTAATTTGTTTACTAGTCTTTTGCACAGGACTGTGTCAAATGCCTTGCTAAAGTCTAGGTAGGCCATGTCTACAGCCCCTCCCTGGTCTACTACTTTGGTCACCCAGTCAAAAAACTCAATTAGATTTGTCTGATATGACCTTCCTGCTGTGAATTCATGCTGCCTTGGGTCCTGTGCCCCACTGGCCTCTAGGTACTCAACAGTTCTTTCCTTCAGAAGTGATTCCATCATTTTCTCTACCACTGAGGTCAAACTGACAGGTTTGTAGTTTTCTGCCTCTGTCTTGCTCCCACTTTTGTGAAGGGGAATCACATCTGCCCTCCTCCAGTCCTCAGGTACCACACCACCCTCCCATGATTTATTAAAAAGGGTAGTCAGTGGTGTTACTAGTTCTTCCCTTAGTTCTTTTAGAATTCTGTGGTGAATCCCATTGGGCCCCATTGCTTTATCTGCCTTCAGTTTTAAGAGTTCTTTCAGAACCCTTTCTTCTGTGAAAGGACTAATATCAACCCCCCTAACCAGAGTGCTTCTATTGACTCGATTAGGTATCTTCTCCTGCTTTTCCACTGTGAATACTGAGCAGAAGTACTCATTCAGTATCTCTGCTTTTTCACTGTCGCTCTCTGCCCAACCACCTTCCTCTTTGTTCAGCCTCATTATCCCTGTCTTAGTTTTTCTTTGCTCCCTAATGTACCTATAAAAGGTTTTATTCCCCCCTCTTACCCAAGTTGGCTATCTTTTCCTCGGTTTGGGCCTTTGTTATTCTGATTGCCTTCCTCGCTTCTGTCAGCTTTAACTGGTACAGTTTTATGTCCTGCTCCTTCTGTGATTCCTTACACTTCCTGAATGCTATCTTTTTCTCCCTAACCTTCCCCGCCACTTCTTTTGAGAACCATAGTGTTTTTTTCCTTTCATTTTGATTTATTTGCTTAACGCATAGGCTTGTAGCCTCTGTGATGGCAGTTTTGATGTTTTCTCATTGTTGCTCCACCTCACCTTCTTGCCTGTTTGCTAGTGCTTTTCTGAGGCGCGCTCCCGTTTTGACAAATCAGCCCTCCTGAAGTCCATTAACTTCACTTTTGTATGGCTTGACTCTACAGCTAAGTTTATTGTGAACAACACTGTTTGGTGGTTGCTTGTTCCCAAATGGCTACCCACTTCAAGATCGGAGATCCTCTCTCCATCCCCATTTGAAAGTACCAGGTCTAAGAATGGGCCCTCCTCAGTAGTTCCAAAATTAGCTGTCCGATGCATGCCCTCTGCGGGGCAGCAAGAATGGCCCTGCTCTTGGATGTGGCTGCAGCAAAGGCGCTCCAGTTAACATCTGGCATATTCAGGTCCCCCATCAGCAATATCTCCCCTTTCTCTGCCATCCTAAGGATGCCTTCTATCATTTCCTTGTCTATTTCTTCCCCCTGAGAAGGGGGTCTGTATTCAACCCCTGTGCAGATTGTGGAGCCATTTCCAGTCTCCAGGGTGACCCACAGTGCCTCCTATCCTCCCTGTTTACCCTTTAGTTCTGTTGCTTTGATCCCTTCCCTTACATGGAGAGCTACTCCTCCTCCTCCTCTTCTTCCCTCCCTTCCCTCCTGTAGATTGTGTACCCTGGTATGTTGACATCCCAGTCATGGTTCTCTGTATACCATGTTTCTGTGACTGCCACAATATCCAGGCATCCCTCTTCCATCAAGGCCACCATTTCGGGGAGCTTTTTACTAGACTACAGGCATTGGTACTCATAACCCTCTATTTTTTTCTTATGACCTTATTTCTTTTTGCCCCATCCCTGTCCTTACTGCCTTTGTCTTTTTCTCCATTTGCCCCAGCCCTTCTCCCTATTGACTGCTCTGTCTTGGTGTTTACCTCACTAACTACCCTGATTTTGTTCACATATAAATACATGAATGAGCAACAAAATAGCTTTGAAATTTATTTCCTGTCTCCATTAAGGATCAATTTAATTTAGTACCATTTTTGGTCCAAATCTATATACAGTAGGGCCTCTCTATTTTTTATGAATTCTGTACCATATCATAATATATAAAATTAACTAGGGATGTCAACCTTTTGCTCTTTCACCTTTACCAGAAATTCTGCTCGTACTGAGTTTTTTTTAAGTAGGCCTGCCATTACCTTTCTAATAAAGGACTATGTAAGTTTGAAAGCGTAAAGGTTTTTTCTGGAAATCTTTGTTGGTCAAATAGAAAGTATCAAATCACCTATTTTGTGCATCTTAGTGTACAATGACCAATATGGCAACAGACAATTTTTTATCTAATTGGCAGTATCTTCTCTAGAGGTGCTGGAGTACTTTTTCTAGACTTTTTTAATGGCTGGATCTGTGGCTGAGCTATATGTTAGTCTGTTATCTTTCTAGTCAGCATTAATGTTGTATGCTGACTGGCCTGTTAGCACAGTGGTAGCACTATCACTCACAATGCCAGAAACTCATGTTAAGTCATCAGCCTAGGTTGCTGGGGCCAATACAGCATGAAAAAGATTAATTGTGCCAAAGGATGCTCTCACCCCTGGGGGAAGGGGGTTAGTCCCAGTGGAATACTGCCATTTTGGTGACCACTCGTAGCAGAATGTTTGCGGTGGCAGAAATCGGGGGAGGGATGCTCAATGGTGATGCATTCTCCACACATGCATGTGCAAGCTTGTGTCATCACATGTGGACATATCACTGTGGAATAAAAGAGAATGTGAAATACCAGGTAGTGCATAATGAGGGATCTGACCCTTGCAGTCCCCACACTGATGATAGGGCCCTTTCCAGCACACTGGATGTGTGTTTCTGCATTTGGAAGAGTCCAGCTGCCTCCAACGGGTGGGGGGGTAAGTCATGAGAATGCTGCCATCATTGAGCTAAGCTCCTGAGAAGCTGGGTCACAAGGCTGGGGTGGGGGGAGCTGGACCAGAAACACAAGCCTACACTGGAGGGGAAAAATATACTAACTAAACAAATGTTGCATACTAATAATTTATTGGCAAGGTAACTTTTAACCTTGTGCTATTTACATTGTCTCCATTTGGGAAAGTGAGTCTTGACAAAGCACATGATTTGGAGCAAAATGTTGGTTGTCTTGGAGTCTCACCAGGGTGTCCTTTTATTGATTTCTGCACAAATTTGCATTTTCCATATCCAGACCAATGTGTAGTCTGATCACGTTATCCTGTGTTTCGTTCGCGTGGCTTTTTTATTTACACAGCAAGTATAATTCCTGGTCTCTCATGTATTATTCCTTCTGTAACTGATTGAATGCCTGCAGTATACGAATGTTATAAATGCCTATATGTTACTTTGTTTTGAGAAGAGACCCTGTTTTAAGTAGAGAGTTAGAAGGATGTAAGAGCTTCATATAGAAAGCCCCTGAGCATGCCCAAAGCTGGTGCCATCCATACAGCAGAGCAAACAGTAGCATGAGCAAAGTTCTTCTAGGCTGATTACTCATATACTCTTGACTGAGGTTTCTGCAGCTGTTTCATGCCTTTGCCTGGTATTATGCTAAAGACAGTCTCCTTATCTTCTGTAGTCTCCCTGTGGTCAGTGCAGAAAAGATTACCCCCTTCCCCCATTGCAGAGGTGGCTTTCCAGGAAAATAAAAGATCCAGGTATTGTGCTGCACCTAGGTGCCAATGAGCTTGCAAACTCACTTAGGAGGTAAAGGTTAGCTTCAAGGAGCTAAGCAGTAAGTTGAGATCTTTGATGGATTTTGTAGACTTCTTGGAGGTGCTACTGGTGCCATATGCAGAACTCAGTAGAAGAAATAAAATCACAGTTTAATATTTGGCTAAAGGCTTGGTGTGATGAGCAGGAGTTCCACTTTCTCAGGGAATGGGAAACCTTCTGGAAAGACTGCAAACTATTTGTCAAGGATGGTCTGTATTTAAACTAGTGAGGAATCAGTGCATTAGGGCAGACATTGTGTGTTACAACTGGACAGATTTGAAACTAAGTAAGGGGGTCAGCTTAACAGATAGTATGCAGGAGCATACATTAACACACAAAGAGAGCCATGTTGGCTGCCAAAATCAAACACAGGTTGCGAGAACATAAGGAAAGCAGCTAGCAGACATTGTGGCAATAGTATGAAGTCCAAATTTAATAAAGTAATAGCAAAGAGTGCTGGGACTAATGAAAATGGAAGGTCATGTATACACATAGGCATGCACTGGGGGGAGGTGACCCTGGCCCCGGCTCCCCCTGTTAAAAGTTATCCAATCAAATTTTATTTATTTTTTTTATTTGGGAGTCTGCTGGACTTGGCCAGGACTGTCACTCCTGAACAAGTTAGTCTCCCCTACCAGCCACCATTGCCCATCCACCCAACAGATAGCAATACACAACTAGGGTTCAGTACCTTAGACAGCCAATCAGTGTGCACCATCTTGGGTGGTCCAATCACGGGTAGCTTTACTTTGGTGGTGAAATGCAGTCACACACCACTTTCATGGGATATATGAAAAAGCAATCTTCAGGCTCTCACCCACTCATTGCCCTGACTGGGGTTTACTACTGCATCTGCTGTGGCATGGGATCAGGCAGATGCCATGTCAGGAGGACACCACTCGCACTCACTGTGGCCACTGCCCGCTGCCACACTCCAACATGATGCAACTGGTCACCACAAACTAGGGACAAGCACTGAGGAGGAAAAGGGACACACCAGTGATGGTGCCAATCAAAATCATCAGGCTGGACCTGGGCCCCACAATCTGAATGGATGACAGGCACTGTGGCCAAGATGCTGAAGCTGTCTTCAAGAAAGAGGGGGATGCCAGCAGACTGAGAAAGCCACAGGTATTCTTTTCTGTTCTCTGCCCCATTGGTCTCTGCACTGCTGCAAGGTCGTTTAACTTTGTCCATGATAGATGGCATTAAATACGAGGCATGATCTCTTATTTTGGAGCTAAGTAAGAGTCTGTTACTTAGCTCTAAAATGCACCATTTACATTAATGATTTTAAAAATGCACATGCCTCTGTGTATACAAGATTAGGTAATTAAAATGAATAAATCCAAGCTATATAGACTGCAGAAGATTTAGATGTTTATTTAATTATTTAGTATATGTGGTTCAGAGCTCAGTGCTTGTATTACATACTGCATCTACATGATGTAAGTTTGAGTTTGGATACAGAGGCCAGGCCAGTAGCAGAATGATGCTTCCTAGGCATAGTTATATGGGTGAACAGTGCTTAGGTACTTAGGCATGGACATGAGTAGGTTAGTGATTATAGTACATGATGAGTTGACAGTACGATAGTGCTGGATACTGGAACAGATGAGTTATTTGTTATGAGTTGATGGTTTGGGCTTTGCTCTGTACCCCACCATAGGAAGGATGGTTAGTTGATTAGGATGTGACACCCCCCGTGGGATAAAAGTGCTGGAGAAGGAGGAGATGTAGGGGGAGGATGGAGGGTGAGTGTGTCTTGCTCTAAGCAGTGCAGCAGGGCTCTGCTGCTTAAATAGGTTATGGGGGAGGAGCTCTTCCCCCAAATAACCACTGGCAGAGCCTTCAAATTATATGTGGTTCAGAGCTCAGTGCTTGTGTTACATACTGTACCTCCATAATGTAGGTTTCAGTTTGGATACAGAGGCCAGACCAGTAGTAGAATGATGCTTCCCAGGCATAGCTGTATGGGTGAACAGTGCTTAGGTACTTAGGCATAGACATGAGTAGGTCAGTGATTATAGCACATAATGAGCTCACAGTACGATCATGCTAGATACTGGAACAGATGAGTTATTCATTATGAGTTGATGGTTTTGTCTTTGCTCTGTATCCCATCATAGGAAGAATGGTTAGTTGATTAGGATGTGACACCTCCCAAAAATAAATATGATATCCCACAATTATCTTCTCCAGCTCTGGAGAGTATGGAAGGCAGCACGCAGGAGAGCAAAAATTCCCTTGGGGGAAACCTCTGAGGACCCATGGCTACCAACCTGCCTGTCCTTCTGGGCATACTAAAGGAGCATAATCCTAAATTAATTAATCATTGGCTAATCCAAGTTGCAGATTACAGATCCAGTGGAACAGTTCATAGCAAGAGATGAAAGGCTTCCAAGTCTTGCATGAGTGAAGCATGTAGCTGTAGGAACACATGAAGCATCCAGGTATATGTACACTAAAGTGAGCATTGTTAGAACACGTCCAATAGGTTCAGGATAAGGTTACAATTGAAGAGCTCCTAATGCTAGCTATCATAGGTGAGTAAAGAGTAAATATCCAGGTTTTGACGCTGGCATGGCAGGATTAAATAGAAGTAGTCCAACCTTGAGGCTTCTGCTGATAGAGTGCTTATGAATTTCATGGAATGGTACAAGGCTTGAATGAAGCTGATAACTGATGGACCCAGTTAAGATTAATATCATGAAGAGAGTCAAATTTATGCTTAAGTCATGATTTAGAAGGTATGCGGTAGTAGAACTGAGCTGAAATCCTGGCAGGATTTTAGGGTGGTAGAACTGAAGCAATAAGTATAAAGTTAGGAGGCATCCAAGGAATTATAACAGGGGGATCCCTGATAGGTAAGGATGTGTGGCTGGACCTCATAGGTTAGGAGGTAAGGTTGTAAGTAGCGAGTAATATGGACCAGGTTGGTCAGTTGATAAGTCATAGAACATGGCAGCTAGTCCCATGGTTAACATGTGGAGCTGGACCATTGTAGGTCAGCTGGTGAGGTAAATAGAGTGGCGGCTAGCTCCAGGTAGCTAGTAAGTACAGTCAGCCCCTAGGAGGTCTGCTGGTAAGTAAGTGGCAGCAAGCTCTCGTAGGCTAGTATGCACAGTAGGTCCCCACATAGGTCAGCTGATGAGTAAATGATAGGTAGTCGAGAACAGCAGTCAGGCTTACAAGGGCTAGCATGCACAGCAGAATCCATGTAAATCAGCTGGAATTAGAATGGGATGAGTTCTGAGGGTATACAGTATATCCAGGGTGAGACTTCTATAAAATGGTCAAATCTAATGGTGAGCAATACAATCCACATAGATCGAGTTGTACCTGTCAAGCAATTCTAGCAGAAGAGGAATTCTGTCGAGGAGGAGAGGAGCTTGAATGACTGACTGTGATCTGTAGGAGAATATGGTCTTGGAGTCTATACCAAGTTATGGTAGGAAAGTTCTTGGGTGAAGCAAGGAAACTAGATGCAGGCTACAAAGCTGGGGCAGAGCAGAAGGAACCTTCAGTCCTGCATTGGGCAAAACGGATAGGAGTAGATTTGCAATTAAACTTGATATATGAGTAGATGTAAAGCTGGAAGACCTCCAGGCCCAGACGGGTGAAGCAGGTCTTGTAAGCAGGATGCTTTGATGAATCTCCAGGTCCTGGGGATGGAGCAAGTACGAGGCTGAAGTTTATGACCCTCCAGGCCCAGACTGGGTGTGGCAGGCTGAGAGAATTATGAACCTCCAGGCCCGATGCTGGGTAATGAAGGCATGGTGTATGAATAGTTGAACCTCCAGGCCCAGAAAGTGAAGCAGATATGAGGTAGAAGTATAGAAACTTCCAGGCCCAGACTGAGCATGGCAGGCTGACAGAATTATGAACCTCCGGGCTCGACGCTGGGTGAGGCAGGCATAGTGTACAAGTAGTCCGACCTCCAGGCCGTTACACGGCGAGGCAGGTGGAGTAAAAGAGAGAACTGAAGGTGGCTGAATGAGCACTGAGAGTTGCTGTGAAAGAGCATTCGAATGTGAGGATCTTTCAGTTCGTAAATATGTAGTTGGCAGATTTCAGGCAGCCAGGGAAGCGCTGGAGGCAGAAATGCGTTAAATAGAGTGAGCAATAGTAAGTTTTAAGTAAGGGACCTGTGTAGGTCAGTAGTAATAGTAGCAGCAGTCATTGGAATTGCATGAAATGCAGATGAAGTAGCAAGTGTAATACTGAATAATTGCATTAGGTACATATTAGAGACTGATGAAGGATGTAGCTAGCAGGGTAGCAGTCTGACACTCTGAATTTTTTTGGTGACCAAAGTAAAGCTGAAGTACATGGTGGAAGTCCAGAGGCCAAAGGTAAGGAAACTGCAAGGCCTGTATGTAGGTATGAGAATGGCTGGACCACTTAGGTCGGCCGAAGGAATGAAAAGAGTGGCAGCAAGACTTGACAAGGCTAGCAGGAGCGCAAAACTCATATGCAAGGTAGTAAGAGCAGGTATGCTTGCTAGCCTAGGTTTACACATGACAGGAGGAATGACTGAATCTAGGTAACCAGTCAAAAGGGGAGTGAGAAGTCAAGCTAGGCCCCACGTAGGCTAGCAAGACCGAGGTACTGCCAAGGGGGCGGCTGATGCAGCGTGCACTGGGCAAGTGCACAGAGCAATGGACTTAGATGTATGCAAAGAGACAATCAGACATGGAGTGAAGTCCACTGTGAAACCCAGTTAGGTTTGTTGCAATAGAAAGTAGTATATGAGCAATACATGCTATAAGGTAGTCAGGAACATACATGTAATCAGTATGCCATAGCTAAGCTGGAGTAAGTGTAAAAGTAGGAATTAAGTTCAGGTGTAGCAACTCAGAGCTAGGATTGCTTTAAGTAAATAAATATAATGTATGGTCTCCTCAAGAGAAATAGGTTAGATATCATATATGCAGTTCCATAGACATGCAGCGGAATGAGCCTGTATGCCTGTTGAGTAAGGAGCATGTTCAAGCAAGGCCAAGCAGGGCAGCAATTATAGGACAGGCAGGTGTATAGGTGATATGGTTGAAAATAAAAGTATGCGATGTGTGGTCTCTCCAGGAGATCGTAGTCCAGCCACCAGAATCTACAAAATGTGGAAAGAGGAGATGGCATAGCAGATGATTATGGCAGGTGGAAAGGCGCCGAGAAGCAATGATGGTAGGCGCAGCAGAGTGAATGGAACCCAGCAGGTGATGACAGGACCGGAAGCCCCAAGCCAGTTGCAGGAGAATGGAGAGGAAAAGGACTGGGCATGGAGCTGGGCTGCTCTAGGAGGGAACAAAGAGACAGTAAGTAAGTGTACAAGCAGAGAGTGAGCATAGAAAGTGACATACAATAATGGACAAGCGGGGGGGTGCAGCGAGTGGGGTAGGCAACCAACCCACCCAAAAAAGAAGAAGTACAAGGACGAATGAAACAGACAAATGGAGGGAAGGGAGCCAGGAAACCCACAAAGGAAAGACAAAACAAAGGCAGGCAGAACAGACGGGGATGGGGCACTAGGGAGGAGCAGCCACGGACCAGCAATGGAACGGCAGTGAGTGCGTCTCACTCTAAGCAGAGCAGCAGGGCTCTGCTGCTTAAATAGGTTATGGGGGAGGATCTCTTCCCCCATATAACCCGCAGGCAGAGCCTTCAAATTGAAATGTTTCACCAGGAAAAGTACACTGAACAACAAATTGCTCATCTCATAGAACGTCCTGGGGGGAGGGGGTACAGATAGGGAATGTAGATGTCATAGCAATAATGGAAACATGAGTGAATCAAACACAACAGCCAGGATCTAAATGTTCCTGGCTATTCTCCCTTTAGGAGGGAGGAGAGAGCCATGTGGGGGTGGCAATGCATATAAAAGAGATCATTTGGATCTCAGAGGATACATTAGTCTCATGGGGTGAGTCAATATGGCTCCATCTATCTCAAGAATCCTTCGGTTTCAATTTGGAACTCTAGCACAGTAGTAGAGCATCAAGACAGTGTTTGAGAGGGGCCTTGGTTTGATTTCTAGTTGTGAAAATGTTTTCTTTGTCACTACAATTTATGTTATCAGTATGCATCTTTCTGTAGAAACCTTCACACTTACCAAGAGGAACAAAAGCACAGTGGCACAGCACCAGGACTATACTTGGGTGTTGACCTGTGTTTAGTTCCCAGTTGTGAACATTTTCTCTTTCTCATTATAATTCATGTTGTTAGCATGCATCTCTCTCTAAAAACCTTCTGTCTTGTCATGTGGAATGATGGCACAGTGGCAGAGCACAAGAACAGTAGTTGGGAATGTGCCTGGGTTCCATTCCCAGTTGTGAACATATTTGCTTTCATACTACAATTTATGTTGTTAGCATGCATCTCTCTCTCTCTCTCTCTTTCTCTCTCTCTCTCTCTCTCTGCCTAGAACCATCTGTCTCACCATGTGAAATGATAGCCCAGTGGCAGAGCACAAGGACAGCAACTGGGAGGGGGTTTATGTTTGACTTCAAATTGTGAACATTTTTATTTCTTACTACAATTTATGTTGTTGGCATGCATCTTATTTTAGAGACATTCCCTCTCATCATACGGAATGACAGCACTGTGGCAGAGCACAAGGACAGGATTTGGGAGGGGGCCTAGGTTTGATTCCCACATGTGAACATTTTTTCTTTCCAGTACAACTTATTTTCTTATCATACGTCTGTCTCTAGAAATCTTTAATCTCACTGCGTAGAACAACAGCATAGTGGTAGAGCACTAGGCCAGTAGTTGAGAAGGGGCTTGAGAAATGCAGGGAAGTTAAGTGACTTACTCATAGTAACACTGCATGCCAGTGACGGTTATAGGATTCAAACCCATGTCTGCTGGGTCACCAGATTCCTAGCTCAGTATTTTAAGTTCTAGGCTATACTGCCTCTCAGATTATTATAATGCAAACACGTCTCCTTAGGAAAATGAATCTGCATTATTTCTAAAGTATAACTAGTGCTAGGCAAAACTTCTTATGAAATCATTTTTACATGTGTGCACAATTCCTTGAAAAAAAAGAATTCACACTTGAAAGTGTAAAATGTGTGGAATATTCCCTACAAATAGGATGATTTAAACAGAAAAAAAATGCATCAAATTAAATTTCTGATGTCTGGCCCAGTGGTGCTGAGGGTTGAGGCACTGGATGCCACCTCACACCACACTGGTGACCTGGATTCAGAGATGGACTCAGGGAGCCAGGGGTCAGCAGGGGAGGATGGAGAGGATTAATAATCCAGTGGACTGCTCTCCTCTCCCTGTGGAGGGATCCTGGGGCTGCTCAGTGTTCTTGCAACCCCTGATGGAGATCGGGGGTATTGTAGGATCACCAGCCAGAACATTGGGGTGGGAGTGCAGCAGACATCTGAAGGGCAGCTGTGCACAGTCATCACTGCACGTCGCACTCCCAGGGGAAAACCAACAGAAGCAGAAAATCTACCTCCGGCCAGGTGAGATGATGGTGAAGATGCTCCACATGCCCAACACCAACCACAAAGCCAACTCTACTCCCTAGGGATCCTTGGCCTTTTCCTCTGGGGTTGGGAGAGGTGGGGACCCTGAAACTGTTGTTCTGATGGTTGAACAGTTCAGGTGGGCGGTTAGAAGCAGACATCGAGTGAGTAAGCCCTAAGGATGCCTCAGTCTGGTAAGTACAGAAAAATAATCTACAAAAAAAAATTACATTTCTGACATATTTTCTCTAACTAGAGTATGAGAATTGCAGAAATGGTTCCTGAAATGTAAGATATGCCTACAAAAGTACTAATTATAGGACTTGTACATGAGTTTTCTGCAAGCCAAACTGGGAAGAAAACATGCAAATGCTATACTAAGTACATTTTCCATCACTATCATGAATTGGCCAAGCTTTGAGGATTTCTTTGCTACTTATAGTAAAACATGCTAATTTAAATGTTGCTAAATTCACTGAGCCCCATAACATACAGTATGTAGAACACAGATTAAAATGCTGGAACAGACATATGCTTCGGGGAAGTGCTGAGGGAAAGTGCAAATGCCAGAGTTGTACTGGAGTGTGGCAGGCTCTGAGAAACATTATGGCCAGTAAGTGTATCATGAAGTACCTCTCCTGACTGAAAGATACTGCTGCAACTGCTTTTGAAAGTGCCCTTTGAGACTCTGTGGGGAGATTGTATCCGTGTTGCTTGTTATGCACTTTAGATAATGTATTGAATGCCGAGACTGTGTTTCACTGTGAAGCTAACTGCCCTGCTGTAAACTTCAATCAGAGGGGCTGTAATCATTGTCTGCATTGCGTATACCTGAGTTGTCCTGTTCAGAGCCAATCACAGTGGTGGCAGCACTGTTTAAGTTGGAAACCTGCAGTTTAAAATCACATCCAGGTTTGGAGTGGCAGCATGAAAGCGGTAGCAAGAAAGTGCTGTGGGAAAGTGCAAAGGCTAGAGTTGTACTGGAGTCATACCCAGTAATACCAAAGGGAGGACTGTGTGTAATAGAACTGCTACATTTAGGGTGTTAAGGGACTGTATGCTGGGCTATGGCTAATAAGGGAATTGTACTGGGGACTATATATGTGTTGTGTATCCTGGGGATGGATGTTGTTATTGTTGAAGGAATACATTATCAGTATGCAAATACAATCAGAATGTGGTGGAACATGTGTATATGTTAAGTAATTATAGTATGTTACAAAGCCATTCAATGGGAATGTGTTAGAAATATGTGGGCTACAGCACTGGGTGTGAAATGAGATCATCTAAGGGGCTGTTGGGGATGTTATTCCTTGTAGTAGATACAGTGAAGGTTTATCTGCTATTAAGGGCTGGGGACATTGAATGTAACCCTGGTCTGATGAGTAATGATTTAGCAGATTTAGATTATTTTACTAATGCTGGTAAAGATATGCGAATTATGCATTTTAATGTTCGCAGCCTCATCTCTAAATTTCATGAGGCTGAGGCATGGGTTACAAATTATCAGCCTGATGTTCTGGCAATTAGTGAAACATGGCTACACACCCCAATAACCAACAGTCAAATTAACATATATGGTTATACAGTTCATAAAAAGGACAGATTGACAGGAAGAGAGGGTAGTGTTTTATTTATGTTAGGAATAGCTACACTGTACATGAGATTGTTATAGTAACTAGTCTCTTAAACACTGTGAACTGTTGTCTATCCAGATTGCCATTGGCATGGTTAAGAAATTGACTATATGTTGGGAGTATATACCCCGAAAAGTAAGTACAGAGGGCTTACGGGACTTCTCTAAGTTGTTAGCCCTTAACACTGTGGGAGAAACCATTGTGTTGGGAGATTTTAATTCAGATTGGTCTGGGAATGGAGTACCTGGGCTGATTGATGCTCTGTCACACACTGGGCTTCAGCAATTAATTAACACACCCAGGACAAGGACAAGAGGACACAGCATGAGATTAGAGGGAGGCCGATTAAGGGGGAATGTGAGGAAATTCTTTTTCACAGAAAGGGTGGTAGATGCATGGAATAGCTTACCACAAGAAGTGGTGGCTATGAATACAGTGCAGGGCTTCAAACAGGCATGGGATAGGCATAAGGGAGCAATACAAATGACTATGAATAGATAGGTCACTGACAGAGCAAAGGCCGATGGCACATTTATAAGGTAGAAAAAGAAATGGGCAGACTGGATGGGCCTTGCGGTCCTTATCTGCCGTCAACTTCTATGTTTCTATGTTTCTATGTTTCACCCACAAGATTGAATTTCAAAACAAATAAGCACACCGTGCTTGTCTGACTTCTTACAAATAAAGTAAACCATATTTCAAGGTGTGGTCTAATTTCAGACTCACTCAGTGATCATCATCCCATATTTTGCCTCTGGAAACACTCAAATAGACCTACAGTTAAATCTATGGTTTCTGAGTTCAGAAACTTTTCAGGCTTGATGTTTCTGGATTTAGAGAAAACCTACATAATACAGATTGGTCTTTACTTGAAACAGTACCTGATGCCAATTGTGCACTGCATTATTTTATAATAGAGTTTACTAGGGTACTGGACATGCATGTCTCTTTTTATTAGAAGACTTGTTAGAGATAAAGAATCCAAATCATTAACATATTCTTTATTTAATCTAATTAAGGAATGGGACAAATTGTGGGAACTGTATAGGAAAAATCAAACAGTTGTAAACTTACAGAATTATAGGTGCTTAAGGAATAGATGTAAGGTTGAGATAAAAAAAGCAAAAGCTCAATATCTGAGACAACAGCAGACAGCGGGATTGACACATAGTGCTAAATTTTGGAAAACCATTAATAACATGATAGATCCTCAGTATGAATCAAAGTTTCATATGAATAAGGGCAGTGAAAAGTTAACAGATCCTTTGACAGTGGCAAATGAATTTAATACACTGTTTACAGACCTGGATCATTATAGAGCACAATATAAACATGGTTTAGTTGGTGATAATGCAGGGGGCTGTATGGATAATCCACTATTTTACATAAAGGCACTTACACACTCAGAGGTGTATAAACTCTGGAAACAACTTAAGACAGACAAATCCTGTGGTTTTGATGGTCTATCTCCTAAATTACTACATTTAGCTTCAGCAGAGCTAGCATATCCTGTTAGTTGATTTTTCACCTGTCTTTCTGTTTGGGAGAAGTATTTGACTTGTGGAAATATTTGTATGTAATACCAATCCATAAGGCAGGTTCAGCTAGTGAATTTACAAATTACAGACCAATCTCTATTCTGTCGGCTCTATCTAAATTGCAGGAAAAGATTGTTTTGGGGCAATTCACTAACTATATGGAAACATATGGTCTATTATCACAATGTCAGCATAGTATCAGGAAGGGAAGGGGTGTTGAGAGTGCCTTGGTTGAGTTCATGAGCGCGGTCCATGAGGGCATGGTGAGGGGTTGCCTGACTGGGGCCATATTTGTGGACTTTACCAAGGCATTTGATTTGGTGGACCATTCCCTTCTAGTCGAGAGACTCAAGTATATTGGGGTGGGGACACCAGCATTGTTTTGGGTATCAAATTATCTTTCAAACAGGTTTCAGAAGGTAAAGATTGGAAGTAGTTTATCTGATAAGGCTTTGATGAAGTGTGGAGTCCCACACGGCTCCATACTGGGGCTAATTTTATTTTCTATTTTCTTTGATTCTGTTATTTCATCTGTTAAGGTGGTTATGTATGCAGACAATGCTGTTGTCTTTTGCCATGGGGGAGTACTATCAGAGCTTAATATAACTCTGACCAATAATAAATAACAAATTAGTATTAAATAAGCAAAAAACTAAAATTGTGGTATTTGGTACTCCTGTGAAGTTAAAAGCTACTGGTTCTAGTTTACAAGTTGAGTCATTATATGGGGTTTTGTATGAAAATGTAAATAGCTTTAAGTATTTGGGGGTAGTTTTAAATCCCACATTAACATATGAGTCACATATATATGCTATTACATCTAACATTCATTCCAAAATCACTTTATTATACAGGCTGCACAGCTTCTTGACAGATGAGGTGCATTTGGCAATTGCTGACCAATGTCTGCTGCCCATTTTGAACTATGCTTCCATAGTGGTGGACAATGCTCCTTACAGTACTATAAGGCAGAATCAGTACTGTTGCACAAAATTGGAAGATTTGCTTTATTAACATCTAACAATGTACATCATTGTACTATATTGGAAAATCTTGGATGGTTATCAGTCAAATATTACCATAAGTATGTAACGTCTAAATTTGTTAATAAAACACAACAAACAGAGATACCTTTAAAATTAAAAAAACAACTTGAGATTTCTAGTTCTAAATTACATACTAGATTATCAGGGGATCCAACTATGTTAAGAATCCCATTTATGTACATTTCAAGAGGACAGCGATCATTCAGAAACTATGCACCTACAAAATAGAACAATATTCCAGTACGTACTAGAGCTATGGCTAGTTATAGGTCGTTTACAGCAGCCTTGAAAACTCACTTTTTGAATTTGTCTAAGTGTAGCTGTTTTCTAGATTGATACTTACTGAATGTATATATTAGCTATGGAGTCACAGCCCTTGGGACACAGATTTGTATAACAGGCCCAGATGGCATCCACCCCAGGGTACTGAAGGAGCTGGTAGACGTCCTTGCGGGACCTTTGGCTGACCTATTTAATGCCTCACTACATTCGGGGTGTGTGCCTCAGGACTGGAGGATGGCTCATTGTGCCCCTCCACAACAGTGGCCCCAAGGATGAACTGGGAAACTACAGACCAGTGAGCCTCACATCAATCATGGGTAAGCTAATGGAGACTATCCTGAAGGAGAGGCTGATGGCCCTTCTAGAGGCCAAAAGACTACAGGACAGCAGACAGCATGGCTTCCTATGTGGCAGATCCTGCCAAACCAACCTGGTGGAGTTCTATGACTAGGTAACTAGGCAACTGGACAGGGGCCATGCAGTGGATGTACTGTATCTGGACTTCAGCAAGGCATTTGACTCGGTGCTGCATGGAAGGCTGGGAAGTAAGTTAGAAGGCACAGGGGCGGGTGCAAAGCTGGTGAGATGGGTAGGGAACTGGCTTCAGGGAAGGCAACAGAGGGTAGTGGTGTGTGGGTTGCTCTCACACCCAAGGGTAGTGACAAGCAGCGTTCCACAGGGCTCGGTGTTAGGACCAGTGTTGTTTGGGATATTCATTGCAGACATATCATTGGACGACAAGAGCAAGATCAGTCTGTTTGCTGATGATACCAAGGTAGGAGCAGTGGTGGATGACCTAGGGGAATGGCAGGGGTTGCAGAATGATCTGGCAAAGCTTGAAACCTGGTCAGACACCTGGCAACTGGGGTTTAATGCCAAAAAGTGCAAGGTGTTGTATTTTGGGATGAAAAACCCAAGCAGGAGTTACCAGCTAGGGGGGAGTGCAGCTAGCCCAGACAGAGGAGGAGAAAGATCTGGGGGTGCTCATTACAGGGTCAATGAACAACTTGGCACAATGTAGGAAGGCAGCTGCAAAGGCCAACAAAATGTTGGATTGTATTGTAAGGGGTATATCCTCGAAGAGGGAGTAGGCGATTCTGCCACTATATAGGTCATTAGTTAGACTGCACCTGGAGTATTGTGTGCAGTACTGGCACCCATATCTGAAGAGGGACATTAAGTTTCTGGAGGGGGTGCAGTGCAGGGTAACAAAGATGATCAAGGGGCTGGGGGACTTATCATATGAGAGGAGGTTGAGGGAGTTGAATATGTACTCGCTGGAGGAGAGGAGGGACGGGGGGACATGATTGAAACCTTTAAGTACATGAAAGGAATAAACAAGACAGGTACAGAGGGCTGTTCAAAGTAAGGGAGGAGGGACACCAGGGGCCATGATATGAGACTGGAGGGAGGAAGGTTCAGGAGGGAGAAGAAGAGACACTTTTTTACAGAGAGGGTGGTGGCTGGGTGGAATGCGTTACCTGCAGAAGTGATATCCAGTAGAACAGTGGACTGCTTCAAAAGGGGATGGGACAGGACAAGGGGGAGGGTCAATGAAGAGGACGGGTGGAAGGGAGAGGCAGCTGCAGAATAAAGGGTGCTACCAGCACATTCAAGCAGACTTGATAGACCTCTAGGCCTTAATCTGCTGGCAAATTTTGTATGTTCGTATTAGGGTTTTTCAAACTCATACTTTCCTGTGATTTTACTTAGACGTGGAATTTGTATTCCTATTTAATTATGTTTTGTATTAAGTATAATCTGTCTGATGTAGATTTTGTATGTACCTGATTGACCACGGGTCGTACCTGTAAAAGGGATTGTATCCCAGTGTACTTACCCATATACAATCAATATGCTTTTGTAGCACATGGAAAACATAATTAAAAGGAAACATGTATGACAGAGCATCTCATAGTTTGGAAGGTCATCAGAAACTGTATTTGACTTACCTGTAGCTCTCAGCATTCTAGAGATATCTCTATGTCTGCCCTATATTTTATTTTTATTTATTTTAAAATGTGTTGGGCAGGAAGCACACATTAAGAACTCAGATTAAAATGCTAGAACACACATATGCATATGTTTTGGTAGTACAGGGAAAACACAGTTAAGGGAAACATGTATAACAGAGCACCTCATAGTTTGGAAGGTCATGAGAAACTGTATTTAGCTTACCTGTAGCTCTCAGCAGTCTGGAGACATCCTTATGTCTGCCCTACATTTTATTCTTATTTATTTTAAAATTTATTGGCCAGGAAAGACATATTAAGCCAAGGCTTGTTTCCAGGTGCAATATGGAAACACAGGGAAGTTGAGTTGGTGACAGACTATGTAAGTGGCACGGCGTCATTATGTTGCAAGACATAAAGCCACATGGCACTATCACACTGCATGATTAATGCCATGAGGCATCATGTCTGTGTTCTGTGGAGGGCTCTGCCTCCCAAACCTTCCATTATGGGGGGCTGTGCCCCCCCAGATCCCCCCAATAAAGATTCTCAACTCTGGGGGGGCCAACGAGGGGAGCGCACAAGTCCAGGTTTCACCACAATGCCATACGCTATTCAGCATGTGACATGATGACCTGGTACTTATGTAAGTGATGTCTGTGGGATTCAAACCCAGTTCTCTGTAGGATTACCTAAGGAATCCCATAATCCAGTCTCCTGAACTCCACTAGACTGAGTTCAGGAGACTGAATTATGGCATCCTGACAGTCAGAGACTTATGATCAATGTGGGGGGGTTTCACCTCCTGCACCAACCGCCCTCCCTCCATAACTAAAATAACCATCTCCAAGAGGGAGCAGACCTTGGAGTTAGTAATAAAATGTTATGGGGGCAGAATGGTGGGGAGGCAAAAATGAAAGCCTTACTGGGAATAGAATTAAGGTTCATGCAGCCATGCTGGCCGAGCTGCTTGTAACCCAGCCCTCCACGCCACGGGAGCAGCTTGGCCAACACCTCCTTCATCTCACTACTCTTGTAGCAAAACTGTGCTTCACCCATGCAGAATCTTTTACACATAATTTCACACAGTGAAATACAGTTTCACTGTGCAAAATTATTTCAGGCATCTGTATTTTGGGATACTGAAGGCAGTCCTGTGAGTGTCAGGATTCTGAGCTTCAGTATCCTGAATGGATACCTCTCCATATTTACAGTTCAGTGCTCTTAACCACTATGCTACACTGCCTCCCCACTGACACTACATTGCCACGAAGCTTGGAACCCTGTGATGCATCCCAGGAGAAGCTACAGTATGCCTAACTACACCAAAGTTAGACACACCTTCCACCTGCATGATTTCAAAAGGTTCTAAAAAATGGCAGAGATGTTGTGTCAGTATGGGGCAGATTCAGTCATCAATATTTCAGAACTGCTGCCAGCTGCAGGCAAGCACAATACATAATTTATATTACTTTTTCATGGTCTTTCAAACTGTGAAAGAT
This sequence comes from Neoceratodus forsteri, assembly GCA_016271365.2. Classification (NCBI taxonomy): domain Eukaryota; kingdom Metazoa; phylum Chordata; order Ceratodontiformes; family Ceratodontidae; genus Neoceratodus; species Neoceratodus forsteri. The sequence goes on from CM028130.1 coordinate 290,520,850, forward strand.
ACTGTTTCATTAATGTCCCCCTTTAAATAATAGTAAAGTAGGAAAGTGGAGACTTAATATTATTGTTGCATAGTTGAACCCTTCTGTTTTCAATTGGAATTTGTATAATTCTTAGCACCGGGGATCAGTGATAAATATGCCTACATCAACATTTTTGAGACCCCTCCTTTAATCAGTGATTGCCTTATATTTCAGGAGTAGACCCCTAGTCATCATTGGAACTTCTCCTTCTGATTGGTTTTGCTGTAACCCTTCTGGTAACCTCACAGCATTAAGACACTATTTAGAATGTTTATATTAAAACCACAACTGGCCCTTGTATGCTGTTTCAACAGACAAAATTAGGGATATCTGTATACTGTACTGAAAAACTTTTAATATTGATGACTCGTGCTAACTCTAACTGCGGGGTGGGGCAGGGACTCTGCGTAGAGGGCCCTCAGCAACCGTAGATACCAAGGGTACCCAAGGCACCTCTACCCATTATAAATCAATAGCATGCACTAATGGGCTTACTACAGAAGCGGCTTGTGTCAGGGACAAGCCACTTTTCTCCATTCCGTTAATCCCAAACTGCTTTTGTACCTATTCCCCGTGCTTCTAGCCGAGTCTGAACATAGGAAACAGCAGTTTCCAGACACTACATAGTGCCGCAGGGAGAACCAGGACAGGGTTCTATCAGCTGAGACTTATAAAGTGACATGTCGCTGTCTGATCACACTAACCAGAACAAAATTAAATCTGGAAGGCACTGATAGCAACTATAGTTGGTCTACCAAGTTCCTAGCATTAATGTTCTATTTTAACAGTGAGACAGTCAGTGGGAGTCCATCTTCAAATCACAATTTTCCCAAGTTATGATTTATTATTCAGAACAAGACTGCAACTGGGGGAGGGATGCTTAAAGGGCCAGTACATTGCCTTAAGTTATAATTAACTTTTAGAAGTAGTCAGATGGTACATTTTATACATGAAGTACAATTTCTGTTTCCTTTTGCTGTCTGGAAGATTTTCTACCTAAGAGTACTGGGTGTGATGTGTGGAAAAGTACTGTGCCTGGAGGCTGACAAGCAATAAGCAGTAAGGTAGAACAAACAGGGACTGGTTTGTTGGAGGATTTACCCAGACCTCATGGTATGTTAAAAAGGCCAAAGGCCAAGTGACTTTAACCTCATTAGTAGTAGGTAAATTCTCAACAAACCAGATCTTCCTGGCATGCCTTATTGTGATTACAGAATTCTTCCTGTAGTAAAATAAAGATTAAAAAAAAACTTACATTTAAATTTTTATAAAAGTTTGACATTTTTTAAGTTTATATCATTCATCTGCCCTGCAAATACTATTACAAACTACTTAGGATACTTGACGCAATGTTTATACACTGTATTATGTACTACATACACTGTGCTATGTGACCTTTGTATAAATACTAGCAAATGTTATGTTTGTTCTTTCTGTATTGATGTGGAGCCTTTGCAAAGGAGTCTATGACTCAAAGGATTGTAATTCCGATTCTTTTCAATAAATAAATAAATAGCATTCTGCCTTGTTAAGAAAAACTGGAAAGGACCATAGAAAATGTCTCTCCTGCCCTTCTCAATTACTGCTGGCTAGTATCAGTACTACTGTGTTTTATTTTGTTTTTGTCTGGAAGGCTGCAGGAAACAGAGAGACAATGAGAGGTGTTAGTTGGTAGTAGTGGTTGAGAGCATTGTGGGAATCAAAGTGTTGTCAAGGGAGAGAGACAGCATCAGCTGTAATTACATCTGTATCAAACCGCAAGAAACAGCTGAGTGAATGAGGGCAACACAGGAGATAAGCTGCAGGAGAGTCAGGTTATGCAGCCACACTGTACAGTGAAGGACAAAGGAGACTGCCATGAGTGCCAGCGTGGAGGTGCTAGTAGTAGTTACACCATGTGGCTTAACAGTAGAAATGATCATGGGGGAAGATCATGGTGGTGGGTTGGCAAGTGTAAATTAATTGAATGGACTGGGCCACAGATGAGACAGAGGATTGGGACTGGATGAACCAAGCAACATGATGACATATCTGATTTTTAATATTGTGTGCCAAGTAGGAGTGCTGATTCTTTGGAAGTAGTGTTGTTAGCTAGTACTTTACCAATCGGTTAGTGAGGGATTTACCCATGGACAACTGAAGACCCTACCCAATTAATTATGTTCTAGGATTGTTAATAATGTTTGTATAATTGTCTCTTTTTGGTAGCACATAAAAAGTGTGTCAGTTACAGCACAGTAAAAGCCGCACCTTAAAAACAGCATGAGAGAAAAGAGCTCTGGGGAATTATAGTATGACCATAACAGTGCTATAGACAGAGCTCTTTTCAATAAGGCCCGACACTTTAAGAATCAGGTTGTGAGGGTGTGAATCAGCTGGTTCCATGGTGTGGTGGTTGGAGAGATAGGCTGTGAGACTGTGGGATGGTCACTGGATCAGGTTTGAGTCTTCCTCCTACAGTTATTTTATTTTTTTTTAATTTCCCTGTGGTGCATCTTGGAGGAATTATATTTATTTTACTGGGGGTGTTTGTTGTTGGGATGGAGGAAGAGATTCAGATGAATGAGTGAGTGAGAGTCTGCCAGTCCCCCCATCTGAGTTTGTACTCCTTGGCTACGCGATATAGTTAGCACTCGCTCTTTTTACTAAGCGCCATGTTCTTTGTAGTGGTTTTACTTGTGTGGATTTTGACCATGCTGTATCATCTGTGATGAACTGACATGGAGCCATTGTATTCTCCCTTCTACATTGTCAGCATTTTTGAATTAATTTCAACTGATCAAGAAAAGCCACTCACTTGCTGCCAGACTGGCCACTTGTAGAGACGTTACAAAGTTTTAATTCATCAGTGAACTTCAGGTGAAGTTGTGAAAAGTTTGAAAATTGCCACTTTGCCACTTTGCCTTGTGTTTTCCTTGCAAAATTTTACTTTTGAGGTGAAGTTAAGGTGTAGTTAAGGCAAGATTGCAACTTCGCCTTAGCTTTGCCTGAAAAAAGCACCTGCCAAAAACTTAACAAAATTGGTGCATCACACTTCATGAATGTGGCTAATTTCACAAATTATTTTTGCAAAGCGATGTTTGCCAGCTGCCCACATCTCTAGCCACTTGTGATGTCACAGTCTGTGAGGTCACAATGCTAACGAGGTACAAAGAGAAACATAGATATGTAAAGCCTCCAATTTAAGTCCTGCTTCTCACAACACATCTAACACTATCAGGCAAAAAAAGTTAAAAGAAAAATATATGCTCTTCAGAAACAAAAAAAGTAAGAACTGGTAACCATTATAAGTTAAAGCAGCAGTATTGTAGCTGGCAAAAATATCAACATATTTTTAACATTAATATACAGTATTTCTGGCATAATTAGCTTCAACATAACTACATGTGTATTTCTACCACATGTTTTAAAACAGCATTAATCACTAATTTTACAATTAATGACTTGAGTCATTAAAGATGGCTGCTACTGGCAATATGTAGCAATCTCTTCACTCAAGTTTACTTTTCACTTAACATACTGGATTCATACTGTGGCTACATCAGGTGGGTGGTAGCACACATTTCTGATGGTAAACAGCATGGCACCACACCAAAACATTTAATGTATTCATAGTTGGCATGGCCCAATAAGAGGGACCTCTGAAAACTTCAAAACCCCATATCTTGATTTAGGAGGGAACTACAATGAAAGGAAAAATGTTTTTTTTTTTGCCAGAAATACTCTAAAATTATATGATGAAATTATTTCCTGCTGGCAAATACTGCTACTTTAATAACATTTTTTGTCTGCTATGTTTGATTCTGCAAGCTCTTTCACCTTGTGTTTATAAGATTTAAGTACGTGACTTTCATTTAAATCTATTAGTTGCTTGCTAGATATTAAAAAAAGTTTTTGTTTGAGTTTATATTTATAATGTAAACATGTATAATTTATGTCAGCTCTTCATACCATGTTTTGCAGGGAAAAACATTTCAAAATGTACCATATTTTCCAGCACAATCTTTGACCACAGTATCAACTGCATTGTGAAACTTTCTTTCATTTTTGCACAAAATCAAAAGACAGAGATGGTAATAAATGAGCTCATGTAATAATGTGCTGACTAGTACCTTAGGCTATAATTTGAAGTTGTATATTACTTTGCAAAATATTTATGTGCAGTTTTGTTCACTGAATCATCATATGACTGGTAAAAGTGTTGACACACCCCACATACTCAATAGGTGTAACCTGTAGGGCATCTCTTGATAATTAAAAGGAATTTCAGTGTAATAGAATAGATCATTTACATCAGAAAAAACTGTTTGCTTCAGCATACAAGCATGAATGTCAGAATCCTTTAGACTACACAGGAATGAACACTATTCTGAGCTAAAATTCACTGAAGGCAGAATTCAATATTATTTCTCATTCATGGAACCAAGGAACCAATTCAGTGTGTGTTTGGGGCAACACCTATCACATTTAAGGAGTAAACATTGCTTTAAAATACCATCTCACCCTAATGAAAGCACAACACATTTTCTTTGGGTATAAAATAACTGTTGCTTTATGTTACAACTTAATTATAGATTACATAAATAAACTCAGATTTGTGGATCACTGTCTGGTAGGTTAAAACTAACATTTTGGATAACTACTTTGATCTTGACTAGAACTGGATGCAATTCGCCCATTCTGCTTCTGCAAACTTTTCATGGAATACCACAACTTTAATTGAATTTTGTGAAATATTGCCTTGGGAAAAATCTATAATGGTCTGAAGAATACTATGGAATATTGCCAGTTACACTGAAAGAATTATGCAAATTGCAGAAGTTTCAATATCAACTATGAAATTTAGTGAAAATTACTATTTCACTCTTCATTACAAAATCCTGCTGTTCACAGCTGAGTTCTCTGAGCATTTTTCCACAGGCAGTGTGGTCATGTTTTAGTTGTCTTTTAGGTGGGAATGGAATGGTCAAAAGGGTATTTGCTATACCAATCCTTCTTGCTCAAGCAATGGCTCCTCCTGCTAAATACTATTCTAGAAATGCAGTCACATCATAGTCTTCAAATTCTGAGCCAAAATGTCACCATTTATTATTCAATTCTGTAGAAACTGATAATTATTTTGTGAACAATGTGGTCACATTGTGCTGACCTTCTAGGTGAAAATTGAAGGATCCATGGATTATTTGATCTAAAAACTAGATATCTTGGGTGAAGTGGCCAAAATTCAATCCGTGAAGCAATTTGTGGAGTAATGCAGATTTCGCAAAGTAATCCACAACGTGAAGTGGAGTACTTCACATCATAATGAGGAACTCAAAGTCCATTGAAAACAATGACTTCTTGTTACTCCACCTTCCCCAACCACTTCTGCACCAATCATAATGCGAAGTGCATAGAAATCAACGTACTCCACATCACTTTGCATTGTTGGTGAGCTCTGAATTTTGCAGTGATTCATGGGATTGCAGGTCACATGGACTCTAGATTGTTCTGCACAGCCTCAGTTCAGTGTAGTGTGTGTGTGTAGTGGTAGCTGGAGATGGCTTGCTCTCAGAGCTCTGTGATTCAAACCCTCTAAAAGCTGTTAAAAAAGTCTTTTTGAACTATTTTATTTTTGCTCAAAATTTAGTACATTGATTATAGGAAACCTCCTCTGTTCATATCATTGAGTGTTTATTGTTTGTGTGTGGATTTTGAATGTTAATTTAGAACATTCAGTCTGTGTACTGACAGACACTTAAAGGGTGCTTTGGGGGAGGGGCGTATCTATGGTGGAGGTAGATGAACTGGGAGAAAAAGGCAGTCTTTCTGTTTGGTTATATTTTTCTTGTATAACTCTGTTAATGTACACACAGTAATAGTTTCAGCAATTCTTGAAATTTTTTTGCTAATAGTTGTGGTGCAGCAGCGCATAATTAATGTTTGTTTAAAAGATTTGGTTACATTACTGAAGTTTTCAATTTGCTATGCATTACTTGTAGTGTGTGTGTGTAAGTGTGTGTGCAATGCGTGCCATCAAATCAGACTCCTTTTATTGTGCCACAGAGTAATTGCAGCAGTGCGAACCTGCTATCCACTGCACCTGCGTGATTTTGTACTGTGGCAAAAGATATTCCTTTCCAGATTGGATTGTGACTTGTGAGCACTGGTTAAAGCATTGTTGTGACTTTGAGTCTTCATCTCTTCTTGATTGCACAGTGCAATCTTAATCTATCTGTGCTTTTGCATCTGTTTAGTGCCCAATATCCATCTGCAAGCCACAGTTGTTGTTTTTTATTTTTTTGGCTTCACATCCACCGGCCCAGACTGAAAGTTCAGAAATCTAAATTTGCTTAGAATTTTCTTAGTAATCCCCCCAAAATGCCTGCAAAGAGACGTGCAATCAAAGCTGTTTCTGGCCATGGCACTGCTGCCAGTGGCAAGATTATCCATGGATGTGGTAGTACGTAGAAGTGCATAGCTGATGTCAGTAAAGGAATTTCTCCATCAATGTTTTTTTATAGAGCACTCTGTAGCTTCTCTCATAGTTGGAGGAGATTATGTTGTCCCGGCTGGTAGTGTTAGTGCAGTTTCTGTTGGCATGAGTATTGCTGCCTCAAGCTCCACTTCTAACCAGTTAACCATTTCAAAAAATATAGTTGAAAATGTGGATGCAGATGATGTTGATGAATATGATGATGATGTCAGTGACCCCTGTTGGGAACTGGAGAAAAAAAGTCAAGGTGGCTGTGTCTGGATCTGTTGGAGTTAAATCCCCCCCCCTCAAAAAAGTTGTAATTTAGCGGTTCCTGTTGATGAGGATGACCTAGTAATAATCATAGGCAGTCATGGTGGTCACATGGAGTCCAGTATGGTCAGCCTGAAAAATCATGTAGCACCCCCTCATTTCAATTTCAGCCATGTGATGTGTGTGAGCTGCCTGTGAATTCTCACTCCACCTTAAAGCAAAGTAAGGCAGAGTGAACAACACAAAGTCATAATTACAATGCAAATTGGTGAAGTGAGGGTTTGAAATGGACACTTCATGTAGCGAAATGGTAATGTGAAGTGGTCACTTTGCATCCATTTTGCAGGCAAAATTTTACTTCACTGCATCTCTACTGATGTGACTGTTCTTCCTTCTACTGCTCTCTACAGTTGTGCAGTGTGTTAAAGAAAACAGTTCTGCTGCTTTATCTGCTTCACTTTTGTAACTAAGAAAGGGAATTTACAATATATTCTAGGTAGTTCTTTTTGGCTCACTTTTAATTAAGTGTTTTGTGATGTCATTGCTGATCTTTATGGTGTTTTGGCGCAAACTATGTTCTCTCAGTTTCTGTGAGACTATTATATTTGCATGACGGTGAATAACAGGTAAAGTGGGAACACTGAAGGGGATTTATGGATGTCATGAATTGGGGACCATTTTGCATGCATCATTTGGCAGTGGTGATAGTGATGAAATTAGGTGGTGTTGGCAAGGGCAGTGCAGTGCTAAATGTGCCTACACAGGACAGTCAGAGGGTATAAGTAGCTGCTGGCACTGGCACTGCTAGTTTTTCAGAGTAGGAAGAACGTATGTGGATATCCAAAACTGAGTTATCCCCAGATTGGGACAGTGGGAATGCACATCCATCTACAAAGCATATTCATTGGCAGCAGCATAAATTGCAGGCATCTGTGGTTTCCTAAGGGTTTGATTCTGAGTGGGAATTAAGCAGAAAAGGAGGAGGTTAGCCATGTTTCTGTTCTCAGTTCTACATCATCCAAGTGATACAAAACATGTCATATCTCCTCTGCTGCATCCTCCTTAACTATTATTGCAAAAATTAAAACATATATTTGTTTTTCTTTTTTTTTCAGTATCCAGAAACAGGCCAGGTCATCATATTGTCTACCAGAAATTCCATTGTTACCAACATAAGTTAAGAAGTACATTGGCAACGTAACATAAAAGATGACCTGAACATGTCCTCAAAATACTATTAGAACCACTCTGTGACCATAAATTAAAAAGGCATTGTTTTTGCCCTTGTCCTTTGTGGAAAAATCTTCAGAAAGCCATGCCAAAGTATAAATTCCCGGGCTGGATTGATTTTTCCTTGAAAAGAGTGCCTGAGTTGTACAATGACCTCTGCTGTAGCAGAGTCTCCTTCCAGTTATAGTAGTCACCTTTCATTTACAGCAGCATCCCCTTCCATTTATACAGGTCTCTAGGTTACAGTACAGCCACATCCAATCCCAATTATGGCACTGTCTACTGTGTGTGTGTGTGGGGGTGAGATGGTACAGCAGGTCTTGTAGGTGCTGCTGCCAAAAAACAAAGCAAGTACAAAAGCAAGAAAAAAGGGCAGCACACACTGGTTAGTGTTAATTTGTTTCATTGTATTATAAAAGGACAAAAAGTGTGAGTGCTGTGCACAAACAAACAAATATGTATTCCATCAGCAGCCCCTGGATAGCTGCTATACCAGACTTCCCAAAACTTTTTTGCAACTCTGACACTTTGACAGGAGCAATGTCTCCTACCAGTTATACTAGTGTCTCCAGTGGAGTAACCATGCATACTTATTGTACGCAGATGCGTACAAAAAAAATCCAGGAAAAAAAATTTTTATTTTTAAAATTTTTTTCCCATGCTTGTCTAGATTCCGAACCCTGGTGCTCCAGTACTTGATGCCGGGGTGGTGGGGGGCTTATTCCCATCCCAGCCAATTCTGATTCCTTTCCTCAAACATGCTGGCACAGAGCAGAGAAATTGGACAGTTTTTGTCCACATGTGTTTTTGCTCTGCCAACCACTTGCTGTATTTTTTTCCCGCTGCTAGTGCGAGATCGACTGCGCTCCTGTGGCCCAGCCTGAGCTGAGCAGACCAGGCAGGCTTGATTGTTGTCAGAGTTTGACAAACAGGAGTCGCTGCTCACCGGCCCAGGGCTCATGGTCGATTTGACTCAACTGAGTCGGAGGAGGAGGAGGAGGACATCTTTGTTCATCTGATCCATTTGTCCTCGTCTTGTTCGGTCTGTGGTTGCGTCGTCATCGTGGCATGAAGAATCGGTAAAGGCCAACTTAAGGAGGGCAAGCAGCAGAACTTTCAAGCAGCTGAGAAGGTGAAGCAGAGCTCCCTATTGCCTACTACTCTACGGGCAGTAGTGCGGTACAGCTAAACAAGGTAGGCTGCCTCCTGTTCCGCCCACCGTTTTGTGTCTCCTCTGGCTCTTTCTTCGGGGGGGGAGAGTGGAGTGGATCTTCGCTGAAGACAGAGCCGCTACTGACTGCAGTGTACAGCAATAACTGGGAAAGACCTGAGGCTTAAGATAATGCAGTGTACAGCAATAACTGGAAAGACTGGGGCTTAAGATAAATTAACGGGAAAGTCTGGACATTGGTGAATGTCGATGAGCCATGATGCTGTTTCTATGTTTTACTTGTCTCAAAATTGTAAATAAGTTATTTAACTTTTGAGCAGATCTATACTGGGAAACAAACTTGGGATGTCCATGGAACCTAATACAGGATCGGTCAATCTGTCCTTTCATTGGGTTCACTTACACTCAGGTAACTGAAAACTGCAGGTGTGGGGTAAGCAATAATGTCACAAAATCATTTTCACACGTCTTTAGAGGAGTCACATAGACTAAAAAAATGGTAAAAGCTCTCACATTCAATAAAATAACTGAGTTGGTGGTGTGTGTGTCTGTGTGTGTGTGTGTGGTGGGGCACAGGGGACTTGGCCCCATAGCCATACTTGTCAAATGTCCTTGATTACCAGGGAAGTCTCTCGTTTTACCCCTCAAAATTGCTCTGTCCCTTATCTGTCTCTCATGGAAAAAGTAATGTACAAACAGAGAATGGTCTGTAAATTTAGACTTTAAAGCAGACATTAATACTATTCTAAGATGCAAAATATAAAAATAAACTTTGCAAAAGTAAACCTAATGGTTTATAGTTTGTTCTGAGCTTGTATCTCCATGTTTGAGGATGTGCAATCATATGAGAGTCAGTGTCCTTCACTGTCCATCATTTTGAGTGTCCCTGTTCCTCATTTCCATGACAGAAGGTTTAGAGTATGCCCATTGCTCCAATGTGAACTGCAGTGTGTTAGTTTGGGGCACACCCACAAGTTTTGCCAGCCCAGCCAATAGCTGCCAGACCAAAAGGTGGGTGGTACTTAGGGCAGAGGATATAAACTCCAGCTGGGCCCCATTCTCCATCAGTGGTGCAGAAGCTCCCATACAGCACACCATCAGCACATCTTATTCGGCAGTTCAGGTGGGACTCAAGCATGGAAATACTCAGCCCCCCTTCCATTTCAATTATAACTGCAATCAGGCAGCTCTTAATGAGACAGTACACAGGGGCTTTACGGGCACTCTCCAGCAATACCTTTTGACCGATTAGACCACAGGACACCCGCCTGGCAGTCAACATTTAGGTAAACTGATGGAAGACTTTTCAGAAACCCCCATTTTTGGGGGGGTTACACAAGCAAGAGCAATTCTTGAAGCTGAGCCTGCCTCTATCCATACTGCCCCTCTGCTTAGGATTGGTTTGGCTGTACCTACTGGTAATTTCATACTACATAGATACATAGACAGTTTCGGCAGATGAGGGCCGATGGCCCACCCAGTCTGCCCATTTGAGCTTGTAAGTTCAGTTTATGTTTTCCTAGAAGTCTGTTGCCCCTTACCCCTGACCTCCAGAATTCCTTTATGTCTATCCCATGCATTCTTAAATCTGTGATTGTTTCAGCCCCCACCACTTCCTCTGGCAGGGTCGCTTGTCCACCACCCGTTCTGTGAAGAAATTCTTCCTCAAGTTTCCTCTGAATCATCCTCCCTCCAACTTCATCCCATGCCCTCTAGTCCTGGAACATCTTTTTCGCTTAAAAATAGTGTATTCCTGCACCCTTTTCCTCCCTGTAAGATACTTGTATGTCTGTATCATATCCCTTCTCTCCCTCCTCTCCTCTAGTGAGTACATTTCAGTTCCTTCAACCTGTCCTCATAGGACTTGTGATGCAATCCATGCATCATCTTTGTTGCCCTCCTCTGAACCTTCTCTACCCTGTCTATGTCCTTACATTGGTAAGGTCTCCAGAACTGTACACTGTAGTCCAGGTGTGGCCTCACTAGTGTCTTGTATAGTGGAATTATGACCTCCCTTTTCCTGCTGGTGACGCCCCTGCCTATGCATCCCAGCATCCTATTTGCTTTACCTGCTGCCTTGTCGCACTGTTTCCCTACCTTGAGGTCATCAGAGATGATAACCCCAAGATCCATTTCCTGCTTGGTGCATGCTATATCCTCACTCCCCAACTGATATATTGTGCCAGGGTTTTTGTGCCCCATCTGCATTATCTTGCACTTCTTTGCATTGAATTTCAACTGCCAAACACTTTCATAGCATTAAATAAAGCAAACAGTATGAAATTCTGCTTTAAATGCTCAGTGTACTATGGAAGCTGACTCAATTATGCAAGTAAGTACACAGTACATAGCAGAGCATCCGCCCTATTTCTTAATGATTAAATGAGGGAAAACATTCTGAAATAATATATAGAACAGTTTAGGTCAGATGGCAGCACCCCACTGGAAATGAGAAAGTACATTTCAGCTGGTCTTTCCTAGACAAATAAACTGCACAAATAGGTGAAGGCAGGACCTGACAGAAAATGGAATCTTGCATCTGAGCTGGGTAATTCAAAGTTTCTGGTTTGTGCATTATGTGGTGTCATATGCTCTAGGATAAATTCTAAATGATTTAACCGCTGTTTATACCCAATCTCTCCCCTTCCCCCTCTGTTCTTATATCCCAGCTATTACCAACCGTAGAGGACAAGGTCTGAATAAAAAAAAATATACACAGTTTATCAGGAACATTCCTGTCCAAGATAGGAATGTTCCTGATAAATTGTTTATTTTTTTAAATTCAGATTTCCCAGTCATGTCTCAGCCAGCTGGTCAGCCCTATTGGGGAGGAAACATTTTTTTGTGAGGCAGCTTGACAGGAAACCAAACTTAAACCAGTTGGATGCTTTGTTGCTGAATCTTGTGTCAGTACAGTACTGCTGAGCTGCTGATGTGTTCAGGCATTGATGGGTGCCAGACCCAGACAGCACTTGATTTTTCAGCGGAGTCATGTAATTCCTCATGAAATGCCCTAGATCTTGCTTGTTATTGTTTAAGTAGTGTTCTTTTGTAGTTTAAACTTTTATTGTTAGGCTGTGACATGACAGAAAGTAAGCTGATCCTCGGGTTTTTGCCTATTCTTGTTTTCCAACATTTTTTCTTAGGGTCGATTTTACAAGAATACATGCTAGATTTTCATTTTACTGTTCAGCATGGAGTGTTGCTCCTATTGATTTCCTCCTGAACAAAACACATAAGTATGTTTTCCCTGTTATAACTTACCAAAAAATTAAGAATTTTTGCTTGCTCTGCAGCTGCTCAAAGGTGGCAACAAAAGTGATGACCCTAGCAACAGTGAAGTTAGTCATTTTGGTAGTGATATCTGTTGCTTGCAATGAGTCAGAGACATCTTTAAAAGCAGCCAGAAAGTTTCAAAATGACCCTCAAAATGCACCAGAATGCATCTAAAATCTGATTGCTTCTGGAGGCCCAGGCAGCCCCCAGATCCCCAGCCTATTGGTTTTGTCTTTTTTGAGATAACCAGGACTTTTATTAGCCTTTGCCCCCCCTGTCAAAAAAGCTAACTACGCCCCTGGTTGTTGTCCATGTGTTTCTTTGCTCCACCAACTAGTTACTGCAATTTTTCTCACTGGCTGCTACCTCACACACAGCAGGACTAGTATAGTCCCACCATGACTATCCCTGAGAGTCAAATCACCATTTTGTTGTCTTGAATCAGGTGAGAGAGAGTGTGGACTTGGAGAGGATGGAGAGCCACTGGTTTGAGTCCCACACAGTTTGTGTCTCTTCTGGCTCCGCAACAGTCACCGATGCAAGACTGTCTTTTCTTCAGCTCCAACGGTCCGACCCCAGGCTCCTGAGCACCGCATGGTCATTAAATTCAGTACTGGTCACATAAGTACTGTATGTGTCTGCACTTCAAGGGTGGCTTAATCAGTAGTAGGTGTCAAATCAAACTATGCAGCCACCAGTGGCCAGAACAGTGGGACTGGTATGCAAAAAGGCTATGGTACAAGGGTATTGTATACTCCCACAATTGGCCCCAAAATGCACCAGAAAGCATCAAAAATGCCAAAATTTTATGGGGCCCTAGGCAGCCCCCAGACCCCCGGCCAGTTGGGTGGAGTCATTGACGTGTACGTACACATTTTAAAAGGCTGGTTACTCCACTGAGTGTCTCCACCCTGTTAGGCTAGAGTCTCCTCCCACTGATACCAGTGTCTTCTCCCAATTATTCCAGTGTCTTTGTTAAAGCAGATTATTCTCCCTTTTATGACAGTGTATCCCTCCTGGTGTTCCAGTGTCTCCTCCCAGTTACACAGGTGTCTTAGTTGCTCCAGTGTCTCTTTCAAGTTAAACCAGTGCTCCCCCAGTTATTTCAGTGTCTTAGTCATACCAGTATCTCCTCCCAATTATATCAGTTTTTCCTCCCAGTTATATTAGTGTCTCAAAGTGGTAATCTCCTCCAAATTACAGCAGTGTCTCCTCCCAGTTATCATTGTCTTCTCCAGTTACACCAGCATATCTTTCTCCTCTCAGATACAGTACATCAGTGTCTCTCATCCCCATTGAAATAGTGTCTCCATTCAGTTTCTCCAGTAACTCCCCAGTTATGGTAGTATCTCCTCTAAGTTGTAACATTTTTACTCTCCAGTTTTGGCAGTTTCTCCCACTCTCCATCCAGCTACACCACTGCCTCACCACACCAGGTATGTCAGTGTCTTCTCCCAGTCGCAACAGTCTCTACATCTAATTTCAGAAATGCCTTCTACTAGTTACGGCAGTCTCAAGCACAGCTACACCAATATTCTTTTTATCTCATATAAAACAGAAGACAGAGAGCAGTCATGTCCATGGAAATCATTTTTGAAGTTCACAAAATAAATCCACAATGCAAGCATATGTACATGCTAGCAGATAAAGGCCTTACAGTCTATCTAGTCTGCACAACTATGGCATTCTCTTTGCATTTACAGAAGGAACTGCCCCCTCAGCAATTCCTTTTTGACCTTCCTCAACTCTCTCTCTCTCACCTCCTTCTCATTCCCTTCTACCTGCAACTTACATGCAAAAATACAGCAATTTGAAATGGAATTTTTCTCTGTTTTTTTGGAAATTTCATGGACGCTACATTTTTACGATGGCAGAAATGTTTTTGATAGAATTTATTTTTTGCCCTGTACTAATCGTGATATTCTGAATCAACTCATTCAGAAAATACTGAAACTAAGCTTAACTGTCTATACCTGCAAGAAAACTCATGCAGACCATTGCCCAATGCCCCTTATCTGCTCATCCACATCTGTATAACCAGAACTGCTCCAGGTTGATATAGCCACTCAAGGATCATGCTATTACTGTTAACTTTCATGGAAACACTCAAACCAGGGATTAACATCTCACACGAGTATTCCACCTGCAGGGTTGACAAAGCAAAGAGGAAAAAACAGATGACCACTTACTATGCTGCCATGTCAGAGAGAAAACAGAAAGGAAAGAAGAGAGCAAGAGGGATAATGCCTTCATTGCTCTAGTAGGCCAAAGAGGTTAGGACCCCTCTGATCTGTATTTAAGTAGCCGTCCTCACTCCTACAACTGGTCTTGGGTTTGGACCTGTCCACCTTCTGTTGGTAGCTGTGAAATGACTGGCCCAAAATTCAGTTCACAATATGGGAACCTGAGAAATATCTTCGCAACATATTACATATTAGTACATAAGACAGAATGGTTTGCGGGTGGGGCATTTCATAAACAGGGAGTGCAAACACTGTTTGTCAATTATTTGTTTCTGTCTGAAATACAAAACATTTAATCCCTAGCTAATAAGAATTGTAGCATTGCTGTACCTCAAAAAGTAAAAAGTCTAGTGTGAAGTTATCATAGCCTTTCCATGAGATACCAGGCATGCATTAAATGTATTATTATGAAAACAATGTTGGGATGACCAGGGAGGGGCTGTGGACATGGCCTACCTAGACTTTAGCAAGGCATTTGACATAGTCCTGCACAAAAGATTAATAAACAGAGTAGTCAGCCTGGGGGTTGGTCCCAGGGTGGTAGCCTGGGTAAAACACTGGCTGGACAACAGGACACAGCAGATAATAGTAAATGGAGTCCACAGTGAAGAAAGGAGGGTTGGTAGTGGGGTGCCACTGGGTTCAGTACTGGGGCCGATCCTTTTTAATGTCTTTATAAGTGACATTACAGAGGGACTAGAAGGGAAAGTATGTTTCTTTGTGGATGACACAAAGATCTGCAACAGAGTTGATATGCAAGGTGGAGTAGAAAGGATGAAAAGGGACTTGGCAAGGTTGGAGGAATGGTCAAATGTATGGCAGCTTAGATTCAATGCAAAGAAGTGCAAAGTAATGCACCTGGGAAACAAAATCCCAGGGGAAGAGTACACAATGGGGGGTGAGATACTGACAACAACAAAAATGGAAAGGTACCTGGTGGTAGTCATATCAGATGACCTAAATGTGGGCCAACAATGTGAGAATGCAGTAAGGAGGGCTGGGGGGATACTGGGATGCCTAGGGAAAGGCATCACCAGTAGAAAACAGGAATGTCTTGGCCTTCTGTACAGACAGTTGGTAAGACCACATCTGGAGTACTGTGTACAGTTTTGGAGACCCCATATCCGCAAAGACATAGACAGGGTGGAGGCTGTCCAGAGGAGGGCAACCAAAATGGTGCAGGGTCTGCACCAGAAGACATATCAAGAAGGACTAAAGGAGCTTAAGATGTATAGCTTCAAGGAAAGGAAGGAGAGGGGGGACATCATAGAAACTTTCAAATACCTCAAGGGAATCAACAAAGTCCAAGAGGGTAGCATCTTTCAGAAAAAGAGGTGTGCAAGAACAAGAGGGCACAATTTGAAGATGGGGGAGGCTCAGAGGTAATGTGAGGAAGTATTTCTTCACAGAGAGGGGTGTAGATGCATGTAACAGCCTTTCTGAGGAGGTTGTAGAGTCAAAAACAGTGGGGGAATTCAAGAATGCATGGGACAGACATAAGGCAGTTCTAGTGGGGGGTTAGGAGGAAGTAGGCTGTTGGTTAACTAGGATCTGCAGCTTATCCATTAGGTAGGGAAATGGACAGACTGGGTGGGCCATGCGGTCCTTATCTGCCATCAAATTCTATGTTTCTATGAGTGCTATACTTTACATGAAAACTATACTGCACATCTATTATGACCCAGCCAGCAGTTGCTCTCTCAGCATAAGGAGCAGTTTGAACACTTACCCAGAATAACTGGCTGCTGTATGTTAATCAGCATTTGTACTGCTGTACCACTACTGAAATAGTGGTCAACTAATAGAAAACTCTCAGCTGGAAGCAACAGCTCAGACACAAAGGGCACCCCTAGGAGGCATACGCTAAGAGCGGCCCAGCCCCTAGCCTTACTGTCTGCTGTACCCACTACTGAAATAGTGGTCAGCTAATAGAAAGCTCTCAGCCAGAAACGACCAGAAGCAACAGCTCAGACACAAATGGCAACCCTAGGAGGCATACACCAAGAGGGGTCCAGCCCCTAACCTTACTGTCTGCTGAGCTTCACCGATCTTCACCGACTGGGAGAGAGACCTCCAGTCTCCAGTTGTGCTATTAAGTGGCAGACCTTAACAAACTGATTGTATTTTCAGCAGGAAGGAACAAAGGTTCTGCCCCACCCTACCACCCCCAGGTCCTCTTCCTATATAGGTTCTGCATGTCATCGCCCACTTCCTACCTGAACTGACTAGAAGGCAAAAAAAACTTTAGAAAAAAATGTTTTGCCTACCTTTCAATTCTCTCCAGCAGAACAGCTCAGACAAAATGGCAATCCTAGGAGGCATACGCCAAGTGCAGTCCAGCCCCTAGCCTTAATGTCTGCTGAGTTTCACTGATCTTCACCTGAGGGAAGCACAAGTAGGAGATTTAAATTCTCCCATGATCTTGCCTGCAGGTCTGCTGACTGAAGCGCTACACGTGGAACTCACAGCAGCATAGCTGCATCAAGGTTCTATCTCATCAGCGGCTTCTACTCTCATCGACGGATTCTGCTGTAGCAGTTCCCTGGGCACTCCAGCATTTGAGAAGGGCAGGTATTGTCCTGCAACCAGTGGATCAGTCCCCTCTCCCTCACAGCAGCAGGGAGCTGGGATGCATGGACCACAGACAGGGTTTTTACTGCAAGCAATGGGGACTCCACAGAGCTGTTCTAAGCCAAAGGGTAGAATAACTGAGCTAGTAACCAGATTCATTCTTACCCTGCAGGAGTACAAGCTTGACTTCCTCTGTTCAACAGCCAGAAACATGCACCTACCTTCCCCCTAATACCACCCTCCCCCAAGTGCTCTTGCTTTATAGGTGTGTAGCGCTGCCCACAACATCTTATAGGAGGTAGTAAGATACAAAAAAAAAAATTCTCTGTTCTCTTTTTCATCCACACTTCCCACCAAGAAACAGGAATCAGCACTGTCTCTCAACAACAAAAAAAAAGGACCTTGCCAGTTGTGGAAAACTTCAGTGCGCTATACAATAGGATCTAAAAAGGACAACCAGGACCCTGCCATGTGTGCTGCAGCATAACAGATCTTGCAGCCCAGCTACAAGATGCTTGGACTATAATATATGACATCCAATACAGGAAACTCTAAAGCACACCTCCTTAACCCCCCACCACCAGTACCAGCATATCAGCCAGGGGTCAAGACTTGAGGCAAGGCCTAGACACTGGCAGGTGGTAAGAAGAAAGAGGCATCATAGGAGGCCCAGGAAGGAAGCCAAATACCAGGAGCATTTTCCGGCCATCCCAAAAAAAGCAGATTTGCTCCACTGGTACCAATCACAGACAAAGTAATACAGGGTAAAGAAATCAAACCACCAAAAAAGACTAACACACCAATTTAAACCAATGCAAACTATGATAAAAACAAAAATACTAGTATTCAAAATATAATCAATAACAATACCAAAACCAAATGCAATAACAACAAAAATACTAAAACTCAAAATAAAAATGACACAAATGTAAACAAAAGCAAAATTCTCATAATCGGAGATTCCATGATCTGAGGAGTGGAACACCACCTAACACAAAATGTTAAAAGTGACATTGTGGTACAGTGTCTACCAGGAGCCTCTGCAAGTAGGGACACTAACTGCATAAAGACAATTGTGCAGGAATCAGGGGATGCTACACATATAACAATACACCTTGGTACCAATGACTTGGCAAATCACACAGTTCAGGAGGCCACGAAACAGTTTGAGGACCTGGTCAACAAACGTTCTTCCCATCTATCCAAATTAGCCTTCTCAGAAGTGCTGCCAGGGTGGGAAAAAGGAAAAAGCACCAAGCGAGTCAAAGAGATTGAAGTAGGTGAATTCAACTCATGGCTGCATGCTTGGTGCCAAGACAAAGGATAGCACTGCAAAAGGAACTGGCACAACTTTTGGGAAAGAGCTGTTATTAAATACGATGGATTGCACCTAAATAGAGAAGGTGTGCGAGTACTCGGACAAAAATGTTATGTCTATACTGGTAGTTTAAACTAAATAAAGGGGAGCATGATGCAGCTCATACCCCTGCCATCAGGGGCTAGTCATCACTTCCCAAAATGCCAAATGTGCACATACATCCTCAGAAAACAAATCAGAGCCAACATCTGCCCAAACCAGCAACATTCATAATCTCTTGGCTGGAAAGAGCAAACTGGAGCAGCCCAGGGAGAACGTACAACCTTGTGCCAAAGAGGATGTACATTCCTTCAATGCAATGGTTGCAAATACTGGGAGCTTAACAAGCAAACTTCCCAAACTCACAGCCATCTTGTAAACAGAAAGGTTGGACTGGGTGACTGTAACAGAAACATAGTTCATGGAAAACCTCAGATGGGATACGGCCATTCACGGTTACAATCTGTTCGGGAAAGATAGGCAGGGCAAAACAAGAGGGGGGCATATCCATTTACATTTGGGAGGAAATAAAAGTCACAGAAGTAAAACGGCAACCTGTGGACTTTGAGTGACTATGGCTAGCAGTAAACACAGGCAAGGGAAAACCCTTCAGAATTAGCATTGTGTACAGGCCCCCAAATCAAGGAGATAAAGGAGACAAAGATCTAATAGAGGAAATCCACAAAATGTCTGATAAAGGTGAAGTAATACTGGTAGGGGACTTCAGCCTACCATATATTAACTGAAGCACACTAACGGCAGCAACAACAAGAAGTAGGGACTTCTTGTCACTACAAGGCATGGGACTGTGCCAACTTGTTAAAACCCCAACAAGGGCAGATGCCATTCTTGATCTTGTCCTCACAAACTCAGAAAGGATCAAGGACATTGAAGTGGGATGCCATATGGGCAACAGCGACCATTGCATGGTAAGCTTTAAGGTAAATATAACACAGGACACCAGTCACTCAAAGGTAAAGGTGCTAGATTTCAGAAAGGCTGACTTCCAAAAAATGAGGAACAATGTAAGTAGCCAGTTAATGGAAATAGAGGCTGAGGAGGTGGAGGTCATGTGAGGGAGACTCAAGACAGCAGTAAAGACTGCCACAGATCAATATGCCAGATGGGTCAGCAAAGTAAAAAAAAAATCCCCTATGGTTTTCCACAGAAGTGACTACCACAGTCAAAGAAAAAAAGAAGGCGTACAACATATACCAGGAAACCAAAACTGAGAAAGACTGGGAGTTGTACAAGGAAAAAATGATAGCATCTAATAAACAAATTAGGCAGTATAGCATAGTGGTTTAAGGCTTTAAGCTGCAAATCTGGAGACCTGGGTTTGAATCCCACAACCCCCACTTGCATACTGTGTGACCCTGAGCAAGTCACTTAACTTCCCTGTGCTCCCAGGTTGCACCTGTAAACAAGCTTTCAGCTTAGTGTGTCTCACCTGGTTAAACAATTGGGAAAAAAAATTAGAAAGGCAAAAGCCCAGACAGAGGTAAATATAGCAGAAGAGGCAAAGAGAAGAGACATTTCATTTTTTAGATACATTAGGGAATATAGGAAGGCAAAAGGGGGATAGTAAAGATCGCTACTGAAGAAGGGAAATGCACCAAACAGGACCCAGAGAAAGCCGAAATCCTCAACAAATACTTCTGCTCAGTGTTTACCAAAGAAGACCAAGGGGATGTCCCAGCCCTCAAAATATACAACACCCCAGGACCAGGGGTAGACGTGAGTCCCTTTACAGAAGCTGAACTATGGGAGGTGCTAAATAAACTAAAAGCAGACAAAGCCATGGGACCAGACGAGATGCACCACAGAATCCTTAAGGAACTAGAGGCAGAATTAGCAGCCCCTCTGGCACTTCTATTCATGAAATCTTTGAAGAGCAGTGTGGTACCCAAAGACTGGAAAAAGGCAATAGTGGTTCCACTTCACAAATCAGGCAGTTGTGAAGAGGCTAGTAATTACAGACCGGTGAGCCTCACATCTATATTAGAGAAACTAATGGAGACACTACTCACACAGGGGATCATAGCATTCCTCAAAACTAGCAGCCAACAAGACCCTAAACAGTAGGTAGGTCATGCCAGACAAATCTACTTGAGTTTTTTGACTACACTACAAAAATAGTGGACAACAGTGGGGCAATAGTTGTGGCCTACATAGACTTTAGTAAGGCCTTCGACTCAGTTCAACACAGAAGGCTGGTAAAGAAGCTTGACCACACAGAGGTTGGTCCTGAAGTAGTCAGATGGGTACAAAACTGGTTAAAAGGTAAAACCCAGAGGGTACAGATTAATGGAATGCAATCAACGGAAGGCAGGGTGACCAGTGGGGTGCCCCAGGGTTCACTGCCGAGGCCTCTGCTCTTCAATGTTTTTATAGTAGACATCACTGATGGACTGGAAGGGAAGGTGTGTCTGTTCACAGATGACACCAAGATATGTGACAGGGTGGACACCTCAGAAGGAGTGAGCAAGATGGAAGCTGACCTCAAGAAACTAGAAGAATGGTCTGGAGCATGGCAGCTGAGATTTAATGCCAAAAAGTGTAAGGTCATGCACATAGGAAAGAAAAATCCAAGAAAAGAGTATTACCTAGAAGGCAAAAGACTGGTAGCCCCTAACAAGGAATGCCATCTGGGAATCATAATCTCAGATGACTTGAAGGTTAGTAAGTAGTGTGAGAAGGCAACATTGAAGGCCAACAGAATGTTGGGCTGCATTGGAAGGGGAATCATGAGCAGGAGGAGAGAGGTGGTACTACCTCTGTATAGATTGCTGGTCAGGTCTCACCTGGAATACAGAGTCCAATTCTGGAGGCATCACCTCAGGAAGGACATTGACCAGGTGGAAACAGTACAGAGAAAGGCGATAAAAATGATTGAAGATCTGCAGTAAATGTCCTTTGAGGAAAAACTTAGGGAACTGAATATGTACTTCCTGGAGCAGAGAAGAGAGAGAGGGGACATGATTGAAACATTCAAGTACATAAAAGGCATTAACAAGGTATAGACACAGGAACGTTTTCACTTCAAGAAGGGCTCCAGGACCAGGGGACATGACCTCAGGCTGCAAGTAGAGAGATTCTCTACCAGCACCAGGAAGTTTTTCTTCACAGAAAGAGTGGTGGATGCCTGCAACAGCCTGCTCCAAGAAGTTGTGGGGGTCAACACTGTGGGGGAATTCAAGAATGCATGGGATAGGCACAAGGGAGACCACAAAGGGCAACTAGAGTGCCAAAATAGGTCTAAAAAAAATGGGCAGACTAGATGGACCTAGCGGTCTCCTTCTGTCGTCAACTCCTATGTTTCTGTTTCTATTATTTTTTCTAATGTAAAAAAAAAGTCAATGTAGGATAAGGATAGCCATATATTCAATAGAATGCTTTAGTTTCTGTGCCAGTAAGGTAAGGTAGGTAAAATTTGTATTCATAAAAAATTAATATGACTAACTCCACTGAGCTGAGGCTCATTTACAGTGAGGTCCAAATAAGTCATTTCCAGTTACTCTTACATTAATCATACAAAATACATTAAACACAATACATCATACTAAAGCTTATATAAAGGATAATGTATGGTGTTTTGTTAATAAACACGCTGTAAACACTTTGAGAGGGTGCCATGACATCACTGTAAACCTCGAGAGCACAGCTCAAGAGGTTTTCAGATATCATGGCAACCTCAAGAAGTGTTTTCAGTGTGGTTGTTAAGCAAAGGCCATAAATTATATTTTGTAGTGTATGTGCTACCAAAATTGTGTAATCATAGATTGAATTACTTTACTGAACTACTTCACGGAACATTGATTGTTGTGAGCATTCCATTTTGTTATACCATTGATATAACATACTCAAGAAGGGTTAACTACAGAGTGATGTCATAGCAATGACATAACAAGGTTGTAATCTGCTTGATTTCGGTTAATAATAAGGGCTCCCCGTACATTATAAAATAATAACATATACTATAATGACATTATGATCTTGACAGGGTCTACAATATTGGCAGTAAAGGCTTTAAAAATATATTTTAATGGGTAATCATGGGTTTAATGGGCTGACAGTATAGCCTAGAGGTTAGAGGAATGAGGTGTGAATGAGCTTGATACATCCAACAGACCAGGTCTGAGTTTGAGTCTCACAACCTCCACTTGCATACTGTGTGACTCTGAGCAAGTCACTTAACCACCCAGTGCTCCCAGGTCACCCCTGAAAACAGATACTTGGGCCTAGTGGGCCTTACCTGGTTACCAAAGACTAACAAAATGCTTCTGACTGTATTTTGTCTTAAGTTAATTTAAAAGCATATTTTGGTCATACTACCTCAAATTCTTGGTCACATTGCCACTGTTATGTAATCTGTACTCTGTATCATAATGTTCTTGTACTTTGCACTATGTATCATGATGTTCTTTTAAATTTTGTCTCTGTACTCTCCCGGGTCGTGCCTGAAAATAGTCTTTCTGGCTAGTGCACCAACCCGGTCAACAAAAACTAAATAAAATAAAAAACAAATAAAAATGTGGATGAGCTACAGTATTAGGCTACAAATTTGAATGTTTGAAGCCAGGGATGACTTTAAGGTTGACTTTAGGTTTGAAAATTTTTGAATAAGTTCAGGGTACAAAAATAAGTACAATTAATGCAACAGTGAGCTTTTGGAAATTACCCTAGTTGCCCATAAATTTTATGGTGATTGCCTATATTTCAGTTTTTGTAATCACATCAACAGGCTCTAAAAAATACTCAAGTTACAAATGAAAAATTTAATTGCCATGGTAAACTAGAAACAACTGCTGATTATGTGGCCACCGATTATACTAACATTCACACTTGGGAGGGGATCCACAGTTATTTCTTTCCTAACATGGTCAGTTGTATTTTTCAATAGTAATACAAATACATTCTAGAGTAGCAAGGAACTGTCATAAGTCATTTCTCTCACTCATGCAGAAAAATGGACACTAGCTTTGGATTAGCAAAAGGTAATGTGCTGTCCAAGCTTATAAAATGGGTTGGAAATTTCCTGCTTTCTGAATGGACAAATAAGTTCTGAGACTCATATCTTAATTATCCATAACTACAATGGTTTGAACAAGTTCAGGCAGTGGGATTTGAATTTGGGCAACTCACATACAGAATTAATGAGCCACTTCACTCATTCCTGATTTCCATCACAAACATGGCTGCCACTTTTACTTATATATTAAAACCTTTAACCTGGCCCTAAGAAATAAAACTCCCTTAAATTAAACAAAGTAAGTAAATAACTGAATGTACTTTTCACTCATGGGCCCCTCCTTACACAAATAAACAGCTTTAAAAAAATCAAGTGCTATTTAGAGATTTCAGATCTGGTTGTTTTTTTCATAGCCATGACAATCTCCCCTCCTGTCCTTTTAAGTTTGCCAGAGAATGTCCTGCGCATTACTCTAGAACAGATGAAATTAAGGTTCTGGCTCCACATGTGGCCTGTATGTGTATCTGTATGTGTATGCCTGTAGAATTCTGCAGAATTTTGAATTAATGTATTCCATGTTACAATTTCATGTGTGGGAGGGGAGGAGAGAGAGCATTCTACTGGTAGAACACTGCAACATTTTGAATTCTTGCATTCTGTAGTAAATAAGACACCTTGTATTGAATGTCTAGAAAGATAGATGACTAACAGGTGGAAACCCTCAGTGGAGGGACTCTTTTAATTTGTTTTAACAACATTTTTTTTATATTTTTTGTGTCTTTTAAAACTTTTAGAGAATTTGTTTTTTAAAAGCTGCTTATGTACCCTTTTCATAAGCACAATAAGACACTTTGGGACTTTGGTTGTGCTGGTTTTACCACACTTCCAGGTTCTTAAGACACTCAGCCTGCAGACTCGTGCCTTACTGCTCCCAGTCATGTCTGACTGCTTACTTTTCCCATTACAAATGCTTTCTATGTGCCTGTTAAGATACTGATACTACACATTTAACGGTTATTTTCCTCTAAGATTTACATCTTTGTATGGCTGCCTTTGTTCCTAGTTGGTCTATTTTTGTATAATATAAATGTTCTGTTCATCAGATATGATGTAACTCGGCAGTTTCCAGCTCCTGTTTAGTGTACTTTCCTAACTGTTCTGGACTCTTTGCCCTAATGAACCAACCTTCATTTTAAGTGTTCCAAACCACTCAAAACCAGTCAACAAGGAATTTAGTAATGTTAAATCAGTGCATGTTAATGTGACCAGTTATAACCAAAAATATTTCTTGTTTTATAAAAAACATTTCATAAGTTATATTAGCGAAACATTGTTATGATTAGCCTCATAACAATTAGCCATATAGTGAGTATCTATCTAGTGTATGTTGACAAAGTGTGATACTGCTGCTCTTCTTTTATGTGAGTGAGCTTCTACCTGAATATACACAGGGTAAACATTAGGCTAGTCACTCATTTAATACTTTTACATACTTGGAATGCTGGTCTCACCTCAGTTACATACTCTGCAGGCCATTTTCCATTCTTTGCACATCTATAGTGCTTTTATGTTTTGAGGTATACATGCTTTTATGCACTGTTATGCTCAATAGTACCTCCACTCTGGAAACCAGCTGCTACCAGATCAGTATGCCATTCCTGGTAAAAGTTTTAAAATAAATACAAATACAATAATAGATAGGGGACTGTATATTATGAGGCTATAATACCATCAAGAGTTTCTAGTGACATGTGACTCTCAACAGCGAAGCTTGAGAGGTTCCAGCATCTCACTAGAAACTCAGGATGGTAGTAAAGCTGAAAATTTCTCATTCCCCTATTTGTTACTTTTTGTACTATATTGATACAGTCAGAAGCTTACTTTCATGCTCCTGCCTGGAGCTGCAGCCACCAGCATTCTCCCTGACCAGCTTCTTCTGCAGCCCCAAGCTGCTTGTTTCCTCCTCTCCCGTCCCCTCCTGCACTGAAGCCAGGACATGGGAAGGACCACAGCAGGATTGTTTCTTCTTCAGCAGTAGTGGCTAGATAGCTATGTAAACTCTTCACTCCCCCATCTCCAGGAATTGGGTTGCAGTGAAATTTAATTTTGCCGGCGAAATCACCTGTTTCACTGTGCGAAACATTTTTCGAAATTGGGTCCAAACGGTGAAATTTTGCCATCAATTTTGCTGGTAAATTTCACTTTTGCAGGTATGTTTTCACCTTATGTTAGTATCAGGCAAAACTGGGAAAAAATGCTTGTCACGTGACTTACTGTCTCTATCAGACTGCAGGTCACATGGGTGACTGTACTTAGGCAGAAAGCCAGACTGAATCTATTTCCTTTAGAGCTTTTGTAGCCTAGGAGAGACTAGACAGAGTGAGCAGGAGAGCTTGGTTTTCCCAAAATATAGTGTTTGTGTGTGTGTGTGTGTGTGTGTTTGTAATCTCTCCCCCATTTTATTTTAAATAGTAAATATTTTTTGTTAGGGCTTTTTCTTTAGTGTTATATTTTTCTATCTTTATAGTGTGTGTGTGTGTGTGTGTGTGTGTGTGTGTGTGTGTGTGTGTGTGTGTGTGTGTGTGTTTGACTCCCTCCCTGTATCTATCTTTCTTTTTCACTTGCTTTCTTTAGTTTTCTATTAAAAACACTTTTTTTTTATGATGGAAAAAGGGACTGGGACTGGGTGCAGTACAGCAAGGGGGAGAATGGCAGGAGTGCCACCAGCAGAATCTACTGTCCATCTTAACAGGAGGGTGGTTTCCAACCAGCCCCCACCAAGAGGAGCATGTTCCCATTGTCCCCCCAGCAGCAGCAGGACCACCTTGCACCCCCCCAGCAGCATGTGCCCCCCCACCCAGAAAGAGCAGCAGGAGCCTGTTGCCCCACCACAGGAGCATGTGCAGCCTGTGCCACCCCCACCCCAGCAAGAGCAGCAGCAGCAGGTCTTGGTCCCGGATGAGGTGGCCTGTGCTGAGACATCAGATGAAGATGCCCCCCCCAGGTCTCTCTTTAGTGTGGTCCTTTTTTTCCACAAAGGTTTCAGATGACACTGTTGTCATCTGCAACCTTAGTGGAAAAGAAGTAAGGAGGGGAAAGAAAGGGTCCCACTTTGGGACGGGTGGACAAATGAGCCACCTGCAGTACCACCACACTGTTGAGTGGCTCTCTAAGCAACAAGAAGCCGCAGCAGGCATATGTGATGGGGCTGACCAGGAGGAAGGCATTCAGTGGCCTGGGGGCGCCGTAGTAGTTCCAGCAGGAGACAGCTGGAGTCCAGGAGTGATCCACCCCCCCACCCATCAACGGTGGTGCTAATGTGTTGCACCTGATTTGGCAGCATCATCCTCACAGCCTGCAGCAGCTCCCTCTGTAGGTCAGGCTGTCAGGGTGGAGGATCTGGAGGCTGTGTGCCAAGAGATGGTGGCAGTGTGCATGAAGGTGCAGGGAGTCCAGCAACAGTTAGACGAGTTCTACCAGAAAGTCAGGGGGACCTAGATAAAATAAAGGAGGACCAAAAGAAAGTCTTGGACCTCCTGGCAGAGCTGCTTAGTGGGGGTTGTGCTGGTGGTGGCGGCAGCAGTGGCAAATTTGGTGGAACTGAGTAGTGCACCTAATTTGTTTTTCTTTCATTTGTCTTCTCTAAATCTTGGGCTTCTTCCTCCTTACCCCCCCCAAAAAAAATAAAAACACCAAAAGAATTATATGTAAAAAAATAAATAAATATTTTCTATCCTCTTTTTCTTCTATATCCTCTTTGTTCTTTTTCTTATCTTGTCCAGTGGTTTTCTATCTAATTTGATATGTTTTATGTAATGTTTATGCTTCCTCTCTTCCGCCCGTCTCATATGAATACCTTTACCCTGACTGAGTCTGACCCTGCATGCCCCCAGCCCCAACTTGTAGTACTGTGCCCATAAAATGTGTACCATTCTGCTTCTTTTATGTTACTCCTTATTTATATTTCCTTCTATCCACAAATGTCAAGTATAGTAATTTGTTTGCATGAACAGACATTTTTTCCCAAAGCTATGTGATGCTGTTGTCTCTGTCTGTTGTGTGGGTGGTAAGGGTTGGTGGCAGTTGCTTTGGCTCTGTGCAGCTGCCAGTGCCAGCATCAGTCCAAATACGTACACAACAGTCATAGAAACAGTTACACAAGCACATAACTTATAAGTATATAACTTACATAAATACACAAAAAATGGTACATAAAGTGGAGACTGAAAACTGGTCTGAGTTATGATGTGAATGGTGCCCCCCCCCCAAACACCACCACCCAGACATTATATTGTTGTTTTGGGCCCTGTTTACCAATGACTTCAGCCTGAAACTCAGTGCTGCTGGTGCCAAACAGGGCCTGCAAGTCTAGAAATGTTTTCAAAAAAATGTTACAGTAAATTCAGACCGAAATCAGGTCTCAGCCATGCTCTTATATGATGCCCAAGCCACTACCCAAACCAAAACATAGACTTTGAAGGCAGATAAGGACCACTTCACCCACCCAGTCTGCCCATTTCCCTACCTATTGGATAAGCTGCAGATTCTAGTTAACCAACAGTCTACTTTCTCCTAGCCCCCACTATAATTGCCTTATGTCTGTCCCATGCATGTTTGAATTCCCCCACTGTTTTAGACCCCACAACCTCCCCAGGAAGGCAGTTCAATGCATCCACCACTCTCTCCATGAAAAAATATTTCCTCATGTTGCCCCTGAGCTGTTCCCCCTCTATCTTTGAATTGTGCCCCCTTGTTCTTGCATGTCTCTTTTTCTGAAAGATGCTACCCTCCTGGACTTTGTTGATTCCCTTGAGGTACTTGAAAGTTTCTATCATGTCTCCCCGTCCCTCCTTTTGTCAAGGGTACACATATTAAGCTCTCTCAGTCTCTCTTCATACAGTTTCTGATGCAGACCCTGCACCATTTTAGTTGCCCTCCTCTGAAAATGCTACCGGGTGGGTTCTTCAGGTAGATACAAACTCGCACTCAGAGGCAACAGATAAGGTGTAACCCATGTTGGCTTGTGGGATGTTTATTAATCTTCATAAATAAGTTCTTCTTGCACCATTTAAGTAACAGAAATATCCAAAGAAAATAAAACAAAACAACTTTGATAACATAAAGTAAAACAAGACAAATCCTTCAGCAGGAACCTTCTCTCTCCACTGGTCAGCAGTTACTGACCCTATCTTGAGGGCCTCTATCGTGTCTATGTCCTTGCAGATATGGGGTCTCCAAAGCTGCATGCAGTACTCCAGATGGGGTCTCACCAACTGTCTGTACAGAGGGATAACCACTTCCCTTTTTACGACTGTGGGTGGAGCCTACAGGAGCATTGCATGTACAAAAGGAGTGATGTCATGTTTTCTGTCCGTGGAACTGAATGAAGGTATAAATAGTCTCCTCCGCCCTACCCTCCTCCAAGAAATGTTTTTCATCCTCAAATAAATATGCTTTCATGTTAGTCAATGGTTGCAGGGTACTAATTTTTTTTCTTAAATGGGTGGTACAAGAACTGGAACCTGAGTAGTGGGAGGCAGCATTATTTTTTGGGGGAAGTAAGATCCAACCCACCTCCACCAAGAAACTCCTAAAAATCCAGCTCACCTTTTTTTTTATTCATGTGGGAGGGGCATGAGGTGGATCCTATCATGCTGAAAGAAGAGTCATTAGTTTGATATCTGGCCAAGGGACAACAAATCTGTGGAGTCCCTAGGAGAACAGATAATACTTAATGCATTCAAACTGACTTAAAAACCCTTGGAACAAATGATTATCAGAGTCACCTGGTGTCTCAAAAAGAAAGATTCAGTTTTCAGGTATTTCTTAAACATTTATATACTAAAAACAAAGTTCAGTTTTGGGGATTAACAATATGTGTTTACCATATTCTATCTATACATTTTTAATTGTCTTTACAGATAAATCATGCAGGTTCATGTACTTAGTGTAAACAGTCTGTGATGAAATGCATTTTACTTTTTTCCTGGCTCAATTTCTATCAGTGAAAAGAAAGACTGGAACAATTATCAGAGCTGCCATCCCCCAACATTCCTGCTGAGTTTATACTCATCGGGACCTCTTATTCCAGTTTATGTGCCTGTGTGTAGTATATAGGAAGCTTTAGAGCATTATTTTTTTTCTTCTGGTTTGAGGAGTTACTTGAGACCACAGAAAGTTAAAGGAGTAGTCCACCCAGCATGTGCAAAAAACATATGTTATGTAGCGTGTTTTGATATGTATGTTAAATCCTAGTGTGTCCTTCCCTCTGTCTGCTATTAGGAGTTTTTTGTAAATTAGCTTGCTAGCTGTATGGTAGTTTTACGACCCCTGGGGATCTCCATAACAAATAGTTTTATTGGCTTTCTTTCTCCTACAATGCCCCCTGTTTCATGTGACAATGATGTAGCCATGCCCTTAGATTTAGCATGTGTACTGCTTTAAAATTAGTTTAGCAACAGCAGAGCCTTGTAGCTGATCTTATCCAGGGAGCACAAATGTCAACAGTTAGTTGCCTGCTGACCCATTGAAACAATGATGTTATTACACAGTAACATCACCATAGCTTTGGATTTGGATCATTCCTTGCATTTTCTCTCAAGAAATATTTTTCCACACTAACAAAAACATCCTTTAAATTCTGTACATAACAACAAGCTATTGTATAGTTGCAATAAGGCACTCCAGGGTGTGTGTTATCGTGTAATAACATCACTACTTGGGTGGTGGAAACACTCGGCTTCACCTCTGCTTAAATATGCCCTTTCTCAATGTACTGTACTTTGATTCAGTTAGTGTATGCAACAGCCTTCATGTGAACACTGGGCTTCTCTTTGACTCCTGATGTATATTTGCTTTAGCTATTGTATATAGTTTGAACTGCTTTGGTCTTCTTGATGTGGTGCCTGTGTAAATGAGTATCTGACTCAAAGGTTTGTAAATCAGATTTTTTTTAAATAAATAAATGTTTATGTTTAAGCCCATGAAACACCCTTATCTAGTTAATGCATTCACAGAGTTTGTTCTACTTGTGATGCCTCTCATTATGCATCCCAGTATCCCCCCAACTCTCCTTACTGCCTTCTCACATTGCTTGCCCACCTTTAGGTCCTCTGATATGACTATCCCCAGATCGCTTTCCATTTTTGTTGTTGTTAGTACTTCCTCCACCATTGTGTACTCTTCTCCTGGGTTTTTGTTTCCCAGGTGCTGTCCTGATTGGCTGGCTGTCATGACTGATTCTGTGGTTGTAACTTGCCTGGCGGTGGGAAGTGAATGACATTTTGGGGCACTGTAGCTTGCTGCCTGCTGCCTGCTGCTGTCTCTGACTACTACTTCACAAACTGCTACAAGAAGTACTGCTCTGGATGGTTGATAGTGGATCATCTTCACACAGTCCATACTGCTGCTGCTGCTGAACATGTACGTATCTGTCTTTTTTTTTTTTTCCTGTGCAAGATAAGGGTGTTGGTGGGTTGGTATTATGGCATCTTGAGTTCTTATATGTTTGTACTTCTTTTATATTATCTTACAGTGTGCTGTAGATGACATCATCATGCCAGGTCAGGATTAGGCTCTAGGGATGTTTAAACGCACCACATTTCCCAATGCAGATGGTAAGTATTTAAATTTTCATTACTAGTGTGGTATGTCTCTTACTGCCATCTGGATGTCTGAGTTTGATAGTAATCATGTTCTTTTTCGCTTTTGCCATCATCAGGAATTCTGGTGAAGTTAACTCTTGCTCCTGCTGCTGCTGCTCAACCAGATCTGGGGATTTATTTAATTGTGCAATGGTTCCACTTTCACAGTCCCTGAGGTAAGTATTTTCATGTTTTATGTTCTTTTGGGGAGGATATTGGTGGTGGGGGAGCTGGAAATTTTTACAATCCTCAAAATGTGTTGTTTATTTATTTATTTATTTATTGAAATTTGTTGACTGGGTAGGCCCACTGGAACAACAGGGTCACTTTTTCAAGGGCGACCTGGGATTAATTACATTTAATAAAGGCATCAAAAGCATACAGAAGACAAAGGCAGAACAGGCAACAGGTCCCACATGCACAGTTGGGGGCACCCCTTAGCACCAGCTCCAACAGTCTGCGCATGCACAGTAGTGACCTGGGCTATAAGTGGACAAACAACCCTCCCACTGCTTACTAATTCTGCTGTTGTTTTCCCTCTCTATTTTAGGCCTTCCAGGATCCCCACCCCAAGCAGACACAGGAGCAAGCCAGTGCACACATCACCCTCCTGGGGCAGCGTGGATCAAGGGGCACAAAGAGGTAATGCCCCAACCTCCTTTCATAGCCTGATTGCTGTGTGGGTGTTAGCCCGTTGACACTTCATGTCAACTGCCCCGCCCAGGGTCATCCCTCAATTTAAGGACCGCTCACGTCACGTGACTTCCTGTTCCTGCTATACCTTTCCTGTTGCTGCTATAGCTAAGTTCCCACTTTCCCATTTGCAACTTATACTGATTGCCCACTAGAGGGGGTTCATCCCTCAGTACTCCTTGCTGACAAGCCTCTCTAATGTCCTGTTTGTACTCCATTCCTCTGCTACCTACTCCACTTACCCTGGTCTCTTACTTTCTCTCCTCCTCTAGCCCACTTCACAAACCAGCTATCACTCTTCTCTCCCCCCCTGCCTTTCCATTCTACCAGTACTCACCTGTGTGGCCACTAGGCATCACTGTTTGCACCCCTCTTTTCTGTCTACTGCTCCACCTCCCTAGCGGGGTGTTTGCAGCCACCTGGGCTCAGAGACTAGGCTTTTCAAGCATCCCTCCTAGGGATTCAAAGCTGGTACCTTCCGCGCCAAAGTCCACAGCCCTACCACTGCACCATTGTGGCTGCCTCACTTCTGGAAGTTTACTAGTCAGCCTTATACCTAGCCAAAGCCTTCACCACTCCACATACCAGGGGTGTCCCTGCTTGCCCACACACCCTGGCCGCACTTATGCTACTGGTGCTCACCATTCCTCCCCTTGGCCATACATCCTCCCCCTCTTGACGTCACCTCTCAGCAACTCCTCACCTCACCTCACCCTCACCCTCCTCCCACCCTGATCACCCCACCACCCCTCCACACCCACAGCTATCTTTCACTCCCCCGCCATCATCCCTCCGTAACACCCCCCTTGGCCTCCACTCTTTCTCACCATTCCAGCACTCCGAGCCATACCAATCCCATGCTCTCATCCTGCAAGGACAACTTTGTATCACACCACAGCAAATTCTAAATTATACCTTGCCCTGTTAAGAGTAATCTCCTTGCTCCTCATGCTATCTGGGAACATTCATCCCAACCCTGGCCCCACTTCCCTCAGTCAGTCATGGGTACCCCCTGTGGCTGGCTTATGCATTGCTTCAATAAATATCTGTAGCCTTCTGAAAAAACCTGCAGCCCTCCAGTGCTGGATTGTGCAGTACCAACCTAATGTCCTAGCTCTGATGGAAACCTGGCTCTTGAAATTGACCCCTGACTCATTCATCTCCTTCCCCAGGTATACTTTATTCAGAGAGGATCGAGTGGGCAAGAGTGGAGGTTGGTGTGCCCTCTATATTCTTGACACCCTGCTGGACCATGCCCTCCTGGCTCTCAAGTTGGATCACAGGGCACAAGCCATCTCCCTCAAAATCACCTCTGATCCATCAAGGGCCCTGATTATCATCACTGTGGCCTATGTTCCCCCACAGAACCAAACCCCAGCCTTTCTCTCACTCTCAGATTACCTCTCCAACCTGCCACTTAAGGTTGAGCAGATCCTTCTGGGAGATCTCAACACAAACTGGCTCACCAGTTCAGTGTCTCAAACCAAGGACACCTTTGCTGCCCTAGATTTGACTCAACTAGTCACACAGCCAACCAGGTGCAACCCCTTCAACAGAACCCACACCTTACTGGACATAGTCCTCACCAACCACCACCATAAAATTGTGGATATCACTGTCCTCCCTAAATCTCTCAGTCACCATTCCCTGGTACTTTTCACATGGTCTGCTCCCCTACCTAAACCAGTGCCAAGGACAGTCCTCCATCGGCACCTTCACCCCAGTAATCTCAAAATACTCAGGCTATATCTCACCCAATGGGATTGGTCCCACATACATCTCACCACAAATATCGACCTGGTGTTCAACTACTTCACTCACTCCTTTAATATGACCTGCGACATCTTCACCCCCCTTACCAAGACCCAATCCAGGAAACAAAATGCACCTTGGGTCACCTCATCTCTCATTCAACATCTGAGATTTAAGCATAGAGCAGTCGAATATGGTAAAACAGCAGATAGACAAGCATATAATACTGAGCGCAACAGGTGCACCTGGGCCATTCACAAGGCTAAGGCTGAATATTACAGATCAGCCCTTGCCTCCTCCTGGGGGACTGCTCGGAAGTTCTGGGACAATATAAAAGAACAGAATGGGAAATCGTGCTCCTCCAACCCAGCTCTCAGTCAATGGCTCCATCTCCATGGGCCCCGAAAGCACTGCAGACTGCCTTAACACCACCTTCTCTGACCTCAGCACTGTCCTCCCAAGTAACTTCTTTGACCCAATCCCCGCCACAGCCACCCACCCCACCGACCACCTTTCTACCTTCACACTATATCCCCACCAGAAGCCAGGCCATATCTAACAAAAGTCCTCAATGGCACCAGTCCTTGTAATGACCTATTAGATACTAGGCTCCTTCACCAGGTCCTTGATGCAGTGCTTGCCCCATTCACTGACCTGCTCAATTGCTCGTTGTGTCTTGGTCAGTTCCCACTAGCCTGGAAAATGGCAGTCATCACACCTATACTCAAAGATGGTGGTAGCTCCTCCCCCGGTAACTACCAACAGATCTCCATCCTTCCCCCACTCTCCAAAGTGTTAGAAAAAATAGTGGCAGTTCAGCTCACAGAATACCTGGCCACTCACGATCTCATGTGAATGGTGCAGCATGGCTTCTGCTTGGGCCACAGCACCACCACAGCTCTTCTGGAGTTCTCCAGCTTCCTGCACTCTGCCCTGGACTCAGGCCACCTTGCTGGAGCTGTCTTTATCAACCTCTCTAAGGCCTTTGACATGGTCTGCCATCCCCTCCTGCTTGACTCCCTTGGGTAAATCGGCTTCTCCCAAGGGCCCCTCTCCTGGTTCACTAGCTACCTGTCTCCCAGATCCCAGTGCATAGAAATTCACAGCACCCTGCCCAACACTCATCCTGTCCACTCTGGTGTTCCGCAGGGCTCCATACTGGGCCCACTTATCTTTAACCTGTACCTTAACATGCTCCCCAGCTCCTGTGTGTGTGTGTAGGGTCCTTCTCTATGCGGATGATGCAGTCCTATTCACCTCTCACTCAAACCCTGCCTCCCTACAGGTCTCCCTCCAAAACTCCTTCAACCAGACAGAACACTGGTTCGTAGATCACAGACTGGTCATCAATCTTAAAAAAATGAAAACTATGCTTTTCGCCCACCACCAAAGCAGAGCCAAAAACTCCCCCCTCCAGATACTTTCCAGCACTCAACAACCCATTGAACAAATGTCCTCATACAAATACCTAGGCATTACCTTCAATCTTGCTCTTTCCTTTCACTCCCACATCAGCACCCTCTCCTCTGCCACTAATGCACAAATCAGCCTCCTATACCACCATAGGGACTGCTGACCCCCCGAAGCACTCAGGTTGGTTGTCACCTGCTCAGTTTTGTCCCTGCTGGGCTTTGGCCTTCCAATATATGCAGCCGCATATAACACTGTGCTCAGCAAGATCATTATGTCCATCAATAAGGCCTGCAGACTCCT
The DNA here is from genome assembly GCA_016271365.2 of Neoceratodus forsteri. Taxonomy (NCBI): domain Eukaryota; kingdom Metazoa; phylum Chordata; order Ceratodontiformes; family Ceratodontidae; genus Neoceratodus; species Neoceratodus forsteri. The sequence goes on from CM028130.1 coordinate 290,556,219, forward strand.
AACTGGTGCTGACAGACGCACACACACTTGCTCACTCTACTCCTCTGCCAGTGTGCTCAATTTTGAGGAGAGGCTCCTCTATCAATCATGTCTTCTGACCAAAAAAATTCTCCTATGTCTCTCCCCTCCTGGGATGACCTTCTTCCTCCACCTTGTCCCTAGGGTCAGGACCTCACTCGCACAGAGACCCTTCTTCCACAGGGCCCTGATGTGGTTCAACTCCCTCCCTGCCACCATCACCTACCCCCCTAAAATCACTCCTTTCAAAATTGCACTCAGGAACCACATATTTGCAACCCATAGCTGTAGGTGTGCATAACTAACTTGGTTACCATGTCTAGTGGGCCCCTCCAACATAGTGGGCCCCAAAGTTAGCCAACCTCCGACTGTGACAATGTCCCCTCGGGACAGCTAGCACCTCACCACACCAATCCACTGGTTCTGTTAACTCTCTAATTGCCTATCTACCACCCTGTATAGGCCAGTATATTACCATGTGCTTAGTTGCATCTGCCATTACAACATTTGTATACCCTCTAGTGTTGCACCTAATTTACTACTGTGTTTATTTATAACCATGTAACTATGTAACTCTGTGTTTGTCTCTGTATACTTGATGAGAAGCCTTTGGAAATGAGTCTATGAGTCAAAGGATTGTAATTCTGATATGTATAAATAAATAAAAATAAATAAAGGTACTCAGGTGTACAAACTTAGTAAACAAGACTAGCAACCATAAAATAAATTTCAGCAGCAAGACATATCACACACAGAAAAGGGGGGGGGGAATAATTGCAATTCTGTCAGCAAGAGCTGGACACCAACTCGGCAGGAGGGGTATTTGGGTTAGGAGCTAATCTGTGGGTGGCTTGGACTAGAGGGTAGGCCCAAGTGTTTAGGCAGATACACAGGAAATAAGACCCCACCACCTCAAGTACAAGTGCACTAATTTACCACAAGCAAGTGAGATTTTAGAGCATTTTTGAATGAGTTCAGGGTAGAGCAGTACATCACCACTGTAGGTAGGATATTCCAGAGGGCCGGGGAAGAGATGGCAAAGGACCTTTTACCAGCATGGGATCTGGACCTAGGGACTTCCAGGGTGGGGTGAGTAGCAGACCTGAGATCTAGGTTAAACAACCTGAACTGGAGAAGTCCATTTATGCTTGGGGAGGCTGATAATTTGGCCATTTTGAAAGCAAGACAAAGAGTAGGATAGGCAAATCTTGCCTCAAGTGTTGGCCAGTTCAGTGAGGTGAGAACATTACAGTGGTTATCACAGGGATGAGCAGCAGCTGCAAAGTGGGCAATTTTATGATAGAGGACTCTGAGTCTGGCAAGTTCAGTGCCCTGGAGAGGTTGTATTAGGGGAGTACCATGAAGAAGAACTGAAAGGATGGTTCCAGTGGTGATTGTGAAGCAAGCTTCACTGGAGAGGAACCCACCTAGTCTGTATAATAGACCAATTTTTTGATGGAGGATCTTGGTGGTAGCCTCAATGTGAAAATTTAGGGTTAACTCTTGGTCCAGGTGTATGCCAAGATGTTTTATGGACACACAGACCTCCAGTTTACTGCCATTGGACAAGAAGATTTGTAGACGGTTAGATCTATCGGCTCCCAGGTGTTTGGGGCCAAACAGCATGGCCTTGGATTTATTTAGGTTGAGGACCACTTTATTATTCCCAAGCCATTTTTCCCAATATTCAGAAGTCCATATTGAGGTTCTGATTAATTTGGTTAATATCATTCAACCTCCTGTAGATGATAACATCATCGGCATAGAGTTGGATGCTGACCCCTCTGCAATGACTAGGCATGCTGTTTATGAAGATAGTAAATAGTAGGGGTCTGAGGATGGATCCTTGGGGGACTCCTTGGTTCACTGGCCTAATGTCAGATGTCATACCCTTCCATCTTTCCAGCTGTTTATTCTCACAGAGGTAGTGTTGAAACCAGGAAGAGGCAAGGGAGTCCAGACCGAGGCTCCCAAGGCAAGTGATGAGGAGATCATGGTTCACCAAGTCAAAGACTTCTGTTAGGTCAAGGAATAGAGCTCCACTGGCTAGACCTTGATCCACAGCCCCAAGTACTTCCGATGTGAACTTGACAAGGGCTTTGTTGGTCCCATGGTTTATCCTGAATCCATGCTGCACATCTGAAAGTAGGTGATGGATTTCAATGTAGTCAAGGATCTGTCTATACACAAGCTTCTCCAGTGTTTTAGCTAGCACACTGAGTGTGGATATAGGTCAATAATTTTCAACATGGCCTTTGTTCCCACCTTTGTGAATAGGGACTACTGTGGCCATTTTCCACTTAGTGGGGAATTGCCCTAGCAGAAGGGACTTGTTAAATAGGTTCCTGAGTGAAGTCACAATAATTGGGGCAGTCATTTTCAGAAACTTGGGCTCCAGCTTGTCAAACCCCAGAGAGCCACCTGGTTTGATGGTGCTTAGCAGAGACAGGACTTCCTTCTGAGGAATAAGGTGGAAATGGAACTTGGGATCAGTGTGAGCATCAGAGGGAGAGAAGTTCCTGGTTCCAGGTGCGGGGTCTATGTATCTGCCCAGGTTGGTGAAGAAGCTGTTAAATGCATTTGCTAGCTCTTCCAGATCAGACATCAGGTTGCCATCAACTGAGATGCTCTGGGGTGCTTCTGCTGAGTGACCCTTTAGGAGGCAGTTGATTTGTAACCAGAATTTCTTAGGGTTAGTCAGGTTTGAGGTTTGGAGGCACCTGATATAATACCCTTTAGCATGTTTTAGCTCTTTTTTACAGCTGTTCCTCAGGGTCCTATACATTAGTCAATCTGTGTGTTCACCTGAGTGTTTGTATTTGCCCCATGCCTTGTCTCTGAGCTTCATATGTCTTCTTCTATCTTATTTCCAGGTATGCAGTACAGATAGGGGAATGGGAATGCTTGCTACTGTGTTTCATCATGGTCTGGAATCATGTGCCCCACCCAGCATGTTCCATCTGGGGGTAATTTCTGCAGTTTAATGACATCACAGGGTATGGTAAGTAAACATTTTTTTCTCTGCTTGCTACAATTTGCTTACTAAAACCAGGTATACAGATTGATGAGTACTAGTCATTGTTTTCTTATCTTTGGCTTGCTTAGGTAATTTTCCTCTGTTGAGGTTTCATCATATCTCTGTGTGATGACTACATCCATCCAGGCCTTGCAGGAGTTCTGTTGCGTGGAAGACAGGGGTTGTTGCTTGAACTGCGATGTTGGCCACTGATATCCATACCATTAACAAGTAAACACCACCCATGTACAGGAAGGAACTATATGCAGAAATGGATGGTTGAGATGGTGTTTAGCAAATAATTAGGTGGAGGGGGCTAATTTCTTATGTAATCATTTGAGGTGGCATAGCTGCAGTAATCATGAAAATTTGGAATCCAAACTGAGGACAGCAAGCACCTCCCCCTGCCCCCTGCCCCCTCCCCCCGGAACCATCATCATTAAAGATGGTCACCATTCACCATTTTTCAAAGTTTGTTCAACTTGTGGTGTTAACGGTTAAAGAAGTGTGTTACATTCATGTGCTACTTGTACTAGGAGCCAGGCTTCTAGTACATGTCACCGACAGTAAGTGGCAGAAAATATTTTTTGGTTGCATGGAGTGCATGGGTGTGTCAGGTGGCGAGACGGGGCGGGGGGCGGTGTGGCATTTGCCAGCACAGGCACTTTTAAGGACATCAAGATGTCATATCTTGCTGTAAGATGGGGTTGATAGTTGACATGAAAAGTAAGAAATTTTTGGCAGCAAAACATTATAACTTCAATCATGCAAAATCTTTATGGTTATGGTAATTACATTGCTGCTGCATTATATAGGCTGGAGGACTGGTGGTGCCCAAACAATGGGTTACAGCAAAGGGTGATCAAATAAAACTTATACACACTGTAACAGATAACACATTACCATAACCAATCCAATGGTACATAGCTAAAAATAAGGTTTTAACACCATACTGAGCTGAAAGTGGTTGGGGGGTGGCCTTCGAGTAAACTCAGGCTTTTTCCACTTTCACATCATCCAAGCAGCACCCCTCATAGTCTTCAAGACTGGAGTTCTCACCAGATGGTAATTCTGTCACCATTGCTGCTTCATCCACCTCACTGCTGGTGGATGTCTTAGTTGAGGGATTGTGATCATCCTCATCACCGAGACAGTTCCTGTTGCAACACCACTGACATCACTGTGTTGTGTGGAATGTGCCTTTCATACATTTTGATGAATGTTAGCATGGACACATTTTTGGGTGACAAATTGGTCCTACAGTCACTCACAATAGCCCCAGCCACACTAAACAGTCATTTCATACTGACACTGGAAGGTGGGCAGCTCTGGTATTTCACAGCAACCGCTGTTATTGCTGGCCAGTCAGTCATTTTGCTGCTCCAGTACAGCAGTGGCTCATCAGTAATGGCAAAGTGCTTTGGATCCTCCATGTAGGCCTCCACCATTCATTCTGCTGCCTGGAGTCCAGTTGCCTCATCTGTCTCCTCCTCCTTTTCCTCCATATCTTCTACTCCCACCTGCAAGATAACATCCCAAATGGGATTGCTTGCTATTTTCTGCTGTGCCTTTCCCATTTTCTCTGATTGGGTTGCCTGTGAGCCACCGGTGGTGGTAGCAACACCTGTTTTCACCGCAATGCATGCCTTTTTCATGTGTGCAGCATGTACATTCTAATGAAGTTCTCTGTTAACTTTTGTACTCGCTGACAACCTCCTTCAATTATAGAAGGCAGGCCATGTTTGTAGCGTGCATCCAGCATGGTGGTGACTACAAAGTTAACCAATTGTAAAATGCCAGATACATGGGAACTTGTGTTCGGCACATGAAGCATGTGATCCATTAGATCACAACTGCCATGATCCCCACTTGCCTCCATCTGGTGTTGCATATTAACTAGTGTCTGCCTCAGCACATGTATAAGGGGTATGGATTGACTTATACAAGCAGTGTCCCCAATCAGTGCCTGTGTAGAATGCTTGAATGGATGGAGAATGCATATTAGCCCATCCATTTGGTGCCACTGCTCTGTTGTTAGAATGATGGACACTCCAGCACTGTCACGGGTAATCTGACACAGCCTTATACTGTTCATATAGCTGGTCAAGCATATACAGTGTGGAGTTCCACCTGGTCACAACATCAAGCTTTATGGAGTGCTGAGGCAGATGGTTATTGCACTGTAGCTCATGTAGATGGTCACGGGCCTTTGCAAAATGGGCAAAGTAGACACAGATGTGATGGGCAACATTAACTGTTTCCTTAATGTCCGCATGGTTGAGAAACTGATGAACAACAAGATTAAGAAGGTGAGCCAGGGAGGGGCACCTTAAAAAAAACACCATCACTAATGCACTTCACTACATTGGAGCCATTATCACTTGCAATGAATCCTATGAGTGATTGTACGTGTAGCCACCCATCAATCTTGTCCAGCAGAACATTAAGTATTTTTGCAGCCGTGTGAGAACCAGTAACACTTGTCATACTCAGCGTCTCATGCTGCCAAATACCAGATGTGTTGCGACCACCACAATTTTGCTTCATGCTAGCTTTGTCAGGCCCAAAATCAAGTACTGCCCCAGGCAACTGTACCCAGTGTGCTGTTATGCATAGATACGAGCTTGCCACTGTTTGTCCACTGGTCCACATATCCATGCTAAGAAGGATATATTGTGATGCACTATGCTTCAATGCATGTCTAATGGAATCAGCCACTCTACTGTTCAGCTCTGGCATGGCAAGCTTAGTAAAACAGGCTTATGATAGAACTTGACATTTAGGACAGGCTTGGGCCATCAACCTGCGGAAACCATCATTCTCCACAAATGAGAATTGCAACAGATAGATGGCCAGCATTTCAGCAATGGCAGCATTTAACTCTCATGCAGCAGCATGAGTGGGGGGTACTTTGTCTGCCTCTCAAGGATGCTTTTCAGAGTGGGTTGCATCTTTGGGGCTGTTTGAACAGAATGTTGTACTTGTGGCAGCATTGATGTTCTTTTAGGAGTGACACTTGACTCTTGAGGCTGTGTAGACCACATGAAACCAGTTATTTTGATTGCTTCTGGGTGTGGCAGTGTACTTTTCTGACTCAAGGTACTGGGACTGGCACCTCCACTGCTATGCCCACTACTAGAGAGAGCAAAAGATTGCTCACCCTCCTCCTCCACCACTGACCCACTCTGGCCCCCCCGCTCTTCTTGCTCTACTACATTTAACTTGCTGAGGAAGATGCCACCAATAGCGCTGGCATCTGGTGATGCTGCCATCTCAGTGGGTGCTTGCTTTTCACATGGGTGTGTTGGCCACCTGTGCCTATGTGGCTTCCCTTTTTCCCCTGACTAAAACATGCTTGACAAAGTTGGCATATCACTATGGTCTCATCAGCAGGATCAAGCACATATAAGTCCAAAACTAGGGACTTTTGACCTCTGGACTTCAGATGCTTCTGGGACTGGGATAGCTCAGAAACAGGTGTGGAAGTGTGTGATTTTTGGGCTGCTCTCATCACTTCCATAAGAGCACTTTTGGGGGGAGAGTGACTTGACTGCTTGGAGGTTTGCTAATAGGCTTGCTGACAGACTGACCCATGGGCTGTGCATGTAAATGGACTACATCACCCTTGACCTTTTTTAACTCAGGATCCCATGTGGGATCATCCCAATTGTCATCATCACCAACAATAGCAATGGTGTCCTTGTTCTCCTCCTTCTCCTCCTCCCTGTCACTGTCTTCTTGCAGCATGGAACCTTTTTCTTTCTCTACAACCACCTCAGGGAGCTGACTATCCCTATCTCCAGGATTATCAGACTCTGGTTGAACACTATCACCAACTCCTGCAGGAACATGGACAGTTGCACTGACAGACGTATCACCCTCCTTCTGGACCACAGTTCTAATACTGGTGTCAGTGCCTCACTTCTTCTCACTGTCATCATCCCCCACTAGCATGGATGCAACAGTTTGAGCCTTAAAAAAGTAAGACACAAGTATGCCAGTACTACCAACAACTCCTTTGCTGGTACCTGCCACACCACAAGAGCCCACAGCAGAAGACACTGATGCAGACATACATGTGCTTTCACTGCTATGGGGAACTGGAAATGAAGTTGTAGTCTTTTCAGCAGAATTCTTAGCTCCCTCATCCCCCTGCCACATTTCCTCCCTTGTATTGGGCTGTCTCTAAGCAAGTATTTTTGCTGGCTGCTGCTTCAAAGCTTTGCCTTTCTCTGGGAGTATATCAAGAGAAGAAGATAATGTATTACTAACTGTGAATAACACCTCACATGTCACACATACAGTACTGCCTTCTTTACACTTACAAATCCAAACACAACCAGGACAGGTAACAGCACTTACAGTACAACTAATACCATATATGGTAGGTAGCCTGTTCTAGTAAAAACAAAAAGATAATGTTTTTCTTTCCCAAAACAGGAATTAAAGCAGCACACACAAGGAAAAAGGGCACAAGTGACCGACTTTAAATACAGATCACCTGTGTCTGGACAACTAAAGTACTGTAATGTGTTATTACTTAGTTAATACCACATTTTTTTTTATTATGTAAGGGCAGAGACAACCATAAAACATCAACAAGGGCGAGTACCACAATATGATAGTGGTCTGGATGGGAGGGATCAGCAAGCAATCTCTTGAAAACTACTGTATTAATATATAGTTTTTATGTTGATTGGGCACATGCGCAAGAAACATACTGCGGCAGCTTTCTCCACAAGCAGGTTGTGGAGGTGCGGCACTGTTGTGGCCAATGCCCCCACAGCCTTTAAAGGCTTGTCCAGCATCCCCCAATGCTGTGGCATGCTGCTGCTGACATTAGTTTAGCCGGCATGCCACCAACTTATGAAAAATCAGCCGCTGCAATCAGGGGCTGCCTCGTCATTGCAGCGTAAGCCATTCGCTGCAATGAGGGAGCGACCCGTCATTGCAAGGTGGGTTCTGGACATGCTGATATTGTTTATGAACATGGCAGCAGTTTGCCGCCATGTTCACAAACAATATTAACCCCCCACCATGTTTATTTGTCAATGGGGGCCCCAATCCCAGTCAGCTTCAGTGCCCCAATGAGTATGTTGCTGACGGGGAAGCCCACTCCCTGTCAGCATTATGTAAACCCCCCCTGCTTATATTGTCTCCCGGGCACCCTGTCGGCTACAGCTTGCCTTCCACAAAAGAAAGACTCCAGTGGCATGCTGGGAGCCAACCTCAGCATGCCACATGCCCCTGTAAAATAAAACACGGTCCCGCAATGCCTTTTTTTTAACCTGTAAAAAAGGAAACTGTCACTCAGAGGTTTCCCTGCCCCCCTCCCGCAACCCGCACCCACCCACTGTGCACCCTGTCTCCCCACACCCCTCTCACCCCATACTTACCTCCAGAGCTCGACACGATGATCTTTGGTGGACCAGGAACACATCTGCACTCTTCAAAGCCGACCGCGAACTGAGGAAATGCCGGTAAGCTGTATAATGGAATAAATGTTTTTTTTTCCGACTTTAAAGCAGCAGTGCAATGAAAAATGTTATTCCCAAAAGCTAATTTTCTGCTATAGTTATAGAAAATACTGGCATAGCTGTTGATTTGGGTTTTCTGGGTGCCTCCTATGCTGTGTACTGTACCTTTGCATTTTTGTCTGGACCCTTACCCTCCTTTGGTTCTCAGTATTATTACTATGCAAAAATGAGGCAACCATCTTTTTTTCTTGAGAAATAATTACTTTAAAACTTTCATAAAATTCTTAAATGTTAATGAAAACTGAAAATTTTAACACCAAAATAAACTTGAAGACATATGGCATCAAATAGGAAGAAAAAAAGGTGGGGTCAGATTTTAACCCACTTTCATTGCACTGCTGCTTTACTGCATATCTCAGTCATTTTTTTGAATTTTGGCACCAAATTTTCAACATAGGGTTTTTGGGACCTCTCCTCATAAGTTCTGGAAATATCATGGCATTAATCGGTCCCGAAGGTGATTTCGCGGTCACTGCGCAGAATCACCTTTCGGGGCCAGTAACAAAATGACAGTGCCAGTGTTCATGAGGTGGGCTCTCAAAAAGCCTATGCTGTAAATTTGGTGGAAAAAATCCAAAAAATGACTGTTTTACAAGCGTGCGTTGCGCAGTTGCTACGCATGCTCATAACTTCGTGAATTTGCAATATTTTCATGCCAGACTTTAACATTGGCATCTTTTACACCTCCTTGTGAACAGTACAGTTGTCATTGTTCACATCCTGGCCAAATGTGGTTTCACACTTCCTAAGCAGAATAGCGTGGTCGCTGTGGGAAATTAGTGTTTGGGGCAGATTAAGAAAATGACAGTGTCACTGTTCATGAGTAGAGGTCTAAAATGCCTACATTGAAAATTTGGTGATGATACCCTATAAAATGACTGTGTTACAAGCATGCATTGCACAGTTTGCATGCACGCTCGTAACCTCATGAAATTTGTAATATTTTCACTCCAGATTTTCAACATTGCCATTTTCCCACACCTACTTATGAACAGTACAGCTGTCATTTTTTCCATCATGGCCAAAATGTGTTTTTGCACTTCCGGCGCAGAATAGAATGGTCGCTGTGGAAAATCTCTGTTTGGGATAGATTAAGAAATGACAGTGACACCATTCATGAGCAGAGGTCCTAAAATGCCTATGTTGAAAATTTGGTGATGATAGCTCATCAAATGACTGTGTTACCCTTGTAACTTCACAGATTTGTAATATTGTCATGCCAGATTTTCAACACTGGCATTTTTTCACACCTCCTTATGAGCAGTACAGCTGTTATTTTTCACACCCTAACCGAAATGTGTTTTCACAGTTCAGGCGCAGAATAACGTGGTCACTGTGGGAAATCAGTGTTCAGGACAGATTAAGAAAATGACACTGGCACTGTTCATGAGCAGAGGTCCTAAAATCCTTATGTTGAACATTTAGTGATGAAACTCCATATACTGACTGTGTTACAAGCGTGCATTGAACTGTTTCCATGCACCCTTGTAACTTCGCAAATTTGTAATATTTTCATGCCACATTTTCAACAGTGGCATTTTTTCACACCTCCATACGAACAGTACAGCTGTCATTTTTCACATCCTGGCTAAAATGTTTTTGCACTCCTGCTGGAGAATAGCATGGTCACTGTGGGAAATCAGTGTTTGGGACAGATTAAGATTGAGTGAGTGGGGGGGGTGACTGAGCTCAACTGAGTTCTGTCAGGACTGCTGCCAATTTGTTTTTGAGCAGAAAAAGGACCCAACGCAAGAGCCCAGTACAAAAGAGCAGCCTGCAGCACTGGGAGAAACAGTACGAGCAAGTGAGACAGGGGGTCTGAGTGAGCTCAACGGAGCTCTATCAGGGCTGCTGCAGATTTCTCTGTGGGAAGAAAAATGCACCAATGCAGGCAGGAGCCCCATACAAAAGGGAAGCTTGCAGCACCAGAACAAACAGACTGAACATGTGAGAGAGGGAGACTGAGTGACCTCAATGGAGCCCTGTTGGGACAGCTGCAGATTTCTTTTTTTTTTTTTTTGTAATTAAAATTTTTATTGTTATTATATGCCACTCCAGAAGAGAACATGATAAACAGCAACATCGCACTTTAACAGGTATTATACAACCATCTATAAAGCCATGATGTGTTACCTCTAGGGCATATTACAATAAGAAAACAAGGTAATAACAATTCAGGAAGAAAAATAGGTATGTAAGATAAAAAACAACATAAGAAAAGAAAAAAAAACACCACCCAAACCCTCCCACTCAAGGTTACTGTACAGGGGAAAGGTTGGTAAGGATAAGAGAGGGAAAGAAGAGAAAGACAGTGTAGACCAGGTAGCCTATATTAGGTCTTCGGGTTCCAGCATCGCAGGAGGCAGTCTAAGCGACCCCATCTAAGTGAAAAGACTTTCTTCTGGCCTCAGTTATAAGCTACATATCTTTCCAACTGAAGAGCTAATGTACATTCACGATGCCACTCCAAAAGAGTCGAGGGGCAGTCAGGCACCAATGTCTTAAAATTATTAACTTATAGTGGCAGTAATGATTGCCACTTGAGCTCTCCAATATTTGGGAGTGGATCAGGAAAGATATTTAATAAACAGATTTCTGGAGTGTTCAGGATAGGAGCCAAGGATAGGTGCACCAGCTACTAAGAGATTCCCAAAGAGGTTGGATCTTCGGACATGCCCAAAAACGTGGTATAGGGAACCTTCATTTAAATTGCATCTCCAACAAATGGAGAGCTACGCGCCTTCCATCTGAAAAGGTGCGAGGGGTTAAATACAAATGGTGTAACAACTTGAATTGGATCAACCTGAGTCTGTCTTGCTTAAGATATGTGTAAATGGTATTCCACAGCTTAGTCCAAAAGCCCGAGTATCAACTAGATTTAACTCATTGACCCAATAATAGCAGACTCCGGATGGAAGTTTAGCATCCCATTCTAATAGCAATTTGTATACTTTAGATATTGCATGTGGCTGGGTCGCAACTGCTAAAAGAGTGTCAATATTTAGCGGTTCAGTAGCTGAAGTTACAAACCAAGGGAGGGATGGCGACAGTGCCTTTCTCAGCTGTATCCATCTAAAAAAATAATTATCGTCAGAGCCATAACAGTTTTTAAGGTCCTCAAAGGATCTCAACCTACCCCGATCCAAAAGGTCAGCAGCTGAGAGGTGGCCGATTCAGACTAAAAAGACGGGAGATAGTGCATCCCCAATCTTAAAGTGGACATTTTGAAAATAGGTTGGGCGTGGAGGTCCACCACTTGACTTTAAAACGTTGTTGAAGCTGGAGAAGGGCCTTCAAAGACCATCCCATAGGATTATTCTTAAATGACCCAGGAATATTGGATGGGGAGGAAAATAGAAGGGCTCACAACGATGAGTTCACACCCTTCACTAGCCCATACTCGATATCTAACTAGAGGGGCCTATAGCATAATGACGCTCTCTCCTTATTCCACCAACCTAGCTTACAGACATGTTGTGCCATATAATATAGATAAACTGAAGGGGCGGTTAAGCCACCCTTGCTTTTAGGCTCTATTAAATTGTAATACGACCTACGAGCTAGTTTGCCTTGCCATAAAAATGAATCAAAGATTTTTCGTAATTTGAGAAACCATTTTTTTGGGAGATAAGCCCCAATCATGCCTAAGGGGTATAGAAGTCTGGGTAAAACATTCATCTTTAAAATACTTACCCTACCCCACAATGTTAAGGAAAGGGACCTCCATCTGGTCAAGTCATCTGATATGGTTTGAACCAAAGTATCTAAATTTTTTTGGATCATTAGCGAGATACTTGTGGAGATATTGATACCCAAGTATGATAGGGACTTATCTTCCCAGTCCAAACCAAGGGCACCAGAATCTGACCTTAATACCCTACTATTTAGCGGAAAAATTTTGGATTTTGCACGATTTAGTTTATACCCTGACACCTTTGAAAAACGGTCTATTTCCTCAAGTATAGCCGGTATAGAGACATTTGGAATTTCGACATGCAACAATACATCATCTGCATAGGCGGAGCAGACATATGAATCTCTGCCCACCCTAATGCCCTCTATAAGCAGATTCCCTAGCAGTCTGCGTAGGAACGGTTCCAAATATAAATTGAATAAAAGTGGGGACAAAGGACAACCTTGCCTAGTGCCCCATTCAAGCTTAATACGCTGAGACAAGACCCCATTACATTTAACTCTAGCAGATGGGGAAGAGTATAAAATTTGAACCCATTTTATAAAATGATCCGGGATACCAAAGGCAGACATAGTTTGGAATAAAAGCCCCACGACACTTTGTCAAAAGCCTTTTCGCATCAAGTGAAAGAAGCGCAGCTGGGTATCTGATCTTTGACCTCCATCATAAGATGCAATAGCTTCCTTAGATGGTCCTGCGGTAGCCTTCCTCACAAAGCCAACCTGCTCTCTGCAGATCAGTCTATCCATTACATTAGTTAATCTATCTGCGAGAATCTTCGCTAAGATTTTAACATCTGTGTTCAATAACGAGATAGGGCGATAGCTATCTAAGTTCAGAGGGTCTTTACCTGGTTTCAGAATTAAGGTAATTGTTGCCTCAAAAAAAGATGGATCTGACACCCCATGTTCATACCAGTAATAAAACACTTCTAAAAGGATTGGGGCTAGTTCAGAGGAAAAGGCCTTAAAAAAATTACTAGGATAGCCGTCAGGGCCGGGAGATTTATCAAGAGGTAATTGTTGTATAGCCTGACAGATCTCAAGAGTAGTTATTGGGGAAACCAGGTCTGCGGCCTCTTCCGGGGGGATTTTTGGCAGTGCTACTGATTGCAGGAATTTCTTAATATCGGAATCTGAGACATCTAACTGAGAATCTTTGGAGTATACCATTTGAAAGAAATCTTTAAAGGCATTTGCCATGAGATGAGGATCCGTGCAGACCTGGTTTTCCTGGGCAGGACGAATTCCTGCAATATACTGTGCTGAATCCATCTGCTTTATCCACATTGCAAGTAGTCTTCCGCCTTCTCACCTGTAGCTAAGTATTGAAGCTTTAGCGTAACAAAGGCAAGCTCGGCCTGGTGTAGGGCAAGCCCAGTATTGCGCTTGTAACCTATGCAACTTAAGTCTGTCTGCATCAGACGAGCGTTGGGATAATCTGCATTCAATTTGGCTAATTTGGGTTAGCAAAGAGGTCATCTCCTTTTTTTGAATAAGTTTTTTCCTAGAAGTAATCTTTATTAATTCCCCCCTCAAGGAACATTTCAATGCGGCCCAAATCATATCTTTTGGAGGTATTGAATTTTGATTGTCTTGTAAGAATAAACCAATATATTCTTTAATTGCTTTTAGGTGATGTTCTTCCCTTAATATTTGAGTATTTAATCTCCATTGCGGCGAGCGCCGGAGTAAAGGGGATGGTCTGAATAATATACTAACCGGAGCATGGTCCGAAATAACCCTTGCTGAAATATCTGCCTCTATGATGTCAGGGATTGCAATAGAACTGAGTAGGATATAATCAATTCTCGAGTAAGAATTGTGGACTGGGGAATAAAAGGAATATTGTCACTTCCCAGGGTGAAGGACACGCCATATATCCACTAGATCAGTATTACTCATAAGGCCCTTAAGAGCTCTCTGTGCTGGTGAAAGGCCTTTCTTCTTATTGAAGGTTCGGTCTATATCGTTCTGTAGTACTAGATTCCAATCTCCTCCAATAATTACTACTGGAGGCATATCTATGAGTAACCTCTGTAGCAACATGGAGAAGAAACAAGGGAAGTCATTATTAGGGCCATAGACTGATCCTAAGAGTAAGGTTTGTGAAGCTAATTGCGCCCATACAAGTATAAATCGACCTTCCCGATCCCAATATTCCTTCAGCAACTTAAAGGGGACATCTTTAGCCACCAATATAGCTACTCCAGTCCTTCTGGTCGAGACCCCAGCTCCATACACCTGAGCAACCCATGTCCTCCTGAAATACAAGAGATCATCCCTCTTCAGGTGGGTTTCCTGAAGAAGAGCAATATGTGCACCCAGCTGGTAAAGGTGTTTCAATATTATTTGTCGCTTAGCCCTATCCTTGGCTCCCTTCACATTCCAAGTTATAATCCTATACATTTGACTCATTGTATATAGAAATAACAATCTTCATGTGTATAGATAGTGATCTGGAACTATTAAGACTCTCTCAGGAAAGGTGAGACATAAATGAATGCTAACCTGCTGGAAATAAACGTGCATTCCCAAAAAGCAGTAACCTTGACTATTGTTAAAGCCCTTCCCACCCCCCTGACCCCATCCAGAACCAAAACCCTCCCCATCCCTCCAATAAATGACCCCCAATATATAGAAAATGCCCCTCCCAACCATCCACCCCCCAGTTCCCTAGAACTGCTCTCCTAAAAATAGTCCGCCACATGATATCCATCTAAGCAGCCCAAAATGTTCGACTGCACAGCCTGCAGCCCCCACCCACCAACGTCTGAATAGTAAAGATATCATTAATTCCGGAACAGCCAAAAAATGACATAGTAAAAAAAAAAAGGGGGGAACAGGAACAATTCCAAATCCAGGTAGTCTGATCGAGAGATTAGATTCCTTCATTGGGTAAATCCAGGCTTCTAGGATGTCTAGAACATATCCATATCAGACATCTATCGGAACAGAGGGATTCTCCAAGAGAAAAAAAAAGGGGGGGGCAAATGTTCAATAAAAACAAAATATAATCCGTAGCAGGAATCGAGCCAGTGCGGAGTGTCACAGCAATCACCAAGGAGACTGTACTGCCAGTCTCCTCACATATAGGGAGATCCCAGATACCGTTCCAAAAGTATACCGTCCATCATATAACCTCCCAATGAACAGTCCAGGTTTTGACTAGTCGAATCTTGCGGCAGACTGGCATCCAGATCCTTCCCAAAGGGATACACACAGGAAGATGGATAATATGATGCACATACAGCCCGCTAGGCACACCCCACACTTTCAAGGCCTATGGGGACATCTCCTCATTTGAAAATATCAGGGAGGAGCCACTGCAGTTCTTGATGGGCTTGTGAGCAGGAGTCAAAGGATATCCAGGTACCATCTAGGTTAACCATCAGGACTGCAGGATACTTCACTTTAAACTGTTTGGTAGCAGCAATAAGTTTTGTAACAATCGGATGCAGCTCTTGACGCTTTACTCTACTGAGTGGGGAGATCCTGAATAATTGAATCCACCTGCCTTCCATAGAGCTCCTTTACCCTCTTACTTTGTCAAGTACATGCTGCCTATCCAAATAATTAAGAAATTTCATGATCAAGGGCCTAGGAGGTTGACCCCGTGCAGGAGGGGTCCGAAGGGCCCTATGTGCTCTTTCTATAATGAAGTCTCCACCAGCTGGGGGGGGCCAGCGATCTTAGCATACAGTTTTTGGATGAAGGAGATTGGGGAATTACCCTCCTCTTTCTCAGGGACCCCAATTATAATGATATTGTTGCATCTGCTGCGCCCCTCTAAATCCTCGATCTTATCCTCCAGCTTCTTGAATCTGCGTTTTACTATTGTAAGCTCCATCTCATAGTTTGTCTCTTTATTTTCTAGTGAACTTATTTTGGCCTCAGTGTCGCCCATTCTCCGAGTTAAGGACTCGACTGACTTCTTTATTTGGTGCATATCTTCAGCCACCGAGGTGATTGTGGCCTGTAGCGGCTGCATGAGCTCAAGGAATCTAGCCTCAGAAAGCGGAACGTCTCCCGTGGGCAGGCTTGGTAGGCTAGCAGCCTGCTGTTTCACACGCTTAGCGGCCTTGTCCTTTTCGGGAGTTCGGGGAGGAGTGTGCTTCGGTCTGGCTTTTTTAATATAATCCTCCATTTATTTTGGCGATCGTTAGACTGGTAGTGGTCTCTTCGGGCACTCTTGATGATTTGCAGGCTCAACTTAATTAGCAACAATGCGAAAAACGGCAAAATTAGTCGGACTGGTAATGGAGCTCTGCGAGTGTGCTGCTTCCCCTCAGGCTGCCATCACGTGACCCCAGCTGCAGATTTCTTTGTGGACACACAAAGGTGCCAAGCGCAGCCAGGAGCCCCATACAAAAGTGCAGCCTGCAGCATCAAGAGAAACAGAATGAGCGAGTGACAGTGTGGTAGTGAGCAAGTGCAATGGAGCTCTATTGTGACTGCTGTGGATTTCTTTGTGGGCAGAAAAAGGTGCCAATGCGGGCAGGAGCCCTGTACAAAAGGGCAGCCTGCAGCGCCGGGAGAAACACAATGAGCAAATGAGACAGGGTGAGTGAGCAAGATCAACAAAGCTCTATCATGACTGCTGCAGATTTATTTGTCGGCAGAAAAAGGTGGCAATGCAGGCAGGAGCCCAGCACAAAAGGCTAGCCTGCAGCACGGCAGAAACGGAACTAGTGAGTGAGTGAGAGAGGGGGAGTGAGCAGGCTCAACAGACCTGTGTCTGGACTGCTACAGATTTTTTTGTGGGCAGAAAAAGCCACCAACAGAGGCAGAAGCACAGTACAAAAGGGCAGCCTGCTGTGCCAGGAGAAACAGAATGAGTGAGTGAGAGAGGGGGAGTAAGCCACCTCAACGGAGCTCTGTTACGACAGCCGCAGATTTCTTAGTGGGCAGAAAAAGCTGCCAATGCAGGCAGGAGCCCAGTATAAATGAGCAGCCTGCAGCACTAGGAGAAACAGATTGGGCAAGTGACAGAGGGGCAGTGAGCGAGCTCAACAGACCAGCGCAATCAACATTCGGCATTGACAAATGCTTGTTTTATACTGCGTGCATCAGGTGTTAAACAAATAATGCAGTAACAGAGAAAGGGTAAGGTAAGTCAACTAAAATAGGAACATTGCACAATGTACAGATGCAAGCTCCAACAATAAAATACAGGGGAGCAATTCAACAAAGCAGTGAAACTACAAATGGACAACTTCAAGTGATCAAGTATAAGTAGGGCAATAATTTTATCATGGAGTGCATGGTCTTCATGGATTCTGTGAAATAATGTACTTGCCATGAAAACCTCAGCCATCACTGTTCATCAGTGTTCCTCACTGTTCTATGCCGAATAATGTCAATTTTTGAAGAAATCTTGTGCATGTCTGCTTTAGAACTCCCTTGTAACTTGCTATTCTTTTAGTTAGTATATGGCTCTCATCAAAATTAACTTGATTAGTGTCAATTAGAGGCATTTAGTTCAAATGAGTTGTTCATTTGACGCTCACTTAGTTCTCTATTAAAATCAATCTTAGAGTGTTGCATTCACACGAGTAACACTTAGGAATCAATGCATCATTAAATCAATTAAAAACATTTAAAAAAGCTCACAGTTCATTCACAGAGCATACGATTTGCGTTTCTCCTCCAGCCAAGATCTAATCAATGTCGATTAAAACTAACGGGTCTCCCGCAATGAAAATGGGTAATGTTTATGCTCAGCAACAGTGTCGCCAGTATGAATTGGGAACTTTTCATGTATCGGGTGATATTTTATTTTGCACAGTATGTAATGTGGCAGTTGATCATAAAAGAAAGGCCACCTGCGATTGTCATCTAGATGCAGCTTCACATTTAGCCAAGAAGAGAAAAACTGAGTCCTCCAGTTCTTCTGCCAAAGAGAAGCAAGTAACAGTAACTGAACTGTTCTGTATTAAATCCATTCAACTGGAGAGTAAAAAAATAGCTCTCTTCAACTTGGTAGAAGCCTTTAATGCTGCAAATATCCCCCTACATGTTTTGGACAACCCTACACTTGTTCCTAGAAGAAAATCTTAAATCCATTGGAGTACTACCAACATCTCAGTGGCTGAGAAGCGAGTATCTACTCAAGGTATTTAACTACCACTTGCTAGCAGTAAAAAAAAATGTACAGGATGCTTTTACAGTCTCACTTGTCTGTGATGAGACAACTGATGTCCAGGACAGATCTAGTTTAAATATTGTTGGAGTACCATCTATACATATCATTCCTGCAAATGAAACAAAAACAGTACTGGAACTAATGCTGCTAGACTGTGTCATTTTAGAAGCAACTCATTTTAAGACAGTGTCACAAGCAGTGCTGAAATGTTTACAAAATTTTGACATTCCATACACAAAAGTTTATTCATTCGTAACTGACAATGCTATGTATATGAATAAGTGTTGGGAGACAAAGTTTACAGCATGTATTGCTGAATGCTGTTCGTGTAACTTGCTCTGCCCCAATAAATCAAAATGTTACACTTTTAAAATTGTGCCACACTGCACAATTTTAAGCATTAATAGGCGTAATTGGCCGACCAAAGCACTTTATGTGAAATTTCACCATTACACAAAATCGGAAAGCCAGGCAAAATTTCATTTCACCTAGGAGAAAGATTTTGCCTAACTGCAGAATTACGTGAAATATTTTGCCAGGTGAAATATTTCAATTTTGAATAACACTACCCAGGAATAAGGCAACAGTGGGGTGGGGAGGGACTGGGCACAAGAGGGAGATTTCTCTGGTGCCAACTGCAGCCATAAAGATGCAGCTTGTGGGCTGATTGTGCACATATGCTTCCCTACTTTAAAGAGACTGCACAGTGAGGTGGAGAGCATACAGGCACATTATGGCTTTTGTTTTATTTCACATCAGCATCAAATTGACTTTTACTACATCCGACAGTTACTATGAAAGCTGACTGGCACTTGGCATAAGGAATTTGGCACCACAAAAAATAGGTGAGCATGGAGCAGAGACTGACATGGCCAGAGGCCAGTGTCTACCTGTGTCAGCCTGGCAGAGTTCGGAATAGGCCAAGAACTCAGCAACTTTTATGGGAGACCCATATACTTCTTACAAAGGCACAAGTAGAAGCAGTAGGAAACCCCAACTTAGTTGTCAGTAAAATGATGCTGTGTGCTAGTTGCAGGATGTCTCATGTATAAATGCTGATATAGGATTGTTGCAATATAAGTGTGACAAATGCCAATATATCTCTAGTCTGAACAAAGAACTAGAAGAACTAAGAAAAATGGTAAGCAAATGCATGAAATTTATGAATTAGAAGGATTCTTGGACTAGACAAATATATGCATTTACTGGAGACAAACACAAACAGAGACAAGAATGAGGTGGAACTACAAACAGAATTTGGCGCTAAGTGTAAAAAGGATATGAGGTTGGGGGGACTTAATCGGTTCTGATGAGGAGGATAGCTGGACTATGATCAGTAGAGGAGGACAAAAGAGGAAAGGCAAAGTGGCCGACTGTCATATTAGAAACATATCCAACAGATATGAAGCACCAAGACAGAATAAGAGGGAGGAAAACCTGAATGAATACAGGGGACCAAAGAGACACAGGAGGCAGAGATAAACATGAACATATGAAGGGAGACAGAAATTCCAGAAAATGTGACTAGAAATATTATGATTATTAGTGATTCCATAATAAGCACACATGTACAGAAATATGTAAAGGAAGAAAGGCTATCACAATAGTAAGCTGCTTACCAGGTGCAAGAGTGTCAGATATTCCAATTTCTGGTCTGTCAGCTTTCGCCTACAAATTCCCCTCCCTCTGGAATCAGCTCTCCCCAACCACTCACCATTCACCCTCACTTCCAGCCCTAAAGCATTTGCTTTGACATACTCCTTCTCCACTTGCTCCTGCACCACCTCATCCCCAGTCCCTCAATCTAGTCCCTTAACTTCAGCCCCCCTGCCCCTCATGGCCTCCTAGTCTCCTCCTTCTGACACATTATTTGATTTGTTGACCTGCCTACCCTGCTTGTTACTGATAATTTGCTGTAGTTACTGGATATATGATTCTGATCCTATTCTTACTCTATAACACTTGACTCTGTTATAATTGCAGTTACTGTTCTCCCCATTTGTATTTGCTTTGCTTTGTGATAATTGCTGTGTCTGTTCTTTCCCTCTGTTTATATTATAACCCTGCATCCCCGGGTCGCACCTGGAAACTAGCCCCGGCTCAATATGCCTTTCTCAGTTACCAAAGATTAAATAAATAAATAAATATAAGGAGGAATTTAAATGAATTTTAAGTAACTCTGGAGAAAAAACTAATTGTCATGTTGCACATTGGGTTAATTGATATTTGAAATAGAGTTGATGAAATAAAGATTTTGTGGAACTAGAAAAAGGGCTACTGGAATTGGGTTGCCCCGTTATCATCTCTGAGATACTGCCAGTGCCTGGGCAGGGCAGGGTAGAACTTCAGCAATAGGAAAGACAAATGCATAGCTAAGACAAAGGGAAAACTATGTGTTGCTGAGAAATTGGGACAGATCTCAATTTGCCTCAGACCTCTGTAAAAGGGTAACACTGGATCTTAATTACAAGGAAGCTAAAGTATTAGCTGAAAGGATAAATTCACAAATAAGTAAGTTTTTCACCTGAGAGCCATGGGGAATAGGGATGTGTGTCCTGATGAAACAAACCATGAGAGATGCATAAGTGAAAGCAGCACTTGTACAGGTCATTGGTGAGGCTGTGTCTAGAGTACATCGTACTGTACTTGTGCCCACACCTTAAAAAGGACATAAACCTGCTGGACACAGTTCAAAGGAGGGCAACTAAGATGATCATGGGCCAGAAAGGTAGGACATACAAGGACAGGTTGGAGTCCCTGAACTTATACTCCCTGGAGGACAGGAGAGAGAGAGAAAGGACATGATTGAGCCTTTCTAGTATTTGAACGGAATAAATAGAGTGGATGCTGAGGGTCTCTTCAAGCTGAGTGGGACCCAAAACACAAGGGGACACAATCTCAAATTGGGAGGGGGAGTTTAGAAGAGTGGCTAGGAGACACTTCTTCATGGAGATGGTGGTGGCAGGTTGGAATGGGCTTCCTGAGGAAGTGGTTTCATTGAAAATGGTAGGCAGCTTCAAGAGACACTGGGATAGAGTTGAGGGAAAATGAGAGTCAAGAGAGGGATGGACTGAGTGGAAGTGTGGATTGTGGAGGGGGTAAGGTCAATAGCTGAAGCTGAAGATCCTGCTATATGAGCAGAAAGGATAAACCTAATGGTGTTATTCTGTTGGCTTTGTCATACATTTGTATGTTCATATTAGACCAAGTTACATCCAATTCAGAAACACTGTAGGTGTTAAGATAATAAACAAAACTGAATGGGCATGCATGTTCTGCAATGCTAGGAGCATGAACAATAAAATGGGAGAACTGAAGGCTATGTTGGCTACAGAGAATATTTACATCTTTACTATCACTGAGCTCTGGTGGCAAGACATGCAGTTATGGCCAAATAAGATGTCAGGATACAATATCTTTAGAAGGGAGAGAGCCAGACAAAGGGAGGGAGGAGCAGCAGTTTACATCAAAGACTACCTGAAGGTAAAGGAACAAGTGGATAAGGTAGGGAAGTAACATGCAACTATTGGGCTTGAAATTTAAAAGCTATGATATAAATATATATCTTTATTTTGGTTTATGTTATAAGCCACCAAATCAAACCACTGCATCTAACATCAGATGTTGAAAGACATCATATATGTTTGTGAAATGGGGGACATGGTCCTTATGGGTGGTCTAAATCTGTAAGAAATCAATAGTGAAACACTGGAACACAAGACTGACTTGGAAAAAGGGTCCCCAAGTATACTGATGGATAACAACCTTAAACAGCATGTGAAATCAGGAACAAGAGACAACAATATACTTGATATTGTGGTCTCTAAAATAGATATAAATTATTGTGCAACCAGAGAACATTTACATAATAGTGACTACAATATAGTGACATTTAAAATTAACAGGAGGTTGGTAACTGAGAGGGGAATAACAAAAAAATGAAAATTTTTCTTAGGCAAACTCAGATAGGATGAAAACTGAGCATTCAAAATGAAACTGGTAAAGTGCATTTTTGGGTAAAGAAACAACTAAATAAGGATTCAGCTTATAGGAAAGATTAAAAGTATGGAGGAAAACATGTATTCAACTGTCAATAATATAACAGCAATAGCAGGGTACCAGCTTGGCTAAATTTTATGAGTTAAAGGATTATAAATAAAAAGAAAAAAACTATTTCAACAACCAAAAGAAGTAACAGTAAAAAAATGGAAGGATTTCAAACAAATTCAGAGGGACTAAAAGTTTGATATGAAAAAGATCTAAAGCAGAATGGAACATCAAATAGCTGTTAAGGCTAAGGGTAACCCCAAAATCTTTTATAACTATATAAGGCTGAAGAAGGCTACATCCAAAAATGTGGGACCACTATTAGACAACAATATACTGGAGAGTTAAGAACAGGATGTGGCTAATAAACTGGAAAGATGTTTCTGCTCTGTGTTCAATCCACCATACATTGGCGGTAAAGATCACTTACACGGGGTTGGGCAGACTATACTTATAAATAAAACCATGGTAGAGTATAGGCTAAAAGTTCTAAACTGCAAGAAACTGGGTGGCTTGTAAGACAGCTATTCTTGCATCCTAAAGGAACTGGTAGAGGTCCTTGCAAGCCTGATTAGTAAATTATTTGAAATCAGCATGACTGAGGGAATATTTTGGAGTGACTGGACAGATGCAATTATAGTGCCAATATACAACAAGCATTTGTCAATGCTGAATGTTGTCTTGCTGGCATTGGCATTGGTAGTGCAGGAGACAGAGATGCGTAATAGGAATGGCAGTGAAGTATTTAAGTGATGCCAACCCCACACCCACCATGCAGAGACCGACAGGCATTGGTGTGTGCCTTTGGGTCATCAGCTATAATGCTCATTGCATTTTACCCCACCCTACCCTGCAGACACTGACAAGTGTTGTGGTGTGCTTTGGGGTATTTGGGCATTATACTTACCCCATTCCATAAGGAAATATGCTGAGGTGGGTGCAGTATAGGAGAATGGGGTGAACTTTGTGGCTGAACACTCCAAGGCACACCACAATGTCTGTCACTGGCTGCAGGGTAGGGGTGGGGGTGGAATAGGGAGCATTACAGCCAATGATCCCAAGTCACACCCCTGATACCTGTCAGTCTGCACATGGTGGGGTGTTACAGTTGGAAACCCTAACACCATAGGCGTGTGTTGGTATTTTCACTCCAGATTTTCCCCATTGGTTTTTTGTGACCCCACTTCATGAAGAGTGGCACTATCAGTTTGTTAGCTGAAAGGTGGTTTTGCACAGCGGCTATGCCATTTGGCACACAGGTCCAAAAACACATTTTGGGCAGTATGTTAAAAATGACAACTGTATTGTTCATGAGGAGGTGTAAAAAAAATGGCAACGTTGAAAATCTGGAGTGAAAATATGAAAGATTGGCGATGTCATGAGCATGCATAGAAACTGTGCAACACACATCCATAACCCAATTATATTTGGGATTTTTTTTAACCACATTTTCAACATAGGCATTTTGGGACCTCCCCTCATGAACAGTGGCAATGTGAGTTTGTTAATCTGTCCCAAAAGTTGATTTCCCACAGCGACCATGCCATTTTGCGCCACAGGTGCAAAAACACATTTTGGGCAGGATGTGAAAAATGACAGCTGTACTGTTCATAAGGGGGTGTGAAAAAATGCCAGTGTTGAAAATCTGGCATGAAAATATTGCAGATTTGAGAAGTTACAAGGGTGCGTAGGAACTGCACAACACACGCTTGTAGCACAGTCATTTTATAGACTTTCATCACCAAATTTTCAACATAGGCATTTTGAGAGCCTCTCTCATGGACGGTGGCACTGTCATTTCATTAATCAGTCCCAAAAGGTGATTCCATGCAGTGACTGTGAAATCACCTTTCAGGACTGAATAATGCCATGACAGTGACAGAATTCATGAGGAGGGGTCCCAGTAATCCCATGTTGAAAATTTGGTATCAAAATTCCCAAAAATGCCCAAGATATGCACCAAAGTTGAAAAAAACCTATTTATGTCATTATACAGATTCCCTGCATTTCTTCAGTTCACGGTCAGCTTTGAAGGGTGCAGACGTGTTCCCGGTCCACCAAAGATCATTGCGCCGGACTCCGGAGGTAAGTATGGGGTGAGGGGGTGTGGGAAGGCAGGGTGCACAGAGGGTGGGCGTGGGTTGGGAGAGGGGACAGGGAGACCGCGATGGGCCATTTTCTGTTTTACAGGTAAAAAAAAAAAAAAACATTGTGGGACTTTTTTTTCTGAGATATTTGGCATGCTGGGGTGGACTCCCAGCATGCCACCTGATTGTTTTGGGGGGCTGTAGCTGACAGGGGATTGGGCACCCCTGTTGGCACATATGAAAGGGGGGACAAGAGCTGAGGGGGATTGGGCACCCCCTTCGGCACACAACAGATGGTGGGGAGACATTATGCCAATGGGGTGTGGGCTCCCCCATTGGCAAAATAGACAGAGAAGGGGGGACTGTAGCCAATGGGGATTGGGCCCCCTGTTGGCAAAGAAAGAAAGACTGTTGAGGGGAGCACATGATGCCAAGGGGGATTGGGCACCCCCTCAGAACACACTTGGGGGGGTCATTATGCCAACAGGGAGTGGGCTCCCCCATCGGCAAATTAAGTGGGTCGGGGCATGCGACAGGGGGATTGGGCACCCCTGAAGTCAGGTGGCAGTAGTCAGTGCCACCATGTTTATGTCGGGAGGCATGTTATTGTGCGCTTCTCATTGCAGCAGACCTTTTCTTAGATCTGGTGTCCACATTCCGTATTGCTGGTGTGGAGCCTGCATGCTACCTTATTGGGGAATGAGGGATGCACCTACTGATGTGTGCTCTGCATTCGCCCACAGTGACCGCATCTCCAAATCTGCTGCTACTGCAATATGTTGACTTGTGCGCAAAAGCGAGCCAACATAAAAACAAAAGTCCCAAACAAGAGAAGGGAAATTACAGACCAGTGAGCCTCATATCTGTAGAGGGAAAACTATTAAAGATAATACTTACAGATGAGACTAAGAATGATTTAGATCACAATTATCTGGTGGATATAACCCACCATGGCTTCTAAAAAGACAGATCATGCCTCACCAATTAGACAGAACTTTCTGAAACTGTCAGTAAGGCTTTAGACAGGGAGATAGTAGTGAATTTTGTGGATATGGACTTTAGCAAGGCATTTGATAATGTCCCTCATTTTGAGTTAATTTAGAAACTAGACAACGGGAATAAACCATAACATAACCAGGTAGCTAAATAGCTGGTTAGACATCAAAGGGTCAGAATAAATATTTATTTGACTGGGGGGGGGGTCAGTGATCAGCGAAGATCCTCAAGGCTCTGTGTTAGGGCCAACTCTCTTTAACATCAAGGTATCTAAGTGAATGATATGCAATGTGCAGTATAAAGTCAGATTTACTGATGAAACCAAAACTGGCTATCAGATGGACTCACAAGAGGGTAGCCATAAACTGCAGGAGCTGAATATGGTATACATCTGGGCACAGAGGGCAAAACTGTCATTCATCCCTGAAAAATGCATGGTGTTGCATTTTGGGGCACATAAAAATAGTGCAGAATACACAATAAATAGAATATTAGATAGATCACAGTGAATTACAATGGGAATAAACAAAAAGTAAGCAGCTGTGCAAAACATATATAGTGCTGAACACACACTACAGCAGAGACAGTAGTAGTGTCAGTGAAATCAGAAAGTGCAATAAAAGTCTTGCATGGGTAAGAAGAAACTTGGTCAGTAGAGACAGGAATGAAGCTGTGCCATTGCACAAGACACTGGTTAGGCCAGGTGGCCAATTTTGAAGCCCTCAGAACAAGACAGAGATAGTAAGAATTGATTCAGTGCAGAGAAGAGCAACTAGGCTGATTTGGGATCTCAAAGGGATTGTGGAATTTTTATTTATTTATGAATGTATTTAAGTATGTATGTATGTATGTATGTATGTATGTATGTATGTATGTACTGAAAATTGGATTGCCACATTTGCTTCTATAAATCCCTGTGAAGGCAAGGGACAATGTAGAAGGGGTCTCGCCTACTGTTGTCTGAAATACCTTCAGTATGAACCTACATAGAAACATAGAAACATAGAAGTTGACGGCAGATAAGGACCGCAAGGCCCATCCAGTCTGCCCATTTCTTTTTCTACCTTATAAATGTGCCATCGGCCTTTGCTCTGTCAGTGGCCTATCTATTCATACTCATTTGTGTTGCTCCCTTATGCCTATCCCATGCCTGTTTGAAGCCCTGCACTGTATTCATAGCCACCACTTCTTGAGGTAGGCCATTCCATGCATACACCACCCTTTCTGTGAAAAAGAATGTCCTCACATTCCCCCTTAATGGCCCCCTCTAATCTCATGCTGTGTCCTCTTGTCCTGCTATTTTTCTTATATTTAAACATGTTAGACTCTTTCACCTTGTTAATGCCCTTAAGGTGTTTGAATGCCTCGATCATATCACCCCTCTCGCTCCTTTGCTCAAGGGTATACATATTGAGCTATGTTAATCTGTCCTCATATGTCTTCTGATGTAGTCCCTGCACCATTTTGGTTGCCCTTCTCTGGACTGCCTCAATTTGGTTAATGTCCTTGTGAAGGTGTGGCCTCCAATACTGCATGCAGTACTCCAGATGGGGCCTAACCAGTGTCTTGTAAAGAGGGATTATTACCGCCTCTTCGACTTGGATACCCTACTAATACACCTAACACCCCCTAGCCTTACCTACTGCTTTAGAGGTCTGCTTGATGATTTCAGGTCATCAGTGATGACGATGCCCAAGTCTCTTTCTTCCTTTGTGACTGCTAGCAACTCCCCTCCCAGCCTATAGGTGGCTTCAGGGTTTCTCTTCCCTATGTGCATGATCTTGCACTTCTTTGCATTAACTCCCAGTTGCCACTCTTCTGACCATTTTGCTAGTTTATCTAGATCTCTTCTCATTCTGCCCACCCCATCTGGATCATCTACTCTGTTGCAGATCTTGGTGTCATCCATAAACAGACAAGCCTTACCTTCTAGTCCAACTGCAAGGTAACTAATGAAGATGTTGAAGAGGACTGGCCCCAGGACTGATCCACAGAGATTCCCCACTTGTGACTTGCATCTCTTCTGACTGTATACCATTTACCACCACTCTCTGTTTTCTGCCCGTCAACCAGTTTGCCACCCAGTTGACCAACTTCTGACCCACCGAGCCTACCCAGCTTATTTATCAATCTTCTATATGGAACAGTGCCAAAAGCTTTGCTGAAGTCAAGGTAGGCAACATCAACTGCTCCCCCATGGTCCACCACTCTGGTTACCCAGTCAAAGAAATCTATGAGATTAGTTTGACAGGACCTTCCTTTTGTAAACCCATGCTGGTTTGGATCCTGTGCCCCTATAGATTCCAGGTGTTGCACTATCCTTTCCTTAGGAAGTGCCTCCGTAATCTTGCCCACTACTGAGGTAAGGCTGACTGGTCTGTAGTTCCCTGCCTCCTCCCTGCTACCACTCTTGTGGAGGCGGGATCACATGAGCCCTCCCCAGTCTTCTGGGACCTCTTCTGTGCTCAGAGACTCACTAAACAGTTCTGCTAATGGCTCTGCTAGTTCCACCTTTAGCTCCTTAAGTACCCTGGGATGTATGCCATCAGGTCCCATTGCCTTATCCACCCTGAGCTTAGCAAGCTCTTGTAGGACCCCTTTTTTTGTGAAGGGAGTAGTGCTCACCTCCCTCCCCCCTGTGTTCATGGTGCTCAGCTGTGGGCTCTGTCCTACCTTCTCTTCAGTAAATACTGAGCAAAAGTATCTATTTAGGATAGATGCTTTTACATGCTCCTCCTCCTCACATGCTCCCTTTTCTCCATTAAGCTTAGCAATACCCCCTCTGGACTTTCTCCTTTCACTAATGTATCTATAGAAAGTCTTGTCACCTTCTTTTACTGTTCATGCTAGTGTTTCCTCAGTTTGGGACTTTGCCTGCCTTACTGCCTTCCCTGCTTCCCTTAGGGCAGTTTGGTATGCCTCTCTATCTTCATCCCGCTGTGTTCCCTTATATTTCCTGAAGGCCAGCCTTTTGGCTCTGACCTTTTCTGCTACTGTATTTGAGAACCAAAGTGGTTTCCTTCTTCTTTTGCACTTCCTTTTCTGTCTAACACAATGGGATGTTGCTTCAAGTATTGCATCCTTAATGCTTGTCCACTTTGCCTGTACCCCCTCACCTGTGTTTCTTTTTGCCAGGGCTAGCTTAACTCTGTTGGCCATCTTATCAAAGTCAGCTCCTCTGAAGTCCCATATTTTTGCCTAGGAATGGGATGATTTAGATGTAGTAGCCAAATTGAGCCATACCATGTGATGGTCACTGGCCCCCAGGTGACCTTCTACCTGGAGATCTGTGATCCCTTCCCTGTTAGTCAGTACTAGATCTAGGATAGCCCTGTCTCTTGTGGGTTGTTGTACCAGTTGTTTGAGGCCCTCCCCCTGCAGGGAATCCACTATGTGTCTAGTTCTGGCAGATGTTCCTGCTGGTATTGATCAATCTGTATCCGGCATGTTGAAGTCTCCCATTATCAGAACCTCCCCTTTAGCTGTCATGTTTTGTATATCTTCCAACAGTAATGTATCTATGTCCTCCCCCTGGTCTGGGGACCTGTAGACAACCCCATTTCTTATGCCTGTCCCATTTCCTGTTTTCAGGGTGACCCACAGTTCTTCTGGCTCCTTATGTGTATTCTGAATTTCTGTAGCTTTGATATTTTCATTGACATACAGGGCCACTCCTCCTCCCCTTTTTGCACCTCGGTCTCTTCTGAACAATACATAGCCAGGTGCTGAAGTCTCCCAAGTGTGGTTACTGGTAAACCACATTTCACTAATTGCTACTATGTCCAGTTTAGCCTCTGACATTATTGCCTGCAGGTCTGGGATCTTATTTCCAGGCTGTGAGCATTTGTGTACATGATTTTCCATTGGCCAGATTTCGTGTGTTAGTTGTTGGGTGAGGTTTGGCATTACCCCTGTGCGTCATATGGGGAGACAAACCTTTTTTCTTACCTGGTGATGCAAATGAACTGCAAACATGCTGAATCCCTGTTTGACCACTAGCTGAGGAGGGAGGGTGTTCTTCCCATTCGATGTATGGGGTGCTGCACCCCTCTCCCCATTTGCTAGTTTAAATATTCTGCAAAAATGTCAAACTTCTGCCCCAATGCACTGACTCCCTCCTTAGTCAGATGCAGTCCATCAAATTTAAAGAACTTTCACTCCCAGAACTGTTACCAGTTCCCTACAAATCTGAGTCCTTTTTCCTGGCACCAGCCCTTGAGCGACATGTTTAGCTCCCCTATCTCCCCTTCTCTGACCTTCCGTCCATCTGCCCCCCTCTCCCAGACTGGCAGGATCTCAGAGAAGGAGATGCCAGATGAAATGGATGATAGTTTGTCACCTAGCCTGGTCAGGTGTTCCTTGGTCTCCACAACTGACCGGCTGGTGAGATCATTATTCCCTATGTGTACTAGGACATCAATGTTTTCTCCTGCTTTGTGAGCAATTTTAGCAATGCGGTCAGTGTCTCTCCATGCTGATGTACCTGGGAGACATCTGACCATTATCCCTGGCTGGAGATGGGTATCAGCTCCTCGAATCATGGAGTCTCCTATGATCAGAAGTTTTTTGGATTTCCTTTTTGCTTTTTTTGTTTTGGTTCCTGATTTGGGTGAGTTTTGTTGTGCTAGCTCCTGTGCCACAGTGTCCTGCTCTGCAGTGTCTTCTGCCTCTGTTTGATTTCAGAGATAGAGGCAGATACCTGTTTGTAGTGTTTATATGGTTTTTGGAGGTAATATGTTGGAGAGCAGAGAGTGATGGGGCACCCGATTTGCCCTTCCTAACCACCTGCCAACCTCCTGGTCCAACTACCCTCTGCGGTCGAGGTTTTTCTGTTGGATGCTAGGGAAATGGCGGGTGATTCTTATAATGTATTTCCTCTTGAATATGAAATTTGAGGTGTGCAATCTCTGCCTGTGCTGCCTGGAGCTGAGCCCTAAGATCTCCAATGGCCCAGCATGTAGGACAGTGTCCTAAATCCTGTAAGACTGTCCTTCTGAAAATTGTTCCACAGTACCTGCAGTTAATGATATCCATTCCAGATAAGTTGCTGGGTTTATAACCTAGTCAGAGTAATTAGTAGGAAAAAAATGCAAGTAATGGTAAGATTGTGTTTTGTTTTTGTTTAACTTGTTATAATAAGTTAAATTACTAGTGCCCCTGTAAATGAGTTCACCTTGTGGATGCCCCACTGATCCGCCCCTTCCTGCTCTGCCACAGGAAATGTCACAACTGAGGTACCCTATAAAAGGAGTGTAGTGGAGTGGTTGGGGATGGGGTGGGTGGCTGGGCCCTTCCCCTCCCGAAAAAGAAGAACCACGGATGAAAGAACAAGGAGGTAAGAGCAGAAACAATCAGTCAACAACAAATGCAGTAACCCTGAAAGCTTATCCTAATGTTAAATAAAACTGTAAAACGTGTAAAGCACCACCTGTAATAATTTCAGAGAAGATATACACTGTAAGAAACACTTTGCTTCAGAGAAAAATAAAGCAATGAAATGTTAGCAACAAACAGTAGCAATCCCTGTGAGTAAAAAATAAAAACAACACCACACAGTAAATCTGCTTAGCCAAAAGAAGTCTTAATCCTTTTCCCTTGCTCTGGTAAGGTTCTCTACTCTGCCTTTCAAGCAGTCTTGGAAGGAAAGGGCTCAGGTGAAGCTAGGTGCCTTGGCCAGCAAACCAAGTCTTCTACCTCCAAGATATCAACTAACCTGAACTTTTAACCCTTCTTTCTGTTGGAAATTACTGCCAGTTTGCCAGTTCCACCCCTCACATACACACCTAATCCTTTGGAAGAGCTGTGGGAGGAAAACAATTAGCTCCTTCAATGTGAGAAGGAGACTGAAACACCTCTGAGACAACAAACCTTTTCAACAAAAAAAAAAAAAAAACAAGAATAAAATAAGACAGTGTCAAACAGTAATTTTGCTTAGCCCAATGATAAAAAGTCACAAAAATGTAAGCTCCACCTGTAATAATTTCAGAGAAGATATACCCTGTAAGAAACACTTTGCTACAGAGAAAAATAAAGCAGTAACAGAAGATATACCTTGCAAAAGACAATTTGAATCAGAAGATTACAGCAGTACTCTGTTAGCACGCACCTGTAGGCACACCTTGTAATAATGCAGAAGAAGGTATACCAGCAACAACAATTTGAATCAGAGAAAAATAAAGCAATGAAATGTTAGCAACAAACAGTAGCAATCCCTGTGAGTAAAAAATAAAAACAACACCACACAGTAAATCTGCTTTAGCCAAAAGAAGTCTTAATCCTTTTCCCTTGCTCTGGTAAGGTGCTCTACTCTGCCTTTCAAGCAGTCTTGGAAGGAAGGAGCTCAGGTTAAGCTAGGTGCCTTGGCCAGCAAACCAAGTCTTCCTAACCTATGAAGCTTCTTACATATAATACTATCTTCGGAGCTCCAGTGATAGTATTATGAACTCTGAACCATAGTATTAGGAGAAATGAGTGATCGTTTTTTAGTGGGGAGGGTGGTATAGGAGAACGATAATATTATATGGTTTACCCATATATTACATTATTATAATGTAAGGAGTATAGTTGCAGCCAACCACAGGGCGAGGTAGTTCCTGACATTTGTGCCATATTTCCAGAGAAATTCCCCGCCTGCCTGCAGCACCACTGACTGCGGGCCACCACTGAGAATCTCCTCTAAAATATCTGTTGGTATCTTTGGCTGCAACTGTACCTCGTTTTTTTTTTTTTTTTTAACCAATAAACTTCGGTTCACTTGCTTTTAAATTAAATTAAGTTAGTGCTAAAATGAATGGGGGAGAAATACGACTGTTGTTTTCCAAGAGGGAAAAGTTTATATGGTGGAACACTCGTACTTCCATTTATAGGTGGTGGAACTGTCATTTGAGATCGTGGGACGCTGCTAGAATAGTCAGAGGAGAAAGATAACAGAGGCGGTGGAACGGTCATGCAATTTTAAAGGCATAGTGCAGCTAAGTTTCTGAGGGCTCCTGCCCACATAGGAGAGTGGTATTCCTAGGGTTGCATTTGCGCTTTGAATGACTGTACATTAACAGTGCGCGCTCCTGGACTGCTTATATTGATTAAAGGAGCCACTTGCGAAAAGTCTGCTACACATTCTAAAAAACTTTTACCCAACACTTTGCTGTTAAGAACTAGTTTTAGAAATCAGGAAAAAGAATATTACAATAAGTATAAATAATCCGGAACAGTAGGGTGTCAATGTACCACTTGCTCAGACAAAAGTGGAGAAAAACTAAGGTGCAATACTCTTATAAGGAAGAAGGACGGAACTGCTAACAACAGAACCCCCAGTTAACTACAACGTTTTGTTGTTGTTACTATGAACAGTTTTGGTACGTCCCTGGATACTTCTTTGCTGATATTTTGCTGATGTCAAAATGGAATGGAATTTACTACCCCCCCCCCCCCATAATAATAATAATAATTCTGGGTTTTGATCAAGTGGGATGACAGGAGAAATTTTGAAAGAGTTCCCCATCATCCGTTGATGTGTCTGGCAGAGAGCATTTTGGTGTCGGTCGGTTCCTGAAGGATGCCATCTCTGTTGGAATTTTGAGAGAAGTGGCGTTGCTAGAAACTTTCACAAACTTCCAGATGAGTGAGAATTCAGGTGAAGGTTGACAGTAAATGAGCAGAAGGCTCACGGTGAAGCTACTAGTGAGGAAGTGGGCCCCAACCGGCAGGCAGAAACTGGAAGTTCCGGTCGGCCTCTGCATTGCCGTAGCTGCTGCTCACCGCTCGCCACTGCTCTCACCTCTCGAGTTCCCCTTCGGCTGAGCCTCTCTGAGCTCACCTGGGAAACAACGGGTCAAAATTTGATCAGTCATTTAAATCATGAAAAATTCCTCACTAAAACGTCCAACAAGTGGTGAGAGGCAGGGATGCTTATTATTTATTTATTTATTTTTTGGGCGTAGGCTCTACAGCCCCCCATTATCAGCAGCCTTGGTAAGGAAAGTAAGCAAGTTGCAGAAATACATGGAGTATAGTGTTGACTGCAGGAGACCACACAGGGGCATTGCATTGCACATCATTTTCTCAGTATTAGGTGCTGCTGTGCTCCCGCGGTCTACTTACGTACTGCGTTTGTTTTAGCTTTCATACTTAGAGGCAATTAGAATACAATTCGCCTATATGTTTCTGTCTCCTAAATGTTGTCCTAACTGGACATGATTGCAATGTTACAGCCTCAGTAACGAAGTACTGTGATGCTAAGAAGCACATACCTCATGGTAAGACCACCTTCTTTAAAGTTTAGGCACCACTACATCTGCAGTATAATGGAAATTACAGTTCTGCAATGCAGTACCCCAAGACATCAAGAGTGGCGAGGGGGACACGAGGGAGTGAGCTTTTTTCGTAACTGCCCCATTTAACTGCATTGTGCAGTAAATATATTGATTTAGGAGTGAGGACGAAAAATAGAACACGCACAACACTGCTTTCTTCTTTATATTCTGAGAGTGAAACTCCTCTTCGAAGGAGTGACGCTTGACAGCGCGGAGCTACATTGCTGTTGTGAAAAATCAGTCTTTGATCATAGTTATCCAACATAAGTAATATAAACTGGGGATGGGAAAAAGAACTGGCCCTGAAATAATTAAAAAAATGTATTTCTTACACTTGTTATGGCGTAATACCATTTTGTCTGTTACTTACTGTATATTATTGATTTCCTTCTCAGTTATTTCACTGATCCCAGTCTGTGTGTAAATCAGTTGCAAGTTTTCTTACGTCATATATAATATACTGTACTTGTCAGCACCTAAACTTTCTGCCCGCAGCCAAACTACAGTAGGTCCCATTCTTTAACTAGTGTACAGTATTTTCCCTCACACCCGGGAAAGGACAACAGGGAAGCAAAATGCATTTAGTGCTGAAGCAACCCAGTTTCCTTTTGGAAGAAAGCACGCTGAAATCATCAGAGAAAATTTTCTTCTTTTACCCAATTCATAAAAGGGAACTATCCTTCAAGCATCACGTTTTGCAATTCAGCCGCAATGAGGTTTTTATAATGAGACCTAGAATGGTTTCACATACAACAGGTACAGTATATAAAATCGAAGGAGTGCTGTGCAGCTTCAGACACAGGTGAATTCGAGGAAGAGTAACACTACATACTATAGAGTAGCAGCACCAGAACAGGACAAGGTAAGGCTGTGTATCTCATTTATAAGTGTATAGTATACTGCAAGCTGAGTACCTTATGATACCAGGAATGCTTCTATGCTTCCAAACTATCTGTTAGGCAAACAATAATACCCAACAGGATGGGTGGTATTTAAGCAATATACCATGGCAGGGAGTGGGTATATTAGTGGATTTAACACACCTGGTGTGGTTCGGTCAGGAGGCACAGCCCAGTGACTTAACCACACCAGAAGTGGTAAATCCACCCATATACTCACTCCCTGTCATGGTATACTGCTATTATACAATGTTCAACGTTTTTTTTTTTGTTTTTATAGTGATATAAAACGTTTACAGTGGGTATACTGGAGGATTTATCACAGTCATGTGATGTGTTTTGACCAATGAGGTTACAGGATTTTCATACCCCATTGTTTAATGTGCTATACTAGACCACCCAGGGGCGTTATGCGGCGTCCGGCCTTATAGCCCCTGGAAGGTCTGGTATAGCACAACAACGCTCACCCTGGTGGGTATTATTGTGCTTGGAAAATGGGCACTGTAAAACAAAATAAGTTTCATAAAGAAATATTAATTAAAAATTAGTTTAAAATAGTTTTTGTAATAAAATAGTTCCTCCACCTCTATTAGAATGTTTTTTTTTTTTAACTAGGGACTTTTTTCCTACTGGAGCCTGTGTAGTTGGACCTGGTTGTCATACTAACCCTGCAAACAATGACAATAACAGACACACACACACACGGCTTTAGGGAGCAGCAGGAGTGAAGCAGTGTTTTGTTTTTTACTTTAGAAGTGTGACTTCCCAGTTTAAGTATGCTGGCATGGTTGCAGAAATATTTATTGGCTTCTGAGAGGCAGAGGGAACGTGGTATCTTCAGTACCACTACTGTACCTGACAGTATCAAGGTGGTCGTCTTGGTTAAAACACACACACACACGGCTTAGAAAATGAGCTCATACCTTTTTGCCTGTATTTCTTTATTTTATTCATCTAACGCTTCTTTCAACTGTCGTTTCTTTCCCCTGATTGAGAGTGAAAACTCAATGGCAGGCTTGGCGAGTGGCATGCTGTTTCGGGCTGAGCGGTTTACAAAGTAGTGGGACTGTGGTAGTGTGTGATAGTAGATTTTTCCTTTATTTGCAGAACTTATTAGGAGGCGCTTGCTTGCTTAACAGAATAACTTGACTTTAAAATTGCATACTGCTTTGAGCGCATGAGTGAGAGACAGATCAAGACTGAGAGAGAGAGAGAGAGAGAGAGAGAGAGAGAGAGAGAAAACACTAGATGTGCAGTCTGGTAAACGACAAAGCTACAGCTTCTCCAACATTAGCACAACCGGAGTTAGCACTGTCGCGTTAAAGTTAACTTGCAATTCTGCAGTTTTTTTTATCGGGGGGGGGTTATTTCTCTTTAAGGGAAGACAGCATGATGGCAGTTTGAATATCCACAGCGGGCGACATCACCACAGCAGTTTAGCATGTGCAGATTAAATGAGAGGAGTGACAGCAGTTTGGGCTGTGATTCTCTAAATAACATCATTAGGAGAGATGCTGGGTTCTCTCTCTTCATGACCAAATGATGGAAAGTAACAAGTGTTTCTTTCTCTCCATCTCTATAGCAGTCTATTTTGAGATGAGGAATTATGAATAGGAGCAGTCAGCTTTGGAGTAGTTTAGAAAAAAACTGGCAATTCCTTGCAGCAGTAGGCTAAATGGACATGCAGACAGGTGAAGAATGGGGGTTGAGTGTCGGCTCTTGCTTACCGAGTGAAAAAAATGGCAGTTTGAAATTGTGTACCCAGCACTTCAGCCAATGAGGAAGCAGGGTGCTGGGCACACAGATACTTTGTTGGCTATCAGGCAGGCTTAGGCTGGGGCTTTTTATTTAGTGGGCACCTGTTGTCTGATAGATGCCCACTTAAATAATTGTCTCAGCTAATCAGAAGAGAGAATTGTCTTTGCCCATTTTCTAAAGTGTAATATGTGCTGTAGAAATGGCAGAGGAGATACATTATTATTAAAGAGCAGCTCTTCACTTCAGCACTTACTTTCATAAACATATTTTTTTTTTGGTTTTTACAATTTATGAAATAATACTTTTTTTTCAAAGTTCCTTTCCAAGGTTTACAACACATCTTGGTAATCTGTCCAAAAAGCTGTACATAAAGCCCATGCCAACAGACTGTGATGTCACAAACAGCAATTTGGTGGTCTTGTGTGTGTGTGTGTGTGGGGGGGATCAGAAATATGTGGAAAGACTCTGTGGAATAAGTAGTACAGCATCTGCAATATTTAGTAGAAGGACAACAGGAGAGAAAGTAATGAAAAATAGAAAATACAAAAGTGCAAACATAATTGCTGTAACCCTAATGTGTTTAAAATGCTTTATTATAATGAACAGGTGTTTTTTTTAAAGAGCTGCTGACACACTGATACAACTTAAATATACTATTTAGACACAAAGTTTCTAATATTTTGATTATGGTCACCCTTGAAAATGAGCTTTTAGCTTAAGGGTCCATGTGGTCACTGATAGATCAAATATCCTCTGTACTGTAGTTATTTCCTCTCTATTCTTCATTACAAAGGTTGTTGACTTCAACATGTGATCTTTTTACTCTAGCCTCTGCTCCTATCCCCAATTAAATCATAATCAGTTGTGACATCACAATATGTTGCCATGGGAATGACAGTGATGTCACAGGAGAAGTGTGATGACATTAAGTGGGAATTGTGCAGAGAGAAGCACATAAACCCATAAGGAATAAACAGCCTGTTGTTATGCAAATGTCTGAAATATAAAAAAAGTGGGGAGAAATGCAGAAATAATGTGAAATAGAAGCAAAACTGTGTCTAAACTCTCTGTTGTTCTAAGTTCTGTTGAAGGCACCAGCTGATTTTTAAATGTCAAGACTTGGACTTTGGAAATTTGTTCTAGGATTTGTGCCACATCTCTTGTGCAGCCTTGCAAATGCAGAGAGGAATGTTAGACTATCTTAGTCTTACTTTCTGAAAAAATTGCAACAAGCACAGAAAACGATGTACACATCAGAGGAATGATGCATACACCTTTATTTTTACCATAAAGGAGACAAACTGTAGCAAAAGTGTTAAAATGTTTGAAAACACCATAGCAATCAAAAATGTTGGTTCATTCATTTTGATGCAGGCACAACTTAAAATTGGGAATTTTGCCTGTGTCAAGACATTTGAACATCCAGCTCCAAAAATCTTGCAACTTACTGTGCCTGTAGCATTATTAATTAAGCAATAAGGCATGACAAGGTGTGTGTTATTGTGTAATAACATCACTCCTGGGGTGGGTTGAAGCATGAGGAAAAGCCTTGTGCTTCCACCACCCCAGGAGTGATGTTATTACACAATAACACACACTTTGGAGTGCCTTATTGCAATTATACAATGGCACGATGTTATACAAAATAAAAAAAAAATTAAACAATGTTTTTAGTAGATTTTTAGTGAGTTTCTTAAGAGAAGAGGAAAATAAAGCTGAAGGTGCTCCATGATGGCAACAAGCAAAGCTAATGCTAATCAATGACAGTGATGTTATACCACAATATCATCACTGTCTCAGGCACACACTGACCAATAAGAATACAGGAAATTTCCTTGCCATTGTATAATGTACATTGTGCTTCAGACTTGCTTGACAGAATTTTGAAAATATTTTAGCCCTTGTCATAGTGTTCTAATTTACTCTGTAGAGTACACTACATAGTTTTTTGTTTATTTGTTTTCCTTTTTGGCAAGCAGATGGTAATTAAAAAAGCAAAGTAAATATTTCAAATTGTATTCCTTAGTGAACAGTATTTGTTGAAAAGCAGAGCAAGCAGTACTGAGAGCAGCAGAAAAGTAACTCTAGTAACTATAGTCCTTATGAGAAACAATATCAGAATGTTGTACTTTCCAGGTGCAAGGGTGGCATGTGGTGTTCCACACATAAATTAAAATGGTACACATACAGTATAAGTGTTTCTTAAAAGCAAAAGATCTGCAGTGCAATTTAGTTGCTCCAGCAATTTTTAACCCCCCCCCATCCTAGCACTAAGTAGGCAAAAACAATGATTTAAAAATTGCTGAGAAAAAACAAATAATGTAAGCATTTTTTTTGTTTACAATCAAGTCTCATGTATGTATTAATAGAAACATTTTAAAATATCTAAATCTGTGGATGTTCTGAGGCACAAGGTGAGGCATGTTGCCATATGTCTGTAGGGTTAGTTTAATGGCGGTAACTCAGTTACTGGACTCCACTAATGCTATTTGCAGACTAAAACGATTATAAACAGGACAGGAAATTAGTGCTTATTGGCCACAGTTAGTAATGTTCCTAGTAACGGAAATCAAAGACTTACCTTCAAGTGAGCTATAGTTAACTGTACCTGAATTAACAGTGATGTAAAAAACTGTGCTTTCAGTTGTTTTCAATTTATGGACAACGTTCTGCATAGTTCTCTTCAAGGAGTCAGTCATTTGGATATTTTACTATGTCATGGTTTGTGTATAGCATGTTAAGCATGAGCTGTTGTCCTAGGAGAACCATGCTTAGAGTTCTGTGCACAAATCATGGCATACAGTAGTTAAACTTCCAGATCACTGAATCCACAAAGAGAACACTAACAGAATGCCACCCATCGAACAAAACACTGCAAATAATAGTTTTTCACATCATGTTTTATTTAGGTACTGTTACATATGCATCATTTAGGCTTATGGATATCATTTGTATAAAAGGGAATATTATAAACAGCTGCAACTGGAAATCATTTCCTGTCCTCTTTATTATTATTACTATTTTTGTAATAATTGGTTAACACCTTTGAGCCCAATGGGCTCATTTACAAAGGTTCCATGTCAGATGGAGAGTACAAAACATTACAGTAAAGGAGTTAAGCCAAAATAATATTAACAAGTCTTTAGAGAGCATAACTAGTATATCAGTGCAGTAACCAGGAGAACAAAGAATCAGGGTACAGGTCCGATGGAGAGTCCGAGACTTTACAATGGAGGAATTCAAACAAAAATCATAACAATTATCA
Organism: Neoceratodus forsteri; assembly: GCA_016271365.2. Classification (NCBI taxonomy): domain Eukaryota; kingdom Metazoa; phylum Chordata; order Ceratodontiformes; family Ceratodontidae; genus Neoceratodus; species Neoceratodus forsteri. The sequence continues at coordinate 290,595,992 of CM028130.1, forward strand.
ATAAGACTTTAGAGTGTGTAAATAGTACATTCGTGCAATAAACAGAGGAACAGAGAATCAGGGGAGGGTAAGAGAGATAGGAAAGGCTGGAATACAGGTAAGATATAAGATAGGGAGTATAGCACTGGTTAGGGAGAAGGGTTTTTGATAAGGGACCTGAGAGTAGAAAGGGTTGGTTGGTAGGGGAATGTGGAGGGGGCAGTGAATTAGCTTAATGAGCATTGTCAAAAGAAGATGCAGGGAGTTGGGGCAAAATCAATGGCAACTGCAGGGGTCAGTGTGTGTTAGTGCCTTCCTCAGTCCTACCTACTCTTTAAGCATGTGTTTTATAGTCTATCTTCTACTTTTTTATATAATTTTTATTTAGTGAGCATACCAAACACAATACTTATTCATTCAGTATTATAGTAGATTTAATTTTTGTATTTGTGTATTGCTTATGTTTCTTTATAAACGATGTAACATTTTTTATGAAACTTTACTAAATGAGAAATTTCTTCGAAAGGACCTCATTGGAAATGAGCTTGTCTCAACTGAGTCACTTATTCATTTAATAATCATAACATTTTTAATACTACTACTACCACTACTACTTTTGTATTGGAAGATTTCCAGCCATGGAAATAATCCTTTAACATGAAGTCAGACAATTTGAATACCCCCATGGCCAGTCATTGTTTATTATACAACTTTCATATTGATTTCATGGCTAAGTTGGTAACAGAATTGCTAAAATTTATGCTTTATTCTCTTTTGAGTTTCAGCCTTTTGAAATCATGCCCTTGATCTGAATACAGAAACCACTTAGGTAGCAGGTGAAACTTTTGTTTATGATAATGGTGTAAATGTAATCGTGTATGGTATAGTCTATACTAGATGATAATTATCAGACAGCTCATAAATAATCAAAGTGCTTAAGTGCTATTTCTGGCAAACATGGTGTACTACTAAGTGAATCCTTGGCAAGAAAAAAAATCAGGTACTCAGAACATGTATATTGCAAAAGACCAGTGAAAATAAACAGAACTACTTAAATAAACTTAGAGAGAGCAAACACAAAACCAGAGGGGCAAAACATGGAGTGAAAGAACAAATAGCACTCTAGGCCAAATCCAATAATAAACAAACAAAAACAAAATCAGATACATAAGTGAGAAAATAAAAACATAAAGACCTGTCATTCCACTTCAGGATTCGTAAAAAGGTGATACACTGTAATTACAGATGATAGAGATGGCAGAATGCCTGGATGTATGGTTTGAATTTGGCATCAGTGTTTCCAGAGAAAAGAAATGGAGTTAGTTACATTTTATTTATGGGGAAGAGGAATGATACACTACAGGACATATATATAATGACTGAAAAACTTAATACTCTACCACATTGTCCATAAACTAGAGGCTGTTGGAATAACTGGTGTTGTAATGAAATAGGTCCAGAACTGGCTGCAGGATTGGAAGGAGAGTCATAATAAATGCTAACCTATCAGCGTGAAAGGAAGTGATCAGTGGGTTTCCATAGTTGTTAGTACTGGGACTTAAACTGTTAAATGCATTTATAAGTGACCTATAGGTGGGTACCACTGTTTAGATTATCAAGTTTGCGTTGACACCAAGATGGTAGATGGTAAGAGTGGTTACATCACAAAAGGAAATAAATGAAATGCAGAAGGATTTGGATAGTTTGAGTGGGGAAAATGACAGATGAACTGCCAAAAATAAAAAGCACAGGAACTGCGTACTCTCTGACTGGTCAGTGGGTGCAAAACAACAAACCAAAAATGCAATGCAGAACACACAAAAGTTTGTATTCAGAGGTCACGTGAGCCAAAGATGGCACATAATCTTGAAGAAAACGTAGAACCAAACAAGTGGAGACTACCAGAAGTCAGGTTTATTTAGAAACCAGTAGCATACGATTGGGTCTTGGGGAAGGGGGCTGTCGCCCTCCTCCCTGGCCCCACCGCTGGGGGCAATCCAAGGGGCATTTACTGGGCTTGGCAATACGGGAACAGAGAAAAAGCCAGAGAGTGAGTCTCTCCATGAGGAGGGACTGCAACCACCTGCCAGGGCTCGCAGGAGGGAAACACAGATAATAGAGAAAAAAAAAAGAAACCAGTAGCATACATGGTAGAGTCAATGGCAAACCCCCCAGCACTTCACATCCAAGGCATAATGCTTCATCAGGCATCATACCTTGGACACAAAGCACTAATGTTTTTGCTACTGACCATACCATGGTCTAAACTATTGGTTTCTAAATAAACCTAATTTCTGGCAGTCACTGCTTATATGGTTTCATTTTTTTCTCCAAGATTATGTGCCAACTTTGTTTCAAGTGACCTCTGAGTGCAAGTCTTTGTATGTTCTGCAGATGAACTCTAGAACTGAGAAATGTAAAGTGATGCATTTAGGAAAGAAGCATTTAGTGGCAATATATTACTTAAATAGCACAGAAATTAGTTAAACCAAGCTGGAAAAACATGTGACTATTAATTAGTAGCAACTTGAAATGGGTGCAGCAGTGAGGAACGGCAGCTTGCAAGATGAACAAGACTAGGAAAAGATTGTGGTCTTGCTTGATGGAATGTCACTAGCATTATCTGTATACTTGACACCAGATGTTTAGGGGACTGTCTTTGCCCAGAGAGAGATCCACTTTCTCCAGCTGTAATTACCCAATACCCAATAACCACTCCAGACAACTGTTTTTCCTTTTTTCTTTTTTTTTTATTGAAGAAGGCCACAGCTTTTACTTGGCAGATCTGACTTACACAATTTCTTGCATTAATAGATTATTATACATCAAATATATGTTTACAATCGGTGACACTTTCTTACCCTACCCCTGGGGAAGCACATAGATTCATGCCTTTGAACTGTACCCTTTGTTGCTAAAACAGACAGCTGTGTGCAAACCCTGGTCATAGGGAGGATATTAACCCACAATGGGTCGGCATACTCTGCAACAGTTTCCCAGCATGGATTTTGGAATCACGGGGCCATAACAGGACAGTGCTGCCTGAACAGAGCCTTATCTGTGCACTAATTACACACCACATCCCACCATTTGGTCCATATGGTACATTCTGGGGGTAGCCTTGTATAACAGGTATACCTGCACACCTGGTCCCACCTCATCTGTGGCCTTAAGCAGGCCAATTAATATTCTCTGCCATGAATTATCCATCACATGATGTATAACTTGTTACACTTCACTCAGCAATATCCTAGGGGGCTCCCTAGCCAACTTTCCACTGCCTCCTGTAGTCAAATAAAGATATACCCAATGCTGGATAAAAGGACCCTATCCTTATCTTACAGCCCTATGCAGTACAGTGTGATCAGCTCGTGGTGTGATAAAGTAAGTGTCTGCTACAGTTGGAAACAAAATGGGATGCCTCCCAATTCACTTCCCTTCTTGCTCTATTCATGGATTTCATGGGCCCTGCACTCCTCCATTTTTGTCAGGAGATGTTCCTGGACCATGCAAGTTGTGTGCACCAGAAGTATTCCTTCAACCATGCCAGGTTCCAGGTGATCTGTTGGATCATGACACAAGAAGACCTGTAGCTCAGGCCATTCCCACTGAGGTGAACAAAAATTGGCTATCTCTGTTTGTTTTTTCCTTTTTGTGTTCACTCACAAAGCATGCCAACATATTGGAACTAGTCTGAGCAATGAGATGGCATTAGGGGTGTGCCCCAACTACATTTATCAGAGCTTTAGAATACTGAATCTCTTCCCAATTTCTGCCCACTCTCTACCTTTCTTCTTCTTTCCCTTTGATGTAATTGCCCAAACATAAGGCTGGAAAATGTAAGGTGGAAGTTGGTTTTCTTGTGCAACTTCTAAGTACTGCTTGAAACCTTCCTCCTGCTTTTAGATCCACATACTATATGTGCTACTGCTATTGTAACCATGTTGACATGGATGTTGTGGTTACTAGAGTACCCCTGCCTTGTGGGATCAAACAAGGTTGAGGGTCCTGGGTTCTCATTTTCCTGATTCGGGGGTCCATATCCAGATATTTCAAGTCTGAATGGCACCTCCACTCAGAGTTAAGTTTAAGTGGGCCTAGCATCATATGATACAACCCGTTGGGATGCAGTACCTACCCATCTCCCCACAATGCCCCTTCCAAACATGAAAAATCACAGTGCAACCTTAAAATCAGCAACTGTACAATTAATGACTTACTACAAATAATATGTTCACAAGACAAAATGTAAAATAACAATAATATATTTGTTAGGGAATGTTCACAGGGTATGGGACATGCAATGCAGAACTCTTATAAGTGATAACCTGTGAACTGTAGAAACATGGCTGAAGTTTCGTACCTGACTAGGCTCGGCCTATTAAATACTCTTGAAAGAGCTACAGACGCCTCAAACAAAACTTTAAAAAACAAAATAATTAGGTACAATTATGCTTGCATTCCATATATATTCTATATATTTCTCCTCCCCGTTATTTATTACTGAGGAAATTTGCATGAATATATAATCTTTAGAGTTAATAGTTTTTACTGGTTTCCAACATTAAACAGCAAAATAAATACATTGACAAGTTATATCAGGCACTTCACATATGTATGAAAATCAAATATACATGATCTTTAGCCCTTAGCATTACTTTAGTGTTCATCTCCCTCTATAGCTTACTCCCTACTTCATGTCATAATCCTCTATTGTGACATCACAGTCTGTTACCTTGTGAGTAACTGTGATGTCACAGCTGTGTATTGTGACCTCAGGCAGGGAGAAAGCAACAGGAGTAGATGAACTCTTCAGGAGCAAAGATCCTGTTTTCATGCAAATAATCTTAGTAATAAATAATGGGAAGTAGAAATACAGAACTAATGTGAAATACAAGCTTGACTGTGTCCTATGTATTATGTTGTGTTAAAGTTCTCCTGAAGGTGTCAGCTGCTCTTTAAGCAGCAGTAGTTGCAGAGTAGTGCCCACTCCTACCAGGCAGTGTAATACAGTTACTGTAAATATTATAGAATCTGTGGTATTACCAGCCTATCTGTGCTGGGAGCACTGCCAACTTCACACTGATATCAATTTAAACCCCTGTAAACCAACAGGGATCTCCCAAGGCTCATTGGATAGCCAGCAAGAGAAACGGTGTAGGCCTGATGAAGGTGCAGCTGGTTGACTGCCAGTGGTGCACATTATGACAGAATAAAATACTTTTTAAAGCCAGATCCCACAGGCCATGCAATTGCTTAAATGGCAAACAACAAACTGAAGTATGTGTAAATCTGGGCCCAATGGCAAAGCTGTAACTTTGGTGACAAACTTTATACAATCCTAGTTACAGGGCAAGCCCTGAGAGTACTTAGTGTTCTGGTGTTACCATCTCCTCTGACAACTTAAGCTCCTCTTCCTTCTCTCTACTGGTTCTCTTGAGCAGGTGAATGGTTGGTCAGTTGCTCTGGATGATTCCAACAAATTGCAGGTCACAGGTGCCACTTGGTTGGTTGCAGGCGCTTTCTACCTTAGCAGTTGTCTGGATCTCCAAACGCTTTCTCGATCTCTCTGGGGAGTACAGACCAGTCACTGGACCAGGGGCCACATTACCAAATACACATGTCTAGGCTTCCAGACCCCTGTGTGAGACACTAGCCAGTGCCTAGCAGTAGCAATGATTGGCCAAGTCCCCAGACTGCAGTCTCGATGCAGGCTCTGATGATCAGCAACACACACAATTGCAGGCCCCACTGCAGGCTGGCAGCTGTGGTGCAGTTACTGGATCTGCACTCTTTTCCCTCCTTTCACATGGAAGGCAGAAGCAGTCTCTTTGGTGTCTTTCTGGTGCTATAACAGCAGTAATGTAGTTGGGTCTGTACTGCAGGCTGGCAGCTGTACCACAAAACATTAAACAATCAAGCTTTTACCTTCATTTTTTTAAGGCAGAACAGTCTCTCATCACACAGCAAACTGGCAGGTGTGGTACGATGCTGAGCTAGCACTCGATTGCCTTCTATCTATAGACTGGAATCAGTCTGTCAAACTACTCTAACTTGGTTTGACAAGAAAAAAACAGCACCTATCTCTGACTGCATTCTGGTGGGAAACCTTCCAGATGCCTCCTGCACTGTGGCTGTGGGAGCCCAGACAGGCTTTCTCAAAGCACTTTCAGGCTAGCAGCCCAGGCTCTCCTCTCTGTGAGAGAGAGCAAGCTACAGATTGAACAGTTCTGGTACTGCCCTCAGCACTTCACTGTGGAAGGGCACTGTCCATTTGGTCAAAAGGGCTGTCAGTCAAAATAATTAGAATGCAGCATGTTCATTTGATGCCCTATTGGTTACAGCAATGGGAGTGAAGCATACTGCACCATCACTCTCCTGTGAACCACTTCTGACTCAGTCTGAGATCTTGACCATCTAGTGGCTGAGGGATAAGCTCAGGTGTTACAAACATGGAGGCCACCATAGCAGAAGAGGAGCACTTGCACCAACTAAGCTACTTTACAGGGCTTCTGCCCTCATTTAGACCAAATAGAACCCCAAGTTCATGTAACATAATTGTGCTCCGTTATCCAGAGGTGTCTGTGCTGATGCAGGGGATCTTTCCTGCTTTTTACAGGCATGGACAGAGCACTCCATGCAGAGAGATGAGCAGTCCCCTTTAAGGTGGAGTTGTAGCTGTAAAACATACCGGCACCCATGGCACCAAAATGAAACAGCTTTCTCTCCTTCTCCTCTCAGCTCCTCTCTGGAGCTCCTGAAGTATGCTGGAACCCCATGGGGCCAGAGAATGCTGAAGGGAATTTAACTGATGGCCACAGTTGGCAGTAATAGCAAAGTGCACGGAAATCAGCCTCTGGGCTACAAGACTGTGTCTCTGGTCCCCTTGCAGGAAGCAGCAGTCATGCCTGAGCAAAAACAAGAATGGGACAGCAGATTTGTTGGCAGTAAGTAGGACTCTGGCCCAGTGGTGCCTAAGGTAAACCCCACCATTTGGGGGGGGTTACACTCACTACTTTTATAACTCAGGGAAGGGCATAGATATTGCACAACTCACATCATTTGCATACCCATGATGCAGTGCTTGAAGCTCATGAAATTAATGTATTCTCAAACTGTGGTAAACAACAAGGAAAATGGATGTTCTAACATGCCCCTACACTCATTGGTCAGTCTAGCTAAGGAATTTTATTACTCTGCTTACCTGTGTTTTGAACATTGAAAGTAAAGCATTTTGGTCCTTACAACAGTTTACCCTATTTGTGATAGAAAAGGCCGTGTCCTCTTCTCCTAGGAGTTAAGTTGATTATGTTCACTTGCAAAGCATGCACACAGATTGTTATCAGACTAAGCGGTGAGAGGGCTTATGGGTGTGCACCCCTCCTCCACCCTGCACAGCTTTAGAATGCTGCATCCCCTCCCTAATTCTGCTCAACCTGTGCAGTTCTCTTGTAGAACAGCACTTGCAGCTTTGCACAGAATCTACACTGTATATTTACTATATATGAAAACTGGGTGTCTTATATGGCTCTACAAGTACTGTACCTCCTCACACATTTCTTGTGTTAAAGAACCATGAACCAAAGGTGAGCCATTTTGACACCCTAGAATGCAAGAAGTGGCACTCACAAACCTGAAAGGGACATAGCTGTTCATAACAATATATCAAATTAAAGTGTGTTCAATGTTTTTTTTTTTTTGTATGGAACATAAAACTTTTTTAAACTATCCCCTTTTTTAAAAGTCACTGTTTTCAAAGTGGAATATTACAGTATTTCAGAGTCTGTGTGGTGCCCTCTTGTGGCTAAATCAGGTCATTGTATGCAGCCTCACTAGCAATACTGAATGGTCAGATCACTGCTGATAATTTATAATTAAAATTGTAAATGATTAAAAAAATAATAATACTTTCAGCAGGACATAATATATTCTCAAATACAAAAGGAGAAATTAAAGAAAATGAGCATTTTGGCAACAAACCAGGTCTTTCTAATCTGAGAAACATTCAGTTTGTGGACCAACTGCACTGTTTCACATCTGTAAAGGAAAACAGTACCTGTTATATATATGAAGAAGGTTACCAAAACTAATTGTTTTCCTAGCTCTCTTTACATAAATGGCTAGTATTAATCACATTTGTGGACTTTTTTACCCTTAGTTCCTAAAAGGAATATATGACCACTGGTTCAAGATTGGTGGGAGGGGGTAGATGTCTATATTAGAACCCTTTCCCCTAATTTTTCTAATGTTTGTTTATGTCTTCCCACCTAATTAAGGGGCATTTGCTAATACCTCTATGTCCAGCTATCTTCGGAAATGGCCAATTTCTTATTTATTTATTTTATTAGAAAGAATCGGAGTACATTTATCTTTGAGCTAAGAGCTCGTTTACAAAGATTCCTCATCAGTACAGTGAACTACAGAGACAAAAAATAATACATATTAGCAGTAATTTTATACAAGGAGGTAATCAGATGATACAATGTAAGATCTTAGCTAATTACAGACTAGAAGAGTACAAAATGCAAACATGTTGAGACAGTTCTTGTAAGTGCTGCAGGTGGGGAAGACAGAAGTTTTATTTTTATTGGATGGTGGACCTATAACCAGCACCTGTTGAGAAGGACAGGACCTAGAAAGAGAAGAACAGGAGGTGAGGGTGTGTGATCGAGGGCGGTGGGAGTGAGCAACAGAGAAAAACATAGGTTGAGGGGAGGAGAGGGGTATGTGTGGATTTACAGAGGAGTGGGCCTTTGCTGCATGATATCTAGCTAGGCGGAATCGAGGGGGAGGAGGAGGCAACCATGGGGAGAGGAAGACCAACAGGGGAGGAAGGGAGGTGTAGAAAAACTAGGGGGTTTGTAGGGGGAAAACGTGAGCAGTGGGCTTCAGAAAGAGAGATGGAGCCAAATATTATGTTCATCGGTCACAGATTACTGGTAGTTGTAATACAGCAAACAGTACTACAAATATTGGTTGAGGAATTATGTTATGCACAATAGCCATAGTCAGTGGTTGATGTAAGTAGGGCACAAAGCTTGGTTTTGCATGGACCTAGTTTGGTTGCAGTCAGGATTGTGTCGGTTAATGTATTTAACCAATAGTGTGCTCAATATTCATAGGATCATTGGCCTTGGGAGGTCAGTTTGAAAGGGACTAAGAAGGATCTCCTGTTAATACCTCTAGTACTCCTACTGTTATTAGACTTGCTGAGTAGTTTCTGAACACCTGGGGGAGTTAAGCCCATTGTTGATTTCATGGGCAGTAGGCAAACCTGGTAATTTATCCTTCTATCTAGGTTTAGCCAAATGGATTGTGCATAAAACTGACCGGTGTGGGAGAGGCGACGGGCTCCTGACACAAGTCTGCATGTCTTATTGAATGTTATTTTTATACGTTTGAGGGCTGAGTCAGTTGCAGCACCATACATCACCAGTCCATAGTATATTACAGACAGAACTGAACTAGTCACTGCTAGATTTAGAGCCTCATTAGTGAGGCACTGTTTGTTCCTGTGGAGAACTCCTAGTTTGGCATTAGCCACATTGGCAATGAGATCGATAAGCTGGGTAAACGTGACAGAGGAGCCTACAGTAACCCCTAGGTACTTAAAGGTTTGCACCATTTCAAGTGGTTCATTATTGCAGTTTATTACATTCAGGCGATGGGTCCTATTTCTGCTATGAGCGGAGGTGAAAAGCATGGTTTTGTTTTTTTTATAGTTAGCAGCAATTTTGATTTTAGAAACCACACTTCGATTGCAGAGAAATGGGATTGCATTTGATTTCCTATTGCTACTGGATCGGTATGGCTTGAGTATAGACCTGCATCATCTGCATGCAGTAAGATTTTGTCATTACTTGAAAGTGGTAGTTGATTCAGAAACAGACTGAAGAGCATAGGACCCAGGATGGAGCCTTAGGGGACCTCAGTTACTACACTGTGGCTCTGAGAAAACATCTATGATTTTCACTTTTTGAATTCTGTCAGAGAGATAGCTCTTAAACCAAGTTACATACTCTGTGGATAGGCAAATGTGCAACAGTTGGGTTAATAGTAGGTCATGGTTAACTGTGTTGAAGGTCTTGGTGAGGTCAATGTAGATTGCCCCAACCAAGAGCCCCCAATCTAATGCATTGTGTATGTACCCTGTAAATTCAACTAGGACAGTAGTAGTAGCACTGTGCTGCTTTCTAAACCTGTGTTGTTCAGGGCTTTGCAGCTGGTATTTGTCAAGGTACTGGATAACTTGATCATACACAATGCGTTCTAATGCTTTGGACAGTGGAGGGAGGATTGAGATAGGTCTATAATTAGTGGGGCTAGTTCTAGCTCCACTTTTGAATACTGGCATTGCCATGGTGGGCTTCCATAGCTGAGGGAATTTACCAGATATAAGTGCTAAGTTTAGGATGCTTGTTAGAGGTAGTAACATGTCTAAGGTGAGTGTGACAAGTTTAAGGTCAAGCGAGTCGCTACTTGCTCTCGCCTTACCAAGAACTTGGGAGGGGTATTTTTGGCCTCAGCTAGTGTGACAATTTTGAGGTAGAAGGGGGGTGAGGCTTATCAGGGGGAGTAACCTTTCTTCTCTAAGTTATTAGTGCTAGGGGGGTTGAAGAAATCACGCGGCAGCACATTGCTGAGGTCGGTATAGGCCTTATTGAATGTGTTGGCGATGATACTGGGGTCTTGTGTTGGGGCACCATCAACATTTAGCCCAGTGGGGGGAGATTTATTCAGTTTGCCATAAAGGGTCTTAATGTTTTCCCAGCATTGCTTGACTATCACTCCAGGTGTTAGTTAGCTCACTTTTGAAATGCTGACATTTGGCCATTCTTATTGCCCAGGTACACTTGTTATGGGCTGTTTCATAGGCCTGTAAGTCTACCTGTGATCATGTGCTTCTTGCTGTGTTCCAGAAATTGTCTCTGACCCTCATCTGCTTGAGAAGTTTTGGTGAAATCCATGATTTAGATGCGCCTTTGACTTTGCATTTTGTGTAAGGGCCAAATATATTACATGATTCATTAATTTTTTTAATAAAGCTCTCAAGAGCTATGTCTACATCCGTAGCAGTGTGGATAGCATCCCAGTCTTAGCATTCTAGGTGAACTTTTAGTGCACCCAGTTTCCCTCTTTTTAATGCCCTTGTTGTGATTATCTTGGCAGGGATCCTGGGGGATTTGTTGGACCAGGTACAGAGTATAGTAGAGTGGTCACTGATGGAATTTGAGAGGACCTCAATGCAGGAAATTCTCTCTGGCCGGTTGGTGATTAGCCAGTCAATGAATGTACTAGTCCCTGTTTGATAATTTTGGTGAGTGGGGTAGTCAACTAGCTGGGTCATGTTAATGGAGGATAGAGCATCTCTGTACTGCACCGCATCTGGGGAGTTCCAGTTAATGTTAAAATCTCCCACTATGAGAAGCTCGGTATTGTGGTGGAGATTGGTGAGGTAGTCAAGGACCACCTTAAATCCGCAAGATTGATCCTTAGGAGGGATATATACTGATAGTACTGTTAGGCTTTTCCCTTGTGTGCCTGGGAGCATTTTTAGTGCCAGTATTTGGGTGTTGCTGCTAGTTTTGGTTGGAGGAAGCATTACCCCTGGATGTAGTCTTTTATGTAAATTACACATCCACCTCCACGTTTGCCTACCCTGTCGAGTCTGAAGGATGTGTACCCTTGCATCTGGATGACTGTGTCAGCTACCCTTGGCGTAAGCTATGTCTCAACTATGGAGAGAACATAAGTCTGATGCTGGGTTACCCAGACTTGCAGTTAGTCAAACTTTGCCAGGAGGCTGCATATGTTCAGGGAGGTAATTGTTAAACCCATAAGGTTTTTATGTTGAGCTGGAGTATGCTGCACTGGGCCATGGTTTGGGTGGATATTTCCCAAGAGCAGCAATAGTAGCCAAGACAATCTTATAGCCTGCCACTTCAGATACCTTATTGCTTGTGTATGGTTATAGATTTTGTATTGTTTATTCTTGCTATTTGTTCCATAGGGTATGAAGCAGCATATCGGTGGTGGGGGGGGGGTAGGTGCCTCATGGGATTACAGGTGCCAGGCCATATGATGTTAACACACTCCTGTTGGATGAATGAGCAGGGGCAGATCTGGTTTTCAGGCTATGCTGATAAAATAGGGATTCACAATGAGTTGTGTTCGAATATGTGTGGAGGCTATTCTGTGAGCTGGAGTGGTCAAAGTGAGGGGCAAGGCTTACTACCGCCATTATGAATGTGTTAAATGTGACTAGCTGACACATTATGCAGGTATATTAATGGTATTTTAGAAATTAGGCACCTGCTTGACACTAGTCAGGGAGAAAATGGAGGAGAGAGAACAGAGCTAGAGGGAGGAGGAGGAATCCTAGCTGGGAGAATAAGCTTGTCAGGAAACAGAGGAGCTGGACACTTTGAGTTTGGGTGGCAGACAGGCATTGAGAAAGGGGTGGGCAGATCAAATCAGGGGAGCAATGCAAAATAGGAATGCACTTGGAAGGTGATAGGGGTAGCTATCACTTTGAATCCTAGAAGCAGAGAGGCAGAGAAGAGTGTGGAGAGATGAGAGAGCTAGAATTAGTTGCACTAGATAGGGAATGTGCTTGACAAGAAACAGTGTTGTTGTCACTTTAGGCTTGAGGAGCTGGCTGGCAGTAGCCTCTAGAAGTGAGCTAGTAAGCTGGGGCAGGGTTTAAGTGTATTTAAACAGGACCAGGGGTGGGGGTCGGTGGATGGGCCAAAAAATCAAGGTCCTAGGGCTCCCTTCCTGGAGGTAATCAGTCCCTGGGGGAGACTCCGTACCTGGGCTTCTGTGAGGGGCTGGTGGTTTCAGACCCAGACCGCGCATGGCAGTCTGGCAGGTTGGGTTCATCAAAGAACCATGGTTGTGGTACTTGGACCTCCTGAAAAAAGAAGGACAGAGAAAATTAAATAAGAGAGGCAGGGGGTGGGGGCTGTTTGTGGAGCTAAAAAGAAATGCAAAATGGCTTAAACGGGGAGTGGGTTGCAGACTAAAATGTTAGGCAAGGTGCCACAAGGTCAGAGAGAGCAAGAGCAGGGCTAATTAAAACACAATACCAAAGTAAAAAGGTGAAAAAGAGGGGCATGAGTTTAAGACCTGAGCTGAGGTCACTGCTGGGTCTTAAGAGGGAACACTCTGCAGGCACTTAGATTAAATCAGCAAAACATGAACTCTAAAATACTAGCAAGACAGTATTAACAGAAATCAAAATCCAGTAAAATATAATTCAAGCATTAACAGTGCAGAGCTATACGGAGCCAGTCAGAGTGCTCCTAGGGCTAACTGCATCCAGTGGGTCACAGCATGAATAGATGCGGGACTTAAACCCAGAAACAACTGTCCTCATGTAAAAAAACAAAAATCTAGGTGCTAGGGCTCCCTTCCTGGAGATAATCAGTCCATGAGGGATCTATTAGGGAAAGGTCCAGATGTAATGAGTCAAATGTAGTGCTATAATTAAGCAATGATGTCCAATTGGCTTGTCCTTTCCTTGGGAATAATGACCAACTAGGAGGGAGGGTGACCTGAGGTACAGCTAAGGGTGAACTCCCCTCCGGTCAGCCATTAATTCCCAGGAAATTGTGAGCTGTGAGATATTATTGCAATGATAAGTGTAGACACAATACAGTAGTAATGGGAAAAAAAACACTGCATTTCTTAATTAAGTTTAGAAGTGTGCATTAGGATAAGATGTATTGGACATTTCTAGGGGATTGACACCATGCTCAACAGCCAATCAGAAGATACATTTATCTCATGATCCCACTTGTTCTTTTTCTTAAACTCAAACTCACTGTGAACTAGTGTTTAACTGACTCGGAACCTTTGAAAATGAGTCCTTGACTCAACAGTATTAATCCTAAACTGAAATAAATGAATGCAATTTTGACTAGCTGGTAGTACTGAGAATCATACTCTGGGCTGTATTTTCAGAGGTGGAGAAAGCAGATGGAGATGTCGTTTTTGCCTTCATCTACATCCTCCAAAGCATACCAAAACCTAAATGCCTTATTCTCAAAGGTGCTTCAGCTTTTTATGACAATTTCTGCAATTTGCAGCAGCTTGCTTCATACTTTCTACACATCATAGTAACTGTCTTCATCCAGCATGGTTGCATGAAATTCTGCCAAAACAGATCACAAAGTGCCCCATCATTTTAATACACTTAGGCTGTATAGCCAAGTGAGTAGAGAACAGAGCTGTGAACTAAAGAGGGAACAGACACATGTTCAAATCCCACAACTGCCGCTTACTTACTGGGTGACCCTGAGCAAAGACACGTAACCTCCCTGTGCTAAATACTCTCTGTTTCACTGTGCCACCTCCTGACCTTTGCTTGCCTAATGGCTTAGGCACGTTGGGATATAGGCGGACAGACAACATGGTATGCCTGCACCAGTGCAGGGCCCAGGTGCAAGCAAGGGGACTGCTAATCCCTGAAGCAAACAACAGCAGGACAAGGATGGACACACTATATGGTTGCTGGTCTCACTGCAGGAAGGGTAGTCCATAGACGTAGAAAAGGCTTAAAAAGTATTTCTTAATCCAAACAAGATCTAGTGCTATACAATACAAAATACTCATACTGCAGTCTGCAATGCTGGCAAGACACTACTCCAGGTGCATTTTCTGTGGCTACAGACCATCCTTCCTGCAGTGAGACCAGCAGCTTTAGAGTGTGGCCATCCTTGCTCTGATGATTTTGGGATATAGGAACCGAGTTTTAGAAGTTTGGGTGCAGAAGTTTTACTGCTGCAGCTGCATGCCTGTAAATGCACTAGAATCCATACAGCCAATTTGCAAATATTCTGATGCATTTGTAACACTTTACTGCAAACAAACAAAAAAATGCATGCATCAGCATTTTGACACATGCGTCATTTTAATGTGCATTGATGCACCTATTGTGGCGATGGTGTCAAGGAGTTAGACCACCCTTTTTGTAATCGAACAGTCTTGGTGCAAGTAGCACAACAGTGGCAACACTGTGACACAGGCATTTATAAACCTAGTGCATAGTCGGCATGGCAGGTGTAATATAAAACTGAATTCCTTTCCTTTGTTTCCTCTCTGACCCTGACATAATTTACAGCTGGTGTTGTACAGACTATCGATATGGTGTGGCTGTTGTAGCTAGAGAAAGACAGGCTACTAAAATGTAATTTTCTTTTACTTACTGTGGCAATCCCCTTCTGAATCCCTTAATTTGCATAACACAGAACGGTATTTCATGAACACAAAGCACATCTAGTTAGGAAAATAACAAACAACAAAAACACAGCAGGCTGAGAGCTATAAAGGTAAGAAAGGCTAATTGGTCAGCTCTATTAACATTTATCTATACCATTTCAATGACACTGTTGTTAACAGTTTTGTAGCAGGTCTACAGTATAAAAAGAAAATTACAGCAAGATATTTACATTATAACATTTCATGTTCATACATTTACTAATAAAACAGGTACAGAGTCTTACGTATCTGTTAGCAGTCCTTTAGGTGGAAATCACATAAACTAAAAGACCGTTACATGAATATTTTTTTTGTTTAAAATTGATAGAGGATATACTGAAGGATTTTGTATCCTTTCATATAATTAAAAACATAGTGCTGGAGCCTCTTTAAAAGTGTGTGATATACCTGGATTTTACATACAATTATTGTCTGGAAAGTATAGTACAAGAAGTATAAACGGATTAGTTTTAATCAGAAGTTAACAGCCTCATACCAACTACGAAGTAGAATTGTTAAACTCTGGGTTAGCAGTATATTCCAAAAACATTTGCGGTTTCCTGGCACTTTCGTATATCAGTTTCAATATCTAGTTATGTTTACTATTTAGTTTCATTTGTTTTGTCAGATGATTACAAACATTCTTAATATGTAATATTATATGCAGATTTTACTTTGATTATGTTTTGCTTATATGAAATAATTTTAAATATTATAAAATTAACAATTAGACAATAAATGTCTTGTGTTTTCACAGAAAAAGGTTGATCAATAACTAATATTACTGCTTGGCAGCAAACTACTGACCAATAACTATTTACAAGGAATAAACAATCAATTATTGGTTATGTTGTTGGATTACAGTAGTTTTTTTTTTTTTTTTTATCCTTTTGATAATCGGAAAAGGCTCACTAGGCACACGTGCCTGTTTTCAGGGGCGACCAGGGTGCACTGGAGAGGTGAAGTGACTTGCTCAGAGTCTCACAAAGCCAAGTCTGCTGGTTATACCTAACTTAACACAGCTGCCCTCCTTCGCTTGGACCACCGTGCCCGACCGGAGCTGCTCCACGGCTGCCGTCCTAATTTAACACAGTAACTGACAAGAACCCCGCAGCAAATTCAAACTTGGTGTCATTTCTTTGCCGTCTCCGAATTCACTGAGAAGCTCCTGTTTCTGTTTGCCAGGAAATAATTTAATGTCTCGTCCTGGTTGTAGTACATTTTATTTCTCATTGGACACCTGGATTAATTCAAAATCATTTTTAAAACCAAATCATCCACGGACTGGGCAGCGGGCCCAGTTTAAAAGTTGAACTAATTTAAGAATAGTGGGCTCCATGTGTTTAGTAATAATTAATTATTATTACTGTTGCTTGGATTTTTCCTTGACTTTTTTAGCTTTATTTTTTTCTTTTAACAGTTTTTTCTGTTCTCTCTCTTTTTTTTTACTACTGTGTTAACATTACTGCATTCTGCATTGCATTTTTATCAATTTAAATTAATTGTGCTGCCTTGGGTAAAACTGATCTGTTTTAATAAGTATTTCTACTCTGCTTTTACTCTGCCCTTCTTTGCTTTGTTTTCTGCCCTTCTTTGCTTTGTTTTCTGCCTTAGCTCTCAGACTGGCTTCCTCCAGCTCAGCTCTGCATTTACTCTCTCACCTTCTGCTTCCTAGGTGACTGCTTCTTAGGTCCTCACCATAACCCCCTGTTTTTAGCAACTCTCCTGCTGCTGTTCCTGCCTCCCCTTCCCCTTTTTCCACCCTAGCTCTCCTCTTATTCCTGTCATATTGCTGTTTATTCCTCCCCCACCCTCTCCACTCCTCCTTGGCTCTCTGCCATTTCTGTCTTGCCTACTGTTCTCTTGTGACTTAATCCAGCCCCCTCATCCTACTCCACCATGCCTCATGAATTCCTTCAACGCTCCTCCCTCCACTGGCTTACTTTTTAATTTAAATCCTCTGTTTTTTCCCCATCTTCCCTCCTTCGCCTGGGCCACCGTGCCTGACCAGAGCTGCTCCAAGGCTGCCACCCTAACTTAACACAGGAATGGATAAGAACTCCGCAGGAAATTCAAACTTGGTGCCATTTCTTTGCTGTCTCCAGATTCACGAAGAAGCTCCTGTTTCTGTTTGCCAGGAAATAATTTAATGTCTCATCCTGGTTGTAGTACATTTTATTTCTCATTGGACACATGGATTAATTTAAAAACAATCTTTTAAACCTAATCAACCACGGTCTGGGCTCCATTTAGAAGCTGAACTAATTATTCCCGATGCCTTCAGCATCTTCCCACCTACCCCTCCTATCTGGGCATTTAGATATATATATCATCATCCAACCAATCACTGTTCTAGTCTATCTCTCCTCTTTCCCATTGGCTCCTTATACTTTTCTGAAACCAGAGGGACCTCTCAACTTGCTCCTTCTTACATTAGCTGCTTACAGCTGCATTGCCAAAAAACAATCTCAACTGCTCCCTTATCCAACTCCTGTTCTAAAGCTAACCAGCTAAAGCTACTTTTCTATATTCACTAAGACTGATAATACCACAACCCTCCTCTCGAAGTGATGATCGTTGGCTCAGCCACCTCATCAACTGCAGTGCCTGTCCTCACTACTTGGCTACTCTCCCATTTTAAAATGACTACTTCCACTTCTATCACTCCCTTTCTTCTCCCTTTTGTCCTCTCCCTTTTCTCAGGCCCCTTTGCTCCTAACATCACCCCTCCCCCTTCTTCCTCCCAGCTTATTCCCCCTGCCTCCTCCCAGCCATCCCTCCTATCCCCCTCCCCTCTGCTCCCTACTCCACACTTCCCCTCCATTACCTGCCCATCCTTTCATCCCTCCTCCACCACCCCTCCTTTCTCACTACCAGCCACAATCTCAATTTCCTACTCCACTCACTCCCTCTTCTTCTCTCCTTTCCTCATCCACTCCTCCCTTTTCCCCTCTCAACTCCTAAATGTCAAAGCTCTTTGTCACTGCCTACATCTCCCCTACTGGCCCTCCTTTCACAAACCCAGACAATCTAAATATCCACCTCACCTGTCCCTATTTCTTCTTCTTCTTCTGCTCACAGGTGACGTTCAGCCCAACCCAGGCCCTCCCATTCCCACCTCCACCAATGGCTGTTCCTCATCTAACCCCACTTCTTCTGCCCTGCTTAAAGGGCTTCACATCTACCATCTTAATGCCATCTCTGGTTATAATCTATTCCACCCTGGACAGGGCTAAACTAGCCAGTGCTATAGCTTTGTATACCAAAGAGTCCTTCCCCTGCTCCATCTCCTTCAGAGAATCCTGCCCATCCTCTCATGAACTAATAATTGCTCATCTGTCTCTGACCTCCACAGCCCCTATCCACATAGGTGTTCTTTACGCCTCTCCAAAAATCGCACCAGACACCATTGTTAAGATCATTACTACTATCTCCTCCCCCATAGGCAATGCTGAGCTCATTCTATTAGGGGATTTCATCCTGGATTGGCTCTCGCATGTTGCCAAATCCTCCCTCCTCAGAATTGAGGCCCTCAACCTCACTCAACTAATCCAGGAACCAACTCGCCCTAACCACAAAACCTTAAATCACTCTCTGCTTGATTGGGTTCTATCATCACACTCCAATCACACCACTGCATCTGGCATCCTTCTGGACACTCAAGTGACCACTGTATCACCTACTGTGTTCAGAAAATCCAAGTTCCCCACTCCCCTCCTAAATACATCTCATCCCATCCCCTCCATAACCTTGACATAACAGCCCTACAGCATGCCCTATTCAACACTGACTAGTTACCTCTCTTCTCTGCCCCAGATGTTGACCTTGCTCTGTCCCATTTCTGTCACATATTTAACCACATCTGGAACACTTACACACCGCTGAAGAAAGCCGGAGTTAAGCATCACCACCACCCTTGGGTTACAGCTGCACTTCTTGCCAAATGCCACTCCAGAGACAAAGCATGGACATTTTACAAAATGTCCCAAGCTTCTGCAGACCTACATGCCTACAGAGTGCTAAGAAACAGCTTTACCAAGGAAATCCGCGAATCCAAGGCCAGCTACTCCAAATCCAAACTGCAGCAAGACAGCAACCCTGCCTCCTTTGGGAAAGTGTTTCACATGCTCCTTGATCCACCCACCCAGCAAACGTGCCAAGTCCTCAAAATAGAGTCTCCCCCATCTCCAACCCTGCCTCAGTGACCCAGGTCTTCAGTAAGATTTTTGCCTCCTGTTCTCATCCTTATCACCCCCTGGCTGGCTCACCTGACCCCCCCTCCTGCCCAGCCAAACCCCACCTCCCCCTGGCTGAGTTTCTGTGCCCCCTTCTCCCCTGGAAGTTTACAACTCTCTCATCTCTCTCAACCCTGCCAAATCGAGTCTTGATGGTCTCCACCCATGGCTTCTCCACATCTCTACCCCTGTCATAGTCGCCCACCTGATCCATATTCTAAATCTCTCCTTCTCCACCTCTACAGTCTCTAAAGCTTGGAAATCACCAAAGGTGATTTCACTCCACAAGGTGGTGACTCATCGTCCCCTACTAACTACCAGACAATCTCCCTAATCCCCTCCCTTGCCAAGGTTCAGGAGTCCCTTATGCACTCTAAACTCTCTGAATTCCTTGCTGCCAAAAATTCTCTTTTCCCAGGACAATCCATCTTTAGAAAGCAGCACTTCACCACCTCCTCCTTGTTCCAGGTCATTGACTCCATTTTCTCAGCCATAGACCAAAGTAATGTCACTGCTGCCATTTTTATTGATCTGGCTAAGGCTTTTGATTTGGTTTCACACACCCTCTAACTTCACAAGCTCAAATCAATAGGCGTTACCAACCCTACAGTAGCCTGGTTCTGGTCATACCTACAGGCCTGGCAGTAGTCCGTCAAAATCGACAATGCTGTCTCCTCCCCTCTTCCTATCCACTCCGGGGTCCCCCAGGGATCTATTCTTGGTCCCATCCTTTTCTCTATTTTCATAAATGATCTTCCCTCTATCTGCAGTTTCGCAAACCAGCATACGTATGCGAATGACACTGTCATCTTCTCCTGTCCTTCCCCCGCCTGCATGCAGGCCTCGCTCCAGGATGACTTCAGTAATGTCCAGTCTTGGTTCCAAGCAAACCTACTGAATCTAAATACAAAAAAAACTGTTACAATGTTATTCGGTTCCAAACAGAAACTCATCTCTCTTAAATCCCATCCGGTCTTCACAACTCTAGATGCCCCCCCCCCGATACTGTCCAGGCATTTAAGTACATGGGAGTTTGTCTGGACAGCCATCTAGACTTCTCCACTCACACCAACACCATCTGAACAAAGCTCGGGCCCAAACTTGATGTCCTTTGCCACCACAAAGATAGCCTCCCTCTCCCCACCTAATGCAAACTGGTTCTCAAAACAATACTGCCAGTCCTTGACTATGCCAACATAGTTAATGGCATGGCCCCTGCCGCATCCCTCAAAAAGCTGGATACTATCCTAAATTCCTTCTGCCACTTTGCAACTGCCTCCCTTCCCCTTTGCGCACCACTGCCTCCTATATGCTTCCCTCTCCCTGGCCCCATTACCACACTGTAGAACTACTCACTGTGCTTCCCTTGTTGTCAATTTCTGGTTTGGCACTCTCCCCCACCACCTCTCCTCCCACCTCTCGCGAGCTTCCACCAACTCCTACTTCCTTCACCACAGAGATGCCCACACCTTCTCTATCCCTCACCCATCACTCTACTGTCAGTCAGCTGGCCTTCTCTTATTACTTCCCCCTTCTCTGGAATAATCTGCCCTCTGATTTGTATCTATCCACTTCCCCCTCCTCCCTCAAAAGACTCAACAGGCTTCTCCCCCCACCTTTGTGTCTCCAGTGCTCCTCCTCTACAGCCTCCACCTCACAGGTGGCTGCCCCTCTTTGATGCCCAAGCCTCCACTGCCTGGCCCATTCCCATGGTGTATTTCTATATCTGACTCAACTCACTCTGCAGTTGCACTTATTTTTCAGGAACCTCCTCCAGGAATTCCCTAATTAGCCTTGCACTTATGCCTCATTAAGGTTAATGTACCTTGTCTGTTGTAGTACCTGCCTGCCTACCGTATCATTCACCATGACTGCTTTCCCTGGTCTTGTTACCTTAAAGTTTTATTCATTACTGTATATATTATAATTATGCTGATGTTACCTCTGTACTTGCCCTTTCCCGTGTCGCACCTGGAAACGAGCCTCCATCATGGTGCTTTTCCCAGTTCCAATATTTAAATAAATAAATAAATTATACCAAGCTCATTCACAGCTCATTACTCTAACCTAGTTTAAATGTGCTTAATAATAGGACAATATGTAGAGTAGCTATTAACACTGCTATACATGGGAATTATATGATTATAATGTATGGTAGAATGTTGTTATGGCTAGAAATCCATAACTAGAATGAAGTTGTTAAGCTGCAGTAGCTATGTCATCACAGCTGTTATGCTGCACTAGCTATATCACTACTGCAGCATAACAACTTGGAATGCTGCCACATAGTTGCTTTCCTTAATCTAGTTAAACTGGAAGTTGCTGTTTTTTTTTTAAACTTGAACTTGCAGAAACATTTGTAGCACACCGTGTCAGTTAAAAAAAAAGAAAATGTTAAAATGTTTGTTCTCTATTGTCTTCTCCAGCTGGTTTTGTGTAATTTTTTTATGCTGTGACTGTCCATACACTATAAAAGATTGTGTATGAGTAGTCATACACAAACAAGGAAATTCTTGTATCTTGAGATTCCCCTGGTAACAGAGTACCTCTTGAGCTGCGCTCTTGAGGTTATCTGTTACCAAGGAAACCTCTCGATACAAGAATATCCTTGTTATGTTTGACTGCTCATATACAATCCTCTATATTATTTACTGTAACACCAGAATTGAGCGATATTTCTTAATGTTAAATGAAAGGCATATAGGTAGATTACTCTGCTTTAATTGGAAATATCACTGATGTACCTGATTTAAAAACTATTTTTGTGGTACTCGGCAGCAAAATTAAAGTAAAACTATGCTTTGGGCTGATAAATAGTACTAATTGCATTTCACACTGCTTAATATAATAAATTGTCATTTATGATTGAGATCTTGAAGTACCTCAGGAGAGTAAATAAGGTAAGCTGAGATAAGATTTTTCGACTGAAGGATGGTGAAATCACCAGAGGACACAGCTGAAAGACTGAGGGTGGTAGGATTAGGTGGGAAAGGAGGAGGAGGTACTTCACCAAGAGAGTGGTGGAACTGTGGAATGCACTGCCCGGGGAGCTGGTACAGGCAGCTACAGTGGAGGGATTCAAGACAGGGTGGGACAGGTATAGGCAAGGGGTGAAGCAGAGGCTGGTTTGCCTGGGGGTGCAAGAATAGGGGATGGAATAACAGTGGAAGGAGACAGATAGAGGGCTACAGTAACCAATCAGGGTGCTGAAGCATGAGCAGACTTGATAGACCAATAGGCCTACTCTGCTGGTGTCTAGTATGTTAGTATATTAGTATAATGCTTCTCAGACTCAGGAAACAATGGAAGAAATATGCAATGTATACCCTTGCAGATTGCATTGCAATTGTTTTTATTTTATTGGCATTTCTTATACTTACCATTATACAGTTTGGGCTCTATCAAATAAAGTTCCCTGATTATCAGACAATGACCTATGTTTTTAGTGCTTTCGAAACATGGTTTCATTCTCAGTAATTTCTCTTCTTCTTGTATCCAAGACATTTTCCACTTTCATTATGCCTTCAAGTACCTTAAAGATTTCAACTGGGTAAACTTCTGAGGGTTTCTGCAGCCATAGTGGGAACAGAACCTGTAGGGGGCACTGCCATAAGCCAATGGGGGGAAATTTAGGAGAGAAATGAGGAGGCACGTCTTCATGGAGAGGGTGGTAGCTAAGTGGAATGAATTGTCAGAGGAAGTAGTCTCCCTGAAGACAGTGGACAGCTTTAAGCCAGGCTGGGACAGAGCAAAGGGGAAGGTGGCAGGTAGAGGAGGGGAAGGGGGACATCAGCGGGGAGGGAGGAGTGTATAGCAGCAAGGGAGGGATACCTCAGTAGACACTGAGGGGTCTGCAAACTTGAGCAGACATGACAGACCACAAGGCCTTTTTCCACTGGCTCAGTAGTATGACAGAAGTGCCTGAGGGACATGGCCCTCCAAGCTGTGGGGAATATAAGGAAATAAAAAGGGTCGCTGCCCTCCTGCTGAATTATAACTGCAGAAAAAAGGAAGGATGGAAGAGGAGCATAACATCACAACAAGTGCTGTTGCTCTGATCCAGATGTCTTTTATGATGTCCAGAAAGTGGGGGGCGAAGGGGGGAGTGGAGTGGAGATTACCAACTGTCCCGCTAAATTGTCTCCATAATGTTGCTAAAAATTATTTATTGGTTACCCAGAAAGATAGATTTGATCATTCATTATTTACAGATACATGCTGGGGAGGAAAACACTCTGACCCCCGATATGATTTGCCCTCACTGGTACATGCTTTTGTTATTTTCAGACTCATATAAAGCTTTATATCTCGGAGTGAGTGGAGGTGTACTATGATGTCTGCAGCTAGTGCAGAATGCTGCAGAAAGGTTGTTGACAGGCCTAACTAGGTCTTAATATAACCCCATTTTTATGCAGACTTTACTGGCTACCTATAAAGTGGCATGTTCCCTTCAAGGTTAATCTACTGACCTACAAGGCACTATATGGACTGAGTCCTAGTTATCAGAATGACCTAATTACCTCTTATCAGACCTACTGCCTCCTCTGTTCCTCCGAGTTGGGCCTTCTAGCTGTTCCCAGGGCTAGGCTTAAATCTTCTGGTGACCTAGCGTTCACACTCATGGGACTTGTCCTGTGGAACAGACTTCCTTAATCTGTTCAGGGGCCCCCTTCCGTGGAGGCCTTTAAGAGAGGCTTACAATCTGTTCTGATTTCTGGAAGCTCTTAGCTTAGTATAATAAGCTTCTGAGTGGATGCTGCCAAATGTGATACTGTAATTGTTTCATCAAACTGAGCGTGTTGCACATATTTATTGTGGATTGTTTTATTTATTGTGAGTTTGTTTTATTTTTTGTTTTAATGTTTTTTTATGGGAATGGTTGCTAAACCGCTAAACAAATAAACATTTACTTACTAAGAGGATGGCACTGTACAAGAACATTAGCAGTAAAAAGAAGAAGCAGTGCATAAAAATATGTTAACTTGGGCAGGTGAGGCTGTACTAATGCAGTGCATCATTGTTTAGACAGTAGTCTCCAGTGCAATACAATGGATAGTGGCAGTACATAATAAAACAGTCAGGGTTACAAACATCAGTCAAGTGTATCGAGGCAGCACAGGGAGGCAATGTAGCGCAGTGGTTAAGAGCACTGAGCTGCAAACCAGGAGAACTGGGCTTAAGTCCCACAGCCACAACTTGCATACTGTGTGACCATGAGCAAGTCACTTAACTTCTATGTGCTCCCAGGATGCACCTGGAAACAAGCCTTGGCTTAGTGTGTTTTTCCTGGCAAAAACTTATAAAATAAAATAATTCAAATATTTCTAGAACACAATTGCACCGTTAAGATATTTAGCCAAAATGCTTCAAACATTTAGAGTGAAGTCCCCCTACTCCATAATAACTAAGTGATGGGATTCACCCCAGAATTCTAAAGGAATTAAGGGGAGAACTTGTGATGCCACTGGCTACTCTTTTTAATAAATCATGAGAGGATGGTGTGGTACCTGAGTACTGTAGGAAGGCAGATGTGATTCCCCTTTACAAAAGTGGGAGCAAGGCAGAGGCAGGAAACTACAGACCTGTTAGTTTGACCTCAGTGTGGGTGGTGGGGGGATGATGGAATCACTTCTGAAAGAAAGAATTGCAGAGTACCTAGAGGCCAGTGGGGCACAGGACCCAAGGCAGCATGGATTCACTGTAAGAAGGTAATGTCAGATGAATCTAACAGATTTCTTTCACTGGGTGACCAACGTAGTAGACTAGGAAGGAGCTGTGGACATGGCCTACCTAGACTTTAGCAAAGCATTTGACAGTCCCACACAAAAGATTAATAAACAAGTTAGCCAGCCTGGGAGTGGGTCCCAGGGTGGTAGCCTGGGTAAATCATTGGCCGGACAACAGGACACAGAGGATAATAGTAAATGGAGTCCACTCAGAAGAAAGGGGGGGTTAGTAGTGGGATACTGCAGGATTCAGTGCTTGGCTCAGTCCTCTTTAATGTCTTTATAAGTGACATTGCAGAGGGACTGGAAGGAAACGTATGCCTCTTTGCAGATGACACAAAGATCTGCAACAGGGCTGGGGGGGGAGCACTGAGATGCATTGGTAGAAGCATCACCAGCAGAAAAGAGAAAGTTGTCATCCCTCTGTACAGACAGTTGGTGAGACCCCATCTGGAGAACTACATGCAGTTCTGGAGACCCTATCTCTGCAAGGACATAGACAGGATGGAGGCAGTCCAGAAGAGGGCAACTAAAATGGTGCAGGGTCAGCACCAGAAACTATACGAAGAGAGGCTAAAGAAGCTTAATATGTATACCCTCAAGAAAAGGAGGGAGACAGGGGACATGATAGAAATTTTCAAGTACCTCAAGGGAATCAACAAAGTCCAAAAGGGTAGCATCTTTCAGAAATGAGTTGTGCAAGAACAAGGGGCAGAATTTGAAGATAGACGTCTTGGGCAACGTGAGGACGTATTTTTTCATGGAGAGGGTGGTGGATGCATGGAACAGCCTTTCTGAGGAGGTTGTGCGGTCAAAAACAATGGGGGAATTCAAGAATGCATGGGACAGACATAAGGCAATTATAGTGGTGGGTAGGAGGATGTAGGCTGTTGGTTAACTAGGATCAGCAGCTTATCCAATACATAGGGAAATGGGCAGACTGGGTGGGCCAAGCAGTCCTTATCTGCCATCAAAGTGTATGTTTCTATGTTCTGTGTTTCCATGTCTGATGCTTTTGATTGATATGTGAGAGGTCTAATGGTTGTTTTTCTAATTATCAGTTCAGCATCGTAGTTGTTCTCTCTCAAATAACTGAGCATACCAGTAGTAAAATAAGAGAGGAGACACTAATCCTAGATTCACAAAGAACTTTGGGAGCAAATCCTTAAGTGTGATAGTTTTAATACAGTACTACTGTAGGAAAGTAGGGAGGGAAGAGTCAGCTTTGACCGGGTTTTGAGTATAGCTCTGATCTTTTTTTAAAATAGTTTTAATTTACTCTGGGTTGCCAAAACAGGTACATTTTCCAGACCGGACCAGAACCAAGTTAGTGGCATATCCAGACCGGGTCAAGTTACAAAATTCAGTCTTATACAGTGGTTTATACTATCGATCTAGAGGCTGAAGTAGGCCAAGAAGCCCATCTGGATTGCCTCCCACTGTTCAGTGGTAGAATTTCAGCTTCCCTTCTTCCATAAGTATCCTATCTATATAAAGATTTTTTGACTTTGTTTTCAACCACTTTTTAGAGAGGCTTTTCTAAATTCGCATAATCTTTTGTTTAAAAAGAAAAAACTTCCTTCTGTTTGTTTTGAAATGAGTTGCCTTTAATTGTCTAGGTTTCAAGGAATCACCAGGATGACCTGTATCCTCTATAGGCTTGAAATTATGTGCAGAGGAGCTATCATCTAACCAAATACCAATATGAGATAGAAAAAGTAAACCACTCAATCACTGCTTTAAGCACACTAGCATTCTGCTGAATTCCAAGCATAGGATGTTAGTGCACCTTAAACAGAGTTCAAGCCAGGCAGAATCCATTTAAATGCTTCCTCGGAAGAAAACAGCACATGATCAAGAATACCAACAACCGTATAGGTCATATACAGTACATGAAAAATGAATTCTAGGACCATCCATCATAATTAAACCATGACTGGTGAAACATTAACATAACTGGTGGCCATTTGAATGAATAGAAGAAAGTTTTGAACCATTTTGTAGTGATTGGGCAGTCTCCTTTTTCCTATATCACGTTGTTTTTAGTCGTCTGCCATGATCCCTCATCAAGTTGTCTACTTCTTTTAGCTCCAGATTTAAATCTAGGGTTGTATCTCAATGTATGCTATACATACAAAGCAGGTCCTCACATATGTTGCCACTACTCCCTCTTGAAAGCATTTTCTTTATGTCATTTAATCAATATTTACAATAGTTATTTCTTGTGTTTCATTCCAACAATTTATAATTTTTAACAGGAATAAGACTCCAGAGTCACTTACTTTATCAGGAATAGGCCAGAACCTAATCACTGGCAGATCCAAATCTGGTCAGTAGACTGGACTGGGTCAAATCAGGGTCAAACCACAAATTATTTCTGATTTCCAGAGTCAAGGCAGGTCAATTTGGAGGTGTCCCAATCTGACATAGAGCTGGTTGTCCCATCCTTCTATATAGAACCATAATAACTGGCACATACATAAACAAACAATAGGGGCAGAAAGCTTTTTTTTTTTCTTATGCCCATGGTATAGAAAGGACTCTGTTTTTTTTACATGGAAACACTTGGCAGATGGTAAGGAGTCATTGCCCTGCTGGAGTAATAATAAACATTCGACGTTTCTTTTAAGGAAGTAAAAAAATATTTTGCACATAAAACCTACATTTGCACTGTTTATAAAGCTGTATGATCCATTCAAACCAGTCTTATTATATCATAGCACTTTATCAGGTTACTGACTAGAAATAATTTATCACTTTTCTTTTCCTTTTTTTTAGATGAATGGTCTTTCACTTTGGTTTCTCCTCATATTCTCATTTATATTTCACTCTGAAGCAACATGGCAATACAACAACAATAGTAAGTTTACTATTTGGCAAATTAATGATAAGTAATGTATATTGAAGAACCAAAAATATTCAAATTGCTGAAACATGTTTAATAGATAAGCTGACCAGGTAATTGAAAGAATGAATTGTGGTCCTAGCCTATCAGTGGCTGTGTTGGTATCACTCTTGCCCCTGGAGGACCTGGAACATTGACTAGTTGTGGTTTCATGTCCTGTACCAGGCACCTGAGCTAATACCCAATACAGACACTGCAGTTCTGCAACATTAGGAGTGCCACTATTCAGCTGTGACATTAAACTAAGGTCCTCTTTTCCTGTTCCTGATGACTGTCCAGGTGGAAGTTAAAGATTTCGTGGCAGTTTTCAAAAGAGTAGGAGAGTTACAGTGTCCCCCGTGTCCTGGTGAACATATAGTGAAGCCCGCCATGATGAAACACAGTTGTGTAGAATTCTGTGGCATACTTACTGCAGGAAGCAAAGCTATTTCAATTGGAGATAATTACTTTGTCATACAGGAAACTGTGACACTGTGCTTCATCCAGGCAGGATCCACTATGCACTCGCCCAGTTACACTGGCGCTAATGCAAGATGGTTGCATTGCGGTATTAGCAGTTATAATGACTGCTGAACATATGTTGCACACAGGCCTTGCACCACCTTTATCTCACTCATAGCTGTAGCTTTGTTAAGGGCTCTGGGATACAATGTGCATGAAATGTGTATTATACTATCAAATTGTAATTCTTTTCTATTAATGATCGCTGTTTAATCTCCGTTTCAAGTGGCATTTTTGAGCAATTGGTTGAAATTTAACAGGACTCTCACTGTTTACATTTGCTTGAAATACAGATTGCAAGAAGTTAATTAGAAAAATATGGGCCCTCATACTCAGTTGGATAGGGTAGCGGCACAAAATGAGAGTCATAATATTACATCATTGTGATGATGCCTCTTTTTGTTTTATACATCTGAGCTAATTAGTTGTGCAGGAAGAATTACCCCATAGCTATTATTGTGATGTACATTGTTATTCCAGATGCTGTTGGGTCCAAATGTGTTTTTTCCCCACTTGCATACTGGTTAGCGAGTCAGCGACACCCACCATTTTGCTGCATGGCATAGTGCCAACTGCATTGAGTTATGCCATGCAGCAATGTGGTGGTGGCTGGGTGCCACAGGAAAGACTACCACCTCCATTCATCCTTTCTTTTTATCCCCCAATCCACTCCCAGATGAAGAACTGAACTCTGTGGTGCCCAGTGGCACCCATCTCCCACACCAAACCCATCAGCACTGTTTTGAAATAATTTTGCACTTAAACTATGATGAAAAGGAACCCATATTCATATCTCATGGATACTGTTTTCATAAAATTTAGAGGGGTTGTGCATTTTGTTGCTAACATTATGGGTCTTTGCAGGACATTGTGTGTAGATGTTGTATGAGGAGGAAGTATAGCGCAGTGGTTTAAAGCTCTGAGCTGCAAACCTGGAGATCTGGGTTTGAAGCCCACAGCCCCCACATACATACTGTGAGACCCTGAGCAAGTCACTTAACTTCCTTGTGCTCCCGGGTCGCACCTATAAACAAGCTTAAGCTTAGTGTGTCTCACCTGGTTAAAAAAAAAAAGTATGCATATATTCTAAGTTGCAGGTGTGTGGGTGAGATAGAAGCAACAGGATTTAACTTATTATGGCAAGTCAGGCTCTCTGGTGAGAGCTGCACTTCAGATGCTGGTGTTAGCATAAATGGCAGGAAATTTAAAAAGAAATCTCAGTGCAGAAGAATTTCAATGTTACTAAACAGAGACGGTATGAAGTTTTTACTTCGCTGTCAAAGTTACAGAATATGCATTCATGAAAAACTTTGGGGATCGCCCACTTTGACACTTTGCCATGGGTTTTCCTGGGGAACTGGCTCTTTGTCAGGTGAAGTTAAATGAAGACATGGGGAAGTTGCAACTTCGTCGGCAAGTCTACATGACTTTGCTTAAAAAAGTGCCACATCACTATCCAAAAACTTTACAAAGTGAGTACTTTGTGAATTTACCACCAAATTTCACAAATTAATTCACAAAGCGAAGTTTGAAAACGTTACACATCTCTAGCTATAAATGCAACCTAAAGAACTACTCCAGTAATTTGAGTTTGTGAGCCTTCCATTGTACCAGCCAGTAACCACTGCAGAAAAAAAGCAAGCTGACGTGGATTCCACCTAAACATATTTGTTATCAAAGTTTGTTAGGTAAAGACCATGCAGCATTTATTTAACTTGCATAGACTAGGTTAATTAATCTGAAATTAATAGAATTGCAAAGTTAATGGCACCTCTGTTGTCCCTGTCAGAATCTGGTCCTATTGCAACTGTAGTCTTTACTGTCCCAGACCATGGATATAATTCAAGAGATCCCATGGCACTTCTTGATAAGAGTAAGAGAATTCCCTGGAATTCTGATGAAATTTCCCCCATTTGCAAACCCACCAATACATCTGCCTTGTTCATTAATAATCAGATTACATCTGTATCCACCATCTACCCCCATCTCCTCTCTGGGATGAAGCTGAAAAGATTAAAATGATTCTTAGTCCTCCCTTCCTGGGCAACACAAATAAAATAAAATGTAAATAAGTGAAACTCTACCCTGAACAGTGTCCCTGAGTGCCTTTCACATACTGAATGCTATATGCCTCCCAATGGCATAATTCTGAGATGGAGTCCACTTGGCAAACTGGTGGAAGCAAAGGCCACTGAGAGCTTTGGTACCATCAGCAAATGAGTTGCTTTAATGCTCTTAATTTAGCTTTGGTTGCTGTGAAGTGCAGAGCAGACCCTAATTCAGATTTAGTGAATCTTGGCACAGAAAGTGAAAATCACTGTGTCACATAATGTATATAAACTCTGGCTTCTTTCAAAGATGTACTATTAATTTAGTTTATTGTACTGTACACTGACAACACAAACTCTAACCTGTTGTTTTAATGGTTAGCTTTAGTTGTAGATGTTGAGATAAAGCCCAACATGCCATCAAAAATCATTACCCTGACATGTACAGATGAGCAGATACAAGCTGGGATCAACTGGAAGAAGAATGGGCTGCCATTTGAAGGACACGATAACACTCTTGTGGTTCATGTCAAAGATTTTCCTGATGCAGGCAATTATACCTGTCACGGTAGTGACACTGGCGTGGAATTAAACTATACCTTTCTGCTAATAAAGGAAATAAATACTAACGGAGAAGATCCTAAGGCAATCCTTGAAAAGGATTCAGGTTTGTTTGCTTTTATTTGGTTGCAATGTTTTGTGCGTATGTAGGTATAAAGCTGTGCAATGTAAAACAAGCTGGTCTATTTTGCAATCCCTAGGAGATAACAAACATTGATTATACTGTAACTTAACAAACAAGTTCTGGTCAGAGCTGATATGGTTGTGTAGAACCTTTGGATTGCTTTTACCCATTATTTCTAATGAATTTGCACAATGCAGATCTGCTGAGAGGCAGTTTCAATGCGGTCTTCCTTTTACACATTTTTACAATGTATTTTCCTAGAATATGCCTGCTGATTGCTATATATTTAGCCTGGATAGTTCACAAAAGAAATGGCAACTCATTTTCTGGTGGTGGAGCGCTGGCAGTAGGGTGCTGGGATGTGTCATACATAGACATGAACTGTGTGCGGGCAATAATGCCCAGTGGCCATACACTTCAGGCGATCGCATGCGGATCCATCGTCCCAATGCCTTTGCACTGCTCGGTGCAGGTGACAGCCGATGCTGTACCCACTCACACAGGTCCTGGAACAGGCATGTTACATGTGACCTCCCATTCGTTTGTACAATCGGGGAACCATGGATGCACTATCCATAGCCTGGAGTGTACACTGCAAATGGCATTCCAGGATACTGCACCCCATGGCACCCAGGATACCTCAGCAGTCCAGAGGGTGGCATGTTACACAGGGGAATGGGGGAGAGTGTAGGCCTGCATTGGGCATGACAGCAGGAAGATACAACATCAACAAGGCATGCATTGGAGGTATGTCAATTCCCTCTTACAGTTTGCCAGGGACATACACATGGCTGCATACAGTGGTGGATCTGCAGCTTGCGTAATGCCCCAATGCATGGTACAGCCACTTGGGTCATTCCAAAGTGCAGGTCCCTGGCCCAGGTCCAGTGCAGTTGGTGGCTGGCCATGGCAGAGTGTGGAGGGCAGTGCCAGTCTCTGCAACATGTCAGGTATGGGAAAGCGGGGTGTCTACATACCAAGGTGGTGGTTGGGGGTCCTCTATGCTATGGATATGGACCATGGTTTCCTCTGGTGTGATTGGGTCTGGGGGGGCCTACACTATGGAGCTCTTCGGGGATGGAGTTGGATCCTCCTGATGACGCACATTTGGTGCGAAACTAGTTGAGGTTGTAGTCTGTACTGCTGAACGGCCATGCATATACTATGCTCTGAATAAAATATTTTCACTTTCATAATACCTGGGGTGCCACTGTTTTCTCTTCTCATTCCTATGCTTACAAGCTGGCATGCACGAGTGAAGCTGAGGATTTATTGCATTCCATGTGCACCTGGGTGCACTTCTGCAGCCCGCCTGTGG
Source organism: Neoceratodus forsteri (assembly GCA_016271365.2). NCBI lineage: Eukaryota > Metazoa > Chordata > Ceratodontiformes > Ceratodontidae > Neoceratodus > Neoceratodus forsteri. Next base: position 290,628,650 of record CM028130.1, read on the forward strand.
GTGGCTGGCCAGGTTAGGCCAGCTATTCATGGTCTAACTGTGGACCGCACTTCTCTGGACTGTGAGGGGCACATTCCTACTTAGTATGCTGCAGTGTGGCATATGCTTGGGAATGCACCCTCAACTTGCATGGCATACTATTTGAGTACACCCTAGCCCATTCCCTTGTGGCCGGCACATCCTGCATGTTTGAATATCATGCTGTGTCGCATTGTTGGAGTTGCATGTCACATCTCCCTTTTCTGCTGGGATGCACCACGCATCTCTTTTGGAGGCAGTATAGTGCAGTGGTTTAAGACTCTGAGCTGCAAACCTAGAGACCTAGGTTTGAATCCCACAGGCCCCACTTGCATACTGTGTGACCCTAAGCAAGTCACTTAACTTTCTTGTACTCCCAGGTTGCACCTGTAAACAAGCTTTCTGCTTAGTATGTCGCTCCTGGTAAAACAAAAGTAAAAAATATATATTGGAGGCCCTGGACTAGGCTGCCCTGAAAAAATACATTATCAAAATGTTAAAATCATGACCCCACTGAAAACAAGATATTGCATCTAATCTGTGACAACCTAAGTAAAAACAGTACAAAAATGTGTAAATGAAGATCCCTATGACAGTGAGATGTAGCATCTCCCCTACACTATCCAGAAAACAAAATATAGGATAAGAAATATTTAAAGGAAATCTAAACTTAACTTCACTGTGTTCACTGACATGAACAGTTTATTGTTTTATAATGTATTAGAATGCAGTATTTATTTTGAATGTTGTGGCTATGAGGATGGTGTGTACAGAGTGTATGTGTGTGTGTGTGTTTGCGTGTGTGTGCTTGCTATAGCTCAACATATTTTTTTACCAAAAAGCGTAGTAGAAAATGCCTGCTGATTGCTACATATTTAGTATGAGTAGCTCACTGAAGACCTGACATATGTACTTATCAGATAGTATCTTTAGAGGTTAAAAAACAGTGTAAAGTATAGATTTGCTGGGAAAGGGATGACATTTACGAGATATGAATCTTTCTTGAAAGGCAATACATTCCCAAGTGAAACTAGTAGGAAGAAGCTGTTTAAATGCTAAGTATTTAAATGTGCAAGTTGTTGCATTCTGAAGGGGGCAAACAAATCTCCAGTTTAATAGGCAACCAATATTTAACAAATATTTAACATGCTGTTTCAGTTTCCTAATGGCATCTGATAAGTAGCTTGGCGTTATGTCTCCAACATTCTTAACAGAAAGAAGGGAGTATTGTATTTCAGTTGGCATGGAAGGATACATTGAAAAGTCCAAAACATGTGTTCCACGATACTCCATTTTCCAGCTACAGATAGCAAGATGGCTGTAGGTTCTGCCCACAGCTATAAAGAGGAAGACACACTAAGGAGGGGTGTGCATGATACAAATCAACTTAAAAAGCAGTACAATTGGGCATTCACCACCTCCATAAAAAAGCACTTACTCCTTAGTTTATTATCAGGCAGGCTTGTGCAGAACCTTATTAGTGCCAGATATAAAATTCTAAAAACTTCCTGATGCATTTCAGAGAGGTCTCGTTGATCAAATGCCTTTGGAGGTGGTGAGTGCCTGATTGACTATGTTGTACTGTAGCTAGACTCATTTGACCAATTTACTGTCTGTGACTAGCCTATAGTCAGTTGATGGAAAAGAGATATTCACAGTTTTGCTTTAATGCCTGCTTAGACTTGCAGCAATTTATCCATTGTGTGGCGAGAAACTACTCAGGACAGTTCAACTGTTCATGGAAAGTGAGGACAGAATTCAGAGATGTAGAATTTCACATGCGAGATTTAACAGGGTAAGTCTGTTCAAGTTTTTCCAAATAATTGTAGTTGTAATACTGCTTACTGAAGGGTGTCATAATCAATTGTTTTGGATAATGGTGAGGGCATGGTAGTAAATGTATTATTTTAACTGAAGAAAGGAGCCAGGTCATTGTTCTAAGTCAGTACTATCGTACCTCACAAGTACTGCTCTGCCCTATAAATGTGTGTGACATTTTTTTTCTGCAGGCTCACTGTTTTGGAGTTCAGGTAAACTTAAGCAAAATATCCCCCTGTTGTCCTTAATTATGACCATTTTTAGATGGTTAGGTGAAATTCTAGTGGTAGTCTGTTTGGGAAGGAAGATAAAAAATCTTAAGAGCAGGTTAATGAAGTATCAGTATACAATTCATACAGTACAGATAGCCACATGGCCAGCTGCATAAACAAATAACAAGAAGATGCTGACACATCAAACACTGCATTCTCAGAACAGTAGGAAGTTTTGGGAATACTTGAGAGACCCCTATTCATGTGGATGACAACAGATTGGATTTCGGATGCTTACACTGGGAAAAATATAAACACGCTGTAGATTTCACTGGTGAAATTTAAACAGAGATAGTAAGTCTCATCAGAAAATGATAAGAAGGGCCTGGTCTGAACACTTAAGGCTTGATGTTTATATGGAACCTAGGCTTGTATACTTTCATGGGAAGCAACAACCACCTGTATTTTCAAACACTGCACATCTGCAGAGGGCACTAGTGCAACTTGCAAATATTGAGGGCTATGCACTATGGGGGGAGGTATGCGTGAGAGGAATGTACTTGTCCCACACAGCTCTACACCCATGGACAGGTATGAGGGGCATGGTGTTCACTACAGTTTCCCACCACAGGGAGCCTGTCTGCTGCCCAACCCCCTGACACGTTGATGCGTGGGGGAGCAGATTGATGAACAGAGGTGGGCATGCAATCAGATGCCTAACCTAGTCCAAAATTGGATCCCCTGCTTTGCATGGAGCAGGGGATTGTGTTACACCTGCCTGTCCTAGTATTTGCTTTAAAATAGGGGATCACCACAACAGCCACCCCCAGCCCTCCCTGCCAGACCAGAGGGCTAGAGCAGTAATGTGTGTGGGGGTGGGTTAGTTACAGTAGTGCTGTGTCTAGCAGGCGAGTTCTGTGGAGGGTGCACAGCTGCTATGACAAGGTCACTGCTCATGTAGCCAGCAACCCTTTGCCTGGCACTCTGCACCTTTGTGAATGGCACAGAGTGTGGGCACACACCCTGGATGCTATCCCTGACTGTACATGTGCCTAACAGTGTGAACAGCCAGGAGACTGAGCATAAAAGGGGCATGTGCCCCTTTAGTACATGCAATGGGGATCCATGCAACTCCCGATGCACAGAGCATAGGCATTTTAGTTACTTGTGCATAGCCCCTATTGTTAATTGTTGTGCTGCTCCTGTAGACTCTGGGAGGTATGTCTTTGCTGAAATACAATGCTTAACAATACAGGTACAGTACAATACAGTCTATTTTTGCCACAGGCCTTTTCATGCAAAAGCAAAAATAAGAGTGCAAATTAAATGGCAAAAGGCAACATATATAGAGAGCTTTTAATAATATTTTTGATGGGTGCAATATCATCGCTGCAGGACTACAGTGAAGATGATAAGCAATGTAGCTAATTTACAGGTAGCGAAGAAAAACTAGAGGATTAAAGGGCCAGTCATGAGTAGAGTAAATAGAAAGAAAACGAATGGCAAAACATGTGCTTTAAAATGGGATTTAAATATGGGGTAGGTAGAGGAGGGCCAGAGCTCCAGTTTTGGGATGGGATGCTCCATGTAGTGTGAGGAGAGGGATAAGAAACCCTCTATCCTTATTGGAGGCTAGCCAGGGATGGAAAAGAAGGATCTGATAGGAGAAGGAATAAGACATGCTGGAGATAAGAGGGGAACTTCTGAATGGAAAGGGGAACAAGCCTGTGAATGGCTTTGTGCGAGACAGCAGCTATTTTGCAGATGTCTGTAGGAAGGTGGGAGGGTCTGTTGATTGGGGCATTGAAGTGAGATTCAGAAGTAGGAGGTCACAGACTAGATCCCCACCACAGATACTTAATCAATTATGAAATGTATAGCAAGTCCCAAACGTGACCTTCCTGTGTGTCAGTCCAGTTGTTAAACTATGCCCAAGCTTGATCCCATGGAACGTGTTAAATTGCATCTCACATAACTTATCCAGGGTAAGCAATGAAAAAATAAAACAGATGCCTAGATCCAGCTGCCCCAGTTTAAATTACACATCAGAAATTAAAACTGTATAGGTAACATAATTTGATCACTATAACATTGCATTTTCTGTTGCCTTTCACATTATGTTGTTACAGGAGTCAAAATAAAAGAAGCATTAGTTGTTCAGAATCTTCTGGTCACGACAGTAGACGAACCTACACCATGGCCTGCCATGAACTGAATTCATGTGCATATGAAGAAGAGCAGGAGGCTATAGAATTGAACTTGGAAGTCATCACCAAGAGAGGACGATATGAAAACTATTCAAAAAAGTTCTTCATTTCAGATATTAGTAAGTTGCTTAAGTTCATCAGACAGATAGCATTGTAGATTTCCTGCGATTATGGTTACTACACTCTGTGAGGCCACTTGGGAGATCCAACTTTGTGAGTGGACTCAAGCCTTTGCCTCTTACTCCAGCAGGGGGCCAGGTGCTTCGCTCTAGTGATGCAGTCTGCTCTCTGCATGTTAGGGGCTGAAATTTCATTCATTCTCTCACCTCTGCCAACTGACTATGGAGCACCATCAACCATAGCTCTGATAGTCTTATGAAGGATTAATTGGGGGGGGTTCATGGAATATTGGTATCTGGCAAACAAGAATAAAAATTACCATTAAAGAATTCTTTGTACTGTTAACATACCAAAGTTTTTCTGCATCTTAGTCTGTCCAGCCTCTGTCCATTTTATAAATTGATTGGAATTATTTATTTTCAATATATTGTCTAGTTTTTAGTATCCACTCATGTGACTTTTGCAGAGGATGGCTAATTTGTTCAGTCCTGCATTGCTCATGTCAACAGTACATATGGAGCTAATGTGCTGAGTGAACATTAAGAAGAAAAAAATGCTTTTGAAAAGTGATATGAATTAGATTTCTAAAAGACTCCACAAAGTTATTATAGCACCAGTTCTGTGTAGAATTAGCCCTCGTTTTTCTCAACAGCTCTGCAGTGGTACAGTTGTGGTTTTGTGATCAACATGAATTGTATACTTATTTTTAAGTAACCATAGAGACTGAACATTTTAATTAACCAGGTAACACAATAAAATGCTTCTTTGACTTCCTCTGTGTACTTTTAAACATATTTTTAAACAAATCAAATCTTTTTTCTTTCCAGTAAAACCAGATCCACCACAGAACATTAAGATAGAACAAACAAGTCAAAAAGTTAATATTTCCTGGAAGTATAATGAAATGTGGTCCAAGCCCTGTTCGTTTTTCCCTCAGTCTTTCAAGGTTGAAATAACATGTGCAAATAAACATCTGCGATATACATGCTTGAATGCCACAACCAAAAAGATTGAAAACGACATTAGAAAGGTATGACAGCTGTAATCTAATCTACAAATTACATCGTACCAACTGCATGCTTTTTAATGTGCAGTTTCCTATATTGTGGTGACCCCTAGGGGTTACAGTGCAGAATTACCAAGTGAAATGAGGCAAATGATTTGGTACACAGTGCTAATGGGAATGACTTGTATGAAGTTTAGTAATCAATAAAAAGAAAGAAAGAAAAAAAAAGAGCTGCAGAATACCATTTTTTTATAACATTATTTATGAAAATATATCCAAAGACACTTTATTAAGGAAAAATGAGTTAATAAAGGTATATGAAAATAACTTGGACATATTCAAAAGGTTAGCACAGTGCTAACTGGGTTAGTGCCACACTAACTGTGAATAGCACCAGGACTCTGGACAGAACCATATTCAGAGGTCCCCCAGAGTGCCATACTAACCCAGCAGTGTGATCGTACAAAATATACCCTCACGCATAAAGGGTGCAGTGGTATATTCATAGGTTTTGGTAGTGCTAAACAACCATCAGTGCAGCACTCTTTACCACCACTGAGACTCTACCATTAACCTTATGTTACAGCTGCACCCCCCCACCCCCCAATTCTGGGCAGATGTACTGCAGTCGATATGCCTTGTATTATAGTGGTCACCCCTCCCCCCTGAACCCACATGTCTTAATGTTCTACCTACTTCCCAGGTGTCTAGTGGTGCCCCTTCTCTGATTGCACGTGTCTTAAATGCTTAACTATTACAGTGGTGTCTAGTGGTGCCCCCTTCTCCTGAACACCAATGTCTTAAAGTCCTACCTTATTTTCTGGTGTTTAGGGGGTCTCCTCTCCTCCTTATTAACCCTGTCTTACATTCCATTTAAAGAGATACAGTCAACACCCTCAGGCCTCAAAGTGCCCCTAGTTCAAAAACACATTTTGGGATTGCTCACAGTCTGTAAAGATTGCTGATGTAGCTGGTTGTTTGATTCTGGTTCTATTTTTCTTTTTAAAAGTGAAAGACAGACTACACACCATATTGATGTTATCACACCAACACATGTTTGTTTACTTTGCTTGGTCAGCTTCCACTGCATTTTTCCTGGGCTTAGCAGCACCCCCACACAATCTATCTACTTATGATGCAATGAGAGGATATGACCCTATTGCATCATGAGTGCCTGCACTTTTTGGGGGTGGTAATAATGCCCATAAAGTGTGCAATAAGAGCTGATCAAGGATTTGAAACAAAACAATGTTGTTTATATTACACCATTATCATGCATTTCAGTTCTACTAAGAATGGAGGCAGAGAAAACAAACCACAATGTCAATGAACTTTAGAGAAGGTAAGCAATCATAAAATGTGGGTTTTCAGCTAAAAACATTATGATGCCAAAAGGGTTGACAGTGCCCCTTTAATCCCCTGGTAATCTAACAACACCCACCCTGACTGAGTGTCACCACCACACCCCCAACAAGTGATAAACAGGCTAAGCACCCTCTGCCCCACATCTCTTCCTCATGCTGGTCACCAGTCATTCTCTAAATGACTGCAACTGGCAAAGCCTTCCGATCACCTTCTCAGTCGGCTGCCATCTGAAAGTCCCAGTGCACAGCGGCGAGCACTGTAGAAACAGAAAAAGGTCATTTTTGCTTGTAACTTATGCCATCAGTAGAGGGAACAAATGAATACAATTAATGTAAACTGGTTTAATGTGCTCCATGAACAGTAAGCTAAGACTGAACTAAACCAGGTGATTTTCTTTGGATATGAAGGGGGGTGGGGAGTAAATGTCTCTTTTTCTGACTCCCCCAGCCAAAATGTTAGAAGTGAATTTCTGTTTTTTTACACTAATATAAGAAGCTACAGTTCAGGCTGTGCAGCACAAATACTATTCAGTAGAAATGCACATAAAGTCTTCACTTTTACAAACAGAAATATCACTTGCAAATATTTGTATTCATGTTTGACCACATAAAGTAGAACTAGAACTGAGCTGAAGCTCACTGACACACTTTTGATGACTACTACTCATTACATGAATGCAATGTTTTGTTAACGCTACCTATTGTGGTTAAATCTGCATATTCTTTGGATAACTCTCAATCCCTTGGTCCTGTGCCATCATTAGCAACAGAAATAAGTCTAAAATGCAGAAATATATTTTTAGTAAACATGATCATGCAAATAACTGCATCTACAAAAAACAGGAAGTGATAATGCAGTGATAGATTGTGGGAGTGTCATGTGACACTCTGACGAATCACAGTGCTTCCTGCAGTTGCATGTGAGGTCCTCTTATTGCCATAAGGGTACCTGATTCACTCACACTAATGGGCTTCTCAAAAACCCACTGCAGAAACAGACCACAAATAAAGATTTTTTTTTATGGTGCCACAATCTATAGTAACTTTATTGGGGTGCTAGGAGGGCCTCTTGTGGTTATAAGAGTATTATCTATTGTGTCCCTAGGGCATCAGAACTGCTCACCTTCAGTTTGCAGTTCTGTTGCCCTAAGAATGTGCAAGGCGACATTCTTATAATCATGAGAGGCTCTCTGAGCCCCTCTATAAACGTATAAAATACATCAAGGATATCGAGGTCATAGGTGAGTCTTGTTTTTCCTGTTGTAGTTTTCCCCTATTACCTTTGCCATTACCCCTTTGTATGCTTACCCTTGATAGAGTGTTTCCTCCCTTCCCACACAACAGGTAGTTACTATTTGTATGAACTGTTTGCTACCTGCTGTTTCTCCCTTACCTACGTCTGTACTCTCCTACTCAGGTAGCAGCAAGTATATAGCTACCTTTACCGTACCTCAGTGGCTCGGCAGAGTTCCCTGCTTGCACCTGCTGTTGTCTACAGACACCTAGGATGCCAGTTCTGTTCCCCTCCTGCTCTGTTTCATTTACGCTAAAGGACACAAATGTGAATGGGGCACATCAGGAGTGAAGCCTTTTGTCCTTGATGTGACACCTCCTCTAGGCAGGACTTCCTGCTGAGCTGCAGAGTCCCTGATTGGTGTTCTTGCTGCCACATCACCCTCCTCCACTTTTTCTCTGGCCCCAAGAGAGAGAGAGAGAGAGGAGGGAGGAAGGAGGGAGAGAGAGAGAGAGAGTGAGAGAGAGAGATGCTCAAAAACAAACAAAAAAACAAAAAAACACCCTTGTGTACTCTGCTGGCGCTATTCCTAGGAGTACAAACACACAGCCTTGTTTGCTAAACTCAACCCCTTTCCCTCTGGCTGCCTTTAGTATTGTGCTTTAGAATTTGGTATCCACTTTCTGGCTTTTTTTAGCTCATTTCCCATCTGAATTGTTTTAAAACCCTACCCACATGACCTTTACCCTTTTTCTGCCAATTCTATGTGCACTGCCCTCCTAGCTTCTGCAAACTCCCTACCCGATAACTTAGCTTGAGTGTATCTAAGATGGTGCCTTTCAAAGAAGCGTGCCAAAATATTTCCTTACCTTGGGAGCTTTACTCAACCGACTACTTGCAGCTGCTGTGTGCTGTACTGTGCTTGTGCTAGGTAGCCCGAGAGTGCACACCGAGGTACAGTAGTCAGGGAGTGTTAAATCACCTCTTGGCTTCTTGATTATTCTATTGTGACCCTAAGTGGTGTTCTGGCTGCTTCATCACCCTCTTCCGCTTTTTCTCTTCACCCCCAACCTTGAGAGAGAGAGGGAGAGCAAGTGAGGAGGATGGGAGGGTGGCATTTATCACATTTATGTTTTCAAGCACTAAATATATATATAAGACAAAGAACCTCTGTGTGGCAATGGTTACCCCAAAGGGCATTTGGCCAGGAAGACAAGTTTCAAAGAAACACAAAATCACATATGCCCCCACAATGCAAAGCATCATGGACTGCATATGCAAATCACAACAGAATATTATATTGGTTCAACTTTAAGCAGAAATGCATGGTGCCAAAAGGCCTCTCACACAGTTCTGTTTGCACCCTTTGCAAACTGTGTGAGAGGCCTTTCGGCACCATGCATTTCTGCTTAAAGTTGAACCAGCATAATATTCTGTGGTGATTTGCATATGCAGCTCATGATGCTTTCCATTGTGGGGGAATGTGTGATTTTGTATTTTTATATATATATATATATATATACACACACACACACACAATGTAGGTAGCAGTTTCACTAAATCAAAGCATTATTTTCTCAACAATCTGACCCAAGTGAAAGATAAATGATGTTATGCACCCAATGGGTAAATAACACATTTATTTTTCACTTGCCTGAGTCACATTATCACACCAAAATGTCAGTAAGCTTGTCTCACACCCCCTTCTGGTCAATCCCAAAGCAAATCTGTTACTAGTTCTAGCCAATAGCAGGCCCCAGTTTAAAATGAAAAACCCACTTCCATCACCATCTTGCTTTTCCGTTTCCCTACTTTCCCAAATATTGAATTCATCATTTAAAACTATGTTGCCACACCTTCAATTTTTTTTAATTACATTTTTTTAATTAAAACCACAGTGCCATTAGGTATTTAACCTCAGTCCTTCACACCGGGACTTGTGAGGTTGAATTTTAAATGTCATCCAAACAGCCACACGTGCCACCCTCACTTTCTCTGTGCCTGCTTGTATTGCAGCTGTAACATGTTTTTCTCTTGCACCAGGAGCTGGCAACTTTTATTTTGAATTTCATCCAAACTGGCACACGACACACACTTGCTGCCTCTGCAACCACATGTATTGCAGTCAAAAGATATTGTAACATACCTGGAACCAGCACCCTCATTCCCTCAGTTATTTTGGAGCTGCTGTAAGGTACATCTCAATAAAAAGTAGAAAGTTTCCCTTGCTTTCTCCATAACCTCTCATACTGTGCCCAAAACACATTTGTCCCTAGCACCAGGAATCGGTGGTTTCAAATTTGAATTTGGGCTGAATGCCACACAACACACACTGACTGTCTTTGTGACTGCTCATACTATGGTCAAAAGATGCTGTAACAGACTTGGAGCAGGCATCCTCAGTCTTTCACTCCCTTGGGCCTTTTGCAGCTACAAAAAGATATATCTCAATAGAAAACAAATATAAAGCATGTCACCTTAGGGAAGGGGGCAGTACTTTACAGCAGGGGAATCTACAGGCACCAAAGTATTGATGGTGTTAGTGAGGGAAGGGGAGAATCATACTTTACATCAGGGGAAACTATAAGCACCCACAGTATTGATGATGTGAGTGGGGGGGACTAAAAAAAAAACCTTAAAATTCTCTTACATTGTATACATAGGAAATACAGTGGCCTGTATTAAATTATGCCATTTATTTCTATTTGTGAGGGGACAGAACTTTTATAACTCACTCGTGGCTTTGCCATGCTTGAGTTATCGTTCCACCTCTGACTCATGTATATAAATAGCATATTTGAAAACAGACCATCGTATATACCCTATACAGGTACAGTATATTCAACTGTATATAGATATATATAGATATATATATATATATATACACACACATAGTGAGAGAGAGAGAGAGCAAGGAGAATTAATAATGGGTAAGGGTGTCCTAGAAGGATGTATGCCCATCAAGGGGCTAATTAGGGCTATAAGACCATGAGCCCAAAGGGCAAGAGGTTTTATTGTCATAATTAGCCCCCAAGATGGGTGTACTTCCGAATGTTCCACCCTAACCCTGTGTGGCCTGTGAGCTCCATATCCTGGGATCCAACTACACTATTAAGTGAATTTAAAAGATGGCAGACATGCTGAGCTAGCGATCAGTAGCAGCAGTAGCACTTTAGTTTAATTTCACTGTGTTATTTATTGTTTTCCTTTAGTTTTTTTTAAAGTTTTTGTTTGTTAGATATTAATTCACCTTATTAGAGGTAGTTAGGAATTTTTAAGTGAGTAGGTAGTAAAGTTGTGCACTTTCATGGCTAGGGTAGTGCTAGTAGGACACCAATACTGGTACTGCTGTACCATTGCAGCATTACAACTGTTTATTTAAATCCTTTTAAGTGTAATTGCAAACAAATGCAATCGCAGCTTTGGTTGATAGCACTAGTTTTGCATACCATAGTGCTTTATGCTTTACCTTCACTCATCTGTTCTGCCCATACTGAACTGTCCAGTTTGGACTCCGGTTTTATTTGAACTGCCTTGGAAAGTTCTTGGAGTTCTGGAAAAGTTTGTCAAGTGCTGAAGATCCAACTGGGGAGTCATCAGTGGAGCCAAAAGTTTGGTGGAGGAGTTGGTACAGGGAGGCCAGAAGTTCAGAGAGTTCTTTTAGAAAAGGCAGTGTGTCAGAGTTTTTACCTGGGACCGTAGTTATGTTAGAGAACCCACCTGAAACTTTCTTGGACATCTAGCCAGAGGATACTGTGAGTACCTGGAGCCTCTCTTTGCCTTCTCCAGGGGTGGTCACCCTGTTCTTGGTCTCCCTGTGGTGGCATTTTGGGAGTGTCCAGAGAACGGATACTGTCCTGACTGCTGAGGGCTAACCAGGGGTGCAGGCTGGAGGGCAGGCATTTGCCAGGTCATAACTCGGGGGGGGAGTGCCTGGGCCGGGGTGTCAACTCTTGGGGCAGGTGATTAGGGGGCCCTGGTCTCCTACTTACCTTGCATTGTGAGGTTCCTTCAGTATTCTGCTACAGTGGTGGTGGATGCCGGGGGGGGTTCGTGGGGAGGCAGGTAAATTTTCCTGCGGGCTGAAGAAGAAGTTGAGGTTCCAGCTGTGGAAAGCTGAGGAGTTTGGCTCTAATTACTGAGGACTTGATCAGGACAGACTTACGGCATGAGCAGAATTCTGATGTGGTAAACTGGATTTTAGGGCAGTGAGAGTGCCTAATTTTGATCCACAATTCCTTCAAAATTGTTACTGCTCTAGAGATTGTGGAAGTGAGAGTTTCACAAGCTTTGGGGTGTCCTATATTTCGCTAGCTGGTGGAAGTAAGAGTTCCATCAACCTATCTACCCTTATACATTGTTTACCAAGTAAATCTTAACAATCTGCTGCATAATTCAGCATATTGGAAAATGGACTGTTGAATGACTCTTCTTTACCTTATTGCTACCCCTGATTTTTGCACAGAGTATTTTATTGGGGGTGGGCTAATTGTTTTATCTTGTTGATGCATTTATTGATTTGTGGGGGTAGAGGGTTTAATTGTTGATTGTGCTATTTTAATTCTGTTGTTGGGTTTTTGTTCTTTGTTGTTTGTTTTATTATTGTTTTGGGGATGGGGGGATTTTGGGGAATGTGTTTGTTTTTGTTTTGTATTGTTTGTGAGTTTTATTAGCTTAGTTTTGGCTATTACTAGTTAGGTACAGCCAAGGAGTTTAGTGTGTTTCTGCATTGTTGATTTTCGCTGCTTCTAGTAAAAGGCAGTAATTATGTGTTAGCATCATTCTGTGGCAGTCAGGCACTATTCCCCACCAGACTTAGGGGGCTACATCCTTTCAACTGCCCCCTGATGCCCGCTGTGTTGTATAGGAATTGTTGCACCTTAAGGATAGCTTGGGGGGCATAGGGGTGGGGGGTCTGGGCCTTGTGGGGGTGCAGAGCGGGGTGGGTGGGTAGAGGTTGTGAGGTCAAGGAGACAACCTGGGTTGAAATGGGTCCAGGAGGGGGGTATTCCCTGCCTGGTGCCCATACACAAGGGCTCCACAATGGGTGTGAAAATGGTGCGGTCTTCCTTGGCCGCTCATCGTACTCAGGTGGTGTTATGTAATGCCAGGTCTATCAAGAACAAGAAAGCAGTGATTGCTGATCTTGTTGGAATATCAGAACTGGCATGCATCACCAAGACCTGGCTGAATGAGAATGCTGGTCCTGTGCTGGAGTCAGCAGTTCTGGCTGGGTACTTGGTGATACACTGCTCGAGATTGGATCGTAGGGGTGGGGGTGTAGCTATTTGTTTTAAGTTGAAACTAGGCCTTGTAGATGTGCCAGTGGGGATTACCAGATCCTTCAAGTGTATCATGGGTACAGGTGTGAGTTGCAGGATACTTTTTGTCTACTGTTCACCAGGGTGTGAGAAGGAATTCCTGCAGGAAATTGCGGACTTTGTTGTTAACATGGTGTTGGAATCCACCAGATGTTTGGTTCTGGGGGATTTCACTGAATGGGTCGATGACGAACTCTCACAATTTGGTCAAAATGTCCTCCAACTGATGATTTCATTGGGCTTCACACAGGTAGTTACCACTGTGATCCATAATTTTGGTCATTCTCGGATCTGGTGTTCTTCTTGGGGATGGAGGTATCCAACCTGGTGGTGGAGCCAGTCAGTTGGTCTGACCATCACACTATAGGGTTCAGTTTTGTGGCTCCCCCCAATAGGCTTGCCCTTACAGAGATGATCCAGTACCATCCTTTAAGGGGTTTGACCTCTGATGATCTTATGGCGGTGCTGGACCTATTGAGTAAGCCAAGGGTAAGCTTGGAACCAGGTGATCTGCTACTACACTATATAATAGGCAGTGTCAGAGGCCCTGGATTTCATAGCTCCTGCCTGAGTTTGCCCACTCACTCTTTACCCTCAGTCCTCCTGGTTTGATGGACCTTGAAGGAGCTGAGGCAAGTGGGGAGAAGGTTGGATCATTGCTGGTGGAAATCCAGCTTGGCTGATGATAAACTTAGATTGATGTCCCATTATAAGAGAGCATTTTCACAGCTTAAGTGTGATAAGTTTACTCGATTCTTCACAGATAAGGATGCCACCATCAGGTCAGAAATCCAATCAGCATGCTCTAATGATTGTTGTAGTGGTTGGTGGGAGGTGACAAGCACCCACTTTGTCTGGTTTGACTTTGACCAACTGGCAATCATGGACATCACAAAGATAGTCCAGGGTATGCGACCGACTTACTGTAGTTTGGATCCTGGTCCTACCACCCTCCTCGTGGGGTGTGTGGAGGTCATCAGACCAGTCCTAGCAGAGATAGTCTGGTGCTCATTGGAGACAGTGCTGTTCCCTGACCAATTTAAGGAGGAAGTGGTGACACCTCTATTGAAGAAATCTTCCCTCAACCCCGACTATCTCACTACCTACAGACCTGTCTCTAACCTGCCTTTTATGGGCAAGGTTATTGAGAAGGTAGTCACGTTGCAACTGGAAAATCATCTTACCACCTATGATGTCTATGATCATCTCCAGTTTGGATTCAGGAAGAAACATAATACCGAGGCGGCACTTGTTCTGGTACTTAATGATCTCCTGGTAGCGAGAGATCGGAAGAGCCGTTCGATCTTGGTTCTTCTTGATATTGCTGCAGTGTTTGACACCATGTTCCATAGGGTGTTATTGGAGTGCTTGCTGATGATTTGTGGACTGTCCAATACAGTACTCAGGTGGTTCCACTCTTTCTTCATGGGCAGGACCCAGAGAGTGGTGTTGGGGATTTTTTCCTCAGCCCCTCTCCCCCTGGCCTGTGGGGTACTGGAGGGCTCCATTTTATCTCCCATGTTATTTGCAGTGTATATGCTGCCATTGAGGGATATTATAAGGTGGTATGGGCTGAGTTTTCACTGCTATGCAGATGATACTCAGCTATACATGTCCTTAGCGCCTGAACAGGATGAAGCTGACTCGGTCTTTAAGAACTGCCTCACTGAGATTCAGACTGGTTGAAGTTGAACCCAGACAAGACTGAGGTGTTGGTTGTTGAACCAGGTCATCAGGTAGAGGGGTCTTCCACTGGTCAGCTATCTGGGCTTTGGCTGGGGGGCAGCCAGTTGACCTCTGATCGGATACATAATCTCGATGCCATGCTTGATGGTGGGCTGGCGCTTAAATCTCAGCTGTTGGCCATTGCCAAGACCTCATTTTACTATCTGAGGAATATTTCCTGGATAAAACTTGCATATTGTGTGACCCTGAGCAAGTCACTTAACTTCCCTGTGCTCCCCAGGTTGCACCTGTAAAGAAGCTTTCAGCTTAGTGTGCTACTCCTGGTTAAACAACTAACAAAAAAAAAACACCTTGTTCCACCTGATGATTTTCCAACATTGGTCCATGCCTTTGTGACCTCCCACCTTGATTACTGCAATGTTCTGTACCTAGTGCTACTGGGGGTGGACATCCACCACCTGCAGCTGGTGCAGAATGCAGCAGCCAGTTTGTTGACTGGTCTATCTAGATCTAGCCATGTCTCACTTGTGCTCCACAGACTGCACTGGCTGCTGATGCAGTGGAGGATTGCCTTCAAGGTCAATTTGCTGACCTACAAGGCCCAACATGGTCTGTTACTGCATTATATGCAAGATCTCCTTTGTCCCTACTGCCCCCTCCATCTGCTCCATTCCAGCAGCAAGTGATTGCTAGAGGTTCCCAAGGTTCATTTCAAGACCTTGGGGGGCTCAGAGCATTTGCATTTGTAGCCTCAACTCTGTGGAACTCTCTACCTCATCGGATTAGAAAGTGTCTGACCACTGAGGCTTTTAGATCTGCATTGAAAACAGATTTATTTAGTTTAGCATTTCTTGATGCTTGTTAAATTTTGCTGTCCTGGAACTGTATTATTATTTCTTTTTGTGGACTCTATTTTAGACTCTCACATCAGCTGGAGTACTTACCCCTTCAACCAGGTATGCATGCGTTCAACAGTCCCTGATGCCAGCCTATACCTCAATCAGAGGAGTGGGGAGGACCATAGCTTACCCACTATAGAGGAGCTTCCCTGGTGAGGGGAGAACTGGGAGAGGTGATCACATCACCTTGGTGACCCCGCCCCACCTGTCGGTCTTTGTTTGGCATGGGACCGGTCATCTGTCAGTGGCTTCATGCTGCTGCGGAGAGGGGATTCTTGAATTGTGGATCCCCAAGGGAGGAGACATGCAATGATGTCCAGCACACAGCATGCATGCTTCTGTGCATGCTTGCAGGACATCTGCCACTCCCAGACCCCAATTGTCAGCTCGCTGATCACTGCCTCCCCCAGTCTCCACTGGGAGCTGCTAATTCAGTGCATGAGGCCCCTAACCCTCCTCAGGAGAGGAAATCAGTCTTCCCGATGCTCAATCCTCCCTTCCCCTGCTAACCCCCGGTGACCCAAGTCCATTCCTGAACATGGGTTGCCTACGTGGCTCGAGGTGTGACATCCAGCACCTCTACCCTCAGTGTCACTGAGCCATCTGTCCTGTTAATATTAAATATTTTTAATTATTGGATTTTGATTATGTGTTTTTATCATTAATGTACAAGCTCTTTGGTTTTTTTGGTACTTTTTAAAAATAAAAATGACTTCACTTGACTACCCATTGTTGGTTGACTATAATACATTGGGATGGTTATTATTATTGAAATTGCATTTGCAATTAAAGTATTCCTTGCATAAAGGAAGGAATGGTATGTTGGGAATACAGGTAGGAGTTTGGGAGATTTCTGGGTTTCAGAGGGTTTTGTGTAAGTGTCTTTTTTTCCAGGTTCTTTTGCAGTTTGCTAATTGGTGTGACTAGCTTCCAAATGCTGTGTTAATTATGTTTTTAGTGGTATCCCATAGGGTTTAATGTAGTGCAGGTGTGTACTTTTTATTAGTGCAGGTATATACTTTAAATTGATTGATTAGTGTAGGTATATAGAGTAGCTTTAATTAGTGTAGCTATATAGCTGTAACTGTTTAATTAGAGCAGGTAGTTTAACTGTAGTTGTTTGATTAGTGCAAGTAAATACTTTCAACTGATAGTTTAGTCACAGGTATACAGGGAATTAAGTGGTGGCCCTTTCTATGATGCAAAGATCCCATCCATACATATATATATATATATTAAGCTGGTAACAGCTCATTTTCAAATTGTATCCGTGGGGCAGGGGGAGAAGTGAGCAACAATCATAAATATTAATACAGTAATAAGGTACATACATTATGAATTAAAACATAGCATACTGTACATGCACACATATACTATATATCTATTGTATATATACATACAGACACACACACACACACACACACATAACAGGTTGGAAAAATCTAGCAATCTGATTGACAGAAAACTGTCACATATTGTCATGTTATTTTATTTCAGCATAACCAGAAAGCTTGGCTCTTACAGCTGGTTATCCTTTCTTTTTATCTTTTGGGACTTTTAAATGTGCAACAACACCTTCCAGAGTGTCCAGGCATGCAGAAATATCTGAACTTCTTGGCTTACAGTTAGTGCACTGCTTTCTTTACTTTCTGCCTCCCAACAAAACCAGGCATCTGTATGTTTCAACATGGCCTCGTCAGATGTTGCTTCATATGTACAGTACATATATATATATATATATTTATGTATTACATATAGTCATGGTTTCTGTTTTGTGTATATCTCTTGCAGGACAACACGAATGAAAACATTGTTGAAGAAAACTTCTGTTTGTTAAACAGTCTTAAGAGCAGATGCAAAATATGTGTAAGGGCAAAGGATCGCTACCAAAACTCATCCTTCAGTGAACCGAGTTGCACCAAGTAGGTATGAAAACACATAAGAAAGAAACTGAATTTGAACAAATTAAATAGCATTGTGATGCTAATTAAGGAAATTGGCGATAACATTTCCATAAAACAAAGGCTCAAGAAATTCTATGTTTGAAAAGTTTAGCAGCAAATTATGTTTAACACAACCCCATAAGTATAATTAGGTCTAATAATTTTAAGGCTCTCCAAGGACATCATGTATAACATGCTCTCTATATGCCATTTAAAAAAAGAACTGTAGGCATTTAAGAGTGTGACTTTTTATTGTTTCTTATGCATTTAAAATTGCCCTGTTCATTATTTAGTGACGCATCATGTCTAGCACCATAATGCATCATACCCTAAGAGGATATGGCTACAGTCTTTCTATACTGATGGGCTTTCACCTCAGATCAGGATTGAAATTAGTTGTTTCTTCAGAATTTCTTTTGGTAAGCTAATAATATATGAAAGATATTACACAAACATGGCTCAGAACAGACAGACATAATTTCTAGTTTTTGTTCAGTAATGCTTTTTAATTCCAAAGGTTCTCTATGGACAGCAGGTCCTTCAGCTCATTGTGAAAGTCCAAAGAGTATTGCCATGAATTGCCAATTGCAGAACGGTGCTTACCTGTGGGGGTTACCTGCCCCAAACGTTGACAGATACACCAAGAACAAATAGTGGCACTCGAGACAATCCAAAATGTCCATGCAAATTAATGGTGCATAAAGAAATTTATTAGCCCAATGTCTTATGGAAGGAATAAGCAATGCACAGTGCTCCTTCTTGACCATCCAGCGCTTCGACTCCTCGCGAGTCTTTCTCAGGGGGGTGTGGCCAGGTAAGGGAGAACAGGTTATTAATAGGTAGGTCTATACTTAACATTCATGAATGAAAATACATTCTTTTTTTGTTAATGGATTAGACTATGTATTAAATAAGCATCAGTTTTGTTGATTTACGTTTTTTTGAAATGTAAAACACTTTATGTCACATGATTGTTCGTTCATGAATATTAAATATAGTCCTACCTATTAATGACCTGTTCTCCCTTACCTGGCCATATCCCTGAGGAAGACTTGTGAGGAGTCAAAGTGCTGGGTGGTCAGGAAGGAGCACTGTGCATTGCTTACTCCTTCCATAAGACATTGGGTTAATAAATTTCTTTATGCACTGTTAATTTGCATGGACTTTTTGGATTGTCTCAAGTAATCAAGGCGAGAAGTAACAAAGGCATGGACCAATGTCGGAAGGTCGGCCGGAGAAACAAGGTGTTTCACTCGAGCAATATTCCTCAGATGGTAAAAGGAAGATTTGACAGCAGAAGACACCTGAAATTTCAGCGTCAAACTGTCGTCAATAATAACGCCCAGGTTACGCACCCAGTCTGAGATCGAGAGCTGGGCACCATCGATCCATATGCCCGAAGGGAGACCAGCCCTACAACCCGCCTCAAGGCGACCTGGGTCCACCACCAACACCTCAGCCTTATCCGGGTTTAACCTTAGCCAGCTGGCACTCATCCAATCATTGATCTTGGATAGACAGTTGTTAAGTATAGAGACTGTATCTTCTTGCCCGGGACTAAAGGACAAATATAGCTGGGTATCATCTGCATAGCAGTGAAAACCCAAGCCATATTGCCTAATAATGTTTCCCAATGGCAGCATATAGACAGCAAACAACATGGGTGCCAAAATGGAACCCTGCGGAACCCCACAAGGCAAAGAGACAGCGTCAGAGGAATAAATTCCAGTGATAACCCTCTGTCTCCGCCCTGTGAGAAAAGATTGAAACCATTGCAGAACCGTACCAGACAGTCCACAATAAAACCGCAGGCATTCCAAAAGCACACCATGGTCCACAGTGTCAAATGCTGCAGAGAGATCAAGAAGGACTAGAATAGCACAAGCCTTTCGATCCCTCGCTATCAGGAGATCATTTAGAACCCGGACAAGAGCAGTCTCAGTACTATGTCTTTTCCTAAATCCCAATTGAAGAGTATCATAGACATTATGATTTGTAAGATGGTCATCCAGTTGCAGTGCAACCACCTTTTCAATAACCTTACCCAAAAAGGGCAGGTTAGAGACAGGTCTGTAGTTAGCTGGACAGTCCAGATTCAATGAAGGTTTTTTTAGGAGTGGTCGAACGACCGCCTCCTTTAAGGGTTCAGGAAAGATCCCCTGCTCCAAAGATTTCCAGACAATTTCAGCAATGGTCGGACAGATAATATCTACGCAACCCAATAATAGAGGCGTAGGGCCCGGATCCAAACTACAACTGGTTGGATGTACAGTCTGGACAATCCTCATAATGTCCATGAATTCCGGCCTACCAAGAAAGGTAACTTGGACCAAGCGTTTTTGGGCATCAGGTGGAAAACAGTGCTTGTTCCTAGAATCCAAGCCTGGCCCACAATTGTTTGCATAGAATTTCAATATGAGCAGAGAAGAACAATTTGATATTGAGCCAAATGCCTAGGTATTTGTATCTATCTGTTACTTTGAGAGTATCTCCAAATATTGTTGTGATTGTTGGGGCTGAGGTATCAAGTGAGGAGGCATTGTTTGAGCTGAAGAACATAACCTTAGTCTTACCAGCATTTAGGAGGAACTGCAAAAAATTATAAGCACCCGTAGCAGCAGAACACAAACAGGACACAAGTTTAAACTTTCTTGAGGTTCTTCATTTAATGAATGTAAAGCAAATAACACACATGGCACAAAAAGCATGTGAAACTGTGGTAAACCGCCACTAGAGGCTGCTAACATTTCACTTGGCTACTGCCGAGCATAATCAGAGCCTTGTGTCCTGTCTGTGTTCTTCTGCTATGGGTGCTTATAATTTTTGCAATTTCTGTTCTCTGTGATATCAAGCACCATAGCCTTGGTCCTGTTGCCCCTGCCTCTGAACTCGAACCAGCATTTATGAGCAATTTAGGGTGAAATAGATTGATCTGTTGTTTATTGAAAGCATTTTGAAGGTCAGAGCAGGTAGCATCAATATTAGGCCTACAGTAGATGTGTACAGAGCAGTATTGCCTGCATAACAATCCAAACTGGCTTCACTAATCTTTGTATCCAAGTTGTTGATGTACAGCATGAAAAGTAATGAGTCAAGGACAGACCCTTGAAGGACACCCCTAAGAGAGAAGTACACAAAGAATAATGGCCCCCTTTGACTTGCTGCAACTATCCGGTTAAGTAGTTAGAAAACCAGTGTATTGCATTTGAGGCAACTCCTATATTGTACAGCTTTTGAATTAGGATGTTATGAACAATTGTATCAAAGGTCTTACTTAGGTCAAAGAAAATACCCACCCATAACTTGTTTGTTGTCAGTGCCCCCTAGGCAATCATTAGTCACATTAACCAGGGCAGAGAGAGTACTACGTTTTGGTTTGAAATGAGACTGAATTTGTGTTATGATATTTGAGTGCTCTAAGAAAACTCTCTGTTGGGCATTGACTATTCTGTCCAGGAGTTTAGCCAAAAATAAGGAGGGTGGCGATAGATCTATAATTATTAAGATTATGAACATCTCCGGATTTGAATTTTTCATACTGTATATTAAAAGGTTTTTTACAACAGCTGCATTAAAATCTCTACGTGGAACAGAGGGCTTAAGGATGGCAAAATATACAGTAAGACTGTCCCTCATATTATAGTCTTTTCAGAGGAATAGGTTAGTATTCAGGGCTTAATCTGGTTTGGTATCAGTCAGCTGGCATCAGTGCCCCCTCACTCTGGGATGAGGCTTCCAACAGGAAGTTGCTCCTAGCCCGCCTTTTCTAGTCAACAAAAACTAAGACAAAAATAAATCATGAAATAAAGTTTCTGTCAAATCTGCATTTGAAAGAGGATGCTGCAGTACTGAGAAATGCTCTGCATGTGGCAGCAGTGGCTAATCATTAGATCAAGACTTTGTAGAGGCACATCTAAGAGAACATTTCATAAAAGCTTATATTCCTCTTACCTCAACTAAAACGTACTTGGCCTTTACAGAAACAGAATCACTAGGAATGTAAAGTATATACCATTTATATGCACCATAATTATCACTCAGAAATACAGAAAGCGTGCTTTCCAGTGTAAAGAAGCAATTAGCTTGAAAACTTCAGGTTAACTCAAAATGCACTTACTTTCATATTATTTTAATAACACCTCTGGAAAAGTATGAAAACCAGCTGAGGTGCAGCTGGCCCACTGGCGCAGCAGAAGTGCCACCACTTATGATGCCGATGACCCAGATTTGGCAGTGAACTCGGGAGTCAGAGGGCCGGCTGGGGAGGAGGAGGTTCAGGTGGACTGAGCATCCACGGGACTGTTCTCCTCCTCTGGGGAGGGGTGGGACGGGTGACCGGTGTCAGCCGAGCCCCTAGCGGCAGCTGATAGTCACTACACTAGGACTGCACTAGGGGGAGGGGAGGGGAGGTGGGGCAGACACCCAGCATGCTGTGTACAGGAGGGAGTACATCTCAGCCATTGGCATAATTGCAAGCCACTTCCTCTGTGCCAGGAAAAAAAAGTTGAGGGACGAAAACACCTACCGGCAGCAGGATGGTGCTCGACCCTTGCAGGCCCCACATCCAGCTAGGTGGGTTCGCCAGTCCACATGGTGGATCTGGTCCCTGACAGGGGTTAATGGAACCACATCAGCCCTGCCAGGGGTGGCAAGCCCTGGGGGTACTGGCTGGCAGTTAAGTCCATGTGGACGTCAGGATGCCAGGGCTTGGGGGTCCAAGCTGAAGGACAGCCATCTGATAGTTGGATAAAAAGACTGACAAAAAAAATCCTATTGAGGCATAAACATAAATCAAATTGAAACAGAAGTGGCCCAGGGCTGATTTACAGAGTGATTGTCAGGCAGTAGTACAAGGAAAAAAAGATGTCATTTTGATACTGAGCCATACTGTGAGAGAATTGTTTTTCAAATGAGGGGACATTCCTGAAATGGCAGTTTTTATCACTACTGCTAGTCAGTGTCTCTTTATTCACTAGCAAGGTTTTTTCAAGTTCAGTGTAGTTCCAAACTGCCTAGACAGCATACCTTACTTTATGTCAGTGTAGCTCAGTTGGTAGGACATCTTTCGCTGGGCCAGAAGGTTGTGGGTTCTAGTCCCACACTCGGAAAGGCTCATACCATTAAAAATGCTGGCACCTGAGTGCAGTACTAAGGGAATATTGTACTGGTGAGGTGAGCTGTCCTTCAGATAAGAGGTTAAATTGAGATCCCATCTGCCAGTTCTGGTGGTTGTTCAGGTGGATGTTAAAGATCCCATGGCACTTCTCGAAAAGAGTAGGAAAATGTCCCTGGTATCCTGGCCAGATTTTTCCCATTCACTAAAATATTACCACCACCTTAATCTGGGTTTAGTTTCAGATGGCTTGCATTCTTTATCCCCCTGTTTTGTCAGTTCCTCCTTTCCTGGTTAACAAAAAATGCTTAAATAAAATAAATATTTACAGTACAGTTTCACACCATATACTTTTGGAATCTTTAATTCCCTCATTTTCAATCACTGAACCCAGAATGCATGACAGCAAGATCTTAATTTACCTACTACTGCTGTTTGTTGCTAACCTGCTGTTATAACCATTTGCTGGGAGAATGGTAATTTGCTGCTGTGAAAATAATGATGATACATAGAAACATACATAGAACGTAATGGCGGATAAGGATCGCTTGGCTCACCCAGTCTGTTCATATTGTTTTGCTTTTTTTTCCTTTTGCTGTACACCATACTTGATCTGTGGCAGCAGCCCTGCCCTCCTTCATGGTGATGTAACAAGCAGCAAATTATCAACAATATTTTCAAAGCCTTTGATGTGGTTGCATATCTGGAATACACCTGCATCTAACTCATCTATGTTACATCCAAAGGGAAAAAAGTGATGGGGACGGGGCTATGGAGACCACTGGAAACCTAGTGAGAGAGGATGCTCACAGGTTGGGAGGTTGGAGAACTGGTCACAGCTGGGTTGGGGCTGGGGTATAGTTACATACTGGGGTGGGAAGATCAGATTGGTCAGAAGTGGAATGAAATGATCAGATAGGTGGGGGGCCCCCCTAGGTGGGGAACCCCTTGGATGTACAAACATACATAGCTGCTGGCAGATCAGGCCTAACGGTCTAGCTCGTCTGCTCGAACGCAGCTCACTTGTAAGGTACAGTAGCTGCTTTACCTCCCTTTCTTAACCCATCACTCCCACACTCCCCTCTCCTAATATCCCTGCTGTTTTCTTTTCCCCCATCCTGTACCTTGCCTGTGTAGCTGTCCCAACTCCTCTTGAAATCTCCCACAGTTTCCATTTGTATTAGCTCATCTAGAAGCCCATTACAGGGTGCCACCACCCTCCCCATGAAATAATGACCCCTCGCCTCCCCTCTGTACCTTCTTCCTTCCAGTTTCAGACTATGGTCTCTCATATTCCCTTCCCCCTTCAAGTTGAGCAGTCCCCCTGTTTTTACCCTATTGAATCCCTTCAGATATTTGAAGGCCTCAATCATATCACTCTTATCCCTTCTGTCCTCCAGGGAATACATGTTCAGTTCATTAAGTCTGTCCTCATATGACATTTCCCCCAGTCCACTGATCATCCTAGTCTCTCTTCTCTGGACTCTCTCTAGCAGTGTGGTGCCCTTCTTTAAGTGGGGATGCCAGAACTGCACACAATATTCCAGATGTGGCCTCACTAGTGAATTGTACAAGGGACGTATAACCTCCCTGCTTCTGGACGTTATCCAGTAGCTCTACACCCGAGCATTTTATTCGCTTTAGCAGCTGCTGTCCTGCATGTGAGGCACTGGCACCATGGGCAGATGGAAGGAAGACTGCGAATGGTCACTGTGCATGGGTCTTAGTCCTTGTGTGTAGCTTACTGGTGCAGGAAAAAATCTCTGTCTCTGCAAAAATGTGATGTTCAGCATTTTATGCATACAGGCAGCATTTCCTTTATCTACAGCTGCACAAAACATATAGGATAGTGTATTAGTCTTTGCCATCCATGACCCACACTTCTCGGTCATCCACCCACCTGCCAGCTCGCACATGCAACACTTCAACCTCTGCTAGCCCTATCACCAGGGCTGATGTAGTCTCTTACATTGTGACATTCGTAGTAATGCAGAATGAAAAGTCATTCTGCTTTAGTATGAATGTCACTGCTGCAGCTTAAGGTGTATGGATTTCCATACACAATCATGTTTCACCATGTACTATAATATGCACATGCTATCATAAATTGTGGAAAAGGTTTCAAAAAGGTTACCTTTTTGAAACTTGAGCTTACACAGAAAATAAATGATGGGTTGCGTAAGGAAACCCTCCCATGCATAACTTTTTTTTTCACATGTGCACAGTTTTTCCACCTTTGAAAATATGGCCCCAATGAATTGTAGCATTTCTTTACATGGAGTGGTGGGGTGCCCAGTACAACAGGAGCAGTGTTCATTGTTGCTAATAATTATATATTTATTGAAAATTATTAGTCCAGTAAGGCACACCAAGCCAGGATACACTTCCAGGTGAGACCTTGAGGAAGGGGATGCAATGGGGGAAACTGATGGGTAGAGACACAAAAAACAGTACAATAGAGAAAAATAGCATAAGGTGCAAAACATAAATATGCAATGACATGCAGAGCAAATAAGATATACAAAACATGCACAATTACAAAATCATTTGTATACAACCATAAAACAAAGATAGCAATGCAGGCTGCCACAGTCCAAACAGATTATAAAATGGAGAAGGCAGGTGATGGGAGAAGAACAGCATGATGAACTCCTAGAGGCAGGTAGGACAGGTATGGTCTGGGGCACAGTGAGCCCCTAAGGAGGAGTTTGAATGAGGACCGGGAAGTGTAGAGGCAAATGGGGAGCAGGTTCTTGATAGAATGTTGAGGGAAGGCTAGTCCCTGTTAGCAGCAGATAACATGTGAATTACCATTGTGGTGGGCAGCAGCCTTGAGGAGGAGGATATACAAAGCCACTTTTTGAGTATAGTACTTTTAAGTGGTTGCAAAATCAAGTGGGCACAAAGTCCCCAATTATGACTTAGGGCCCAGTTTGCTTTTATAACTGGCAACATTCTGCATCTGTCTGTCAAGTATAAAGTGGTAGCCTGCCTGCATGCATCACCTTAACACACCACAGTACAGGCACAGATTTTGCCAAAAAGACAAGGCCATACAACTAAAATGTTCCAACATCCCCCAAAGCAGAATCTAAAAATAAAATGTACTTTGTCTTCTCTTTTTGTTTCCATGTAATATTAAATATCTAAATAGTTTATTGTTGTCCTGGTCCTGACACTGTTTGCACATGGGATGCATGAGAGTTTACTTGTTTGCAGTCTTAGATTCTGACTATTTCTAATTAAATATCCCTTGTCATTAGTTCATCAAGGCATCTGTGGGTAGCACAGTCCTCTGGTACTCAAATATAAAACATTTCTTTTCCGAAATATAGCTGGTGCTTATTGTTTTTTTGTTTTGTTTTTGTCTCATTTAGCAGAACCCTGAAAAAGAAAGGAAGAGGACAGAAAAAACAAAGGAAGAGAAAACAGAGGCAGATGTAAACACAGTGTCTGTAATATGTCAGGCAATTTTCTCTGCATCTGAGCACTACGCTGAAGCCAAAGAATATTCTCTCCTTTTCTATTTTTTTTTTGTTCCAGTTACTAAGCTCTTAAATGTTCCCTCTCAAACTTGTGAATATTTTTGTGGAAACTATTACTCTGGACATTGCAAAAGAAAGTCACAAAATGGAAAGAAATGATGGTGAAAGCTGATTGGTAGAGATCCATGTAGCCTATGATATCATTCAAGCAAAACCTCAATGATGAAATTATTGCCTGCAAAATAGCATACTTACAAATGTAAGCATATAAATGGATGGATTTAATAATTGCAAGAAGGCATTACTGGCTATGTGTAGCTGGTATAGTGTCACTTCTTGGGTGGTTGAAGGCACTTGGCCTGTGGCTACCTGCCTCACAGCACACCTGATGCATGATGTTATCCAACCACTACACATGCCTCATTATGCCTTACTGCTTAAACAACAATTTCAAAAGGCCTGGACCAGGATCCATCCATCCTTATTTTTAAAGGTGGACATCCATACCAACTGTTAAACCTCCAGATTTCAGCAGCGTTTTGCATCCAAGTATTGCCACATTTGCATCTTAAAATGATGCAGCTTGAACTGAATGAATTGTTTTAAAGCACACTGTAGCAGTACTGGGTTATTATGTCATGGACTAAACCGTGCATGAAGAACTGCATGGCCTATAGCATGTAGTGCTTCAGAGCAGCAGGGGTATATGAGTGATATGCAAGTATCACTACTTCTGTCACTCTGCACTGGAAGGGGAA